>CANTUZ010000002.1:40273925-42716425 GCA_947846985.1 Fratercula arctica
CGCAATGACTGCAGGAGAAGAGATTGATTCTAGTGACAATGTCAGTGGGCACAGACATCTTTTGTTTATATCACATATTCCTTATTCACATTTCTTCCATTTCTTTATGAATCATAAATACCGGTGATTAAGGGCGATGCTCACTTTTCCAGGTTATGAAGACACATAAACATACGGTGCTGCTGCATTATGCAATGGGCTACGGCTCCCAGAGCCAGCAACCAGCAGACCCAGTCAGCTCAAACTTCTCCATGCAGAGCTCTTGGGATGGTCGGCTCCGGAGTGTCTGTGCTCCGTTGACAATGTGAGGATTAGTGCTCCTGCAGCTGGTGCAGGAGAGCCGTGCCGGCAAAGTAGCTGTGCCTTAGGGACTGGGAGCCAGAGTCTGGATTTGTGCTGCCTGCACAAACGAGCCCAAGTCTCCTTGCCTTTGCAAGGGAGTAAACCTTTGTCAAAACTGGAGCAATCACATTAAATCAGTGAAAATACAAACTCCATAGGTAACGGTCAATTATAAAGTCATTTTTAGCATCATAAGCATTTAAAAAAAAAAAAAAAAACAACAAAACCCCTCAGACTTACAATTTTTAACTGTTTGGTCATTATTCGCATGTATTACAAGGGCTAACATTTTCAAATGTTACTATTACATTTAACATCAACTGTTGTTTGCCCAACTTGAAAGCTGCTACATTTTTGAAACATTTTTAAGAGTAGCTACTGAAAATCGAGCTTCCCATCACTCAAATCAGGTAACTGGAAGGAAGGGTGTCTGAAATCACTGGTTGCTTTTCAACATCATGGCTTTGGAGAAGGGAATGCTGCTCAAAACAGTTAAGAGGAAAGGGAAATCAAGAGGAAATTTTTTTGATTATGTGAGAGATAATTGGCAGCAGAAAGGAGGAATTCATCTTTCTGTCAATAAATTTATACGAACAGCAAGTCTCCATTTAGGCAGTACTTTTTTCTCTGGTACTCTGACTTGAGGCACAGCCTGCTCACTGAAGTGACTACAAGTAGGAGCAGTTTGGTTGGTGTGCTCACAGCTTAACACATTCAGCAGCAGGTTTTCCCTTCTTCACTCCGTCTTTAGGACAATGCTTTCTCTCATCACTCCCTTAAAACTGTGGACAGCTGATGCAATGATGACCTAAGAAGAAGAGCAGAGCAAGGAAGTGGAAGTAGCTTCTGTGTGGGGCATCTATTTTCATGTGTGTGATGCCTTTTGGCACTGCGGAGGGGCAGCCTGCGCTCAATGCAAATGTGAACGGTCACCTTTGCAGGGCTTCACATGTAGCATCTGGGGTGCCACACATGCCTATGTGGAGCTCTAAGTTTTGTGAGAGGTCAAATGCTGTCTTCCTTTGTACCATGATGAGCGAAGCCTCTCTCTTACCTGTTTCCCTATCTGTTCTTTGGTGTACACGTGAAGAGCAAAGAAAGGCTTTGAAAGACACCAGCACTAACGTGGTTTAGGCTTGTGCTTTTGGTGAGGAATGGAGGAAATCTTCCTTCATCAGTAAACTGTAGATCAGGAATCACCAGATGCTTAGGATGATGGAAAGTTACTATCAAACACATGCACAGAGGCAGATTCAGATTAAGGGAAGCATTTGCGGAAGTATGTTAGTGAAGAAGAAAAAGGCACTGTATGTGCAAACACATGCATCTGAGTTTACCCCAAAGTCCCCCCAAAATACAGATTTGAACTTGAAAGAAGACTTGATTCTGAGATTCTCCATGAGCTTTCTTGCATATCAGTGTAGAAACTTCTGCTGGTATAAAGCTATAAGCATGACTCCTGCATGCTTGCTGTGATGCAGCTTGCATTTGGGGTACTCTGCTCTTTTCCTTGTGATGGTAGTCTGCTCTGCTCTTTGCCCAGGTTTCTCTATACATACTGAATACTCCTGCGGGGGTGATTCCAATTTTGGGCCATATTCAGCAGCCAGCACAGTGCTGGAAATTATCACTGCAATGCAAACACCTGGCAAAGTGAGCTGAAGTGCACCTCTAGTGTTGTGAAAACTCATTTTCAGGATATCGACGATCCTTGCAATCAAGGAATATTTTTGTCAATGGGGCCTTATTATATTGCTCTCTATGATGCAGTTGGGGAATTGGGGTAGGGGGACTTCATGTAACTTTTGATTGGACACCTGAAAGGGAAAATAATTTGCTATTATAAACTATACATGCAATTCAGTATAAGAAAATGATGCAGGAAACTTTGGGGTTTTCAACACATTTGCTTGGCCTCAGAGACATCTCCTGTTTACCTTTCCTATTCCATGGATATTTGTACAATTTCATGTTGCTCTCTCACATGTTTGAGGGAATTAAGCTTTAAGCTGAAAGTTAACAAAAAGCAATCTTTTTCTATCCACTTTTTTAATACGGATGTTAGAAACAGGTAACATAAGTAGTAGTATTTACAAAGACCTTGAAGAAGATGTCTCCTAGTGATTTGCCAGTATATTCTAGTACAAGTCTTGAACAATGAGAGGCAACAGAGGGATGGTTCAATGATGTAAAAATTCTCCTTTGCTCTTTTGGAAAGGGTCCCCATTTGAAGTGAGCAGACACAGAGTGGTTTTCACAGATGTGTGCACTTAGGCACATTCCTTCTCATGCAGTCAGTACTGCTACTGATACTGCTGTTGCTTCTAGAAAAGTATCAGCCATGTCTTTAATGTTGCTCATCTCCAGAACGTGTTCTGCACATTCCCTAATTCGCCATCACACCTCCAGTACGAGGAGAGGGGATAGAAATATTTTCTTCATTTTACAGTCTGGAAAAATGAAAAAATCTGTGATACACCTATAAAAGTCCAAGTGAGAAGCAAAAAGAAATGAGTAGCACGTTTATTACTTTATCATTCAAGAGTAATTTTTAAAAATATAATTTAATTGTATAATATAGGTAGCCTGAAAAGACTCTAAGAAATGGCAGATGGAAGAGTCCAGAAGTGAGTCTGGCTCTGACAAACATGGGAAAGGTCCCTTCCTTTGCAATGCGTAAAAGGAGGACTGGAAGTGTTGAAGATGATAAGGAAAAAAATGGGAATGGAGAATGAGAGTGTATAGAGGAGCCTGATGCGTAAGTGTGTGGAGATTTTAGAAGACTTGATTCATGGTAAAATGTTCCATTTGTGAAGCGTATACGCCCTTTGCAGTATCAGCATGTGATTGCTCGTGGCAGTAATTCCTAAATGTATCTGTCAGGCAGCACATTACCTTCAATATTTTCTTTCTACAGGTGACTGTTTCTTCAGCTGGGAAGAAGAACCACATATAGTCACAAGAGCCACACTAGTGGCTCATCAAAGGCTTGGGATCACAGTGATATGGCGAGTTGTTTCTCTCTTGTTCTACATCCTGTGCCTCAAAGGTTAAGAAAATTACCTGAAATGATGGTGAAGTACCTGCAGGTTGAGCCGCTACACCACATTGGTAAATGTTGCATGTGACCATGCTCTCTCTACATGATAACATTGTCATCTCCCATACTGACAGGAAGAAGGAAACACTTAATGAGCAACTAATGGTATTGCAGGGTTCATGCAATGAAAAGCTCATAGAGAAACCTTGCTGCCTTTCCTTGAATCCTTACTGTTAGGGCACTCCAGCTGGTGCCAGTAATGGTTTAACTCATTCCTCTTGACTTCATTCCCTGGGAAGTTGTAATGACTTATTATTATAGTAGTACCTAACATGCCTTAGTTCTTTGTTCACTGGAAAAGCTAGTATGTAGTTAGGAAAGGCGTGGATTTTCAGCTGACTGGCTATGCTGTGTTCATTCTCCATGTGAGCTAGTCTACCCAGCTCTGAAACCAGAGGAGGCTATCTCATGCTTAATGCACGAAGTCAGCCCAGTGCACTCGAGGCATCTGGCTGAGGGATCTCTAGAGCTTTGCGGCTGCTAAATATCTCTCTGAGTCCCAGGCCAATGGCTCAGCTCCACACTAACCTTTCTCCCATGATAGCGGCCTTGAAGGTTCAGATCTGGCCAACCTCAGGGTAACGTAATAGTCCAATAAACACTTTGTATCTTCCTGAGGAGATTTTAGGGTTTAAATGCTGAGCGTATCTTCTTAATCTGTGAGATTTTTCTGAATGTTAGAAATGCTATTTTGTAAAGAATGTGGTGGTCATTGCAAGCTGTACTGAATAATGAAATAAGAGGCCAATGCAGCTGTGTGAGATAGGGGAATAGAAGAGGTGAACCAATTATTCTCCTACCAGCCACAAAAAGTCTGTTTATATATGAGTTATGTAACCCAAGCTGACACTTCACCAGGCAATACTTCAGCTGGAAATTATGAACACCTTTCCCACCTCACCACACATGCTATTTATCAAGTCCAGGGATACAAAAATACAACTTTGAGGATAGGTATAAAGAGTTTTTAAGAGCCAGATTGAGAATCTGTGTTGATATTGAACTCCTACGTAGTTTAAAGTCATCTCTGTCTGGCCTGAACAAACTTGAGAGTGATATGTCAGGATGTAAAATGAAGAACAAAATAGGCAAAACAGAGTTTTGAGGTAGAGACATTAGTTAACTGTACTTAAATAGTCTTCGTGTTGCAAGCCACTGTATGTCTGAGTAAAGAATTTGGCCTGAACAAGCTGCCAGGCACCCAGGCCTAGAGGTTTCTGCTTTGTAAGGGAAGAAAATAAGGTCTGGAAGGAACAAGTCTGTTCCCTCATTGCAAACGTGGAAGCTACACGGTGGTGCCAGGGTGCTGCAAGGGCTGGCAGGCCGGGGGGGCAGGCCCAGGGCAGACCAGGCCACCAGCCCATGGAGGGGTCAGGCTCATTGGGGTCTGTGGCTTGGCAGATCCTGGGCTGCGCTGAAATGGGGCCACTGGGTGTGTGGGGCTGGTCAGGGCCAGCGAGGCCTGTGGGACCCCCCCAGGCCCTGACACACCGTGGGTGGTTGAAGGGTCTTTGTCAGTTCTCGCCAGGCTCTTTCCTTCTCTATCTAGGAACCAGCTTTCCAAAATGTTCCCCTCAGATATATTTGCAGCCAGGCTTACAACTTCTTCAGCTCCTTTTACGTACCACAAAGCAGAAGAAGGAAATGCTCTTCAGCTACTGCTGTCTCTCCTCTCGCATCTGCACCTTCAGACTCACAAGGTGTGTTCTAAAATTAAAAGAATGATAAACAAATACGCTGTTGATGTGCAAAAGGCAACATGATTTTAATATTATTTTCAGGCTTCAGCTTTATTAACATTGGTTATTAATGATAAGTGTGGAGTAATTATGTATATAATTACAATAATTGTTATTATTAGCATCATTTGCCAGGTGGGAGTGTCTTCTCCTCGGGAGTCAATCCACTGAAATGGCCAAAGGGGCTGTAGCTTTCCCATCTAACTCCATCAGAGCTCACTTGCTTCAGACCTCACTGTTTTCTCCATTCATTCTGTAAAATGAGATTATGTTTATATCTCTGACTTTATTTTTAAAACACTTTGATGAGTTTCAGTATTTCTCCTTGCCTGTGATAACAGTAACCTGGAAAACTTGTGCCTAGTGCTGCCTGGTGTCACCACTGGAGCAGGCTGTGAGTACAGGTGGGAAGGATATTTTATTTTTCCTTTAGATGAGGAGCCTGTAGGGATTAACAGAACAGTAAATAAATCTGTTCTGTGGACAGATTATAGTCTAATTAGAGGTTTGTGAAGTTCTGGCTCTACTTTACAAACTCTGAATTTTCAGGGAGTTTTGGTTCTGAGCAAATGCAGAAGTTCAATGTGAAACTTGACTCTGGCCACTGAACTGCCAATGGCTTCCACACAATGTCAGCGGTTGACCCAGATCAACTGAAAATTTCTCTCAAACAGCATTTGGTTTTAGGTTCAGGGAAAGTTCACATATCTGTCCATTGTGCAGAGGATCTGAATTATAATTGCAGATTTGCAGCATTCTAATTTTATTGTCTTTAAACAATGCTGTATTTAGGCTAACTTGTGTGTGTTTCTGTGTTTGGTGTATAAAAAGATCAAAAAAACCCTTTTAGATTTACAACAGAGATTAGGGTAGTATTTGCCCTTCTACAGAAGCGTCTGTCTTCTGATGTCAAACCTGTGAAATAGGCTAAGTCATATTTTTTTCCATTTTGCTTATGTTTTCTTATCTTCACATCCCAACCAACATAGCTAAACTGTCAGAAGTCTGTAGTTCAGGCATAAACTAAAACATACAGAATTTATATGATTTTGGGTCAAGGGATAAGTTTATTATGGGGTCGCAAATAAAACCTCTACTTACTGACATGTAGGCTTGTGTTTTGGCTTTGAGGCTCCCATGGGTCTGGTGCAGGGCGGGGGAAGCTGAAGCCTCTGGGCTCCCACAGAAAGGGCCACACCCCGCTTGTATCCATGAGCTAGACAGACACCTTCTCTGCATGGGAAATTAAATCTTCATTGACAAAAATTGTTGAGAAAATAAAATATTGATCTTGCTTGTGAGACTTTTATGTTAGTCAATTAAATTAGTACAATACCTTTCCTACTAGTAAAATAAGAGTGCCATTACTATATGGAAATATAATGTTCCATAATATTTTTATTGTGAGACAGGGGATACCTCTTACAGCACTCAGAAGTACAGTTTATACATGACTATAAAGTTAGTTGTGATCCATAAACAGCAGATATAGATCTCAGATATAGCTTTGAAAATCAGTTTAAAGGAAAGTGCCTTACTCTCTTCGCAATATCATACCAAAGTAGCATCATTTTAAAAAAAAAATCATAATCTCTTCTAATTTTTTTATACTGAAAGACAATGAAACATCATTCTAATATTTAAATTGGAATATGAGTCTGACGATATTTTTGCTACTGCATCTTCTAAAATTAAAAACCCTTTCAAAGCTAATAATTATCCAGAATCCATGTCTACTGCAGCTAGACACATAAATGTACAAATATGGGCATACACGAATGGCTACTGAAACATAAGGGACCTAATACAACTGAGATTTGGGTGGGAGAACTGTGTTGCGACATGACTCTACCAAATGATGAGATGTGAATATGACTTGGCAGGTGCACATGGCAGCTGTGGCCTCCTTTTTTTACCAGGCTAGTTCTTTCTTTCCCCCAAATCTGTACTTTCTTGGAAATACCTCTAGTCTCTGGTGTACTCGTGAGTGTATAAATAAGCAAGCTATGTACCCAGCTGTGGATACTTACTTATGGGTATGTCTCCCACTCACTTTCTTTTTGAAAAATAAGCCTTTACCGAGCAAATCTATTGCGTAATATAGACAGGAAGTTACTCCATCTTGTATGAGTTGCTTGTAATATGGAACATACCTACAAAATAATAAAGAATTTTCATTTTAAAGTATTTGGTAACATATTGTTTGAAATATGGAATCCTGGCACATCTTCTCACTGCAATTTCTCCCCCTCCCCCTCCAAAACTGTCCCAAACGTGCCTTAATAGGGAAAACAGAGCATATTAGTCTACTGGGATACCAATAGCAGCTGCTATTATGATCAGAGAGTTCATAATATTGTTTAATAAAACAACTGTTCAGTTGTTTCACTGATGCATAGGAGAGTATATTCTATACAGCTACCTTCCATATATCTGACCAGCCAGTGTTCACTCTCATTCTTTCTGCTCTTCCAAAACATCAATAGTGCTTTCCTGGGAGGTTGGCCTTTTCATCTGAAAACTATGTCTTTATATCCCTTCTCTTTGGATCAACTTGACTGTAGTTCCAAACTTCGGCTTTGACCATCCTGTTACCAGGAATGTACGCTGTGCCATGGAGCATCGTTAGCGGTTCTTCATTGCAGAGCTGTCTTCCTTAACACAGTTTAAGGGACAGGGCATCAGGACTGAGGTCTTCTTTTTCAATGATGGGACAGTCTTTTGTCGCTGATATTTCAGCTACCAATTTGGAAGTGCTCCTCAAGTTAGTTTTAAAGACAGATTGCATACTTGCAGAATGAAATCAACAAACTCTGGTTTCAAAAGATGTAAGCTGGGTTTCAGGAGCATATTCTTTTTAAAATCGATCATGCCCTTGATCTTTCTCAGTGTATATTATCTCTTAAAAAAAAATTAATTCTTCCTATTTTTTGTTATTTGCAAGAATAAACTATTTATATCAGGGGCAAAAGTTTTATTATGAAAATTGGTGCAATTTGATAATACATTAGAGAAGGAGTAAATATTTGTAATGATAGCAGTTAAAGCACTGAGTGCATAGCAGAGAAAGATTCAGCAAGTGAAAGACATATCCCTCTAGTAATGGCATGTATAAATAGCCCACAAACAGTATGTAGTCCGTGATATGGTCTGATGGGTATAGCTGTTGTGTGCTAAGTGAGTTTAGCCTGTGGTCACCCTCCTCTCCAGCAATCTATGAGCTGTGGGTCTATTTTTCTTGAGGGGCTAATCTCAGAGAATTTCCCATCTCTCTGAAATTGCCATTTTCCATAAACCTTTAAATAAATAATAGATAGAAGTGATTTTTGATTATAGATTGCTTTGAGTGACATTTTGATGAACAGGTTTCAATCATTTCTCAACTTTGAAGTCATCCAATACTATTTTTTACCTGTTTGGGACAGAAGACCTACATGAAGCCTTTGATAATAGCAAAAAAAGAAGCTCCCATATGCATACAGACACTTTTAAAGGGCTATTAATTCAATGACCAGTAAATTAGAAAAGGTTGATTTGTATTAAGAAAAACTACAGAAGGAGTAAGATATGGCAGGTCTAATATATATCTTACATCATTCTTCACATCATCTGTGAACTTGACCCATGAGCATTATCTCAGACATCTAAGTTACTATATTATGAAAGTATTTTTCTGCAGTTGAAACACTACATAATGCATAAAAGACTTAGTTCCAAGTACTGCAGTGCAGTTGCATCAAGGATGGATCCAGAAGTATTTATAGTTTGCAGGCTACTGAAATTTTCCTTAAAATAAGAACCCAAAGCAAGAGATATCTATTTACAAATTATTTTGGTGCATGCTAGTTCAGTAACTGGCACAACGTACAAGCAGACAGCCTTCCACTAGTTGTACTATCTCACTGGCTTTGCATAGTCAGAAGTAGTTTGTGTTCTCTGCTTTGATTAAATCCTTTTATTTAGTACTGTGGCAATTTCATCTCTTTCATTTGTAAAGCTCAAGCTGTTTGGCTTTCTTGCCTTGCAACTCGTGTGTGTTTTAGTGACATCTTTCATTTCTTACTTGCAGTCTAGAAGTGTGAGCTGCAGTAAGATCTGGTTTGGTTAACTAAAAGATGACAATAATACCCTAAGTGTAAGAGGAGCAGAATTTAATTTTCTATGGGTTTTTTCCTTCCTCAGTGAAAAGCAAGGCATTCTTTGCTTTCTTTTGAGTTATGACTCACTTCTCCAGATTTTGTTTTGATCTGAGTAATTAGTGTTTTTTTGTCTTTTATTCTTTATTTTTAGCAGCCACAGTCTATCTCCCACTTAGTTGCTGACATAAAAATATTAGCAGAAAGATGTTGCCTCGAAGGATGAGGAAAAACCATTCATAAAAATCTCAGTGAGGATTAAGTGGGATTCATCCAGGAAAGATCAAGGGTTGAAAAAGATTGTTATTAAACATGTTTATAGACTACTTTGAGGACATGGCATATTCCCTGTTCCAATAAGCTCACAGCTCGGTGGGGGGGAGAGAGATGAGATGACTGGTGAGGAGAAAAAGGAAGGAAGGTTCCTCAAAGGAGGGAGTTGAGGGAGGAGTGAGAAGTTATTTGGAGTATAGGAAATGTGCGATGGTGCCGCACACAGAAGGGGGCACAATGTCAGGAATGAGAGGAGGCGACTAAAGAGCTGAGGGAGCCTTTAACAGACCTGATCACAGTGTTGGCCCGTTCCTTTGAGAGTGAGACGAGGTGTGGAGGAGGCTCGAGACGCGCTTCTAGCTCTCTGTCTCCTTAGGGGCTGTGAAATCTTATGAAAACCTGTTTCCTTTTAAGTTGCCTTGTATAAAAATCCCAAATAAAAGTAATATTAAGGGGGATATTGCTAGAGAAGACTGAACACCTCTGTTTTTATGGAAAAGACATGTAAAGTATGGCTAGACCTAATAGAATGATATCTCATAGGTACTAGCTGCTGGGGTGAAAAACAGGATTCCGTGAATTTGTGCATAGGCAGAGATGACTCTCTGCTCAGCCCCTGAGAGTGGGAAAACCAAAGCTGATTTAACCCAATGCAATAGTCCTTGCATTAGGATAGGATACAGGAAGGTAAAAAGGAGGAAATCCCACCTCCGTTTGTGACCGGTAAGGTCTCACTGGGCTCCCAGTTCTGCTGTTTGCAGGCGTGTTGGGCTCAAAACGTGAGGCCCTGGTTGTTTCACAGAGGGCAACTGCTGGATATTAGAGCAATTAGGGGCACAAAACCCACAGCATCTTCATGTGGCATTGCAAACTTTTAACAGTAGAAGCCAAAATCAAGGGAATTATTTTTCCTTGTTCACATGTGTTCATCATCTCTTCCCTGGTCCATCAGATTTCCTTGGATGGGCACTGAGGCTCCCCAGCCATCCATGTGTTGGCAGATTGGTGCAGGCCCTCTAACAGGGTTGCAGACCCACTTTTCTCTGATTCAGAGCTCCTGTGGGGATCAGAGTGGCAGAACTGTTGCGTTGCTCACAACCTCCCCCTCTGTTGTTTTACTGCATCCAGAGCAGCCACAACTGTATATCCATATCTTCAGAGAAGCTGAAAAGAAGAATCCCCTAGCACAGGGTCATATGTAAGTATCTGGAATAATTACGCTATATTCTTTAAGGACTGCATGCAAATATGATTTTTTTTTTTTTTTTTATATGTGACCATCGTGTCCAAAAACACAAGCGTTCTGGATAATGAGTCAATATCTAATTAAGGACATCACCAAACTACACTTATTTCTCAGACTTAGTATCTTCCCACTGGGAATATTCACTAATCTCTCACTGATTAATTACTGTAAAGACTTATGCTTCTGGATAATTATAAGATGTGTGATAATGGATCAGACCTTTAATCCATTAAATCTGGTATCTTGCTTCTGACTCTGACCAATAGCTAACGCATCTCAGAAAGGTGAATAACTCCATGCTGCAAATACTCTATTGTGCAATGTGGAAGAAGGAGCCCTTCCTCACCTCATTGGGTAATTGCTTTGAAGTATGAGATATAATTACCATTATCTTAGTCCATGTAACTATGTGTCATAAAATGATGAGTACTTAGTGTGTGGCAGACTGAAAATAGAAGGATCTGAAATAACCTCTGTTGGGTAATAGAACTGGGGTATGTCTAAGAAAATGTGGTTAGCCATACCAAAACTTTGGAATCAAATCTCAAGATTGCATCTAACGTCTATTTTTTAATGTCAGAAAAAAATATACCTCTGAGAAAGCCACGTCATGTTTTAAGAGTTTAAGATACTTCAAAACGGTTTTCCAGTTTGTTACCTATAGTGTGACTGGACATTTGTTGTAGTGAATCGTCGCAAGGAAGCCCCACAGGGAGTGCTTGCTGGCTGCTGGCTTGAGAGGTAGCAGGGTATAAGACTACGCGTGACATACTATGAGGGCTGCAGGTAGAGGCTTTGCTTGGCATCTCTGCAAGGGTCACTGCAAGGGGCTTGTCTTTGGTGTTGGCCTCGGAGGATGTTTTTGATAAAAGCTCTTTTGATATAAAAGAAGATTCTTTGCCTTCACAGAGCTGTCATTCAATATGGTTTTGGTCTGTTAAGCAGTCTTAAGCACACTTTTTTGCAGAACTGCAGCCTCAGCCAGTGGTACCTGGGTGCACATGATTGTGCAGTATCCTCCATGGCTTTATGCTGCTTTATGGAAAGAAGAAGTAGGGTGGAATAAAGGAGCTTCTGTAAAGCACACGAATGCTGTTCGGGGTATTATATGGCTCAAGCTTAAAGAGAGGAAAAAAAAAGTCCTCTGGGTACAGTAATTTATTTTTATGTGATACCCTAATTGATGGTGTAGTGAGATGGAGTCTTATTCTGACAGAATGAGCCTCAGCTCTGCCCTCATAGATTTCTTATCTACAAGACAGTTAAATGCAAAACAAGTGATGGCCAATCTTTGCATACATGATTAGCACCCCTGCAATGGGAACTGATTATTGGTTCCTGACGTCCCATCCCAGTGCTTTGATTACAATGAGGATCTTTCTTTTTTTTTTTTTTTTTTTTTCTGGAAAGAACTGATGAAAGCAATCAGGATTTAGACCAATGTTTTTCTTCCAAACTCGATTTTGGATACAAACCTGGGTTCTGATTTCACATAGATTTCATGTGATGGTAACTCCATTGAATTAAGTGCACTTACTCCTGGTTTACACAGATATAACTGAGAGCAGAATCAGGTCTTACATGTCAACACATATGGGTGACTGTATAACCAACTGGCATACAGTAGGCACCATTAAAATCTTGACATTTACTGCTCATAGTAGTTAAATTTACTGTGCTATTTGCAGTATTCCCAAGTCTAAGAGTAGGAAATCCTTTAAATACTGCAGTAAAAGTAAATCCCATGGTGTGATAAATGTCAGGATTTAAAGGAACCCAATTTTGTTGTTGTTTTGTTCTTTTTTATTGCTATGTTCAAACTTTTTGTGTCTTTTTTTGTCTTTTTTTTTTTTTTCTTTTTTCCCTTTTAATTGTAGTGGTTATTTTTTTGACCAGAATCTCTCCTGCTTTGGGACTGGCTGAAGCTTGCATTGGTGGGATATTTCCTTAAATATTCTCCTTCTAGAGAGCTCATTTTTCCAAAGAGTGTGTGTCACATAAAAGGCAGTTGAGTTTGCTTTGAGATGCCTGTGAGCATCCCTGCTGGATCCACCTACTTTCTTCCTGGTTACATCTTTCAGTGGGGAGTGGCTGGGCACTGAGAGTTAGTTGGTGCACTGATTCTCCACCACTTAGGACTTCCACTGGAGGGAGAACTTCCAGGTAGCTGGTGAGATTGGCTTTCCAGTGCCTTTGTTAGAAAACCTAGCCCACCCTTTTGCCACTGTTTTCACAGATGCACACAGCAGTTCCCCTGAAATTACAGAGATTATGAAGAGTGTTGGAGAAGATCTTAAGCAAAGTAGGCACTTTTGCAATGATACCACACCAAGTTTAACAGAGACAGGTGATTTTGTCAATGTCTGACTCACGCAAACTTTGACTCTTAAGTCTCAATCTACATTTAGATGGTTTTGTAAATCCTACCAAATAATCAGTTGCATTGTTAAATGCCAAAAGACCTTCTATAAATGTGATCAGTGAGTTAGTTTATGAGCAAATTCGGGTCTTTCCCATGAAAGCATAGATTCATTTTTGTGGCTAGGTAGTATTTGTATAAAATACAACGATCATTTTGAACAGTAACAGGAGTCTTGCTCACCTTTCCTCCCCTTCCACCTGCTTTATTGTCCCCCACCCCCCAACCTAAGAGGAGCTGCTTTAGGATTGGGAGACCTCAAAGAACAGTGAGAAATTGGTGTGAAGTCTGGAGCAAGTCAATGCTGTAGAATCATTTGTGCCTACTTGCCCCATCCAAAACAATCTCCACTTTTGTTACAACAAGGAAGGGAAAAGAAAAAAAGAGTGACAGTGAAAGGATGGGGGAAAATGAGAATTATTGCCCTGGCTTAAGCACACAGTCTATTTTTGGAGAAGGGTTAATAGTGTACTGCCAGTAGACTGGTTCCTCTCCATGCACAACAACTGTTGGGGATGTCCTCTCAAATCTGGCTACTGCCTGGTTAGCTGGCATGTGATATAAAGCAGGAAATATGAGTGTGCCAGGCATATATAACTGTATGTGTGCCACTCCTGGTCCATCTGCAGAGTAATACTGCACCTGCCAGTTGCTTTAGCTGGCTGGGGGGAGGAGGGAAAGAAGAGAGAGTATGTATTATTAGACAGGGAAAGCCCACCGTCTTCTCATTTTCCTTTCATTGCTTTGCTCTTGTTTCCTTTCTTTTTACAACACAGTTGAACAAATACCGCACTATGTTTTCCAAAAAATGGCTCTTTGAGACTGAGTACTTTTGGGGTACTGCTCATGCAGTAAAAACACCTTGTATTTATTTTTTTTTAGTGAACAAAGCTGTCAGTGTATGCAGTTTTGTACACCTCTGGGTATCATATATCTTGACTTCGAACCCCATTTTTACATGTAGGGGATTATATTAATAATTTGGAACCTTTTCCACAAAAAATCTAAATTGCCTATAAAGCAATACATTTCCTTACTGCTCATCAATCATTTTTCTTCTGCAAAAATTTCCAGCACCCATTAAGAGCCTTAAATCATAAAACCTAACTGCTTCTGAATAAATAAAATTTGGAACTTGATATGGATGACCTACTATTTCATCCTGTAAGTGACAGAGGACTGAGCCTGGGGATGGAATAAACCAACATCAGTTGACATAAAGGATGCTCCATCCTCAGGATAGATAGCAAAATCTTCATCCCAAGCATCTTCAAAATTTGTGAGTATTCTTGGACTCTTGGACTTGGGGTTTTTTTTGCTTTCCAGAACTCATACTGTCTCTCAGTGGGAGAAAAAAAGTTTACATATTTTCTTGATACAGATTAAAAAAAAGTGTTATTGCCTCGGGTCCTCTCCAGTGACTCTAAGAAACTGTTGTATTTCTCCATTTCCACTTTTTTTTCCACTGCAATCTCAGTATCTCATCATTTCCCAGCAAAAAAGATTTGTGAAATTGAGATTTCCATAGAGTCTATCAATGGTGTTCTGGAAATAGCAACCAGAGCTAATTTTCAGCATCCTTGGTAAGTTGCTAGTAAAAAGAACATGTGCTTTTGTGTCAGACTGAATCTATTGCACAGAGCCTACAGGCCTCCTTTTTCTACTATATTTGTATGTATTTGACTTTTGTGGTCATGTACAGGAAACAAGTGTGGTGAGGGAAGACTAAATGTCAATACACATACGTTCATGGCAATCCCCTTCATGTTGTCTCCTCCTAATGGATTTGTTCATTCAAACTTTCTCTGTCATCGCAGGCACGATGTACATGCACACCATGCCAGACTGCACAGCACAACAGCCAGGCATATGATATCCAAGTTTGTGATGGTGATGGTGAAATGGTGACAGGTCGGGATTACCGCTTTTATTGCCGAGGAGTCAGGTTGTGGTGATTCATGAGACAGCTGTTAGAGGGTGATCACATTAATAATGTGAGCTGTGAAAACAATGTGTGTCGATGCTAAAAGCTACTTCTCAAATGACATGTTGATGGCAGAGCTTTTTGGGTATTACATGTTTTCACAAATGATACATCACAAGCCTAAATAATAGAGATCATTTCTACATATTTTATTATTAGTGTGAAATAAATGTAATTATAACAGGTTTTTTAAGTGCCAGGTGGCTGGTTTTGTCTGTTTATCAGGTATTTTACTGCTGCTCCATCTCACGCTCATCTTAAGTGTATTTAGTCAACACCTCTGACTTCAAACAGGCAAACTCTTTTATCTGACTTCACAGCATATTCTTCTCACTGTGGTGGATGTCATCATTTTCTCTCGACATTGTTTTCACCACATTTTCTTACTTCCATTCTTACTCTCCCATGTTTCTGTTCCCTTCGGTGGCTCCTGCAGGCACATGTTTTGCCTGACTAGGGGTAGAATAATGTTGCATGTAGCAAAAAAGAAAGTAGCCACGTGGCTACACTGCAGTGACCCAGTGCTTTCTTAGCCTATTCCTTCAGATTCACCTGTAGCATCAAAATACAAGTTCTCTGGGGCATAGAGCACATTTCTGCAGTGTTCTTAGAGGCACCAAGTTATTTTGGGAGGTAGTAGATAAAGTGCAAGTATGTCTATATACACCAGTACCCAGATCTGTTTTAGAACGAGAAAGTAACTGCTTAGCAACTAAAGCAGGAGTTCCTCAAAATAACAAGTAGGAAGTCCAATTATTCACATTAAGTAGTATATTTTTGATGGGACACCATGAGATATAAAGCACTTTGTAGCAGAAGTGAAGATGGTAGAATCTCTCCTGAAATAAATGAAAAATGGAGTCCTAAAATGACAGCAGACTGGTTCAGCCAAAGGTCAACTCATCTGTGAGTTAGAAGGAATTAATTTTGTAGGCACCAGCAAAGCAATGAGGCTTATCAAACAATGCTATTTTCCATCAAGAAAAAACATCATGGCAGCCTCTGTTTTCTACTTTCATACATTTCCATTTAGAAAAAAAAAGAAAAGAGGAGCAGTAAACAAATATGTTTACTTCTACAACGGTGACACTTTTTCTGCTTATTCCTTTGCAGAGATTATTTGAAAATACTGAAGAGAAAGCTGAAGAGGGGAAATTCTAGTGAAATTCTGGCTCCATTGTGGCCACAGACAGCTTGACTTTTGGTTGTGATGTGCTCACAAAACACCCCTCATTTCTCCCCATATCCCTCAGGGATCAGCTGCAATGAGGCCTGGTTCCACAGTACTTTCCAGCTACCCTACCCAGTTGCAATGCCAAAACCAACATGCATTGCACACCATCTCATGAGATCTGCTAATCTTTCCTTAGACACTTCCTTCCCTCTTGCTCCTCTCTTTCCCTCTTCACCACCAATACATTGCATTTTCATGCTGTTAATGCTTAATGCTTCAGACATTGGTTCAGGGCATTGATACTGAAGAGATGCTGGTGTTCATCTCCCTTCCTTGTACCCGGCATTATATATCTTGCTGCTCAAACATATTCACATAGGATCTGGAGAGTGCTGAAAACCCAGCACTCTCCTGACCACTATGACAGTGATAACAGCCCAGCAGTTCTCAGAGATCTAGCTTATGACAAGTTTCTTTAAATCAGACAAGATCTTAAGTGCCTGTCATAAGTCAGTCATCCTTCAAGTGCTCCCATTTCCTCCATGTGAGCTCTTTACAAACTTATCCATCTGCGTTTATATATAGGACTGTGGTGAAAAACCACTGTAAGAACTAGGTCTACAAGAAGATACGTGGATTAGGTGTCCTGTCCCTAGGGGAGAAATATCACCTGTGCTATATAAAACACCATTTCACAAGGGTACTCCCTACTAATCCCATAACCACTGGACGCCTGCCAAATCCCAAAGGGAGTTTGGCAGAATAAGGTGGAAACTGAAGACTTAGCTAAGCAGAACTGCAGCTTTCAGAAGCTTCTTGTTCCATTGCGGCTTTCTGGCCTTGATTTAGATGCTGCAGAACTTCATCACCATTGCACTGGAATCAGGGTTTTTCTTAAACTGAGCAAACACAGCCAGTTGTCTTCTCAAGCTTCTCAGCTCTTGTACCGATCCTCTGCTTTCTCAGGTGAAGCCATTATCACTTGTTGAGATCCAGGAGTTGGGCATTTCTGAAAGGCTATATCCCATATCAAGCATGCACCTTTAAGTCACAACAGAAGTAAATAATCAAGTTTTGATTCAGTGGTTGAGTAGCAAGGCCAGGAGTAAAAATACATTTCCAGTTGACCAGCAGCAGATTTTTTCCGCCTTTTTTTCAGTATGAAATGGAAAATAAAAGATGCCTCATTTTAATCCACGATAAAATTTATCTTTATTTTGTGTCTTTTTTGATCCATTAAAAATCTCATTCACTACATTTCAAAACAAAATGTTCCAAAACAGAATGTCAAAATATTGTTTTTTCAAACAGTGTATCTTAAGAGCTTTAATTTCATCATCTACTTTTGAGTCTTTTTATGGCTGAAACCATTCACTGAATTTAAACTAAACGAGTGGGTAGTTGTGGTCAGCCTCAAACTGCATATTTGGTGGCTAAACTATTCTTAGGGGGAAAATGCCCCACCCTAATTATAATATCTAATTTCTTCTTTAGCATCACCTTTTGACAGAAGTAGAGAAATACTGGGATTTTTATTCTATTTATTCCTATCAGTGCAACAGGGCATATCTAGCATTCCTCTCCCTTTCCTTTAAGAAATAAGTATTTTTCTCTAACCAGTGTGTTTTCAAACTAATGGTTTGGGAATAACCTTCTCATCTAATGTGAAGTGTGTGTTGTCTATGGATTCATTTTTCTCCTCCCTGATAACCTTCATAGAAATCTGGCTTTCCTCTGCATATCAGGAATGTATAGGAATGTTTCTTCCAACTTCCTTTCTCTGGCTTGCTGCAAGCTGTAATATGCAGGTTTCTCTCCTTGCATTTTCTTATTTTCCTTTGTAGACTGCTCTTGTTAGTTTTAATTACAGCAGTGGAGGACAGTATGCTAAAGAGCTCCCCAAGGAGGTGGCACTAATGGTCACATGTCCCCCCTGAGTGACAGCATCCGTTCTGGTTGCAGTACTACAAAGACATGGGGGCAATTCTTGTATGGATTGGTAAACGGACTTTATGTGAGAAGATAAATTAGCAGGCATCTGCGTTTCCTATTTGAATAGGCTAAGTGTGACTCAGTAAGCCTTTTGTTCAGTGGGCTAAAAAACGGCATGCAACTCCTCATCAGTATTGAAATTTTAAAGCATATTAAATTACTATGGCATATTTTTGAGGAGTGTAAAGAAAAAAATGTAGTGGATTTAGCACTGTGCCTTTCAAACCGTCAACCCCAACACTGAAACAAAAACCTAAGAAAATAATAGCAGAAAAAACCCCAAATGGTTTGTATACAGAAAGAAGCTAAGACACATGTGAAATACTATTTTCAATAGTGGTTTTATTACTGTGTCAGTGCACACTATGTGTGCACGCATACACTACAGATTCCCGTTGCTGTTTTTGTGACTTGTATAAAGCATACTGAGATTTACATCACAGGATGTAACTTTTGGAGGTGTTTTTACGCCAACCTTTGCCAAAATTCAGCACGTGATTTTTAGTTTGCACCCTCTGTTGCATTTGCCAGCATTTTTGTGAAGTAAGAACACTAGGCTATGCATACTGTGCACTGTTAACATACATTAGCTGTGCCTTGTGGCAGTATTCAATCAGATGAATAAATGGAACAGTATGTCAATGCACAGTATGATTGCAATTCAGAATCATACGGAAAAGTTGGTATTGCAACATCTGCATAGACACTGTCATAACGTCAAGGAAAAAAGTAATAATGCCATTCTTGTTTCATTGGATCAAATGCAAATAAAACAGCCATGATCTAGCATGGAAGGCATTTTGAAAAAAAAAAATTTTAATGGTTTTTGAAAAATAATTATAATTAACAAAACAAAGGGAGCTGAAATTGGAATGCGATATTTACATAGTGCATGCTAAGTCTTTGAGTGAGACTTACTTAGTCTTTATTTACTTAGTCTACAAGAAATAGATTACAACATTCACCTCTCTGATGAAGCCATTAGTATGCTTTTTGGACACTATCAAATACTGCTGCTATCAAATACTGATAGTTCTATTACTGTTGTTAATAGCGATTATTATTGCAGAAGGAATAATGGCATATTTATGATACCAGGTGACATGAGAGGAAGAGTTTTTTTTCTTATGAGAGTCTCTAAAGAACCAAGTTCTGTGCCTAAGGAGAAAACAGAACATCTATATCAAGATATATTAAGAATAAAGATCGGAATTTTCCATGTTGTCCAGCGCTGCGATACTCTTGCTTTCCTACAATGCCAGCCAAAAGCAGGGAGGGAGGAGGGTGGGAGAGGAACAATAGATCAACAGTTCTCTCTATGTTTAAAAATTCACAGCACCTCTGCTACACCAGAATATTATGTGACAATAATGTTAGGCCTCTGATTTATACCAACAGATGCAGGGAAATTCCAAATTAAGGCTGTCATTCTCCCCTCGCTGCAGATCCTCTGTTGGTACAACTTTATGTAGCACCTCTGAGTTCGGTGGAGAGATGCCAGTTTACATCAGCTGAGGATCTGGCCCACTGCGGTGCGGAGGCCTTAGCTCTGTTTAAATCAGATCCACAGTTACTGGTAACACAGTTGCTCCATACTTAATATATATTTACAACACGCAGGTGTAAAACACACACAGGAAGGTCATAAATTTGGAAGCTCGCTATTAAAAAGCCTCCTGGTTATGAATGGATTTTTAAAATGTTCCCTTTGTTTTATCTTCAAAAGATGTAGACCG
The DNA here is from genome assembly GCA_947846985.1 of Fratercula arctica. Lineage (NCBI taxonomy): Eukaryota > Metazoa > Chordata > Aves > Charadriiformes > Alcidae > Fratercula > Fratercula arctica. The sequence goes on from CANTUZ010000002.1 coordinate 40,294,067, forward strand.
GTGGAAAAATATGCAAACGCTACGCCTTTAAAACACCAAATGCAAGTGAGTTTTAATAACCTATCAGGATCTTAGTCCATCATAACATTTAATCTGCATTACATCTCACTTCCTAATCGCTACTTTCATTCCAATTGTGAGCAGAGAGGGTGGGGGAGAGATGAGAATTTCAGATAAGTGCCAGTAAAACAAGTTTGCTCTACAGCTGGCAAGCGCTGTGCACACGTTAACGGTGCCTTATGGCAGTATTCAATCAAATGATTCTATAAACTAAAAATAATCACCCTAATACTAATACCTATTATTCTTCATTGTTACTGGTCGCTATGGTGCTGCATCTGACTATGAAGAATTCACCGCCATTATTACCCTCAGTGTCTCTCTCTCTCTGAAATGTGATCTAATTGCAGAATCCACACCTGTTCGACAGTTCAATAGAAGCCTGCTTTTGATGGAAGCAGACTTTCAAGCACACAAACACACACACGCTCATGCACAGGCACACGCACGCACACAGGCACACTCTCGCACACAAATGCGTGCACGCACAGGCACACACACCAATTCACGGAAGACTTCAGCTGGAGGAAAAATAGAGTGTGAGTTGATCAGAAAATAATATTGCGAGGAGTAAAAAGAAAAAAAAAAAAAAGCTTGTGTTTTGTGGTCATTGGAAGATTGCTGATGGGTGCATAAATAAAGCATGCTGGAACATCTGTTCTTTGTTGTGCATTCAGCTTTTTAATGTCTTCAAAGAGCAGCACTGACGCATCACTGACTACCACTCCCCATTCAAGCAACATTTTACCAGAAAATAATAAACCTTCCTGGTGGGGTGCAAGGAGCCAAGGCATTTGGGCAATGCCATTAATTTGGAAATATCTCTTTTTCTGGGATTTTTAAATATCTCTCCCTTTGAACGTTGTTCAAATTTTGGGATCCAGCCTGGAGTCCCTATCAGCCTGAGCAGTAAATCAGACTGAATATTCCACTCAAGCCTTTTCTTTCTGTACCAAAAAAAAAAAAAAAAAAAAAAAAAAAAAAAAAAAAAAAAGGAAAGGAGAAGGCTGTTGTCAATTCAAAGTTTATACACATTTTCCCTCTCCTCTTAATTCTATTAATGTTAAAAATTCTGTCCAGAGGGATTCTTTTTTCCTTAAGTTGCAGTATTTATTTATACTGGTAAAATTCAGCAGCAGTGAAGACCCCTGACAGTTTAACAATATTGGCTGGTTATTTTGATACACTGTGCTAGGCAGCAAAAGATTAAAACCAGAGCATCCTAGACTGAGAGAAACCAGCTTGAATTCTAAAATAAAATTTTAGCAGCATGGATTTCTCTTGCCATAGGCTATGAGGCTACTATGAATTTCAGATGCATCTCCAGAGCTGTCAATGAGGTGGAAAGATGGGATTGGCATTACAAAGATTTGTTGCAATGTGATTCAATGTAATTGCAATCGAAGGTATAGCAACATTAAATCGCAGCTGAGAAAGAGCTGTTTATGCATGTACAGTATAGGAACAGGCATTTGCCCTGCTACTCTAGGACCATGACGAGATTTTTTTTTTTGTACTACTTTCTTCTGCTCTGCTCTTTCTTTCTAGGTCACAGCTCAAAGATATTGGAATACCAATTAGATGCTGGTGGGTTACATTTATAATGAGCCTGATGATGGTCTTGTGACAGAATGCTTCAGAAAACACAAACACCTTTTAGGACACTTTGGTAATTAGACACTGTAACGTCTCTGTTCTGTGCTAAGAGGTTTTTGGCCTCTTGATTGTTCATCTTCATTTTGTCTGCTCTGACAACTAGCTGTTGTTGCATAGTCCAGTGCAGGGAGCAGGGGGTGGTGGCTCAGGCATACCACCGACATCAGTGGGTACAATTCTTCTTGCTTTGGTAGCAACAACATCAAACTCCAAGAAGCCTCTTAGCAAAGTTTTGCCTTCTTAGATCAACTGGAACCTGATCTTACAGCTTACAGAACTTGGGGTCCTGTCACTCCTGAGGTGTTTTTTTAACTGGAACCATTATTTTTTAACTGGAAAAAGCATGAGAAGGTATACACCTTCCTCCTTGGCAAATTATAAAGCATGTGGCATGACTGTATTACTACTGCATCAAAAGATGTGTTGCTATTGATTTTGATAAGAGCAGGAACGGTATCACCAAGATCATTACAGTTTTCCAAATGCTTTGAGATCCTCAAATGCAATCAGATAAGAACAGAGGCACGGTGTTTATCACAAGTGTTGAAAAACTCAAATTAATACATTTGAGGCTCGCTGAGGTGAAGGAGGAATCTTCCGATGGATGGGATCCTTGTCCCTGCAGCTCCCCAGTGTTTGACATTTAAGCAATAGATTTCACTCTCTTAGCATCCTGACAAAAAGAAAATAAACCTATTCTGATCTTGTGGCTGGGGAACTGAGGCACACAGAAGTTGGAATAGCTTTCAGATGGAGTCTCTCACAGAAATCAGACTGGAACCCAAGATTTTGAAGGCCACCCACCTCTGTCAGCTAGTGTCCTTCCTGCTCCTGGTGCAGAGCTGGCTTCTGCTCAGAGGCGGCGTTACCAGCATACTCAGACCTGGTCAACGGAGTGGTGAAGGGAGGAATGTACCCCTTCTCATACATCTTTGGCTTCTGTGGTTTTGTTATGATTCTGCTCTTTAACCAAAGAATTGTTTAAAAGGGGCACAGAAAGGGAACAAGGGATTTTCCTGTGCAAGGAAATCTTTTTACTGACAACGGAAGCGTGACAGGTTGACTCTAATCACGCAATATTTAAATGTGTTTGTTCCTCTGCTTAGAGATTCTTTTGCACAGTTCCATTATGCTGTACTTACATAGTAATTGCTCATTGACCATTTAATTACAGAAGGCTGTCACCTTTACTCATACTCGGTACATGGCTTCCAAATAGTCACTTTGGTATCAAGGAGGTGGGGATCAGTTCACCTGGTAGCAGCAGTCAATATGAATACGGGGAGCAAAACCTGGCCTGCAATAATTACCATGTAGCGACATAGTGTTTACATAGTAATTACCTTATTATTTTTATGGAAAAATACATGATTATTTTTGTCCTCCAGCCCGGAGTGCAGGCCACACAGTAATTACTTTTGGGCATAAGTATAATTGTACAAACACATTTTGTATCTCTCTGCCTCTCTTCTGCATGCACACAGTAAGATGTGTTCACGGCACACAGTTACTCTGGGTATTTATCACTGCATCTTATTTAAGTCCTGAATCAAATAGTTGCTTCCTGGTACATTGGCCTCATAAATTAAAAGGTCATAATGAAGAAAATGTTCACTTATTTGGTTGTGGGTTTGTTTCTTTTTCCAAAAAGAAATCACAATGTCTACCTAGATTTACTTTTCTTAGCCCATGATTCTTCATCAGTGTATGCCCCAGGCCTGTTGGGGCAATGGGTCAAATCTTTTTGCCTCTGGGAACATCTGTTAAAATCATATTTTAAAGCTAAAATGGACTCAGAGATATACACTGCGTGTCCTTGACAGATGGGGCCAGACACTCGCTATAGTCCAAAAAGAATATATTGACTCACTAGCTCATCTTCTTTTCATAGTGAGAAGTACTCCATTGATGACATTTCATGATGTTTAAGGTGTGGGTAGCATTGCCTGAAAAGACAGAGCTGGAGGGAGGGGAGAGAAAGAGATAATATTAGAGAATCAACACGCCAATGTAAAACAAAGGCCAGTCTCAATCCTGTACTGACACTGTAGGTGGATTTTTACAGCACTTGTGACTGTTACTAATTGGGACCAAATCTGAATGTTCTGCAACATGGCTCAAAAATAACTTAGACCAGATATGAGGAGTTATTTTCCTGTACTTCTTGGACATCGGTTTCTGGACATCGCCGTGATCAGTGCAGAAAGTGAGAGAGACAACTGTGCCTGAGCCTTGGACGAGAAGAGGCCAAAACATCAGTGAGCTTGAATTTATTTAACGTCAAAAGGTTTGTGTCAGTTGACAACTGAAGAGGATCAGACCCAGAACAGACTCATAAGGCTATGATCAGCTGGGATACAACAAATATCTTTAAGAAGACATATGTTATTTAAATAACATTCAGCAAGAATTCAGGTGAGAAGCACCTCTAATATATGAGAGACATGAACTCCATATTTAAAAGATGTATATTTTTTTTGACTGTTCAATCTACTTCTAACGCCATCCATGAGTATCTCTCAAATCTGCTTGTCTTCCCTGTATGCACCAATCACTGAAGAAAAAAATGGAAGATAATACAGCACAATGTCACCTAATAATCTAACCCCCATTTTTTAAAGGAAAGTGTCAGATATCCTATTTGGTACTTGGCTATTTATGTTAATATGTTACCTGAAATGTAAGTAGATTTGGGTGTCTATTGCACTGAAGACATGACAAAGATTTATAAAGCTTCATCACAATGAGTAGAACTCTCTGAGAATATTGACAGTGACTAATGCTGCCTACGTCTCAACGGCAGCACTCTATACCTTACCCATTTTCTACAGAGAACAATCATATTACTACCGATTAGTTCTTTCTATCCATAAATGAAAACCCTCCTTGCTTATTGATTCACTTAGTTCAGTCATTTATGATACACTTGAGTAGATATATTCTAGTTAAAAAAGGTTGGATTATTTTCTTCTGGTCAGTGACAGGGTTGGAGAATCGAGTTTGCAATCCTGAGACATTTTACATCTCTAATAAAACCTGCATACAGTTTTGCAGCTTATAGACAGTATTTTTGGCCTTTGATCTCCATGTCACTCAGCACACACAGATCTGGCCAGGAGAAAACCAAGGGAACACATCTTCTTTTAGCTAACTGCATGTTCTCTGCCAAAAATATGTAATTCATTGTGACAGATCCTTGGTTATGGATGAAGAGATAAGGAGAAGGAAAAGAAGGGTATAGGAATATGAACACAATGGAAGAAAGAATGGTAAGAGAGAAAATAGGCAAGGGAAAAAAGAAATGTGATGCGTGGTGAGAAGGGAGAGTGAGGCTTCAGAAAATACTTCTTTAGCAGATAGTGGTATAGGAAGCCTTCTTTAAAGCATGTGATGTGCCCTCTAAAAATATTAAATATCTCACTGTCTCTGTGAGTCACATGAGTTCTTTTTCTTACCTTGATATACTTTCCATGACTACCCTCAGTTACCTGAGGACTACATCGGGATTTTCTAATCTGTTATAAAACTCTGGTGGACTGGGTCTATTTTCTAAAGAGTAGCTGGGAACTTCAGTAACTAAATACCTGTGGTGGGGCAGCAGAGCACTTTAGAGGAGGAATATGGTTTCAGCTTACAGACTGCAAAAAGTATTTAGCAATGTATAGCTGACAAGCAGTTGCCGAAAGCTATCTTCTTGTTCATTCTGGCTCTGTATGGAATTCCCTAGTCTTTGAATGCTCTGGAACCAAGACGAGAACATGTTAAGAGGTCAAAACAACAACAAATGGTAGTTTTCAATCATCAGGAGGACTCTATAAACAAGTGAAGTTTGGGAGCCGTTCCATAGCTAAAAGATAGCCAGCGGCTATGTTGTGACCTTTCAAATTGTTTCCCTTGGGATGCCTGATGGGCCTAACACAGGTCCCAGAGGAATAAACCTCCCCACCAACCTTTGTCTGGTTCCACTTAGGATAGAAAGCTGGACTTGAAACAGAGTGTTGGAACTAAAGGTCAGTGCTTTATTTACATGAGCTTCGTATGCTAGACTTCTCCCCTCTGCTTTCTCTTTCTTTCCCCAGAGATTTCTGCTTAAATCATTCCATCCTTTGAAATACTTCTTAGTGACAATTTTTCTTCATCCACAAGCTGGAGCTAAAGCAAGTCTTGTCTTTTAAGACACATATTCAGGCAGTAATATGCTAAATAATGGCAGGTTTTGTCCCATAATTTGTATGCTTTTCCTCTGCTATCTGAGGTTTTCCTAGGTTTCACTACATACCATGGAACAAAGTATATATTTGCTGCTAGGAACTGCAGCAAAATCAACATTTGGGGGAAAGTACAATTGAGTTCCTTATTTTACAGGGAAGAGTTGCAAATAGCTCTGTGTTTCTGAGTATTGTGAAATCCCCAGAAGAAAAGGTCTTTATTACAAGAGCACCTATTATACTTGAAAAACTCACTACTCCTTCTGGAACAGCCTCTACTTTCAACCATACCTGTTTTTTTTTTCTCTAGTTGGTAGACAGGGAAACTTATCTAACAAAGTTGGGGTTTCATCCAGTGACTCCTTATATCAGTGGGGATCTTTCTACTGACTTCATGGGACCTGTGTGCAGCTCCTGAATTGCTATCATTTTCCAACTACTGAAGACACTTGAGCATCTGGTGCTGTTCTAGCAAGCTTCTTACACAGCTTTGGTGAGAATTTTGAAGCTGACATAGAAAGATTTTTCCAGGGCTCACAAGCTCTTTGTATCTTCTTTTCTTTTTAGAAACACTCCTGACACGCTTGTGATACTGTTTGAATATGAAAAAATAGAAGAGAAAGCTAAACTGAGCATTGTAAAACATTCTGGGCAAGCGTTTGCTTGAGTTTAAAAATGGACTTGCTTCTCTGTGCTTATACAAATTTTTAGCACTTTGGAAGAACTGAGATATGTGATTGCTCTTGGAACGTGGAGTTCAACCCCCACTCCCTTCCCCCCCCCCCCCCCCCCCCCCCCCCAACTCTGCAGGCGATACAGGTCTGGGTTATGAAGAAATAGCCACCCTGAAGGCAACAGGCCTCCTGGGGCTGCTTCTTCCTGATTTTGTGTAGGCAGTTTCTCTATCTCCCACTGGAATGACTGATTTCTTTCGTGTGGGCTGAGGGACATGGGTGACAATCTTACCATGTAGCCAAGTGATGTCTTCAGTAAGGTCAGGGTGCCCAGGGAAAATATACAGATCTAATGCAAATCTAATCCTTTTCATCTATAGTTTCCCTTTGGAAACAGATCTCCCATTTTTTTCCGTCCTATGAAACAAACCTTATTATTTTTTTACTATGAAGGCATTGATGATCTGGAAACAGGAAAAACACCATGTGACCTGTGTGATCAGTAACAGTGAAGGGGCACAGCCAAAATTTGCATATCCAGTGTCAAATATTCCCACTAGACTACCTGTGCTCTCACTATACAGGAAAAACCTACTCAAATCCTGTGGAATGAGAATCACATTTAGGAAAAAGCAGTCTGCTCACGTATGTGTCATTAGTAGAAAGACTGGCAAATAAATTATCTACTGTAAATTACGCACTAATACAAGTGATGTGTGTCTGTGTGAATTCATTTACACATGTCGAGGTATATGTATGCATATGAACATAAGTGTATCTCCTCTCCCTTTACCTCTCTTTCATACATTGGTACAGTAAGCATAACAACTGCCACATTACTTCTCAGACACCGAGACTCCCATCTTCTGTACAGGCCTAGATATCCTTGCTTTTTTCCTCTCTTTTTAATAATTTCAGAAAAGACGCTCTCTCCTTGATACCCACTTCCAAAACTCCCACTCACTTACCTCAGAACAAATCCAGCCTTGCTTGTACATGTGCGCGTGCTGAACAAGCCCTCATAAAATGCCTATCACATCATTATTTTGTTTAAACATTTTTATTTCTCCAGAGAATTTAAAATACACAAACATGTGATTCTATGAGGAAATGATCCAAAAGAGATTATAAATACAGCTATAAATGTCAAAGTTCTCAAAACATTTCACTGGCTCTATCTTCAGAAGAGACTGTTTACAGAGAAAACCCACGTCAGTGTGTTTTATTATTGTTATTGTGTGTTAAATGTTACAAATGCAATCTGTTTGCCTTACACGTAAACCATAGTCTCCAAATATCTTTAAGAATCACCTCTAATAGTTGCACTCAGAGACAGGAGCATAATTTAGTAGGATATTAAGCAATCTCTCCACAGCAGGAAAGGTTTTTGGGTTTCATACAACTCTGGTCAGGGACACCTATCCTTAATCTGCCCAGAAATTAGTATTTTGCAGTGGATTGTCACTCCAGGCTCCATGTTTGTGAGAGGGATTTGGAAACAGATAGCTCAAAATGCAGACCTTTCAAAACTTGAGTTCTTGCAGACTTGATATCATTTTTATTTATTAAGAAGAACCATCAGAGGTTTTGGGGTTTTTTCCCCCCTATGTAATTTTAAATTTCTTTCTGCACCTGTCTTCAAAGTGATGCCTAAGAGACCCCTACTACAACAAGCTCACGCTTTCCTTCTTTGATGGAAGAGGCTATCTCCAGAAATGAATGAGCCTGAGTTAGGAGAATGAAGCAAAAAAGCACCAAATCTCTTGTAAAATACAATATGCCTAAATTTGACAGTGTAAGTTTAAAATCCACAGCATGGAATGAATTCTAATACAGAGGACTGGAGTAGCACATATCTGAAATTTGTCATGGATATTTAACTTGTTAGGAAAAATGTTAAGACCAGAAGATCTTTTTCTTTGGTCTACTTGAATGTTGATCACAGCTGTTTGCTGCAATTATGGAAAACAAAGTAATATTTAAATTTCAAAATTTCTTTTTAAAGGCTGCATAGGAATTTTGGACGTAATTTCCCTGTAGTCACAGGAATCTGTGGGAGACATTTTGTCTGGAGGGTGGTCACAGAACATCCATTTTATATTTCACAAGCTGCAAAGTCTTTCCCTATATCCTCCACACATTTAAAGGCAACATCCACAAAATTGGAATGTGCCAGAGAGGGAGATCAGGAGAGGACAGGGACATCATCAGTGCACTAGCCAGTTTTGAGTGCATTTGTTAAAAGAAAATACCTCTGGAAGAAGCTGTATCTTACTATCAGAGAAAGAAAAATACCTGCTAATTCTCTAACAATCTTACATAGGGAAAAAAAAAAATCCTTCCTGATCACAGATCAGATTCAAATTCCAAAATATGTAAATAGTAAATTATGTAAATACAGGCTTGTGAGTCCCTTGTCTTCTCAATGTTATTGTCCTTCACCTTTCTTTACAACAAGAAGCAGAAGGAGTTTGAAGCACACAGTATTTCCACATGCTTTGTTTCAGTATTGTCTGGAACGAGAGTTGTGCTCCTAGACCCTTGATTTTCATCAGTAGCAAAGGGTAAAGTTTCGCTCTTAAGCATTCATCCTGACTGTGCTCTAAACTGTCAGGAGCTCGGAGCAAAATAAATGGAATATGAGAACAATCTGACCACAGCCCTCTGGATCTGGGATCCTACGGGAACAGTGCACAAAAGGGAGAAAATCTGACAGCTCAGTGGGGCCAAATCATTTGCCCTTCATTTTTAGTGCTGAAATTTATTTATTGGCTACAGCTCACTGGCCCAATAGTCCAGGATTAGAGGTTTATCTTCTGAAAGTGGAATGTTTAATTCTAGTTTTGATTTTACCCCAAAACAAAGTCTCTGTAATTCTGGTTTTATGATTTATTGGCTGCAGTTTTCCCGAGATGAAAGTAGGAGTTCAGCAATCTGTTCTTGGAAATCCAGCATTTTGCAAGGATTCTCTGTCAGCAAACATGTGATAAGCAAAGACATTTTCTTGAGTTTCAGGCCAGTGGCTTATTCACAAGATATTTTCCTCTTTGAAAACAGGTCTTCGCTCTTACTGTGTTGCTCTATTGATCAATCTGTTTTGAGAGAGTGTGAGAGCTCAGAAAAAGGAAGTTTCTTTTTTACCATATTAAATCCACTGAATTTGCCTGAGCCAGGCATGATTATTCTCCAAATGGAAAGGGTTTTATCCTAAGTATCTTGTAAGCTTTCCTGTATGCTCCTGCAACACACAGGGAAAGGAATCATCTAAGCTACCAGAGACTAACAACTTTGCACAACAACTGCCTGTGGCAGAGGGAATGAACACATTGCCTCCTGACACAAGTCTTTACCCACATCAGTGAATATTTTGTGTCTATACTGGGAAGGGAAGTAGCGAAAATGATTGGGTTTTGCCAAGCCTGAAGTGAAGGGAGTATGTGAAATACACAGCCTTCGGGGTGACCCCAGTGCTATTGCAGCGTATGCTGTCTGCATACACGGGCACGTTTGTTCCCACAGCACTCAGAATAAGTACTTACCCTTCAGTAGGGCAGGAAGAGCCCTGAAAAGTTTTGTCTTTGTCTCTTTTTCCCAAGGAAATGACTTTGTAAAGGATTTTCAAGTCCTTGAGGCCATCCATAAAAAAATTGATCCACATGCGGAAATTTCCTGTAGGAATGCAGTACATGGCAATGGTGAAAGAAGATTTTCAGCTCTGATCTGTCCTCAGCTTCTTCTGAACTCTGCAAAAGCTCATTTTTTTGTGTCTTATTTGTCCACGCAGAATTAAAGCCACATTCGTTTTTCATCCTGCTTGTGTCCATTGGCCTCTCTGGAGGCTGAGAACTTTGAATATATGTTTTCTTTGTTCTAGTTTAAGGAATTACTTGATAGCTGCCCTGTAACTGAAAAGACAAGAGCTTTGGTCTGTGGCCGTTAGCAGAGGTGCATAACATTGGAATTCTGGTAAAAAAAAAAGCGCTCATAGTGACATTGCAAACTGAATTATTTAGTTTCCCACCTTACTATTCAGTAACTCTGGTATTCAGTACTATCAAAAATCTTGCTAGTAATAGAGAAAAATTAGGAGACTTTGATGCTTAGAGAAGCCAGAGGCACGTTACCAAAAGCTACTTGATCTTCAAAATAGTAATGGAAATTTATCAAGAACCGGATGCTTTTATGAGACCGGAAGGAGTTCTTTTTGCCCTCTGGGCTGGAAACACTAAACCAGTCATACCACTTGCCGCACTGGACAGCAACAGAAAGTCCAGTGACTTTCTGGGAGAAAGAATGGGGGGGTAAAGCATGCCTTTAATCTTTCCTCCCCATTGCCATTCACAACCCCTGGAATAACTAAAACTAAATCTAAATTTTCTACATTTAAAATTCTGTGTCCCATTTTCCCATACTATGTTTTATTGACAAAAGATTTTTAGAAAAAAAATTTTCTCCAGATTCTCAAGATGGAAGAAGTAGCAGAGAATTAAATGCACTTGAGTATGGTTTTTTTGCTTTCAGCAAATCCTGAACAGATTATTCCATTTGCTATACTTCAACTTTCACTCTTGTGAAAATCAGAAAGAAGAGCTATTTACTGCAATTATTTCCCTACCCTCCATTCATGTCTAAAACAGTGACAAAAACATAATGGATCACTTTGTTCATTGAATAAACAACCCACAAATGCAACTTTATAAGGTACATTCCCAGGAAACAGATCTATAAACCTGGTAAATGCACCAAGACCCCATCAGGGATGTTTGAACTAAATCTTAATTTGTCATTCATGAACACTTCACATGCCCCTCTAAATGAGTTATGTACTGCATCATCAACAGGAAATATAACAGACTGCACGTTGGAGATACCAAAAAGGGCTTGTGGGAGTGTTTTATTGAGCATTGCACAGGTGTTAACAATAGAGTGGGTAACACAGATCAAAGGATTGTGCAGAAGCCACTTGATAAGTTACAAACTATTATTCATCTACCTTGTCTGATAATAAACTGCATGTCCACTCTGGCTCCTGTGTTCATCCTGTGAGTGATACCTCAACAGAACAGAGGTGAACAACAATGATATCGCTGCTAACTTGACTCCACAGCTTCAATCCCAGATGTTTTTTAGGGCAACTTAGAGCAAGTTTGAGGCTGACCTAAATTGTGATGATGACAACTCTGGTAAAAAAGCCAAGCCTGCTCAAGACCAAACTCAATTTCCTACTCTTATTAGGCCTTCTGCGTGGTGGGGATAGCACAGTGCCAGTGGAATATAGCCCAGATGGACAACATCTCAGCATCATGGTGAGACTGTGTACTTGGGTATCTGAAAGGACCTTCTCAGCAATGGAAGCCAGCTCGGCTAGAGGCGTGAGGAGGGAGCCGCTCAGTTTAGGAGGATTGTTGCCGGGCCTTCAAAGAACATCCCAGAGAAAATCCAGACAGCAGTAAATTTTCAGATAAGGGGTTTTCTTTGTAACAGGCACTGATTCATAGGAGGAGGGAGACTTGAGGTTACTAGGTGACTAACATGATGCAGTGGTACCCTAAAAGCTGTACATCCACCTTCTCAATCTTCCCTCCCTCCTTTTCCATCTACACTGGAGCTGTATTATCTTTTCTGATTGTCAAATGAGGGTGCGGAAGACCAAACGACCGCGGTCACAATGTCTACCTCAGTAAGTTTTGCTAGAACTCTAATGTAATCTGCTCTGGTTTTGTTTCAATTTGCAGGCTCTCTCCCCAGTTTTCTGTATGCCTGAGAGCTTTGCTTCAGATCAGTAGTCATGGTGGCAAGTGCTGGGCAGTGGCCTGAAACAATTCTATCTTGATGTGATAAAATAAAAGTGCATTACAAATGGCAGTGACAAGGTTTTAGTATTGGCAGTCTCACTGAAAAAAGGATGTGAAAAATGTCTGCCCACTGGGCCCAGAAGTTGTTACTGTACTGACTGTGCTACAGAGGCACTTGTGTTTTTTGAGACCAAAGAAACAGATGGAGAAAGAAGCACTGATTTCCATGTATACATTCTGTTAACGTCTTCTCAGCTTAAAGTTCGCTTCACGTCCTTGAGCCTTCCAAATAGCACAGTAATGAATATGGAAGAAAAGTGCATGGTTTTGACTCAGCATCAACAGAGTACAACTCAGTGCTCTGTGAAAAGTACGGCAAAAGAGCCCTCCTCCTAAAAGTTATTTTTTTGTCTGAATAACAGAATCACATAGCAGGCGAGGCAGACTGTCTATTCTGCTGACAAACATTAGGGGCAATTCTTACTCTGAAGACCTTGCAGGCAACTTGGGATTGTTTTACTTGTTTTATAAATGAGCAACAGAAGCAAACAATGACTGAGGGACTGCATCCTGTCCCAGTGTCCAAACCATGGGAAGCATCCTCTTTCTCACAGCTCCCCCATGTAGGAAGTATTGGCTGATTGTTGACTCCCAGTATCTGAGCTGGAAAGAGAGGTGCTTCATTTGGAAAAGCCCAACCTATTAATAGGGCAAAAAAATTAAAATGTTGCATCCAGGCACTTGCATTTTGAAGTTTTGAAAGTGGATTTTTTTTTTCCCACTCTATTAATTTGTTCTTCCAATCAGACCCACAAAGACGCAGCTCCCCAGGCACACACCCTGCTAGCAAACCTGCATCTGCAGAAGGTCCCTCCTTACACTATATGCAAATCCTTCTGGAAGCTGGGAATCATTTGACTTATGAGGTTCCTGTCTCCTATACCCAAGCCATTCATCTAATTTACATGTATTCAGCTGCTTGTTTGTTTGCTTAGCATGCTAAGTATCGGTTTTTAGAGATTCACCCTCTATATATGCTCTTTACAGGATGTGCTCATGTGTTACACAAAGGCTGTTTCTCTGTTTACCTCCTGCTGACTCCCTGGAGAGGATTGCGATGAGGTCCATGCACCTTGTGAAGACTTATTTCCATGCTATATAGCATATGTGACATAAGTCTGCTTCTTTACCAATCCTTGCTGTTGGGCTGACCTCCTTGTTCTATGGTCCTCTCTTCTTTCCTTGGCAAATGAGATACTGCCATTGTTTTGCATTCCTTATGTTCACCAAAATAAACAAAATCTGAGCAGTACGCACAATAGCAGGGTCAGCAGGTCATTGAATTGTCTTACACACTGTTAGAAATCACTGAAAAATGGCTTCATAAATCCTTCAAGGGAAAACTGGTCTCCAGCCAGAGCTGTGGCATAACCTTTGGTGACATATAGTTTTAAAACTCAAGTTCAGTCGAACGGAAAGTTGCCCTTAAAAAAAAATACCCACCATCTAGAGGGAAATTAAAGAAAAGACAGACCTTTTCCTCTTGTTTCTCATAAAGAATATTTTTCAAGTTTTCCAATATGGTTCTTGAAGACTACATATTTGTATTTGGGCCTCTTCAAAAATGCGGCTAGATTTTCAGAAATGATGACTCAAATTTCCACTGATGATAATGGGGTTTGGATCAGGCCCTCTGTTTGTACATGCCTTGTAGGTAAACAGAAACTTTAACATCTCTTGCCTGTAATCCTCTCGTACATACAGAGAACAAAATTCACCATGTGAAGTAAGGAAGGAATAAAATAAACATACAGGTTATGCTTGCCAACAAAAGCAAACAGCAGGCCCTCCAAAGCAGCCTAAAAAACCTGCCTGTGAACAGTTCTGGAGTCTCAGTGCCGTTTTAACATAACAAACCCCTTCTGGGACTACCATGGTAATTGCTGCAAGAAAAATCATTTTCATCTGGTAGCTAACTATGCTGTATTTCAAGCCAGTGCCTAGATTATCCTTAAATACCTTTGACCCCAGGGAAATTTAAATTTAACCTTTTGTAACATTGCATTTACTAGTTCCAAATTACCATTACCATTATTTTAAGCTTTAAGTTTGATAGACTATATGACCTAATGTAGATAAGATATAATTGAGACTGGTCAAAAGTAAATGATTGTTTCACAAGCTGTTCTAGGAACTGATCAATGTGTTAATGTCATATCTTGCAGAGTTGATTGGTCAAGTGAAAAAAAAAAAAAGAAGAACGAGAGAGGTTTTCATCCATCAGCTTTCACAGATCACCATTTCAGCCTGTACCCCGGGCTCCTCCCTATTTACAGCTGCAGATAACTCCTGCCTGACAACAGAGGGGCAAAAGGCTTTCTCCTGAAGAAAAGTCACTCCACCTATTGGAGTGTAGCACGTTCAGGATGAAAAAGACATTATCCACTCACACCCCCTTGAGATCCAGACAGCAGAAATGAATGGTTCATATAGCATCTCTCTAGCTACTGAGTAGCATCTCTGCAAGAATGTTGTCCACGGGTAAATGTTATTTTTCACAATGCTTTTTGGAAAGCTGTAGTATAAACACGAGAGTAAGTTCAATAGCACTTATATTGAGGGCAGTGAGAACTGGGAGAAAAAGACCTACAGCTTACGAAAGCTTGGAGAAAAAGCTAAGAGTCGTGTAAAAAAACCCGCTAGAATTAGTAAGAATCTCTATTTGTCCTTCAGCTGTCCTCTCTTTTTTCTATTAAAGCTTTGGGAAAAAAAATGACAACAGTTCATCTATTTTATTAACATCTTGTCTTCCCAGGAGAATTAGATGGGTGCAGACAGAAAGGATGGAGAGGATTATTTTAGGCTAGTACCTAGGGTATTAATTATATACCTAGGGTATAATTAGGGTATAGCTAAGAATCCTGGGATAATTACAGGAAATGGAAAACCGAGACTGAATATTTGAAATCTTTCTCTCTGTACTGAGCTGTAGAATAGTTGCCCAAGAGAAATGTTCATTGTTTTGCATATGTAAAAAAGTGATGGACTATGCATTGGGAAATATATCTTATAGATGTCTTTGCTTTCAAAACATGCTTCTCATTTTAAGTTCCAGATGATCCACATCTGTTGGTGTCCTCTCATTTTCACTTGTGCCTTGTTTATATCAGAAATAAGAGATCATGGGATTGAGGTTAAAGAGATGTTCATGTGCTTGAAATCCTGAATCATTTGCTTTTCCATGCATCCCTTCTGCTGTTGTTACTGTTTCAATGATAATCGCTCAGCTCTTTCCCCCCACATAGTGTCTAACCTGTTGCTTAGGGAAAATGGAAGCTGTGCTAGGAACTACATCACAAGGAGCAACCTTTCCATGGAAGGGAGATGGGCAGAATGCAGGAACAAGTCTCTCCTAACACTAACTTTAGGATTATCTGAAAATACTCTTCCAACTGCATTAGCTATAGAGAAGGAGGATTTACAGGAGCAATACCATGGTAGCTTGGGTAAGTGCTTCAATGCCTCCAGAGCCCAGCCCACCAGTAAACTTTGCAATCCACTGATCTCTCAACATCTCTGACAGCTTCCCATAGCATCTGCACTCATCCCTTAAAGGTCTTCAGGAGCTTGCAGGCTCCGATCTGCCCCAGAGCATGCAGAAGGGTATCCAGGTGAAGCACAGGCAAAAACATTATTTGAGATGTCCTTTTAATGATCATGGGGCTTTGGTCTGTGCCACTAGTATTGACCAAGTCTGGATTATTTGTGTACCTTTTCCTCTGGTGGTACATGGTAGCGCACACCACTTGCTTAGTCTGAGTTTCTTGAGGGCAGAGAAAAGGGAAGACTGAAAATTACAACTAGCATTTTGAACTGCAGGAGAGCGTCCCTGTTTTTCTCTTGTTCTTTGCAGGAAGCTAATTGCTGTCATCTTTCTAGGAGAAAATGCCCTTACAATTGAATCTCAGGAGTTTTATAACATGTCTTAAAAATGGTTTGTTTATTATTTTGGGTTTTTCCTGTTGTTCCTCCCCTCTCTCCACTAATTTGCTTCAGAGAAGCTAAGTGTACTGGACATAACACAGCTACAACACAAACTACTTTTGTTTTTTCTCCACATTTTTACATACGTTTTTAATGACTTTCAATCAGAGACAATCTGTAGTTGTAATAAAGCAATGGATGTTTATTATTATTGCTATTACATTATTATTATTATACCGTACACTATTATTATTGAATTGTAAACTTGAACTCTGTGGTGCGTTTTTACAATTTTCTGTGATTTGCAAGTGTTTGGGGGGTTCATTTACATAAAATGCAGAACTGATGGAGTTTTCACGCATCCTACAGTGATTTTCACTTTGTAGATTTGTTTTAAAAGAGTAATGTCACTCATTTTTGATTACCTTAGTAATTTGCTCTGCCTCTAGTTGGTCACAATCTTAATTTAAGGAAAGGATTCAGTGTCTCAGAGACACTGGCAGATCCTGACAGTGAATCCCACTACCTGTGGGAAGTGCTGATTGATATTCAGAGCTTTAACACTTCCCATTTTGCTGAAGGAGGAGCTTTATCACAGACATTCTAGCTCTTCGGGCCCTATTTTTCACTTTTTTACATCCCAACCACGTGTCTCGTGCCGTGCCACAGCTACAGTACTGAATTCCTCATCAGAGAGCTCTCTGAAAGCAAAATAATACTCCCACCGTCTCAGCAGTTACAATGTCCTCCGGGAGAGAAAATATCAGTTGTGGGGATCGACAGGACCTGCATTCTCCTTGTTTTCCTCTGTTTTCCTTGGTGCAACAAAAAACAAACTTTTCTTGAAGAGATGGCATTTATTTAAGGTTGTACATCTTGCCATGCCCTGAGACAAATATGAGTTAGCAAATAGACAGATTTCAAAGCCACGCGGACATCTGTACGGGTTACTGCTGGGAGGGCAGCAATCGTCCCTGCTGCGATGCTGGGTCAGTAGTGGTTTTGAAGGGTTTGCAGGCACACCCACACGTCTGTAGGCTACAGCAAGTCACAAGGCATGTAGGTACGAACCGGAGCTGAGTAAAGGCAAAGGTTACAGCTCTAGATGTGAAGCTGACGGTCCTGTTCTTTCAGCTCTGGGTGACAGATAGTCCATTTTATAGGCAGTTGCTGAATGGGATCAGTCAAGGAGATGTTTGAACGCCTGGGACAGTTTGACCTGTGATTGTGTCACCCCTTTGAGGAAGTTTCTCATTCTCAACTGCTCTTTTGCTGCTTTATGTACCAACTCTTTCTCTCCATGTCCTTTTTATCTGTGTGAAGTTTGTATCTTTTAACCATATGGTAACCAGCCATTGCTTAACTTAAAATCTTGCTGCTGAGCTGAGCAGGAAGCCAGTTGTAAGCCCAGAAAGCAATGCACGGATTCTGCTTTTCCCTCCAGCACCACACAGGGATGTTAGAAACGTCTCCTTCATGCTCACATTTTCAGCAGCTTCCCCCAGCCAGCTAAAGGCTTAACCTCATGCGTCCTTCTGAATATGGCTGACGCGGGCCACGGTGAATGTGGCATCGGAGCCGTGACAGTTTCTGATAATCTCGGCTTTTTTTTTTTTTTTCCCCTCAAGAAAGAAATGGATTTGTATTGTATCTGCTTTTGGCAAAAGCAAGCAAACAAACAGAGAGAACAGCTACGGTGGGAAGGTGGGGCCCGAGGCCTGAAGGAAGGCAGCAGCACCAGCTTCAGGAAAAGCCCAGAGGCCCCAGGGGTGGGAGAGCTCTTTCAGAATTTCTTGGAGACTTGAAAAGGAAAGGACAATGGATTTAATCTCCAGGCGGGTTATTTCTATTAAAGCTGAGAAGACGGTAAAGGTAGGGGTGGCTCTGTGAAAAGCTTGGGCAACTTCACTCTCCTGGAGTCCCCAAGGGGAGATGCCACCACAGCCTGATGCCACACGTGCGCCGCCTTGAGAAGCGGGGAGGCAAAGGCAGCCCTGCAGCTGAGCTCCTGGGAGTCAAAGCAGTAAAGCGGAGAATTACAGTTGCCAGGGCGAATGCCTGGTGGAGGACGTGCTGTCAGCACAGGGCTCTCAGGGAGCTGCGTGGTCGACCTTGTGGTGAGCGCAACAGGTATCAAGTAAGGTGAGCAGCCATAGTGGGGTGAGCAACAGGATCACCACCAGTGGTTTCTTGGCTGGGGCAGTGAAGCCCGACACCCCGAGCTACGGTAGCTGTGGAAATGTTGCACCTCCCTGGGGATCAGTGGGCCAGAGGAGGAAAGCAGTGCCTTGTCACCCGTGCTGTCACTCACCCTTGCTGAGGGAAAGCTTGGACTATGGCCAGCGTGCTCTGGAGGCTGGTAGAGAGCCACAGGGGATTATTAATATGCCCTTATTTTCTTTCTATTTTTTGTTACCCTCTCCCTTTTGCAATAGATGTTCTGCCGTTTCAGTCCACGTGCTTAACTCATTGCTTATGAGGGGGAAAAAAGAGTGCTCCATGTGCACCCAAGCCACGGGTTTTCTTAAGATTTCTGGGTTTGGAGTTCATGCCAGGGTTTAAACGTTTCAGAAAGAATTCCCTAGAGGCCCCTCGTGGCTGCCAAAAAGCATCCTGGCAGATGGGTTGCAACTCCAATGACTTGATGCAAGCGAGTGGGAGGATGCGCCCGCTCGGCACGTCACGGCCGTGACGCCTCCCTGTCCTCACGCTGCTCCTCAGCAGCAGCCCCGCTGCTGGGCCCACCCTGCCCACGCTCCCGGAGAAACCCTCCTTGCACCCAGCTATTGATCTCACCCAGCGCCGCTGTAAATGATCACTTACGGCGTGGTCTCTAATCAGGATGAAGCTGAGATTTATTGAAGTTCCCCTCCTCAAGGGCCAGGGGTATTTATCTGAATTCAGTGGGTCCTCGTTTGCCTGGTGACAGGACCGTGCAGATCCTCAACCACTGCCTTTTTATTTTAGCAGCACCAGACTCTTTTCTTCTTGAAGACTAGAAGGGCAAAGCCCTCTGAAACAAAAACTCTTGTCAGAGGTTAAAAAAGCCCAAAATACTAATTAAAATAAATAACTAGGGACATAGTGAGAATGTTTGCCCACAAGGCAGGTTCTTGCAGGCTGTATTTTTCAACATTCCGGAAAATAACCACTGAAAATTTTGCCTTTTTTTTGGTTTTTTTTTGCAAGTGTCTACTTGCAAAGTCCTTTCAGTAGCATGGTAGTTTCTCTTAAACATTTAGCATGTCGCTATTTGCAAAAAGGCAGTGAATATTTTCTTAGCACATTCTAAATTATTTGAAGCTTTTTGCTAAAATAACAAATTAGTGCTCACCTTAGCCAAACCCACAAATATTTGTACAATTAAACAGCAAGCTTTGTAGTCAGAGTAGGAAAAGCATTCTCTTGTATTTTGTGGCGCCGAGCAGATTTTTTTTTGTCCCACTAGATTAAGTTAGATCAACCAACCAGATAAAAAGACCAACACCGAATGTATGAAACAATAAATTAAAGCCTTCTTTTTTAGGAATGCTTAATTCATTTAGCTTTGCTATTTGGAAAGACTGAAATGCTGTGGAGGTGGGATAGAGATAAGGTCTTATCTGGCAATTATACCTATGGGTTTTAGAGGATTAGAGAGGGTAACTGTAGCACGCAGGTGGGTCAAAACCAAGTGAATAGAAAGAAAGCAAGGTGGCATGTTACCTTCAGCTATGGCTCTTAGAAATATCTCTTTTTTAGGCCTTATGTAAGTTATTGTTACGTAAGTGACCTGCACTCAGTCTTCCTCGGTTTTGCCTCCTGTCCATTGCAGGCAGCTGGAAAGAAGGTAGAGGTGAGAATAAAACAGGTTAAAAAGGGAAAGGAGGGAGGTGAACTATTTCCTTGACCTGGAGCAGACCTGAGAAGAGCTCTGAAGGTGAGGGCACTGTGCCAGCAGGGAGATTTCAGGAGAGGATTGACATGCCAAGAAGTTCCTGGTAGGGAGACAGTTTTCTGCCTGAGGAAGGGGGAGCGTCCGCTGTAGGTGTAGGGCAACGTGTGTGTGTGTATATCCAGCCTCCCCTGGCCTGCAGGACACCCCTTTTGCAAAGAGCCTCCTTGCTGGAGCAGGACAGCAGTAGCATTTAGGTTGTGTGTCAGTGCTCACTTAATTTACTGTTTCCTGGATGACTGAGAGGTGGGAAAGGGGGTCACTGACCAGCAGAAGTGAATGTGCTATTTTATGTATGCTACAACTCGCTCACTCTCTCTGTAATTCACTAAGGACAAGTGAAGGCCAAATATTTTAAAACTTGAAGTGATGCATGTAGCTGATAAAAAGGGTGTAACCCCTCCCCTCCAAAAAAAAACCCCAAAAGAAACACTGTTATTTTGTGGAAAGTGGTGTCATACGAGAAACTATTCCATTGCTTTAATATAGAATTTCAGCCTTTCTGTTTCCAGGGATATTTTCATAAAGACGTGGTCTTTATTGCTTGAGAGATCATCTGCTCCTGCTGCTTATTCATCACTTGCAACCATATAACACACAGTCCTCTGTGACATCATAATCATCTCCAGAGCAACTAATTATGATGCCACAATCACAGGAGTGACTTCAAGTGAGGAATAAGCAGCAGGAGCAAATGAACTTGCTAAGTAACAAATAGTCTGTTTTCAGGCAAATGTCCCTAGTAATAAAATAGGAGGAGGGGGGAAACCTACAGAAAACATGACACATGGCCAGAAATGTTCGTAAATAGAACATTTAACAAAGTTTTTCACAAACGCCTCTTTGATGTCACATGCTGTAACTAGCTTCTCTGGGCCAAATTCTGAAAAAATGGAATAACTCCAAAGATTTGAGTCACTTGTATTGGCAAGGAAACAAAATGCACCAGATATTACTTCAGATTTGCCCCAGTGCAACTGAACCTACTATGGAAATAGAATTAAAGCGACATCACAAGGGACTTTTACATTCAGATTAGGCACAAAACAAGAAAATTGATGAAAATTGATAATTGTCAAACAACAATGGCTTTTAACTGATTTATTTAGAATTTGGCTTTGTAGAGCCAATGGTTATGTATACATAAGCATGAAAGAGAAACCATCCTTTCACCTGTGCTACAAGGCTACCATAATCTTGAAAACATGGCCCTGAATAAGAAGATTAAAATGGTAATGGTGACTTTGGCAAGAAAATACCATGACAAACCTCAGGTTTCTTGTGAATCTGCTTGGTTTCGAATAAAGGGAAAAAAAAAAAAAAAAAAAAAAAAAAGAAAAAGATTTTTTGGAAACTGAAGACTGGGTGAAGAAGTAGCACAGTTGTTTATTTTTTTTTTTTTTTTAATTTACAGAAAGTATACTCTATATTGAACAACAACAGATGTCCTAGGAGTGAATGCAGGGCCGTAATTCACTCTCAAGGCTCTGCTGCTGTTCATAAACTGCTCAGGCGCTGTCTGACATCGGCAGAGTCCCGCAAGTGAATTACAGTCCCCTACCCACACTGGGGCCATACATTATTGGATGCAACGGGCAGCCAAGACACAGTTGGCTCGTGTCACCAACTGGTTTGCAGGCAGACTGGTAGTGAAGGAAAAAATTTTTATTAGTCAGAGGTATTTTTTCTAAACACCTTTGTTACTTACAGGATATGTTCTGAAGCAAGTGTTGGTATTGCAGAGTTGGCTGCATTAACTTTGGGATTTGCTGCTAGAGTAGAAGCAAGGAGCTTTGAGGAGCATGTTAAACCTCCAGGAGAACATGATGTTTGAATTTCGTTCATTTCTGCCAGTGTGACACCATGAGAGGAGGAAAGGACATTAGTGCCCACAAAATGGTCTGGGGAACAGGTGTTACAGCTGATGGCAGGTTAAAATAGACCTGGAGGCTCCAAGAAATAGCCATTTCCCAACTACTAGAGAATAGCCCAGATGGTAGATATTCTGATATCAGTGAATCTTTAATACTATCTCATAAAGATTTAAAATGCAGTTCAGTTTCAGCACAGTTATAAACTCACATCTTACAGTCATACCAAAAGCTCCCTTAATACAATATGGCTTCTTGCACTAAAACCAACTTAAGCTAAGGATCACTAGTAAATCATTTGTTTTATGCTCAATTTCTCTGAAAATGTATTTCCCAGATGTAGTAACTTTGTTCTCGGCATTTTTCTTCTGGGATTTAAGAAACCCACAATGCCTTCTCATCTTACTAGATACCTAAAATGCTACATATTGCAAGAAAATTTGGCCAGGATTCTTCACTTGAAAGGAGTATTCGGTTTATTTTAGAATCCTTAATAACTAGAGAAAACCTCCCCCACTCCCCAAAAAAGCCTTTACTACCACTCCTGTCCCCAAGTCCCGTTGCCACATCTCCCATAATTACCAACCCCCAGAGGCTGATTTTGAAGCCATCTATCTGGAACAGGCGCAGCTGAAAGGAGTGGGAGGAGAGCAGTGACTCAGCACTACAGACTATAGTGCAATTTGCTTTCTTTTTATTTCCACTTCACCATTAAGAATTTAGCCAGCAAGGTTAAAATGAGGAACATGGCAAGAGTCAGGGCAAAAGTCAGAACTGTAAAGAAAAGTTATGAGGTTTTTTGTTTACTTGTTTTGCTGGGGTTTTTCTTTCGCGAAGTATTGGGGAAGGATTGGACTATAAAAGCCTACCTTTTAGGTGATCCCATTAATATGGGCCAGGTAGTTGCTAGGAATAACTTAGGGAAATCCTGTGATAGCTTTTATCAGCCTGTTCAAGAGTTATATTTTAACTACTTCTTTGTTTTCAGCACAAAGGAGCTGGTGTTAGGCATCAAATTTGGAAGAGGAAAGAAATAGTATGCTAATGTAATTCATGGTCAGATGATACAAAGTCAAAAGAAGTTGCAAATCTGAGTGAAGATAGAAAAATTACAATAGGCTATAGAGAGGCTAGAAGCATCGGCAAAAACAGCACAAAGGGATTCAGTGTGGGGAAAAACAGTAGCTCAGATAGAACAATAGAGGCAAGTGATCCAGAACATTGAAATTCAATGGAAAGCAAAAATATGGAAAGCAATTGCTCTGTAAAAAAGGAAATGTTGTTACTGGGCAGTAATTAGATATGGGTTTGAATTGCAAATAAATCAACCAAACAGGAAAAAAAAAAAGAGGAGGACAAGTGCAATATCAGGCTGTATATGTCAAAGAGCAACATGCGCAGAGACAGTGGTTCTTAAGACACTGTGTTTGGGTTGACTCTTCCTTTCTGAATGTCACCCTAACAAAGGAAAAAAAAAGCCTAGCAAGTCATTAACTTCTTTGAGTCTTTTGTGAGGAATTTGCTTTAGCTTTTATCCCCCAATGCCTAACAATCAATGAGGGACTATTCCGCTCTGATTTGAAAAGTGCTCTTGCCCAAATTGATTCCAACAGAGGCAAATTTGTTGGACTACGCCAAGGCCTGACTCTCCCCATCCGTGTTCAAGCACGGTTTTTCCAGGTACCTCTGTTATTAAATAGCCTCTCTGCTGACATCCCCATACAAACCATTACTGCGGGGGTTTTTTTCTGTCTTGAAGAAATACACTAGTCTCAAACCAGTCATCTGCATGTTAAGCTGTATTTAGAACAAATCATTTTAAAGCAAAACAACAATAAAAACAACAAAAGAGCCATGCTGATTTTTTTCTAGATTTTTAACAAAATGTTTGATGTTGTAGAGATTTCCAAACAATTAATGTGAAATTGGGGATTGTTGTTCCCATGATTTATTTACCATCTATAGAGAACTCAGCTGTGGTGCTGCTGCTATTGCTACTTTTCCCTCCGCGTTTAGAGTTGAAAACTGGTAAGCTCTTTGTTGAGGCATGTTTCCATCGAATTAAGGCGTGCTGGAACTGCAAGGTTCAAGCTGGAGCAGTGTGAAACAGTTGTTTCAACAAAGCAGGTGCAGAAGAGGCCTGGCTTGGGGTCTTTTTTGCTTCTTTCTCTCCCTAATACATTGTGTAATCTTGGGAAGGCCTGAAGAGTCATGTTTTTAAACTTGCTTTTGTGGTAAGGAAAGTAGTGCTGTTCCCACATCAGGAATAGGCAGATCACCTGTATCCAAGGGCTGGTGCCTGGGGCCACCGTTCTCCTGGCCTCCTATTTGACACACACCCCTTGGAATTAAAAAACTCATCCTCAAAGGTCATTTATTCTTGTAGTTTTCACACCCCACTCTAGAAAACTGCAGTAGTGAACTTGTGACATGCCCCATTTGTGTCCAAAAAGTGCAAAACAAGGAAAGCAAGACAAATACCTGAATTTGGAGCAATGTGGGATCGCTGTCTAAAAAAGGTGCTTTTCCACAGAGGAAGAAAACGTCCAGGTTGCAGCAGATGCAAGGGATAACTTGCAGGATGCCCTGAATTTTTGTTCTGTACAGCTTAATAGAAAAAGAGTTGTGCCATCAATGATGTATTTAAAGTGAGCTTAAGTCGCGGGGAATACTTTCATGTCCCATTTTAGCTGAACTACTGTAATTTTGCTCCAGTAAACCCATCTCAGTGATGGAGGGAGGGAGGAAGGCAGGCTGGTTGTGGGTCCATTTCAGACCACTCTGACCCTCCACCCTCACCACCAGCAGATCCCCCTGGGCCACTTCAGGCAGGAAGTCTTTGTCCTGGCTTAAGAGACTCCTTCGGTTACTAGTTTCCTTACAACGTGATTCATCTGGAGCTGCAAATGTTGAGCAGTTTTCACTGGGCTTTCTTTTTGAAAAGGCAAATCTCAGAGGGCAGGGGTAGCCGCCGGGCCTCAGCTGCTTTCTGCTTGCTCCAGCCGGAGTCAGGCCTTCCCTGTCCACATGCTTGATAAGCACCTAAATCACCAGATTTGGTTCCCCCTACAATTTGCCGGTCCCCTGAGGGGAATCAGTTGACTGACTGGTTTCTATCTATATATAGGATAGAGGGAAGTGATGCAGAGATTTGTGGCAGAACTCAGGGGGGAGGAGGATATTTTGTTTGTGCTTTCCTCAGCTAGAAAAACTTTTTTTTTTTTTTTTTTTTTACCACTGCTACTAAGAATCCTATTTCCCTTGTCTCTTGTTTTAATACTGTAGGGCTGCTTTTAATGGTGGCAATGTAGCCAGAATTAGATCTAATAACAGCCATCGTATAGAGAATCCTAGATGCAGCGCCACATAAATAAACCAGACTGGGTATTCTACAAAATTGTAGAAATGAAATAAGGAAGGTGTGAAGTTAGGGGGCTGATTTATATGTGGAAAACTAGTGCCAAGAATATTGTTATGGGCCTGGCTCCTAGAGGCAAGATTTGTTAGCAGAAACTGTCTCTAAATATTTATGCTCAGCTAAATAATTGCTAAATAATTCCAGTTCTCAGCTGGAAATGCAGGATCAGGCCTAGCCCGAATGGGTGGCTTAGTAGGATGGTATATTGGTATTTTATACAGCAGTCCTCTTACTCAATGACACTTGTAACTTTCAGGATATAATTAATCTCCTTTTATAAAGTGCTCTTCATGGTCTGTCATTGGAACACTTCTTTTAGAAGTATTTCTTTAAAATAAATGAAACACTTAAAAGCAATATATTCGGTGTTATTTATTTGGGAATTAGTGAAGAAAGTTGTGCTTTTCTGCTCTGATTGTGTACTCTGCTTTGCATGAACTCTATTTTTGTCAGTTAACAACTTTGTGTGTGAGAGTGAGATTATGCTATTACTGTCATTATTTAGGCTTCCGCAGCTTAGGGACAAGAATTTTTTTAATGTTCTTTTTACCATGTTGGCTAATACTTACTGTGCTCAAGATTAATGGTGGGCTCCCTGTAAGGAGTTTTTTATGGAGAGACTCTAGAAGAAATTACCTCTTATGAACATACAGGGAAGAGAGAGCCTCATCACTCAATGCAGCTGGGAGACAGACATCTACAGTACAATATTCTTGTATTTTCCTCATCTCAGAGCAGTGTTACAGTGATGTGGCAAAGGGGACTATTTTGAGTTTATGATCATGAAACAAAGAAACATTTTAAAGGGACCTTGCCAAGATTGGGAATTCTGATATTGGCACGGGCCCTCCAATGGACTGGCTTTTGGTTACCTCTGTCCTCTCCCTCAGACCATCCCCTCCTCCCCATAAGACCCCTTCTGTAAATCTGTTGAAATAACCCACTGTCGGGATTTATAGAAAAACTGATCGCAGCAAAAGGGAGAAGAATTGTTTCTGGGCAGTTAGCACAGGACTGCCAGGGCCTGGGAATAAGCAGCGGGCATCGCTGACTATTCTACACATGTGTTGCAGGATTTGAGGGCTAGGGATACCAGTGTGCTCTTGACATCAATGAGTCAATGGCTTAGCATTTTTGAAAACTGAGCCCTTACCCTCAGAGGTGAAATGGGATTGATCTCTCTTGAAAATCAGATGCTAGGAAGAAGATATATTTTTCCCAAACAGAGATTCAGGGATTTGTCCAGGCTTTTGCATGCTTTGATCTGTAA
Source organism: Fratercula arctica (assembly GCA_947846985.1). Lineage (NCBI taxonomy): Eukaryota > Metazoa > Chordata > Aves > Charadriiformes > Alcidae > Fratercula > Fratercula arctica. Next base: position 40,320,937 of record CANTUZ010000002.1, read on the forward strand.
CTCACTGACCGCACCAGACAAACCTCCCATGGGTTGCCACAGTGGAACCAAAATCTTTCCTTGTCTTCCCCTCTCAGAGCCGTTTTCTGAAGTGCTGGACTGCCAGAAGCACTCCCTCTCCAAAGGAGGGAGAGACAGTTCTGCAATGGTAACAAATGACGGGTTGAAAAATGCACCCTAAAAATTGAAGACTCTTAATTTTCTGGACTCCAAGACACTATTTGATTTATGGAAGATAAGATATCTTGCATCAGTTACATGTACAAAGCAGCACCTATCTTCTGAAACAGATATATTTTGAATATTTATGCAGAAACAGCTCCTTTATGCATTTTCAAATGTTCCTGATCTAGTTTAATCAATTAAAATAACATTAAATGCATTTGAATATCTCAGCTCTTTCTCTTATCAATATAATTCTCAAATGTTTTCTTTTCAGAGCCCAAGGTGATGAAAAATAGATTCATTTACTCTATTACTTCTTATAATTGTGGCTCCAAGATTTTTTTCCCCTAATTTTGAAGCCACAAGAAGACTTTATGTGGCTCTAAAACTGCTGTTGGTTTTCATACCACAATACTCAAGGGCATATCTCTCCTTCAGGCTGCTATTGTTTGCAATCTGGAGATAAAGGCACACTTGATAAAACTCTTTTAATGATGTTAATATTAATACTTTGGTGGAATACTTTATCCTCTAGTAATAGCTTTAAAGAGTTTGTTGAGATTTTGTCATCTCATACATTTTAATAGAAAATTAGGTTTGTGATTAACAAGAAAAATATATCTACCTGTTACTTTATTTTACTTACAGTGTCATATAACGGCTGCCAGTGGAATAATGTATACCTTGCACCATATGTAGCTCAGCACTCATGATGAATACTTGATGCTTCAGACAGAAAGCAAGGTGCAAACTAGTTATTGGCATTAGCGCAGGCCACACTGTTCATGCCAGTCCCTTGGGAAGCTCTGCACGGAGGTAACCTGCTCTGGGGGCAGGGTGTGAAGCACTTCTGTCTGAAGGAGGCAAAGCTCCCAATCTCATAGGTAACACAGCTGCTCTGATACTCCCTTTGCAGAGAGAAGGTCATTTTCTTATCTGTAAGCCAGCAGCTCTGTGTAGGCTCTGGAGCTAAGCCAGGAACTCGTCGTTTGTCCCTCTCTGCTTCTTTGGAAAGTTTTTATGCTCGAGGAAGTAGGAACAGCAGCTTGAGAGCACTTAACTGCAGGGCCATGGTGAGGAGGGCTGAGGAGTCCCCAGCTGTGGGGGGCTTTGTTGGCTAGAAACACCGCCGGTGACTTTGTGTGATTGCAGTTGCTGAAGCTGTGCAGTGCCTGCATGGAAGGAAGTTCAGGTTAGTCCCAGGGCAGGGAGATTCCATGCTGGCTTTAGCTCCTAAGGAGCTTAGGCTGCAGAGGGTGCAGCACAGCATGACGTCTGGGTCATTGCAGTGGGGTCTGCTCTCATAAAAGCCAGGATAAAGAAACAGTTCAGGGGCTGCTCAGTGCTTAGGGACATGCCTTTGCTGCTGCGTGTCTAACAGCCATGACGCACACTCTGCTGACTCCTTTGGTTCCCATTTCTAACCCATTTATGCCATATTTTTCCATGGATCTCCTGAATGTCAGCCAAACCAGCCATCCTGCAGGCTTTAGGTTCAGGTAGTCACAATCACATTTCACTATACCACCTGCTTTGGAAATAGAAATACTGATGACATTAGCTACTGAATCTACATCCAGGTCTCCAGAAAGTCCACAAGCAAGTTAAAGCGAAGACTTCACTAAAGGCACTTAAGCCCCAACATGAGAAATCCTCCTATGGGCTGTAGCACTGCTCACTAACAGGGTTTCTTAAGAAAGGTGGAAGCAGACCTGCTTAAGGGAAGTCTGATTGGGACACAGTCAATGGTATTCAGTGCTATTGCTACATAACAGGAGGGAGACAGCATTTGCCAAATAGGCCAGATTTACTTGCATGCAGGAGAGTAGGGGACCAACCTCTGGTCCCCTTGGCAGAGGGCAGAGCTGCTCTGCCTGCCATGGGACTCCATCACAGCGATGTGAGCGATACCACTATCCTTGCACAGGTCAATCACTTCAGATGCTATTGCATTCCCAGCTGCATAATTTATTGTGGCTGCCACATGAGGGCTAGTGAAGACAGCCAGAATGAAGTGCTGTGCCAGTAACAGCCTTGCTAAATTAAGTAGTGATGGGCCTGAGCAGTAAGATATTGATATGGATCAGAATTTTGAACAGCTCGAGTTCAAGGGAGCTGGGATCCTGGTTTTGGGCTTTGTCCCATTTAGAATTACAGCAAATGAACCCATCACCATTTTGAACCCAATGTTTCACACTGTGATAGTGGCTGTGGGAACACTTGATCAGCTTCTGTCAGTCAGAGCAATAAATTGGCCAGCTTTGTGTCAGCTGATGAAAATGCTGCAGGAAAAAGTGCAGGCTTTAAATGTCCTTTGGTCTTTCTACTCTCAGGCCAAAAAACAAAAGATCTTGGTAATAATATAAATAAGAATGAATTCCCCAGATCCCCCTCTCTTTCAAGCTGGTAAAACAATCATCTTCTCTTCTTGCAATGCTCATCAGAACTCAATTCTTTGTGTCGCAGCCAAGTATAGCAAAGCCACTGCAAATTAGGGAAAATAAACATTCTCTTCTCGTTTCTCATTTGAGGTTATCTTAACCTGATTCTAGCTGAATGCCACTTTGCAGGGCCTCATTACACAGTCCAACAATTTCTTCACCTGAAGGAACTTGCCTCCTCCTGAAAAACTTCTCAGAGAGGAAGAAGTTTTCATCCCTCACATATGGAAGGATTTTAATCTTGATACTACAGTGTGGGATTCATGCTTCATAATGAGCTTCCACCATGAATCTGGATAGGACTTTAAACCTGTTAGGGGTGGTGTAATGTGTTGATGGAAGATAATTCTACTTGGAGTTCCCTAAAAAGACCTAACAAGTGTTGGGCAAACCAGTAGGACTGACTGTGCTGGTAGTTCAGCAAGCTGTATCAGTCTTTGTTTGAGCTGTTCTAAGTGCATCTTTTTATCTTCCAGGTACGTTATCCAGTGTGTAACTTCCAGGTGACACTTAAGTGCCTGAGAATAAAGCTTCATTGCAAAATTCAATCATTGTTACCTTGCAGGAGCTCTGTTACCTTGCAGAGAAAATTTGCCAGGGAGTGTAGCATGGTAGGGAATCTTCAACTTGCATTAAGAAAATATGATATAGACTACATGGTAGCCTTCTTTTATTTAGTGAGGAGCTGGGCTATAATTTTCACTAAACTTGAAAATCCTAAGTATTAAGAGTCTCCTTGACCCGCGTTAGATGTCCTATAGTTATAAGTACTAGAAATATAGAGCTAGCAAAAATGAGTGATTCCTTGACAAATACACAGTATTCATGACACCAACTTCTTCCTTTCTCTTTCTACTGCCCCAGTATTAATTAATAGTATTTTCTAGAGCTCTATGGCCAGGCAAACAATTTATCAGTTCATTTACAGTTCGATCTTGCTATTCTAGATGTAATTGTTATTCCTGGGACTTTTTCTTTCTTTCAATTTTTCTTCCAGCACAATTTCTCTTCCAGATAATTCACATTGCCCAGTGTAACCTTGCTATCAAAGATAATGGACTTTCTGAAAGACTCTTTAAGTCCCTTCTTCTATGAATAATCCTAATTGCCTAAACAGCCCATATGGCTTCCATGAGATTACTTGTTTAACTAATGGTTTCTCTGCCTTGCCTTACTGTCTCTTTCAATCCATCTGGTAATCCAAGGTTATAATTGGTCACAAATACTTTGTTAGGTTGTTCTTGCAATTCAAAAAGAAAAAAAAAATCACCGAATAAATGATTCTTGTTTGTTCACCTTGAAAGGCTATCACTCTTTTGACAATTGAAAATTCTCATGAAAAGCTTGAACAAAATTTTGAAGTATTATCTTCTTCTCAGCTCTTCTGACTAATATTTTTAAACTCCATTTTCCCTAATATAAAACTACCCGACTTACCTAATGCATAGGCATGACACTGAGTCTGAAAATATCAGGCTATGAATACAATTTAGTAAATGTTTATTCTGAGGAGGGTATTTGTGTCTTGACAGTACCACCATGTATTGTGGTCCTTCACTGTCCTACAGTGCCTTTTAAGTAGTTGCCTTTTTCCAGTCTCAGGAGAACTTCTCAAGTGTGACGAGGTGATAATCTATAACAGGATTTCTGCCTACAGAGTACTCACAGGGTTTTGAAGCTAACAACTTTTACTAAAGATATTAAGCATTCTTGAAGGAAGCATGCCCAAAGAAAGAGTAATCTCAATTCCGATGTAGAACAATAGATCACTAACTTAAAGGCTAACTGATGAGTGCAGATGTTCAGGGATCATGGCTAATTACATCAAAAGCTGGCAACCACTGGATTCTAAGTACCATATGTTGTTTCTAAAAAATAAGTGATGCTACTCCTATCCAAGAGCCTGCCACCACTGTCAAGAAGCTAATAAAAGAGTTTGGGGTCTCAGTGGATCTGCGCTGGAGCCAACGATGTAACTTTGAAGCTGCCACTTCACAGATAAAGCCTAATGTTTGTGTGCCCGAGACCTAGACAGTAGTGCTCCAGTCTCAAGTGTGAGAGTTGCTGTCTCTTCCTCTTGAGAACAAATTTGCTTGCTAGTATTTGATGGGAAATTTGGTAGGGAAATAGAGTGCCTACAGTAACAGTAAAATGTTACATTAGTACAGGCATTCTGCAAATACTTTAACAGTCCACCATTTGTTCTGTGAATTGTATCGCCAATCAGACCTTGGAAGACTGTTTTCTGTTTATTCCATCATGCACAATTATTCAGAATATAAGCCTTCCCCCCGCAGCAGCAGCAAGTAGATCTGCTCAGTTGAGCTCTGTACTCTTAGCTGTGCCTGTCTGCAGGCAGGAGTGGCTCCTCCGCATAGTTTGAAAGGCTTGTACCTGCCCCACTGCATGGTCGTGGCTGATGTTTCAGCTCAGCCCAATTTTCGGTCCTCTCCGGGACTGAGGTTTCCCCAGGCAAAAGGGTGGCTTGTCTCAGCAAGGAGCTAAGCAGGCTGGGCAGGTGGAGAGTCTGAGATGGAGCATCAAGCTGGCAGGACAGGGTAGATACGTCCACGTTGGCTGAATTCCTTTTTCTTTCAGTGAATCTTGGCATAGACCCCTGGAGACGTATGCAAACAGAGGCCCATGGGTATTAGCTGTGAAGGAAAGAAAATATTCTGCAGTAGTTTTACACTACATTTTTCAAGTAGCCCAGTCGCAACAATCTGTATTCTGAGAGAACATTTGTGCAAGAAAAATTGCATATTAGATACAAAACAGTGACCATTTTTATTTTCGGTTGGATGTTCTGCGTATCCATACTTACCAGTTTTGCCTCTTATATCAAAAGCTGATCATAGAAATTAAATACCTGGGAACTGCAGTGAAAAAAGCATAGAGAAAAAAAAAAGAGGGAGAGCTGAGGGCTCTGAAGTTTTAGTTCCTAAACACAAGACCTCATCTTCTGTTTCATTACAGTAAATGGCAACTTGACCAGCAATTTGGGGAATACAGCCCTTATGAAATGCAATGCTAAACATCCATTTTTAAAAAGTCTATTCTGTGCAGTTTTTATGATACATTATTTTCTCTGAATTTCAAATGTGTCATCTGTCTTATGAAGGAAACACTTTCTTTGAAATTGATCTAAATGGAGAATAATAAAATGGGGTTTTAGCCAAGACCAGACATTGTAGAAGTAACTATACTTCAAGTAAGAGGAGCTCTAAAAGGGCAACACAGAAAGTTACCATAACACAATCATGAAGTTTCAATGAAACAACATGGAATTTAGTATTTAAAAAGGAAAACCCTTTACTTGTTATAAATTTTGACGGTAATTTCTAGCTCATAACACTTCACATAGTAATTGCGATCAAGAAAGTCTTCATTTGGAGTGAGAGATGCCTCATCAGGTGTGCTGGAGCTTTTGCTACACTTGCACCTTCCTGAAATTGCCTATAACCATGACACTTACTATCCTGCTGTTTACTCACATTTAAGATTAAGAAATTATTCATTGTTTAATACAGCATGTAATGCCTCCCCTAGAAAACACCTCCTCTGTGCAAACATACCATGTATTTATTATGAATGAAACTCATTAATAAGTAGTGCAATCAATATTTGAGCTCTCGCAAATATCAAATGCTAGAGGCTGCCGTTTGGCTGCTATTCATCTTAATGTCAGGATTCGGAGAACAGGTTGTACTACAGCGGAGGTATCAATTTCCATAAGTCAGAATCAGAAGTCGTGTCACCTGTTTTGCCATCTATCTACTAGATCTTTCATCTGTCTCTAGCACACATGCAGACAGGCTGCAGTCACTAGTTATGGCTGCAATACTTACTGGCTTCACTTTTACAGGAGGTTTCCCCACCACTGTGTTTATATCCGAGTTGGGAAGATCTTTTTCAAATGACTCCCCATTGAGTTGTGTTCTACTCAAATTGGTTTCGTCATTCATCACCAGATTCTTATTGCCATCCACACTTCATCATGTGCAAGGCACTTTAGTCCAACTCCCAAAAACTTAGAAAAAGTTGATCAAAATTTTTAGTGTAATTCTCGGTATTCTTCTCTTGGCTGTTTTTCTTGCTGTATTTTTCTGCTATGAACTCAGTGCATGGAGACTGCCTTGTACATCCAGACAATTCCAGACCTGATGAACAAGCAGGGCTGTAATGTGAGACGTGAGTGAAGTGAGTTTGAGTAACTGACTAAATCTGTAGGAACTGAGAAATGATCACGCTGGCTGAGCTATTAGCAAGGTGTGAGATTTAGCATAATTAGAAAATGACTGCCTTTAAACCAGCTCAAGCCCTCTCTGAACATGGCTGGAGGTAACAGAGAGAAGCAGCTCTGTGGGTTGTCAGACCATACCTGGTCTTTGCACTGCACAGATTTTGGTCCTGGACACATACCCCGCACTGTAGGGCAAGCAGCTCCTGCGATGAGCAGTTCCCTGCTTTCCCCATCCCCTGTCCCTACCTCATCCTGGCAGGAATGCTCACTGCCCTACTCTGCCACTGCCTCCTGCAAGAGCCCATCCTCTGATGGGCTCACCACAATGACCAAGTGCCTCCTCCAAAGACTTCTGCTGCACTGTTTTTTCTGGTGTAACATTTCATGAAGAAATACTCTCCTAAACAAATAAGCTGCACACTTTGCAGAATGTTTCCCAAGTACTGCTCTCTTTACTATTGTCAGGACAAGAAATACTGAATTCAATGCAAAATTAATTCAGCTGTTTTTCAGTGTCTTGCATTTCTCCTGACAGGTCTTTGGACTTTGAGCGTTATCCTTTTGAGACCCTAAAAGAATCCCTTTTGTAATTTCTTCTTAGCCATTATAAACTCAAATTTCTTTTCTTCAACATGAAATGATACATATTCTGTTCCTTTTTTGTTCTTTATCATTACATGAATTCTTTTTAAATGCCTGTTCTAAATCTCTTGTCTTTGTCTTTTTTTCTGAGAGAAGAAAACCTACTGTGCCAAACCTTATTCTACATAAAGCTGGGCTGGAGCCATTCTACTATTTGTTAGGGCTCATCTGTTCAGGTTATTTATTTTATTCAGTTTATGAGCAATGTAATACCTGACCTATTCACAGACAGACATCCAGGCAGCAGGCTTCATAGCCTCACTACAAGTAAATACATAATACAGTAAAAACTAAGAATGTAGCAAGATCAAGAGTATAAGCAGAGTTCATAATGTCCAACTGAACTCATTAGTTGTATGAAGACAGATACCCCAAGCCATTACAGGAATATATGTGCATGCAATTTAATTCTGTTACACAAATATTTAAAAATGTCATTGTGGCACTTTCTAGATTGAAATTTCAGTCTGTTATTTTGTGGCTCTCAAGCAGTAAAATACCTATGTGTTCATATAGGAAACAGGTACAGATTTCCTGGCTCATTTTCTGCTATAGATCTAGAAACCTCCCCCCCTCCTTATGTTTTCAATTTTTTTTTTCTTTAGGTATGTTAGAAGCACATTTGCACAGCAGTCCAATACAGCCTGTGTAAATCTGTGTCACTCCATCCAAACGAGCAGTGCCATAGTGATTTACACTAGCTGAAGCACCAGCTGAAGATGGTCGTAAATTTTGTGGTGTTTTTTGACTTCAGACTTCCTCCATTTTCAAGGATATGTGTGATGAGATCTCGCATGGACAAGTGCACTATGCCTTTCCTTTTGAGAAGCTGTGTGGGTTTGTGCTACATGTAACTCCTAAAGGTGTTTTTAACTGTCCTTGATTGTTCTTCTACCAAGTCAGCAGTTAAGCATAGCCCTGAAGAGACAGGTTTTGTACTCTGAATCTAGTTTTCTGTGCTTCTTTTTTTGAATATTGACATCCTTAATGCATGACATGCTAATCGAACAAATACTACTTCAAGTAGTGCATATCTGAACTTAATTTTTAAGGAAGAATATTCTCTTCTCTTAAGCATCACTGAAAGCTTATACATGGAAAAAAGAACAGTTATCTGCTGAACTGTATCAGCGTCCTCTGATATAGCCATCTTTAAAGCACTCCTTTGGGTAATAGTACTAATTAAATCCTGCAATGCTTATTCAGTCTTCTGTCCATAAAAACTCCCACTGATGGGATCTGCGAGTCCTCTGAAAAGGAGGGCTAACTTTATTTACGTGTATAGATATGGATTCAAATGCCTAACATTACACACTCTGTTGGAAAACGTTGGACTCCATGCTCAAGGACCACAGAATAAGAGACATCAGAACCGGACAGACAATCAAACTGGGTCTTTCTCAGCCTCCTACCAGTATGAAGATGCACAGTAAACTACAGTGTATACTACTGGGTAGAATTTCTTTCTTTAAAGGGAAAAAAAAGAAGCATTGAAATGATAGAAAAGGAAATCAATAGTGACTGATTCCACAGCATAGAAGGAATTTGTGGGATATGAGTTCAAGGTAATGCACAATTACAAAAATAAACTATTTCAACTATACATACATAATGATCTGTTTCAAAACATTTGTAACTGCTCTGGAGAAAAGCTGCACACAAAGCCATCAATACCAGAAAAAGTGGTTTGTTGAAACACTTTTTTGATGAAAAAAATACAGAAAAATTAACTGTACAGTAAAGTGAGCTGGTCCTATTGTATATGGATAAGTCCTTAAAATTTTGTCACAGTTGGGTGAATGGCACATAACACAATGATGATTATTCTATTAGCTGTGGTTTGATACCTAATGCCCTGTCCTGTCCAGATTTCTGTGATTTGAGCAGTGGAGGGTTTTTTCCTTACTGAAGTAGATCTTATTAGGAGAGGTTTTGTGGTCTGCCTGGATCTTACCAGGTTTGGGGAGTGAGTCCTATATTCTCTATTGCTGTTAACATACCAGGTCATTGTGAATGTGACCTTCTTCAAAATGTCTTGGCAATTCCACTTGACCTTGCCAGACCCTAGCACCTCTGTTTTTGAAAGTCTAGTGGAAAATCTGTGGACTGTGACTCCTAAGACACAGATTTTTCAAAGCTGCCTGTTTACGTTTTGATGATCTGGATTTTTAAGTCCTGAATGTTAAGCATCTAAATCCTTTTGGCCTTACAAAGTTAAGAGGACTGAAAAGAAATGGGGATGGTTTCTGTATAGCACTTGGAAGAATATCAGGTAGTTTATTTTTGCCTGTTCATCCAGCTGCTCAGCCATTTACCATCCTAATAAGTCTAAGTAGGCAACCTTCTGTTTCCCTAAGGAGTCTAGATTGCCTGTAGCTATGTGGATTGGTCTCTAATAGACAAAATATCCTATATGCAGAGGAGGTCGTGCTGGTGCATTGACATTTGCTCAGGGAGGGGAATTTGCTATCGCTGTCCATCTCCTCAGCTGTTTTACAGGCCATTTCTGTCCCTTCTGCAAAGGCTGTGGGTCCCACCTGCTAGCCCCCCAGCCCTTGCAGAGGTAAAGCCTTTCCCCTCTGTGGGCGTGCGGGCACTGTCCTGTCCTGGGATGCAGGAATTCTGCACCTCGATGTGGGATTGGGGCCGATGAAGCTCAGGCATTGCCCTGGAAAGCTGCTTGGCATGCAATGTGCCTGCTGTGCTTGGCAGCCTGGTGTTTCATGGCTAATCAGCATAAGCTGGAGCACAGACAGCACAGTTTAGAGTGGAACTGACCCCCAAATGTCCCTTTTTTGGAAAAAAGCAAGGGTCAGATTAAAGTAGATTTCATGACTGAGGTGGCTAGGCTGGAAGCTATCTTTAGTCTTGCTCCTGGCTCCAGGTGGCCCCTAGAGTGGCAAAGGCGAGCTGGGAGACTGCCCAAAGAGAAGGGCAAGACCGACTTTGCACCCCTCTGGCAGCTGGCCCCCATAGCCACGCCACCCCTGTCTACAGCCACTCTGGGCTAGCAAGCCTGCAGGATAACCACGCTCATCCCTTGGCCTGCCACAGCTTCGTCTCTGGGGACAGCAGACATTTATCTGATGTCAGCTATATCAGTTTGACATTAATATCTCCAGCAATTAGTGCTTTTACGAATCAGTCATGAACTGCAGTTTTAAACTGATTTTAGCAACCAGAGCACACTGCCATTAGGCAATGAAAGCAAGTTTTTCAACAGCAATATTTTAATAAATGGGAAAGAGAAACAGACTGTACCTGCTGTACCTGCTGCTGAGTATTTTGTATCATGTTTTAAGGAAAACGAGTTTTGTTGCATTTTCTCTCTCATTTTTTTTTTCTTCTTCTTAGTAGCAGATCAATTTTTCTGGCTGGACACAACACAGGAGAGAAACACTCAGGCTTGTAATTCCCTCACACAGGCAGTGAGTTTGCAAAGCAATTATGGGTTTCTGTGGATTAGGATAAATAACCTCTCTGAACTATGGTGTTGCTGCATAGAAAACCAAAGCATATCCTACAGCAATCTCTGCCCTGCTTTGATGTAGCTTGAACCTGCCAAAGACTAACTCAATATATGGCTTTCTCATAAGCTTAGCAATAAGTAGACATATTTATGAGATTTCCAAACAATTAAAGCAATGCTTGCTCTTCCTTACTCTTAAGGCACAAGGAAGCTCAGTGGCACTGTTTCTTCCTGCAAGGGGGTCCAAGGAGACACTGTTTTAATCTGATGTTATGTTCTCATGAGTGCTCAGAAGGACCTAGACCTGTGTCTGGAGGCAGCAGGACTCCGGCAAGAGCAAACCAAGAGGATATGAAGAATTCCTTTTCCCAATGAAATTTTGAAGGAATTCTGGGAAAACAAAAATCAGTCTCAATATTTCCTGGAAGATGCCAAGGTATGTGATAGGCTGAAGATCTGCATAGATCTTAGTGATGCGTGGGTATCCAGATGTCACATCCTCAATTCCTCTTTACCCATGTGTCTATTGTGACATTGTTTTTATTCCCTGGCACAGAAAGAGATGTGCCAGTATCCCCTTTCAGGCTTTTGGGGGATCTCAGTGGTAGGTGTAGGAGAAAAGAGCAGATCCCATGTTTCAGTAGTCTTCAGGGGCTCCTGGCCTCCAGACGTTGAAATAAGGAAGCGGGAAAATTACAGAGGGCAGAGGAAGGGGAGCAGCAGAATGCGCCTTAATGTGCAGCTTTTCTCCGAGGATCAGGCTTCAGCCCAGGGCTGGGGCTGCTGGGGGTGTGTAGGGATCCCACTGCTGGACCAGGGTGCTTCCTCTGAGCCCTCGTCCACTTACCACCATTAAAGAAACCACAATCTTTTAAATGAGACATGACTTAGCCATTACTTTCTGGTTATGTTCCCAATGAGTAATCATATTTTACACAGGTTGCACCGTCTTCAGGGAGAGTTTTTGATCTATAGTTAAGATACTCACTATTAATAACGGGAATCTTTGCAAGGTAGGTGATAGCTCATTGACATTCTTCCCAGGACCTTCTATGTTTAGATGTCATGTTGATAATGCTGTCTTCTGGTACAAGTGCTCAGAAATAAAACTCTAATATAATCGGCAAATTAGCTGCAGAATAATAAGCTTCATTACAGCTAGCCAGCTACTCCAGCCTTCTGCTTTTATCAATGAATTAAAAGCTCTTCATCTGTAGTTATTACTGTAACATGACACGGCAGCAATGTTGAACAGTCGAGGAGGCGATTTTGCAGTGATAAGCATGGTCCCCCACAGACTCTGTGGTTCTGTAACATGCATCCCTAGCCATGGGATTGTTCTCCATAATCAAAGACTTCATTTAAAAATAAAACTGCGTTACATCCCATGTGCCTGTAAAGACAGCTTTTAAAATAGTCCTCCAGTGTAGGACAACGTCAGGATGTCAGTCTGAGTCTGCAGGCAGGCAGGAAATTATCAGGCCTAATTCAGTCCCTGCAATCCTCCATGTATTTTGTGCAGGGGACAACGAGAAAGTGCTCAGGTCCCAGCAAAAAGAGTAACCATAGCAGTAAATGTTTAGAGAAACCCTAATTTTTCTTTGGGCTTCTGGATTTCCCAGTGGCTCTTTGTGGAGCATGGGATTTTCACTGTCGTCGGTGTCCTTTTGTGAGGTATTTGTATTTGTCCTAGGTAAAGATTGTAACTTTGAATCCTTCTCCTTTCTGAGATTTAAAGAGCCTTATGCTGAAGCTTTCCTTCCATGATGGATTTCCCATGACGTTTGTGAGATTCCTATCTGGCTTTTTAGGATTGGTATGATGAAGCAAATGAAAAACAGCTTGAAAAAGATTTTGGAAAATAATTTAAAAGTAGTTGTCAGCTCAAAATCTGATTGGAAATTCCTACTGATTTCAGCAGAAGTTACCTTGGGCTTACATCTCCCAGTTACCTAACTACAACTTTGCTCATTTTGAAAGGGATTGTTTCACTCCCTGGCTTTGGCAATAACAGAAACCTGTCATTTCCAGGTGGAAAGTCCTTTGAATGGTGGTCACCAGACACAAGGGCCTTGTGGGAGTGCTGGCAGAATGAATATCTTAGGTGCTTGATATCCAGGCCTGAGAAACTCTATTTGAAGCGTGAAGACTGGAGAAATTTCTACTACATTCCTCCTATAGCAAGTCCTCCTGCATTTCTCTTGCTGTGGGCAATGGAAGCAGCAACGTGGCATTGTGCTGTGTCTTCTTAAGGTTTGGAATGGCTGCAAGAAGCAGGTGAAGAAGGTAAGCCCAGAAGAAGACAAGAGAGAGGTTTTATGCTGGGGCTGGACTTCAGTCACCCTTTCCCCACCAAAACTTTTCTCAGGTTTAAAAAAAAATAATTGCTAAGTAGTGTAATAGCACACTAAGCAAACGGGAATACAAAATCTTTTTCTGAGGAGGAATTTCTCTTATAAACCTCATTCTCCCACTCTATCTCCAATAAATCTAGTAACAATATTTTTGTTAGTCTTCTCCTCCTTCTTTCCTAAACTCTTCTGAAATTGTTCCTGCATGGTACGTTAGCTGAGGTCCTGGAAACAGCCTGTATTAGCTAAGTACAACTTAATACTCCCTGCTGGCACAAATCAAAGGTTGACACAAAGGTGTGAATGAATATCCAGCAGATGCTCTTTAAGCTGCATTACAGTTCAGGAAAAGTTGTATCTACTCATATGTTATGAATTTAAAACTGTGAAAAAGCCATCCCTTCAACATCTAGAAAGTCCTTCTTCCTTTTTGGAAGTTTCTAGCCTTTAAGCTTCTTTCTGCAAGGCTAAGCATATGCACTGAGTGCACCCTATGGAGTCAAGAACTTGGAAGATTTTTACAAAGACCCTAAATCTTTTTTAAAATGAAAAACCTGAAAGCAATCTCAGCCTGAGTCTCGGTGGCTTTTGAATGCTTTAGACATGACTACATAGTTCAGTATCTGGAAAAGAATAGATGTTGTGGGTTTTTTCCATGAAAATTGTATTTCTGAAATAAATGCTTTTGCCAAATTCGATTTTGTGTGTGTGAGAAAAGCATCATTTTCCAATGAAAATGTTCAGCTGCTGTGCAATAATGCTCAAAGAAAATGATTTTTTTTTTTTGAGTTTGCATGACTTTTTTACACATGTATTTTGAAATACCAGTTCAAAATGAAATGCAATTTTGAATTTCTCCCTGGCTTGCCATGGGAAAACAACATTTTTCTAGTAAAACAATTATTTTTCCACTGATTTTTTTTTTCCCTGTAAGAAAATGTACGGGGGTTTTATTGTGCTGTGTTTTGTTTTGTTTTAATCAGCTTTAATAATGATTAATACCAGACATCACTTCATATCGAGTCTTTTTTGGCACATGCCACATATAGCCCATATATTATATGTTGGCTCCAAAAATAACCAGTCCAATCCAGGTAACATTAGCCTTTGCAGGTGCTGGTGGAAGGTAGGACAGGAAACACTTTGCTTCTCAGACAACTCGGCTGCTCATTGCCAAGGAACTGGTGCAGAGGGGGCCTGGCGTCGCCAACTAGCCAAACTTCTCAGCTGAATCAGTAACGCTGCTGATATGCCAGCATTTGCGGGCTTCCAGGCTTTTGGTGGCCTTCGTGGTCACCGATATCCTGTGCTGGACAAAGGCCAGCTATTTTCATCTGGGCCAGGGCAACGGTTTTCCAAGGGATGGTCCATCCAAGAGACAGTTAATATCTATTGTATTAACTCCTTCAAGGAATTTTTATTCGGCTTTACTGGGGCTGAGTGCTGGTTTGATTTCTGTTGCACATTCGTCTCTGTGTAAAGATGAGGCAGGACTAATTCTGCGCCAAAGAGAGGCCCATCATTGCAGGAGACAAGAGAACAAACATTCTCACAGTATAATCAATCTTATAGAGCAGATGGATACAGTAATTAGAGCAAAAACAATTTTGCCAAGAATATTAACATTTCAACAGTTTATCAGAAAGGGGGTGTTGACACCGGTCAATAATTTTCTGATTATTGCAAAAACATCTTAAGTTGTTGACTATTTTGTGCAAAATAGGACAGACTAATTTTGGCCTCCTGACCTTGTTTACAGCAATGGGATGTAGCATTGCCACCAAAATCTTTTTTAAAAAAACAAACAAACAAACATGTGTTTTCCCATGATTTGAAGGTATCGTAGCCATAAAGATGTATGTGGTTTCCAAAGAGCATATTTATTTATATTTTACTCAGTCTCATGATACTTGGGTGCATGTTGCAAAAAAATTAAAAAACTGTTGCCAACAGTTAGCACAAGTCAAGCCTACCCATTCCTCCCCCTCTTCCCATGCCTGGATGAAATAAACACCATGCTTATGAGACCAAAAGAACGAATAATAATAAAAAAGAACTTAGAAGAATCCAAGTCCATCAAAGTTTAAAACACTCCCTTCACTGGGGAGGAAATAACTTCCATTTGGTTTCTACCAGCTGAGTGAAAAACTGGCAAATTTTTGGGAGACATGGGAGGAAATACTGAAATAAAATGCGTATAGATGGGGAGTGGAACATTTTACCACCCTCAGTGTGTATTTTGGTCATCTATTTGTCTTTTATTTCATTTTTTCCCTCCTCTTTCTACTGTTTCTTCCATTTTTTCAGTATCAAGGCAATCCTTTCCATTCATGTCTCCCCTGTGCTGTTCCTCCCTTGTCTCTGATGTTCTTCTCCTAGTGCACCTTCACTGGTTGGCTATTAGCATGTTCTTATACAGCCCCAGCAGATCAGATCATTAGGCTGTACTGAAGGACCCTCTCATCTGCCCACTGGAAGGGATCCCTCCACAAGGCAGCAAGGTGCAGGTTACGCAGCTGGATTTGAACATTTGGGAGAAGTCAGCACAAACCTCCTGAAACAATTTCCTGCCCCTATAGCCACTAGGAGTGGTAATGCTTTGCAGCTATAACTTCATAGCCCTAAACTATGGCGATACAGGTGGTTTGATACTGATGAGCAGTGCGTGCAGCAAAACCAAAGAGGTGTGGAGTAGCAGGGCCTTAAATCAAATTTGTTTAGGCCCAGTCTCAGTGCCAGGTGAATATAAGGCCAATTCCTACCATAAGTCAGAGCAACACAAAAACTGTTTCAAGTTCTGCTTGGTGGCCCATGACCTCTGCGGAGCCACAGCAGAACTGAGGGCTCGGGTGGATTACTCAATATGTTGGCCACACACTTTTTTTTGCCCAACCACAATCTTATAGTTGGGAAGTGAGGTGAAGAGGTACAGTCCAGTGGCCATGAGTATATCTTGGAAAGGGTCAGGTTTGGTATCAAATTGTTTGATCCTCCTCAGTAGAATAGCTATTTATGACATGTGGCATGTTTGCTGCTTTGTTTTTCTTCTTGATGCTACTCCAATGAGTTTGGTGAAGCCGTGCCCCAAGGCAGTCAGTGAAGTTCAGGAGGCAGGTTTGAAACAACCTGCCATAGACCCTTGCTCAAGAGATAAGTTGGGAGCCAGGAGCTGTAGCATCCTTAGCCTGATACTGCTCCAGACATCTTTAGGTTGTAGGAATATCTGCCCCACTGCCTCTTTAATAACAAGCTGAGGTGTGAAAACTGACAGGCAGAAAACTTTCCTGTTATATCTTGTGCCTCTTACTCATTTGCTGGCTGGGTGGAAGACAGAGCTGCCCCGGGCTACTCTACACAATGACCACACTGGGTGGGAGCTGGCTGTGGCATTTCACCTCCTTTCTTACAGGAACAGTGAGTTAAGCCTCTATATTATGATGTCTAGAAAGAAAGTAGTTTTTCCTCTTGCCTTAGCAAAGTAGCCAGAGCCCATCAGGAGAGCGGCTCAGCAGCTGCAGTAGGAAAAGGGCAGCTGCTACTCAGAGCTCTTGCAGCTGCTCCATGCTGGACCCAGTGGGTTAAAAGTCTGGACTTAAAAGTCCTTGTGAGAATAATTGTCCCATCTACTAGCTGTCTGGCAGTGGTTGTGATCAACAGCTGACGTGTTGATTAAACAGGGGAGACAATGGGTAAGCAGATAGACTTGTATTTACAAAAAACAAGAGCATGTGAAATTGAAGATAAATCACTGGAAATCTGCCCCTTCACATATTTAAAGGTCAGGAGTGTGGATCAGAGATCAAGTAGTGCAGGAAGTGGCAGGGCCTGAAGCAGCCTGGGTTTTGGCCTTCAAAGTTTGTGCGAAGCATCTCCCAAAAGGAGGTGGAAAGGAGGAGGGCAGTCTGAAGCCAAGCCCTAGGGCAGACGGTGGCAGATGCTGCACGCTGGAGCAGTGCTCCACGGGACGTCATGCCAGCCCGAGGGTCTGCCTGCACAGGAATGATACATTGGATTAGGCTGTTCACCCTGGCTTCAGGAATGAGCTGTATCAAATGTGAAATGCAATCACATTGCTTTGATCTGCTTTCCCACGGTGCTTTTTTTTGTCCAACAGTGCGCTCGCAAGCGGTGCTGTGCTCATGTGCTGCGCAGCGGCCTGGGGAGGTACCCCCAGCTGCAGTGACCGTCCCTCTGCTCCTGTCTCCCCAGAGCGTGTTTCAGAAAGCCCAGTGACAACTGGAAGAGACCTGGGATCAAACCAGTACATGCCCGTGATTCTTCTCCCAGCCATCCCATAACGCACCCTAAAAAGCTTGGAAGCGCTGTCTCCTGCGGGGATGACGCAAATATATACACCTGTTTTTTTTCCAGTCATCCTGGAAGCTCTCACTTGTCTTTCCCCGGTTTGAACCTTTCCAGTGGGCTTTTGAGGAACAGAAAGGAACAGGTCAGTTAAATCTGAATGGAAGTGGGATGTGCACAGGGGAGGCTGAAAGAAAGGTGGTACCACGTGACAAAAAACAGCCCGGTTTTGTAGGCGAACAGGGTCAAAGGAGCCTTACTTTTACTCTTGCTTCAGTTAGAGCATAGTTGTGAATAGTGACTGCACTGGTACCATGGTAATGACCAAACTGATATGGGTATAAATTTCTATGTTGGCATGAGTGGGAGGGAATGTTTTGTAAATATGAGGTGACCTGCTCCTCAATAAAATTATTCAGATCAGTTGTTTTAAAATCTGAATATGAACAAGATAGGCAACAAAGCACACAAACCTGATGAAGAGCACAGCGCAAATTTCAGCCCACTCAAATTTGTCTCACGTGACTATGAAGGACTCAGACATGTCCCTGGCCGGATGCTGGATGCTGTCCACATGGATACCATCACTGGGTCACAGAAAAAACCAGTATAGCGTAATCTTCACATGTTGTCCGGCACTACAGAGCAAAAAGCAGCCCTTGGCCTCTTTAAAAGAAGGTCAGATCGACCTTTTGCTTTCGCAAATCCTTTGAACTTTTTTTTAAGCCACTTGTGCTTTTGGTATGAAGGGGTGTGTATAGCATTGAGTTCTGCAGATAAATGTACAGAACACTGCTCACTTTTTCTGTTTTTTAGTCCTACTAGATGATAATTTCAAACATTGCCCCTAGTTGTTTTAAAAGTTATTTTGAATTTTCTTTCTGTATTCACCTTCCATGCACCGCTTAGGATTGTGCAGGTATTTGCTACAGAAGCTGTCTGCCACTGCTTTTTTGCAAGCTCTCTCTATTTAGTCTTTCCTCTGAAACAACTCCGTAACTGTTCATTCTTCCTGCATTTTTGCAGGACATCCAGTATGTGAACCACAAGTGTTCCTCACGTAGTTTTTCCTGGTGGCTAACTCAGACCTCCTTCGATTTAAACTAGTCTTGCCAGTCTCCAGTCACCTCTAGGCATGACTGTCCCCCAGAAGTTTTTATCTAGATATTTCTTCTCGCCTTTCCTCCTTTTCTGTTTCCTTCAGTCTCTCAGCTGATATTAAATCCTTATTAGGCTGGGATATAGCATTTTGCCTACTAAGGCAAGCCAACACTACCACCTGTACTTATTTCCCAATCCAAGCTGTCATGCTGATGATAAAGAATCACTTCTCCTACACTTTTGAAAGGACATCCTTGTCTATCTTTCCCTGAAGTGGTTTGCTCTCAGATAAGTTTTTTTCTAAATTGCTTTCCCCAGGTAAAAATATTGACTGTGGATGAAGAACCATGTTTAAGTTGATGATGGGAGAGTAAAGAAGAGTTAAGCCATTTTGGGGCATGCTACATGCAGGGGAGGCCCCTCGAGATGGGGTAAGAAGGGAAGCACCGGTGCCCGCAGTGCTGCTAGTTATCAGGATGTGATAGTATCCTAGTATCCTGCTTTAATGCGGGTGTGGAAAGGCAACAGTATCTGTAAGGCTGGTCCTGCAAAGGCCCTTTATTTTGTGATGCAAATAACAAAACAGAGTGCTCTTTGCTTTAAATTCTGTTCTGGGAGAAACTCCCCTGCAAAGTTCGTAGGACTCTGCATGAATTTTTCTGGCCCCAGCAATTTCAAATCATTGCGACTGATGCTTTGAGGTGACTATAGCAGTATGAGATCTGTCTCTGAAGCCTCTTGGGGCAACTTATTTGCCCCAAAACTTCAGAACTGTGGGTGCTTATATAGCTCTCTGTGCCCACAGATGTAATGTTTTTTCTATTTTCTTGCATTATGATAAACATCTGGGCTACATTTGATTTTTTTTTAACTCCTGTGGATCATCTGGTCCAAGGAGGAGCTGGGCTGTAGGAGACAGCTCAGAAAAGTAGGTTTGAGGCTGCAAACATGCTGCTTGTGGTTGGATGTGATCCAGGAGGAAAAAGAGAGGTTTTACAGCCTGGGTGTCACTTTAGCATATTGTGTGGGTAAGCAAGTAATCTGAAAAGAGAGTCCTAACTGCATCTGCCGCAGTAGCTGTCAGTCTGCAGCTGACGAAAAGAATCCCGCATGTCCCACACACAGGGACAGTACCAGAGGACAAACTCTTAGGGGACCTCTTTTGCCACAGACAGCTGAGGGGGCTTTAGCGTTACCCTAGATACTGCCTGCCAAGGCAAATCCATGGCTGGAGACCATTGTAAATTTCGGGTCAGGAACATTTTCTATAGAGTCTTGGCAGAATCTTGAAGTATTTCTGGTTATCACTGTAGCATGGCTTGCAAAAGGGGCCTGTTCCTCCATGCAAGGGTAGCTATTGTGACTTTACTGATGCTCCCATCTTTCTCTGGCAGCTTCCTCTTTCCTTTTCCTGCTCCGCTCTGCGATGCATGTCCCCTTGCCCCCTCTATGCCATCGGCTCAGAAACTACTTGCCTGCTGGGGGGTTTGGTCCAGATGGCACTGTCTTTCCAGTGCAATTGACATATCCTAGAAACTCTGCAGGGCTCAGTGTGTGAATGGTGATGATAAAGGGTTGGTAATATCAGATATATACAGTCCTTGCTGCCTCATAGTAAATTATGGCACATATACCTAGAGTACTGCCACATAACCAGGAGAGATGACATTTGGGCAAGATGACCCAGAGCAGGAAGGGTTTCCCGGACCAGGCCACTGTGAGACAATGTGGCGTGGGACAATGGGAGGACTGCCAGCGGTGGAGTGGTCAGGAAGGCTCCCATATGAACCTGAAAGCAAACAAACTTGCTGCCAAGTAGCGCTACTCCTGCTCCAAGGAGGAGTGCAGTTTGAATTATTAGCTCATTTGTTGTAGTAAAAGACTGTGTGGACACAAGGTGCTGTGAGGAGAGCAAACTAAAATTACATCTGTGTGCAAAAAAGGGCCTGGGAGTATATTTATATCCCTGCTTTGCTATGGGACTGTTATTCAAATCACAATACAAATCGTTATGTAAAAATCAAAATACCTTTTGTCTCTGCAATGTACCTGACATCAAAGCACAAGTTCAATAAGTTAAGCAGGCTTGCTAATACTTGATGCTCAAGTAGATCTTCTGTGGTATCTAATTTATACTGCTCTTAACATAAGGGGCATTTGCTTTGGCAAATTAATTTAGCAATGTTTGGGTGCTTTCCCAGCACACAACCAAAGTACCAACTCCATAAATCACTGAAACAAAATCCCTGTTTTGGGGGAACCTTCCCTTCTTTCTCCGTTTGCTGCACCTTCCCAACTTAAATAAAAAAAATAAGCAGAATAATTTACTTTAAAACCTGGACATTTTTTTCCGTGTCATCTGACTGATTTAAAGTAGCTATGCAAAGCACAAATCCAAATCCTGCGTTTTAGGGTAGGGAGTCTTCATAGTGATAAGCAACCTTTGTATGTGTGACTGGGGCTTGAGACTGTCCCCCAGCCATGGACTTCTTGGAATCTGAGGCCTCTTTGGTTTTCTTTCACGCTTGAAAAACACACACTGGGGACTCCAGCATATACACATAAATCTTGTCAGTTAAATATAGATTAATGGGAATCAGCAGGGAGTAAAAATACTCCACTTTTTATGGTAAACACCATAAAACATGGTGAATACTTAACTTCAGTTTTACAGCAAAGCCTAAGTCCTGCCGCCCCCACCCAGCATAATTCCCTCTTTTTTAGGCTTTCCTTGCTTCTTAAGTTTTATTCCTGGTAAGCAATATTCTTTCTTCTTACTTCCCTAAGTGTATATGAAATACTAATTTTATACACTCTTAGCAAAGTCCTGCTCAGGGAGTTTTACTAACAACTTCCCAACTAATAGTGGTTTGATGTCTCACTTTGTGTTCTTTGCTACAGAAGTCCAGTCTGATTTCTTAATCTTTGCAGAAAGGGAAAGGTTTGTGGTTTTAGTTTGTTTTTGGTTTCTGGGTTTTTTTTTTTGTTTGTTTGTTTTGGGGTTTTTTTTGTTTTTTTTTGTTTTGGTTTGGTTTGGTTTGGTTTGGTTTGGTTTTTTTTTTTAGGTTTTTTTTTGGTAGGATTATGCCAGATGATGAGAAAAAGGAACAGAAAAGGACATAAGGTAATTTTCTAGGTAATCTAACTGGTCCATGAGTCGAGGTGGAATATGCTGTAGTACCTTAACTCCTAACAGTATAAATCTCTTGCATCCACATAAAGTTGGGATCCTTAATACCCATATCACCTTTGAAAGTGCTGCTACGGATTTAACAAAAAGGTTTTTGGTCACTTAGGCCAAGTTAAAAGACTGGACTTGCAGCCCACCCACCAGGACACAAAAAGACACCGATCCAAACCTCTGTGCAGGTAATACGCAACTACAGAGGTTGAACTACTTGGAAGATAACCTCAGCTAGGCTAGGAGAAAGAAAAATGAAAATAATGGAAAAGAAACAGCTATAATAACCATCTGCAAGCACACGTGGCCTCTACTTCAGCACCCATAAAACTTAAAAGGACAAAAGAAAAGGAAATTGCTTTCAAAATAGCAAAAACAATTTTATAAACATTTCCTCCTATGCTTTTACAGGGTGCTGGACTTCTTGCCCTGCTTCTGGTATTAGGAGTGCTGCACATATTAGCTTTTAGTGTGAAGAGAGGTATATTCCAGGAAAGTCTTTGCTTCATTTTCCTTTCTACCCTACATACGCACGCTTATTAGTTTAAAAGTTCGGAGTTTTTTTTCTTAAGCAGCCCTATTGTAATGGTCACTTGGCACCTCAGCCAGCCCAAGGGTGCCAGTGGCATTGTCCTGCACATCAAATCAGCTCGCTTTGCCGGGGCTGCATTTCATCCTGTCCCAGGGCTGTGAACAGGGTTCTGTTCCAGCTCCGAGCGTCTGCATGACTGTACAAAGCAATGATTCCCACTTGAAACTGGTGAAGAAATCCAACAGTAACCACAGTGGCTTCCCTGTACTAAGCTTAGGTTTTGCCCTTTTGCAACCAGCACAGCTTTAGGCTATCAATAGATTATAGCTACTACAAGTACCTTAAGCGAGGGCAGAGATTGACTGTTCTTCCCTTGGATTGCAAGGCCAAATTACACATCCATGTACTTCCTAAGGCTTGGTTCCCTCCCGGAGTGGTACTAAGGCTCTTTTCTTTTAACTGGACTGGAAACCGAGCCCAAATCATGGTGCAGCCACAACATAGTCCCGGGATCAGCCAAGAGGTGCCGCAGCTGAGAACTGCTCCAGCAGCCCCAAGGGAGTTGCAGCACCTGCAACAAGTTTTAAACTTGTGGAATGAAAAACTGCTTTCCTGCCTAATATGTATCTTCTTAAAGAATTTAGCGGAGTTAAAAGGAGAAATTTGCTGCAACCTAAGAGTCATTCGTGCCTTTGAAACCGATCCTGAGTTTTGCAAACTTTCAGAAGAGCTGCACTGAATTCAAATCCTGAATTGCACTGGGTGTAAAGTGTTTCTCTCCTGGGAAAAGAGAACAATGGTGTGTACTTCACAGCTTTCAGCTGCAGACTTCTCTCTAGCCTAGACATGAGCCTTGCATAAATTCAGAGCTCACCAATTGTTATGGCTTTATCAAGAACCTTATTAGTGATCATTAAAAATAATCTTGCTTAGAAGGGGACTACTATATGCAAAGCCCATCTTTCCTATTTACTTTGTGACTATCAATGTTTTTTTTAATGTTTATACATTAGTGCAAGGAATAGTGTTAGCGTAATTCTTGTGTAAAATAAAACCAGCTGTATCCATTATAAGTGCATTACTGCCAGGAACTGTAAATATGTTTATGCCTGATAGCCTTTTGACTCAATAATATCCTGCTATCGCTGTTGGGCAGGCAAGTTTTTAAACCAAGAAAAGACAGGTTATGATTTTCATAACCAAACTGTGTTTCTTTTTGAAGTATGTTATCTAAATTCAAATTTTGAGACGGTCATTAAAAAAATTTGCCTGTGATTTTAAAGGAGAACAATTGAAATGTCATTTTCAAAGTGGTGGCAAGAAGGTACAATGTGCACTGAGAACAAGTTATTCCTCCCAGATATACACATACGCAGACAAACCCTGCCATATCATACCATACAAACAATTTTAATTGTGTAGTTACAGTCAATAACCACTCCTAGTCAGAACATTTCTGCATAAAGAAAATTGTGATACACTTATAAAAACAGCCAGCTGTAACAAAATAACTGGTGTTTTCATAGCAATAAACTCATAAAAAAGAAATACACCTTTATACAGAAAATTTATACAGCTGTAGCTTTAAAATTGATTGTAAACCAAAGGAAGACACATTGCAAACATCAATTATTTTCACATTAATTGCATAAGTTTCTAAGGTGATCTATTAGTTTTATTTACCTAAGCTTATTTGCATGATAGTAAAAATTGCATACAACAATAAGAGTGAAGCTTATAGTATGAATTGCTTGGATAACATAGAGCACTTTTTATAGGCAACTGTGTAAAGCACATTTTCTCTATTTAAAACTTTTAAGACACTTTGTTTTACTGCCCATCAAAATACATTTATAAATAGAAAAAAAAAAATCAGTATGATAACAAGAGAAGCAATATTACATTTAACGGAAACTTCCAAAAAAATTAATTACAACATGATGCTGCAGGATCTACAAATAAATAATGAGGACTAAATTGTGTTTCACATTTTCTTTTTCATTTTCTTTAAAACCATGTAACAATGAGAATGGAAAAAAAAAAATACAGTGACCTTTATTTCCAAAAGAAAACAAATCTGAATTACGGCAGTGCCATATAATACAAGGCATTTGTTGGCATATGTTATCTTTAAACTGCATTCCACAGTCTATAGTTCTTTTGTAACATACAATAGAACAAGAGTAACAAACTCTTTTTATTTTATTTTTTTAAATAAATGTGAGTTTCCAAAGATCAAGTGTGGAGTGCTACAGTAATAATTAAAAAAAACAAGAATAAAACAGAAACGAAAAACAGTAAATCACAAAAGTTGTAATGCTTGTCTGAAGGCTCCAGAATCAAAATCACTGGTATCATGCTTATTGGGTACACTCACAGTGTATCCAGTGAACACAAATTAATATCAAACAATCCTCAACGCTTCATCTGTTGCTGCGAAGCAGTTTGTAAAACAGAGTAAAACATTTAGTGCAGTCTGCATTATCCTTTTTTCAACTTTTGTGCAAGTTTTGGAAGATTCATTGGCCAAACAATGAATAATAAAGGTTTTTTGACAGAACGCAAGATGGAATTTTCATTTCATTAGTAAATACCAGTGGCACTGTTGAAAGAAAATAATACTTTTAGATCAGTCTTTCAATTCAGCATTAATCTCTGTGTTCCCTTCTACCGATAACTCTTCTTCTAGTTTAACTGAAAAAAGCGTGTTTGCATTTTTGTCTTGGATGCTGTCTTCTAAATCCTTGAGCAACTCTTCCTCCTTGTACTCTGCAACATCCACCTCCAATCCAGAATTGTCCTTCAGCTTCCCATGGTGCTTGAGATAGTACCGCTGGTTCTGAAAGAACTTGATAATGGTGTACTTGGGCAGGTCAAGCTGAGCGGAGAGAGTCTGGATTGCTTCTTCATCTGGATACAGGCCTACGTCTTGGATGAAACTCTGTAGGATCCCTAGGGCTTCAACAGAAATCTTCGTTCGCGGTCGGGGTTTCTGACGATTTTCATCCTCGGATTCAGCTGGTGATGCTACTGTCGGTTGCCTTGGGGGTAGTCTGGGACCTGGCTGCTGTTGCTGTTGCTGCTGTTGTTGTTGCTGTTGCTGCTGCTGCTGCTGCTGCTGCAAGACAAAGCACAGCATTTTTTTTGTACAAATATTCTTGCTCATATTTTGTGTTTCCAAGAAAATCTGGAGGGGGGGGTGGGGTGGTCACAAAGCTATAAACAGCAGCTTAGTAAATTTAAAGAACAAAAAGGGGGAGGGGGAGAGGAAAAAAGAAAAAAAAGGCCCACTATTGCTGAACCAGAATTAAAATATGAGTAACTCTCTGAATGCCTCATGTGTGTCTGTCTGCGTGTGAGCAGAGATGGGGGATGAAGGGATGGTGGGATACGGACAGAGAGGTGGAAGGAACACTCTGGCTTTGTTTGACTGAAAGCGCCGATGACGCGACATCGGTGTGGTTTAGCTGACAAATTTTAATGAACGTGCTCCGTGAGTCAAGTGCAGACAAGACAAAATGCTAAGTAGGTGACATAGTATAGGATTAACTTGACCAGCTTTAGCCAGAACTGTAGCAAGGGCAAAGTGAGAAAAGTGCCAGATGAGGGCAAACGCGCAGGAGCTCTGCCAGCAGCAGCAGCTGCCGCCCAAAAGCAAGGGCTGCAAATCACTAGCCATGGCTAGACTAAGGGACTGGGGGGATCAGGGAGGAGGAGAGCATTTTAGCTAAGAGGGGAAATATCCCTCTGCTGATCTGACCTTAGCATGAGCTGAAGTCTCGTCAAACTTGCAAGCTTTACGACAGAACGCGTTAGGTGGAATGTGCCTAACGTCACGCTGCCAAAACCCAGCCTCGGCAAGGACAAAGAGATCTGGAGGTAGGAAATCTGTATTTCCCCTTCTGGCTCCGACCTCTCTTGCCTTTGGTCTCGGAGAGGGGGTCTGTCTTGCCTGTGTTCAAGTATCCCAATGTATAAACAGGGAACAAACATATTTACCTGCTTCTGTGTTTGTGCTGGGGATTATTTAGTTAATATTTATAAAGCCCTTGGATGCAAAGCTCTAAATAAGTTGCGCCATTATTATTAGAAGGGAACATGCTGCATTCCAAAAACTCAGGCAATAAAAATGAGCCAGTATGCACATCAGAAGAATAAGATAAAGCAAATCATGATGTAAATAATTAACAAGAGCTTAAAATGAAGTTTTGCAAGCATGGATTCAGAAACATTCTTAAAAGGTGAGGCACTGAGCCCTAGGGACAGAAATGTTTTTCTCATCTACCTCCGAGTACAGTACACTATAAGATCATGTTTAAAATCAAAAGTAAATTTATCAGCTACTGTTTTTGTTGACAATTCTTTTGCTTCACAGCACAGGAAGCACTGGTTAGTAAGATATTTTGGATCAGCAAATTTCTTGTCATATGGTACAAACCACCAGTTATTATTAAAAAACAACAGCAGCAAAACAAGCAGTTGCTATCACTACATTTCATTTCCCTTTGCGAGTCTCCCCTCGACAAATTTTGTGTGTCGGTAGTGGTTTCCAAGTTTCCAGTGGCAGCTCACTTGCAGACCCTAAGAAGCAAAAAATACTGTACAGATTGTATAAATATTGGAGGAATTATAATTCTGTCCACTTCGCAGTGCCACTCGTGGTTGTGGAGACTTCGCGTCGGTCTCAACACCTGGTTTAGAAGCCACTGCTCTAAGCAATCTTATTGTAAGATCTGACGCAAGTGCTAGTGGAATTAGGGCTCTTGCCTCATCCCTATTCCCATCCTTGCCTGTTTTATGGTCTGTGAGCAGTCCCACTCAAGGCTTCAATCCCAAAGAGATGCAAGACTACTCCCAGGACATTAAATTCTTACAAGACTGGAGGCTTTGTATATGCAGTTTGAAAACTTGTGTCTTAGCTACATGTTTATGCATCTACAACAATTACCATGTAGAAGAACAGAGACAAAACTCAGGCCCGATCTCCGGATCCTTACTCTTACCAGTCATATTAAGAGATTACAATGCAACTGCTTATGTGAATAATATTTGCGAGATCAAACGCACAACTTTTATCAACAAGGCAAGAAAATCGAAGTAAGTGGCATAGTGGTTGAATGTTTATACTGTGCATAAGCTTCTCCTTTTATCCCCTTAAGAAGCGATTTTATTAAAAACAATGTACGTTTTCAAACAAGTGCTGTTTTATTACTTAATATAGATCTTTCTCTCTCTTTTTGCTAAATCAAACAGCAAGTTTCCAGGCTTTCACAATTATTTTAGCACTTGATATCCTAAGGGATTGTCTTATTCAGTTTGCTTTATCTTTAATATACACTCGTGTCGTTTCTGGCTGCGAGATAACTCTATCCTTCCTAGCTTTGTAAATATTTTGCTGTATAGGTAATACAAATGATACACTGGGTCTCAGCTGAGGCTGGGAAAGCACAGGGTAATATCTGCCCTTTAAGAGGGAGCAGTTAAAAGGCTGACCTCAGGTCTTCCATGAGAAGGGATTAAAGAGTCCCCAGCTCAGAGAGACAGCAGTCCGCACCGCCGACCTGGGCTACAGCATTTAGCAAAACACCCAGCCGCCCGCCCGGTTTGCGGTGCCCGCGGAAGGGGAACCGCCGGGGCTGCCCCAGAGCGGAGGGCGGCTGTTTCCAAGCCCCGTGGCGTGGGTCCTGCATCCCCTCCTCTCTCTCCCTGCCACGGCGCCCTTGTGCCAGCTCACCTGCGGAGCAGCACCCAGCCAAGGTCCAGCGGTCAGCAGGCCTGGTAAGAAAGCGCCTCTATGCTCTCCTTTCCCAAGGGTGGTGGGAGAGGGGCTCTGAAGGAAAAACAAACAAACATTGACTCACCCCAGTCTCGACTGGGGTTAAAGTGGGATGAGGAATCCCCTTCCCTTCACTCCTACCCGGGGCGAGGCGCTGTTGTGGAGGGTTCGAGCTTGGCTTTTGGACAACAGCGCCAACAAGGTCCTCCCGCTTCGCCGGCCAAGGCGTTTGACAACCGGTGCCAAACGCCTCTGCCTTTCGGTCCTGGCGCCTGCCTAGCCCGGGACAGCCAGCATGGGGGCTCGCCCTGCCCGGCACACAGCCGCCTCCGTGCCACCACGGCCACGCACGTTTGCGAAAAACCACCGAACCGAAACAAAAACCGTGGGTGGTCGCACGCTCTCCTTTGAACTCTGGTGGCGCACGGCAGCGTGCTCTTATCTCATACCGGGAGACCTGCATTTAGCCTGGCCGGGAGGAAAGAAACACTAATTTCCTTTGCTCTGTTTAAAGCTTTATTTACTTAGCGCTCTGCGGGATTGGCCAAGGTAAACTAACCTGAATCTGTTCTGCTGGCACATGGATAATGTGGGAAGGCCTGTCACCATGGTGATGAACTGCATTGCTTTCTTGTTCATAAATGGCATCGCGTTCAGGCTGAGGAAGACTGAGGAACCTTCGGATCATGGAGAGATTCTCCCAGAGGGTCCTGTTCTCTGGTGAGGGATCTTCTTTCCAACGTAACAGCTCACAGAGCCACCCCTTGAAGATAACACCAGCAAAACATTAGTTTTTTTCCTCACTTCATGAGGGGCAAAACGTGTACTTTGGAGGCGCTGCGTTCTCTCCCGCTCACCCCCGGTAGGAAAGGGCTTTCGCTGCACAGGCTGGGCTCAAAGTAAACACCGATACAGCGAGAGGCGGCCGCGCTATTTCACAGACCCTCGCCAAGCACGAGCGTTTTGGAAAGCACCTTCCCCCTGGTCCCGTACCACAGCACTGCTGTTCGTTTGCTTAGAAACAAACCGGTTGATGAAGGCAGAATCCCTTACACGCTCCCCTCCGCAGGACAGGTGTTTTACTGGCACCAGCATGTTCTCCTTGCTGCCTCTTTTCTTTTATGCAAGGCTACAACCATCCGAGAGCATCGACACCATGTTTCATGAGCTGGTAGACTGTCTGCTGAGCAATTTTTAAAATCCTGTTACTAATACTCTAAACCAGAAAGTACTTCAAATATCTGCCTTGTCTGTAGGGCTGCCTAAAGTAAACGTAGCCGTAGAGGAGATCCTTAATGTCCTTTCGAAAGACAGGAATCCTTTGACTAGGTGCAGCCAAGTAATACCTTCTTCCTGTCTCCTACAAGTAGAGGTGCCTCTGCAGGTGAACTTAGTTCAAGTGATAGATGACTATCTCTTTCAAGATTTTTCTCACAGACCCAGAAAAAAACACTTTCTTAGTTTTACGTACACTATTAGTGCTTGAGGGGGAGCAAGATATGCTCAAGCTTCTGATACACCCTTTTTACCATTTCCACATCACAGGACAGCGAGTTTCCCAAGAGCTCACCTACTGTAATTCAGACATGGTTTTGGGACACATACTACAAAGTCGGCTACAGAATGCCCTGCAAGAACTGCAGCGGTTACTAATTTGCTTCTAAAAGAGACAAACAAGTTCATCTTGAAAATTTAACAATTGTTTTCTGACACCTTCCTGAAATTTAATTGAGGATTTTTTTCTGAATTGTGCACTGGTAGTTCTAAAAGAAGAGGGCAAACACTCTAGCTAGCACGGTGTGCGTCGGCAGCATTTTTTTTGTATATTAAAATTAGAAACAAAATATTACATGTATAAAACATGCATACTTCCTCTCTTTTAGCTTCAAGGATCTGTTTTCAAAACTAGGTCCATGCAATTTTATTTCTTAATGCTGTAGGAAAGATAATGTGACATTTTATTGAATCAACAAATAATATAAATGTACAGAAGCTTTTAGATCCTTTTTATAGGTACTGGTAGTTGAAAAATGGTTTATCCAGACTAGTTTACTACTAGATACAATAGACACACAGATACAATATAGAGATGTATTTTCTTGAAGACATTCATATCTTTAGCTAACAGTTAATAAATGCAGTGTAAAAATATTGCCATGATAGGAAGAGGTGAAAGTAAACAAATAATCTTAATGCATTCATATTGTATACGAAAATATTTAGTGAGGTGTGTATAAAAACTTGAAGTATATTCTCTTGGATAGAAGTGGAAAACTGAACAAATGACACAGGAGAAAATGCCCCTGAGAAACAGAAATCATCAAAATGACAAATGTTAAAGAGATGGCGGTAGCAGAGCCAAGAAAGCAAAAAATTTGAACGGGGCCAAAATCCGCTGAGTGCTCACTTGGTGTGCAAGGGAGGGGAGGGAGAAGGAAGAGAGCGGTGGCATCCCGGGGATGCAGCGCACCCCAGGCCTTGACCACACAGTAAGGGGGGATGCCGGGTATTACCCCAGGGATTAGCAAGCTGACTGGGAAATGTGGCCAAACTGGGAATGTGGCCTTCATACAGAGCACGTAACGTACGGCCCATCCCAGCTGGAATCGCACGGCATGTTTTTAAAACAGTAGCAAGGGTCTGTGGATTCTCCCTCCACATCGTAAGGCACCCTGGAATGTGTCAGCAGGTTAATGTATGAACTCTCCCTGCCCCTAATAAAATCAACATGTTGCTTGCAGTTCTCTGCCCACCTCGCTTCCATGAGGACACGTGCTGGATTATGCCCAACAGCAGTATTAGTTTTCTTCAGTGAGTTAAAAGAGGTGCAATGAAAGCACAGGTAGTTTGTTGGGGATGGAGGAGAGAAGAAGATGAAGGAAAAAAATCTAGATCTTTTAACCAAAATGCAGTTATGAAATTTTTAGTAAAAAAAAAAAAAACAAACCCAAAACAAAACAGACCATCCCACCCTGAAGCATAAAAATTGTCCTTGGGTTGTCCAGAGTCTGCACTGCTTCACGTTGAAACTGTTGGTCCTCTTTCTCACGGTGGTGAAACAGGGAGCAGAGCTGACTAATCACGGCAGCTCAGTGAAAGTAAAAAAAAAAAAAGACAAGACACCCTGTCCCCCCTCATGACACCTCTCTAAGGTACACAGACAGGCTGGAAAACAAATTGCACCACGATTTTGTATGGTGACCAAGTGAATCACAGGGGGTTTTTTGGAAAAAAGACAGTAGAAACTCTTTTTAAATGTCCAGCAGTAGAAATAATTCCTAAGCAATCACATTTTATGCTGATTAAATGTATTTCACAACAACAGTTTCTGTTAGCTAAGAAATTCCTTCTCCCCTTGCTGTCTTTTCTGTTTCTGTGTTTACTAGATCAGACCTTATTTTTATTAATTACTGATGGCTAACATTACATTTCCAGTATTTTTCTATCAACTTTTGCACTGAACTAATACTTCTAATTCCTTATCTGAAAAGGATTTGATGATGCATGTCTCTGCTAGCCTTTCAGGGAAGCAGCGATTTTGAGATACTGAAATCAGATGCTTCTGCCACGGTAGACAGAATAGACTGCTATTCTACCAAAATGTCTCTTTTCCACTGGGTTCATCATGTTTTTAAAGAAGTAGACATATTCTGATGAAACATATGATGGCAACATGGAAACAACCAACCGAATCCTTCTAAAATTACAGGGATAGAAACAATTTTTTAGTCTTCGTGTTTATTTCTGAAAATATTTATGAAAGCTGATCTCACAAATATTCTCAGAAGAGACAGTGAATGGGCAGTAACAGAGGCTGTAGGGGTTTACTTTGTTAAGAGACTAAAAACTTCATACCAATGTGTTTTCTTTTGGTTCAAAACAAACAAACAGTTTAGTTTCAGGTTCAGAATCCTGTATACAACATAAAGCTAATTCATAAAAGTCAGCTGAATGAGAACGGATGAAATGTTTTTGTAAATTTTAGGAAAAGTAATCATACAGACTTTTGTAATGGTGAATTTTAAGTTCTGTAAAATCTGTAAGTTCTGTTTTTGATCTAAAGAAGTAAGAACTGCTGTATGAATTTAATGCAGCTGAATTTAGGAGTGAATGTAATAAGGCTGATTTTCCCCCTCTTATACTCATTAAAGGCTAGAGCAATTTCTGTCTAACAATTTATTCTGAAGGAGGGCTTGGGCCACTGGGGTTTTTTTGTCTTTATAGTCTTTCAGGAAGTGGAAAGGGCCACAAAATAATAAGGAAACATTTATAACTCAGATTAGATCACAACCGGTTTATACAGCATATATAGTACATTGTTAAAAAAACAGCCTTAAAATAATTAAGTTGATATATCTGTGCAGCAAGGCAAACCCCCCAAAACTCTGCAATGACATTGGGAACAACCTTGATTTTAAAACAGAGTAAATTTGCCAGGCAACATTACACTGAATATAAAGAGAGTACAAAGCAAAATATAAACATTAGCCACATGTAAATATGTTTGGAGAACTTTCAGGATGTTCCTACTTTTCAAACTGACAAAGTTTAATTTGACACCTTCTGTTCTAAAACCTTTGTTTCTATTCAAAATCACGCCTTTAGCTGCTATCAATCACTATGCTCTCCCTATTACTTAAAATACTGGCATGGGCCCTGGATAAGCTGAAAATGCCATGCAGATGAATTCTGAGATAATATGCTCAAACCTGTTATATACAACACAAATCCTGTAAAGTTATGTATTGTAAACCTACATTTATTGGGAACTAAAAGTCTTAAATCCATCTGCTACAAAGAAAATACTGTTACGCACTTTCAAGTAACCAAGTACCATCTGCAAAGGTCTTGCTACAGTAAGCAAGAAAATGGTGAAAAAAAAAAAAAAAAAAAAAGATGCTAAACCTCAGATATTTAAAATAAATAAGAGTCTTCTGTCTGGTTTTCTGATAGGGATTTAGTAAAGAAACATAAGACATTAGAGGAAAAAAACCTGTGAAAGCCGAACTGCCAAACTATTGCAGGAAAAGCGCAAAGAGGATAACTGCCAAACATTAGACTCTGCAAGACCCATGAGCATGCTTATTTTAAAGAAAGCATCTATGCATTTTATGTATCCAAATGCTATTTTATTCAGTCCGACCTGTGCTGTGCTTATATAAAATCTTCTGCTTTTTCATGTAGAGTTTCTAACAAACTATTCTTGCATTCTGGTATCTTTCTTATTAAAAGAAAAAAAAAAAAAGGTAATTGAAATCTGCGCTTAAGGTGTAAATACCAACGCTAATTACATCAAAGAGGGTTGCATTACAATCATGAAATATGTTCTCTGGGCAAAGCTTTCCAAATCAGCAACAAACACATCTAGTCTGGGAAGAAAGGGCTTCAAGGTGGAGCAAACAAACTCTTGTTTGGTGAATTTGCTACAGTGATAACAATTTGCCAAATGAGGAATATTTCTTACAGAATAACTAACAAAGACTCCAACATTTTTTAGAAGAGCTGTAATCTGAATCTAAGAAGGCAAAACATTTTAGAGTATCAGTGCTAAGATATGAACAGTTTTTCTCTGGTATAGTATATCTAAGAGTTTTTTTGTATCATTCTCTGGGGCATATAGTATAATAAAAATACATGGTGTTAAAAGAAATCAGTCTAAATAGGGAGGTATTTGATACAAACATTTTATCAGGAAGTGTGAATTGCATTTCAGCATCTACTGTGAACAAAGACTAAGTACATAATCCATTAAACAGTACTTCTAACTCAAAAAAAATGAGTATTGTAGACTAAACTAAAGTAGGCATTTTGAATGAGCACATTTTCAGCAACTAACTATAAAGCTAGCAATTTATCATTCAGCAAATAATTTTCTACTTTTAAAAGAATCTGTAAGTGTTACTTATGCTAATGAAGACTGTTTTTAATCTGCCCACAAACATGCTAATAGAGGGCAATTTTTTTTATTTACAATGCTGAAGGCACTCCAGTTTATAGAACATAGATATGAAATTACACTTGATAAAATGGGCTCTTAATTGTCTGAGCAACCCAAATCCTTCACCTTTAACACCAAAGCTTATAGACAAAACAAAGGAAAAGAACTCATGGACTAAACTTTAAATATTGACTTTTTCTCCTTCAAAAGCCATCCAACTTGCTTTACAAATCTCCCTGTTGTTGCAAATGGCTGCATTCATCATAGATATTTCCATTTCTTTTCAAAACAGAATCCACGTATAGAAGAGAAGAAATAAAAGGCCAACATCACCACTACAGTATATGCATATAGTCTTAGTCTTTAGTATTAGACTTGTAAGCTGCTCATTGCACAGAAAGGTTGCTTTTGGAAAAGTCATAATACTTCGAACGAGATACATAATGGTAGCAAAGGAGTACTGAAAGCATTTTAAATTATTTACTAGGTTAAAAGGGTGAAATGGTACTTTAAATACATCAAATTTCATCATCTGGGCCATTTTTTGGTGGCAAAGTGGTATTGATCTTTCCAAATGCTTAAAATTAACTATTTCCAGAAGGTCATTATTTGATTAAAGGCATTAAAGTTGAGGGCAAGAAATGATGCACTTTGTCTTCTTTCCCATTCAAATAATCATGTAATTTAATCAGAACTATCCCTTCATGTCCTGTAATAAAAATGTTTGTCTTAAGATATTGTTCTTTACCTAACATATTAACCTTTAAATGTTATGAAGTTCTTAAGAATAATCTCTGCTTACAGAAGATTCTTCCATAATGCAATGAAAGGATCTCCAGCATTTAAATTGATACGGCCAAATTTCCCCTACACATTGATTAGAAAACACATTAAAGCCTTCAACTGAGATTTCTCACACAACAGGATCGAAAATTCAGGGAGTTCTGAATCAGTACTCTCATGCATACGGCATTGGGAAGTGAAATAAATGTCACTTCAGCACAAACAAAGACGACAAATAAGTAACAACGGACGCCGCTTTAATTTATCTGGGAAATGCCGTTTGTGTTACATTTCTATTATCCGGAAAAATAAAGCAGGGAACACCCACCGCAGCATAAGAACGGTGCGTTTAATTCAAAATTCATTTTCAGGCTGAGATTACTTAAATCTGACTTCTTTCTGGGTGAAATACCTACGGGTTCAGACAGGAGAACAAGCCTAGGTGATGAGAGTAGCCCTTTTTAGCCTTAAATTCTTCTGGAATTTCATGATTGCAGGTAAATTTATTGTGACTGCAGGTTTATCCTTCCTAAAATACATAAATTGTCCTGGTTACCTCCTATGCAAAGCTGAATAGACCTAAATTCTTCACAGAAGAAATCAAGTCTATTAAAAGAGATGCTACTGGATATTTTTATAAAACTTTTTGAAAACCAATAATCTACCAGACTTAGTTCTTGATACCAACCAACACATTTGTTAGTGAAAATCTTTTCAGTTTAGCTTACATTTAAAAGTAATTTTAAGCACTGACTTCTGTGAAGCATATACTTTCTATTAATTTAAAAACTGCTGTGACTGTTCAATGCTTTGGGGTTTCCCTATTTTTCTCACAAAACTGTGCATCTTTAATTCAAACAGAAAAAGCTGGTTTTCAGCCTGTTCCAGAAGAGGGGTAGAGATACCAGATTATGAATGCCTCTTCTTGAGACTTGGCCTGAAGTGATAATAAATGTCCCCAGAAAGATGGTTGCCTCAGCATTTTATTTACGCTAATCAGCCTTAAGTTTCGAGGCTCTGCCTTTGAGCATTCCCCTAAATCAGAGAAAGTTTGAAACCCGAAGCTGGCCTTTATCTCCAGATTACTGGCTTTCATTACTAGAACATTGAAAGGGGAAGCCAGATGTGAATTTTAAGTAAATCTGTATCTGCCATCATAATAGATGAGATTTAGCAAAACAAACAAACTGAAAACCCCGCAACCTCATAGGGCTTTTCAGAAGAAAGGTAAACTTCACTAGCAGGAAAAACTTCCTTTGAAGAATACTGAAACAGATTATGCCATTTCCTTAAATTTCTTATCCAACCCATTATTCAGCTACACCATCTGCCTGGATGTTACCTCCACCTCTTCTCTGGGTTCTGAAAAACAAATGACCAAACAGCTAGCAGCGGTACCGACAGTATTATTTCACCGCAATTTTTTGGTGATACTTTCGGGGAAAAGGATTCCTAACGTCTCTTCTTCTCTCTGCCTTTTCTCCTCTCTAGCTGCAGCCCTTAAAAATTAAATACGTATTTCTATTCTTGTAAATATCCAAACAAATAAACCGGAAAAGGAAACCTGCTAAAGCAACCTCTCAACTTCAATGAATGACAAGCGGCAAGTAAGTACAGAAACAAAATGAGCGGGAGAGCCGTGGCCCTGCTCCCACAGTCTGGTCTGTCGTGTTAGACCTCTCCTTCCTCCCGGAGCCCCGGTGGGTGGCTAAGAGCCAACCCCACCGCAAAACCTGTCAGATTTAAGGTCTGAGGCTGGATCAAAATTGGTGGGTATGTTCCCTGTGTACGAGCACTTGAGACGTACCGCCAGCTCAAGGGAAGAAAAAACCTAACCCGTAACTCTAAACCTGACTGAAAACATCAGTTCCATTGCTGTTTAGTTGAGTACAGAGGGAATTGAATAATCCAAATGAAGGGCTTCTCCCAAGCTTGGTTTCTCTGCTCTCAGCCTCCTCCACCTTCTCTTTCCCTTGTTCAAATGTATCTTCTTTACAGTATTGCCTTCAATCGCCTAGCAATGATAGATAGGCACAAGCCCTAATCAAAAACCTAATATGCATGCCTTTGAAAATCTTACATAAAATGAAACTACATTCATATGTAAAAAGAAGGGGGAAAAGTAATAAATGCAAAAAAAAAAAACCAGTGGGTGAAGCTTTATTCTGCCTTCCTCTACTCCAGACCCTTCCTCTTTCACACACACGATTCAATTGTCATTGTAACTGTGAGATACGCGTGACAAAAAATGGGCTTGACAATTAAAAAAAAATATCTAAACAGGAAAAACCAGCTGCTAATTATTAAATAAGTCAGTCTTAGTCTGG
This sequence comes from Fratercula arctica, assembly GCA_947846985.1. Taxonomy (NCBI): domain Eukaryota; kingdom Metazoa; phylum Chordata; class Aves; order Charadriiformes; family Alcidae; genus Fratercula; species Fratercula arctica. The sequence continues at coordinate 40,358,188 of CANTUZ010000002.1, forward strand.
TACATTGCTTTTTATAGTACAGGCGTATAAAATGGGTCAGTGGGTTCCACAGAGGGTGACTGGTAATATATGGCCCTTTATCTTTTATTTAAGTAGAGAGAAGTACTGATTTCACTGCAATACCGATGCTTCCCTTGAAAGTAAATACAACCCTAAATCCAACCATGACCCTTAATAGCCCATATTTATTTATTCTTAACCATGCAATCAATTTTTGTATGGCAGCTATATCTGCAGTTTAGAGAAGTGTCTTTAATAGAAAGAGCCTGGCAATTTTAAAAATCTTTTTTACTACTATCAATTTACAAGTGAACAGCAAATGTTTATTATTACGTTGCTTACAGAGATTTAACGTTTGCTTGGGGGGAAAGACCTCCAGTAAAAAGGCCACAGGGCCAAAGTGTCACTTCCGTAATTACTTGTATGTGTGTATAACACATTGTTAGATTTATTATTTTTTTTAAAAAAAGATTATAATTTCCCAGAAGGAGTAATTTAAATCTGTGGTTTCTTGTCATATGTTTTTTCTTTCCAGAATTCAATTTGGATCAGGGGAAGATCTACCACACACTGCGGAATCACAGGCTCATAGTTATTTGGAATTCATTGTAAATTCAGTTCAGCTGACAAGATGTTCCAACAAGCGACATCATTCCAAAACATACACAGCTCAAATCCATTCTCAGACATCCCTTCACATTTTTACGGCCTAAATGTTTTCATAGAGTTTTGAATTAGACATTGAAATATTCTGAGAAAATGTCTTTTAGCTTGTCTCTTGCAGTTCAGCTGGTTTCTGTGCCTCCCACTTTCATAGCAAAGAACACTCAATGCTCTGATAATGCCGAGGGTGAGGGGAGCCTTAAGGAAATTGAAATGAAACCTTCTCTAACTTTTCTCCAGATTTTGTTAACCACAGAAACAGTCAGAAAATTAATAATGTCCACCACCTCAACGCAGTTTAAAAAAAAAAAAAAAAAAAAATCTTTAAAATTCATACCTGTGAAAGACAGATGCCCCCCAGCAAATGAGAAGGGAGCAGCCAGAAGCATGTATCTCACCCATGGAAAAATAAAGGCAGTGAAGCCCTTAGAAAGCTAAAATACTTGTAGCGTGGTTGCTTGGGGCGTAGACTCAAAAGAATAGGAAAGCTGGATCAAACGGGAAGCTGGAGAGATCAGGTTTCCCTCCTGGGTGGGAACCAACACAAGAGTGTTTTCAGGTAGTTTGCCACTAGGATGGGGACAAGAACAGCCACGAGGGAAGAGCTCCTAGGGAGAGCAGTGCTTAGCGTTAGACTTTTCCTCACCGGCCAAGAAAAGTGCCAGCCAAGCTGAGTCCCAGCCCCAGCCGTATTTCCAGGCAGCATCCTCTGTCCTTACATCAGGCGCTGCATGGAGCAGGCACATTTCTTCCTGCCCTGATCCCTCTGTCCCGTCCCCCTTCCCCAAGTGAAAAGGATCAATCCCTTTATTTAGACTCTCTCTTCATATTTAATAAGAGTAGCAATTGATTTCTCAGAGGTGAAGCAAACCGAAGCAAAAATAAAAAGAAACTCATTTGAGCCCTTCATAGCTTTTTTTTTTTTGAAAAAATAACCGCTTTTATATAAACAGTGGAAAGTTCCCGCATCTGTAGAGCTTTCTCCTGCGTGTTACATATACTAGAGATGCTAAGCACCAGGCTCAGCAAAATACCTAGTCACCTAAGTAAACCCACAGCCGTAACTGATGTGCGGGCAAATCTTGCTCAGTTGGGATCCAAAACTTCAGGGAATTCTGCTATGGGCCACTCAGTCCAAACGCCTTTACTTTACAAAGATTCTGAAAACTATTTTCATCTGCTTCTCAAATGCCACCCTGAAGTAAGGGAACATGACACTGAACAAGAACAGAAATGAGATGACCACTGAATAACAATGTATTTTCAGATAAAATTTGGCAGATTTGGAATTAGACAAATATTTGCAAATTGGAATTCTCCCCCACTTAGCTAGCTGCGTGCTTGCCCTAGCCTATTCATTATATGCCAGCCGTTTGGGGTAATTTGTAACTAAAAATCTGAATTTTGACTTAGAAGTTAATAAACTTAGAAGAAAATAAAAAAATGGACACAATGAGAAATTATTAGGAACAGTGAAATTAAAAATCATCTGGAATAAAACACTGTCTCCTTTCTCACCTTCCACCTAGAAATCCTGCAACACTCTTTCAGGTGTTGTGCGAATTCTGAATTATCCAGTTTAACGTTCAGGGAGAAAACACACATCTGTTATTTCTTACTCCTCCCTCTGCCCAACAACCCTTCACCTGAATAGTAATCTGTCACTCCTTTAACAAACCGCTTCTCGGACCGTTACCGTATATTTGTGTTTGCATAAGATGCCTTTATTCTTTGCAGTAACATGTTTAGCAGCTCTGGGTTTTTTTTCGGGAGGAATTTTACCCTGTCATTTCCTGTTTAGTTACGGGTTGAGCTCGCTTTTGTTTTCTGCGCTGTTTACTTGGTACCCTGCTTCCCCCATTGCCGGGAACCACGGGCTGCTCGCTAACTCCTCAGCCTCCCTCTCGGCTCTGCCACTACAGCTTTGTTTTCATTTCCGTACGTCATTAACTCTCGTACAGCTCGCTCAGACTTTCCCCCTTCTGTCTTTTTTTTTTTCTTTTTAATAGCGCTTTAGTTTTTTCACGTTAAAACACCGATACGCTGAATCTTCAAAAGCCTCCCGAATCAGCGCTCTGCCCGCAGCAGGCACGAGAAACCTGAGAAATCAAGAACGTGGCTCTTTTCCCAGCTAAACGCGTGTCGCCATGCGGGGAACGGGAATGATGTTTCACCCACGAAGCTGGCAGTGCTGGCAACCAGCCCTCGGCTCTCCACCACCCTGGGGTGCCCACCCTGTGCCCCACGCACAAGCAGGTGCTTGTGCAAAGCAAGTGGGTGGGAGGGGGGGATGCACCTGGGGTGGGATGTCCCAGGTGCAGCTCTGGCATAGAGGGGGACAGCAGCAGGATAGGAGAAAGGGGCAGATGGAGCAAGACTGGATGGTGAGGGTATATACGGGAGAGGAAAGGGGCGGGAAAAAGTCAAAGGAAGGCTAAGAGAGGAGCTATAACCAGAGGAATTAGCGAAGGTGGCGAGAGGAAAACAAAACAGAAGGTGAGGATACAAAAAGCGGGAAGAGAGAGATTAAGAAAATCCATCCTGCCAGAAACGGCACCTCTTGTCAGGCAGACAGCAGGTGCTGCCTGAGGAAGAGCTGATTCACGCATCTGGAGTGTAGGAACCGAAACACCTCTACCTAAGAAAGAAAAACTAAAAATAAAGACTCAAAGGAGGTGGGAGAGGGTGCCGTGCTTTTTTTCTTTCAGCAATCCAGTGCTTCCCGACTGCACAACATTTTTCGAATAGTTCTGCGAGGAAACGAGAGCTGGATTTCCGGACCCCTGCAAGAATCCTGACAGTTCATTTCAGCATTATCTCTTCCAACATGAGCCCTTCCTGCCCTCCTCTTCCCCTTACTCCAGACTCCTTTTTGAGACATCTGCAGCCATAGCACCTCCAGGGCTCCAGATGCACCTCCAGGATGAGATTTCCCCTAGTTCAGGGTCTGCACGGACCCCAGGGGAGTCAGTAACGGAGGTGCAGCAAGGGACACTGATGGCACACCTCCGCCGACCTACTCCAGCTCAGCTCTGGGGGACTAGTAACGCAGTCAGTAACTGCTGGCCAAGTGGTATGAGCGTGGGTCTTTAACCCCCTCGGCAGCAGCCTAGGGGTGGCCATCTCTGTAGCCCAATATTCTGCTACAAACTGTGCCTTCAGTGGCTTTCAAAAACTACCCTGCTCACCTTCTTCTGACTGACTTCGAACCCTGAGTCTTAGCTCCGCGTCTCAGCTCCGCATCTCCTGCACTTTCAATATTGCCACTGCATCCCAAATCACTGGCAATGGATAAAACAATCTCTTACTAAAGCTACTTTTTTTTTTTTTTTTTTTTTTTAAACCTCCCCTGGAAGCCTTATTACAGATTAGATTTGATGACTTTCTATCAGATGCACTGCACCATTCCTCTCGCCTGACAATACCTGCAACAGCTTTTGGGGAATCTGCTCAGTGGCATTCTGCGCACTTAATTTTTTTTTCCTTGCTGTAAGAATTGTTATAGAACCTTATAATTAAAACTTTCTATCAACACTGCATTAATTTTTTCTCTGTGTAGCAAAAGTAGCCAACAGTGATCCACTAAAGAGTAGATGGTTTCAAAAAAACCCCTTACTAAGTACTGAAGGCTGTTTAATTAGGGCAAGCTGAACAATTTAACTGAAAAAATGGATTTATACAAAAAGCAAAACAATTTACAGACAACATTTCGTTTCCTAAAAACTAACCATATCTGTTTTTCGTAAGAAATACTGGAATGTTTTAATAAAAAAAAAAATAATCAATTTTCCATTTGCCAAAATTCTAGACACTTTGAGGATTCTTTTTTAAAGAGGATTCTTTTTTAAAAAGAACCTTTCCCCCAAAGGAAGAGGTAGAGGGAAGAGTTAGCAGAGAGCCAAAATTTGTGGTGAAAAACTTTGGCAGAAAATTTTATTTCTGCTAAATTCAGGTAGCAGCGAAGACCACGTTTTCGGTTAGAAGCTCTTCTTGAAGCGAGGTGTTTGCTGGCACGTTATTTTGAAAAACAGCACAGTAGGATGACTTCTGTAATAAGTGGGCATAAAACCCAGAGATTAGAAAGTCTCAGAGTGAGAGACAAAACCCCCGTGCGATATCTTATTTCTTTGCCAAAGCAAGGAAGGTTTTTAATAAAGGTCATGGAGAAATAATCTCCGAAGACAGCAGCGTCTCTTTCCCCCTATATGTTTACTCTTTTATTTCTCTCCTTTCCAGTGAAAGGCAAACCTTAACACGCACGCACACACGCGCGCGCACACACACACACACACACAAAAGGAAACAACAACCAAAGAGGAGGGGTAAAAAAAAAAAAAAAAAAAAAAAAAAAAAGGGAGCCTGAAATTTTAGTTACACCACATGTGGTTTTCATTTGTGAAAAATGAACAAGCTGTTTGTGGTTAAACTGTCTAATCTGCTGTTATCAATCTAGCGCTGCATTCAAGATTTACAGGATACATCAGCTTCTGTGCCACATTAGCTGTAAAAGGGAGAGGGGGTGGGAGGAAAAAGGAGGAGGAGAGAGTTTATCCTGAGGAATAATATTTCCAATGCAGCCACACTCACACTACATCTGGTTGTGCTGGTAGCGGCAGTTAAATTGAAATATTTCACAGCGTGTGTCAGAAACATGCAGAATGGTAATTATGACAGATCTGATTAAGCCTGAGTGCCACTAGCTCCCTGGCCAGCTCCGGTTGTGCAGGTGTGACCTTGTGCGTGCCTGCGTGTGTAAATAAAATTAATTACAAACGAGAGGGCGAAGGCTTCGGTGACATCACAAAGCGGAGAAACTCCCAAGGGGGAGACCTAATGGAATATTTTCCCTCAGTCTAATAATACAGTTCATATTGACTTGAGGTAATTAGTGGGATCATTAAAGCAGTTTTCCCGGCGTATTTGGCTGCCTGATCAGATTAGTGAAAATGTTCTTCAGAACAAGCCCTGTGTGGTCTGCCAGAGAAGGAGGAAATAAAAAGCAACAAAGCATATTTTGGAATGATAAGCAGCGCTGGACTTTTTGCACGGCGTTTTGCGGGGCCGGTCTCGGGAGCCCAGGCGCCCGACTCTCCTGACCGACTCCATCTTTCATCCCTGGCGCACGTACTCCCGCTGTGCGTCATCTAAGACTTTTTAATTTTTGCTCCTCTATCCTTCAAAACTACGCCGTCCCTATCCCTCGCTGCTTAAAAAAAAAAAAAAAAAAAAAAAAAAGCAGATAAAAGCCTTGTGGAACTGCTAGCCTTAGAAGCGCTACATTAAGACAACTGGGGGAAGGAAGAAGAATAAATACACCATCAGCTCCCCTCTACCTTTCCCCAAAAAGCTAACAGAGGACTGAAGGCACCGGTTTGAGAAACAGTAACATTTTCATTTCCTAACGAGCTTACCCCAGCAAAAAAAAAAAAAAAAAGGAAAAAAAAGAAAAAAGTTTAACTATGATATAAAGTCTTCCACGGTAACAGAACACAGAGCCCTAATCAAGAAATGGACCATTTGTTTAAAAACAGTCTATTGAGCATGCTCTACCTTGCAAATGGAATATGCCAAGCTCTGTCACAGATGGCAAGCTTTGACAGTTCCCATCCGTAGCGTCGATACTCGACAGTTCAGCACAAGATCAGTGACATTCTGTCTCATTAGAGCCACGCTAATTATCACAGCTAGTTTCAGGGGAAACCATGTGTTGCAATGGTCAATTTGAAGGAGTCTGTGCATCAACAAACTGGTAATAAGGATCAGACACCTTATTATATGACAGCATGCTGCCTATGATCTGATTTACTGAATCAGAGGTACTGAGGCAACACTGAAGCCTGATGGGTTATGGAATCGCATGTACACAATGCGTATCTGAAATATGCTTTAAAAATAAAAGGGAGCTATATAGAAACAATACAAATAAAAATTTTAAAATGGTGAAGTTATAATGAGGACTTTTTTCATTTGTCATTAAGACATGCAGGGATGTTCAAGATCTTGTCAGCCAGTTTTATCTTTAATCAAATCATATAAGATAAATAATTCAAAATGAAAACTGTAAAATTATGGATTATGCTAAATTATAATTCATTCCATACTCTGATTTTTCAGTTTCAATAACATGTACCAAACATTCCTTATGTTGTGCCGTCTTGCTGCTTTAACAGAATTTCATATTTTGTAAAGAGCTTTCTCTACTTGGCTCTTTTTTTTCATTTGTACATTTAATGACTTAAACTTGTACTTCTCCTAGCTGCTCCCACACATTTGCGCTCCTTCCACCAGACAAAAGAAAAAAAAGCCATCTAACCAAGAACCCTGATGCTTGGGCTGTTTCTGGCCACCTGCGGGGCCGCATCCTGCCAGCTGCCAAGAGGTCCCAGCCCCAGCCCCTCTCCGGGACGTGCCGCAGGCGGAGGCTGAGGCCGCCAAGGTGTTGAGCATTAACTCCCGACCAACCTCGGGCAGGTGTGCGCCGCATCCCTCCAGGGAAGCTCTCCTTAGGGCTCAAATACACAGTGTTTCCCAAAGGTGCCACCAGCTCTTTAAACGGCCTCTATGCAGACTGTAAGCAGCGCTTAAATGGCTCCTGCGGCCACCCGCCTGACTGGGAACCTGTAGCCGGAGCCCGTTTGACCCCACGTGTAAAGCACGCTCAGGAAACGCACTTCTTCATCCGTGTGTCAACAAATCCAGCCTTTGCCTTACGTGTTGAAAGGGCTGCCTGACCCCAAGGAGCTGTTTGAAGAAGTCAATATAATCCTCTTACCAGTTAAGTATTTTCCATTCTGTACCTTTTTCTTTGGCTTGTACTGTTTCAGGTTTTAATGCTATTTTTTTCCCCTCTATGCAGATTTCCATGGGCAATTGCACGCTGATATGAACCACCTCGGAGATTTTAAGGCGGTTTCTCTTCAGTGCATCTTTGTTGATTCAAGAAGTTGCTGTCTACTTTTTACTAGCGGGAACCCAAGACTCACTGAAGTCAACCCACTCTACCAAGGTCATACCAATAATGTGGGATACGGCCAGGATCCACAACAGCCCTTCTCCAGGTCTACGAAGATCGAGCAATGAGTGAGTTAACCTGAACTCAATTTTTCTACCCGCTTTCTGATAAAAAATTGAAAAAAAATTTCCTAAGGAAATTTCCTGAGCCTTTAACCTTTATTTCTGCAAAGAGACATTGTATAAGAAATTAAGATACCGGGCAGAGGAAGGACCTGAAGTGCTCTAAGCATTTTGTTCCTGCAACAGAAACACGAAAATCCACTCCTATCCAACCCGGGCGAGACAGAACACACTATGACTCTGCAATACGATATTTTGTGAAAGAAACAAATCGGCTCTATCTGCCAAGTTTCACAGTTTCACTGAATGACACGCCGCTTTATGGGGCAATTCTTGATCGTGCGCAGAAGCCCATCGTGCTTTCCCAGTTCACACTCTTCCTCTCCCATCCCTGCTGACACTCGATCCCGTCCCGACTCCTGCTGCTCATGGCACTTCTTCAACTGCCAGAGCAATCACCCTTGGGTAGCCGAGGAGGGAGGAAAATAAATTTAAAAAAAGAAAATAATAAAAAATAGAGGCTGTTGTGTGGTGTGCTTCTGTGGCTAATGTTTTCTAAGTGCTGTATGTCGCCTTCCCACGAGGGCGAGGGGTTTATTTCCAGGTGGACCGGTGAAAACGACGGCAGACCTCGGAGCACGTTTTGTTTCCACCTCGCGTCTCCCCGTGCAGTATCCCTCCCTGCTCCACAGAGAATCCATTGTACGCCGAAGGGGGTAGGGAGGGGGGGGTAAAGAAGGCTTTTACGCCAAGATTTAAACCCAGGAAGTGACTCAGCTGCTCTGAGAGAGACAAAGGCGGAAGACGACTTGACGGAGACGTGGGGTGACGGGGCGAAGGACCGAGCCCCCTCCTGCCCCCAAGGCTGGACCCACTGGGGCAGCCCGAGGTGCAGCGCCCCGAGGACACAGTCTTGGAAATAAATCTCTAGACCCCTCTCTTAAAGCCAGATTGTTACCACAGAGGCTTACTCTTGGTGCTAAAATGGTTTCTTTTCCCCCCGCTGGAAAATAGTTGGATAGATCGTTCTATATCTGCGGTAATGGCATGTTACATCTTTGTGCCAGATCCACAATACCGTGCTTGTTCAGTGTGGGAAGCTGTTTAAAAATGACTTTCCTATTAGAGTATATAGCTTAGTCTCTAGATGGAAAAAGCCAGATCAAAGATATAGCATTTATAAAACCGCTGGTTAAAAAGATAAAAGTGAGATAACAGACATCAATTTTTCACTATAAATCTCCGGGTTTACTACAACATTAAAATTTCCAGTAAAAGCAGGGTTTTATATACCTGAACTCTAATGGCCTATTCTGAAAATATTTATGTCAGGAAAAGCATGGTATTTGCATGCCAAAAGCAATTTTAGTGCCAATGTTTAGCATTCTCTTCCCATTTAACTCTTTCCCATCTACTCAGGAATGTTAGCTGCTCTGCCTAATGTCTACCCCGTGCGCCTCCCCACGCAGCCCTTCGGAGGAGGACGCTCCAGGTGCAGACTAAGGCAAAAAGTCAAACACTTCTAATAAAATACCACTGCACAAAATGCTTGCCTGATGGCTTCGGATGGAGTCTCCAGCGTGGTCTGAACCACTGATTTTACCTCCATGCTTTGCACGCGAAACTACTCATTTCCAAGGGGCTAACTGCCTAACCAAAGAGAAGGACGGGGACAGAAGGACAGGAAATTGGGCAACACAACGCAACAGCTTAGAAGCAACAGGTCAAAACTCTCTGTAGTGAGATGAGGTTTCTGGAGGTATGGGTAGCACTCCTTTAGTTTTATTCTACAATTGAAATTGGGGCACGATTCTGTCCTGCCTTCAACATATAGGCATTTTTATTCAGTGTGAAGGAAGGGCATTCGGCACCTACCTGGCCATACACAGCAATCGGCAGGATCGATGCTGCAGAAAAGCACCAATTTTACCTATTTATTCTACTATAAAGTGAAACTTACTTAGATATAATAATGCAGGCTAACGGCCTTACGCTGTAGTGCACGGGACTCTCAGAGGTACAGAAGCTGATATTACTTCAGTTTGTGCAAAATGTAATTTCCTAAATTTAAGAGAGCTTTAGCAATGTAAGCTGATTTTCAGCAAAGTTTTGCTTTCTTCCCTGCTTCGTACTAGCACCGTGCAGGCCACAGCTTTTCAGGATAAGCCATTAACATAAATGTAACTTCTCAAAACACAGCAAACACACAGAAATGTTACAAGTCTCTACTTGCCTTATCTCTCGGGGATCTTAGGTTTGGAGTTTTTTTTGTTTGTTTGTTTGTCTGTTTTTATGGAATAAAATTAGATTTCAGCATCTGTCACCATCAAGAAAAAAACCTCATCCCTGGCTCCCACATGAAAACATTGTAACCAATGCACAGTTACTGAACCATGATGCCTTAATGATCATTACACAAATCAACTTTTTTTTGTTTGAAATAATGAAATTAAGAATGTGCTTTCATAATTACTTGAATCAGACTGTCAGGTTATAAACTTCATAAAACCCCAATATGATTAAATTGTAAAAGTAACATATACCACACAAATTTATATATGCGTGGAATCTTTTCATTTTGACTTATTCAGGTGTGCTGATTAAATTCTAGTAAACAGTATTGTTAGTATTGCAGTTCTACCACTAAAACCCAACAACCTGGGAGCAGACACAAAGCACTTGATAAACCTTTCTGTCTTCCTTTTGCATGCATTCTTCTAAAGCTTTCTTTTCAACGTAATCTAACAAAAAATACGTAGGTCTATTAGGCAGACAACTTGCAATAAAACCGTAAGATTTTAAATACTGACATTAGGTGTTTTGCCAATTACAGTTCTAAAACTCCCCAAAGATATGATGTATTCAAGTAATTTGAATTATAATATCTTCCTTAGCTCCTCAGTATATCCATAGTAGCTTTTACAGTATATATTTTGAACTTAACAGAATTTGTTCTGCAGATAATATATCGATCCTTAAAAACACAGAAACTTTAAAAATATACAGAATGCATACACTCCTGTATGGGAAAAGGATGCAATGTTTGAAGGAATCTTCTAGCTGAGTCCCTAAATTCGTTCAAACCCATGTGCCAGATCGTCCCTTTCCTTTGGGAAAGCCAACAAGCCGCCAGCAAAGTGCACCGTGAAACTACACGTACGCAAATCATCACTCACCTAAGGCAGAGCAGGATCTCACTAATCTCACTGCAATCTCTTCCTGCTCCCATCACCCCTTCCTCGCCCTGCGCTATGATCTTTGCCGCACCAACCCCTGTAGCCAGCTGGTTCGCTGAGCATCAGGCCCGTTTGCGGTCCTCCATCAATCAAGGCTACTCTTGCCAAAGGCACTAACGCAGCGCAAGGGAAGATGCTCGTTTTTTACCTCGGTGCCACCTAAGTAGAAACTTCTGTAGCGCATCATTTAATAGCTCTTCCGTACAAAGTGCTCTACTCAGCAGAACGTTATCTGCAGTCTCCTGGCTCAGGCAAGCTCAGCCACCTTGCAGACGCTGGCTGCTTCGACACCCAATCTAATGTTGACCCAAATCAGTTCCTTCAAAAATAAATAAATAAACAGGCCCTCCAGCAAAGCCACTATCTTTGTCCACTGGCAGGGCTGCTTTAGGTCACATATTGTTTTGTACCGTAACCCCAGACTTTTTAACTCAGCAGTTAAATCCAGGTTTTATATCCAAAATAAGACAAGAGCAGTATTGTTCAATTTTTGTGATGTTTAAAACCAAAACTGTTAACCACCGCATAATTTTCTAACATGTGTCCTCCAGGCTTTTCATATAACTGGAAGTGATTATCCCAGGATTTCCAATTCTGAGCGGGAAACCAATATCCCCAAATGAAGAAAAAAACAATGGAACTCTCTCAAGAGAGGTTCTCTTAAAGAATATGTCTGAACAAGCCTCTTTTTTTGTGCAAGGGAGACTTCTTTGCCCCAAGAAACATTTCTCTGTACCACTGACAAACTCCAATGCAGAATTTTTTACGAGACGGGTATCTCCTTTAATGGGCACGGCCTTGCTACAGATTTTAAACTTATTGATTGGCTGACTAGTAGTCAACTCATTAGAGAAGACCAAACACAGTCAGTTCACCTACGAGGTTACTTCCATGAAGCAGATTTGTACTGCAAACGGCCCTTTGGCTAACTACAGACCTAAAAGCATGCTTAATACATAAATTAACATTGCATTGCTTAAGTCTGGGAGAAAAATAACCTCTGAGAAGACAATATAGGCATAATCTCCACAATAAAAACAAAAAGAATTATGCATTTTGTGTTGTTTGCTTCCTGTAATTGATAGCTAAGTTCGCACAAGAATCCAACTTTTATACTAATACTCTAAAAAAACGCACCTCATCCTCTGGAAGCTTTTGTGCTTCACTTTGATTACCTTTCCCTTTTAAAGTCAGCACTGGAAGGGTTGTCCCACCTAGAAATTTTAAGACTACACACTCAAATAAATACACTATCACACAAATAAGATCAGATCAAAATTACGTGGACCAATAGATTGGCTTCATACCTTAGTTTTGCAGAGAACAGCAATGGAAAGGGGAAGGTGTAGAAAACGGACAGTTCTCTAACCCCAAGTCTTGACATGTAAATAAAGACATCTGAGGAGCACACAGGTTGGAAGCTGCTGTAACATTCTATCTTGATTAGAAACATTTCAAGAGCCCTGTAATTTCCAATCAAAATTACAGTAATTTCCGATATACAAGCCATGATTCATGACAGAATTTTTACATTCCATGGGAGATTATAGTGGCCTGATGTATGACACACTGAGTACAGCACTAACATAAACAATTCAGTTTAATGTTTAAACAGCACTTGGTGTTTAGAATCCCACAATAAAAGAAACATATTATTGTAGAAATTATCACTTTGACAGTGATTGAAGGGTAGGCAGGCATGAGGCCTATAAAGCTATAATTTTTACAGTCCACAGCTTGAGTTTAATCATTGTGATATAACATTTCCAAAATATTCCTTTAAATGCTCCTTATAGCATCTAACTTAAGAGACAACATCCTTTCTGTACAATGAAATGGAGTAAACTCCAGAACGTGAACAACGCAAAAGTCAAAAGTTAAAGACTGTTAAAAAGAAAACCAGCACTAAAATGCTGACGGCCCAAGAAACATTGGTCTAACTGATCATTACCAGCTTTCCCCGGAAGATGCTGTATTCTTCTATGAAGCAATTTTAGCAAAGTAAAGGAATAGTGACTAAGCGGACTGAACATTTAATCTAACGTGAAAATTCAACATTGCAAGCATTGGTGCCTTTACCGTTTCTTTCTAGTGTTGGCATAACCGCGGTTCTAGTCTTTCTCTTTTTCCATATATTTTTCCTTTACTTGCTTCTTGAGTATATTCTCACCTAAATCAATGCTTTTGCATACTCCGGTGATCCTTCCCAGACGACAAGTCACTTACGATAATCACACCCGACAAGTGCTTGCTGATTTCCCTCTCTTGCCACTAAACTTGACAGAAATTCTTCAGTTGAAGAAAACAGAATAGGAAACCACACAACCAAGGCTCAAAACTGAATATGCAACATATATGTATGCACACACGCAGGTAATGAAGCAGCCACCGTATTCCACAAAGATCATACCTGTTTTCTCAGATGTAACTTGTATAACTAATTTGTTGGTTTTTTGTTGGTTTTTTTTTTGACACGGACGGTGCTTTCCCACCTCCCGTGCACAGTCTTACCAAAGGGTCTGCTGCAGCCAGGCCCCTTTCTGGTCAAATATTTTCACCAAAAAGAGGAACTCCAGCGCTCCTTGTTACAGCGCGTGGAATTGCAAACCAGCAAAGCCTCGAGATGAATTCGGCAGCAACATATATAGCTCACACACAACTTTTGCCATGTTGACACCAGCTAGGAACTGATGAACCTGATGCTTTCTGAGCCATGTAAGACCCACGGGCGCGCCGGGAAGGCATCTCACCGGCGGGGAAGAGGGAGGGATGCGCCTCTGGAAGCCACTTCTCAACCCTGCCCAGTCAAGGGTAACCAGGGGTTACCTTTGGACTCAGCAAGGAGCTCCGAGCTGTGGTACGGGGCCGGCGTGCCCACCCGGCCGCTCGCTGTAACTCACACAAACAGATCAAAATCAGAGGGGAGAAAAAATCCCGCCGGACAGGGAGGCTCTTGCACCCCGGGAGCTTTACCTGGCTTTTGGTTGCCGCAACCTTTGCAAACAGTGCTTGAGACACCTTAGCTCTCTTCATTTCCTGCTGAATCTCATCGTAAATGGAAGCATTAATGTTCATGGAATTATTTTCTGTTTTTCCATTCCTCTCTGTAGCAATAGTAGCAGTTTTGACCTAGAAAATATATTTTATGAGACATTTTTCATTATGAAAAAGTTATTTTCCTCTTTTTCCCTCCCCAAGTAGTACCCCTTTCCATTTTATTCCTTTTATTCAATCTTGCTCTGATATTCTCTCAGCTTTTCAGAGACTTAACATTATAAGTTATCCATGGTTCAGGCAACTGGGAAACAAGAAAATTCAGCATATTGTAACAGGTGAATGCATCTGAAATATGAGTTATCATTAACTGACCACTGTGAATTTCAATGTCATAAAACAAATTAGGTGGAAACCTGTCAAACATTCTTGTAGAGACTTGTGAATCCTTACATGATTTCTTTGCCCCCCACAAATTAAGTCAAAATTGTAACAACTGCAGCATAAAAGAATCTCTAATGAAATAAAAACCTAACAGATACATCTTGATTCATGCCTTATGTCCAGTGCACTCAAATGCATGATAATGTAGAAAAGTTGTGGCTTTACATTTAACTTTATAAAATAATATCAGTTTAATTCTTAAGCTGTTTTTAAGAAAGCAGTAAGTTAGAATAACGCATGTTTTAACCACTCACTCATGAAATCAAGATAAGGTTTTCTTAAAACTATTTATTCTAGTTGTATTTCACTTACATATATAAAATATTTATTCTTCTAGCCGTCCAGGTTAAAAAAAAAACCACATGACAACAAGACAGAATGATTATACTACCATCTCTATGCTGCATCTGCAGCATTAAGGAAAACTACAAAAAATATGTCACTAGTGATATGATGTGCAGAAAACTATCCTTTCCTTTATCCTCTGGAAATGATGGAAGTGATGTTTCAACACCAAGAATCATCCCCCCAAGGTTACAGAGCAGTTTCTGCAATATTAGTTGAGAGGTACAAAATAATCAGCAGCTTATCCTACAATATTCTCAATAGTTAAGGATAAGGTTTTTATTTAGCAGCTACTCTTGCAATGTGTGTCCAAGATTAGTGGACCACTAATCCTGAAGTGGACCAGAGGAAAGCAAAGACTGGATTTCCGCAGAGAACCCACAAGGTGATGATGCAAAATCAAATCTTTAGACTTTGATTCAAACTTGCTGGTTCATACGGAAGTTGTTGAGAGCTGAATTAATTTAGCCATTCAGAAGTTACATGTCTAGTCTAAGTTAGTCATTCAGGCCACCTCTAAATCTAATGGACAGAGCTTGGCACCTCCAGAGGGTGATTCAGCCTACTCTTAAGTATGTGTCTAAAACCACACTTTCACTATCAGTTTAATCCAGTGCCAGTCAGCATCTTCCTGTGTTCTAAAGTCCCTTGAGGTTCAAAGGGAAATCATGACAACATGATAATTCATCTTCTAATCTCTCTTTCTATGACCTTGCCTATGTCACAGGTCTCACGATATGAAAAGTCAAAGTGTTTGGGTGAGAGACGTACTTAGGCAAATCATCAGCCCATTTTTTCCTGGAAATGTCATGCTCAATTTGTGCTAGCTATCCTCCATAGTGCTTCTAAAACAAAATAACCTAGCCCAGGAACTGGGAGTGCATGCCACTTTTGCCGAGCCTGATTTGTCTATCAGGCTTTTCAGGAGCTGTGCTAACACATGCCCATTAGCTGCAAGGGGCAAAACCCCAACAAAAACAAGCCATCCACACACACTTCCACTTGCCGCCTTCTAACAGGCATTAGCACTTTCTGGCGTCTAAAAACAGGAGTCCTAAATGAAAAGGGAAATGAGGAAAAATCCCAGAATGTGGCATACAATTTATCATGTGATTTGCTTTAATCGGAAAACAACTGGTGCTTCGCAGCTGTGACCTGGAGAGTGAGGTGTCTCCTTTTCTGCGGTGTGACATTTCACAGGTGACACTGCCGTAGAGGATGGCCAAGCCTGGGCTGATGGCTGCTCAGAAACATTCAAGGCTCCTGGCGGTGGGCAGCATGAGGAGCAGCACCACAAACCTCCTTTCTCCCCACCACAGAGGGGAAAACGCATGCCTCACACTGGGCAAATCCGCACGGGGCCTCAAGAGGAGGTACATCTCCTGAACACCATACAGTGAAATCATTTGGAAATTACAAAAATCAGTGGCAGTTTTATAACCTTTAAATTAAAAGGACTCACTAAAAGGTAACTGACAATCAATGGGGATGTTAAATATATAACTGGAGACAGGCTTCTCTGCTTGCATGTAAAAATCAGGCTAAGCTAAATTAGAAAATGAAAAAGTGACAGCTTTCTCAACACACCTTGGACTTTGTCAAAGTTTTTTTGAGGCCTTCTCAAAGAAATATGTCTAACCTGTAACTAATTTTTGAGGGTTAAGATGGGAGGATGAGAAGACAAAGGTATTCATCCAGGATACATAAGTCCACAGCATCTTTTGGGAAGGAAACACTTTACTCTCGTGACTGTTTTCTGTACGCACGCTGCCTTTTTGATTGCTACGCAGCATCAAAAGGCAGCTTCATGTTGTAGCAGCACTTCATAGACTACTTAACTGAGCTGCGAACACCCAGATCATCAAAAACCGAGACTCGCACACCACGCTGGAGACATAATTTAAATTGTGCGTCTTGGTCCACACTTTTCAATGCCCAATTTAACATGGATAGGCACAACCCAGGGGAATTACTGAAAATCCCCATTCTGGTTGGCAAGTCACATCTACCTTTACACAGGTACAACAAACTCAACACCATCTAATATGTCACTGAAGTTAAAAAAAAAAAAAGAAAGATGAGTGCTATTGCCCTATTGACTTCTATTGTTATTGAATTAGGAAGCAAACAACAGAAAACACCAATATCTGCACTAAAATGTCATATTAGCCCAAAGAGCTTCAGGAAAATGAAAGTCTTAAAGTCATAAAATGATGGGTTTGGGGATTATCAAGAGATGTTGTTCGCGGCCATATCCTCGCTCTCTCCAATTTACATCATTGGCCAAGTATAAAAATTCTTCCCCCGCCTCTTAACAATTTCTCTTCAAAGATCAAGTATAGACTGTGGCTGGACTAGATGGACCATTGGTCTGCTCTGGTCTGATGAGTTCCATGCAATAACGCTAATTAACCTCTTGGAGAATATCCATACATAAAACTCTTTCATAATTTATACATAGCAAGCATCTAGGCTGTTGTGTTGAATTTAAAATTGAGTTCAAGACAGGGGCTGCTTGAAGTTGGGTTGAAAAAACACCCTCCTCCTCAAAAAAACCCAACAGAAAACAAAAAAGCCCCCAATAGTGCAACTTCAGGACTTGGGAGAGGAGGTGGAAAAAGTATTCATTTTGGAGAGAAAAACAAAACAAAACATAATCTCTCATCTCATCCACACTTAAGCACAACCTCTCACCCCACCCACACTTAACAGCCACATTTTCTGTTTAGGAAAGAAACCACAGATCGGCTAAACTTTTTTTTTTTTTTTTTGACAGTAACCAAATTTTGCAAACACTAACTGAACAGGGGAGCATTATTTTACAAACATAACACACTGAGAATCAGAAAATCGTTTGGCCATCTTCCTATCGCTAATCAATTTAGTTGCTTAGAAGGACTTGGAAAAAAACCCAAAACAACACATCCATCCTCTCCTGGACTGCCCAGATATATATCTTCTCATCAAATAAGACTGATGACAGTAGCAAGAAGTTCTGGATTAATTCAATTTTCCTAAACAAAGGACAGGTTGTTATAGAAGGAATAACCAATCTGAAGAGGTTTTCACAAACATGGAAGCTCATTTCTTCCCCACTGAAACCGAAACAAAAAAATCTTTTATAACACATTCTCATAAGTACCGTTTTAGCTTGGGAACAAAAATCTTCTTTAATCCTGGTTTAGCTTTTAATATTACATCGTACATTAAAATTCATAAAGTAGTTCATTCCAGGCAAAACAAACTACTTTTCAGTTCTGCTCTGCAAATAGCACAGGAGGTACAATAAATGCTGTTGCTTTCAGAACAGCTTTTATCAGGACAAGGTTTACTACTCCATTATTACAGTGGCGCCTGGAAGTGCAGTTATAGTTAAGTGTCAGGGTTTCCATTAACTCTCCGCCATGGTTGTTTTCGGGGGTGTGTGTGTGTGAGAGAGAGAGAGAGAGAGAAGGTTGCGTTTATTATTTTGTTCATTTTTACTTTCATTAAAATGCAACTTGGCACAAAGACTATCAACCTAAATCTCAAATTTTGCAGACTTAAAAGTAAAAATTTTGCTGGTCGTGACATGTGGCATGTGCATGTGTCTGAACTCCAGGGCTCCACTGTCAAGATTCATGGGAGCTGCTGTTATCCAGAGCTCCTTGCAATGGAGGTTCACTAGTCCTCAAACATCAGCAAAGCAGTGTCCTCCTCAAGACCAGTCTTTCAAGCGTGACCTCCTATCTCTGGGACCCAAGCTGAAATTGCTTTAGCATGAAGGAACTGTAATTTATCTGTAGTCAGAAGAGGCCAGGATTATATTTATGAAAATGAAGGTTTTTGTCAATTGAGTACCCAGAACCATGACTCATGAATGATTTGTGGACACTTCCTGAAACACTGCCTTGTTAAAATTATATTCTGGTCTTGACGTTACACATACTCTGGTTTACACAGGGTGATGATGGGCCCCAAGAGTTAGCATAAATTTTCTTTGGGGAATATGGGTGGCAGGGATTTCTTCCTCAGCTCTGCTGAAACTGAGATGACTTGCCCTGAGAAGGAAGTGTTCATTACTGCAGAATGGCTAATAAGCTTTAACCAGAATATTTTGCAAAAGAAAATCTGTGACTTGGTCACCTGTCTCCATCCTCCCTCCAAGTTACACTGAGGAGGAGGGAGTCCTCTCCTCCCCAAGCCCCGCAAACTGCCCTGATGAGAGGGAGAGGCCATCCCTAGCACCTCCCTGGAGAACTCCATCCATCCTGAACATAGCTCCACACTCAGCATCCTCTGAAGTATCCCAACGTGCAATACACTCGTCTCTGAACTTGGGATACCGAGCAAGGACCTCTGTGGGGTGATCTGCAAGATGAAGATGTTGAAGTGGGAAAAAAAATAAATAGAACAAGAAAGGACCTTTTTTTCTCCCTTCTAGGTTGGAGAAGTTAAACTATCTCCATGCAATACCTACCCGATGGAGATGCTAGTATTTATAAACTTCACTGCCCCAGGAAAGAGCCTGATAGACAGGCTTCTGCCCCAGGAGGTGGCAAGATGAACAACGTCCAAGGGAAAAATTCTTGTGTACGCCATCTCCTTGAGCTCAGTCCAGCAGTGTGGAAGACAGCAGCAGACTTTTACAACTTGACCAGCTTAGAGAGCTATACACGTATCCCAAAAGCTCATGCATTAGAGGCTAATGATTTCAATTAAAAAAAAAAAAGTAAGATTTCGCTTTTTTGTTTAAGTCGGAGAGAAAGGGAGAAGGGGGACAAAGAGCTTCTTAAAGGATTTCAAAAAAGAATTGGAAACAATCCAGATACATTAGCTCAAGTAGCAACTAGTAAGAATGCTGTAAAAATGAGATAAATTCAACACAGTTCCTTCTAACTCAGGCACCAGGGTTTATGCCTGGTGAGTTCCTACTATCCTATCAGACCTCCAAGGTCACGCTTTCTGTTTTTGCATGCAACAGTACGCAAAATTCACACAGACCAAGCTCAGCTGCTAAATGGTTAAGTCTGCTCTACTGTCTGGCCACCAGTTGGCAACACAAAAATGCAAAATAGATCCTTTTCAGGATGTTTATTTTCACATCCTTCCGAAACTGATAACTTGCAATTGCAAAATAAACCTTCATGTGTGGCATATTAGCTCCCATTTTTCATGGTTTCATAGTTTAATTGTTTAAAATGTTACACTGGTCTAAAGATTTAATATTAAATATGTTGGTTCTTGCGTAAATTCTGTTGTCAGGATAAACGGTCTATTTTGTCTTTCAATAGTTATTCAAGAAGCTCACAGCTAAGCTAGAAAAATATGCTGTATTCCTCTATAGTGAACTTTAAATAATTGCTTATAATAAATTTGGTAGTAACGTCACTAGTAGTTTTATTTCCTTAGTATCAAATATTCAATAAATTGTGGATATTTGGGGGGGTATCAGAGTAGTAGTTTGCATTAATAATTTTGCAGTATCCTGACTATAATTTATTTCTGCTATGATCTGTAAAGTTATACTTGGCAGTGCAACAACTAGAATCATTTCATTACTATTTCTAGCATTAAGTGTTGAACTTATGTTACCAACACTGACATTTCAATTTCCAAATTCAGGGCTCACATTTAGTAGCAGGTGGCCCGTGCTACACGTGTTTATAGGTGGGTAACTCTGGCAACAATTAAAAAGGTCGCACAGAATCCCGACTCAGACGTTTCTACATCCTCGGTCCATCCACTTGGTAAAGTGCGTTATGTTTTGCTGAATGACAGAGAACAATATAACAGCTAGAAAAATAACTGCTTTGTTCTGTAGACTTCAAGTATTAGTCTATAAGGTTTCATTATAAACCTGTTTTCCTTTTGAAAAGGATTAAAACAAAACCGTATGCTGTTTTCACTTTGAACCATCGTGATTAGGTTAACTATACTCCTGACTCCCACTAAAAAAATGAAAAGTAATTATGAACAAGAGCACAGTAGAGACAGACAGACCCCACCTCCGACCCCTAGATTTGGACCTGCAGTATGTTTTGTCAGTTAAGAAAACCCCTAAGTCTCACTTTCTTTCTGGCTGCGAGGGATTTATACAGTTTAAAGTGTGAATTAAAACCAATACAAGGACTACCTCTGACTCGACATCCTTCTGGAAGGTCCTGTAATTAACTCTGTTCTTTAGCTGTGAAATTGCCCAAGACCACTTGAGACAGAGTGAGACATTACCTTGGCAGAAAGAGCTAAGTTAAGAAGGAGGGTTAGCCTTTGCTCTGAATTACCTGGGCTGTGGGAGCAGGTACAGATATTAAAACAAAGTCAAATGTTATTTTAAACACAGTTATCTATATTTAACTATTTCCCACTAACGCATTACTATGTAAATAGATTCTCATCCTTTATCTTGAAGAGTATCTACAGTGGATTTCATAGACTAAACTCAGTTAACGATAACAAAACTAGACCATTAGCACAGTCTGTTCTTTCTGCTAAAATTTTTTTCTCTTCTTGTGAAAAGTACTGCAGCAGGTCAAAGTGATCTTCTCTCCTCCCTTTTCCTACAGTTGTGTTATTCATTACTTCAGTCTGGTCCTTAGCATCCGTTAGCTGCAGGAAAATTAGAAAAATAACCTGGAGGAATTTATAGCATTCAGAATGGGTACGGAGTATAGTCATAGGCACATGCCTGCGCCTGGTTAGTAAAAAACTGCTCTGTGTTTATATACTCAGCCATCACAAAACTCCCACAATCCCAAAGCCTTGCTTTGTACAGCAAATCTGGACTGCGTATACTGCACAATTCTCACATATCTGTAGATCAGTTTGTTTTGTCCTTGCATAGGTACAACCCTGAGCCACCGCAATGCAGAGCTTTTGAGAAAAGGTACACTATTTTTGAAGTGTTTCGTTCGCAGCCGAGTTTCTTCTTTGTGGAAATCCTATGCGTTCCTATGGCTCACACCTGTACTTCTCATGTACCCTAAAAGCTAAGTTCCCCTGACAGGCACAAGGACTCAACCACTGAATTTCTAGATCCCACTCTATCAAACTCTGTAATTTTGGGAGAATTAAACTAATAGTCCCACTAGATTTTGCAGAAATCAATAGGAGTTTCATTTGAACAAATACTAAATGAAGCTTTAATGAACATATTCCAATCTTTCCAAGCAATGGATATAGCAAGTCTGTTATGTTATCCAGCTGTCAAGCAGCTTGATCTGGTGAAAGCGCGCCCAGCATTTTGGGATGCAGTCCTCTTCCCTCCATCCCTTTAGTTTTACCTGTTTGTTTCCTGGGAAATAATTTTTAAGACAATACGATGTACTCATACTTCTGCTTTCATTCCCACTCAGTTTAGTGGTCCAAATCTTTCAAAATCCCTATTTGAACCTCTAACATTAAAACCAACACCTGAGAATTATAGGAAAAAAAGACAGCTGAAAGCTAGCACGGTCCAGGCCCAGTAAAGCTCGTATCTCAGTAAAATGAGCAAAACACTCTGTAGGGGCCATAATGGATAGAATTTATCTTAAAACTAGAAAATAGGCAGTAATAAACTGCTACCATTACCCATTATATTTCTTAAATTTAATTTGTGATATGCACTGCGAATAATGATTCTACGAGCGTTTAAAAAAATGCAGCAGTAAAAAGCTTTCCTCTTTTTAAGAAAGGTTATCACCCAGCAGGACAGCAAGAAAACACAAGGAGCAAATCTGAAAGAGTGTGGTTTACTTGTGGGGGCCGGCTGGGCGGTGTGCTTATGAGAGGTGCGGGGCCCATCGCAGAGGCTGCGTTCAAGCTCCTTTCCCTTTCGTCCTGGTAAATTCGATCTCGTTCGGCTTCCGGCAGCTGCAAGAAGTTCTGCATAGCCCGAAGGTTCACCAGTAAGGACTGCGAGGCAGTCTTGGGATCCTCTTCCTTTCGGAGGATTTCTGAGAGCAAGCCCTGTAGGGAGGGAAGAAAAAAAGCACAGGCTGGAGAGTTAGCCCAGGTGAACCCCATGTACAACCCTGCACTGCAAACCCACCGCTTATCACTCCTCTTTCTTCTTTCCACTGGGCTGAGGATGAGAGCAGCAAATGGACTATTCACTCCACGTAGGAATGTATTAATGGCATTTTAGGTAGCAGAGAAGAGAGCCTCAATTGTACCCTTAATTTTATTAAGCATCTGTTTTGCATACAACATAAACTGAATCTGCCTAATAGGTCTCCTTCCTTTTACTGGCTTAACTTGCCATGAAATCTTTCACAGTCGACAGACAATCACAAGACGTTAAGAATAAGTGAAATACAGATAGTCCAGAGGCATGACACCAGGGTCTTCTCGGGCTTCTCAGACAAAATGCATAGCCAACCTAAAAAAGAAGCTTTCCACACTTCTAGCAACTTTAACAGCTCTTTGAAAGGAAGTGATATTTCACAACTAATCTGAGACGATAAACTTGCAACGTTCCTAATGTACTGCTTAACTGACTCAGGTCCATATTTTTTATAAGTCAGTATTTTGTCTTGATCATTGTATATTGGAGTTTAACAACAAGTGAGGAAACTCACAGCTGGATGCTCTCCTTCCTTCACCCTCCTCCTCCTCCCATCACATCCCTCTCCTCACCAGGACAACCCTAATCCTCACCCAGTCCATCACTCGGGCTATTTATTTGAGCACCTGCTGCACAGGTGCCATCTCCTGAGTCCATTTACCGTTGCTCCCCTTTGATCACTTTCAGAAGAAGGTGAGCAGTGGGGAATGAGAGGAAAACAGCGAACAGGGCACCCGTGGCCGCGAGCCAGAGGTGGGCAGGCTGCAGACGACAGCCTGCTGCCAGCAGCTCGTACAGACCACACCAGGTTTCCTACGTAATCATTTCATCTCGGTTCTCAGCAATGGAGCAGGCCTGGCGGCCTGGGACACCTAATTACTCTGAAAGATGAAATATTTATGAACCTGTGAGTGCAACGAGAACTTTAATGTCACCAGGTTCTTGAAACCTCCCCCCCTGCCAAATTTGCCTTTTAAATATGTCAGGCATACAAAATGCTCTCCTGTCTTGAAGTAACAAGGTGGTGATAAGAAAACTAACTTTTCCAAAAGCAAATGTGAACTTCTTTTTAGAATGAATGTCGTTGCCATGCTGGGACAAGGAGAGGATTGATACGAGAGGCTTCTACTGCTAATGTAACAAGGAACATGGATATGATTTTAAAGAAGAAACGCAACCTGATGTTTCTTTTCCTAAAGAACTGTTGTGAGTTATTTGGAACCATGGAAGGGTGAATGGAGGGAGGGAGGCAGGCAATAAAAAAGCTAAAGACAGGCAATCCTGACTGAAGATATCCATTCCTAAGGGACTACAACAGAAAGCTATGGCCCATGCATCAGCCTCCTCTGTAGGGAAGTCTGATGCTCACAGCACCTATGGAAGTTGTCACCTCCGTCGAAAGTCCTATCCCACCAGGAAAAAGCTCCTTAAGAAGGTGCTGCTGCAAAGCCACTGCTCTCAGGAAAGGTCAGAGCCCACCCAGTGCGGCTCTGAGCTCTGCATTTGCCCCATCACCCCTTGATCTCCCAGGGGGGATGAGGACAGGGGTGCTAACCACTACCCTGGGGCCAGCGTGGTCCTCATGGCCCTGTCCGTGCCTGCACACGCAAGAGGGAAATGGGATGAAGAACACAAAGAGTCTTTCCAGCACTAAGCGTGAAAAATAATTTGGAAGAGGATTGAAAAAAAAAATAATAATCCTGCGGGACACTTTCTTACCACTATTCTTCATCCCTCCTCTTTTCTGGTATCCAAGCAGAAACTACTCAGAAGGTAAATAAGAATTACAGACAAAAGTGGCATTTGGGTAGAGTATAAGTTTTAAAATTTTTCTTAACAATTAGTCTAATAATAAATTTACTTATTAGCAAATATGGAAATTAAACTCTTCTCTAGCATTTTTTGCTACTTCTAAGAACTCAAACCCACAGTTACCAGTGTTTATCAGTGGTAGGGTTACACGACCCATCCTCCAAGGGAGGCAAAAAATGATTTTGTGCCACCAGAGACAAGGCAAAGCTGTCTGCAGAGCACAGCATGTGTGATGGAGGTGTAAACATGTGCGATCTCTGACTGCTTCTGTGCTGAAAACACCCCACCAGGATTAAAAAGAAGAAAGAAAAACTAAACCGAAGTGGACCGATCATTGGCAGGAGAGGAGACTCCTTACCAACAGCCAGCCCACTGTCAGCCCCAGGAAATGTCCTTGAAAAATACTTTAGCCCATAATAGAAAATATTTGCTCGTATAAGCCTTTGCCACATAGTGGGCAGTTAAAAGAAGCAGAAAAGGCTGTTTTTCTTGTATAACTTCCCCCCCCTCCCCCCAGTGAAATGAGTAAACAAAGAAAATTGTTTTTTGTATTTTTTCCTGCGTTTCTTGGTATAACCATTGCTGCAGGACACCTCTTGGTGATTAGAAATGCCATTAAGTAATCAGTGCCATGGCTCTTTGCATGAGCTAGGAGCAGAGCAGAGGACACAGATGCAGAGAGAGGAGGGGAGATGAGAGGGCGGGAAGAAGGCAAGGAGGAGGGAGGTGTTTGCTTCTAGGAGCTTTGAACCCAAAGGCCAGAATATGTGAGGAAATAACATGACAAATGAGGTGTAGTACCAGGTGCAGGCAAAGTCTTACTGAAGCAGTTTGCCTGCTTCATATACTACTTCATTGCCACTGCTTCAATTTGCTGAGCCAAAGAGCAAAACTTCAGCTAAAGATTGTTAGACAAGATGGGAAAATCCTAGAAAGAAAACCAGCTCTCACATCCTGCCCCGCGCTGACGTGCAGAGATTTACTGTTCGTTTTACCAGGCTTGAACTGGTTTGCCAAGATACAAGTCTTGGTGTGACCTCCTGATACTGTCTTTCAGGTTGCATAAAAGCTAAATGCTGTTTTGTATAAAGATTACAAACACTGTCAGGCTTGGTGTCCTCCTCACTCTTCCTCCCTTGTATTCTTTTAGCACTGGAAATGTATTTTCTTAAAATGTTACCAGGTCCCATTGAAAAAAAGAAAGTTTACGTGTCATCACAAGTATAATTCATTACTAATTGCACAAAAATGTTCAATAAATATTATCAGGGCTTTCAAAAGCTAATTATGAATTCTTTAAAAATGGAGATAAACAAAAGTGTCTGCCAATATGAACAAAAACAGTGCCTGTCTGGCCCCCAGTTTGTCTCCTCTTGGAACATAATCACTGATTCAAATAGATTTTATCAGCCTGATAGAACTTCAAAGCTCCCAGAAGAAAAATGCAATTTGCCCAAACCTCCCCGAAACATGCAGAACATCCCTGAACGCTATCCCTCTCCGTTGCAGGGTGCTCCCGTCCCGTGTCCAGGTGGAAGATTATTTGCAAGCTCCACCTACAAGCCTGGATCCCTGCCAAGTAAGTTATAAGCAGACACATTTATCTATGTCGCTTAGTAGCAAGAGGAGAGCTGTCATGATAGTGTAATAGCACCTTTTTACCTTTTATTCAATAGTGATATGGATAGTGTGCTTTTTCTTAAATTACACTACGAAGAATTATATGAATACAGTGGCAATTTCTGTTATACTTAAGCAGGCAAATTTCTCTCTACCACATAATTTACAGAACTCAAATTCAATAAAACATTACATGATGGTCCATTACTGTTATCAATTTTGAATAATCCATCTTCATTTTTCATTTTACTGGAAAATAAAGTGTGCCAAAGACAAAGTGGAAGAAGAAAAAAAGGCGCCTGAGAAGGTGGTTTGTGTAAACTTAGATTTTGTTTTAAAATTACACGGAGCCGTTTACTGCATCCAAGTGTTCTTCCTCGAAATAGCAATTGCCCAGAATTAGCATGAGCACAGCCCTAAATACACAGAAGTTTTCTCATATGGGAAAAGGCATTATAGATGAACGAAAGGCAATGTATCCTGGCAGCTAATATTTTAAACAAGCATGGGGATGAAGTAGAAAAGAGCGGGAGAGAAAAGGCACCTGGCAGAAACACTAAGAAGTACCTAAAAACCTTGAGATGAGAAACTTGTCACTACTGCTGGGGAGAAGAAAAATTACAATAGTCAGACACAGCAGAAGTAGCAAAAAGCACTCCCCCTCCTTCCGCGAAGATGGAGCCGAGAGGTCACCTCCGTACAGCAGCACCCGAGTTCATGCAGCAAATGTTATGGTTGAAAGTGCACAGAGAGAGAGAGAGAGAGGCAGCCCCCAGTCACGGTTCCAACCACAACCATGACTAACACAATTCCTTGCTCGCGCAGTAGGCACATGTCACCCTGCCACGCACCAGGTTAAGCTACGCCTTCCAGTCAAATGTCAGGCTCGCTTGTGGGAAGCCAAGCTCTCCGTTTCCTGACTCGCATTTACGTTTACAAAGGCAGGACAGAAAAGGCAGAGGAGCTTGTTTATTTGTGGAGGGCTCCGAAGGTGGTTGATGCTCTGCTCCAGCTCCCTCCAGAAGAACAAGAGTAGGGAGTCTCCCAGTTTACCTGCAAATCTGCAGGGGCAGGCTGAGCCCCCCTGCTGACGGGGGGCTGCGAAGAGGCTGCCGTGGGGCACCGCGCCATGGGGGGCTGCCCCAATGCATCGGCACTGTCACCATCCCCCCCCCGGCTGCTCGGTGCCACCCGGGCCAGCAAGCTGATCACAAATGCCATTTTCTGGCCAGCAAAGTGCAGGGAAATACTGAACTCGCTCTTTCAAGAGAGCGGAGGTGTCTGCACAGTGCACTGACATCAGCTGGAAAAAATACTACGTTGATTAATTCGGCCAAACGGCAACCGAAACATAACCAGCCCAATTTACTGAAATGACCCCAGCAAACAGAGGGTGGCACACACATTTGGTAGCCATGCTTGAGGTGAAACTCAGACCTGCTAGCACAAATCCTGACTCAACAAAGCTTTCCATGGAGCACTACAAAGAGGTGCTAAGGCGATTCAATCTGTTTCTTTGCAGCCAGTGAGCTGGAATCGCAACTGCTGAAGGACAAATAACACTTCAGACCCCTTGAAGCCTTCCTAGAAGGACCGCTGGGAAATTTCTCATGGGGAGAGCTGCTCCATCCTCCGAAACTGCTTCTGCTCCCTACAACAATTGTTCTATTGTGTCTGGATAGACACTAATTTTCATTCAAGTTGTAGCCTCCTGGACTCCTCTTGGATTAAACTTCGCAAGGCACGTTCCTGAGAACCGCACATTTTTGAAACTACCATTTTGAAGGCAGGGGGGAAGTTATCCAAGAAGATATTAAGGACACCCTTTAAATTTTCTGAGGTGTGGCTGAGGGGTTTTTTCTGCCTTATAAATAGATGATAATTTAAAAAAAAGACACTCTAGTTTTCAGAACTAATTTTACCAAATTCTTTCCTTTGGGCTGGGAGGAAGCAGAAATATTTCCAGTCAACATTCTTCCCCCAGATGAAAAATTCTTGGAAATTAGGGCCAACTGTTGAATTACCACACTAAGATGGTAGAACCCCCTCTTGCCACCCAAAACCCCCACGAAATTCTGTATTCATATTGCAGGGCACAAGTCTCTAAGACAAGAGGTGCCAACATCTTCAGCCAATTCAACCGAAGCCCATTTTTATTGCCAAAACATTAAGCTAAATTACTCTTAGTTTACAGTACACTTCCTTCCTTAACTTCTACACTGAAAGCAAATCTCTCCCCTCATCTGAGACCATATCTCCACATCAGGGGATTTTTTGCACAGAACTCCTAACCGATTTCAGTAAGATCTTCTGCCTTCAGAAACTGATGGCATGATACGGTCCCTGGACACGGCTCAAATATGCTTATGACAGTTTCAAAAATGTCAGTGGTAAGCCTGAGTTAGCTTTTTATCTCAGAAAACAGTAGGTGAATTTCAACAAGCATTTTCACTTGCTCTAGCCAGAAAAAAAAAAAAAAAAAAAAACAAAAAAACCCCAACAACACAAAAAACCCAAAAGATATTATTTCAATATTAGAAAACAGCATCTAAATTTCATCAGTTATTAAAGAGCTGCCCTAATTTTAGTTAAATGTGATGTATCCTTGAATAACCTGAGACAAACTCCGAAGTACAGCAAGCAAAACTAATTTAAATGCTTTCTTATAACAATCACAGTATTTATACCTGTATTTATACTTGGACGTAGCTGCCACTGTGGGTACAATTAGCAACTTTCAGGTTTGCAAAAGTGAAACGTGCCTACAACAAACTCATCTGGATTTCAACGGGGCTTCACCTCATATTAAAAGTATGCTGAGATATTTCTTAGCAACACTGAGGCTAATATTGCCTAGACTCCTAGTATTTTTTCCTTTCTGTTCCCCACGTTCACCACAATGTATGACAAATATTGCAAAATCTTACGTAGCTAACTGCAAATACTAATTTGACTAGCTAACACAATTTGTAGGATATACGGATACTACTCTGTGTTCTTTCAAGTAGATTTGGTTGAAAATTGCCGAAATATATTACATATATATTTCGTATCCCTTCATAGCATTTGTATCCAACGTTCATTTTGGGGTTTCCTCCCAGTTTTGGGTCACTTTGAACACATTTTACCAAGCTGGTTAACCACAATGTCTGTGAAAGAAATGAACTTCAAACAAATATTTAATAACATTTGTAGTAAGAAAAATATATAGTGAACAGTGTTTGCCCTAGAAATCTGGTTCTACAGTTGCATTCATCACGTCTCAAGAACATCTTTTTATACTGTGTCACAGAAATTCAGTGTCCAGTCAGAACCAATTGTCCTTGTATTTCAAGGTAACAAACAGTGTTCATGCACAAATGATAAAGACCAAAAAGCTGTATGCAAAACTAGCTGACAGAAAATGAACAAATGACTTTGGAGGGGGGAGGAAGCTGAGAGAAAACAAGCTGCTTTTAGGCAAGTCTGAGAAAGAAGTAAATATCTAATTAACTATTTATTTTCTGAATTATTTGCTTGGCTTTTTGCCCAGGTAAGATGGCAGCTGCAAACCACGGTAATTTGAAGCTACTGTTATTATTTCAATACTTTATAGTATCAATAGTTAAAATATTAAATACTGTATTAAACAAAACTTTATGTCACTTATTCGTAAATGTAACAACTGACACTGCCTGAACCTAACTTACGTAAGTAATCCTTGCATGAGTTCATGCATCCCATGAAATTTGGTATGAACGACCCAGATCTTGAAAACCTCTGCTGTTAAGAGGAAAGACATACACACACACAGAGCTCTACAGAGAAGTCACACCATGACTCTTCTTTCTTTTAGCTAAAGGAGGATGTTAAAATTGTTAAGGCAATAAGAATTCAGAACAATTACAAATGACATGCTGATCCAAACCTGGTACCAGTGCATTTGAAATAGAATTTTTATTCTCTAAGCTATGCAGGGAGAAACGTCAACATTTCAAGAAAAGTCCAAATTATGATTTATTTATGATAATCTACAATGGGCAAATACCTGTTCCTTAAGTTTAAAGATGTGGAATCAAAGAAAATTTACCTACGTCTTTTTAAAATATTTCCTTTTAAAAAAAAATCCTCTTGTATTTTCTGTTAAAACAGACTTCTAAAATTTTGAGATCTTATTATCTGAATTGGATATACTGACATTTCTTCCATAATTTCTGCTTGATTAAATTCCATGCAACATGGCATTAAGTTAAATTCATAGAGCAGAATAAATTATAACAGGGTTAGCTTCTAAAACAGGTGTAAAAAATAACACATTTTAGTGTTACTTATCAGCTTTGCTAGGGCTAGTTTTTTCTGCATTGAAGAGCTGAAGTATATGTTCTGACGTGGACATCGGCAATCTCAGCAACTACTGTTTTTGCAACAAACTACAAAAATAAATGAAAAGAGTAGATGATCTAAAATTAAAGCTTTTATTTTTTTTAATCTTTTCAGAAGCCTGAAATGATGTTAATTAAGACTTTCACTAGAAAATAATAAAAATAAATGCAAACAAGGATAAAAAACCATCTCAGGTACACCTGTGAAAGGAAGACATGTTGTTCAGTGTACGCATGTGGTCAGTATGGGTATACCTTTGCAACCCAAAAGGCAATCTGTCGGGTGACTTTGTGAATGGTTCTGCGTAAAGCTGTTTATGTCCTTTCCAGGGAAGATTAAGTTTAAGATATTCATAAACCATCACAACTGGAGAGGAACCAAGTTGCGTGTAAGAACAGCGGGTACTGCCACAAACCAGTCACTGAAGATTTCTGTACTGTATCAACACGGACACTGGTCCTGTGAGGAAGCGTGGTTCCTTCACAGGAGCTAAGTGACAAGGCAGAAATGAGGACAGAGACTTAAAAGGTGATAATTACTAAATAGAGAGAGAAAGAAGGGACTCAGATCTAAAAAAAAATAAGAAAAAAAGACAACTGACCTGAGTTCGGTTAAAAGCCACACGTGCAAATACTGCC
Source organism: Fratercula arctica (assembly GCA_947846985.1). Lineage (NCBI taxonomy): Eukaryota > Metazoa > Chordata > Aves > Charadriiformes > Alcidae > Fratercula > Fratercula arctica. Next base: position 40,389,402 of record CANTUZ010000002.1, read on the forward strand.
TGTGAGATTCCTGCTCGTTTCAGTTCGTCACGGACCCACTGGTAGATTTCGGAAGACACCTCTGTGTTTGTTGAGACCTGCTGCTCCAACGGCTTGTTCATGGATCTACTGACAGGAGGAGGGTGGTTCAAGTACTGTTGGTTTAAGGACTGCTGGGCTAGAAGTCTGTTCACTGCATACTGCTGGTTCAGCAACTGGGCCATTACCAGCTGCTGATTGACCAGCTGAGGGCTAATGGGAGTAGATACAAGTCCAGGGTGCAGGTTTGGAAGCGGGGTCCGAACTGATGGTTGACTACCATGAGAAAGCTGAACAGGGGATGGAGGCTGTTCGGCTGTGTTCCCTGGGACCGGCTGCTGACCGAAGTTGACATGGTTCGCACCTTGCTGGGATAGTTCAGAAAGGCTATCCATCTCAACTACGGTGGAAAAGAAACATTGAAAAAGCCAACATAAGACTGAAAATCACAAACTTCACGCTCCTTGCAAGACGTGCTAATAAAAAGAAATAAATATAAAATGGCTCATTCAGGTTCAAGCTTACTGTACTCTCCAGCCTAGAGCAGCAGGCCCATAACATCACATAACATCATTGCGGCTATTTACCTTCAAAATTTACCTATGAATAATGATGTACTGAGCATTTTTTTTAAAAAAACATCCAACAAACTGCCCATCATTGTCACCAGGCCCTTGGAGGAACCAGCAGAACACGAGAGGCAAAACCACGTGCTGGAAACCCCACACGGTGAAGGAGTAATTTCCTGAGAGTTTTCCAAAAGCGCAACGCAGCCGAACCGGGAGTGTGCGGCCACAGAGCACATCCCTGCGGCGATGGCCACAGGGGACTCTAGGGACTTTGCCACTAGAGAGGGGACAAAGATGAGAGATGGTAAACCGCTCTGCGTGCTGCAGAAGATGCGGGTGAAATGCTAGGCACATCTGCGCAAAGGGTAAGGGGGGCTGGTACGGGAAAGCACACCCCGACCAGAGGGAGAAGCCCCCGCTGACTGGTTTTGTTCCTCCCGTGGTGTCCCCGCCACGACATCTGCAGTTCCCAGCCACTGGAAATCTGTAACAAGCAGGGTGGGGTGTGGACCTCCCCACGCTCTGCTAATTTCTAGATGCTGCATCAATTGTATGGGACTGCTAGGAACTAGTATAATTTATGTAAATTACACAGATGGGCTGCTTTATCTTGCAACCATGTATGCATGGTTTTTTTCAGTGACTTGCAACATGGTTGATTTTTTGTCTTATATTAACTCATCTGCCTTGACACACCCTCCTTTTTAATTAACCACACAGTTTTTTAAACTACAAGAGTTCTTCCAGCTCCCCTCTCGTGCATGATAAGACAATATAAAATAACTCCAGGCTGATGTAAAGGAGTCTCCTTTTTACCAATGTATGTCACTTTTTTCATTTTCAAAGAATCTCAGTCCTAGAGCTTTATAGCAGTGCTGGTCTGGAAATAGCTTTAAGAAAATATGCTTTATTTAAAAACCAAAACTCCAGTATCTTCACAAAAGAGTTGTAGCAATTTTTTTCTTATACTAGTAAAGCATATGGTTTTTTTTTTTTAAAAAAAAACAGGCAATTTGAACTTTTCATAGTAAGTATGGTCTTCACTAACAGCCATTTGCTGCAAGACCACCCTTTCCTCCACAGGGATGAGAGCTGGAAGAAGAAATTGGCACCTGGATTCCCACTCACAGCCCTGCCTTCCCCCTCTGTCCTATCATGGGCAGAAATTTTTTCTAAAAAAAAAGGAAAGCGGGTTGTTCTGCAGCGAGGTCTGGTGCCCACAGCCTGGACCAGTCCCTCAAAGGAGCACCCACTGCTCCTCATCTGTGAGGTTTTGGGGGCAGCACAGCCTCTCCCCCCAGCATTAGGTTACACAGGAATACACACACGCATGTTTCCTATGCACTGGTGTCATTGTCCCCGAATGAATGGATGGTGAACCTCCCTTGGCAGACCACGCAAGGCCAATTTTGCAGGGGTTGCCCCATACAGGACCACTGCAGCGATGGAGGCAGGAGAGGATGCAGTGGGAAGGTCACCCCCCCGTGCAGGTGCTCTGCTGCCTGGCACAGGGACCACCCGAAACCAAGCGAAGTCTTACCACCGACTTCCTCGGTCTCAGAAGGGTTCAGTGTGGCACAGAAGGTACAAAGTAGATAAAGGAAAGAAGCCGCCTTTTTTCACTAGCGGAAAGTAGAGATCAACCCAAGTGGGCCATTCACTTGGAATAGTAATTCAAGCAATTATCACAGAAGTGATGCATTGTCTTCATTACAGCCTTAAGCTATAAAAGGCAAGGAACCCGTTTTGGTAGATGAATGATTTTGCTTCAAGTACTGAAAGCTAAGTCAAGCTCAAAATTCAATTCAAATTGAGGTCCCATTTCTTCATTCTGCTGAAAACTATGTAGAAATTTTCTGACATAAAGTGTTCAAAATTATGTTAACAGGTTTAAGGAATAGTTCTAAAAGGGGATAGTACAGAAAGAAAAAAGGTACTACAGAATTAAGATGTCCCACTGATGGATTTTTTTTCTCTAGTAATTTACTTGTGCTTACTACAACAAACAAACAATTGTCACAACAACTATTTGTTAAAATGAATTGAAATCGGGGTCCCAAAATTAGAGAAAGATATTTATAAAATTATAGCATTCTTATTGGAAGGCAGTGATAGTTATAGAACGCTGTTTCTTTAAATATACATTAGCCAGAGCGAAGAAAAAAAAAACATACATTAAAAAAATCAGTCCGTCACAGTTCCACGAACAGGTTTTTTAAACAATTATTCTGGGCGGTAGAAGATCTCTAGATTTACAGAATGACAGCTTTACATCTCTGGCAACCCAAGACAGTTTGGCTGTTTCAATAGCAAATATTTATTTAAATGAATTCTTTCACTATATATGTACTTTCTACATCTACTCATCAAAAGCATCCTAAACTTATCATGAAGGGACCTGGCTTCTCATATGACTATGACAGACCTCGACGTGACACATAATGGTATGTATCCACCATCACGGCATTTTTTTTTTTTTTTTTTTTTTTTTTTTTTTGCTTACCCATCATATCTTTTGCCTTCTTGAAATGTTTATACCACCTTCCAAATTCCTGACATTTTGCTGCTGAGACATTTGCATAGTAAGTGCTGTTCACAATGGAAGAAATCATACTCTGTGTGAAAAGGGGAGAAGAAAAAAAAATATCTGTAATACAGAGCAGTACAAGTCAAAGCAGAAATTACTTCAATTGTTGAAACCATTATATTTTTAGAGTTTGAGAACCATATTGCATCCTTAATCCTATCGTCCAAAGCCTTCTTAAAAACTCATTAATTGAGCATAAAAACGAACCAAGGTATATTGTAAATGGGAGCAAAAAAACCAGAGGTACTAAGGGAAGAACAAAGTTATCGACCAAGAAACATCAGGCAATGGGATGGGCTCTGGACAGAAGATGCTAATCTTGAAAGTGCATTTTGTTCATACTGCTTATGTTTCTAAATTTGATTGACCCTTCACGTACCCACACAAGTTTACAGGCATACAAATCCTACGCTGACTCCAGAAATGCAAACAACGCCCCAAGTTATCCAGGCCCATTCCCTTTGTGCCACTTATCACACGGGAGATCCCAGAAAATCGTACGGTGAAAGTATGTGCCAATGTCCTATTAGTAGGATAAAATGAGGGGGTTTATAGTAGAATAAAACATGTATGTAACAACCCAAAATGAATCCAGCCTTGCTTTTCCTAAACAGGCTATTTTAAGTGATTCACAGAAACAGCCTTATGAAAAGCTCTCATTGTCATGTCTAATTCTGTAACTGAATATTAGCTGTAAAATAGACTTAAGGATGATGGAGATATTTTTTTCTCAAAGGTTCTCGAGATATCAGATAGCTACAGTGAGAAATTTACCTTCTGCTCAGTTTTGACCAATTTTAAAAGAGTGGAATTTACAATGCATAAAACTTTCAGTTCCAGTACATTCTTTTTCAAAATCAATTAAGACTAAGCCTTGCAAAATGAGATAATGCTCCAACTTGAAAATTATACTCACTATATGATGTATGAACAACAAAATTAGCAAATGTAATTTCAATAGACTGAACTTTGCCACCCTTTAGATTTCTATGTGGAAAGTAGTTACTTTTAGCTTAACTACAGGAATTGTCCAGCATATTGAGAAAACAATGACAGTCAAGAAGACAAAGCCCTGATTATTATGTTTCTTCGCTATTCAGCACGTAACATTTAGCTATATTTGTGCTGTCGTAAGATCAATGTACAGCATCAATCCTTTGTTACACAAACTGCAATAACCACTGGAAGAAAGAATCTGGAGTAAAAATGCAATAAATATTACTATAAGTCTTCTTTTATAAGGCTAGTTCAGCTTCTGAGTAAAACCTTGATTATTGATCTTAGTGAAGTTTATGGTAACCATTTTCTAAGTTATTACTCAGTAACATGCTATTTGTGGAGGCTCAGAACTGCTAGAGTGAGGCAGTATTATTTATGCCAAATGTGGATACCCTCTACTCACCAGGCAGCTATTTTAATGTTTCTCTGAATCACCAAAATTCTTACCATTCCTTGATATTAATCTGGCATTTCTGAAATTAGCTAGAAGCCTTTTGTCGGTGGTATAAAAGGAGAATGAAATCTTAATAGACTACTGGCAACTCTAGCCTGAATGACCTGAACCAAGCTCAGCTGAACCCGATTTAAATTTCCAATATAATAGCAGTATCATTAATGTCTAATACTTACAAAATTATTGTTTAAGCTCCTTTACAGATTAAGCCATATTAAACATGGGCACATGATACATAAGGTGTGATTTAGAAAGTCCTCTGGATCTGAACTGGTAAATTATATGAACGTACAATCACTGCAGACCTGCACATGCAAAATGGGGAACTCCAGATGTAAGGGACCACCATCCCATATCAGCTTCTCCCTATTTTGTGGATGTCATTTAGACTTCAAGGTGGTTTTCTCTTATTTTACTTTGCTCCTTTCAGATGTCTTCTCCCGCCCAAATAACTTTAGTAAGTATGAAAACGTGTATATCAATAATAATTTCAGTAAATTACCTACTATTGATGAAGATGTTTGTCTAGGATTTCCTAGTCCTCCCTTCCATGTCCCTTTACAAAGAAGATATGCCAATGACATAGCAGTTTGTGACATCCCCTGCTTCTTCAGGAATAAATTTAATGCAGTTACTTTATTTTACAACCAAATAGGGGACTGGTCTGTTTAAGTAACACTGCTAGGAATTTTAGCTGCTTTGACACAATGTGAATTTCAGGCTCTAATGGCTAATATTGGGATTTTGCTCCAGCTCTTAAAAGTTGGTAAAAAAAAAAACCCACCCCACAGACATTATCAACACATTTTTAAATGAAGATTATCCTGCTTTTTCTTTGAGAACACTTCATGCAAACATTCAAGTGATATTACCTACGCTAAGAATCCTCATCAGGAGGAATCAATGATTTATTTACTAATTCACTGAAGGCAAAATTTTACAAGCCAGATAAAATATTACTACCTTGTTAACTCAGAAAATAACCTGACAACATTGAATTTCATTGTTTCTATGCTTTATTTATTATGTTGTCATCAAACCCGCAGTCACGTCAGTGCAGAGAGATGCACTTGCTATAGAAATTCCTATATAATTCCTATTGCTTTAGAATTCCTGTATATTTTAATGGCAGTTACATCTACAAATGCCCACTATGCTTAGGGCCTAAACATGAAGATTAACCCTATGAGTTGGTGGTCTTCAGAGATCCACGATCTATGGAGGCACACTGAAGCTTTTTTTATTTCCCAGGTTATTATACGTGAGGAGGTCTCTATGTCTTGGCTTATACTTATCAAGAAAATGACTGTATTTGAAATCCATCCTATTCAGATACTACTGTACACGGGCATTCCTTATCTGTGAGGCACAGAGGCAGATGCTTACCATGTACAAGGATGACGAATATATCATACAAATATTCAAATGCATCCCATTCATCACTCATCATCTGATTTCTTTTTCACACATCTCAAAGAAAATGGATAGAATGCAAAAACTGGTCACAGACCCACAGTCTTAACATTGCGAGAATCCAAGATCCCAAATTTCCCTCTTTTCCCTCTCTCCATTACTACAGCCCCCCCCCCCCCCAACCCCGGCCCCGCCAACCACATCACTTGCAGTCCTGTTCTGAGAATCGGGAGATCTCATCTCAAATGGTGCCACTTTCACAGAAATCCCCCTATTCTGGAATGATACCATCTGCTGCAGCCCAAGTGCTCTTTTTTTAGCCAAATAAGTTAATTATAATTAGGCATCCAACAACTGTGTGGAGGTTGGGGTAGAATTCGTTCTGAAGTTCAGCTGAGGTTCACCCAGCGTAGTTTGAACCGAATCCCATTCTCTCGGGAAGACTAAATACCAGGCATTTGAAAACCAGACACCATCATCTCTCACAGAAGTTGGGGAACTTCCCTCGGGAAAGATCTTAAATCTCAACAAGAACTCTTTTCATCAAATAAAGCCTGATAAAATGGTAGCATCAGACACCTCACGCGTTGTGCCAGAATCTAATGCAAGGTGCATCCTGCAAGACACGGGAAGGACCCAAGCCTTTGGTGCCGGCTGGTTGCTGCGGCCGCCGCTGCAGGTGCTACCAGGGAGGGATTTCTGAGTCATTGCCTGTAACGCTGCTCTCCAACCAGGTGAAGTATTGTTCGATCATCGCTAAAAGTATACTGTTGTCCTTTTTGCAAAACAACAAAAACAATGTTAATCAGGTTAATTCAATCATCTAAACCAAAACTGTTCATGCTTTTCTGCCAAATCAACCAACCACAGCAAAATCTGTTATCAGTGATTGCTCAGCTTCCAGTCAAAAAAGCTTTTAACCCCCACAGTCCCAAAACTTCCCCTAAATAACCTTAAAATTATTTTTATATGGGCAGAATGAGGTTGTTTTCATGCCTCATGAAGGGGTAGTTGGGCTGCAGTATTTGCACAGAACAAATACATACTAACAGACTTAGCAGAGAGTAACAGACACAGCAGCCTCCTAAAACAACTCAGTTGAATTAGATACCGGGGATTCCTTTGCAAATGAAACATTTCCCTCAGAAGGAGCGTTGTAACCAAAACTTATTTGGGCCTTCCAGGTTGTTTAACTAGGGGAAAAAAAAAAAAAAAAATCGAAGCTTTTTTGCAACTCGTTCATCAGTGTTTAAAGCTTCAAGCCTGCTCAGTGGAAGGGGCAAGGGCTGCAACAACTTATTTACACAATTATCTAAATACGATTAAACAGCTGATGGACAAATATTAAACTGGAAAATGTATAGTCATTTCAGCTTAATGTAATCCTCTTTCTGTAAACACCCAAGATGATTTTTTTTCAACCAGAACAGTCCTGACATCTCATAAGCCTAAGGGTGAATAGCAAGAGATTGTTTTTGATAGTTATAAATATTCAAAAGACATGCAGACCATCTGCTTTCATAATACAGGTAAAGCAAGACTGAAATGGTGACTGCTGTATAAAAATGGTTCTTTTAACAAAGTCTTCCTCTCCTCGAAAACTATAAAGACAGATGTCAAAAACTGTTTACACAGGGTAATCAGGAGCGTGCAAAATGTAATATTCCTTTTACACACAGTGCTTGCTAAAGAGATTTTTTTTTTCTTTTTCTTCCCATCTGTGTGTTGCAACACATTTCTACAAGTTAAAAACATTTTTTCAAACAGAGATCTCATGAATACCCAAAAACATGCTATCTGGTTTCTGAATGCTAATTAATTTCAACTAAGGAATCTGATTTTTTTTTCTGTAGAAAGGAATGCATGCTTTTGAAATGGAGTGCTTCAACAATAACAGACACTGAAAACAGAACACCCCACAAGTTTAATTTTGCACTAGTTTGACACTGGCTATTTTCACAACTGTTTTACATTCAAACCCGCATCTGCTAAATCTGGCTATAAGACAAACAGGAACTATTCTCCCGTTTTTCAAGTAAGATTTTATTTATGTTTTACTATTTATCAAGTTTTTCAGTAGAAAGCCTTGTAACAGCATAATGGTTTTGTCAAGTGGTAAGTAGAAGATACCTCATCTTCCAAGCAGAATATGAGCAGTGCTGCCCATAAACCCTACAGTCAATTTTCAGAGCTGAAACACTAATCTTGACAGTAACCTTTTAATGTATTATATTAATGGCACAGAGGCGTTAAGCACCTTTTTTATAATTCTCAATAAAATGAACATTTACTGAACAATCTGTCAAACTACTGGCTCCATTTTTTAAAGCCAAACTTTTAAGGCTCTATTCTATTTTCTCTTCCATAAATCCTCCACTTTACATCCCCAGACGCCAGCAGGGTAGCATGTTCCAATGCTGCAACCCTAACATGCCTTTTAAAAAAAAAAAAAAAAAAAAAAGAAAGGAGAAAAGCTACAAGCCTTTGTCCCTAGACCTAGTTTGAATAGTGATAAAGTCGCAGAACAGAACTTAAAGATTTGGCGGGGCGGGGGGGGGTGTGGGGGGAGTTCCTAGCCACTATCTGTGGCTTTTGTCTGCGTAGAAATCGCAAGCATCGGTTTTAATACAAGCCGAACTCTTAGGAGTGCTTACTTCTCAGGAGGCTCCATGTTAACATTTTTCAAATGAGAAGGGAACATTCAAGCCCTGACCAGATAATGCAAGATTATCCCCCAAATCAAAATATTTTAGCCTGCCTGAGCCTACGCCAGCCCACGTACTGCAAAAACCCAACCAGGGCAAAGCGTTGTTTCTACTGTTCTGCTATGGCAGAGAATTATCATCTGCCACTCCGAATAAAAGACCAAATATATCCAGCCACTAGCTGTTTTTTGGACAAGGAATCATGAAATGGACAGTTTAATTGCATATGAAGAATTATGTTAAATTCCTTGGTCCATTACCTTGAACTATAACAAGTAATGCAATGGAATTTGTTGTCATATGCCCTACAAGCACGCAGGATAAGGGAAAAACCCACAGATGGACACAGAAGAAAAAAACTTTTGTTTGTGCCTTTGGCATTGCACTTGGATGGTTATCTGACCTCCATACTGTTGCCAGGGTCAGCAGAAGTAAGGATCTGCATGGCAAATGCTGGTCATATAAGTTAAAACTGCCTAAAGGCAGATTTAAAATGATGGCACAAGCTTTTCTTCCAATACACAATCACGTCTTTCCTCCTCTTTTTCTCCTATCCTTGTATAGCCTAAATTACCTCCTCCTCCCTTTCCGCCTTATGTTGTCTTTAAGTATTAGAAATGTACATATTAACATAAACATAAAGCTACGTGGAATGTAATGAGGGAAGATATACCACAAAAAGAAACCAAATCATATATACACATATATATATATGTATACTTACATATGTATAGAAATATACCCACACACAAGAAGATTTTTGAAAATCAGAAATGAGGATTCAGCATCTAAAGGAACTGATCCTTGCACTATTTTTACCATTTTGTAATGTAAATTCCCAGTTGCTGCATGACAGAGCAGCATTCTCCCAATGTTTTCCGAGCATCTCCCACTGACGGATATAAATAAAGCTCAAATAAAAAGCTGCTTCCCAAGATACTAGTCTTATATCTACAAAGGTTAAAAGCTTAAAAGAGAGAAAGATAGGTAGGTGGGAAATGTTAACTCAGATTTGAAGAACTTCATAACTGCTTTACGAGCTTTATGGCATAGTACCTCAGACAAAAAAAAAGAGAAAGAAAAAGAAGTCACAACCTCAACCTATAAGAGATAAGGAGACATAAGATGTGTTTGTCTTCATTGTCAGATGTCCAACACGAATCTTTTTAAGAATCCTTATATTTATTGCACGCTATTTGTACATGGCAGGTATTTAGTAGTAAAAGTCCTGGCTAAACACTTCCTAAAATCAACTTGGATAAAATATAAAATGCAAAATAATATAATAATTTATAAGTTAATTCTTGGTTTACTTCATGGAATGAAAATGGTCCTATATTTTGAGGGGTGAAGATGTTGATTCTGCAAGTGCCTTTGTTGGAAGAGGTCTGAAACCAGAGAGCTCCATGGGTAAGGAAAACACTATCCATTTTAGCCAGGAATCTGTTTGAAAAAGCCTTTATGAAGCAAGTAGATTGATTTAAACTGCTCTTTTAGCTTGAATTGGGAATGCACATATTCCAGGGCTCTCTCCATTGCTCCTACTTCCGTGCCCATCACAAAGCCGTCTCAAGGCGCACAGGCAGCATTTCTGCTGGACGCGGCTAAACTCAGATGCTGTGCTCCAACCACAGGTGGACTTCAAGTTCATAGGACCAGAGCTGAGCTACTCCAGGCTAAGCTCCATCCTTCCTTCCCAGTCCTGTAACATGGAGATGGGGTCCTCAGCTCCAACCATTTCCCTCTCCAGGCTGCTGCTGTTCCTTCACAAGGCAATGCACTTTGTGAAGCCTGCACGCCTACACTCACCTCTTCTCCTCAGGACACAAGGAACAAGACTAGAGGAAGCTGGAGCCCAGGAGGACAATCCAGATCACGCACAACAGATGTGGACAGGGCAAACCAGCATTTCTTGTACAGGAATAAAGGCTGGGTTAGGTGGGGCCTTGGAGATCTCACAGACTGATCTGGTGAAAATCTGGAGTAAGAAACACCTTCAGCCTTCTTCTCAGGTGGATTGCTTTTATTTCCAACCATTCTGTTCCAGCCAGGTCAGAATGCTTCTGACTTGTTCCCTATCTGGAAATGCTAATCATAATGCACATGCTTCCAAACGCTATCCTAATGCAAATGCTGCGTGTGATAGGGAACATTTCATATCTATGAATGCATGAAATTCAGCTTTGGGCATGTAAAACTTTTCCACAAAAAATAAGTATATACATTCTCCTGATAGATACGTTAATTTTTCTGTCTTCAACCAGCTGCAATGGTTGTTTTCACTACAGTTTTTGCAAAAGGCTCTTCAAAATTGCTTAGCATTATCCACCACGTTAGGGAAGATTTCCTTGCTGGGAAATAGGACATGATATTCAGCAAGTCTCTTCTCGGATTCCAGTGTTCTGCTAGGCAAAGCATCAGATGTCTGGCATGAAGTTGAGCCCTAAGGCACAATGTCCAGACAAGAAGTCATCAGACTCAGTAGCACTAACAGTTGTCTTGCTGAATTTCTTTTGGTGGTTAGGATAAGCCCTTTCTTTGATCTCTTTTCCTTTTCCTACATGAGTTTTTGCAGATTTTTAAAGCCAAAAGGGACCATTTTGAGCATCTATTTGGACTCTACCTAAAGAGTTCATACAGCAATTTCTGAATTCAGCCAAGTTACCTGTGGCTGAGCTAGAGTAAACATCTGATATTGATCTGAAACTTCTTGTGCTGGATCTTTCACCACATCCCACGGTAATCTCTTTCACTAGATATGTACCCTTTTTTTTTTTTTTCTTTTAAATGTATGACTAGCTTTTATTTTGAACTTCATTGATTTCCGCTCCTAGTCAGTGCATCTCTCGTGCCTCTGACTGCTTGCTTAAACACCCCTCTAGTGCCAAACATAACATCCCTTGCCTACCTTTTGTGTAAATGGTTAAATGTCAGATTTATTGTTTCAGGCCACGTGCCTCTTCATGAGTCACCTGTACGTCTGATTATTCTCAATCATATAGATCCAAATACTATGAGGGTATTTATGCTGCTAAAAGCACATGAGCAAACTACTGTCTGTCCTCAGAAAAAAGTAAAAATCTGTCAGGAGAAAAATGAGTTATAGTATAAATTTTGCTATGGATTCTTAACTTCTGCTAAGTAAAATCATATGAAGGTGACATTTTAAGCAGCTATGTTAGCCAAGATACTAGTTTCACCTCTGTGTTGCTGCCTTTCACTGACAAGAGTTTGTGAAAAGTAAAGATGCAAGATTTGATGAAGGTATCTCGAAAAAGAAACGTTCAGGCTAACTTTCCATGTGGAATATGCACATGCAGTTTGAGGATTTATTTATTCAAATTTTTTTCTGAGTCCCCCCTTATATTAAAACATATAAATGGAAAAAGTGGAGCTAGATTAGGTTTAGCAAACAAAGCTCCTCCCTACAAAAAGTGCAGAATAAGGAACAGAGCTTTAAGAGCTTGGGGACATACTAGCTGGCAAATATATTTCGGTGGGATTTTATTGTGATACATGTGTGTGCATACATATATATGCACACACAACCCCCCCACAATTCTGAGAGAATCTAGATATACTGATTTAAATACAAATATACTACGTAAACTTAGGGAGCTGAAATCTCCTCTCCATCCCTAGAAAGGCCCTTGACAGTAGTGTCCTTCGCATGTCCCTCAGTTTATCATCATCACGAAACCCATCCTTCTCCATGACAGTTTACTAAAGAGTATCAAATCCTTTGGAAAGGTGGCACAGCCAGGCACAGATTATGCTTTAGCGCAGTTTGCCCCTCTTCCAAGTGCAAGCTTACGAAAGAACTGCCGCTCTCAATGTAGGAAATCTTAGTACTTAAAAATTAAAATAAAAATAATTAAGAGACAGGTGTACATAAGGAGAACCTTTCATGTGTTCCCACCCCTGGGGAACAGAAGTTTTCCCTTCTGAGTAGTTTATTCCATGGCTTGGAGTGAGGCAGGTCTGAGGTCGCTGCTGTCCTGAAAAACCTGTCCTCTGATCACTGCTGCAAGGCACCAGGCGAATCTGATACTGTTTGTGCTGTTCTTAAAAAAGTGTCCAAGGAAAGAGAGACAAAGCTCACCCTCGCCTTAGGTTTTCCTACCACATTTCTGGGAAATGAAAAGGAAGAACCTAATTATTAATTAAAAAGGGGGGGGAAAATAAAGTGGGGAGGAAGCAAGCTCTGAGAATTTTGCTCAGGGTCTGTTTGAGAAATGCATCTCTTTTCTTCTAAGTTATGATTAGAGTGAAGACCTGCCATGAGTCTGGTCTGACAAGGTGAGAGGTGTTCGTCTCTTAGCATTGCCTCTCAGTAAGTGGGTCCTGCTTTGCTTTCATTCCTGTCAGGTAAAAGATTATTACCAATTCAAGTAATTTTCTCCAGACGCATCTTTATGCCTACAGCCCTGCGTCCCCTAACACGGGCGCACCTCAGCTTCAAATCTGCTGACAGTGACGCTGCAGCACCTACAGAATTCGCTCAGCTTTTGGGTAGGTTTTATAACCACACTGATCTCTGTGCCTCCCACCACTGCTAGTAATAACTGAACCAGTCAGGGAAGGTCTCTGCAAACCAGTCGCAGCAGTGATTAAGATGTAGACATACGTATCTCCTCGCCCTTTAAATAGAAGGCTTAATTGGCGATGTGGATAGCAGCTTCCTAATGGACAGAAATTAAACTCCATTTAATTCCTGAGCAGACACTTCCAATGCACAAGGTTTACCACACATTTGGAGCGGGGAGGGAGGGGGGGGGGGGGGAAGGAAGGAGCCGCACGCACAACTCTCTCTACCTCTGACAATCACCGAGGAAAAGCAACATGAGGACCAGAATGGCATAAGTGTGGCAGGTGTGAATTGACCTGCACTGGCAAAGCTGCGAGCTGGGAAACTTGCAAATCACATGATTGTGCAATACTTGGCTCCAGTCAGTGCTATCATGTTCTTTAGAAAAAAAAAAAATATTAAAAAAAAAATATCTTAAAGACATGTACATCAAGTTAAGGGATTAACTGTCAAGTGACATTACTGAAACAGAGACAATATATTTCTTTATTGTTAATGAAATTCAGTTAAAAGTGAAGGAAGTGATAAAGAAAGTACTGTTTTGTAATGTATTTTACATAAGAACGTAATATAGAAAGGGAAGTGCAATTAAATCTTAATGTGGACTTTTTTATTTTTAGTTTATCATCTGGTTTACATTTTGAGCCCCTTTGCAGCAGTAAATTACGCTGGCATTTCTTTGGGAATAACTGCCATGTTAATTTAGTTTAATAAAATAACTGACAGAAAAAGGGGAAAAGAAGCAAGAAGCGACAGTACCCCCCCCACACACGCACTCCTTATCTTTAGCTAAGTATTCAAATGCTTTCTATATGAATTGTCCGTGGTCCAACTCCAGCACCATGTAATAATACAATACATTACAACACAGTACAATACAATCTTGGGTTTCTGTAGCGCCCTTCATGCAAGCATCCCAGGGTGCTTTACAATCATTATGAGTTAAAATTAAAACTGAAGCACATACAATTCCTAATAGAATCATTTTAAAAATGCTAAACAGAACAAATAACTTTTAAGTCTAGATTTAAAAGTCCCAACAGCCAGAGCTTTCCTTGCTTCAATTGGCAATGAGTTCCAAAGCTAGGGAGCAAAGCGACTAAAGGCTCTCTCATGTTATGTTAAAGGATCTCTCATGTTGTTTATACTTGTGCAGTACTCTACAGCCAACAATTTGCCAATAAGAAGAAAAAAAAGACTTATTTGCAATCTTGCTTTAAAGAACACTGGAGGAGTGGCTTGCTAACCCTCTAATAAAGTTATGGAAAAAAAAATAAATAAATCAGGGTTCACACTTGGCCATGACTGTGTTAAGAAGTATGCGAGAAACATGAATGAATGAATACAGAATTTTGTAGCAGTGCATTACTTGGCTGCCTCTTAACCCAGTGAATGTAAAAAGAAAAAAAAAAAAAAAAAGGCATGGTTTGAGAAATATATATATATAAAACAAGAAGAACATAACCACAAATATTTAAAATGTAAGTTATTCTATATACCATTCTCAGGATCACTGAGTGAAAACAGAAGTCGAGTGGGGCTCAGTTCTACAACACATGCACATTTTAGAAGGAAAATGTATCAGAAGAAAACGTGCTGTGTTCCTTTTTTATTCTGTCACTTCCCTAAAACTTGAAGTCCATATGACGCAGATAATCATTCACATGACACAGTTCTCAAAATTGCCGAGACACAATCACAAGTTGTTAGCACACAAAGTGGGGAGCACAGTCCCAAAAGTGTTATTCCCTTAAAAAGCATGAATTTTGTACTTTGTTCACAGGCGAGCCCAGCGGAAGACAGCTGCTTGTATCTCCACGCAGCTGACTTTAGGACTGTTTAAAAAAAAAAAACAAAACAAAAAACCAAACAAACAAAAAAACCCAACAAAACAAAACAAACAAACAAAAAAAACAACAAAAAACCAAAAAGACACCACCACAAAAGAAATCAGGACCGGCACCATCCCTCCATTGGACTCTTCTCCACTCTTTCAGAAGCAGAAACACAAGACCTCATGACAGGACAGATACTAAGGGACACGCTGACACCTTACAGAGACCTCTGAAGTCAGAAACTGCATTTATTTGAGAAACAAGGTATGTTCCCCTCCTGCCCACAATAAGCCCAGACCCTATAACTGTTTTGGAAAGGGACTTTGACATCCTCATTATAGTTAATTCTAACGAAGAGGCGGGGGGGGGGAAAGCTATATTTTTTTCCTCCTTTAATAGGGTACTGCCCAGACAAAACAATGGTAGACAGACTGACACAGCCTTAACACTGAGAGTGTTCAGATGCACCTAAAGAACATAAATCAGTGATCAAAATAGCGGCTGAGCACCCTGCAAATGTCCTCACACAGCGCATTTCACCTTCTCCATCCCACCAGCAATAGGCTGTGTACGGCCCGTTCTACCTGCATGACTAAAAATCATGGTCACAAATTTGAATAGTGAATCAAAAATGTTTTTAAAAAAATCCAGATACCACATCAGCTTGAAGAGACATCAGAGTGAACACTCTTGAGCAACTGAGGGGTGGGTTGAAAGGCCCTGCCTGCCAAAACCTGAGCCCAGGCCCTCAAGGATTCACTCCCCTGAAATAATTAATGACATCTTTAAAATCTAAAGTACAGCAACTTCTAAAGTAGAAAAAGGAGCTGCATTCCTTACTGAGGTTATTAATTATTGGGGGAGGGGGGGAGGAGGAGGAGGAAGAGAGAAGGAGAAAAGAGAATCGCAAGCAACAAAGAAATCCAAGGACTTGATCTCAGGTCTAGGCAGGTAAAATTGAAAGGGGAGGGCAAAAAACACCTTTCAGTTGTGTAAAGCATGAATTAAAAATTGCTCATAAAAAGTATGTATTTTGGCAACTCTCAGTACCTCATTCCTTGGTTATTTATAGGTCTGGAAATTTTAATTTTAGCTAACGCCACTTTTTATGGTTGGGATTTTGGGGCGGGGGGAGGGGGGGGGAAGGTTGTGTCTGAACAGCAGCGAGGACATGCGAGAGTATTTCTGTTACGCTGCTTATTTGCTATGATGGCCAGGTGCCTTCGGATCAGGTGAACTGAGAAAACACCGATGTTCCACGCAAGCTTTCTGCCTGGCGTCTCTGCACGATGCCTGCATAAAACAGCATGCAAATTCAGGGCAGGATGTCGGAACAAAAAGGGAAGTATATCATCTCCATTGCGCCTATGTCAGATGCAGACAATCCTTCGCTACAGCAAGGAAGTTTGATCAAAATGCAGTCAGGATAGCTATATTTATCACAAGTGCAAAACTATTCAGACATCGGTATCATACCAGCACTTGTTCTGTGCGCACATACGTTTTACAGAATGCGAGCGTATATCCCTCTAACTGGAAAAATGCCATTCCCTCAGCATCAAGAGCAAAATTATCTAAAAGACGTTACAGACTTAGGGGGGGATGGAAGTGGGTGTCACACACAATTATCTTCCAAAAAATTCAAAACAGTAATACAACGCACATAAATTACTATGTCCGTAAGTATCACAGACTCCGCATATATTCCATGGGAATATTGTATGTCCCTACAAAATATTTTAAAACGCAATAAACCATGAGATTTGAGATTCTACTATGCATCAGGCCGGGATTTTCTGATATATAATGCACTGGCTATTGGTTGTCCTGAGAGTTAGGCTAGCTATACTATAGGGGAAGAGAAAGAATTAATATCTCGCTTCAGAAGTGCTTTTGCAGTGGTTCAATAAAAGTGCAAAAAAAATATTTTTTTTTTTTAAAAAAACCCCAAGCTTATTTGCGAATACTAACAACAATCATTTAGAAAATCTTTTTCTAGAAAAAATTCAGATGAGACAATACCAGTGGGAAAGTCAACGTCATTTGGTCACTGCCATATTTTCAAAACAGTGCCCGGATACTAATTAATCTCTACAATCTCTTCGTTTGGTAGGTGACTTGTTACCCTCCTTTCATGGAAAAGGTGACAGGAACTCAAGAGAAGGGTTACATCTAAATGTTCAAAAGCACACAGTGAGTTTGTTCCAGAATTATCAAAAGAATTTCCAGCCTTTTCTTGGGCAAATAGCCCATGTTGCTCTCCTCTCCCTCATAAAAGCTTATCTATCTATATATATATACAGAGAGACAATTACTCGATAGGGACAAAGAAAAATAAACCCTTATTAATATCAGTATAAACACACCCCGTGGTATTTCAGTTATTTTAACTGTAGAAGTAATAACAGAATTCTGCACTAAAAACCAAACTAGAGCAAAACTGTGAAAACGAAGCATGAAAATGCTAGGACTAAGACTGAGTAGAGAGATGGAAAGACTAGCGTTAAATAAATAAAAGCAACAGGCCTGCCTGCCTGATCACTTTAGAGCAGGTCCCAACAGACTAAGGTAGAGTAGAGCTTCTGCGCAAGGGGTTGGAAATAAGAACTGATGGTAGAACAATTTCTTTACAACCCTTTGGAGACTAAAGAGCCAAAACAGGAGGGAAATGAGATCTAGGCCACTCACAAGATGCACCAATTTAATGGAATGCACAAGATGGCCCAAAATTGAGCCCTAGATTAAATTCCAAGTTGCCTTCCCCATCAAAAGGGGTCTGGAGAAGAAGCAGAAATCGTATCGCGTATCAAACGCGAGAGGTCTTTCACCCGGCATCTGCGTATGCTGCTAGTCTCTAGCAATAAAATCTGCAAACCCAAGGTAAAACATGAAAATACACACTGCAGCCCGTAATGCAGAAAAGCCTTGGCTTTCCCATGCAAAATTCACAGCATCCTTTTACCTTGCCTGCTTGATACCAAAAATTTGAGACTAAACCTCTGCGATTCCAGAGCTGTGCATTTGCTCCGGTACGTCCTGAGAACTCCAAGTCACGTCAACGGGGATTCCCCGTAATGTGGGCTCATATAGCGACTGATAAACCTGGCCTTTGGTGGTGGCCCCAGCAGTCGCGGGGTGGGACAATTACAGTAGCTTCAAGAGAGACCATGTGCTCAACTCTCCTAATGGGAGCAAGAGTCACACTGGTATTTTACTGCAGAAGGCATGAAGAGTTCATATCTGCATGCCGCAATGTTTTAGTTGGACAAGAAAGAGAATGGCAAAACAAATTAGAAGGAAAAAAAAAAAAAAAAAGGAAAACCCACTCAAATAGATGATGCTGTTAAGTTTTCAAGCCACTGTAATTAAGACGAACTGGATCTAAAAGTTTGTTTCCTCACGTATTTTCAAGCTCTTAAATATACCTGCACTATAAAAATAGTTTGCTTGGTATTTTTTTGCAGTACACAGAATGTCGGTATTCTGAATAAATACGAGCAATTTTTTAATACGCAAAATGCAAGATTAATTAAGAAAATACAGTAAATTCTAAGTGAGGACAATGATTCTCAGCCTTCTATGCTTAAATGGGGCTTTGGAGATGCCACGCATTGAGCACAGCAACTTAAATACCTCGCAACAAATCCTTCCGTACCTACACAAAACAGAGCCCTGCCAATGACAGTGACAGAAAACGATAACTACTCTCGTTTCCACTTTGAGTCATTTTTCTGTGGTTAATAAATTATATCCATAACAGTGTTAATAAGTTATGGTACGGTGTCACTGCATTAGCTTGCATTTGTGATGAAGCACTTCATATGGCATTACCCATGCCCGTGGAAGTACATAACAGGAGAGGTCACTTCTCTGCTCTCAGAGGAGTCTCCCATGCTGGCATTTTGATGGACTCTCTACAGAAACATTGCCTCCTAACCCCCACCTCGCTCTTACTTCTCACCTCTGCTGCAGCAGCACACCACTGCGGGGCAATTCTCCAAATTTAATACGTTTAACAAAACGTATTAAATCAGTGTCCTTTCCATAGGATTCTCAAATCAGTGTCCTTTCCATAGGAGCGATACACAATGAGTTATTAGTTAGGCAAATACGGGAAGAATTCGCATCAGTTTCATCATGTGAAAAGGACACCGTCGGATCAAGGCGTCCTCCCTCAAGCTCCCGGAGGGAAATGGGAAGATTTAGACTGACTGAGGGGCTCTCGATCAACCGCTGTAACAGCTGGTTTTTCCAAAAGTTAAGAATAAATAAATGTATTTTAAGCTTAATGTGATTTGGTCTTTAAAGGGAAAAAAAAAAAGAGAAGCGGAAGCTATTTAAATTCTTGCAACCCAAAAACCGCAGCACTGGTGAAGATAGAGACGACAAAAGTAATAAGCACGCTTCTAATAACAGAAAGAAGCTCACGGCTTTAAGTATATTCTTTTACAAATAAAGAAGTGCAAAACAGTAAACAAACAGCCCCAAATCAGAGTTCTGTAATCTGGGATTTTGGTCATCTCAAATGCTAACTTCAAAAGCCGTCATTAGGCAAGATGGTTTTTGTCCATTAAAATTAGAATAAAAAAATTCAGTATAGTTTAAAAACAACTTTTTAAAAGAGTACAATTATTGAATTGTCTCCAGTATCCTGATACCATCTCTAGGGAAGTATCTCTTTTAAAAACTTTTTTTCTGCTCTTTCATCGCATCATCTACCTATATACAGAAGCTGCTGTGTGAAACACGATGTCCAAATAGAATATTAAATATTCCTATCTCGATAGAATTTACTTGCGTTCTATCAAGTATCAAGTAAAAACTAGTGCTATTAGATAGATTAAAATAGAGAAAAAATCCCAAATTATCTGCAGTGCTGGCATAAGCCAGCAGTGCAAAAAATCACATGCTTTTGCAGTAGGTACGTACAAGATAACTTTGCAGACATATTACTGGAATGGTTTGCAACCAGTGAAGATAATTTTGATTATTTCCACTTCAAAACTTCCTATATTGGAGCCACATCACTGAAAACAATCTAACCATAGGAGAAAAAAAAAGCGATGGGAAAACAGGCTGCTAATATATCTGCTGGAAAGACAGACAGACAGACAGAGTTGTCCTCTATAGATTAACTGAAGTCTTTCAGAGACAAAGTCTCCAATATTCTGAGCAAGAGAAATAAAATCCCCATAAAAATACCTTGACTTCCTTCATTTCCTTTTTCCCCTCCCTACCACAACCAGCATCATTTATTCGTATACTGAATTTATCTCCACTGCACCACAACAAAATACATTTTAAAATTTAAAAGGTTAAAATAAATACAATGTTCCCACCACAGCATCATTGGACACTGTACTGCGCAGAAGAATAAGTTGCGCCTTCACAGGAATTTGACAAAAGACCGACAGAAAGAATGGCGCAAAAAGAACAATTACGACTAAGGCTTGAGGAAAGCATCAGCTCAATATTTAGCAATGCATAAACTGAGGTTTCATTTTTGTTTAGGTATATTTTGATTAGAACTAATAAATGGCTGATTTTCCTTTGGTTGTTTGCAACAACAACACATCATCCAAAGAGCTTTATTCTTTATTCCCTTCTCATATAGCATGCCAAAGACTGTCTCATTTTATGAATTAGCATTTAAAACTACTGTAGGTTATCTAACAAGCATTCAGATTCAATAGTACTTTTGACAGCAGTAAGTAAAGAGCCTTTTAACATCTTGAACACATGTGCTTGAAAAAAGTAGTTACATCAAAGCAGTTCAAAGACTGAAGACAAAAACCAGTTAAAATCCAGTTTGCTGTGAGACAATTTTAGTGTGGTGTAAACAACCTTTCACGACTCCCCATGGGAAACGTTGTAAGACTACGTTCAAAATGAATCAGGCGTATTTATAAAGATCATGAAGTGGTCAAATGAATTTGCATTTTTGGCAGATTCACTCCACGGGTACCACTTGCTACAGCCTGTGGAAATCTCAAATCTCACATCAGCGTTGCCTATAGTGCTTTATTATTTATTACATGTTATGCTAAGTACCTGTGAAAGGGGACATTCCTTGGCCAATGAACTCTGGTTCATATCCTTCAGTAAGTCCTTCAGAGCATTTCTTACTGTTGTGTGAGACCATTGTTCAGGAGGCAAGTCTTCTAGTTTAGGGCAACTATTTGAAACACAGATTAGAAAAGGGATTATTACAAGATTGCATCCTGCTGCAGAACATTCCTTTAAGACAGACAGATTTCATTTTGCGCATCAAGCAGATGCATCTGGAGATTGCTCTCGGTCTCCTGATTGTTCCGATTAGTTAATTACTTTATACAACACATCTGCTGTATTGATGCATGAATTATACATCAGCTGCATGTGGCGACTATTTTTTCATGTTACTTCTACCTTCCTGCTCTGATGCGCTTGGTAAAACAATTTAAGGTGTAATGCTTTCTCACGACTGATCATGGAAAGCATTAATATATTAACCGTTCTTTTCTTTTTTGTCATGGTGAAATTTAAGAACCTAGACAGCAACAATAAGTGCGAGCAAGTCATTCTTTTACAAAATGCACACAGATGGTACTGTTCATGATATGCAAAAATATTTTTCTCTTAAGTAAACTTTATGTAAAATGCCTTCTTGTAATGCATCATTTAATTGACTAAAATGCAATATAGTTTTAATGAGATATCCAAAGAAAACCTATGTATCAGAGCTATAAAAGTTTTCTGCAATAGTATACTGTAAGTTGAAGAAGAATGGGAGTAACTAAAAAGGAATTTAGATAAGCCTTTGTACTTGGAGCACACAGCACAGTGGGAATGAAATACAAGCAATATTAACAGTGAGAGCAGACAAGTAACAGTTCACGTCCCAGAACTGGTATGCAACTTACCTGTGTAACTGGATTTTCAGTGTGACCACATGATACACGTCTTGCAGCATGTCTGCTACCGTAGCATCAGGGGCATCTGTCACATAGGAGAGTGGAACGGGATTCCACTTCCCAACCTGGATAAGCCCTGCGGGATTTTTATTTTTCAAGGAGAGGGGGAGTGGGCAAGAAGGGCAGGGAAAAATTGAAAAAAAGTAATTTACCTGTTAATTCCTAGGGGCAAAAGAAATATCTGATTTTAACAAGATCACCACCTTTGTTTCTAGCCTCTTAAATCTGGCAAAACAAAAGAACACTCTCCCCAAAAACCCCCACCCACACACCACCAAGGATATGCTTTATCTATATTATGAAATTATACAAATGCATTACAGTAGAGATTTTTTTAATATGTATAGAAGTGTATTTTCCTAAGTTCCCATGAATTCAATAGGGCATGATATAATAGTTAGCGTTCCTCTTAATAAATTAGAAAGGATTTTGCAATGCAAGGACCGAGTACAAAAAGAAAAAAAAATACTTTGCAGTCTATAAAACCATCAGGAACAAAATAAAAGAAATAGAGCTGGATGTTCAGTCATAAATGCAAGTTGACTCTCAACAGTCCATCTGCTCAAATATGCTTTACACTTCCTTGTGGATCCTCAGTGGAGCAGATTATTAAGGTCAATAAGCATACTAATGATTCAGTTGAAGTCTTTTTTTTTTTCCTTAAACAACAACAAAAAAAGAATCTACCTCCACATTCCCCACGAACAAAACGTGCACGAACTAAACAAAAATACATTAAGGAAAAAAAATAATATACAGAGACAGAATCTGCAAGAAGTTTCAGAAGTGAAATCTGCATCGCATTCCTGAAAGAAATCCTGCCCCTCCCCCAAGACCCCACAAACAAACATAATTCATCATACAATTTCGTAATCTTATTTACCTTTTGCTTGGGCAGCAGAGCTGTGAGAATATCCAAGTGATAGCAATGCCATTTCAATCAGTTGGTTGAAAAGCATATCCTTCCTCACCAACACAAATTCTGCATGCTCCTCCTTAGAATCGTACTCAATGGCATTTTCATAATGTTCCACTACACAGAAAACTGGAAGCATACTTCCTATTAAAAAAAAATCAAATTTAACATGTTAAACTTGAGTTATAATAGAGTAGGTGGGTCTATACAGCGTTATGTAAATAGAACCTGTACGAACAGGCAGAGGAGGCATCAAGAATCATCACAAATATTTGATAAACATATTCCCTGAGCCCTTTCCCCTCGCCCTCCCCCAAAAAGAGAAAGTTCTACAAAACATCCATCTCTCTGAAAAGCAGAAATGCAAATTTACCTCGCTTGATCGGATACAGATTAAAGAATTACCTTCTATAGAAATAACAAGGTTGACTGAAGAGAAGTTGATTCTCTCTGTCCTGCCTGATTTGTTGTGAGTAGCAGGCAGCACGAGAACCTAAATACATACTGCAGATGTCTTCACTGTGAGCCATTTTAGTACCAGCTACATAATTTTGTTCGTTAACATTAAAACTTTCTTAGTCCTGCCAAAAATATTTAATTGCCTTCAACATCAACAACAAATCACCTTGCGTGTTACACATTCGCTCTGAAAAGAGCACACACGGAAACAAGGCAAAAGTTAACACTAATTCGTGCTTCATTCATTGAGTGCACTTGAGCCCTACTTTCACTCGCATCTTTAAGAAACAAATCATGATTTCAATGCCGGTTTAAGAAGTGTACCTGCAGTCTGGGGTGTTGTTATTTTTTTTGTTGCTTCCTGCACTTTACATTCTATATCTCTGGTATTCATTGCTATTTTGGTATGCCTGAAAGTAATTACTAATTTCTAGTTTTGCAGCATCATACGACAACCCCTTCCCTATGCTGCATAGGCTATTAAGCAAACAACCTTTTTCCCTTTCGCCTTTTTTTTTTCTTCTTCTTCTTTTTTTTTTTTTTTTTATTTTTTTTTCCTTCCTTTTGACAACAGAGAGAGAAGTAACAAATGACCTAAGCTGTTTTAGGGACAAAGTCTCTCCCGACAATCAGATTTCTAGACTTTGTGACAATCCCTCCCGGACGGAGGCAGATGACACGATGACCTCGGACCCGTGGGTTCAGGGCCCGGTCCTGTCCCGCTGCCTCCAGCAGCGCAGGTTAGGATCTCTTAATGACAGAAAGCAAAAGGGTTAAAAGCAGATGTACAGAACTGTCTTGTGGCAGCCTGCCAGAGGGGTATCATCTTTAGCATAAATGATGACAAGGGTTAT
Organism: Fratercula arctica; assembly: GCA_947846985.1. NCBI lineage: Eukaryota > Metazoa > Chordata > Aves > Charadriiformes > Alcidae > Fratercula > Fratercula arctica. The sequence goes on from CANTUZ010000002.1 coordinate 40,413,752, forward strand.
TTTAACAGGGCACCCAGGAACTCCAATTAGTCCTACAATGTTAATGCCTCTATAACCACTGCCCTCTAGACTTACGGAAACCTCCTAATCTGCTAAGGTGCACCAGACATACCAGAGTGGAAAAAGAAGATTTACTCTTGACAATAGATACACGCTTTTAAGACCGCATCTGTTGATTTGTGCTCTAACGTATAGCAAGAAATCACGATAAAAAAGATACCTCTTAAGCACGTATATTTAAACTACATCTGTTCACCAGAGAGTCAATCTCTGGCAAACAAACCCCTTCAGGCTCGCTTGGAAAAGCTCACAAACTCACTCCAGTTTGCCCAATAGGCTCAGCATGAAAGACAAGACTAAAAGCTTGCCAATATTTATGTAGTGCAGGAAGGAGCTTTTTTTTTTTGTCTTGGTTTTTTTTTTTTTTTTTTAAAACCTAAGTGAGACTGGTCAGGAAGGGAGAGAAGACCAAAGCAAAAGCAATACATGCAAATTGAAGATTTCTTCATTGGTTTCAATTAGGCTGTGAAGAGCTTTCTAAAACACACACACGCTTCATCTGCAAAAAAGGTAGTGGGGCTTTTCCCCCCCCGCCCTTCCAGGCTCCCACAATTGATGTTTGACCTACTACCATCTGACTCAGAGAGAGGTCTCAAAATTCTTAAGTAGTTTCACTGTTAATACCTGAAGATAAAATGTAAACAAAGCTTCATTTTAACAAATAGTGCAGATAGACTCCAAGACAGCTAAGAGCGTATTTGTTTCCCCCCCCCCCCCCCTTATCGGTTCCTACAAATTAAGCTACGGTCAGACACAAAACTAGCAACGCACAGGTACTTCGCTGCACATCAGTGCACTTTTTGCCAGGTACAGGGTCTCGTGAGGTGCAGTGTCCTGAAAAACGTGGTACTTTAACCGATTCGTGAGAACCAACCTCCTGGCTAAATTCTGATGTACAGCGTAGATTAGATTATCAGAGGTGGATCCTGGTAGTGCGACACAGGTATCGTCTGACTACAAATCGAGCCACTAAATCTTTTAGCAAACTGTCACTAGCGTCCTTCTGTTAATGTGAAAAATGTTATACAGGAGAGCACAATCTCAGCTGGCTGATCGCTCCTGCTAGTACTTGGCAAGACCTCCAAGTGCAGCAACTCCATAACCTTCTAGTATTAAAGGGGAGAGCATTGGTCAGTGCTCGCTGCTAAAAATACAGCATGATTTAAACCTGAAGGCAGTGTTAGAGCTTTTGCTGAAGGTTTACGAGTCTGTGTAAACAGCACGTCTGCCATAAGGAGCACTGAAGTCTGTAGAATCCTTGTCTAAAACTGTCCTGGCATTAAAGTTTGCTGTGCAAATATCACATAATACCAGAGACAGCTGAAATCTCCTATTTAGGAATTTATGGAACTTATATGTTTGCAGGCGTCAGAAAGTCCTTTTTATATAGCCCCACTGCTTCACTGTACAATATTAATGCACTCGGCTTGAAAAGCCGTAATAAATTATATTTTTAATGCTCTTACCCTGGCTTTCTTAAGATGCATACATTCTTGGCAAACAATCAATAAATAGGGTAATCATGAGCAGAGGCCAAAGAATTTGCTGAAGTGCTGTTTTTCCATTTTTAATAGATAAAGATCTAACAATACGGACTGCTGTGTCTGTTCATTTCAGGATCAATATATTCTTTGTTTTCGCCAAACCAAGGAAAAAATAAATGATTGTACGATAAATGTTATGCATCAGACACAATGAAATTCCTCTGCCTTCTAACTTTGTGCGTTTGACAGTCTTGGTTGCATTTTGCACTCTGCTTACCAAATGCAAGAAAAATATGGATTATAAACATACACCGATTATACTGAGAAAAGTAGAGGCTGTTTTAAAACAAATGCCAAATTACATGCAGCATATTTTGATTTAAATTAGAAAACCTGCAGGACACGGTCAAAAAGACTTGCACATTTTGATAAGCAAAATTTATAGATTACCGTCCATTAAAAGTATTTTCAATGCAAACAAAAGCCATCCATATACAAACATCAATGATTCTAAATGTGCCTTTTCCTTGTGTAAATGTCTAATTACAGCAAACCAGCCACTGAAAAATATGACACCCAAGTTGTTCATTGTTCAATAATGAATTGTACTTAAGAAAATAAACTGCGAAGATTGACATCATAAATGACTTCTCCAATGTGATACCTAAAGATTTACACTCTCTCCTTTCAACCAACTTGCAACTGTTATGGAAATACTGCTGCCCTTCCAAGCTTGGACCATCATTAAGAGGAAAGGCGAGAATTTGGTTTGGGGGTTCGCTATTTACTCTTAGATATTTTTGTGTTTCTTAGCCCAACGCTCACTCAAAGAATTAATGCATTGTATTACTTCTATTGCAATGTAGGAATTTGCTTTAATCAGGGCAGTTAGCCTTTACCTTAACAAAAATCAGACTCCACCCTGTAAAGCAAGATGCTCCACCCAAGCATGAAGCTTACATTTCCCAAATGTGATTTATATCAGAGTTGGGAATATATAGTATTTTAGAATGGAGATTTAATCCTGAAATATAAATGAAGCAGAGTCTGCAAAAGTATGCTTTCCCCCCCCCAAATATTATAAATCATATTTCTCTAATGCAGAATTATCAAAAGTGTTACCTTTTCTAATATTAGTTTTCATCAGGTGTCCAGAGTGTTTTAAAGGCACTCCTTGCATTTTAGTTCCTGTACTTCCAAGTCTTCCTCTTCCTAATGGGCTCCCATTCTGTTCCAAGCGCGCAATTTTGGCTGGTGGACCCTTCGGATCGCTTACATTGTTAGACATTTCTGAATGTTCTTTCCCCTGAGTTGCCTCGTTCAAATGATCCATACTCAGTCCCGCCTCTAAAGATCACCTGCCATGATTCAAAAAAAAAATATATATGTTGTACACGTGTGCGCATATGTATACGTACACAGCCTGCACATGTACAGAGAGAGATATATATGTATTGTAAGCTCATAAAGAAGACTAAATAACTATTTTAACTGGAAAGAAGATGCCTTTTTTAAAAGAAACAAACTTATTCTCCAAAAATGACCTCATACCCCAGTTTATAGAGAGATCGCATCATAATCTGGTGGAAATATTTTTTTAAAAGCCAACTATAGTACCCCTTTAAAAAAACAAACAAACAAACAAACAAACAACTTCAGAGATATTCTACTAAATCTGAGAGAGACTAAGACTCATATAAATGATGATGATTGTCAAGGTATGTGCTCCAACACAGCTATTGTTACAAATCTCACAGAAAGGTTTGTTATTAATCCCAGGTGTTTTTATTGCGTTAAAAGAGAGAGAGAGACACAGATAGAGAAAGAAAAAAGATTCAAGTGAAACATTTCTCCATCTACTCGATTAAAAAATGGATGCACAACAATAGAGAGACTGTTAAAACTTTAGTTGAGGGAGCAACAGATTTATTAGAGATGTAGAATATTGACCATTTACAAGTCGTCCCCCCCTTAAAAACAAAAGTTAGAAAATAATTTAACATTTAACTTCAGAAAGCAGTGGCGGGAGATGGTTGCTTTTGAGTTTCCTAACCAAAATTATACAAAGAGGTTATCAACTTTTGCAAAGTTCAAAATATGCATATGAAATTTTTCAGATGTTAAGCTTTGAGTGTTAAATGGAGTAGTTTATTGAATTAAGAAAAATAACCGAGAAGGTAGCGTCTCACAAAACAACACTAGAAAAAACCCCACAATTTCTACAGTACTTTTCTAGCCCTTAAATATTAAAAAAAAAAAACCAAACCGTACCCTGAGTGATGCTAAATTACGTGCTGGCACAGCTATTTGAAACCAAAAACCAGAAGTAATTTCAATAGCAAATTAAGAAAATGTTAGCATGCCTGTATTTGCCTTTTTATAAACTTTTGAAACCTCCGTTCAGGAATAACAATTCCAGTGAAATCACTAAAAATCTCCCAAGCCTAGAACATAACGGAGTAAGTTTTGAGGATTTTTGTCACTCATCAGAACCTGTTTTGCCAAGTACATCGAAAAAAAATTTACTACTCAGTTGCTGAGAACAGAGACATCTTTCTGGTTGTGATTTCATTCATCAATACTGTTGCGATTGTTACGTATTTTACCTGAGAAAGGTGTGACTATGCTGACAATTATGTTATTTATATAATATAATCACTAAGGACAGGTGACTAGACATTAATTTATGACCTAGTATTTACATTAGCAAGTACAAATACTAATACTGGGGAAGTCATATTTAGAAAGACTGGTGTGAATCTGATAATTGCTACTTTCTTTCAGTTGCCTAGTAATTCAATACATTTTCTGCACATTTCATAGCAAAGCTATTAAAGCCTAAACATCTTGGGATTTTTTTTATACTTCTATGTTGTTAGTATATATGCCAATGACTATTCCGTAAACTATTTTTTTTCTTGTTTGAACACTGTGCTGCTTTTCCCGATACGGTGAAGTAAGAGGTAATATATTAATCTGAACGTTTACAAGCAACCTCAAGAATGCCACTGAACAGCTGAAGTTCAGAAAATCGTTATTTTTCCTTTTTTCCTTATGCTGTAAGGTGACAGGCTAAGATTTACCATTCATCTTGATCCCACCTGTTTTAGGTCGTTTGTCTCATTAACAGTAAACGTACCTGTTTTAGCCACTTTTTGAAAAGATTTTTTTTTTTTTTTTACTGTGTTAACTGCAGCCTAAGCAAAGAATTACAGGCTCAAACCGTTACACATCTTCCGATGTTTCTGACGATGCTAACACACTATAGGGCTGCTTTTCTGAGACTGGTCTCCCTCAAGAATAAGAGGATTAACAAAAAAAGAAAAGAAAAAAAAAAAAAGGGGGGGGGGGGCGTTAAAAAAAAATAAAGCAGCAGCCTGAAACAAGAAAATCCTTGTCACTTTTGGCAAGTTCAGAAGTACTCTAAGGCACCGAGGTTCTTTGCAACAAAAAGTATCTAGTCATCATGAGTCAGAATCCCACTACATCACGTACAGTGAATAAAAGTGATAGATCGCAGTTTAGTTAATACACTGGCTACAACCAAAACACCAAATGGGTCATTTTCGCTTGGCCTGAGAATACCCACCCATCGGCATCCTTTCACCGCTTAGTCATCTTGTAAAAAGCTTTATGTTACAAAGCAAAATTACATGCACATAAAACACCTAATTTACTCATTTAAACTCCATGCCCAAGGCTAAAGTTCACTGAAACCTCAGTTTGGAATAGTGATGAGCAACAACCAGCGTGGCCTGCCCAGGGAGAGGGTTGCAAGGGAAGAACCAGCATCTCCGCCGGTGCCAGGCCGAGGAGTTTCCCCGGCTTTCGCACGGAGGCATCCTTCACAACTACAAGTTTTCAGCACAGGCGTATGGAGAGAAGAGCACAATTTCAAGGCAGCGTTTCCCAGAGACGGGCGTACGCGTACGGGCACACCGCGCAATTTCTGAATGAGAGTCGGTGCGCTATCTCCTTTTGTCGCGATGTAACGCCGCCGGTATTATATTATTTCTTTCTCTCCTCCGGAATCAGCCCCCTCCCCATGCCTTTTCCCCTCCTCTTCCCTCCCTCCCCCATAAAAACCCATAATCACATTTGAGAGAGGCTCCGCACTTATCCGTTCCATATGGCTCTCACAATCCAGGCCAAGCTTTCCCTGTGACCTTTTAAAGAGACAAAGAAGCAAAGTACTTATCTAGAAACAGAAACACTGCAGTTTTCTGAGTGAAATTAGCAAAACCGACCCGAAACTCACCACTTCAAAACTTGACAGCATATAAATAACAAAAACAAAGGAGGTTTTCCTTTGCAGCCCGAGCTCTTGAAGAGGAAGAAGTTCAAGACTGATGTTTTCTATGTCCCCCCCCTTTTTTGGAGGGGGGGGGGGGGGGGGGAGGGGGGGGCAGCAGACCCGAGGACTACTTCCCCTAATATTCTCTCTTTTTTTTTTTTTTTTTCCTCTTTTTCTTGTTGCTATTTTCCTCTAGGCGGGGAGGGGCAAAAATAGATAGCGAGAAAGAGAGTAGCCATGAGCAAAAATGGCAATGGCCAAAAAAAAAAAAAAAAAAAAAAAAAAAACAGATTAAATATCTTTTGAGAGAGCCAGTTCTCGAGGTTTAGCAACGGAAGAAGGAGCTGAAGATCAAATTGATCAGACAAGTGTAACGCTCAAAACGAGGAATTCGTAATAATAATTGAAAAAAAAAAATAAAGTAGCAGGTCTAAATTGAGGTGGAGGGTGACTTAAGTCTAGCTATCCTTTCAAAAATAAAAGCAATGCGTACAGGAGCAAGTGAGAAAGGGTGTTATTAAAAAAAAAAAAAGCAAAGAAAAAAAAAGACAGCTTTTCTATCCAGTGTGAAGAGCAGAAAGTCTACTTCTAGGTTGTCACTTACACTATTATTCTCCAATAAGCACCCAGAGGAGCAGCACACACAGAAGGAGCCCGCTCCCCTCCCCCTCCGCAAAAATACACACCGTAACAGCCCCCAAACTTTCTGCGGAAACCTCAGCCCCAGAGATCGCTACTGTAGATAAAAAAAAATTTAAAAAAAAAAAAGTGTAGAGAAAATTGCAGGAAAAAGGCACTAAAATGCCACTTTTAATCTCGCCTTTGCGGTCCGGGGAGAAAAAAAAAAAAAAAAAAAAAAAAAAAGGCAGAGAGGACCTGTCTCCTCTCATTTACCGGGGGCTGTTGTGCGAGTGAGGGGGGAGAGAGGGAGCGAGAGGAGGGGAGACAGAAAAAGAACAGAGGGGAGGAAGGAAACACACACAACAAGGCACACCACCACCACTACAAAAAGTGACGAGGTTTCGCTCCCTCCGAGTCCAAAACCGGGAGAAATTACAATTAAAAAAAAAAAAGACAGCAACCCCCCAAAATACCAATCCTCTCTATGAAGAAAAAAAAAAAAAAAAAAGCCAATAAAAAACTGGTTCTGCTTCTGCAAAGAAAAAAAAAAAAAAAGGAAGAAAATCTGGGAACTCCGAGAAGAGTTACTCGCAAGAAGGGGTAAAAAATATAAAATAGAAAGGTTGCAAAAAGCCAACAACAACAACAAAAACCAAGCCAGCGAAAAAAAAAACCCCAATAATAATTTGAAAAGAATAATAATGGTAGGCTTTGTTGGGGGGTTTTTTGCGTCTTTTTTTTTTTTTTTTTTTTTTTTTTTTTTTTTTTTTAATTCTCGTTTCCCCTGGCTGGCCGAGTATGGTTGTTATTTAGGCCGGTTTGGTGGTTGTTGCTGGATGTTACATGGATATATGTATGTGTGTGTGTGTGTGTGTGTGTGTCCCCGGACGGAGCTGCCTTGCTCTGCTCTCTCCCTCTTCCCCCCCCTCCCTTTCGCCCCCCCTCCTCTCCTCTCCCTCTCTCTCTGTTTCTGTCCCCATTAAATTATTAGTTGACTCATCACTACTCCTCCTCCCGCTGCTGCCGCCGCCGTCCCCTGCTCGCAGCCTCCTCTCCGCTACCGCTCGCTGCCGCCGCTGCTGCCGCCGCCGCTTCTTCTTCCTCCTCCTCATTTTAATACAAAATAACACCGAGGCCACCGGCTTTTTTTTTTCCTTTTTTTTTTTTTTTTTTTTAAAAAAAACCAGCCCCGAGACGGGAGGAGGAGGAGGAGGAGGAGGAGGAGGGCAGCCTCCCTCCCGCTGCTGCCCAGAGCCCTTCCCCGGCGGCCCCGGATCATCCGACGCGTCCTGGGAGAGAGAGAGAGAAAGTGGCAGAGGAGGAGGAGGATGAGGAGGAGGAGGATGAGGAGGTGGCTGTGGTGAAGGAGAGAGGCGTGGGGGAGGGGAGGCCGGCGGGGGAAGGGAAAGGGGGGGATCGTGCGAGGAGAGGTGGCAAAGGGGGACCGCAGCGGGGAGGGGGCGCCGGGCCGGGATGGGGCGGGGGTGGCCGGCGGTAGGTGAGCGGAGATGGCGGTGTTGGGGGCGGGTGGGGGGAGAACGACACCGGGGGAAGAGGGCGTGCGGCTTCCGGGCGCGCACGAATTTGCAGGCAGCCGGGTGCGGGTGAGGCGGCCCTGCCTGCGCCGCACACAATGCCCGCCGCCCCGCTCCCGCTCCGCTCCGCTCCGCGCCCCGCCGCGCAGCCAGCGCGCCCCCCTGCGCGCCGCGCACGGCAGATGGGGGCCCGCGGCGGAGGGGGCGAACCGGTGTGGAGGAAGGGGGAGGAGGGGGGGACAGCGGGGGCGGGGGGGGGGGGGGGAGAAGAGGAGGAGGAGGAGGAGGAGGGGCGGCGGTGAAGGCTGAACAATATCCTGCCGGCGCTGCCTGCGCAGCCCCCGCCCCTCGGCGCGGAGGCTGCGCGGGCCCGGCCGCGGCGGGCAGGTGCACAACGGCGGCGGGGAGGAGAAAGGGGGGGGGGCGGCCCCCGGGGAGGCAGCAGGCGGCGTGGGGGGAGAAAGAAGTTTTTCCTCTTCCCCCCCGCCCCCCCCCGCCCCTTGATATCGTCAGCGATGAGCGAAAAGCACCAGGCACATTTTTTAAAAGGACCAAAGGTTGGGTGAGAGACAGTCGTCGTCCCCTTTCCGTGGGGGGCATCATCCACGCGAGAAGGATGAGTGTGGCCAAATCATCCCGCAAAGGTACCCGCAATACGTACATCGCTGCGTGCTCATAACCCCACCGCCACGCGGGATGTCACAAAAACTCGCCCTGCGTCACCTCTGCGGAGCGGGACGTGAAGGCCACCCGTATGAGGTGAAAAGGCTGAAAGGTGGTAACGTATTGACAAAATAAATAACTGCGAGACAGGCATAACTTTTTTTCCCACAATGCACTCGGGAGAGGGGAAAAAGTAACCCAACTAGACAAACTTGAAAGCAACAAGTTTGTACAAGCTGCGAGATAAGGGAAAAATTAAACTTCTTTATTGATAAAATGCATAGTGTTTGAGTATACCATGCCTAAAAGGAAAAGTTGCATCATCAACCAAAGCAAACATGAATTATCGCACAGGCAGATACATAGCCAAAATGTTTAGGGTAGTAATTTAAGAAGAAAAACAACAACAAAAAAAACCCCATGCCAAACTGCACATACAAACTTGAAGCAGCCGCCAAAGTAGGCAAGTGGGGAGGCCAGTACCAATTCTGTAATACACAAAGTAGCACCGACTCTGAACAAAGAAAAGGCGAATCAATAAACCTATAAGGAGCAGAATTATCACTACTCATATATTACTTCCTATAAAACAAGAGGAACGCATCCAGACTAGGTAAAGAAACAAGCTGACGTTCACTGAAATAAGCACAAACAGCATACAGGGCATGCAGGAAAAAGAAAAATAGTAATAGGGTGAAATACATGAAATATTTATCATATTCAGCAAGGCGCAAAATAGATTATAATCTCAGAAGCAAAGAAATGGCGATGCTCAAAAACAAGCGCGCTGTTACATACGGCTGTTTTTCAAAGCAGCGCAAGTGGAGGTGGAACACATAGGAAACATGGAAAGTTGTACACATGTTGCATGTCCTGAAAAAGGTTACTAAGATTGTTACCGAGAGTGCTGAAAAGGAAAAAAAACAAAACCAAGAAGCACGTTTCACAGAGAAAAACAAGGGAAAAAGTAGGTGACGTCTTCCATACCATATGATCAAGGGATAACTGTCTAGTGGGTTGTTTATTTAGAAACCAATTTTTTTTCCAACAAGATAGATTGAGTGTTATTCAGTCCCTCTAAAAAAAAAAAAAAAAAAAAGGGAAAAAAACGAGAGAATTCTTTCCCAATACGTTTGAATACTTGGAGGAAAAATGGTGTTAACTAGTTGAATTAAAAGTTTGCGGACAAAATGGAAAATATCAATATTATATCATTTTCCGTCCTTTTCAGGAAAGCCTGATAGAGTAAACTTCAGCAGTGAGCAAGACTGACCGCTAAAGAAGACAATCATGAAAGATGAGAGAGTTTCAGCTGGCAGTATGCTGCCTGCAGTGTGATGAAGGAAAAGGGACAGTGAAGACAAGTGGAGAGATGCAGAGCTGATTAGAATAGAACAGATATTTAAAACTATGATTTGGAACAAGATTTGGGACTAAAACACCACCTTAAAAAACGATTACCAGATATGACAATAAAAGTAACAACAAAAAAGGTTAAAATCTGTTCTAAAATAACTTTTGCCTTGGTGTTTACAAACCATTCCCTTCATGGTCAAAAAACCCTTAAAATGTTCAGATTAAAACAAAGTGATTAATCTAAAAAGCAGAGACAGTGAATTAAAGGAGCAGGGAGATAACAATCTGATAATACAGGAGCACAGAAGGCCTAATAATGATATTATTATGCACACTAACCAAACACTGACAAACAAATATTCTGTTAATTATATAATCATGCATATGCTTCCTATGCTTGAGATAGATGATTATGGAAAATAACTCTCTTCTTGAAACTGCGTATATGTACTAAACCTTATAAACTCCCTACAACATGGATTAATCTAATTCCCGTGCATCACTTATGCCTGGTAAAGTATTTACTAGACTTGGAAGGCTGAGCATGGAACCCCTTGCTTTGACTAGAAAGCACGAATTACTGCTGCGTCTTGACATACAGACAACAATCAGATTTTTCTTATCAATACCAAGCTACTTGGAATAAATTCAAGATTCAAGATATCTGATTTTCATTTGACCTATTCCAATTTGCACTTCACTGTTGTCAGCTTTGATATTAAAATGTTGCACCAGAATAAAGATATTTAGAATAAAAACATATATAAAGAACAGAAGATGAATAGATATTGTCATGGATACATATGCAGGCAATCATTTAAACATGTGGCAATAGTAACCACGTTTTTCATAGCTTCTAGTCAACATACAGCGGATGAATATATGCTTAATAAAGCTTATTGATCCTTAATAAAGTTGTTGCTCTGTGTTTATGATATGTGACTGCATTTTGCGCTGGGTTGTGTTGAAATAAGACAAATACTTAAAAAGTTGGACTGTGTTTTTTCAACCCCAGGGTGAATTAACTCTCGAGCAGCAGTCTCAGTAGCTGCAAAACAAAACAAATTCTCCAGCGTGGCATGCTGCCTCGGTGCCTCCTAAGGTCTCTATTCCAATCTTTTCTTGTTCAAAATAAATTAGGAAATATGGGCCCAAGTCTTGAGGCTTGGCTCTTGTGCAACGCAAACAGAAATGACCTGGCAGCGGAGCAAAACCAGCATGGCTGTGTATTCGCTTTTATCAGATTTCTTTGGGGAGATGAGGCTGATTGGGTTTTATACATACGTACTTCTGACAACTCTGCAGCCATTTGGGTAACTGGTAAGCGCCAGCCCATGCTGGAGGTGATGCAGAGCTGTGCAGCGGCAGCGGGACTGCCGGGAAACTCGCTTACGTGGGGATTTGAACCCCTTTTCCCCACTGCAAGGGGTGATGCGTGGCTAAGGGTAACTGCTGGCCAGCAAGGCAATGATAACACCAATCCCTGGCTTTCTGAAGGTAAAGATCTGTCGCCAAAAGGTGGATGGCTCCCCGCTGGGCTTGTGCCAAATTGCCACAGGGGTTAGGGGTTAGCCAGAAGCGTGGGTTAAGGGGAAGGATGCACCCTGCTGCCCTGTCTCATGTCTGTCTGCGCCAGCCTTGGCCCAGCCACCGCTGCGGCGTGGAAACAGTCCCACGGCCCCTACAAGTTCCGCACCTCTGATTGAAGCCATTTTTCAGTCTCCTCAGAGCGACTTCCCCTCTGTTTTGCCCTGAAAAACGATACTTGCCTGACACCACTCAAAACACTTGAACCAACCTGACTGCGGCAATCTCAATTTACATACGACCCAAGAAGCCGATGCGCACCGATGTGAATCACAGTGTTCTGCGACATCCCCCACGCTGAGCTCCAAAGTTACATACCAACCTAGATTTTTTTTTTTTTTTTTTTTTTTTGACTGCAACCTGCCCCAGCCCGGATAGGATGCCTGTCAAAAAGCAAAAGTGCTATGAATTTCATTTCACTGAAAGGCATCGCACACAAGCTGTCGTCCCCTCTCACATTTTGCATGAGCAATTTCTGCTCGTTTGTGCGCTCTCACACACGATGTCCTGAAACAGTTACGTAAAATGAATATTTAACTTACAACAGTCAGCTGTATCGAACTGCACTTAATTGCTTATTAAGTGCAGTAAATTATCCTTACGATATTCGTCAGAGGTGAAAAACCTACATATATGGCTACATGTAGTGCATTCATTAGTTTACGGACCCCAAATCCCTTGGAAAGTATCAGATATCTACACAGTGTCCCATGGTGCAGCATTTTGTAGTTGGATGTCTCAGCTAGCTTGCAGATATGTAAAATCATATACAAACAGACATCTCCCTATTGATTGCCTCTGTGACGAGGCTCGTTTACTCCTGCAAACATTTTCTGCAGTGTATTTCAATCACGGAATCTTCTTTTAAAAATAGAGCTGAATAAGAATATGCAAAATGTGGGTTTGGGTGAAACAAGTTACTTTTCGTCAACTACCGCACTATTTTGCCTGAGTCCCTTTCACAGCTGTACGTCTATTTTGACTAAGATGCTTGTACAGATGAAGTACCTGCATACACTCGCTGATGTGGCCCTGACAGTCATTTCAGTTCACCCCTTGGTGCCAGATGAGTCACAGAGAAGCAAAAGGCTGGAAGAAAATTATGGAGTAAAACCCAACAGAACCGTTTGGCGCAATGAAGAGAAGGGTGAATGTGACCACTAATGAGGATATCCTTCACCTCTGGCTGCCACAAGAAATCCTATCTGGTTGCAGCTGTAATAGACAGGTGTCCACCTTCCCATAAAAGATCACAGTAATGAATATTAATGGCTTAATCACATAAATCTTACTCTGTAGTTGCATAGTCTCTACCTGCTATGCGGACAAGCCGAGTTCACTTCCTAAGTGTATCAGCAGTGCAACTATCTATATGCTATTTAATATAAACCAGTATTTTTTATGACTCTGGATTTCAGAACTACTTCAAATAAAAAGCTTCAGCTTAAAAAAAAAAAAAAAAAAAAAAAAAGAAGGCATTTTGTGGACCGTATTCTCTTCCATCCGTAACAGTAGACTAGATCCATGATGAGTCATGCTCGTAATTTCCATGTGGCAGCTACAGCCAACTGCTTCCACAAAAAAGAACAAACAAAAAAAATGTAATAGAACTTTATATAATAATATTTAATGCAATTAGGTAGCTGGAAGAAAGGAGGAAAGCTGGCATCTTAGAATCAGCCAAGTTACCTATGTCGTAAGTTCAGCAAGTTGTGAATTTCACAGTTTTCTCCCCAAAGGTATAATTTTTAGGCTTCTCATGAAGATGTTAAATGTGGGTTATGGGGAGATGAAAAAAGAGTGGTTCCTGTTGAAACATTGTCACAGCACTAGGTAGCTCCTAGGCATGAGATGGGCATACAACTCTTCCTGAAGAAGAGTTGGTTGATAAGCAGTTATTTTAGGGATGTGTCTGAATAGAAACTCTATTAATTTAATAGTATGTGAACCATGACCCCCAGACATATACATCAGCAGAGCTCCAGTTACTTTTACTTGTTAAAAGGAAAGTAGCACCAAGTTCTCTCCCAAATGTTTTGCAATGTTGTTGACCAATTCTGCTTCTTTTCCCTTTCTCGACTCCTTCCAACCACCATGTTTCTCCCCCAGTCAAAAAAAAAAAAAAAAAAAAAAAAAAAAAAGGATGCATTTAGGAATACAGAAGTTTAATCCAACAATTCTGGGTGAGGATGATTTTCACACAGCGCAAGCAAAGCCGCACATTATGGTAGAGAACAGTCTGAACCCTTGCGGTTAGCACTACGGAAGGATTATTCCGGCATTATTAGCTAGAGCTCAGATGCTTGCGCTGTTGAGCTCAAACTGCAGTGATTTGTTATACAGGAATACTTCATCAACGGGCAAGCAATCGTCTTTTTCTTTGACCTGATAGTATGAATAAAACCTACCAATAAAAATTGAAAACGTGAAAGAGTTTAAGTCTAAGGAAATGGTTAGAACTGATTGATGACTTGAACTATGTCAAACTTTCATTATGAAACCCAAAACCACATGAAATGTCCTGTTTCCAGTTTCATTGTTAACTCAGAACTCTGCCCAGGTTCTGCTACACTTTTTCTAAGGTTCAAAACCTTTTAAGTAAAACTGTGCATCTACTTACGGCCAAACTTGGCAGGAGTCAATATTCATTGTACATAAAATACATGCAAAATGTGTGGTTTTGGTGTAAAACAAATTGAAAGTTGGTGGTTTTGGCCGAATTGTTTTTTCTTCTAGGGCTCCTTCCAATCTCAAACTCCGATGATTCCACCGTAACAAAGACTAAACGAATGAGTTTTTCACAGTTCTTTTCAGGAACAATTAGCTGTTAATATTCGCAGCTCTTTTAAGGAATAAGGTACCTGTTAATATTCAGGCGCTAACATAAAAAAGGTTTAGCATATGCAGTGTCACTAAGATAAAGGTCTTTTATACATGTGCCAGAGTATACTCAGTTTAAATGCAAGCAACATAAGGCAAAACCAAGTCACTTCAAAATGTTACTCCAAGTACCCTGTAAATGTTCGCAGTACTTGTCCCGATTTAGAAAAACAGCAAAAAAAAAGGAGAAATTGACAAAAATGTATTCAAGTATTTAATGTATGTATTTGCCAAAACAACCACACTTCTAGATTTCCTGCTAAGCGGCTACAATGGAAACAAACTGAGATGGAAAGCTGGAGTTGGGAACCCACCAGAATACTACATTTTTAAGGCAAAATTAAGTTAATATTTATGATAGTTCATTTATGCTCATGCAAGCACTAAAAAGAAATGCCTGGATAAGGGTGTAAAAATGAGTTCTGGCATTAAATACAAAAATTTGGGGGAAAAGTTTGCATTCTGCGTTGATGTAAGAATAGCTGAGTAAGAAGAAACTGAGGCATGCACATGAAGTTTCCTAGCAGAGCTTCAGCTGTGATACAAGAGATAACATTTGAAACTAATCATTTTCATAGTATCTGTCTTCATTTCCTTAGGATCTCTTCTATGTAATTTGTTTCTGGCAGGTTATACTACAAACTCCTTCCTGTACTAGATTTTTTTTCTTCAGAAACATTGGTAAAATGCTCACCAGAAATTTTGAAATATTCTGCTCGTGAAAAAGATATGGTGCATTCTCTCAACTCATTTTTCTTTCCTAAGTGTACAGACAGAAGATCTCTCTGCACCACATCTGAAAACGTGCCGCTTCAAAGGTGGGTGGAGCCAGGTGAAGAAATGCTCCAAATTATTGCAGTCATAGAAAAGTAATGCCCAAATCAACTTACCTCCGTGTTTCTGAAACACGGGACACCTTCAAATACAAGAATCCTTCAATACTCTGCCACGAATGAACTATGCAAAACCCCTGTCATCTCACAGCCAAGCCCATGCTTAAAGCTCTTTTAGATTCCTTTATTTTGTGTGTAAAAAGAAAAAGAAAACATTTAGCTCTCCTTTTACTTCATACCAATTGGTTGTCGCTGCGGGCATATCGCAAAGTGGTATCGTCTTTTTTGCTTGATTTAGGTCTGTGAAAATCTTTCCATGACCGAAAGAAATATTATGCCCAGTCCGTACTGAACTTTTTAATAAAACGCAGTAAGGCAATCTGCTTCATTGTCAAATGATTGAAAGAAATTTAATTAATGCCTTTGGAGGGAACGCCTATATAAGTATCACAATCACAAGAATGTGCATATATGCATACATGAATACGTATGCACAGCCACAGTCTGCCCTGTTGCTTTAATGTCATAACACTATAGGCCATGAGCAGCTGAAGGCAGAAGTGAACTCATAGAATTTAAAATATAGCGCTGACACAATTTTAAGGTTAAATGACATTGTGTAATTTATTAGAAGATTAAATGCCGGCTGCATCACAGGACAATTTAGCCCTAGAGAAGGCAGTAAAGAAATGCCATCAGACAAACAAATTAAAAAGGGTAAGTTAGAAACAGGGGGAAATGAGTTTATGCCACACCGACAAAACCAAAAAGAAACAAAAAAAAGCCCAAACCCAAAAAGCAAAAAACACAAAGATGCATGAAAAGCAGTATGCTATGTTAGATGTTTATCTATACATAAGAGACAGGTGTCACAAAAACAAAACAAAAAAATCACGAAGCTAAAGAGAAACTTTAACTCACCAGTTTCCATCTGTTATATCTGAATTCATGCATAATTGATTATCCATGACTGGTAGGTTCTTTTTTTTCACTAGCCTAACACAGTTTTCTAAACATTATGTGTTAAATCACCACCAAAGTAAAGGGTGTTTGAGAAACCGTAAGGGCAGAATAAAAATTTTTTAATGAAAAATAACATGTCAGTTAATAATAGAGCTGACCTATGTTTAAGAGAGAAATTTTAATCATGTGCATATTAAATATTAATAACCTATTCTGTTATTGTTATAATAAGGTTAAGTAAGCTTCTCCATGCTTAAGGAAAGAGAAAAAGTAGGAACATGTAACAGTGAAAAAAAGCGCTGAGAAGCAGAGACATAAGGAAAATGTGTCAACAATAAACAAGAGGAAATGAGAAAGAAGGAAAAGATGAAGGTGGAAACTAATCTCTATGTGTCATTATGACTGCCAGAGTACTGGCAAAGAAGCAGCATCCTTTTATTTCAATTTTAATCATTTCTGAATTTTAATACCCTGCTCCTTTTGTAATTCTCCTGGCATTCCCTATATGCATCCATCCCAGCCAAAACACCAGTGTAAATTAAATGGCACACAACCACACCACTGATGTAGTTCTCCCGGTAGAACCAACCGAGTGACCAAAAAGCAGAGAAGGTACAACTACTTTGTGTCCCCGCAGACCACTGGCCAATTAAGTGACTTAATGTTCTTCAATTCCTTTAATTTTGAAAAGAAGGGCAGTGGTTAGGTAACCCAGCAATATAGAGCCATTAAAAAAAAATAAAGCAAGCCAGTAGTAATACAATAATCAGTGACCATCAGGGCCTGGAAAAATGAGTTTGCTCTCACTGGCACTAAGGAGCATCACATGATTATTTAATTACAGCTCTAATTTTTGTCTCGTGGATGGCAACATATCAACAATTAATAGGGCAAATAGAGGAGACTGCATTTTTAAAGAGACAGAACCTACATGAAATACTGCTTGGAAATACAATTTATCAGGCAGTATAATGCTTCTTAAGGCATATCTGTCATCATGCCACACATAAAAAAAAATCTGCTCGTTCAATTTTCTTGCATGGTACCTATAAAATTCATCTGGAGCGCCGACAAAATAGTAACTACACCTATGAGTATCCTAACTGTCATTTTAAGTGGCAATCCAGAAGCCAGTTTCTCATAGGACATGCAGTCCAAATAAAGGAAGTAGTGGAATCACAGGTTTCAAATGTAAAAATGTTGCAAAATTATTACATCTTTTATCTTAAAAAGATTGTAACAAAATTCTCCAGGAACGGCCAAAAGGATTATGGTATTCAGTGAGTCAAGTGAAGAAAAAAAGACAGAAAAAACGAGTCAATAACATACAGTCGATGGGACAGAGATTGATTTTGATTGATTGATTTTACTGTGAGATTTTCTTACAAAGCGTACTGAAACTAGGGGCTCGACACCAATATTGTACCGTTCCTGCGCAAGACTGCTAGCTGAGAAGCGAAAAACAAAACCCAAAAGAGGACACACATATGATCGATTGAAAAGCTCTGCTCTAAAATGCTTGGATGCGGTTCCCGTTGTGCCTTGTCCTGCAGTGACCGCAGTGCAAAACACGGGGAACTGTGGGAAGATCCGTATGCGGAGGAGCACTTTTCACAACCTGCACAATTATAGGAATCTTCAGATGTAACAAAAAAACCCTCTTATTTTATGCACCTGATCTTCCTTGCAAATGTACTCGCTTTTCCACAGCAAAGTGTGGACCAAGTTATGAATCCCATAAATTTACATTATCCAGAGCATATTTCAGACAATATTCAATATCTGACGTGGGAAAGGCAAGCTGTAAACATTAAGCCGTACATGTGAAAAACCTACCAAACTACTCTTAGTTTGTTTTTTTTTTTTAATCTTACTTCTCAATATATAACTTAAACATGCTTTTTCATTTGGTATTCTAAAATCTATCCTCTGATCAAGCAAAGAAATGCTGAATTTGGGTCTTTGAACAGAAAAAAAAACCCAAACCCCAAACTGCTAAACAACAGTTCAAGTATTACTGCAAAAAGAAGTGTAACTACAGAAGAAATACTGTTACAATAAATGCCCCATTCCTCCCAAAAATTGTGTAAAATTAAGTTATTTCATTGAAGACATGAACATTCTGGATTGGAGATCTTAATCTAATCTTAAAAAGAAAGGTGGCAAGCAAGAGCTTGTATGTAAAAGTATATATCATTCTTTTTTATGCACTGGTTACTATACAGATAACATGTCTCACAAAGACTGTAATTAAATGTCTAGTGCAGAAGTAACACTAAGAAGCATACAGTATTATTATGTTACAATGAATCCTTAGAAGCTAAAACTGTCATTTTTTAAGTTTTAAGATGCCTTTAATTATTCTTGAGACTTCTTACATTTATCGAGGAAGCCCACCTAGGATGAAACGCATTAATGATTAAAAAACTTTCTAATATGGCTCTCCACAAAAATATTAATTTAATCTTTGATTATAAACATTTTAAAACTCACTCTGCGATTTCCCTCCGCTTCATTTTTTGCCTCTGGTCCTTCTGTGAGTTTGCGTGCACGCACACTCTCTCCCCCCTCCTCTCTTTCTGTCTTTTATTTAATGTATTAGAATTGGGAATCTAGGGCGTGTATGATATTTAGAATTTTTATCCTGTTCATTGCAAATGTTTTTAATTACCTGGCTGTTACAAACAGACGTATATTCTAAACACAGTTACTGAAAAGGAAATACCTTTGTCGTACCTTTGCATGTGGGTTTGAGTTCAGAGCAGCAATTCTTTACACTTGTGCTGTACAATGTTTTCCACTCTAGGACTGATTTACAAATACAAAGAATTAATTAATCCTTCAGTGTTCTATGAAACGTATATATTACTAATTTTATAGCTGGGGAAACAAACCAGGGGTATATTAAGGCTGCATTTATAGAGGGATCGTGTGCTGCAGCTTCCTCCTCTTTCCTATGAAGTTGTGAGTGCTGAGCATTTCCAAAATCAGGCTTACGGCATTAAGGATTGCAAACATGGCACGGGCAGTTATTTTACCCAAGATCACATATTTTTGTCAGGGCTGAAACCAGAACCGGGACTCCAGACACCAGAAAAGATTATGAGACAATCCTCCAGGTATATATGATCTGAGTGCATCACCACTTCTTCTAGTGAGCAGCAAGTGGAATGACACACAAATGATTGCTGCTGGCCAAATAAATCCTGTCAGAGCAGGATCCTGGGAAGATGAGATGCACTCGAGGTTTAAAGCACCTCCCTCATCTCCTCAGGTCATATCATGTCATATAAGGTGCCAAGGGAAAGAGATAGAGCAGATAGTTGCTGGGAGTTATGCAAGGCCAACACAGCTGATAGATGTGGCCCATCCTGATGTTCTGCACCCAGGTGCAGCTGGGGTGACTGAGGTCCATCTGCAGGCAAGCAGACTCCTCTGCCTACCTAACCTGCAGTTCACAACAGAAAGGCACGAGGTGGTGAGAACTAACTCTTGTGAACCTACAGAGGCGGAGACGTGCTTCCAGCGATGCTTTACCACAGCTCAGAGCAAGGAGATAGCCTACGCTCCGGTGAAAGGAAGCCTTCTTACAGCCTGTCCAGCATACACAAATGCATGCAGTCTCACAGGAAAACTGATCTCCAAAGAGATGGCCGCGTATCGGTATTCTAAATGAACAGCTAGAAGGTGACCCTGGCATAAATACTAAGTGTTTGCATGTCCCTCAGCCCATCTGAACACCTAACGCCGACCCCCTGCCAGGACTGCAAAAACAAAGGTCTACCAACCTTTGCAGTGATACAGCAGTGAGCATGGGAGGAAAGTCAGGCCCAGCAAGTTTAAAAGCAGATATTTACAAATCAGACAGTGCCTGGGGTATGTTACTACACTCTACTACTGTACTCTACTATTACTATGCCATTCCTACTATACTGCACCAGATTACAGAGATTAAGGGTAGATTACAGCCGGTACATGGCACGAGGACCAGATCAGAGCGTACGAACAAAATCAGTACAGGCAAGTCTCTTTAAAATTAATCTCTATCAAGGTTTATACTTACCGAGAGCAATGCGGTGCAGAAACCATTAGAAAGTTGACATTTGCAAAGCAACAAAACGGGTATCAATTAAGTAATGAAGTGGTGGTGATAACTGTGTTAAGCTTAGGTGCCACAGGATGCCAAATGTTCGAAAACACCTACATTTTTGAAAGGAACACTATAGTATATCCTTTTTGAAGTAACAGTTACAAGTTGTGGTCAGGGCTGTTGAGAGTTCATGATACCGCTCTCACGTGGAAACTGACACACAAGCTAACTTAATGTTAAATATAACAATTTCAGAATCTGGGGAAAAAACGGAGGGCTTGGGTAGAGGTTATTAATGGACTCCTCCGATGGAGAATTTAGGGAAGCTTTCTGCAAACTGTGGGTTATTCTGACTGCGGTTATCTTCAGTTCAAATGCCAGCTACTTGGAGGCATTAGTCCAAGGTTAAAAGTAACATCAATAGGGTTTTCTGACATGGACTTTACAAAGTTGCAAAATTTCAGTATAACAAGCAATAAGAACTGTAAGTTACTCTTTAACCGTCAAACTGTTTTACTACTTTTTTTTTTTTTTTTTTTTTAGAATCAGTAGCAACTTTGTGACAACTAAAGTTTAAAAAATGCACTTGATTGCACAGTGACAGATTTGCAGAACATTTTTCATCACACACACATATGTGCTTTCAGTTATTAATAAAATGCTTCTGCCCTTAATCTGCCGTTGCCTGAATATACAATTTCAGTGACTTGGATAGACAAATACTGTTAAGGAATTCTGTTTTCCCTGTTTGAGATGCAATTCAAATACATCGAGTAAAACTGAATGCTATGCCTTTAAAACTGGCTTCTGCATGCAACAGAAAGGAATACCGAATCACTTTTCTATTAAGTTCCTCTTGGAGTGAAATGATAACACAACTTTCTTTTTCTTCCTCACCCCCCTTCCTTTTTTCCTGGTTTTAAACAAGGAAGAGCCAGCTGCCCTGGATGACACCACAGGTAGATATTAAAATGGAGACAGCCATTATTTAGTGGCGACAGGAATATAAATACATGCACTAACCTATAAACTGGTGTTTACTTCAGGAAAGTAAGCCATATTTTTCCTCTGATTGCCGTGCTGTCAGTTTAATGCAGCGTAAATAAACAGTAGGTGCATGATAGCTTTAAGTAGAAAGTGTTCATTCCACAAGAGGAGCAGATTACTGAAGCCTGATGCCTATAATGGCAAAAGCAGAACTTCCATTTTACCTGAAAATATAGCCTCTCGTGCTAAGAGACTTGTGGCTTTTCTATTAAATTTATTTGTCAGAATTCTATGAAAAATATTACGTACTCAAAGAACTTTACCAAAACCAGTCATTTTTGCAGCCCTCAACTTGATCCATTTGAAAAAACAAAAGCCAATCACTCCTCTGTAATTTCATCATCCCATCGCTCTAAATGAGAGCTTTATATAATCAACCTAATATAACAGAAAATAAAATTATATATAGAATTGCCTATACTTTGAGTTATTTTGTTCTTATAAATATATTCCCTGACTGAAAGTAAAAAAAATCCCCTTTGGAAAAAAGCAATGATTTCTGAGAAGATTGTATATACACTCTACATCTATTAACATAAATTATAAGAAAGTAAAATGTTCCAGATGTGTTTAAACTGTTGTAGAAGGAAAGTTTGTGGCTTCATTGGATATATATTAAATATATCTAGAGAGAGAGCAATGGCAGTTATATACAAGAAGGCAATAAAAGGCTTCAGTAGTATCTATGTTTAAATAGCGTAGTTCCCAGAAATATGACTAAAACATTTCAGAAGTCATATTTCCTCCAGTTTTAATTCAGAAATCTACTTTTAATATATATTTTCTATACATTGCAAACTATTTTATTAATAAAGTAATCTCCTTGATTTTTTTTCCCCAAATACAGCTGGAAACCTTAAGAAGGACTTTGAGTTTATCTGACAATGCTTAGATGAAAAAACAGGTGACAGTAAAAAGGTGGCAATATTTCCAAAAATTGAGTAGTCGATAGAATTAAAAGATTTGGGTTTTGTTTGCTTTGATTGTTTTTTTTGCTTCCCAAGGACACCAGACTTCAGCTGATCATCTTCTGAATGGCAGTCACACATACTTAAACCCCTCTCTATCCCAAACCTGAAATGTGGGCCGAGTTAATGCTTATTCAGGACTTTCCCACTCTCACGAGGTTTTTGTGCTGCAGAGGTGGATGTGCCCGCTGTCCCCGGCAGGACTGAAGGTGGAGGTGCCCGTGGGATGCTGGCAGGCAGGCAGGCAGGCAGGGCTGCAGGCAGGGCTGGCGCTGCCTGCCCTGCCTTGGTAAGCACAGCAACAAGAGGGCAGATGCTCACCAGCCTACCCGCTGGGCCTATGCTGCAAACCAGAAAGGTGCCCTGCTCCTGCACAAACCCGGGCTATGGGTGGCAGACCCTCTCTGCCCCTCATTCTGCCAAAGCAGCACCGTCCCAGGAGCGAGTTAGAGGTCGGCTCTCTCTGCTGTACAGCGCTTTCTCAGGAGCGCGCAGCAGCAGGTTAAGGCTTCACACGTTATCGCTGAAATAACAGGAGAGGAGAAACTGCGAGAGTTCCTTTCCTATTTAAAGTATTAAGAACAAAGACTATAAAAAGGAAACGGCCAGTTTTTCAAAGTGCACGCACAAAAAGCATTCCATTTAAATATTTTTTTTGTTCCAGTAAACTCTTTTGCATACAAAGGACGTATTTATTACATATTTGAACTTGTGGGAAAAAGGGAAGGAATGCACTGATTCCTGAAATAACTCTACAGTCCTTTCGAAGACTTCACTCTTCTGTGCTCTTGTTCTACTCAGAACAGTTTTATTCCAGGGACAGAGGAATTCCTTGGAGTCAGTTGTTTCTTTTCCACTAGCCGTTTGTATTCAAGAGTGGGCATACATAGCATACTAGCCAGTGATTTTAATTTCTCTTCTATTGCCTTATTATGTGTGTGTGTGCTATCTGTTTAGACGCATGCTTATATGTGAACACGTTACATTTTCTGCCTGCTTGTTTTGTTACCTACTCTACGTTATTACACATTTCTGTGCAAACCATTGGTTCGACTTGAAAAGCAAGGTAATACCAGTAACAATCTCAAATTGAAAATGAATTAGAAAATGAGTGTATGTATAAACATATAAAAGAGCATATAGGAATATGGGACTGAAAAGAGCACTCTAAAATTCTACAAATAGTGCTGCGGAGTATTAGAAGATACAAATTGCAGAGAACCTACATTCATGTCTTTACACTCTACACTTACTGTTTCAAGTTGTTTTTGAATAGTGCGCCTGATTTGACACATTTCTATCTGGTGATTGTGTTAAATGCTTGAAGAGATAGTGAAATATCCAAGCATTCCTTGTGCTAACTACAGCTGAAATTTTACACTTATTGTAACCTTTTCTAACAATGTGAGAAAAACAGAGTAAATATATTAAATTTGTTTCACAACAGATGCTTAGGTTGTTAATATTTAAGATGCCTATTCATGCTATTCCTGTCTGCACATTTGTCAAAAATGTAAGCCTGAATGCTAATGTTTGCCAGCAGACTACAGCAGACAAATATACTAAATGCAGCGTACCAAAATAATACAAAGTAGAAAGAAAGGACCGCTGCTAACTCTCACGCAAGTAGCAGGGACCAGAACGAAAGGGCACTACCACACCACACGCCCTGGAGTCTCTCTGCATCTGAATTTGGGAATTATTTGCACTGAAGCGCTGCGCTCAGTTGGGCTGCCTAAAACCAGCGGAGAGCTTTCATCAGATCCAACTCAATTTCAGCTTAGGAGCTGCTGCAAAGTATTGCATCAAACTTGCATTTTAGCGAAGTTTCTCTCGCAGTCAGAGAAGCCCGGAGACTGGCAGAGGGAAACTCCGGCCCGGGCAGGTGCCTGTCAGGAGCGCTCCCCCTGGGCACCGAGCGGAGACGGCGACAAAAGGACGACGGTTTTGAGCAAAACCTCGGGTGGCGGGTTTGGAGACGAAGCGGCAAAGAAAAAAAATAAATCAAAAATAAAATCCTGGAGCACAGAGGCGAGATCCTGGCACCGCTCCCCGTGACAGCGGCAGCGCCGGGTCGTGCCGCGGGCAGGCGGGGGGGGGAGGGACGGGGGACGGGGACACATGCGACCCACCGCCACGGGCGCGCCCCCGGCGGGGACGATCCGCCGCCGCCGCCGCTCGGGGGATGCGCGGCCCCGCGCCGGCTCCCCGCGCCCGCCCGCGCAACCCCCGCGCCCCGCGGAAGCGCCACCCCACGACCCCCCCACACCTCCATCTGCGCCCCCCCTCACCCCACCCGCTCCGACCCGCCGCTTCGCCCCGCGCCCCCCGCCGTCGGGGGTGCCGCCGCCCTGCGCCCGCCGCTGCCGGGAGGCGCGCGGGGCCGGGGAAGAAGTTTGCCAAACTTTTAGGTTTTTTTGGTTAGGGTTTTTTTTTTTCCCCCCTCTGCCCGCCCCCCCTCCCTTCCCTCCCCGCTCCCCCCGTGTTGGCGGCGGGCGAGGTGGCGGCGGGCAGGGGAGCGGAGCGGGGCCGGCGGCCGCCCCCGGCGCGGCGGCAGGTGTGTGTGCCCAATGCCGACCGGGAGGCTCCGGCTCCGGCAGCGACAAGCGGAGCCCCCCCCCCCCCGCCCCGCGCCTCCCCCCGCCCTCTCGGGTCGGCACCGTAAATCACCGCGGTGGGTGCCCCCGTCGCGGCCCCGTCCCTCCCCCCCCCCCCCCCAACTCCGTCTTCCCCCCTCCTTGTCCCCGAGGAGCGACGCCGAAGGAGCGGGACCGACTCACTCATGGGAGCGCGGCGGGCGAGGCCGGCGACACCTCCGGCTTCCGAGGCGCCGGCGAAGTTAATTGCACTGAAGTTCAAGTTGTCTTTTCACCCATCAGGAGTGGGCGTTTAAAGGAAGGAGAGCGAGGAGGAGGAGGGGGAGGGGGAGGGGGGAGAGTCTCTCTCGCTCTCGCTCGCTCTCGCACACACACACACGCACACGCATGCACATACACACACACAGACACACACAGTCACACACACACACACAACCCCCCCCCGCCCGCTCGGCTGCGCTCCCGAGCTGCCTCAGCAAGGAAGAGCCCGGACGGAAAACACCAGGGCAGCAAGGTACCGGCGTGGGGCAGCCCTGCCTCTGTGTGTCTGTGTGCGTGTCTGTCTGTCTGTCTATCTGTGTGTGCCCGCGTCCCCCCACCCCCCCCCCCCACCCCAACCCCCGCCCGCTGCCTCGCACGGCCCCTTCGGGCGGGGAGGTGCGCGCTGCCCCCGGGGAGGGGGCGGCGGTGCCGTCGGGGCAGCGCGGCGGCGGGGGGCCGGCTGCGGCCGGGGGAACGGCGCGGGGGGGAGGGGGCCTCCGCGCCCTGCGCCGCCGCCCGCTCCGCGCCTGCTGCCGCCTGCCTGCGCGGCGGCGGGGGGTTGCGGCGGAGGCGGGGGGACACACCGATCGGCGGCTGGAGAGCGGCGGCTGCGTGTGCGTATGTGTGTGTGTGTGTGTGTCCATCCCTGCCGACCCCCCCCCCACCCCCCCCCGGCGTTGCATTCCGCCGGGCACCGCGCCCCCCGGCCCCCCCTCCCCGCTTTCCACCATCCCTCCATCCTTCCCCCCGCTCCTTTCTTTCCACACCTGCCCCCGCGCCCCCCGCCCGCTACTCCCCGCGCCCCAGCGGCGGCCCCCTTTCGTGCCGGCAGCGCCCCACGGCCACCAGCGATTTCAAGCGGCTGAAGCAGCAGCTCCGCGGCCGCGCCGGCGGCCTCCGCGGGACGGGGATGCGCGGAGTGCGGGTAGGCATCCTCCGGGGTCGCTGCCCGCCCCGCTGCCCCGTCGGGGTCGGGCCCCGCCGCGCATCACCCCCGGTTCTCCCGCCTGGTGTTTCACCCGGCACCATGTGCTTCTCAGGAACGCTGTTTGAGAATTGCCTTTATTCCTGTAACTTCTCCTCGGGGAGGGACTTGTTCCCTCTTCTTTTGTTTTTAAGACCTTTCCCATCTTCGCTGATGCAGGATTTGGCAGTGGAGTTCCTGGAGAGTGAACCTGGCAATGAGCGCAGGTTTTCCTGAAAGCTGAGGCTGTTTCTTTATTCCCTAGGAGGCTGAGAAGAGAGGGGACCCTGGATGTCAGCCTGATCTACGTTTTTTGTTTGGTTTGACTTTGAGGCAGATTTCCTCTTTCAGCTCTGGGAATTGACAGGTACAATCCCTGTAAGCACCTGTGCATGTCTCAGAAACAAGACCAAGACCATGAAGTTGATACGTCAATGCTTCTCCTAGTTAACCGGTGGTACGCCCTTCTATTAATTGCTATTAGAAAGTACAGCCTTGTAGCACAGTTATTGAATAATCATTAATCCATGGAGGATACACAAGCCCAAAGGTTAATAACAGGAATAACAATTAATAATACTGACCTTGCCAGTGGGGAGAGTATTTTTGTCAGTTATTAAAAGGCACTCCTATGTATACTATGTACAGTGGTGTAAATTTGGACCCAATATGTTGAGTACCAAATTACTGCAGCAACACCAGAAATTAATTTACCCCATTATCTCCATGTTACCAGGCTCCTGACTTTTTCTGCCTTTAAAATGTATCATCCACTACTCTCTCATTTTAAACAGAAATGCTAGGTCTTTAATCAATTCTGACATTTGCACTAGAAAATAACATCTAGCTCTCTTACACAGATAAAAATTTATTTGCCTGCAGCTGATTTCTTGTAGTGCTTTGGACCCATTCATTTCTCAGAGAGGACTTAACTTTTTACGGTCTTTAGGTACCATAGGGTAATAAATAGAAAGTCGGTACAAAGGGGACATTCTCACTTTTACGAGTCCAACTATCTGCTCCCTAGAGCTGCCTCCCCCCACAGCTACTCAGGCTGACTGACTGACTGACTAACCGGCATCCTTCTATTGTCAAAGACCCATCTCCTTTATTTCTATCACACTCTTCTGACTGGCTGGTCAGTGAATCCTAATAATAATCATGTTTCATGTCTCAGAAATCTAATAATCGAATTACTCATTCTTATAAATTGCAGCTAAGCTATTTGGGTTAGTCACGTTATCCCCACTTTAAAGGCAGGGAAACAGAAACAGGGAAATTAACACATTTGCCTGAGGCCACACATGGATTTAAGAGTAGATCCAGGACTGGAACTGAATTTAGACCAAGCTCCTTCTTAAAGATTCTCAAGTGCACTATAGAAAATGCTTCTTTAAAAAAGAAATGTAATATAAACCTTATTTTTCATCATTTTTGTATATCAGTCAAAATGTACACACTTCTTTTTAGGTCACATTTCCTTTTCTAAAGATACGATTTTTTTTAAAAAGTGTGGTGACACCTTTCAACTACATAGGGCAGTTTACTTTGGAAACAAGAAACATTTAATATGAGCTCGTGAGCAGTAATGGGAACAGAATTGCTCGTTATTAGGTTACTGTAAACAATGTTCGCTGAATGTTACGGTGTAGTTCCAGGCCAACAAAATATAATGAGAAGTCCAGCATTAGTATAGATAAGGTGCTGTTGCTTACCTAGTGTGCATCAGTTTTCACCATAATGCTCCTTCAGTGCTTTCAGTATCAAAATACTTAGCACGGGTCTAAACATTGAAAAAACATACGGGAGAACCATATACCGCATTTGAGAGTTAAGATTTATGTCATTGAGCAGTGAGTTTTACCAAGTTGTGTCATTCATGTCACTGAAGCAAGATGTATATTGCCTGCCCTTTAGCTGTGGCATGTCATCAAAGCTGTGTTATGGTATGACTGAGCGCAGATGGCATGCCTAAAAAGCAGGTGTGCAATATAACTTTCCTATTATTGACACGTAGATGTTTCCTCTTCCTCAATGTCCACCCCCAGATGTTTGCTTGCCCAACCTTCTACAGGAACTATAGAAAGTCCTGCTCATCCTGCTTATCCCTGATGGCTGGAATTGTACAGTCAACCCATATGCAGAATAAGTGTTCACATATATTTTTACGTATTTATGCTGAAAGCTCCATTCTGAGCTTTTTTAGAGTCCTAATTTGAGAGAAGTGGGTGCAGATCTCATTCAAATAATCATTCTCCAATACCACTAGCATTACCTGCCAAAAATGAAAGTGGCATATGAATCACAGTAACACAGCCACTCATGAATTTGCGGATTTAGAGCCTGCCAAGGAACACCAGAAATCTACATGATTTCAAAGTCTCATGAGTTTTAGAGACTTTGAACAATGTGTAAAAGTACATTTATCCAAAGACCATCTTACTAGTGACCCATCCTATAAGGATTACAGACATGTCCGATTCAAGTGAAGGACAATATTAACTGAACATATTTCTGTTCAAATCTTTCTCTTTCAAGTGAGGTAGTGAAAGTGGTGAATTTGCTAATTGAAGCTATGTCAGAGGCCCTTCCTGAGGTGCCCCTTATTGAAGTGCTACTGTGACATAATGATATGGAAATATGCTTTTGTGTGAGAAGAGCTATCAGATCCTCTGGGAAATACCACAGATGCTTTCCAGTTCCTTTCAGACATGTAAATATCTTTATGTTTAGACATGAGTAGAGAGGGGTGGGAAGTGAAGTAGAATGAGGAGTGGAGTGGGGTTAAAAGCATCCACATAGATCCAGGAACCAAATAGATACATGTGGGGTTGCGTTTTTTTTCTGTATCTGATGTTAGCTGGGGCTTGAAATGAAATGTTCATTATTAAGAAGAAACGCTGCACGAACACGTGCAAACTTGAGAGTTATGTTGACCCATGGTTGATACAAAAGGCCATCTTCTGCCTGAAATTACAGATGATCAGCAGAACACTCAGTAATGCTCAGATACTTATGTCATTCCCAAGTAATATGTACCTTATCAAGCATGGTTTATTTCCAGCTTGTAGTATATGGCTAGTGCTACAGCAATGGAAAACACTACATGCCACCTAGTGCTTCTTACGATTGCTTGTTTTCTTCATGGTTGCATATCAGAAACTGAAAATAACATTTGAGTCTTTTTTCCCTCTTAACATACAAAAACCAGCAGCCTAAGCGTTGTAATCTATTTATATGTTAGTACTTGTGAAACATAGCAAAAAACCCTGCTTACTAGCATGGTCTACACATAGCTGTCTCAGCAGCTTGATGAAATGTTAAGACTTGGTTTGAGTAACTATGTTCCAACCAGTATTAGCATTATCTGTTGTAGATGAAAATGGCAGTGAAAAAATACAACCATGAGTGGCCTTCTGTGCATATTTTAAATGCAAGTGGCCATTATCAGCTGTACTGTAACCTTGTCTGATGTTTCATCTCGCTGGTGGCTCAGTGGAAGGCAGATGACTTTTTCTGGATGTGGCTGCTGCTTTCAGTGTATTTCTGCGGTCTTTTGATTATTCTACTCTTTGTTGGTTAGACACCAATATCCTGAGCTTACGCCTATGCCACCTCACTACCTGAATGTCTGTGCTGAAAATTTGTTCGCTGAAATGGGCATCATGTCAATAATAACAAATTCATCTGTCCGCTTCCAGACTGGCTTTAAGTTTCCTCCAATCGTTCATTGAAGGTTCATGTTCCCAGACCCTGATGCCGCATAGCACCTCAGTCCATTCAGCTACTCTCCAAGATGGTAACTACTTTCTGCTGCACACCTCTCTTACAGGAAGTATTTTTGATTACCTAAAAGTAAACCGTAGATTTCCTCTTAAAACTTCTGCTTTACAGAAAAGAAGATCAACTGGTTGGAGGTGCATTGATGACACGAAACTCACTTCTGTTTTGCCTGACTGCCCTCTCCATCTTCTGTCAGTCTAAAATTATCATTTTTGGAAGAACTGAAGGAGTTGTATTAATATTTGTGTGAACCACTTTTTCTGCACATTGTCTGTTCTTCTTTTCTCCTTCCCCTTGCTGTCTGGTTTGTCTTGGCTGCTTTTAAAAATTCTGTTGCCTCTAGTAAGGGACTGCCAAATTAAACCAGTGAAGAGAAACCAGGTGACTGTCTACTTTTACGAATATAGGTTGCATATAATAAATTCAGGTTTTACATCTATGCAAATTAAATCATCATATGATTCTGACTACATGCATTTTTTATCAAATATGGCATATATTTCACAAATGATATTTAACTTATAGTCAAGTTGCTATTCTGAATGTCTAGCTAGGAGTTACAAGGTGTGCACTAGATCTTAGTAATTAGGCTTATAAAAACAGAAGGAATAAGAGAAAATAACTTTTTTTTCTTGTATTCCTGGTAAGTCCAGTGGAAAAGCTTTTACTGCTATAGGTGATAATATAAACACCTCACCACTGAGCTGTTTAGAGACACAAGCACATTTTGTCATTAGAAATGTAGAGATTTTGTAAAGGCCTAAACAGAACATGCTCAGAATAAGTAAGTTTTAAAGCAATGTGTCTTTGGTCTGGAGTTTACCGCATGTAGTTAGTAAGGCCTTCCGCTAATGTTTCTGTCATGGAGTGGAAGACATTAGTCACAATGTCAAAATAAACATTTTACTTCCGCAAAATTATATTTTCACCTCAGGAATATTGTGAAGTGAAAAGAGGATTTACGCACAATTCTTCCTTCGGGGTTTATCTCCAGACAGGGCAGTTTTAGTGTAAAGCCTTGCAATATGTTTCCCAGCCATAGGTGCACCATACTTTGAATAATCAGTCTGTCAGCTGAGCTATGACAAGGATTATGCTGTGAAGGTAACAACTCAATGATTTCAGTGTCAACTGTCCTCAGCAACTGCTGCTGTTGCTTTCATAAATAAAAGACGTTTTGGTGAGCACAAAGATGTCTCCGTCAATACTTGTGTTTTGGTCAATAAGAGGGTCTGGATGGTGGGAAATGTGGGACTCGGGTGGAATTTAAGCATGTGAACAAACAGGTGTGATTCAGAAAACCTCTGCTACGCAGTTGCCTAAACCTCAAAGCACTACGTTTGCCTCTCATGAATCATGCCTTGGAGTTAGTTCCTTTTCCACCTGGGACTCCCGACTGGCCTTTCTGGAGTGCACATGGCCAAGTCCTCTGGACGCCAGGACCACTACATTCCTCTACCCAACTGTCCCGGTCAGCTTGGCCTTCTGACCACTCCTGGAGCACGCCCCAGGCTCCCTGACACAACTGGCTTGACAAAATGCAGCAAGGTCACAGTGGTAATGATGGTACTTACTCCCAGGAGGTTTTTTTTTTTTTTTTTGAGTGGGGTGTTGTGTGTATTCCACAACAATTTAACATAGCAAAGACAGAAATAATCCCAAGAAAACTCAATCTGTGCCCTGGCCCTGGGAATAACCTAAACATTAGATTACGATCTAAGGAATCTTGAATTTGTTTGTGCTCAAGGGCACTGTTTTAGCAGAAGGGTCAAGGCTGCCTTTTCTAAAATAACCATCAGTCTGATGGTCAGAGTCCTCCCTGGGGTGAGAGGAGTTGTGAATTGGGGCCTTTCAGGGCAGGAGAGATGAATCCCATGATTACGTGAGTGCTCTAATCACAGAGTTGTTATATAGAGGGAGATGGGAAGCCAGCTTCTCCTCCAGCTATGTTTTAATAAAACATAAGTTTTGAAGGAAAGATCACAGGAACCTATTTTCATAAGAAGAATCAGGGTGTAGATACTGAGTGGATGGAGGCATCTCTCAGACAGCCCTGGGTAGAGCCCTGTCTTTAGAGGTAACCCTCAGGTAGAGCCCTAGCTTTAGAGGGAGGCAGGATTTTAGATTTGGGACAAACCTAATTTTTTCCCTGGTTAATTCCACTCGGTTTATGTTGAGGTCAAGACAGGCTGTGCTGGCTGTTTTCCAGGCTCCATGTACACTGCAGGAAAGTCCTGCTTTTAAAACATGATTCTGGGTACCTGGTAGGGGACCATGGGCCAAAAAATTTGATGTTGGAGCACCAGTTTTTGGAGCACCAAGATCCTTTATAGGATTAGGCCATAAGCCTTATAAATCAGTACCTCTTTATTCATAACAGTTGGTTTCATATTAACACCAGTACTTAGTATCTGCTGGTAACTGTTCTCTCAGTAGATTTTCTGGTCCATTTTTATTTTGTATCACAAAGGATAGCACTGGAAACTGTTGGATTGCATATTATTTATAATGAAAATTCTCACTATAAGTGTTTCCCATTAGAAGCCGTAATGGCTAGCATGGCTAGACACTCATATTGATTTGAGTCCTGTGGGATAGAAGGTTGGAATTATATTTTTACGGAACTTAACTAAATTAAATTGAAAATACATACTAAAATTTTGACTTTTTTTTAGGAAAAGTTTAATGATATTCAAAGATGCTTATTTCACCTTTAAAAATTATTTCATTTTACCTCCTTGCAAACTTCCCAAATCAGGGGACAATATATTCCTCCATAAAAAGGTAATAACATGACAGCAGCCCAGTGCACAGATTTCCCCTGCCACAGCGTAACTGACTGCTTTTGCCACATATAGGATGTTTGGGCACAGTTCAGACAGTCTGTCCCATGCATGTTTCCTTCCTCAAACCTGCTTGATACAACTGAAGAGGAGGTTACAAAGCTGCCCTGGAACCCTTCCACTTGTGATCTGCATCCTACAATATGGAATATTCTAAATATCATGGGCTTTCCCTAGCTAACAAGCTGGTTATTCTGGCTATGCATGAAGATACAGATTTGGGTCTTAATTAACATCTGTAGTTTAATCAAACCATTTATGATCCTGAGAAATCTGAACTGTAGACTTTCTGGTTTTTCTGATGACAGACAAATACCACAAACAAAAAGGAATTAAAATAATGGTTTAGTACATAAAGCGTTTGCACCAGCTATGGCTGTGGTAACTTTCGTGGAAAACTGGGAATTCTGAAGATCATATTTTTCAGTGTCTGATGAAGATTTTAAAGATAATAGACACAAGAATAGTACACTGGGGACCTCACAAAAATTTTTGATGTTTAAGTTAAAACAGCATTCTATTTAATTTTACAGGGGCTAACTCTCCTGCAGTGACAATGCCATGGATCTCCAGCTAGGCCCAGTTTTATTATAAAAGAAGTTGGCCCAAAAGAGAAAATCTGGAATAAATTGCCGTGAAAGTGGATTGGCCTGTTTAGTCTGGTGACCTAGTGAAACAGTGCAGGACTTTATAATCTTCAATGCAGACAGGTCTTCATTGTTGAAGGAAGCAGGAAGTGTAAAGAGGGCTGTAATTGCATATTCTTTAATAAGAAATATAATTGTTGCTTTCTCCAAACAGATCTCAGACAGATTTTAATAGTGTGCACACACTGAAAAGCATCTGAAACACACCCTTCTGCCCTAATTTGTTCATATACATTGATATATTCAAATCTATTTACACCCTCTAAAAATGTAGTCCACGTAGAGCATTTCTGATGTTCAGGGTTCCTTACCTTTTAGATTGACTATGATGTATGGAAACATAATGGAGCAAGATTCAGTAAGAGAAAAAAAAAGTCTAGTGGGTGTGTTTCTTTTGAAACTTCAAAGTTCCTGTCTTAAAATAAGGGCTTATCATTGCCATGATTATAGTGGTCAGCCTTTACTGTAATGTCAGGGCCATGCCATCTTTTGTATTTATTGAAATAGTTTCAGTTGTGCAGCATGTTTTAAAGAATCCAAAAAAACAGTATTGTATTTTGTTTCAGGAAACTTCAAATTAGGAAAGTACATTTGTGAAACAGTATAATTTTCTTTGCTGAATTTGAAGGGATGACACCTTGTGTTAAACTAATATCAATATGAATCTTGGTTAATATGGGGAAAAGTGGCGTTGTGCAAAGCCTATTGTAACTACTGAATATTAAGTTCAGCAAAAGCGGACATGAGCTTCTCCTAAGACAGCGTTATCTTTGGTGGCTGAAATTCAGTGTTTCTGTTTTCTTCGTGTTCTATACCCTTGTTGTAGTCATTACAAAACAAGTAGTCATCTTAACTGGTATTAGGTGTATGGCTTCCCATGAACCCTGGTAACTGGGGCTTGAGATTTATGAAAAATTGTTTAGTTTTCATCAAATTTCCCAGATCTGTAGATCTAAGCAAAATTATGCCATATGTTGGAAATTAGTTTGGTAGTGACTGTCCTTCAGCCGCTGTGCTAAATTTGTATTGTTTTGCAGCGCCATGGACAACTTTTTTCAGGACAATTGAGATCACAGATATATATTAAATTACTTTTATTTCCATTGAGTATCATATTTTAAAAGCCTTGAATTCTTCTTTCTCTGAAATCTGAAGTGAGGAAAATATTAGCTTTTCATCCCAGGAGACTCACGCCTTCAGTTTATTTGTAGAAAAGACACACCATGGACAGTGGACTTGCAAGATTCTCCATGGTGACCCGACTCTATGATAAGCAGCTCAAAAATGTTAAAGCTTTCAGGCTTTGTACCCATGAAGCTCACGTATTTTTTGTTTTACTACACACACACACACACACACACGCACACGCACGCACACACACAAAAATTGCTACATTCTCTTGTAAATTTGACATTGGCTTTAGAATAGAAGTACTCATCTTGATAGTAACAGGTGTGAGTTCATCAACTCCTCTTGTATCTTCCACTTATCAGTCACCCCCTGATAAAGCTGCACTTGCTGAGGTGACCTGTGTTGAAGTATCCCACTTCTAGTCCCTGAGGGGTATTCAGTATGATCTATCTGATCAAGGAAGAGTAGGGCAGACTGCTGTATCTACTGATAATATTTATACAACCGGGGTTTAGAAAGAGATTTTATAAAAAAGGATATCTGCAGAAAGAAGAAAAGGAACACTACTATTTGTCATAGTTCATACGATTTGTCTTTTTTAAAACCACATGTTAAGGTAAGTTGTATCCGTGCAAGCAGGAAAATGAAATCGTGGTTTGCTACTGCTTGGCAATATTCATGCAGTGAGTCAAGTCAACAATACTGAGGTTGAGAAGAACACAAACCAAGGAGGTTGCTCATGCAAATGATACATCCTGGTTGCTTCCTCATGAACTCTTCCATGAAATCTTGCTGCACCCATCTTGATTGCATATGCTAATCCTGGCTTCTTAATTGACTCATAACAGATTTATCTGGATTTCCAACTTCCTTTTCTCTTTAGAATGTTAATTAAAAGAAAAACGATTACATTTAAGATATTCATGACAATAACAGAGTTTTCTGCTAGAGGTGTTCAGAGCCAAATTTTGCTTTTATTTATATGGGGCTATTTAAAATCAATGAGCTCAAGTCTATATGGTGCTAGGGACCTTTTGATACCCACATAGTAAAAAATGGCCACAGGAAGAATGGAAGACAGTTCATATAGTATATTTTCCAAATTTTACTTCAAGCAGCAAAATTGAGAAAAAGCCCCCAGCTTTTAGAATAAAAAATATATAACAAGTCAAACCCCAGTTTGTTTGGATGAAAATGAGCCCAGAAGTGCTCATGCAGACTTGTATATTCTCCCTCTCTTCCCCTAAATCAGTCACTGTCACTATTAGGCCTGCAGAAGTTCGGAAAAGGAGGGCTTTGATATTCTCCATATGGAATATGGAGATTTTGAGGCATGTCCCTAGCATAAACAGATAATTATCCTTTGTTATTTCTTATGCTAGATGCGGAACTTGTTTATTTTTACTCAGGATTTAGGAACTCTTTAAATAATAGTTATGTTTTTTGTCATATGAACAAAATGAGATTTAATTAAAGAAGAAGTAGAATGAAAGTGGTCTTTCTTCTTCTTCTTCTTTTTTTTTTTTTAATTTAATTCCTCTTGTGGACTTGTACAGGGCTTTTTTGTGTGTGTTTTTTTGGTTTTGTTTTTGTTTCTCCTTCGCAAGGCACTTTGTAGTCATAGTCTTGCTTGGTAACCCACCATATTGTTGTTGGTGGTTTGGGTTTTTTTATATTCAGTAGATTAAATCATACTATCCTATTTGGGATCTTCCCACCATTACAGCTTTTGCCACCCATAACCTTATTTTATGATCAAAGGGGAAATAAAGGGAAAGCAGTAATGTTAATAGGCTTTCCCATGCAGTCTCTCTGGGAATGGTCTTTTTATAAGTGTCTTGAACTTGACCTCTTCAGAAGGCCCAAAGGTCCAACACACATTTTTAAAGTTGCATTTAAATTTTAATATTTTTATTCTGTGAAGCCATTTAAAACCTGGCCCTCAAAACACAAAGCATAAATCTTTCAGGACAGTCATACAGTAAAATTGATGTGTGCGGAAGAGAAGTTCCGGAAAACCCCTAAAGCTCTGTTGCTTTGCTTTTCATGTTGTTTTATAGATACGTTCCCTACAACACTACCAAATAATCAAACAAAATCCAATGAATAATATTGTGATTTCATCACTCTGGCATTTGAACTTGCAAATACAATTTAGCAATGAATTAGGAGAGGAAAAGTTTTGCATTGCCCCACCCTCATTATAAAAATGTTCTTCAGAGCCAAACATTTGAGGCATTAGAAAGATTTACAGTAATAATATAAGTAGCTATAATGAACTTGGGAACAAGGGAGTCTTGTAAAAGATTCTCAGAATGAGAGAGAGGTTTTGTAAGCAATTCTATCAACACTAAATAAATATTTAGGAAGATTGTCTTCTCTTAGTGAGTCTGTATAATAATTGTAGTGCTAATAGGAAGTATATGATTTGGATATGAGAAGATACGTATCTCTCAGTCCATACAACTTGTTTGTGTGGGTGAATCTAGTTCTCATTAAAGATACTGGTTTGACTGTCCTGATTGCTGCAGTCTTCTTTCCATGAAAATAAGTCAGCTTTGTCACCAGCCATCCCTCAGTTCATCTGAGGGCAATCTTTTCTGTCTGCAATGTCTTTTTTTGGGATGGTCAGCAAGGCAGCCAAATGTGACAGGTCAATTTGATAATATACTTGGAAAGGAGAAGAGCATGTGTTAAATGACTGCACTTGACCTGCAGGTGTGGGTCACACCGTTGGCCATCACTGTAATGTCAGTGTGCACTCCCCAAGCTTGGTAACACGCAAAATTCCTGTTTAATTTTCCTTTCTTTATTTGTGCAGCTTTCCTGGCTCCAATTCCGAAATCCAAATTTCTGACCATACCAGAACACAGAGAAAACTGGGGAACAGGGAGAGGCAAGGCATGAGGGAGGTGGGTGAGAGGGGCTACTGATCAGCTCTGGCCCGTCTGCCATGACTGCAAAGGGAGTGGCAGGGATGGAGCGTGACCTCTCGTTCCCGACACTCACCCTGGCTTCCTGTGTGAGAGGCTGAGCCGAGGATGTGGGCACAGAAACAGGGAATCCCGTTGAATTGCTGGAAAAAAAACTCTCATTAACTTAATGAGATTTGGAACATTACAAGGGAACTCCAGCTGGAACCAGATCTGAACCCGAGTGCGAAACATTCCTGAATATACTACCACAAACTTGTTTCAAGGAGAATATGTGCTCAGACATACAAATGGCTAGATTCTGATCTCGGTAACGCCAGCATGAGTCTCTTGACTCATATAGACTGCACTCAGAGGACTAGCCCTGAAGACTATAAAATGAAGATGCACACATGCCACAGGAGACTGCGAAAGGAGGGTGGAGCTATGAAGATTTAGCCACACACCTTGCTGGAACACCTTAAGACAGGTAGACCTGGCAGCAGTTGGCTGAGACGGGACTTTCATCCTGCATAATCACTACTTTCCATAATTAAGTGCAGAGTCTGACTGGGTTCACACTTCGTTGTGCTGTAGTCTAGCTACGCTCAGATCCTCACCACCAGACTTCTTGCCCGGCTCTCTACCAAACACTCTTTGCTTTCATTTCTTTAAGTAGCTGAGCTGCCATGACTGTTGGGCTTCTTGGGGGGAAGAGTACTGCCTTGTGAATACCAAAAAGATAGATGGAGGAGAGAAGAAACAGATTCTCCCTCCAGCATAATGCGATAAGGCAGCAGGCTGGGCTCAAAATAGGCAGAGGAAGTGCTGAATGACCCAAGTGATGACAGGCT
Source organism: Fratercula arctica (assembly GCA_947846985.1). Classification (NCBI taxonomy): domain Eukaryota; kingdom Metazoa; phylum Chordata; class Aves; order Charadriiformes; family Alcidae; genus Fratercula; species Fratercula arctica. Next base: position 40,452,125 of record CANTUZ010000002.1, read on the forward strand.
TGGTGGCATTCTCCTGCGTGTATAGAAGACACTTGTTTTGTCCATATGTCTCCATGCTGTAGCTGAGAAACTACTGTAGTGTTCTCCTAGAGTGATATTCCGACAGCGAGTTTAATCTGAAGGGGAAAGCCAGTCTGTTTCCATCTAGTTTATAAACTTTTGAAAAATGTCAGTAGAATAAAGATCTCTACGTTAACTAGTCTGTATTCTTTTCCATCTGTGGAAGTACCAAAAGCTCTCACTTCGATCAAAGTTAATGTGAGTTTTCCTGGAATAAGAATTGGCCCTTGATAGAGCTTTGACTTGTCACCTATTTAAGAGTGTTTTCATTATTTTCTGATTACTTACCCAGCATTGCCAAATTTAACTTTTCTTTATTAAGTAATTTAATACTCAGCTCACAGAAAACTTAACATGTCATCCATCTCTTTCATTTTAACTGATTCAAAGCAAACTCCATTTCTTAAAGTAGATCCTTTTTTTTTCTCATTGCACATCTGAACTTGCAGTGAGAGAGACTAATAGAAAACAAATAAAAACGTTCTTTTTTGAAACTTTTGAACAAGTTAAAACACATCCAAAACTCTATTCGCAGTAATTGATACTAATTAAAATGCTGAAGCTGCATTAACAAGAAATGAAAAGGAGTATTTTCGTTCTTATCTTTTGCAATGTGAATGTTTTTCATGCTCAGCTTTTCATAAATGCGGAAATATTATACCTTGTATTATTTCCGTGGAAAATGCTATTGCTGTTTGGCATTTTATGGGGTGTGGTTTATAATTTTATTAACACCATCTGTTGTTTAAAAGATAATATAGAATGTTTAAAAATTACCAAAAGTGCTGCTGTACACAGAATCAAGAGCACCATTTGCAGTTTGCTCTTTGCCTGGCAATTTATCTGCACATAAAGCTGATTCATATTGAAGCCAGTTGAATTTAACTCCTTATGGTTCATGTGATGCTTTAAACATCTCCACTGGACTGTGCATTAAACACTAGTAGTATCATGAACCCATTCTGTGTCTGAAACAGCCTTTACTGCCAGATCACCTTAAAAATGCTGAAGGGTAAGGAGGGAAATGAAAGGCCATATTATGAAAGGAGTAAGGACCCTGAAGATCACCTTCAAACAGAATTACGTGTCTTTAAAAGGGAAAGCAAGATGAATGAGGAATGGATTTGTTTGCGTGACTTATGTTTCTGCTAGAAATGCTTAGACACATCTAAAGGCAAAAAAGAGTTTTTAATTACTGAATAAACCTTTTTTCCTGAAGCTGAATGGAAATACAGCATCATGGGCAGGTGGTTTTACACATTTCACTCCACCCACAGCCTGAGAGCAGAGCCAGTTAAAACACAAAGGCAGGAGAGGTCATAAATACAGGAGGTAAGGGATGCTTGAGTGAACTTGGAGAAAGATCAGTGATAAAAGACCAGGAGAGATGCCTGTGGTTGGCTTGTGTCTTGGCCAGGTGGAGAGCTATTTCAGCTTTGCTTTACAGGCAAACCATCATGGCCTTCTCTGATCTTTGTCTATTACCTAACTGCTTATAATAAATAGCCAGTTGCATCTAAGGAGAAAGGAGAAACAAACCACTATTAGATAAGAGTTTGCCAGTCACGATGTTACCCTTCTGGATTTATGGGGCAGAGACAATTGTTCTTGTTTGCTAGAGATGTACAAAAAAGAATATACTTGCAGCATGATCCCGCAAAATAATATCTGTAACACTTTGGCTTCCAGCTACAGATCTCCTATCTGAAGAATATGCTGAGGAGCACAAGTCCCCTGTTACCAAGGAACGGAAAAACCATGTCAAGCAAAGGCCCATCAGCCTGTTACTGGCTGCCAACATAAATATTTTGGACTGAGAAAAACTGCACTTCGAACTAATAAGAATCCAGGTGACAGTCGTTTTCTTTCATAACTTTATCTTTAAGGAAAAATGGCCTAACATAGCTATTCCAGGGAAAAAAAAAATGTTCCAGCTCTTCTCGTACAGTATTCATCTTCTGAGGTAAAAAACCCAAACCCCAAACAGATAGACAAAAACTCCTGCATGGGTGTACACACTTTATCTTGGAATTAGGCTGATTTTTATTCTAGAATAATTATTCCACTCACAATGCAGAGTAATTATTCCCAAATAAAGTCTTTTTTTTATTGCAGTGAAGTGTCCACAGGGAGCTATCACAGAGTAGTTATCCCAGAATTGCTATGCTGCTTAACTTCCCCCGTGTAGACAAGCCTTAAGAAATCATATCCAAAAGAAGATAGAGAAGAAAAAAAAAGTGTCTGTGCATGTGTTACAGCATAAAGTGTGAGTGCTAAAAGTTATACATTGTAAAGTAGAAGCTGCAAACCACACTTTTATCCCAGGAAGGTACACCATAATAGCAGCAGAAAAGGCTTTTGTGGAAACATGTAATAAGAATGCACCCCTTTTCTTTTCATTTAAAAGTTACTTTCAAATATTTCAAATTGAGCTTTTGTCTTTATTCAATGCAGATGCACTGTTTACTAAACAATTTTATGGTATTCCCTCTCTGTATCTGCTGGAAGCTGTGATTAACAGCGATGTTCAGTCTTTTGGAACACGGTAGCCCCGGTACAGTGCTGGGTCATAACTCCTTCAATGAGCTGAAATGTTCAACCTTTGGTGTGTGCCTCAACAACAAATTAAACTCAAGGGTGAGAATGAGAAATGTTTTATAAGCTGAGCTGGTACATGTCCTATTATATTAATACTTTACTGAGATGCATAGTGCAGTCCACTCTCTCTCTTGCTTCAGGCTGAGTGATGTATATTTGAACTGTATGCGCTATATTCAGGTCATGTTTCATGCTCTTGGAACTTGTAAAAAAAGCTCCAAAAAACTATGCATAAGTCACAAGACTCCTGGAGTTTGTGGTCCTGTGCAGGAGTTTGACTATCCTACCACTTTACGTCATTCTCAAGGCTTCCTTAACGAAGCCAGACAGGATCATCTCCTCTGACTCCTGTCATACTGTCATGACAGACACACCCTTACGGTATCTCTGGAGAGTCCCAATCTCATTCCTGGGACATACTGTGTGATGTGCCCTTGGACTTGTCCCCACTCCCACAGTCGCTGTGGTATCCCTGGCAAAGCCCTTCTAGCGCTTGGTCCCACACGTGGCCCAAGGTCTCACCAGAGGCCCTGTCCACCGATATGATCTAAGGCACACGTATTGCAGGCCCCACATGGCTGGGGAAGGCAGGGAGGAGGAATATAATGTTCAAGCATGAGGCAGAAAGCACTAGTTCTGTTGGGAGCATCAAAATAGGCCGATCAGGCGCCATTCCTACTGGCCAAGGCCCCTTGACAAGCACCGGCATTAACTCCGTGCCAGGTACACAGCGCCAGGCAGATGAGAGCGGCTGCCATGAACCCAGGCCTGACATTTCTCAGCTGCTCTGGGTATATATCACAAGCCAAACGATGCTGCGGTGGCCTCCCAGGCAAGGAATGACCGACCCTGTGCCTGTAGTTTTGGGTTAGGTGGAGGGGCACCACTGTCCATTGTTTTGCTTTTTCTTTTTGTGCCTGGAGCAGGCAGGTCACCCATCACAGGGCAAGGGCGGGTGGGCACTGTCTTCTGGAAGGTCACCAGGTAGTCCTCCCTGGATCAGGGGAGAGCAGCTTGTCATTTGCAAACCCGCTGGCCTTCCAAATCCAAGTGACTGCGGGGGGAGAGGGAGCTCTGTAAGGTCTCTGCCAAGCCTTGCCGTGACCTTAGGTGCTGCCTCAGTGGACACGGCTCCGGCAGGGGGAGAGCCATGTGTGGTGCCATCTGGGCCCACGCTGGCGAGGTGACCCTCCCTCCGGCGTTCCGGCTGCGGACACCTGTGCCTCTGTCTGCCTCCAGAGCCCCGGCCCCTGCTCCTCTCTCAGATCTCACCCTGGGAACTGCTCAGGCATCTCCCTCCATCTCTCCTCCCTGCGGACAATGGTGATGAGCCACTGCCTGGCTGCCCCGGCTAGTCCAGGGCTCGGCAACACGCACAGTCAGGACATGGATCTCGGTGGTCCCTCTACCAGGATGGCAGAGATGTCCGTGAACCTGCTGGAACCCTCGCTGGCCCCCGCAGCCACACGGCAGGTGTAGGCACCACCAGGGATTAGCTGGTCTCCTGCCACAACAGGCTCTAACAGCTCTCCACAGCTGCCCCAAAAACAGGAAGGGGGGAAGTTTGCCTTAATGTGCCTTTGATTTCAGTCAGTTTAAAAGGACACCCCCAGCAAGTAGGAATAAATAATATCTTAATAATCAGTATTGAGAAGTATCTCTCAAACCCTGTAGGGATAATTTTCTCAATATATAAACACTTTTCCTAATTTTTTGTTTGAGGAAATGTGGAAAAAAACCCACCCACCAAAAAAACAGGCTTGGGAGGGGCTGTTTGTTTTTGTGAGTCTTCCAGCTCTTGTTGTGTTTTCATCTTGCTCAGCAGGGCTGCCAGACCTTTCCCTTCGCGTTCTGATACTTCTTCTTTGTGATCTGGATGCAAACAGTAATTGCAGAAGCATTTGAATTTTTTAGAAACGTTACTGAACTTTTTTTTTAAAGAATTGTCAGTAATGTTTGGGCTCAAATTCGAGAGCTGGCTGATGAATCCCATGCTGGAGTGCTATTATTCCTATTTTTTTGGCACCAGATACTTGTTCCTATTGCTTTCAACTATTTTCAGTCAGGAACATAAAATATTTGTGCTAGTTCTGATAATCAGCTTGTTGTTGCATACTTTCTTAACTCTGATATTGCTAAGGGTAATCTTGTTACCCTTTCAAACACCATGAGAGGATGTCAGAGTTAATGCCTTTGCAATAAATGGGGCGGTCTGTCCATAAACCATGGAGGCATTCCCATACTGACTTGCACTTGGTTTATGCTTTTCATAGTTTTTCTTCCTGCAATCCTGCTAACGCTAGGAAAACGAGCTATTCTACAATCCAGGCTAATTACTGTGTTTTAACACTCATTTTAAGTAAGAGTAGTGCTGTTTAAAACCATGTCAGCAGGTCGTACGCTGATGGGAATATAACTCACCTTTTTACTCTGTAACACTTGTGTTACTGTCCACTCAAACCCTTCTCTGTCGTGTCCTATATATCCCACCTTATTATGAGAAGCCTGCCCATAGTCCATCAACTGCTGTAGCTGTAACAGTAAGAATGTTAATCATGTAGCCATGATTTCCCTCGTCTTGTTTTCCCTTAACTTTAGGGTTTCTCTGCCACATCTTTTCAAATCTAAAACCTGGGGGAAAAAAAGGAATAAACACTTTTCTTTGTTTTAAAGATTGCTTATTTTTGTTGTGCTGTAAGTAAGGGAAGTATATCATTCTGACAGCTGAAAAATCTGGGTAGTGCACAGACCTGCAAGATAATACCTGCTGTGGTTTTACCTTGCATGACTGAGGGAAAAGCCTCTTCCTTCCAGCATATTCCCTGCATTTCTGTAGGGGACTCAGTTTCTGAATGCGGCTTCTGTTGGGATTCATGTCCCCAACATTCATTTGCAGAGATGTGCCTGACCTCCCTGACTCTCCAGTTGCATTAAGGGGATTGGGGTTGGTATATATGGAATGATCTTGGCCTCCTGAAGAGCAACATGAAGATTGCAACTGAGACTTTATTACTTTTTTTTTTCTTCTTTTTTTTTTTTTCTTTCAGAGAACCTTATTGGTCCAAATCCTCTTTTGATCCTGAGATGAAACAGGCTAAGCAGACTCAGCCTTCATTTTCAGAGTGGAGAGTGAAGCAGGTGGGCAAGAATCCCGTGGTGATGGGCCTCACACTATTCATGTCAGTTCTTAAGTTCTTGTCACTTCATTTAAAAAAAAAAAAAAAAAAAACAAAATAACCAACCTGAATTAAACTCCAATGTTTTTCCAAAACAGTATGTTTCCATGTAAATCTACTGGCCCAATGACAGTTACACAGGTTGTGTATGTAACATAGCTGCGTTGGAGACACCACGGTCCCTATGGACTGCCAGCCATGGAGCTAAAAATGGGATTAACCCTGGCATGGCATCTCGTGTACAATGAAGTATACGTGTTTTGGTGGAATATCCATGACTCCCTTTATTCCTTATTACTCTTGATGTTTCACCTCCTGATATCGAGGTGTATCAGAGTATAAACATAAGTCTCCTTTGTGCACTGGATGTAAACAGAATCAATTTAAAATGTGCCATTTCGCTCTCACAGACCCAACAAAAAGTCCCTGCAGGTTTAGGTTTATCAAGTGTGTGAACTTTACGCAAGACACATGGTGCTGACATCTCTGTATGATTCATAAAGAAACGTTCTGTTTACACATCAGCATGAGCCTCAAGAAGCACAGTTTAGACACGGCTTGAAATATAGAACAGAAATTGAATGTAATAATGAAAAGCATTTGATTTTCCCATAAAAGTGGTAGATACAAGGTCAGCAAGTGAAACATGAATATGCGCATTACTATCAGTGTTTCAGTCAGGCTCCCAATCCAAAGCTTTTGTTTGGAGGCTTCTGACTCATCTACAAATATTTACCAAGGTGGCAAAATTAGCACCAGGGAGCTTGTACTAAAAGAGGAAGTTTTTCTAAACAAACATTCTACCAGAAGAATCGGTGTTCCATCTTGAAGTTTTGTAAAATGATGCAGGAAATTTCTGCTCTGAGGTGGAGTACCCTAATGCAGAACATCCATAGGACTGCAAACAATGAATGCAGAAATGGACAGTTTTGCATTTAATTTTTAATTGTTTTTAAAACCAAGCTTGGGTCAAAACAGACGTCAAAGAAGAAAATAACCAGCTTTCAAATACTTAAGAATAATTCAAGCATAATTCTACTGTATTTTCAGGAAAAAATATGTGTTCTAATAAATCTCAGAAGCGTTATTTCACTTGGAAACACATTTGAAAGAACTGCATGTTCTCAGAAGTGTAGTCACATTAGAAGTAGTTCATTAAAATGGTTCTAACTTTTTGAAGCGTGTTAAGTCTGCAGTATCTATTCATGTGAGGTAAAATTGCAGACTGAAAAACTTGTAGATGTCTGATAGTACAGAAGTTACTGTTGTTATAAATCAGTCTTTTCTGTGGTTAAATGATAGGGTGGAGAAGGGTGAGGGTGAAGCCAGTAACTATCTTTCCTCTCCATCTAATTTGAGGGAACATTAAAAGATGAATGAGAAAAGGATTTTCTTAATTTTACAGCAGCTCCACAGCTCTCTAAGTTTAGCTGCCTTTTTTTTTTTTTTTTTTTTAACTTTCTGGTAAAATGGACCTCCTTTGATATACAGCAATGTGTAAGACACAGAGGCAGTGTGCTCCTGGACTGAAGAAGCAGGGTTTCCAAGCCGTGTCAGATGCTGTTTGGGAACAGAATCCTGCCTCTCTCCACTCTGCCTCCCATATGTCGGCTGCTCATGTTGTAGGAAACTAATGAACACTAATGGACCTTAATGATAAGGAAGTTCTGCTCAAACCAAAGGTATACATGGGGCAGCACCTCTTCTCTCCACAGCAGGACAACAATCAAAATTGATGTGCAAATGGCCACTGGCAGATGCTTGTTAAAGATCGATGACTTTTCCTTTATTTTTTTTACCTTTTCTCATGGTTTTTATTCCTTTGATATTTTTTTTGTCAGTCTTTGGTGGCTTTTTAATTTAGAAAACAAAATGTAAAGAGGAACTGAATCTATTAATTGTAGGGCTGCATGTCCATGGTGCTCACTTCTAAAGAACAGCACATGGCCAACATCTCTGAATATCAAACCAATTTTATTTAGGTATCTCTTTTGGGGAAGCTGTAAGAGCATTAGATGCTTTACCATGATCTGTGAAATAGCATCCAGGAACCACCTAAACATTTAATTTCTTTTTTTCTCCACCACTGTATGTTTGATATTTAACTGCTGTGGAGCATGTGGTCAAATAGTAAGATTACATTTACATTCCAGTAGTGATGTGTGGCCTTAGTCAAGGATGAGGGCTAGATGATGTTTTTTTTGCAAGCTGTTTTGTTTTTGTTAAATTAATAAGAAAGAGATTATTCTGACCCAGCAAGTTTATAATCAAAGTCTACAACAGGATATAACAAGGGGCTGAGGCAGATGAATAGGTAGTAAACATGTCTAGAGAAAGAGGAGGAGGAGGAGAAAAGCATATTTTTTCCATAAGAAATAGTAATTTCCACTCTTTACCTGTTTGGTCACTGTTTCTTCTGGGATATAGATTCCAGGAAAGATTATTTGCAAGCAAATGAGTCCTCCATCCTGCAAACACTTGTACAGGTGACCAAATCCACCCATTTGCTTTAGAGGATTAAGCTCCAGGGTTTTACATGTTTGTAACTTCAGCCTCACGTTTGATTCTGTTTTTTGACTACCTTCTTGTCTCGTGTGACAAAATGGCAATTGGGCACTTCTGCTTTTATATTTACAGTAACTTTGAGTGATCATATGGGGACTCACACAGGAAAGCATAACTTACTTTGAACCTCCTACCCTTTCCTCATGTATGGCTTAAAATAAGTAGGCACGGTTATCAAACTCTTGTCAGGACTTGTAACTTGTCTGCAATAACAAGGTTAACCAGCAATAGCAGTCTCTGCTCTGTGGTTGCATGCCAGTAAAACACTGACAAATTGAAAACTGTAATGAGAATAAACACATTATGAATATACCAAGCACACTGACACTTTTACATTAGGAACTGCGGTCATGGTAAGTTGCCTTGTCCTAACCAACCCCTGCCTTTTGAAATAGGGCCCCATTTGAAACTTATCATGTGCTCTAAAACAGTGGTAATAAATGTGTCCCGTGTGCCATAACCCTAGGTTTTCAAGACATGGTTTAAAATGATTTGCCTGCTTGGTGTATTCCTACTTTCCCCAGTAAACAAGATTGAAAGTTAATAACAAGAATGGTTTCATAAATGAAAACATAAATTGTCATGGAGCTGAATAGAGTTATAATTTATAGGCAATCAGAATCTTCAAGCAGTAATTGTTCTATTATTTTTGTTTGGGTTTCTTTTAGTATTTTTATTTTTTTTTCCTGCAGATATGATTTGGCATGTGTTGATTAATAAAACATTCACTGAAAATCATTTTCCAGCAATGAATTCTCCTAAAATGAGCTCAGTGATGTTCTGCAAATCATGTAGAGGATTCTACGGACAGAAAAGTGTGACTTCCTGGTTTGGTGTGTAGCACGTATCCATGCAGTGAGGACATGAAGGGTGGGTTATCACACCAGGACTGAGAGCTGTAGGTCTCAATTTGGCTCTTTGCATGTAAAAGCAGAGTGAATGGGGTGGTTTGATTCCCCTCTGCTGCACACGTATCGTTTGGGAGCGTGGTGGCAGGCAGTCGGTGGGGTGGGCAGCCCTGGCACGGCGAAGCACAGCTCTCAGCAAGCAGGTGTGTCGCAGTCAGGAGCGAGCTGCATTGGCAGTGCTGCACAGGGAAGTTTGCGCAGCGACTGCCAGCACTGGCTGGAGCAGTCATTATCTTTCCGCTTTGCGTGAGCCTTCTCAACGTCTGTTTAATTTCCCCCTCTTTCCTGCCCTTAGAACAGGTGAGGTTTGGCCGGTACCCATAGGGGATATGTCACGCAGGAGAGGGATGGCAGTGTAGGAAGGAAACTTTGGATCCCGGAGTAATTCCGGTAACCCAAGGTGATGCTGCCAGTGGCTGGAAATGAAAGTGAGTGCTTTTGAGTATCCAAAGCTGTTTCTGCTGTGGAGGATCTGCTCCCAGACGAGCCCTGGCATCCATGCAGGACCTGACAGGCTGCCTTGTGGGTGTCCTAGGCAGCCCAAGAACTACGGCACTAGCCTTTGTTGTCACTCAGATTTGGGGAGCAGGATGTCAAAAAGGCAAAGGAAGAAGGTGGGGCCATAGACCTATTATCCCTCCTTATCAGCCTGTGGAGCGGGGCCAGTACCTGAGGGAACAGTGTGAGCATGATTGCTCACCTCCCATGGAGAGAGGGTGCATGCCTTGAGACTGTAACTGGGTGGTTTTACTATCCTGCCAAAAATTCAGAAATTTCCCTCTTTGTATCAGGATGAAACAAGTGTTTTAAGGTGACTCTGGAGAAGCCAGTAACCTGGAGGTTACTAGGACACTCACATGGAAGATAGGGACCTGTCCTGCAAGCCCTGATTTTGCTTCATTCAAATTGGACATTTGGACCTGCTAGAGGCCATGTACAACAGATGTCCTCTTTTTACCACCCTAGCATTTTTTCAAGGGTGGAATTTTCCTGACCTCTCTGCACAGATCTCTCCTCCACCCTGTGTGAATTGTTTAGGCAGTCAGAGGGAGGCCGAGCAGAAGAGGTGAGAAACACCAGCCTGGACTAAGACAGCCTGAAGCTGCAGGTTTCAGCATTAGGCAAAGCTTTGTCGTTGCCTTACTTGAATGAAGTTCCCTCCTGGAGAAGGACAGGTGATAGCAGAGGGAAAAGGACTGCATCATTACCCAACAGTAGACTCAATCCCATCTTAGTTTTGATGGTGGGGTGACAGGTCACTAACACCGAGAAGAGGATGTCTATTTGTGAGGGTGAACAGGCAAGGCCGCCTGCCTCTGTAAATGCTTTCAGAGGGCTGTAATCATGTTAACTTCAATGCCCAGAATCAACTGATACAGGTGCCTATGTCTTCCTGTGGGCTATACAGAGAAATTAGTCTCTTAGATCAGAGAGTCTACTTGCCTGAACGTAGGAGTCTAGTACCATTTGAGATACCCTCGTGTCACCTGCCTGGCCTGCAGCTGTTGCAGCAGAAAGGCACAGCTCTCCCGTAGTGCCTGGGTTATACCTGTCAGCCTTGGGCTGATATCTTGGCTACCTTAAATTATTCCAAGCACTTGATGCTTAATTCTGAACAAAGTAATTGAATCCTGGGCTCCTACTTTTAATTACCTTGAATTGCAACTGGTCTAGATGCCTGAAGAAGCGCATGCCTATATAGAATAGAATCATAGAACCATAGAATGGTTTGGGTTGGAAGGGACCTTTAAAGATCATCTCGTCCAACCTCCCCTGGATTGAGCAGGGACACCTTCAACTAGATCAGGTTGCTCAGAGCCCTGTCCAACCTGACCTTGAATGTTTCCAGGGAGGGGGCATCTCCCATCTCTCTGAGCAACCTGTTCCAGTGTTTCACCACCTTTATTGTACAAAATTTCTTCCTTATACCTAGTGTAAATCTACTGTCTTTTAGTTTAAAAGCCATTACCCCTTGTCCTATCGCAACCGGACAAGGGGTGGTATGACAATCTCCTCTCTCCCTGGGGTCTGAGAAGATCATCTGGGAGCCTGAATCTTGCAGTCCTGGCACCCTTGGGAAGAGCACAAACTTCATTTGGAAAGCTCAGGCAGGGGCTCCCATCAACGCTGAGCTCTGCTAGCAGAGGTCAGATGTCAGGACTTACACCATGTTTCCATCCAACCTCTTCTCACTCTCCTGTTTTATTTTCTCATCTCTCCCTGGTGATTGATGACTAGCCTCATCTGTGATTCTGGGCTGAAGCTCACATTAATGCAATTTCTTGGATCACCTTCAGATTTGGCTTCTTCAATAGAAATATGGTATTAGTTTCTTTTCCAATCAACAGACTTAAATGCTTTCCGTTTCAGTAATTTAGAGATTCAGATGGCATTGAACTGTCTCCTGGAAAATACTAAATAAAACAGACAAAAGTGTTGAAGTAACAGTCTTAATTTACTCATTTTCTCTTCCCAAGGTGTTAAAGTCAGAAATGATGCTCTAGAATAATTTTCTTTTGAGTGATCTGAGGTTTAAGCTTTTACCCCAGGAACAACTTTCCTAAGAAGCCTGAATTGTTTTAACTACCGGTTCTGTCAGGTCATCTGCCATATTGATGTGTTTGGCTCACATGTAATCTTCGTTGCAGCTAAAACTTTTTCAATGATTCTCTGCTTTTCTACAGCACTGCCTTTGTCTACTCTTAGTAGCCAAGCTAAGGGTAAACCTGTGCTGCAGACAGCAGCATCACATGAAGCTGTGCAATAATGCAGAGCTTCACAGAGGTTAACACACCCTGCCAAGTAGACTTTGGCTGAACTAGCCAATAGCCACCATCTCCTATTCAATTTTATGTCATTTAGTCCAAAACCAACTGTCAGTCACAGTAGGGGCTGTGTTACTAAACTGTCAGTGCACTGTCAAGCAAAAAATGCTTCAGGTGCATGGCAAAGTGGTACCCACTCAGTGCTTTGCTATAATTACCTGGATGCAACTAACAAGGGAAAAGGTGTTGTAAATCTTCTTTTTCATCCAGGCTTTCACTGTCCTCTTGTCTGTCTCCAAACTGTAACAGTGGCCACAAAAGGCCTGGAATCCAGATTAAAATAACAGCTGTTAAAAGTCAACATTTTAAAAAAATAAAGTCCACCAGTAAACTGAAATGAAAATCGACCTTTTGTAAATTGTCCCTTTATTTAATGTTTCCTTCCCAGCATTTCAGATTATATTAGCATTTTGTAAAGATTTTTGATAAGTACGGATGTGGGAAAGAAATACTGCCAAGGTATCTGCCCCATAGAACTTAGTAAAACCATGTGTGTATTCACGTCAGAAGGAGAAACAGACTACCTGGCACTGAGGCAAAGAGTTTGCAGAAGATACAAGTGCTCTAATCTCAGTTCAAAAATTTTTTTGATTTAAATATTATTTTGTTCATGTTAGATTAGCTCTTAGAAGTTACGGCTGAGAACAAGACCCTAATGAATACGCAAATAGTAAAATGGCACTCGAAAGAAAAAGTTATTATTAAAGCTCAGCAATAAATGATTTTCAAATGGCAGTAACATTTTCAAAAGTTATATTTCTGTTCCAGAAAAGGATGAACTGCCATAATCTTAAATAGTGAAGCATTTTAGTTACTATATCGCATCGTAGATAAGCTCTTCTCTGTTCCTCTTTTACTCTAAGCTCTGGGAGGCTTATAAAATTTCCTGCAATCTAGAAGGGTTTGGTAAATCTGGGCTTATTTTCTACCTTGAAAGATATAGAGCATCTTTCACTCTTCTTCTAAAATCTCTCTAGAAAATGGTGGAGCTTCTCCCACCACTAATTTTCTGTAGCCAAAGAAGTCCCAGCTACCTACCATGTGGGAGGAGAGGCTCTAAAACGTAAACAGGCTAATACTACACCACACCATTGAGAGCGATGAAGCTGAAAGAAAGAGACGGTTGGAATGGTGCCGGCGAAAGGTTGCTTCAACTTGAGGAGAGAAAGATGTCCAAGTAAGTAAGTGAAATGGAAAAGCAGATGAGAAAATGATGCCGAATCTTCTTCAGCTGCAGGAATCATAATGAAATTTCCTTGAATAAGTGTTTCGTAACTGTGCTCTCTAACTCAGGAAACTACGCTAGACTGAGAGCAGAAAGTTGCAATATTCCGTTTAAGGGTCAAAACTCCCTCTGAGACTACACTTTCTATCAGGGCACTGATAAGGGCAAAATTCTAATGATTTTTTTTCTGCTAACATCTGATTGCCTTGTCTTTCACAGACAACTCTTTAAGAAAGTGTTTTAGCATAAACAGCATAATCTGCATTTTGTGAAAGTAACAGAATTACAATACGGTGCATGTTATACTAACAATTTAGCAACAAAAATGCCACTGCCATTTTATTGAAGGAGCTGTCCCATGACCTTCCACCTCTTCTCTTTTGCATGACATTGAGCACTGGCTTTTAAAGTTATCCCTGCCAAGCATTTAGACGGACATTGATTACCAGGCAACGTGCTTATTCTCTCCTGCTTGCCTTGTATGTAATGCACACTTTTTCATTTCTATTAGTTAGCAGGTTTTTCAACAATCTATTTAAACTAGGTAGAGACAGCTTTAGCAAGCAGCAGTAATATGTAAGTGGGATAAATTTATCTTTCAAAAACTTACACTTGGTCTTGCATGTTTTCTTGTTGTTAAGGGTAGCTCTCACTCTCTTTCTCTTTTTAAAATAAGCAGTCTTGCATTTTTAGGTATCCTGCCAATATAGTTGTAAGTTTAGGGTGTCAATTTTTACTTCTCACTCAAAATTCGATTCATTTATTCTCCATGAACTTGAAATCATCTTCATAATGTCTAGTCCCTTCTGACTGTGAAAAAATCTATGAATTGAAAAAGGCATGATGTGCTACTTTATAATGCTTAACAGTAGTGTTTTTCTGATAAGACAATTAATCACTTTTGTCTTATTTATTTTAAATAAAATAAGCATTAAAATTGGTCTCCAAGAGCTCTGGAAGAGTAATACTTCAGTCATGAGACAGTCAGAAGGGTTATTTTTACTTGGATCATTTCAGGGATCTGGTTTATCTCACAGCCTAACATCTAGTTGTGTCGGTATGACCAGGGGGAGGCAAACTGTGAAGTGGGGAGTGGGAAGGAGGAAATAGAAAGTTTCTTCGCTGCCAACTCCTCTATATCATTTAAAGACAACTTGCATTCCTCCCTAATGTTTTTTGCACCAAACCCCTTCTAGTCCAAAACAAGGGTTCCTTTTCATAAAATGACCAGCTGGATTAACCAGGGAGGGCAGGTAAGAGCCTGGGCTCTACTTTCATTAACCTCTTTGCAATCAGAATGCAGTCTCTACCACTTTTTTCAAAGCTCTCCCCACACATCCACAAGGTCAGATAAAGTTTTTCTCTGGTTACTGGGAGCGAATCACAAGGTAGCCAGCTCATCACACTGTAACTCATTTTTTTCTTTATAACTTTTAGCCATAAGAACAAGGAGGAAAGAAAAGCCTTCACTTTTGTGTTGCTTTTCAATGTGGGTCTCGGAAAAGCATAGTTTAATCTGAGTCGTCAGGTATTGGTCACCAAGACTAATTTTGACGTGGCCTCAGGGTTTCCACCTCTCAAAGGTACTGATTTAATCACTATTTGCCCTTCACAGACATTTGGAGGAGAAATTTTACAGTAAAAACTCATAAGAATGGCTTAACCAACAACATGTACGGCAACAGCGATGAGCATCACAGAACAAGCCACCTGTGAAACAGTGGAAAATATCTACTTATGGATCCCGTTTTCTGCACATAGTGGGCAACAACAGCTGGCTGTTACGCTGCCTTTTCCTCTTGGTAGGTTATTCCTTTTAAATTGCATACATAACTTTGGATACTTAAAGTACTTTTACTACTCCTTCTCCTTGGGAAGCACAGGAGAGAAAGAACTTTTCAGAAAGGAACAGCACAAAATTTATTCCCTGTAGAGGAAATAACAAACTTGTTGGCATTTAAATATCCTGTAGGATGGCTTTAAATGAAGCTGCAAAACACTGGAGAAACTTTAATTTTATCAATCGTTGATGACACTTGAAACTTCTTGCAGCAAATAGGTATTCACAGGAAGATGATGCTTTCTGTGTTTCTCTATGAAAAGAGCATGTAAGTATGCACACAGTTCATTACTTTTAAAAGTCAGACTATCAGTTAATTTTGACAACTAAGTAGGCTCCTCTCAAGTGTGCAAACATTCAGACATTTGCTTAACTTTTTGCAAGTATTTCTGAGCCTACAGTTTTTAAGCTTCTTTAAATCAACAGAGAGCCTAGAAATATTTTTTTGAAAAACCAAGGACTTCCTTGTGTGTCCACACTTTTCACTTAAAACCAAATAACAACTAGACTCAACTGTGAATATTTCTTTACTGTTTGTATTTCACACATTTTGTTTGATTTCGTCCTTATGTAAGTGGAAATGAATGTTGGTAATTAAATGTTGCAGTGGTATTACTGGCCACTGCAATGCTGAGAAATGCTGGTCTACATCACCTAATCATTTTCCAAACCTAGTGGTTGTAATTCACCATGAAAATTATTCAAAGAGAGTTTTCCCATAATAACTTTCACAAGCTAGCAGCATTATCACAATAGCATCAAAACCAGCCAGAGCTGTTCTTGTTCCTATTGCTATAGCATACACATATGATATATATAGATACACTGTCTGACATTTCCAGCATAGCGCGATGTAAGTGGCTCAACCAGATTCATGTTCTCCTGTGGCAGGTGAAGTACATTGAGCTAAATAACCTGCGTCTACTACCAACTGGCGACACAGGGATGTGGGCATGTGTCATATCATGGAAAGAATATTATTCACTTCCTACGCTCCCAAAAGACAGTGGAAAAGACATGTAAGGAACCTTAGTTCCACAATGCATAGAGCAGGCCTTTGGGAATGTGAATTTAATGCCAACAAAAATGTGTACAGCCCAAGTAATCCAGGAGGCAGGTAGAGATGAGAATATAGATGCAGTCTGGTCAAGGAAAAACCTGACTGTGACTGAGTCGTTACCGAGAGTGCATTACTTCTCTTCCTCATACAATTAACAAGCTCTTCTCTGACACATGCTGTTGCAAGCAGCTTTTTGATTTCTTGCAGATAAGATCGTGCTGTGTCTTTTCTAGTGGTTATAGTTCTTCAGCGACCATGACTGAAATTTGATCCTGAACGCATACGTGTAGAAATGTGTTTTTAATGATTTTACACCATGCATCTAAAGAAGTTTAATATGCTATATTAAGGTTATGGTACTAATGACCATTCCTGTTTTTCATTGCCTTCTTTTGTTCTGGCATGTCTGAAACTACAGCTTGATCCACAGTCTACTGAGGTCAGTAAGGGTCTTCCCTTGCCATCAGAGGACTTTGGATCAGTTGTGTCAGTTCCTCAAGACAAAGGCCCCATCCTTTGAATTTATCAGTGCACGGTTTAAACTGGTAGCTCTCAGTAAACTAGATGAGTTTGCTGGGTCAGGGACAGCCTGTTGCCAGTTTGTAACTGTTCTTAAATGCACAGTGGAGACCTTGCTCAGATCATGGTTCTATGAATACGACGAATAATAAGTGAAATTCAAACTCTGAAACTATGAAATTAATTTCCGTTCCAGAGAACTAAGAGAATCCAGCAAGAATGGATTCTCAAGTACTGAGGTGACCAACATTTCTAAAATACACCAGAATGCAAGCTTTTGCTGAGTAAACTATGAACTTCCACGCTATTGCAGAATGACTGTCAGTTCCTGCCTCATAAAATCTAAATGTAACTTTTTTTCAAAGAGTTAATCAAAGTACACCACCAAGAATAAGTCATTTCAAGAATTACCATCAACGAACTCATTTGAACCCAGCCCAGCTGCTGCCTGCAGCTTCAAACAGATGCACCACTTGTTCCAGGCACTCTCCCATTCCTTGTTGTCCATCACGCCTCTCTGGAAAATGGGGAGAGCAACTGTTATCACTACAGAGAAGTCTGCAGAAAGGTTGACACCAAAGATGTGTTGTTCGTTTCACAATGTGCTAGTTTTCATTTCACTCTTACAAACAGTGGCTGGTACACATTTCGGCAGGCTTGTGCTTCTGGCTTGATTTATATTGTTCATGTCAGTTAAGGAAAGTTTCCCCCAAATTTTGGATCATCTGTGGTCAAGGGCCATGGGTATTACAATGAAATAGTGGTTTTGTTTTGTTTATTTACAGTTATGACTTTTTCTCTTGGACTTTTTTTATTATATGAAAATCTCTCTCCCCACAGACAAGCTGTAGTAACTTTCAACAGGAAAGTAACTTTTTGCCAGAAGTTTTTTGTATGTCTTCACTTTAAAAGAATTGTGTTATGAAAAGAGCTGCAAAACCCACCGTTGCTTGCAAAAAAAAAAAAAAAAAAAAAAGGAATCGTAATTGATTCCTACAACAGAGTAACAATTCTTTAATAGTTGTACTATTCACTAGGAGTTCATTAGTGTAACAGCAGCACATCCTGTGAATCGCACCATAACTTTGTCAAAGCTTTTTATAGTAAAATAGACTAAGGGTGGAGGATTCATGTGAAGGGACAAGAATGTAACTCACACATTAGTCAATGATTGTGAATCCAAATGATTCTGGGTAATTAAGTAAGTCTGAAGGTGTTCAAGTACACTAAAAGAGAGACAAGACACTGTAAAATACTTTTGGGATAAAGAAAGCATAAATCACAACAAGTTGCCCTAGAATGTGACCCAACCACTGTTTAAAGTACAGCACTGTGTAAATCCATAAATCTGGCACATTACATAGCTGTGTGGCTTTTACTACCTGCTAAGTTACAGTACAGTCCTAATTCTTACTCAAAAAAAAAAAAAAAAAGAAAAAAGTTTAAATTACATCAAAGAAATATCTGCAAAGTCAAGCTAGCTCTTCAAAACTTGTGGACCATAAGAATAATATAAGATGTTCACAGACATTGAGTTTGCTCAAGACTAATGATAATCCCTTGTGAAATGCAAACTGAAATTTGTTTGCCTACTAAAACAAGGCCTTTTCCTTATCCCCCTTCCCATTCACAGACGCAGGCATGTGTTGGCTTGTTATTGTAGTTTATGAATGTTGGCCTTTATTTCTGTGAAATTAGTGTTATCAACTTCATTTGACAAAATGTAAAATTATATGTAAAGCTGACAAGACTTGGAAAAAGTAATAGAAATTAAAAGAAGATAAACATAGCTTTATGAAGCTGTGTTCTCTATAATAGTTCTTTTACTCTGAAGGGCTACATAATTACACCAGCCCCTAAGTGTGTCTTTTTTTTCTTTAATACATACTCCCGAAACTGGACAAGTGCTAATAACACTGCTCAGGAGAATGATATCTATCATCCAGAAAGTTCTCACAATAGCTTACTTTATCAGTTGAACGAGGAAAAAAATCAGCTATAAATCAGAATCCCCAATTAATGTTTTAGCTGAACTTAAAATAATATTCTAAGGTCACACTTAGAAAGTGTGGGATTAGTCAAAAGCCAGCCACACTAGGCATCAATTCCCCTTTACCTAAAGACCTACATGATGAATTGTACTGTTCACACATAGCACAGGACAGGTGGAATTTGAAAAATACATCCCATAGCACGTAAATCATTTGATATAAACTAAACACTCTACAGGTTATGGGCTTTAGTATTCTGGAATCAAGATTTTTTATGCCAATTGGTAGATTTTTATGTTCTTCATTGGTCTTTTAATAACAAGCTATTTGATATTCTATCTAATTGCTCTCATGTTAATAATTATGCAGGGTTAGGAAAGCTCTAATTCTTAACTGTGCATATGGGAGGATGTATAGTTATGACATCCCTGTAAAATCTTTGTGAGAAAGACATGACCCAGGGCAGTGAGGAAACTCTCTCGGAAGAGCTGACGAGCTGGGCACAGTGCCACACTGACGTAGCTGCCCTGTGCCAGCTTGCTGTGCCAGCCTGGGTGGTCGCCATCCCTCAGAGCCAGAAATCCTCCCCAGAACCCCTTGCCTGAGGGTGGCAGGGGAATTTCTAGCTCCAGTGCTTTTATGGGCTCCACCTTGACTATATCAGACTGTGTCACAGTCTTTTGGTTACTTGCCGTCTCAAGCAGGGAAGCTGCTCTTTGCAGGTGGAAGGCTGAGGCTCCGTGGGGCTTGCAGGACTCCCTGAGAGTCGCCAAGCAGGGACCTGAAGTCCATGTCTCTGTATCACACAGAGGAATGATAGGAACATTTTTCCTATAAACTGTGACTCTGACGGTTTAACAATGGTGGAGACTAGCAGACATTTTGTCTTGGGAAAGCTCACTGAAGGCTGCTGTCTTTATGCTTCATCCAACAGCTCCATGAGGCAATGCAATGGATATAAATGTTTTGTGGACAATCACTCTTCTTTTATTTTCAAAGCATTTCTTCAGGCTGGGCTGTTTCTGTCACTGCTTTAGTAAGCAACTCCAACACTTGCACAAGCATGACAGAGGGACAGAGACTGATAATGGTCTTGAGGGTTTGCAGCATGGGAGAGGTAGGAACATGTCAGACTTGCTTTGTTTCTAGAGTAATATGTTGGAATAACAAGATCCTCTTGTTCTTGTTTAGCCACACTGGCTGTTGCATAGGGCAAGTTGGAAGCGGAGGGGGAAGAAGAAACTTAATTTCTTTGCCTTCTCCCTGCTTGTTCGGGAACCTGAAGTCCCTGTGAAGCTTCTGCTCCTACCTCACTCCCATGACTGTATGGCAGGGAGGCAATGACTGTTTCATTTCCCACTAGACATAATTAAAATCTTGTCCACTGTGTGGAAGACCACGTCCATTTTGGCTGATTATGGAAGGAAGAAGCTAAGGAGGAAGACGAGGCCAAGGTGGACATAAATCTCAAAATAGTGGGTAGATCAGCTGCTTCAGTCATGCTCCTGTGTGAAGACATGGGGTCTGGGGGACTCCTGTATTAGCTGTGCCATGTGTAGGGAGCCATCTTTTACACCCCAGTGCTGGAAAAGCAGGTCTGGCTGGGTACTGGACTGCAACGCTCTGGAAGAGCACAGGGCATCATTTTCCCATGTCCTTATGCTTTTCAATTCACCGTGTGAAGAACGGGGCTGCAAGCACTCAGGTGCGCTTGGCAGTGGGTTGGTTTCTGTTTCCTTTCCGCCGGCAGCTCGGGGGTTTGCACGCTGGCCCCCATTTCAAGGAGAGAGAAACAGCAAGAGGGGAGCTCCAGGCACTTCTCTTCCTGCCCTGTTCCTCTCAGCCCCTCCATGCACCCACTGCTCGTTACTGGTAAAAAAAGAAAAACAACAAAAAAAAGCCCCGAAGTAGTCCCTTTTAGCCGATTAAACTCTTTTTGACTGAGCCATTCTTGAGGTTATTTCCCCTTACAGTTAATATTTGTCAGTGTGGTTGCTACTCATTCTCCATGCAAAATACACTATCTGTTTCGTACCCGTGTATTATTAAGCATAAAACATGTTTCACTTAAGAAATACCTTCTCCTTTCTTGTGAATGGTCTTTTCTAAACCAAGGCTAATCCTTCCCCCAGCGTCAGAAGCAAAAGGGAGCTTCCCCCATGCCATGTCCCCTCGCAGCCCACCTGCTATGGACGTAGGTGCTCCACCCCCGCGGTGGGTGCCTCTGGTACCGGGAATTCAAAATTAGGGATGGTGTGAGGATGGGTGTCGTGGTTTGGGCTGGGCTGGATGCTCAAACCAGGGCAGCGGGGCTTGGGAGACCTCTGTCCTGCCTCTCCCCTCAGGCTGGTGGTGACCGCGCCAGGGTATAAGCCAAGCACTTTACCTGAGGAGAACCACTACCTTTTCCCATACAAGTAAAAACGTTTTCTGCGACACGGCTCAGCCTTCCCCTCAGCGTTTCAGCGGGAAAAACTAACGCACTAACTCGCACTACGTTGCCTCTGGCTCTTGCCAAACTCCTGCTGCACGCCGGGTACGCCGGCGGCGAGGGCGAGCACCGAGCGGGTACACGAAAAAGCCAAAATTGGGGATGGATTTATCCCGTCTCCTCGGGACGGCGAGCGAGGGCGAGGGGGGGGGTCGGGGGCGTGGAGAGGCCCGCGGTGGCGGCCGGGCCCCGCCGCTTGCCGTTGCCGCGGCGGACCGCGAGATGGCTCCCTGCGGGGGTGACCCGCGGCCCGCCGACAGCCCGGGAGGCCGCGCCGGGCGAGGAAACAAAATCCGCGTTTCTTGTTTTGTCACATTTTAAAGGCGCTTGCTCATCCCCGGGTCTGCCGGAGGACAGACACACCCCTCCGGCAGACCTGAAAGCTGTGCTCGGGAAAGAGAAAAAAAGGCAGCCCGGGCTGGCGCGGGAAGATGGAGGCCGGAGGTGAGGGTGAAACAGGCCCCGGTGGCCGGGGAGGTCACTCATTGCGGCCAGCCTCCCCTCGCCTCTGGGCTAAGCCATGAACTGGGCATCTGGTTTTCCACGGCTAAAGTATTTACAGCTTGGTTTGAAAAATAAATGGCTATCGGTAGGAAATGGGTGGGGTGGGTAAAGGTGAGAGAGGCATTGCAAAGGCTTTCAGGGCTTTAAAAGTTGGAACAGAAGTTTGGTGGTGGTTTTGTGTGTGTGTGTGTGTTTTTTTTTTTTTTTTCCTCGTTCCTTTGAGGTAGGCCATTTCTATGAAGAAAATTCTGCTCACATTACAAAAGGGGGATGTCAAGGGGTTTGACTGTCATTGAGGTTGAAATGAACTTTGTCACCCTGTTTAAATATTTAAGTCTCCTGACACAGGCAAATACATCACGAAGTGCTAAAAAATATATTTAAAAATACAGCTGCCTTTGAGATTAAGCATTCCTATTCCCACTGTATCAGCTCACTTTGCTCAAGCAACCCTGAAGCACAAGAGTATGGCAAGAAACTGTGGACCAGAGAAGCAGCCCCATTATCAGAATCTGCCTATTTGTGCATTTGAAGCGGTAACACTTTGTTTTAGACTAATAGTTTCAGCCACTCGGTTGATTTAACTGATTTCCAAGAGGTTAAACATCATATTGATAAGCATGTATATCAGTTTTTTCTTTATGCATCCAGTCATATTAATGTCCTGTTCCCTTAAATAGCTGTATTTTTATTGTAGTTTCATACCATTTTGCATAGTGGTGATATTTAGGGGATTTTTTTAGACTTTCTCTTAATAGTCTTACCTTCCCTGCACAAATACAGGGTTTCCACTACCACATGGCTACTTTGGTTGTATTAAAAGTGCTAATTTAACTTAGAAGTCAGAAAACGGTCTTCAAAACCCACTCTGTAACACATGCCTGCTTTGGATGGAACTTTAAGGAAGGTACTGGATGCACTTTAAAATAAAAGGTCCTTTTTTTCAGATTGAGTTTGGCAAAGTCATTGTTTGGAGAAATTGTTGTAACATGGTTCAGGGCAGAAGCCAGTTTTATGTTGGTGTACTTTGTCTGAGGTCATCTCAAAGGGCAATAGCCTGCTGGGCAGCTGTGAGCGTTGAAGGCCTAAACTGGAGGTGGTTGTGAGTGGGAGCCCTCAGTCATAATTTAAAGTCTTATCTCAAGGACAAACTGTGCACACCATATAGACAGCAAAGACAGACTTTCCATGTAGGTTCATGCATTCCTGTGGAGGTGGAGGGACTCATGATCATCACACTGTTTTCCTCTCTTGTGGGCCTCACAAACCGCTCTCTGTGAGGCTGGAACCAGGGGCTGGAGTGGAAAGGGCTACAAAGCTCAGAGAGACCTCACCTCACACACATTGGTGGAAATGATACCATAAGGGTAACGCAGCCCAGCATGAACAGCAAACCTCCATTTTCCTGGTGGTTTCTGAAGCTCCAGCTCTGACCCCATGCAGATTTGGTTGTGATGGGCTTACCTGGTAACACAAACAGCTTCCAATCTCTAAATGCATGAAGAATGCTACAGAGTCCCACAGTTGATGAGAAGTGAGTCATTTATACATCTTTATAGATTACTTCGTACATTTCTTGAAGGCAGAAAATATACAACACAGTTTGTTCACAAACATTTTGAGTAAATTCTCCCATATCTGAAGGAGGAGACCAGTCTGGTTGTGTTTCTGTCCTTACAGCAATAGGGCTATTGGGGCCTTATTCTGAAAAGTGCAGAGCACATGCAGCACCTGCGGAGATAAACGGGGGCTGAAGATTCTCTGGGGTATTGAAAAAATCATCACTCCAGTTTCCCTACTACAGTTCTTTTTTGAGTCTGTGACTATATAAACCGTACATCACATATTGACATTTATGTCCTTCAGCTGTATGACATCACTTGTCACTTAATGTAAATTTGTTCGAGCTATACAAAAGCTAAAGCAGTTCCTGTGTCTGAAATCTGAGCTCCTAGTTATGAAGGAACATACTCTTTCTGACTGACTCATATTTTTTTTGCTCGTATGTTCAAGCTAGTGAAAAATGAATATGAAACCAGGAATTAAGACACAAGTTAAAACCTGCGTAAGAGGTTTTAAGCAAACTGTGCAAACTGTGCAAACCTATGTCCAGATCCCACCTGCTTTCAGTCACAGAAGTAGTCAATGTATAAATAAGCACTTCTAATGAGCACAGTGGGATGGGGATTCGTTCGGTGTGACACTGATGTGTTTGACCTATGGTTGGCCAATAGGTATGTGCCCATGTGTGGGCAGCATGGACACTATCTGCATGACAAAGTGTATGTATGACAAGTATATTAGGCCAGTGGTTTAAGCAATCTAATGATATGTTTGGGGTATATTTGTTAAAGCTTTATCCTTTGTGGATAAAACAACTCATGTTTTTAGCCTGTCATTTATATGTGCAAAGATCTCTGTTTGTCCATCCATCTTCTGGCTTGCTTTGGTTTCAGACTGTTTTGTTGTGAAGTGTTGCTTTAGGAATAAGTGGTGGGATGTATGTTGTGGGCAATGTGGTGGGATATATGTTGTGTTTGAGGTGATGAGTCTGTGGTCCTCCTATGCATACCGGACGTGAATTCCTTTCTAGCTATGCGCACCGGCTGCCAGCCAAGTTCTGTCTCCTGCACTAACACGTTTCTGCACTGAGACACTTTGTTCACATCTGGAGAGTAGCTGATGCAAAGTGTCATAATCGCAGAGGACAAAGCAATCCCACACATAATTCAGACTAGTTATATATGTGGATTTGAAAATACAGGCTAAAATCTTGTATATGACCTTGTCTTCAACAGGAAGCCAGCAGAGGAAATGAAGTGATGGTGTGACATCTTTTCAGCAGAGAGGCTGCTCTGATCTAAATCAACTTTCTTGAGATTAGCTGTTTCAAGCCTGGATATTTGTATGATATTTGTGAATTTTGGCCACCAAATATACATGGATTACTGTAAATAGAAATGCATCCCCTATCCACAGAGGGAAGAGAGCATTTTTGGAAACAGGGATGAGTTTTGTGCAAGGAGAGAGATGTTCAAAGGAAGTGATCAGAGAGATGTTCTGGGAAAAGGAGACACTGTTGTGTGGGTGATGGTGATGTCTTCAAAGTCCTCTGGTGAGGAATGCAGTATGTGATCACATTTATGTCTCTGCATGGATGATCTGATTAAAAACAGAGGGAACATTTGGGAGAGGACAGATATGAGGAGCTCAGTAAAGAGGATAGTAGGGAAAGAACTAAGAAAATATGGCAAGAGGTCTTCATATAGGGAAAGAGTAAAGATATAGAGAAGTGAAAGAGTAAAAGTGAGATCAAATTATTTTGAGTTATGCATGGTTTTTCTGTTTTCATATATTTATTGGAACAAAAAGAAAATTGAGAAGTAGAAATTCCGTGCTGAGCTCAGGAATCCTCATATATAAGACAGCTGCAAGCTGGGCAGGTGTTTTCAACTCCCAGCTTTGCAACATCAGTGTGATATAGGGACAGGCAACATGAAAACCAGTTTTATTTTCAGCTTTGGTTGCTGATGTAGATAGAAGTGAGTGTATGTGCACATCTGTGTGTTTTTGTGATGAGTATATAAGTAGAATAGCATATAGTGAATTTTTGGTAGAATGACACATAGTGAATTTTCCTTCGGTTTTCATAAAAGTGGTGTCACCTAGCTTTGCACAGCAAATGTGCATGTCAACAGGGTTAAAAGTGAACAAAAAACCCTTAAGTTATTTAACTTCACTGTTATTTGAATGTGTGTACTGAAACAGCTTACAACATTATGTACCAAACATTGGATATGTAGGGGTTTTTATGACTTATCTTGCTGTAGTTTATTTGCAGAAACCACAACTGTGGATTTCCTAACTTCTGTCCATGAGTCTAATTTCTTGGTTTAAAACAATTCACACTATCGTAACATTTTATATTTTTTATTTTAAAAAGGAAAAGGGGAAAGATTTGACAGTACAATCTAAATGTATTTGGATTAAATCACAAACCTGGAGTATTTGAACAAATGTTTGCACGCTACTGAGAACACATTACCTCCTTTTAGATAACAGTGATTTTATACTCAAATACAAATTATAAGGGTGGCACCTGAGTGTGGTCAGGTATTTTGATATGGAATAGAGTATCAGATAAGCTGTTCCGCTTCTGATTTGATCCTGAGATCGGGGAAATTCAGTCAGTTTATTCAGGCAGTGACCAGGTGGATGTGGTGAGTATTTGGGGATGAACAGGGTGAGCAGACGCGCATATCTATATCTGTTACATATACAGAGTGCCTGAGCAAATACAAAAAGTCCAAGACATTATTCTTATAGAAAAAAAAGAAAAAAAAAATGTTCTTAAGAAAACCTAGCAGCAATATGTAATCTGTTTGGTCTCAGGAAAACTCACGAAAGAGCAAAGGACTGACCTTGTCCACTAAACTGAGTTGGGGGTTTATCAGTGGGAGAGTCTGGTGGGAGGGAGCACGTTTCACATCATGGACATGGTAGATCCTGCGCAGCTCCATGACCTTGGCATCTTGGTGGCTACACTTGGTCCTGAGAGCCCTGCCTTGGTAGCATTTTTGCCTTCCATCAGTAGGAAACCGTTTTCCGTAACTGTGTTCCTTTCCTAAGGAAAACTGATTGCGGGTTTTATATAGCTTTGTAGTATGTACTGATAGCCAGAATACCTCATATCACTTTGTACACAAGTGCATGAAAGTGAGGGAAATATCCCTAGACTTCAGCTACATGACGTTTTGTGATGAACATCATGTTTTACCAGCAAAACCACAGAGGGAAAAAGATACTGGGCTTTCACAAAATGAAGCTTCTTGTATTTGGTAAGGAAAGACACAAAACTTCCAGGAGCAGTTGGGCTTGATGCAGCCACGGTTACTGCAAGCATAGACGGGGTGTGGCATTCGGCACTGACTGCAGTCAGTGCAAGCGAATCCCATGCCGCAGGGGATAAGACAAGAAGTAAGTATGCCCATAGATCTAGCACAAAAGAAGCTCATGTCCTGGTTCCTGGCAGCTTCAAGGGCAGAATCCCACTTCAAGGGCAGGATTCCTACCTTGAAGGTCAGGATTTCTGCTGGGTTTCTGGGTGCTCAGTGGGCAGATGATCTGTGTCCTGCTTTCCCAGCTTCCTTCCTGCCCTGTCCCACATACAGCAGGCTGTGGCAAGGTTACTCTGCCTTTCTTCTTTGCTAAAACGTGGAAGCAGCTCCACCTCTGCCACCTCCTTCCTCCTCCATCCATTCTGGCTGTAAGCTGTTAGAAGTGTTGCTGCCTGTCTTCCTCTCTCCCTCAAATATGACAGCAGGTTTTAGGGTTTTTTTATGGGTGAGGATGTGCATCCTTCTTTCCTCCCCCTTCACCCCCATTTCCTTGCAATAATGCAGTCATCTTGTGATCTGAGTCAGCCATGCCTTTCTAGCCCCAAAACTGCTCCCATTCTCTCTGCAGAAAAGTCAGGCTGCCAAATGAGAGTTGAGTACCTCTTGTAGACCACCTCTTGGGTCAGTCTAACCATGTGGTGATGATACTTATTAAACATGCGAGAGACAGGAATATGCTAGGAACCCACAGTGTGGTATTTAGATACATGCTCAGCTTTCAGGATGAGAGTATTTCCTAGACTTTATATCATCCCTTTTCTTAAAGCTAAGTATATGCTTCTGAGCAGGGTCCAATCTTTACATGTTACCTGAGGCTGTGTGACAGTTCAAATGTGAAAGGTATGTCATCTTTAGCAATAAAAGGGGAAGATGGTTTTGGTGAAAATATGGTTACTCTTTAAATTTGACTGTACCTGTTTAATCCAGATTTGAGGTGATTGGTTTATGCTATGTTGTCTGCCTCTCTTGGCCAGGCTTTTTGCTTTGTTCACAAAGCTTAAAAAGATATGAGGAGTGTCAATTAAGTTATACATTCACTTCCCAAGAAGATAAGATACAGTCTTTTTTACTTTGTTGGAAGTACTTCGTTGGAAGCTTTAGGACATAAAAGGGCATATTTGTTCTTTTGTTTATTTAGTTTTTCTATATGCTTTATAGCTTTGTCTGGTATTCAAAGACCTAAGCAACTTCACTGGGATCAATAAGAAGCACTGATCAATAAGAAGCTCAGCCTTCCTCAGACTTCTCCCTCATGGCAGCTCCAGAGCTTTAACACTCCAGGTGGAGTGTGTCTGGCTCCAGGTAGAGTCTGTCAATATTTTTCATCTGATACAGTGTATGTATTTTTCATATACATGAAAAAGGCAGGCTGAGCAGTACCAAACAACTCTGAGAATTTGATTTAATTTTTTCAAGTGTCTTGTTGAAACAAACCAAACAAAAAGTAACTTTCCTTAAGCTTCTGAAAATAAATTGGAAAACACAGTTTTCTTTTTTTATTGCAATACTTTAAAATAAATAGTCTTTTCTGGTTTGAAAATACTATCCATGTTCGATTTTCCTTGAAATGTATTTTAAAAAAGTAAAGAAACTCTCAAAATCACAATGAAATTTCTGTTTCAGGTTAAGTTAAATATTTTGTGTAGTTAAAAAGTAAACATTTTTCATTTTGTCTGAATGTCCTGCGAATGGAAGCATCAGCAATCACACAACTTTAGTTACTGACTCTAGTTTAACTCCATTCTTGGAAAAAAGGTTGTTTTCTATGACTTATAAGCAGGGTCCTACAGCCAATATTGGTGCTTGTTTTCCAGGAATTTTCGCAGCCAGGTACATCTTTTTAAAGGACACATAGCAGATTAAGCATACAGAAGGCAGAGTGCAGATGGCATGTAAATCAAGTTTCCTTCAGTTTAGGCAAGCCAAAAGATAGTGCTTCAAACTAGAGAAATACCTACCACTATTCCCTGTCTTGGTTGTTTCTACACTCATGAGTATTCTTTGGGATTCATAGAATCATAGAATTGCCTAGGTTGGAAGGGACCTTTCAGATCATCTAGTCCAGCCATCAACTGAACTCTTGACAAAAACCATTACTAAACCATATCTTGAAGCACTATGTTGACCTGTCTTTTAAATGCCTCCAGGGATGGTGCCTCAACTACTTCCCTGGGCAGCCTGTTCCAATGCTTAGTGACCCTTTCAGTGTAAAAATTTTTCCGAATATCCAGTCTAAACCTCCCCTGGCGCAACTTGAGGCCATTTCCGCTTGTCCTATCACCTGTTACATGGGAGAAGAGACTGACCCCCATCTCTCCACAACCTCCTTTCAGGTAGTTGTAGAGATCGATAAGGTCTCCCCTCAGCCTCAGCATGATAGACATTCTCATCCTCCTACAATTTCCAGCACCATCTGGCTTTTGACTGTCCTGATCAACTCCAGACCAAAGTGGCTTCAGGAAGTTCATTACTCTGCAATCTAGACTGCAAAAAAGCAGCTTATTGTTCCACCATTCAGATGTCCATACTGATCTTAGCAGTAAGGAACAGATACTCAAGATCATTCTTTTTCAAACTAGTTTGGAAAACAGAGACACACGCTATACCACAAAGCCACCTGTAGATCATAGCATCTGAAAAAACCAATCCAGAATTTGCAAATGGTGTGAATGGTTAATCTTGGCTAACAGCCAACTGCCCCCCCAGCTGCACTCCCCCTCCTCAGTAGAACAGGGGGACAAAATAAGCAAAAAAAAAGAATGAGAAAGGTTGTGGGTCGAGGTAAGGACAGGGAGATCACTTACCAATTACCATCATCAACCAAACAGATTTGACTTAGGAAAATTAATTTAATTTATTGCCAGTTTAAATAGATTTGGGTAGTGAGAAACAAGAATACAAACATTAAAACAATACATTTCCTTCCCCCTTTTCCCAGGCTCAACTTCAGTCCTTCATTCCTGAATCCTCTTACTGCCCTGCTGAGTGTTGCAGGGAGGATGGGAAATGCAGATTGCAGTCAACACATAGCAGGTCCTCTCTGCTGCTCCTTCTTCCTCACTTTTCCCCTCCTCCAGTGTGGGTCCTCTCATGAAGGCTGCAACCCTTCATGAAAAAAACCTGTTCCACTGTGGGCTGTCCATGAGCTGCAGTTCCTTCAAGAATATCCATCTCCCTGGGCTGCTGGAGAATATCTGCTCTGATATTCCTGGGCCTGAAGAACCTCTTCCTCCTCCTCTGACCTTGGTGTTTCCTCTGTCATTTTGCACTCTTTTTTTCCCCTCCTCCTCTGCCTGTCCAGTGTTTTCTACCGTTTCCTAGGTATGTTTTCACAGAGGCACCACAGACTCCCCTGTTGGGCTCAGCTGTGTCCTGTGGTGTGTCCATTGGGGAGCTCGCTGGAGCTGGCTGTGTCCAGCATGGGGCAGCCCCCAGCCTCTTCTCACAGAGGTCACCCCTTCAGCCCTCCTGCCACCAAAACCTTGCTAAACACAACCAATACAATGGTACATATGTGGGTTCACCAAATCATCCTTTCCTGTTCCTTTCTTTTTCCCAGGAAGCTGTAGGGATACTGCAATGAAGACTGGTAGAGCTTGTGATGAGTCCAGCAACATACGGAGGGAGAAGCAGTGAGAGAGGCATTTGTTGTACGTGCCTAAGGCTTAAAAAGCAGCTCCCCAGATCTAGGAAAGCTGTAAGATACCAAAATTAGCTCATGCTGAAAAATGCTTGTTCACTAATGGCAATAACAACTGTGTCACGTGTTCACTACAGAGATGCCCAAGGACACTCACCTGTAGTGTATTAAAAAGGAAGAGACCAGAAGCGTATTAGTGCTGGATAGATAAAATATTTAAATGATTGTAGCTAGGTGGACTATAAAGATAGTGATCTGATATGTATGCGTGCACTGTACATTTTTATACTAGAGTTGCAGCATAAATGACCCCATTAAATCCTGTTATTTTCCTAATCCAATAAGCACTTAATCTCATTGCAAGTGTTGGAAATAATTATTCATTTATACACTTGTTTTTGCCACACATTTGATGTCAACAAGGAGTGTGCCTTTGACTAATCAGTTAAAACAGCTGGCGGATAAAGTAGTGAATGAGAATCAAGAATGTGCTATTCCTAGGAAAGAGACGGGTGGTGTTTTTTCTTTGATCTGAGATGTTATTGATCCTACAAAGAAATGTTGTGTAATACACAAAGAAAACCTTTCATAGGACAGGCTCTACTCTGCATTAACAATCACCAGGACCAGGGTGAAAAGTTAAAAGCTTTGTGGTTCTCAAGCTGCCTCAGCCTGCTGCCTTACTGCCCCGAACTCATTGCATTTTGCAGCTGTGAACAGTGGAAGGACTCCACTCTTTTTTAACACTCTCTACTTCTCTTACCTCTCAAATGTCTGCCATACTGAGCTGGGTGGAGGAGGCTATGTAAAAGTCAGATGTATGAGTTTTGCTGGTTGACAATTCTCTCTCAGAAGAGGAAGCTCTCATGAAGACCATTGCGAGGAGAATCTTTTTCTTTTGTGCTCCTGCATGAGCTGTAGCAGATAGATTGAGTCTATTCTGATCAGCAAGGACCTGTTTGATGGTCAGATGTTTTTAAATTTATTTAGCTCAATTTTGTCGTACTGTTCCTCGCCCCTCTTGGGAAACACTTCACTCCTCTCTTTAGAAGCAATTCATGTACATGCTAGGACTTCACCTTGGGCTTACTGTTCCACCCCAGCAGTGTTGTAGGACACTGGGGTGGAAGTGGGTGCCATGGGGAAGGGTGAGCGCCCCCCCAGACGGGGGCCTTACTGCTACGGACCAACATGGTGACACTTGTGGGAGAGGGTCATGGCAGTCACACCTTAGGTGAGGACAAGGAGGCAGACAAAAAATGAATAGATGTTGCGCTGTGGATTTTTTCATCCCAACTTCTGCATGGGTTTATTACAGGTGTAGATGCAATTATTTGTCACTAAAGAGAAGTACTATTCTTTGTCAGAAGAACAGGAAAAAAAAGATGATGCTTTTGCTGTCACAGCTGTGGTCTGGAGCATAAAGCATCAGGTAAGAAAGGAAACTTTTTAAAGGTTAAGGAATACTTCAGAGTAGATAAGCTTGAAGTTATTTTTAACACAGGTGTTTCTGAAACAGTGCTATACTGTGTAAGGAAACTTCACAGTTCTCCATGACACTCACACTAGGTGTTACACCTTTGCAGAATGATGGCTTAGTAACTTTGGCTGTAACGTAATAGAATTAGGAACACTTGCAAAATCTACTCTGGCTAAAGATATTTTCCCTTTCACAGTCTGTGCTTTTCACGTAAGTGTTTATTTCTGTATTTATATTTACAACCTGTCTTATAAAAGGGATAAACTATATTTGAAATTTTGGGAGGCTACCTGCTACTTCTCAAGTAACTCTACCGAATGTGGTAAGAAAAGGAAATCAAGGGGATATACCCGTTGAAAGTATTGTGTCCCAAAGTATGTTCATTCATTAGGGCAACATAGCTGCAAGGCTTCCTACAGTCAGTATATCGGTTCCATCATATCTAACCAAGAAATGTAAGGAGAGATGCAAACCTTATCTAATATCTAGAAATATGACAGTAATGGCCGTGTTAGAAATGCTGCTGATAGAAGAACACTCCCTTCGCTTTTAAGCTCAATAATGACTGTGGAACAAGGACAGTTGTTCCACAATGACAGAAGAGTTGATGAGGATTTCAGGAAATATTAGCAGTGTTCTTACACCTGTGAGTAGGAAAGTTGTTCTCATTGAGAGAGTCTTTAGATCATCCCATCACCTTCAGATAATGTTTGTAGAGTGAATGCTGGGCAAAAGTACAGATTGTCTTCCAGTAGCCTTTCTGCCTTCTGCCTATTGTAGCAAGGCATCTGAAAAGGGAAAAATCACGTGCGACCTTTCCTGGAGTTCATAACGTTGCATGCATGCTTCCTAAGGATCAGTGGTGTGACAGTAATCACAGCTGCTAGATGCGTAGTCAAGGGTCTGTCTTCATCAAAGGTTGATTGCACTGAGATCTAGGGAAGTGCTTTGCTGAGTCACATATGCACCATGTGCACAAGTATCTGTTGCCAGAACACAACGGTGTGACAGAAGAATATTGAAGTGACACTGAAAACTGTTGAAAGACCCTGCTTAGGCCTTAATATTGTGAAATGCTTGAAAAACTTATTTGTATTCTTTGTAGACGTAACTGACTAGTTTTCAGCCAACAGAGGACCAGTTTTGGGTCTCGGGGTCAATGACATAATTCCTCTAACCTCCTGGCAAATTTAGCCGAATTATATTATTCGTGATGTGGTCTGTGAATGTTTGCTCCTATTTTAGTGTACTTAAATGGCAATTTTAATAACATGGAATTTTAGAGACTTATGGGCAACTACCATGTATCATCTGGCATCATTTTAGGCCTTATTTCTGAAGGGTAGTTCTCCTGTGTATGCATATTTAGGTCTGGTAAAGTGGAAGACTTGTTTTTGCACCTTAAATTCTGTTATGGGTCCCAATCTAGAGATTGTATCAATCAGGGCTTGTCAGTGTAAGTTACACAGTTTAAAAAGTAAGTTATTAAATATGTGTATCCTTGTGCAAGTATAAGAATCAGGAAGCAAATTATGAAAGCCCAAATTGCACGTGTGAATAAAAAACCTTGACATGAGCCTATTTAAAGTGATTGCTCTCTCATTGGTTTAACCAAGGCTATTGGAGGGACTAGGTGTCAGAGCCAGTACTGAAATGGAAAATGGAAAAAGTATTTGATTGATTAGTTCATCTACTGAACAACACTGACTCGTGTTAATCAGGTTAGCGTCCTATGTGTGGCCTTGGAAAACCAAGTCTGTATTTCCACCTCTTTCCTTCACCTACTGGATGACCTTGAGCATACAGCATTGCCCAGTGCTTGAGTTTTCCCATTAACAATGGCAGTAATATTTTCTCACCTTTGTAAAACTCCATGAAAGCAGTTAATAAAAAGCATTTCACAGGAGTTGGATATTATTCTTACTACTGATCTATTATTGTGGCAATTCTTGCAGGTCATGAGAGAAGAAATTTCCTCTGACAGCGTGCAGCCAGGAGGGAACTGGTGACTGCTGTAGCTACAGATAATCTGTAGCTGCAGAATGGTTTAAGATCAGATCAGCAATAGCTATAGATTTTCGCAAGTCTTAAACGCTGCTTCTGGATGACAGTAGCAGGAAAGACTATGAATATCCCAAGGAAAAAAAAATGGTGACAAACTTTCCTTGTAATTGGTTTGCATCAGTCGGAGTATCTGTGAAACAAAAAGGTCAAGCAACTTATTTAAAAAAACCCTATGTGAATCTAAGATTAGCCTTGACATTTTCAAAACCTCAGAAAATTAGGGGAAGGGCTGCAGCCCTGAGGATTGTGGTCCCTTAGGCTGACTGGAGGAGAGATTATATTAAACATTTTGAGACCTGAATGATCCATTCTGTATTAGAGAAGATTTACAAGATCCTCAGAGTATGCTTGAAACATCTGACTGAGAGAGAGTCTGTGGACTTTCTTGGTAGGGATTCTCAAGGGCACTATTAAGGAATCAACTATTGTGATTGATGGAAAAATAAAGAAATTGAAGAAGAAATGAAGACAAACTGTAACGTGGACTTTTTCCTGCAGTCCCATGATATCTTCAACATTAAGTGATTTTGGCAGATAATTTCTACTATGAAGCATGTGGATAGCCAGAAGGCTATTAAGAGAGAATGATGCTATAATATAAGCATGGAGGATTCTTATAAAGTGCATCTTTTTCTCATTCAAAGTACATGATGAAAAATGATGTGTCCAGAGTGCTAACAAATTATAACAAAGTATAAATTCTCCCTATATATATATATAGTACTAAACTGCCTTTATTATCATAAGCCACCATTCTCCCCCCACACCCCTGCCATGCATTTCCTATTTATAAAAATAATTTCAACTATATCTTTTAGCTAATCATGGCTAGCTCCATATGCAGGCTGACAATGTGCCTGAGGTGATAATATGTCTGGTCAGTTAGACCAGTGTGTGGTACATGTAAAATGCTTAAATAGGAATGCAGAATTCTGATGGAGTAAAACCCCATGTTCGCTTTGCGCAGATGAAAATGATCTCATCATGTGCAAGATGACAGGGGATAAGACTCCTCCTTTCTTCTGGTACAAATTAAATCTGAGTGACGTAATGAATACACACATGCAGCTAGATGAATTCGCTCTCTCCCACCCATGTATATAGCTTACAGAGTCTTATTATTAGTTTGTCTTTCCCTGTTCTATGAATCGTGAATAGATTTACTTATTTATTTATTTTAATTCATAATTGTGTGTGATTCCTTAAACCTTTCTGAAGGATGAATGTGAGCCTTTGGATTACTACGGGGCTGTGCTCACTGTGATGTTACTGGTCACCTCAGAAGCATGGTATTGCAAGCATAATGTAAATCTAAAGCTTCTATTTCTATTTTGAGGGGTTTCTTTGCCCAAAACATCTGTTTTTTTTCCATTCTACCATGGGTTTAATAGAAGGCTTTCCTTCTCCCTGTTAACTCTGTCAACTTTCTATGCTTTGGCTCTGATGATTATGAGAATATATCATACCCAAGAGCATGTTCATTTTCCACTTTTTCATTTTGCCCAGGGAAAGAATACAAGAGCGGTTTGCAGAGCTAGATGATGCAAACTGGCATTCAAAATGCCATTTTGCTAGTGCTTATTTTAAACCTTGTTCTTCCTGGGCCAAATCGGACAGACTTCAGTCTGTAACCAGTTCCTTTCAAGGTGTATGTACTTGCATCTGTGCCAGTACGCTGGGCAGGAGGATTATGTGGTACTAGCTGCAGTAATGTAAATACCGGTGCCAATATTTTTATCTGCATTAAAGCCAATGCCTTGGCCGTGTATTTAAAAAGCAAAACCCAAAACCCAGTTCTTCCTCATGGCAGAAATGATGTCAGGCACAGTACAGAAATATTTTGAGTGCCATTTAATGAGTTTATTGGTATGCATTTTTTTCTGTCACTGTTACAGAACATGTACCGAAGAATACATGTATCAGCATTAATGAACAAATACCTAATGTGTGCTTATTTGGAACTCCTAAATAGGGATGGATCTGGATAGTGAATAAAGGCATGTCCAAGACTCTATAGTTGCAGGTGAAGGAGGGATCTGCCTGAAGCCAAGTGAATATTTCAGTGCTCCCTTTGTTTAAATCAACCTTGTCTGCCTCTATTCTGTGTATCTAGATTTCCAGTCAACTTCACACACAATGAACAGAAGTACAAGTCTCAGGGAGAAATGGAAAAGATTTATTCTATTTGCTTTCACAGAAGAAAGATGGTAGTGTACGCAGAGTTGGGATAGGTTCCTATCGTGACAGAACAAAACTGGCTTTTTAGCTAGTGCCTTACCATGCCAATCTGCTTCAAAGGAACAACTGTCATTTTTGATAAGGATAGTGAGAATTACTGTCGTCTGGAGAGATCACTATGCCTCTGGGTTGTATAGTATATTACAACAGAAGGATTTATTCTTTAAGAGATGAATAATTATTCCACTACAGTGTTTTGTTGCTGGTTTAGAAAAGACGTAGTTTGTACCCTGCATGATTATGATGTAGCTCTTTAGCTAGCTCTCTTCAAATATAAACTTGTGATATGCTGTTTTTTTGGCTTGTTTGGGGTTTTTTTGAGTGTTTTGTTTTTTTTTTTTTATAGCAGGGAGTCAGGTGGAAAAAGTAGCCAGTTAGTGGAAACCTTCATAGGGCAAGTGGATTTGGGGAGCATGTGCGCGTGCCGCATGCCTCCCCACAGCCAAGATCCAAAGCAGAAGCTCACAGTCTCGCAGAAGCTGCGCAAGCAAGCGAGTTATTGTGGAGAGTTTATCTGTGGCTGAGCCAGTAAGAGCTGGGTGCTAAACTTGTTTCCGCTTGAAGTTGCTCTTTGCATACTTGTTAAGGCAGAACGTTCTACCTTTTCACCTCTGCAATACTGGGTGTGAAACATGAGCCTCTAGGTGTTTCCTGGCTGGCAAGAATTCAATGGTAATAAAATTACTAGTAGAATAAATGTTTCAGAGGCAGTTATCCTCTCTCACCTGTTTGTAATTTTTTATTAATTATTACAAATGTGTTTAAGTACACTACCTGATTTTAATCTGCTGTATTCCCAGGATTTACATATAAAGGTCTTTTTCCCACAGAATAATGAATAATCGCATATGTCAGGGTGTGGTGTTAAAATACTGAAGGTTGGTGATACACCTACTAGCAATCGTTCATTTTGTAAAAGGCTAGATTCTATAAGTAGTTTGCTTTTTATGGCCCTGATCCAAAATTCTGTTGAAATCAGACTCTTATTGAGTTAAAAAGCTACAGATCTGGTCCCAAGTGTTCTTTTATGGGAGGTGTTTGTAGTGCCATTGTTAACAATATATGCAGCACTGGGCGTGTGAACTGTATAAGTAGAAATTTTACTTTTCCCAAAGCTCTTGCTCACTTTTATGCGTTCTTTGCTCAAGCAAACAGCAGGTGGCTTACATGAATAATGGGGTTAATGAGACTACTTAAGTGAGCAACTCTTTATCAGAACAAGACTGAAAAAAAAAATCACAAACCAGTCCTCAGTATCAGAGAATTTAGGACTTGCCAGATAGAACTGAGAACTGTAAAGGATTAATATTATTATATATTGAAAGAAAAGCTGACTGGCATAGTGGTGGCAGGAGGGAGGAGGGGTTGTTGTTCCAAGAGCAGCACAGCTAATGAGATCTAGTGCGTTTGTTTCTTAATCCCTGAACGGAATTAATCTCTCTCCATTCCCATGTGACATCATCCCCTAGGTGCAGGGAAGCCGCAGGGCAAGGTGCATGCTGCCTGGCCGGCCAAACGGAGGGTGAGGGAGCCAAACTGCGCTTTCCTTTAGTAGGAACACTAACCTTATCCCTGCACTCCTTCCACTTCAAATTCTCATTGAAACACATAGTTACCTTCAGCATTTCAGGTTGGATTGAAACAGGACAACGAGTTCAGAAGTTATTTGGGAGAAGGGAAGGAAGGATAATACAATCGTGTAGACTCCCTTTCCTAACCAAAAAAAAAAAAAAAAAAAAAAAAAAAGACGCACCCTAAACTCTGCTTGAAC
This sequence comes from Fratercula arctica, assembly GCA_947846985.1. Lineage (NCBI taxonomy): Eukaryota > Metazoa > Chordata > Aves > Charadriiformes > Alcidae > Fratercula > Fratercula arctica. The sequence continues at coordinate 40,489,978 of CANTUZ010000002.1, forward strand.
AAGGCTGAACTTAACTTGCAGTTCCCCGTTCAGATTCCATAACAATATGTGTCCCTCACAAATTTTTATACACTTTACTTTCAGAATTGTTTACCTCAAAAATAGCAAGATGATAAACTATTTGTATAAGGAAGTGGATCACGTGGATAATCTTTGTGATTTCTCATTTTGCCATCTTTGTGCCAATTAGCATGTTACCTTTGACTGCTGCCAAACTGAGAGGATGAAAATGGAACATTTTATGTCGTTTTATATTTCGTTCTGCATTTTACTTTTTCTCTCCCATTTCTACATTACTGATTTGACAAAATACAAACAACAGGAATACCAACAAATTGCAAGAAGTAACTTTTAGACTGAGTCTATAGTATTTGTGAACGAAACAGTTTGTAACTAGCCAAAGTCTTGACGAACTTTGAAAAGACTGAATTTTGAATGTTGATGGATCTCAAACTGCAGCTACACAGCTGGGCGCCAGTGTTATCTGGGCAAGCGTCAGGTAGGATTTCACAGCATAATGGCTACTCAAAAAACACCTAACACTCTTGTCTAGCAGACTGGATTTATAAATATGAACAGTTAGTGTTTGAAAGTTAAGGGAGTCACAAAGACCAAGCAACAAAGCAATCCAACAGAGGAATCTTCTTCCCACTTTCAAACTCAAAAAGTGATTTCTCTGAAGCAAAAATGACATCAAATGCTTTTTTAGATAAAAGATACTACAAATAAGAAAGATCCTCCAGGAGAGGCTTTAAAGTGTCTTTCAAAATTAGCAAGCACAAAAAGCCCATAGGTCAAGAATCAAGTCCTCTCCTACAATCTGTATTCACTCAGATAGCATTTCAAACTCAAGCTCCTGGAACTGACCTTCAAAAAGTCATTTCTTCATGAAATGTGTGTTATGCTATTGTCACTATTCATCCACCTCTAAACACCTGGCATCAGCCAGAGTTCAAAAGAATCAAACAATGAACTGACCCCTTGAGGAAAAAAAAGTAACAGCAGCACCAGGGCGGATCTGAATGCTGGAAAATGGACAGTGAGGGGTCCCATGAAGCAAAGGGTATTATGTGGTCAGTGATCCTGACAATTACTAAGTTTGAAATAAATTGTTATTATAGAAACTAATATACTTTTTGTGCATATTATATATAAAAATACAAGCATTTTCTTGCTGATGAGATGTGCAGGGTGCTTGGAATAACCTAATATAAGAATTAGTAAAAATTGTATCCATGACAGTGCCTCCTCCAATTTTGTGCTTGAAAACAATTTCAATGATTTATGAAGTGGAAATACACAATAAATGTAACTTGTAACAATTACTGATTCATAGAAGCAAACAGAAACCAAGAATGATTTCTGAATTGTATTGAATCCTTGTCATGTGAATTGCTATTTCTTCTTACTGGAGACCTTCCTGATGCACTTCGAAATACAAGCCTCAAGTGACCTGAGTCTGGGGAAGTCCTGACACAATTCTCTGAAAATCCGACAGGCTTTCTACTTTCTATTAACAATGATAGGAGCTGGCAGAAGTCATTGCTGAGTCATTGCTGAGCCGCTCTCCATCATCTTTGAAAGGTCCTGGAGAACAGGCGAGGTGCCTGAGGACTGGAGGAAAGCTAATGTCACTCCAGTCTTCAAAAAAGGCAAGAAGGAGGAGCCAGGGAACTACAGGCCGGTCAGCCTCACCTCCATCCCTGGAAAGATGATGGAACAGCTTGTTCTGGGCGTCATCTCAAGGCACGTGGAGGAAAAGAAAGCTATCAGAAGTACTCAGCATGGATTCACCAAGGGGAAATCATGTCTGACTAATCTGATAGCCTTCTACGATGGCATGACTGGATGGATAGATGAGGGGAGGGCGGTAGATGTGGTCTATCTTGACTTAAGCAAAGCGTTTGACACGGTCTCCCACAGCATCCTCATAGGGAAGCTTAGGAAGTGTGGGTTAGATGAATGGACAGTAAGGTGGATAGAAAACTGGCTGAAAGATAGAGCTCAGAGGGTTGTGATTAGGGGCACAGAATCTAGTTGGAGACCAGTGACGAGTGGTGTTCCCCAGGGGTCAGTACTGGGTCCAGTCCTCTTCAATATATTCATCAATGACCTGGATGAGGGGATAGAGTGCACCCTCAGCAAGTTTGCTGATGACACAAAGCTGGGGGGGGCGGCTGACACACCGGAGGGCTGTGCTGCCATACAGAGAGACCTGAACAGGTTGGAGATCTGGGCAGAGAGGAACCTTATGAAATTCAACAAGGGCAAGTGTAGGGTGCTGCACCTGGGGAGGAACAACCCCATGCACCAGTACAGGTTGGGGGCTGACCTGCTGGAGAGCAGCTCTGTGGAAAGAGATCTGGGAGTCCTGGTGGACAACAGGATGACCATGAGCCAGCAATGTGCCCTTGTGGCCAAGAAGGCCAATGGCATCCTGGGGTGCATCAAGAAGAGTGTGGCCAGCAGGTCAAGGGAGGTCATCCTCCCCCTCTACTCTGCATTGGTGAGGCCACACCTGGAGTACTGTGTCCAGTTCTGGGCTCCCCGGTTCCAGAAGGACAGGGAACTGCTGGAAAGGGTGCAGCAGAGGGCTACCAAGATGATTAGGGGACTGGAACACCTCTCTTATGAGGAAAGGCTGAGGGATTTGGGTCTCTTCAGTCTGGAAAAAAGACGGCTGAGGGGGGATCTTATCAACACTTATAAATACTTAAAGGGTGGGTGTCAGGAGGATGGGACCAGGCTCTTTTCAGTAGTGCCCGGGGACAGGACAAGAGGCAATGGGCACAAACTGGAGCACAAGAAGTTCCACCTAAACATGAGGAGGAACTTCTTTACCCTGAGGGTGGCAGAGCACTGGAACAGGCTGCCCAGAGAGGTGGTGGAGTCTCCATCTCTGGAGACATTCAAAACCCGCCTGGACGTGTTCCTGTGTAACCTGCTCTAGGTGACCCTGCTCTGGCAGGGGGGTTGGACTAGATGATCTCCAGAGGTCCCTTCCAACCCTATGGTTCTATGGTTCTATGATGACATATCACATAATATCACATTTAATTATTCGGTTGCTATTAATAAAAACTTGATGGGATTCTAGTCACAATAGTTGTCATGCATGCAAAGTTTGAAAGCTTTGGGTTAATACGGATTAAGATGTCAAAGGTGGGAAGAGAAACTGAAAACAAAGAAAATTCATCATGGATGCAATTTTATTTTCTCTGCAACTAAAAGCCATAGTACAGTTTTTGAGAAAACAGATTCACGAACATGAAAAGAATCCCAGATGACCTGAAGGGCAGAAATCAGCTTTACTTGCTAAGAAGTTGAGGACGGATAGTTCTGAGCTCCTGGCTGGGCAGGCTCTGGAGCATTTAGCTTTAGGAAGACCAATCAGTCAAAACCAGAGCAATGTGTGGTACGTGCAGCTCTTGAAATGGGCACAAATATTGCAATTTATCTCATTGACTTTTAAGCTACAGTAACTTGGGAGGGCTCAGGAATCTCACTTTACTGCCTTTTCAGCCATTAATTATGTTAGATTTAGAAGGTGTGTGTGACACTTGTGGGCCTGTAGACCAGTGGATTTATGGACCTAGAAGAAAGGGTTCTGTCTTGAGTAAGGGCCCCTTTATGCCCTACCACCATAAGAGAACTGACTGCTATACTGGAGATTTACTTGCTAGCAAGAAGCTGGTGGATGTCTCCTTCATTGTCTACCCTCCACTTCCCAAAAGAAAGATTGCACCGGGGATAATGGAGCTGTGTTAGAATGCTGGGACATAGTCGGCTTATTGGGATGCTATGGCAGAGCAGAGCTTTTCTGGCAGAGGCCTTGGTAAGCATCTGTGCAAGGAGCCACATTAAACCAGCTGGTTGGCTGCTCTCAGTCTTAACCTTTTTGGGGTCGATGGGTCCAAAGACTGGAGGCTCAAATGTTCATAGAATAATAGAATGGTTTAGGTTGGAAGGGACCTTAAAGATCATCTAGTTCCAACCCCTGTTCTCACAGTCTCACTCTTAACAAGCAGATCTTGAGCTATAGAAGAGAATGTAACTTGGAATATTAAAATAGGTTGCTGGTTGCTAGATCTGTCTTCCTCTAATGATAAAGGAGATGTTCTGGACATGAACATCTAGAAATGCCTGGAGACAAGTCCTGTAAAATCATCAGGAATTAACTTCTAATTTTCCTTTTTTTCTCTCTCTGAAAAGTTGTTCAGTTCATACCCTGTGGGAATTTGATGAGGTTTGTGGGCATAACCCTGGTTTGTTAATAAGATGGGCACTTTTAGGTTTTCATGAAAATCTGGTATTTAGTTGTATTCTCAAGAGGGATTTAAAGGAGAACTTTTTCAGTGATACGAATGGTGTTTTGGTGCCTATATTCCCCACGGAGTAATACATCTGGATTCCCTATCATTTATTGAGAAATTAATGGCTCCAAAGTATCAGAGTAGTAAATGTCAAAATAGATAAATCTAAATGAAGACTAATCACTTTTATGGACACCAGGTATCTTCAGATATAGAATGTGCACTAATGTCATCCCACAAAGTGTGGAGTAGGTGATTTAACTCAAACTAATCTGTGAAAAATAAAAAGTAATGTATATAGAAAAAAATAGCCGGAACGTGAGTTTTGGATAAAGGTTTAAATGCAGAGTAAAGCTGCTGTGTTCAACGAAGTTGCTGAAGACTCATTTGGGTGTAAGTGGAATGGGAGTCTGGCTGTAAGAGTGACTTAACAGTGACTCAACATGCTGAATTGTTGCTCCAAATAGTAGCTATCAAAGGCATCTTGCCTTTGCGTAAATGACTAATATAATTAGCTTATAACATCACCATAGGCATTGGCAAAAGTAATCATCATTACTATCCATTGTGTTCACAACATCTGAACCATTCATTTGGAAGCCTGTGAAACAGAAACTTCTATCCATCTCAGGAGAACTTTGTTTTCACCCTCCACACATTTTCTGCAGGGGCCTGTTTTCCATGCCTCCCCATCCTCCTGCCCATTCTTAAACTGCTTACAAAATGTAATTAGCATTGTTCCTGCTTGCTTCGTCTTTATTTCTTTTTTAAAGGAGTGAAGCGGAGATGGAAAAAAGTGTTTTTACAATAAAAACAAATACAAAATTCCTTTGTACACAAACCCTTATCCTGCTTGGTTAGCTCAATTAAACATATGCAGAAAAGTGGGTCCTGTTTTGCTGTTAGTTTGATTCACAGAATTCTGAAGTTATACAAGTGTAGCCAAGGTCAGAATTTAGTCCATTGTATGCTTAAAAAGAAAAAGAAAGTTAATGCTTCACTTTTCTAACAAGACGGATGGGCTTCCATAGCCGTGAAAATAAGGACATGACTTGAATGGGTTACCATCACTATGATACTGAGATAACTAATCTGAGACTGAATGCTGCTCTTTTTTAAGAAAAAGTAACGTAATGATTAATAGTATCATAGCAGCACTACTTTGCTATGTAGTACTCTTTTTATGTTATTAGATGTTTGTGAAATTGCAATTAAAAGCTTGCCTTATTTACTAATATACTCTCTACATTAATTAAAGAACTCTTGCTGTGAACCTTGCTTTTTTTGAACATGTTTAGCTGTGGTGTTGAGGAAGGGCTTAATCCTTTTAGACAGAGACTCCTGTTCATAGGCCACTAAAATGTTTCAGTCACATCTGATTTAAGACTGGATTGCTCAGCACCTTGTACGATTAAGCATAGACACACCTTCCTCTTTCTGGTTTTAGTAGTACGTAGCCTAATAACTCCAGTAATAGCTGAAATAGCGCTTCTTCAAATACCCAGGTAGGAATTCAGGTCTACCAACTCTACCAGCGTTGGCAGTAGAGCTACTATCTTTCTGTGGTTATCTACTGCCTACTGACCTGGGTGGGGATCTTTCACTTTTCCTAGGGTTTGGTTCAAGTTGTGAGCTCACAGAAAACTAGCTGTGTCTTCACATAGATCACAAACAGTAGATGTGATGAACTGACTGATTGAGCAGTTGCAGATCAGTCTATGCGTGCGCAGCAAGCTGGACGTGTTTGGGATGTGCTGGGGTAGCTATGTGTGCACAGTGTTGCCTAATATATCCTGTGTTAGACTTCCTGCATGCACACAGGTCAACTGTATGTGTGAAGTAGGTCCAGGTTGTCTCCTCTTGGACCTGCTTTTACAGTTGTATAAGCTCCTGTCTACTTTGGACTCTTTTTCCAATAGCAAGTCTGGCTCCCTTCCCTTCTTTTTCACCGTCTCCTTGGCCCTTTTAGGAAAGGAAGATGTGATGGATTTCTATGGCACAAGAAGCCTCTCTCAGATAAGTCTCTTTCCCTGGTATTGATTAATCACCCACAGTAAACTCTTGAGAGTAAACTCTGCGTGTATCTTCCTGTCTTTCAGTAGTCTCCATAAGTTAGAAAGTAAGCTTTATTTGTTTGAGGTCAGGAGATGTCCTTCTTTCCATTATTTATAGTACATGTGTTTTGATTAGACAAACAGCCACTGAGGTGATGCTTCTTTTATTAAAAATGCAAACACTGTACAAACTTACTGGCTTGTTTATAATCTGCTATGATTTTTTTAAAAGGTCAGATAAAAAAGACCAAAAAATTTTTGAAAAGTTTTTGAAAGTTCAGAAAAATTACAAACAGGTAGATGCCAAATGAAAAGTTCATGTCTACAGAGCTATCAAGAAACCTCCATTCCTCCCTCCAAACCCCACCTTCTCTGACCTACACTTTTAAAAGTGAGTGCTTTAAGCTGTGTTCCTAGATTATAGACACCTAAAATAAATACCTTACTTCCAAACTTACAAAATATTCACAAACCATAATTTGAATAATTCTGAAAAGAGCTCAACAGTTCTTTAAACACCCTACAAAAACCCGAGGATTTTAAAAAGTGCATTTTCTCTATAAACGTAATTGAAACTTTAGGATGCAGAACTTCCTCTGCTCTTATTTTTGTCTTTGCATCCTTGTTTCCTTTAAATAATAAAATATTAAATAAAATATTATTTAATTATTTGTCATGCAGCCCAGTTCATGGCTCTGGTCTGATGGCCATAAGCCAGCAAAGCCAAGACTGAAGGATCCCACCAGTTCTAGTCTTGCTTGGTGCTGAGAACTGCTGCAGCTCTGCTCACGGCCAGCACATCCCTCTGTCCCAAGGCACCCAGCTTTCCATGCAGGCTGATGACAAGCAGCTGAACTTAAAGCAGCCTGGGTTACTGTTGTCGAGAGATGGGTTTAGCTCTCAGTTTAAGAGTCAGGAAGTGACAGTTGCGATCGATATGCATGGAATAGCCACAGTTTTTCATCTTTTTTTGTCTTGAGATGAAGTGTAATGCGATAGCATTTAAAAATAGCGACTGCCAAGAAGCAAATTAACATGGAGGAAAACTGTTTGGAGGTGTTTGGTGATGCTTTCCACCAGGCAGGATATGCAGAGTTTTTATATAGAGTAGGTTAGCATTTCCAAAGGGCAGAATGAGATGAAGGATAAAGTATAATCTTTTGTAGCTTCAAGGCATGTGAGCTTTATGGATTCTCATTTGCAGTTGGAGAGCCCAAGCAGTGCTATCTTACAGTCAATTTTTGCTTTACTCAAGAGTTTTCTTTAAAGTGTCATGGCACAAAATTGACAACATCATTAAAAACTTACCTATTTATGTGCTTCTTTTTAAAGAAGTAAATTAAAACCCCATTCCATATCAAGCTTTTTGCAACACTGTACACTGTTTATGGCTCTGAAAAACAATGCAGAGATTTGAAACCTGACCAAAACTTGTTTAAGAGCTGCACTGCTGTAGATTAATGCATTTGTAACATATTTTACTTGGATTTATCTCTGCTCATATGGAATGATGTATTTTTCCCCAAGAACAATACAGATAAAAGCTGAAGATTACAGCTTGTGTTAGAGTGGGTAAGCACAGATAAGGGTATTTCTCTTTGTGGAAGATGAAACAAGTAGAAGAAGAGCCTAAGAACAACAAAGATGCTCTTTCACAGCAGGGGATATATTTGATGACCTACAGTAAATATTATAAATGCCTGAAAGTGCTTTTATATACAAGTATTGCTTTGTAGTAGGCACTTTGTAGTATGTATTTGCTATTCTCTTCCAAGACAAATAAATACCAGGCTAGAGGAGAGTTATATAACCACAAGATTAGGAGGATGATGAAATGTAGCATTGTCATTAGTTACTGTCAAAGACACCGGTTGTCTAGCAAAGGGACACAAACTCCTCATTGATTTGTTTGCTACACTTATGTTTAGGACTAATGTAAGCAACTGTAATATGTGGGTTGATTTGGGCAGTTAATTACTGAGTATACGTTACAGTGTAATAGAATACCACAGGGCAACACACTATGGCAGAACCCTCCCAGTTAAAAAACAAATGGGAGCTCAAATATAAAGTGGGTGCCTGAACCACAGAATGAGCTTCTACCTCTATGGTCATGCAGGAAGTTAAGACTAGAAGATCCTACCAATCATTCAGAAATCTGACATTGGTCTTGAAGTCTATTTCTAGGGACCAGCTTGAAGACATTTCACCTTTGGCTGGAACAAGGGGCAGTAAAAGCCAGCAGTATCGTTTGAGAGCTCTTGGAGAGCTTCTGAACATCTTCATTCGTGATGTAGGGTAGGCTTTCAGATGCTTTCTTTGCATTGTGGGATATTGTGAACCAATGAAAAGGAGACAGAAAGGAGCCCCTTAGTGCTTCCACCTGTAGGACATCCTATGTCTCAGCTCTGTGACAAAGCAACCTTCTGAATTCATAGAAGAGATACTGCTCACTGATGAGATACTTCCAGCAATCTAGAAAGAGGGAGCAGGGCAATGTGTGCAGGCTCATAAGGAGCTGAAGAGCTGGATGGATCAGAGCCTTAATAAAAAATTCAGAGCGCTTGAGGATTTGAGGCACTGTATTTTTAGGTTTCCCATCTGCGATAGCTGGAAACTCATACCTGGTAGCTCTAGATACATGTTGAAATCCCAGCAAATGAGCCCACTGGGGAATTCGTTCCTCTCTGTTTGCACGTGTATTTTAAAATGAAATCACCTCTGACCTTTCTTCTGCATTTCAGACTCTGCTGCTGTGCTCATCATATCCAGACACGCTGCAGTGATAAGGGACCTTGTGTTCAGTGTCTCAATGCCTTCTCCCCTTGGCTCCTGGGAAGAAGTTGGGCCTCAGCTTTCACAGAATCACAGAACGGTAGGGGTTGGAAGGGACCTCTGGAGATCATCTAGTCCAACCCCCCTGCCAGAGCAGGGTCACCTACAGCAGGTTGCACAGGAACGTGTCCAGGTGGGTTTTGAATGTCTCCAGAGATGGAGACTCCACCACCTCTCAGGGCAGCCTGTTCCAGTGCTCTGCCACCCACAAAGTAAAGAAGTTCCTCCTCATGTTTAGGTGGAACTTCCTATGTTCAAGTTTGTGCCCGTTACCTCTTGTCCTGTTGCCGAGCACCACTGAAAATGCACCTCCGGAATGGCAGCACCAACTACCCGGTCTAGTACCAAAACATCCCATGTTTGCTCACTCAGCAATAAACCCTTCTCTTTCACAATTTAATGATTAGAAATTAAACTATCTGAAATTGCAAATCTTTCAGCCTTGTAGGAGATGACAGGGTTGGAACCAGGTTACAAACAGTGAGAAGAGGACAGAGTGAAACTGAGAGAAGTTGAGAATAAATGCCTGGCACTTGGATCCATTGGAGTTGTGGTTCCTTTCAGAAGCCCATTCAGCTCCTCTGTCTTCTGAAGCAGCAGGGGTGTGTTATGTGTTGCTTTTTGCTTTCTCTCCCCAAAACAGGAGGTGAAACAGCCTCCTGGGCAGCCCTTATTGATTATAGTGCTAAAAGGCAGCAGCCTGCTGAAATGAGTACAGCTGTGAAAAAACCGGGAAGTGGCCAGGGGGACTTTCCTCAGTGAGGGGAAACAGAACTGAGGTCTCGGCAGGAATTTTGGATATCTCTGTGGAACGTATTGCTCTGGTAAGCCAGACCCTCCAGTGAGGGACCTTCACAGAAGTCTGGAAGTAACACACTGTGAGATTTTATAATGTAGGTGTGATCACATGTTGGCTGTGAACATAACAAAGATGTCACAAATTGATCTGCTTTTTAGTTTTGTCTTCTAAAGTTAGCGTTGTATGAGAGAATGGAATATAATATTAGACCTGTAGGAAACATTTAAAAAATGTAAGTAAATCTAAATTATAGTTTAGCTGTCCTTTTTAATATTGATTAGCTTTATTCACAGTATAAGAATAATCATGGCTTTTGCTGGTAGTCTGAAAAAAGCTTGCAATTTATTTTCTAAATTTTAATGAGAGCTAAGTGGTCACCAGCCAAAAATCTTCATATTAATAACATTTAGTTTCTGTTTTAAAAGATGTATTTCTTTTTGAACTAGATCTGATCAATGCAACACAATGTTTTTTTTTGCCAAAGATTTTTAAAAATGTTTTGCTTAAAATTGTCCAGATTTTTGATCAAATAATTTGGAAAAACATATCTGGTTTGTTCTCACATCGGGGAAGGCTTTTCTCTGTTTTCTCACTTCTCTGTTTTTCCTGTCCTTTTGATGAATCCTGACTCGAGCGCTCCATTTAAAGGCTATGAGCATCTCGGAGTGCAGGAAGCCTTCTGGGGCTGCCGATACGCAGCACGGTGCACAACCCTGTGACTGCTCCCTTCCCCACCCGCCCACAGTGCAGCACAGGCTCCCGGACTTCTCCTGAGAAGTGTTGAGGCCCTGCCAGTTCTAGTGTGGGAACTGGGTCTGTTTAGTACCTCTGAATACTAACTAGGTTGTTTTTACCCAACAGTAATATGTGACAAATTAAACAATATAAATTTTATCTTGATCTTAATTAAGGCAACAGCAATATTCCCATTAACTTCAGTGGGACCAGGATTATATCAAATATTATTTAAACATTTATAATAGCATTAGATAATGGGTTTAGAATAATTAAGAGTCTATTGAAGAAATTTAGCTTGATGGTGGAAAGGCAAATTATGTCAAATGAACGGGAACTGTCGTTTATGGAGGCCTATTGAGATAGTCTTGTTTATTGAGGGAAGAAAATGAAGCTCACAGGAATCTTTCAGGGGCAGAGACTGAAGGTCTTTTTGGGACTGAGAAAGAGGACTGGGAATATTAAACAGATGTATGAGGTGGGAACAGTGTTTTTCACCATCACACCGACTCAGCAGTCAAGAGTATCCAAAAATTAATTTTTGATTGGTAAAATGAGATCCTAGATTCAGTGTAGGCTGTTTCAATTAGGTCTATGCAGCTACACAAAATTAATGGGTCAAATAAGTAATTAATGGTGTTAATATATCAATCACTTTCCTAATAAAAGTGTCTGAAATGAGTCAGGGGAAAAAAAATCTAATAATTAATTTGAAAACTGCTATGATGCTTCAATTGATTTGGGGCTAGAAAAAAAGAGAATAATTAGTAAGGATCAAAAAACAATATCATTTTAGTCCTCCAAATGGAGAGGAAAATTAAACAGAGATGTGATTGAAATATCATTTTTTATCCTTGTAAGAAGATTGGGAATGTCAACTATAGTAGAAATCTATTCTTTATTTTAAGAGCTTTACTTGCCCTGTCCTTCGTCACTTCTCATGTGCACAGTCCTTATTCCTGTGGAAGGTCATTTCAACTCAGTAAGGAACAAGTGGCTGTGTGTTTATGTGTGTTCTGGGTTTTCTCCTTAACACAGAACTTTAACATTTTAAGCAGCACTTTTCTCGATTTGCTGCTATGATAAAATAATGCTGAACTCATATAAAAGCCATAAATTTAATATTTTTTTCTTTTAAAAAAGCATGCACATTTCAACACAAAATGAAGGTATTAGTCAAAGTGATCTCTGCTAGACTGCTCACTGGACAGGAGGTGAAAGAGACGGGGCATTGCATGGAAGAGCCTATTACTCATAAAAATAGGTTATGTGAGAGTTTAATTTTTAGAGGAAATTGTTGAGATTTGTGAGTGTGTTCATTTTTTGAGTAAAATGCACTTGATGAATGCACTGGTGGAGGTGCAAGAAGCATGAGTTCATAAGGCTAAAAAATATAAAATTTCTGTTGGGAAATCCTTTGACTGACCACACAGTGCTACTGAGCTTGGCTTGGTCAGCTTCTGCATTATTGAACAAAGGCGTAATGCAGTCATTATGAAGGACAGTTCTCTACCATCATTTAACCTTGTTTTGCCCTTTCCCTCTCGCTGCCAATATGAAAACCGATTAGCAAATGAGTAAGAAACAATCAAAACTCTTTTCAACAAAAATCTAGTTTTGGCCACCTCTTCCTTGCAAAAAGAAGTTGTCATTGCTATTTGGGCATAATACAGGCAACTAATGATCCCTCAAAAGAATTGATAGAGCTAGACCTGCTTTAGCTGATACTCTAAAGCTTTGAACGAAAGGCAGTAGTTAAAAGTACTTAAAATAAAAGGAAAATCAAAACAAATACAGGCTAACTCAATGTCTTTGAAAATGTGATTCTTAAGCAGAATGTGGGCTCTATTATCTACCATTACTTCAAAACTGTAGCATGAAAGCTGCCTTTTGGGAAACTGAGATGTAGGTATCAGTGTAGAAATTCTAAATAACTAGGAAGCATTAGAAGAGTGGAACATTACTGATCAGATGACTGAGGGGGGTTCAGACCATGGCTGTTCAACGTACTTCAGGGGATCCAAGCAACCCTGAAAAGATGAGAAATACTCTTGCTTTGCATTAGAAGCAGCTATTCTCTCTTCATCTTACCATGAGTTAAGCATACTCACCATACCCCTCTCCTCTTCCTAGAAATGTCTGTTTTAATGAAACATGCACCAGTATTGATGTTTGTGTTCTTTCCTATATCAAAGTTTTCTTCATATTTATTCCAGGCCACTGCTGCTGGGCATGATGTGGCAAGCATGCTGGTTGCAAGGCTATGGTGCATGTAGAAGAGTGATTTTATTCAAACAAGAAGTTGTTGCTAGGTAGGCATTTTATTAGCACTCATGCAGAGTAGCAACTTGCTGCAGTCTGCCATTTTTTCATCTTTAAAGTACACCTAAAACTAGATCCCCGAACAGTGGACCAGTAAGTTAGAAAGCACATTTGTACTTCCTTAGAAGAAATGCACTAAGCAAGTAGAGAAAAAAAAAGAGAAAAGAACAATATTTCAAATAGCACATGGTAGTATTGTGTTTAGTAATTTGTCATATTTGTATCATATATTCCTCATATGGATTCCGTGTTCTCTTTGTTCTGTATGTGTGCATGACTTCAAAAAATATACAAATACCTTCTAAGAGCAGCCAGCGTTCTTGTAGAACCCTCCCTGCAGCAATGTTTTTTCCTTGCAGTTCTGTGCATAGCAAATCGTGAAGAGTTTTCACTTAGTTTGGTGATGACATCAATCGATGCTGATACACAAACAGGGATGCTTTAGCATGGTAATGCACTTCACAAGTTGAATTTCTGGTTGTTAAGCAAATATGGCTGTGGTCATTTCATCTCCATTTAACACACCTGTGAAAATATCAATGTCAAGAGCAAAAATGATTTTCAGGCCTCAAAGAGGATGCTATAAATGCTGTGGGGGAAAAAGGCTAAAAACTTTAAAAAAAGTCCAAAGCGAGAAAGCTTTAGAGCTTTCTTTTTTGCAGTTCAGTGAATTAGTTCTTTTTAATGGTTCACTAAATTGTATCAAGTAAATACTCAGCCCCCGCTACAATACTCAAAGTATACACTAAACTTCTTTTGACAGCTTTGCAACCCATGCTGAGATGTAGCGTGCCACAGCTATTTGGGTAGAAACTCGACCCTTTAATAAGATTTCATTCGACATACCCCATATCAGAGTCTGTGACTGCTCTGTGGTCCTTGACTGCTCTGTCACCACCCTTGGGCAGTACAGGGTTTAACGGGCACGTTCACTAGCAGTCATCCCTTTGCAACATGTGTCTTCTTTGGGTGGCTGCATTGCAATGGGACATCTGAAAGTCCAAGAAGTACTCCCATATTTGGCACAATGCAGAGACCATTATATGGTCCTCTCTGGAGATGATAAAACAGACAATACAGAGAAGGTTACTTACTACCTGCAATGTGTAAAACTCAAAGAAGACAGAAATGCCCTGTGGGAACAGAAGAATGGTCCGTCTAGCCCAAGACTCCATTTCCAGCAGTGGCAGGAGATGTTGCACAGAGAAGCACATGAGCCTGGCCTCTCTGCAATCTGTTGTATTCCCAAGTGACCGTGACCATTGGATTAGGAATTTTAGAGGATACATCCCTGCCTGACCCTGATGATAGATCTGCTATCCATGAACTTGCATACCACTGATAAAATCTGCCTCCTGTGTCAACAGGTTCCAGAATTTCAGCACTCCCTGTATAAGAAACTACTTTTTTCCACGTCCTTTAAGCCTGTTTCCTGCTATTTTCACTGTGTGCTCTCTGGTTCAATACTGCCGGCCTTGGTGAGGGGCAGTTCTGTGCTAACCCTGATCTGCCACCTTCGTGATGTTGTGAATCTCAGTATTATCCCTTTTAGCCATCTTCTTTCAAACTGGAACCACAACCCTTTCTCCTTCCTTTGTAAAGTTATTGGTACACCTCCTCAGTCACTTTAGTTGCTCTTCTCTCTGTTTTTTTTTTCTAATTCTAGTCTGTCTACTGCTCTATTCTATCTTAAGATGCAAAGACCAGAACTGCAAACATACTTAAAATATGGGTGGAGCAAGGTGTCCCTAGTGGCAAAATTATTTTCTTTGTTTTGCTGTGACTGTTTCCTAACGACACACAACATTTTGTGGCTGGTGTTGCAAACTTAACTCAGAATTTCAAAGAGCTGTTATTGATGACTCCACTAGCATTTCCATGAATGGAAACTATCTGTTCTGAGTACAGCATCGGGTAAGCAAAGTGTAGGTTATTCTCCCATGATACATTACTTCACGGTGATCCACGTGGAAGCTCACCTGCCATTGAGTGTTGTGCACACTCGTTCAGTGTGGCTTTTGGAGTTCCTTACTGTCAGTGTGGCATTTGACTATCTGAAAAAAGCCTTGGTTTTATCCACACACTGCATTCTCCAGATCATTGAGAAAGATGTTGACTAATGCTGGTTCTGACACTGATCTCTAGGGATTCCTGATGTTTATAGCAATGTGTCTTACACATGTTTAGCAACACATTTTATGACAAAACAGTTTTTATTTATATTTGTTATTTATAATGTTTTATTCAATGTTAAGTGTATTTAAGGTACATTTTTCACATCTGTTTCAGACTTCAAATGCTTCTGCTTTAATTTACTTTTATAATCTTTACAAATATATTTAGCTTAGTGGTTAATCTCATGGAAGCACACCGTTGTGTCCTGTGAAAGGCTATCCACTTCTTTAGGTCCCAGTGCTATCAAACAGACTAAGGACAGACTTAAAATTTGCAAACAAAATTTGATTTTTGTACAAATTGAGAATGCCAAGCATCTGTCTCCCTCTGTCTGGGCCTGTGCATCGTATGATATTCCCCTATCCTGGCAACAGAAGTAATATCAGAGAGACTCATTTGATAGTGTCCCTTTTGCCTGGAGTTAGGAGAGCACCTTTCCAGTTTGTTACTTGTTGACTGTCATTTATTCTGCAATTATATCAAATACGCTCTTGGACCTGTTCTTCCTTGGAAAGTATCAGTCTGCAAATGACATTTCCAGAGCATACCTCAATCCAGTGATTTATTGAGGCAATATATCATCCAAGTAAGATCCTTTAACGATGTTTTTACTCACTAGATGATACCATCCAAAGAGAAGGAAATCTGAGTCACAGTTTAGTTGTGTGATAAAAGGTATGTCAGGAAGCAAGACCCTCTTGAAACACTAAGCATGTTTGCCTCCAGGTATACTGGCATCCTTGCACCTTCTTTCACAAGCATGTTAGTGTGCTGAATAGGCCTCCATACCTGGTCGCTAAGGTCTTGGTCTCCTTGACAACTAAACTTTTCAAAGATTACATGAAAAATGTTTTCTTTAGCCCTCGAGCTGTTTTAATGCTTTAAAATGTCAGAGAAAAGATCCTTTAGTCCCGAGAGTAAGGAAGAGGTGGTAATGGAGAGGGAACAGAATTTTTAAAAACATGTTTACAGAATAATTCAGCACCACAGGACAGCCCAGCAGGAATGCCCTCAAAAAGGGGGGATTTGAATTTAAACTTATTAATAAAAATATATTGCTGCAGAATAGATTGGGCTTTTGGTGGCATAATGAAACATTTCTCCTCTAATTTACCTCCCTGAATTCAGCTAAGGTTGGTAACAGGAACACCACCTTAATATGCTTTTTGGCTGCTACTGCATGATAAAATTCACAGGGAATGAGCTTCAGCTTTGTTCTTTTCTTGGCATTTTTTTTTGTTAGAAACACAGGGTTGTGTTAGCTGGGAGTCAGAACCACTACTTGGGTCAGGGATGAGGATACATTTGCCTCCGTGGTGTACTAATTTAGGTATTGCTGAAACAATGGATTAGCTGCAAGAAATGCCAGTCTCTGCGTTCCATAATAAACTAGATAGCCTTGTACTGGCTGTTTGGCGTGAGAACGGGCCTTTTCCTTCAGACCAGTTTCTCACTTTGGTCCCCAAGTAAGACATTGCCAAGGGGACAGGAGAGAAAAGTGTAAAATGCCAGTGGAAGCAGAGCCACCGAGCTGGTTAGGAAGTGGACCTGGACAGGGGTAGGCCTTGGCCCAAGGTAGCGATGTGGAGCAGGCTCTTCTGATGGGTAGTGGAGCCTGCAGCACTGCCCAGCAAGCGTGCCCTTGCAGAGCGGTGATATGGAGAGGTGACATGGAGAGAAGGGGCATAGCTTGTTTCTATGGCTCAGAGGCAGAGGAGATGAAAGTGCAGCGAGTCAAAAAAGGATGCTGCACTGAGGGACTGGTGGGCACCATAACTTTGGCCTTCTTTTCCAGCAGGGCTCGCACGCTGTCATGGGAAGCTAGTGGTAGCCTCTGTTTTGTAAGTGGATGCCAGTGCCTCAAATGGCCTTCACCTGAACCTGTATTTACAGAGGTAATTAAGGAGGAGGTGGTGAGGAAAACAGCTGAAGGGAAATTTTTGCCTGGGGTTCAATATTTGCAGACTTGGGGGAAGACTGTGTTGTCTATAATCAACAAAAGGTCCATCCGTGGGAACAGTAACCTCATCTCACTGTTCTTTTCTGTACTGACTTGTCTACTCGTTTATCTCAGATTGTCATTACAACTTTGTATCTTCATTTTTGCTAGTCTTCAAATGCTGAGAGTTCTGAAAGAAATGGGAGTTATTTGTAACTTTTTCAGATTAAGGGCCACAGTCTGAGATCAGGCCATCTAGGAATGTGGAGGCAGGTGTTGGGTATAAGGTATGTGAATGATTGTGAATTTGCCTATCTTCAGCATACTGTATCTTTTTTCCGTTGTTTTTTGGTTGATTGTTTGAATAAATCTTCTTTCTTCAGTTAAAGTTTGTCTCATTCTGCACATATGATGCAAGCTCATGTAATTTCATTGACAGTTCCAGTCAGTTGTCTGAAAGAGGACTACTGTAATTTTTGACGGGTACATTGACTCCCTAACTCACCCAACTGCTGATTAATGGAGTGCCACCCACTGGGTAAACAGTAAACCCTTGTAGGTCCTATTGCACAAGATCTGTGATTGACTTATGGCAACTAATTCTATTATAAGAGGTTGATTTTCAATCAAGGTACCCTTTGCTGATGATTTTTCATTTTGCAAACCTTATTCTGACCAGACACCTAGACTTGGTTGGTGGCAAACCTCAACATATCCAGGAACATTACTAATCTAGATTGAATTCTGGATTTCACTTGTCTAAACTGTGCTATCCTGTCTTCAGTTCAAGCGCGCAATAGAATCAACTGATGGCTCTTCATTCTGCTCATGCCTGTTAACGTTGAGACCTGTATTCCGTGATTCACCATTCAAAGCCATAGTAAATCACTTCAGTTTGAATTGATACATTCTGACTGTTGCCCCATCATGCCCAGCAAATCTGGGTTCATCCACTGGTCTTTCCACAGAATCTGATTTAGTTCAGAATATTGCTGCTGGATTTAGTTTGACCATTATATTTGAGAGTCTTGGACTCCTTTGTAACAGGCCACAACAAAATGAAAGTTTTCTGTGATCACTGGTGCCCCACACTGGAGCCACAAGCTGATAACAGACTTGCTGCCTGTGAAATATTTAGAGTATTTCTGACACCTTTGATAGGAGAGTGCAGATACCATACTACACCTGTTAACCTCTGGCCTTAAGCAGTGATTCCTTTGGCTCTAGAAGATATTTGCTGTCTGACCCAGAAGCTGGGGATGCATGGGACTACCTCAGTTAAAGAATTGCCAAGGAATTCCCACCTTTTGATGCCTTAAGTGGATGGCCATGACTTTGTCAAACAAAGCTGTGGCCTCTTGCAGCTTTGTGTAGGGGACTGAGCCCTGCTCTAACCACAGTTGAGAGCTAGTAGCCTCTGCATCTCATTAATAAACTATTTAAAGCTCTTGAACAAACATGCCTTTTCGGGGAGCATAAACTCATATGACAGGGCGCCAAGAGCAGATCTCTTTCTGCAGCTGGTACAGGTAAATCCTGTCCTATTCCTTGCCTTTCTAATGCTCTAGCAACATTCCAGCATTTTATTTACAACATTCAGAGGAAGATGTTAGACTAGGATGTAGCAGCATGTCTGGATGACACCCACATTTATTTTGGGAACCCAGAAACAACACAGTTGGCATGTTCAACTTGTCCTCAAATGCCTCCACCATAATAACCTGTTTGCCAAGCTGGAAAAATGCAAATGTGATCAGACGGTTGTGGAATTTGTGGGCTATGAAATTGCCCTTGGGGATGAACTGGGGAAGGTTCTTTGTGAGATTGCTGCTGTGGTTGGCTGCGCCTCCCTGGGGGATACATGGAGGACATTGCATCTGTGGTGCAGAGTTCTTTGACAATTTCACACACTTACCCAAAATGCGGAGATCTCAAGGCTATGAATCAGAGCCTGGATAGCAGTCTTATTAGTCCCTCTATTTAGGAGAAAGCACACTTTTTGTTTAGATAATCTCAAAGCTATAAAGAACCAAATTAATGGAATCACTTGCTTTTTCAGTGTTTTCCAGGTCTTCCTCTGTGTTGTACAAGATCATGACAAAAATTGTGGTGGGGTTTCTTCAGAAAAAATATAAATTGATATGTAGTAGCAGAGATGCTGTTGTCTAGTATGCTCCTTGATGAGGACATACAGAGTCTCAGTTCTGGCATTCTGGTGTATTGCATAAAAACATCTCTAATATCTGGGACAATCAAGGGGTAGGGGAAAAATTAAGAATTATGTTTCCTTGTGTTTTCTGCATTTTCACTCTTACTCTGCAGAGTATTGCCTCCGCTTCATATTTCATTTGAAAGCCTGTGTGGCTTCAGGAGAGATGGGTACACGCACACGTTACCAGTACCTTGTCTCCTCAGCGGCACTTCATTAAAAAGCCTTGCCATTCACTATTTTCTAAGACATCACATCTCTTATAAGCCCCCAGCTTCTTCTGTTCTCCTCTGCCAGGATTTTCCACCTGTCCAGGAACTATCAGACAGTGCAACTGGGAGCATGGGAAGATAAAGCTTTTATTTTTTCATTTTCTGTGTTGGTAGCTTTGATATTCTGAGTGGAAGAAGGTTGAGAACCCCTGAAGGAGGGGAAGCGTCGCACTGAATGTGACTGTATTAGGAGTTGGTCATGCTTCACATCAATTTACATCTGGCTTAAAGTCCTCTGAAAGGGTTATGGGGTTTATCTGATAGAGACAGAGGGTAAAAGTCTTCTATGTCTGAATTGCTGATTGATTGCATACAGTAGTACAACAAATAATTCTTATTATGACTCATAATTCACCTATGGGGTTTCCCGTGAGGCTTGACAATAGATTTATGTGGGTTGCTTGGCTTTCCTTTTTACCTCTGGTTAGGAAGAGGAAAAAAAATTCCCATCTATATTATTGTTTTCCCAGAGATATTTCTTGTAGAGAACTACTATTAAAAACATGTTTCCAGTTTATAAAAACCGTCTGTTTTATATTGCTGTGACATGGAAAGCTATTACCCCTGTTCTGTGTATCCATCTTTCTCAATATATGCTGTGCAGCAAGGGACCCTGCCCCAGCTACAGAAAACCTGTAAAACAAGGCGTATTACTGCTTATCTACAAGCACTTCATGTCACAAAGAAATTCTCTGTCTGATTAGCACCCAAGTATTAACTCCTTCGCTGCTACTGGCACTAGAAACGGATCTGGCTGTAGCAATTAAGTAATTTTGTGACTCTGGCATTTTGCGCCTCAATAAAGGCATTGTTCTCTGAATTCTCTTTCTTATTAATTTGCTTGACACACCTCAAGCTTTTCATTAACTCAAGCATCTTTGTTACCTTTTGGTGAAGTGATAATAAAATTACAGATGAAGTGGTAGCAAAATGACTCAGCTAAAATGTGATTATTGTTTCTTCTGTACCTTTAATCAATAACATTTATCTCTGAAATATAATCATATAATGGACTCTATTAGTAAGTAGTGGATGGGCATGGCTCCTTTTAATGTCAATGGGTGATCTAAGAGGTGTCAAAGGGAGAATAATACCCGCCAAAGATGACATCAAAACCCTGGGAATATACTTGTGTTCCTCTCTTTTAGTCTGTCTTTTTCTCTAATTACCTCACTGATTGTTCACTGTAGATTAGATTATATCTTGTTGCCTTGGTGGAGGTGCACTGGAGCTTCGATACTATAAAAACCTCCAGGAGGCATTTCCCCTGAACGAGTCCTCACTTTCACTGGGCGAACGGACAGTGCCGTATATTTCTCTTCTGCTGCAGGCCAGCTTTGCTAAACAGCCCGTAGGAACGGCCAGCCTACTTTCTGCCTTATTTTTAAATTTTCTTTTTAAGGACAAAACCTGAGGGAAAGTGTAACGGCTCTTTACACAATCTGCCCATTAGGAAAAAGAAGAAATAGAGAGGTCTTTTCCTAACACCTCCCCCCTCCCCCCCCTTATAAACAAAATTCCGTGGTGAAGCTTCAGGGGCAGCACCACGCTTACTCTAAATAAGGGTTGGCTTAGGGTTCTGGACTACGTTTGGTTCAGAGCGCGAAGGATGAATCAACAGCACAGGTATAAGGACAAGCCTACATCACTGAAAAAGTGGACTTCTGTCCTCTTCTCTCCCTCTATTCCCCCCTTATGTCTTCTGAACAAAAAAGCCAAGGAATCGATACTCAGTGTGAGTGTGCTCCACAGCTCATTCTTCCACTATCTTTGTGGCTCTTTCTGGTTTTGAAATTCATCTTGAGGGTGTGATTGAAAAATAAAAAAGTCCCTTCCGCTCAATTCTACTGAAGGCTTAAAGCAGTACATTCGAGAATTGACATGTTTGCCTGTAAGTTTTAGATTAAAATGCAAGGATTCCTTAACTAAAGTCCACAAGATCCCAAGCATTTAGTAAGCTATAGATCTGTTTTACTGTTTTGGTTTTGAGTTAAAGTGATTATAAGTGATTCAGCCATTGTGAGGATTGCCTCTTTTATTCATGTGTCTCAACAGACTCTGAGAAGGTGTTAACTGCTGGAAGAGATCCTTATCTTGTGTCAGAATTCTCCATAAAATACAGCCCACAAAATTTCCTAAGGCTTTTTTATGTTAATAAAACCTGCAAGTTTTCAAAGGGAAGGTGAAATGGAAAAGGCAATTACTGCTGAAATTCAGCAACTACAGAGAGAGAGATCTGTGATCCCACCCCTGGCAGGTGCATGCTCTGTCCACATGAAATTACCAGCTTCTATCTTCAGAGGTCTGATGAGTCAAAAGAATGTTTCTGAACCTAATGGCAAAAAATGCTCAAACATGCCTGTGAAGCCATTGTACCTACATATAATAACCAGAAAGACAATTAACCTTTTGTAGCTTAGGCATCTTTCCCTCCTTGGTCTGAGAGCATCCTATCAAATGCCTCCTGTTCCCATTAGAGGAAGCAAGAGGCACCGAGGCACAAGGTAATGCTGGGGAGGTGAGGGGATTTTGCCACCTCTCTGGTTTTCTTGTTCCAGGTCACATAGTGAGCCAGTGGCTCGAACCTGAACTCCAGTTCCTCAACACTTACCTGCTTGCTCTAAACAGTACACAGTGCATAGATGTCTTCACAGGAATGTAAAGGGAAACAAAGTCAGGCAGTTTATCGTCTCTCCTCATGAATGTCTGTATAGTACACAAACTTCGTAACTGGAAGGAGGCCAGTGAAGATATTTTTACCATAAAGTGGCTATTAAGATAACAAGAGTATTGCTGTTTTCTCCTGAAGTTTACCTGTAAAGCACTGCTTTCCTTCACCGTGTGAATCAGCTGCACTGTGAGCATGTGAGGATAACATGAGAAGTTTACACAAGCATCCCTCCTCCTGCTCTAGCTCCCCTGCCTCTGATCCTTTCATAGTCTGCTTCTTCTCCAACATTATGTGTCCTGTCCTGGTCCCCCACCTGCCTCCTCTCTGCTGCTCACCCCCTTGCCCATGCTTTTTAAAAGCTGTTCCATCTGTGACCCCAGTAACGCCCCTCTCTCTGATTCCCTGTTGCCTCTGCCTCTGGTTTTTTCAAGTCTTCAGACAAAACTTGTTTCCAGCCCTGCTCATACTATAAAAAAAGTCCTCAGATAATTGGCACTTTCACTAGGATACAGATCATTTCAGTGCTTGGTGAGTTCTTGAAAATGTTGTGAATACTTGCATAGTGTATGTGTCTTGTCAGAGAGAGATTTGTTGAAGGGGAAATGAGCATTTTCTCCATCTTTAAAAATCTCTTGTGCGATGCCTAATCTCCGTTAGCTTCAATGGACACTGCACAAACCAATGGCAGCAGATAATGAAGTCATGGCCTGACAAAGATAACCGTGATCACCTCCCTTGCTTGTGACAGTGGTCAGAGCTGTGGAGAAGTATCCCATGGAGTGGAGCGGAGGGAAAAGAGGACAGAGGAACCCTGTGATGCCTCCTGATTGCTGATGCATCCTTTTACAGCAAGTCACACCTCCCCAGGTCAGGGTGAGCAGCCCCATGGGAAGAGACGCAGGCTATGTCCACAGGGCAATGAAGAGGTTAAAGTGGTTCTTCAAGCTCAGGGTGTGACCCATGAGGTGTCATATTAACACATCTGATACCTGTACATTAGTATGAGCAGAACAAGTAAAAACCTGCTTTAGAGAAATTAAATTAAGCAGTTGAAGGAAACAGTCATTTTAATAAGGAGCTTCTCTATAAAAAAAAGTCCTGATACTTCATTATCTATTTATTCCTTTCAGTCACTCAATTTTATTTTATTCTTCATAATTAAAAAGGAGACAAAATCAACTCTTTAAAAATGATCTGATGCCACGGTTTTGTGTAAACAATATTGGTGGAATGTAGGACTGGCTGTCTATGTTCCCGGTCTCTGATAATATTTTAGTTTTCTCTTTATTCAACTCAAAATATTTTTATGCTGTCTTAGAGATGCGTGTTAACAGTTACAGGTAATATAACAATGACTTTGCTAAGGTAAGTAACAAGCTTGTGTGCATATGTGTAAATGTTTCAGCACCATGTTAAAAATAACATGTTGAAATAATGCAAAAGGCCCCCATTTCATCAAAACCCTTCCCATGGTGAGTGCTGTGTTACTGGACATTTAGTCCCAGTGGTGTGAGTGGCACAAGATAAAAGACCCAGAAGGTAATTAGGGCCCTCAAAAGGGAGGATCTCATTTTCCACTGCGTTTACCATCTGTGGTCATCCCCACTCCCGCACGGGCAGTGTACACAGCTCAGGGCCTGGACGCTGACTGTATGTAATCTTTTTCTGGGGGAGTAATGCTTAGCAGACTTGAAAAGCAGGGGAAAGTCAGGCCTGAAGCTTTTTTGGAGGTCCCACGTAGCTTCTGTTGAACCTGTCCTGCACTTCTTGGAGCCGTACCTGCAGGCTAGTTGGGGAGCTGGACTCTGAAGGGGCACATGGGGAGATGCAGCAACAGGAGAGGATGAAGGAGAAGAGACTTTGTGGAGTTTCACCCTCTCTGAACTGGGGTAATTATGAAGCGACATCAGTTTGTCATAGCTGAGAGAGTGACCCAGATGACCAGAAATGCAAATTGTATGTGAGGACCCAAACTTACCATGCTCATCTTCATGCATGATGAAGCACCTGGCAATGGACTGAATGTGAAAGTCCTCGAGGCTGGTGAGAATCCTGCTGTTGCTCTGCTGCCTTCAGAGCAGCGCGGCAGTAAAGGCACAGGGTACTTGGCCTTACGTTGCTCCAGCTGATTTGTTCAGGAACAAGATTGTTCTATTTTGCAAAGTTAATATTCATCAAATGTTAATAAAAATACATAACAAATAATTATGAGAAACATACCATCTGATTAAGATGAAAGAGGATGACAATTCTTGTGAATTTTTAATCCGAAAAAATAAAGAACATTACATTAATAAGACTTAATTATATCATTAAATATTTAAATTTACTTTCCATAGTAGATTTTATTTTTATTTAACATATTTTGTTTTTAAATATTGCTAACATTTTTATGAGATTTGTTCATAAAACACATCAACAGATATGGTTTTCTGAGGCAAGAGGAATTTTAACATCATATATTCATTATATTGATCACAATTTCGATTTTATTTATCTTTAAAAAAAGCTAATAGAATCCTTTTACAGTTTATTATAATTCACAGTATCTCCATCTATAGATAAATATTTAATAGCGTTACTAATGCATCATGCACAGAATATTTATTAATTAGAAAATATGAATTACTAGTTGCACATTTCAATAATTTGCATTTCAAATTCATGCTACATTTTTCCAGGAAACCATGATTAACTTTAAGAATCTGACCGAAGCCAGGCAATTAAAAGTGCATGCTGCAAACTTAACTATCACCCCACAACGTTGTGACCAGTGAACGAAGATGACTCTCTGAACAAGAGAGGATGCCGCATGACAGACACCGACACACACCCTACAATGCTCGTGCATAATCTGGCTGCTGAGAAAAGGAAATACAAAGGCAAAGCTTCATCACTCCCTGATTTTCCTTGATAAAACCAAACAGCAGTTCTGTTTGGTAGATTTGACCATGTTCTGCCATGTAGTCCTAGGGACAAAATTGACTCGGGTATCTTTGTGTATCGAGCAACCTTAGGGAGCAGATGCTGTTCAGCGTTGCTGGGCAGGAGAGGCAAATGGGGAAGTAAGGGCTGGGAGACAGAGGCTGGACCAGGGGACAGGAGGGGGAACAGAGCTGGGTGCTGAAGAGTTTTGCTGGTGTTTGAAGAAGGTAATGATAAGGATTCAAATTCGCATTCCTCCATCTTGTCACTCTGTGTGAAACTATGCAAAGTACCACGAGACTTGTTCCTCCAAGACACTCGTTTAATATGTAAGCAAGGTATTTAGGTCAGGTGTTAGACTGTGACTTTACCTTCACTTCAAAAGTGCGGTATCTGCCAAAACTCTTTTTTTCGGTGAAACTGGACATTTTTTTCAAACTACTGTTTTTATTTTTGTGGATTTATTCTCTTCAACTGAAGTTTCCAGAAACTCAGCAACTTCCTGATTTGTTAACTTTAGAAAAAAAAAAAAAAAAAAAAAATCTACTTTTTCTACAAGAAGAAATTTATGGCACCAAGAACAAGTTCTCAGTAAGGTCTGTTAAATACATATAACCTTCCTGGAACTGTTTGTCAGGCAGACATAGACATGACAGACCAACCAAAAACCTTCCTTTGAGGTATCAATCTGTTAGGTTAATCTACAATGTAAGTATGCATTTTACTGTGTTGTTAAGAAATAACAGATACAAACTTGTCATTTAAGGGATGGGTTGAGTGTTTTTTAACCTCAGAGGTGGCTCAGTAAGTGAAGAAGTTAGAAGCAATACCAGTGCTTCACAATACAGACTGTCTTTCACCAAAAGATTTAAAAATGTTTTATAAAGTGTGTATTTTTAGACCATTTACAGCCTTTACCTATCAAACACTGGACTGTATTTTCTGATAAAGCCACTAACAGACCCAAGCGTGTAAAATTTTTTAGTTTTTTTTGCTTGGGCCATGTGTTTATGGAATATTATTGAATATGGCCTACCACAAACATCTGTACAACTACACCAAGCTATTTGCAATTACCAGAGCTATATCACAATATATTTATGTGTGCATATTCCTCTCTGTGTGTGTGTATGTGTGTCTGTGTGTGCATACACAGGCATACAGATACACTACAGCACTATAATCTGTGTGCATATGTGTACTGAACATTTATGGTTATATACGCTCATGTACGTGAAAAACTACTGATCAAGTTTTGTGGTAACAATCCTGAGTATGATGGTCAACATACCGCTCCCTGCCATAATTTCATAATTACAGTAATGTAATAAAAAAAAAAAAAAAAAAAAGGCTTACACAGCCAGGAAGCAAAAGAGAAAAACCTCAGGTTGGTTACCACTTCACTTTTGTAGTGACTGTATGTTCACACATACAAGCACACACATGCAGTTTCTGATAAAACGAGTTGTTTCTCAAAAGACAGAGAGAGGAAAAAGAGAGGCCTGATGAAACCCTCAAGTTGTTCTTGAAATTACACCTATACCTGTTGTCGTTTTCAGGAAATCCACTTTGTTTAGTTGATAAACTTGTTTTGACTTTTCAGTGGAAACAGTTTGCTGGCACTACTTCCTTAACTGTAGGCCAAATTCTGACCTCGGTTTCATGTAACTCCCACTGCAGTCAATATAGGTTGGCTGCGTAAGGCAGGAGAGAGCCTTTCTGTTTACAATTACAAGAGCACTGAAACGTATTTTGTTGTTATTACTGCTTGCATTGCTAGAACTGCCTCTGAAGATGTCTATTTTAGGAAGTGTTCAGACCACAGATACGGTTAGCCTAAAATTCTCAGAAACATTGAAGTGCATACACAGAAAAACACAAGGGGAGGAATCAACGAAAGGGATTTTATTTTAGCTGAATACACTCTACGGCATCTTCATTTTATACTGATGCGCCAAAGTATTGACATGTAATGATTTTGGTGTAAATCACATGCTTTGATGTGCAGTAAAGTTATGGAGCATTTTATATGAAGTAATAATATTAAGTAATTCTATTGAACTAATTGCCAGTTAATCTGACATTTAATGAAATAAGTAACACTAAATGTGACGTGAGGGTAGCTTTTATGGACTTAAACTTTAATCAATTGCATGGGAGTCAAAGATGTCATTTTTGCTGATGGTGGTGAACAGAGGATGACGGCATTTGTTAGAGAGTTTCTTGTCTTCATTATTCTAGGTTGAATCATTACTCCTAGGCAAAATGGGAAAAGTTGCCTGTGTTCTTAATGATAAGAAGAAGCTATGAGACTGACAAAAATATATATACATGTTGCTTTTTTATTTCAGCTACTTGCTATTACTAAGTATATACCTATTTTACAGGGTGCTGGTTTGCAGCCCTACAACAGGTTCTGCAGTTGGACTTTACATCAACCTGGGATTCAGACTCATACTTGATGCTGAATTCATTGCCTGTTCCCAGGATCTACTTTTGCCTTTCAGTCTGATCTGAGTCACGAGAGAGGCAGAAGTTTCCCAGGCAATTCAGGTACAGATTTAGGGCTGGTTTGCCTTGAAGGCGGTATGGATGCAACTGACTCAAGCTGCTTGGCTCTGCAAATGCAAACCCAAAGGCAATATGGATATATGACTTAATATATTAAGTCTCCTTGATTTTGCTCTAGAAGTAAATAGTTGCCTCAAGGGCCAGCTGATCCACACAGGACTTTCCTTCTGTCCTTTCTTTTTGAAAATAGTTGGTATTTTTGTGCAGTGTGTTATTTGTAGAATGCGGTTCCAATGCCCCATCTCTGGCTCTTGTCATTACTCAGAGCTTCCCTGGTCTATGTTTATGTACCCTGAGTTTAAAATCAGAGTGGCATGACTTAAATTTGTAAGAATATGGTCATCGTATAGTGTAGAAACATAAAAATGCTGCATGTAAAAATAAGTAGTTGTGCCAGAGTCAAAGTCAGGCTATTCCGTTATCATGTTCCATATTCACAAATTGGTGGAATTCATCCCAGTTATTCACATTAGATCCAGCATTGCTGTATAATGGGTGATGAAGTGGGAGAATAAAATTGGAATAAAGATTTCGATGGGAAAAAGGGAATAGATTTTTTTTTTTGTGAAAAGAGATTAATTTTCAGTTACTTAGTTTTATGTTACAGATCACTGGCACAGCAGTGTGGAGAAGCTTGTATGAAAACTGCCTGCACAAGCCCAGCCCAACTCACTGCAAAAAGTTATTAATTCTTTTAGAAATTTTTAGAAAGAAAATGAATAACTTGCTCAGACATATCCTTTCTGATGTTTTTGGAACATTCTGTACCACAGATGTGGCCAGGAACGAACTATGAGTTACATCATTTAGGACTATTCCCAAATCAGGTTGGATTGGGCTCTAAATTACATGAATTCCTTCAGCAAGAATTCTAAGGCTTGGTCAGAGCAGAAGGGCATACATTAATAATAGTGATAAGCCCCTTTCTGCAGCCAGTTTGTAAATCTGGATCCAATGTTACCAAGCCAATAGTACTGTTGTGAATGAAGTTATTGTGCTGAATTTGGTCATGTAGCATGTCATTCTTGTGCCATGCCATTCTTCCAGTAGACTCTAGCAGCTGCCAGCCAAGAGGAGATCATGTCTGTAGAGAGTGAGATGCCAACCCTCGCTGACGCTGGTTTCGAGATTGTGATAAAAGAGAAGGAAAAAATACCCACTGAGCACATGGGTTAATGGCTGCTATTTTAGTCCCTTGGGGCCATTGCCAGCTGCCATTAAGTCAAAGTAGCCCTCAGGCTCTACTTGGTTTCATGATGAATAATTTAGGTTTTTCTGGTGCAGAGCCAGGTTGCATTGGCTTTGTATGATAGATTCTACAGATCTCCACTGTGAGCCCAGGAGTGTAAATATATGGTGGCACATACTGGTGCAATGGATCAACCTACTGTGTCCTCCAACAGCAACAGCAATAATCTTTATGAACCGGAGATTCTGCAAATCCTTAGAGATCTCTCCGTCCTGATATGGATACTCTTCAGTTTTGTGGAACTGCTTACTTATTGCTAGTCAGAATCTTCTTTGATATCCATTTATTTTAAGGAGTTAACTACGGGACTGGATATTTTCTACCCACTGAAAAAGTAGTTCATAGCTGAATAAATAACTGAAAATGGCTTCTCACTGTTCAGGAAGTACAATCAATTTGAAATTAGGATTATGGAAACATCTGTGAAAATTCAAGTGTCATCTCAATTTGGGCTCATTCAGATCCTGTATTTTTTCTACTTCCCAAGCAGTGCATTTAAAATCTAATCCTAATTAACACACATAGTTTAATTATAGCCAACAAAATATTCTCCTAAAATTATGTGTGCTGGTTGGGGGGTCGGGGAGGGAGGGAGGAGGCGAGGGGGAAACTAAACAAATGTTCACTGATTGTAAAAATCCTTGTTTCGTTAATGATATAAATCTTTAAAGACTTTAAACATACACTGAAGTTTGCCTCTCATGAATCAAAGTGGCATAAAAAGCACGAACCAGGCACAGCACTCCTACTCCCTCTTTCTCCTTGCGCATTTCTTGGCAGTTTGAAACTAACAAAGAAACTCTGCACTGGAATTTAAAACTTTCCTTTTTGAATGGATTTCCCCATAATTTATCACATAAAATATAAAACCCTGCTGCAGATAGAAACAAATAAATCATGGGTGTCGTGGACATGCCTTGGAAAGGTTTTGAAATTCAAGTGAAGCACCAGAAAAGCCAGGGTGGTCTGCTGCTGCGAACTTCATTGTATCTCAGCAGAACTCTTTGGCACTACTGAATGGTTTGGAAGTCTTATGAGATTTTCAATACTTCTGACTTTTGTTTTAGCACAACAGGTCCTGAGAAAAACATCATTTTAGGCTGTTTCAGAATGCTTTCATTTCTGGATCAGACCTCAGAGTGCAAAGTATCCCAGTTAGGGATACTGTGGCCCTTTATGGGCACCACTCGGTATCTCAGGACCTCTTTTCTCACTGGTTCTGGATTGGGGAGAGCAGATTGCTAGTCTGCGACTCTAGCACTTCATCTTGGAATCAGACCTCTTGCCTGTGCCTTTCAGTGTACCTGGAGCCCACAGTTCTGGTTCCCCAGAGCAGCGTTTCATGTCCACCAGCACCAACATGGTGCTTGCACAGTCCCTCAGAGTTCTGCTCAGGATACGGGTAAGATTTTTTTTCTGGGGATTTTGTGAAGAAGTTTTTGGAATGATGTAGTAGGGAATCAGGAAACATAGGCCTAATACTTTGTTGAAAACAAAACTCTACTTGGTTATTAACTTCCTCTAGGCCATCCCATTCCTGCTTCGAGCTGCTTTTCTTTGAGGCTCTGTTAGTGTTTCGGGTCATGCAGAGTTCTCCATGTCAGATCAGTCCTATAAAGATCTCAGGATTTTGATGACAAATGTCCTCAAACTTTGATCGGAGGAGTACCACTTCTTATGCATTTCTAGCCTCTTGCTGTTTTGTCATTTGCACAGATCTTTCTACTGCATATTCTGAGTGAAAAAGTTTTCTTTCACGAGGTTGTTCTAGCGGTTGTGTAATAATAAAAGTTGATGGATCCAGATTTCTTCTTATTGATGTCTTTCCAAGAGGTGTCAACATCAGCATTTTTCCTGTCCTCGCAGTAAACTAAAATAGAATTAAATAGCCTTGGTTTGACAAGGTCAGATATTTTTTCACTTCATAAAGCAAAAAAGGAGATTAAAGTAAAAAATGGACTTGGTAACGTCTTTTGAATATATCCCATTCTATCAAACATGACAACAGAAGCAGCGAGTAACCAAGATTTTCCTCCTTTTTGGATCAGATTTATTTCTGCTTTCAGCAGGAAAAGGTTAATTTTGGGATCAGCTCTGTCTGATCTTAATTTTCAATTTTTTTTCCTTCAGAGTCACTTAGGAGATTAGGAAATGTAACATCTCTGGAAATGAGTTAAACACAGCTCTATATCCCATCACTAAGACTAAGAACACGATGTAGCCCAAATTTGGACCAGAAAATTAAATTAAAATAGGAAAGTGTTATTGCAGAAATGGACCTTTTCCTCGTCTGTTTCCCATATGTGCCTTTGCACCGTATCCACTGACTTGATTGAAAGTAAGTTTTCCTACTGTGTTGGAAGCTTTGCTGAGGCAGCGGCAGCCGTAGAAGACTGAGCTGAGATCTCTTTTACCTCGTGTCCCACATCCCATTGTCGGAGCGGTTCTAACAGCAGATGCTTTATTGCCAGCACTGATAGAAGAGGCAGCAAGAACAGTTTGATTTTCAGATCCCAAATGGATTTGAAAGTATAGACAGTGACTAAAATCACCTTTTGATTTCTGAGCTGAGCAAATGTGTTCCTGAAGTCACTTAAGCAGAACAAATACGGAGATTCGCTTTCAGATACAGGCTTCGATTTTAAAGAATTCTTTGACTATGTTTGTATGGATAGCAGTTTCTTAATTTGGGGGTCAAGCACCATAAGTTTTTATCCTAAGTGCATATTTTATCATGCATCCAAAGAGTAGGTAATACAGTAGCAGTGATAGTTTGCTTTCCTTCTCCTTCTGTCCCTGCAGTGAATTATAACAGAGTCTTCTGGCAGTCTGTTAACAACAAGACAACTTGGGATGGAGCTTGCAATGCTGTTTTCTGAACTCCCCTCTGTTACTTGAATAAGCATTTCCACTCATCATTTCTGTAGGTGCTGTGTTGAAAGAGAGGTAGGAAGAATGATACCTGAAAGGGCTCAGTCGTTGCTTTTGAAAACAAATACCAGCAACTATACCAGACATTAGTGCATGGAGAGGGAATTAAACTTCTTGTAAATTACAGTATTTCTACCTCATTCCCTCTGCCTCAGCATTCTGGGGATGGACTGGTACTGGAGGTGACTTAAAGTGCTTTTAAATAAGTGCAGAGAGAGATCAATCATCTGCTGTTTTGTCTGAATTAGGAATAGTCCTAGGTGGAAATCAGCCCCATGACCTCTAGAAGATCGGTGCAAGTGGTGGCTACAACACATCTATCCTGAGTAAGGTATGGGGGCAAATGCCACTTGCAATTCTGAAATGTCTAACCTTAAAAACTTTTGTCAGCTCAGTGGCCAGTTTATTTTGTAAGGTGAAAGTACATGATCCCTGTCTTCTGGTCTCTTTTCACAGAGATCTCAAAAACATCAGGAGTTTGGTCTTCATTTTTAAAACTTTACACATGAGATCAGGCCAACTTACTGGAGGGGACCGCTCCATCATCCTTAATCAGAGTTGGTCAGTAGAAGAAAGGCAGAGATCCAGCAGCCCCTGAGAACTGAGTGAAGGCTGACACTTTCAGGCATCATGGTGATAGACTCAGGAAAGGAATATGGATACAAAGCTAGAGCTTATTTAACTGCCCATAGTAAGGGGATGTGACTAAAGGACCTGGGACTGTGAACACACCCATAGTCTTGCTATTCTATAATCGGAATCATTAAGGGGGCTGTACGGCAACTATGGCTTTCTCAAAGCTATCTTAAGAACAGTGTTTTCTTCCCTACGCACATCCCTTTATGAGGTGATTCCCTCTTGATCCTTCATGAACTTGTTGGGTCTTAAACTGACACTTTAACATTTTGCCTTAGATATTTCTGAGCTTTTCTCAGTTAGTAATTATTCAGAGAAAGAACAAAATTGTAATTATTCTTAGCTCTCAAACGTAAATGCGGTATTATATCCTTCCCTCTGCAAGAATGACATAGGTTAAAAATTGAGCTTGAAATCTATTCTGTAGCAAAATTGTGGAAAACCAACACAAAATAATAAAATAAATTGCACAGCTACACACATGAGCAGTTAAAATCATGTGAGACTTATGTATTCAGAACTGCGAGCGCTTTTTAAACATACTAAAACATAAGTGGGTTAAATTTATCACCTTCCATTTTAATTTAAAAGATGTAGGAGAACATGTAGCTGAGGATTTTCTAAAAGAAGTAGTGATTTGAGCATGTTGGGGGTGGTGGTGGAATTGCTTGTAGTTTTATTCATTTAGGCATATCTTATCACTCCTCCTTTTCTTCCTTCTTGGAGGGCATTGAGAGAACCCAGATGCCAAGCTGTGGAACATGTTCTTCTGACACTAGCATCTGGCTCCTTGGCAGAATCCTCCAACTGTCATGCTGACAGCTTTCCTGTTGTGTCCTCGTATATTTTTATATAAGAAAATTGCAGATGGGTTCTCTTCTCAAACTAATACGCTATTCTGTTGACCCTTATCATGCAGAAATGTGTTGGTTTTATCTGTTTGTGAATGAGACCTTGGCCAAATATACTTCAAAAAGGATACTTCTCTGTTCGTCTCTGAATTTGTCTGCGAGCTGTCTGGGAAGATGCCAGAATCCTGTTACACACCCTTTTTGTGCCTTTAAGCAGTAAGTCCTTCATTCTCTCTGCTGTACAAATAGATTGCACTTTTTGCAGCAAGCACACTTGTAAAATACAAGCATATTTATTTAATAGTTTCAGTGAAAAAAAAAAAGAAAGAAATTCTCCCTTGAAATGGGGAGAAATGTGGTTTGTTTTGCTATGATTTTTTTTTACTGAAGGTTTTTGTTTGTTTATTTTTAATTTGACATTACCTAGTATGCTGCTGCCTTGAAGGATTTTTTTCCCCCCAGAGTTTTGCCAGAGACCTCCAATCTAGAAGGCTTTATAATGTTACAAAAGTAGCACAATGTTTTCATTAGAAAAAAAAAATTAAAAAAAAGGCAAAGATTTCACTTATTAACATCATCCAAAACCTCCTGGTATTTTCTAAATGGAATGTTCATAGTCTTGCATTGCATTTAGACGCATGCCTAATTTATGTGGATCATCACAGGTAGTCCCAGTGACTGTACAATGAAGCACAATTGTGCTTCAATTGAAGGCTATGCTCAGAGGGAGCCTGATGGATTCTTGACTTCAGGCTTGACAAAGCCCATATCATCAAGATAACAATAGAGAATAGTAAAAGTTCCCATGTTACTTCCTCTTGCTCTCCTCCCCCATATAGACCTCTTCCTATGGATGTTATGTATTTGTCTCTTCCAAAAAAATTCACAGACACGGCCCCTCCTTCCCCTTTCAAATCTCAGGTCTCCTTTAAATACATAACTTTGCTAGCGTGAATAAGATCAAACACAGATAAGGAAATATTGCAAATACACAAACCAAAAATGATCTAGGGCCCTGCTCAGTGGAGACTCCAGCTCCATGGGTGTTGTCCATGGAGGCTCTTCAGGGCTCTTAAAAGTTGGCACCCACTGACAATATTCAGCCATGATTCGTGAGCCCACTCAGACTCTGACCTTCCACCCCATCTCCGCCCCCTCCTCAGCTCAAATAGCAGAAACCCGGATCCAAATGACTCCCTGATGGCGATATGGAAGATCGCCAGCTCTGATGAAGCCAGGTGTATTCCACTGAGCATGCTCTCTGTGTCCACACCAGGGGAACATCCTCAGAGTTTGACTGCTGTAAGCTTCTCCTAATTTATTCTCCTAGCAACAGATATTAAGATTTGATTGACACTGGTTTCTTGTGTGGTGCTTTTGCAATAAATAAAGCCACAATGAGTAATTTTATTGTTCTCCCACCTCAGTTGTTCAGTTTGTGTAGCTATTCCAAGAAAAAAAAACAACTCAAGTCAGCATTAAAGGAAGAAGAGGTAAGTTTCTACAGGTTTCTTATTCCTATTATCACAAAAAAGAATCTTTATGAATTTCCAGCAAACGCAAGTACACAGAAGCAAACAGGTATGTGCATGACTATTATGTTAACTGATACACTGTCCCATATCATTTTCTCATCTCAAACTTTGTCATAAATAAATGACATTAGAACTATTCAGGAAAGATCATAAATATCCAGAATGAATTTCTGCATTAAGCATTAACTTTGGCGGGGCTGGGATTTCACTCCAGTTTCCCAGCCGTACAGTGCAAGTTATTTCCTGCTGTTTTCTTGTTTCTGTTTCAAATGTTCTGATTCACCATTGGGTTAATGATCTACTAAATACTGTCTCCAGGTGGTTTGGGTTTGCTGTTGTTGTCTCCATGGCCCCAAGGGACTATACCTTCCAAAGAACTGAGGGGAGCCCAGGAACTGATATTATGCAAGAAATAAGAGACAGAAACGAAATACATCAGCAACTGTATCAGCATGCTTTCATTTACACCACATTCTGATTTGAACATACGTGCTTTTTGAAGCACTTCGTATACACCCTGAAGTCTCAAGTTGCTCCAGATTGCGTAAGCAGGTAAAAATGATATTTCTTAAAGAGGCACAGAGAATCAAGAAAAAAAATGTACCTTGAACTAATGGGTGGGGTACTCTTAAGCGAAACTTAGTAGGTTAAGGTTTATATTTTGTATTTAGGTGACTGCTGTTGTGCCCAGTGCATACCTTTGTCCCATATTCACATCAAATTTGAATGAGAATTATCACACGTATGATGCTTTTAGGAATGGGGTTTGGTTCTTGCTTCAGCTGTGGATTGTGTAGGCAAACCACTTACTTTACCTGATCTTCTTCCTGTAAAACAGTGATCGTATTTTCCTCTGCTACAGAGGAATTCAAAAGCCAGATTTATCGGTGGTTGTGAGATGCTTGGCTACTACAATAATAAAGGCTGTAAGCAAAGCTTGGGATTTTAGAAAGGCAAGTTTGGGATACATAAGAATGTTAGTTAATAGATGGAGGAGTTGCATTCAGGGCTTGAGAACTTGAATACTGAGGATCATTGTATCAGACATGGAATTATTTTAATTCAAAGGGGCAACGATGTTGTTAAGTGGAAAAACTGGAGAGAAGAGTATGGAATTCTTGGGACTAACAAAGAGTTTACCATTTGTAAACTCTACGTTTGTTCATCTTCAAAATATCGGCCTCTATAGAAATCAACTTGAATTGTTCTCAAGTCTTTTTGAATTAGAGGAGAATATAAATGGCTGAAGTTTGTTAATCATATAAACAAAAACTGTGAGGAACTGGTTCCACTGATGGTGGGGTGTCAAGGAAGGAGGTAAGCCTAACCAAGGACTGGATCAACTATTGAATAAATATTTTGTATCACTTTTCAGTAAAGGTGATGACTAAAGAGGATACTGATAGATTTCTATTCTCCATGCCTATCCGACACAACTGTGCTTTCTTTCCAGTTTCAGTCACAGTTTCAAGCTGTGGCCCTGCCTAGATACTTGTCATTTGATGGTTCCTCTAAGGCCATAAAGATCAGGAGATGTTCCATCATTTGATTTTTTTTTTTTTCATGTTTGTAAGTCTCTGTATTACAACAGACCCAGTTCTGCCTTCTTAAACAATAGTTCTAAGGTTTTCAAGTTTCCCAATCTCTTTCTGCAAGAGCAGCATAAAGTTTAGTGACATAATTTTTTTTCACTAGTTTATTAAATATAACAAAGTCAATGATACATTCCAAAAGCCTTCTGAAGTTGAAGAGTTTCCAGAGCTGAGTGATTGTTTTGAAAAATTTCAATCTACAACAACAAAAAGTATCTAAAGGAAGTGAGGCTGGAGCAATAGAAATTATATCCAAGAAAAAGCAAAAGCAAAAATTATGTTTCTATACTGCAGAATCAAATTATTTGGGTAACATCCAGGCTTTATACTGACAGCATCTACAAGCCTAGTACCAATAATTTTTTAGTATGAGTATTTACAAGTCCTGTGCAAAGATTGGGAACAGCCAATAGAGTATCTGTACCTAAAAAATGAAGCAAAAAGGGATCCAGGCAACTACAGACTTCTACACAGGATTTCAGCAGTATACGGTCTTAGAACAGATTTTAAAGGAAAGAACATGAAGAGAAACTGAATACAAGTTAATTACAACATTGGTTTCACAAAGGTAGATCATCTTAGATAACCCAGTATCTTTTTTAATTAAGTAATAGGTTTCTTAGACAATGACAATGGATTGAACTTTATTCTTCAAGATAGTAATTATTTTTACAGGAGAACTGTCAGAAGAATAAGGAACTGCCAAAAGGAGAGACTGTCACAAACGTTTTCATGGTTGGTCTCAGGAATGATCCCCTTTAACATATTAATTGGTGATACAGGGGATATAGGAGTAAAAAGTACATGTGCATTTGTGAGAGGTACAGATAACATAAAATGGGGAAGCATCACTTTAAGAAAGGATTGGATCACCAGGCAAGGAGAACCACGTGATTTTGTTGATACGAGTGATGAGATGAGATGAAATTTAAGAGCACAGATTGCAATGCCAGGGATTTAAGGACCAGTAACTAGATTTTTTTTTTTTTTTTTTTCTTGAATATCATGTGTATTTATCAGTTGAAGATAATGGAAAAGAAATATGGATATCCTAGTTTTCCTGGATGATGACTATCAGTTGCCATGAAAAGCAACTTTAAAAGTCTATTATAATTGTAAGATGCATTATCATCTAAGGCATTTTCATGTTAATTCATTGTTCTAAGCATTGACAAGGTCTCATTTAATTTATATAAAGTTCTGGTCACTCATGTGCGTGAAAGATGATGTTAAAATGGAAGCAGAGAAATAATGCTCGTATGTTTATAGAAATGGAGAAATAATCTCATGAAGAGAGATTAAACGAGACGGTTTGTTAAACCTAGACAAACAAAGGTTGAGAGGGGATAGGATGATTCTTCAGAAACATATTCAGGAGTAAGCGTTAAAGACAAAGAACAGCTATTTAACTGAAAAGGTAATAGTGGCATAAGACCAATGGTTCTAAAATTATCATGGATAGAGTGCATATTAGCAGAAGGTTTCTCACTACTCGGAGTTATTTTTTTTCCACATAATAGCAATGTAAAGAATCAAAATTGCTTGAATATGATAACTTATGGGAGAGTTTGTGAGTTTCTGGAACAGGAAACTGGAATACAAATTTTTGGATATCCACTGTGGTGTCATAACCGAGGCAGACTGACTTAAGACTGAACTGCAATTTGTGTGCATCCTCCTCATATTGCAAACATACAGTATTTCAGAGATTCTACTGGTTTCTCAAAGGGACTGGTTTCTCCCTTCCTAGGCAGAACTTGTCCCCTCTCTGTCTCCCCCTAGCAGAGTCAGGTTAGCAGGAATATTTCTCTGAAGTTTGGATATGATTTGCTCGCTTGGATCACTGGAGTGATTTATTAAACCTCAGCAATCTGCTGTTGGAGAGGGCTTCTCCTGTCCTCTTCTTGCAGGACTTCACACTTTGGTAAGCTGGTGTTTGGTTACAAGTTTGTTGGAGCATGCGAGGGAGCTTTGGTTGCTCCGTATGGGTGGCTATGGGTGGCTTATGGAGCCTGGGGACATGCGGGTTGTGTGAAATCTT
The DNA here is from genome assembly GCA_947846985.1 of Fratercula arctica. Lineage (NCBI taxonomy): Eukaryota > Metazoa > Chordata > Aves > Charadriiformes > Alcidae > Fratercula > Fratercula arctica. The sequence goes on from CANTUZ010000002.1 coordinate 40,528,633, forward strand.
CCAAATGAAGCCTTGACTGGATGGTTGTGTCTGACAGTACTGGATTTCTACAAACTGGTGGTGCTTCAGGTTTCATGTGCTTGCACACGTCTTAGCTCTGCGATGCTGCAGTTGTGCTGGTAGTGGTAGTGACCTGCTGCATTGAAGTTTCCTTCAGACCGTTTATATCAACATATCAACAATATGCAGCTGCTTCTCTGGGGAGATTCAAAACAGCTGCAACAATATAGGACGTGTACTTCTGGAAAGAAAAGAAAAAGAGGCTTTATGAAGTGTTTCTTAATTTATTATAAGTTTTTCCCTTCAGTTTTAAAGTGAAATTGTACGATGTCTTTATCTCTTTTTTTCTTTTGGTAGTGAAAACCAAAACTAAACTGATTGGGGTTTCACACATGTTGGAAAAACCACTAAAGATATATGCAAATTTTTCATGGTATTTTCTTTCTGTCTCTGATTTCCAACATAATTTTTACCCGAAGACAGTTAGACTTTTACAACTCAGAACTGGTCATTCGCAGAGTGAATCATTTGTAAATTAGTGGTTTTACAATGGATCTGAGAAAAGTCTAAGTCTCAAACTGAATTTTGGCTTCTCACAGACTCAAAAGGAGATTAGTGAACTATGAGAAACAAATCTACCACACAGATTCACTCACCCACATGTAGACTGAAACCAGTGGATTTTGCGTATCAATGGTATGAACTCATTATGATCTGCCTGGTTATATTTCAAGTGTTTGAAATCTCCAATTCAGGTTGTAAGATGACATAATGTTAACAAATATGGAGATTTTAGATGGACCAAAGCTCCATCCAGTTGCAACAGTATGGAATAAATTATTCATATCTATATGATTATGTTGAAGAAGATACAATTTATTGCTGGTCCCTTGCCACTATCACCCTGCCGCATAAATTCTATATCCGTGTCTGGCAAGTGCCTTGCCTAATGAAGCCCATTGGATACTTGCAACTCTTACTGGCTTCAGTAGTTACCTCCTAACTCTCCCAGTATGCCTGTCTTCAAGTCTTGCACAATTTGAATATTTCTCTCGTTCTAAAATCTGAAGGTTGTGTTTCTTGATTGTTGGGGTTTTTTTTAACATATAAAGCACACTAGATTCAGATAAAATATTTTTAAAACCCTAGAAACCCCATTTAATATGTCAATTAATCTATATCAAGGGTAAAAGCACTGTGTTTTACATATACGTGTGTGTGTGCGTGTCCGGCTGTGGGCATGACTAGAGATAAGGAAATAAACCAGAAATCTTTTAAAGGAGAAATCAATAATGACAAGTCAGATTTCTATGCAAAGAAGAGACTGATGAAAGCATCTGTGTTTGGAGGAAAAAAGGTTTTTTTGTTGGTTTTTTGGTGGGTTTTTTGGGGGGTTGATTTGGTGGTTTTTTTTGGTTTGTTTTTTTTTTTTTTTTCAGGAAAGCAACTAAGATTCACTAAGTTTGACCACCTTAGATCAGTAATTCTCTACCCTCTTCAAAACTTTACAAGTGTCTTAGCCTGAGGCTATTACCTAGCAGTGTATTACTGGGATGAATTCTCTTCTCATTATTTTTAATGGTGGATACATGGTAGAGACCACTGTTGTAAAGATGAAAATTGAATTCATTTTAAGATTCCTGATACATGACATATTTACCAGTAGAAAAATCTCCCAAGAAATGGTTACATACCCAAATGCTGTGAAAAGTTTGGCTAAAGAAATGGTAATGCACATCATTAATTATTAAAATGTATATATTACGCTATATATTTTAAGCACTATTTTTTCTTGAATAATAAAGTAGTGGTTGGGTTTAAAGAACTCCACTCTATTCTCTGGGTTTTAAATTAGGGCATACTGCAGGACCTTGTGTGTAGATGTAATTGAGAATAACTTCAAAAGGGACATAGACTGAGATCCTAAAAAGTTAAAGCTCAGGTGCTTCCCAACCCTGATAGTGCCTGTATTTACTAGGCACCTATCTTTGAGCTACTGAATTTATAATTGCACCTACATTTTATGCCATAATTAAGTGTGAAATGCACTTTGCTTAGAACTTTATCTCCAGAAGGGTCAGGGAACCCAACCAGATAGAATTACCTGGGGTTTGAGTGGTGCAGCCCAAATCTTTCCTGCTGTCAGCATTTGTTTCAGCAGCTCCGTGCTTAGCTTGTTTGCTTCTGTGAATCGTACTCATGGGTGCCAAATTCTCTCTATGCAAGCAAGACAAGCCGGGATGCATAACTTTGTAACAACAGCGTCTACAAGTGAGGTATTGGAATATTTGCAACATTTAGCATTTGTCAAATTGCTTTGCAGATCTAGCCCCAGCTCTGTATGAATTTGTCTGACAATATTCCTTTTTATTGCAAGTCGGCTGGGCTAAAAAATCGGTGCACACAATACTCTGGACTGAATCACTGCTAGGTATTGAAATCAGTGGGTTTCATGAAGTCACAGGTCAGTAAGGTTAGGCTATCCCTTTTTCAGGAGAAAATGAGGGCTTTTTTTGGTAATTGCAGGACACTGCACTGACCCCAATGAAAGTGTTAATTAGCGATGTGATGAATAGTTAAAATTAGACCTAATTAATTGTTTGGTAGCACAGATAAGTAACACAGAATGAGAGGTGACACTATTTTACTAACAGCTTTCCGCTCCAAGACATCTCGGGCAGAAGAGCTGAGCAGATCCAGCGACACACAGCCAGCTAGCCACCACACAGCACCATCTAGGCAGCTCCTAAGGTAACTCACTCACATTGTGTCACTGCGAGTTTATGGAGAACAAACATATGTTTCCTTGACATGTTTGTGTAGATGTTTTTCAGACCTCAGGTTGCCTCCTGCTTTCATTTACCCCGCTATACCTGCAAGTCTCTGTTTCTGTGGAATTCTTCTTACACAGAACAGTGACAGAGTAGGAGCAACCACAGTAATGCAAAAGCTGAGGCAGGATGAATAAACAGCTGGGGGACTGCAAAGGGCATTGAGGAAAGAGAGCCGTGGAATTTTAAGCTCAAGGGTAAAGTGGCCAGGCTTGCTGTTCACAGCTGAGAGCATGCTTTAGAGAGAAGTCCTTTTGAGTGTGGCATAGTTCAATAGAAGGGATTTAGGGACTCAGTAGACACTTCTATCATGTTAATTTAGATTTAAGCTCACATTTAAGCTCAACTTTCCTGGCTACTTATAGTTAGAATTCGGCCCACCGTCTAGACTGCTTCTCCAGGTGCAGAAAGTCGGCTCTGGTGTAGGACTGGCTTTGGTTTGAACCCTGCCCATGAAGGAAGAATTTATTTGACTGGCAGTAGGTCAGGCTTGAATTTGCTCACCTATCAGTTGTCTAAGTTGATACGTGAACTCAGACACTTGAAGCTTGTGCTCAGAAAAGGGTACATAGGCTGTACAAACTCACGGGATCCAAAAACTGAGTGTATACACCACAGGCTGGCGTTCCTCCAAGGTAGGGAGTTGGCTAGGTTTTGATATTCAAGTGATAATAGCTGAATCACTGTATCAGACAACCAAGCATTTTTATAGGAGGGTTTGGCAAAAAGAAGATGATACTGTTAATCCATAAGCTGGCTGTTGAAGTTTTAGAGGCTGTTGTGGAAAGGCAGATAGAAAGCATGAATCACGCAGTAAGAAAAATCAGAGGATAGATTTATGATCATGAAGAGCTCTGACAGTGCCTCTGCTTAGAAAATGAGAGCTTAGGGAATGTGGATGCATTCTGCGGGACTTGCATTTGGCTTGAGATCCCACTGAATGCCATGGAGTAACAAAGGGGACTTTAAGTCCCCTGCTTTGACGAGAAGGTTGGTGTCCAAAGGGCACTCTGCCCTCCCCACCCACACGCTCCCCTGACTTCCCTTGCCTCAACTACAGCAATTGTGCAGCTGAAGAGTGAGTCACATCAGTAAACTAACTGAAATATTTTTTTTTTTCATGTGTTAGTCTTCTGTCAGATCAGTGAACTGAACTGAACTGATCAGCACTGAATAGAAGTGAAATATGAGTAAGGTATGCTTTGGCAAGGGGAAGGAGAGAGCCAGCAACATACACTAAATTGAATTTAAGTGCTGAGGTGAAACTACATCCTTAGATCCGTGGAACCAATGGGACCAGATTAGTAGGTTTAAAGCTGGTTTAAAGCCGTATAGCTTTACTGTTTTTTAATAGATCTACTCTAGTTTACATCTGTTGATCTGGATAGGTTTAGAGGTGTAAGTTCACAAGCTGGTAAGCAACTAGTTTCTCTTCCTGTTTTCTTCCTGTTTTTCAGCAGAAATTTCTGATTTATCTACTCTTTAGGAACATCTTTTTGCAAAAAAAAAAAAAAAAGGAAAATTGCTATAAATCCATAAAAAGTAGCTTGAAGTCAAGCAAAATAATATCTTGCTTACTAATTGTATGGGGTTATTTTGAAATTGCCTCCAGCTGAAGACAGTTCTAAGAGTCTGGACTTTGCGTGCATGACTGTTTATGCATGTGCGTCTGTGTATATGCGCTTATGTTGCAAAAAATATCATATATTAGCAGCCCAGTGATTCTTTCATTAGTCTTACAGTAAAATATTTCCCAGAAAAGAAAATGAAGCACGAATACCGTGATAGGAAGCAAGAAAGATATAATTGCAAAATGCTTAGAAAGCTACAGGCAATATTTTTTTTAATTTTTTTTTTTTTTATTTTTAATAATAAAAGCCACAGACGTTATCTACTCTTGTTGTTGAGGACTCTCCTGTCCATCACAAGACTTTATGGTTTGTGAGTAGTGAAGTAAGATGCAGAGACAGGTAGAAATTTCTGTGGGGTTTCCTTTCTGGGTCAAGAGAAGGGATGTCTCCAACCTTGGCATGTTCACTAGAATGAAGGGTTCAGGGATGTTAATCACTGCTACTTTTATCAGACAGCTTTATTAAGATCAATGGTTTTTGTTACCAAATTAGAAGGGACCTAGAGCAAACTTCTGAGCAGTTATTAACACAAGTCCACATTTGCTGGAAGTACTGGGTACCTTCACGTGCACTGCAATAGCTGGGAGTTACACAATATCTATATCATTTTTCACAGCTTTGTCATTAGCTGGTAATGATTTGATTATTTTGCAGATGAATCACAGTATAAATCTCTTTCACAAACACTACCTCCAAGTATTAATCAAAACCATTAAGGCAAAGCAGTCAGTGCAAATTAAAAAATTTGCATGTCTAAATTAAAAATTACAGTAATACATCATAAATAAATCTTTTAAATTCTCTATGGTCTGTATGAGCATCCCCTTTTTGTGCCTGTAATGAGCCCATGAATACAGCTCCTTTTTTCCCCCCATCTTTTTAATCAGGCTGTAATCAAATTTTATAGGTAGAATTCAGGTCTTTCACTTTGAAGTCCACGTTGGATCTTATTCGGGAAAGGCATTATTTTTCTCTCTTCATCTTTCTGAAACCCAGCAAGAGTTAAAGACACAAACTCAAAGACAAGTGTGAAAGACGAGAGTTCAAACCCATCACATATAATTTGCAGTGTCTTTGGCTATAGCAAAGTAAATATTTGCAAAGGGTGATATATCTTATGCAAATAACTTTGAACTATGAAGAAAATGACTGAGTTGTGTTTTAGGTACTATTTCATTTTAGAACTATTAACACCTTATTTCCAACATGGAAAAGATTAGAGGAACCCTCATTAATATAAGCCACTACCGAGATTTAGAACACAGTCTTTTTCACTATAAATAAATTCAGAAATGTTAAAGAAAAGCTCAGCAACCTTGCATTTTTCTCAGCTAATTACAGTCCTTCACTTGAAAGCAGTATTCAGGGTACAGAAGTTTGCTGGCCTGTTGCTGCCGTTATACTTACAAGTTGATGAAGTTGGCCTGTAGTAAGATTTGTGTTCGTCCCCTTTCCCTAACCTCTGGCAAAGGACGTTTTGTGAAGAAATTTCTTGCAAAGCAGTGAATGCAGATTTCAAAGTGTTTGCCAGCTGATGCTCCTCAGAACAGTGACCTCCCCTGCACGAAGTTTGCTGTGACCAGTTTCAGTATCAGCTGTTGTTTTTTCTGTGATCTTTTGGCTTCACTGTCTCACAGCAGTCTGATGGCTGAACAACCAGCTCCAAAAAGGGACCTTTGTACTAACTGTGCAATGACACTGAGAAGGAACCCTAGGATCTAAAAACCTTTCCCCTCTCCTGTGCTTTCCTTTCAAGGTCACTGACTTTTCTTTTCCTTGAAGGTGCACAATAAAAAATTGCACGTACAAGAGTAATCCTAGCAAAAAAAAAAAAAAAAAAAAATCAAAAAAACCCCAACAAACAAAAGAAGATTAATTAAAAGCAGAGTAAAAATAATAAAAAAATTGCTTCTTGAATCTGACCAGGTTTACACATAAACTATACAAATCATAAAAAGAAAAAAAACAAATACAAACCTTTCATGTCTTACGTTCCCCTGCCAGTAATTCTCCATGCGAAGACATGGGCCTGGTTGATTTATCAGTTGCTTGCTCTGTTGTTTTGGTGGGTGAGGACACAAAGACCTTTACAATAATTAGTAGCTTACTTTTCAGAGGTAACAGCACACATACCTAAGAATGTACTTCAAGATAAGTCTGAATATCTGCTGTAGCCAGTTTCCGCATGGTTACTTTAAATGGTTCATTTGTCATTTCTTTTGTTGCATTCCACTCTACATACATACAGAGTTCAACGTTAGATTTTCAAATTAAGAGGAAACCCTGAAGTTTGCAGATGGAATTGCATTTCAGGAGGTTTTGTTTCATGGATGATTTGATTTAGCTTTCCAGTCCACAGATAGATAAAGATAGTTCCTAACCATTAACTTCTGTTTAGATTTAGGAACTGAAAATCAAGATCCAATCTTTTGGGCTAGTGCTTTTAGATCTAGTGACATTGTTGTGCCATTTCACTGTTAGATAATAATTAGTGGTTTGTAATTTGGCAATTCTATACTTTCTGTTTATACATTCGAAACGGCTTTCAAAGCATTACATTTCAGACAATGTTGTCCAAATATAATAATCAGACTTTACCTGTTTTACACAGGAAAATAAGACATAAGCACAGTTAACAACTTGTGTCCCAGCATACAAGGTCCATTAGAAGATCTGGGCTTAGCATCTGATGGTGCTCATTGATCATTTGGACAAAACAAAACAAACAACTTACCAACCAATGCCATGAATCCACTAGGTATGAACTCACTTTCAGATTCACAACTCAATTCATGGGGCTTTGAGCAGCCTGGTCTAGTGGGAGGTGTCCCTGCCCATGGCAGGGGGGTTGGAACTAGATGATCTTTAAGGTCCCCTCCAACCTAAACCATTCTATGATAACATTATTGAAAAAAGAAAGAGAGAAACCTTTTTTAATTTAAAAAATTGCATTGAATACATCACTTCAATTAAATTCAATAAGGACCTTTCAGGTTTTTATAGGTGGAGGATCAGATTCTGCCTTTTTATATCTGCAATTCTTAGTATTACTAGCAACTTATTCAGCTTTTATTTTAGATTTCTTTGGACTGATTTGAGATTGTAGCAAAAGAACCTTAGAGCTTAGAAAATGTCACTTCCAAGGTTATTTTGTTTCACCAAGGCTCAAAGAAAAGAAAACTTCCAACTCTTCCATTGTGAGATGGAACAGGACTTGTATTGGGGAGTTATACAAAGCAAAATATCTTTTACCCCTACAAAAAACATGAAAGTGTATACTACTACAGCAGCTTTGACCTCACATTCCCACACCAAAATCACAGAGGAAGGAACTTCCTGTGCAGCTGCCCTAATATTTAAGATTTTACCAGCACTGAGGTTTATCTGACATTTCCTTCTTATAAGGGTATTTGAGCAGATGAAGGTATCCAGCAATGCTAAACGGGTATGGCAGACAATAGAATTTTACAGACACCGCTCCCCCCCTCAAAACATATATTTGCATAACTTTTCCCTTCTGTAAGCTTCAGTTTCTCATTTCTTATTGGGTTCTTTTGTAGTGGAGACTTAATGTAAAGCTGCTGCATGAGAGACGACAGTTTTTCTGTTTAGAAAGTGGCACAGAAAGCAAGAAATTCAAAAAAACATTGTGACTTTAGTATGTGAGTTATTATTTCTGCTTTTAAAATTTTGTGCTCCAAAGTTTTTTCTCTACTAATCAATGTATGTATGTAGTAATCAGTAGAAGTTCATATACATGGTTTTTAGCATCAGGTTTACACTCACACATTTATTCAGTGTGCAAATTTCAAGAAACTAAGCATCTTGTTATTATTGCCTATAGATCTAAGGGTTTAATGACTGTCTTCAGTGCTCTACAGGTACGCGCAGCATACCTACTTAATCATCTATATTGGATTTGTTTCTTTAAATGGGGAAGGCGAGAAAACCTTCCCTGTCTCAGTGCGTTATGGTTCTTCTGTGCCACTAGCTTGTCAGAGTGGGTAACAATTTCTTAGGTGGCTAAATGCATCAGTTCTTCAAGTGGAGAGAGGGGCTACATGCCAAGGGGTTAAGGAGTGGCTGGATAAAGGGATGGGTGCTTTCATGCATAGGGAAAGGTTTGTATACACAATAGTAAGAACTCTGAGAATGATGGTATCATATGTACCTAGAAAGAAAATGACAGGTTTCTATCTTGAGTCCTATAAGGTCCAGCTATTGAGAAGGAAATATAAATACGTAGTGTTGATTATTTTGACAGGCATTTTGTTTTAATTATACCCTTAGAATCTTCACCTTAAATCTGACCCTTCCAAATTTTCCATATGAAATTATAAACTTTGTTCATACTGTTCAGGCAGAGGTTTGTGCTGCTAGAAATTCTAAATATCCTTTTATTCTTAAGGAAACTCTAGAACCTTTTAGGAAATGCAGTACCTCTTTTGGTTAAAGAAGCAAGGAAGGAATTTAGTCAGATATAATCTGACACAATAGAGTGAGTTCAGGATTTGTAAAAGTATTTAAGCATTATTTGTGGTATCTAGATTGAGGAACAGCTGAGTTCCCTGTTGTCCGGTCTGCTGTCCAGACTGGGGACCTGGCAAGACTGCCATGCTGCAACTCACTTGCCATCCTACACGCTCGGGTCTCCTTCTTGTGCAATTCCAAGAGCGCAGTAGCTATCATCCCGCTCTGGCCAGCAAGCATGCCCACAGCTAGGATTTGAAAAGTGCTGCTGGATTCACAGGCAAAGCAGAAAGGCAGATGATATTAAAAATCAGTAGCATACATACCCCTAAATCATTAGTACCTTCTACTCGACAAATTTTTTGAATGAACATTTTAGTGGTTAGGTGGGAAAATTCCTTTTGTTTAATTTTTAATAAACAGTATTTTAATCAATGCCTGCACTAAGCAGCAGTGAGGTATTTTCTAAAAAATATGCTGAAATAGAAAGGCAGTGAGGATTCTCAAGCCAACCTGGCGATGCATGTTGATGTTTTGTTTTTAACTATCCAATAAAATTGCTCAGATTAACAGGTCACTCAGACTTTTCCAGGCTCTCTTCGTACTGGTGGGACAGGCAAATGCACCAGATAGGCTTTTTAAGTAACTGCACAGTTAAAGTCTGGACAGTTTTACTATATATGACTTGCCAGCTCAAGCAGAGAGACTGACAGTGTGGAAACAGCTTGTCAGAGCTCAGGTCATGGTTAAAAACTGCTAATGTTAATGCTGACAGCCTGTAAAGTCCTTGCTATCCATGATACCTTTAGTCAAGTTATAAAACACTCCAGAGGACTGTATCTATTTCTTTCTCGTTCACTATTTTATCCATTTCTGTAATTACTGAAAAGATTTAACAAATTTTTTTAATATCCCTTGCTTTAATCTGTGTGATTCAAGCTGAAGTGCCAGTGTCAGTGGTACCCAGCACTGCAGCATCCAGCTCCTTTGTAAAAAGGAAGATGTGCTTGCAGGTAGCCAAGAATGGCTATTGCCCATATAAGGTCCTGCTCCATGATGCTCCTTGGGCTGCATAGGAATGCTCACTGATTTACCTGAGCTTTGCTACAAATGAGTTCACGGAGAGGAGCAGGCAGGCGATGAGCTCAGTGGACACTAGGAAATAAGCATCATTGCTCCAATTCTGGTGAGAAATCAAGTAACAGCAAGAGCTGTATTGTCTTCCTGCTGAGATTCTTTTCACACAAAGCCCACAAGAAGGTAGTTGTACTCGGAGACCTGGGTACTGAGGGCAAATCTGTTATGTAGGGTAGTCCCTCCTTGCTGTGAGACTTGCTTTATACCCTGCATAAAGGCCAGCACTCTGCCTATGAAATAAAACTTCTTAAACTAAACTGTCTTTTTATCCTTTTAATCTAGGATCAAGCCTTTGCTTTTTCTGTGTCCTTCTCTAATGCATTCTATTATCACTACGTAGTCCCTTGCCACTAGAGAACCAAAATGGCCACTCCTGCCATACGTCAGATCGAAACGCTGTATATTAGAGAAAGCTGTCACAGATAAGAGCAGTGGAAAAGAAGCAACCTGGTGATACGCTAGACAGATTTAGCTGGGTAATTAAGGAAGACTGGGAGCCTTTTTTCCCCATTTGTTCTACCAGAATTTGAGAAGTTGCTTGCGAATTCATTGAATGTACTCTTGGTCAAAGAGAAGAAAATACATCATGGAAGTACTGTTGTTTACTATACGAGTCACACAGACTAAAAAATAGCAGAATACAAGTAAGAATACAGGTAGAAATACAATTTATAACAACAGAAATAAAAGACTCAGGGCATGGATTTCACGTCCAAGAATTCCCCTCTTATTCTGGGGTTTTCCCCTGCCAAGCCAAATGCAGTAGTGCAAGTACTACAGAGATAAAAAGCTCACAAGGTCACTCCATGCTGTAACAGACATCTCACTGTTAAAAAACAGTGTATGTAAGAGCAAAGGTGGAGTTTAGACCATTTAAATCTGAGCTGAACTTTTTCCTGAAACAGAGAGTACTAAAAAGAACAGAGCTATTCGATCCTTTGAAAAGATCACAGAATTACAGGATAGTTGAGGTTGGAAGAGACTTCTATAGATCATCTAGTCCAGCCTCTCCTTCTCAAAGCAATAAAATTTATCTGTTAAAAGCTGTGAAAAGAAGTGTATAATAAATATTGTGTGAGTAGTGTGTAGAGAGAAGGTCTAAAATATCATCAGTTGGTGTATCGACTTTAAAAAGCTCTTTGAAAACATGTTAAGTTGCCAACTGGTTCATTGAGGTGCATAGATTTCAGGACAAAAGAACTCCTTTCCCAAAATACATTTCCCAAATCAGGATACTTTGTCAGGAGTAGCCATCAATTAAAAAACAAGCTAGAACTTACTGCACTGCTCTTCTTGCAGCCTTACACCAATATCTTCTGCAGTAGTCAGCTTCAATTTGGTCTTACAGAATAATTAGAGTCTTGTTTTCATCATGCCTGTTTAAAAAAACAGTCAGTTGGGTAAAAATTCTCCACTCTAGAAAATGTCTGTTTTTTAAAAACTTTTCTTTAGCCCTTTGTCCTTGTTTTTCATTATAGGTAAGCATAAGACACATGCTTGTGGCATAGAAAAAGGTGATACTGTAGTAATTGCTTACGCATGACAAGTTAAATGTTAATTATTAGAGCATCGTCCTATGTCGACTTTCTCATCAAAGCAAATGGCATATAAATTACTGAAGCTTGACAAGTAGCTTCCTATATTTGGGCAAATTTTTAAAACTGTTTTAGTTTCAGCACATAGATGTTTGAATTTGAAAAGTCTTTTTTTTTTTCTTTTTGATTTTGTCAGCATGCCTTGCTTCTCTTCTTTACCCATCTGACGTGCTGTCTGTTATTCTAGATAGTGCTCATTTTTCATACTGACTTCTAGTGCCTTTCTTTCTAATCCTTTTCCTGAAAAGTTTGTAGTCCTCCTCTTCCCAACTCTGAAACTTAAATAGATTTCATAAGATGCAACACAGCTCTTAGTACGTTAACAGCAAGAGAAATTGCTAGGAATCTGACATGTAATGTAAACAGGAATGAATCTTGTATGAGCCCTGCAAAGTTTGCTCTTTGATGAAATATGGTTTGTTATATGTTCTCTCATCATAACTAGATGCAACATTTGGACTGAAGGAGTCCTAAGGTTGTGAAGTAGCTTTTTTGTTTAAGTTTCTTTCTTTTTTTTTTTTTTTTTTTTAATTGACAAGGCCACTGTAGCATCAACCTTGTTTCCTGATGTAACAAATATTTCCTTTATAGTATGAAAGCGCAGCACATGTAGCACCACTTCCTTGGCTGAAGCATGCTAATTCTCTTCTGTTGTAGTGGAGCTACACTGATTTATACCGTCTGAAAACTTGGCCCACCTTGTATATCACTTCTCTGAATAAGCAGACAAGGGGCTTTTAGCCTTATGTGAGTAATACTCCTATTCATTTCAATGTGAGCTTTGTCTGAGTAATCCTGACTGCAGGATTTTTTGCCCTCAGGCAGCAAAACCAACAGGACGCATGTAGCTGAGAGAGTTAAGAAGGGTAACATGTTGCCTATGAGGTGAAATACTATGGCACTAGAAGAAAAGAACAGAAGGGAAATTCCCTGTGATCATTACTTTGGATAGCCATGAAGAAACTTTACGTGCCAAAAAAAAGTGTGGCTGGTATAAGACAACATACTTTATTGGGGCAAATATGTACACTTATGTCCACTACTAGAGAATTTGTCACAGTCAGCACAAATAAAATTGTCAAAGCTCATGGTATTTGACAAGATAAAAGGATGAATCAAAGTTAACAATATGTGTAAGGCCAAATGTTCGTGCAATTTATGTTTCTAATTTGATTCTATAAGACGGAATCCGGCATTGCAAGCAAGTCACTTGCTAAAGAGAAATGACATACTTCCTATGGAAGGTCTGCATAATATTCTTACAGTTTTACTCAATGCTTACTAGAAAGGATCTTTTGAAAAATTGTTTCAGTCCGTTCCATATAGTAAAGTCTGTTGCTCTTATTTAGATCACATTTGCATTGTGGTTATGCTTTTTCTTTCTTTTTCTTCTCTTCTCCCCACACCCTCACCCCCCCTTTTTTTTCTCTTCCTTTTCTTTCTTTTTTTTCTTTTTCCCCTCCCTTTTATTTTCCTTCTTCTTTCTTTTTCTTATTCTGTGGATTCTCAGCTGTAGGCGACATTATTGTGATGGCTGCATTTCAAAGACCTCACCTGCTCTGTCATCTCTGAATTTATGTTACACTTCATGGTATCAGCTCTAACGATCTTATTCTCTCGCTCTCTCTTTCCTTTGCACCTCTACTCACTTCCTGACACTTGACACAATAAAACACTTTTTCATTTAGAAACTGTATTTAACCCCTTTTCACCAACAGCCTATTACTCAAAAAAGAAAGAAGAGTAAATCAGTGGGATGCTACAACTTTGAGGATTCAATTTTTTTTTTTTTTATTTCAAGGAAATAAATTTGCACACTTTCTATACAGCCTGGCTGGGTATAAACAAGAGAGTTACCTGTGCATATTTCTATTTAAAAATTCATAAATGAAACGTGGGCTCCTTTAACTTATTTTTTCCATCAGTCGTTTATAATCAGGCTTCATTTCCTGGCAGTTAAGACAATAAAAGAAAAAAGCCACAGTGCTGAAGACAAACTTAACTCTTTCATGCAAATCCTTTCAACTAATAAAAAACTTTAATGTTTATGACTTGGCACATTTTCTTAAATGTTATGGCTTCATTTACTTATACACTAAAGGGTATTGTTGGGGAAAAACTAATTTAAAGAGTCCTTGCCTTTATCTATACCTTATAAACAGAGAAACACAAGTTATTAATCAGAAATTCTAAGGAATAAGTCAGCAGCATATTTTAAAAATATCATTATTGTTCCAACATGTAACCAGTATCTGTAAGAAAAAAATATATGTAAAAGCTTGGTAATAACCATCCACAGAACTTGCATAAAATAAAATCCTTACTTATTCATTTCATTTCCTTTTTGCTTAAGACATCATTAGCAGAAAAAATTGTCGTTCTTTTTAAGTAGTTAAAAATTCTAAGTACTTAGTGAATATTTTGAATGATTAATATTTAGCCTATTCGTTATTCATGTGGTGTTCACTTTTTAGCTATTTGTGGTTCATTATTGGTAGAAGAGCAAGAACTCTGAAGTGAATTAACATAAATATGTATTTTTGAATAGCAGTAAAGATTCAAGCGTGTTGGTTTGGGTTGGTTTTTTTTTTTTTTTGAAAGGGGGGTTTATGTTCTTATTGTACCCAATCTATATTATTTTCTGTTTTTCTGTATTTCTGACTGAGAAAGAACCATAAATATAGGGGAGGAAGTTAAATACAGACTTTGCAAATATGGGTACAAAGAGATATGTAAAATGCTGTGTCTTCAGTGAACAGATGGACCAAGAAGTTGTTGTGAATCTGGCTAGGAACTATGGTGAATGATATTTCATTAGCCCATATCAGTTACAGATCTGTTGAACAAAACAAGACTCCAGACATTTTCTGAATTACTCTCTTATATAGGTCAAATCACAGTTGTAAGAGCAAATGTTCACAAACAGCCACTGATCTGGGTGCCCCAGATTTTAAATGCCCAGTTGGAAGCATTTTGGGTTTGGTGGACTTGCAGAGTATTTTTTTCTGAGACCCAAACCCAAGGATGTCTCAAAATTGAGCTTCAGAATACAAAACATCAGGTAGGAACAGCCAGGTTTTAAAAGTCATGTTTCTCCATCATATACTTTCTCTACTGTTATATGGACATTATGTCCTCAGGAAAGGTGATTCTTATTGTGCCAGAGAAGGACTTGGGAGACATGGCCATAAGTGATTCTTTGGTCTGCGACCTTAGATAGTTCACTTAACATGGCTTTGGCAGCATTCCTCACCCATACAATAATAACAGCTAGCTCTGTAGTGTGCAAAATAAGTGTGGCAGTACTTCACATCAGTCAGTTCCATTTTGAGAAAAAAACAGTCAGATACAAGAACTATGCATATCTATAATCTAGGGCAATATGGCCTGAATCTTGAGTGCTACTGTGATACAAGTAATTAACATTTTCTTCCTGGAATGAAGGCTGTCAACACGTTTTTTAATAGATTCCATGAATTAAGTCATGGTTTCAAACAATTTGGTCTGAAGTTGTGCGTTAAAACTGTGGTGAGCCATTAAAAAGATGACTTACCAACTGTCAAAAGCAAAATAAGAATTAAGAAGGTGAAGAGAGAGAGTGCTGTGTGACAGCCACCATAGATTTTCCAGACTGAATGCTCAGATGTCTCTTTACACATGCGTCTGATGGAAACCTTCAATGCAGGTACAGAAGTCACACCTGCATCTGTAGCAAGAAACCCTAATTTCAGTCTTTTTTTACCACCTACGTAAGAGATTCTAGCAAAAGATTCACCTTGATGTTAGTGCTAATTGCAATTTTGTTATACTCATTGCAAAAACCAGTATTGAAATGGTATCTTTTTGAAAAAATTAATGCATTAAACCTAAAGTCTTTTGGTGATCAAAACTCTTTCAGTGTTAAGTTCCTCTTAGGTAAACAATTAAACTCCACTTTCAACCGTAATCTGAAATGTATCACCTTCTAATTTTTTCGTAGAATTAACTCCCACTGCCTGTTCGGTGATTCATAAACATCGATGTATGAAGCTGTCAGACTGTAGATATTGGAGGGTGAGGGAAAGGAATATGTTGTTCCTCACAAAGAACAAGGGAATTTATCACTGGTACTTTTTGGAGCTTGGTACAGTCTCCTGTGAGCACTATTGTAGCTCCAACAAGTAAGCAGACATTCTCTTGTGTCAAAGTCAAAAATGCCTCACATGGGTGTTAGCAATGCCTGTAAAGTAGGAGATGTACTCAGCTGTAACTATCAAATGCTACTGAAGGAAACACTCACTTTTCAAACCTACAGGAAATCAGTTTTTTGAAGTGATCATTTCCTTTAACTCTTTTGGTGACTCCTGTTCGTCTTTGACCCCTACTCTGCTGGTAGGTAAGTGACAGAGCACTACAGTAGCCTTTTAACATGAGGTATGGAAGGCTGATAGTAATTCAAACGGCTATTTTTCTGTTGCAGTAAATAGCCTGTCTGAACCAGATACAAGCTTCTGATGTAACGCTGTTTGTCTTCAAGTACCTTCAACAGAGCAAATCTGCTTTTGTTTTGACATTTTGCTGTCAAATTTCCCGAATGCATAATTACAGATATATTATAGAAATATGAGTGCTACAGTCAGGTCTGCTTCCCAGTCATAGATAGATAATTCCACGAATAACAAATCCATTATCACCCTTGCTACTGACAGCAAAAATAACAAAATCATTGTATCAACAAAGGAAACAAATTATGCTAACACATACAAAGGGAATATTGTATTGACCCAGTGTACTGGTAGCCGTATAGACAAATAAACTCTTCTACATATACTACTTTTTATTTTTTAATTTTTGGAGTGAAACAGGGAATTGCTGTCTAACAAGGATGAAAGCCACAGACCTTCCTACTTGCTTTTACAGAAAATCTGGGTGTCAGATTCTCAATGGGAACAAAACAGAATAATTAAGTCCTGGTTTGTAAGGTCCATTGTACACTTCCTGTTTGTGCCAAGCACTGTACACTTCATATATATGGCAACTTAGCTGGAGTCCTCTGATGTTAAAGAGCTTTCTCTTCACATTGAATGCTTATTATTTGTTGCAAATCTTATGGCATTTTAATGAAAGGTACTAAAATAAGTTTGCAAATAGGTTTACTGAGATGGGGGCTAGACTGACAGGCTGCAAAGTACAAAGGGAATTATACCCATCACAGATCAGCTAAGAGATACCTAAGTCCTCCCAGGTTTTTCCACATAACTTTGTTGGGTACTGGGGTCAGGCCCTTTCCTTACCCGAGTGCATTATACTGCTCTGAGAACGTTCTAATCTGTCTAATAAGTCAAGGTGACTTAAACAAGGTGTTTAAATGCTGGAGCTGAGCCAGGAGCTCCTCATATGATTCCAGCGTAGGGTGTTCGCCCAGCCATACTATGCTTGTTTGTACAATGGTCATGCCTGAAATTGTATCATGGTGCCATACGTAAACCCTATACCAGGTCATTCTCCAGAAAGCAGAGTAGTTCCAGCTGGGCTGTGATATACCAAGTAAAACATCCAGGGGAAATGCTTAGCAAATGCTTGTTTATTGCTCCAATCTATGCAGAAACATTTCTCCTTTGGTCCTATCACAGTAATTAAAAGAAAAACAAATTCATAGCACAAAAGAAAACTACTTCTTTTCCACTTCTAGCTTCAGTATCTTCCTTCTATTCCTAAATCTTTCAAATACACTATTTTATTCCACAGCCACTTGGGGTGTAAAGACCTTCTTTATTCCTATGCAGATAACAGATTGAAATCAAATCAAGACAAGACACTTTTTCACATGGTGTATATTTGAATTATAAAAATCCTTGGCACAGAACATTGTGGATGTTAAAATATTACATGAATTCAAAAGGCAACTGGACAAATGCATGTAATAAGTCTGTTGAAGTTTTTCCAGTATGAAGACATTCCTGAACTGCAAGGGGAAATAGTGCTGCAGTTTTGTCTTGTTCTTATACCGGAATATCTGCACCCGGACTTGTCATAAAGAGGGTGTTTGCCCTGATATAGATGTTCTTACCTGTGCAAGTGTCCAGCAAAGGCTTCATAAACCAAGGTTACAAAAGATAAGTTGGATCTTGAGGATGACTAGGGGAAAGAACAATGCCTTAGTGTTACTGCCATCACAGCAGAAATTCCATTTCTCAAATAAAATAAAAAAAATTGACCTTATAGAGATCCTCTATCTAGAACCTTTCCAAAACCTCCACATGAACAGTAACCTAGTACTGATTAATCAAGCCTTGCAGTATCATGGATCATCACCTTTATCTATCTGTGAATTACAAGGGACGGAAGTGAAACGAAAACGTCTGTGTTGCATCAGTGGTTACAGCATAATTATATAATCCTAACTATACAAACACGTCCCTAGTTACCTATGTGCGGACCTACGTCTGTCTCTCTGCCATGTTTATGATGTAGGAGGATAGTATCTTCTTTAGAACTGTGCTTGTTGTCACTAAAAAAATGTGTTGATTTGTCTGCCCGCATGAAACTAAGCACCAGACTAGCTACTGATAAGCAGCAAAATATTTTTTGAGAGGTTTCCATGTGATTCTTCACGCTGAGGGGAACTCATATGCAGATTTCTCTTGCTACCACTCCAAGAGGAACTCAACACAGTTCTAGGAAATTGGCTTTTGACATCCTGAAGATCTGAGACTGATTACCTGCATCACTAGTCAGATTTTACTGGCTGAGTCTGAAAGCAATATACCATTCAGTACATTTCTTGTAGAAAATATGTAGGAGGAGGAACGATGTGTTTTCAGTGATCTTGTAAAGTGCCCTGAGGTACAGGCCATCATTTGACTGCAGATTTGCTGGTGGCAATTTGTTTATATTCATTCAGGGAGGCTGTGACATTCACTGGTGGTCTCTCCACACTACTTAGCAGCTCTTTGAAAGTGGTGCTGACAGATGAAGTAAAAAGAATCATGGGAAATATCTGTCTTGACCCTAAGCCCTGCAATTGCATTACTTTCTGAAAGGAATTAAGAGTACAGTGCATAGAAACTCCCAGGGTCCACGGAGCACGAGGGAATGTGGCAGCAGAGCAGGGCACCTCGGGGTGCCCAACTACAGTGCACAGGACTTATTAAAAAGTATTGCTGTGCTTCAGCTGAAATTATAAGCAGTAACATTGCTATAAGTAAAACACCAAAGCACAGTGAACCTGCATAACCTACTGGGAGTGTCCTGAGAAGACGTGACCAATCTCAATTTTTTATACTAATGCAGCAAGTCCTGTTATGTATTATCTCCATATCATTTGGCATGCATTGCTCATGGAGAGGATCTCTTCTCAAAGAGACACGAGGGAAGACTGACTCCTTTTGGTTGCTGGAAATAAAAATGTAAGCTGGATCTGTGACTTAGAGTAGTTAGTGTCTTCCTCAGTGACATACAAGCAGTCATGCCTGCAGAATCCTAACAATTAATAGATCCATTGTCTGTACATCTTTCCCAGTAAAGTGCTGTTTTCTTAAACCAGGGAAAGTTCTACTCAAGAAATTATACTTTATTGTACTTTAGTGAGATAGTATCACCTGTAAACTTAAGCGTGTGTGTGTATACACAGTCCATGACAGACATGTGTGTACATATGTACTATATGTGCATGCCAGTTGTAAACATCTGTCTAAATGAGTGTGTTGACAATGAATTACCCAGGTAGACTTGACTTTTTTTTAGTGTGAATTAACAGCTTCTTGACTTGTTACTACATCAACTGCTAATTAGTTCCTGAGTGTAGTTCAAGGTGTTGGCATTCATTACAAAGCTTTCTGCAGTGGTTTGGATCTTTATCTGCCTCAAAGGCAGAATCTTCAGGCAAAAAAAAGTTCTTCAGTTTATACAAAGCAGATGAGAACAGGGAAAGGAAAAATGGGCTGCAAGGTCAGGAATTGGGGTTAAAGACAGCACATCATCTAGATTTGGCTCCATAAATGCAAGGAGTGCTTTGTTTTAAGTTAGGATGATGACTTTAACCATTAGGACTAAAGGCAAGATTAATAGTTAGAATAGATAGGGAAATCAGAACTGGGAACTTCAGGAGATTACTGAACTCCAGTTGAGAGAAGCACGTAATGTCTGTCCCTGGATTCTGAAAAAAACCCACCATACAATTGTACATGTGATAACAAAGACCCCTAGTAAGTATTACCAAGCTAGCAGTAATAAGTTGAAAGGATGATAAATGCAATGCTTATACTTAGGAATGGTGAAATAGCTGATGCAGGGAAATAAATAATTCTATAAGTTTTTCCTTGGTAGTATTAATGAATTCAGAGTAGAATTTGAAGAAGATAAATAGATGGAAGCCAAAGGAAAACATGATATAAGGCAGCATCATCTTTCATGCTGGATAAGAATATCTGGATTTTATTGGATAATGGACTTCTAACAAGAAGATGTAGCATAATATCTCTCTCCTGAAGTTTTCCAACTAATTCCACATGTGGACACTTAAAGTAATTCAATTTTGAAAAGTCTTTAACATTTAGCTCCCTGTGAGATTTTAAAACCTTGATTTTATTTAAATAAATTAATAAAATAAAGTTTGTTTCAGAAACAGGAGATTAAGCATACATTTTGGAAGCAAAACTCAGCTTATTTTTCCTAACCTACTACTTAGCTTACTACTAATGCGTTAAATCCACTTAGACACAGGTATGAAAACTCATACCATTCACACATAAAATATTGGGCTGTGTTGTCTTTACCAAAAAAAAGATGTGGCAACAATAAATTGGTTACCTCACAGCAAAATGCTGGAAGAGGGAAGATATTTTATTCTAGAGTATCCAGTTGAGATAGCCACTAGGTAGAGGGAAAAAAGTGTTGGGTTCATCTAGCTGTTTCAAGACAGAAACAGCCTAATGTCTCATGTGCTTTCAGAGCAAAAGAGCTATAAAAACCTTGCCTGAACCAGCTATAGTTTGTTTCCATCTTTTCCTTCCTCTTGACTTTCAGGAAAGAAAATGTTCCTTTAAATACCCTGATCATAAGCCAAAAGAAACCAACTCTTCTACTCATTTTCTATCTATCTTTTTCCTTCTCTAGGCTTGATCTGCCTCATGCTAGAAAAGTCTTCCTTTTAGGGTTTTATTAATAATTGCATTTCTTTGATTTGCAGAAAAGCTATGCTACATTTTATTTAGTATGTATGTTGCCAGTTTGGCAGAGTTTTGTTTTTCACCAGTTGCTCATTTGCAAGAGTTCAGCCTGTACAGAAGAACTGATGGCTCCTGTATCCATGTTAATATGCTACACTAGAGAAAACTTATCTTTCTCTACAGGAGGTTTGAAAAAAGCTGTGGCATAGCATCACAGCCAGAGGGGTTGACAGCGTAAGAGTTTTTGCATGGAGCCATGTGGAGCTCTCCATGTGCCCCACTTTCCTTGCTGTAGGAATATATAGATGACGGGTGCTTCCTTTCACTCGTAGTGGTAGAAAAGTGTTAACATCTATTTTCGAGCCTGGCATAACTTTTCATAGGAGTGTTTCAAGGAACTACCAGTGGAAAGCTCCTCTGTGCTGCTTTTCAGCATCTTTTTCTCTTCGGCTTCCTCTTTTATGTTTTTTTTTAATGTTTTTTATAACAATAAAGTCCTGTGTCTGAATTTTGTTGGTAGTGCTAGGTGCTCTGCAGATGACTGTAGGATATTCATCACAAGCAGTGAAGGACAAATGAGACTGGATAAAGGGGACTTCTGTCCCCTTCTTTTTAGGTAGTGAGATTTAGCCACAAAGTATTAAGATTTTAATCTATGTGTGAAACTAAGAGACTAATGTTAATCCCAGATACAACGTCTGACCTATGCATTTCCCTTTAAACAAAAAACACAAACAGGACTGCTTCATCTTGAAATCAGAAGTGTTCTGATTTTAATTAATTCATTATTCTGTGAATGACTAATGATGTAACTATATGTTTTGCAAGCATATACACCATACCGTGTTACATATGTAAAGTTTTCAGTGGGTAAAGGAATAAGGAAACTCCGTATACTGTTCTATGTACCTGCTACTTTGCTTTTTACACACCATGGAAAGACATCTTCTCTTTACGTACACACAATGCCTGTGTGTACTCACAAAAAATGGACACCTCCAGATTGCTAGTCTTAATATCTGGTTTGCCTCTGGATTGTCTTGTAAGATCACCCCACAGGCTGATGCCAAGCTGCCTGGCCACCTACCTCCCCTTGGTCTCGGGTGGTCCTGAGGGACATTTTCAGAGCCACGGGGCCGAGGTGCCATGGGGAAGCACTGTCCTCTCCCTGGCCAGATCCCTGCCTGAGGCTGCCACCGCCTTCCCCACAGGGAGATGTGGGTTACTCCATGGCCCAGTACCCCTGGAAGCACACAGTGCCACATAAAAATGCCTACAATGGAAATTGATTCGGCTGTTGGTATTGCCATCCTATGCACTGGGGCAGGATGGCCTTCAGCCACACTGCCAGGAATGTCTGCTGAGACTCCATGGGGATAGTTTATGAGTGTGAGTGACCGCAGCCAGAGCCAGGAGGGGACCTCCGTGCAGACAGACCTGCAGAGTTGTGGTGGCTTCATTCCCCTTTCCTTCAGCCTCGAGGGGTGGTGGGCTCTCCTCGCCGTCCCCACCCTCGTCCTCCCCTGCCCCATGTTGCCAGGTGACCCTGTTCTGCCTGGCAACACCTTCCCTGGCACGTGGTCTGACACCAGCCAATGACAGATCTCGGCTCAGCAGCACCGCACTCTCTCCCCGGGCTGGCGGCCATTTTGTCTCTTGATGCTGAGTGACCACAGGCCTGTGGTGTGTGGGGTCAGCCTGGGCCTGGGCACCCAACGTTTCCCAAAACCCAGCAGAGGTGTGCTCAGGTGCATCACTTCTGAACTGGTAAGAGGCCTGCCTGCAGCCTGCATCCAAAAGCAGGGATGTGCTGAGAGAGAAAAGCAGTTATTTATAGTTGGGATACAGTGCCACATGGACCCTGCTCGTCACCTTATCCCATATCATCCAACTTATTTCCCAGTTCCTCCCTCTTGTACAGCTCCAGGTTGCCATGCTGGCACAATTCCCTACAACCTGCAGCTTATCTCCTGACTTGGTGCTCTTGCAGGTACCTTGCCTCCAAATTCACACTTTTTTCCTCCACAGAAAAGCTCCATGAGGGTTTTCCATCTCTCCCAGCCCTGCTGAGGACTCGTGGGCTCTGCTATTCTAAGGACAACTGCAAAGCTTTCTTCAAGAGGATGTTCAGGTAGGGAGTGATGGAGGGTGACTGTGGGATATGTTGGTTGTCCCATCTCCAGTGGGAAAGGCCATCATGTTCCATCAAGGATTCAGGCAGGCTAAGCCTGTGAGGCGAGTACTTGTTATGCTGTTTTATTGTATGCTGCTAGATACAGGTATAGACAGCTCTTTGGAAACTGGAGAAGGCTAATAGCCTAGGGGTCTGGATTCATGTTCTCTCCCTCCTTCCCACATTTTCCTGACAATCAGAAGAGCTGGCAGATAATGGTGAGAGGCAGACAGAATTCCTGAGGGCAAACAGCCTGAGGGATCACAAGTGGAGCACAACTCAAGGGCTACCTGAGATTTCTCAGGGGTGCTAGAAGGTCTTGTGGAATAATCAGCATGTCTGAAGCAACTCGTGCCTAGGTCAAGCAACATAGATACAGACAGAATCCCTTCACCTTGGGGCACTTTCGCTTTGCTCATATCTAGGGATGATCATGGCTCTCAAGAGAAAGCTGACAGAACAGTGTAGACAGGTCTCATAAATACACTCAGTGGATGTGTTACACTTATGCTCTGTGCAGCTGGTATTGAGTGCGTTGGCCTCATCCTTATAGATTTACTTTCTCATTACTTCAGCGATCAGGACAAAACTTACAAATGTAGATATGATTAAACAGCATCCAAACAGACACAGGAAAGTCTTTTAGAAGGTACAAATAGTACTACCTAAGTGTTGTCAAACTTGTAGTTTTTTACCAAGCCACAGTACTACTAAATCAGTATCAGCTGTCGCTTCCTCCCATCTCATTGCTATCAAGGCATGTCGTGAGAATATACACAAAACTTAGCAGGTCCAGGTATCCTTTTCTATTTGTATAGCCATTTGATTTTTTTTTCTTTAATTCACTACAAATCATAATCAGTCACAGAATATTTATGCAGCAATGAATAAAAAGGTATGTTCAGTAGTTCATACTGATTCATGCATGATAGGATCCATTTGTTTCATGCTCTAAAAATTCCATATTAATAACTAAAAACTGTTTCCATTTTTAGATATTTAGTTACATAACAGACATTTTCTCTCTTTAAATATTGTTTGAAATTTACCTTCCTTTACCAATGCTAATCAAAACCCCATTCTTTAAAGAAGCAAAACAACTGCAGCTGAAAAATTGTTTCATCAAAAGTAATTAAGGTAACATTGAGGTAAAGGCAGAAAACTAAATGTGAAACTGAACGGGTAACAGTATGAGTAAAATATGGCTATCC
The DNA here is from genome assembly GCA_947846985.1 of Fratercula arctica. NCBI lineage: Eukaryota > Metazoa > Chordata > Aves > Charadriiformes > Alcidae > Fratercula > Fratercula arctica. The sequence continues at coordinate 40,552,830 of CANTUZ010000002.1, forward strand.
ACCATTCTGTTCAATGTATAGTAACCTTTCAAAAGACTAGGTTAACTTTAATTCAATATAGATAATGAATTTTTAGTGCTCAGTAAACCTAGAAGACTTTGGAGTTTTATGAGCTTGAATAAGAATAAGAAAGTTGGAGCAACTCAAAGCAAGCAGTAAAATTTTTTTCAAGGATTTTGTTTCTGGGAGGATTACTTTAATATCCTGCCTTCATTTAGGCTGCAAATAAAAGGCAAAAGTCTATTAGTACAGAGGTAAACAATGAATAATAAGGAAAATAAGGAAAAAAAAATTAGATTTCTAAAAGGATTCAGATAAACTTTACTGCATGTTCCCATTATATGCAAATGATGTATCCTTCTACTCTATTTTATCCCCATTGGAAGGAAATAAAACCCAGGCAATTTCTGCTAAACTACCCCATATTGCCAATCACAAGTGTTCAAAATCACAAATCAGGCTTTTAAATAATGAGATCAGCTAAAAAATGGCATGTTTTTTAAAAGCAATACATCTGTTTGTACATCAGTGTTTGTGTATAAGTATGCACGTGTATTCTTTTAGACTAACCTTCCATTATTTTATCATTCCCAAGGCCTTTTTTTTTCTTTCTTTCCTTTTCTTTTTCTTTTTCCTTTTTTTTCTTCACAAAGTAAGAGGGCTAAATATTGTAAAACTTACAATAAAATCACAAATATTGGCGATGTCATGTCTCCCCTGGGCCCCAGTTAATAAAATGCAAACTAGCGATAACATAAAATAAACTCCCAGGACAACAGCAAACCTTGTTTTTCTGCTGTGTTACCACATGGGGTAAATAGTGGGTGGGCATGTAGGAGTGTGCACGGTGGAGTACAAAATAAACACAAACTCATTTCATTCGAGAAAAAAAAAGCCTTAAACTGATTTTTATTTAGTGAGCCTTGAACAATGAGTATGGCCTAAGGACTAGAGCAGCACTGGTGATAGATAACTCTTGCCTACTGCAAAACATTGCAGGACAACTGGAAAATAGTCTCAGAGTCTTATTTATTTGTTGTCCATCACCAAAAGCAAGCAACTGCTAAAGGAGCTTGTGGTAGTTCCATCAAAGGGGGCAGGGTGAATCTGATTAAGGTTTTTTTCCCTTCCAAATCCAAATCAACAGGTATATTTTTTTCTGGATATTCAAGTTGGTCCCTAGGTACCTATAAGAGACTGAGAAAAATCTGTGATCTCTAGTTAAAATCATAGAAAAATAGAATCATAGAATGGTTTGGTTTGGAACAGACCTTAAGGATCATCTTTTCCAACCCTTCTGCCAAGGGCAGGGATATCTTTCACAAGATCAGGTGGCTCAAAGCCCCATCCAACCTGACTCTGAACGTTTTCAGGGATGGAGCATCTACAGCTTCTCTGTGCAACCTATTCCAGTGTCTCAGCACCCTCACAGTAAAGAATTTCTTCCTGATATCTAATTGAAATCTACGATCTTTCAGTTTAAAACTGATACCCGTTGTCCTATCGCTACACTCCCTAATAGAGTCCCTCCCCATCTTTCCTGTAGGCTCGCTTTAAGTACTGGAAGGCTGCTATAAAGTCTCCGCGGAGCCTTCTCTTCTCCAGGCTGAACAACCCCAGCTCTCTCACCCTGTCAGTCAATGGCAAATCAATGGCAAACTTTCAGCCATAGGCATGAGAGTATAAACAAATTACTATTTTAGCCTAGAAGTACTCTAAAAATTTATATAAAAAAGAAAGTTTTCCCTTTTCCATCAAAATTACGTGGTTTTGCTATAGTAGATTCACAGAAGCAAAATCTGAGCAGTTTTTGGTCAGCGCAGAGGTTTATATAGAGTTTCCCAAGCCTGTGTTGGTTGGTGCAGAATGACTTCACTACTCAGCAACAGGCTTATGAAATGAATTCAGTCATTGCTGCTGCCTGTAGCCACACATTTGGATATGCTGTAGTGCTTTTTAGCGTGATAGAAAATATCACAGAACTTTAGAAGAAACGGTTACACCTGATTAAATTATTTTAAATCTCTAGAGTTACATCTATTTTTATGGCATTAAATTGACTTACCTGTTAACTTAGGGAGTGTTCAAAATCCTACTAAAATTTTATTGTACTTAAGCTATAGAGGCATCTAGAATGGCACAGTGAATTATGAAGCAGCATGGAGACATACCATTTCTCATTAAAAAGCCTTTACCACAATTAGATAGATCTCAGAAGCATTCTTTCTATCTGTATTGCTGTTCAAATGCCATTTTTACTATTCAAGTGTTTTGAGAATTGATTTTAATTTCTGTTACCTTTTCACTGTCATTTCTTCTGGGCTAAGGGACTACTGAGAGGAGAGCAGAAGCAGACAGCAATAGGAGAAGGCTATGAAGTAGCATGAAAGGCTACTGAGTACTCCAGGAATAATCTTTGCTATTTCCACTGTCCAGACTTCACTTTTAAAGGGAAAAGGGTGTCGTCTTCTTTTTTCTCAGAAACTTAACTGGAGGACTTAGTCCCCATTGGTGGTGTTTTGACTGTCTGGGAAAACCTTAAAGAAAGCAGAAATGGTCCCTACAAAGAGATTTTTGACGGGTAGGAATTTACTTGGTATTAGCAGGTGATATTAGTATAAACAATTATTGGGGAAAATGAAAGACTGATTCCCTAGCCTTGTGTGCAGGTCCGGCCACTCACCTGTCATGTATGGAAGCTTTTTCTATTCCTGTTTTAGGGTTTAGTTTTTCTCAGAATTTTCAGTAAGATTTTGTGAAAAGACTTGTCTTCTCTCAAAAAATTCTCTCTTGCACAAGGCAGTCAAGATTCACCTTGCTCACCTGGTCTAGAGTCTCAACAGCAAAGCCAGACTTAGGTATTTCCCACAATCCATCCACAGTTCCAGGTTAAAATCTGCAAGTCAGCTTTAAATATTGCCCAAAATACAGGAGATAACATGTATAAAATAATTGATTTGAGATTTAAGGACATTTAAGATACTTAAGGTATTCTTAATTTACTTGTTTTTTCAGTGTTAGTCATGGATACTTGCTTATTCGCACACATATAGACAAATATCTACACCCTGAAGTAGGCAGATGTAAAGATCTGATTTGCATGCATATATCATATATTTGCAAGAATGTATGAGACATTCATGTCTAAAATAGAAAATCTGGCTTAAGGTATTTTTCCAGTCTGAGAAAATTTGATTTATTTATTTATTTATTTCAGAGATAATTAGCATAGAATCTTACAATGACTTTTGCCTTAGCTGTCATTGATTTAGCTTAAGAAGTATGTGGTTAGATCAGTTTAGAAGGATACTTTACTCCCAAATTCTCCCTTCAAGGTAATAAAATCCTTGTATGGCCAACTGCAGGTGAATTTCAGCCTGTATTGGGATAGTCTTTTCTATGAGTGGAAGATCAAACACATCCAGCTAAGCCTAATGGGAAGAGAAGTAATCATTAGGGAATTTGGTAATGGAAGCAAAAAGCTAAGTGGCAAAGGGTTGTGGAGGCATTGTTAAATAATATCTGAGGTGTGGAGCAGAAGGCTGCTAACATTCGGATCAAGGTGACTTTCAAGTGGAGAGTGTTCTTTGCTATGTACCGAAAGCAATATAGATGTGATGCTAAACCTTTCATGTGGCCAAATTTAAGGTTAAATGTCAAAATTTAACTTCATACAAATTATTAGATGAGCACTTTTACAAAACATTTACTTGAAAAATGTTCATAATAATTTTAAATAAATAAACCTATGTCACTTAAGAAATAAATATTTATTAGGACCATTTAGTAGGGAGAATGTTGTATATGTTTGGGAAATAAGCTGGTTTTGTTGGTGAGTGTACAGAGATAGTAGGGAAGAAAAAAGGCTGCTTGATTCCCAAACAGCAGCTCAAAATAATTCCTAAAGTTAGTTTACCTTATTTTGTTGTTGTTGTTGCTGTTAAAGTGCAAGTTTATTTTAAGACATTTTCCTCTGAAGTTATTGAAGCACATCTTTGACCTTTACTCAAAGCTAATGGATTTTTATCTTGTAGTTGCAGGTGTCTAAATGTGTTCTCTGTGTCTTTAATGAAATTTAGATGTTGGTGAAAAGCTGGCTTTATTGACAGGCACATTGTTTCGCTTTAGATTTGGAATTCTCAGTGTTTTCTTTCCAAGCGCACAGTAACTTAATTTGTACAAAATATAAATAGTAAGCCCAGTTGCACAAATTCAAAAACATGTATTTGCCATCTATTATTAGTATGTTTCCTTTCTGTTAACACAGGAAATCTCACGCAAACAAGTGCACTGATAACTGTGATAAACAAGTTAGTATAGTGCTTATTTTTTTACTGCTCACAGGCTTGAGAACTGCAAAATATATCTCTATTAAAATGAAAAAAAGAGAAGAAAGAAAAGTAGAAACGGCATGTTTTACTTAAATGACAAAAAAAAAAAATGCACTTCATCTCTGCATGTTCAGAACCAAACTCCTAAAACAGTGAGTGGTATCATTTTTGGTACCGGCACTTGAGTTAACAAAAACAGGAGTCAGCCACAAGCCTCATTTTTTGGATTCAGACTTCAGATACTCATTAAGTAAAAATACTCACTTGCAACATACCAAGTTTGTGGCGACTGACCATTAGCTGCCGAAGTTGGAATTTCCCATTCTCTGCCACACAGTCTGTGGGTACTTTTAGTCACAAATTTGTTGAGACTTGTTCCAAGAAGAAAATTATGAGAATTGCCTTCCCAGGTGTAATGGCTATATGAAGTGCACCTGCAAGCACTCCACAGCTATGGCATACTTCATACCTTGCCTCTTTTTGTCTATCGCCTCTTAAGTCTGCCTCCCTCCAGGGACAGTGTGAGACACTTTCATTTTCTCATACTTTCTGGTGATGGTTAATTATTATTTTCATATCAGCAGTTCTTTTTTTAGCTGGGAGAATCTTGATCTAGATGAGATCAACTTAAATACATGAGGTGTTCCTTAGTTTTTGTCCTTATTTTATATTTTTTCCTATTTTCAAGTATTTAGGAGTGTAATAAAAACTATTACGGAAGTTCTTGAATATGCCAAGACTAAGAGTCATGCTACAAGAAACTTCTCCTCAGCCTCCCTGCCCCCTCCCTTTATTTCAGAAGGTTTTTAACTACTGTTAAAATAAGAGGAAGCATCATCAAATTTTAGATCCCTGTAGTGAGCAAATTAAGGATAGCATCAAGTAGATTATCAGTCTACCCTTAAGCAGAAAGTTCTATGAAGCACAGAATAAAAATATAGGTCAGACAGTGCAGAAAAGATAAGGGAAGTTAGCTAAACAGTTCAATTCATAGGAAGTTTTTTGACCAACTTTGTTTTTGCCAAAAGGTGATGATTCACAGAAACAAACTACAAAACAGTTTGCTTACACACTTTCCTGATTCAAAATATTTAAAGAATAAAATACTGAAACATCCCATATTTACATTTTAAAAACACAAGGTTATTAAGGAAACTGAGAAAAAAATAACATTTTAAAGTAAAAATGTTATTTTTTTTTAATGAGAAGGATAAGCAAAATATTTTGACTAATATGAAATGTTTTTGGTGTCTCAGGTCATGAAAATGTTACCGAACCAACTTTTTTTGTACTGGTTTAGAATAGAAACATTTCTCGAAATAGGAAAAATTCTGCAAGTTAGGTGAGCCAGTTTCTTTTCAAAACCCAGTAAAAAATATACTCCCCACTCCTAAAAGATACTGTTTTTATAGCTGGGACGAACTGAGCTCATGTGTTAAGAAGTTTTGTGAACATCTCTCTAGATTTCAGAACTTGTTAATAATATTTATAAGAAACAGACCTTCTTGTATATGTACCTAAAGCACCTGAATAGGTTCTCATCTCATGATCACTGGGAAAACATTGTTCCCTCCCACATGCATTTAAGTATTGCTTTAGAAATTCTCTTTAGTAATGCCAGCCTCCTCTTTACATCTCTCTACTGTCTTTCGTTTTCAGTTGCAATAGCCAGATGCCTGGCTTGGCCAGGACAGTCTAGAAATCTTGGTTTATGCCACAGCATCTCAAAGATTTTCTTTGAACCACTATTTTGTGTTGAATTTTCAGAGAGAACATGAGATTTTCTGTGAATTTAAATCTTCAGTAAAGTTACAGAAATTTATGCACAGCAAAAAGTGAGACAGGACCTTAGAACAGTGCAGTATCACCAAATGTATATGGCTACAGTAAAATTATGATGGAAGCTTGCTGAGTCCCAGCCTTTTTTCCTTTTTCTTTTTTGAAGTGATCAATCTATATTATAAACATGAGTTAATCATCTTTTAACGCTATCCATGCCTATGGGTTATCTTAAGCTTGCTTATGATCTCTTTCCATAGTCTAAAGAGGTCTGAGAATGGAGCAAGGCTGATGCTTACCTGCTCTGTAAAACAGATTGCAAAACACAGACACGTCCTGGGACAGAAGTGAGCTATGTTCGTTACAGAACCCCTGCAAGACTGTCCATTTACAAGATACATGTTGGGAGATAGTCCTGAACCCATTGAACTTGAAGTTTAAACTGAGGGCAAAAAAGGAAGATAGGCAGTAAGATAAAGGAGGATTTTTTTCTTTTTATGTCTTAGAAGCTGAGTCAGAGAAAGATTAAATAACTTGCCCAAGGTTATAAGGATGCTTAGTGCATTACCCTAAGCTGATCAACCATCAGTTTATTGTTTTACCCTTCTGTAATACACAATACTAACCTAGTATGAAAAAAGACTTTTTTCACACATCTGAAAAAACCCATCCTTTCACTGTATGTTTCTGGGCTTTTTTTTTTTTTTTTTTTTTTCAATGGACTTACTATGACCCTTTGAGAAACCCTGGAAGCCTAGATCTCATCTAATAAACTGAATCTGACAGAAGAAGCATCTAATGGTACAAAAACCTGCCAAAAGCAGAATATAGACCTTAATAAGAGCACTTTCATGGCTCTTACTAGTAAACTATGTCTGAATGGAAAGATCTAGAAACTTACACTTGCTGTTGTAAATCCCCATTACATCCATAGATGTTCTAGGCAAGTTCAGTTGGTATGATTATACTGTGACCTTTGGCTGCTGGTAGAGAGTAGCATGCTTAGCAAATGGAGCATGAAGCAAATGGAGCTCTGGGAGGGAGCACGTGGTGAGTCTATGGAGATAACTGTGCCTGTGATGCAGAGAAAGCTGTCTGGAGAACATATGAGAGAAGTCTTTTGGTGTGCTATATGGATCAAAACACAAAATATGTACATTATATATCGTATAAAATATGGGGAGCCAGGAAATTGGGCAAGAGAATCAGATGTAGGTTCTTTTAATTTTGATTTCTGTTACTTGTGCTGATACCATATCAGTTTGCTTAACCTCTTTATCCTAGCAAAAGTATGACCAGGAAATAATGAAATAATTTTGTAAAAAGTACTACCTGTATGAAAAGATCACAGTCCTATTCCATAATTTTGGATGTCTATGCAATAACAAGCCAAATAGGTTTTATAGAGTAGTGTATAGTTTGTGTCAGTAGCATGGTTACAAAACACTGTTGGATATGTGAACTTTTCACCTAAAATTAAAGCCTCTTTTACAAGTTTTGTGTGCGTTGTATCCCTGTTCTTCCTGAGACACTCCTCCTGGTGCCCTAGTTAGCTTGCCAGAGCTTGCAGAGAACAAGGATGTGGGAATAATGAATTATTCTATTCATTTATTATTCTTGATGAATAGTAAATTATTCTAATAACATTTACTATTCTATTCATTTATTACTGGAGAATAATTAGCCGGGAATGGCTTCTAAGAAGTTTTTCCAAAATTAGACTTTAATGGTTTTACTGTGTTTATCTTCATCTGTATGAAAATATCTTTGTAGCTCTCCCTACTTAACTGTTCCCACCTCCTCCCCCACTCAGACCTCAGACATGTATCTGTTTCCCAAAGCTACTGTATTGTTAAAAAAATGTTAATCTCCTCCTCTCCCAAAGACCCAGCCTCTTCCTTCACATAGCTGAACTCCCATTTCAGACAGAAGCCCTTCCTCTAGTCAGATGCATCTTGTCTGTGCTAATGAGAAGTGTATGTGAGTGGGGGAAAGACCTGAATGAAGATCAAAGAATAGGTGTGTCTGTATGAGAATAGAGGTTATAGGTAAATGAAAGGAGGTGATTATGGAAACATACATATATGAGTAAGGGAGAAATGCAGTGTCTGCACAGGTGGTATATCCAGCTGAGATTTTAAAGTTAATGGGATTACAGAGGGGCTCTTCATTTGCCTCCATGCAGAGAACTCAGTTTTGCTGTCTTCACTTTGACTATTACTTATTTGGGGCTGCAGTGCTTGCCATTACTATATTTCACCCTGCCTTTTCAATTCTATACTTCCTTTCTTCGTCTCTCTTGGTATTTCAAATCCCTCAATTTGAAGAAAAAGATGTAGTCATGGGAAATCTCCAGATGGCCTTTCTCCTTTTCAAGGCAGGAGGAGCTGAGTGTGTTTTGTTGTTTTGCTTTAGAGCTGTTGTGGAGGAGGGCTGCTTTTCTGCATGCTGCTACCTACCCAGACTGAATATTCCTCTATCTCTAAATCGTTTGCATATGTGACTGAATTCTATATTTGTCCAGAATCAATGTTTCATCTTCTCTAGCTTCCTTTCCTTCCTTTTATGGAAAGAAGGAACTGTCCCTCCCTCTCTTCTTTGTAGAACGAATATAGCTTGTATGAAAGATTTAACATACTGTTCACTGTGAATATCACGCCAAATAATACATATGAAAACTTAATGTTACCTTACATCTAGTCTATCTTCTTTTACAAAGTCTTTTTACTTAACAGTGTAATTATTATTGATATAAGTAGTATAGATGAGGCTGACTGCCTAGTGCATGACCACTTGCATATTTAAATTGGACCTCTCTTGGGATCCCACTCACTTCCCAGCCAGTTTGGTGGAAGGATATCTGTTGCTCTTTTTAATTCTGTGTCTCTAAGGTGTAACTTCAGGGTACAATCTTGCAGCAGCTACAAGTGTCCTTTCTTGTGATGTTGAACTTTGGAGTTCAAGTGAACTAAGCCTGGAAGAGCTACCACACCAGCTTATCTAACCCCATATCCTGTCTCTGACAGGGACCAGTAGAAAGTACTGGGGGAGAGATGAGAAACCAGTCAAGACAGAGAATGTTTATTCTTCTCATCTATCTTCCTAGCTTACGGCAAACAATAACTTAATTTAACGATTAAATATTGAATTGTTACATTCACTATACAAACATTCTGGTAGGTGAACTCTTAAGCACCCATACAGCTTTAAAAAATCTTCCCCCACGTCCTGCCCTGAGAAGATCATGAAGTTTCATCTCCCTTGGCTTTTCCAGGATCTCTGGATTTTCTCAGGTTCCTCTCAAGAAGAATGCCTTGCTTCTTGTGATTCTGTGAAAGTATGTTCCTGAGTCAGTCTACCTGGAAACAGACACGGAAATTCAGGACAGCATTAGTTTTCACAAATGTCAACAGGAGAAAAAAATTCTTACAAAAAAGGCAAATTTGAAGAATTGTATTTGTGGCCAGCATCTGGTCCATTTCTTTTTAACTGTGCTGTAGAATCACTACGTAATGAAAAATAGATAACTTAAAATTAATAATACTGTTTTCACTAGGCAAAAAGCCATTTTCCTCGGGGATCCCAGATTCCCCACTTGGGAGCACTTTGACTCATTCACTTATTGGAACTGTAGAGATAACAAAATAAAAATAGTAAAAATAAAATAAAAACTTCCTGGGATAAGTACTTATTTTATTTTTCCTGCAGATTGCTTTAGGTATGATATCTGCCAGACCTAGGATAGAACATGTAACATGAAACACAAGGGGGAGAATGTTTTCTGCATTGGGAAATCTTGTCAGTGGGAGAATTCGTCTGTCCCAGTACTTATATTGCAAAACTTGCTTGTTTGCACGTACATCCTCTACATTTTAAGAGTTGCTTTAGGCTGTAAAGAGAGAAAAATAAGTTACAAGTCAAAGGTTGTCATGCTTCCTACCCTTTGTCTGGGCAGGTTGATAAAGATGGTGAGAGATGTGTAGATTTGATTTGTTTGGCATGTAAAATGGTCTTGAGATAATAAGTGAAAGGAATCCTTTATGCAGTCCTGTCACCGTCAAGCAGAACCAGTTGGGGAAGGGTGAGTGTCATCTTTGACATCGCAAAAGAAAAAAAAAAAAAGGAGATTGAAAATAGATTGCACTTATCTAATATCACTAATGAAACCACAGTGATGTCAGTTCTGATCAAGCTATAATCGGAGTTGCTGATTGTGTGATAACAGGCTTCCTTTTTACGTGTTTTCTACATGTTTGCAGTGGAAAAGGCCATAAATGATTAACTGTGGGTGAGTGGAAATAGTGAAGAAAAAAATAACTTTGCCACAACAACAACAAATGAGAGAAGGAGAGGACTTCAGAGTGAATGCAGAGAGGAAGAGGAGGAGAAGAGAATTCTGAGTATTATTAAACATGTGAAAGAAGACTCATTTACTTTATAAGAAGTAGATCACTCACACAGACACATTCACAACTTTGTGGTCATTGAAATTTGCGTAAGTGCTATTAATCAGCTTACCACAGATTATCATAGCTATTTCTTTGGAAATGACACTTGAATTTAAACCTAGTGTTAAAAGGGAAAGCAGTAAAAACATGACTCGAACAATAAGAAAAACCACAAGTCTGCTTAAATCCCTTTGGATCAGATTCTGTCGCTTTTACTCACAGTGAGAACCTTACTCATTAAAAAGTCCTTCCTAAAGCCAGTGGAGTCAGGAGAACAAGTGTTGTTCAATAATAATAAAATCAAAAAAATATCTTCCTTAAAGGTACCTCACACTCTCAGGATTCTGTTAGAAGTTACTGCGCAGTATCCTGTTTGCCAGGCACAGAATAAAGGATTTTTGTCAGAGTTAGGTTGACGGATGGACTAGATGATCTGAAAGGTCCCTTCCAACCTAGGTGACTCTATGATTACCCAGGGGCAGATTTACTTAGGGTGGGTAAGTCAGTCACAGCCCCTCCCGTTAGCATCACTGGGTATAGTTCATGCACTGTGTTACTCAACTCAATTGCAACTACATTTCTGTGCCACTGCTCCCATTCACAGCATGGCTGGATCTCTCCCTGTCATTGTGATAAAGGTGGCAGATGGGTAACAAACAATGAATCTGGAATCAACATGCAGCATTTTAGAAAATACGCTCTAATGTAGCAGAACAAAGGTATAAGCAGAGTGTCTGCTTATTAGGAGCTCTAACTGGTGAATATTGGTCAATAATTGACTCTATCAGCCTAGCTGGACCCCACTGCTGCTTGGAAAGAGAAACTCGTTTCAGCAGACTAGTTCATAAACATGCTTAGCTGGTTTACCACTGATCTCGGACCCTTTAAAAGAAAATACAGTGATTACTTTATGTATAAAAGAATAATAAACATTGCCTCTCCCAGTACAGGTAGATTCTAGCAGTCAACAAGTGTTCTGAAGGAGGCAGGTAGGGAGTTGTTGCTAGTAATCTATTGTATCTTTCTGCTTTTTCTCCAATAAATTTTTGTTTTCTTCTTCCCCTTCCTCATGGCAGGCATAGAGGTTAATGCATGTATAGAACAGACAGAATGTTATCAGTATTATTTTGTAACAGGTTAGTGTGGAAGTCTTCACAGTCATATTCCTGGATACATTTTGGGCAGCTAAGAAACAGAAGTAGTATTTGTCCGTAAGTAGCTGAAAGGGTAGTTTTTGACTTATTATTATTACTGTGCTGTTTGGATAGCATTCTTTTAAACGGAGAAGACATTTTGTCCTCATGGCTCCAAGTCTGACTGATAATGATACTATCTACCAAAATCTGCTGAATCAACTAAAGCATGTGTGAGCTATATCATTTCTGGGTGTGGATGGATGGATGGATGGGGGTGGGTAAATGGATGTGAGATGACACTTGTTACAGCCAAGGGATAGATCTGTACCCCGTTTCCCCAGTGTTCTCTGTAGTTTAATTCAGTCTTGTTTATTGTATTTTTTTATATCCGCTGGAAGCTATCAGTTAGACAAGTTATTTACAGATATGTGGCTTGTTTTCAATGGGAGCAAATTTGTTCTTGTTACTCCCCATAGCTGAGTTGCAAAGAAATAACGGGCGCTGAAACGTCCACACTCCCTTTGCTTCTCTGCAGCTATTGAGCCAACTGAGGTGCCTGAAAGTCAATGAAATGAGACAATCATGGTCATCTCCAGAATGAAAATATTTTCATTGTAGATCCCAATTAAGGAGAAGGCATGGACTGTAAACTTTAGTCTTTGAGAGGAATACATACGTATCTATGTGTATATACAACTATATATGTAGATACACATGTATAAACATTTTTATATTAGTACATTTTTAATGTTCTTTTATGGTCATTGTTTCAAAAGGGTAAGGTTTCCCAAAATGGAAAATTCTGGGTATTCCTTTTTACATTCTGCACCAGAACAGAACATCCTTTTAGATATTATCTTCTAGAATTGAAGGCTAAAAAATGAGAAGTGCTTTCTGTTAGTCAGTGTTTTGTTGTTGATCAGTTTTCTGTTTGTCAGATATAACTTTGTCATATCAAAAACTGTGATGGATGTTACAATATCAGCTTATCATCCAGGAATAACTTCCCAAAACAACTGAAACACAAATAAAAGCAGAACTTCACTGACTGTTTTTTTCATTTAAATAATAATATCAAAGCTTAAATGTAAGATATTTTAGAGAACTTGTACAATGAAATCAAAAGAATGGTCATCTTGCATACTTTTTTTCCCCCAAAGGAAAATATAGTAATATTTTAAAGTGATTAAGAATTGAGTAGCAGTAAACTCTCCATTAAACATTTGAACATGATAACGGAACTCTGAAGTCATTAAAAAACCCTAGCTTAATATGAAAGTTATCATTACATCTTTATAGACTTGTTCATATATTTAATATATATACAAGAAATATGCTAGCACTGATTTTTTCTGATTTTAATGATGAGCACTTTTCAACCTAGCCCACACTATATCTTGCTTACTTTAATTAGTAGCAGTAATTATTATTGTTCTCCTGTGTTTGGAGTGATAGTGTTGAACATACCCATTAGGATGAATGTGCCCTGTGCTGTGCCATGTACAGAATCGAAAGATAGACAATTCCTGTCTAACTTGTGGGATTCTTCACCTAAGGTCACCTCATCACTGTTTTCTCTCTTTGTTGGGGATTTTGAGGTGTTATTAAGGAACGGGCACTTACATGAAAAAAACTACGTTGATTTCTCCTGTCATGTGAATGAGAAGATTTTAAGCCCTGTTGTATCCAATTTCCAGGTGATAAAATAAGCTGTGGAGATGCACTGGTGTGATGAGGGAAAAGTGACAAACAAATGATTGGCAGATGAAAAATGGTTTAGGGATTAAATGGATGCATAATCTGACCCCAGGCTAGGCTGGCAAGCACAAAATTAATTAAATGAGAAATTATGGTTTAGGAAAATATGGAAACTTGGCACTTTCTCATACTTCTCAGAATATGGAAAAGAATGTGTTTGCTTCTCTGAAGTTTTCCAGAGAAGGGAAAGGATGTTGGTAGGGAGTTGGAGATACTTTGCTACTATTGAGAGGCAGGAATAGCAGAAGCGACTGTTCTTGTTTCAAGGGACTTTCCATACTGATTTGTCTTGGTCATAACTAGGTCTCTGATTTGATAAGGCACAATAGTTTATTGCTGAGACATAAGAGGCCACTGGCAGAGAAAGTTGAAAAGTGTCTTAGAAAATACCATGATTTGGGAAATCTGGTTTCTTTTTTTAGACAGTTTTACTAATGAGTTTTTGATTTTGGTATTATTATTGAGGAATAGCTAAGAAGTTGCATCAAAAAGATTGTTTTCAATTTGTTTAACATTACTAATAGTACGGTATAATAAATAGAGATACACGTATTCCTATGCATAAAAAAATCAGTCTTTAGTTTTAAAAAATCCAGATTCTTTACTAGAAAAAAATTGGTTGTCATTGATTCATGTGTTTCAGGTTCTTTATTAAAATTTTTAACACTTACTGTCTCTTTAGCTAGTTTGCTACTAGTGAACATACTGCTTACCTCTTGTTTTCTTAATATGTTTTCTTAGTAAACAGTCTTTTAAACCTAAGAAAGACTTTAAGCTACAGCTTTTAAGCAGACTTTTTGTGTATTTTGAAAATCCACGTTTCCCTGCTTCTCTGCAAGTTAGTCTTGCTAACTTGTGGGTTAGGTGATTTTTGGTGATATTTTCCCTTCAATTATTTTGTAGGGGTTTTTTGGTTTGTTTTGTTTTTTTTTTTTTTAATCAGTTCTTATTTTATTCTTTATGTATTATGATCCTTACTAAAACATATATTGGGGTAAATTAATATAGAGACTATATGGGACATCAATTGGGGGTAGGTCTTTCAAGATAGAAAACAATATTCTATTGCAAAATTCATTAACATTTGCAGAAAAAGTTATTTTGGTAAAGCTTTTTATTTACAATGATTTTCTGTTTCAGTATGTAAGCAAGAGAATTCTCTCTTCATTTAGATACCTCTTCGTAATCATAATGGAGATTTGTTCTTGGAATATATGCTTCATATTTTATTTATAGCAAGTCCTAATAACAGCAGAACAATTCCCTCTGGGTTTCCATGTTTCTGCCATTATGATTGAGCCAGATATGTTAATCTGTAAAAAATCAAGTGGTTTGCCTGGGTTTTACAGAGGCTTTCCCCTATTATTAGGTGTTTAGAACACACAAAGTTGCATTTTTCAGGCTATATAGGAAAGTTTTTAAATTAAGTAATAGGTGAAGAAAACAAGTTTGTTTGGTGAAGTAATAATCTATAGGAATTCCTATTTTTAGATTTCTTGTCAAGCGGAAGAGAACATTTTCTCCCTAGTTCTAAAGCTCATCCCTTTCAGAGATGCCTTTTCAGCGATTCTTTTGTTCCATTCTCACTGGAAAGCACATTGGTTTATGAGCATCTTCAATCTGACAAATCATCTGTTTTCATGAAATGTTTGTGTATTTGTAGTTTATTGTTCTATCACCAGGGTTAAAATATACATTGAGATGCTGGAGTTTTATAGGATGAACATTCTGATCTTTTTGATTAGTTCTACTTTTACAGCCAGCTAATAAAATTATACCTCATAAAACATCCATGGTGGAGGCATATATTAATATCCTACTTTTATTGCCTTAGTCATACGGCAACTAAAAGACGTGGCAAAGATGATCTAGTAAGTATTGGTGGAGTCAGTCTGCTGTTGTCAAAACAATGTCCTAGTGGTAATAGTGGCATCAGTTACAAACCGGTGTTTCAGCTCCTCCTTCTCTTGAGAGAAAAATGATTTAAATAAACCAGCAGATTTTAACAGATTTTGAAATAAAACAGTGAGTAAAAGTGATTACTAAAAATGTTGAAAAACACTGACTGTCATTCAAAAAGAATTCTGTTAAAAGGCTTTTACATATCTCACATATTTTTGGAAGCTAGTAGAAGGGTTGTAAATAAAACCCACAAAGACTAAGAATTAAGAAGCAGAGATGATTCTAAGCTTACCTTGGTTTATTAATTCTCGGTGAATACCGAGGCATCAGAAAGTTATTTCAGATTTATATCGATGCAAGCTGTCCACTCATTACAATGGGTAAAAATAAATTAAGATGTGTCTTATACATCACTCCTGTTCACTGCTGATGCTGATCTTGTAGGAGAAATCAGGAGAACAGCAACAGGTATGGGCAGTAGGGCATGGAGGTACGTGTTATACTCTCGTGCCTCTTATACACAGGAAAATAAGTTGTATCAATGCTAGTCTGGAAGATTTTGCAGAAAATAAGCTGTTAGAATTATCTAAATGCCTTATATTCTTTTAAAAATGGTTAAAGCCACGAAGTGGAATATTAGTCCTAAAATTACATTTGAAGTTGTTTTAGCAATGCTAAGATAACCTTTTCCTTTTGTAATGTCTCCTGAGAATTGTTTGTTACAGTGGGCATTGGCCCCTCTGCCACCTCAAGATGTGATCTGGTGTGGCTGGGGCGCCCAATTTGAAGGATGCTCTACAGCCAATGCAAAACGTTTTATACCGTCTGTGGACATTCCTCCTGCAAGTGTTCTGTGTGGTAGCCTTATGCATGTGCAGAGCGAGTCTACAGTGTATGTCCAGTGAGGCTGACCTGCACATAAGCAGAAACTCTACCTGGATGTGTAGGCAGTGTAAACTATCAGTCATCACCTCCCAGCTATGCCAGCTTTCCCTGTCAGAGAGAGGAGCTACAAGAACAATCAGTAACATCACATTTAATTTCAATTTTATTCTGCTGGTATTAGCAACGATTCCACGTGAATCAGATTCTAACTCTCTAACTGTGCAAACCATTACAGTCTCAGCATTTGCCACTCTATGATCCTTCCTGCACTTAGGAGATAGTCAATGCAATCACAGCTGAGTGGCAAGTGTTGCACATTAGATACCTATCACAGTCTTGGTGAGTGACATTGTGCCATGAATATTAAGAGCCACACCCTCCAACAGGGAAACACCACTGACTCCAGTGAAGCTGTGTCAGTTTGTGACAGCTGGGAACCTAACTCTCCAATTTTACAGGTCTTGATTGTTTGAAATATATTTGAAATACAGGCCATTCACCTAACGTATGGAACAAACGCTTGCACCGAAACACTGTACTTAAGTTCATGTGCAGAAAGTAAGACATTTCTTTCTCAAAATAATACTTTGTTATTCCTGTCACTTCATGCTGATGACTGTTAAATAGCTTTTGTTTCCCTCTTCTCTCTGTCTAAAACTTGATGTTCTGCTTTTACTTCTGCTTCAGTAATGTTTGTCCACCACATCTGGTAACTCGGCTGCTTTGTCTGCTAGTGCCTCTAACTTGAACTTTTGTTCATTTTTAATGTCTTCTTTGCTCCATATTTCTTACTTTTACTGTCTCATAGTTCCTGTCAGTTTTAATTCTAGTTCTATACTTAAGGAAAATAGAAAAATTGTTTACAAAATCCTTAACTTCACAAGAAAAATATTTATAAAAAATTTTCTTTTTCATAAATGTTTTTATTTTTGGAGATTAATAAAATGTATCAGTATTTTATTCTTTCCTCTTATACATTGGAAAAAGATAAGATAGGAAAAGAAAAGCAAAAAGTTATTTGTTAAGTAGGAAATTTCAAATGGAAGGCAATTTGAATTAAAGGACTGTGTAGACAGTAATGTACCCTGGTCATTCAGTGGTCAACATCTGGCTTAGGGCATTGCACCTCCAATTGCAAACAATTGTGGTGTTTTGGCTTGCAAGTTCATCATTATTTTGCCAGAGTTTATTTTTACCTTTAAGACTCCTGACATTCTACTTATGCCCTTGAGGTCATTTGAACTGACTATGTTATCCATGACCATTCTGAAAAAATTTGTGATGCTATTCTGGATTTCCTTGTTTTGCTCTTCCTATGACCTAAACCTGGTGCTGCACTTACAGTCTAAATCCACTTTCAGATATGTAGTCTGGGCATCAGAAAGGAGTGTGAGTCTCCTTTCTGCAGGGTTAGATCCAGTTTTTGAAATGTGTCACTTAACAATTGCCTGAAAGATCACTTCCAGATATGCCATTTGGCTTAAAACAACAACAAATAAAGAACTGGGTGAGAGTAATATGAATCAGCCAGCTATATTTTGAATTACATCTTTGGAGATTTTCAGGGATTGTTCATTTCAACAAAGGGTCTTTGAGCATGACAAAAAAGCCCAAATTATTTTAAGATAAAAGAATACCTGCTAATTTTTTGTTAACTTTTAAGCCAATAATCAGCTTAATGTATATTTGTAAAGTCTTGGTTTATATTGGTCACTGTAGAAATTGTTTGCTACCTCTTACATAGTGTTTTGAACACTTTAATTAAATGTTATAATATGCTTGCAATGCTGTTATGTTGATATTGTTCAGTAGTACTTACAACTCACCTGCATATCTCAAAATGGATGCTTTATTGTCCGAATCTTCCTTTGTGAAACATTGCCTGTAGAATGTCTTGTCACAGAACAATCTAAACACAGTGTGGCTTACTATTTCCATAACATCTGTCTTTTCTACTATAGAACAGATTAACAATTATGGCTTTAAAAAAAAACAGGAAACAAAAACATGCAGCTTAGACAGCAGTAGCTAGCTGTGCTACATGTATGTCAGAGGAAAAGGTCTCTCCCACAGTGCAGCTGGTAGGGTTCATACTTTTCTTTCTCATTGTACAAGAGAATGCTATATTATTTCTATTACAAAATGATTGTCTGAGGGGGGGAAAAAAAGAGATAGCAGACTCTCCCACCCTCGTCTTTCCATGCATGCAGGCTTTTCAATTGTGTTAAGCAGTATAGCAGAAGGATTTTTTAAATTAGTGCTTTGTTTTAGCGATGGTTGCTGATGTGTACATGTAATACAGTTTTAATCAAATCCCAAATGCTGAAGACCTTTCAGCAGTATCTTAGGCAGCACTGTGCAATGCTTATTCCACTTGAAGTGGCCTCTAGGGAGGTACAATTAGCTGTTCCCATGGAGAAGTTTGTTATACTAATAAATAATAAGTAGTGTAGGTAGAGATGGAATCAATTAAAGATATTTTTGACCATCTAATGGTTTATGGGAATACTAAATAATTGACAACACATTTTGACTATGTGTTCCATAAGCATGTTTTATTGTAACTAAAGTGTGACCACAGAACAAGGAATGCCTCTGTGTTGACAGTCATAAAGGTTAACTTATACCACTTTCTTAAACATCAATGCTCATAATGTTCACCATTAACCCTTTCCAAAGAGTTAAAATTTAGACATAAATACATATGTACTCCATGCCTAAGCTGCAGCAGCAAAACTCATTTGCCTTATATTTTTAAAAAACTAAAACGATACTTGAAATGTGGAGAAGTTACTGCTATCTCGATTTTCGTGTGTTTGCTTGAATAACTCAGAATTCATTTTGTTATTTAATACTGTTTTGACAAACTTATTCAAACCATGTCTTAATCACTTTTATTTGTCTGAAGTAAAAATATTGACGTAGATTCAAACCAACACCAGCTCTAGCCATCCCTTTGGGGGGAAAAAGGATTTGTTCAGTAGTATTTGCTGAAGGCAAAATGCAGCAAATATAAAATCAGATTCACCAGCCCTTTAAGTCTGATTTGTTCCATTCCAACAACAGCTAGTTTTCTGAAGTTTCCCTACCATTAGAGAATTCATGGATGACCTGAACACTGTCATAGCTCTTTTACCACCTTTTTTCTCTTCTTATGCGTAGACAAGTTAATGAAAAAGCAGTCATTGGCATAGATATTTGAAGTCAGGAACCAGATTAAGTTTTAGGACTTAAGCTAAAATGGAAATAAGCATGATACAAAAAGTATAGTTCCTATTACCATTCAGTACCTCTCAGGATCTGCTGAAGAGCCAAAATACTGTGGTAGTTGGGAATGGTCCTCATTTTTTCAATAATAATAACAACAACAATAGTAATAATAATGATGATGATGATGTGATGGTAGTATATATATGTATCTATAATATGATGGTAGTAAAAGTGGACTGTCTCTTGTTATGATCTATCAGGATAAAAACTGAAGTCATTCAATGACTGATGATGACTTGGATGAAATAATGTTTTCAATATTAATAGAAGAAATTCTACCTGTGTTCATTTTATGAACAAATGTATCCACTAATGAATATTACTTTTGCACTTAGAATAATAATAACAACAACAACAATAATAAAAAAATAATAATAACAATAACTATAATAATATAACATGATGGTTGTAAAAGTGGAATGTCTCTTGTTATGATCTATCAGTACATGAACTAAAGTCATTCAATGACTGATAATGACTTGGATGAAATAATGTTTTCAATATTAATAGAAGAAATTCCGCCTGTGTTCATTTTTTAAACAAATGTATCAGCTAATGAACATTACTGAGTTGTTGTTATTATTAGCAAAGTTTCAGTGGAGCAACAATAGTATACAACTTTGAATCCTTTATTTATCCAATATAAAGCAAGTACTATGGACATGCCATTCCCCCAAAGAAAATTAGAATAGTTTAGCCCACCCAAAGTTACCATTAATTTAGAAGAAAAAATATTGACATTTTACAGAGAGAACTACGCAAGTAGGACAGAGAATACCTTATTCTTTATCTTCAGTCTCCTGAGACGTTTTTTAAAAAAAAAAAGCAGAAACAGCAAGCCATACATTAAGATTCTATGTAAAATGATGTTCTTTATAAGTTGCTCCCTGAATCTGTGGCACTTTTAGGAGGCATGGGTGCATGGAATCATTTGCCATCCAAAAAGTCTATAGCTTTGTGTTGCTGAAACACAACACTTGAACTTTGTAAAGGTGGATTACATGCTCAGGTAGAAAAGAGAGGCCTAAAGAGTGTTTTGTAGTCTGCCTTATACCTACCACCCTGTCCCTTTTCCAACCTTGTCTTTTATTCTTCCATTGGCTTCTCGTGGCTTCTAGTCATGGTTTATTTGTTCAGTGAATCTTAGTATTCTTTCCTTAACTCCTGCTTCCATTTCTTTCTCCCTCTTCCATTCCCACTAGCTTTAAACCCTGTTTTCTGCATGTTTCCTAGCAGTTTTTTCACAATCCATTTCCACATCCCTGGTCTGTATTGTCATTCATGCCAGACTATACTGAGGGAAAGTCCTTGAGAAAATAAACTATGAAGTTCTGCTAAGTCTTTGATGAACACATGTACATAACTGTCAACTTGGCTAAAATGGAATTGATTTTGGTAACAGTAGCAAAAAATGTTTGCTCTGTATTTTACCTTAAATCATGGGTGTGCTAGACCTCCTCAGTTGAGACATTGCTCTAAGATTATACGTCTGCATACCTATACAAATTTCTTCATTCTCCCTCTGGGACAACTACATTAATTTAGTTGAACAATTTTTCTCTGTGCATTCTTTTAGAATTTTACAGTAGAATCATAGAATCATAGAACCATAGGGTTGGAAGGGACCTCAGGAGATCATCTAGTCCAACCCCCCTGCCAGAGCAGGGTCACCTAGAGCAGGTTACACAGGAACACGTCCAGGCGGGTTTTGAATGTCTCCAGAGATGGAGACTCCACCACCTCTCTGGGCAGCCTGTTCCAGTGCTCTGCCACCCTCAGGGTAAAGAAGTTCCTCCTCATGTTTAGGTGGAACTTCTTGTGCTCCAGTTTGTGCCCATTGCCTCTTGTCCTGTCCCCGGGCACTACTGAAAAGAGCCTGGTCCCATCCTCCTGACACCCACCCTTTAAGTATTTATAAGTGTTGATAAGATCCCCCCTCAGCCGTCTTTTTTCCAGACTGAAGAGACCCAAATCCCTCAGCCTTTCCTCATAAGAGAGGTGTTCCAGTCCCCTAATCATCTTGGTAGTAACAATAATCCCTCTCTTGACAGCATGGCAAGTAACCAGTAGTTACAACTACATTAGTATTCTAGTTCGGATTAGGAGAGCGCTGCTAAAATGAATCTCCTTGTTGACCAACTTAACTTGCTTTGTTTCACATTGCTTAGTGGCCCAGAGCACATAAACAGGGTTCCTTTTGGGTAAAAGTTAGTGGATGATCCCTAGGACTTCAGCTGCTAATTGGTGTTCAGCATGTGGACAAGACTAGAGCTATTCCAAAAGCCCCTCTGAAATTCATATGGTGTGGATGCCAGGTCCTCACCACCAACTGTACTTGGCCGACTATCTTTGCTTCTGTTGTGCCATACCACTTAATATTGTTGATACAGCCAGTAGATTCCTGAACTGCCACTAAGCTGTAGCAAGTCAGGCATTGATTTCAAGAACAGAGATGGCCAAAAGGTAAAATTTCCTTTCATAAGAAAACCTACTGCTTTTGAGAAATGGGAGGAGAGTAATTGTGTGCATGAGCCTGTGGCAAGGTAATCAAGATGTTCACCTCTGTTGGGTATGATTTTACCTTCCTTTCAATGCTCCCATTAGAATAAGGGATATATTTTTGTGAAGAATCAGGAGAAACAAAGACTGCAGGATTTGTTGTAGCTTCTAGACCTGCTGTGGATTCCAGAGCTCATGGGCTCATGGTGACTACATTTTCAGTTTCTAGGCAGTGTGCTGTAGGAGGACTCTACAAGAGCTAACAACATTAAATCCCATGTGGCTTTAAATTTGATATTATACTAACTTATGGAAACATGATGGGTGATACCTGTTTTCTGACTTTTCTCAAACCTTCTGGATGAGCTATGTGCTCCAACCATAAGAGGAACAGTCATGGTAGATTCATTGCATAACAGTAAAATGTGCTTTTATTTCTCTTTTCTTCATTCTTGTTTATTTATTCTGACTTAGTATCATGCTTGAGAAAACATTCTTGCTATTCTTCAGAATTTAACATATAAGTTAATTCACAAGTTCTGTATGGCAACTCAAACAAAAAGAGGCATAGTATTCTAGTGTCTAGACATTAGATACCCAAGTGTCTAGAATAATTGATGCACCATTTACAACTTATCTTTAGAATAAATATGCCAATTTTTGGTTAGTTTCTCTCTTTTGAGAGAATGACTAGGCTGTGTGTTTCTCTGGAGGCAAGGGGAGAATCAGAGATAATGCTGATGCCATTGACACAACCGATAAAACTGTGTTGAATATCTGGAGGCACAGGGTTCAGAGCTTGTTGATGAATCTTTCAAGATTCTTCATGGTTGTACCCCATAGAAAATCTATTTTTCCACTATTCATTGTAAAAAATTGTTTCAATTAATTTTAATAAAACTCATGTTTTCAGTGAACATTAAAATCATTGAATTTATGGATGGGAATATTTGTGGAAAAAACATTTTGAAGTTAAAGAATTTTGAGAGAAGTTGAATTTTGAATTGGAATGGATAGGTTTTCTCACACCAAATGTAGTTCCAAATATTCATTTGGGATATACAAATAAAACTATTTGGTAGTGTTCATCTGAGCAAAAAAACCCCAAGTATTTGAATTTATAAAACTTGCACTCAAAAACATGAACAATGTGACATGAAATGTGACTCCATTAGTATAGAAATCACATAGATTAATTGATTTACAAAAAAAATCTGACGTTTTGAAGAAATTTTTAATCATAGAAAGATGATAAAGTAGCTAAACATTTATCTAGTTCATTGTTATACAAATGTATCTACAAACTTTTGCCTAAAATCAAAACTGCCACTATCCAATTAGAGAGTATTTAGAGCAGTAATAGCTACAATCCAGAAAAATGTATGGTTGAGAAAAACACAGAAGATGGATTTGGATTTGGATTGAGCTAACCTGTTAAATTGATGAATTGCCAAATCACAATCAGAAGAACGTTAAGGCTACCTGGACCCTGAGCTGCAATTTATCGTCCAAGAAGAATACTGTGTCTCCATCTGCTGGTCTGCAGTATAACCCTCTGCCTTTCAGGAGCTGGGGCGTAGTAACCAAAACCCAGAAGGCTTTTGTTCTCTCTTTTGTCGTCAGTGGGTAATTCATTTGAAAAATCTCATTCCCGATACTAAAAGGACTTTGAAAATGACAGTAACCAAAGGGACATAGTCCATAGTTTACAGCATAAACTAACTCTTTTATTCCATTATTTTGAAATCTGGCTTGTTAGCATGCCCATTTTCCTTTCAAAATGGGTTAGATTTATACCATTGGGAAAAAAACAATGAAAATCACTGATCCGATTCAAATTTGGAGAAAATTGCAACATTTCATTTCAGTAAAATCATTAAGAAAGGAAAGTGCTCAAAGAGTAAGAGCGATAATCAACAATTCAGAAAGATTAAGCAAAACCAGTATTTATTCAAAATGTGAGAATTTTAATACAGTGATTTGTACAGATTAAGGTATTAGGTAGAGCTATTAATAAGAAAAGATGTGTAAATATATCTTGACCATATCATAGGCTGATTCTGAGACACAAATGGACGTCTTTCACATGAAACAGAGTTTTGTTTGTGTTTGGATTCATCAAAAGCAAAGGTTTGGGTCATCAAAAGCAAAAATTATTATATTTAAATATATTTAAGTAGATTTCCTCTGTCAATGGCAGAATTTGTAGTGTCAGAGAGAACCCATTTGCCTTAACTGGAATGGTGAAGATATGCTTTTCAGAGAAGATACAAGTTGAAAATCCTGGTCCATGTCTCTGATTCTGAAGGGGAATTCATATCTAGGTCTTCTGTATCTTGGAGAATTTTCAGACCCGCTTTCCAACCATTATACAGTTAATCTGGTTTAATTGATATTTGTTTCTGAAAACTAACAGAACAGCTTCTTAGAGGAGATTTTGTCCCAGTGATTAGTTATCCAGGCTACTTGGGGATAAGGGAGACCAATGCACTAGTCTCTGCTGGATATAGAACAGATCAAACTTCCATGTGGGTCCCTTTAATCACAGCTGTCAGTCATAACTAGGTACTCTTCTGGTCAGTCTTTTTTGCATAAAAGAGTTTCAGGGGAATTCCCTTTTACCCCTTTTTTGTTTGCTCTGGAATACAAAATCCAAACTGACAGAATTTTTCATGAAATGAAATTCTGGTTGTCACTGCTATGTATCAGTCAGAAGATTTCACTCATTCATGAGTTTCCTCTTGAATAATAGTTAAAAAAAACACAGAAAGGTTGGAATATAATTACTATTTTTCAGATGTATGAAAACTATGTTAACTAGAAGTTATGAAAGTTTATAGGCATTGTAATCACACTGTAGTGAAAGGGAATGACTTAGTGATTTCACTGAGATTAAAACCTTCAGCAGATATTTTTATTCTGATTTTTCACTTAGATTTATGATTTGCCCTTGTGCCAGGGCCTTGATGTCAGAATGAGGTTTTGGATCAAATTGTCAGCTGGCATAAGCAATGTAGATCCATATCATTTTACATTTATTGCAAGAAAACAACTTATGGCAATAAAAGAGTGTTGTAAGATACAGTAAAAATCAAAAGCTGTCGTGAAAGTTTACTGAATAATTTTCAGTGCAAAGCTCGGCTGAAGAAGTAATGAATTAAAATGTCCCATTTACAGCTGCTGCAGTTTTAAACAATGAAAGCTACTGTAGTTTTTCATAGCAATGAAGTTATTATATGAAGCAGATGTGTCTGTAGTGACACTGCTAACACTGATTTCAAGTCTGTCACAGTTGTGCAGAAGTAGCAAAATTACAATTTTGCTTATTGAAAGAGTAGGATACCTAAAGTGAAGTTAACGGTAGTTTGACTAAATTGTATGTTACAACTTCATTTTTTTTATTAAATATATGATTGAGGTGTTTTATGTACTGTTTATCACTGCAATAAAAAGGTAGTCAGAATGAACTTCTCTGGGCTGTTAGATTGCCTCTTATTAGCATTGAAACTATATTTGCAACACATTATCTTAGGCTATTTTTTTTTTTTTTTGTATAAGGAAATTGCCGTCAAAGCATCGTTAATCTGATCTGAATTAGATTATAATTGGAGTCCTTATGAATGGGAATTTAAAATTACTCTGTATTGTCATACAGTAACAATACATTATTAGGATATTAAAAGTAGTTGGCAGCAGTATCATAAGAGTATGTTTTGTATTAACACTTCGTGCAAAGTTAACTGTTCATTTTTTTATTTGCATGTCTTTCTTGTGTCTTCTTTTATAATAAACTGCAGAAACGTCAGTGCATTAAAGGTTTTTCAGCTTTAAAAATGCATCACAGGTTAAGATATAGCTTTAAAAAGGAGTCCATCCAAAGCCTTTTGAAGTCAATTGAAAGACTGTGACTTCAATGAGCTTTGGATGGGGCCCACAATGTGCTTGTTGCAAAGTAACAGCTGTGCAGGCCTTTGTTTGCAGGAGAATCAGAAGTCTTACATTTGATGGTTGGGATACAGTGAAAAGCAAAAAGGAAGAAAGATGGAGGCAAAATAATACATAGCATTTAAAAATGGAAATGAATGCTGTTTGTCTTAATTAGGAGATGCATCATAAGCCTTTGGCTTTCATTATTCAACTGAAAACATTTAAACAAAAAGCATCTGAAGAGGTCAGGATGTTTCTGTGAAGTTTTTGCAGAAGGGCATATGAGCACTGTCTTGCAACCAAAAGGGAGTAACATCTTCACAGTTCTTTGATATACAAATGAAGAAGAATGGCAGATCAGTTGATTTTATATTTTTTTTCTCTAAAGTGTACATTTGGGGGGGGGGGGGGGGTTTACTTATAGTTTACAGCAGAAGGAGGTACCAATGACCCAGAACTCAGTTTCTTGGGGGGTGAAATGCAAGTACTTTTTCATGTAATATATGATTACGTAGTTGGTAACCTTTAGAAATAGTTAAGATGGCAAACATTGGCATAATGCAGTCAGTTCTATGCACAGTGAGTGGAAATAAATGTGAGAAATCAACATTGTGAGATAAAATCTACTTGAATAGCTAAATAGATTTGCCAACTGATGCTTACTAAAATCTTGTGTGCATATGTATAGTGCACATGTATATAATGCACATATCTATAATGCACATAAAAGTGCATATATATATATACACTTTCAAAAAATATATTGTAACTACGTAAAGATCAACTGCCTCCTGGCTGTCATTTGCTACAGTGTTTCCTTAGGCTTTTTAATAACACAACAACACTACATTTATTTTAACTTTTGTGTTGTGATAACTATCTCCATTATTTCTGTTTCACTCTATACACAAGACACTGCGAGGAGGCAGTGTCAGCAGCAAATGCAGCTGTTCAGCTGTTATTTGGGCTGTTGGTGTACATTTCAGCTGAACGAAATTAAAAAGGAAAGGTAGAGGCAGAAAGGAAGAAAAGTTGAGGCACTGAGACCACTTCCCTGCTATTAGAGGGAACCTATCATATAATGCCTTAATAAAAGGATCGAGATCTATCCAGTACATTTTTTGCCATCATTGCTCTACTTGAAGGATGGTTCTAGTTGCTCCTTGCTATAAACCTGTGAGATGTCTTTTAATTACCAAATTAATTTTACTCTTTTAATTGCCAAAATAATTTTACTCCTGGCCAAAACATACCAGTTTATTCTTCTGACAACATCAGTTGTAGCACTTACCCTTAGTGTTTACCAATGCTGTATTTCTGATGGCAGCATATACATCTATCTCAGCCTCTGTTTTGTTAGGATAAGCAAAGAAACCTTTTTTAGCATGCTGACATATTTCTTGCTTATTACATAGTTGTTTTCTATAACTTCTGTAGTTTGAGTTTCTTCTTTATTTTATTGCGCATAGGTGTATATGGTATTCCAGATAAGGTCTTACCCATACATAATCACTTCCGTGTCTCTTCTGGAAATACCTTGACTGCTACACCTCCACCTTACATTTACCTTTTCTTTGCTGCATCACAATGGGTGTATACAAACTCCAGAACACTTGTGCCCTGCAGCACATCACACAGTGGTCTTGGCCTCTTTGTAATTCTGACTAAATACCCAGCCAGAGTGCAGTTTAGATGTAACTGGTAGCACTACTGCTAATAGCACATCTGTGGGCTAAGGACAACTCTTGCTACCTTGTTATCAACCTCTCTGGAAATTGCATTTTCAGATAAATGCTTCTAGCCCTTATGGCTGTAAAGAAAATCTTCCAAATGGTAGCTTAATCTAGACCCATGTAAGGACAAGCATGCTGTGGACATGAGCGTAGAACTGTGGATGTTCCTGTCCTCTTAATTTTTATTAACTTTGAAGGCAAAAATTAAAGTCTTGATGGGCTTATGTAAAATACATTGATAACTGCCTAGTCAAACCACGAAAGAAATGAGAATAGCAAACAGTTGGCTTTTACAGAGTCCTGGAGGTTTTGTCCACTGAAATTTTACAAAAACAAAAGAAAATACAGCCGCTACTCCTGTTTTGACTGATCAAATGTTAGTATTTTAGGAGGTGCCTCAAAAATAATGGCTTCAAGCCTTTTTATGATGATATTTAAACCTTTTGAAAAACTTAGTTTTGTTTGGGTTGAACTGAATTACGGAAAATTTTTGGATCTCTCTTCTTTTCTGTGTGCTCCCAGCATCTTGTTGAGTATTGCTATTCAGTCAAATGTATAATCCCAAAAGAATATATTAAAAGATGTATATACTTACCAGAAGCACAGGAGTACTTTGTCTGGATAAATCAGCAATACAAATTTAAGAAAGATTGTACTGTGCAGAGCATGTGATCATTACAAACACTTTGACGCTTTGCGGATTTTTGGCTAATGTTTCTATTAAAGGACAGCACTATTTCTTCATTTGTTACCTGAGCTGGAGAGGAAATATTAACTTTCTCTACAATTGTTACAATGTTTCCTTACGTTTGAGAGACAAATCATATACTACAACATGCATTTCCCCACTTCTGAGCTGATTGCTTCTACTCCTTTGTGACTGCAGCAGCACAGGGGAAGGTATAATGCTAAGTTTCTTCTTCATGCGACGTTTTAAAAGATTATTTTTTATGACAAGATTTTCTTTTTTTCTTTTCCTCTCAGCTTTGGGTGGCTAAAGATGTCAAAGGCAGGAATACTTTAAGAGTTTTATTTGTTTCATGTTACAAATATCTTACTGTAAGTACGTCCTGTAGTAATGTGCTTCTAAGCTTTTTAATGTATTATCAATGCCAGCCTAACTCTTGGATAACTTCTCTGCAGCTAAGACTTGAAATAACGAGCTTCTTAGAGCATTGAATCAGGGCAAAAAAAGTATTGGAAATTCCATTGTGAATATTGTTCTTGCAAAACAGTCTTGGCTCTCTGTAATTTAGTAAGAGTATGAGGCAGTTTCTTTGATCTTAATGTTTAAATGTCTCTAAAGAAAACTTTGTTTAGTTGTTTTGTTTTGTTTTGTTTTGTTTTTTCATTTACACTTAAAGTCATTGTCTTTGTTTTCCTGTTAAATGTTCAATAGAAAATTAATGTGTTTTGGGTCAGGCACATGTGCATCTATTTGGCCTTGCATTATTTATTAATAGAGTTTATTTATTTATTTTTTACTTTCTAAACAAGAAAAAAATGCTTTTTCCTGTGAGACGTATTCTCCAAGTGGATTAATATTGTTTATTCCTTATGTTTAGTGGGGAGACAGATACATATGTAAGAACCAAAGCATCTAAGTTCAGTGGAACTTTAAGACATTCATATATATTAAGGCCCAATACACAAAGAAATTTAGAAAATGGAATAAAGTTGAGGCATCCGGGAGCAGAATTCAGTGTAATTTTTTACAGCAAATGTAGTTTTACTTGACCCAGAAGCGGGATTACAATACCCTGCACATCAAAATGCAGACAGCTAAGCCAATGTGGAAGGAACGTTCAGGGAACAAGTGTTGCTGGAACAACATTATACTTGGACAAACATCTCCCTGATCTGCTGTGGTGTGTAGCTACTTAAGTTCAGGGTTTGCGGCACTCTCATGGACTTGAATGCCAATGATGTGCACTGTGATTTCACTATCATAGAATCATAGAATCATTTAGGTTGGAAGAGACCCTTGGGATCATCGAGTCCAACCATCAACTCCACTCTACAAAGTTCTCCCTTACACCATGTCCCTTAACACCACATCTAAATGAGTCTTAAACACATTCAGGGATGCTGACTCCACTGCCTCCCTGGGCAGCCTATTTCAGTGTCTAACCACTCTTTCTGTGAAGAATTGGTTTTTTTTTCCTAATGTCCAGACATGGGTCCATGTCTTTTCAAACAATGGAAACATTAGTTACTCACGTGTTGTACAGGAGTCTCGGGATTAGAACAGTTGCCTGAGAACCAGGAGACATAGGTTTTAGATGTAGCTGAAGGAACTACAGATTGCTTTTCTGGATTACTGCTAAAATAGCATTTAAGACCTACAGCAAGTTCACTTGACTTCACGTGGGTCAACTATCAGTGGCTTCCAGCTGCCACCTCTAAAGCTCAGTTCAAAATCTTGCCCAGTATCAGTTTTTTTGGGAACTTGGAAGATGAGGGACATGCACAACACTTCAAAGGCATGATGGGAGCATATATAAGTAATATAGATGTTGAACATGGTGACACTGACAATTTGTTTTGACTCTCACACTTGTCTGTGTTTAAAACAAGGAATAGCCATTTGCTTAGAGATGTGAAATGTTTTCCTTTACATTTTAGGAAATTAAAAGCTTTTGATTCCTGTTGCTTTCATCACTTGTAGATAGTTCCTTGACAATTCTGGGTGAATGCTGAGCTTTGAAAGGTGGCCACTGCAAATCTGCTATCAGAAGAATCTGCTACTGGCTCCTAGAGAATTCATGGGAATGCTACTTGCTGGGCAAATTTTCAGGGTTAATTGCATTTGTGCAATCTTAGAGTTCATAGCTGAGGAAACCAAATAGAAATGATGTTTCAGTAGAAATGTCAACCCAATACTTGGCTTGGAAGCATCCTGATACAAAATATCTCATCAGACCAACAGGCTGCTTCCTAAAACAATTTCTGCTTTGCCTTCCTGAATACTACAAAACATACATGAATCCTGTAGGCACATCAGAAGGTTAGGTAATGTTATATCAAAATAACTGAGGGAAGTAAACTGAAAATTTAAGTGTATTGCTTTGGTAAATTTTATAGAAAACAGGGACACACAGAACATTTTTCTATATCGTCATTGAGTGGATGGTGAATACAGAAAGAAATGTCACATACATACCTGGGTTACAACAATACAGAGAAAGGTTACAAGTATTATTTTGAATTATATGCATTAATAGGTCTGATGATTTTTCTGATGATCCCTAACTACAGAAACAGGCTGTGTTTTCATCACTGCTGAGATCAGACTGCTGGAACATTTGAGTGACTATATACTAATTATCTCTCTAGTGTCCTACCTGTTCTTGAGCTGGTGACGCCACTCTTTTTTTTTGCTTTCATTGCACTTCACTTTTCTGTCTTTGAAGATGTATAAGTTGAAGTCAAAATAGAGGGACAAATTTCTTTTACTTTATTGCCTACTATGTAAACAAGATTTTTTTTTAGATCAATAATAATTTAATAAATGTGTTATAAAATACTTAAAATAATGATTTTTACCAACAGCAAATAAAACCTGTTTTCATACAGTTATTAGTTTCATCACCAGAAAAGTTACATAGAGCAAAAGAAGGATGCCAGGGTGTGCAGAAATTGTGCTAAATGTCTTGGATCTTAATAGAAAATTATGTTTTTCCAAGGATTTCTGTGGGTTTTGTCAAATTTCAACAGAGAAATAGTTTGTGGACCCTATTTTCTGTGTTCAGTGTCTAAGAGCTGTGTTACAAGATGCAGTAAAGAAACAAAGCAATGGATTTTGACCAATCTGACTTTTACAGCAAATAAGACTATTTGTCAAGACTGCTGTCTTGACAGCAGACAAGTTACAGCACAACTAAGATTCCTTATGTCATGTTGTACCTTCTTCTGTCAAACTTCGACTCCATTGATTATACCTAGGTTCAGGATAAAACTGCACTATATCTACGCTAGATCAACAATAGAAATAAAGATTCAGGGACAGGATTACTCTTAGTATTTTCCGCTAAGCTCCAGGACTGCTCCATAATTTCAACTATACGTTCTTATTAATTAATTGGTTCATCAATTCCCTTAGAGTTAGTTACAGTCACTTCTATGCAAGGTTCTGTTCAGCTAAGCTTTCGGATTTGTTTGTGGTCAGACACATGGAGCCATGTCAAAAATGAGAGATATTTAACATTTAAAATTGCCAGTAAAAATTATATTTCAAATAATTTTCCAAATTCATTGAGAAGCCATGTAATTTTGAAGTAATGGAAAGGTTGTTTAATGATTAAGATTTTGGTTCTAATAAGCTCAGTACTTTGATGGAAATACTGCACCAGGATTCTCAAATAAGCTGTTTCTTTCTAAACAAATAGCTGAATGTGCAGATACTGATAAAGAGGGAAATCCCAGTTTTTTTCTGCACATACTAAAGTAAAGAATTAAAAAGATATCTCATACTTTCATTTAAATGATGTGTTTTACCGAGCTTTGATATTAATGCTGTTCAGATAGCACCATTATATGCTTTTCTGTGAATACCAGTTAAGACTGGCTTTCTTTACAGAATGCAACCCACAGTTTTAACGCATTTTTAAAATAGTTCAATTTACTCCAAAATACAGCAATTACTTTTAAGCCTTTACATGATTTGAAATTTGAAGGTAAATAAAGGTCATGGGTTGAACAATACCAAATACATAGTACCAAATGGAGGCTAATGGTGACCCCGTAGAGCACTGAAGACGGATTGAATAATGGTTCTTTTGCAGCAGACCTTACTTTTAACCAATACTGGACCACTCATCTTTAACCAGAAAAAATGCAAGACTTACAGAGCTGCTACTATGCAGTAATTGACTTTATCTTGACTGTCTTCAGCCATTTTATAGGATTCAGTTCAGTCTTAGAATACTCTCTTATTTGCCCAGAAAGGGCAGAATATCTAAAAAGTGGATCTCAACCAGAGAAATTCTTAGGATTTCCCTTCTTATATTGAAATAATATCCATGGTGAAATCTGCGACCTCCTTTACTTCTGGAAGACATTCCTATGACTTTTAACTGCAATGGACCCTAGCTTCCTATAGGACGTAGCTAAACATTTCTGCAAGTTACTTACAGTCATCTGAAAAGGATTCACACATATTAAAATGTTTTATACTGAGAAAAAAATAAATAAAATTTTTAAAGTCTACGCTTTTGATAGTTTTGATTCCAATCTGATGTCAGTTTTTCACCATCCTAAATATCTATCCTATCTAACAGGACAAATGTTATCTCCAAGAGCGGGAGAACTCTTGTAGTAAGAAAAGCATTCCTGCAAAGCCTAGTTTTCCCTCATCTATTTTCTTTATCAGGTTTATTCTCATGCACAATCTGAGTAAGTTTTCTAACTGATGGGACAGAGTGAAATGAGGAAAATTGCTGAACACAGAAAATAGTGTTAAGGTTGCAAACCTTTGGCACTTTCCTCGATTCTGGAAAGAATTGAAATTAATTGTAAAGGGCAAAAAAATTGACTCTTTTTTCCATACACTTAGTAGAACACTTTTTTCCCTGTGTTATTTGTAGTACTAACTATTTGGATCAATGGATTGCTAATTAGAAACTGACTTTGGAAGGCTGCAGCACGCTTCTCAATGATTCATGTGTTTGCATTGATTTTTGCATAAAAGCAAAATCTAGCTGTACTATTTAGCACTTAGAAATTGGTCCTCAATGAACTATTTGGAGCTTAATATGCTTGATAATACTTGGAAGCTCATTATTGTGTTTTTATCATTATTTCTTGGATTAAACTATATCCATACACACATATGTATATATACACAACACTCACACTCACATACGGAGTTGTATGAAGCCAGAAGACAAGGTAGGCAGCAGCTTATGGCAGCAGACTGTACGCTTCATCTATGCCAATCATGGGGCCTGGCTTTCTAGGCTGAACAGCAGATCTTTGTTTCCTGCTTTATACAGCCATCTTCCTCTCCGGCTGTTCCTAACACTGAGTGAATAGGCAGGGTGTAACCTAGGGATGTGCAGCTCCCTAAAGAAATGATAGTCACTTTTCTGTCTGTCTGTCCTTCGAGAAGGTGTAGGAGCAAAATCTCCTCTGACACCCATCCTTTTCAATGCTCTGCTGCTGCTTATCCCAGTAGAAGCAGGTCTTGCCTCTGTGGGAGGACAGGATACTACAGGCCTTCCTATCAGGGAACAGGTAGTAGATGAAGACAGGTCCATGGGTGACAAGCAAAGGGTGGCAGGTGGAAGTCCTGTGCTTCAGGAAAGTGAGGAAGAAGAAGATCACCCATGAAAAGGGGCAAGCTCTCAGAACAGCAGGAGAGGAAAACAGCTGTCACTACCCTGATCCACAGCCCCACTAAAACCTCACTTAGCTTCTCCAGACTTTTTAGCCTTCTCAATCACTTTGCACCCAGAATATCATGGACCTTCATTGACCTCTGAGTTGCTATCTCCAGTCTTACTCCAGAAACCCTATTCTCTCCCCCCACAACCCATCTGTTCTGTCCGCTGAAGCCTCCACTGAATCTTTTTAGCCTCTTTCTCCCATCTGCTGTGACCCATATTGCTGCTTCCATAAAACTGATTCTGCCTACACTACTGAGAAGCCTTCAACTGAGTTAGCATATACAATATGGATTGTTGGTGTCATATGGCCTATATATGTATGTGTCTATAAATAGATTTATTGTCTGGATATGCAGCCAGCAGTTCAGCCAAGGTTCCTGTGAACATTCGTAACTTTTTGTCCATGAATATTTAAAATATAAATTTAGGCACCTGCTAAAGTTCCTTGCAAAACTGGGGAACTAATATCCAGATGGTTAGTTACAGGATTGGTATCTAAGATTCAACTTCATTCTCAATCTGTGGACATATTTAGGGCTATTGGTGATAGATCTTTGCTTCCACATCCATGTAATGAATGCTGAAAGCAAGTTTTTGCACTGAACTGCCAAGGTTGCCCTGACTATTTTATCATATCTTAATTTACCACAGTCAGGAGATTACTGGAAAATTTATTTTTTTCACTCAATTTTTCAGTTCTGCTTTAAATTTTCCAGTATGTAAATCTACATTTCTTGATGAGAACAGATTTTCAATTTCAAATTTCTAACACATCTGAACTCTTTGAAAAGGATAGCAATCAATCAATCAGATTGACCATTCAGCAAATCTTTGAAGCAAAATGCTTGTATTGTAGTCAATCCAGATTTAGTTTTCAATATTAAAAATTATTTCTGCCTTTTCCTTGTGACTAGTACGGAACCTGCACTAATCCAGAACAGTATCAATTAACCACAGACACCGAACTGTAAGAGCTACTTTAGCAGACAAGTGGAATTGGACTAATTATCATACAAGGTTACACAGAAGGAAAAAAAGACATGCAGTCTCTCTAGGAGAATTATAAGCCTGTGATGGCCCCCTCCCTTTGCTGCAATTATCTCCAAATCACACCTGCCAAGCTGTAGGGAAGCATTCCCATGGTTTGTGGCTGAGAACACAGTCAGATAAACTGTTGTTTTAGTTCGATTTAAAATCCTCCATACCTTCACTTGTTTCAAAGAATGCTATACTATAACTATTTCTGCAGTAAAAGAGACACTCTAAGTATAAAAATCACATTATAAATTAGTTGGTGGGTTTTGGTTTTTTGTTGTTTTTTTTTTATTAACAAGCTGTAGGTTGAGTTACTGAGATACCATTGAAAGACTTCAGAGACTCAGACGATTCCTACTGTCATGGCTAAACTCAGATGCCTTTCCACCCAGATTTGAGAATGTAGTTCCTCTGTTGAAGGAGGAGACTAGGATCTAGAGAGGGATCTACTGAAGCATTTGTGCCGAATGAAGTACCTGATCAGTTTGTAAGTGAGAAGTGTAAATAAACGAATGAAATTTCAAGGCCTAAATCTTTGGAGAGATAGCTGAGTTACATCTCAGAAGCAAAATGGCACCTCTTTTAATTGGGATTCTCAGTTAGCCTAGACTATAAGTCCTCTTTTTCCTGGAGGTCATGAGAGAGCAGTCCTTTTCTTCACCCTCAAAAGTTTGGCATTCTGACATGTACCTTGGAGAAGATGGGTTGTAGAACCTGGGAGAAAGAGCTCCATCATCCTTGTGAAGTACCCTTATCACAGTTTTATAAATGTACTCTTGCTCACAATGGTTATACCTATTTAGATTTTTTTTTAAAGTGGTGGGACCGGAACTGTGGGATCAAGTGTCCAAATTTTTGTGGTAGCTGATTTCTGATGTTAAGAATCCAATTGTCTATGCCTGCACTAAATTGCTGATAAGTCTTTCTGATGTTCTTTTAGAAGATGGAAAAATAAAATGTGTACAAATTATTTGAAAATAACAGAATTTAGAGAAAGTCATTTGCAAGATCATTAACAGAAAATGTTTATTTTCTTGAAAGAAAATTGTGTTAATTGCAATTGCTCTCATTCATTGTGTCTGTCTGCTTCGGTAGATGCAAAGACAGTGAGAGGGCAGTGCTGTATGCAAGCCGTCAAACTCAATACATGGGAGAAACAAAATGACAGCAGCTATTTGTGTGATTGACTCTCACATGATCGTGCCATGTCCAAGCTTTGGATCTTAGCTGCACAGTCCAGATGGTACCTAATGGAAAGCCAACACTTCGATCTTCAGCACTGGCTCAGTGTTTCTAGAGATCTATAGCTAAATGACTGGATTAAAGTTTTGAGATTTCTGTTTGTGGTCACAAGATGGACTAAG
The DNA here is from genome assembly GCA_947846985.1 of Fratercula arctica. Classification (NCBI taxonomy): domain Eukaryota; kingdom Metazoa; phylum Chordata; class Aves; order Charadriiformes; family Alcidae; genus Fratercula; species Fratercula arctica. The sequence continues at coordinate 40,589,283 of CANTUZ010000002.1, forward strand.
GCACATCTGGAATCTGAGAGCTGACATGTAGACATGCTTACTATTTAATTATTCTAAAGAATAATTATCAGAGGTAGAGTGAAAGACGGAAAAGATTAAAGTAAAGAACGCTGGATTTTGAGTTGCTCTTGAAAAAAATAGAGAGATTTAATCTCAGTTATTTTTAGTAAATTATCAAGACCCATTTTCATTGTAACATAATTATCTTCAATACGTTATTTTACAATGGTATTACACATACTGCACTGTTCATACAGTATTAACCTAAATATAAATGTTTATGTTAATTGAATCCATGGTGCCAGCAACTTTTAAAACAGTCTTACATTAGACATGATCTAATCGTCTCTGTTATATTGACTGCTCTCTAAAAATGAGTTTGATTCTACCATTAAGCTATTTCAGTGATTCATGTCAGAAATGCCCAATAGAAGCCAAGGGGTATTATTGAAAAAAGATCCTTTCTTCAGTTTTCATGTGACTAAGTTAGTTCAAATAGAAAAGAATATCGAAGTCAGAGTAGGGGCTGGGCCTATAATTTTATCATTTATAATATCCTGTACTGTTATCAGGCCTTGTATATGGCTTTTTGGTTTTGGGGTTGTTTTTTTTTGGGGGGGTGGTGGTGGTGGAATTGCTGAGAAAAGCACACTTGGAAAAGTGGCTTACAATGTAGGGTAGAGAGAAGCATACCTGATAGTGTCATCATATGCCCGTTGGAAGCTATCCTGAGAATTCGCTATGTCCAGGATGATATCTGGAGCAAGGTAAGGAAGTCCATCACAGCCAAAGATGAGAGAACAGTTAAACAGTGTGAACAATCAAGATTCCAGTTTTCAGTCACTCGCCCTATTTTATTTGGCAGTGTAGATGTACCTAGTGTACCTGGAAAGGTATGACAAAGTAAAGATGGTCTATATGGGATCAGCTACCAACCCAGCTTTCCTGTCATGCTGTTTCTCCAAGGACATAGGGAAATTCAGGATTTAGAGAGTATGTATAATCGTGCCCCTTAGATATAAGGCTTAGGGATATGTTTTCAGTGGAAATTGGAGTGTAGTGGAAAGAGAACTGATTTTGCTTTACCTGGGTTACTTCAGGTACTCACAGCCTTGCTGCAGCAGATGACAACCCTCTGCAAAGCATCATACTGGAAAATAAAACAACTGGCAATGGGTTCCTGCAAACTTTTATGTTTATCGAATTGCTTTGAACTGTAAGACAAGGCTTGGGCTTTGTCTTCATTTATTTTTTCTTACATCATTCCTCTTTCAACAAATCACAGACAGTCACAGACAGGCTTTTACCAGGATATCTAGGGATTCTCTTTTTTCCAGATAGTGTTGTCATAGCTGCTTTTTCAGCCAGAGCACTAAACTAACTGTGTGCTAGTTTTTCTTTAAGGGAGAGAACGAATCGGAAGGACTGAAAAACTGAAGCAGGGGCAGACCTGTTATTCATATACACTCCCCTTTGTTGTCCCTCTGCATGCTCACAAAAATCCATGTTTTCCTTTTGAATCCATGCTTCATGCCCTTGTCCTTCATCTCTGGTCCTCTGGGTTTTCAAAATCTTCTCACCTGTTGCTCAAAACATAGCATTTACACTCATTCCTTCCAGTGTGTGAACTCTTCATGGTGAAGCGTGTCAGAATAAACCACAGATGTATTGCTTCTTTGTGTGGATACAATCTACTTGATATATATCCTCTGAAATATATGTCTGTAGACTTATGGGAAAATTAATAAAACAGAAATTAAAACTGACAGCTTTGAAATGATTTGCTACCCTTAGCATATGGACTACCTCACATGAACACTTTACAGGATTTGTATCAGGATTATGGACAGTAACTCAATGGGGGATAACTTCTGAACTATATTCCTAAATCTCATTTGACAGGTTTTGGATGCTGTATAATTCTTACAGTATTATAATGTCACGCCAGTGATGCTACAGTCATCATTAAGATAGTCCTTTCATTCTTAGTGCTAATTTTGTTTTATAATTGCTTTTGCAGTGAAATTTCGTATGCTTTTTCTGAGCAGACAAATGAGCTTCCTTAAAAAAATTAAATGCTTCATTCTCCACCAAGACACATTTTGAAGATCCATTTTCCTCAGAAATAGGCAGCTATATCTGGAGAGAGAAAAAAACAACAACAATGCTTTATGCTCTGAGCTTTTAAATGTATACTAATGATTTACAGTATCAGCTTTGGCACCATTATAAAAAAATACGTTAGAAAGTAAAGATGTGGAAACAGCATTAATTTTATTAGGATTCTAAACTAATTTACTTGCAGTATTCATATACATCAAGAATCTTATGTCTTTAAGGGAGCGAATGAAAGATTAGGACAGGTTTAATTACAGAGAGCAGACTCCACATCCAAATCCTAGAGCAGTGGTTAAGGCATTTTCTTGGAATACGATAGCAATTTAACCCAGAATACTTGTCTACTGGTGAGCCTGGTTGATATTTCCTGCAGCTGTTGCCACTTTTCAGTCCTTGCAATTTACTGTTCTCTGGGAAGTACCAGAAGTATGAGGGAAGAGATGGGGTGAATATCAAAGTTCTTCAGCCAGAGCAGCCACAGCCTGATGTGAGAGCAGGTAACTTGAAGTGAAGCAAAGATTGCTTACTGTGGAATGAAAGCACAGTCTTCCTTTCCGCATAGCTGTAACCATTGTTGCTGACTTAACCTCTCTGGTTATATCTTCTTGAAGAAATCAGGTATTGCCACTGGTTTGGTGTAAGGATGGTGGATGTCTTTGAGCTTTGATAGCTGTTTCTACCTCACGTATCACAGCTCTTTGCTGATAGGAGCCTTCATTTGCATGTGCTTCTACTCATTCTGTAAAATGCACCAAGCATGTTTGACAGTTACTCTTGCTCCATGCTTGTGCTCCAGATAGAGGCTAGAACTAACTTTGCAGGGTATAATCTGTGCTCTGTGCTGTTTGGAATACCTTTGTTCCAGAGTGTGCATCTCCGTGATTGTTAAAATTTTCTAGAAACACATTTTTACTTTTCTGGAGATAGATTGTTGCTTTCAGAGACTAGCAATATCTGCTTTCAAGCTATGTGCTTTTATGATTATGAAATATACTTGTTTCTTCACTCCAGATGCAATAATTTTATAGTTAGTAAATATAAATATAGCTAGACAACATATAGTTGATTTCAATAAATGTGATTTTCTTTATGTTGGTGAAATTCCAGCCGTTGTTCTGTATTAAAGTCAAAACTGATTATGAAGCTCAAGCAGAAGGACTGGGTGAGCATAAGGGAGAAGGAAAAGCAGCCTTCCTCAGGTCACATGCAGTAGCTGAACCAGTTCATGGAAACTACATCCAAACTGTGCAAGAGTCTCTGCCAAGAAGAGATTAGGAAGTTCTGCACAGCAATGAATACTCCAGCTCTATGTGTATTCTCACTTTCTGTTCAGAGCCATCGGCATAAGGAATTTCAGTGAATTTTGGCTGCATACAATGTAGTCTATGCTAGTCCCATAGGAATTCCCATTGATCACACGTGTAGCATACATGTTATCTTCTAGCTTGTTTGTTTTGTTGTGGAAGTATATTTGAACACATGTGAAAAAAAGTGCATTTTCAAATACATGGCTCATCACAAAAAAGTGAAAGTGGCATATAGGGGGTTAAGGGAATGATGAGGCAAAAAACTGCAGTGCCAGCAGAATTCCCCAAAGGGTAAACAAAACTCTTAACTGTTGCAAACAATAAATTGTCAATACCTTGTAGAAGCAGTGGATAATGAAAAGTTATAATGCCTATAGTTAGTACCCTCTTTAAAAGAATTTACACAGGATATGAAATTAAATTCTGTGCACAGTTCTCTTAATTTGTCCTTAATTAAACAATACTCCATAAATGGTGCATTCAGTGACCAAATGTTCAGAGACAGCAAAATGGTGGGTCCCAAGCCATTAGGAATGAAATAAAGTCAGTCCCCTGAGAGCCTGCTAGAATCTGGTCTATCTAAGTGACAACTGATGGTTTAGGAAAGATAATTAACTTTGCAATTACAAACTGCAGCTTTCACCAATGCTGTTTCTTTCAGTATTCTCTTGTAAATTTTCTACTATTTTTACAGTGAGATAAAATGCTTTCTAAAAATGCTGAGTTCATAGGGATTCATTTTTCCTACACAAATACAATTTGAATATTTTATTTTAAAGAATTCAGATCAATAAGTATATCTGCAGTTATTTTATAAATTAAAAAAGATAAATGTTATTTTTTTATGACTGTCAAGATTTCTTTCTTAACTTTAAAGGTAAAAGGGGCATGCTGCATCAAACAAATTTGTTTTTTTCCTTTGGTAGCAAATCCTGGACCTAGCAAACCTAAATTAGGTTTGTTCTTTAGCCATGTAGACTGAAATTCTCTTCAGTATAGAGAACATCAGTTCTAACCTACTAATGTGCCTTCATATTGCTAAAAAATACCTGCATCGAAAGGGGATTGCTATTTGAATCCATATGTCTGTACCCTTGATTATCTTTACCATAATGTCTCCTAGCATGTAAATCAGTGTATTTTCATGCTGGCATACATGTCATGAAATCATCAAATACCCCAATATGCTCATACTTACATGTGGAAGTATCGGTGTGCTGATATGATATATTAGGACATGATGAAAACGTTTAGCTTAGAGGGTGTAATATTATGTTTGATTGTAGTGTTTCATTGAGACTCTAGATGTCTGTGTACTGAACAGAGTTCCAGGTAGGTATGGACACAGGCCAGCAAAAAAACAGAATTAGGACCTAAATTTCATGAAATATGCACGCAGACTGGGGAACAAACAGGAGGAACTGGAGCTCTGCACCCAGTCAGAAAGTTGTGATGTCATAGGAATAACTGAAACACGATGGGACAGCTCAGATGACTGGAGGATTGTGATGGATGGCTGTAGGCTCTTTCATAAAGACAGGCAGGGAAGAAGGGTAGGAGGAGTCACGCTCTACGTTAAGGAAAACCTTGAATGTATAGAATTCAACTACGGTGATTGTGGAAGCCCTATCAAATGCCTCTGGGTCAAGATCAGAGGGATCATCTCCAAGGGGGATATTACAGTAGGCATCTGCTACTAACCTCCAAACCAAGACGAACAGGCCAACGAAGCATTATGTGGGTCATTTAAGCAAGCTTCAGTTCAACAGAACCTGGTTCTTATGGGTGACATCAACTACCCAGACATTTGTTGGAAGAGCAATACAGCAGCTCACATGTCATCCATCAAGTTCCTGGAATGCACAGAGGACTGCTTCCTCATACAAATGTTAGATGTGCCAACCAGGAACTAGGTACTGCTGGACTGGCTACGCACAAACCAAGAAAACATGCGTTGTAGTATCTTGGTTAGTGATAGCCTTGGCTGCTGTGATCGCAATATTGTGATATCTGAGATCCTGCTGAGCACACTGAAGGTTAGTACAAAGACAAAGGTTGTAGATTGTAGAAGAGCAAACTTCAGCTTGCTCAGAGATCAGCTGGGAGGGATTCCATGGGAAACTTCTATGGAGGGTAGAGGAGCTAGTGAGTGCTGGGAGTTTTTCAAGAATACTCTCATGGAAGGACAAAACCAGTTCATTCCCTTTGAAGGTAAGGGAAGTAGGTGGGGCAAGAGACCCCTTTGGCTTAACTGTGAGCTTCTGAGTCTGCTCAAAACCAAAAGAGAAGCATACCAGAGATGGAAGGGTGGAATGAATACCCATTGAGCACTACAGGGGCGTTGCCAGGACATGCAGAGATGCAGTTAGAAAAGCAAAAGCTCATCTTGAATTGAAACTGGCCAGAGGTGTCAAAAACTACAAGAAAGTGTTCTTCAGGTACAGAAACAAGCAGAAACAGAAGTAAAATACTGGCCCACTGTTAAACAGGAGAGGTAAATTAATCACTGGCAATGCTGAAATGGCAGAGGTTCTCAGCACTTTCTTCACCTCTGTCTTTACCAGCACTATTGGGCCGCGGGCCTTGGAAACAACAGTCCAAGTTGATGCAAACACAGACCCACCGTTGGTGAAGGAAGAGTTGGTATGCAAACTATTACAGGAGTTTGACCCCTACAAATTAGTGGGCCCTGACAATATTCACCCGAGGGTGTTAAGAGAGCTGGCTGATGTCGTTGCGAGGCCACTTTCCGTAATCTTTGAGAAGTCATGGAGATCAGGGGACATCCCAGAAGACTAGAAGAAGGCTAAGTCACCCCCATCTACAAAAAGGGCTTAAAGAAGGATCTAGGAAATATAGGCCCATCAGTCTTACTTCAGTCCCTGGGAAAGGTATGAAACAAATCCTCCTGGGGGTTATCACAGGTCAAATGAAGCACACGATTGGGAAAAGCCAGCATGGATTCGCCAAGGGCAAATCGCGCTTGACAAACCTGATTGCCTTCTACAACAAAGTAACCTGTTCAGTTGATGAGGGGCAAGCGGTGGACATTGTCTACCTGGATTTCTCCAAGTCTTTTGACATGGCTCCCCACAGCCTCCTCCTAGAGAAACTGATGTGTTATGGTGTAGACAAGTGGTCTTTGCGGTGTGTGGGGAACTGGCTGACAGGCTGCACCCAGAGGGTGGTGGTAAATACCTCCTTTTCAAACTGGCAGCCTGTTACAAGTAGGGTTCCTGAGGGATCAATACTGGGCCCAGCGCTGTTTAATATCTTCATAAGTGATCTGGATGATGCCATCAAGTGTACCCTGATGAATTTTGCTGGTGACACCAAACTGAGTGGGGAAGTGGGCACTTTGGAAGGGAGTTCCACTTCCACCTTGCAGGAAGACCTGGGTAGTCTGGAAGAGTGGGCTAACAACAAGAAGGACAAGTGTAAGGTCTTTCACCTGGGAAAACATAATTCAGGAGTGCAGCACAGGCTAGGATCTACCTGGCTGGGGAGAAGCCCTCTGGAAAGGGACCTGGGGGTCCTGGTGGACAACAAGCTCAGTACGATTGAACAGTGTGCTGCTGCAGGAAAGAAAGCCAACAGGGTTGCATCTACAAGGCCATCACCAACAGAGACAAAGAAGTCATTATCCCACTCAGTGCTTGTCAGGCCACATCTGGAATACTGTGTGCAGTTTTAGTCCACGCTATACAAAAAAGATATGGACAGACTGGAGGGGGTCCAGAGGAGGGCCAGTAAGATGATCAAAGGGCTGGAAGCCTGGCATATGAGGAAAGGCTGAGAGAATTGTGTTTGTTCAGCCTTGAGAAAAGAAGGCTTAGGGGAAACCTTATTACCACTTTCCAGTATTTAAAGGGTGACTACAAAGATGGAGACTGTGCTTTTGCTAAGAAAGGTTGACCAGGTGATCCCTGAGGTTCCTTACAACCTGGTATTCTATGATTTTACGATTCTATGAAAAATCTATATGTGACTCTATTTGCTGTGGGTTTACATATTGTAACATATGTATAGCACTAGAACTGACTTCAGGAAATCCCAGCTTTAAGAGAGCAGACTGAGCTAATTTGGCATTCTACAAAAGACTAGTTCCATACATTGATTTAGCAGCTGAAAGTAAAATTTAGACCCTGCCCTAAGCATACCAACCCTCTTATCATCAGCTGCAGAATGATGCTGACACCTGATGTCAGACTGTGCTGTGGGCAGTGAAGGTTCTGGAACTGTGTTTGCTGGATGTCCCATGGAAGTCTGCTGCTCTGATCAACTCCCCATTTTGCCTGAGCTTAGGGCAAGCTGATTTATCTATGCCACCATGATAAGTGATAAGGACATTTTTCTGACTCCCTTTGTGTTTGAATTGGAAATTCATTGTAAACTTTCTTGCTGCACACACGTACAATCAAGGATGCAACACTCTCAGATCTCCGTCACAGACTCTGGATGCACTGTAAGAACAAATTATTTTAAATAATGTACTTTCTGGTTAAGGTGCATTTCTGTGAATTGTGCTGTGTATCTCCAGTTACAGTGTTCACATCTGTACAACTTCACATTTGCCATTTGTATGTAATTAACCTTAGAAAAGTAGGGAAAATACTTTGGTCATAGTTTGATATTTAATTACAGTAACTGTGAGTGACAATTTTAAAGACCTTAATGGCCGGCACTGTATAGTAACATGTAAAATTGTAAATTGTCAAGGGGAGGGATGTTATTACTGGTAACTCATATATATTCTGTTTCCCTAACTAATCTTCCTTCATGAATATGCTTTAAAATATTCAGCTGTCTTATATGTCATTTTGTCCAACTTTGCCACTTGTGAAGTGATACACACATATGCTTCATCACAGATCCATCATATCAGAGGGCTTAGGGTTTTAAGGTAGTCTGAAAACTTGTATGAATGGAATTGTTGCCTTCAAAATGCCTGGTGTTGCCGTAACTGATGTTTATACGGGCATCTGGATTTTGTGTTGATACTTGAGTTTAATATCTCTTTCCACTGTAATGTGATGTAATTCTCTAGAATATCACCTTTAGTGAGGGATTTAAAATTCTTGTTGATGAGCATCATGCAAGCTGCAATGCTATTTCCCTGTCTTTCAGTGTTGATATGTCTGAAGACAATACACAGAAGTAGAGGAGGACTATTGTAATACAGGAATCGGTAAAGACCCTTTATCTGAAAGTACCAGAATGTTTGCATTTTTTCTTTATTTATTCATATAAAATGCATGTCATTATTGTCAAGCACTGTCTGTTCTTTGATATTTAGAAGAAACTTAAGAAATTACATGGTCTAAATTAATCCCAGGCTAATAAAAAATGGAAAAATTAGTAGATCGATGGGAAAATACAGTTTATACATCTGGATTCCTATAAATACAAAGAGGGAAAATTATACTATTTTTAAAAAATAATTAACTATTGTTCTTGTCCATTCTTTTTTGTGCAAAGACTTTCCAGTGTGCTTTAGTAGTTTTAATTCTAGATCTTAGTTTGGACTGATGCTCCATATGGATTAAAAAACAGATAGTAAGAGATGGATTCAGGTTTTCAAAATCATCAAGTGATTTGAAAGGAAAGTGCTTCACAGTGTTAAGTTCCAACAATTTGATTTGGCTGTTATTGTGGAACCCTGGTATCCAACGCTGAATTTCTTCAGAGAGAAAAACTTTATCTCCACCCTCTTTTATGATGTGTGATCCAAAATGCCAATCACTGAGAATGGAATACAATTATATTCACTAATATGTCTAAAATAGAAACTCTTGCTGTCAATATATACTCATTAGTACTGAGCTGCAAATGAATTCTGGAATTGTGCTCTTATTAATTAGGTGGCAGACTAGAAAACTTCCTTGCTTCTGTTTAGCCAGATGGAGGGACAGTGGGTGTAATGACCTATGTTGGGCCTTTCCCAGGGGATTTCTTTGGTGTTTCTTGGTGTCAGTATGGGTCCCTCTTCCATTTGCCATTTAAAATAAGCAGTCCCAAACTTACACAAGTGTGCACTCAAATTACATTCAGAAAAAGACATGGTAATTTTGTTTAGTTTTAAAATTAGTTATGCATCACATTCTTAAAACTCCAGAGGGACTTGGGCACACAGATGCAAGGCAGAATAGATTTTTTAGGGAAAGGTAAGTCAGTCTGCTTTCTTTTCCTGTTATGCTATCCTGCATAATCTTCCACATAGTCCATCAACACAGAAGTGTTTGGTTTTAAAACTCACTGTCTTTCTTGTCTTTTACTATTTTTTTGCCCTATGAGTTGTTTAAAATTCTAAGAGGCTTCAATGACTCAAAAATGGACTTTGGGGGGAAGGGAGGAGCAGGGGAAGTTGGTGATAAGCCCACATGAAAAGTCCCTAATTCTCTAATTGACCCTGAATATTCTAAACAGCCGTCAAGATACTTAAATGTGTATCTTCATTAAAGGGTATGAGTAATACCATAAACTGAATGGAATTACTCATGGGCTTTAGGTTTTGCATGAATCAAGTATCATCCTGCATAGTAGCCTACATAAGGAGATATTTGAAACGGTCAGAAGATATTGTGTCTTTTTTTTTTTGTTAAGATTTTCAGTAGATACTTCAGCTTTGTCAGTGTAAAAGTGATTCTTTGAAAGCTGGTAATTTATTTCAGTTTAATAAGGAACAGAAAAAAAACACCTTCAAAATATTACATAACATCAAGTTGTGGGTTTTCACGGGTACATTTCTGTATTTGAAATTAAGTTTTAAAATCTATGGCACTTGAGTTAATTGGAAAAAGACATTTTCTACTGACCTTATGGATGACTTAATTTTCCACAAATAACTTTATGTGAGCTCCCAACTGGTGTTGGTTCTGCCAAGTAAAAGCTAATACTAAAAAAAATCAGGTGAGCACCCTCATTTCCCACTGTGTTTCTCTTCACCTCCCACTGTGCTACTTACTGCATAGACAAATATTGACAAGTGTGTGAATCTGACAAATTTCTATCTAAATGCACAAGAATGTGCAATTTTTGCTCTCTACAGAGGGAAAATTCCTTGCAAAAAAATTCTCAATAATAATTTCAGATAAAAGAAAGGCTTAAGTTTTTATTAACAAACAAATTAAGAAATATTTAATAATTTATTCCTACTAGATCATTCACTTGGCTTAACATTTATATAACTTCATTACAGAAAATTGTGACAATGTTTTGGATTTTGTGAGTCTAAAATCACATGTATAAGTCATATGGTAGCTATATTGTGATGCAAGACTTAAAAGCTTGCTATTGTATAGCGGCATGTTTTCTTATTCTCATATCCAGTTTCCTTGGCTTGCAAATAAGATGTTTGATTTGTTTTTATTTTCTTGTGTGTGCTTGTAATCTTTCCTCTGTCCTACCCCTTTCAGGAGATGCAAAGAGATTAGCTCAATGAGTCAGTGATTTCCTTCCCCTCCTTTTGAAATAAGGGATGAAAGGCAATGTGATTAAAATCCCTTGCAGGCCTGGGAACTATATACCAGAAAGTAGGTGGGATCTGAGTATGTGAATTTGGAAGACAGACAGAACGTATGACTGAAACAATTACAGAGGTCATATCATATGCTACAGCATATCTGATCTCTACATTATGATGGCAATGGAATTTATTGCCCATGTGTCTGTCTGCCCTAATACCACTGCTGCTGTCCAAGATGATCCCATTTTTTACTTTGTGTGCTAATGATAAAACCATTTAGAAAAAAAAAAGGAATTCTGTTTCAGAAGTATACAGTATGGCTCTAAGTGCAAAAAGAGAGCAGATGAGGAGTAAGCAAGATGCTATTTTTACATATTTCCTTTTCAGAAGACAGTTGTACTTCAAGCAGTTTTACAGGCGTGGCTTAACGAGTGCCTGCCTGGGGCCAGCCATATCAACTTTGAAGTCATCTGAAAGCTGAGGATAGAGAGACTGGGTACTAGTCGTTGGACTCTTTCAGAATAATGTAAAAGGGCATGATTCCCATGGATCCATTTTTCAGATCCCTACCTAACAGGTCACTTTTTGAGGTTGACCCTTCTATCGGACAGAAACAGTGAATGTACAAGAGCTGTCATCTATCATGTCTGCCCATCATGTTCAAAGAAGGGTAAAATAAATTTCATTATCCCTTTTTCTTTTAAGCTTTTTATTTTCCTTCTATTTTTTTACTTCTTTCTTAAGAATTACACAAAATTACACCCTGGTGAACTGTTAAGTGCCAGAGAATATTAGCCTTCTAGTTTTTGTAAGTTTTGTATGTGTTATCTTTTGTGTGTCTGTGTCTTTTTTAATCAAAAAGTGCAAATGAACCAATGAAAATATAGGCAAGTTCTTATTTAACATTTAATATTTTTTCAGTATTTTTATATACTTCTCAGTACAAGATTTCTATGAGGGCTTTAAGTCCTTAACAGTGTCTGAAGGACTACTTTATCAGAATCTAAATAAACACATTAATATATTCTGCTGTGTGAAGTAGGTTCAAAATAATATGTACACAGTAGATAATGGAAACATGTTGACATTCTTAAGGTTATAAACACATTTGAAGTTATCGTAATTGTAAAATTGAAGATTGTGAAGTACAATGTCCCTGAAAATCCTAGAACAGCATCTTTCTCATTTTACTAATTGCTGCAACACTTGAGATCTCAGTATGATGTTTTTTCCTCTGCACAAATGAGCAAGTGGAGGCCACAGAACCTCTTTAAAAAGGCAGATGTTTTAAATAATTAATTTATAAAGAAAATTAGCATGGGGACTACGGTATGGATATTAAGACTAATCCAGGTGAGGTTTTGGTGGGTTGAACCAGGGGTGCAACGGTTCTTTGTGTGCCAACAATCTCTTGCACAAAATCCTTATTTCTTCTTGGCACAGTATATCCCAATGCTGGGATCCATACATCTGTGTACTGTGCTTGATGCTGTGGAGTGGCTTTGGTTGTTAAGGCTCTGTGTTCGTCTTGCGCTTCTCTGTGTTTCTATGCAAGGGGGAAACCTCAGTTCTCTTCAGAAATCCTAAGTGGTCCTTTTTCAATTTTTCTGATAAGGAATGTTTACCTTCCCTTTTTTCATCAAAATCGTCCATTTTCTTTGGTTGTTTTTTTTTTTCCTATTATTTTTTCTATTCTTTTCTTTGAGAAAAGGAAGAAGAAACAATCTGCAACTTCTACAACAAAGCAAGGAACTGTACCCATCGCTGACTGATAATCATAGAATATCAGGTGTTAGTTTTGTCTTGTCCAGCAACAAATTAAAAAATTGGGAGAGGCATAACACAAAAATTTGCTTGGGAGGGAGTCACACTGCAATTAGGAGCTCTGTATGCAACTCCTTTTTGTTAGAAATCAGAAGTGTAGGGTTGTGCAGCTCAAACTACAGCTCCTGAACGCTCTGAACACATACATTTGGACCCCAAAGCAGTGACTGTAATAAAAACGAATTCAGATAAAGTACTCAGAATATTTTTGGAGGAGACAGTCCCACTGGCAAAGAGGGTAGCATCTGAACTTATCTCAGCCCTGACCACTCTGGTGTTTGTCAAGCCGTCTGCCTATTGACATCTGCTACTTCAGGGTGAATAATTGCACTTGCAGCCCTGGTGCTCGTTTCTCTCCTGCCTATTTTGAAACCTTCTACAGAAAAACTGGTAAGGGCATTCCACCTTGTGTACTCATAGTAAGTTATAAGGAGCAAGGATATATCTAAGACTGAAGATAAGATGGAGGAAAAGTCATTAGAAACCATTCCCTTAAATAAAAATTCTCTGAATTGAGAACAAGGTTGTTATTATTCATTCCCGTGGGGACAAGTGAAAACCAAACATTCCATGTCACCTGAAGGGATGTTTACTCAGTATCAAAACCTGTACCAGGACTGCTACAGGCTCCATGTAACTTCTCAGCGATCTCTTCAAGCACTGATCCCTTTATCCTGTCAAACAATGACCACAAGGAAAGTGTCCTGGAATTCCCATTTAAACTTCAACTGTACCCTGTAGCATTTAGACACTTAGGGATACCCATATTCATAGACAGCTGTGCAGTAAGGAGCCTGGAAGGATTACAAAGTCTTCAAAGTATCTCATTAATTTTGCAAAGCATGAAGTACCTTAATTTTTGACATTGCTTTTACTTTAACATCAGAACATGAGTTGGCGCAAGGGCCTCAACAATTCGAGTACAAGAGGTTCTTCTCTCAACTCCTCAAAGACTCCCTTAATGATGAAAGTATCAAACACAGACCAAGTACGAGAAAACACAAGTGCAGGTGTCTTATGCTTTGTCCTTGCCTGTGTGAAGCCTACAGTGACATCAGTATTTTAAAGAAACACATACCTAAAACAAAGCAGAAATAGGTTTAATTCTGCTCTGCCTTAGAATTCATTGAATTATTGTTGGAAATGTGGAGAACCTGATGAGAAGTGGTTGTCTCACATGCCTATTCTTATTTCCAAATAATTTAAGTGAGGGTTTAAGTGGCTTTCTTAGTATCAGCTATTTAGAGAAATTATAGAAAAAACCTTTCCAATGGCTAAAGACAAGAGAATATTTTAAATGCAAATCCCAAACAAACTTGCTATTTTGAACTCTACAGTAGAAATTTAAAAACTTGGGAATGGAATATCTGCATTTTTCTAGCAAACTCTTGTATTATCTATCAAGTGCATAGTTAAAACTCCAGCTAGAGTTGGCGATGATTCAGCCTATTGTGATTGAAATAGATAAGAGGCTGGAAAGCTTTGTTCACAGCTGCCAGAGGACTACCCGAAAAAGTGATGATGTATGATAATAAAGAATGGAAACACCATTCTTTGAACAGAGATTGCTTAAGATTGCATTTTAGTCATTGTATTTGACAGTCCGATAGGCTCATTGAGGTAACTTTTTTCCAATAGTAGACAGGAGAATGATGTTCAGCTTTAGATATTGCTAGCCAGCTTTGCAAGGCTTATCATATGTAGGTAACATGGAGAGAGTACACTGGAGACACTTAAGCATTTTGAATATTTTTAAAGAAGATTGAGTATAATTAATTACCACAGCATTGCATGCATGAAGAAACAATTCTATTAAATGTTCAGCTAAATTTGAGAGTATTTGCAAGGCTTTTCTCCTTGAAAGGAGTTATTTTTCTGGCATAGTAATCTGTGTGGAATATGGAGAAAAACTATAAATTGCAGGAGAGAAAAACTTTGAGGAGGAACCTGACTAGAATGTTTTCTGTTGTGGCCTCTGTAAATAATTATTGTACTATTGTACTAAAAAACTACTTGAATCTTTAAAGCCCGTGTAAATGAGAATTCATTTTTTCTACTGAGGAGATCCGTGGATCTGGAATCTAAAGCCTGTGATCTGTCTCCAGTTTTTCTGTTAACCTGCATTCTTACCGTATGCAATGTGCTTGTACCGCTATCCGTTTATCCACTCTTTGTCCATTTACCCTATTTAGATGGTAAGTGCTTAAGATATTGGGACAAGCTCTTACTAAGTGTCTTGTTAAAGTACTGTGCTTAATGGAGCTATGATTTTTCTTGGAGTCTCCAGGTTCTACTGTGCTACAATTTGAGTAACACTGTTTCGGAATGTTAAAATAAGATTATTATTAACATAATGGTTTATCTTTAGAGTCCCTTTCATCTGAGGATCTCCAAGTACTTTACAAACACAAAAT
This sequence comes from Fratercula arctica, assembly GCA_947846985.1. NCBI lineage: Eukaryota > Metazoa > Chordata > Aves > Charadriiformes > Alcidae > Fratercula > Fratercula arctica. The sequence continues at coordinate 40,604,411 of CANTUZ010000002.1, forward strand.
TAAGCCTCACAAAATCTCTCTATGACGGGTACAGATTAAACTGGACTCACTTTATCCATAACAAAAATAGTTTCATCTCTATGAAAGACAATGGCAGCTGTTCAACACCGTAAAGGAAAACTAATGACAGCTTACAACAGAAATGTAATGATACTACATATATCCAAACCACATATGTCAGTGAGTTTGATAGACAGGCACAAAAGACGCAATAAAAAAATCCTATGAAAATGCTTGGAAAACATTGACTAACTCTGAAAGTAGTAATCCTCAGAGTGATGTTTTACATTAAAGACAGTAACTTCTGTGCTGTATTCGTCACTGTGCCATGCTGTGTTATTAGTTCACCGCTTAGACCAATTAAACTGGGATTCATCTCTTCATTTAGGAGTCTTGAACTGTAAGTGAATGGTTCTTGAACTTTGGTGGTTTGTCTTGCATTTTCTCTCTCCCCCTTTACTTCTGCCACTCACTTGATATCTATACTACAACTGATGCCTATATCCAGATGCCTAAAAGTTCTAAGGTATTCCTCTTGCATCACCATTATACCCATCCCTGAAATTTTTAAACATCTAATGCGGGCCCAGCTCTCATGTAGTGTAGATTCTCTTTTGCAGTCATCTAAATCCTACTATGATTTTGCATTTTTAGCTTTGCCTGATTAACTCACTGTGACAAGGCAGAGCTGAATGTCCTGAAGTATCAGTGACGCTGAATGATCTGTGTAGAAGTGCAGCCCCAAATAGGCGTGGGCTGATTTAGTGAGCAATCTGAGTAAAGAGAGACTGGAGATAATGACAGAAAGATTTTCCACAGGATCTTTGAAGTAGATTAGTATAAGGCAGTTGGCTGCATAGCTTAAAAAGGAACTGATGGTATATGGCAGGGGGACCTGGTGAGAAAAGGGACAAGGTTGGCAGGTAGTTGTTTTCTAGTGGTGAGGGGGAAGGAAAGCCAATGAAGGAAGTATGAGAAGGTAGGAAGGGGTGTGCACAAGTTAGAGACATAACCTGGAAACAAGCCGGTATGTTTGTTCTGATGCATTCCCATCCCACTTGTAGTTTGGAGGAAATGAATGAGTGGAGCTGGGTGGAAATATTAATCTGTCTCTCTGTGCTTTATATTCTTATGCCTCAGAGTGTGGCCTACCTTGAACACTCCAGGCTGAACATCATAGCCAATGCAGAGATCCTGTGACTTCTTCTAGGACATATCTGCTCCTCAGCATATTGTTAACATACAGTTTCACTTGAAATGCATAGAGACATTGCCACAGTCATCCTTGTCACATTTTCTTTCAGCACATAGCCAGGTTATTACCTGGCATTAGCAGGTTGACAGACTCCAGGATCCTGGGAATGTTGCCTTTTGTGAATACATCAATATCTTCATTGGTTTTCCAGCAAAATGCAAGGCACTGTGAACAGAATGTAATCCAAATTGTGAATGCCGTCTCTGTGACAGTAGCGTGCACATCTCAGCGTCTGGTCTGTGAGAGATGTGCCAGATTCCAGGGCTCAGTCTGGGATATGAATGTCTGGTCCCAATCTAACCACAGAGTCCTGTGGTTTGATTCTCTATAGGTAACTCCTGGTAGCTGGCTGCTCACTCAGTAAGCATGTTCAGTAAAGCTATCTTTTGCCAAACAAACTTTTTTCCTGCCTGCACCTCGGCACTGGGGACAAGTGCTACTTATGGCCTGCTCTCTCCTATTCCTCTGTACTTATCGGATAAGAAAAAAAAAGCCCTCTTCTTGATTTTCCCTCTTCCTTTTTTATTTCTTTTCTTCACAGGAATCATGTCTCTTCCCCTGTGCTTTCTTCTACACCTCTGTTGAGCAACTTATGGTTAAAACCCATGCTGTTCTTGTTTCATAACAGAGCAGACCTAGGGCATCTCAAAGCTGAAGTGTTGTTTTTTTCACCATTTCTGCTTGACTTTGCTATTACCTGAAGTGTGATGAGATGAGGAGGGTAGCTGTAACTGATGAAGAGAGGCCTGCAGGAGGGTTTTGAAGATCAGGTGCACCTTTGGATACAAGACTTGGTGCACATCTATCAGCCAACTTAGCAGTGGTCAGCTTGTTGATCAGAGTAAAGAAATCAAAGGTTGTGAAGGCAGGAGGCCCTCCAACAGGTGGAAACACATGAGACAGAGAGTGAGGGTGAAATGGTTGATCCTGTGGATTATAACTCCGGCAAGAAAAGCACTTTGTAGGAGATTAATAATAATAAAAACATAGAGCAGGCAGAAGAATTAAATCTACCTACTTCCTACCTCTCAGGACTTACGACTGTCTCCGGTGTCCAGGAACGCTGCAGCTTGGGAAGCAAAGTGATAAGGAGAGTTCTGGCTGGAGATTTAGTTATGACTCTAGTGACAGCCTTGAGAATATGAAACTCACTATGTCTCATAAGAATAATGAATTGAATGCCAAAGTGTGTTCAATTGTTCATCAGCCTCTGAAATTTTGGTAATCATTGCAGAAGGACATTGAGATGGGCTACATTGCTTGGGATGTGGGCCTAGATATGTAGGGTGTATTTTACTGATTATCTGGGGGAGATAGTAATGTCTTTTGAGTACTTACATCCTATTTGTGGATGCCTAGGATATGTTTAATGAAAATTTAATTAGGGTCACATTGCTGTCCTCTTGCCACACTTCCTTTTTTCCTATAGACTCTGACTGCATAATAGTAAGTTGAATACACCAGCAGCTGTTCTCTGGTCCTGAGGGTGACTGATATGGAAGTGCTTCAGTCATACTGTTCAGTGCTCTTATTTTTCAAAATAGGGTGGCTGCATGAAAACTTCTACCTGGGAATAGTACCTGGCTTTTGCTAACTTTCCAAACACACCAGGGAATTCTAGCTGGATCAAAGGACACGGTAGCTTTAGGGGACAGTGCTCTCTGCATCAGCCAACTTGTGCAGACCCATGTCACCCACATTCATGATTACAAAATTTCTGTAAGATGGGAAAAACCTAAAAATGTTCAGATGATGAAAACATTTATTTGAGATTTTAGGTACTGTTTTGAAACATATATAGATATATAGGATAAGCAACCTGAAGCTGGGATTGGGTTACTGTAGTTTGACTAATCACCATACATTTGGTGATTCACAGGACATGTTGATGTGTAAGTTCTTTAAATATAGAAGTACATAATCTTTTATAAACAATGAGACATTCAAATTTTTGTATGATACTGTAGGCAAATATTATAGCGTTTTAAACTGAAACACCATAAGAAGTTGCCTAACTTACAGAAGGCCATGTAGCAAGTCAGTGGCATAGCTAATTATTGGAATATTTTTCTAACTGTATTTTCTGCTGCTTCTATTAGCTGCTACCTGTACAAACGTCTCCCTTACCATATCTCATTTAAGCTTGTAGGTATAATGTGTTCGTTTTCTAACATATTTGCCTGCTAAATCTGGTTTTGCTTCTCTTCCATCAAATACTCATTGCAGTTCTTGTTACTGAGTCTGACACTGGGGATATCTGGCAATCAGCTTACACATTCATTGGTTTGCATAAGGGGAGGAGACAGAACTACAGAGCGGCAGCAAGTATGCAAACAACTCATTTCACATTAGTTCCCCCAGGTAAGAGATTCTTTCAAAGGAGATCATTGAATTTACCTGTTTCATATTTCAGCCACCATTGTCTGATACCCAATTGCACATAAAGCATCTGGTGTAAGCAAAACTAATTTGGATCTTCTTTTGTAAAATGTTAGCTGGATTAAGGGATCAGTTAGCCTCTTTCCTTACAAGAATCACTAGAGGGAACCATACTGTGGAAAAGATAAAATAATTAGGACAGGAGAAAACAGGCAGTATGCATCTCAACTGCAACTGTTCCTGTGTAAACTCAGCCTATAAAATTATATTAGTTTGCTTATCAAGCAAGCTTCTTTTCAAATTTAATAGCTACCTATATTATGCTGACTGTATCTACACCTGTGACTGTTATATTTTAGATGTTTTCCAGCTCTTACGAGCTTAAGTTCTTACCACATAGGCAAAAAGATTAGTATTCTGAAGCCAGTTTAGTGTGTGAAGACATTCTGGGGGGAAAAGGCAATATAAAGAAGTACTGGACTTCATCAAATGCAGTATTGAATGCTCACATTTTTAGTAGAATAGACACTACGGAAGCTGCTAAATGTAAAGCCACCGGCCAAAGTCTGAAATGTATTGCAAGAATTCCTAGGGCCTACTATAAACCAGATAATTAATAGTAAGCCACAGGAACATAAAGTGTTAGATATTTTTAAATGCATTTATATACAAGCAATCTTCAGAAAACTTCATGTCATTCTCAGCAAAGAACATTTCCTTGCTTGGGTCCAAAAAAAAAAAATTGTTAGAAACTGTTCTAAAAGAAACAGGAAACAAAAAAGAAACACTATTTTTTATGATGCAAATGCATATTAGGTATGCTCCTTGAATACTCCAAACAATGCAACAAACAGCCCAAAGTCAAAAGTGAGCTAAAGAGGTACAGAGATACAACAGAATGGCTACAAGTATGATGTAGGTTTTGTTTGGTGAGACACTAGGTTGGGCCTCTTCCGCTTGGAAAAGCGGCAGTTGTGGGAGGATAATAATATGGATGGCATCAAAAAAGTTGAATATTGAAAAGACATTACAAAATCTGTAATTTCATAACACAAGAACTTCACAGCACTAAATGAAATTATAATCTGGCAAGTATAAAACAAGCCTTAGAAGTACTTCTTCAGACTGTATGCAATTAAACTGGAGAACTCATTGCTGTAGGTTCATCTAGATGCCAAAAATAAAAGAGCTTCCAAAGGCTACTTTAAGTTGTAACTTAAAGGAAGGTAGAGAAATCTTATGCTTCTAAATACAATGATGTACTACAGAGTCCAGAACTCCTTGTCCTGCTGATTGCCAAGAGGCAGCAAATTATTTTAAAGACCAGAGTCTCTTACTTGTCCTGTTTGTTAGACTTTTCTTCAAAGAATCTATGATTGGACACTCGGCTAAATGGACTTTTGCCCTGACCTATCATGATCAAATCACCTGCTTAAGGCAGTTGGCAAATTTTTATCTATGATCACCAGATTCTATATAAATCTACTGTGAACTTTAAAAAATGACATTAATGATTTTGCATGTTGGTAGCTATTGACTGAAACGCCACCTCACACACAGTTAGTTGTGTTTAGTTTGTATGCTCTTCAGGAGAGGATTTATTTTTTTCCCCCTGCATGGTCAGAATGTACCAAGCATGTTTTCAGTCTTATCTCAGTATTAATTTTAACACTGAGAAAATCAAACATATAAGGAAAAATAAAGATTGTTGCCTTGGAAGGGCTAATCCTTATTCCTGTATAACTAAGGTTCATTTTAAGAAAACCAAAAAATGTTTTCATCATAGTCAGACAACACAGCACATTATTACTGAATTAGTTTGGGGATTTCTAAAAATTTAGGCCCATTATGTTTTGATACCCAATAGCACTTTGCACATCTGCAAAATGTGGTCTAAATGTCAGTGATCTTCTGACACTGCCTATTTCTAACTTCCCATATTTCTGAGTCCATTCCACAGCTCACTCATTCTGGGAAAAGAACAAGCAAACATTAAGGAGTCTGTCGTCCATCTAAATCATATTAATCCCAGAAATACTCAGCCTTTTCATACTATATGGTATTCTACGTAATTTCCTTTGTAATTCTGCAGTGTTATGAGTAAGTTTGTCTCAGTCATTTCATTATAACTCTTTACACTCAATAACCTTGTGGTTGACTTAAAATTTACCCCAGACAGGAAGACAACAAAGTAACCATTTTAAATATACTTCCTATTTTTTATGAACATGAAACACAATTACTACTTACAGAAACAAATGCTGACACAGTATTGCAATGGACAGTTAATCTTCCTGCCCAGCCTTCAGAGTTCCCTGTGGGCTTGGTTGCCACCACAGCTCTGATCTTGTAACCAGCAAAACCTTGACTGACTGCTTTCTTTGTTCCCTTGCCCTTTCAGGGAAGAGTCATTCCTTGATTTTAAATGTTCTTTTAAAGACTCGGTTTGTGAGTAAACATGTTGCAGTCCTATGTGCCAACTTAGAAGGTTTCTCACTCAGAAGTATTCTATAGAGTTTAGAGTAAATAAATCAGTTAAAACAGTGGAAAAGATGCTTCTGCATTTTTACTCTGATTCTCAAAGAGAATAAGAAAAAAAAATCTATCAAGGGAAGCTCGCAGGGTTACCCTGGTGATAATAAAATAAAAGTATATTTCAGAACTGATGTTATACTAGTCCCACTGTATTAAATGTGCAGACTTCCTCTGAGGAATAACTATGGTTTTTGCATGAGTAGGCCTACTGGACCTTTCAAGTGTTTTTGTTAATGTTATATTTGTGTATGTCACTGTATGCAGAGGGTAGAGTGAAGAAGAAAGCTGTGGAAGTATATTAATTGATTTTTATATTTGGGATTTTTCTTCGAGTATCTGAAGTGTCAAGGACCTGTTCTGAGCATAAGCAGCCTCAAAACATGGATCCTCTGAACAATTTAAAGAAAATGTACTCTTCAATACTGCAATAACTTCTATTTACCACAAGGTGGTATAGAACTGTAGCTGTCTGTTCAGCACCAGTAAATTCTACCACTAAATGATCCATATTCCTAGGCTGGATGTCATTCTCATGGTGCTTTGCTGTGCTGTGTTTCCTTATTATCGGTGTGGCTGTTCAGCAAAACCAGGTAGCTCTTTCATAGCATCGAAGCAATTGCCTGCTTAAAGGCATAGGTTTTCACACATAACAGGATTTGAGCGGTATAGCTTTTCCTTGTAGCCCTGTGAGAAGACCTCTCTGGCAGGCCAATCGCAAAGAATAGTTAGAGATTTGGATCTCAATGAGTTTGCCTGGTGTAAGAAATGAGTGTTGCTGAATAATGCCACTAATCAGGGAGCTAAAATTTGAGACTTATAACTGTATTGAACTTATTCAAACAGAAGATTCAGAATGCTTTTTGTGTAGCTAGGGTCCTAGCAAGTGAGACCTGAAGGTAAAGGTGGTACAAAGGTAACATAGCCTCTCTAAATCATCAGAAAGGTCTCCCCTGAACTGGTGTATGTTGAATTTTAACTTTTACTTTTTTTTTCCCCTGGTAGAATCTGGTCCCACATCCTCTGCAGCTGCAGAAGAATTCAAATGGGCTTTTTTTATTTATACCTTCTGTCATACACAACAGCTGTAGATAGTTAGAGTAACACACCTGTTTTGGCCCAAATAAACCTAGTGTGCTTTTGATTCATGTCTGTCTGGACTGGTTTTGTTAAGTGTTTGTGTGAGAAATGCATTTGCAGTGGAGTTAAAAGAGTAAAAGCAGAACTCAGAAGTGTGAAGTTTTTGATTGCAGCATGGTGTTATGCTGAAATGAGGTATGGAGACTTCTGTATTTCTGCTGTTGGACCGTCTTTGGTCAAAGAAAGAAGAAAAAATATCATTCTAAATAAAAACGAAAAGTAACCAACCCAGGCTGAAAAGTAACCAACCACATCAGAGATGCTCTTTCCTTCCGTTATCATCTACTTGGTCATAGTTCTCATGGGTTCTGTAGTCCTTTAATGTTAAGTCATTTTATACTATGGCACACATGAGTATTAGCTCTTAGGTTGGGAATGGTTGTTTTGAAGAATGCTAAGGTGAAGTCCAACTTCAGGAACTATTCCTGGAGAGAGAGATTTCTTACTTTAAAATAAATAATAAACAGCTCTTGTATCAAAAATTCCTGTCCAAGTTTCACAGAGAAAAGGAATACGTATTTTTAAAAAATAAACTACTAAGAAATACTAGCAAATAAATTCTTATGTTTTGATAAATGGATAAAACAATCTTATTGGTACAATAATGTCTTAATCTTCTGAAAGAATTTTATTAAATATGCAATGCAGACTTTAATATAGGCTTTGTTAAAATTCTCATTCATATTTTAGCTTCCAGTAAAATTTAAAATTGGTTCACAGATCTGTCTTTCTTTCTGAAGAGAAGAAGGATGACTATACAAATGCCACAGTTCAAAGGGGACAGTGACAGAGCAACTTTTTACTATGTGGTTAAAATCTTCATTACCAAAAAAAAAAAGTCCTGTTTTCATTATGACTTTCTATGTATTGTTTTAATATTACTCTTTAGCCTGTAAATTCACCTACATTTCTGGGTACCGTAGGGTACAAAATGACTGGCTACAAAATGGGGTTTTTTTGTGGAGACAGAAATATATGATCTCAGCAAAATGTGGACTAACAGAAAATTCGTCAGGAACTTCAGGGAATGTGAAACTATGACTGGCAAGCCATCATTAAATAATATCTTTAAGCAAACTGCATGTACCAAAGCAAAGAAATGAAACAACAGCTGCCATTGAACTTATCCTTGTTCTTAGAAGCCCAGAATTAAGAGAGGGAAGAATGTTGTCTGATAACAAGTGCACTGCCCCACAGTAGCTGGCCCACCACTAAGCAGATGATGCTCTTTATTGTAATTTTCCTTTCCTCAGTCATGTAGCAAGCCAAGACAGACCACAGCAAATAGTTTCTCAGTAAAAAAAGTTGCAGCCGTAAGCACTGACTTCTTTTGTATCCTTCCTTTCCTGATGCTGCATCTGACTTTTTCCTTAAAAGAAGGAAGTCAAATTTTCCTTTTCACTTAAGCTCCTTTCAAGTGGCTTGTTTCCTTGTGGTCTTTTCTTCCCTGCATTCCTACTGATCTCTCAGATTGAACTGATTGCCTTTCTTTCTCTTCCCAAAAGGAATAAAAAAATCAGTTGAGACATGGAATGTGGAAAAGGAGGCAGAAAAAAAGCAAACATTTGGTTCAGCTCCTTGTAAAGGCTCAGACAGCCAGTCCATTTCTTACATTGTCATAGTTGTCTTGAATGACTGTTGTAATCCACCTAATTTCTCTGTACAGTGTGATAACTATACTTGTTTCATAGCTCAAGGATACTGTGAAGGTAAATGTACTGAAACTGTGAAGTATCCTGACACTATCTCCTATAAGAGAAGCTGGATGAATTTCTGAGAAAGAGTGAGAAAAAAAATTGAATTGACTCATAATTTATATTACTTTTAGATATTCCTGTTGTGTAGTTCTCTCTCAAATGAAGATGGAATATACTGGAGATGTAACAAAAGGGTCTTCATAGGATCCTTGACTCAATACTTCAGTATTAAGTTTACAAGTGAAAACACATCAAAATGTGTTTAAAACTAGAAAAGGTTGCCCAAAGAAGTTATAGATCCTCTGTTCTTGGAGATACTCAAACCCAGCTTTGAGCAGAAGCTTGCACTAGAGGATCTCCAGTTACCTTTGCATGATTTGCAACCATGTTTCTGTGATTCTGTTTTCAAGTAGTTAGTTATGATGCTTACTTGTGCTTACTTAGAAGACTTACGCAAAGTGATTTAGAACATGTCTAAGCTTTATGTAAAACTTATATGTTTACATATTTGTCTAACTATGTAAAGCTATGTAATGAATCTGGTTATTTTGGCTGAAAGTACTTAAAATATATTTACTAGGACACACACAAATAGTTGCTGCTAAACATAATTCCATTGTTGCAAGCAGAGCATTTCAGTGTCTTTCTCACACTAAAGCGTGTCAAAGGCCCAAGGCACTGGGTGATGTGTGCACATGCCTGGAACACAAAGACATTGTGAGCGGGGCCAAAAGTACAGTCTTCACTTTAAAAAAAAACAATGCAAAACCCAGGAATAGTAATTGGCAGTTGTTCCTCCCACCACTTAGATGATTTTTAGGTGGATGGATTCTCATTCAAGAAGTGTGGACACCTGCCTGAGTCATGCCTTCAGGTAGACCACGGGAAGAGAAAATTTGTAGGACTTCAACTGTACAGCCTGGCTTAGTGGTTTCCTCATTCACTGTGTTGTTTGCTGTAAATCTCATTCTTAGGCCCTTAGGTCTAGTCAGCTAATGAATTAGGAATATGAATGATTGGATTGTTTCATCAATGTCAAAGGCCTCTGCTTTGCCTATAAGGAAAACTTTGAGCTCTGTGTTCAATCTCAGCTTTAGTGTTTCCACAGTCCTGAAAACTTAGCTCATACAACCCAGTTCTTGCCAAAGTCAGGTATAATGGTCCTCGTTATACTCAGGTATAATGGTCCAACACTCCTAGAAGTGTTGTACAATTCTTAGGAAAGAAAATCTTCCTGAGCTTTTGGCTAAAATAACCTGAATGCCCCATTAGGGATAACATACGCCCATTGGTGAAACTGTCAGTAAACAATTTCTGCAAATGAACCAGACTTCTTTCTTTCTGTACCAATAATTGCATGTGCTCACACCAGTAATTCTGAAGCCACATTTTGACCACAGCATGCACCCTTTACTACGGGATTATATCTTGCCTTGCAAGATGACAACTTTTTATTACTTTGCTTTTCAGTCATCGTTCATTCAATCATTCAACAGTACAGATTAGATCTGTTCCCTGCTCTGGCTTTATGCTTTTGAGCAGGATGTCATTTCAAGGAAATGTCAGTTCTTCAGGCTTCATATTTCTGGGTACAGTAGTTCACCATGAATATGAAGATATGCACACATGCAGGAGACAAGAAAGGAAGAACAGAATATGAGGTAAAGCTGGGAGGACACTTGAGACATTGTGGAATACAGATGTTTGCATTGAGGCAACATCAAGCTTCCAAGGCACTGCCAGAACAGAGTAGACCTTGCTCAGTAGCTGCTTTGAGCTAGGTATACAAATAAATGTATTTGGTCTTTCAGTTACAAACAAGGTTCTTTACATAAAATGCATAATGGATTTTTTATGATAATAATGTTCTAGCCATCTACATATTTCTCAGGATTGGTTTATTTCTTCATTTGCTAATTCTGTATCTAAGTTTAGAAAAGGTAAGAATTACAGAATGTCCAATAAGGGCATCCTTTGCCCTATTCCCAACAAAAAGAAGTAGAAGCATGAAACAAATCTTCTAAGCAAGAATTGTAAGCTTTGGTAATACAGGACTGACTGTTCATAATTGTTCCTCTTCCTGCCTTCTGTCTAATCTGTTTTTCAAAGTCCAGACTACTATGGTTTTCACTATAGATCTTCAGGAGCTACAGTATTTACCTTAATAACTCAAAACATACACTTTTTTTAAAAAAAATATTCATATGAGCCTTACTCTAAGGCAAAAAGAGAAAACCCAGTCCTTTTGAAGTGGACTATCAGGAGTATGTGATTTTTATTTGCTGTTTCTAATGGCCTCACTTCTTGTCAGACAGAGTACATCTGGAAGTAATGGGGAATTGTAAATACTCATGTTTAATTTTATATTGCGTGTGGAATCATGTCTGTCATAGCTGACAAACATTACTGCATTACCCTCCTCCACCAAGCAAGTTGTCTCATTGTAGAAGACTATCAGGTTAGTCAGTTCATAAATCCATGCTGACTAGTCCCAATCATCTTGTCCTTAATATTTTTGGGATTCCAGGAGATTTTGCTCCATCACCTTCTCAAGGATCCAGGTGAGGCTGTCTGGCCCATAGTTCCTTCAATCACCCTTCCTGCTCTTCTTGGTGATAGGAGTGACATTTGCTTTCTTCCAGTCCTTAGGAATCTCCCTCAGTTGCTTTGACCTTTCAAAGATAATGAAGAATGCACTTGAAATTATATCTGCCAGTTCTCACAGTACTCATGGACACATCACATCATGTCTCATGGACTTGTGTACATCCAATCTGTTTATATGTTCCCTAACGTGATCTTCCTCTACCTTCCTCTAGAATTCAGATAAAGCATTATCAAGTTTTTCCACATACTTGTCATGAGGTTCCCTGCCTCATTCAGCAGTGGGCCTTTGTTTTCCCTTGTCTTCCTTTTCCTGCTGATATACCTGTACAAGATTTTCTTGTTGACCTACACATCCTTCTCCTGATTCAACTCCAGCAGGGCTTTGGCTTTCCTAACCCTGTTGATGCACATTCAATGTCTCTATATTCCCCCTGGGTCACCTGACCCTGCTTCCACCTCTTGTCTGCTTTGCTTTTGTTTTGGAGCTCCTTGTTCAACCGTGCAGGTCTCCTGTCCCCTTTGCTTGACTCTTGTATATAGACATGGACCCTTCTTAAGCTTAGAGGAGGAGATACTTGAAAATCAGCTAGCTTTCCTGGATCCCTTTTCTCTCCAAGACCATATCTCATGGGATTCTTCCAAGACAATCTGTAAATAAGCCAAAATTTGCCCTCCTGACTTCCAGGGTTGTGATCCTGTTTGCTTTGCTCCTTCCTCTCAGGATGCTGAGCTCCACCATCTCATTGTCACTGCAGCCAAGGCTGTCCCAGACCTTCACATCCCTGATGAGTTCTCCTTGTTTATAAGAATCAGGTCCAGCAGGACTTCTGTAGTCAGCTTCTCATCCACCTCTATTAGGAAGCTGTTATCACTGCACTCCAGAACCCCTCTGGATTACTTGTGCCCTGCTGTGTTGCTGATTATCAGCAGATTATCAGGGTGGTTAAATTTCCATATTATGATCAAGACCTGTGAAGATGAGGATTCTTCCAGTTGTCTTAGGAAAGTCTTATCTACTTCCTGACCAGGTGGTCTCTACCAGACACTGACCACAATGTTGCCTGTATTGGTCTACCCACTAAGGAGAGGAGCAGAGCAGCTGAAGACACTGAGTTGGTCTAGTTTAGAGAAAAAGGGAGTCTGAGGGGTGAATTCATTGCTCTCTACAGCTTCCCAAGGAGGGGAAGTGGACAGGGAGGTGCTGATCCATTATCCCTGGTATCCAGTGATAGGATCCATGGGTTTGGCTCAAAGCTGCACTAGGGGAGGTTTAGACTGGACATTAGGAAGCATTTCTTTACTGAGAAGGTGGTCAAACACTGGAACAGGCTTCGTAGAGAGGTGGTTGATGCCCCAAGCCTGTCAGTGTTTAAGAGACATTTGGACAATGCCCTTAATAATATGCTTTGACTTTTGGTCAAGCCTGAAGTGGTCAGGCAGTGGTCAGGCAGGACTAGATGATCATTGTAAGTCCCTTCTTCCAACTGAACTCCTCTCCTCTCCTCTCCTCTCCTCTCCTCTCCTCTCCTCTCCTCTCCTCTCCTCCCCTTCTCTCCTCGATGTATTCTCACCACTCTTTTACATAAAGGACAAGCCCCCCTGCTCACTTCCCAAAGAGCCTGTTCCATCCATTACGGCTTGACAGTCTTATGTAACATCACACAATACCCCAATATTAATAACAATGATAATAATACAAACAGCAAAATAACTTTGGATCTAATCTAGCTCTACTGCAATAGTTGGATCTCTTAATTACTGAGAGCTGCATAGTCCAGTATTTTATTTTTGGATATGATTTCCCAATGATCATAACTCTTGGAAATGAAACTTGTTCCTTACAAAATAAGATGAGGCATTGCTTCTTTTTGACACCCTCCATCTTTAAATTGAAGTTTTGTAATCTTGCACATTTTGATAATTGTCTTTTCAAATTTGTGTACCAAGATTCTTTCTTAATTGGGACAGATGGAGACTTCATATTCCTCTAAATAGCTGAACTACCTTTTTTTCAAACTTGCTAAATCCACATATGCACTGATAGCATGCAAGGACCTAAAGGTGAATATTTCACAATGTGTTGGTTGTCTAAGAGCCGAGTATTGTGAAACTCTTCATCATAAGAAGAGCTATAGCGCTTACAGCCATTGCTGCTTCTACTGTAATAATGGTTTTGAATTATTTTATAGATAGTCTGTGTCACCTTATAATGGAGATTGCATGACAGCAGACATACTTGTAAGACAGCAGGCATACTTGTATGTCTGCAGCTGCAATTCTTTTAGGATTGCTATTTCTTCATATATGACAAGATCTTTTTGTCTGAAAGATTATCATAAGCATCTTTTGAAAATGTGGGAAGTTCATGAAAATGAGACTGGCAGTAAAAATGAGTACTGCAGAAGTAACAAGGATATTTTACTGCATTCTTTCTGCCTTGTGCCTGTACCTGTTTCTGTAAGAGTTTTATTTATCAGCAGTCTGTTGGTTGAATTTGGAGCTTATATGTTGCTTTTGGTTCTAAATTAAAATTTGGATTTCTTTTTGGTTTTGTAATTTCGTAAAACTGCAATCCATTTTCAGTACAGACTATTACATATTTTAATATTCTTCAGAATAGCACTCTGGGGTCTTTTTTTGTGTCACAGACACACAACAAGAGTACCACAAATGAGGCATCGTTGACCAGGTTTTATGCTTTTCGTTGCCATTTTGTAAAAACACTAAATTACTCAATGTTGTCTTGGCCTTTTCCATAAATGCTGACAGCCCACAGTTTCCTATTCCACCTTTTAAGTATCAGGGTTTTTTTACAGTAGTCTATAAACTACATCGTTAATCAGATAGTGTAAAATCCAATTAGAGGCATTAGAATCCAGAAATACAAGTGTTAAGGAATTTATTTCTTGATTGACAAGAAAGCCAAATAGACTCTTCTATTTAGAATCTTAGCAACAATTAGCTGCCTTAGTTTCATTTATTGTGACATAAAAAATCTGGTTTATTGAGAGCTCTATTGAATAAGATTTCTATGATATGCACCATGAGAAAATATCTTCAAACTAAAATGATTGTTTTGCTGTAATAAATTGAACCATATGTACACTATGTTATTCAATCCTTTTTCTTCAAGGCATAAATTGATATTAAAGAACATTTAAGTCATAACACATGGTTATCCAGGCATGAACGAGGCAATAACCCATATAAGTTGTCAAGGTGAAGCCAAAGCATTTATTAGAGGTTTGTGTTGTTTTTGAAAAGTGCACGGTTGGATAAACATGGATTAGTGCTATTATGCTGCTACGATGACTCAAGTGTGTTTTTACAGTGTCAGTAATTTTTATGTTTAAAAATCACTGGTGCAGTATATTAGCTATAATTTATGTTTATCATCTTGTGTACTCTAATAGGTTTCAACAAACCATTTAACACTTCAGCTTGTGCATATACATTACTTAATAGGTATTTATCTTAAAAAAGAGATACTTAAACGGGACTTTCAAAGCTTACAACTGCATGCTAAGAGCAAATACTGCAGTCAGGC
This sequence comes from Fratercula arctica, assembly GCA_947846985.1. Classification (NCBI taxonomy): domain Eukaryota; kingdom Metazoa; phylum Chordata; class Aves; order Charadriiformes; family Alcidae; genus Fratercula; species Fratercula arctica. The sequence continues at coordinate 40,619,568 of CANTUZ010000002.1, forward strand.
ACATTAACTTTTTTTTCTCTGGTCTGCATTTAACTTTGAACACTGTGACCACACAATTTCTTTGTACACTTTGTTCCCAACTGAAGCAAGAAAAGATATATCATCTCTAAACCCCGTCAGCCTGAATGACATCGAAATCCCTGACATGAAGTGTCCGTCACACTTGCTAAGTAGAGTAGATGTGATACAGCCAACGCAGCTGAAAAAGCCAATAACTTCCCATCATCAGAGGTTGCCCTTTCAGGATGGCATAGGACTTTATGCTTTCCTAGTTAAAGAATATTATCAATGGCAGACTCTATTAATTATAGGTCTTTTGCTATTCTTTTTTTGGCATCTTGGCTTACCAATTTTTAAAAATCAGTTTCCCCTTCTCATAACACTCAACACTTTCTTTGAGCAGCAGTCTCATCGATATGTAAAAGAGTTGGGGAAGGCAATATTGAAGAGAGCAGAACTGAAGTAGAGGCCCCCATCCAGAGAGGACTTTTGGGTGGCAGTGGGTGAATTGTGTGTAATTTGTGATACTACTGAGTGCTTCAAACAACATGTTGCTTATTATATGGGTTGTGCTGATGATGTATTTCTGTTCTAGACAGTCTAGGTTTGAATTACTAGTGTTTAGTACTTTCATAAAGGAGATTGATGGCAATTTAAAAATCATCACAGTTTGGTCTTTTGTGGGAGGAGGGTTCTCCTGCCATTTCCTTAAGCTAGATATTAGTCAATAATTCGGAGAAAAAAGCCAAACAAATACAAATGTAAATTCTGTTTACCAATCTGGTCAAATGTCTGATTCATTCACAAGTGAGGTCATTTCAGAGGAAGAAAAAGAGTTGATGCAGAACCCTGAGTTTATGGACATGCTGATCTGGTCTGTAATAGATTTTTACAAGAAGGCTATCAATTCTCCTGACTCAGTCAAGCATATCTGTTGGCTGAGTTGGCAAATTGGGAATATTTATTATTCACATGGGAAAAATCGATTAAGATGGACTACTTGGTATTGCAGACTACTTTTTTGTAGTAACCTCTTTCTTGAACATAATTAAAGAAATATTTATATAATTTAGAGAACACCTCTAAGTGCCTACAAACAGATAACTTGTTCATTCAAATTTCATTTTTATAGAAGTACATTTACAAGCTTTAGATTTTGATCTATAGCTGTAAAAATTACACATATAGAAATGTTAACTACCAACAAGCTGCACCTTACTTTTTGTTACATATAAACAAAATATGCCATTTTCAGTGCTTTAGAGTACACATTTCCAACAATTTTCAGGAAGCTATACTGCTTGCTTCCATGTTATCTTATGCTAGGGCATTGTGCAAGTTTATTCTGTTGACATTTTTAGCAGTTTTGATGTTTTGTGCAGTAGGTGATGCAGCTTAGTCTGTGTTTGATGTGTTTTCTGGAAGCATTACTTATTCATTTTGTTACAGTACTCCCTGCAGACCACACGGAAGTGTGGTCCCATTTTACAAGGTACTATACAAAAGCATAATGAAAGAATGTTTCTGCCCCAGGGAACTTACAGTCTTACTATTATATATTTAGAAAGAATTGAAAGCATGGTGTTTTCCCTGGTAAACAAGGACAAGGAAGTCAGAACTTCATTTTTTTGGAGGTTTGTACTGGGTCTCTAGTTTTCAATTGTTCCCAGTTTAAGAAAAAGTGATTTCACATATCGCAAGAGAGGTATGAAAGAGACTTTGAAGCAAAACTGATATTACTATCCTCATGCTGACATGGCTTTTCACTTTCCACAGCAAAACTCTTACAACTTTCCCCTGGGGGAAAGACAGCAGATCCCCATCTTTTCAGAGCTGCTTTTAAATCTTTGCAAAAGTTTGGAGGCTTTCCCGTGAGTGTGGGAAACCAGGATACTGTGAGGGCCAGTTGCTGCCTGTGGGATGAAGAGCTGTGAGCTGAGGGCTGAGCTGCCGCAAAGGCGGAAGGGCAGAGGCATTGCTGGCCCTGGCCAGGCAGAGCTTGTTGTGATGGCAGCTGAGGTCGCTCGTCAACCCAGATTATCAGACAAGCTGATAATCAAGTGAATTTATCAAGTTCACTGCTATTACCGATCTTAAAATTATGTAAGGTAATAGAAAATCTCTTCTTTTTTGCTTCTCTGTTGATGGTAATGGCTGTTGCAAGTGGCTGCATTGTCAGTGTGATTTTTTTTTTCTCACTCTGGTGGGAGTTATTCTATTTTTGCAGGCCATGTTGGTAGCCTTCTATAGTCTTTCAGCAGTCCTTCAGGCTCTGGTAAAATGAATGGGTTGCTTTAAAGTGTCTGCATTTCTTGTGGTCTGAAAGGTTGTAAACATAGGAAGCTGCTGAATCACTTTATGGGAAGAAAATCTGATGCAGCTTGGGCACATGTAGGAGCAATGGAGAAAGACCACATTATAGCTTCTGTTATTGTGCGCCAAAGACCTCTGATGATACCATCTACTGTAGTTCCTTACATGTCTACTTCAGAAAGCGCTGTCCTCTTTCTGTCCCAGTGACTGTTTAAAGTAGTGCCTTTCATGTTGTCAAGATACCCCATATGGATTTTAGTTTCAAACAAATAGTTTAAAAAAAAATCTAGAAGTTCTGATTTTGATGGGACTGTACCTGCCCAGTCATAGCTTCCCTGGTTCAGGAAGGATGTTGAGAAACTGCAGAGGGTCCAGCAGAGGTGTCACTATGGTTACAGTTCTCATGTACAGGACCTAGTTGGAGAGGCTGAGGGAGCTGGTCTTGTTTAATCTGGTGGAGTGGTTGCTAAAGGGAGATCCAGATGAAGCCTACAGCTGCTTGAATAGAATTTTTAAAGATGATGAAGCCACTCTTGGTACTGACAAATGATGAAGCAAGGGGAAAGAGTCATGTGTTGCAGCTTGGAAGGTTCTGACAGGATATTAGGAAAATCTCTAGGTGAGTGGCTCCAGGTGAACTGGAATGGTTTCCCAAAGATCATGGGATCTATATCTTTGGAGCTTTTCAAGACTCAGCTGGGCGAAGCCATGGCTGACCTGATCAAGTGTTGACAATAATCCTGCTCTGAGTGGGACCTTGTACTAGATGACATCCAGATGCTTTCAGACAGCATCTCCGTGATCTATGAAATACAGTTTTCAGATGGATTTCTTTATGGTTGTGATTTTTCCCTAGAGATTCATTCTTTCGCATTTTAAAATTGTTCACTATGACAAAGTGACAATATTCTGTCTAAGTTTCCTGTTTTGCAAGTTCCAATTAAATCCACATGAGTGTTCGTGAACTTCAAGACCTACAAAATAGGTTAAACTGTGTTTGCCTTCCAAACATTTTCTCTCTCTCATCTTTCCCTTTCCTCATGGGAAAAGATTGTTTCCAACTGCTGATGAAAGCCCATTTTGAGGAGGAAAGAGCTAGAAGCAAAATCTCTGCAGTGGGTTCTCAGGTAGAAAGCTTACTAGAAGGATATTGGAGGATGCCTTTTTTCTGACAAATTTTTAGTGCTGTGCTGGTAAAATTTGAGACCTGACATGTCTCTTGAGACCATAAAAACTGTAGGTTCAGCTAGGCTCAATAGCAGAAGTGATATGTAAGGTCTGGTAGAACCGTTTGTATAAAACCAGCCTGAAAGGCCTAGCAAGCATGGCTAGAATGCCTGGAATTTATTCTTTCTCTATGCCATCTCTTTTATTTTTTTTTTTTTGCAAGACCCTTACTACTTGAGGCAATTTCACGTTGGTTTAGTTTGGTTGTTTAAAATTATGATAATCTTCTAGTCCACAGAAAACCTAATGCTATTAAAGCTAGAGGGACTTTTCATGAAAGGAGAATATTCAAGAGCTTGATGTCAGTCCTATTCTTAGTCAATAAAGATTAGCTTTGATGGCTTTTCATAACACAGCTGACATTGTTATAAGTAGATCAGCTGTAAAATATGGGAAAGAACGTAAATATTATGTTCAAATGTTGAAATTATATTGTTTAATTGAAAAATCAAATCACAGAGCAGTTTGGTGAAGTGTATGTGTTTAGATTTTTCCCTGGTCAGATAGGTAGTTTACATTTTAAAAGGATAATTACTATTATGTGAGAAAAGGAGTTTGCCGAACTTAATCAAAGGTTGTTTATTCTCCACTCTCAATGATGAAAATGTAATGATATTCTTACAGAAAAAAAATTAAAAGAATGGATGCATATTTCTTCAGTAAGGCCCTCTTTTTCATTGTTATGGGAGAAATGGAGACCATGCTAAATTTCTCTTTTGTTACTGCCCATGGCAAACCTGTTCTTGCATTACGAAAGACAAGGCAGAACAGTTTCTTAGGAGCAACCTGTTCAAAAAAGGAAATATACTTACATGTCTTTAAATATGTACATATACAAATAATAAAAACACCTGCACGTGTATATATATGTGTATATATAATGTGTACATAAAGTAAGTGTAAATCTTCCAGTCTCATTCTTTAATTTCATACATTGTTCATCTGCTGACTAATAGAGAAATAAATCTCTGATTATGCACAGAGGTGTGGATCTAACTCTAATATTGATAGTTTCTTCTACCGTATGAAGTGAAGATGGTATTAAGAGTGAAGGGAACAGAACACTCTGTACCTTAACCGTCCCTTCTTCCCTGATAAAACTACTATTATTTATTCTATTTTGATTGTGGCTTTGGACCCATGGTTGATATCAATAGCACAAAACAGGGAAAACTGCCTGTTTAAATGCACATTATGACATTACTTTTGTGCCGGAGAATTGTATCTTCTAATTTGATAAAAAGAGAAGTTTTGAAGGGTAAGAGTAGGGAAAAAGGAGAAGTACTAAGGGCAATAAAAGTTACAGCAACTGTATGAATAATTTCTTCCATTGTTTCTAAAGGATCTTAGAGGGTTTATAAAATCTGATATCCCTACACGTGTGCCAGTCTTAGACTACTGCAGCTGTGCTCAAATACTGCTTTATACTAATACAAAATAATTGAGCTCAAAATAACATAATTTTGCTAACACATTTCTTCTCTGGATAAAAACATTTGCACTTAACATATTGGGTTAGTCTGTTACTCAATAAAACAAAACTGTAAGTATTCACAATACTCACTGTTATATAATGGTTAAGGTCCTTCTCTGAGGCAGTAGTCTAGAAGCTGCATTACATGAACTGGGAAAAGACTCAGTTCTCTTATTCCTGACACTTGTGTAAGTGTGCTCTGGTATATCTGGAATATCACAAGTAATTCAACTCATAAAAGCAACTTGTGAAAAAAAAAAAAATCCAAACAATGAACCAATCTAAAGGCTTTTTCTTTAATTCTAATTTCTTACAAACAAGAAGTTTTTAGTCTTTCTAATTTGCAAAGCCGTTACTTGCACATCATGAACAAATCTCATACAGGACATTGAAAGCATACAGAGTTTGGCCACTATGCAAAAGAGGTATTACAAGCTACCAGGCAAGATATTTTGTCTGAATTCCAAGGTGGTAAATTTTGTTCACTGGTTCGCTTGTGAAGATTTTGGCTTTTGTGTAGTAAATTTATGTTCAGAGTTTAGAATATTTTCTAAACAAATACTTAGAGTAAACTATACAAAGTAAGGAACTATCAGCCTTAACGGAAGCAATTCTAACAAACAATTATTTTCATTTTAGCACTGACAATTATGTAAATGTGTCTGGAACAGCAATGGGCACCTTAATTATGACACCTAATTATACCAATTTATTTATACACCTCCTTGAACAACATTTTATTTATAACTCTCCCACTCATTCAAAGACAAGAAAAAGTAAAGCAGAATTTCATAGATGGTTGCTTTATCATTGAAAGCTACATACAACATGAACTATTTGAACTTGAACATTCACATGTATAGCATGTCCATGTTTTGTTATGTTCTTTTTCTTTTCCAGCTTTCAAAGGAAGACAACTTTTTATATTTCAGTATCTAATAGAAACACTTCTATGAAAAAGTGTTTCATTCTTGGTAGAAATCTTTCAAATATGCACCATATTCAGAAAATGCACCCCAAAATTGCCTACATCCCCTTAGTTTTTTAAATTTTCACCATCTTCTTTTCCACCATGTGCAGGAAACCAAGAGTTATAAAAATCTTTGATGAAGTGTAGAATCCCAATTCTCTGCTCAAACAAATCTTGCAGTCTTCCTTCTGGATTATCATCACATGTTGTATCCTGAATTTTGTCCTTTTCAAGAGAAAAGCGTTTTTCTGTAGACAAGCAGGATAGTTCTATGTAAATTATCATGATCGAAGTCCTTGCTTAGGACCATGTCTTGGGTAATGCAGTTCATAAATAATAGAAATAATGAATCAATGATAGTGTCTCATTGCTTTTTCAATACGGCTGTACGGTCTATTAAATAAAGTATTACAGACAGTGGCTGTATGTGTCTGAAAATTTCCATCTCTGAATTATCTGAATGGCCTTGGGATGGAGCACAGAGAGTTTCTGGAACATAGAAGTTGCTGGAGAAGCAGACGTACATGTGGTTAACAAGGATATGCCCTATTTTGGTTTGGGTTTTTTTTTTTTTCCCAGTGCAAGTGCACTCAGAGAAACAGGCTTTTATGACTATGTTTTTTAGAAATAAGCAAGACTGCTGTAATGAATACACATGACTTATCAGTTTCTCCTTCTAGAGGACAGAAACCTACACAACCTCGAGTACTGGCTAGCACTTGGCTAATGAGGCAGCATTATTATGTCACTATAAAACAGCTCACGACATGTTCTGAAGAGGTTGCTGATCTTCTCTTTGCTTTTTCATTTCTTTGAAACATTTCTTGTCCAAGCTCTGTAATTGCCATTGAATCCTTACATCAGTTTCTTCCCTGTTTTCTATCCAATGAAACAGTGGTCATATTGTGTTTTGGGTTTGGGTTTGTTGTGGGTTTTTTTGCAGGAGGTGGGGTGGTGGTGTTTTGGTTTTTTTAATAGGTTTAACATGCGCTGTGACATTGGAAAATAGGATTCTTTTAATTCACTCATTTGTTAAAACAAACCTCATTTCTGTGTCCCAGAAGAAAAACCTGAAATATAGATCTTACATTTACATGCATCTTTTGTACCCTAATCTCACTCATTTATATTTCCTAATACTACTCTCAAAGTATGTTTTTTTAACCCTGTTTCAAGTTATTCTATAAGATGTCCCAACCATACTGTAATTTAAAAATTATAGTCCAGGGTGCTGCCATTATCCCCAAGATTCCTAGTATAGAATGAATCACATAGCCAAAGGTTTACATTTCAGTAATCCTGATTGGCACAGCTCTTTCTAAAAACTTCAGTTGTGCTTTTAGTATGACTATGGCTTCTGGTCCCCAAACAATGTATTTTTTTCCTTTACATACAATTAAAGTTATGTTTTCAGGCATGAGAGTTCAGAATTACCTCACCAACAAGTAAGAGGACTAAAGTTGAGTAAAACAGAGATGATAAATTTTTACCAGGAGGAATCAGAGGGAACTAAACAGAATAAGGAAGTAGAACCAGACTAATTGCTAACAGATTTGACAAATTCTGGTTTTTACAAAAACCTTCCATTTCCCCCCCCTCCCCTTTCTGCTTCATTTCTCTCATCCTTTTTTGCTAAAGTTTTTTTCAGTAAAACAAAACCTACCATTTTCATAGCTGTTGTTTGAGAAGCCCTGGACAGAATTTCTCCTCAGTCTTGTAACTTTGACATTTATGGAGAGTAGGCTCCAGAACAAAACACTGTGTCCAAATTCAAGATCTGAGTTCAGATCAGAGCCTGAAACAGAACCCAGCACAGTTTGAATGGCGACATCACATGCAAGAGTGCTTGAAGTCATGGAATTTCTTGATGTAAGCCTTTAAGAAGGAATGCAGGAATGGACACTTGGAGGTGAGTACTTCACTTACAAACAACAGGAAACTCTGCTATTCTAAGAAGGCTACTAGCTGGATCACGGTTTGTTTTCATAAGAAATGTATACAATATATTCATGACTGTCCTCAGTGGGGCTGATTCTAAGACAGAAGCACATGGTTGATACCTTCCCTTTTGGCAGATTTGTTTTCAAATTGGTATCAGTAATTTGGATCCATAGAAAGAATAATGTCTAGGTAAATAATGGAGCTGAGACTGAGAGTGCTGAGTTTGGAGCCCTAGAAAAACAGAGTATTTCTGATGATTCTCAGCTGGATGGTGGTTTTTTCCCACATAAGTGCTGTAAAGATACGTTAAAGAATTGAAGAGCCTTTCAAAGCTCTAAACAACTTGCTTTCTGCATGTCATTAAGAGTGCTGGGGATATCTACAATGCATCTGTTCACAAGTATGTGCAGGCATCCCTCAGAAAGCTTTAAATCATATAGCTTGGGACTCTATAGTCTTGAAGTCATAACAGTGTGGGCTTCAGCTGCCAAGAACCTGTCAGTGTTCTGGTGGGCTTGTGCAGTCTTCTATAATACCTGGACTGTTTTGGTATATGAGTTAGTTGAAGGATGTTTACATGAGCTGCAGTTCTGTGCACCTGGATGACAGCGAACATCCTTTGCTTTGTAGCTACAGTGCACATCATAGTGTAAAAACCCACAAATGGGTACATGGAAACATTCATCAGTAGAACTAGACCATCTGCCTACAGGTTTGCACTCAGTTTCTTTCCAGTGAACAGAAGTACCATTACATCTGCCTTGTGAAACTGCTTGTAGCAGCTCAGTTCATATAGTCCATGCAATGACTGATCCCAGTCCTTGCACAGCTAGGATGTAGAAACAGGGAGCCATGCTGGTGACATGGCAGTCCAGACTTCTGGACTTTTATTTGCTCAGAACCACTATGCTTTTGATATAGTCTTGAAGAACAGCAGATTTTGAGTTCCTCAGAATAGCAGGTTCATCTTCATTTCTATTTTTACACCATCAAGAAGTTGTTGTCAAACACTGCTTTATGATTTAGAAATGGCCTACTTGTAGGGAGACATATAAAAGAGACAAATAACTTTAATCAGATTATTACGAGAACTAGAAAAGACAATTTTAAATGTCCAGTTCATTTAGAATCCCTCACTGATATCTTTAGCAACAGCATGGATTAAAAACATGGAGAATGCATCTTGTAATTTTTGCTATAGTACTCAGATTATCAAAGTTGTCATGAGGTGGGGGCTAGAGTGGTTGCAGTGCCAGGAGAAACTGAATGTCCAAGTCCCTTAAGTAGCTTTGGAAATTTCAGTCATGCAGCCAAGCCTTATATCTTTTCAGTCACTGACATATGTATTACTCACTTCAATGATCTGAAGAGGAAAAGACAAATAAAAACAAAAACACCACCTCCAGTTAAGGAATTCCTTCAACAACAAAGAATCTTTAAATGTGCACTCATCTGGCAGCAGCATTATTGTAAGATGATTATACAGCATATGAATGTTTATCGCCTGACTTTAAGATGCACAATGTAAGATTAACAATTGTAGTGGGTTTTTTTTCTATAAATGCTGTATTTCTGCTATTGTGTTTGCAGAATACAGCTAGATAATAATTGATTCTGTGACAGGGATTGGCTAATTTGCCAACAGTATAGTATAAAACACATTTATACAGTCAATTACACCCAAGTGCATGGCCTATTTGCTTTATAATTTCATAAACTTGCCAGCAATTTAAATAAAAAAGTTCCATTAAATTATCATATCATGTGATAGAATGATATTGCCAAGTATATTAAACCATGTGTGTTCAGCCAGAATTAATTAAATATTATTACTTTTTTCTTATTAACACATTGAACCTATCCTTCCTACTCAGTACTAGAAATAGAAGCCTATTAGTGAACAAAGTAAACTTAAGGGCAAAGTTTAAACATTTTCCTGAGGGTGCTTCATTAAAATTCCTAGTTCTTTTGTTTAAACATTTGCTCATGGTAAATGTACTTGTATTGTGAAAATATTTTATGTTCTTAGATATGAATACTGGAAAAGTTTAAGGGTAATCTTTAATAATAATATTCAGACATTTGAGGCAGATCTGATCTTACTTTTCTCATCTAATTTAGGAGTCTCAGAAATGACTCAGAATGTATTTGGTTTCTATGTTTGTTCTGAACTTTATTCCTTACTTGTTTTTTTGTCATGTTTTGATAGTCTTATGAGGTAAAAAGAAATATTAATGATTCAGCATGACTGTTGTCTGAAGTCTCCCCATCTCCCACTGTCAAACAGCAAAATAAAATAGGTAATGCCCATTTCGGATGAAACATATCAACAAGATGGCTCAGGGGATCTTGTTATTTGAAGGAGATGGCAACAGACAGAGAGAATTAACATCTTCCTATAACTTTAATACAAATTGACCTACTGAGTTATGAAACAAAAACTTCTCAGCAGCTTGTACTCTGCACACACAAACATGCCTTCTCTCTTTTTCTCTTGTCAGGTGTTGGAGTTTCAGGCACTGGCTGAGCTCTCCTGGTTTTGAAACACAGGGGATCCTTTTAGGGAAAGCTTTATCTTCTCATTTTTAAAAGACTTTTAGAAAACCCCAAATTTAAAAAGTGCAGCTTTGTAATTACTGGCATGCATTTAGTTTAATAAGATAGTGTGTTTGAAAGTGGATAAGCATATCTTTAAGAGCAGTCTACCAGGAATCAGCAGAAATAATTACCATCAAGATTTAATTATGTCAGACAAGAGTATCTGTCCTGAATAACAGTCTCGACGGTAGAAGCTGGCATTGCTGTACATTCAAGCCAGCTCTCTGTATACTTCTGTTAAACATAGTGTTAGCTATTCTGCTGTGACTGACTTTAAATCAATATAATTGAACACATCAAAGCAATGAAAAGAATTACGTATGAAACAAAAAGAGAGGAATATGAACAAAAATAATCTTTTGGAAGAATTGGGCTTGGCCCTTTTCTCGCACACAAGACATTGATCAGAGACGTCTCTGCAGGTTAATGTGAGAGCAGTATTGTATGACAGTGTAAAGGAGATCAGAATAGGTCTCGATGTGTTTAGGTGTAACAGTCTCTTCTTTACCTGTCACTGCCTCTTAAGATAAACTTCAGAACTGATGTAAAACAATTTTGACTGTGATGACATTGACTTTCTGATTTTTAAGGAAGATTTTCATTAGAACGTCTCCAAACTGTGCAAAATACTATACTTTGTGTTAGTGCCAAACCAAAATACTAAGTTTTTGATTATTCCAGTGAGTGGTGTTATTAAGCAAAGTAAATCTATAATCTGATTAAATATTACACAGTATTATTAGAAAAGCTTAAAAAAAGAAACAAAAAAGAATTGTACTAGACTTAATTAAGGCTTCAAGTAAAGCTTGCTTTTATTGGCAATTTTTTTGTTGCAACAAGAAAACTAAAAATTAAGAGGATGGTTGGCAGCAATATTGATATGCTAATGGATAAACATGCTAATTTAGAAAAAAACTAATCAGCAAAGACATTACTAATGGAAATGTACTGGAAAATGGCTAATGCTGTATGCAGACCTGGTATCTACAAAATTAAGAAGAACTCATTTTGTGTTTATAATTGTAACTTGAAAGCTAAGCCTTGATCTTCTCTCTGCTTTGCTTTGGTTAGTATTTAAAGATATTTCAGATGACCTGGCCTGGTACCATGACACCTGTTTAGCTTCTCTATAATTATGATGCTAAAATTACATGTTCTGTTTACTGAAAAGAGAGCTAAAATTCTTATTTTTTTTTCTATCTAATTTACCAGTGTCTCCAGACAAAGAGACCCTTCAAATTAAAGAGTATACATGAGTCAGGTCTTCTGACTGAGGTGTGGTAGAACATCTCTGTTCACTACCTCAGGATTAGAAAGAGTAACAATACATTTAGGCACTAGAATAAGACTGAAAATACTTAGTGTTGGCTCTGCTTCATTTACATCATAATCAATGGCTTTAGTTGCATCTGAGTTAAACCAGTTCTAAGGATTCTCTGACATACCACTATCACTGGTGTGGTTGGAAAGGCTTCTGTTTGGTGGGGAGGTACATTTTGAAGGTCCGTATTACATGAACACAAGATCCAAGGGAACATTTTAACTACTAATCCTGCATACATACTTTCAAAACCACTTACACACACACTCTTAACAGCAATGGAAGGAAATGAAGGAAGTCTTTTCTCCCTATCACAGCCAACATGTCTCCAAATTTTACCTTCCCCTAAGAGATAGCACGTTTCAAATGGCACAGGTGTACATAAGTTTAGTCATACTACTGCAGTTTTTTAAAGCTTACTTATTTTCTTTTCATAGTGCTGTTTCATGTAAGTCAGTGAGATTAGGCTTTCTTTAAATTGAAACACTCTGGTCTTAAGGCAATATAGATGTATTGCATACAGTTAAATAATCTGAAATCATTTCAAATCAATCAGTATACCTTGTAACATAAAGCTAGATCAGAAGACCTGTTGACACTGGAAAATTGCTCCAGTCTACTGTTTATAGAATGCCTAAAAAGGCATAAATCCTGAATAATTTTCTAAGTTAAAAAAATACTAAAAGAATTTTCATGTCCTAATAAACCCCAGGATTTCAAGTTTTATGACCTGAAACAGCAAATCAATTAGTATAACTCCCCTGGCTCTGATTGAATGCATAGTAAATTGTCATGATTCTTTTTTAAGGATAACAGAAGACATCTATAAAATTATGAAGAACTAACCTTTTTGGCAGATTGGCATAGGGCTTAATAAAACTGAGTTCTTCAAGATTATTGTAGATGTCAGAAATTTACTCAATCCTATATGATTAACCTATAAGCAGGAAAACTTAGGCTATAAGAACAAATGGGTCATTCACTTTGGATGCAGACATGGTATCTGAACATAGAAAGAGAATTTTAGAACCATTTTAATGAGACAGTACTTGAGGTTTGCTATTAAAGTTTACACAGCTCAGGCTATTAACTGAAAATAAGAAATTATTATTGAGTGCAGAAAAATTCTTGCCTCCCTGCAGATCCAGTGTAACAAGACCATTCATGGATGCCTCGAGATTTGGAAATTTTACTTACTTTTTCACTTATTTATCAATAAAAATAATCTGGAGAAGAAATAAACAGCAAAAAGCTTGTTCCAAATAAATAAATAAATAAATAAATTTCATTAAGATTTATTGTGAGGAAAAATAGCTGCTGTTGTCCTGAATTGAAAATTCAGTGCTGAAATAAGAAGTAGTAGTTATAATGAAATCACAGTGACCTTGTATGATACAATGAATATACTTGATCATCCTCAAATAAGTGATAGGACCCACAATGGACCATCTCCTTGAGCTTATATGTTTCTAACTCCCACAGCTGAAACATTATTAACAAATGCACTTACATATAGCATGTTAAATGTGTGGAATAAATTATGCATTTAAGATATGCTTATTTCTTTTATCACAAAATTAATTCAATTTATTTAATTCTGAATTTCCTGAGTAAAATTTTTTTGAAACAGAAGATAAATCAAATTTGTGTCTAGCAGATTAATATCAGCAAATAATGAATCACAAGCTACTTGGGGAATAGCTGATGCTGGGGACTGGAGTTGCAACACTATGGACATTTTGGAGGTTTTAGTCCGAAATAGGTCTATTGTGGTCCTGTGACCTGAGGAGCCATTAACAACTGGAGTACATTAGGTGCACTCCTGAAGCACAACTACTGGTTTCATCCAGAAATAATCTATATCATATGTTCTCAGGCTGTTCATAATGCAAACAAAGTGCAACCTGGAAAAAGACAAATGTTGTACCCATCTGAAAAAATGACAGGAAAGAGAAACCAAGGACCAAGAGGCCATTCAGCCAAACTTCAGTCCTTTGGAATGTTATAGAACAAATCCTGTAAGCCATTTCCAAGCATGTCAAAGTCAAGAAGGTGACTGCGAACAGACAGGATGGATTTGCCAAGGACAAAGCACGCTTAATCAACATGACTGCCTTCTATGAGGGGATGACTGACTTTGTGGTGAAGAGTGGCGGCTAGGGAATGTTCTCATTTTAGCCAGGTCTTTGGTATGGTCTCCCACAGTATCCTTTTAGCCAGACTGATGAGATAAGGACTGGATATGTGAACATTTAAATTACTAGAAAATTGTCTGGACTGATTAGCCTGAAGAGTGTTGATCATAGGGAGAAAGTCCAACTGGTCAAACTAATCATGTCCCTTAAAGATCAATGCTAGGGCCAATACTGTGTAACGTAATTAATAAATCACATGGACAATGGAACAGAGCACTCTCTCAGCAAGTTTATGGATGATATCAAATTAGAAGGATACACTGGAGGGTGGGGCTGCTGTTCAGAGGGACTTTAACAGACTGGAGAAATGGGCTGACAGGAACGTCATGAAGCTCAATAAAGGCAAATGCAACCATCCATCCCTTCCTCCCTCCCTCCCAGCAGTGCAGGCTCAGGGCCAACTGGCAGCTTTGCAGTGAAGGGCTTGGAGGTCCTCGTGGACAACAGGTTGAACAAGTCAGATGTGCATCTTGACATCACAGAAAGCTGATTTGTATTAGCAAGAGAATAGCCAATTGGTTAAGGCAAATGGTTCTTCTCTGTTCATCACTTCTGACATCACTTCTGAGTTACTACATCCATTTTGGTCTCTTCAGTACAAGAAAGACATTGACTTTCTGGAGGCATCTGGAGCACACGATGTATGAGGAGAGGATGAAAAAAACAGGTTTGTTCAGCCTTGAGAAGAGAAGGCTTAGGACGAATCTTATTGCTGTCTGACTAGCTACTGGGAGGTTGTAGAAAAGACAGAACCAGTCTCTTTCACACAATGTTGGGACAAAAGACAAGAGACAGAAGTTGAAAAGCCGGAAATTCCAACTCAATAAAAATAAACTTTTTCTGACCATGGAAGTGGTCAGTCACAGGGTCAGGTTTCCCAGGAAGGTTGTGGGATCTCCATTTTTTGAGATTTTTAAAACTTGGCTGGACAAAGTCATTACCAATCCAGTCTAAATTGACCTGCTCTGAGTAGGCGCTGGACTAGGGGACTTCCAAAGAACCCTTCAAATCTTAATTATTCCTTAGTTCTGTGATTTTTGATAAGTAAGTGGGGGACAGTCAGGACACCTGCTTCAAAAGTTGGTTTCTGGTTTGAAGTAAAATATTAATGTAGGTACCTCCTAACTTATATGATTTTTTTTAGTGAATCATCTTTGATTTACTCTAAAATTATAGTATTATAATACTATAATGAATTCTCTAAATACATTGTAGATAAATCTGGTTAGAAAAACATAAAAAATTACTTTAGGTAAAATTATAGTTTGCAATTTATTGATTATTACTAACTGTAACTCAGTATTTCTAAAACACTTTTTCACTCATTAAGTGAATAGAAACACAAGCTTTGCTGTAGGTGACAGGAGAATTTTCTTTTAAAGACAGATTCTGGTTAATTACTGCTTGGTTGGTGTTACTGCAGGTCTAGTGATTCAGTAGTATGTGTTCTGTAATAATCTTTGAATTTAGCAATAGTGGATGTATATGAATATGAAAGTTACTAGATGTAATCTTACTTAATTCTACAATACTCTTTTTACAGGATGGTATTTATTAATTTATCCACATCTGATAGACAATGGTCACTTGTCTCTTCACTTGAAATGTTCAAAGATGTATATATAAATTGTGTACCCATTCAAAGTACAAATCTCATCAACAATAGAATTGCGAAACTGTTACTAAAGTCCTCTTATAGCGATTTCCAATGGTAGTATAAAAGAAAGGATTAAAGCATGAATGGCAGCTAAATGATTGCCAAAGGATTATTTAACCTAATCAGAGATAATGAGCCTTAGTGGATTAAAAGTGCTTATTATAAACAGCCAAATATTAGTCACAAAAATTCATACCTGGCTCTTCATTGTTTTCTGAAGTCAGAGACCAGTTTTTCTCCCATTGTACACATAGCGGTTATATTTTTGTTGGTGGTGTCAATGCATTTCATCTTTGCCTTTAGATAAATTGTTAAAATGTACAGTCGTTTGCAGTGGTTCTTCTGCAGAAATATAAGGATCATCCTCTTTGCAACTGGTTGACAGGCCACATGATCTATTGTGGATTCTTTTGGACTTATTTTTTATTATTTCTATTGAAATGCCATCTTTTCTTTACCTCATTGTTTCCTGGAAATTATTACACTGGATAATGAGTTACATACTGCCATTTAAAATGCTATTAAGTATATGTGTCTCTCCCCATAACTGTAATTCTATAGGTACTTAAACAAAAGAAACACTGTAGACCTTTTTGAGGGATGATTTTTCAGGAAGGTGACACATACATTACTCAAGCATAAGAAATACAAATAGCTGTAAGATATTTATGCCTTTTACAGGCATTCTAACCTTTTTAGAAAATGGCTATAATTTGAAGATATAATGTGAAGGGAGTGTTCTTAATGCTACATTAATTACAAGGGCTCGCTTTCATTCCCTCTTTGGAGACATTTTCGTATTTTTATATGAAAAGATGCATATAATATTGTGGCAATAATGAGCTTAATGTAACTGGAAGCTATCAGATAAGATTGTATCAAAATTTCAAATACAAATAGCACCAGAAAAATCATCTGTATGCCTGAATGTCTTTGTATCTCACATACTGAAAACTTTTTTCCTTGCCACTAAGTGGCACTGTATTATTTCTAGTTGGCTGTTCAGGTCATATTAAAAACCCTTTGGGCCAAAATTATTCCTGATACAGCCTCATTATGTCATTGGAGTTAGGTGTGAAGAGAATTTGGCCCAGAGTTTTAAAGGCGCCTAATTCTAAAGCATTGCTATAAATTTCCGTTGTGGAGGCCCAGGAGAAAAATAAAAATTAGTTAGCATTTAATCTTGCAAGCAGCTGACCCTTTCATTTGGTATTTAACTGTTTCATTATAATTTTTTCCTACCAAATTAGCCCTAGTTAAAAAGGATCATCTTATCTATTTCAGTAGGACTGTCAGTAAATTTTGATTTAAAAATGGATGAGCTCTGTGCTCTTTGTGTTCACCCTTAATTTTCATTAATATTATATATTTTGAGATGTTTGTGAATACGAAAAAGTCTGCTATTGAAAACCTTGTTATACTCTGACAAAATATGTCAAGGAATAAAGAACTGATCAGGTTTGTCCAGTGTCACCCTTTAGTCTCGTTTCCTTATAGTCATAGAAGACTAAGTAGACACATGAGAATTTTCAAAGCAATGCTTAAAGTCTCTTTTGTCTTTGATTTATCACTGTGCAGAAAACATAGAAATATGTTACGAAGTCTTAAGACATCATAAACATTTAAGCAAAACTGCTTGCACCTTTGACAGAAGACAATCCTTTCCTTCTTAATATACATATAAATTGTCACTTGCTTAGATAGCAAAAGAAAATGACAGCTGTTTTCCTGAATCTTTAGCAAAGAGGTGATTTATTTAGTCCTTTATATATGAACTGAGAGCTTTATTTGAGAACGAAGCACTGTCTTCATATCCAAGAGCATCTGTCTCGTTGGCTTCACACAGACCAAGGCTTTTGTGCATGAGAATGGAACACGGCCCAAGATCTCTGGCGGAGGAAAGGATGTCTGTATGTCAAAATGTTACCTTTGGAGGTGGGACTCCATGAGTTCTCTGTCTGGGTCTGGCAAATATTTCCCTTTCTGTTTTCTATCAGACACCTACATTGTCTATTCTTCTTGTAGTAGCAGTACAAGTATTTATTTAGTAGTAGGTCCTAGCACTGCATTATCAATATGTGCCAGGATATTTTGAGTCAATTTTGTATTTTTTTTCTTATAAGAGCTAACTGGTCATTTATAAAATGGGAGAGATATTACTCCCTAATTCTCTGTGATGTTGGACTCCTTGCAGACTATTTCACTGTTACTTCTGAAAAACCTTGGGGATTTTGGGTTGCAGGTAACCATAAAAGCATATGATTGCTGGGATTCCTCACTTTCTTTGCAGTGGTCATTTTGTTAAAAACAGGAATATTTTTTTCTATATCTAATATTAATCCACATTTAAGGATTACTATTTTTTGAGAAGCCCAAAATGACAGAAATTGCATGAGAGTAGCAAGGCCAATTAGGAGACATCTAACCTTTTATTAGGCCATTTGATATAGTGAGCTAAAAGAGAGGAGATTTGGACACACAAATATCTCAATTGTACATAACCTTATTGGATATTAGGAGCAGAAACAATGGCGATTAAAAATGTTCTTGCAATGTGCATGGAAGATTTGGCAATCTGGCTTAGATTATATGACCAATCGAGGAATAGTGGGAAACTTTCAAAAGTCGCTTCTACATTGTATCTTTAATCTGGCCTTAAAAACACAAACTCATGGAATAAACTCCGATACCAGAATAATTCTTTCTCTGATATTAGAATTTAGAGTGCCAACAAATATACTTTTGTTTGTTTCTGTTTCAGATGTTGCATGTTTGTTTTTATTATGAATAAATATATGAACAATATGTAATTGACAGGATGATGGTAGAATCTTTTGTAAGTACTTTCCTTTTATCAATGTCTGTCCACATCTGTTTTCTGTTTTAGCTGCCAGTATCAGCCAGAATAAATTCATATTCAGACATCTCGGGAAAAATGACCTGAGTTGGAGAACTGCTCCACTTTCATATTGCTCCCAACTTTTAATCAAAACTTGAAAATTGTGAATATAAAATTAATGTAAAATATTGTAAACATTAAGAAAATTATCTGAAAAAGGTACTTAGAGGCAACAATTCTAAAACCAGCTTAAATTTGGAGCAGTTGTCTTGGTTCTTACAGTTCAAATCTATCCCCAGCAAAAAATTTGTTTGCAAAATGTGTGTTGGGCTAGCATGTGCCTACTCTGTATGCTGCCAGTCTCTAGCTGGATCCATATGAACTAAGTAACTTTGGAACTGTAATTGTGCACGGACTATGACAGTCAACAATGAGAATGGTGTAGTCGTAGCATCTTTGACACATGATCTGGTTTATCCAGCAAAAGTGTGACCGTCTCTGTACTGATGTCCATTTTAATATCATGTTTGGCTACGCTTTCTGCATGGGTAGCCTTCTGTTACATGAGGCAGTAACCTGAAGCTACATCATTATTTATCCAGGCTGAACCGGAAAGAGCAATAAATCCCATCATGATTCCTAAGTTTACTTACTGGGATGCTCTGTGCATGAAGTATCATTGTGCTTTTTCTCTTGCTCAGTACTTTTTCATATTAGTCTGAGCTACTGTAATCTTATTTCTGCAGAGCATTTTTATATTAGGTATCACTAAATTGGAGCGCTGACTATGAAATCACTGCAGTTTAAGGCCATTAATAAGGTCAGCCTAGCAACATTTAAGAACTGATCTGTTAGTTCTTTGCTGACATCTGTGTTCATGAACCAATTGCCATTTAAAGATCCCATCTGACATTTTCAGCTGATAACCATTATGCCATTATGATGTGTCCTATGAGAAAGTTCTATAGCCACTGTATTTATTATATTTTTGTCCTTCCCGCTTGTTAAAAAAAAGTCTTCAGGTTCATTATTTCATTGTTGTAAGGGTTGAGGAGAAAAAAAATAATTTTTTTTTTTACTATGAATCTGCCTTTCTTTCGAGTGCTTCTCTTTCCCTTCAGAAAAAAAAAAAAAAAAAGACCCCTCAACTGTAGCTTTTTATAAGATACTGTATTTGTTTTGAAACTGCTGACTGGTGTACACAGTGTTTCTAAACAAGAAGTAGGAGATAAGGACTTTTGGACTTTGTATAGTCAATGTTTTCATATAGGTTACACAGAGATGTTTTAAATCAAGTAAAATCAAATCCAATATAATAAAAGGCTGTCCTTTTATAAATCACACATAAAAATACAAATAAAGTAATTTCTAAAACATATCTGCATAAAACAGTATTATGTCCCCAAACTGCCTGTAGTAAAAAGCTGTCTACTGTCAGCTGCAGTAGAAGTATTAACTTTCTTCCTCTATCATCTTCTGGGAATAAGAACTGACAAGAGAATAAAGTCTGCTGTATTTGGGTCATAGTATATAATAGTATTAAGAATATTTATTAAAGAAGCAAAATCTATGTTAGCCAGTTTATCCAAGAATGAATCTTTAAGCTGTTTGCCCTCTGATGAGTATTTAGAGTTCCAGCTGAACCATCTGGAAACTATGAGCACAATTCTGCAGGCAGGTGATAAGTTCTGAATGCGAGAATACCACAGCTGGGCAAAAAGAAATCTACCGCAAGGTCAGCTGGTGAAAGCAAGTGCAAATGCACAAACTCTGATTAATGCAAGATAGAACATGTCTCTGTGAGAAGAAGATGCCTATGTTTAATATGTAGTATGAAACGTTTCTAAAAAAAGAGCCTTCACAAAGCATTTGTTTCATGTTGCAGATAGAAAGGATAATACAAGGTGTTATTTGAGTTTGTTTAGTGGTAAAGGGGAAGACGGCACACCACCTTGTCTTAAACGTTACACTGAATTAACGCATCTCTGCCCTACCAGTCATCCCACATTGCTTTCTAAATATATTGTCTCTATTGACTGCACGCTATGGGTATTATCTCACATCTGCGGTAGAACATTCATATGTGGTAACAAGAGTTTTGTAGAGAATTCAGTACTTGCTTTCTGAGATTATGTATCTCAGAGTGCTGAATGCTGGTTCACACCAAGTCTGTGAGGAGGCTTGGAGTCATACCCGTGATTTACGAAGTCTACAGCCTACGCACACCTACAACTTACCCATACTTAGAGACATCATAGAAACTTAAGTAGATGGCACGGTAACCTAAATATGTAGCACCTGGGGTTTTGTACGTTTTCTCAGCCTCTTTTAACTCTGCTCCTATACATTTGTTTTGCCATTCTATGGCTTGGCTGACCAATGTATGCATAAAACTGTGAGATGTGCTTATCGTTTATATCAGGGACAGTATCTCACACACACACCTACGTAACCAGCAATGACCTACATAAATCTGCACATAAGTTGCTTTAAATTATATGTGTCAAGCTGCAGGTGTTTCTGCACTAGTCAATACAGCTTGTTTTTTCAACAAAGCTTGTTTGTTTTCCTGATTCTTTCAGTTTAGAAAGCTTGATGAAAAACAAAAACCTCTCTATCATTTTGCAGAAATTAAGGGTTTTGCTTTTTAGTGAAAGTTGAGAATGTTCTGGTTCCTGATAGTGTAATGGCATGTCTTAATTATTTTTAAGCAAAATTGGGGGCAGGTTGTTGCTGCCAAAATTGATTCACTAATGCTGCTTCTTTTAACGATTTAAAGTACAGAGCTGAGAAACAGTGCTGGGGCTTTTGTGACAATTCTAGATCGCAGCTCAGTGTGGGTTTTGAATCTTGTTGTGTTGTGTTTTTTTTAAAGAATTTCTTTTATATAGGTAAATTTTAAAATGATAGACATTGGTTGTTTTAAACTTTTAAAAACCTCTCTGTATTCAGAAGTGCTCTTCAGAGTCTGCAAATGTTGACACTAGGTCAGTCTTTGACTTGCGTAGCCTGATTGGGCTACAGAAGAATTCAGAAGGAGGAGTTAGGCTTGGACACTAGTCAATACAGTGTGAAAGTGCATAGGAAATATAAAAAACACCTTCCTAATAGCATGCAAACTTTTTTTTTTTTAAACCAGTCTCACCACACTCACTTGCAGGCAATCTGTGTGTTCTGCCATTTGAGCTTGTCTCAGAGGCTAAATGCAAAAGAATAAAAAATAGTTGTTCAACAGAAACTTCATTTAAAGTTGCGCAGAATGTTATACATAGGAAAACAGGTAGGAAAGGCCAAAATAACCCACCACCCATGGACAGAGTTAAAAATATTTCAGCTAGTGTTCTTTCAGGTGTGCTAGTTAAAAGTAAAAACCCAGCATACTTCAGTGCTGCTCCCTGAGGCTGATCTTGAATACCAATGAATTCTTGTGCTTTACTCAGGTTCACATCATAAAACCGATTTTTATCATGGGCTTTAGTAGAGTTGGGAGCAAGAGTACAGTTGCCTTGAGTCAGATAATAACCAAAGAGCTTAAAAGTGAAAGCATACGTTATTTCAAAAGAACATTGCCAGGTACGAATTTTCAGCTTCCTGCTCAACACACAAAAGAATAACAGCTTGGGCCTAATCCCCGTCCCTTTAAAGTCAATGGGAGTTTGGGCTCTAGAGTCTATTTTAGCGGTTTATATTGTTTGAAATGAAATATGAGAGACAGTAAAATTATCCTCCACGACTAAACACTCATAAAACAAAATTCTTTTGAGGGAAGGGAGAGATCAGATGAGAACAGGAATTTCAGTGTTTGTTGTGCACTGAAGTATTTTCTTATTTAAAATACTTGCTCCATTTTGAGGTTTAAGATGTCAGCCCACCATTGCCTTGTATATCAAGTAGGATACCCTCAGACAGCTGTCTTCTGATGGACCATGAGCACAGCAAGATGCATATAGAAAGGTATTGCTCAGCTGTAAATTTGAATGTTCTCCATGAAAAATGTCACTTGCCCTAGTACTTCATCTCTTCTCCCTACCAAAATATTGCGTTTTCCCTTCCAATAAAGATGTTTTATAATGGCAATAAGGGTCTGTAATTCTAGAAGGTGGTATTGCTCATCTTTTCTTTGTGTTGTGCAACTCCCACTGTATTATGATAGCATATGTTACCTCTCTGTCATGAGTTATTGGCTGAGTGCAGCACATTTTTATCTATATTTAGGAAACAACCTTCTTCTCTCACAAAGAACCGTGAGCAATGCTAGGTTGACCATATTGCATAGTGGTTTTTGTACTATGTAAAATAATTCCATTTGGTACTTCCTACTTGGTTTTGCTTCCTAAATCCTTAATTGGCAAATATAATCCTTAAATTCTATGGGTGTTTGAGGCATTTTGCCATGCTGTGTTGAAATAACTATTCAGGCTGTCTTTGTACATATGAGACTTATAATAAGAAAATTTATTTTCAGTCCCCCAGGAAAATAGCTGAGGTCAAATAATACCAACTCCAGTAAAAATAGAAACATTAATTTCCAGTTGCCTACTCCTCCACTGTTCCACATATACTGGAAAAGGGATTATCAAAATGGCCTATCCTCAGTATTTTAGAGCGATTTTTGTAATCTATAAAGAAGTTAAAGAAAATGGGGAAAGGCATAGTATTGATTTGCCACAGTCAAAGTTCTACAGATTCTGAATTTGTGTTCTGTGTTACATATAATACTGAAACTGGCAGAATTTTTGTAGGGTGTTTTGTATTTTCTAAACGTAAGGACTCTGCACAGACAACAGGTGTGTGTTTATTCATTATCTCAGACTTCTGCCTGAGAAGACTATAGTCTCTTGAAGTCTTTATTTTTCTTTTTACTTTTAATTTAAAATTAGCATGGAGTAGGATATTTAAAATTTGTTTATGGATAAACTTAAAAAAAACCACCTGCAGTCCCAATGTAACAGGATGTGGAAGCAGAATCATTACCTAAAGCTAAGATGTTCAAACGCACACTTTGACCTCCTCTAATGCCATGGTTCAAGTTTTTCTCCCAGGCAGTCACTGCACCCTCACTGTGTTTTTAGAAAGTTCTTCCACACTATTTTCAATGTTTTTTGCCTTCTACAAAGTTATGAATATCACTGGTAAATAATTCCAGGTGTCAAACTCCTAAAATGCTTACGACAGCAAGCCTCTTGTCATATAATAAATGCTCCTGTTCTCCTGGGCTACTGTTGAGGTGACTGAATCTGAACATGAATCTGAACACACTGACTGTGAGTCAAATTGTGTTGATGCAAGCCTGCACTCAGGCACAAGCTTTAGATAAGCTTCAGAGCGTGAAAACAGGGAGAAATCTTCATCCCATTCCATCCTGAATGAGGTTTCTCACTCATATGTCTACCTGGGACATAAATTTACCAGCTTCATTATGCTTGGTGTGACCATAGCCACACTGTTTTTCTGCTCTTGCAATGCATCTGTCCTTACAGGTTGTGTCAGAACTGAAACTTCGTGAGGTCTGCTGTTCACTGAGTAGGGATTTTTGTTTAAATCATTTTGAAGCTGAAGAAGTTCATAAGTCATAGCAATTAAAAACAAGAAATACAAAAGACCTTGGGCAATAATAATTAATTTCAGAGATCTATAAACAGAGCAAAGATTTTTACATTTGGCAAGCAAGAAAAAGAGGTTCCCATCTCAAGAGTGGAAATTAACTATAAATATTCTGGGTACAAAGGAAAGTCAGAAGTCTATTCAGAGAGAAGGTGCACAATATGTAACTGAATAGAAGGGGGTTTTTATTACAAAATAAATTTCTGGATAAATGTCGAACAAGCAAAGGAAAACCTACTGGCTGGTAAAATTAAGAAATTGTGAGAAATTAATGGAGGTAACAGATTCTGCACAGTACTGCAAGGTAGGTTTCTGATTAAGTACATTTGGATTTGACTTAATGGTTGGAAACAAGACAGAAGCAGAAAAACATTAAGCTGTTTCTCATAAACTAGGACTGTATGAAATATAATGCCTGTATGATGTACCTGTAATTTCCAGAAACAGTGACAGAAATGTAATAGGAATGCATGCTCTCATTCTCCCAGTTGATAAGTAAACAAAAGTAATCTTGCTTTGTGAGTAGAAATATGAAGAGCAAAACAGTAACATTTTTGAAACGTCGGTCTGTCAAGCTTGGGAGGTCAAAGGTGATACGAAAAGGAAATTAGGGTAAATTTTCAGGCTGGTCATGATGCAATGTGTACTAAAATGTTTGAAAAGCCTTACATGTAGCTGATGCTTCCTATAATATATTGGTGTGATAATCAATGAGCTCATAGAGACATAAGCTTTTAATTCAAGTCCTGACAAAATGTCACTATTAAGAGATGAATAACCGCAAAAATGATGTGAACTGGCTTGAATTTAGTACTGCACTTAGTTATTAAATAGCATTGGCTTGTTATTGGTATATAACACTTACTGACATTTTTCTTTGTGTTTTAGTAAAACCAGGTATCTTTAGTAGTGTTCCCAATAGTATTATGTATGGTTATGGATTAATTGGTTCCCACTTTTGGGATATATACCATTGACTTCTGTCTTGGGGAAAAAATATCAGATATTTGGAAGGTAATAACCACAAATAACCTTTCCGAATCTTCTGCAGAGACCTCAAAAGTCTGACTGCTTACAGAATTGAACTGACACAGTTCCAGCCAATTCACCATGGGTCATTTGTAAATATATAATCTAGTATAAAAAGCATTCATTTAAAAAAAAATCACAATTCTGAACTGCAATTTTTTCCATAATTATAAACCTTGATGAATGAGTATTTTTAGCTGTTTAAGAAAAATGAAGTACCACTTAAAGTGCTGCAGTCTTTATATGTTCATTTCCTTTTAATTAGCAGCGGTTGTATGATACGAGAAGTCTAATTCCAATCTAGTAGAAATGGGTTACAACCACCATTGTATTCTTGTATTTCTAGGTAGGTTTCCAAGACACATGGTAACTTCAACTGATGCAGAGGCAAATATATTCTATTTAGTTTGAAGTGATAAAGCTCATAAATTTATGTAAAGTGTAATAAAAAGGAAAAGTTGTTGCCATTATCATTAAAAGTAGATTTACCAGATTGAGCTGAACCGATTGCTTTTGACAGCCCAAAGGATATTTATATTTTCAGTGAACTTCTTATATCAATTTTTCATCACTAAACTATTTACTCTTGCTGGTTTAGCTAGATTTTGACTCCCTTGATTGTTCATATGGGAAGTAGATGATGACGTTATATTTAATTTTCATTACTCCTGTGAGTGTATGGAGTTTGAGGTGCTTGGTGTGATGTATTCTATTCATATCATATTACTTTAATTCCCTCTTATCCCAAAGTTTGTACTTATATATTTTTATTAAAAGAAGAAATCCTCGCAACAAGACAAAAAGTAAGGCATTAGGAAAGAAAAATTGATACAGATATGAAGAAAGGGACTTTTAGCTATTAGAAGGCTATTAGAAGTTGCCTTTTCTGTTCTACTGGGCAATATTAAGCCTTGGTCCAACACACAATCAGTACTCAATGTTCCTAATAACTGCTATGAAGTTCCTTTTGCAAACTCAAGAGACACCCAGAATAAGGAACTTAAAAGTGAGTGCATTTGCTAAAGAGAATCTGAGCGTACTGCAATATGTTTTAAGCACAGATTTTGTAGACCTTTGTAACAAATTTTGTTTGGCTATACTCCATTCACTGTTCCATTTATTTTCCCCAAAGCTGTTTTTCACAGAGAAGAGTCAGGGAAAGATTGTGTATTAGAGAAAATCTAGCCGTTAACAAAACTGAATTTTAAATTTCAAGATACAAATATATATACCAAAAATACTTACATAAGTCATTCAATCAAAAGCTATAATAGTATCAGTGGTTTTAAATAACCAGTGCAGCTAATTGGATGATAAACTTCAAAGGCAATACAACCAGAAGAGCTATATGACAGCATGCAAAGCTATTCTGCCAGTCCTATCGTGGGAGAGTATGAGAATACTTTTTATGCCAGTTTCACAGGAACTCCTAATTATACTCCTCATCAGCTTTGCCTTCAAAAGTGATCACAGCTGACCAATGACTTGTAATAAAAAAATATGGGATGGGAGAAAAGCCAGAGCCCCAGAGAGAAAGATGTCCTCATCTGAGTCCAGATATGGCTTTTAACATTCAAACAAAAATTGAGTTCATTGGTTCAAATCCAGGGAAACAACATAACAATCTGAAGAATAAGTAGTCTTTTCTGAAGGAATTTAGCCAAAGTGGCCTGAGGAAAACTGTTAGAGGATGTTTCAGCTAGTGTTAAGAGAATGGTTTCATACCATCCTAGCTAGAAGGCGGCTGACTCCTTGCTGATAGCCCAGATAATATTATAAGAGGCAGGTAGTAGGTGTTCTCTAGCAGAAACAGAAGGTATTTCTCAATAAAAAGCTCTTATAGTAATTCTATTTACTACCTTGAAAATCCAAAACAATCGATCTGTACTGCACATGCTCTGAGCAGTTGCCAGTTTCTTTGGAACACATAACCTGCTTATGTTTAAAGAGAAGACACTGTCTATATATGTCATCCAGAAAGTCATCAATAAAGACAGCTCAGATGTACATATAGCAAGAATAACCTTTTAAATACTTCTGTGATGATTAAGCGAGATACCAAGACATCTGCAGGAAATACGCGTGTATGGATATCACCTTTTAGTGTGATACTTGTGAGGCTCAGATTCTGAGGGAGAATGAGAGAGACCAAAGTATGTCTCAAAATCTCTCTTCAGGCACTGGAAAGAAGTCTGGGGAAGATAGATGAAGGACTGGGCATAACACCTGAATGAAGTAGCAGTGCTTGCTGCAGAAGGACTGCCAACACGCAGGAGAAAATCCAGATAAAACAATATTTATAGCCTATTGGAGAAAAGGAGAGTGAGTATTTTGGCAAGAGATAAATGGTTCACACTTTAGGCAATGATTTATAGTGTGAGGGATAGGAGAAGGATTATTTAGCCAGGGACAGATGTAAGGTTCAGTACAGGAAGTAAAGAAAAATAACTCCCAATCTTTTATTTTTTATGTCATGCTTATGATGCTCTCATTCCTGATTTTCAAACATATGCAGTTGGCAACACAGTCCTTCTTAAAAACATCAGTCTGGTATTTCTTGAGGGGGCTGAATCCTTCCTTCTGCTGTATCAATAAGGAAGAACTTATGAGAAAATGACACTGCCTGCTAACAAAATTAATCCAGTCCCTTCAGGACTGAGTAGGACTGAAGAAACCCTTTACAATAATGACATGTATCCAAGGTCTTTGCAATGCTTCTGGACAACATGAGGTCCAATAAAATGAGGAGAGAAGCTTGGCTTAGTTCAGATCTAAAGACTAGACATGTGGACTGCTGGACCAATCCGCATTGTTTTTAAGAACAGATTTCTTCCTTTACTGGGCTTAATCATCTAGCAATGACAGAATGTGAGCATTCAGAAAGGAGGCCTGATGGGCTAAGTGTCCTCTACCTCTTTACAAAAGGAAAAAAAAAACTGGTGACAGAAGAAAGCAAAATCCTCTTTACTTAATGTGGACCTCTGTCTCTGGTGTGTAAGTCCTCCGTGTCCAAAGATAATTAGCACTTTATAATGCTAATTATTATAATTATGTCTGAGAAAAAAATCATTAGGGGGTAGGTCTGCTCAATGATTTTCAATTGCCCCCTCTATTAAAAAATAAGGTCATTTTTCGATTAGTCAGTTTTAGAAGCTCAAAGATGGAAACTGTGTTACAGAAAATCCTTTGATTGTTTATTTCATCATTTGAGATATTTTGTAAAGACTTAAATACAAAACAATGTCATAAAATATGGCTGTCATAAAATTACCCCAAAACTTTCAGGCCTCATGCTACCAATACGAAAAAAGCACCCCAAAGTATATATTTTTGTCTTTTTTTGGCATGAGTATATGAATCCTATACTGAAAGAAGCTAAGAAAAATCACCTTACAGTTTCTTCTGTCACTTATATATTTGAAATACCAGTGGTAGTAGCTGGAAATTGACAGGCATACCTTGTAGAACATTAATAGGAAATAAAAATGTGGACCAAAAGTAAAAAATTCAAACTGGAACATTATACTGGTAGTTAAAACAGCGAGCTGAATAGAAATTCCCTGGGTTTTCCCCTCTCACTTGGCATAACATTTCTACAAAGATAGTTTAGTTGTTGAAAACTATGATTTTCAAACTGTATTTTTTAGATGTACTTTGAAAGCATTGTATATTCTTCCCAGTACTTAAAGTCTCAATGATGTTATATGTTATGTTTGTTCCTGAATAGAGTGAATTCATTTTACTGGGGAGTTAGACAGAGAGTTTGCTGTGAGTGAATTTGGCTTAGTTTGATTGTAGAGCAGGGAACCAAGTTGGCGGTTATTTTCCCAGGACTATAAAGAGATTATGAGAGAAGGAAGATGGTGAGGCTGAATAGGCTGTCCTGCAAATGGAGTGAAAGAGGTACTGATTTTAAAAATTTTGATAAATAGGTGACTTCTAGAAGGCAATTAACTTAGTTTTCAATCCAATAAATGAAGTCACTTGTTAAGATACTTCTGTAAGACAGTGTAATCAACTAGACATAGGGGCTAAAAGAAGGTATGTTTCGTTATTTATACAAATTCAGATTAGAGAATTAAACTAAAATGCAGCTTCTGTTTCTGACCAACCCCGATTCTTTTTCTGATTTGGGCTGATACATCATGTTGTCTTAAGTATTTGAGGGTAGAGAAGTAATACAACATGACTTCTGCTATATGGCTTAACTAATGTTTTGTGACAAAAGTAGCTCAACCATATGTACCATATACCATAAAAAAAGGACTGATAATTTTCCCACATAAAAAAGTGTTGTGAAAACTCAGAAATGCCCCAAGGGAATTCTCAAATGTTCAGAGAACATAAACAAACCACTTCTGCAGACTTGCTTTAAAGTGGAACCTAGGATGAGTGCAAATGCTTTTGCAGCCTGGATCAGACAGTTCCTTACAGCTGTAGAGGCTGGCCCTGAGTAAAAAAAAAAAAAAAAAAAAAAAAAAAAAAAAAGTTATTCAAGAGGAAAACATTTCCTTCCCAAGGTTGTGAAGAAGAAAGATCCTCACTGATAAGGTCTCCAGATGGAAATTAGCCCTTCACATGTAATTTGACATCTTAAAAAGAAAAGCTTCCCAGGAGAAAGCAAGATATTTGTGGCATAGACCGAACATTTTGAAAGGGAAAGGCTTGACTGAATTTTGAGAAGATGGCCACTTCACATTTTCAGAAGATTGGCACTGTCAAAAAAAAGAAATGTAATGAAAACACCCCACTAATTTTAAAAAACTCATTTGTTAAGGCCCTCCTTCCAAAAGCATGTACTGAATTTTGTTTTGATGTAGTAACAAAATATGCTCCGCTGCAGATGTACTTTATTTCTTTTTTAAAAAATGAAAATAAAATAACATTGTCTTAACAATTATTTCAGAGAACAGTTTAAGCAAACTAAATATCTCAAGTTGAAGTATGATAAAGCTTCTCCCCCCTTTCAGAATTTCCATTATTATGACGTTGTGGAACCATCAGAAATTCTATGTTGAAATCCATTTTAGTAAAGCACTCAAGCATGTTCTTTATTTTGAACACCAGTGAAAGCAATGAAATTACATGTGTGCTTAAAGTTAAGCACACTCACGAGTACTTGCTCCATCCAGAGCAGCATCCCTTCATCTCTGATGAAGTCACGCTTAAAAATAAGATGCTGCTCCTTGTATTAGTATCCAGTGGAGACTGAGGTCAAAAACTGATGTAAATGCATCAGGCAGTCAGGCATTCCAAATTGCCTAGAGCTACCCCTGATTCTAGGGTGCTTTACTTTTAAATAGCAACAGAAAGTAAAAGTAAGGATATTTTTTCCTTAGCTTGTTTCTTATTGTCCTTGGCACTTCTGATTTATCTTTCTAGTGACCTTTTTCACAATGCACAATTCTATAGAAAGAGAATAAGACCTCAGCACAAGCACTCTCTTGCTGTATGTGATGTCAGTTGCCTCACAAAGGTATTTGACAGGTATCAGCTTTAAGCCACAAAGTTCTATCATTTAAGTGACCTTAGTTCACCTAACTTATCAGTCTGGAGTACCTAAATGATTATGAATTTCATTCTTTGCATCAGAGAAACAAGATGGGCAAGATTGGTTTCTTTCAGTTAAATTATAGCCATGACAGGGACTATTCTCAGAGCTAAAGTATGATTCACGACACGACTGCTATGGATGAGACCATGGCAGGTAAATCTGCACCAGTCCACAGATTTAGTGTGAGCCTTTAACATTTATAGTTCAGCTGACAAACTGATGATAATGTTACTTGTCTGCTTGTGAAGAACTGACAGGGATCTCTTGATCCAAAGAGGGAACCTAAGGAAGCCAATTTGTTCCACCACAGACAGATTTTAACATGCAGTGACAGAATCACAGAGTGGTGAGGGTGGTGGGCACCCCTGGAGGTCATCTGGTCCAATCACACCTGCTCAAGCAGGGCCACCTACAGCTGGTTGCCCAGGACCAGTTCTGGATGGTTTTTTGATATTTCCAAGGATGGAGACCCAAACAACCTCTCTGAACAACCTATTCCAGAGTTCAGTAATCCTCACAGTAAAAAAGTGTTTCCTTATGTCTAGATGGAGCATCCTGTGCCCATCGCCTCTTGTCTTGTCACTGGGCACCACAGAAAATGACCTGGCTTCATTCTGTTTGCAGCTTCCCTTCAGGTATTTGCATGCATTAATAAGATACTTCCTGGGCCTTCTCTTCACTAGGCTCAACATTCCCAGTTCTCTCAGCCTTTCCTTATGTGTGAGGTGCTCCAGTCCCTTAATCATCCTTGTGGCCCTTCATTGAACTTCATAGAATGTTGAATAAAGATACATTTTCTGTTGAAAGAAATGTTGGCACCTAAACACACCAGAAAGAAAAAGAAAAGGTAGATTTTCAAAAGAGATGTCCATATACTTTGCTGTAAAGTAGGCAACTCCAAGAAATTATTGGAAAGAAGCATGTCATACCTGAATTGAGTACTTGGAAAGATACAGTTCAGTCATAATCAAGCATCTTTTATTGGAAATACAATGTAGAGGACATAGCCAACCTTTTTTAGAACCTTGTATCTGTGGGCAGATCCTGACCATTATTCTGATCACTGTTGCTCACTAAGCAAAGGAGGACTACCGAAAGAGGTAAGAAATTCTAATACAGGCAGATGGTAGCTAGTCTGAAGAAAATATTGTTTGTTCAATTTTTTTTTCCTTTGCTTCATACAGTGATTCTGCTATTGCAGGCTGGGTGCCAATAATTCAGGGTGGTGACACATGGGACTAATACAAAATGTGTTCAGTTTATAGTTAGGTTAAAATAGAAGCAAAGTTGAAAACAAGCAAAGTTGAAGTCAGGCGGTTTCAACTTTATAAACTTCCCTGCTCTAGTTTAGAAAGATTACTTGTGATGAAGCAAATCTGTTGGTTCTGGTGGGTGTAGAGCCCCCAGTGCAAGCTGTGAGATCTCTAGCCCAAAGAATCAATAAATCTTCTAATTGTGTCATGCCACGTCTGTGATTCAGACTGGAATATATTCTGTGATTTGTTTAATAAACTTGCAAGCTTAAATACCATGCATTTGTGGGATGCTCCCCTGGGATTCATCCTTAAGGTTGCCCAAATGTATCTCCTCTTCCAGTGACCTACGTAGGAAGTGACATGAGACATGTGGTGGTTTAATTAGCAAAATGTTGGCATCAGATTAATAAAGAAGAGAATATCCTTTTCTGCAGTTTCTGTTTCATACAAATATCTCTCTCAGAGCTCTTGTTCCATATGGCAATTAGAAGTACTTGTTAACATAGTTGTTTAGGTATATGAATAATGAAGGTGTTTTTTCTCCAAGCCTGTAAGAACTACGGATGGACAGACTTGTTCAGATTAAATTCAAACTCACCCATCTACAGATAAATATTCATCCATTTTTTAAAACCCACACTTAAATTGGAAGCTTCTAATATTCTCATTTCTGGTTGTTTTTTTTTTAAATTATTATTTTTAATTCGTTATTTATTTCTGCATTGTTAAGGCTTGCTTGGAAATGAAAGTCATGATTCCATGAAAAATAATCACCATTTCAAAGAAATACTCAAATAGTAATGGCAGATTTGATTACCTACATAAGTTTAGTTTTTAAATATAGCGAAACACTGGGTACTGGGTTTTAAATAACACATAACTAATAAATGTAGGTTATTTATTCAGTTAAATTCACTTCTGCCTTTGGAACATCCGTCAGAACATAAAATTTTTCTTGGATTTACATATTTTCATTATGTTTCAAAGACGGTTTTTCAGCATTCTTACTGTTTGATAGGTGAGTTGCAAAAGTCTGCATTTCATGCATAGTATTCAATGCTTTATTGATGACAACAGAAGTCATAGAGATAACATGACTGTGCACATTTGGGTGGACCAGAACTGCAAGAGGAAAATTCTTTAGGGAAACTTTAGTGTAGAGAAACCATGAATTAAGATTGCTTATGTAAAAATTTTTAACATTTCTTCCTGATTTGAAAAAACAAAAAAATTCTTAAACTTTTTTAGGTCTAGGAAAATACAGCAATGTTTTGTTTAATTGACACTAAGGCTGCTAGGATAAAGGACAATGGAGGTGAAACTATGATGAAATTTTTTCACTTTCTCATTAGCCCAAAAGTGGAGTTTGGGAGTATCTCAATCTTCACTCCATTAAGCTTTAAATTATCCTTGGCTCTTCCTTTTCTCATTGCAACTTATTCTTAAAAGACAGGAATAGCTCTGGTGTTTGTACATTTTCCAAAGAGCAACTTTTGGCAACAGAAAAAGAGGACCTAAACAATCGGAAACAAATCTTGATGAATTTCTGAGAGTAAAGAGCCAGGCAGAGGACTGAAGTTCATGACTGAAAAAAAGTCTTTTATTCTTCTCTCTCGCTAGAAATGGGCTGCTTCATTTCATTGGAGGAGTTCTATAATCCTCATGAAGTCACGGGCTAAAAGATTTTGGTATCTTTCCGACTGAATTCACCCATAGTTCTTTTTGATTCTCGCATGATTGTCAAGTAAATAAATTCTACTTAGTACTGTTTTGTGTTACTTCAGGCCTTCATTCAGAATTATATTCTTTTTTGACATTAATCTTTTGATTATAGACATCTTATTATCAGAATTTTTTGTGGTTGAAAGCTCCTCAATTCTATTTCTTTGCTTTTTTTTTATTTTCAGAGTATTATTCTTTTGCAGAATTTCAAATTGCTTGTGCCATGTGTCAAATGTTCTTTGCATGCAATGAAATTGTTTTATTCTGCAAAGACTGTGCCCCAAAAAAGGGGAGGAAGCCCACTTTCTCTGTTCTTAAATGTATGTAGGTTAGCAAAAGCGTTCTTCAAAGGATTTGAGTGAGACTGATGGGACATGTGCAACTAAATGATGATACTTGCAGAATCTCTCAAAGGTTGTGCGACAGGATATGGTCTATATTGTTATCTATGTGAAACCATAAAATCAAAGAGCAACAGATCTGCAAGAATGGTTTTCTCAGAAAACATGCCACTTACACGAGTTAGAAATTTGCAGCTTGAATGTTAATTTTAAATACTTGGGGTTAGATTTAATGAAAATAATAGTAAAGAGTCCTAGTGTTGGTTAGTACAGACAGGCATAACATAGGCTTCCTCAATTTTTATGTCTATTCACCTTGTCCTGCTGTGTTACACCACTGCTATTCCAGTTTTGAGCTGTGTGAGCAGAAGCATTTCTGTGTTCTGAACTCTACCGGTTAACATAATAGTGACTCTGTTACAAAGGTAAAAGGAGAATAAAATTATCAGATTTTCTTTTTTCCCTTGTAACCTCAGTCCATGTTTGAAGCCAAATTGCAGAAACGGAAAGGTTAATATCTTCTTCTTCCAAAGGGGTCTTCATGGACTGACTCCCTTTGAAATCAATGGGACTTTTCGAGAATCATAAATGGCATTTGCAGGGAGTAATTGCAGGGTCAAGGAACAGTGTGTCAGGTCACTTGCCTCTCAGATATTTCTCTGTGCCTATCTGTTAGCAGCAACAAAAAGTATTTCTTTCATTTTCTTCCAGCAACTGGGCCTTTTTAAATAGATGAAGAAAAATAAAACATGAATTCATTCTTACTCAGATTTGAATTGAATGAATAGAACTAATGTATAATCTTCTTTCTGCAAAGTGATAAATATTTACAGTGTATAATGAGATTTCATGTCAAAAATTGATGGTATTTATTGTGTTTTAATAAAAGCAGATTTGAAAATGTTAGTTTTATTAAAGAAAAGAAGTGTTGAAAATATTGCCATTTTCACATTTGCTTTTTCTATGGAGACCTTATATGCAAAGACAGATTTTGAGCTAACTATATTACTATGGAAATCAGTTCCAACAGAGTAGAAATAGTATGAAACACTGAAAACATTAATACTTCTTTACACCTTGCTTCATTTATTTATCAGTTACACTCTCTATTTTTTTCCGTTGCTATTAAGGCTCACACATTTCAATATTAAAAAGGTTTTCCTTCTTTTCTCACAGTTTCTTTTCTTGATTCAAATATCCTGAAATTACAACAGGAAACCGGCATTTCATACTTGGCAGAAATCTGGAAGTTAAGGCCACTGCCATGTGCAGTGTCCAGGTTAAGCGCTGCACAGATATTCGTGTCTCAATGAAGAAATTATTTTCAAGGACATATTGTTGCTAGAAAGAGGCTGTATCCTCTCTCCTCAATGATGAGTCCAGTCATCAGTTACTTCCAAACTGACTTATGGCAATACCTTAACATATACTGCCATTAAGTAATCTGCTAAGTCTACAGAGCTCGCCTTTCTTGGGAGTTTAAGACACATTAGTCAAAATATCAGTACACAGGTGCTGAGTGCTTGGAAATATCTGTGTCGTTGCTTCCATTTGCATCAAACTTTTAATCATTTAATGTTTCACAAATAGATGAAGCAGGTGATCAGACTTGCTTTTAAAAGGCTAAAAACTCTAAGCAAACTCTAAGCTAGTTCCATAATATTTAGTTTCCAGGTCATGTAGCTGTAAAACCCTTGTTGGCCGGTAAGTCAATAGTATTCCTGTTAAATTAGTAAACCATTTTCAAAAGGAGAAATACATGAGAAAAGGAGTTTTTAATGTAAGTTAAAAAAATAAAGGAGGCAAAATGAGGGCAAAAATAGCACGAGATGTGAAATCTAACCTATTTTACAAAATAATAAATTTTTTAGACTGCATGCATGTACATGCATGTGTGTATGTGCATGTGTAACTCTTTAGATAGGCATTTTTGCTTCAGGCAAACAGAAAGAAACCTCTTACAGCATCCCTTTAACTGGCATGAAGCCAGCCTTGCTCATTTTCTGCAGCTGGCATGAAAATAAACTCATTTTTCCAGAAGTGACCCCCATTATTTCATTTTTCCTAGCTCCCAACAAGTTGATGAGCTATAATACAAAGCAAAGCAATTAATTGTTATATGGCATCTTTGTTAGAGTAGTAGTGGTGATCAGCAGTTGGGGAGGAGGAAATAGTCTTGAGCATGTGGTAAAATAAAGATTTTCAGCAGAATAAATGAGTAAAATGGCCTCAGATTGAAGTTACGTACTATTCAGTATGGGTGGAGAAAGGAAGAGAGGTCTTATGTAAAGTGGACTAGAAATTTCTGAATGAATTGAGAAAGCTTTTTGGTTTTGCTTTTTTGTTGTTTTGCTTTTTTGTTTGTTTGCTTTTTGCTTTCTAAATATCCTCTCCTTACTTGAAATGCAAGTTTCAGTTTTGGTAAGGATAGACTTCTCTTCTAAGAAGAGATGTTCTCCACACCTCCGCCTCCACACCTCACCTGCTCTGCAACTGAAAATAACAAAACAGAGCAGGTAGTCACCCAGTCAATCAAAGTTAAATCTCCTGTGGACTGACACCAGGCATAGCTTGGACTTCTGTCTTCTGGGGAGCTCGGCCAAGCCAGTGAATCTAAAAGGCAGATTTTTGTTTTATTTCCTGGTGCAACCTGTTCCACTCTATATCAGTACTTAAATATTAGTTGGAATTGTACCTGAAGTTCACTCTCTCATCCTGTTTCAGCATTGCAAACATGGTTCACTGTCTGTTCTGTTTGTAGTGGGGGTCTCTTCTCTCTTTGTGTCTCTCTTTTTCTCTGTATTTCCCATACTAAAAATGCACAAAAACTTCTAGGAAATTTTAACTTAAGATCTCACAGCACTGGAGTCCAACATAACTCTAGTCCTAAACTGTGGACAGTTCATGGGAGGCCAAAATAAGAAGATCAAGTTAAAAGACAAGGCAATATAAAGCAAGTCAGTGAGGCAATAACACAAAGCTGCATAGTCTTTGGAAGCAGAAATTACGACTCTATTGTAGACTATTGCAGAAGCTGAGAAAGGTGAAGGAGGGATTTTATGGCAATGAATGACTAGCAAGACAGACAGTGGTTCCTAGACAGAAAATAAGAGTAGATAATTAAATTAAAAAGGGAATATTGCAGATAACACATTTTGACACTTGATATTTGTTAATGTGAATAGCAGAGAAGAGCAGCAAGATGGAGGCCTGTTGAGGAAGGCAGTAAAGAGGCAGTTGTAATCTGGATCATCTTCTGGATTCCATGGAAATGACTACAAATTAAATTCACTCTCTAGGTTTCTTCAGAGGACACAGTAGAAAAGGGGCAGAGCCTGGGGAAGCAGGAATGTAATCTGAGACGTTATTTTTATCAGCACTATGACTAACAGACTCAGGTTAAAAAAAATTGGTTTTAACAGATTATTTTTGATCCTTGTCAGTTCATCACATCCCCCTTCTACTGGGTGCACAGCTGGAGGGTAGGAATGGTGTAGGAACATTAAGCCAGGGAGCAGGAGGACGAGAAGGAAGAGTCAGGCTGTTTAAAATAGTGCTGCTGCCAAAATGGTGCTGCTACCAAGACCACTTCTCATCAGACTATGACTTTTCTAAGCGCTATGATGCAGTCCACATTTCTTTCCATGATTAAACAGGTAAAAAGTCTTCCTTTCCTGTACCTACGCAGAGAGACAGATGATCAGTTTGGAGTGTATAAGTCACTTGACAAGCACTCTGAGTCCAAAACATCTCTCCAGTTAAGAACAGGTTTTTTTAATGGTTAACTGTAGGTCTTTGGAAGCTCATTAAAATCTCTTAATACGAATTATATGCTAACATTTTTCTTGGTGCTTGTGGAAGGAGTTATCTTAACCAGCAGTGATTATCTGAAGCCCTTTGTTAAACTGCAGAAGGAGCAAAGCTCTACAACTGTATCTTGAACATGGGCTAGAGAGACTCTACTACAGGCACAGAGGAGGTTGGTGTCTACCTGCATTTGAGGTTCTAATTATCTAAGATGACTGAACTGCAGCAGATGAGGTGGTACATGCCATGTTTGGCACACCTACCCTCTACAGGGTCATCTAAGAGTGAGGTTTTTTCCCTTTTCCTACTGTATCTTTTGATATAGCTGGCAAACACAACTCTGAACCATTAACAGCTTGAATGGTACATGTACTTGTTTCCCATAAGTGATAATGTTCTCTGTCTTGCTGACAACTGTTTGGACTAACCCACCTCACTGCAGAAGCGCGCAAGTTTGTAAGAAAAGTGTAAACTGTTTGGTATTGGTGCATGAATGTAAGGATGACAGTCACTGTGTTCAAGTGCATCAGTGAAGAAGTACCACAGCAGCAACAAGCAAATAATCTCTATTTGTTCCTTTATTTTGTGGTAGAAACCATCTTCCTAAGGAAATCAATAAACATCTTGAGAGACAGGAACAAATGGAAAGACTGATCTTTTGGTTAGTCTCTGATAAAAAATAGTCGTTCCCTCCTATTACAGAGAACAGCAGGAGTCTTGAAACAGAAAGGAGTCGTGGGGAGATAAAGTCACACATAAAATGCTGATGAAGGGGCAGTGATGCAGCTTCTTCCCTGTAAGATGGCACATAAAAAGGAGGAAAGACCTTACCTCTATCAGTAAATCCACTTATGAGAGAAGCAGTAGCATGGAAAGCAACAATTATTCAGCTGAAAACCCGTAACAAGAACTCAGTTAATGGTTACCCAATGGGATGGCACTATAAATATTGACTGTGACCTTCTGCTTTAAGGGAGAAAGGGAAAAAAGCCTGCTCTAATTGGAACAGTAATGTCTATTAAAATGTTATTAAAATTTTGTTAGCATTGCTATTCTATTTAATAACCTAGCATGCTAGATGACAGGACTTTTACAACACTGCTAAGATAGGCTACCTATTTTAAGGCTATACTGTTGCAAACAGTAACTACAGAGAATATATGTGACTAGTCCTCATACAGTTAATTCACAGTCTTGTGACAACAGTGACGAGAGTAAGTTACCCATATTCATGGGATTAGTAGGTCAGAAAAAACATAGCAGCAGGACACAACAATGTAACGGTAAGTGCAGAAGATGGAGCGCACATAAAGAATATGGTATTT
The DNA here is from genome assembly GCA_947846985.1 of Fratercula arctica. Lineage (NCBI taxonomy): Eukaryota > Metazoa > Chordata > Aves > Charadriiformes > Alcidae > Fratercula > Fratercula arctica. The sequence goes on from CANTUZ010000002.1 coordinate 40,658,741, forward strand.
GTGAAAATATTGAATGGAGTCTGAGGGCTTCATTGTATATAAGCCAATCAGGTAGGAAGTCTTAAATTGTTTCTATGTTTTAAAATATCTAAGAATACTGAAGTGATTTTCCATGTTATTAAAGAACATTTCCAGAACCTAGTCAAGACTGTGAAACTTGTTCTTATGAAAGCACATTTGTAAACAGACACAGGAAAGAGTCTGAAGAAATTATGTTAAAGCATCTGTAACAATTCTTTTTTATGTTCTCTGCAAAATACAGTTGATGTTGACCATAGTCCGTATAGCAGCGGGAAACTGTTTCAAGATATTTTGCATGTGGCTGTGCTATTGTGCTAAATCCATCCTAAGTTCAAGTGACAAAATTTCAAGTATGGAAATGTTGCAAAAACTCTAGCCCACCAATGGGATAGCTGACCTACATACATCATAGTCTACTGAGTTTCTTCTCCCTTGTTATCAACCTGAGATTTGCCGTTGTGGCATTGATCCATCAAGTCTATCATCTTTTCACTGTGGGAGCAGCTAATACCCGATAAACAGTTAAAGCCAGCCAAACAAAAGGCCATTAATTTAGTTAGCAGCGCTCCCCGTAGTGATTCTGTTCTGACCTTTCTTCTGATCATCTTGTCGTATCATACGTAGGTTACCAATTTTGTTCTGATCTCTGGTGTAAATCAAGTGTAAGTCCATTTCAGTAAAGAACGATACAAAAGAGATCAGTGCTATGTGCCGAGACAGACAGGCTGACTCTCAGTTGCAGGAGGGCTAAGTTATTTTACCCCAGATGAGAATCTCCTTATTGTGTCTCAGAAAAAGCCTTTATTGAACCAAGCCCAAGGGGAGGAAGGGAGAGAATGATGCAAAGAAGGAGACCAAAAGGTATGCAGGGCAGAAGTACACAAAACCCTCTTCCCCTATCACTGATTACAAATTATTATACAAGCTGAGCCCCATATTGTATACTTCATTTACAGTAATTGTACAACAGCTGTATAATAGGTGTAGTTTAAGGTATGAGTGTTGCTCAGAGTGTAGCTTAAATGTCCACAGTGAGATGTGAATATGAATATGAATGGTCCTGACTGCATAGTAATTGGTGGTATTATGGGAGTGAATGGAAAAGCTACATATGGATGAATGGGCGGGGCTAGGGAAGGGTGCAGCACAAGAGACTAATGGTAGATTTTATTTTCTCACATAGATGCCTTTTCCTTTAAATAATTAGCCAGCGGCAGTAGAAGCAAATGAAAAGAAAGAGAAGGAGACCGGTTTGGCATGCTGAAGCTCTGTACTCATTATATTAAATCATTCCAATTTCCCTCTCTTCACCCCACCTACCTACCTATTGATCCATCCGCATTAAACTTATAACATGAACAATGGAAAAGTTCCAACCTGTGAGGGAAGGGGGGGGGGGGGTGGAAAAAAGGGTCTTGACAATAGGATAGCATTGAAACAAACTGTGGTTGTACAAAATGCCTTTGCATTCAGAAAAAAAAAAAAGAAAACCCAAAAAAACCTGGAACAGAATCATTCTTTTTCTTATGCACACATGCTACTGGCTTACGTGTTTTGCTTTTAGGGTGTTAGAAAATGAGAGATGCATGTTGCTGTGAGGGAATAATGAATTTGGAGTCAGAGCTAAGAACCAATTCATGTTGTATCTGTTCATTTTTCTTCTTTTGTTACCATAAAATTTGGAAAGCATTGTTCTGGTTTTGGTTGGGTTTTTTTTTTCCCATCCTTATTTCTTTATAATTTTTGTGAATTAAAGTGCATGCTAATCTGTCCCTTTGATACAGCTGGACATGCCGTTATTGGGCAAATTATGAAATTTAGATTACTTGGGTGATTTGAGCAGTTTATTGCTATATCCAAAATTCTTTATGTGCAAAGCAAGGATTAAACTTCAGGACAGGAAAATGACTTAAAAAACATTGTGAATTATTTTGCAGTATCACAGATAGCCAATTATATTGACAGTTCATGTGGACTCAGAGGCTGATCCAGCAGGTGTTAACACTTCAGAAAACTTGAGTTCAGTGTGATTTGCTCACCCAGTACATGTACTCATGTCCACTACTGTATGTAGGTTCTAGCTCTAGCCAAACTGGATTAATCTAATTGTGCATTACAGATTGTAGTGTAAAGCTGTGTACTAAGAAGTATCAAATTATAAAGCAACCAAAACTCATTGTATATCCCATTAAGACAGGGGATATATTTTGTGTTAAAAACTTGACAAATTGGTGTTATGTGTATATCACTGATCCTCCAAATCTTTGTCATTTTGATAATAATTTTTTCTTTTACCAAAGAAAATTTCCTAGAGAAGACATTAAAACCAGAAAGCCTAGTATTGCATCATGATACCTATTTATAAATTCTAAGGAATAAACACAGCAAAAATTAATTACAATTGTTCATATTCTTGAAAATGACAGTACATGACAAGAAAGAAGGGTCACTATTGCTCACTTCTTTTTTAAGACAATCTTTGTTTACCTAGTTCCCAAGTGTTAAGAGCCTGTATGGTACATTTGCATAGGATAACTAACATATACCACACCATTTTCACGTCTGCAAGTACACGTGAGTAACCGTAATTACACGTGACACCAATTACTCTATTACTTTGTATTAAATTATAATGGAAAATTCCACTAGAGAATTGAAGCCTAATTGCATCTTAATTTGCATAATTTTGCATATTAATTACATCTCAGATGAATAATAAATTTCAGCAGATTTTTAATTTATGCATAGACACAAAAACAAGTGGAGAAATAATTTACAAAAAAATACCAGCAACTATTACTTAGGGCATTCAACTAATTTTGCTTAGTTTAGCAAAACAAAACTTGGTTTGTTTAATATAGCATCTTTAGGCTGATTGCTGTTTATTGCTCAATATGTCAGTTTTGAAGCACAGAAAGAAATGGAGCCTTTTTAATACAAAAAATAAATGTTAATTCTGAGCATTTTAAGTTGAGGGATTTTACATTTTTGAACAAAATGTTTGGAGGACAGTGCTATTTAATTAATTTGAGAATGGGCTTAATTGTGATAGTTTTTTTACTTATAAGACGTCTTATTTCGTTGCATTTTTTTAATGAAGGAATAAAAAATAGAATATTAAAAGAAAAAAAATCTTGATGAGGAGGTTTCTCTGTTAATCAAATGCGGAATGTTTTCTTGTTTAAAGACAGCGGTTAAGCAACTGCAATTTTGATGACTATTAGTTTCAGACAAAGGGCAAAATTAAGGCCAGGAAATGTGTGGAATTTTAAAACAACATATATTTAAATAATTCTGGAGGTATTGTGTTTATTTCAGAGTCATTTTATATACTAGAAAAATAGCTGCATAATCAAAATGCACAAAAACTGTAACTTGAACCTGCAAAGCTTTTCTTAACTTCTGAGGCAAGGTAATAGGAGTTAGCCCCATTATATTCAGCTGGACTATGAACATATATAAAGTTAGGCACACAGGAAAGAACAGACTGTATAACCTTCTTTCCTCTTTTTTGCCTACCAATTTTCCTATCGACATTAGTAAAAAAAAATTTATATTTTATATGTCTCTGTATAGTTTATTTCATGAAAAAATTAACAGTTAAATTAAAATTAAATGAAAAGACTTTGCTTCCATGAATTTCAGCCACATTATTAACCTGCTTACTGCTCTTCGATCTAGTCTGTAAAACTGAAGTCCCTTTATGCTGTCAGTTCATCCCAGACCCTAATCTGGTATTATGCCTTTTGTACCTGCTGCCACGGTCAATCTGAGGCTGCCTGCACGAAGGATAATTCTATTGATCGTTTGCCAAACTGTACAGAAGGAATGTACGTCAATGCTCTAATAAATCAGGAGACTGTCAAGATGAATGAACATATTCGTCTTCCCCTTTGCTCAAAAAAAAAAAAAACAACCCAAACCCTAAAGAAGCCTATATTTTTCCAACTTGTTTCGTAGTTCTGCCACTGTAGGGGCTGGGCAGAATCCAGCAGGAGACCGTGTAATCTCCAAGAGTCCACTCGATGGATCTTCTGCCACAGTAGTCTGGATTTTGCCAGTTGCAATAGTCTGGGAGACTGTAAAAAAGAATACTTCATAGCGTGTGTTTACATTGGACCAGTTACAGATCATTATTTTTACTTGTCAAGCAGGAATGTGATCTGATGAATACCGAGCTATTCTTTTTATTTCTTTATTTTACAATGACACTTCTTAAAATTAATACATCCCTGGGAAAAGTTTTCTTTTTCCTTAGAAAGCACCGAACACAGGAAATGTGTTCTTGTTATGTTGTCTATTGCTATCATGTCTGTGGTTTGGTATCAGGCGCCTGTCAGTTGGTTCCATCTGCACGGCACACCAAATCCCATTAGTAGCACCATCTTTAGTACACTTCTTGTTAAAAGTTAAAACAGTTTAGCTTTCAAAAATAGCATTCTAATGAGGACTGAGATTGTCCTTTTACTTTCTGAACATCCCATTTGGCAGGGTTCAGATAAGCAGAGGGAAATTGCACTGAATGAACCGAAGTGGGGATATGAACCTTCAACTGTTAAACAATAGTTCCCTCTCATGGACGATGTGGGCAACCGCAGTTTGGGAAATGCATCCGGAGAGTCAGAGCATTTTTAAAAAAATAGATTTTACTTCTTTCACGTACCAACCACGAAATATTTACTTATAGAAGGGAGAAGCAATAGTACCTACAGCACTCGCCTTTATCAAAGTCTGTTGCAAATGCCACTGGGAATGGCAGGTCTTTTCTACAGCGCTTTGCAAGGATGTGCACTTTTTCTTTTCTCTTTTTTTTTTTTTTTTTTTTTAAGGTATTTAAGAATAGATACTTGTCAGGAAGTTTATAATAATATTATGTATTGTTTGAAACATTTTATTCAGTCCTGATCCTAACAGAAAAACCTAGCATTTCATTTCAGTAAAGTACAAGTTAATGTAAGTAACTTGGTCAAATGAAATTATGATTGATCGCGTATTTTGTAGTTATACTTACCAGCGGCCTTTGACATCTTGAGATTGTGTTTGAGCCTGCGAGACAGAAAAGCCTGGATCCCCTTTTGGGATTTGGAAGTGAAAAGTAATTCCTATTCTCTGCACTGGGTGTGGGAATTCTGTTCCCACAGCACCTTCCTTCCCTTTTGGATGCCCACTGCTGTATTTTGAGAAAAGCTTATCTACTTTTATCTTTCTTAAAGTGGTGTTATTTAGTTCTCATGCTGACTACTTCTGTAAAATCATGTTGCTTCCTCCCTCTCCAGTTTGTAGAGTACCACACAGGACTCTACATAAAGTAGGAGTCAACTTATCAATATATTTCCTTGCCTTAAAGGAATTCCTTTTAATCTTCTACAAATCTGTTTGAGCTCTGAGTGTTAACATTCTTTGGCTTTGTTTTGGGAATCAAGACTAGGTTGGAACTGCACTCTTGGAGATACATGTTTCAAAAGCCCTGCATTATCTCTCTTTTAGAAAGCATAGATCAAGTTGACCAGTTAGCAAATACATATACAAAAAACAGGACTGATGACAAATGGCATTTTTCCTGGATATAATTTTCAGTGTTTGACCTTATATCAAGACAAGCGGGATATGCTATTCGTTACATTCAAATTTATCATGGTACAAGGCATTCTTGCACATGTCAACAAAAATCAGTCTTAATTTCAGAATTGCAAAGGTTATAATGAAATTTTTGGAATTAGGTTTGAAACCTGGATTTTTCTCTAATGATTTTAGTATATTTTAGCATCATTAAATGTCTTTTAACGATTCTGCAGCTGGAAGACCATGAAATGCTAATGAAATGTTTAGGCTACTAAATTAAAAATAAAAACTGTTTCGGGGTTAAGAAATAGAAAACAAAGATTCCTGGAAGTTGAAGGAGCATCCTGTGAAGTACTGTTGCATGCTTGATCTGTCCTTACAGGTTTCCTGAGCTTCTGTTGCTGACTACCATTAGAGGCGGGATCCTGTGCTAAATGATCTTTCAGCCTGGAGCACAACGATCAAACTTTTTAGAAAAATGAGTAAAATTCAAGAAATTAAATCCTCCACATTTTCCAAAAAAGGTTTAAACTACTAAAGATCCAATGCACCTATTAAAATGAATTTAACACTGTTTGTGAGGGTGGATTCCATTCTGAAATATTGTGGAATATTTTGTTAATTTTCAGAACTGTAAGAAATTTGCACAAAAATGTGTGCTTTTTAATGTAAATTTCAAAATTCAGGTAATGGATATAATTTTAAAATTAGTCAGTAATGCTTTTGACATTTTTAATATTGTTTCATTATCAAATTCATGCAATGTTTGTAAAACCATATTGCATGTACAAAATAAGAAAATAATAGTGCAAAAACCATGATTCTGCAAGTCATGCCGTGGAGCTGTGTGTAGGTACGAGATACTGATTCAAAGGCTTGATGAATAATTTGTACTGTTTGTCTATAATGCGTGAAAGAAGGTGTGTCAATGCTTCTCCAAACTGCTTTATCCTTGTTCTGATTAACTCAAAATTAGAAGTTAATTCTTGGCTTCTTTTCAGAAGGTGAACTATAAGTATCAGTTCCCACGTTTCTATGATGTGGATGTCTAGCTTCAGGGAAATGAGTTAGAATAACAACTCATTTCACACAGGAGTATCATACATATAACTGAATCCTAATTTCCCTCCTTTTTAACTCTAATTGTCCCATTTCACTGCACTATGCACCTGTAATGCTAGAGATAAATAGGCTTCTTTCAGGCTGTAATGGTAATTTTTGTCATGCCTGTCCACCTCCAAGAGCATCGTGTCTGTTTCCACTAGCAACAGGAGATGAAAAAGATGAATCACAAACCTGGGCATCCATGCCTTATGTAGGCATGATCTCACCCAAGTGACCAAGCTGGAGTGACCCAATGAGTTTCAAAATTCAGAACTTGTCTGATATGTTTCAGTTCTAGGGTATTGCTCTGTTTTCCTCGACTTTTTGATGTTAGATGCCAGAAATTTGTCTGTTTTGAGATTTGTCATGTGCATTACAACGTTGTTGAAGGGTAGGCTGTCTTTACAACACAAAACATAAATCCATCTACTCTGGAGTTACGAACCTAGAACAGCAAAGTGCGCATCATACAGTCAGGGACTGGCTGCTACTCCTCGAAGCAAAGTAGATCTAGGGCATAGACCCCCAGCAGCAGCTGTAGCATGATCCTATCATCAATGTCAGCACCCTAGAAACCAGCTGGCTTTCTGAAGCCACTTTGAATCAGGTTAGGACCTGTGAGATAGTGTCTATAGCGTGGACTTTTCTACAGGAGTCACCTCTACCCCTTAGCAACAGTAAAACTGCAGCTTTGACTACACAGGGTTCTCTTCATCCTATGCGGACCACCTCTGCCTTTACCCTTGTGTTTATTTTTCCGTAGCAGGGCATCCTGGCTTTGAGTTAATCTTGATGAGTCACCTTTGGGGTTGCAAAACTCAGTATTAACTGCCTGCTGAGAAGCCTGGTGGTGGGTCTGGTGTAAATTATAAGGCAGTTACCATTACATGCTTATCCACGTGCTGGGAAATACAGGAAACTTCTGGTTAGACATCTGAGTATGAGGCAGAAAATGCTATAGAGATTTTGGATAATCCTTTGTTTTCATTTATTGTTTTGGGGCAGGGTGTTTTGTTTTCAGGTGTATTTAAAACAGTTTTGGTTTTTGTTGTATCATTCTGGAAAGCTTGGGAGTAAAAACAGGAGAAGTTTACAAGGAGATATAGAGAACTGAATCCAGGAGTTTAGCTGATTGCAGTATTTGTCATATGGTTTTCTTTTACTCTTTTTTGCTTATTTACTTGCTATGGACAATATAGCAAGAAACAACACCTCTGTCCCATTTAGTTAGAGAGTTGGAAAGAATGTTCAACGTGCAAGATAGGAAGATATTAATATCTCTCAGATGAATGGATGTTACTTCAGTCTTTAGAGACCTTTGGTCTACTCTTTTCCTTAAATTAGCCCCTCATTCCTTATTCATAACATTGCTATTTTCCATCCCCGCTTCTGCTTTCAAATCTCTCCTTTGGAAAGGCAAGATTTGCTGAGTCAGGCACTTTAACTGGAGTGGCTCGGTATTTTACTTTTTCCTCTAGTTTATTTTTAATATATAGCACCCATGAGTGTTAATGAAGGAGGGAAGTTATTGGGGAAATCCTATCCTTCTTTTATATCAGCAAGCTATTAGCTGCAGAAGACTTAAAAAAAAATTACAGTCTGATTTATAGCTGCCAAAACATTTTTGGGTTACTAAGCTGCTTACCACATTCTTTGTCTCCTATCCAGTGTATAAAAAGACTGTTTAAAAACTGTGCGAAAATTTTCAAAAACACCTTTAAAAGATTCCATTACTTAAAGTGATTTGGATAATTGTGTTCAATGGTAGCCATTATTTAAAAATATAATTAGTTGCTGAACTCAGAGAAGGAGGGAAATTTCTGCAGGTGTTTCTCATTATTTGCTATGCATACAAAATATCCGCATAAATTACCATTATTATTTCAATGTATACTAAGAGACAATAAAGCATTAGCAAGCAAAGAAAGATGTTGTTGACCCACAATCTGTGTTAGCAGCATAGAGCTCTGGCCTTCAGTGTTTTTGAGGCACATGGGCAACAGCATTCAAGATTGAAATTACAGTTTTGCACCTGTAACGACATTAGGTATGTAACAAAAGTGCATCAGAATAATATTGAAAATGCAAAGACATTAGGAGCAAGACAGTAGTACATGCCTGCAACTGTGCGCTACACAAAACAGGTATTGATAGGCAGAGCTTTTCATTCTGTATTAAGGCTTCAGGCAAAGGAAGTCATCCCTACTCATCACTTCCATAAAGATCTGAACTTCAAGAATCGCTTTTGAGATTTATTGATGCTGCTACAGAAAAATTTGCACACGAAGTACTGAGACCGGTTAGGACCTTCTGACTTCTGGCTCTGGTTCTGAGCAAGAGATGCTCTGAAACTTTGGGAAAGTTTCTATTTTTTATTCTGTGAAGTGGAACAATAGTAATAATACGAGAAGAACAAAAAGCAGAGAAATTCAAGTTATCTACTAGATTGATCATTTCAAATGTGTGCATTTTTTATGAATAAAAGTGAGAAAAACATTCGGATGACATTGAATTTCACAGAAGTTCATTCAGTTTGAGAAACTTGAGGTTACTTGAGTTATTCACTGCATTATACATTAGTTTTTCAATGAGTTCTTGTAAAAATAAGTTTTGATTAATTTACTGGAACGCTAATGGAAAAATCAGCATTTACTGATTGTGATGAAAGTTTTGTCTTTCCTGTCTGAATGGCTTTTATTTTTATCCTTTTGTTTCTAGAATTTTATCCCATAAAGCAGAAATGGTAACAATGCATTCAGTCCATTCTCATTAATAGTAAATAAATGATTAATCTCTTATTGATTATGAATGCTTTGCATCTTTTCACAGTAAGTGGTATTCAAAGTGCCCCAGCAAGTAGAAAGAACTGCCTTGATGGAAGGAGTAAGATTTCTCACAGTACACATTCAGGTTGGAATGATCTCCACACGAAGACTATTTTTACACTTTAAAGTTCATAAATTGATGATGAAGTTATCCCCTGAAGTATTTATGCTGCAAGCAGATTTTTCATTTTACAAAGCAATCCTGTGATGTTTCATTATGTTAAGGAAGATGCAGTCTAGCTGAGATACGAGTCCAAAAGTGGTCTTGGAAGAGTGAAGGATCAGAACTAGAACTCGTAACAGAAAATATTAATGCCTTTTCCAAATAAACATTTGTCAGGTTTTAGACAAGATTATAAAATTTTGATTGCTTTTTTTTTTTTTTTTTCTTCTTTTCCAAAGGAGAATTGAGTGGTAATTCTCATGCATTTCTTATCAAAATAATGGGCTATATGTAAAGGCAAGATAGCATAATATGAATGAAAGGCTTTTGGAAGATTGAAATGATGCAGTGGCTATCTGCACAGGAATAAATTTCAGTCTGTTCCTTTCCTTATTCCTGGGACAATGCAGGACCTTGAGCAAGGGTGTATCGGAAGTGTCTTTTAGCTTTTTAGAGAGTTCTTTATTTGCAAGGCTCCAATGTTCTTACTCGGATTAAATGATGGAAATTGATATGGGATCTTAAAGTCACTAGGAAGTCTTGATGACCTTCAGAATCAATTGCAGAAAATCTAATGGTTGAGTGATCTCTTATGGAACTCAAAATATTTCAGTTTTGGAAATCAATTACATTGGAAAGTAGCCATGTTGGAAACTTGTTAATCATTCACTAGTAACTTTAGAATAGCTTAGTGAATATACTCACCAGATTTTAATGACCGTAGTCTCTCATTGAGCAATACTCTTCTATCCTTACTATTCTAATTTCCCTGTTTTCTGTAAAAGTATTTTCTCTTAAGACTTTTTAAGTAGGTTGTTTACTTGTGTTTCCTTTAATTTGTAAATCCTTTGTAGTTTGGAAGGCCTGTGTGGGTTTTTTTATGGAAAATTGTTAAGAAATTATTTACAATTAGGTAAAATATCATTATCTAAGAATGTAACATTTGCAAAGTTTAAATGAAGGAAAGGCAAGATGTCCAGAGCACATGGCAAGTGTAATCCATTCTGACACTGTAATTAGGATAAGGACAGAGTGTATAAAGGTGTCTGGCCAGGATGTCTATGCTATGTGACAAAGACTAGAAAACACCATGTCTTTTATTTGCCTAGAAAATAGCTCCATCTAAAGTAATGCATTTACAAAACTATTCCTCCTCTTCAAAAAAGCCTGTAACTTAAAATTCCATGTGGTATACTAATACTTTTAACAGTTCAAGAGAATAGCTTGATACTAGCCTTGAAATCTATAAAGGACTGTGATCTCCAGAATTTTGGTGGTGTATCACAGTAACATGAAGGAGCAGATTTATTCATTCTTTCTTCTGAGATTAAATGTAATTGGTTTAAAGAGATAATCATTCTTTTGTTTGAGTTTTATGCATTTCTTATGAAGAGCTAACACATTTTTCTGCAGTCTGACAAAGTGTACAGTCTTTTATCCCCATTTCCCAGTGGATAAATACTTTGTTAATTAATAAAGTATTATACTAGCACTTAGTGTCTGCATTTAACTGTGGAAGGATTTTATTCAGATTATGTTAATAGATTGTCCGCTGTATTTTTGCATTAATTACAACCTTTTCCTGTGATGTTGTCATAAGAGAATTGTCACTATAAATACACGGGGCTTTTTTGGATTATTTTTGTTTGACTGCTCTGAAGTAATGCCTGTTACATATTGTTACTTAAGCTATTAAGCTGGATGTTTAATTATTTGCTGAGAATTGTATCAATTGCAAATTCAGCTTTTCTTCTGCTTCCTAATTGTTTGCAAATATATTATGATATACATACATATCTGTATGTAAGTATTTACTGAATAGCATGTACAGATAGCAGATTTGAGAGTGTTTTGAATTTTATTGTTGCATTTTTTTATGATGATTTGGCTTTTTAAATACCAGCTAAATCACATTGTGTAGTGCTACAGTTGCTGAACAGAACGGCTGTGATTTATCTTAAACAAGATTAAGGAATGAGGAAGAATAAAAATCACTATGAAAATAAAATGGCACCATATTTGTTTACCTTTGGAATAGTATTGTAATTTGGCAGTATTGCTGAATTGTGGCTGTCCAGACAAATGTGTAAATCCAGTGACAGATCTTTGCACCTAGTCGATAAGAAAATGTATGTATGTGGGAAACAGAGGAGCTTCACATAATAGCACTGTGGGACATTCTTAGCCTTTGCCCATGTCTATCAAGTGAGAAGAGGAAACAGTTTTATTTTTCAAAGCTTCTGGACAAATTTCCTTCAAACGGGAAATTATTGTCTTTGTCATGATGAGAAAGCAGATTGTATTTCCTGTTTGTTTTCGTATTTCATATCTAAAGACAGAGATGGAGAAAAAACATTTCCAGACACTAATACTAGTCCCTGTCTTGCTGGACACTTAAAACTTGTGGAACCTCTGTGGGAGACTGGTCATATCAGCCTGTACATAGAAAACACGTGACACTTGTAGATATGCTCAAATCTAGGAGAGACCTGGTGAGCCAATTCAAAACGAGCTGTGTTTTAAAATATATTGCAATTAATTACTATTTTTTTCTTCCCCTCTTCCCAGTGATTCTGCTGAACTGTTGATATATTTGTATTGAAGAAAAAGTTTTCTATTTAACCTCTTAGTATGCTGAGCTTGATGATCTTATTTTCAAATAAAAGGCTGTCTAAAGGCAGAGTTTATTTTTAAAAAACTGTCAGTAAGCATAGCAAAGATAATTATTATGTGTGCTTCATTCAGAATGTCTGAGGTACTAAAGATATGTTAGGGAAGTTTCCAAATTAGAGCTTAGCACAGGTGCAGTATTTCATGACTCAGAAGGCACATAACTACGAATGGTCTATCATTCTGCTACCCATGGCTTTTTTATAATTGCATCTATTTCCAGCACGCCTGACAAAAAAAAAAAATTAAAAAAAAATACTAATTTGCATATGTTAAAAATGATGATCTGTGTATCACTATCTGCTACCAGGACATGATTCCCAGCACGCCTCATGTATCTACAGCATGATAACCCAGTAGATTACATGGCAACCTCTTCTCAGAGATGTCCAACCCTAGAAGAACTGAAGTTCTGCAAACAGAGATCAAGGTGCATTGGCAATGCTACCTGCAAAAGCGCACACAACACCTGCCCACAGTATGCCAGGACCTATATAGACCTCTCTGTTGCTGCTTCTTATATCACATTCATCTACTTCATGTAGGAAAATAGATGAAAAACAAAACGGTGAAAAATATGGATGCACCTGCAACTATTTTACAGCATATAACACACCTCTACCATCTAAATATTGGTATGTTTATTTGTTTTACTGACCACATTCAAACAAAACTCTGAACTGAGTGTTAGATAGGGCCAAGTAAGTTCAGGCTTGGGAAGTCCTCTCTGGCGGTGTATATGATGACTACTTTCAGCTGGTGAATCTGAAAGATAGAATATGTGTGTTTAATTTTTTTTGGTACATCAGTCTGGCTCTTGAGTGCTTATAGAATTTGGGAGGCTAAAGCATGAAGAGGCTTTCAAAGGGTACAACTACACAAACATTTTTGTTCAGATCAGAAGCATGTTTTTGCAGTGTGACACCCGATAATCCTGAATTACTGTGCTTTTGTTTGCATTTTGGAGTGGTTCATCCTTTCAGATGGAATTAAAGTGCTCCATGTTGTGCACCCCATGCACTCTGAAGAAGTGTTCAGAATAGGACAGACCAAACCTAGTCCAAGCAACCCCCTCTGAAACTTATATAGTGTTGATGTCAGATGTTTAGCATCAACTATTTCATTCCACAGATCTGTTCCTAATGTATGACACCATTTGCTAATGTACATTTCCCCAACAGCACAATTCAGAGGATCTGCTAACAACTGGATCCTCACATTGCATGAAATAATACCATCCTCACAAGAGCTTGCCACTCGCTCCAAATTGGAAATCTATATTGCAGAAAGCTCTTAATTTTCTCCTGTCATTCAAGGCGATTAGTCATCCTTGAGAAGACGACATGTAAGATATCTCACCTGCGTTTGAACACTTCTCAGTTTCCTGGAGTACAGCTTGTGATGCCGGAGCCTTTCTCTGGTCCGAAAGCTGTCTGCCTCTGATGGCATCGTCCGACCAGCTGCTCCTTCTGCATCTTCTTGAAAACTCTGCTAGAGCTGTGAGGCAAAGCAGAAGGCACAGGTAGGACTGACAACTACCAAGAGGGAGAAGTGAAAAAAAACATGCCTTCTTTTTTTCATTAATGAAAGAAACAGGTGCATGAGGGCAGCTTTACTCCTCTACATCAGTGGTATCGACTGAAGTGCTTGCTTCAAAGAAAACTAAATAAACCCAAAACTTAATGATGCAAAGGTGATCTTCTGTTAGCACAAAACCTAATATTTCTGTGGTACAGAACTGAGGAAACCAGAATGCGTTTGTTCTTTGAAATGAAGTCATTTTTTTAATTACTGTGAAATGTTTAGAGTAACCAGCAGACCGGTATTAGCAACTTTTCTAGATAAGCAGGAATCTTTGTCATTAAGCATGTTAAAATTTGATGCTAACACATTGCTACCTTTAAAGTGGAACATTTTTCTTTACAAACCTCTAAATATTGTGATAGCTATCAGCTGCCATTCATTTAAGGACAGTGATGTAACATGGCTGGAATTTCAGAAGCAAATCTGCAGAACCTATTATATTTTTATAGTGTATTTGGAGACTTTCCAATTCACGCTGTCAGTATAAGACTAAGATGGGCAGTACCATTTGACTATTTTTTGATGATGCAGTTTAACAGTTTGTTTGGAAGGCCCTGGGCAATTTGATTAGTGCTGTTTGATGGAGCAGTGTCATCAGCATGAAGTGGAACAGTTCTGCTTGTAAGTGTCTGGCAGGAGATCCGAGTTTCTGAGCATCACACAGGCATAAGCAATAAACAACATGTTATTGTACATTCCATTTTATATTTTTATAGCTGAAGAAAATTAATAATGCATGAGCATCCAATAGGTTTCCATAAGACTCTGCCTTCAAAATAAAAATACAAACTACAGCTTGTGGTAGTATAAATGTCTGTACTTCGTATCTGCAAGCACACTTTCATGTCTCTTGAGGCAACAAGAACCTGGGCTGCATTCTGGCCTTGCTGAAGTCAGAGCTCCACTAGATTCAGATGTGCCAACGTTTCACCCTGGTTTGTAGCAGTGAATTGTGGCAATGTTGCTGCTCTGGAGACTACATCAGGTGCTGCTGCTAGGCATTGCAGATGGAGAAGCAATCTCTCTTTGTAATGCTTAGCTACCCTTTTGTTCTCCCAGATATTGCATGGTTTTCTGCATCAGAGGATATATACGAATTCAGACTTCTCTGTGCCTAGACTCTGAAAATTCGCCCCTTTCTGGAGATTTCTTTTCCGCCAGGAAAAATCTTCCAGATTATTAATCACGTGAATTTGCACTAGAAGAAGGACAGAGGTGTAATGGGGCTGTTACCGGGTAGAGGCTTGGTAGTGGCTGCCACTAACCATACTTTTTTCTCCTGAACTGTTACAAATGGTTAACTACCGGCTGCTGAGTGTGCTAGTTTCCATACCAGGACCACTGCGTGAACACTGCTTATCTGAAACTTTGGGGTAGGATTTATTGGTTGACGCATAAACAGAAAAAGAAACACCTTGGAACTGGGCATTATAACTCAATGAACTAGTTAGTATTATTACCAAAGTAATATTCAAAGTATTTTTGACATCTTGCAGATGAATCTCTCTTTGTTTCATGAGATGGAACTTGGATGGATTGAAACGGCATGAACACTTAAAGCCGTTTTCTACTCTGTATGATGCAGCTGCAGAAAAAGATGAAATCCTAGGTGTTTATTTGCAAAACCTTGGATGATCTGCCATTGAATTACATCAAATGTTGTTTTTCACTTGGCCTTACCCAGTTTCTATACAAGATTTACATCTGTAGTTACAGCGTCACAAGTTTGGGTGACGCGTGGGATTACTTCGCAGAGTACACTTAGCCGAAGTTCAGGTTAAATTGCTTAGAGTACATGAATTAATATTGGTTGTGATGGAACAGATAAAATCATATTTAGCATAACACTGGAGTACTGTACATTGATAATACTTAGTCTAGTGATGAAACCTGTCTGGAAGACTTACTTTCACAGTTTTTTGAACAAACATGAATAATGAGAAAAAGCAGATCTAGTTTAGGACTTGTGTTGTGGCTGTGGTGTTTCTATTCTACTTTGAAGTGTTCTGAAGCTTGATTTGCTATATCACATAGGCTAAAATAAGATAAATAATCTCAAAGGCCAAGCCATAATCGATAAAGTCATCGTCCCTTCCTTGCCTCTGGCAATGAGGCAGTCTTGGCTCTGTATCCCACCATTACCAGAAGTCAGGCTGAATTCAGGCATTCTTGGTGTTACATAAAAACCTTCATTTTCACTTCACGAGCTGATATTGGGCTCAGTGCAATTCCTTTAAATATTTAAAAAAAACCCCAAAACAAACAATGAGAGCTGTGAGAAGATTTTAATTTTCATTTCTTGTGCTTGATTACAAAGAGTGACACCTGATGGCTGCATAGAAGATTGTCTTGATAACACACATTATGATACATTAACAGCTTTGCAAACCAGAGGGATTCTTCTCTTACTATGAGTCACCTGCGCATTAGCACAGACCTTATCGTTTCACCAGGTGATTCTTGTTCTAACACACCCTTAGTGAAACAGTGGCACTGATTGCCTGCAAAGACAGCGGAGCCTTCAACAGGCTTGAGTGTTTCTGTAAAAGGATAGAAACTGAATTAATGTGGCCTTATGTCTAGGTAATTAATGGTTTGGGTGACTATACTGCTCCCTACTTGTCTACAATTTTTTGGTGGTGGTTTTTTTTTTTTTTTATTTGTTGTGGTTTCTTTTTGGAGATAATTTTGGATCAAAGACCACAAGGGGTAGAAAATCTATGACCTCTGTGGGTAAATTGTTCTGATATTTATGTACCCTTGTGATTAACAAATATATGTATCTCATCTATTTATTTTCTCCTTCCATAAATTTTCTAATTGTGGATCATAGTTCTGGAACACAGACATGATCGTGTGGGTTTGTTGTATAATATTGCCTCCTCAAAAGGACCTTGGTGGGGGGGAGTGTGTAGGGGGAAGGAAGAAGAACTTGCTAGGTATTTTCAGTGAAGACTAGAATTCCTCCTGTTCACAGTAGGTGTAAAGATTTTATAATAAAATGCAATTTTGGCTCTATTCCCTGTTCACATTTGATCTCTGTGTCTGTACACCCAAAGCACATTCTTACGTGCCTCTTCCCTGTGATGACTGGATAGATATTCATTTAAGACAGCATAACAATTTTCAGTCAATTTTCAGTCTTTAGTCTAATATACTAATTTCATTTCAGATTAGGGATTTGGCTTCATCAGAAGAAGAAAATTAAGCTCAAAAACAAGGGAGTAAGTTGCAAAATCTGGTTAACTTAGTTTTGATGTGCTTTGAAAATTGACAGCTTGTGTGTTCAGTAAGATAGATCAAGCTTTTAGGCTTTCAAGTATTATGTTACTTACAATAACTCTTTTATTTTATAATTGAAATAGTATTTTCTAATCTGTAGTCAGTTTAAATAAAGAATGATCAGAAGAGTATTTAAAAACAAGATGACTTTAAATGTTAACTGTTGAACTCACTGGAAAATACTTGTTCAACACTTATTAGCTGTGTTTCATTATAAAAATTAAGAGAAGATAATAAAGAACCCTTTATATGTAAAGTATAATATTTTCAGAAGTAGGGTCATGCTTTTCACATCAATAGTTCCACACGTTTCTTAACTTGGAAAGATTTTATAAGTAAGTGGTAATACATAGATCTGCTATGATGTTAAGGATTTAGATTACTTAAGAGTGAAACCAAACATGATCAAAAATACGAGGGACAATGCAAGGCAGAGTCTTATAAAAAGACTGCCTTTATAGCTCATCAGTGCAAATCTCTTGCTCCTTGAGCTAAGTAAGGGTTACTTATTCATATGAACACCTGACTTATAAAATCAATCAAGCACTGATATCAAAGATGTCTGGCTTTTGCATCTATTCAGGTTGATGCTTCCATTAACTTAACTTCATACTCTAAAAGCGTATTTCATTTCTAAATATGCTGTGTATAACTCATTAACATCAGAGCCCCCAACAGTAATTGCCTGAAAGTGAGTAAAGAAAATCTGAAAAGATGAAGAGCTGAATTACCACTTAATGAAAGGAAAAAAAAATACAGACAGACATTTAAATTGACTGTCATGCAGTAGCAAGCCTCTTCTCTATGGAAAACATTCAGTTTAGGCTTCTCTTAAGATTTTTTAGACTGCATTTACAGTTTGTGTTGAGATGTTTAAAAATGTGTTAAGTAATATTAAACGCAACTTAAAACCTCAATGTACTCCTAGATGGATGTTTACTCAGGAATTCTGCTTGTTAATGATCTTT
The DNA here is from genome assembly GCA_947846985.1 of Fratercula arctica. Classification (NCBI taxonomy): domain Eukaryota; kingdom Metazoa; phylum Chordata; class Aves; order Charadriiformes; family Alcidae; genus Fratercula; species Fratercula arctica. Next base: position 40,676,920 of record CANTUZ010000002.1, read on the forward strand.
TTTGTGTGTTTACGATATCTTATACTTTTTGCCCTTACATAACGTTGTTATGTCAGTCTTTAGAAATGTTGTAAGAATGAAGTAAAGCTCGCTTTTGAGAAGGTGTGAAGTATCAAAAAATCCATTTTTCAGAACACTTAATTTCAGGCAAAACAAAAGCATCACTTTTACTATCCAATTAACCTTCTGTAACTGAACTCTTTTCAGTCAAAGATAGGACCAAGAGCGTGTGCTTGCATCTGTTTCGTGCTTGTAGCCACAGTGTGACAGCAGAGGTGGCCTCTCAGCAGGGTGTGGCTCCACTGGCCATAATGGTCCTCACCTGGTGCAGATCAATAAGGCTCCGTCTGCCTCGGTGCAGCTGGACTGATTTCCACCAGCTGTGGATCTGGCTGGGCGTGTGCAGGGAGCATTATGGAGGCGGGCAGACAGCAGCTTTAAATATTTTAACAACATGAAAGCAAATGAAGGTGAGGATAACTCTCTTTTTTTGTCAGTTTAGCAGGCTACTGTGATAAACGGTTGATTTGATTGTTATAGTGAAGCAAAAGGATGCCTCTTTGGGGTTTTTTTTGTGCTAATAGAAGCTGGGTTGAAACGTTTTGCAGGAACTATTGGATTTAGATTGTAAGCTAGTTGTTGTTACTGAAATTCGTACTGATTCCTCTGGTGCTCTTACTCCTGCTTTGTGCTTATGTTGTCAAACCAGTTCTTCCAAATTCCTTCAGCTGGCTATTGGGGAGAAACAGGTGATACAGCAAACTGGCATGGCTAAACTCTAATTCATTCACAACTTTCACAGGGACTCCTATTACAGGATGAATATTTGGTATTCTTCTCCTGGTAACTAACACTTCAGTTTAATATTGCTGTAAGATTTCTTTTAAAAGCACCACTGTAGACATGATCATAATGGGAACTAAGTATTTAGGTGCATGTATCCCATGTGTTAGGAGTTCCTTGAGATGAAAATGATCACTGAAAAAACCACTTTACATTTGAGGTACAGAAGGATAGCATTTAGGAAGATACGTGTTTTACTGAAGTAGTTACAGAGATTAATTTCTCCCTGTAGCTTTACAGGGTGCTGTTCAAAGAGGTATTTCAGGTAGCGTGTTATTTTTGTTCTGGATTTCTCTCATGAGAATCAAACTGTAAGCTTGGTGAAGACGGGGCCGGGAGTGGGGGGGGAGGAACTTTGTATTGCTGCTGAAGTGTTTTTTTTTTTTTAAAAAAAAAAACAAACCAACCAAAAAAAAACCCACAAGAAAAAAAATCCAGTATTTTCAAAATAAAAAAATCCAGTATTTTCAAAATGACAGTGAAATCTACCTTTTCATTTTAGCTGTGAAATGAGGAAACAAGCTATTTATTTTCACACTGCACCCATTTCTGAGTGCCTTCCAGTCATGAGCAATATGATTCCTATCAGGCCACGTGTCACTAATGGTGGGTTTTTTCTCTCCCTAGAATGAAAATTACACATAGATTTTTTTTTTTTTCTGCATATACATATGTATTTTTAAATGTGCCAAAACTGTCCTGCGTGTCTTTACCAGCCTTCAACCTTCCCTTTGCTGCTAAGCCTCTTATAGGAAGAAACGGCAGCAAGAGCTTTTCATTGTCCTTTAGACCTGCGAAGTCTCATTTCATAGTTTTCAACGTGCTCCAGTGCAAGTGTGGTTTTTTCCTTGTTCCTACCCCTATTAATTCCTATTGTGCCTAACTGCCACTAGTGTCAGGGTAAGTACTGGTACTACATATATTTAATAAACTTTCCTTGGATTTAAATACATTTTAATACTTCACTCCCTCATGCTTTTTTCTCATACATTTTCCAGAAATCCTTCTCTGGTAGCGCTGTGGTTTAATTCCCGCCAGCAAGTAGGACCATGCAGCCACTTGCTCATTTCTCCCCCTTCCCCCTAGAAGGGTAGGGAGAAAGGGAGGGGAAAGGAAACAAAAAAACCCAACTAATGGGTTGAAATAGAGACAGGAAAATAACAATAAAAATAATAGTAAAAGAGTAATACAAGATAAAGTTATACAACACAAGTCACTCTCACCACCTGGTGAATTGGTTGCCCAGCCCGTTCCAAGCAGTGATCACGGATTCCCTCAGCCCTGGCTAACCCCCATTTATGTACTGAGCGTGATGTCTTGGAATGGAATACTCAACTGGCCGGCTTGTTCTGTCTGTGCTCCCTCTCAGCTTCTCTGAGCAGCTGAAAAAAAGTCCTTGACTAATGTAAACATCACCTGGCAACAGCTAAAACAATATGCATTATCAACATTCCTTTCATAGCAAATAGGAAACCCAGCAGTCACTACAAAGACAAGTCTATCCCAGCTGAAACCGGGAGAGGTAGTTTCTCTACAAAGTCTTTTTAGGCAGCTGTTGAGCAGCTCCATTTTGGTAAATCAGTATACCCATTTGCTAAGGCACAGGCACAACAACGGAGGTGGTATGGCTTGCTCTGGGACCTGCACCCACAGGTGTCCAGATCTTGGTAGCACATGTATTGTGGAATGCCATTTTGGAAGGACTTGATGACGAGGACGGTGCTTCTACTGAGAAGATAGGACAAGCTTGTTTCTACTGCCTCAGTCATGCACTGTTTCTGGGCCTGTTTCCTCTACCTCAATCATGCACGGGGCGTTTGTGGAGGTGGCACAGGAGATACGGTTTGTGAAAGTGCTACTGTTCCTGTGCCACTGCTCTCCACCCTAGACAAATGCATGCTTAGACCTACGCTAAAGGGTACTATGGAAACACGATTTGTTCCTCACGATAATCTGGGCTTACTTCCAAATAACTTGCATGAGATGAGTGTGAGCTCAAGCATAAGGTTGGACTCATGCTTAAAATCAGTCCTGAAGTAGCCATAGTAACCATTCAACTAGGAGGGCTAAGTTTGCAAGAGCTACTTTGTGCCCCTAAAATACAAACACCAATTATAGTACCTTTTCTTAGTTGGTAAGACTTGTATGTGCATGTCGTGATGTAGCTCTATCTAAGAATAGTCTTTACATTGAAAGGCTAATAATCCGTTTTACGGGAGGCGAAAGTCCACAATGAATGAAAAAATAAGAATCAGCACTTTAAAAAAAATAATAAATTAATTATTTTAAATCTGCCAGTCTGCCAAAAAGCACTCTAATTATGAAGCTTATATGATTCCTTACAGCATTCGTTAGTCTTAAATTGAAAATATGGGCCACAAATTTTAATTCATCAGGAGTCACGAACCTGTTAACTCTTGTTTTCGTTATCATCTGCTGTTTGTTTTATATGCACGCATAAAGATGCTAATCTGAATGTCCAAGTGTTTCATAAGTACTTAGAAAAATAAGACTTTTGCTCCAAGGAAAACATAGTCTAATTTGGAACAAAGCACAAGTAATTAAGAGGAATGAAAAAGAGAACAGAAAGGAGACTGTAGATAACAGAAATGGGATCCTGCTGCTATCTGTTCCTGTGATATTTTTGCTTTGTTCTGAAGTTGTCAAATACTAATTGATAAATAAAATCTGTTATTTCTAATTGCTGCACAAATATGCCAATTGCAGTTGGCTGGGCATTACTTCTGGACCTACCTTTGCCATGATGCTTAAAAGGCTTTAGTTTCCAAGGGAATGGTTTTGTGGTCAATTTGGAAAGTATTTTAGAATCATGAGAAAATACAGAAGAAAAAATTGGAAACGTTGGAGGAGCTGGTAATGGAACATTCAAGACGGACATCATTAGTGGAGTAGTAAATATGTTCAAGTGTGCCTGCATAATACAAGAAGTATTAATAGTCAAAAAAAAGTGTGTTGCGGAGGAGAGAGGGACTTTAGGTAAGGACATAGGCATTTTAGGTAAGGACAAAATGGAAGTAGAAGCAGTAAATGAAGGTTTGCGTAGTGTATTCGGCCCCCTTTAGCAGTGGGAAATGACAGAAAAATATGGCGGATGTGTTACTTCCCGTTCTGTGCTGAATTACTCTAGGGTAGACTCAGTTAAACATACATAGTCTGCCTGTGTGAGACTGGCTGAGACCAACTCTGTGTTAACGATGTGTTAGTCTGAGGGCGAAAGCTTAGGTATTCTGCTTCCACAGGGAGTTATCCTCAGAAGGATTTACCCGTAGTGTGGAGGTGCAAGGCCTCCGTTTGCCACTTTGCTAAAGGCATCAGATTGGAAAGATGACCACAAGATACCAGAGACCTTCCTAGGTTCCAGGCAGACATTTTTTGCCATATGGTAGTGATTGAGATATGTGGTCATGAGCCACTCCTCACCCGTGCAGAACATTGTAACCAGTGCTGTGGGTGCAAAGAGATTAAGAACCAATGAATTCAGAGTTTTTACCCTACTTAATACTTCAGACACTCGCTTCCCCCCCGCAGGTTATCTTCACTAGGCTTTGACTTCCACTTCTCATGAGAGAGCTGGCTGAAGGTCCAGGTGGGTCAGGTAGAAAGGTTTGTTAGTTTGTGTTGTGTGGCTACTTACAACTACCTGCCTCGGACGTTACCAGGCAGGGTCCCAGAGGCCTTTTCCCTGGTACTTGTCTCTATCCATTCCTTGATCTCCAGAATCTTCCCTTGCTTCCAGGATCTTTCCTCCTTCTTCACCTTCTCTCTGGGCTCCCACCTCCCCCATTTTCCCCAACCTAAATAATCTATGTGCAGCCTCCTAACGGGGGAGGTGCCACTTTTATTTGCTAGTTGAGGTGTTATCAGAATTTAGAAGCAGCCAGTACCAGGTACAGCTAGCAAGTATCCCAGAATCATTTAGGTTGGAAGTGATCTGCTGAGATCATCTAGCCCAACCTCCCTGCTCAAGCAAGGTCAATGAAAGCAGATTATCCTAGGACATGTGAAGTTGAAGTTTTAGTATCTCCAAGAGTGGAGACTCCACAGCCTCTTTGGGAAACTTGTTCAAGTGTTTGGCCACCCTTAAAATAACATAAAAAAAAAAAAAAAGTTTTTTTTCTTCTATTTAGATGGAATTCCATGTGTCTTACTCTGTGCCCATTACCTCTTGACACGTCACTGAGTACTGATGAGAAAAGTCTGGCTCCCTCTTCCTCATTCCCTCCCATCAGGTATTAATAGACAGTGACAAGATTTCCTCTCCCCACTCCTCCATTCCCCACCTCCCCAGCCTTCTTTCATCCAGGATGAACAACACTGTCTCTCTTGGCCTCTGCTTCCATGTCATGTGCTCCAAGCTTGTCTCTGTTTGTACTCTTTTGCTGGACTTGCTCCAGTGAGTTCATCTTTCTTGTATTGGGCAGTCCAGATCTGGACCCAGAAGTGCAGGCGTGGCCTCACCAGTGCTGAGCAGAAGGGAAGAATTGCCTCCCTCAACCTGCTGGCAACGATCTTCCTAATGCAGCCCAGGATATGAAGGCACATTGCTGGCTCATGTACAGCTTGTTGTCCACCAGTACCCTAAGGCTGTTCTCTGCAGAGCTGCTTCCCAGCTGGTTGGTGCTGGTGCGCACACACCCCCACCCCCCAGCATGGAATGGTGCATGGGGTTATTCTTCCCTGCATGCAGGACTTGGCACTTTCCCCTGTTGAACTTCATGATGTTCTTGCCAGTCCTTTCCTCCAGCATGTTGAGGCCCCTCTGAACTGTAGCACAACTTGCTGGCGTATCAGCCACTCCTCCCAGTTTTGTATCACTTGCAAACATTCTATCCCATTGTCTGTGTCATTAATGAAGAGGTTAAGGAGTGGCGGCTGCAGTACCCTGGGGTACACTACTAGTGACTGATATCCAACTTGACTTTGCTGATTGCAATCCTAAGAGGTAGGCATGTTTCTGAGAGTTCAAAACTTTAGTTTCTGATACTGACTCGCACAGCTGTACACACAATTATATGATACGTGTCAGCATTCACCGTTTAAGCTCTTTTTTTTTCTGTAAGTTTCTAAGCCACCTGTAAAAAGGAAAGATCTTCGCTTGTCTGATTATTTCAGTGTCTTACTCATTCTCATCTTTCTGAAATATGAACCACCACTTTGACATGGTACCCTGTAGAGATCAAAAGCAAGACATGCTCAATCCTGCTTCATGCAGACACATGGGCTGCAGTTGCGTTGCACAGGGAAATTGTAGCCTTGCTGTTGTGAATCGTCAGACTTCAATAATTTAATGCATTTGTGTTACATCATTCTTCATCTCTAGTGTCTAGCTGGTGACCTGTGTAACAGCAAAGCATAGGCTGAGGGTTTTGTTCTCTCCCTTGTCACTCTTGCCGTTGCCCCTACCTTAAAATCAATCTTTCCTTTTTACAGCTCCCTCATCCTTCTCATGGTAAAGAGAAGGATAATCTGATGCCTACACTTCAGGTGCTAGATAAAGTTGCTAGAAATGATGTTTAAAAGGCCAAAGTGGAATGAATTTTTCAACTGCTTTCGCACCGTCACAAAGCAGCTGCAGTGAGTACACCGTGTGTGTGTATGCGTACATCTATCTATCCGTCCCTATGCGGAGATAAGGAACGTGGCCTGTCGGGGCGCTGCCGGGGCGGGGTGAGGGGGGGGGACACGGGAGGCGGCGGCGGGTGCAGTGCGGCGAGGGGGTCACTAGGTGGGGATCGTGTCACATCAGCCACCGGGGCGTGAAAAATGTCTTCCTCGACGGGTCAGGCGAAATCCTGGTTTGATCGGTCTTTAACGTCATTCGTGAGGGAGGTATCAGCAGAGGAAAAAAAGATGCTGAAAGTCTTCGTTCTGGCTGAAAGAACGCCCGCAGTTGTGATGGAACTATGTGGGTAATTGCCTTTTCCTTAGTCTCGTTAATCCTACTAAACCCATAAGTATGGCAACAACTTGTTCTTCCTTATCTTCATGGTTATCTAAGAAGAGCCTTTTAGGCACGTGTGATAGAAAGTTAATTCTTTGCAGTTGTAATATATAACCCAAGGTTTCCAACTGGAATACATGCTAGACTCACTGATTTTCTATCGAACAACTTGTTTCTGTTACTGGGTTATTTTTGCACTTACAGTGTGAAATAAGACTTATTAATCCTTGATTAATAAATAAGGCTTGCACTTCATCAAATGACTCATGTAAAGAATATGCTATGATAAAAGCAATTGAAATGTCTGTCCCTTTGCTCTAAAACCGAACGCTGCTGTACCTTTGGGGAGGCTTAGCTCAGAGCTACCTTATGCCTGCAGTGGGTCGATGCATGTTTTAGAGTGTTTGGATACTGTTTCTGTAAGTTTAAGTCCAGATGTGGATTTCTCTTTTGGGGTCATCCTTTCTGTTTGCAGGACACACGAAAAGCCATGCTAAATAAAGGGTAAGATGGGTGTGGGAGAGAATAAAACAGTGAGGGAATTAATAAAAAGCCGTCTGAAAAAAAAAACCCCAACATTTCTTTTGAGCTCTCTCTCAAAAGAGGTTACTAATGAAGCCTTCAAAGTATAAATACTGCTGAAATATTCGCTCTCTGAAAAGCAATAATGTTGAAAATCTCTCTTTAAGCCTTATACAAGTTTTAATGGAGTATTTTCAGTGTTCAAAATTCCTAATTTTGACAAGGGAAACCACCACGCACTAGATATAGCTAAACTTCTCACTTCTTCTGAAACAGAATGGGAATTAGGGACCAAAAAAATTATTTTTGAGGTAATGAGGCAAAATGTCAAAGGTTTGGTTTTTTTCCACAGAAAATCAGATTCCAGAGCAGAAAAAAAAAGGCTTTGCTCGAAATGTTTTTGTAATTCATCCTTATTGGATGTAAATACATCAGTTCATTGTGCATAATTCATATAAATTTCAGTAAGTGGGATTGGGTAATTAAGCTTCTTACTAGATTTCTTCCTCATACTTTCCAATCTGACAGTTAATATTTGGAATTCTTCCGCTAGTAATTCCTAAAGCTCACTCCTTGGGTTAACATAACTACCCATAAAAATGGGTGAAGTACAGGATGCACAGGAGGCCTACCCTGAGTTTTTGAACTCCCATATTCACAGAATTTTGTCTTTTCAGCCAACTCTTGCTGTCACACAGCTTAGCAGTAAGGTTGTTTCACTGAACACTTCACACAATGTTTTCCTGTATATCACTTCTTGTCCATTTATGCACTTGCCTATAATGGCATTCTCTTGATAATATCATCAGAAATCCCATTTTGGGTAGATTCTGAGGAAACATGTATGGACAACCCCATCCAACACAACAGCGAGCAGGCTGGTCTTGAGTAAGCAGTGCAATGATGGAAGTGTTCTCACTTTATCCCCGATGGAAACCACTGCAGGCTAAGGCAATGCTATAAAGGACCAGAAATATGAAGTTTAACTATTGCAATTATGCAACTGAAACAAAAAGGTCTGTGAATGACCTGGGGGACTGAGGATTCTGTGTGGTAGGTTATTAGATGCCAGACTAATGGTGATGGTATCTTGGCTCATCAGAGAGCTAATAATTTCAAAGTGAAAAATGTGGCGTTCATTGCTGGAGAATTCACAAGCTGTGGTATGTTTAGGTATTGCAGTACAGCTTGATCCTCGCACAGTTGGTTGCACAAGTTTGGAACTTGTGTGCATGCTTGGCAGTTAAAGCATATAATAGGTGGAAGGTCATGGTATGCTTAATAGACTGATTATATGTTCTATAGGAAGAACAGCCATTGCTTGAATTCCCTGGACCAAGCTGTTGAATGGCTAGGATGTACTTGGTGTTACTGTGGGGCTGTAATTTAATGCCTTGCTTCCTCCAAAAGAGGCTTTGCACCCTTTTCTTAAGGTCTTGATTAATAACCCGAAACAAACTGGCTATGTTTTCGCGTTGTGAAGTTTAAGAAAACTTCAGCCTGTTGTATCTCTTAATAACTCAATCCATGCGGTGAGTGATAGAACTTACATGTGTATCAAAGCCATTCTTTCAGTATGCATTATTTGTTGGGTTGTTTTGTTTTGATTTTTTTTTTTTGATTCAAATAAGAGAAGGTGTCTGATTCTGTTGCAGATGTAGTATAAGCCTGGTTTAAAACTAGTTGAAGCCAGTGGCAAAGTACTTCCCTGCGCACACACACACACCTCTTAAGGTCAGCAAGAGGAAAGATTTAAGATGGTCTGAACACCCTGGGAAAAATCCTTAACTTAATTCTCCACCCTCTAAATCAGTAATTATTTTCCTTTATAAACCGTCATCTCTGGCAAATACGCAAATGCTGCACTGAGGAATTGCACTCAGGATCACAAATGGAAGCGGTTGGTCTGCGCTCTTCGTGCGCTCAGATCAACTCTTCCCTCGCATGGAAGGTATAAAGCATTTGTCCAATTACTGTGACTCTTTCCTGAGTAGAAGAGGTTGCATATAATTAAAACGTGAAGAAAGGTCTGGTTTATTTCAATTCGTAAGCAGAGGAGAGCTTTGAGAAATGACACTGTGCGCTGCCTCTGGCAGCAACGGTGGCTTCAGAAATCCCTGCGCCACCAGATGTTGTGCTAGGGATCCTTGCCCCCTGCCTTGTGCTGGTACAGGCGTTGGCAGGGTTACAATATGATGTGGATCAGAGGAGCTACACAGGTGGGAAAAGAAACCTGGTTTTGGAGGATTGCTATGAATCTAGATGAGCTTGCTGATCTGGCTTACTGAGCAGCTACTCAACAAATCCTACTGGGAAAACTGAGACGGCTGGAATTCTTCCAGGGAGATGGGAAGGAGCACCAAGCCAGGAACTCCTTAAGCTGGTTTTGTTTGCCTTAGGCTAGTTTTCTCTTTGTTCATTGGCTGTAGTAGTGGATTAATTTATTCTTTTTCCCCCACAAGTTATATGATTGAAGGCAAAGTAAAGACTTACAGAATACTGTGCAGTTAGAAACATTGCAAACATTTATGTACATCTCTAGATATACTGCTAGCTGGCTTTTGAAGCTTAAAGTAAACTCTCTAGGCCACACTATCTTTTTCTTTCTCCTTTTTTTTTTTTTTTTTTTTTTTAACTGCATCAAACTTTTAGGTACCAAAGCAAGAGTCCCCAGGTTGCTCACTGTTTGAAGGGATTTGATTCAAAGCCAGTGACTGCCTCTGCTAACTTCAGTGAACTCGGGAGCAAACTTGCAGTTAAAAACTAATTTTATGTCACGGAGTAATGCTACTTTCCATAAGGAAAATCTTACCTTTTGTGTGCATATGTTCTTTTTTGTTGGGTTTTTCTATTTTTTTTTTTTTTTTTTTTGATTAACCATGAAGAATACCACTCCTCCGCAGTAGAAGTTACACAGTACCAATTTTTACCGTATAATCTAGATGTGAAGCTCTTTACTGAGGACTGGACTAGTTAGTCATGAGTGCTCTCACGTTATTTTACGTTGTTAGGAAATTGTTTTCTCTTATTTTTAATTCAGGGTATTAAGCAGTAGGTGGCATCCTACTTTAACGTTATAGTGAACTGTAGGCTTGCCAGCATGCGTTATCACTTGGTCTAGAAATTTCCTAGAATTTCCTTTCTACTTGTGCAGTATGATTAAAGAAGGACTTTTTTTGCTTGAAGTAAACACGAATGTGTGTGAGCTCTGATGCGAGCACTCTATATTGAAAGCCTGTGAGTACTATGTAACTGAAAAATCCTAGTTGAAATCTGAGTTTGGAATTTGTCTTGGAAGACTAGAAGCAGACCTTTCTAGGAGAGATGAGCAAAATCAAATTATTAAAGACTTTTCTTAGAAGCTGGATTGGTTCCAGGTCTCTCAAATACTCATTGTGTTCTGTCTGAAGTGCAAGTGGGAAGCAGAAATAATTAATCCTGAAAATTAGATTGAAAAGCTGTTCAAGTTATGATGCAAAGCAGTAGAAGGAAGGAAATTCGTTGTTAATATTTATATGCTGTCCTTAAGTCATCTCATTTAATATCACGAAGTGTCAGGTTATGTGCTTAGGTAGAAACAAGTCAAAAAGACCCTCAGATATATTTAATGGAAAGACTCTAAAATAAACTTTTGAAAGAAGAGCTACTAATAGACCTAAGCAATAATGCGGAAGAAAATCGTGAATGATACAAGTCTTGGGGAATCGATGGCAGAGAAATCAGATCAGTAACTGAAGCTGGTGCTGTAAGATCTTAATATACTTCACCAGTATCCCTCTGAATTTGATTCAAGGTCCTTATTTCAGACTCGACAAAGGTACTTAGCGCTCCTTTAGCAGCCTCCAAAGAGGCTGCTAAACTTCCCTTTTGTTTTTCCTCCAGCACCCCACCCCCTTCTTTTTTTTTCTTTTTTTTTTTTTTTTTTTTAAGTGGGGAGGGGGCTGTGGAGAAAAACACTTCCTCTGGAATTTAAGTATAGATTGCTCAGGGACCCCTAAGAGTTTTCTTTGAATTACCAGTGTTCGCTCAGGTTTGAATGGGGGCTACTAGGTGACATTTGAAACTCGGTGACATGAACGGGGTGAAGTAACTCTTTTATTTATTTATTTTAGTGTCTGTGTATTTGTATGGATTTGTGCCAGGACAGATTTACCTAACAGATAATTGTATCATGCTGAAAAGGAAGAATACTCAGTGCTTAAATGTTTTTTCGTACCTGGCCCTTTTGATGCAAATAACCAGCTTTTGTAATATTCAAAATCACATGGGTGCTCAACATAAAAAGATTTCATTTATTGTCTAATCTTTTCTCTTTAAGCTGATTGCTTAGATTTTGCATATGAGAGCAGCTCTGTTTTAACAGGTGGTTAAAGATTCAAGCCTTGTTAAATGTTACATGAAAACATACAAAGGCATAAAGGGTGCTTAAACACTAGTTTGATATAAATTATGTGCTTAACTTGCTTATAATAACTCATGTGCTTAATGTGGTTCACGTACTTATGTAACTACCTGAATCTGGGCTATGGAGAGACAGCTTTATGGAAGAATTTATATGGTGCACAGTTTTATTGTAGTATTCGTATTTGTGAAAGGAAGGCACTACTGTAAGATGATAGGTCTTGGGCCAAGGCACCTCAGGTATTGTCTTTCCAGTCGGCTTCGCTACTGATGCGCTTGTGACATACGTCCCTTGCACATTCAATAATAAACAATAACACTGAATTACATACTGTTCTGTATTGCAGATGAAGCCTTGCTAATGTTATAAACACCGTTTAGTGAATCGCAACAGCACTCCTCAAATGAAATAATGTTTTCCTGTTTATGTTTAGTCCTTACTAATTTACCGTACAGAATATGATTAGGAAATAAGAGAAAATATAGTTAGAAATGGGGCGTGGGAATTTCAATATACCTAGGCTGTATAAAAGGTGAGAATAATAATGAAGGAGATACGGAAGGGATTGTCATGAGAGAAAATACAAAGTATAAAGGGAGAAAAAAAACAACATTAGTGTCAATTTTATCTTCAGACTACGATTGGAAGTTGCATTTATCTTTTACCAAACTCAGCTGCTACGTAACAGTTGCTGCAACAACTTCCTTAAGGCTTTAAGGAAACAGAATGGATTGTTGGGTTAGCAGCAGATAAATGAAACTGCTAAGAAAAATTCCTTCTCTAAAAATGTAATCCCATGTACATCTACAAGCAGATAGGTTGATGGATCGTAGTTATTCTACGTAGAAATTGAATCTCCTGAGTCTGGGCAGCCACCCTAAACTTTTCCGTGTTACTCCGGTCTGAGCCCACGACGCCTGCAGTGACAGCAATAGTATATCCATCCAGTGTGAACTTACAAAATGTGTATGTTATGCAATGTTTAAAGCCGTGGGCTGGAAGCTGTGTTGTAACACCAGTGCCATCAGTGCAATTACACCAGCAGAGAGCTGGACTTCTTGTCTATTCAGGAGCTTTCAAAGACGTAAGTAACCAGGTCATGCTATGGCTGGAGGCAAACATTGACCACAGTCCTGGAAAAATGTATGTTGAGAGTTTAATACTTCAGTATGCTTATCTTACAAAATGCACTTGAGCAAGTGCTAAAAGCATTTCACTAAATCGGAGCTTAATGTTAAGCATATTACCAGTCCTATATTAGTATATGTTTTAAGTGTTTTGCTGGATCAGCTCTGGAGAGCGTAAGCTTGTTCTTACAGGACTAGAGCATTGATTCCTAGTTCATTTTTTAAAAAGTAAATTTAAAAAAAAAAAAAAAAAGCATGCACTTACCTCAGCATGTGATTTGAATTCAGAATACTTGCAACAGCCATGTATATCACTGTATTGAGGTGTTTGGTCCAAAGTATGAAAATACAAGCTGTTTTCCTGTAGTTCAAACTGTAGTCAGTGAAAATAACAGTTTGAATAAATTTCTGGTAGTTACAAGATTCATAGTCCCACATTGCCCAGTTAAACTATGGAAATGGAGGCACAGCGAGCTGTGAAATTACTTTCTAATGTTTTGTACCACTCTTTCATAATCTAAAAGCGTTTGAAAGATACAGCTGATATCAATCAGCAGGTCATTAGGTTGTATTTTCACTTGAGGAAACAGTTTGACCAGATAGTATTTCAGAGAATCTTATATTTTAAAGCTGATTCTTTCCAGAATCTTTCACGTGCTGTTTTTATTTTCGTTGAAAATGCTTTATGTGTATTTACAGTAAGGCTGCTCTTTTAGTGACATTATTTTATTGGAGAATAAGGGCGCAGATCACACATGACTCAGGGGCCAGGCTTCCAAAGTGTTTAGGATCTGGCTGCAGCCTCCTTCAGCTATTGCTGCTGGATGACTGAAGAAGCCATGGCCCCTAACCACTCATCCCTGCTGTCTGACGACTTCTTCAGACTTGCCCTCCCAGGAGCAGCCTGCCTCAATCATCTTTGTCAAAATGGGCTGGGTAAGTAAAGATAAGGGAATGTTTATGTGCAGGAATTGGGGAGATATTAAGATCCAGGACAAGAGAATGGGAGTCCTGATGGCTGTAAACAGTTTCCCCCATGCACAGGGGAGGAGAATATGAGAACACCTTCTCGCATGTCCAATGGGATTTACAGAGAAAACTGAGGTGCCCCCTAGGAGGCAAAATCACACAACATTTCTGAAAATCCTGTACCTTTCCTACCTTCCTCTTTAAGCACCTAAAAACCTTTGTAAATTTGGTCTTTAGCTGCTAGTACCTTGAACTCAATATTTTACCTGAACTTAATTGAACAGACTGAAGCTGATCCTTGCGCTTTATTTTAGTCAATAAACAGTGAAATAGGGAGAGGGAGGAATCAAAATCCATCTAATAATTCTCTCCTATTAGTCACGAAATGCTTTAATAAAGGTACAAATACTCTAAAAGTTAGCAAATTGAAAAAAAAGAAATTGCAAAAATTATTGCATACCACCTTCTTATTTTCTGACTATGAAGGTAATACTTAATCTGAAATGTCACGGTGGCCACTGTTCTGATTTAAAGGATGTCAAAGTCCAAGTGCAGTCTTATGTTTTGTGCTATTTCAGATAGGATAAGAGGCACAGAAATCAGAGGTGTTAGAATAACCTTGTTACTATGTGAAGTTGAATGAGGTTGGACTTGCAAGATAAGGGCATCAATATTTAGCAGCTATGACAAACGTAGAATATTTGTATCAGAATCTGTAAACGCACGCAAATATCTCAAACTTGGAAGATGCAATCAGTGTTTTGAAATTACATGTTTGTGAAGGACAACAGGATTAGTCAAAACTCATTAAAATAAATCTCTTTGGGAACCACTGTATCAATTCAAGTAGTTAACTTTGCCAAGTTGTTTTGCCAAAGAGGACAGAATTAATTCTGTAGACAGTTAGGAAGTTGTGAATGACAATCTAGACTTTGAGGAAAATACGGAGGCATAGAAAATGAAAGGAAAAGTGTTGTCAGAATGAGGGGAGGAGGAAACGTGACTCCTTGCTGAAGTTCTTCAGACGAGTAACTAGTTGGTCACAGGCAGGTACTCTGGGGTGATGTTGGCTCCAACAACTGTTGCTCTGCCCCTATCTTGGAGACCTTATTGGGTAAATGAAGTGTCTTCCAGTCTTAGGCCATGTCAGAGATAGGTGAACTCTTTTGTTTTATCCCAACACTACAGAGTGCATTTGGTCTTGGGCTCACATGAAGAGGCCGGGCAGGTAGAGATGTAAAGGGAATTGTGAAGACGAGAATGTAAAGACAAGATCTCACACTGATGGAGCTGTGACTCTTGGGAGTGTGTGAGAGATGGTTGTTTATGGGATCTTGTGTTTCCCACTAAGGAAATGAGCTTCAGCTGCCGCAATGAGGCTTAAAAGAAGATGATAGAATAAGTCATTTAGAGTCTCATTTTACTTATCTAATAACCTGCTTTTCCCTGTTGATGCCCAAATGCTTGCTTTTCATGTTCACCAAATGTTTTATTGGAACAATCCTTGGGCTTTTTCAGCAGGCAGTTTTGTGGACTGATCATTCATTGTTTGCTATAATAATTCCCTTTTTCTTGTAACTGAAATGACCCTCTGAGACCTTAGTTTCTGCAACAGTTATGATCACGTGTGAGTTCCTTACAAATTGTCCAAGTGTTCATCCTCCATACGGTTTATCATAAAATATAAGCTATGAACTATACAGTTTGAATATAAGAGAGAAAATAGCAAGGTGCTGCTTTCAACTGCCAAAAGAATATAACAAATTAAAACTTTTTTAATGTCAGAACAAAACTACTGTGAGTGATTCTTCTCTGTGTGGCACAGTAACTCCTATAATGTTCTAGCTATGTAAGAATCTCTTTTCAACCATTTACGGAGCATAGATAATACCTGTTTGTTAACCTGTCTAGTAAATACCTGACCACAATTTCTAATAAGAAAACAGATATTTGGATTACAGGAACCTAAAAGTTTATTTGGAAAATACATTTTAGTAATATTAAATTTACTTTGAAAAATTGTAAGCAAATAATACCATTCAGATAAAATACACACCATAAACTGCACTTACATGTTTACATGTATATTCGGCTTCAAACAAAGCAGATGATAGATACAGAAATTCACAATTCCTAGCTCTTAATTTTGAATGTTTCTCCTCTTCTGACAGATGATCAGATCTTGGGGGAACATATAAAGATCTGCTCATAACTGTAATATATTTGTTAGCTCACTTGAGTAAAGTTGTGTTCCTTATTTTAAGGCTTTTAATTGTTTTCTGCAGATAATATGATAGACCAGCTTCACTAGAAAAACAGTACTGAAAGGTGGGAAAATTAATTCAGTTCAACTCTTGAATTTCAAGCTGCATATTGCAGCTCACCCAGGATTTGATTCCACATTATTTAATCCCACTATATTGCTAAAGATAAAATGATTCTCGGCTCTGCTATTTGATACTAGATCAAATATGTGAAGGTGATCATAGATTGCTGTCATTTAGTGTGAAACAAATTAAGGTTTGGGCTGAAATAATCTGAACAGGTTTTTAGTCCAAGCAGAATAATTACCTTCAAGTTCTTGGAAAATAAATGTGTTTCAGAAGAACATAGAAAATCTTTTTCCATGGCTAGAAAACCTCCAAAAAATACTTATAAAGTGCCCATGGGTTTTAGTGCGCTCATTGATTTGAGGCTGGAAGAAGCTGTGAGCCTTCTCGGGACAATGTCTGCATTATCTATGTTTTAATACTTTAAATTCAGCTTTTCATGGGAGAAAAAGTGCTGACACAAATTCTGTACTGAGTTTTAAACTGCACTGTAACAGCAAATGCCATCCTAGATAAAAGATTAGTCTTGAAAATTGTACCAAGAATATGCCAACTAGTACATGCAAAAAGGATCAGGATATTAATTTAACCTGACTAGAAAGTAGATTATACTATAAATAGGACTCTGAGACTGCATCTACTGCGTGGCTGGTCGTTTCCTACAAAATCCATTGCATGTATATTTGCCCTAATCCTGTAATGTGATCCTCAGTCTAATCCTTACACCTGGCTATTATGCTATACTAATTTTGCTCTGCACAAAGAGCTGTGCATACATAAGGCTTTACTTGCGTGGATCCATTGCAGGATCAGAGCAAAGGCACTGCTTATAGGTGGAACATATAGAAGTATATAAAGGATTTTATACAGAAGATAAGCTAACAGAAGATTGACACACCTGAATTCTTAGAAATATTGAAAATAATTGAGGGAGGTCGAAGTCTGAATAAAAATAAGGATTCTCCAAGTTCGAAGTGTCATGTCTACTAGCGCACCTATTATGGAGCTGACTGGAGTTCAAGATTGATTTCTACATCCAAAGTCCGAAAATAGGCTTTTGTTTCAGCCCTGTTGGGTGTTGCCTGTGAGAAGAACGCACCAAAACAACATGGACATGATTCCAGTATAAAACTCACTTTAATCCTGAATTCCATATTCTCTCACTTGTTTCAGTTACAGACAAAAATACTGTACTGCCTTTTTTTTTTTTTATGTTGTTTTTTTTCCTGGGCCTCTACACAACTAAGCACTGCCTGAATATCCTGCTGTTCACTCTCTTAGACCTGGTGTGCTGCCCACTCCTCTCTCCCCAGATATAGTCTCCTCCTACTGAGACCCCTTTTGCCTGATGTCGCATATGTTGCAACACAGATGTAGTCTAAATTCCTGTGTCAAACGCAGTAAATTTCACCTATTAGATGTTTCCTTCTAATTCTCCTTTCCTGGCTTCCTGCTTAGGATTTCTTTGCCAATAGCACCCTCTTCTTTGACTGTATATTTTTCTTTCTCCAAACTAACAATGGTGCTCTTTTTCTGCAGTGTCTCTCTTCCCAAATGTATAACTCAAAGTGTACATTCAGTGAGGACATATTTAAGAAACTCTTTCCAAAATCAGAGCATAAGGTGTATGTCTTTCTAATAAGAATGAAAACAGAGGCAGTTTAATTAATTTATTTGTAAAGATACAGAGTATCTTCTAGGTGGAAAAACATAACATATGACTACTGAAGTGTCTTTACTAGTTCTCGTGTTTAAATGGCCTCATCAGAAGAACTAATAAAACTCTTATTAAGACGGGAAAGAAGTTAATGAGTTGGAGAAGATTGAAAAGCAGATCAATCAGTATTAAGGCTGATCTGTTATACTCTCAGTGGATCAGGTTACCTTCTTGTTCCTTAATTACTTACAGTTTATCTGTTGTCTTCTGAAGAACTTCTAATGTAGAAATAGGATTTACTGCACATCAAAAGTTGGTTCTTTGGGGGGCTATTTTGATTGTGGGTTGGTGTTTTTTTTTTCCATACTGTCATGTAATTGGCTTAAGTGGGAAGAAAAATACCGTGATCGTTGGAAAAATAGAGAAGTCATAGAAGCTGAACAAAATGTTTATCTACAAGCTGTAGAAAATGGATCCTATTTCTTCTCCCATCTTTCAGAAGGGACATATGTATTGCAGTATCTTTACTAATTTTACCGATTCTAGTTGATGCAAGGATTACTGAAATAAGTCTAACCCACTTCAATTATTTTAAAATTAGTACTTTTCTTTTCCTCATCCTCTCCTCTTCACTCTTTTTCTTCTCCAATTAGGAAACAAGGTACTATTAAACTCAATGTGCTGAAAACCGTTGCCTCAATGAGTTAAGTGGAATATGTGAAAGATTATCGTGGGATACCCTCCCTGCTTTGCCTTCAAACTTTTCAGTTTTACCAGTTAACCAATAATAAGTTATTTGCACCAGAATGGTGCGAGTTGGTTTATACATGACTACACACACATGCACACACTTTCTCTCTCTCCTCTATATATTCGTAAAATATATATATTCATAAATATTTTTTTAATACCATACATATACCTGTGGTGTGTGGGAAGTTGTAACTATTTGAGTTTTGGAAGTAAGAAAGGATCTAAGATGTGAAACAAATGTGTAGCGTTGCTTGTAAATTTGAAAGACTAAAGAAGCCTTTTGTATGTATGGGATGTAGTTGGCTCTGGTTTGTATAGCTTTAACACACTGTAGTTAATCCTTTGTGGTGTGTCTTGAAATACTTGTATTACGCAATTTTAGGTATCTAGACACTAAGATAGATCACTAGCTTTTTTTGTATATTTCTCTTTTTTGGTACGCATACTCAGGCTCCTGAATATAGAATGACAACAATGATTGTCTGATAAAAAGATGGAAAATAAACTCCAGACTGTGTTTGAAAACTAAAAAGCAGGGGAGGGGGAACAAACAACCCCCCTCTGTTTTCAGCAGAGATGGCAAATAACTCGCAACTAACTCTTGGCAAAGCATGCAATCTTGGTGAGGCTGTGTTTTTACAAATAATTGTATTTTTTTTTTTTTTAAGTGTACTTACACTTTATGGACAAGTATTTTGGAACTATAGTAATATAGTTTAAAGAGATAAATGCATCTTTCTCTAGCACTTCATTGAAGTTTTTAAGCTGCTACTTATGACATGTTATTGATACATCAAACATGCTTTTTGATCTCTGTGATCATTGTCTTTATAGTCTTCTGTGGCAAAGATTAAAGACCTCAGGATATCTTTAAAGTGTATGTCCACTAAGGTCACATACAATGTGTATTGAGATAGAAGTTACATTTCACCTGGCATGTGTATTAGCTCTGAATCCTAACTGTGTAAAATGATGCTGTAAGAACTGTAGTTCACAAATATAGTCCAGCTATTGTTTAAACATTGTGAAAGATACTACAAAATACATTGATTGTAACTATATAATGGGGTAAAACCTCCATTTTCTCTGTTGGGAGCTTCCTAAAATAAAACTTATTATCTGGCTTCAAATATCACTGTTGAATTCCATGAAGCTTGCTAATTGCGGATTCCAGAAAATGTCTTTTTACTGTTTGCTTCACACCAAAACAAACCATATAATTGCGTGGTATCCATATTTACCATAAAAACCCTAAATGTCTAAGAACTTGGACCTATATCTCTGTAGTAGGACATTTTTGTAGAAAAACTATATCAGGTCTAAGTTATGTATTCATTTGAAAGGTCTATTAAAAATACATTCATCATCATAGCACTAACTTCTGTGTCTTTATGATATGAAGTGATAGAGATATTTGTACATTACAAGCATGGAACTCCTGAATGCTATCTAGTATCTTTTAGCTATTAATCTTTTATCTTAATATGAGATAATTCACTTTTTAAAAATGCAGTAAAATCCAAGAGAGAAGAAGGAACAAAAACCAGTAGTGCCACCCAGGCTTTTTGTTAATGAATCTTCTGTCAAAGCAATTGCACTGGAAACAAAATTGAAGATGACACCTAGTGAAATACTGGTCTCTGTTTCCTTGTGATTTTTCTGTGCCTTGGTAGTCTTTTGTGACTTGCAGTGATTTATAAAAAACAATGTTGCTGCCGTTTCCTGATCCCTTGTCACTTCATGAATGGCCACCGAAATCCTACTTCGAATTAGCACCACAATACTGCTAGGGACAAGCATAGCCATACTGCTCGTTACTTTCAGCATTATCTGCGTTGTTTTGCAAGTTAGAAATACTATTAAAGTAAAAACAGCTGGTGGGTCTCATCCTGCTCTTTATTGCACTGGTGTAAGTCAGGAAGGATACCACTGAATCATGTGAGTTATTTTAGTGATGTTGATATAAATTGTCTTCCAAAAACATCAGGTAGGGAACAGAAGAAATTTCATAGAAACAGAAGAAATTTGATTGTTTTCCATTTATCCGGTTTAATCATTTAAAAATAGGTGTACTTGTGAAGGAATTTTTACTGTCTTCTGAGTTGTATATTAATTATGGTGTTGGAAAGTCACTGACTTGGAAAATCCACTGACAGGAAATATAGGTGCTTATTTCCCAGTGTTTGGGGATATCCGCATGGAAGCGTGCTAGCATAATTTCTAATTAACTTCTGTGGGTCTGTGGGAGGAACCACTTTTTATATCTGCATGTAGGAGATCATGCTTAAGAGCAAATCCCATAGCTAGAGCAATGCTTGTGAGTACCGTCTTTATTCAAAGCATCCTACTGTAGCTCCTATACAAGCAGTATCACTTCTTATGCTTTTTGGCTGAATTCTCCTTTGCTTTCACTGAGCACAGTCTTACCTTGCAAATAATTCTGGTTTTGTACTCTTTGAATTCAAGCAGATAAATGTAATGGATTTTTTCTTTTAAATAATGAAATAGTTTTAAATTCCAAATCATGAATTAGTGAAGTCATGATATTACTATAAAGAATATTCTCAGCACCTACATTTGTATTAACTAAGTATTCAAAGGAAAGAATTGGGAACAAAAAAAACACTCGTCATTAACAGGTGAACTGAAACAGCAACATTGTTTTGAGCAGTAGAATAATCTACAGGATCCTTTAACGTCAACATTTCTTTTGATGCCACAGTGAGGTAAACAGGCACATGATTTCTTTCATATCCAGGAAATCCACAAAAAAAGCTATTACAGTCTCTTCTAAATACAGCTTTCTCTCTATCTTTATTTTCTTGAATAGATTTTGAGACGGAATAATCTGTTCCCATTTAGTTAACCATAAGCTTCAGCTTTATCTCCAGAAATGTAGGGTGATTATTTTTTTATAGTGTTGTTATTTACTTTTTTTGAGTGTTTGGGCTTAGTTTGGGTGTTTTTTGCTTTGTTTTCTGATGGAAACCAAACTTGATTCAAACTAGATATTGCTTATTCAGCTTTGGATGCTCATTCTGTGTGTAGAGGTACCTTTCTCCTCTAAGCAATGTTTTTCCTATAAACAACAATTATTTCTTCCCACATGATGGTGCTCAATTAATGATAGAACAATTCAGTGTCTTGTTAATTCATCATTGTTTGAAAAGTGGTTCCATAACTTTCTGAATGCTACCCAAACATCTCTTGAATGAAAACTGCTAATTTGTTTCTTGCTTTTTCAGATGTTCTTGTAAAATTTGGTTGTTACACAAACAGTAACGATATCCACACAGTTCTTAGAGATGAGAACTATAATCCTGCTTTTATAGATAGAAAAGCGGGGACAGAAACAGAAATTTTGTAACCCTTTTAATTTTGAGATCTGATATAGTCTATTCACCATTGACTCATTTTTGGTTTAACAACAAGATTATCTTCAGATCTTATTTGACCTTCTACTTTCCAGAAGACATGAGGCAGCGTCTCCTCTTTATACAAAGCTGATGCACACTTGAGACCTGGGTATGATGAGCTTTCTAAGTATACAAAGATGAAATCAAGATTTTAGAGACCATAATTGTTCTGTGTAGTTGAGTAATATGAATAACAAAATTATTCATTATGGTGTGTGTGACTTCCTATGTATTTTAAAAGGAAATACTAAAACAAAAATTGCAGCCTAATACGCTGGTGATATCAATACAACTAGAAGCTTTTGAATCTACCATATTTATTTCTTTTTCAGTACATTAGTGAATGGTGTGTATGTGAACATTGGTAATCTTGCAGCCTTCACTTACACCAGCACAAAAGGAAAAGGGGCTTCTGCCAAACGTTTCATAGGTATTTGCCAGCAGCAGAGGAAAAGTGAGGTTTGACTCTTTAATTTCATTCCAGGTACTGTCATATATGGATTCTTCTGGTTTCTTCCCCTGTACTTCGCTTGTTGACCCTTTCATCCCCAAATTGTCCATGACCCAATCCTGTATTTTCCCCATGTCATTCTGTCTAGCTAGCCAGCTCCAGTTTCCTTTCTCATTTTTCACTCTGCTCCTGGTGTTTTGCCCCATTGTTCCAGAGCTGCTCTGCTTCATCTCCTGCTGTTCATCTTCTGTCTCTTTCCTACTGAGTAATTCAGCTGGGGTATACTTCCTAATGACCTTTCTGTTTCTTGCTTTTCCTGACTTGTGCTTTCTGGCTAAGGCCCCAAGCATTTCCAGGTTCCCCACAGAGCTCCAGTTTTTCCTTATTCCGACATCTACATTCTGTTTGCCCTCACCCATTTCATCCTAATTACCAGTAATTTCCAGGCCCATTCCCTAGAATGGCTCCTCCTCTATGTTATGTTCTAGTGAGTTCCTTCTTTATTTGCTGAGATTTCTAAACCTGTGCTTTTCCTTCTCACTTGAATCTTGAATATGGATGAATTTTTTTTAATTTTTTTTTTTTTAGCTGAAATATTTCAGAGAAATTTTCTCTCTGAAGCAGATTATGTTTGGCAAAGTTTTACAAAACAGAAAATATGGTCTTATAGTAGGAATTGCTGGCAAATAGGTAATCACATGTAGGTCCCTATAACAAATATAATATCCAAGTAGCACTTACTGGGTCAGACCAAGGGTCTGTCTAACCCAATATCGTTTCTCCACTGTGACTAACAGCAGAGAGTGGGGGAAGAGCATAGTAACAAGATGAGTATTGTAACCCTTTTTCTTGCAAGCTTTCCCAGTCTATAGTCACCTCTTGAGCCAGAGGTGGTATCTTTGCATTTAAACTTCGACCCAGACTGTCCCTCCCTTGGCAGAGTTTCAATTATGCAGCTTTACTCTTGAAAAGTTCTGTTGTTGGATTATGCACAATTAAAGAAAGGGGCCAGCATTTCTTTAAGCACAGTAATCATTTATTAGGATAATACTCTTAACACACACTACTTCAGACTAAATTAGCCTGTTTGTGGCAGATGAACGGCAGGTTGCCATTCTTTGCCTTTTCCTAGTATTTTCAGACTCTCTCATAATTCCCTTTTTTTTTTTTTCCCTTGGATGCCCAGGTTAACAAACAAATAAGTGGGTGGCAATTTCAAGCACAAAAGTAAGCCGCAGGCAGTCCTTCCTGATTGTTAATTTGATTTTCACTAACTGTTTTAATTTGCATAACTGCAGCAGGTAAGTTGAGGTCAAGTCCTTGTGCCAAGGAAGCAATAAGCAGCTCCTGACTTCTTATATTATGTGGTAAATCCTGGTACTGTGGAATATTAATAAAGAAACTTATAAAATGTGCTTTTGGTTAAATTATAAATGAAGAAAAGGAGGTGTGCAATTACGACCAAAAATGCTACAACATGCTGCTCTTTGCATATGCTCCTTGTGATTCTGTGCAAAACTCTCTGCCCGTGCCCTCATTTCTGGGTAACTAGCAATATCTAAAAAGATTATACAGTGCCCCAATGTAATGTGCTATGTTATGTTGAACGCCCAAATAGCTGTGGATACGTATGGCTGAGATGATATTTTACACACTGTTGAGTAATTTGAAGTAACAAACCTTATTTTCTCCGATCATACTTCTGGTTTAAATTGTAACTGACTAAATTCTGTTTGTAATGCAGATGCTAATGGCACCCTGAAGTGTAGCAGCAGTGCTATTGGTCCCTACCCTCTCAGCTCTGGCACTGTTTTGCCACAAATTTTTTTTACATTTTGAATTCAGCAGAATATTACACAGTAAACGGAGGAATACAGGGAGTGGGCTATTTACCTGGAGTGGATATAGATTTATATACAAAAATCAAACTTAGATTTTAACTCTTGTTTATCTGTCCTTGCCAGCAAAAATATGTAATCTTTTAGGGACGGTGTCTAGGTATCCCAGATACTCAAATTCTAAATTAATATAGAAAATTGAAAGCTGATTGCCTGAAACAAGGCTAAAGTCTTCTGGGTTTGTATTTTACCTCTTCTTAAACATTGAGGGGGGCGGGGGGGAGGGGGGGGGCAAAAAAACCCTTACTTCAGACTATTCAGAGTCCCTAGTTTGCATTTTGCTCAAATCTTAAGAAGTAATTTCCCAGGACTTGACTACAAATTTTCAGATGCTCCTTCACCTCCCTCTTAAATACTCTCAGCTCTTCTGTGTCTGCTTTCCTGAACTTTTTGTTCTCAGCTCACTGAAATTTCAACCTGCTAAATTTGTCTGCTTTGAACTGCTCCAGACTTAATACTTTAGTGTTTTGCAACTAACTCTCTGAAGTTAAGTACCAGTCTGTATTTTTAATTACTCTTGTGAGTAAAAGGTTCTAGAATATGCCAAATTCAAGTGCAAAATAGGATGTTACACTTCAGTTTCTCTTCTTATGTAGTTTGAGGCTTTTTGTTGTGTGTATAATTTTTGTAAAATGTTTCATTAGTTCTAGTTCAGAATGAAGTTTGGGTGGTTGTTTTGTGGTATGTAGAACGCGAACATGACTTTTTAAAAGCTTAGTTGTTACCAACTGTTCATGGTGCATTATAAATTGGTTGTGACAATAGCTAATGGTATGCCATGTTTGCAAGTATTTGTATGAACTTCCTCTTTCCTGAAGTTCTCACAGTTGAAGAGGCCTTCAGCACATTCTCCTTATAAAGAATTTGGTATTGTCCCTCCATCTTGTACATCAGCAGGTTTTCATTGTTGCTAGAGCTTTCACTGCAGTTGCCATCACCTTCTCCTGGCCAGTGGTGCACACGTTGCAATAACTGTAATTTGTACTTACTGCAGTTAAGATGGCAGTTCAACTTCCCTGGAAAGTTGTAGCATTTTTTCCTCTTCTGTGATGAATTTTGGTGAGTCAAAATTGAGAAATCTTTAAATACACACAGGTTATTTTTTCCTGCCTGCCTGTAGTAGGATTGAGAATATATTCCTTTCTCTTTCACTGTATCCCTACGTAAATGGCATTTGGGGCAGGTCGTGGAAAAGAATACAAGCTGTAACACAATCGCAGCACATGTGCTACAACATATGTTAATCCCTTGGCAGATTTCAAAAGTTCAGGTTTAACTTAATAACCTCTGTTGCTGAGCACTGTGACAGAAGTGAAAATTTGATCATGCTGGATTTTGCAAGTATTGGAATAGGACTTTCTTTATTTCCCCAGTAGGGACGTGCTGTAGCTCATGATACCCATATAAAATTTAACTACAAGTGTGATACCTACCAGTGAGGCTAAATGGAAAACGATGAAGAGAAATTAATTTTGGGGCTCTGTTTCTATTGAACAGGAAGACATGGGAATAGTTTTGAAAAAGAAAATTAACAATTGCTGGCATTCAGTATTAAAAATTGCACATTTTAAGGACAAAATTAGTGATTCCCGGTGAAGGTAAAAGCCATGAATTTGAACTTAATCAGCTAACTAAGAAACCGAGAGTTCTGTGAGATCTTGGAGACTTCCAAAATAATAGTGACTGTAAAGCATTCTCCCTTTTTCACATGCCACTTCTGAAAACTGAGCTGGCAGCTCTATATCAACTGTTTTCTATAGGGTTCCAGTACAAGGAGAATTGGACAGATTCATGATCTTGGTAAAATACTGCTGTGTTCTTCAAAGCCAAGGTGGGGTTACTGTGGGTAGACTATATTGTGCTATAAAACCTATGCATCAGCATTTTCTGAAGCTTTGGTTTGGGGTTTTTTCCTTTTAATTATCTGTCATAAAGAAAGACCTTTTTGTCCCTCCTAGAGCCTCTCTCTGTGCTGCTTATCCTAAAAAGTGGGAATCAAAGTCCTTTATCCATCTGGAGAAAGGGAGAAGGGCAAATAAATGGGAATAGCAAGAAATAAAAATAGCAATACTGTCAAATAGCCAGATACCAACAGGCTTCCCCTCCATAGTGTGCAGTGGCTTTGTAGACTGGGGAGTGTACTCACACTTTTTTCTCCAGTGTCTTTTAATCCTGAAAGAACATGGAGAATTTTTGCCATTGCTGTTACAGTAAGTGAAATGACTGTACCTTGGGGCATTATCTGGCAGCATTTAAAGAGCCACGCTACCAGCCCGAGCAAGTTACTCATCCTAATGTGGGAGCAGCTTGTGTGCGTGCTTCTTCCTTTTTTTTTTTTTTCCCCATTTGTTATTGTGTGTTTTAATTTACACATTAGACCTTCTGTGCTAGGATCTAAGTCTCAATTCTCTCTTCGGTTGGCAAAAAACCAATTTATTTCTTCTAGGAATTTTTTAAGGGAGGAGTTTCTAAGAAATGATCTAGGAAGTATTCACACTGAATTTGAAAATGCCCATCTCTTAAATAAATAAACAAAATAGCCTCAACATGCAAATAATGCATGAGACCACACACCTGATGGAGTATTCTCCATGTTCTAGTCTCGCTCTCCAAAGACCATCCTACAGGGGCACTTGCTATACATGTCAACGCAGGGTTTCCCCTTTCAGCAAAGTGTGATCCCAAGCTTTGCCCTGCAGTATTGTTAATCGGAAAACAGGATGCCTGAGCTATTATGCTTCAAGCCTGGGAAACTTCTTATGTGCCAGGGGAGCTGGAGGGGTCAGGCCGGGATGGGGGGGCGGAGGAGGGCCCGGCAGCCCCGGGGCGGCCGCTGGTTCCTCTGCTGCTCCCGCCCCGCTCCAGCCGCAGGTAGATAAAGGTTGCTCTTCGCCCTTTCCCTGCCCTCCTCCCTCACCGCCGCTCTCCGCCGGCGCTCCCCGCTCCCACTCCGCGGGAGGCGTGGGGAGGGGGCGCGGGGGCTGCTGGCCGGGGGGGCTCCGCACCTGTGCGCGGCGCTGGGCGGCCGCCCCGCCCGGCAGCCAGCGGCGGGGGCGGGAGCGCTCTACTGTGCCGGGGCTGACGAGCGGGGGGCTCCCGGCGCCGGAGGCGGCGCGGCGGCATCCCCATCCTCCTCCTCCTCCTCCTCCCCCTCCCCATCCCCATCCTTCTCTCCCTCCCTCCGCCTCCTCCCTCACTTCCCCCGGGCGCCCTCTGCACTTTCTTCTCGAACCACCCTCGTAGGCAAACTTTGATGGGGAACCTCCAACCGCGCTGGAAAAATGCCGGTTATGAAGGGATTACTGGCACCCCAGAACACCTTCCTCGACACCATCGCCACCCGGTTTGACGGCACACGTGAGTCCGGGCTGGGGCAGCGGGCGTCGGCTCCGGGCGCCCGGAGAAGGGGATGCGCGGGGGCACCGTGGATACAGTGAGAGCCTCCTCTTCCCTCCCCTCCGCCCTCCGGGGGTTTCCTTGATACCAGAAGCCGGCGGAGAGGAGGGGGAGGCGAGGGAGCTCCCAGCCTCTCCCGCTCTCCTGCCTGGCTTCTCCGAAGCTTTGCAGGTGAGGAGGGTGCTGTGTCCCCTCTCCTCCCGACCTCCTGTCCGGGGTGCTCCGGGAGGGCCGGGGCCAGGGCGAACTGCCGCTGGAGCCAGGATTTCTGCAGGAAAGTTGTGCTCTGCGCTGGGCTGGGGCTGGGGCTGGGGCTTCCCCTCCCGCCCCGCGCCCCTGGCAGCCGAGAGACTGCGAGGGAAAGGCAGGCTTCAGAGCCCGGGCAGGGCTTTTGCAGGAGGTTTGGGGATTTTTTTAATATTTTTTTTTTCTCATTACCCTCACTCCCGCTATTAAATCTCCCTAAAAGCTGAATTCCCGTAAATCGGGCTCAGCAGCTGTTGCAGGGTGTTAGCGGAGGAAGGAAGAGCCCCTTCAAGCGGCAGCGCGGCGTTGGCAGCGGCGTCCGGCTGCAGCACCATGGACAGGGACGGGGACCGGCCCTGCGCAGGTCCGGCGGCTCCGCGCCCCGCCGCGCACGGCTCCGCGCCCCGCGGCTCCCCCGGCAAGGCGCTGCCTTGAGCTGGTTCCCCTGGGCGAAGTTGGCTTGCTCCCCTACGGGAGTTCAGAGCTTGCTGTTGGTTCGTAGTTGCCCATATCTTGAGTTTTTGTGTCGTCTTTTAACGGGGCTCCGGCATATTAAAGAAAATAAAAGGAGGGAGGAGAGAGCAGATTCGGGCCAAAATTAACTCCCTTCCCTTTAATTCCCTTCAAAGCCATCCAGACATCCAAAGTAGAGGGAAAACAAACTCAGATTTGAGTTGCTGTCAGCTGTTTCTTGACTGAAAAGGTTGCAATATAATGGGTTTGGTGTCTTCTCGATTATTTATCTATTGGTATTTTCTCAGTGGTTCAGTTACTGTGTGATTAAGACAACTGAACTGTGACTACTGAATCAATAAGTTGTAAAACGTCAAGAAAATGATACAGTCACTGAGATCAATGGCAGAGAAGCACAGAACTGGGTTATAACTGCTCTGCTAGTCTGAGGATACATAGCTAATTATGATTCAGGGCTGTATGTAATTGATACTTCATTATAAAGCAATCCCCTTTAAGACTACTTAGATGTACCTTTAAATTCCTTCCACTACAGAACTCTTAGTCCTTTTCCCCCACCCTCCACTCCTTAATTTCTATAAAGCCTATGGGTTTTATTTACTGCATATTGAAGCATGCAGCTCTTACAGGAGTTTTGTGGCTGATGCTGTCATTTGCTAGAAAAGCAGTTCTTCCTTGCTTTGTGCTCAGGACCCTCCCCCTTTACAATGGCTTCCTTTCAAAGGATGGAGCACACAGCCTGCAAACTGTACACACAAACATTTCATGCATTTTATATTGTTCTTCAAAGATCCAATTTAGCAAGCAACACTAGTAATGACAGGAAGGTCTTTATTTAATAAACACTAGAAAAATACCTAATCCCCTTGTTGTCAGTGACACCAACAGACACATGTGGTAGAAAGTTTATTGCTTAGCTGAATTCTATAGCCAAATGTAGCTGCTTTTTTAAACTGAAAATTCTACTAACCTTCATGAAGTCGGTTGGGCCACTCTTTTCTTAAACAAGAAGAAACAGACCCCAGTGTCTTACTTTGAAGTCTCTGATGCTAACAACTCATCTGTTTTGTTTCCTGGGATGTAGTTGAAAAAGAATGTAATTAGGTATTTAAGTACTTCCAGAAAATACAGTATATTGTATTTTATTGCAGGCAGTGAAATTTTTCTTTTTAGTTAGCTTTTCAGAATTTGGCTTAAATATTAAACCAGCCTATTCTAGAAGTCATCATTGCATGATAATCAGCATGTGAAATATTCCCAGGAATTCACAAGGGAAGACATTTATGAACTATGTAGTCTTGTATCTAACAAAACTTTGGAGGATGGTACTATTCTATGGAAAACCGGTATCATGTGTCTTAATTTACAGAATAACATAATATCTCTTTTAGATTTTTAAAACAATGCATGAACTTAATGTTATCTGAAACAAAGTTATGTATATCAATCCACATCATAATTCAATTTAAAATCTTCAGATATAGCTCATCTCTCTTGTTGCTTTGATAGAATTTTCCTTTAAAAAAGCTAAATTTAAATATAAAATTATTGCATCTTTAACTGACAAAAAAATTTCAAATACAGAAGTACAATTTTGCAAAATGTGTGTACATATCTGAACATCACGTAGAAACATTAAAGCAAATTTTGTTTTCATTTAAATTGTCCAGGTGGTATTCCTGAGGTTGTCCAGGTGGCTAAAGCTAGAGGTAATACTGATGGCTAATCCTTGCAGGAATCAGTCCCATGTCTTACTAGTTTTATAGGTGTTGCCATCTGTGAAAGGAATAGAACTGATACATGGCACTGAACCTGAGGCTGTTTCATAAACTATTTAGACCTCACACATGATGATATTTAAACATTAAAATACAGTTTTGTGTCAAAGGGCTTTTGGGGGGGGGTTTTGTTTTAACATAGTCTGTAGTTAACAGACCTCCTTTCATTTTAAGCCTCTGGGAAGGATATATTCTGTTGTCATCAGTGATAGACTAATCCACCAATGCATCTTTAATCCAGAAGAGGGATAATTCTAATTCTGGGCAACAGTGCAAGAAGGGATTCCATTAGAAAATATGCTTTGCTTTCCGTAGAACTTTTCAAAAATTCATTCATGTAAGTCTTTTAATTTCACTATTGCAATGATTTGTGTCTAATTAGCAATTATAAATCACATTATGAAAAAATTGCACATCCCAAAAAAGCACGGATAACAACTGCTTTAACAGTTACTTCAGCTGCTCAGAATTCTCATGGTAAATAGTTTGTATTGTTATGTGTGTGTTACACATACACATTCTTTACATATGAAACCAGGGAATACATGCTAAACAAAGAGAATTCATGTTGGGGTGACTCTTCGCTGTGCAGGAGATCCCAGAGATCCGTGAAGTTCCCTTTACCTGTGTTGCATATGTGAAAGAACAGCATTAAGGGTTTGTCTGTCTGGATTTCCGTGACACAGCTCTTGGATCTGCCTATGTCCTATTATACCTTCACCTTCTTACAACTCTGAACTGTCTTTTGTGTTCCTGACCTCATAGTTTAAGTCAATGCTTTCTTGAAAGGCCTCTCCCCCTCACCACCCCCGATAACTACGCACCAGCTCATCCAAACACTTTTTCCCCCCCCGCCCCGTTAGTGGTTTATGTGGTCATTGCTCGTTCAGAAAACAAACGTACGCATTTGCAAATTAGCAAGCTGTGGTTGGGTTTGGGGTTTTGTTTGCTTGCTTCAGATTTTCAAGACAAAAGGTTATTTTCAAGTGTGAAAAAATATTTAAAATATTTAAAATATAACCTTATAATTAACTCGCCCAAAATATTACGAAGCTAAATGTCTGAAGTGAGTTAATTCACTTCAAGCTTTTGAATGGAAAATTTGTACACTTTTGCTTCTCATCCCTATTTATATTAGGAGAAGCATTCAGAAATGGTTGCATGGTAGAAAATTATGTTCTATTGCTTTATCATATATATATAAAAATACATATTCTGTATGTACTGTTTATTTATTCAAATAGATAAATCCACACCAGATGTGGTTGTTTCTGCAGATTTGTGATACTTTCTCAGACAGCAAATCTAAAACAGATTCAGCAAATGGTCTCATTAATTTGTATTTTACGAAGTATGACAATTTTGTGTATGGTTATACTACAAAATAACAGCTGAAGTTCTATAATTATCTCTTGTGTCTATCAAATATGATCCATTTCCAAATTAAGTGTATACTTCCACATCGTTATTAACAATCTTATATGATCAGTCCAATCTGAAGTTCAAACTGAGTTAATTCCTTCTTGCTCACTGTCAATGGTGATAATTTGATATTTCCCTATTTGTAGAGCAACTTCTACACTGAGATTTGTTTCCCAATTTAAAACGTGCTCAAGTATTAACAATGAGAACTTTGCACCTAAGCAGCAACTTTCATAACTTTTTTCTTTTGTCCTTAGCGATCACATGGATTCAGTTTTCTAGTTGCTTTAGTTACCCCTGAAGGGTGATCAAAAGGTACCTGATGAGAACATACAGATTTGAGCATATCAAATTTGGTGTCAGAGTGCTTCCGCTGGTCATGGGTATAACCCGGTTGTGTCTTTCAAATAATCAGCAGTTGGTACAGAACTGAAAGCCTTCATGTACAGTGATCTTCCCAGATTGCAGGGGCAGATAGCTTGCATTCCTCCCCGGCCACCTCCATCATTTGCTTTTCTGTCTCATGAACAAACTGGTGAGGTCTGCCAGGCTGAGCCAACGCATTAACACTTTCTGCAACTGTGTTGTCAAATTCAGTCTCCTTCAGATTGAGTCCTATCCTCTCTAGACTAGTCAATGTGCTGCTTGGTCATAACATGGCTATCACAAGAACTTCAAAGGCAGCAAAGCACTTCTTGGCCACTGATGCTACTCAGCAGTTCTCCCCCAGATAGGCTTAAGGAATTGCAACAGTGTCAGGTGTAGGGAAACAAGGGCTGAGCTTTCCAGGGGGAGGATGCTATTGATCACACTCCCAGGATCAGAATGGGCTGCTTCTCAAAGACAAAAGCCTGTGACCGAAGAAGGGTGAAAGACTCAAACTATGATACGCACTGATCAATGTCAAAGAGGCTTCCAAGCAGTGACAGTGGAAAAGCTGGTGGCCCGTCAAACTCTCCCTCTGAAGGAGCGGATGTGCAGTGAAGGTGGTCTAGTTCTTTCTGCTAGAGATGAAGTTAGTCAGCCAGAGGAAAATTTCCAAAGACTCAAATATAGTTGACTTTCTGTTCTGCAGGCTTGTTTTGGCCTTTTGCTTATGTACTTGGATTAGTAAATAATGTGTTGTTTTGAATGAATCATGTATTTGTCAATGCAAAAGTATACTGTCAACAGGAAAAAATCTTGCTTCTCAGCTCAGAGCGCAAAGAAAGCAAACGCTTTCCTTTCTCTACTTGTCTCTGTAAGACGTGACCTGTGTTGTAGCTCGCTGTAGCTCTGTTACTAAAAAAAGGCAAATGTGATTTTTGAATGTAAACCAGGGGTCAGATGTTGGAATCTGTGTTGTGCTGTTGCTCTTGTGCTGGAAGTAAGTGAGACGCTAGATTAAGCAGTTACTTGAAAAATCTTTCCCTCTTCTTTCGGCACAAGTGTTATTTGGGGGTGTAGAACCTCATAATTTAAGGCTGTTTTATTTGGATCATCTTTGCTTTCAGCAGCTACGGTAACTTCTGGTTCTACCTTGCGCTGAAGTTGGACCTGAAAGACAGAATTGGTGGTGTTCAGAGGCATTTTAAGACCACATTTCTTAGCTAATTGTTGAGATCTGGTTCAAGGAAAAGAAAAAAAAAAGTGTGCAGGTGCCATTTTTAATATCCAATCACTGGATTATTCTTTAAAATAATCAAAATTTGCCATTACTATATGTTTTATTCAGAGAGCATGTTATTGCTAGAGAAAATACTGATGTATTTGAATTGTCAGGCGGTGTTCCCTTATTTGTTGCTAGACAGAAAGAAGTGGGAATGACAATCTTGCAGCGCATCCATTCCGAAGGGTATGTAATTCATCAAGCACACCGCTTTTAAGCCTGAGGTTCCAGGTTAATGCTTATAAATGTAAAATGAGCTCGGTAACACACACTGTTATTTCAGAAGTAAACTCTGTATTTGAATTCTAGATGAGCATGTGAAATTTAAGAGTGAAAAAGAGTCATTAAATAAGCGATATATTTTTTTTCTGAATAATACAAGAATATCATCCTCAGTATTGTTTCTGGGTAGAATTTTATATGTGAGCCTAAGAAACCTGATACTCAGTGCAGTGATGAAAACAAATCTGTATATTTGAAGTGAATGAATGTATACTTCGTCAACGGATTACAGAATAAACTCTTCAGAGGGTTTCTAAATCTTACATGATTATCAGGATTCCCACTAGAGATGTTCTGTAAATGTACTCTCTTTTTCTTCTCCAAATGTACGATACTATTTTCTTCCCTGATAAAATTTCAATGAGTAAATAGCTTTGCTCTGAAAATAGACTTATTTTATTGTTATCATTGCATATACACATTCAAGTTCTGTTTTATCCTGGTTTTGTTTACGCAGGTAGCAATTTTATACACATTCCCAGTCTTTTTGTATGCAAAGAAAACGTGCTCAGAGTATTGTTCAGAGCAACAGAACAATAGAAACACAACGAAAACACTGCCTAAAGTACATGTAGAATTGCAAGCAAATATATATACATGAATATATTACAGTAAATCAGGAAAGGTATGGGTTTACAGAGCATTAACTACCATTAGTACTATTCTGATGTAATGTGCTTTTGAAAGAGAAGTATGTTGCATGTATTACATCAGCTGTAGCCTGGAAAAGGTGAACAGAGGCAATTGCTACAGTAGTTCTGCACTTTCACAAGCTAGCTTACCTTACCGTGTGTTAAAGTGACTAGAAGTAAGGAACAACCTGCTCCCAAAGTAATGTTGTTTCCTGCCCACTCAATCTAAAAATAAATAAATATGAAGGAAATCAAAAAAGAAAGGGGGGAGGGATAAAGAAACAAACAAAGCATTCTCAAACTGCAGATGGGAGAGAGACTCCCTCAACAGTGAGAAAAGTCTTCTTTTGGAGTTTCTCTTGCCAAGTGTTTCTAGCTCCTTCTGTTTTCCGGGACTGATAATAGTATTCAAAGGCTTTGGAACAGGTGTTGTTCTTAAAATACTAGCATATTGAACATTGAACTTGACATTAAATATCTTCTGAGCATCCCTAAAGCTTAATGCTTGGCTGTCAATCATTTCAAGGACAGCTAGAAGACAATTGCGTTACGGAGAAACACCTCCTCTTCCCTGTTGATCTGAGATGCAGGACTTGTTTTAAGAAATGTGGTCCACTATCTTATGGTTACAATGATTTGCCCCTTTTCAAGGAAGGGTGGTTGTTTGTTGTTGGCTTTTTGTTTGGTTGTTTTTTGTTCTTTTTTTTCTCTCCTCACCAGTCATCTATTCTATTTTCAGTGGCTGCTTAAAACTAGGTCTAGAGCTTTCTGATCCCCTGGGAGAAACATCGGTTGATTCAGTTGTCCCTGGGTCTTCAAGAGACGCTTTGCAGCAGAACATATTTTTGAGAGCTCATGGCCAGTTTAATTATTTTCCATTAATGTTTTTAATCAGATTATATAAAAAGCATTCAGAATTCTGATGTATTCTGTCATTAAAGCAGCACTGCTTCTTTAGGAAGATCAGTGAACTCTGATAAGAACGCACTTATTATGTGTAAGGAAGAAAGCAAATAAGCAACAATGAGGACAGCCAAGGCAACTGTCTTAAAAGACTTCGAAAATGTTCCCTCTCACATGGAATGAAGGAGGCAACTGATTCTGTAGCTGAGTTTGTCCATCTTTGAGAAATTAGGAAAAGCACTGAAAATACAACTAAACCAACTGCCATTACCATCCAGGTTTTTCCACAGAATTTTGCACTGGCAAAGTGGCAACACATAAAGTCATTTTTTTTTGGTCAAAATGAAAGAAAATAAAGCCCAAATTAAGAAATTTGGCTTAACTCTACTTTCAGTGATGCAAATATGAAATTTATTCCTGTTAGAATCAAAGGTTTGACTTCAGTGAGAACAGAAGCATTCAGGTGCAACTTTTACCATGATGTTTTAGAATTTTGCAAATCCCTGCAACAACTTTTAACATTTTTGCAACTAAAGTCTGTCTTTCTTAGAAGGACTGTAGCTCATTACAATTGTATCAGTGTCTTATTTAGGTAAATGAATGAGGAGTCTGGACCAGGACCTTAAATGACCTTTCTAAACAGTACCTTAGCTTTTCCTATTTTTTCTAGTAAAGGCATTCCAAAAATACTGATGCACTAAGTACAAAAGCTTTTCCTTAGTACCAATCACAAAATAGAAATGCAAAAAACTTGTTTCTGTTTCGGGAAATATGAATTTATATACTCTTAAGAAGAAAACATGAAATATCAGGAAATCATCTCCTTTAGAATTCACAGTATTTGACAAATAGTTAAAAGAAGCTAACTTTTAACTGAGAAAATTATTTATACATTCAACAAATAGGAAAAAAAGAAAATTTGTTTTCACAAAATGATTTAATTTTTTTGCATTGAGTCTGGCTTAGACCTTTCTTGTGTCAAAAGAAGAAATGGAAGCAAAACAACTGTGACACAAACTAGAATTTTCTTTAATAAAGACATTTAATTTATCATGATTATTTAATTTTACCATAAAGAAAAAAAAAAATGTGAGAGATCTTGCTTACAGTAAAGGAATTAAATGTTAGTATTTGGATGTATTACCTTTGGGGAGATGTAGGCGGTTTTGAGGTATTATTATACAAAGCTGTAATTGTTCCCTTTTGAAGAGAAAACAGCTTCCAGTGTGCAGCACTGACTTCACTTTTTCTCTAGGCATTACTTCTGACTGCTAGAAGCCCAGGTTCCAGCTCTTAGGACTTTTAAGGGTTGAAAGTTGCCAGTGTTATTTTGCACTTTCTTCAATTTGAATCTATAGAAATAAAGAAAGATTAATGTGGATAGTATGGACCTGAAAGTCATTACTACAGCTTTTTTTTTTTTTTTGGTGCCCTTTTCTTTTTGCCCTCCATCTCCCTCAACAGCTTGTTATCATACGTGACTAGACATCTTATTCCAAAGGTACGAAAGAGAACCCTAGGCTGGTCGTTTTGTCATCTATTTGATTTTTAGAATGACAAAGTTGTCCTGAGACAAATAGCTTGATTTTTTTTTTTCTTTTTTTCCTAAATGTCAGGTATCTCCTGTGATAAGAAGAGTATGTTTTTGCATAAATTGTGCCCTTCCTCACATTTTGGAATGAACAATGATAAAAAATACAGTTGGAATGCTGTATTATTTTAGAGGAAAATATCTTTGTAGGGAAAAGAAACTTTGTAGAAGATCAAATATCTTCCTTGGTGATTAAAAGAACTTAAATAAAACAATAATGATTATAGTATATCAGCAATAAGTTGATTTTTTTTTTTTTTTTTTTTTTATGACCCAGATGAAAATACACAATATTTTAATCTGTCTTTCTTTGGAATATATGGATTAAGTTTGTGAGATAAAACAGTCATTGGATTTACTAAACTGGATTGTTTCTTTATTGAGTTGAAAGATCTTGAGACTAAGAGTTTGGACTTGTTATTTTCTCTTTTCCACTTCCAGAACAGCGGGAAGAAGCACGCATCTTGTGAAACCCGTAGTTATAGAACCATGTGTTAGGTATTTAAATAATTAAAAGTTCAATATAGAAAAGTATAGTTAATTAATATTAATGGAAGAAAGTGAGCTACACATTTGCCAAGAATAAGGAAAATTTACAGGATCACTGATTTTCAAAGGAAAATATACAGCTATAGGTGGTGACTGTTTCAGTGCTGTAGTAATTGGGCGACAGCGTGGGAGGAGAAAGGCGAGAGAATAGTGCAGTTAGACGCTATATTTTGGAGGCTATTCAAAGTCTTACTGTAAATGAGTCTTTGTGTTTTTAAAACATATTGTGACTTTAATGGCCCCGTTTGAAGCAGAGCTGTGCTACAATACAGTATGACCAAGTTGTCTTCTCAGTCGTGCTCAAGAGCTGCTTCTGCGGTGGAAACAGAAAGCAGGATGCATTAGACATCCTGAATCTCCTTATTACCTTTTTGTATTCTTACAGGAATATTTACCTAAACTTGTTTGTTTGTTTTTAAAGTAGAGTTATATGAGACTTTTAGAATTCATCCGGAGAGCAGCTCTGCTGATACCGCCTTGCAGATGGTGCATCTGAGAGTGGCTGGAACACAGTGTGCTCCGTGGATCCGTTACCAACAAATTTGTAACTAGGCACACCGGTACTACATTGAGTCCTTCTCTAAGTAAAAGGGTGGTAGGCTCAGCTACTTCACCTCAGTTATGTGAACTCACTGCAGTGCAGTATGAGACAAAAGATGGAGGATTCATCCTCTCCACACTTACAGGTGTGCTGAAGATCGTGCTGGTTAGAGCCTACTTCCAGATTTTCTTCCGATAGAGTACGGCTTTGCACCCAACTATTTTCAATAGCTTTGACATCCCTATGCAAGCCTGTAATTTTTTGCTCTTTAAAGCTGATTTTTTGTCTTCAAATTCATTAGCAATTACAGTTAATTATTTGTTAACTCATTTTCGTATCTGCAGCCAGTAGCCATAAGTGACATGTGAATTTTGAAAAAGCAGGCTATTTTCCTTTAAGATGTTTTAAAAGCCTTAAGATAAATAGATTATAAGTGACCTTAAATACAAAATTGATTTTTTTTTTTTCAAGTTTTATTTACCATATGAACTGAAGTGGTGATCAATTTTCAGAGGGAAATGGTAGTCTTATGCAATAAAATGTACAAGAAATCTTTAGCCAAGAAAGACAAAAGGAGGGAGCAGCCGCGAATAAGCCATGATTGACTGATGGGATCGCTGAGTGAGCAGCAGGTAGTGCTTTGGAATGAACTAAATGGCAGTAGCACTGCGGGAAGCTTCACTTCGGTGCGGAATATGGACAGGGAAATGTTACCATGAATTAGTGTAGTTACGAGAGGATTAAAAGCGCTGTCTTCTCTCTTCAGTGAGAACAAATCACCTGTGGTCTGATCCTACCCAGCACTTGGTGGAAAGCCATCTGGCAGTCTTGGGTGTCATAGGCCAACGTGTCTTCGTTATCTTCTTGCTGAATGTTTAGCCACTAAAACCAATGAATTAAAGTCTTCATTTCATCATATTGTAACTTCTAGCTGGTTGATATGGGGGAAGGAAACAACTAAAAGTAAGTTAGGTAGCTGACCTGATGAAACAGCATGGTAAGAATTTATTATGGCAATTTGGTTTTGCTTTATTTTTAAAAAATTTTACTTTTTTTAATAAGGGACCACTTTTATAAATGACTACTTTTATAGAGGGAATGAGGAACCAGGGATGGTTTTGTTTCTTTTTGTTTACCTGATTTTAGTCTTCTTCTGTGCGGATGACCGGATAGCACATGATCTTATTTTTCATAAACTTGCTTACGGTATGTCTGGAAGCCTGCTGTGGTTTTCATGTTTGCCATCTTTGTCCTGCCCCTCTCCCAGAACTTCCCACTCCTACTGTCCGTGTGGATTGAGTCTGATCAAACAGCTGCTACAGATCGCATCCCGGCAGTGAACGGTCCCAGCTTAACTCCACGCGTGGGGCTGGGGATTACAGCAATTCAGTGCTGCTTCCCACGGCAGCTGATCAATCCCTGCAGCAGAGGCAGCGATCAGCAGAAGTCAGGATGGACAGGTGGAAGTTACTGCAGACATTTAAACTCATTAGTCGTAATTCTTATACAAATAAAACGGGCAGCTGTGGAGCTGTTTTCATACTGCTATGAGCAGGACGCAGATGGGGATGTGGGGTTTTGGTTCCAATTACAACTCAGTGCTAATAAGCGAAGCAGACAGTGGAAGCAGTAACTTTTGGAGAAATGCACAGAGACTTTGTTGCCTGCCTCTATTGGGAGCTATCTGAATTGCTCTTCTTCCCCAGCTTTTGCCCTAACTAAACAAAATAATTATGTATCAGAGATGTGCTTCCTTTTGACCCCAGCAGTATCTTAAGAAAAGCAACTATCTATCTGGACCTTCCAACACTTTGTATTTCAGGTATGTTTATAATTACAGAAACATATATGCAGGCTATAACCTGCTTTAACAACAGAAGAAAGTATCCTTGTAGTGAATAATTTTAACATTACTAATTTCTGCTGTCTCTTTTGTGGGTTTGTTTTTTAAACATAAGTAATCATAATCTGATATGCTATTATTCTCACCTGAAATACAACAAATTACTGAAGTAAGAACTTTATCTAAATAGGTATGATCACTCACAGAAATCATAAGACAAGGAAAAGATTTATTCCAATGCAGACAACAGTCAGAGAGGGGAAAAGGAAAAACAGCCACTATACGCATCATTAAGTAAGGGGCAAAGTATAGGTAAATTGTCCAACTGACAGTCTCACAAGTGAATAGCACAAGGAGTTTCTCTTCCAGGAAAGCAGGAGACCAAGTTCAGGGAATTATTAGTCACCTAAATAAATAAATAATCTGGAACTACAGTCGTTCATTCACACTTTACCCTTCTGCTTTTTAAAACACATTTCTCTTCTATGAATTCTTTGTAGGCAGGGTCTTCCCACTGAAAGGAAGAACGACAAAGGCCAGAAAGCCCAACAACAGAAATACTGTATGGCCCACACCATGATGGATAGATCTTAATAAGCTGAGTTTTGGGAGACAAGTGAAATAATTGCAAGTAAAGCTAAGAGGTTAGAATTAATTGGGGGGGTTACAGTAGGTTTTTTCCCCAGCCTGATGTGGCTGATGTGTCATTTTATACGAATTGTCATTGAAAAAAAAAAATACTTCCAGGGATAAAATTAAAGGTTATGAGACATCTTCTGCCACCTTTACACAGTCTGTTCTATGTTGGTATGACTTTCTAAGATGAGCGAGAATGAAGAGAGGGAAAGAGTTTTTCATATTTATAGCATGAAGGTATTGTCTCCTAACATTTTTATGCTCAGAAGTCCATAAAATTGATGGCTCATGTTTAATTAAAATGTACATAGTAAATTTCCTGATGAAAATATTTTTCTGGAGTGAAGTTAATGAGAAAGAATCTTTGTAATAGTGTTTCTTAGTTTGATAGTTGCTCTTTTTCTAGCTATTAAACTTTAACATATTGCTATGCAGAGCACAGTGATTTTATTTCATCTGTTTTAATGCTCAGAGTATTGTAGCAGTTTGCCTAGGACTTGAACGTTTTGGTGTTCATTTATCATCATTAATTCGTGGCTTCCAGGGAGAGTTTGTGAATGGCGCAAAAAACTAGATATAATAACAGAATAGTTTGCTCTTGAAAGCAGGTGCTTCCTGATAGCTTTTCAGGCTTGGCAAGCAAAGTTTGTGGCGGTAGAACACTGCAGTGAGTGTTCTGATAGCTTGTTATGAAAAAAAAAAAAAAACCAACACCCTGTTGACAGACCTCACCAGTATCTTCTTTGGTACATGAGACAGTGCCATCCTGGGCCATGTGACATGGAATATCTCTCGGGCTGAGGATGCCAAATGGGAAATGCTCTTCAGCCAGACTCGGTCCAACTGCATGACATGCTGTTCTGCTGCAGGGAAGCACCCATGCCTCTCTTGTTCCAGGAACCCATGTGCCGGATTAGTCTGTGATTAGCAGATCAAATATCAGGGCTGGCGGCTACATATACAATGAGGGCACCTGACAGGCAAGGGTCTGAAGTACGTGCTGTGTGGTATTCAGGCCCGTGTGCTGGGATTGGGAGGCAAGAGACAAGAGCTGTTCTCTGTATTATCAAGACAGCAAAATAATCCTCAGAAATAAAACAAATTGTATCCATAGAAATTCTATTTCTTTCTGACAGTACTGCTACTCCACACTAAGGGCTGTGTTTGTCATTGTTGTTAAATTCCCAGTGCTTCCTGAATGGATTTATACTTGCACTTATAATCAAGCATACGGCGTTACTATGGAAAACAAAACCAAAAAAACTCCTGTGGTTCTGAACCAAAACATTTACCTTCCGTTTTCAATTATCTGAAATTTTTTGATCAATTCTGCAATTTAATCAGGTTTTAAGCTTACAGAGTGATTTTCAGAAGCCTTTTTTATTTTGTTACTCAGGAAAGGTCATGATGATTAAAATAGTTTCAGGATCTCTAGTAGCATCTAAGTAGTTCAGTTCCTCCAGTGTAGTGGTAGAAGACTTGATAATTGTAACAGAAGAGAAATAGAGAAGCTAGAAGAATGAGGGATATATCTTATTTCCACAAGTGCAAGCTACTACCAGAGTAACACACATGAGACTTCCACAACCAAAAGCCACCCTTGCACCATATCTGTCCCATTCTTGCCTTGAAATGGATGTATTTCACACCCTTAATTCTTTGTGTAGGATAGTTACTTCATGTGAATGGGTTATTGAACCTGAGAAGTGTGTTTCCATCCTTACCCTGTATTTCCAAAATTACTCTCATAAAAAGATATCCTAGCAAGACCAGGCTAGCAGAAAATGTTAAACTTAGCTTAAACTATGCTGGTGACAAACCTGAAGGAGCAAAGCACAGAACTAGATAGTCTGGGTCACAGAAACTCATCCTGCAATAGAAACAGAAAATATCTCTCTCTCTCTAATCTTGGAATGTTCTCAATCGCAGACTTTGAAGAAATGAAGAGGATTTTTCATGACAAGGGATTTGTGACAACCTACACTATGATGAAACAGCATGTCTATAAAGAGGAATTCTATCTTTACTTGCATCGCATGTCTTTCACTAACATTAATGCTCAGTCAGCAAAACAAGATCTTTTCATATAAATGTTGTCTTAAATATCCAGTAGAAAAAAATATTCCTATAAAAATGTACTTCCTACTTTCCAAAAAGTTCTTCTAATAATGCAGCTTTCAGACCAAAAGTAAAAAGAAACTGACATAAACGTTTAAAAAGAAAAGAAAACCCAAAACTAAAAGAGAACCAAAACAAGCTTAACATCAGTAAAAATGTGGCAATAATTAATTTCTGCATTTTATCACATTGACACGTTTGTTATGTCACAGCTTCAGGATTGCTCTGGTTGCTCTGTTGTGTTCTAGCTCACTTTGTGAAGCATCAGGTGCGCATGAGGATTCAGCAGTAGGTTTTACTGGTATTGACTCCATTTTCTGAGGCACAGTTGAATTTGTTTTCTTCATGTTTCCATGAAGGTGTCATGGTGTGTCTTCCTGTTTTCTAAATCATCAAGACTAGAGCCTCCTAGCACATTAGCCATATGCACCTCCTTCAAGGTAGTATCTTTAGTGGTTCCTTCCACTCAGATTTGGCACCAGCAGCCCAACCCGCCTTTTTCCCAAGACAGTTCTTGACTCAGCTCAGCTCAGTTGGAAAATTCCTTTTGCTGAGCATGAGTGAGCTGTCCTCGAAGCATGGGGAGATTCAGTTGCTTACTGTTCCCCAGGCTAACTGCTTAAGTGCTGAGACTTTTTATTGCCACGAATAATGCACAGGTTTCATAGATGTCTCATGGGAACTACGGTGCTAGCCCGAGTTCTGCTCCATAACTGGAATATAAACTGGTGATGAGAAATACGAACCTTTAGACCCTAGCTCTGAACTGGTCACTTTTAATAAGCAGTGGTATTTAATCAAAGGGACATCTAGAAAGTTTCTTTGCATAATCCTTTGTTTTTAATTAATATTTTTTGGTGCTTAATTTCACAAAGTGTTGAAACTCTAGCATTTGAAATTTGTTAAAGTATCAGATACAGAAATCTCTCTTCAGCTCTTGCAAATATGTGAAAGGGGAAACAAGTGATTTTTTGTGCCAACGAACCAATGAAGCCTTGTTTCCTCTTGTAGTTGAGCTCCTATATGAATTTTCTGAAATCCAATAAAGCCAAGCTGACACTGAAGCTTTGTGAAAACAGGGCATGAATAATTTCTCTCCTGGATGTTTTACAAAGCTTATAGCATCTCAGCACCCTTCAGACCTCTTCCCTCCTGTTAAGTATTGGTGAAAACAGGCAGGGGATTTAGTATTGAGATGGGAAAAGATGGGGGGAGGACTCAGATGTGCATGGGGAACACATGCATTTATGCTCCATTTGCTTTATTACAAAAAGCAGCGACAGATTACAACTTTCTTGAGAGATGCAGCAGGCATGGGCAACCAACAGCAGTTTAAGTACCTCACCTTATAATACTGAAACAGACACTTAACTGGCTCTGCATTGATGCTTTCTGAATTCAGACGTATTTCAGTATTCTAAAAGAAATGCTTGATACAGTCATTCTGGATCTGTTGCTGTGGGTGAAGAAATGACTCCGTTGAAATGCTGAGAAGATGTATGGTAGTCATATGCGCTAGTTGTCCTTCTTGCTATTTTAGATATGAGCCTTTTCCTAGAGCTGCCTTCCTCCCTTTTAGCTAACAAATTTTGCAGTCAGTGCCCCTCTCACTAATGTGAGTAGAAGGACTGAAGGTGGGGTTTGTGTCAATTGGATATTTGGGAGCGGGCTTTGAGTGATTCACTTGATTCACTTCCCTGATGAAAGAAGCTCTGAAAGGTATGGTGAACTTGGCACGTTTTTTTCCCCCTTAACTGTTTTTAGTTATTTATAGAATGGAGAAGGGAAAATTGCTTTTCTCTCTTTTGACTGCAGAGGGAATCTTGCATTCCTAATCTTTAGCTCTTCTTGGATGCGCTTTAATTAAAGGTCTAAAATAGACTGTATAACTATCCTTCATAACTGCATAGAACTTATGATAAGATTCTCTGAATAGCTCCTCTGAAATCTCTCACATCTGGAAATAGCGGAACCAGTTACATTTGAGAGTTACCTTTTTTTCTGTTTTTATGGAAGGATCTCGTTTAACACCATCAGAATTACGCCTCTTTCTCTTAAGAG
Organism: Fratercula arctica; assembly: GCA_947846985.1. Taxonomy (NCBI): domain Eukaryota; kingdom Metazoa; phylum Chordata; class Aves; order Charadriiformes; family Alcidae; genus Fratercula; species Fratercula arctica. Next base: position 40,721,370 of record CANTUZ010000002.1, read on the forward strand.
GACTAATGCAGAGAGTGAAATAGAGTGGTCAAAAGCAAGGCCACTTTGTGTTTTTTCTTGCATTTTTTTCCAAGCATCTGCCTGAAGCAGATGGAACTGCTAATTTCATCAATAGAAAATACTGCTTAAGTTAACTGGAATAATTTATTTGCTTGAAACAGTTTAGAAATAAATTACACTTAAGTTATCTAGCAACGTTCATTTTTACACCATTTCAGCTAAATCATGTGTTAGCACACAAAATGAAACAACTGGGGATAGCTATGACACTTGAGAAAAGAGCCAAATTTGTATACATAAATTTAACCCATCTGGGTATGATGGCTTTTTTAAGTACATATGATATAGGTAGCAGTCTCAATATGCACGTAATGTATTTGTTGATCGTTAAACCATGACTGGAGTATATATTCAGTTATTTAACACCTTTAGTATTGCTGAATAGAGTTTTCTTTTTGCCTAAAAGTATGAATTTAACTGGTTTAGTTATGGGGATCATAGCCTGGTTCCTGTTCATATATTTTTTTTAAATACTAAAATAACTGCTAATCTAATGACCAATGAACTGCACTTTGCAAGATAGTTCTAATCATTCATGCAACCTTTAGTGAGTTATTCCCATGAAAACCATTTCTTCCCAAAATAGCAACACTATCTGGCAGGCAGTGTCAGAACATCACATACTTAGTACAATCTCTGTTTTCTACACAATGTTAAAAATGCTATCAAAGTAGTTTCCACATAAACTGAACCACCATTAAATATTTTAAAATAATTTTCTCCACTGTTAGGAAAAGCTATGTAGTTATATCATGCATTTATAACATAAAAATCAGCATAACAAAAATACTTGTTAATATTGTAAAGATGTGGGTTCCAATTTTTCCTTCAGAATTGATGATTGTAGAATGTCAGAGATGTGTTAATAGGGAGTAAAATTAGGAGAGTTTTACTGGCTTGGCCTGTATTTATACTTCCATGTGTGGAAATTGGGTAATAAGGAACAAACGCTCCTGACAGTTCTCAAAACACAGGTACAAAATTAGTTTATAGATAATCATCCATCTCTGATGAGTCAGCATGCAATTTATAACCCTTAGTGCATTATTTTTTATCAGTGACTTCATTCTTCTGAATATTCACCTGTAATTTTCAGATGGAAATGAAGGAATGAAGTTGATTTTTAATTAAACTTTGAAAATTCTGAAGGATCAAATGTTTCATTGCCTTGATTACGAACGCACTTCCTAAGCGAATTGCCAGACATGGGAAAGGGACAGGCAGCTCCAGATGGTGTTTTCACCATCTGAAGTGTCCATGTCTCTAGTCATTAGAGAAGGGAAGTAAGGAACAAATGCCTGAAATTTGATGGGGGGAAAAAGGGAGCATAAGTGGCCTTTTCTCCCTGTGACTAAGTGGCCATACAGGAGGGTAGTTGTGAAGTTAAGTCACTGAAGAATATTGATCTTTAAAAAACAAAACAACAAAAAAAAAAAAAACCAAAAAACCCTATCCCTTTATTTATATATAAATACTACAGCAAGTTCTAACTGCTGCAGTGATAACATTTGAAAACAGTTCAAAGATAACATGCTGTTTCAGGCAAACCGTGTTAGTATTGATATTTGAACTTAAATCTACTGGTTATACTTATCATCGTTTACATCTGTGGAGCAATGTATTGAAAGCTGTTGGCCAAATTAAAACTGGGGACAGTATTTCACAGGGTTGCACTGATTTTACGCTAGGTCTGAACTTGATTCAGTTCTTAGTGAAGTAGAATTGAAAATGAAACCCCCAGTATTGCCCTTGCCTTTCAGTGCAGAGATAGCTAAATAGAATAGATGTAGAGAGAGATGAACATAGGGAGCTGCACACCGCAGGTTACAAGGAAATGTAAGTGGGTCAGGAGCGAGTGGGTTGTTGTTTACCATTTACCTCGTGTTAGTTCGTAATCCCGCAGGCCGTTGGGAGATTACAGTGGAACAGAGTTGTGCTGTAACAATGCTTCACATCGTATTAATCAGGGAAGAAACCTCTTTTCCCAGAAAAACAGAAGGAGCACTGGGCACCCACCAAAGCGTATCCCTTTTCAGAGTGAGCCCTGTCGGGTTTGAAATACCACTTGCTTGTCACTGCACGCTCTGCATCACTGTTCCTCAGGAACTTGCAAGCCCAGCCTTCAAAAAGGTAAGAGAGCTTAAAATGTAGCTCCCCAGATAAGATCTTTCCCAGCTAGAATATTTTCCATGTGACTGTCATCCTCATCTCTCTTGATATTGCTTGCAGCTGCACAGGTGTTTCATTTTGTATTGTGAAAATACATGGCCAGTAGGTTCATAGGAAGTATTTGATGTCTGTGTTTTGTAATGTTATTATTACTTTAATTAAAATTAACTTCTGTCACGTCTGTTAATGAGTTTGCATTGAAGACTGAAGTCTGAATAGGTCTCCTATATATCCTTCAATTTAGATGAAAGTTTTATGTGTGAGCACTGTGTCTGTAAGGTGTTTCACGTGCCCTGGATGCGTTGCACCAACCAAGGCGACCTGCCATGTCCATACAGTCTGCAAGGAAGGCAGAGTGGGCATGGAGACCTGGTACGGCAGGTGCTCACCAGGCCTTGAATGGCAGGAAGCATTGGCACGACTGCGTGTGATGTCGTGTAGCAGCATATCAAGTTAAGTCCAGTGAGATCAGAGTAATATGCACAGGAGACTGCATGTTTTCTGAAGGTGGTAATCCAAATGTTGCACTAATGATCTATCCATCAGTAAAGATTTCATCCATGGTTTCTGGATGTCCCATGGTCCTGCTAACCATCTGCTCTTTCAGAAGTAAGCTCCAGCTGTTGTTCAGTTACCACATCCACTATTCTTGCTTAGGGAGAACTTAATGGGTTACCTGTTGATAAAGAAGCTTATTCAACCCTACTGATTCCCAGCTCCTCACGGGCTGGAGTTTAGGCTCTTCCCTTCTTTTGAGCTATATGAGTTTGTCCAAGCCCACTCTTAACGTGTTTGTGTATAAATCATGTGAATGGTGGCACTGGAAGACTTTGTCTTAATACATTCTTTAAGATTTCACCCAAAAGGTCTTTAAAACACACAAAAATAAGCTTTTATGTAATCTTACCAAGAAAAATATCTTTTGAATTGTGAAGAAAATAATTATTTCATGGTGATAAATTTTAGAAGTTCACATTTATTTAAATCTTAACCTTTAAACCCTATGAGGAAGTGTAAGTATGCACAGGACACTGCAGCAACAGCTTATTGTTCGGACAGAAATATTTCAAAAACTCCTATGCCCATGTGCAGCAAGAAAAATACATATTAAACCCTGAATTGTAACCTTAAAGTCAGATTTCTATTTGCAAGGCAGTAGGAGAAAATACCTATTTTTTTTTTTTTTTTTAAAACACTTAATACTATAAGCCTTGTTTGCCATCCATTTTTAATAATAGGCTTTCATGTTAAGTGTTGCTATTTCTGCTGTTTCTTGGGCCATTTCATACAGACTTTCAGATCAGGATGTGCCATAAATATCAGAGTATAAATAATCTATCATTATACAGACATTTCATAAATAATGCATAGCTGTGACATGAATGAGCATGCATAACTTGCAAGGTAACCTTTTGAGACATTGATAAACATATGCAACAAAAATTTGTAAAAAATATTCCCATCTTTGCAACACCTACACACTGATGTAGTAAGGAGACAAAATGGAAGTTTAATACACAGAAACAAAAGAACATTCTCAGACATTGTTAGTTGTAAATGCAGACCATAATTGTAGTTGTTCTTTCAATCTGTTGGGTTGCTAGATGAGAATCTAACTACACTACTAGTAAATCAACTTACGGAAAAAACTGATATATGTCCTTCTTCTGAAGATCACGCTGTTGACTAGCAATGCTTTGCGCAATATTCTATGCAAACTTTTTTGGGGTGTGTTATTGCCAGATGATACGCATATCAAAATGCAAAAAGTAGCATTTAAAAAGAATGATTCTGCTCAAATACTGATTTAAAATGCAACTGAATTGTTTCTTACTGTTATTGATTTATCATAGAAGGTCATTTTCGTTTGTTTTGTGAATATGAATCCTGAGTACTTCTTTGTCACTAGATTTCTTACGTATATTTTATATGAACTTCTTAATGAAAAAAATTCCTTTGCCTGTTATCCCTTCCAGTGATATTATGTTCCATTCGCTTCTGAAATTCTGTAGAAGTTTTTCTCTCTGAAAACTTGTTGATAGTTTCAGCAATTTATCTTCATGTTTGCATTTTTGTTTTAAAAAATACGTAATTTAAAACAATGCAAACTAGAGGCAGAGACAAAACTGTGTGGGACGTTATTATAAGCAACACAGGCAGGGGAAAATAAGGCAAGGTATCTAGAATAGATACTGTAGAATTAAGGAAAAATAATAATGGATAGAAGAAAAGGCAGGGATCATGAAGTATGTGAACTGCCATGCCACATGCCTATTTTTAGTGTGTATTGCTACTTGTGTCTAATGTTTACTCTGATTAAAGCTACGTGTACTATCACATATTTATAAAGACATTTTCCCTTTGTTGACCAGCCATTTCATGTCTTAATTTTACTTTTTAATTTTAACTAAGAATAATGGAATTGGAAAGGTGTGTTACACTATAGTCAAAAAAAGATCCCAGAAAATATAGTTGAAAATCTCGCACAAAGCTGTGAGTCAAGTTTTCCTAAATACCATGTAGGAATATGTCTTAGAGTTTTTTAGTCCTGTTAAACGACATGGAGAAAACTGATTTTAGTAGAGAACACAAAAAAATGTTTAAATATCTTGCAGCATGCGTGTCCTTAAGGAGGCAGGTATTCAATCATCTGCAGTTGCCACCAAATGATGCCATGTCTAAGTTATGATATACTACTGCTGAAAACCAGGATCGTGATATACCTTTGACTTTAATGATGTGCAGGGTTCCAAATGCTCCAGCAGTTTATCACTACACAATCGTTCCTGTTTATTGTCATTAGTGTCTTTATACGTGGTAGGTAAGACATGCTTTTGGAAATTAAAGCACCTTCTGCTTCTCTCTATAGTCAGATTATCCATTTAGCTTAATCATAGTGTAGAAAAAACATTACAAAGATATTCTATTTATTAAGAGTTTTTCAATGCTGAAAGGAGTAAGAAGAATGAGCAATAAAGCAAAATTACCCTTCTAAGTGTTTCCAAAAACTGCGGTTAAACAATATCCAGATGTACATGTGCTTCTTGAATATAGCAATGTTTCCTCTACCAGACCGTGCTATGTGTGGTAAATGCGGGGAAAAATCATCTGGGATTGATTGCATCGAAAAGCGTAGTAAAATCCTGCGTTTTTAGAAAACAAAGTGGGGCTCTGATTACTTTCTCAGAGCACACATCCTTTGCCTATTCTCTGTGTCCCGTTGCTGGTTCTCAAATTCTGTTCAGCGATTTGGTTCCTTTGATAAGCGGCCTTATCATCAGCACTGACTTCTCTCACAAAGTTGTTTTTCTTTTTGTTCTGCTTTATCATCACACCAAGCATCTTCCCACTCATCTGTCCGTAGGGACATTTGGAATGGGTTTCTCTATGTATTTCAGATCCCAAGGGATCTAAGGACATCTTAGGGATGAAAAAATCACATTTCTTGCGATTAAATTGCTTTTCTAAGCCCTGATTTAAGAAAGGATTTAAGTATAAATTTAAGTATAAACTTGATGGGTACTGTATGTCAAAATCTTGTGTCTTTGTTGTTTGTCAGTTTTTCTTTAATTTCTACTGGAGTGGTAATGTGGACTTTTGTAATACAGATATTGCTTCCTGATATTTCAATGAGAAAATGTTAGATATTACTTTCGTGGCAGTTAAGTCTCTAATTTTTACCCCACAAAAAAGACAGTCCTCCTGATATGTCTGCCTGATTTTTTTTCAAACTCTTCTGGATTATTTAACTGAATTATCTTCGCTGTTTGCAAGTTACTCAGGATTTGTATTGCTTTGATGGTTGGATCTATGTATGTATAAATATGTATGTACATTTCATAACTTCATTTTATACAGAGGAATTTGTATGAAACCTTTGGAATAAGGCTATGTGAATAATGGATTCTTTAGTTTGGGGAGCCTAACAGAATTTAAAAAAAAAAAAAAACAAAACCAAACAAACAAAACAGAAAAAAATTTGGGAGATTTAAACCACATTTTTTAGGGCTTTTATGAAAAAGTTTAAAAGACTGTGTCTATTTTTAAATCCTTCAAAATAAAAAGTCTATTTTGAAGAATACTTCCCTTTTACAGTCGCAGTCTCTGGGATGAAACCAACCACAAAATTCAACCAGTCTACGGAATTAGTTCACGTTTATGCAAAGTGGCTCAGGGGGCACTTGTTACTTACTGTTCTTACAGTAGTTTAGTTTTTGCTAGGCTTACAGTAGTTTGTTTGTAGTTTAGTTTTTGCTAGGCTTAGCTTCAGTCACAGAATATGTCAAAACCAGTTTCCTGGCATACACCGCATCCTAGGGTTATCTTCTGCACTGTGGTATGTCTCGGTAATGATGGAATAACATCCCCATGGCAATTACGCTAAGTAGGGTTGCTGATGTATTTAATACTCTCTTATCTATTTTAATACAGTATAGCAGGTGGAAACTGGAGACAACCTGCCGTCACCAGAGCAGGCCTCTGTGGTGTGTTAGCGTTTCTATGAGAGCTATATAGATAGTAGATAAATCATAATAAATACAAGTAGTTATACAAAGTTTAAGGATCTATGTCAAAGTGAAGATAAATAGATAAAACAATGCTCACTTTCTGCTTCAGATTCATGGAACAGATTCAGAACTAGAGTTCTAAATGACAAAAGAGTCCCCAGACAAGAAACCATATTATGGTTTTTTTAGTCTGTGTCACAGTTATTTTTGTTTCATTTAGATGCGGATACAAAGATTCGCTTAGAAAGTGAATATGTGTACTTACGAATAAATAACTTGGATTATATTTTTATGAATATACTTTTAAAACCAAATTGAATAGAAAGAAATTTATCACAGAGGTATTCTGCTTTGGTGGATAATCTTTAGAAGAAGAAGGTAAAAAGTCTGTGAAAACAGAGTTTAAGGAATAAAATTATTAATATTGGTCATAACCATAGATTTGGGTAGGTTCTGAATGCTAATGGAGATTGGCATGCTCCTCTCTTCAAATATGTCTATATGTTGCTGTGATCCTCTATATTTTTGAATACTCAAAATTCAGTGAAATTCTCTCTCCCTTCTCAGTGCAAGATGCTTTTTTTATAAAAAAAGAAAAAATGAACAACAAAACACCACCAATAAAAAAACACAACCAAAACAAAAAAAAAAACCAAAAACTTAGTTAATGAGTGTTTGCTTTCAATTATTTTATTTTGGTTTTTTTTGTTTCCTTTCCATACAGTTGAGGTTTTGAGTCACACACTAGCTGCTGCAATAGTTAATTACCTCAGCATTCAAGATAGCTCTCGAAAGCAAGCTTCTTCATGGAACTCTCCCTGGCAATGTGCAGAGACAGGAGCTGTCTCAGGACACTACTGGTTGCTAGTTCAACTACAGTTTAGTGAACGGATGTTTTATTTCTCTTAATTACTGTAAGAACAACGTAGACAACTGTCTGGATGAACAATTCACAGCAAAACCACTGTTCATCCAATACAACTTTTCTTTTTCTTCTTTTTTTTTTTTCCTTTTTAACTGCACATGAGACGTCTGTGATCAGATCACACTGTACCCACATTCTGTATCTGAGAGGTTCCACACTTGGGCCTATTATTTTGTTTGTCTTCCTGAGCTTGATTACGACTTTGGGAAGGCTCCTTGCAGGCATAGCGATTAACGAGATTGGGCCTAATTTATCTGCAATTTTGATCTGTGTCCCAGTGCAGAGCCCAAGTACCTGCTCATCAGCGTGATTAAGGAATTCACAGCCTCTCAGTCGTTATGTTCACGGCTCCAGCTGTGTAGGGTGAGATAAGCTATGCTTCCTTGAAACATGCATGACATTTCTGTAGAAGGGGACAAAAATCTTTTTTTCAGGTCAAGAGAGTCTGTATTTCATGTATAATTCCAGCAAGCTAACTGTGCTGGAGAATTATTTTAAATTAATTTCAGTTTCACAAATAATAACAACAGGGCCGGAGTCTGCAACCGTTCCCTTAAGCCATGGCCTAATGATTATTGCACAAACAGCCATGGAGATTTACAGTGTTTGTGCTCTCTCGGGGGTGATTAGTATCTTCACAGTGCAGCCAGCGTAATGGATCTTATTAGTGTTCTTGATATGTTTCTGTGCAAAATAAACCAACCTAGCTTAATCTACCTTCTGTGAGCTTTGTAGTGGAAGTGGTGAGAAGCGCTCAGGTGCTCTTTCTGCTGATTGAGACAAGATGTCGTCTTACCGGGTGAAGACAAATTTGGGGAGGAAGGCAACAACTTAGTACTGATCATCTTATGACGACTCTGCTTAGTACCTTATGCCATTAATAATTTCATTCATTTCAGTGGCACCATTTTCAGAGCAGACGTACACTAATCCAGAAGTGATGAGGATTGGTGATGGTAGTAAATGATCTGCGTGGAGCTCTGTTTCTTCCCGTCGTGGTGTATTCCATTGCTCCCAGCAGAATCCTGGAAGAAAAGCAGCTTCTTCTATGGTGCTGCTTTTCTTCTGTAGAAGCAGGCAGGTAGTTGGAGGAAAATCATAAGGAGCAACTGAGGCCTTGACAGCTCCATTCTCTATCATATATTACCAACTGTGAGGGAAAAATAAAGGAAAGGGGCTGCGACATTTTTCTTTCCTCTCCTCCCTTTCTTTCCCTACATCCAAAGATGATGGAAACCAGATTTTATATGGAGAGAACATATATTAAGTGCTCTCACCTGCTTGGTGTAGTTATTGCTGCCTGTAACCCAAGGGGAACTGCGAATTGCAAGGTGCAAATCCAACTCAGTGTGAAGGAGGAGTGCAGAATACGGCCCGTTTATTTTTAAGTTTGAGGAAATAATTAAAGCAAATTTGTTGTGGTTTTCACCCTGCTCTAATTACAACACAGAACACTTCAAATGTAGTTATTGCCAGATCTATTTGCATATTCAGTGTAAATTAAAATAATCATCCTGATTATCTGTCAAGATATATGTAAAGCGATCATAAAATAGATGGAATACAGTATTCATTTTCTTCCTATAATATGTTGCCTAAAACTGAAGTGTTATGGTCCCAGGAGTGATATATGGATAAATATTAATCTATGAACTTGATATTACTTTTTCACATTGTGCTTATAAGTCACAGGAAGGTACATAAAATGTTTCATTCTGGCTTTGTCGTTTTTGAGCAGAATGGCTATAAATCTGTGACCTGTCACTGTGATCACTAATAACTGAAGACTATAGTTAGGCAATCAAGTTTCTGAGGAAAGTATAGTCCCAGCTTACTGAGTTAAACTTGTAAGGGTTTCTTTTGAAGGAAGTTGAAAATGTGAAATGAAAGACATAGTAAGGAACACGTTCATTTAAAAGGATGAGTAAGGGAATAACTAATTTTCCTTTCAACCAGTACGGACTGTAGAAAGTCATAAACGAAGAGTATATCCACCTGTACTCTTCCTATTTAGACTCTATGTGGTATTTAAAAACCTTAGCACTTTTTTTTTTTTTATTTAGACTTAAAGACATGTTCAGAATTAAAATAATATTGATGAAAATAATTTTGGTGGACAAAACAAAGCTGGTTAAGTAATTTTCAACTGAGTAAAGCTCTGTTTGTGTATATTCTAAAGGCAGTCATTTTGATGCAGAAAGAAACTATGTTTTTTTCCATTGCCTTCATTACCTCCTTTCATTACTTCTCTATTTCATCCCAAATGGATTTTTTTCAGAGATGTACACAATGTAAATTTAAAGCACAGATTCTTCTAGACCTGCCTATTCTCAAATTATTTGTTTAAAAAAGGTGGAAATAAAGGCACTGACATATCTATTATGGTGAATAGCAAACTGTCAGCAATTATGGAGATGCAAAAGATGAAGTAGGAACAATGGAAAAATACATTAGAAATTACTGGCTTTTGATTAATCTTTCATGCCAATTTTATGTTGGTATAACTTAATTATTTTTTCAGTGGAACTTGTTTACACAGGATTAGAATAAAATTTATTTTAAAATTCTCTGTCAGTACTGAGTAAAAGTTAAATCTGCAAACTGACATGTAAGATAGCCATGTAAAGTCATGCAAACATGATTTTCTGTCTCTGAGTTCCCAGTAAACACCTCTACATATATCCTTAGATTTACGGCGTATACAATTGCGATTACAAGTATAATGAATGTAAGTACTAGACAAAGTACAGATATTCACAGTTCCATTGAAGAAAATGGGAAATATGTCTGCTGCTAGTAGCAGGATTTAGCCTGTTCAGATTTCATTTAATTTCTTGTTGGCAATGGAATCAGCCTCTGCTTCTCTTCAAATTGTTAAACTCTGTGCTCCTGCATCCTGGCGTAAGTAGAGGAAATGAGCAGCAACTGGAATGTTCTCACACTGGCTGGCGTGGAGAGGTAACAACTACTGGAAACTGCCTCGGTAAAATATAGAGCAGAACAGCCCCATGCGGACCCTAAAGTAATACTTGAGGTTTAAGATTAGAGCATAATCACTGGGTTCTTCCTAAAAGACGCTTAAAAGGTCTCGTATTTTGAGGTTTGTAAAAATTACTAGGTTTACGTTTTAGCTAGATTTTCGTGGGTTTTATAGATTAGTGTTTAGGGGGTATTGTTAGATTTTATTCAGTAGAAATTACTAAATTCATATGTTTCCGTCATCTTCTTGAAGCATGCAAGATTAAATGAGGAAGATAAATATAAATCCATAAAACTTGTCCTTTAATCAACAACGTCATCAGCCAGTTCTCATGGAACTTCTGAGGCACAAAAATACTGCTTATATATTTTGATAGGAAAAATGGGTCATGTTGGTACAAGGAGCACTGAATAGATAGACTTAAGTTTCCACATCTTCTCCTACCATGCTATTAGATCTAGGCAGAAAGAAATTTAAAAAAAAAAAAAAAAGGGAAAAGAGATTAATATTGCCTCTGAGCAGCCAGGAATTTAGGAAATTCTGAACTCCAGGGTAGAGTTCCATCCTAGCAGCTAGGATGTGAGAGATGGTTACTAGACATGCTAAACACTGTTTTTGGTGAAGCTTGCATCGTAGTATCAGATAATATGTATTTGTGGTGGTGTCACTAGGAGATCTTGTGTTCCAAACAGAGCAACAGGCAAGGCTGTGCTGGGTTTTGTTTATACAGGTCCTTTCAGAAGTTCAGTAGGCTCAAGCATCACCTTTCCAACTCTGCAAACATTCATAATCGCTCCTTTATAGCTCTTATGCAATGCTTTTTGGGTATGATGTTTTTATTTTGGGGGACTGACTAGTTCATTTCATATAATACCTGACAAACAAACAGGAGACAAAGAAATAACTATATGGCCTTAACTTTTTTACAAAGAATATAAGCGGGTCTTGGAGAGGCAGGGTTTGCTACCAGTCTTTGAAAGGTGTATTTGTGAGGTGCTATCCTTCATGTTCCATCTTCATGTATCTGGTTTTTTTTAAATATCTTTGTAGTTAAAGGGTAGTGAATTATTTGAGAAACTCTATAATTGCCACATCTATTATTAAATGATCTCCTGAAAGATTTATTATATTGAAAAGGAGGATAACTCCCTTCAAAAATTTTTGTTTTATAAATTTTTCCTGTGTTGGAGAGTATGTTTTTCTTTCAAAAAAAATCAGGAGTGGCTTTAAGAGATTATGTCATGCAGAGGAATGAAATAAGATTACGTGGCTTACAGATGATAGAAGATTTGCCTCATTGTAAGGAGAAGCAATGTTTAGAAGACAACAGTATCTGCCTCTTACCTACCTGTAAAACATTTGATGCCAAGTTTAGCAAAGTAGCTGTGCTATGACATATTTAGGTGGAGGCTTTGGTCCAAAGATGTTACTTAAGAAATTTTAAATACTGACAGTCTAATCAATTTTAGATGTCAATGAGAAAAGGATGTGTTTAGCACGCAGGCATGGGAACTGGATGAAGTGCTACGGATGACTGTGCTTAAAAAAATGGATAAAATGTGACCCGTTTAATGAAAACATTCAGTTTAATTTATTGGAGATTATTCTGGTGTCTATCAAACTCCCACATTTCTTCCTCTGTACATGTTACTAGCTGCTTCTTTGTAGAAGTGTTCAAGATTAAATAGGCTAAGTTTAACACGTCTTTTGTGATCATTTTGAGGAAAATAATTTGCAAATTAAATAAACACAGTAATAAACAACACAGCAGAGGAGGGACTTTTTCTCTTTTCTGGTTGTTTTTCCTTGCTTTGTTTCATTCCACAAACCTCTACAAGCCAGGCTTCTCTTATCACCTTATCACTTTGGCTCTTGATGGCAATGATCAGGTAACAAAGTGAAAGGTAAGGGACGCCTGTGTAAGTGCTGAATATTTATTTATGACAGTGCATGTACTTGAGAAGATGAGCTGCTGTGTCATGTTGGATAGTAGCAATTTGGGAACCAAAGGGAGCGAAAGAAACACTCAGTTTTGTAAGAAAGGTGAATGAGGAGGTTTTTTGCAAGTCCAGTATGTGACTGTGTCTGCTCTTATGTCAAGAGACTGAAAATGAAACTGTGAGCGTGAAGGTCACTGTCAGATTTCAAGAATACAAATATTAGAAGTAAACTTTTATGTTTAAAGTAGATAACAAAATCACTTCTGTCTATAGATAGAAGTTATTAATGTGCCCTACTGTAAGTCAAAGAGTAGTTTTCAAAAAGTATTGAGTTGGCATCACTAAGTTACAATACTGCCTGTCACCCTTGCTGTCTATTAGTTGCGATTTACACATTTGTTAAATTATTTTCTTTACTGTTTCTAGATAGTTAAAATTTGTCCATTTCATCGTTAATTCATTAATTTATTTCATCAGGAAACCCAGAATTTGAATTTGGAATTTTCTTCTTTTATCCCTAATGCAAACTTCTCTTCAAACTGTTAAATTTCTCCATGTATCATGAGTATATATTTTCACGCTCATGTGTCCTTAGTAGCAAATTAGGATACGTTGTAGGTGAAGAACATTACATAGAATTGAGATATGTTAATATAAGTGGCAGCTATGCAATCACAGCAAGTAATTAATGAACAACACATAAATATGAAATTACATTACATTTCAATGAATGATTTCATTTATTTGTGGTTTTAAATAACTATACTTATTAGTAGATAATTTGTGACTAGAGAGGTATTTCCAAAGGGATAATTATTATGAGTGTTTTTCCCAACTCTTGAGAGAAGTAAGACTTCATTGGTATTCTGAAATAGGAGACTTAGAAAGCTATGACATTGCTATATCTTTAAATGAGCATCCAGGGCAGAAATACCAGCCACATATTTCAGTAGTACTGCACAATAAAATGGGAAAGAGCCACTGTGGTAAATACAATCCAAGCATGTCTTAAGGGACTGGCCTGGCCCTGAGAAACTAGTAGTTTAAGCAACTGGAAGGAAAAGAAACAACATTATGAAAAGATGAAATTGCCTACATGTGGCGACACAAAAAATAATTGGTCATAATGATCAGAATGGGACAGTGGGTGTCCTTGTCTTGCTTTGCTAATTTGGCTGCATCCATCAACACTGATGTTGAAGTTGAACAGAATAAGCAACCTTTTAAAAATAGACACAAACCTCTTTGACATTGTTAGGTATTTAGTATTCCACGTTAGCGTTATAACATTTGCGTTTAAGACTCTTTCATTTTATTTGCATGAAATGAACGCCACCACCCCGCCCCTTCGTACCTCATTTGCCGTAGAATGGGAAATTCTGCAGGATGCTGCTGAGTTCCCAAGACCTGCCAAGTTCCACATTCAGCTGATTCTAACGAAGCTGCTCCTGTTTTCAGGAAAGGGAATGCATGTCTGTAGGTGCTTGCTTACGGAACCTTGTTTACATCTGCTTTTACATGAATTATACCATGATTCCACTGAGTTGAAGGAAATGGGATTATTTTATTTTTGATTTGTCTCTTTATGTACGCTTTACTGCTTTCCTGATTATCACATAGTGTATTGTAGGAAATATAAAATTGAATAAAACCTTTCACTCTTCTAAATTTAAATCTTATTGAAACAGAAGGATAAGAAGTAATATGACCGAGCATATCCATTTGAATGTATTAGTGTTTTTTCTAAATTGCTCTTTCATTACCCATTTTTGACATTTTTCTGTTTAATATCAATTTACCATGCCGTTATGGGTTGCTTTGTGGTGCCACATAGGTGCTACCACTGTTCTGAACTGTTTCTTTAGGTCTTTTGACTACTAACTGAGTTCTACATAACTAGTTTAGCATGACCAAGAAAACCATGTAAGGAAAGCTACATGCAGACTTTTCTCCTAATCAAGCTCATTATACATGCCCTAATTAAAAAGGTTAGTGCATGATACTGTTCCCATTGAAGCTCATGGCCCAGCTCCCACTAGACAACTTTCAATATATCATCATATCAAATACGCTTTGAGTCTATGCACCGGGCAAAGAACTGAAAAGAATTCAAGTGTTATCAAAACATTCACCTTAAACTTTCCTGTATTTTGCTGGTGATGTTTATTTTCTGATGTGAAATTCTTGTTCTCGACATGCGTGTCACAATCGCTATAGACTGGAAAATTTTACTGGATGCTACTAAATTTCCAAGATCATTTACATTTCTACAATTAATTTTTAGTGTATTATTTATAGTGGTTTACCTTATTTTCAAAGAGTATGTGCTAAGGAAATGATACAAGTCTGCATACACAGAGCTGTCACCGACCGTCAAAGGAAAACAGCGTAAACTCTCACACTTTGGCTAGCAGAGATGTTCCATTACGTCTGAGCGGAGAGGACAGGAGCTCAAGGTAGATGTGACCCGTTAATGAGTCAGAACGTTACTACGTCAGGATGCTGCTGTGCTTGCTGTATTTTCCTCTGTTGCTGCTGTGGTCCACATCAGCTTCTGTTGGGTGACTCTTGACCAAGTCTGTTAGGGGCGGATTACAGCCTGTAGATTCCTGGATTGGGGCTTTTTTTAGTTGTAGAATGTAGAATACTTCTTATTGAACATCTCAGACTGTTTTCTAGAGGGTGCCTAGTTGTGATGTGCTTGTGGGGAAAAAAGCTATAGCAATATGTTGTACAGATCTGCTTTTTTCTAAAAGTAATATATTGGCCTTTCATGTCAGCAGAAATCATAGAAAATTACTACATTGGTGCAAGTATATATTCAAAGTTAACATACACCAGAAACATAGCTGTGAGTATTAGAGGTACTCAGGTACAGAACCTTTTGCAGTGAATTAAGGAAGATAAATTATCATATTTTTATCTGTTTCAAAGGAATTCATTTAGTTCTGGAGATGGAGAGATCACAATTTAAAAGCCATATGCAACACCCTGATTCTTGAAGTGCTGTTATTGTGGCCTTGATGTAAATCAGAGCAGTTTAAAAGATGTTTATGTTAGCTGTTCAACACCTGCTGAAAATTAACATCACATAGCTGTAATCTTCCACTTCTTTATGCTCCCTTCAAGCACGTTTTCTGTCTGGGGTGGAAGCATGTGGGCGCTCATTGTTGACCCAGTTAATATTTGATGAATTTGAGAGTCAAGAGAGGAAGACTCGCCTGGGCAGCAGCAGCCAAAGTCCAGCATCTAGTTGTAGACTGTATGTGAAGTAAATAGGAAGGGAATTTCATTCAAACACAAACAGGTGATGATCTTGTATAAAGGTTTTTGCTGAGAAATTAATTTTTGAGAGCTGTTTGCATTTATATTCAATCATGAACTAGAAAATGTCTTCTCAATGATTTTCAGTTAGCATTGAAGTCTTTCACATCATGTTGATCTAACAAATTTCACAGTTAAAGCGCATACAGGCTATAGCAAACATATGATATACAAGGGTGCAGTACCCAATCAAAGAGGTGAGGTAGAAGGTTCCTGTTCAGTTTGTGTATACCCAATCAAAGAGGTGAGGTAGAAGGTTCCTGTTCAGTTTGTGTATATATATTCCTTAAGATTATGGTAAATCTGTGCTTTGTGATATACAATCAGAAGAATGGATGGATGATTTATGCAGATTTAGCTGTGAATACTAATTATAAGTTTTATATGGATTTTAGGTTTTTTTAATTTCCTTTGTATTTTTTAACAGTAATATACCTTACACTGGCATTTCATTTCATTATAGAGGACTCTCTATAGTCTTCCACTGAAATTATTATTGCCATTGTAGTCATACATTGCAACAAGAATTGTTGGCAAATGTAGACTTGCAGTGAATCGATTTCCTCCCTATAATCTAGACTTATGGTGACATTAAAACAAGACTAACTTATAATCAAGATTTGAGATTTTTTTTTTTTTTTTCATTGCAATCTTACAATATAATAGCATAACCTGCTGGAACTTCACTGGAATTTTCTAATGTGGATTTCATGGAGTTGAAGTGTTGTCTCCATAAAATTTTGTGTGAATCATGAATTCTCCAATTTTTCATTCACAATTTATTTTAATTCTTTTTTTTTTGTTGTTCCAGATTATCAAAAAAAAAAAAACCCCAACCTGCCCATATTTTAGTCAAACTGCAAGCTTTATTGGTCATTAGGATTTTAGGATATAATTTATTTCACCCAAATATCTGAAAGGTATAAAGCTCAGTCGCTAGTGAAAAATGAGGGGTACTTTCGGAGGATAGTGCATACTGTCCCCATTTATGCATTTCCACAGCGCAATTCATCCAACGTCTCCCTCCTGTTTGGCTTGTAGATGTAGACAGTTTGTGATAGGGAAGATGGGTTTCATGCCTACCAGTTGTTTTTTTTTAATTGCATAGGTTTTCTGAGCATGACTTCTGGTTTTTGGTTGGGATTTTTGGTGGAAGGGAGGACATAGTAAGCATTTGTGGGGGGATGAAAAATGAAAGGGACTAAAAGGCAAAACTGACTCAGTAGAGATTATTTGTGAATAGATGTAAAAATAATACATATGTTATTATTATACCAACTGTGGTAGGGGGGTTGGAACTAGATGATCTTTAAGGTCCCTTCCAACCCGAACCATTTTATGATTCTATGCACATACAATTTCTGTCTTAATTGTGTAGTTACAAGGCTAAAATTTCTAGATACCCAACTGCTGTTCAGATGCATTAAAGGACTGGAAAATTAATATATATATTTCTTATACTCATGGCTTTTGGGTTGCTGTTTATATAGATCCAAATAGTTTTTTAAGTGATGCTGGTGTTGTGGTTTAGCCCTGGTCAGCAACTAGGACCATGCAGCCGCTCGCTCCCTTACCCTGGTTGGGATGGGGAAGAGAATCAGTAGATTAAAAGTGAGAAAACTTGCGTGTTGAGATAAAGACAGTTTAATAGGTAAAGCAAAAGTTGTACATGCAAGCAAACCAAAAAAATAAATTAATTCACTGCTTCCCATCGTCCGCCAGGTGTTCAGTCTTCTCCAGGAAAGCAAGGGTCCATCATGCGTTATTGTTACTTGGGAAGACAAACACCATCACTCCGAACGTTCCTCCTTCCTTCTTCTTCCCTAGCTTTATACACTGAGCACAATGTCACATGGTATGGAATATCCCAGCTGCATCCCCTCCCAACGTCTTGTGCCCTCCCAACCTACTTACTTGCAGGGCCATGTGAGGAGCAGAAAAAGGCCTCGATTGCTTAGCAACAACCAAAACCACCAGTGCACTATCAACACCATTCTCATCCCAAATCCAAAACATAGCACTACACCAGCTGCTAGTAAGAAAGTTGACTCCGTCCCAGCTGAAACCATACCATCTGTTTCATATCAACAGCCAATGAATTATACACATGTTCCCGTGAAGCTGAGTTAGGCCTGACAGAAAAGACTTGTCAAAGGGTTTTCTTTTTTTTTGCACCAACTGCAAGAGAGAGAGTTTATTTTATCTTTTACCTCTTAGTCATCTTTTAGAGACCTGGGAGTGCCTCTAACGGCTGCCTAAGTATATTAGCTACATCTCTACAAAGCTGTAGTGATATAAAGTTGCTTCAGTGCACAACACAATTGCAGCCATAAATTCTGTTACTGTAAATGAGAAAATAGGCAGCTGAGAAGTAACTGAAAAATATTGTTGTAACTATATCAAGGAGAATTGCAAATACATATCAAAATGGTTGTGTCTTAGTGTCCAGGGACTATTAGTATGTAGGAGACTGCAATGTGAGATACAGTGTTAGGTAGTAGAACTTGGAATGTAAAGGTTGTAATTTAGAAGCAGCCTATTACAGCCTTTTAAACTGCATGATGTTTTTGATTATTCTATAAGAAATATTTAAAACATACACTCAATAGTAATAACATAAAAGATGGACCTTCTATGTACTAGTTTTAAGTTATTTAACCAGTATTTTTAGTGTCCTCATTAATGACTGAATTTTATAAATTCAGGTTGCTGGTGCATCTCACAGATAGCCTTAGATGTTAAAAGTATTTGAGGACAGAAAAGGAAATGTCTTGCCAATGTGTTCTCAATAGCCAATCTACTTTCTAGACTCCTGGTAAAGCCAAGACATTGCCAGTGCAGCACAACATAAAGTTTAGTGCATCCTGTAGGAGACAGTGGGAAGCCAAGGCAGAAATCTAATCTTGTGTTATGAGTAGTACATGTGATGCTAACCAAATAAAAGGATTTATTTTATTTCTTTCTTCTCTTTGCCATGTCCAGCCTGTCTATCAATCTAACTTCTTGTACTCATCCTCCTTATATGTATGTTGTTTTTTACATACAGGAAAAGTCCCTTTATTTATAAATAAAAAGCCTCAGCTTCATGTAAGTCAATTTTTTAAATTAACTTATTTTCAGAAAGATTTATCAAGATGAATCATAGCACATAGGAAACAAGGCCATATGGAGCTAGAGTTGAGTCCTTTACCTTGTCAGGTCTGGTACTGTCTGTAAGAAAACATTTTGTTTAGGCCCTGTTCTGCAAATAGTTTTACACAAGGGCATATTCAGAATTTCTGCCCCTGTTTATAAACAACATGAATCATGCAAGATGACTCATGAGTGTATGCAGGAGAGGTGTGGGACTGTACTGGATAAGGTTAGAGAACTGTTCTTGCTCAAGAATACGCCCTAATTTATAGATTACTTGAGTGATTCCTTGCCAGTGTGATGCTGTGTGCTATGCCTGTGCGGAGTCCCCTGGAGTAGAGGAATCGGGTGTCCAGGGTGGAGAGATGTCCTTTCTTCAATTAACCACATGGGGCAATTACTATGACCCAGCAGGCATGACCATGCATATTAGCTGGTGCTCATCAACAGAGTCTTGTTCCTGACTGTGTTGAACGCGTGACCTCAAGTCATTTGAACGACCTTTTCAGTTTATAGTGGAATAGAGGAGTACCGAAACGTTTGTGCAGGTATGCTCTGGAAGCAAGTATTTGTTACTAGCAAGCACGAAATGGAGTTTAACTCTTCAAAGGCTTGAATTGAAACTTGTTTTCAGTGACAAAAAAATTTAGAACACTTCTGGGTAGTGGATTTATGTGCCTGGGTGTTGGCATTGATAACCATGTTTTAATATTTGGCTTTAAAAATATGGTGTGATAGCATTTTACCTGACATAATCATTTTGAGATCCTACAAGAAAGAAATAGATTAGCATCAGAAAAAAAAACCCAAATCCCTCTACCACATCAACCCTACTTTAATTCATTATCCAGATTTTCATAGACCTTGGTTCAGCTTCTGGAACAGTAGAGTGGATTAATAAATGATAGCTGACCTCTAGTTTTCCATGACTTTTTGGAGCAGATGAAATATGCTGCTTCTCTCACCTAACTACCGACCTGCAGTTTGAGCCATCTTCTCTCTTTCTAGTTAGTGTATAGAAATAGACAACTTCAGGGCATGATTCATCTGACCTATTTTTGACATGTACATTAAAAAAGATGAATCATGACCAGGGAACACCCATTGCCCTTCCAACTATAAAGGGAGACCAGATGTCTAGTTCAGATATGAAGTATATTTAGTCAGATGAAACTTAACCAAGGTTTGAGGAATGGACATTTTTAAAAGTACAGTGAATATATATAGTCTGCCTTTTCTTCCAGGTCTATAACTTAGTACCTGTTGTCGCAGGCATACTTTGGGGAAAAAAGTAGCTTAAAAGATTCTGCTATACAAATATGTCAGAACACACTGTAATGTGGGTGGCAAGGACATGGGATCCTGAAGTCTCTGTATATAATATTTATTTCATAAGACAGGAATTGGAAATCATTCATATCAAAACTAATAAGCTTTTAAATGTTTGCTATTACTGTCTTGGTTCTTGCAATGAATTTCACCATGCTTCCTGCCCTTGCTTTTAAGTGTGCAATAGATACATTTGTCAAGGGGTACGTAAAAGGGAGAAAGAAACTTCTATGTTAATAACCAGAGACATTCCAATCAAAAATTTTATAGAATTTGAAGTCTCCATCTTTCAGTGTGTTCATTTTGCCTGTGAAGGCTTTAAAGTAAAACTCCACAAGTATTTTTGCAGACGACCTTGTACTTTCCTGTTCTCCATAACTAAAAATGTTAGACTGTCAAATTCTTCCTTCTCTATTCTTTAGTGATGTCTTAAAAGACTGTGTGGTAGGGTTATTATTTTTTGTGTGTGGTTTCAAACCAGTCCTAATGGTTTGAACATACCTAAACTACCAGCAATTTCCTGAAATTATTTATTTCTTTCTACCTAAAAAAGCCAGAAATTTATTTTACACGCAAGCATACTTTGCAATTTATGTGTCATTCTTGCATAATAACTCACAGAGCTTAAAATAATCTATCATATTAAAAAAAAAAATGCAGCTTTTGAAGATTTAAGTTGGCAAAATTATTTTTGCATCCAGAACAAGGGAAATGATAACTATTATTGGTTTCCTTAGAATGTGTCTAAAGTAACACAGAACTATTTCACTCCCTATAGATCATTTCTAAATGCCATTGCAAATGAAAATATACACTTGACGCAACTTTACACATATGGGAATTTAGCAATTAATGAAAATGGAAGAGTGGACATGATGGAAATTAAATATTCACGGTCTTAAAAGCTAAGGCTGTTGCTAACTCAGCAGTGAAGCAGATAAAAGTTGTTACTGTCTCTTTTTTACAGACTGCATGTATCCAAAGCTTCTATTACATGATGTAGCCTTTTTTCATTCTCTTCCTAAAAATAGTGATGTTAGAGCAGGTGCTAATGGAACAGATATTAACAGATACTGATGAAAAATACTACTAAGAAAATATTTTTGAAGTTTGACTGTTGTGATGGCTACTGGGGACAAGAACAAAATGTCTTTCTCTGCCATTATAAGAAATCTGAAATGGAAAAATACTGCCCGTGTGTTTAAAAATGTGAAAGTCTTTATTGATATTGAAAATAATTCATTGAAAACATTCTAACAAAGAAATTTCCGTGAATAACAAGTAGCTCAGCCCCAAACCTTTAGTTAAAATGTTTTATTTGTCTCATTCAAAATAAGGTATTAGAAGAGTACTGCCTAGATCCCTGCAATGTTCACCCTGGTAAGACAGCTAGAAATATCCCAATTTTCCCATCCCAGGGCTTATGTTTCCAGCACTTCTGTCCTGTATCACAATTACTTCAGTAGGACCAGGATTTTAGCTCATAACTTTTTGTATTTAGCAGTTTCAAAAAAGAATAGGAATTTAGAATTAGAAGGGATTTCCTCAGTCACTGAACAAAGTATCTTACTAGTGCAGACAACACATCATGTAATTTCTTTAATTTTTTTTCAGTTTAATCTTCAAACAGGATTTGTGAGGTTGGTGGTGTTCTGTTTTGGAGAAGGTGTTGTCCCTTTACGCTGAGACTCCTCTAGAACCTGACTTTGGATGGAAATTAAGATAATATTTCCAATGCATAACTACATAAAGAAAACATGTTTTTGTAGTTCCTACCTTTCCTTACTCACCCTGCTTACATACTCTTTCTCACATACAGAAGCCATATGTCTTCTCAGTCTTTATTTTGCTAAACAAAATTCTGCTCTTTCTCTTTCTATTCCTGCAGTTTCCACAATTTTCCTAGTTTTATACCTGTATAAATTTAAAGCAGTGTAAAATTCCCTGTTAAAATCTCCTAGTGTGGCTCTAACGTTATTCAGGACTTCTAGAGCTTTGTCATAGAACAAGGCGAAGTCGAGGCAGTGAGGCAAAAGATTTGCCTTACTCATTAAGAATTTATAGAATGTATACCATAGAATAAATACCATCTGTATAGAGCTAATCGTCGTATCAAGTAAAGACATCTAGCTAGCTGCAATCAATGGTTGTTGATTCAAACAATTGATAGGGTTGGTGCTGATTTCTTTACTACTGTTGACTGCTTAGTACTTGGCATTGATGCTTTTAATTGGCCTGGTTAATTTATCAGTATAGACTTAGTCAAAATTCCTGAAACAGGGCCTAGGTGCAAGCTTTTATCCTATAGCGTATGATAGTTAATAAGCTTCATGCTATGTTTTTTGTCCAAACCAACCTCTGTTTACACATATAGTGCCAAAGAAAGATATAGGAAAAAGGCTTGTTCTCAGTAGGCAGTAAAAATGAAGCTACCCTGACATTTGTCGCCTAGGGTTTTTGTCAGTTGGTTGGTTGGTTTGTTTCATTTGTGGATTTGCTTTTTTTTTTGGGTGGAAGCTAAATGAATAGGTGGTAGCTATATGAATAAGAAATGTACGGTGTCAATCACCTCAGGGACAGAGAACAGTCCCTGATTTCTATTTTTCTAAAATATAGATGCAACCTTTGAGATCTGCTTGTTCTATGATTAACTGTTGCCTTCATTTTTTTATAAAATCCTGTGTTTATTAAGTCTGAGGAGATACTCTTCTGTGATTCTGTCTAGAAGAATAGGTCTAGAAGATTTAAACAATCCAGTACTATACAAGTCTGGTTTTGGTACATTTACTATTCGCCAGACTACAAAAAGCTTGAGCTTTGTAGAAATAATTATGCTGCATGCCAGGCATCAGGGAATTAACATCAGATCTTAACAAAGATGGGTTTTATTCATAATTACGTGTAACATCAATATGTGTGTAATGCTTTTCTCTTTCAAAACACTGCATAAATACAAGCTAATTAATTTTGGAATCTACTAATAAATATTCCATTGTGCTCCAGAAGTCTGGGGAGTCAGACTCATGCGGGACAAAGAGGAGCCTACAGCGGCAGCCATGCCACAGGAGGACATCATTTAAAAGGCAGACAGTCAAAATTATCCTTTGTTCCAATTATTAGAACATTTGAAACTATGGTGCTGTCATTTTTACTAGAAATAACATTATATGCACAAGGCAGCTTCTTCTTGTGTAGTCTTTGAGGGGAAAAAAAAATTAACAGAAGCACAAGTGATACCCATTTCATTCCAATTAAAATATTCAGCCAGAAATAATGAGAAAAAGGTGAGTAATGTTAGGCTGCAGATGTAAGATATTTGGCGGTTTTATTTTTCTTTTAAATGTACCTAGCGTGTTACAGCAAGTTTAAATATCAGGAAGAGGTTGAAGTTGGAGGGAATAATTTCTGTTTTGAGACCTCAGCAAAGAAAAATGCCCATGTCTACCATCCTGAATTACTGTGTTACTACTGGGACAATACTCACAATAAAATCCAGTTGAAAGAGAGAAGTTTGTATGGAACAACTTAAAGAATACTGGGCTTTGAAAACTCCCAGAGACAATTTAGTCAGTCCATTAGGCTCTACATAAAATTTCTGGAGAAATCAGAAGAGTTTGGGGTGACTCAGATCCAAAATGCACAACAGCCTGGGATATTGATGTCTGTGATCGGCTCCGTCTCTCTCTGACTCAGTGAATATTATCTTTCATGTGGAAGAGACAAGACTGAGAGACAGAAATTGAATACGTACTCTGATAATTCAGGTGCTTATGGATACAGCCCGTTTGGGGATCAAATCCTGCATGCCACATGAGTGTCCCTTCTTCTCACCTTTTGATTATTGTGAAAAAAAAAAGGAGAGACACAATCAGGGGAAAGATATATGCAAGTCTCCCTTTCTACTTTGGGGGCAGGAGGGAGGCTTCTCATGTGCAACGAAGTCTGTGTTTCCAGACTCCAGCATTTCTTCCAAAATTGGCTCTCCATTCTCAGGGTGCTCCATCCCATGGGGTTACAGGGCTTTGACTGTGAGTTTCCAGTCTAACTCTTGTCTCAAGCTCACTGTTGGAGTTATAATTGACAGTCAGTGCTGTGACTTTTTAACATATGGCTCTTCTTGCCCCTCAGGTTTATGCTTCTATGGTGTAATAAACTTGAATTATACACTGTATCTAGAGACCACTTTCAAACCACACCTAATAAATGCAGTCCCTCCATAAGCATTGCTTTTAAATCGGAACTGACAAGGTAGAATCTGTAATAAATGCATACTTAATTGACTGAACAACTCTAATTTTCATTCATTCATAGAATTAAATCCAGAACAAATAGATGTCAGATTTAGAGAAGGGATGTCCTGCCTGTCTGCTACCTCTCTTCATATGTAACTGGCAGTCTGATCATGCAGAAATGGGCTGCTGTATCTGACTCAGGTTATTGGTATCTCTGCTTATATCACTCATTTCAATGCAGATAATTGTTGCATTCCTGCAAGTTTTTATTAGCTAACTTGGCAAACATTTTTAAATAATTGGTAAGTAGCTGTTGCAAGTGACATAATGACTGCTTAATTAGCACTTATTTCTGTCTGTGTACTTGAAGAAATATAAGAACACATTTTCTGTTTGACCCAACTTCAGTTAAGGCTATTCCACTTATTTTTTTTTAATCTTGAGGTTGAGCACAATGTCTCATTTCATGTAGCTTAAAGAAAGCTATTAACTTCATTCAGCTTTCCCCAGTCTTGATGAATCTCCTCAAGATGACAATCAACTTGCAAGACAGAGGAGTGGGTAAATATTAGTAAGGAAAGCTGCCTCACATCCTGTACGCATAGCACAAAGATGTTGTTTTATTAGTGGATAAAACAGTTGGCTGTCAGGAAGGTTATCTACCTTTTGCTCTCTGAAACTGTTGTAATTCGCAATATAGCTAGCTGCAGGAATAGGTCACCAACAATTAATTTCCGAGCTCAAATAAAGTCCACAAACACTGACTTCAGTCTTTACCTTCCAGTTTTCAGCTCAGTGGCAGGCAGCGCCTTTGCATCCTTGTTCAGTAATCTTCTGACTGTGAATGTGGGAACGGAAAATGGTTTGAGTTAGCAGTATGGAGCTGGAGAAAGTAATCAGAAAAATTAGGGAGGAAGTGAGGAGCGAAAGGGAGATACTAGAAATCAGAAAAGTAACATAAACATGAGAGGGGAAGAAGTATCAGTCTACCCCATCTGAAATAAAAAAATCCCAACCCCTAACGCAAAAAAATCCAAATGACATCCCCCACCCCAATATAATAATCCAGAGGAATCTAGTGATTTATTTGGGAAGACTGAAACCCATTTTGATGTAATTCAGTCTAAGCACTGATTCTCAAGCACAAATCTACTATAATTGTTTCTGTGTTTTGATTAGTTTTGAATTTTCTGTTTACTTCAGTTCTATTTGACTTAACTTTTGGCAAAAGAACAGCTGCTAAAATTGCAAAATAATCTCTAATAATCAGGCCTGTGGACTGAGTATTAAACAAGGAGTCTCGTCCAGCAGACCTTGTATGCTGCAGCACAGTCAGCTCAGACAGCGCAGTTTCATCCAGACATGGGTCACTTAACAAAACCCATCAAAAGTCCTGCTACCTCTTTTCTTGTAAAAAGGCTGCATTATTAGTAATGAAGGATACGGCCTTGCTTTCCAAAGTCTCTTTATTTTTTTCTGCTGTTAGTGAGTTGCAGATACAAGCAGTATTGCGGAGGTTTGATATCTGTAAGAGTGAAGAAGTTGAATTAACTTCTGGTCTGGTGTCAGAGAACACGTTGGAGAGAAAAAAATGGAATTTTTAAGAAATTGAACCAAGAGAGATATTGTTCAGCATGCAATTGCAGGGGACATCTCAAAAACCCAAATGCTCCAACCTAAACTTTATGTAATGCTCAACATCTTAGTGATCGGAAAAATCACATTATAAATGAAATTGCAAAAGTTGCAAAAGTCTTTTATCTGTTTGAAATGCCTTTTCAAAGAAAAATCTTTTGAACAGTCTATTAATGCACTTTTAGGGATGCCACTGGTGTTGCTTTTCTTTTAGAGTTTATATATGTTCAAGGTTTGTCCGCCTGATACTATCTTTCTTCCCTAAACAAACACAGATGACAAACCTATCAACGCATGTTTTAAGCTTGTCATGTATTTTCAGATTGACAGCTGAATGTTGTTTGGCACTATTGTTTTGCAGGAAGAAGGAATTTAAAAAATGAAACAACAACAAACCAAAAATAGTAAGAGAATAAATAGTGTAACATCTGTTATAAAATGGAATAAAATGGTTTATAAAGGAGAGAATGTGGAAGTTTAGAAACAAATTCTATTTATTGACACTAAAATTAGCAACAGCCTAAAACGATTATCACCTTAGTTACCATTTCACTCTTTCCCTTTGATAACAATATTATAATTTAATAAAAGTGGTTAATTGCTAGATTGTGATCCTAAAATTATTGTCTCTCCTTGAGTCTGCACCGAAAATATTTTCTATGAGATGCAAATGAATATTATCGAAATCGGAATCTAATTTGCCAGCTGCCGGGGAAAAAAGTGCTGGATTCAGCTGAAAGACTTCTCAAAAGTACTGAAGCTTAATCTAAGTTTCTAGATTTCCATCTCTTCTAGAGTAAGATAAATTTATTACTGTCAAATGAGTTGCCCTGGAGATGTACGAGAGTAACTGAGAGCATGGAAAATGAGATTTTAAATACATATATCTAAGGATGAAGATGACATCTATTTTTGAAAATGGAAAAAACATATATTGATTAAAATGGCATTAATTCCTTCTCATGATGAACTCGATTCTTTAGCGAATAAAGGAGAGGAGATTATGATGCATATCAGGAAAGGTTTTTGGGCTGGTTCTGTCTGTCGCCATTCTCCTGCCCCTTGTTTCTTACCTTTACATAAAATAGTAAAGTACATTGCAGTACTAATAGCAGAGCCTTATTCTATTTTTTATATCATGATCTTGGTGTGCATGAATGTGTCTCCAAAGAAACAACATGAAAGGCCAAACAGGTTGCTCTTGAACAAGATTTTATTAGAATCCATTCTACTGAAGATTTTCAGAAAGACTCAAGTTCTGTTACATGGAAAATAATTGTGGGAGGGGAAGGTGGAGAGTTTAATCCTAGGTTGCCAATATCATAGTCACAAGAATAACCTTTTTAAATCTATATTGTGACAGGCAATATAAGATGATAGGCCTAGAGACAATTTTTGCAGCAGTTTGAAATCAAAGTAAAAAAAAAAAAAAAGGGTGAGGAGGAATAGTAAGAATGGGAACAAAGGGGTACTTCAGCACCAGTGTTCTCGCTACTTCTGCATCAATTCTGCGAAGGAGTGTAACCAGGATTTACATCTCCAGTCAATAGCAAGCTTGAGAGTTTCTATTTTAGCTATTATTTTCTAGTTATGGATGTGCTGCCGTTGAACCATTAACAGTGGCATTTAATTTTGAGCAGATTAGCATCCAAAAAGAAGAATTAGGTTCCCAAATCACATCTTTTTAACTTTAAAAAAAAAAAAAAAAATCACCACCCTAAAAACCCTAGTGACTGAAATAGTTTATATGTACAATACGAAAAATAAGTTATCTGCTTGTGGACAAATACTCTGAGGAAAGTCACATCTGATCTGGGCTCCTCTGGCCAATAAAATTACAAAAGTATAGACACTGGACATTTAAACTGTGGAAAAATACTGTGCAGTGGTGAACTAAAACAAAAGCCTTCAGATTAGCGAAGACTGAGCGTATTTTAACAATTTCAGAATGCTATGTTTACTGATTCTGTACAGATCAAACGTATATTAAGAAAAAGAAGTATTTAGAGATTTTCACTTTCTCTGTTTTCATTATATAAAGGCATTGCCTCATATTAAAACTCTGAGAGAAAGATTAAAACTAATATAATCATGGCAAGCGCTTCTTTTTGTCCTGGTTCCAAGAAAACAAGATGCATGTTGTATTATAATCTGTCAGTTCCCTCCCCCTTCCTCAGAAAATAAACTCGAGAACCTGATGGATGATTTAAGAAATAATAAGTGGGTGCAATACACTTGCAGAAGAAGCAACCAGAAGCCATATAAAATGTTTAAAGTCATTTGTTTGGTTCTCAGAAGTTGTTCCGCTTTGCTTACCCATGTCTCTTGGGTGGAAGGAGTCCTGCCCCCCAGCAAACCAAGCAGCATGCACACTTTGGCAAGCCAGGAAAACACGCTCTGCCTCTTTGTTTGAGAACTGAAAGCAAACTGAAATAGAAGATAGGGAGGAACTGGAGGAATTGTGAGGGGTGTATGTAGGGAGCAAGGAGTACTGAGGTAGAGAAGGAAGAGGATTTAAGTACTGTGGCATAAGAAAAGGAGTTATGAAGATGCTCTTGCCATAGTGAACTGCAGTTAAGTCAGTGGCTAGGAGATGCAAATCCCATTAGAAAACCTCAAGTTTTAGTTCTCTCTCAGCTGACAGTTAAGGAGCTTCTATAGCAGACTTGCTCTAACTCCTTTGTGGAAGGTCTCCTTAGGATTTTTTTTTTTCCTTGCAAATATTCCTAAAGTTTGAAATCAAATATAGAAAATGCAAGTCCAAAGCAGCAAGCATCAATGCGCCTCATCTTGCTTTCAAAACAAAGCTGGCCTGTGTGGGGTTTGGTTGAAAGCACCAGGCGGTACATCGCTAGCGGTGTCAGTTAACCATCAGTAAT
Organism: Fratercula arctica; assembly: GCA_947846985.1. Classification (NCBI taxonomy): domain Eukaryota; kingdom Metazoa; phylum Chordata; class Aves; order Charadriiformes; family Alcidae; genus Fratercula; species Fratercula arctica. The sequence goes on from CANTUZ010000002.1 coordinate 40,750,483, forward strand.
TCTGCGTTATGAGAGATGGGGTGCTGAACGCGGCAGGGCATCAGTGGGACGCATCTGTCTCATGGCTGAGAAACAGGCTTCTTCTGAATTATAATGCTCTTGAAATGTTTTATAGATTGCATATTAATTTTGTTATGAATGTCTTCTCTGTTTACTTGTCATTTAGCAGAGAGAAAATCCTTTAGGAAATGAAACATTTCACTTACAGAAATATCGTGTCATGATCAATACAAATCTCACATACATGCCTGTGTTTGGCCAGATATTGATTTTTATTTTATTATTTATTATTTATTTTTAAAGAGTTTTTTTTTTTTAGAAACAAATCATACCGGGTTTGGAAATGAAAAAAAAAAAAGAGTCATTTGTCTCTTTTAATTTGGTTTCAGTTACAGAAAGTGAAGTAAGACTTAGTCATTAGTTTTACCAGCTGAATAGGACTGGCTCAATTAGCATCAGCTCCCATGTCAAATGTGGAACAGCGTAACTAAGAGCGGTGCCTGAAAATATCTGGCGTGTTAGTAAGAAATAGAGCAACAACTAATTAACAGAAGTTAAACATTCAGATTCTTGCATACAAAATATGTTGAAAAATGTGAATGTTGTTGGATTTTAATTGAAAACATGGTGATGTGGTACAGTAATATATTTGTAAGGTGAAATCCTTAAGGTGGCCTCTCTCACAAAAGAAGATATTAAAAGTATGCCATATAGTTTCCTTCACTTCTTGCGGAAGCTGAAATTTGTACAGATGATTGCTATGTTATGCAGTTTTTTACTGTGGACATATAGCTGATATAGATTATGTTTTTGTTGTATCTCTTGAAGACGGGGATAAGATCAAGGAGCCCAAACTCTGAACAAGGCTACTCAGTCTTTTCTAGGAAAGCCGAAATGGAAGAGAAAATTGTTCACAAAGAAGATTGGTTGTTAAGTGCTGCGAAGGCAGGTGTCGATGTGACTAAACTTTGTGTGTTACAACCTTTTAGCACAGTAGGTTGAAGACCAAAGATATATGAATCTCAGATCCTTGCTTAATTCAACTTTGAGGCAAATGCTGTTTCTGTTCCACTCTAATCAGTTCCCGTTTCCTAAATCCAGTCAGAGACAACCACCATAGAAATCAACATAAAGCCCTTTTCTTAGGGATTCAGACTGCCCAAAGAAATAGTGATAGTTCTGGGGACTGTAACGGCAGTGGAGGCCACAACAGGTGGATAAGTGGATGAGAAATAAGCATCTCGGTTAAAGCTGAGGACCTGGATGACTTCTATAACTGGAAGAAATTGTTGAGAGATCCTCTGAAGAAGGAAATGTAGGGCCTATGGCATGGATTTTGGTACACTAAATGCTCATTTATGAAAAATGTGGGTGGAAAAAAAAGCCAAACTGAACATCCTTTCTGAAATATCACCAGTGTATTATTTCCCAAAGGTCCAAGCATATTTACTTTTCTTGCATGCTGCAAGAATGTTGGTTAATCCATTATTTGAGGCTATATCCTGAGAAGAACAAAAGCTTTGGGAAATGGTTTTCTTGATTTTCTTAACTGATTTTTTTCCGTGTGTACTGTTTTACATTTTCATTACTATGTCATATGAAATGGTAAAAAGAAATAGCTTATTATTATTACTTTTGGTTTCTTTTTTAACAAGCCACAAAAATAATTAATGAAAATCCTTTTATTTGAAACTGATATACCAGTTTAAATTGTTGCATTTCATGCATGGGTTTTTTTTTTTTTGACTAGTTTTTTTGAAGACGTACCCTTCTGAAGCAGAGGTTATATGAACAAGGAATTTTTAAAAGCAAATTTAAATGTTAATTAAAACTACGTAGAAGTACTTCCAGAGAAATAACAAATGTATTTCCTGCTTCTGAAGAACCCTTTGAAATACAGTGGATTAGGTGGTGGGTTAGAAAGATGGGGAATCACTGCTCCTGGACAAGTTTGAAAAACCCCAAACTTAGTCTTATGACAGTATTCCAATTAATTTTGAAGGATTATAATCAACTGAAGACTTCTATATGTTGAAAAATAAACTTCAAGATATTATTGAAAAAAATCACCTCCTTTGATGGTATTGATACTAAAAATATTTTAATAATATCTAAAAAACACTGTTTATGTAATTTTCCCTTTGGAATTTCTTTAATGAAGCAGGGTGAGGAAGCAAAGCAAAGAGGTTAATGATCTGACCTGTGCAGACAGCTGTATCCCACAGTATCCTCTAGAAATGGCAAGCTAATTATGTTGATAGCAACTCTTTCCTCAATTCCTCCTTTATTTCTTTTTTTCCTTTTTTTTTAGCTCTCCAACTCTTTATTGTCTCTTAACTTACATTTTGGTTCATGATTTAGGCAGTTTAGAACTTTTTTTTTTTAAATATATATATGCTCATACAATGTAGTAGAACATAAGAGTCTACCGAAGTGCATGTAGTTAATAATACTGACAGAAGTGTGCCAGCACCACCAACTAGCACGGAATAAAATAAATAGCAATTAAAAAGGGGAGCAGAACCAAGTTTTAGAATTCTGTCTCTCCATTTCTTCTGTCTCCTAGAATGAAAAGAGGTGAGTCTTGCTTACGTCACCATTCAAGGCTTTGTTAAGAGAATGGGAAATTAAGGCAATGGACTATCTGTCTTTCGTGAGAGAGAGAAGGCTGATCAACTTTTTCTGAAGCAAGAGAAGTTCTTGGGCAGCCCTCTGAAGGGTCTTTCCATCTAAGCTGAGGCTAAACATTATTTGAAAGTCTTATGAAAGAGAAAAATTAAAAAAAAAAAAAAGTAAAACCTGGAAGTGTTGTAAAAGGGTTTGCAGACTTTTATCTCTGTTCTGAATGAATCTCAGTTTATTACTGCGTCAGATGCTGGCTTGTTATTTAGTGCTTGGATGATTGCCTTGATGAGAGACTTCATTTTTCCCTGAAACATATTTTCTTTTTGGCTCCTGCTGTGGCTGCTCAGTTTTACACTGATGTGACTCCCACACAGGAGTCCACATTAATATAGAAAGCAGCGCAGCAGTATTCAGGTTCTGACATGTTTGTTAAAAGAAGCCCCTTTTCTGGAATATTGTGTCCTTGAGCTGCTCCCCAGATTGCTCTCTACCACAGGCTGCATTGACCCAAAGTGGGTTACATTTGTTACTGTACAAAGAATTAACAAAACTGACCTCCCACCTGCTGACCGCTAGAGGAAGAGGACTGATGCTGCTGCCACCTCCTCCTCTTCCATGCTGCTCTCCCCCCGTCCCTTGCACCGAAGTTCTGCTGTCACCTGACCAGAGGATTCAGCCTGCTAACCCGGCAGGACTTGAACCCAAGTTTAAAAAAAAAGCACACTTCTTTACTGAGTGAGTTGGTGAGGTCAGCTGGGTGACACAACCAGCATGGGGGACTGGGAAAGCCCACATAGGCAAGAGCAGAGGCTGAGAGTGAGGAATGAGTAGGAAGTTAGTGTTGCACAAAAGGTGTTGAGACAGGTTTACATGCTCAGAGGTTTCACAGTGGAGCCCACAGCTAACAGCATGCATTAACTCTGAAAAGCTGATTTAGGAGAAAAGTAAAACAACAAAGGAGAGAGACAGAGCACAAAGGGAAAAGGAAAACCCTTCCCAGTGGCCAGCTGGGACAAGCAGTGACAGGACCCCAGGAAAAGCTCTGGGCATTTCTCCAGTGCAGCGAGTGGCAACAGGGAAGATGATTTTTCACCTTGTTGTCCCCTAGTGCTATATACTTTTATCAGGACTTCCTCTAACCCCTCCCCCCTCAAACTGGTTGTTCCCATTAAATGATGGTGTTAGTGCTCATTGGGATACATGAATTAGCTGTCAGTGATGTTTATTTGTTGCTTGTTAAGCTTGTGTGTACACCTATTACGGGTTAATAGTTATTGAATACTTGAATTACTATTATTTAATTGGTTGTGCACTGTGTTTTGGTTCTCTCTAATAAACTAAAATCTACGAAGCAGGATAAGGAGACAAGGGGAACCAAGGGGGCATTCTCAGATCAGTGATAGGTGTTTCCTGTCAGAGCCCACCACTATTCAGGCTTGCAGGTGCAAGGCTGTGAAAACAACAATATGAGAACAAGAGTATGAGAAGGACAAAAAAAAAATAATACTACAGAGGCTCTGGAAACGCTGCCTCAACAGTGCAGGTAAAGGTTATGGTGCTGCAAGTCACAGTCCCATAGCATTACTAAGACTAAGGCACTATAGTACCCAAGGCACTGCAAAATATTTGGTGCCATTTCTGATGTAAATCCACTATACCATATGTTTTCTCTGCTTGTGTGAGAGTATTTGTTTTAACAGGTCGGGTTTCACACACTTTTTATTTGTTATTTTTAACCAGCAAATGTAGGTTTTGTGAAGTTTTCACCCAAGGCTTTCAGAGTTACCATTATTGCTATTGTTAACTTAAGAATGTTAATTTATGCTGTTGTGCAAAATATGTGTAATGACCTGATTTACTCCTATTTACATATATAGGGAGGTCTGAAATGGAGTGATTTTCCTGCACCACAATATAATCCACGAGGTCAGATTCCTACTTCATGCACTTCATTTTCTTAGAATAAAAAGAAAACCAACAAAAACAGCAACAAAAAGCTGTACCTTTCTTTCTCCTTCCTTAGAATAATTTCCAGTTAAGTAATCAGTTCTACAGTGTCTCACCTACAGATGTTCTTTGCCCTTTATTTGCAAGAAGGAAAGACATGGGCAAGGTCAGGTGCTTTTACTCAACATTTAGAGCCTACCTGTGTATACGTACTATGGAAGGGTTCTTCTGACTTCTTTCATGGCTTATTTACTGATTTTACCCAGTTCAGGTGCTTTAAGAGAGTGTTCAGTCTAGCTTAGACATAAAGGAGTTTAGTCCCCATATGATAAATATAGGTTCTTATTCTGAGTAACCCCTTGGAATAAGTCACTTCCCACCATTCCTGTGGAGAGGAGGCTCCTGACCCTGATGTGCAGGTTCAGTAGACTAAAGAAGAGGTTTACACTGCTTCGGTATTTTGGACACCTGAATTGCAAAAGGGTATGAAATGGACAAAGACATTTTTGCTAGTGTATAGGATGCTGCTGGTTAAATTCTCTAACTGACTTAACAGTCTCTCTGAATTATTTTTTATATTCAAAACAGTATCTAGAACAGCAATGAATTTCCAAAATTATAGCATCAGGTCCCATAGGAAATGTGGCAGTATAATCATGTTGTAATTTATAGCTTTCTTCTACTTTTGGTGTTTTCAGTAAGTGTAATTTATAGAACCTTGCACAGTTTATGCTACAACTTGTTTTATTTGTGTATTTTTAGTATTTTTCTCTATGCTTCCTCAGCGCCAATTCTACTTGATGAGATAGAGGACCAATCCATGGTGTAAATACCTGACTTTCTACAAATAATTTCAAAACCCTCCGAATGAATAAGGTTTTTCTCTCTTGCATGAAAACTTTGCAACTAGATACAAGCATCTGCTGCCATTTGGTCAAGACATTCTTCATCACTGGGGCTTTGGAGAAACAAGACAAGACTTCAAACTGCCTCTTGTAACAACAGTGGAATTTGATTGCAGTACCTTTAAACTTCATTCCTGTGGAACAAAAGTAGTGTTGACATTGCCTTGCAAGTATAGTGGCAACTTTTTTTTTTTTTGATGTGAAACTATTTTGGACAAGTAAGAGGAATTTAGTCAAAACCCAAAATGTGATTTGTATGTTTTGACCAAAAAATTATCAGAAAAGTTACTTGGTTCCCCGATGACACTGGTTCACTGTAGTACAAATAATAAACAACAATTTCCTGGCATGTTGGAGATTTGGGTCCTGCATTAATTAACACTGGCCTATTGTTCTGATGTGAGTCTCTTTCTGATGTGAGGTTTGTTTTATTAAGGCAGCATTTTGGGGGCAAGGGGGTGGGTAGGGGACCTGGTTTTGTTCCACAGCAGAATGAAAATAGCATTTGCTATAGAAATGACAAAGGTTCTTCTGTGCTACTTAGCGTCTTTATTTTCTTTGGAAAAGAACTAGAAATAAAACAAAACAAGTAGACATGAAAAGGCCTAAGTTTTGAGTAACAAAGTATTTTCAGTGTCTTCATGATTTTGGTGTGTTTCTTCTCTTATCTGCACTATTTAAGTTCTTTGAGGTTCAATTCAGGGAGTTTTTTGATTTTCTTTCACTGAGACAACACTTAGTCCAAATTTTTTTTTCTTCTTCTAAGGTAATAGAAATCCTGACAATTTTACTGTGTATTTATATCTGTACTCCTTACTGCAAGGAATTTCCAGATACTTTGAATTTCCAAGACCATATTCCAATTTGAATTTCCAAGACCATCTTTAGCCAAAATCCGAATTTTTCTCCAGAAGACCATATTATGGCAATGTTCACCTCAAGTCTTTAAGGTTCCCCAGGCATCTACTTCCTTGGTTATTTGGATATCTTACATAAATCAGTAAATCTAAGCTCAGGTACTCCTGCTTTAAGCTATACCAATCATTCAGGAGGTCCATAGTAGCCACATTATAAGAAATAGTAGCCTATGTCTACTCCAGGCATCTACTTTACTTTTCCATTAAGATTATTCTGCTTTTTTTTTCAACAAGAACACTGGCCCTTCCACAGTTTTCAGCATTTTTCCCTTGGCTTTTTTCACAAGATCATTCTCAGCTGGGAAACCGCTACAAGTTGGCTTGTTTTCTTTTGAATGTGGTAACTTAATTACATTCTTATCTGTAACCTCCCTCTCATCCCCTTCCAACCCCAAAATATGTTTTTCTTATGGGTCTTTCTCATGTCAGTGAGCCCTATTTTGTCTCTGCCACTGAGCCCTGTTTGAGATTCTTAGAATCTTTTTTTGATTCAGAAAGTGCGAGTTTGGGATACACAGTATAATTCTTTGTTATGGTAAATAGTGCAGTATAGAACTCTACCTTTTCTGGAAATGACATTTCCTGGACACTGCTCATCATTTTCTGAACCATTTTTGACAGAATTTCTGTCAATTTGTCAAGAGAGCATGGTTCGTTCAGACTCTCTTTTCCACAGCATCGTTTTAGATTAGTGTTGCTTCTCTGAGAAATCTGCATGAAGGAATTCTTGCAGTTTACAGAAAACTCATTTCACTGGAATAGGGACACGGGAATCTGCTGCTTCTCCCCATTAAAATTAACTCAAAATCACTCTTTAGTTTCAGAAAGTGAAAGAGGGATGTATAAACTGCAAAGGCTCAAAATGGTCACTTTTAACCATAGAGCCCTGGTACTGTATTGGCACATTAATATTGAAATATCATAATCATAGGTATATATCAGTACTGTAGAAGTCACAACAAAGTGGCATGAAATTGTCATGGGGCTCATAGAGGATTGTTAAAGTGACAGTGAACAGCCCAGAAATGACATTTATGAGCTAGCATACATGAAAAGCAGCTGTGAGCTGTGCTGCTGTAAGAAACAACTTCAGGGTAGTATAGCACTTATATGAAATGATGAATGTTTCTTCTTCAGAGAACATAACAGTAACATGTGATAATTAAACAGCCAGTGGTTTTGACATGAGAAAGGTACGGCTGTTGTTATTTGGGTATCTATCTCGCATGTGGAAATGAAAATCATATGCAAAATGTGGGTGGTGTTACTATGTGCAGGTCCAGTTGCATCTGCAGTAGTGATGGATGAAAAGCTGAGGATGCTGCATCACCCACTGTGGAACACAAGCTCTGCACTGGGCAAATGGTGCTGAGGAAGGATGACTACTGTCCATTCTGCCTTCACATTGGACCCAGACCTGTGTCTGGGTTTTGAGGCTAGATCATTTTGTTCAGGTGAAGAACAGTGGTGTGAGATGCCCCACTGTTGCCAGAGGAGAATTAGAACAGGTACAACTCGTGCCTCACTGGAGTCTCCAGCATCCAGAGGGCATAGCCAGTTTGCAGTTTCTTCCATGGCCACTTCCAGGGCTGCAAGTGTAATTTGTTCTCCTCCTTTTTTTTTTTTTTTTTTTTTTTGATGAATAGTGGCTGAAAGTTCCTTGTGCTCAGCATGTGGACAGTAAATAGCTTCAACTGGACTTGCATTGTAGAAGCAAGGGGAAGGACGATGAAGCTTTTGCACTCTCTTTGCACTCAGATCCTTTTCCTTTTATATTTCTATGTTGAGAATATTTTCTTTATATACTTATTGATAACTTTGTTTTGTATATAGAATCTTCTGTACCTCAATGTTTTTTCCAGGGTCACTTCCAAAGGGGAAACACATTTCCACAGAACCAACTAATTTCAAGTGATAAGACGAAACTGTCTCAACAGTAGTTAAATAGTTCTCAACTTCATCACATTGTAAAGAAATCCAGTTCCTATTGTTGGCATCAGGATATTTTCCAAGCCCCTGAGTTAGTTACCACTCTATAGCAAACGTGGTCTCGTAAGAAGAAAGGAGCATTAGATTTCAAAGAGGCAGGAACGTGATCTTTCAAAGGCATTTCACACCGGGTTCAAAATGTCTAGCTTATGTTCTTCCCCTCAGGTGTGCAGGAATAACAGCTCATTAATCTATTTCCTGTATTCTTCCACTAGCTCAGTCAGCAACATCCGTAACATCTGGCTGCTCCGATATATCGCTACACCAGTAGCAGAACATACACTGCAGAAATATCCAAATGGCTACCCACTGCACTAGTATTATAAACAAGTTCATCAGGCATGATATTTGGTAAAGGCATGTGTAAGACACTAAACCCACAAAATATTATGCAATGGTGAAAGTCTGGTATGTCTGTAGACTGAGCACCAATTGTGATTAGGCGATGTAGTTCTTAAAACAGCTGTAAACAAAAGAACTTCCAGCTCCTTATTTCATTCCTATTTTCAGATGGGTGATTAAGGAACATACGGACAAGATTGTGTTGGTAAATGTTTGACAAGGATGTGGGTCTTGTCTTTGAAAATGCTTCTCTTCAGGCGGACTGTTCATCTGCAAACCTTTCCCTCAGTTGAACACTTGAAACCAAATCATGATCCCAGGCTCTTAAATCATTAGGCTGTATGATTTGAGTGTATGCAAACTCACAGCGTTATTTTGACTTACAGCAATTCCATTTCTACTATTCCGGGTGAATTTTAAGTCTACAGAACAGTCTGAAAAAATCACCAAATTAAGTATAGTGGAGTTACACAACTGGCCCTTCTGCCTGGTGGATGAACTTAAAATTTCCATGTACGTTATTGGAGAAATTGCAAAACATACTTCTTTTGGAGGCGAGAACCTGCGCGCTCTGCTCTCCAGTGGGCACCTGCAGAAAACCAAACAGCAGCTGAGCTCCCTTCTCAGGGACGGAGGGTTCAGTTCTGCCGGGTCAACAAGCACCTTCAGTGCCCATTGAGTAACTTCTGGATGACACCATGCGTTGTCACAACGTGCTGGCGACTCACGAGTTGCAGTGTCTCTTCACTGCGAAGGGTTTCTTTTTCCTGGCTCTTTCATCGGCAAGTGCTGTTTCACTTGCAGCATTTCAACGTCAACAAAACTGCCTGCTGGCGTGTAAACATTTGGCCGCTGCAATATGACTTTTTTAGCTACATCAGCACTGTGTGCTGGCAGTCACTGCACAATCAATAAGAAATAAAGCCAGTCAAGTAGAATATAATATTTTTTTTACTTAAAAATAAAATTTTGTCAAATTTTGGGAAAAGAAATGTTTCATTGTTGTTGCATATAATATATGTGTAATGTGAATGTAATTTTAGGGAAATACAAAGAAAAAGTAAAAAGACATCTTAGACTAGTTAATATTTCCTTCTGAGGAAAATATGTAGGTGTCTGCTTCTCTATGGAGTTTAATTTTGAAGAACTTCAAAGTCATCTCTGCTAAAATTGCCTCTCCTTTACTATAGTTCACCATTACAATTGCACTGACTTTTAATTTGAAAGGTTTCTGTGATGATAAATTAGCAGTAACAGCGTCACTATTATTTGAACTAAGTCCTTCTCAGTCCTTATACTTTAGACTCCAGGTAGATGCAAATGAGATTGAAATTAGAAAAGGAATAGGAACATATACAGAGATTTCTAATGGAAAAGCAAATGATTTTTTTTTTTTTTTCTGTAGAATCCCAGGAGCCCATTTCACCATGAGGGTTATTTTTGGGTTTGTTTTTTATTTTGTTTTCCTGTGATACTGTCTGTATTTTTGGTCTGCTTTGTTCTAGGAACAGGTACTTTCATTGGTCATGAAGAAAGCTGCAGTCATTATTCCGGTATTGACCGTATGCACTAATGGTACTGAAGGCTGTGTTTGAGATCGTTAAACATTGAGTCTTAAGTGGCTTATGATCTGTGTTTATCATTACAACTAGGAGATGATTTAGCATCCAGAGGCCCAAGTTTTGCTTGGATATCTCTATACTGAACTTCACTACAGATTAACTCTTTTTGTAGCTATAAATATTGTATACAGTAAAGCATTTTCACTGTGAGACTAAATATTATTTTAAATGCAAAGTGAAAAGTTGATTTCTTAGCTGCTGAATTCAGAACTTTCCTACACACTGGAAATTCATTTTGGCAATGCAGTAGGAGCTATGGCAGCTCACCCTTGAGCTGAGTCCATAGAGCTAGGTACTTCAAGTATTGTTTTGTATCCTGAATTAGTAACTGTTACATGAATACATTTCCTTGTAACGTCAGCCTTTATTTGAAATGACTCGGACAATTAAATCAATTATACAGCTTACAGTGATGGGTCCTTTGTTCATCAGTCCATACATGTAGTTTATTATGCAGTAGTTCTACCTTTTACTGTACTATTGTAAATTCACTGGAATATACGGTATTTTTTTAGTGAAGAGTGAGAAGAGGTACCAGTATAATGAACTTTCTTTCTGACTCACTGAGATCTGGATAAATCTTAACCCAGTTAACTGCACTAAGATTTTCGAGAGTAAGTTAAATATTTGGAAGTGTATGCATTATAAAATCATTTTGACATGAATCAATCAGATTCCAAGGACAGTAATTGGTAAATGAGCTTGAACTCTAATTATAAACTCACTTGCATCTAAATGTGCTGACAAAAAGATAAATATTTTCATATACTATTTTAATCTTCTTATTAGGTAATCTTGACTGTTAAGGTGGTCACATTCTCTGTAACACTAATTTCTGTGAACCTGGAATGAGACTTCTTTTGTTAAGTTGCCCATGTAGGAACTGTGGAGTCAAACCTAAATGTAGTAAGTCCTTTCATCCAGAAGAATTATGGACTGTTCTCCATGCAATAGAGTAGCTACATGAGTCACTTGTTTAATTAATGCAACTTCTTTGATTGCTAGGGATTTTTTTTCTTTTGTAGGGTTTTTTTTTCTTCCTTTTTAATTCATAAATAATTTAATATTTAAAATTAGAATGGTGGTTGTCTGTGCTCAATTGCACAAGAAGTCAGATAGATGTTCTCTTCACTGATAAAGATGAAGACTTGCAGAAACCATCTGGACTTTGATTGAAAAGAACCGTTACAAGAACTGGGGAAGCACAGTGGTGAGATTTATAGCAGACATAGCTACAGTATTAAAGGAGAAAACCTTTTGTAATTTTTTTGCTAAATAGGATGACAGTAAGATTTATCAAGGGAGTGCTGAGTTTAATTGTAACATGGTGTCATTACAAACAGTCAGATAAGTTGTGTGCATTAATTATGAAGCAGAGAATTGCATAATGGCCTCTTCCTTTAATTATCTCAATTCTAAAACTCGGTCATGGTATATTTAACGAATCTGTCTCTCTGTATTGGATGGTACGTGATACAAATTTGTTCTGTTTCTTAAGTTATAATTTTTGGCTGTCGCTATAGTCATTGAAACGGGGCAATGGTGTGTAAGCCTATGATTGAAGGTGTAGTTAGCATGGTTCCAGTTCAGCTTCTTTAACTGTCTCTGAGTTTATATTATGTGTCTGGTAGAGGTTTCTGGAAACAGTACAAGTCTTCTGTTGATCAATGTCCTATCCACTCCAATATGTCCTACGTCCAGAGCAAATGCAGACATACAAGCTCCTAATACTCTTCCTTCGAAATTTCATGTGCAAAAGTCATTTAATCTTCACAGAAAATGAACGTAAAGAAAAAGAAACATAGTTGAAGCAAATCTGCTTTTAAATTGTACTGAACAGTTGTGGAAATACTTCTGTTGTATTCATCCATCTCTGCTGACTTGATGCTAAAGGAAAACTTAGTGAATGTTGTTGGATTTTTTTGTGTCTAGGCTTCTTGTCCCATCTTTAAAAGATACACTTTTAAATCATCCTTTACACAGCACTTGATGGCTTGAACAGACAATGAAGTATTTTTATTCAAAGCTAATATACAAATACACAATTTGAATATTTTTATTTATTTTGCACAGACTTACAGGACTGAGCTGAAGAATGCTACTCATGGTTTTGTCAAAATTTGTTCTTTCATGTTTTACACAGATTTGCAAAAGTTCTACTCTGTTGTTGCAAATGCCGTGTGCTTCTAAATAGTCCAAAAGGCTTGAGGTTAAATCTTTCTCACTACATCTTGAATTTAGCTTGGATGTGTTTTCTTGTCTAAATTCAAAAAAAAATTTTAAAATCCTACCATACTAGGATCGAATAGATAGATCCAATAGATACGATAGAATCCTATCGTATGGATTTAAAAAATCTAGTACCATCTCCTGACCATCAAGCCCAACCAACCTGAATAAAATAACTTAATATTCATGTTGATGTGCTGAAAGAACAATATGGAATTGAAAGAACAGTATGGAATTCAGCATCCTCTTTATTATTATGGAAGTGTTGCAATCTACATATAAACATATACCAAAATGTCCAGACCAATAGGTTTGTATCACTCATTGCAACTTTCCTACTGTAAGTTCAAAGATAAGAAAAAATGCTGTCTTCCAGTCCATAGATTTCTAATAAATTATTCTAAATAAAATGTCATTCTTCCTATTCTGCGTTTTAAGATCCAGCTAGCTATCACCGAAGATCATAGAATTAAATGCTGGGTTTGTTATTTGTGTCACACTGAAGCCTGAATGATATAAATTTCACCCTCAGTTCTTGCTTTTTGAAATAATTTATGGCACTTTCTGGGCACTAGGAGTAGCAGGCGATATTAAATATTCCAAGTTATGAAAATAAATTACAGAAGTAAATAAACTTTGAACAAGACTATTTTAAGATCTGTTTGAAGATTAATTTTGCTTTCTGTAATAAGTAAATGTTAATTATCACTTGATAAATATTACTGAAGAATTCAGTGAAACCCAGATGATTATTGGTCAAAATTATGTTGCTATTACATGGAATTTTTTCAATAAATTATTTAAATATTTCCCTTAGTCTACTAGTTTGTGATTACAGGTGCATCTTTCATCATTTGATTTGAACTTCAAACTCAAGGAAAACAGAAAATATAATTCTGATTATATTTTCCTGCAGCTGATGCTTTACAGTTGTACTCAAAAAGTTCAGCAAAATAAGGCTTACAACCCTTATCAGACACAACTGATGTTAATGGAAAGATTGCCTCTTATTCTAGCTGGCACTGGATTGGACTTCTAGAAGTAAATTGTTTTCTGCTATGAATGATATAAAGTAACCAAAAATATTCTGGGTTTATTTTGATGTAAATGACAGCAGAGTTTGGCCATCTTAAATTTTTCATAAAATCATTATATGCTTGGTAAGCTCCAGTGTATTGCTGTTCATAATGATATTCAAACACTCCTGCACTCCAAGAGCATTCTCCTTACCCTTTCTGTCCTTTCAGTGCTCCATATTCTGCTCTGTGCAATTCACAACAATTAGAATTTAAAAAAAAAAAAAGTCTTTGCATCACATAATTATATCTTAAACAATGAGAAACCCAGGAGTAAATTAATTTGATAGCTACAGATGCATTTGGGATGTATGATCTGCAAGTCTTACTCTGTAACACCGTCATTAAATTGCAGTGCAAGCACGTGATTTTAATTCTTTTGGCAGTGTGGGGATTTAGTTTTGTGTTGACAGGGGGAGCAGCATGTCAGTGCATGAATGGTAATGATACTTATTCCCTAGTTAGGCAAATAAAAATGACAGGCTAAGTCAAGCACTGCACTGAAGCAGAATGCATTTTTAAATCACATATTTGGTAAATGAGAAGAGCCTGTTTTAACATTTCAATCATTCATTGAAAGACTTCAATTAGATTTAAGCAAAAGGTGAGTAACTGAAGCAAAGTCTTAAGAGCAAACTGATCACTTAATAAACCTCAGCATTGTCTTTAAAATACTGAAATCTTAGTATCAGCCATAGTGTTTTATCCCTTGAGTAAATAAAGAGTAACTTAGCTGAAGTTTTTGGAATTTCATGGATGAAGAACTCTTGTGACAGTTAAGGCTGAAACAGACCTATTTTTCCTCTATTTTAGTTTATGAATTCTGTCCCTCCCTTCCCTCCCTTCCCCATTCATGAATAATATATCCCCGTATGGGGATTAGGCATATCAACCTGAGTTTTCCATTAAAATAGTTCATTTTTTTCTCTTTAAATTTATGAATATTTATCAAGGGATTCTGGTTTAGTTAATAGTATTTTCCCTTAATACATACACATGAATCCACATGCACATGATTCTGAAAAATGAGAGGTATCTGTCTTGGGAATAGACTGCTCCTAAGCTCCCGCTAGCAAGCTGTAAGATAAACATTCTTTAATAAGCAGTGGGCAAAAAATAGTCTTTCCTCCCTCGATGTGAAATGTAGACAGATTCCTTGAATCAAACTTTTTTTTTTTTTTTTTCCACTTCACTTCAAGATAAGGAAACACGGGCAAAAAAACTGTGTGAGAACTTCATATGTTATCTGGAAAGGATCTCCATGCTAATTTAAAAAGGCCATAAAGTGCTGTAGCAGAAGATGAGAGTCTAAGCCGCAAAACCTTCAAAGACACTTCAGCAAGGGATGGAAATAAGCTATTAGGCTGTAAGATTTGCCAAAGATCTGAAATTGGAACATCACTTTTTGTTGATTGATGTCCATGTCAATATACTATTCTTGAATTTATCAAAGAAGATAGTTGCATCTTACAGACACTGAAAAATTATAAAGTGCATGAAGGTGTAACAAGATGGTGAATCTTTGATGTGCCTGTTTCATATGGGAGAAGTATAGCGGGGCTCTGGAAGACAGCTGACAGTGCTTTTGGATGAAATCTTTTTCCCTTAGCAAAAAAAAAAAAAAAGTGGAAAAAAAAGGACAAAAAATTCCATGTAGCCCCACAGTGCCCCTCAACTCTACTTTTCAGGATTCCCTTGCAAAATTGTACAAAAACAATTAGCTTGGCTGTTGATAAAGGTCAACTTTAGCTTATGGAGATCATAGAGAGATTAGCTTTTTTTAGGCTATAGCTGTGTCTGTTCAGACTGCAGAGTAGTCTGAGTGGCAGCATAACATAGCACCTTTGAAATTTCTCCAAAGCTTCCATATTTGTTATGAGTCTTTGGTCAAGTGGTTATTTTAGTGTGCTGACATCCACCTCAGAGGCAGTCCATAACCATGAGGAACCATCATATGAAGGTGCTCTGTGGACTGTTATACTTGATTTTAATTTTAGACTAGTGGTCTAAAAACAGAAGTTGCATTCTTGTTTGCAGGCAGTTGGGACTTTGCTTTTAAATGTATGTCCACTTGTGCCTTCCTATGAAGCTAAAGGAAGTATTATATCAAATGATGTAGAATTCAGACTGTAATTCCTGTTTTACTTTTGTGTTCTTCTACAGACAGTAACTTCATCCTTGCAAATGCTCAGGTGGCTAAGGGATTCCCTATTGTTTACTGCTCAGATGGCTTCTGTGAGCTTGCTGGATTTGCACGAACTGAAGTCATGCAGAAGAGCTGCAGCTGTAAATTTTTACTTGGTGCTGAAACAAATGAGCAGATGATTCTTCAAATTGAGAAATCGTTGGAGGAGAAGGTAGAATTCAAAGGAGAAATCATGTTCTATAAGAAGAGTGGTAAGTTTTTCTTTCCTGTTTTGTTAGTCCCAAAGAATGAAACTTGGTATTAATGCATACAATATATAGCATGCATTTCTATGTAATGATTTTGTATGTCTATAATCAGACCTACCAGAAGAGACCTGCATAAAGATAGTTGAGTACACATTGGCACTATGTTTATATTATTGTTACTGATTTTATATAAGTAGATGACAAGTTACGAGCCTGCATAGAAGAAATTCAGGGTCCTAAACTCGTTGTGAGACACTGCTGTCTGCACTCAGTATGACACTACATTTTCTACTTTTTTTTATACAGAAGTTCTTACCTCTTATTTCTAACTGTAATTAAAAAATTAATCCTCTCTCTAAGGTAGACAGTGGCTATGTAAAATTTTCAGTCCCATCAATAAAACGCTCAGAACTTTGAATGATCCAAGTGTCTCATTCTCCACAGCCACTACATATAAATAAAATGATAATGATTTTCAAAAAGTGGGTAAGTACTCTGAGTGAAATTAATATTTAAGTATGTTTTGTCACATAAAAAATTTTAGAGCATTAATTAACTCCATAGACTTCAGTGAATTTCAAGTAGCACCATCAAAGCTTTAACTCCTATGGTTGGGCAGTTATAAGGATGATTTTGCAGTGAAGATGAGTGAGCCATGGAAGAAAGGACCCCATGATGCACATTCGTCAGCTTGTTTCATTTATATCAGGCTCCTTCAGTGTACCTATTCTGCAAGCGTTTACACTACCATCATCCGTGTGATCTTCAAACAGGTGACACTAAATGTTGAGATACTGATAGGATTGCAACCACCCCAGTGCTATAGGAGCCTTCACATGTGCTTAGAGGTCCATGGGCTCAATGGATCCATGGGTCTCAGTTGAGTATCATCTCCTGTTTTATTATATGGCTACAATTTCTAGGCTTATGTTTAGGCCATGTGTTTTCCTCATAGTTCCTACTTACGTCTTTATTAATGCAACATTTCCCCCTCAAATATTGTTACTATTATATTAAATACTTTAAAAAGTTGTTTTCTAAAACTAATAATTATACATTGACAAGAAGATAGTCAGTGATTTAGAGCGTTCGGAGAAGGCAGCTTCACTTTCCCTGACTTATACAAAAAAGAGAAGTGTTGCTTAGTTGGCTTGTGTTCATGACTGCTGTTTGTCACAGTATGAAATTTTGAAGTTATTCTGAAGATGCTGCTAAATGCTTCCTCCTCTTGTCTTTTTGGGGAGGCTTAGGCCGTTGTTTGTTGTTATTTTTTAGAAGAGACTCCCATAGTTCCTTGAACTCATGTTTCAGGAAGGTTGCTCAAAGCAAGTAGTTTCAAATTTGTGCATCGTATCTGAATATAGTGAAAAAATTATCTTAATCTGGAAGGATAAGAGCTGCTTTTCTCCAGTATTGTATAGTGATGAGTGGGCACGGTGAGAAGAGGTTTCAATGTATGTAAATGAAAGAAATAAAGCTAACATATTCATTTCACTGCCTGGGTCCTGAATGATAAATTGTGATTCCTTTGCATTATGAAAGGGTGCTTCAAATCTTTAATAGATACGATTAATGCAGGCAGAAAGAGATTGCAGGTCAACCTGCTTATCAGAGAAGTAGCTGAACCACAGATAAATAGGTAAAGAGAAATTGTTTAGTATAAAAGAATTCCCACAATCCATCCTACTTGCATCCCTTTGTATAATTTGACTGGAAGCCATTCCAAGACATTTTCTGAGCATGAATAAATTTCCCAGACTGCCTATTATATTTTTCATTTTCATGTATTTCTGTACCACTGGGAACCAGAAATGAATAGGTATTAAAATAACATGAGAATCTTCTTGAATAAAAGCAATATCTATCTTAAAATATAATCTTGTTTTTCAACGGAACTGCAAAGTGCAGATGCCAAATTTGGTAAATCATCTATTTTAGCTAAATATTTTTGGTTTGGTTTTTTTTCAGAACAAAAACCGAACTTCTGAAGTGGTTAGGCTTATTCAACATTGGCAGGAAAAAAAAAGGAAAAAAAAAAAAAAAAAAGAAATAGGTCTTTGTTGCAAAAAAAGTTTTAAAAATACTTTAAGGCATAAGAACTTTGGGAATAATGGCCCAAAATGACTGTATGAATACGTTCAGGCTCACCCGATACTGAAAATAACTGTCAGTTGGGATAGTGCCCAATGTAGTGCCAGGAGCATGGGCCAGTGGGAGACAAATAACTAGCAATGTCTAGTTATCATTGGGTTACATTTCTGTGTCCCATTAGGACTTTAGGGTATAAGAGTGAAATGAGGTATCTGGCCTTAGTCTACTATTCAGAGGTACAACCTTGCTTTGCAGGCCTAGCTACAGGACCAAAGGAACACTTTCAGGGATAACTTCAGGGACAGAAGTTTAGCTTCAGGGGTAATTCTGAGCTCACAGAATAAACTGATGTCCCTCAGCATACTTAAAACTTAATAATGAGTAAAACATTATAAGAAATTACTATGAGGGAAACAGATATATCAACACAAGAAATTATTCTTGGTTTCTTCTTTTGGATTTGATCTAAAATGTAGAAGCTTGAAATTTTTAATTAATCATTTTGTTTGTTCCACGTGTGTCTCATCTTTTGGGAAAGAAATTCAAGCTTCCAAAACTGAGTATGGGTTGATTTCTTAATTGCCACATTTTTTGATATTTTGAATTTGATTTAAACTCTGTTTAAAACTGATTTAGTTTTTATCATTAAATTAGGTTGTTCATTCCAAAGAAGTCGCGATTCAAATTTGGGATTTAAATCTCTTACTAGTTTCAGTGTGAGTTTAGTCAGCTTGAATATGGGGCGTTTCACGGTTACTTAACCATCATTTATGAATCCTCATAGCACTTGTTAGTTAAAGGAATGATTGTTATAACTGAAGCAGCTCCAGCAACCCATATGCAATTTCTTTGGAAGTTCCAGACTGCTCCAAGCTGACACTGCAGCAAGTAAGACTGGTGTGAAAGGAGTTGGGTAGGGAGCTGAGTAAGATGGATTACATGTCTGTGGGATAAAACGCAGGATTTCATTGTCTTTGACACTTGGGTTTGGATCTTAACAGAAGGATGATCTTCAGCAGTCATACTCTGACCAAACTAGAAAACAATCCTCCCGGAATGACTAGAAGTGGATAGGAACTTTTCTCTATGTGTGTTCTCCTTTTGGCATTTTAACGAATCCTTAGAGTAGGTTAAACTGGCTGTACCTTCTCATTCAGGATATTTTCTGCCATGTTAACACAGAGCACTATTAGAACTGTGGCAGCAGCCACAGCAGTTTCAGAGAGAGATGTCTTGAAAATCCCACTCAAAATACACTTCATTTATTTTGGTTCCTCAGTTTCTAACTTTTTATTCGTCAGAGCTACATTGTTTTTCTGGAGACAAACAAAAAAGGAAGCTATTAAAAGGCAAGGAATTTTATGATTGTTGCCTTCTTCAAAAAGTTTTAAAATTCTATAGCTTAGGAGCTGATTTTTATTTTTTTTTTCTCCTACTATTTCTACACTTTCTTCAAAACATTTGCAACAAATTAAGTTGTCAATTATGATAATGGAAATGCAAAGCAACCTTTTTGAATTCAAGTGAGTTGTGAGAAAAGAACTCACTCCCTGGATATTGTTTTTTAGGGTAATCTGAAAGCAGATGGACACTATGCTAAGGAACTACATTTGGACAAACCCTTCTTTTTCTCCCTGCCAGACCACTACAGAAATTTATCAATAACAAGCACATGTAGTTAAATAAGGTCTTCACACTGCTCCAGACTGAAGTATAAATACGCAGCAGTGTGGATTCTTTTCTTTTCTGTTACAGCCTAAGAGAATGCTACAATAAGCCCTATAATCGCTGACTTAGTCTAGTCTAAGCTCTCCATCTTCAGTTGCTGAGAAGGTCATACCTTGCTTCCCTTACCACCCCATCAGACTTATTTCCTTTGTCTCAAAAATCAGTTTGTAGTCTTTAAAAAGGGGTCTGTTCTTACACACCTCCTCTTAAGACCTGCAGTAGTCGTACAACCTTCCTTCATTGAAAAGAAATTGGCCTCTTTCCGTGTACATGTCACAGATATGTGTACGTGTACGTATGTAATAAGCGATGGCCGCTTGTGACTTACGGACATTTGAGAGGCTTCACTGTAGTGTCCATCTTGTCTGTGCACCCCAGCAACAGGGTTGTTCGCACAGGCCTTTCTCGGCAATTAAAAATCCCTGCTATAAGAGGGCTGGAGGGAGCGGGTATTGCCGGAACCACCATTACGAGTTTCCTTAGGACTCTGCTGCAACCAGAGTTTGCGTCATCTGTGATAAACCATGGGGACTCAAGGGACACTTCATCATCTTCTACACGTAAACTGATTCAAGCACTCTCTGAGTTTTGTCTTAGGCATGTGTCTTGTAAGTCTTGGCCCCTAAAGATTAGGGAAATAACCTGTAAGGCCAGGAAGGAATGGTATATTTATTTTCTTGATTTTTTAATTTTAAGAGTCAATATGATTAAATCCAGGTATTTTGGCTCTTCTCATCAGTGTAGGAGAATATGTGTTTTAATAATTCTGTATCCTTATCTGGAAGGTCAGGACCAAGATATTATTTCAGATGAGCGGAATATCGGTGGAGAAGGAATGAAAGTCAGAGCCTCTTACTGAGTTACTGGATACCACCAGGCAAAAGGCCATTTGAAATCCAGGTGTTTTCACATGAGCAGCAATGACAGCCACAGGCAAATACAATAAACCTCAGGCCATGAGACATCATCTATAGCTTCTGCCATGGTTGCAGGTGAATAATGTCACTACAGGATAAGAAAGGCTCCATTGCAGTTAATGCGTGACTTGCGTTAAGCTTTTTATAGATGATTAGTTTAATCTTATTTAAGATTATAGAAGATTTAATTAATTACAAAGAAATTTCAGGGAAATTAATTTCCTTTTAAATGAAAGAAAATTAGGTTTTCCTAAAGCTTTTCTTCTCTACAAAAAGTATTTGGCTCTTTGCAGAAATGGTATCCCTCTTTTCCAACAAGAAGTTTAAAAGCCTACTTTTTATGCTTGTCCAAAAATATCCTGTAGCGTTTTGAAACATGGGTGTTGTATGGTACCTTTTTAATATGAACTGACACCCTGCTTTAACAATCTCCTGAAATCCACCATGTCTTTGGGAAATGTTAAGCCCAGCAGATGGAGACGAGGCATTTATTAGAATTTTCTAATTGGGGGGAAAAAAAAAAAATCCATACAGAGACACCAATTTTCTAGTGATATCTATTTACTAATGTAGAGGAAGTCCCCTGACAAGTTGCTTGGCAGGATAGTTCATAGAAAGGTGACCTCACTGCTGCTCCACCACTGCTCCACTGCTGCTCTGCCTTAAAAACATGGCCTAAAAATAAGAAAGCTAAAAAGCTTTTGTGGTTGGTTCACTCACATTATCTAAGTTATAGTACAAAATAAAAGAGGAGGGGAATAAAAAGAGCAAGCAACACTGAAAAATTAATCTGATGGTAATATCTAATTGCAATTACATGATCCATAAACAATAGTTTTTATCTTTATAAAAGCATCCTCTTTTTTCATTTTTCTTCTTTTTTCCTTTTTCTTTTTTTTCTTCTTTTTTTCTTTTCCTTTCTTCTATTTTTCTTTTTTCTTTATACTATTTTCTTTATACTTTTTTCTTTTTTTTTCCCCCTCCATTCATATAGCTTATTAGGCATTAAGAAGTTTCACTGATCTTGGGGAAGTCTTCCTCTTAAAAAGCAGTGTAGTTGTGGATGTAGACAAAAGGCATTTCCTTATTTTCCTCTATTTCACAGAAGAGGGATTTTTTTGGCTCCTTTTCTCTCCAAAACTTCATTTGATTGACCCATGGCCTCTGATGAAAGGTAATGGGTAGCCTTGAAGTGTGTAGTTGTTTTAGAGACAGTCCCAGCTTCTGCAGCGGAAGAGGAAGACAGGGCAGACTTGTGCTCCTCCGGAGAGCCCTGGCTCTTTTGGTCAGCGAAAGCCTGCAAGGAGACAAAACAAGGGGATGAACTTCAGTTAGAAGGAAAAAGAAAAAAAGGCAGTAGAATCCCCCGTGTGCAATGTGATCTAAAACATCTGCGATCTTTTGCTGCAATTTAATGAGACTTCAACAAGACTGCTGCTTACTAACTGACAGCACTGATGTTTTGTTCTGATGGCACTTGCAGGGACGTTGGCTAACAGCTTCTTTCAATAGTAACATGATTTATTAAAAGCATAATTCACCAAGAAAAGATCTGTTCTCCTAGAAGCACATTTATAAGTAAATATGAGAGTTTCCTGCTGCTTACTACATTGTTACAAAGTGATGGGCCCTTCATTGCTTACAGGTGCTTACAGATTGGTGTTTCTACACAGGCACCCTGGGTTTCCAACTGCACTTACTATGAATGGCTGTTAGTAATGCTGAACACACTTTTTAATTTTTTTTTTAAGATATATTTCATTATGCTACTTTTTACACATCCATTTTTAGTAAGAGATGTAGGTATTTATTTTGCAATGGGATGTTTGTACTACATCAGACTGCTCACTCTTCTCTTCAGGTTTTCTCAGGATTTTATGGACACACTGGTGGCTGGTAGGCTGCCTTTTATTTTTATGGGTTTTAAATCAAGCTTTAGCTCAAAGCTGACTTGTGTCCCCGGGCTTCACCATGAGTTAGGCTGTTCTTTGGATAAAGAAAGATCAAAGTACTGTTTCTCCTGATGACTACCTGCCTCCCTTCTGCTGACATTTCCTTGTTTTGTTCATGATCCCCAAAACCACGTACTGGATCATGGGGCAGACTAATTGCCTCCTCCCGTGCTGACAATAGCAATGAGTTCTTGCATTAGCTCCATAGTTTTTTGGAAGAGCGGCAGGAGGCTCGCTTTAGCACTGTCTGTTGAACCCTCTCACTGAGCTGGCTAGGGAATTGCAAAAGCAGACTGATTTTATAGAGCAGTTAAGTAATTAAAAGGTTAAAACCTACCACTTTCCAACTGGCAGGGTTACTGTAATTCTTTTCAGTGGGCAGGCTCAGAGTCTGCTTACAGCTTGTGCTCACACGGATTCAAGTGGTGAGCTGGGAAGATTAATCCTCTCTACGGCATTATGTAATTCCTCAGTGCGTGTTTCAAAACCCTTCTGTACAAAAACCCATAAACCTGACAGGAGGGAGGTATCAATCCGGGTCCACGACTCGACCCCTTCTCAGGTCCCAGCTTTAGGCCCTTCCTTCCAGAAAAGCGCCAGTGGGCAGCACCTCAGGTGCAGGTTGAAGTTCTTGAATCCTGGGCTCAACAGAAAATCCTCAAACTTGCTTAAAACCGATGATTAATATCAACAGATAAACCCAGAATGATAGGCAAGAACTACAGAGGTACTGATATTCCTGTTAAGCAAAAAACTTCTCTGACCTAACCTTGTGGAAAAAGCAGTGGAAAATAAATAATCAGTTTCTAAAATGGAGTTTTGCAATGTAAGTGTGCAGCGAACTTGCAGAATCCCCTCTTTCTCCATGTAATGCCTGTCGAAAGCTGTATGAATAAGCACGAGGCTGCGACCAGCAGCTCACCCAGCGCTGGGAGACGTCCCATTCTGCAGACTCCAGACCTTCTGCTTCTAGGGGCTGCAACTGCCAGAGATGCCAGAATCAGGGTCACGAAAATATCTTGCATGCAGATATTTTTTTTGTTTATATTGTTATTACTTGTTATTTGAACAGAAAAAGTGGAAAATTTTCTTTAAGTGTAGTGGTCTGTTTTGGTATTGCTATGGTTTTGCTCACAGGAAAGTTTGTGTCATCTTTGAAGCTTCTTTTTAAGAGAATACAATAATGAGCTTAAAAGCACATTAATGTAGTTTGCAAATATGATTGTGTTCAGATGAATGTGGGCTACACCACTTCCTGGAGTCAAAAGATCAGACACAATTTCAAAAAGATTGGGTAGCTTATAGGGTGAAACTGAGAGAAATGAAAAAATGTGTGTATAAATATATGTTTTTTCATATATATATATATACACATACATGTATATATGTAAATATATATATACAGAGTTACATACATACATGTGTATGAGAGATCATCCTGGCTTAAGAAAATTGCTTGCTTTTTTTGCCACGGGACAAGAGTGCATCCCTCAGTAAACTAAGAAATCATATTTACTGCTGCAATTACCTCTACATGTTGGATTAAGAGTTCTGAAAGTCCAAAGGAATAAGGACCGTAGGCTGTAAGCACAGTTCTAACAGATTGCAAAAATACAGTAATCAAGGGAAAGCAAACTCGGCTCATTTTGGGATTGCTCAACTCAAAGCAATATAAAAAGCAGAATTCAACTGAAGGAAGTAAAGACTAGACTGCTCAGGAAAGACTGAGCCTGACTGTTTCTGAAAGAGTCCATACAAAGACATTGAAAAAACAGCATTTTGTTTTGGGTTTTGTTGTTTGTTTCTTTGGGTTTTTTTTTCACTTTAACTATAGATATTGGGTGCTTGATTATATAAATAGGCCGCCTTGGTTAGTACTTTCCCAGGAGTCAGCTGACAAATGCTGAATGCCTTGTAATATTATGACCGTGATAGAGTGATGATCTTTGGGGATGGAGAGAAAGTAAGTTGCAGGCTGCTAATATTAATGAGTCTGCCCTGAAACCTTTTGCGTTTAAATAGAATGCATTTCATTGACTTCACTGAGTTTTTAGATAATCCTGTGTATTTTGCTAATTGTTGTAAACGTAACCTGGTAAACGTATTACATCAGGGAAGTACTTATCTCCTTAAATGCAGTTTTCTTTTCTAATCTGGATGGAGATAGGAAAAGGAAATTAGAGCGGACAAAAAGTAAGTAGTACACATAAAGATAATGAATGTCACATGACTTTAACAGGCATTGCTCAGCTTCTCTGCTTTTGCTCAATGGAAACTCAAAAGTAACTAGAGGATTTTGAAATGGAGTTTCATTAAGTAGGAAAGATAGTGGAGTTATAAAAAGAGAGACAGGAAAGCTGAGTAAACAAAGCTGAAATGTAGATGTTGTGGAGTCCATACATTAGTTTGCATATAAATATGCACTGCAGACTGTACAAACTGTTGCATACAAAAAAATGTAAAGAACCAGAAGGTTGGAGAAGTGACACACTCAAACTAGGAGCTGCCATATCAGAGGCAGTCTGTGTCCATGTAGTAATAAATGGAGACTTTGAAGTGGTGAGTTAAGCCTCTCTCTGCTTAACAGTGGCAGTTTGCAGGAGAGGCAAGGGTAGGAAACTGCTGTGCTGAAAAGCGTCTCCTCATAGAGCATCCTTTTTCTTTCTCCATCATGGCAGTGATAACAGAAAAAGTTAGACATGCTGGGCAACATGACATATGAGTCACTGAGTTACCTGGAATTGGAGGGAGCAGAGCACAGGGGCATGGAAAAGAGGGTGGAAACACATGGAGGATTTGCGCAATCTCTGAGGAGATTTGATAGATTTGAATAATTTCATGTGGTTCTCCATAGCCTATACAGAGGGATGCAGGGATGCTTCTAATGAAAGTTTCTAAATCAGTTCCACAGGATTAACACTTACTTACTTATTCATACTGAAATGCAATTTTTACTTTGTTATTAAGGTATCTTAACTATCACCTTTCCTCTGCCAAGTTCTTGGGATACCACTGTAGTTCAGGTTAAGGCATTCTGGAATGGATTTATATTGACTGTTAAAACTTGCAGGGAGAGTTACTTGCAGGATACAAGCATGATCTGTTCATCATACAGAACCTGGGTAAACAAGTTCTTGAGCCTTTTTTACTGCTCCTATGAAAGTGTTAGCACAACTGTCAGTGACCTTATAAGTCGTTTACCTGATAGCCCATGTGTGTTCTTGTTAGTTTTCTTGCAAGTATCGTCAGACCAAAGACTGTCACTAGGATGCAGGACGCAGGCTGTCACCCACAGTAACAGAATTCAAGGAAAAAATGGATAGATTTTTGTTAATACATACGTGTGATTTCTGCAGAGATAATGGAGAAGAATGAGGCACTTATTTGCTTAAGGCAGCAAAACCTCGTATTAGCTGTGTTAATTGATCATTGTCAAAGATGTGATATTTGCAAGAGAGAAAGTACTCTAATTATAGCTATACTTTTTCTTCCAGCTCCATTCCCTTTCTGTTTAGTTCAGTTGCATTTTTTTAAAAGCATTGTTTTCTTCTTTGCACTTTGCTCTCCTCAACAAAATGTTGACACCTTGTCAAAACTGCTGAACATTCAAAATCAAATGTGATCAGTGATGCTGGGAATCTTTGGATAAGCTAAGGAAAGAACCAGTTTGGTTTCTCCAGGCAAAATCTTTGCCATCCTGATCTGTCAGTCTTGGAGTCCACACTTTCTGCAGTGGAAAAGTGGAAATGATCAGGCTAAAACTCCTCTGGCAATATCACGTATCCAGCAGCAGCTTTATTTTGCTAACAATTAGTAACGCTGTAAATGAGACTGTGCTGTAATGCTGAAGATTTAGCATCAACCTTATTGACAAGTTATTAAAGTTATCTATAAGAAAATATTTTTATCTTTTTCTTTTACATAACAAATCCCTTTTATTTACATCTGCGTAAAAGAACATTTAGTTTACTAAGTCAAGTGCTGAAATGTAAAGAAATGTGCCAGATTTATGATGTCTTGTGCAGCCTAATTCTTCCCTCTTATGCATATGTATCTTGATAATTATTACTTGAAGAGTGATTGTTTTGTGCCACAAGATTTGTATATCTAACACGCAAAACATTTACACTTTCTATTTTTTCTTCAGGTACTTGATTTCTTAGACTATAAAACATTTAATTTGGTTGGTCTGGTGTGTTGTATGCAGAAGCAGAGCTTTGTGAAAGAGCTCTGCTTCTTGTGGCCAGCAGGTCGAGGGAGGTGATTCTGCCCTTGTACTCCGCGCTCGTGAGACCCCACCTGGAGTGCTGTGTCCATCTCTGGAACCCCCAACATGAGAAGGACATGGACCTGTTGGAGTGGGTCCAGAGGAGGGCCATGAAGATGATCAAAGGGCTGTAGCGATAGGATGAGGAGTAATGGTTTTAAACTGAAAAAGGGGAAATTTAGATTGGATATTAGGAAGAAATTCTTCACTGTGAGGGTAGTGAGACATTGGAACCAGCTGCCCAGAGATGTTGTGGAGGCCCCTTCCATGGAAGTGTTCAAGGCCAGGCTGGATGGGGCTTTGAACAGCCTGATCTAGTGGGAGGTGTCCCTGCCCATGGCAGGGGGGTTGTGTTGCGTGGTAAGGGGCAAAGCAGTTTTGGCAGAAGATAAACCCCCTTGCGTTCTAACACTCCTCACCGAGGTGGGAGGCTAGGTGCGGCTGGGTTTAAATTCTGAGTGATGCCCAATTCAGCACTATCAGTCCAATCGCATTTAATATGTATTAAACTATTACGATTTGGATACACTAATAGTGGACTGCACCTTCAGTCTAGTCGTGCTCATGAACTAGCACGGCCACTCTCGAGTCTTTGGTCGCGTTCAGTGAGAAACCGAAACGACTAGCTACTTAAACAGTGCAGTTTATTTAAACAACAGATAGATAGGTTCTTAGGATTGCCGGTGATAAATACACTGTCTGCAAAGCACGTGCAAATAAAAGTATTATTACATATATCAAACGCGCGACAAAGTTATAAACGATACAGCCTGGCTATAAATGTAGGAAAGAGATTCTCTAGAGAAATTTCTAAGTTTCCTGAGAAAGCACTCAGTGTAATCTAAGTCTTACCCAAAGGCGTCCCTGTGGGGGGGAAGAAAGGCTCAGCCCATCGACTGATCCCGGAAGTCAGTGATGAAATTCTTTGTGATGGTGTCTTCCCTGAGTATCCCCCTCTCTCAGGCTATTTTTATACTATTTGTTATCTTCAAGGTGGAGTTTGAGTGACTTTAGTCATAAATACTTTAATTACGATTGGTGTAAAATTCTCTCGCTTCACAATTAAAGGTATAGTTTACAAAAAATTCAGAGCGCAGACTCAAGAAGGAGTGGTCGCACCTTGGAGGCGGGTAGCCTTTGGGATGGAGGTGTGTTTTGGTATTATAATGACATTATAATGAGCAAAGTTCGCACAAAGGACAGCATTTCATCAAAATTTGACAAAATGTTGGCTCCGAGTATCGAGCAGGCAGCTAATTGGCAGCTTATCTGTTTCATGGTATCGTCCCATCCCTGTATCTGCTATACATCATAAGGTAAAGCCGCGGAATAATTGCATCCCGCTCCGTACCTCATGTAGCTTCACAAGCTCCTTATCAGGGAACCGCGGATGTTGCATTCTTCATGCCAGCTGCAGCTGTTTTCTACCTCAGAGGCCTCTTGATTTTATACTTTTCCTTAATGTGTGAACAATGTTGTACTTTTGTATTTTTTAGCCAATTCAGTAATTATTCCACAGGTTGGAACTGGATGATCTTTAAGGTCCCTTCCAACCCAAACCATTCTATCATTCTATGATTCTATGGTCTTAATCCCTCTTCCTCTCACCACAAAGAGGTGGAGGTGAATCGCAAGAATTTGTTCATTTTTTATTTCCTGCCTTTGAATGATGGAGGGTGCAATACAAGCTGGCTTGGTGTCTGTCTGGAGGGTGGTATGGCAAGCAAAGTTCTGAGGAAGTGAAGGTCTGGAAGTGGATATAACCACTGATTGCTGACACAGGGCAAAAAAAAAGGAAGCATTAAGCTTTGCTGCCTGAATAAAACTACTCCTAGGCTGTCTGGAGAGAAAGGAGAGCATAGTTTGTATCAGTGTCACTGGTTCCATGTAACTGATAGGAACATGTGTGGGTAAGAAGATACTTATTGCAGAAAAGCTCAAAATTTTGAGAACATGGATGCAGAATTTAATTATTTTATTGAAGAATTAAAAAAGCTGGTTGTCAATAATCCCATTCCTTTTCTATATTATGATACCTCCACAATACCCAAATATCCACTAAAGATTTCCATTCTGAGTATTTCATTGAGCATTGTCTAGGGTGGGCATGATCAAAGACTGAGTATTATTGTACATTGAGTACACATAGCTCATCAATAGTGCTAATGGTCTGAATCTGTTCCTTGATTTAAGCAGGCCTTATTTTCTGGTGAAAGGAATGCTTGCCTCTGAAGGCTATTGGCATACTGATGGGAGGGTTTTGTATAAAGTCTCCCTTTTAAATTCCTTGGTCTGTTGATCTTTGTTTTGATTTCAGTCTGGGGACAGACTTCAAGCTGTTGGAGCGAGGAAAGGTAGAAAGGGTGGTTGAGAGAGTGACCATAAAGCACTCTCTTTTTTATGTATATATAAAAGGTGGACTGTAGCCAAATTGCTTTGTGATAAGATTATGCTTCATTTGGTCTCTTTTCTGCTTTCCTGTGATGTGCTTATATAAGCCTTGAGGATATTAAAATATATTTTGAACCCTCAGTTCATAATGCAAGATAAAGATTAGGCTCTTTTTCCAAGAGTGGTGGCTTGGAACAATAAAGAGAGTCTGTACATAAATAAACCTCCAAAAGAAATTTCTTTGATAGACGTGACTCTTGACAATACAGAAGACCTTTGTGTGCACCATTTGAAGCAGGGAAGGAATTTCTGTCTCACAGATGAGTGCACTCAAAAGAACTGTAACAAAAGAGGGCACTACTTTTTTTTGATGAGTAGAAAGTTCTTCTTTTGGCTTATAGAATTATATGATGCTGTCTTTCAGTAAAAGCTATGTAATGGATTGGATTGGATCAGTATATTTTTCCAAGAATGCTCCCCAATAATGAAAGACAGCACACTTCTGTTCTTGACAGAGTGCAAGCACATATTGACCTAGTCTTGACCTAAACTGGATCATCTCCTCTAGTCCCAAAGAGTACTTCATATTCATTTGCTCCTCTCAGAGTAAAGGCAGAAAAACAAAAAAAACCGAACCAACAAGTTCAACTTAGGACTTCTGAAAACTGGGTGCATAAGTAATGCCAGGACTGGCAGCTCCACCATGTTGGGCGCTCTTCAGGAGAGAAGTAGCCTGTACACGTCACGTACCGGACGTGTGTTTTCTTTAGTGATGCATATCATTTTTTATCCATGTTTGCCTTGCTTAGTCAAAATATTTTCAGACATATTTACAGAGGAGGAGCAGAATGAGGCAGATAATGAGAGAAAATGGGATTGAAGAGAGACAGCGAATGACATTAAATGATGACAAGATGTGGAATGATTTCAGTGACCAGTGTTCACCTGCAAAGAATTCAAATGCACTTTGATTATGCAAAAACATTATGCATTAAAACACGAAACATTAAATGGATTTGTCTCCATTTCTAATGATGAACCATGTAACAGTAACTTCTCTAACCCTACAAATCTATCATTTCAGACAGTATTACCAGGTGTGCTTCTAAGCACAACCAAATCAGGTCCGTTTGAACATGGCTGATGCCTACAACTTTCTTCCAGGAGCAGTCTTAACAACTAATTTGTGTGTATGTGTAGAAAAGACATGAAACAATTGAAAAGAGTAAGGTGCTTCTACCTCTGGAGGAGATTACAACAGCTGTTTAAAAGAACATTGCAGCTATTGGCGTGGTTTAGAAGAAGGACTTGAGAGTGACTTCTTGTCCAACTGAAACTACTACTAGAATGCAGCCAGCCAGAATGTAACTTCACAAGAATGAATCTGGCCAGTCTAAGAGTCATAATGATATTCTGCAGAGATCTGTGATTCTATTTTTAAACAGGAAAGTAAAATAGCTTAATGTTGCTTCTCTTTGAATGCATCACTTCAGCTTGATAGGGTGGCAACTCTCTGAAACATTTCTGATGGTAACAGCACTGAGCACTTTTTCCCAGAAGTTTTAATAAAAGAGTCAAATCTGTACAAAAATTAATTAAGGACAGAAAATTAAAATGGAAAAAGGAACAGTCGAAATACCTTGCTTCTGACATCAGTTCTACCTTCTTTTGCTTACCCTGTCTTCAACCTCAAAATGGGAATGTTTAAACCCAATTAAAGACAATCTGCTTCTTCCCATGATTTTTCTCTCCTTTTCCAGTCTTCTTTCCTCCTGTTCCCAATTCTCCCTGTCCCTTCTTTAAATATCTTAAGAGGAAGCGTTTCCTGGTGACTGAACTAGTAATGTTACTTTCAAAGCTGCCTGTCTGCCACTTGGGAAGTTTGGACAGGATGGATAGGACCAGATGAATTTCCTTTGAAGCATACTTGTGGACCTTCAACTGTGGTGGCCCTTCAACAGGAAAGTTGCTGTTTCACCTCCCGTGCTTGCCTATAGCCTTCAACAGGCAGTCAGGGAACTTCCAGTTGAAAATTTAAATTAGAAAGCTGAATTGTGATCTTGGTGTGTCCAGCTCGTTTTCAAGAGTGCAGAGTTCAGAAGATAGAGAATAGAGTGGGAAGTGACTAAGCTGCTTGGTCTTCCTAAGGACCACTCCAAAGCTCAGATGATCATTTGGCAGTAGTCAGTTGTGACAGCAGTGGTCCAGGGAACTGTTCCCGTTTCCTTTTATGAATGAAAGTAGATGAATGCCGAAAATAGTATGTCATGAAGGAATCTGATTATAGAAGTGTAAAGGCATGTCCTAAAAAGAAATTTAAAACTGAAAAAGTAATGCTGTAGCAGTACTTATATGTCTTATAAATAATATTAGTAGACTGATGGCAGGTGGAGGTAGTTAGTGTTGATACCCAAAAACCAAAAAACACAAAAGCCTGGTACTGAGATGAATTATCCCAGAATGGATGGGATTGGGATCTAGGGTGTGTGCCAAGATCTCCGTTATACTTCCAGTGCATTACCAGCACCTAGGCATGCATTATCTTCTGTTGTGAGTGGTCTGCATTAACGGCAAAATTATGAATGATGTCCTTGGAACTGAACAACCATACCTTGCAAACAGGACATGTGAAGCAATCAGTGACAACAATAACAATTTATTTTAAGCAGTATAATTATGTAGCAGGTGTGGGAGAAAAAGGTTGACATGAATTAAAAATATTTCCAAAATCAGCGTTGTTTAACTTAAGTCTTAGCAAGGTCAACATTTTAGACAGTACGGAAGATAGCTGATACTAATTTTACAGATGATGTGGGGTTTATAAATCTCACCATCTGTAAGATGCAAGGAGTTAATTCTATTTCTATTCTAAGTCTGATGTCTGATTAGTTTAAATATCTTTGAATTAGTGGAATGATGCTCTGACTATCAGGTCTTCTGTCAAGAGATTTTAATGAGTATCAAGTCAGATGATTAAGGTAGAGTGATTCTATAGTAAACATGGAAGCTTCAGATGTCAAGTTAACAAAGTGAAAGCTATTCCAGTAAAATAAGCAACATCAGTTCAGAGTTCAAAGGAAAGCATGGTTTCAGAGGAGTAAGCAGCTTCATTAAACTCTATTAATGATCCCTGTAGACAAATTTTGCATTTAAATTAATGCCTTGCTTCTAGAGAAAGCGGTATTACTGAGCTTCAACCAATGATGCAAAGAGATTTACATGAGCTGAACATCTGTGATTCCCTGACTACTGACCTCCTAAATAAGATCTTTTTTTTAGAATTACGTTAGTTGTAGATTTAGTAGTTCACTTTTTTCCCCTGTCTCTCTGCTAAAAGACAGCTGTTTGAATTAAATTCATTCTTTATCCTTGCAGGGTCTTCATTCTGGTGCCTACTGGATATTGTTCCTATAAAGAATGAAAAAGGAGATGTAGTACTCTTTCTGGCCTCTTTCAAAGATATAACAGACACAAAAGTGAAGATTGCTGCAGAAGACAAAAAGGAAGGTTTGTGTGAATTGCAACAACGTTGATAAGAACGCACACTGATAAGTTTTTGAGAGTTGCACTTACATGAACTCTCTCTCTCATGTACGCTTTTCAACATAGAGACCTCCTAGCTTTCCAAAGAATAAATTAATATATGACATGAAAGGACAGATAACGAGTTGAAGTTCTTATTTGTAATTTTTTTTTATTTACATAGTGGTCCACATTCTGTAAATGTGGAACCCGGGGGTCAGAGTACTTTGTCCTCAAATTAAATTTGTTTTAATGTACCATGATTTAATTTATTTACTTTCTGGATTTTCAGAGGTACATGTTGGAAAGGCTAAACTTCCCTTATGTGAATCTGATTTCAACATGACTGTGAGAGGAATCAATGCATTTTTTCTTGTTTTGCTATAAGCAGAATATGCATCTTTAGAAATTATTTCGCCTGTTGAGAAGCATGACTATTCTTGTGTCATCTCATTTTCATAACATTATATGAAATGATAAGATTTATTATGTCTTTAGGAAGAAATACATTCTCACATTTATTTGCTTCTGAAAGGAAACAACACAAGGATTCTCTCATGAATTTGGAAAAAGATTGTGTTATGCTGATTCACAGTCACCATAAAATAATTTTGACTGTATAGTGTAGTTAAATTTTGCTAAATTCTGCTAGCACAAAGCAAAGCCAGGGTGGGGGGATGGACGTTATGCAGTCAGCATTGACCTGTGTTGTGTATCAATGGCAGTGAATTTGTTCCAGGTTTACATTTTGTAAAGGTGTACTGAACCAAGACTTAAGGTTTGCAATTTTTCAGTGTCAAACGAACTGTCTAGGAAAATGTTTAGCCATAGAAGGTAAATGAATTCTGTAAAATTTCATTACTGTTGAATTTTCCAATCTGATACTACTTGGGGATTAATTTTAATTTTCCACCCTGTAACAGCCATTTGATCTCTGCATATCTCAGAAACAACATAGGTATGGCCTTAGGACTCCTTTTCTCCTTACAGGTTTTTGAAGTAGGGAAAAAATTAGGAACAATTAGTATTCAACTTTTTCTGATTTTAAATATTAGCTTTTCAATAAAATAGTTATGTTTCGGTTAAAAGAAGTATAATTCAGCATTCTTTTACAACATTTTAGTACTTTACAACAGAAAATATTATTCTTCCCTGTGCTGCTGAATATTCTTCAATCAACATTTATGCCAACAATGTCTGCCTCTTGTGTACATTTGGAGAAATAATTTCACCTTTGTCTTTTCAAGCCATGAATAATGGAGGGTTTTTTTTGCATCCTTCACTTTTTGCACAGAACACATTTGAGAATTTCTGAGCCAGAATACTGAAGAAAGGCTTTGAAGCAGCACACAAGCACATTTTGCAGTTTTCTTTCCATCCAGTCTCAACTAATCACTTCATCTGGAAGTACAATAGTTAAAATATAAAACATATTTTATCTAGTTTCACTATAAGCCTTAAAAAGCCTTACACTTAGGAAAGTTTTAGGAGAGTAGTTTATTAAAATATGATACATGGGGCCATGTAGAAGAGAGCTTGTCAGAACATCTGTGCTCTAAAGGCTAATGATTTACCTTATGAGAGATGCAAATTTTCAGGATACACTCAGTGAGAAATCACACTTAGTATGCCAGTGATGACTTGAAATAGGTGTATCACTGATTACTTGTAAAATGACAGCTATTGTTTAGCTGATAAACACTTTGTAGCTGTATGCTTATCTCAGGAAGGGTTAAAATGGTCTTCAGCTTTTGATGTGGGTTCATGTTAAATTGTAAGTCTAAGAAGATTTTAATTCATGTTTCCTGTTGCCCATTTAAAAGTTAATACTCCTCTTACTGTGTACTGACAGAGGAATGCACTTATGCAGAGCTACATTACACCAGCAAATGCCCATTCAATTGCTGTAACCTTATGAATACTGACATTTGACTGTCCTGCACAACGTACTCTTTAGAGCACAATCCTTTAACTTGGTTGCTCCTTCCCTTTACACTCATTTTAAACCCATGGCAATCATTTTAAACCCATGGTGATACTTGTTTGCACCATGGCAGCAGAAAGTAGCACTTAGTGTGGACCTTTGCCAAATAATATATTTTATATTATATAGTGACATAAAAAGCAGGATTTAACCATTTATTCAAAATACTTACAAACAATTCCAGCATTTTAATTTTATGTAAATTTACCTAGCTGTATAAAAACAAATCTAATCTTATGTTAGCTCTCTGAGTAACATTCAAATTCTTCCTATGCAAAGTGATTCACTCGTCTTCTAGTGGTGAACATCATCTCTTCATTGTCAGAAAAGAATTCCCAGTACAATCTATGCAACTGATTCAGTATCTGAAATTTCCAAATGTTTAGCTTCTAGAAGTAATTGGTTCTTCTTTACTTAAACCACAACCACTATCAGGCATGTAGGATGTACCTCGTATTAACAGAACATTGAGTTGGCATTTTGTTTAAAGGTATTAAAGATGTTTTTAAATGTTCAGTGATTAGCATCCATTGCAGAGTGATTGATATGCAATGCCAGATATTATTTTCACAGTTAATATTGCTAAAAAAATAATTTTACTTTTTCAAAGATAACTGAATTTGTCCTTTCAAAAATCAGATAACTTGTAAACTTGGAGTTGAAAGCCAGCTCTTGCTATAAGATAATTGCCACTATGCACAGTTATCTATTCCCTGTTTGGCATATCTCTTGTGGATTAGATTGTGTAAGGGAAGCAGAACTTAGATACAAACATGCTCCCTGTGAAACTCTTCTGCCCATGCAAGGTTGTTGTATTAATGTTTTTGTTTCAGTCTCTCTCTTCTCTGTTCTGCCCAGAACAGACTTTGGTAATTTGTATGGAAGATTAATAGACACATTGCATCTCCCTTTAATTTCTAAACTCCTTAGAAAGCTTATCTAACGAAGTTCCTT
The DNA here is from genome assembly GCA_947846985.1 of Fratercula arctica. Lineage (NCBI taxonomy): Eukaryota > Metazoa > Chordata > Aves > Charadriiformes > Alcidae > Fratercula > Fratercula arctica. The sequence continues at coordinate 40,786,335 of CANTUZ010000002.1, forward strand.
CATGTTCCTTTTCTCCTAAGTCATCCCTGGACCCACTGGCATTCCCCCAAGACTCTATGGTAATACACTCTCACTGGTTGTGCCTCCAACAGTCTTCTCCAGACTCGTTCTTCCTCCTGTCTTCCTACCTTTGATACCATCTGTTTCTTCTGTAAAATCTTTTTCTCCTTGTACTTTCACAATAACACCTTCATGAACTTTATATCCTGGTTTTATGGCCTCTCTTTTCTTGTGGATTGTCTTTTTACCTTTGCAGATCTCAGGAGTTGATACCCTCTTCGATTTTCTGCAGACCTTCTCTTACCTATTTTCTCTCATCTGTTCACACAACTTCAGTTGCTCCTTTGTGCCAATGTGCCTTGCAAAAGTCCACTTTTTTGTGTGATTCCCTTTGCCCAACCCAAATATCAGATGTCATCTGTGACCTTTTCTTTTGAGTGTCTCATTCTAAATACAAATTTAAGAGAATTTTTTTCTGTTCTTCTTCTGCATAAAAGTTTCCAGTGAAATCAGCTCTACCAGCCAATGGGAAAAGCAGACTTTTCCCTAAGACTTTCATAAATGAGAAAGGCAAAAACCCATGCCTGAGAAGCGTGGCAGACTTTAAGAAGTGCTGTGATGGTCAGCAACTCTCATATGGCTTCTTTTGTTGGTTTGGGTTTTTTTACGTTAATTTACCACCCTCCTCTCCCAGCCCCACACCCCTTTTAATCATAATGTTCTTAGACGCCTCAACTTTTCAATATCGGTAATTTGCTTTCAACAATACATGTTTTCCCTACCTATAAGTTTATTGTAGAAATACACTCTGCTTTCCATCTGCTTAATAATACCTATAATCATTTACTGTTGTGTAAAGCAACTTAACAGCTTTTCTTCCTAAACTTGGTCTCTTTAATCAAATTGATGGTCTTTCCTTTCCAATATATAAGAAAAGGATTTTTTTATAAACACAATGATTCCTTCAGAAACCGCTTCTTAAACAGTTTTATGGGAGATTTATTTTAGCATCCTAGCTTATGATGAGCTACATTTTGGTAAACTGGTTAAAAGTTCCATTGTCCTCTTGGGGGAAAACTGATTAAAAAGAAAATACCAGACTATAAATCTGGACTCCCATATGGTATGGCTGGGACAGTGTTTTTATATTGCTGCGTATGAACTTTCCATAGTATACGTGGACATGTGCTGGAAGTTAGTGAGATCAAAAGAATCCAGGTAGGGAAATAAGAAATTAAATTAGTCAGTGACTACTTTTAGATCTCTAAATAATCTGTATGCAAATATGTAATAATTTGGGTTATACAGATGTAGAGTTTTATTGTTGAAATCACTGCTAAAAATCCCCTATTGAATTTGCCTCATTCCAAAAAGTTTCCTTTAGCCTTCATTTTTAATCTCTTTGTTGGCTTTTTCTTTGAGAAAATTTTTAGCTCTTTGTTTGAAAACAATTATCTTAGGACAGATTTTCTCAACTTTATTCCAGCATTATTAAAAAAAATGTGTACAATAGATTCTAAGCACAGAAACACATGATAGTTGAGGTGGGAAGGCATCTCTGGAGATTGTCTACTCCAGTGCCCCCTACTCAAAGGAGGGTCAGCTAGACCAGGTTGCCCAGGACCATGTCCAGATGTACGCTGAATATCACGAAGGATGGAGACTCCCCAACTTCTCTGGGTAGCCCATTCCAGGGTTTGACTGCTTACAAAGTAAAAAAGCTTTTACTTATATTTAAACAGAATTTCATGTATTTAATTTTTGTGGCCATTGCCTCTTGTCCTTTCACTGGACACCACTGAGAAGATTCTGGCTTTGTCTTCTTTACCTCCCCCCATTACGTATTTATACACATTGACAAGTTTCCCCCTGAGGCTTCTCTGCTCCAGGCTGAACAGTCCCAGCTCTCTCAGCCTCTCCTCCTATGTCAAATGCTTCAAACACATCATCTTTGCAACCCTTTACTGGATTTGCTCCAGTATGTCCATGTTTCTCTTGTACTAGGAGCCCAGACCTGGACCCAGCACTGCAGATGTGTCTTACCAGTGTAGTAGAGGGGAAGGATCATCTCCCTCAACCTGCTGCTAGCACTTTTCCTGTTGCAGACCACAATGCTGTTGGTGTTCTTTGCCGCAACGGCATATTGCTGGCTCGTGTTAAACTTTGTGCCTACCAGGACCTTCATGTCCTTGCCTGGCAATCTGCTTGCCAGCTGGTTGGCCTCCAGCCTGTCCTAGTGCATGGATTTATTCCTCCCAGCTGCAGGACTTTGCAGCTTGCTCTGTGGAACTCAATGAGGTTCCTGTTGCCTCATTTCTCCAACCTGTCAAGGTCCCTCTGAATGTTCTTGCAGCACAAACATCTGAGGTAACAATTCCTTGCTCCCAGGTTGTATCATCTGCAAACTTTCCGAGAGAACACTCTTTCCCATTTTATAGGTCATTAATGAAGACGTTAAACAGTATTTGCCATAGCATCAATCCCCAAGTCATAATGCTATTGCGTGACTTCGAGCTGGACTTCGCGCAGTGGATCACAGCCCTCTGAGCCCAGCAGTTCTGCCAGTTGTCAGCCCACCTCACCACTTCCTCACTTGTTTGTTGGTCATTGTTTTCTCCCCATTTTGTTCCTAGTTGGAAGGCCTCCTTGACAGGTTGGCTTGCCTGTTGGCAAAGACACTTTTTACCCCAGTAATAATGTGAATTAAAAGCTGGACTACACCCTTTCCCACCACGGGTTGAACTAAGCTGCAGTGTTACGATTTAATTGGCTAGCTTTTTCTGGCTTATTAATCCTTAAGTCTATACAAATATCTATTAAAACAGTTTTATTTTGATTATGCATCATTTGTTAGAGGGAGGGGTTGTTCTTTTCAGGATGCCAGAAGTGAAATACCACGTGCCAAACATTTTGCATTCCAGATTTTTATGTAAAAATTGTCTGTTGGGGTCAGAGATGGGCTCTGCTTCTAAGAAATTCTGCAATGTACAGTTTGATTTATTCTGCTTAATTACTGTCTCAGCTACTTCGTGTTTGCTCAAGCTACAGCAGTGAATATTCAGGGCATAACTTTTCATTTTAAAGCTCCTTACACCTGCCAGGAGGCAGGATATTGAGAGGGGGGACATGCTCTCACCTAGATGTACAGTATTCAAAGCAGATAAAATTGTTTCAGAACGCATGAGGCACCATGTCGTTCTGTCGATGGAGGAGGTGGGATACAAGCACAGTTTTACCCCAGCTTTCCCACTGCCTGAAGGAAGAACATGTTTGGGAAACATTTATTCTGCAATGACTCAGTTACATCCTCTCTAGGATGACTTTGCTTCTGGCTGACCATCAAAGTAGGAAGGGTCTGTGTCTCTTCTGCCCTCAGTAAAGAGAAACTGCTTTCCTCCTGGTCAATGCATGAGAGTGTGAACACTTAGGGGACAAAAATAGAGCTGCCTTTCTACTCCCTGTTCCTGCAGATACATTTTGGCTCATAGATGCTCTCCCTCTCCCCTTTTCACCTTCTTATGCAAGAAAATAAGTTGAACCTTTAGAGACGTATAGATCTTTATGGCCGTTGCTTTAGCTTTTTACCAAGTGTTAAATGCAAGCGGCAGTTCCATTCCAGCAGCTCTCAGAGAGGCACAGGGTGTGTTCTGCAGGCGAGGAGGAAAGCGCCCTTTATGGTATCTGTGGAGTGAAAATGAGAAAAAGAAAGGCAAACTGAATCTTGAGCAAATGCAGAGGAGCAGACTGTATTCTGGGCTATCATGGAAGCGTGAGAGAATATATGCATTAGCAACCAAATAGTTCATTGACTCACCAGTTCCTAGATAAGCTTTTGCAGTCACTTCTAGATTTTCCTTAGAAACCAAGTTATCAAATTGGGGGAAGGGAGGGAAGTTGTTTGGGGTTTTTTCTTTTGTTTTGGTTGTCATTTTGGTGCTTTTCTGTTTGTTGGACTAGGTTGATGGCAGACTTAGTGGAAAATATATTCAGATTTTCCTTTTAGAGTTTGCCAGATCAGCCATGTCAGATTGACAACAGAAAGCACGGAAGAAACAGGGAATATGTTTAGTATGTACTTTGCCAATTAGAAGAGCTCTTCAGAGTTGTGTGTGTGGTAGGTGGGTTTTTTGAGGGCTTTTTGAGGGGCAGAGGGATGGTTTTTTGAGGAAGCAGAGCGTTTGCAAGCCTCTGTACATAAAGGTCTTATTTCTGTTGAAAAAATCTGAAAAGGAGGGAGTGTCTTTGAAGACTTTCACAGGCCTAGAAACAGCCTGGTGTCTTACATTTCCTTGATTAAAAGACCATGAGGACTAGAATGCATATTGCATATATGCTTTGTGTTCAGAAACACAAATGAGGGGACTTGACCATTTGCAGAATTCACCTGTAATTGCAGTTATACTGAATGTGGTCCACGTTGTAGCTCCTCAGAACAACTCTGAGGTCCTATGAACACTCAGCAACTAAGACCTATTACAGGTGAGTTTTGCCTATCTGTGGCAAAGACGGTTTTACAACTGCCAACCATCCATCCTGCCTTGTGTAATTAAGGTTGTAAAACAGTTTTGCTTCATGACCAGTCACTTTCATACTCTGAAAATCTCATTCCTTGAGAGATAATCAGAGATACTTTCTGAGTGTTTCAATGACCACATGAAGCATATACACAGACATTATAGGTACTTATCTATGTCTTAGCTCTCTAAGTGTTTTTTAAAAGCCGTTTTCCCCCCTGTTTTAACTCTGGACAAGTTGCATTGACCACAAAACATTTCTATAAGTGACTGATCTTGTTCTGAATTGTAGATAAATATATGAAGAAAACAAGTCTTCATTTTGAAAAGACTTGCTTTCATTACGAGATAGAAATTATGCACGTGTGTATATTCCTATTTTCACTTAAGTGAGCAAGGTTATACTTTACCATCAACTTCTGTGCAAATCTTTTTCTCTTTTTTTTTTAATTAATTTGTGCAAAGATTAGTGATTGTGAACTTATGACCTCGTCAGATTACAAATAACATCCCTTAAATACTCTGGAGGACAAAATATTAGTAAATAAATTATGTGATTGAATTAATGGAATTAAAGGAAAAAAGAAAACCTTTAGGCTCAGTGAGATTATGTCCTTAAATACTACATCCTTGCACAGAAAGACAGACCTTAACACTTGTTAAAGTTTCTCAGTGACTTAAATAATTGGAAATATTTAAACTCTAGGCTTTTTAAAAAAATATTTCAAATATTCTCTGTATTATTACAGTTATGTTTTTGTTCATGATGATAAATGAGCATATCACTTTACTATGAGCTAGCATTCACTGGGGGAAATACAACCTGTTCCAGGAAATAAATGTCACGTCAAAAAAACAGCTGAAAGAGTAAGTGATGACCCAGCTGTAAATTCAACACTACATTTTGTTCTGTAAGAACTACATATGACCACGCACTTCAGTGAAATCAATCGAAATGTTTCAAATTTGGTGGCATAATAAAAATGACAATTTTCCCTCTTGTGAGATGACTCTCTCTAATTGTGTAGTAATAAGCTGGTAAATAAATTACATAATTATGAAATAGTTATTTTTTGTTTTGGAATATTTAATTCATTGTAAGAAATTCTGTAACTTTTTAGGTAAAACCTGAGAGAAGGCAGTAATATTAATAGACGGGGAAATAGCTTAAAGTCAATCCACCTTTGGAGTTATTGCTGAATCTCAGTCTGTTAGGAGTAGTTGAAGAAAGGTGTATCTACTTGGATTTTTTTTTCCCCAATTCTGAATTTTATGAGATAGACCCAAATACTGGCATCCAAAAAAGCATATTTATTTATTTATTTATTTGTTTAGGCGTGTGCACCCATCAGCCACCAAAATGGAGGTGGAGAAAGATACTTTCTTCTGGTCTTTGTGTGTCTTTTCCTCTCTGATCTTTTTTTCTTAATGATGGAAGAAGCAGCAGCCCAAAATGTGGCTAAGGATTTCTTATCTCATAAGCGTACCACTATTCAAAGTCTTTCTGATCCATGAAACAGTAGTAGTAATGTATGTGCTATTGCTGCTTTTCTCTGCCTGTTCAAAGCTGAATTTTCTCTGAAGGCACAATGTTTAAATGATGAAAATCATACAGTTGATTCTGTGTAAAATTGCTCCCTTTAAAAAATATCCTGTAATAATGTTTACAGTTTTTCAGATGGTATATGCATTAAGTACATCTTCTTATTGAAACAGTTAATCAGTTAACAGAATAAAAAAATGGTTAGAGGCTAGCTTGGATCCACCGTACAGCTAATAGTTCTGTGGATATTTGTTTGTTGTTGACAGAAAGAATGTGTCATACAACCAACAGACCTCCTGCAGCCGATTGCCCATGGTAGTGCTTTTATTCTGTCATTAATCCCAAAGCAGCCTTCTATCAATTTTCTCTTTATTGACAACTGCTGGTGTGCCATCCCCTAGAGAATAATATCTGAAAGTTAGCTAAAGGTTTTTAAAAGCCTAAAAAAATTCATACTAGACTTCCATACAGTCTGTTTTCGAAGGTTTTTTTGTGTTCATTCAGAACCCTTTTGTATTGCTTTACCCCAGTTGTCTCCTTTGGTATTTACTTGGGGATTTGGGTGGATTTTGGTTTTTTTTGAGGGCTGCCTATGACATGTATTTAGTGTTAATGATACTGTATGTGTTTAAGTACCATTGTGTTTTCTGTAGACATCATTTATTTTATGTATTTATTTTCTGGCATGTGGGCTATTCATGGGTGTCTATGCAAAGATCACACTTTCTGCTGTGGTTTATGATGCAAGTGAGGAGGGTTTCTCAACACTTGTATTAAAGGGACAAAAAATCTTGACTGCGCTTCTTAGAGGGCTGGAGACCTAGAACAAGAGCAGGGTGGCATTCAGGCATAGCCTGCTCATGCCTGTGGAAAAGTTCCTGGGCCACGAGCCGGTTCCTGTCACCCTCTCAGCTGTCCTGAGAAGGAAGATCCCCGGGAGCCGGCAGGCTGCAGTGGGCTCTCTTGACCATGTGTTGGGCACCCGTTCTCCAGGTCTGGCTCTGCCTGAGGAAAGACTTGTGGTATCTTTCATTTGTTACCACCTGAACTTCATGACCGAAAGAACAGTATGAGTCTTCTCTCCCATTTGATGATTAAAAACTTTATTTTACATTTCAAGGATTTAAATGTATCATACTTTATCTGAGGAGTGAGAATATTATAAACCATAAAGTACTCTGGACTATATCCAGTGCTATGCTCTGACTACTCTGATGTGCTTTGAAGGAGCAGACATAGATTTGCTTTTAATTTGGTCAGTAAAGCTGAGTTAATAGTTCTTTTGCATTGCTAGGGCAGTGTATACCTAGTAGACCTTATCAGAAGTTGTCGAGTTTTATTTTTCTGACTTATGCCTAAGCAGTAGATTATTTTTTTTTTCCAAAGGGACAAGCAAAGAGTTATGCCTCCACTTTCTATTAAGTGGAAGATTGATGCCTCATGTTCTTATAAAAACACAGACAGAAAAGTCAACAGTTACAAAGGCGTTTGGGTCTGATTGTGCTTCTTTTACTGCAACCTTCCCTTACAAGACTGTAAGAAGTTTTAAGCTGTTATGAGACTAATGTTAAGATTGGCAGAGTGTTGTTACTTTCTTTTCCTAGAAAAGACTTATGAGATTGTCACATGGGTGATTGTGGCACTATACATAGTCTCATTTGAAAGAGAAAACAACACAGAAGGACAGCAAGAAGAGTTAAAAAATGTATTACCACTTTTCTGATCAAAGAAAAAGGGAGTTAAGACTGAACTGCAATGCATCCTTTTTAACAGCTATTTTGGGGGAGGGATTATCATCACAAGGGAAGGGGTGTGTAGAAGTGCCAGGAGTTAGAGCCCCAAATCTGAGCTTTTTTTAGAACAATGATTTCTCACAGTATTTGGGGAGATGAGAAATCCTTTTGATTTTAAGCACAGGGTAAAAATAAACCAGCTGTATTTAAAGTGACTTTCTGCTTATGGTTGGATTTATTTTATCTTTTTGCTAAGATCAGCCATGGAAAAACAAAAGCAAGTCTTTCAGGTAATTAAATTTTTTTTAAGAACCAGAAAGAAACAGTCGGGCTTTTATAAAAAATAAACTGTCTCCTTCAGAATAGTGGGTAAAAAACCTGAGTATGACAGGAAAAGAACGAAAGTGACAGACAATAATAGGCACACCTGGTGAACAACGTAGTCTACTAGGGATCAGGATTGCCTCTTTTCCTAAAGGTACTGGAAAGATCAAAAGCAGGAGAACTCACAAATGTCATTAATTGATTTATGTTATAAGCTATTGACATGTGCTCCACTAATGGCATTGTCTGATGGCATCTTATCTGCATAGGCAAATCATATTTTTTTCACTGCTAATAACTACAATAAAAAATCTTTACCATTTCTGTTTAAAAAGAAAAATGTTATTACTTCATAGTGAATGTCACACTTTCCTTTTTTATCCGTGCTTGGCTGTCTCTAGGAGTTGAGTGACTTCCAATATTAACAGAGAGGTAGCATTAATCCTTTGCAAATAGTGGAATCGGCATCTGATGAAAGTCGCTTTCTGTGCAAATATGAAACTAGTATGATTCTAAGTGCCATACCAAGCCCCACAGCCTGAGAAGGTTAATGAGTACAGAACTCTCAGTGGCTGGAATACTAGGCCCAGGTAGGAGAGATGGGATCGATCTAAAGCAAAATGTTATCCAGCTGCTGGCACATAAAATTGAAAACCTTATAAGGAACTTGTTTTTATTTAAAGAGTGGACAGAAAGTGAAAAATCAATATCAATAAATATATAGGAAAAAAGAAACAACTTTAACTAAATATACCTATACCAACTGTCTCTATAGTAATTATTGCGATTCTGGAAAGAGAGGGGGTTATGGACAGCTTCCATCTCAGTGCTCAGCATGCAAGAAAAAGGGAAATCTGAGGTTAGGAGTTATTAAGAAAAAAACTAAAGGCATTGTTACACTATTGTATCAAGAAATTGTGTATCCATATCTTGAAAGCTGCATGTTACTCTGGAAAAAGGAGCTACTAAAAGGATATCTTTAAAAAGACACAGGAGTTCCAGGAGGGGTAAAGAGAAGGTCTTCAAGGCTGACAAGAGGTAGAGAGCTCTGCTTCCACACGGGAAAAACCTTGTATTGCTGGGAATGCTGAAAGTGTTCAAATTCCATCTGAAGGCACCGTGCCTGCCTTCTGCAACATGGATCAGTGTGGGTCTCGCAATACATCCCATCACCTAGGCTGTTACATCTACCACCTACCAGGATGGACTGTCTCCTGCTTTGTAGGCTAAGGACATGGAGAGGGGTGAGATATGAGACATCATCAGAATGAAGCCTTTAACTAAAGACTCCTGAAAGTGTTCTGGCCAGAAACTTGGGTAAGGTATTTGCTTGCTTTCTCAGCCTGCCTTATAGGAGATCTGAAGCATATTTTGTTGACTACTTTGGGAGGCAGAAGCGTAAACTGAATGGCCTCATCCAACATGATAGTTTAGGTTGAGAAAGAGGAGAGAGGCCTGTGAATATTTTTAAAAAAAATTTCAAAGTCGTATGACAAAACCAGACTATTCTAGCTGTCCCATACTACAGTGAAGACTTGATTCAGTAGACTTAAATTCATTTTTGCTCAGAGAAACAGATAAGCGTCCTGCTCTCATCCTGAGTTTGAGAAAACTTTTAAAATTAAGTTTGAGTTTTAAAATGTTCGATGACTGAGAGATGAAAATTAAAAAAAAAACGACATTCATTTATTTGAGTACTTTCAGAAATAGCCCCTTTTGTTTTACCTTTCTTCATTGTAGCTGGCACCTGTATGTGTTGTAGCTCTTTAAACCACCTGCAGGCACACAAGTTGGAGATGGGGACATATGGACTTCTCCATCTGCCTCCTCCAGTTTTCGAGTAGCTATTTGGTTTTGCAGTGTCATATTTTCTTCCTTCCCTTCTTTTTTTTTTTTTTTTATAATTTTCCTTTTTTTTTCACCCTTCTCCTCCTTACTGACATGTAAAAAGTCCTCAACTGGAGAGGGCTGTTGCATGAATTACATGAAATGTTCTTCACTGAAAAGTTTGGAAAGTTTAGCTTCCTAGACTTTTTGTGTTGTAGAGCCAAAAATACCTCAGTCTTCCATAATTCAAATCATTCTTGCTTTTCAAGGCAGGTTTCAAGATGTAGCTATTTTGCTTGTTGCTAATTTCTGGCTCTGCTTATTGGTTTTGGGATTTTTTCCCCCCTTACTTTGTATGCATTGAATTGACTTTAATTAAACCTGTTAGACAGCTTCTTCCTTTATTCCCATAATTCCTTTTTTTTTTTAATCCTGGCACATCACAAAATGTCTGCTTTTATTTACCCTGGCATCAATTCACTGTAATTCCTTCGGAGTCACTGGAGTTACTTTGAATTTTTTGCTATATAAGCAAGAACAAAATCTGATCCCATGATTGACAACTACAGATACCTGAATGGAGGGAAAACCCACAAACCTTTCCAAAACAGTGTTCAGTCTTTACTCTTAATGGATTTCATGCCACCAAGGAATGTGTCAAGTGATTATGCCAAGTGACCATGTGGTGGGAAAGGAAATCTAAACACATGAATGTAAGAATTGGATATTACTAATGAGCAAGCTTGCAAATTAGCATATTCTGACATAATGGCAGCCTAGTACAAGTCAGATGCCTTGTTTTTAAAAAGGACACCACAAGAGATTTTATTTTTCTTTTCCTGAAATAAAAGAGAGAGTAGGAACACCTTAAAGACATTTTAAGTTGTTACTCCTAGCCTTGCTTGCCTCTGGTCAGTAATCACTATTTCATTTTGTGAAACATTAAAGAGTACATTTTTCTTATCCATAAAATCATATGTTGTAATTAATTGCTTCTGAGTTGCGTGAAGGCTTTTGACAATTAAAACTTTACAGTGATCCCTTCAGGAAAGGGGCTTGTTTTCTTGAGTGCAGAAGATTAAGCAAAACTAAGAAAAGGTGTGTCTAACCCTACCAAGGTCTAAAATGTCAGTGGTTCAGCTCCCAAAGATTAAAGTGCCATTTCCTGATGTCTATTGAACTCTCACTTCTATTCTGCAGAAAAATGGAAAGGAAGAGGAAGAGCGGGGTCACATTTTGAGTCAGCACGAAGACGAAGTAGAGCTGTCCTTTATCATATCTCTGGACATCTACAAAGAAGAGAGAAGAACAAATTAAAAATTAATAATGTAGGTGTAATTCTTCTCTTTTTGAAAAATGTACTCTTTGTACTGCCATTTGTTTCTTAAAAAGTGCTGTAAAATGTCAGTGGGTACCTGAGAAATGTCCTCGTCGTAATTTTACGGTAACAAAAAGAGGAAAGTGCAGTTCACTTAAGTGCAGTTCTGCCTGCTATAGTATTTGTTACACTTCATATAGCAGACAGTGTATTTATCCATACTGTAAACAGACATTTATTTAATCCCAGGAAAGCCACATTATAAAGTCTCTCGGAACTTAATTTTAAGTTCCAATTTACCTTACCATCCCAATTATTTCATTTCAATAATTACTATTTGCCAAAACAATAACGAAAAAATTCAAGGTGTTGCTCTAACTGAAAATGCCTATGCTGTGTAAGCTCCAGAAGGTCACACTTCATTTAGGCAGCGTTACATGTGAACGCCTCCAACTTTGTGCAGAGGAAATTTATGTTTTCATTTCCTAATTGAAGTAGTAATGTTTCTTTCTTCAAATTACTCCTGGGTTCTCTTAGTTCATAATTATTTATGAACTTAATAAGTAAGTTCATAAAACACCCTGCGAATGTTGCACGAAACAAATCAAACAATAGACAAAAGCAAAAATAAAGCAGCCTATTCTGAAGAAATATGCTCAGGAGAAAGAATAACTCTCCTCCTCTATGTAACTACGTTTCAGGAGAAAAGTTAATGCAGAGATGCAGAGGAAAACTAAAAATGCATGTGAAATCAGTATGTAAATATAAAAATTTGCTAATTTTTGAGCCTATTCCAACAGTGAGAGCCTATTGTTATTAGAAGCAGGAGTAGCAAAAAGAAACAGTTTTTCTTTAAATCTCAGAACAGTATTTAGTTTCTTCTTTGTATACCATTAGCATCAAAAAGCTAAAATCTTTGAGCCACAAGAAGAAAAGTATTTTATTTTTTTTTCTTTTTTATGGTTAGGGGGAGGATGAAAGACAGACAATGGAAAAAGTAGCCAAAGGATATAGATCATGAACACCTTGAAAAGATGATCTGCTACTGCGCATATCCCTTTTATTGGATACCAAAATTAAGCAGCAGTGCAGATACATCCTCCTAGACATTATTACATTAGAAATTAAAAGCAGAAAAAACTTGGTATAGGTTAAGGACATGAAAATACACAGCTGAGATATACCTCAAAGGGCAAACAGTCACTTCCACTGAATGTAAATGTTAAATGTCAAAAGATGTTAAACATTTAAAAAAAAAAGGTAAAAAGCTAAAAATGTTAAAAAATGTTAAATGCTAAAAAAAATCTAAAAGATAAAAATGTTTAAAAATGTTAAATGTTGAAAAAATGTAAAAAAAAAAAAAAATCTGCAAAATATGACTGGGTCTTCCAGTAATATTTTCATAGCACAGTAATATTTATTAGGAACGTGACTTTTAAATAGCTTTTGGTGACTTTCCTGTGCTGCCAAAATCCTAGTGCAGATGTTATCATACTGGTTTAAAACATTTGTTGTCAGACTAATTTACTACCTTTAGTGCATAGATTTTTAGAGCTACGAATTGGAAGTCTTAAGAGGAACATTTCCTTCTCTGTGATTAAAAATGGGCTCATGCTAACAACAGTGAGAACTCAGCCCCTAAGATCCACGAATGAGAATCAAGAATGGAGGAGGCAAGGACATTAGTATTTCAAAAGAAACACACAAAGAGAAAGGCAAAGGCAAGGCAAAAGTAACTAAGTCTGCTGTCACGCAGTTGTTGTCTTTTATATTCATAGTGAATAACTTTAAGATCAGAAGTAATCTTAGCTTGCTGAATACACGGTATTGTTTTGTGAGGCTCTTCGTTACTGGAACCGCATTAACCAGGGGCACAATGACAGTGAACAAGAACTTTGCCAGTAAGTAATACCAGACAGTTCATGTAGCACATGCTGCTCTTCAGGAGGGGAGGTGTTTTTGTTAAAACTCTGAAGGATGAAAGCTGAGAATTTATAAAACTGATGCTTAAGACTGAAGTCTTTGTTGCAAAGACCTTTGGTGGTTAGATGACAAAGACTCGAAACACATGACAATGCTAGGTACAATCTAACGATGAAGGTAGTCAGTTCTACAGACGTATTATGGTGGGTCTGCATTAGTATTTTGATTTAGATCAGGAGCGTGTTTTTAAAGAGAATCAAGAAGTTATTCCTCCTAATTGTGCTTTGGTTCGTAGCAGTCTCGGGCACATGAAATTATTATCTCAGGTGAAACTAAACCAGGAGAGGTGCTCCAACTGCTAACAGCTGTTCAGTCCACAGGACCAGGCTGTAGTTAGTCTGAGGAAAAAACCTCCTCACAGCTCTAAAATATGTATAAGAAGGTTGTTTTGTCTTCAGCACTATCTATTCCAATTCTGTAGGTTTATTTCTATTTGTAGTACTATGTCCTTATGTATACAAAGCTTTAGCCTGTCTGTCCAGCAGGAAAGTGTTGCTCTTAAATCAGAATTCACCCAACAGAGGAACAAATAGTTTGCCAGATTCAGTCCCCTCCTGATTCTATTTAATCTGTTCCTTATTAATCCTCTTCCTGCCCCAATATTCACAAAAGTTATTCCATCAACAGAACCATCTGTCTAAATAAGCGTGAGGACTACATTAGAAAAAAATTAACATTAGTTCTTGCCTGCATATGAGTGTATCATAATTCTTTATGCTTTTTAAAAAAAACAAAAGGCTGCATTGGAAGAAATATGTATGTATGATCACATTATTGTTTTGTCTCATTTCATTTTTTTCTCTCTTTTTCAGAATGTTTTTGTAGATAAACCAGCATTTCCAGAATACAAAGTTTCAGATGCAAAAAAGTCCAAATTCATATTGTTGCATTTTAGCACTTTTAAAGCTGGCTGGGACTGGCTTATTTTACTGGCAACGTTTTATGTTGCTGTGACTGTACCTTACAATGTCTGCTTTATTGGCCATGATGAGCTGTCTACAACTCGAAGCACAACAGTCAGTGACATTGCAGTGGAAATTCTTTTTATCATCGGTAAGATGTGTTTTGGGTTTGTTTGGGATCTCTCTTTTGACATTCAAGGTTTTCACAGAATGCATAATATAGAAGAGGAAATAATCATTGCTATAATGATTTTAAAGAAAATTAATTTTAGCAGTATAATTTGATTTTTATCTGAACTTTAGATCACATTTTTAATTTATTTTTTTTTTTTTTATTTTAAATTGATTCAGGTAGTCCTGTTGTTACTCAAAAGGGACCTTTGACTGTAAGGCAGATTGAAAACCATTGTTTTACCCTATGGATGCAGGGGTGTGCCCTGAAATTACTATAGTGTTGTTCATAATGTACTTTTTTTTTTATTACTTTTCACAAATACTTAGAAGATCCATGAAGCGTAAGCTAACAATTACTAGATTTTAAAAACTAATGACATAAGATTAAAACCCACATTGCAATAATGTAAATGTACAATATCAATACACTATACTGACAACTGGGATAGAATTTCAGAAGCAGAGGTTACAGCTTGTCATCTGCTCTGTTCTCTAAACTTTTTATTTCAATGATCCATTTAATTCTTATACCTTTAAAGAATTAAAAAGAAGACAAGGTCATGTCTAATAGTGGCCTTGATGGATAAATATTTGTGTTTCCTCCTTTTGACATTGGTTTCTCATTAGGTTTAAGGTCTAATTTTCCCTTCTTATGCTCACTGTTAGATTTTGGTGGACTCTTTCATGTTAATGTGCACAATCCACATTGAATAATACTCACGCACTGCAGTAAGAAACTGATGTTCTGCAATGCAGATCATGGAGGAAAATTTTTTTGACGTGTAAAAAGAGCAAGGCTATGGCTGTAGTCGGTCATAAATGACTCCACATTCCATTTTAAGGAATATAAAATAAAATAATTCCACTTGATCTACCTGGGTATCTTTATAAAAACAGTGGACTCAAGGTTAAGATATTTTGATAATGGTTGTATCCCCCAGCCCACACTGGTGTGGATTACTGGTTTGTGTTACAAAGGTGTTTATTAGAATCTGAGCACAAGAGAGTATAATCTGTATCTAACTGATTTATGTGCTGTAGTAGTCATTTGAAGCAAGACAGATGGTGTACTGCTCAGTGCTACTTTTCTGTTTATACCCTTTGCTGGAAATACAGAATTCTTATATCAGTAAGTCAAAAGCGACGGTATCTCTATGATCAATAGAGTGGTTGGGTAAGAATAATAAAAGGAAGAAGATTTTCTGTAAATTTTACTTCATATTTTCTGGCTCAACTTTTATGTCTATCATTCAGGAAACCTAACTATGTTTGTAGCTAAATACATTCAAAGAAAAGTGTATAAAGTACTAGAAAAGACTTTGCGTAATTATGTTATGGATAACCACAAATGCTGTATTGTAGCATACCGATATTCCTTCCCCACAGTTTCAATAATGACTCCATTTTGCCCAAAATAATTATTTCTAAAGTTATTATCTGTTTTTAAATTTGTGACTCTGGGGAAATGTTTATGGAGTATTTTCAGGACATTCTCATACTGCGTTTAAATCTCTGCAATGAATTTAAAGAAAACAGTGTGTTTATAGTCACCTCTCAATGGTCCCTTGTCTGTTAAAATATTGAACGAATATGTCTCAGAACATATGTAAGATTGACAGCATACATAAATTTAAACATAAGTTTCAGGGCATTGTTGCATTGTGGCTCTGACAAGCACATCTTTGATGGATGATCTATGCGCTTTGAGAAAAGTCAATGAGAAGCCTTGAGTAAAATTCTTTTTATGATGCTGCTACCTCAGAAAGTCAGTGGGGAGATCTGTCTGAGATGGGGCCTTCAGCTGTATTACAACTCTGTAATCACGGATCGAGGTATTACAACTCTGTAATCATGGATTGGAGGAAAAGAGACTATCTGCTCTGATTTTATTCGTATTTCTCAGAACATAGAATAATACTCTTTTTACGCACATAACTTGCATAAACTCTTATTTGGACTTAACAAGGGCTTCATTTTTAGCTGTGTTATCAAAGGGAGCATAGACATGACAATAAAAGGGAGAGATGTCTGCTCATCCGTGCAAGAGAAATAATAGGGTAGGGGTTAAGGGTTTCCTTTAAGCAGAAGAGTTTGAATAAATCTAGGGGCTAAAAAAAACTTTTAGGCTTATCCAATTTGTGATTCAGCATATGCTTAAGTGTGATAAAAATACATATGGAAGTGTTCTACTCACTTGGGGTGCTTACAATTAGGAGCGTTGATCTGAACTAAATTATTTATGAGAAAAGAGCACATCTAGCTAGAGGTTTAAATGCCTTAGCCCTTTAAATTCTCTAAAATCTAAGCAGAAGATAAGAATAATAACAACCCATTTTGTGGTGTCTTTGGGGTTGGAGGTTGAAGAAGGAACATAATTAAGGCTTCTCAAATCAAGTTAAAATTATTTTTCACTAGATGTTTCCTTTATATGCTAGTGTTTTGATAACTTGCGGGATGTGATGTTTGAGTGTACCCTTTTCCTCTGTAACGTGTGCAAACTTTCTCTAACATTCCTTTGTAAATAAATCTTTTGCTTCCTTTTTCCAATGCAAGCTTAAAACTAGTTTAGTTTTAGACTTTTTTGACTGTTTTATATATCTTAAAATCATAAAGATGTGGAGAGAAAAACTTTTAAACATTAGTGTATTTAAGCAAATGCATAAAAAATTATCTTAGAAAGTGTTTCATCTGGTGAGTGAGATTACCTGCTTAGATGCACTATTTACTTCAAAGTTTGTGCCCCTTAATTGGCATAGACATAGCTGGGTCCTTCATTTGTAGATTGGTATGTCTGGGCGGCTGAAGTTTCAATATGTCTAAGAAGCATAATGGATCTTCATTACTTTTCAATAATATTTGTAAAGTTTTCTGCCTTTTGGTGGAAAAGCTGGGAGAATCTCTCACCCGGTTCATTCCATTTTATTAGTAATAACGTCCTGAATGCATAACTTTTACTCTTCCATAACTATCCAATATATTTTGTTTCTGCAGCAGCTGTTTCATTCTAGTTTTCAGATATTGTCTTTTTTTTTTTTTTTTTTGTCTTCATTTTAAAAATATTATTGAACACCTTAATTGAAGAAAGTAACATTACCGGAAAAATTATCAATACTTTATTGCTAAATGCTCAGACTCACTCACGGGACTGTTTGAACAGTGTGCCTTCAACAGGAGTTGAGATCAAGGCGATGGTTCAGAGAAAATATGTATAGGCTTTCAGGGTAATGGTAATACATTATTTGCTGGATGAGATCAAAGGTGTCTAAGTATTTTGTCTCCTAAGGTGGCCAGGAACAACTATAGAGAGAAGAGCTACAAAAATAAGTGACCTTTAACTTTTAATTTTAGTTTTCTATTTGTGGATCATCCAGTTTCTAGTGGAAGGTGGAGAACCCTGGATAATAATTATAGCTATAAAATTATACTATTTATAAACATACTGGCAACGGTAATTTTAAATTATTTTCTGCAAAGTACTCCTTTTCCTACCTGTGGAAAAACTGCATAATTCACAATAATTTAGAAGTGATCATTTCCATGGAAACATTTCTCTATCTTCAAGTAGATGCAGGTAAATGTTATAATAATGGAGGCACCCTGAAAATTTGACTTGTATTGGCTCTGCTGACTCCTCTCCATTTGTAGAGATGTGATGTCATTGTTACACATTGTCAGCCAGCTTCTCATAGAATGAAAAAAAAAAAAAGTGTGCTTGTAGATCTAACCAAAGTTTTAAGAAATCACCCCCTCAAAATGTTGGTTACTACTCCTGAAGTTGAGAAATACAGTTAAGACACAAAAACTGCTCATATGAGCATTCCTGCTTTTCCGGAGGCCAAAATGAATGACATTGACTTAAACTACCAGTGAACTGATTACAAGAAGGGATCCTTGTCTATTGCGCCATGTACCATCAAAGTTAAAGTCCAAGAAAGAAGTACTTAAAGAAGTACTGAACGGGCTCCATTCTGAAATCTGATTTTGTGAAGAAATACCTAAAACAAAGCAAGTGGATTATGCAGCAGGATAAAGGCCTTTTAAAAAACACATGTAAGATGATAGGAACCTCATGAGGACAAGCTGAGATACGCAGCATTTACCATATGTAATTCCTTACTATTCCAGGGAGAGCTCTGTAGGCAGCTTATAGCTGGGTCAAGATATTCTGCATCTGTGCTTCTGGCAAATATAGTCACTGTTCCACTTCTCAGCTGTCCTAAATGAATCTCTTCAGACAGATAATTTTTCTTTCCTACTCCCTATTTCACAATGAGACTTGTGACTGGCTTCTGAGCACTTAAGAGTGCTAAGAGCATTTAAGAACTAACTGTTCATCTTTTTTGTCTAAGCTGTGGTGCTACTGTAACAAAAATTTAAAAAGAAGCTGTGTTGACAAATCATTTGTTTCACCTGTAGTCAATCCACACATCAGGAAATGCCGTAGTAATAGTTTTGTAAGTAATTTTTCCTCTGCTATGTTTCCTTTCAAAAAGCGTACAAAGGTAAAACTACCCTGTTATACAGAGTGTGACTGACTTGCATTGTAGCTACAATCAGACGTTGTTTGTATTTAAGTTTAGTGGTAAAACAACACTATATTTTTCAATAAGATTAAAGTCTTTTAATTAGCCATCTAGGTAATTTATAAGGAAATTGTTAGATACTTAATAGTTTACCATGTATTTGTGAGCTTGCATGTGGTCTTTTTCATATTTTTTTTTTTTAATGACTTATAGGTAATGCCCTATGTATGTGAGTTGTTGTCAAGCTGCATGAGGTAATTTCTGAGAAAAATATTTCAGATTTCCCCCTTGGAATTGGTAAAAAAAAAATTAATTACCTAAAGCAGTTGTCCCATTACCCACTGAGTGTTTTACTTGTTCGATCTTTTCATTGTCGTCTCCATAATTTGTGTAAAGTGAACTGTGTTCATGGGATACCTAAAAACTACAGCTGCTTCATACACATTGAATTTAGTGAAAAGTTAAGTCATATGATTGATGTTTCATCACTCTTTGGAATTGCTTCTTTCTGCCCTATTTCTGCAAGTTCTATTGAGAAAATTACCCATGTAGAAACTTTCACACTCTGCAGTCACAAATACTAGCTTCTTTTAAAAGCAGAGCTAGCAGTTCATTTTTCAGAAATATTTTTAGTTCTTTGCTTTTCTTTCAAGACTACAGACTCTGTGTTTTCCTTTGTAGAAAAGCCAATATAATATATTTTAGTTCCTCAATATGTTCATGGATTGAGTCTGGTTTTAAAAGGTAGAGCATAGTTTATAAAAAAGAAAATCTTTCCAGTGTTTAGTATGTTATTGTAAAGGTCACGGTATGTGATGCTTTTCTGGCGTATCAGCTACTGAAGAACTGAGATTAGCTAATCCTGTTTAACACCCTCATAGTTAAGGAGAGTGACCCGAAAAGGTGAAGCCAACAGGCTGAAAATCAGGGAAGCAGATACAAGAATGTGACTTTTCATTTTTTAAGTTTGTGGTCTTCTGTTCAGCTTTGTGATACTGGAATTTGAATTCATGGGCTGTCAGCACAGTAAAGGGTTGCAATTAAACCCCCTGTTTTGACGTTGGTGTGCTGCTCGTTCTGTGTGCCCCAGCATGCCCACAGTAATGGGTACAGCAGCCTAACTAAGTATGGTGTTTGGTAGAGCATACCACGCTACTGCATTAACACTGACCATACTAGACTCCTGGAGGGAGTGACGTTTGTTACCACAATAGCCGTTCAAACCACTAATGCCTTCAGATTTCAGTTTTTTATATTAATGGCTAATTTACTTAGTAAAACAGTATTTCCACCTGGGTGTGACTTCAATATCCCATTACCTTCCACTGTAAGAACAAATAGTAAGGAAGAGCAAATCGGTCTGTCGGTTACGGATGGATTTGGGGAATCAGTTCTGCTATGATCCATTATACCTGAAAATAGATCTCGCACCATTAAAATCACTAAAAATGTTGTGAAGTGTAATGGAACAAGGCTGAGGACATACGTCATAGTGCTGCCGTAGGAGAGGGACAGTGCCACTCTTCACATACTGTACAGTGACAAGCATCGTGGTGTCCAGTCATAAATAAACTCTTTTCATTGGAGAAATTTGACTGGTAAAACAGCTTAGTGTATTCAGTGGTGACTTTGACAGAACAAAGAACAAAGCCTATGAATTATATTCATTCCACCTTAGCAGAAGCTTTTTTTCAGAGGCCCATCATATTACACGAGTGCAATATCCTTGGGCTAAGGATTTTAAGAATTTGTAGCTTTAAACTATGATTCCATTATTCATCTGAATGCTAGTCATCCAACTAGAGCCACAAGACCTCTAAAAAAGTGCTTCTTTGAATGCAGGTGCAACTTGTCTCTGAAATGAGGTTCCCAGCCTCTCTTACAGACCAAATGGGGTTGTTTCCACAATATTCTGGAGTGCTAATGGCCAGGAGAATATGTTACTAGGGGTTGCACCCACTGAAAAATAGGAGGGAGAGGTGTACTTGATAGCCAAATTTTCCATTTTAAATGAATATTTAATTCAGATATTCGTTCCAATAAGCTCAAGCATGTTTTCCGGAAGGGCATCTGCTCTGTTCAAAGACCTCAGAGTAAGGAGAATCCACAACTCCTCTCATCTATTGCTGCAGGTGTCACCTGCAGAAGTGATGTCTTGTTAAGCCTTGAATACTACTGGTTTAAAACACCACTACCCACTGATTCTTAGTTAGGATACACTGGATTGCAATTTATCATCTGATATGATACAACACAACCATACTTTGCTGCTCCATTCCAAAATTAGATAAGAAGTATTTATTGAATTCATCTGGGTTTTTTTCTACAAGATTATTAATAGCTTCTTTCATAATGGGATGCCACTAGCACAAAGGAATTGAAGTTGCAGATTAGTGTTTCTTTCCTAATACATCTAAAACTGTAATTTTCCTCAATCCTGCCTACCAGTGATTTCTTTCTTTCCCAAACAGGTCTAGATTTTCATGACAAATTTTCTGTAGTTTATGTTGATTGTTACTTAATATCTGTTCAGCATTTGTTATATCTTTCTAAAAAAAACATGCTTTCCTTCAGCAGCTGCAATGGGCTGTTATAAAGACTTATTATTTTGTTATATATTATTATTTATACACTATGTATTTTATTATATATTATCTATTTATCATACAAAGTCCCTGCTTTTAAGGTTTTTATTACTCAGTCCCTGGGTCTTTTTTCTTGTCAGCTTTATTTGACTTCATAGTAGCCCAGATTCCTAAGCAACAGGTGTTCAATAAGCATCACTTTCATATTTAAAACCAATAGCATCGCCCTCACCTTATCAGGTCAGCATGTAAAAGAAAATCATCAAAGTAATTGTGGCAATAGACATTTTGACAGACATGCTGAGTTGAAGAATCACACTTCCATTTGAATAAATTGTGCCCAGGAGATTTACTAGGAACATCTAGGTTTACAGCAGAATAGAAAAAATAAGAGTTTATATAGGGACAGATAAATTGTTCTTCAAGCAATATAGCGCTAATATTTCCTGGAATCTTTCCTAAAAGTTCTTTGGCCAGGTTCTAATACCATTATCCATATATAATTAAATAACATTGGCTCAAATAATCAGATAGATCAAAGAGCTTGAACTTTGGGGAAAGTGTTGCTAGCTGAAGACAATCAATGTAAAATCACGTAAAGGAAAATGGAAAAAAATAAAAGAAATAAAAGAGCCACTTGTAACATCTAGGAGAGGGAGGTGGTGTAGGAAACTGCTCTGAAAATCGATGGAGTTAATATACCTAAATCATCTGGGTCTCAAGCACAGGATTGAATTACTGTAGTCAAATATGAAATCATGCATCACCCAGTTCCCTGGTTACTGCTTATATGTATAGTGCTTGCACTAAAGGTGCAGGATTTTTCATCTTCATTTAGTTCACAGTAAAAAGAGAGGTAAACTGAGTTATGTTACCGAGCATTTGCTGCGATCTAAAAGTGTGCCATGGGCAGTTACTGAATCATCTGACTAATCCCAAATTGTTATTTTGCTGTATCTTGATCATATGCCTAATCCCAGCAGGATTTATTTTTTAAAAAATAAAACCCAAAGAGAAAAAAAAACATGTTGGTACAGGAAAATCAACTGCTTCAGGTAAAATAATCCTGTTTATGGGTAAAGAGGTTCAGATGGCTACCAGATAAATTCTTACCTCTGGATTATGTCTTTTTTTCTTTTCTTTTTAACAGGGATTAGAAATTGAGATTATATAAAACACATAATTGTGCTTTTGAAATTGGAAAAGGGGTATTATTCTGGAAAACATCTCAAGTATTAATAGGATAGTTCGATGAATATCAGTTTACAGTTTTCACTCTTTGATGTCATTTAGGATTGCAAACTGCATTATGCACTAAGTAGAACCTCCATTTTTAATGTAATCTTTTTTTCCCATTGTTGAGTACCAGTTTAAATTGGTGTTTTCATGCCATTCACTGAGTGGATTTGTCTGTGTGTGAATGTGATCATGGCAGATATCTAGAAAGGCAACGCTTGGTAAAAGATGTGGCATGTCCTACAGAGCTTTAATTCAAGAGAGGTCACTAAACGTTTCCAAAACCCTACGGATTTGCTCAGGGTTCCCAGCTCATTTGTGCCCAGCTGCGACATAGGTTGTCTTTTCATTGGAACTGAGCATAGCTAGGGTATGGATTTTCATGCTGGAAGCTTGTGAAAAGGAAAAGGCTCACCAACATGTGAGTACAAGCCTTTAGGTAACTCAAATAAGGAAAGGAGTAAGTTAGAGCTTTTCAGTTAGACTGCGGTATTGGCTTTAGACAAGGTATTGGCTTTAGAAATTTTGAATGAAAATATCACAACAGCATGTAACCATGGTAACTGCAGACTTGGAAGACGTTACGGTAATGTTGATCCCAGCCTTATGATGTTTACTCTTGTGAATACTGTGTAAGAACTTAATTGGAGCAAAATATATAAATAATTTAGGAACTGCAGCACATGTAGATTAACATCTTTGAATGCAGACAGTTTTGTAGCTGAAACAGCTGGGTTTTATTTCTGTACAAGTTCATTTTCCCTAATCTTTCCGTGTAACTTCGTAAGAGTTTTAGAGATATCACATTTCTTGCAAGAATTTATATATTTTTTAAAAAGGTTGTGTGCCCATGTCTTATCAGTAGTGGAAATAATAGGCTGAGAGAATCCATGCAAATTGCGCTAGTTAGCCATGGGATCTGACCAGAAAATAAATCAGAGTCAAGGTTTAGGTTTGAGGTTGATTGTACCAAATGGTACATTTGCTAGTCACTGTTTATTTGCTCTGCGTGCATCTTAGGGACTTAGTGCCTAACAGGGCTTCTGCTGTACCTTGTGTGGGGTTGGTAGGGGAAGGTGATCAGTCTGTGGGCTGGAGAGAAGGAGGAGGAGCACCAGACAAGCAGAAAGAAATTGCATCAACAGACGCATATGGCCAGAGGTTGTGAGGAGCAGAAGCCTGTGTTCAGACACCACAGCTCAGTAGTGCCAGAAGGTGTGGGGTGAAAGCAACAGGCATGTAAAAGAGAAGGTGAGGGGATAGGGAGAGGAGAGGTTTGCCTAGGGAGACTAGGCAGAGCAGTCTTTCTGAGGGTGACTGGCCATTGATCTGCTGGTGAATTTTTCGTAACATGAAGTGATTCTGCATCACCTGGGTGTGGAAATTAGAGCTGAAATAACTGAAAAAAAAAGTGATCTATTTAAATCTTTGGGGGTGGGGGGGTGGGGAGTGGAATGCATAGGTGATATGATTGCTTGTTGCAATCATATGCTTGGTTGGTTGATATGATTCTTTCAAACCTGTTGAAATTGGACATCTTGGGTTCTCCCTATTGAGTGCTGCCAGGTCAAGTTCACCTGTGTGTTTGACAGCAGCAAAATTACTTGCTGCTTTGCAGACTGACGCACTTTGCTTGTGTTAAGCTCACAGGTTCATCTGCACAGCAGTAAGTGGGGAAGGAGCAAAAGTCTGCAACACAGGTCAGGGTTGGCTTAAAATGCATGGGTGTTTGTTAACAAACCAGGTGTATTTATGCTAAAATAGGGCAAAAATCTATGGAAAAGTGGCACCTTGTAGTTTATACATGACTTAAGGGCCTTTCTTAAAATCAGTAGGATAGTCTAGACTTTATCTTGATCTTTAATTCATTTGAACCCTGACTTTTTGCCATCTAATTTTAACTGAAATTTAATTACCTAACTTGAAATAAGAACACAGCTGTTTTCATAATGAAGACAAGAATACAGAGGCTTCACCCTTTTCTTCCTCTCTACATCAAGTATAAAGATGATATTTTAGATCTGTGTGTGCTGTGTTTCAGCACAGAATGTAGTGAGTCAACCAATTTGATATTATCTGCTGTTATTCCTGCTTTAGTTTTAGGTAACTTTTTAATGACACTGCTCATGTCAGAGACATTATGTATGTCCCCTGTTATGCTTTCCTAAGCAGGTGGCATGACCTATGTAGCTTGCAAGACCATGTTAAATGGTGCTTTTCTAGCTTACATGGAAAAAAATTTGCAGTGAGTTAGCTTCAGAATTTTTTTTTTTCTGTAGTAGTAATACTTATAACGATTTGTGTTATGAGAGCTGCTGAAACAAAAAAGAGATTGTAGTTCTTGTCCCGGTCTGAAACAAAGACCAAATATTGCTTTACGTGTGAAGCTTGCAAGCTTGAAGTTTGTTGTTACAGCATACTTAATATATTCAAACATACCTCTTGTAGACAACTTTTGACTCACTGCTTGTCTAAAGATATTAAAGGCACTTCACGTATGCTTAAACAATCAGCTCAGAGATTAATCAGAGATTAATCATAGGATAGTTTGGGTTGGAAGGGACCTTTAAAGGTCATCTAGTCCAACTGCCTTGCAATAAGCAGGGACATCTTCTACTAGATCAAGTTCCTCAGAGCCCCGTCCAACCTGACCTTGAATGTTTCCAGGGAGGGGGCATCTACCACCTCTCTGGGTGACTTCTTCCAGTGTTTCACCACCCTCACTGTAAAAAATTTCTTCCTTATATCTAGTCTAAATCTACCCTCTTTTAGTTTAAAACCATTAGCCCTTGTCCTATCGCAACAGGCCCTGCTAGAAAGTTTGTCCCCATCTTTCTTATATATCCCTCTTGCCTGTTTTACAGCTGTAATCTGTAAAATTCTTGCCCTTCCTGCTGTAGAAAATGCTTAAAGCCCACCGCATGTCAGTCATTTGGAACACAAATTCACCACTAAGGAAAAACCAATAGTTTTGATGCTGTGGAGTTGTCTGGAATCTCCAAAGCTTTACAATATTGATGTTTATGTCTAATTTTCAAATTTTTTTTGATAAGTTAGTGTCATTGGTAGGTAGAAGCTAGTGCGCAGTAAGAATTCACAAACAATTTGTAACAGTTTAAATATTCCATGAGTACTTTCAGAATAGATTCTTGCACAGCTTTTTGATGTTTAACTACTCCTTGTTGCCTCAGTTTTCTTACCATTCTAGTTGATCAAAGTCTTAATGATAAGAAAACATTAATTTTAAAAAAAAAAAAAGTTAATCTTCCACTTTTTAAACAGCAATCCCAAAAAGACTGTGCAACATGTAATTCCTAAAAATATAATCCACTCTTTCACGAGAGATGGTCATTTCTCAATTTGCATTAAAGTATTTGTTGTGCTTTTAGAAGTTTCTTACCTCAGGAGTTTTATTTTAGTTTTTGGTTTTGGTTTTTTTTTTTTCCTTTACAGCTTTCTCAGTAAGTACTTTAGCACAGCAGTTAAGCTGTAAATAAGGTTGCCCAGATGAAGAAACCGTTTACATCCAAGTATAGCTCAGAAAGCTGTCAAGAAATAAAAGATGGATCACACTCACCTACCTTCCTCTGGATTTTTATCTGATGAATTGGTTGCAGAAAGAAGCACTTAACCATTTCCTATTCAATTTTATATATATAAATGTTATCTGAGGCTGTTGACCTAAATTGCTTTGATAGGAAGGCAAAAAGGGGTGCTGTGCAGAAAAAACTTCTAATCTCTTCAGTCTTGAACAGTGAATTCCGTATGCACGTTGATAAGACTTTGGTGTACTGGATGGCTTAAGGGAATTTAAAGCAAACATTTGTCACCTTTTCTGTTAAAGCTTTAGTTGTTTCACAAATGCTGATGTGCAATAAGTAAGCAAATCCTTTCTCTAACTTTGATAACTACACACCGGAGATTTCTGAGACAAAGGAGAATGAGAAGTTTCAAAACATTAGTGATGTAAATATCCTGATCTCTCTTACCTATATCAAGCAAATCTGCGTGAAGTAGTTATGTGTGTGGCTGGTACTACCATACTGATCTGTAAATGTGAATAGTGACCAACTAACTCTACTAAGCACCTGTAGAGCTGAACTGACCTCCTTGCTCGTTATGAACCGTATGAATTCATGCTAATTCCACATCTTAATTGTATTAATGAAAATTTCAGAACATTTTTGTAGCTTGAAGAATGCAGGGCCAGCTGAGACTACTTTGTGGTCTAATCTAAAATTTTTATATCTCTGATTTTACTTACGCGTTCTGTTCAGCCTGAGGATTTTGTTGAATGAAAACAGTAGTACTTACAGCATGAACCAATTATAACCTGCAAGACCTCAGTCCACGGAACCAGATAACCTCAGATATGTGTCTAAGTAACCTTATGTTAAGGCCTTGCACTAAATCTTGAAAAATTTTGTGCCAAAACGACACCACCACCAAAGATTTCAGTCATTAAGGAGACTCAACTCTAGTCAGTAAAAGGGAGAGAATGACAGAGATCAAACTGTCAGAAATACCATAGATCTACTACTAGCAGTATATAGGTTAACTAGTGTATGTCAAATGATCTTAGGAGACTGGCTAGCTTCAAACTGCAGAAGGCAACAAGTAATTCTTTTCCAGACCCAGATTTGGGATTAGAACTGGGCATTTGATCAAAATGCATCATAAAGGAATCTTTTCTGATACCTCAAAGGAACGATCCAACATGATCTTCTCTGTGCTGAGTCTCTGCCTCTTCTCTTTGTCCTCAGTAGTGTATCAGTGTGGAAAAAAGTTGCTTCCTGGCTTCTTGAGTGTAATGGCTCAAAGACTTGAAGATAAGATCTTACTTTACCCAGTCTTAGTGTAGCTACCTGAAGAACGTGTAGGAAGAAATGTAAATCAATGCTTTTTCCATCCAAACCTATGAAATTAAGGGAAAAACAGATTAACTCAATGCTGCAAAGGATGATCATGACAGTCAAACCTGCCTTTCTTTTCCCTAGCAGATCTACATATATCCATTCACCTCATGTACATAAGTTACATGAGTCCATGTATATACGTGTTGTGTGCTTGAACGTAACTTAGATATCTTTAGTATGACATTGTATAAGAATGTTTGAACGTGAATCCAAATGGTGCGAGTTCATCCCCTTGTTTGCTAAGCCACATTTGATTTCCAAAATGTGTTTACCTCATGTCTACCCAGTGTATCCTGCTTTGCCTAATTAGCATATCAGTGGATGAAAACAAGTAAAAGTCAGTTCTCCTGTTAGTATTCTGGAGCTGAGTAAACCAATTTATAACATCATGTAAAGTGAACTCCAAGTATTTTTTTGCAATTCTTCTCTTTCTCATTTGTCTTGAGGTGTGGCTTCTAGAGCTGTACAGCTGCAGTTGTTTCACCAATGGCATGAAATATTTCCTGTTCCCAGGTGATAATCTCTGTTTTGCCACAGCTTCATACTAAGCCCATACTGTCACTCATAGCTATTAGAAATCTCTTTTGGTGTCTTTGTTTTCCAAGCCAGAATCTCCCCTCTTACAGATACCTTTTTCCTTCTTGTGTCTTAGATGTGTTTTGCCTATTATACAGAGATATATGACCCATTTTATATTTGGATTTGTATTGGCCACAGTCATCCATCTTCTTTCTTCAAAACTACCCTACCACTGTGAACTTAATCAGCCAAGATGAATCCTCTAGAAACAGTTTTGTTTATAAATAAACCCATACCAACAACGTTTTGAAACTGAGCAGAAAGCTATTGTTTTCTGGATCATCACTTTTAGTAGGTTCCCCCTCCAAATTATTAAAATTATCATGGAAAATTCCATTTCCTTGGCATTTTTCCAATTTTCTGAGATTTTTATTAGAAGTTAATACTGGTGATTCGGAAAGTGACTCTCAGCAAGTTCCACTTGGAATATTAGGTGGAACTTTGTTTCCAAAAATCTCCTTGAACTGTCTAATGCCCCCTTTATTATATAATAAGCTTCTGTACCATCTGCAGCATCGTTTAGAGTGATAGATCTTCCTACTTCATTCCAAACCCACAGTCTTAGTTTTCTTCTTTTTAGAAAATAAGAGACAAGAGGACTGTAATATTCTACGTCTTCAGTTTTCTTAGTCATTTAAACTTAGTTATGTTTTGTTCTCACTTTCAAACTTGTAATTTTGATAGTCACTGATCATTTCTGTATTTCAGTTTCATTTGCTGGGTTATTTTGTATCTTACAATTTTCTGAGGATTTTTGTTTGTTTAATTTGGTTTTGATCTGAAACTGAAGGCACCTATGATGCTGTGTTTATCATCCTACATAATACGAATAGATGGTATTTTTCAGTAACTGTGTCTCTTTTTGTGCGCGTAAGTTGTCCTTGCAAAAAAGCAGACGTTCATTGTTTGTGCCTGTGTTTCACTGGCAAAGCAGAACAGCCATAAAAGGGAACGACAAGATGAAATATAACTGAAAAATCATTTCTACTATCAACAGTGAAGAATTTGAAAATAGTACACAAAATACCAAAATGTTTTAGAACTGGAGTTATTAACATTTATCTGTTATAAAATTGTAAAAATATGAAACATAATTATCTGTTCTTTAAGGGTGAGGAATAGGTACATGACATACATGCATTAAAGTTGATTAAATGTGCATTTTTCTTACTACATGTTAAATGAAAGTCTAATTAATATCTTATAGAATCTCATCTGTCATGGAAGTGCTTCTCTGATTACGTTACAAAAACTTTTGTAACACATTATACCAATGTTTGGCAGTGCTTTAGGCAAACATTCTTATACCTTGTGCCCCAAAATGTAGAGGTCTTCAGCTCCAATTCCTCATAGCTTCCATCATCACAATGTCCAAGCAGTACATTACAGCAAACTGGAGTAAAGCATCTCTACAACTATGCTAAAGGAAACAAAGTTTGATATTGCCGTTCCTAACATGGAAATGCTGTCATGGATACTGAGTGACCACAGCAGCTCTCCTGCTCAAACCTGGATAATAGTAATTTGTCTGAGTGTCAGCTGCTCCATTATGTTTAAAATGAAGTGTAAACAACTGGGTAAAATTAGTAGGTGGATGGCTTTAATTTTCAATTTCCTTTGCAAGAACATTAGTGTAAACTCTGTTGTAGGACTTCAACAGTAATTTCTGTGTGGATTGTGTGGCTGCTCTATTTGAGTACCTGTGTTCATAAGGCATGAAAAAGAAATTGTTATAAAATACTGTATCTGCCTGATCCAAACGTAGACAACGCCAGCTCTAAGCATTTGAGTCCTGTAGGTACCACTCTCCGATGCTGTCTTGGTACAGTGAGAGTCAAGCCTTTTCCATTAAAAATTTCCATTGTTAATGTTCTTTTAGTACCAAAAGATTCTAAAATAAAATTCTGGAAAGGAAAAATTGCTTTAATATAGACTAGTGGTAATCCATGCTCTCTCAATGAGGCAGCGTTTTCCATTGAGCTTTTATAATGTGTCAGATTGTTTTATACCAAGTTGATGTACTCAGTTAAGATGAACCTGGTCAGATACTTTTTCTCTTGCTCTGCTTTACAGTGTTCTCCTTTACTGCAAGGCTATGTGTTGGCTGTCCTCATTATACTATCAACATTGTTGAAAAGTGTCATTTCCAAAGCCTTCTTTATTCAGAAGTAATGGCACAGAAAACAAAAACTGCAATAAAAAAGAGAGAAAACATGGGGGAAAGTGAAAAACAATATTCTTGATAAATGGGAAAAATCAGGAAAGGGGAAAAATACCTAACAACCAGAATGTAATAAAATCTGTCTCACTTAAAGAGAGCTGCATAAATGTTAACTTATTCCATTTTCAGTGTACATGTTCTATATAAGCGTTTTGTTTTTAAGATTCTTGGTTTTCTCATAAATCATAGGGAACAAATATTTTAATGCTCATTTTTGCATTTTGCTGTCTAGGTTGTACAAAAGCTTGCAAATAGGACAAAGCTCACCCACTAATCTTTTTATGGCTCTAGTGGTAGTAATGCTTTGTGTGTCGTATTCTGAGAAATCTATCCTTCGATTTTACTGTCTGAGGGGAGTCTATTTGTTCAAGCATGCTGGTCTTTGCAGCCATTTCTCATACATTGAATGAAAAATGCAGGATAAAAGGTATATCAGAAATTAGGCATTCATTCTTATGTGTGTATAGCAGGAAGAAATGTTCTCAGGCCCCAGAAACTGCATACAAAACCAAGAGTAGATGAATCTACTACTCCTACTAGTAATCCTGCTACTACCCTCTTTTTAGTTCTAACTTGACTTGCATTAAAACCAAGTTACAATACTAGTACTGTTAATGTTCGTTATGTTTAAACTATGAAGGGGCAAAAGTTGAGATATGTTTAATTTTTAGGGCTTGAAAGTTTTCCTTTTTTCCAGGAATGTGCTGCTATGGAGCAGGTTTACATAGCACACAAGAAACCAGCTGTGAGGAAAGGAAATATCTGCCTCCAAGCAGAAAACAAATCCCTTGAATAGACTGAAACTATTAAATACTTATATTCTGTGTTTATTTCCATTTGCAAGAAGCAAAGAGGTGGGCAAGAGGCTGAATTTCACTTGTAGGTGCTTCCATTTGGCATTTCCAGAGGCTGTAAGATACATCTGTTTGGGCAGCAAACACTTCCCAAACATCTGCACGATCTATGCCGTATATGGTGCAGAGCCAACCTCCAGCAGCTCCTGCTACCACCTCCCTGCAAGAGCAATGTGTAGAAGAGGCAACTGAAGGCATATCTTCCTGTGCATCATCTAGCAGATGGAAAGGAGTCAGTGCTGCCATTGCTGCCATAGACAGAGAGCCCAGGGAATGCAGATCCCTCCTTGTAACATTTAAGAATAGGCTACCTAGATTACAAATAACACAGTTGACAAGTCTGTTACACATTGGATGAGTATCTAGAAAGCTGCCTCTCCTAACTTGGACATTAAAGAAAGTCCACTGACTTTCAGGCTGCCAAGATCATCACCCTGCGGTTGTTATTTTTTAATGAGAAAAAAAGTCTATCACACTCTGAATGTCTTCCTAGCACTTGGGATCACTTCTTTCTCTTTTATGAGATGGTCTTCAACATGAGGCATTACAATTTGCAAGGCAACAGGCTAATTATCTTGCTCTAAAACACCAGCCTTGATGGTTGACTGCACTCTTTTCTGGCATTGTAAGAGTTACGCAAGTAGTTCTCACTAATGTTGGTAGAAACTGAGTACATAGCTCGAGGACAGATTATAGTCTTTGTCTTGTAGGACATGAAAATAATTGAGACTCTGTTGTCAAGACCTGAGGTTTTCTTTGAGTGTTAGTGCGTTTTGGCAAGACATGTCAAAACTATATCTCATATTGAAAGACACTCATCCTGGAATGTTAGATAGGAACATGCAAAATGCACAAGCCACCAAGCAATTCATATCTCCACCATAGCCCAAAAGCCGTTTTTTTCAAGTGAGTTCAGCATTTTTCAGTTGATAAACAAGTGGTTATCCTTGAGGATGACATTTGCTTTCTGTGATGGACAGTTATCACTAAAACAAAGTCTCAATTACACCTTTTAAATAAAGTAATTAATGGTTTTCAATATTTCAAAAGAGACATAAGCGGGTTCTATGCACAACAATCATACCCTCATTTTTCATTAAGAAAAATACTGTACCAATATTTGGCGCTGTTTAAAGAGTAACGTGGGTTGGGTTTTTTTTTTTAATTCAAGCTCCCTTTGAAATCAGTGAGTTTTAAACATTTTAAACATTCTTTTTGTTCCTTACAAAGAACACCATTGTGCAACAATTAATTTAACTCTGTGTATGTGGATCTCTTACCACTATATTTTATTTGTTTCTGTATTAGATTCTGCATCTGATTTTTGCCATGCATAAGAAAAACAACCGGTGTTATGGTGGATTCCTGGTGTTATCCCCAGGAATCAGGATGTCACTGTCTCTGATTCTCTTCATTCTTTGTCAAGCAGATATTATTTTAAATTTCCGAACAACATATGTCAGCAAGTCTGGCCAAGTTATATTTGAAGCAAGATCTATTTGTATCCACTACGTGACTACCTGGTTCATCATTGATTTAATTGCTGCACTTCCTTTTGATCTTCTTTATGCTTTCAACGTCACTGTGGTAAGTACTAACGTGTCTTTTTTAACTGTTCTTTATTCAAGAGGTATTTGATAGTTGTGTGTTTCCTCCAGATCTGGAGACTAAAACGGAATGAACTAAAATACCTTGGTATCTTTTTCAGCTTTGTAGTGTATTTTCACATCGGATGCTGAAGGTCTGAATACAATGTAATTGTACGTGTTGATTAAAAGTATTACAAGGGTGGTGTGTCACAGTGGCCATTCATTATTATGAAAGACACATATGTACCTTCTTTTTTTTAAATTAATTATCCTTACTTTGTAAACAGTTGTACCTATTTTAGCTTCATATTTACTTTCTGTACTCAAGTACATGTCCCTGTGGCATTTGCTCTCTTATGCTGCATAAGTTCAATTAATTTTTCAAGACTCATGAATTGTTACTGTGGTAAAGTAAATCATTGCTATGGTCAATATAGTCAGCATTCTTCACTCAGCTGGAAATCTTCTTTCTCTTCACCTCTGTATTCTAGTGCAAAAATTACAGCATTATCGTGAATTTTTTTGTGTGCTAATATCTATTACTTACAATTGTCATAAACTTTGGCTTTGGTTTCAAATAATCTTTTTTAGGAATATAATGACAAAATGCTTAAGCGGCTTTGAAAAAAGGTGTGGATCTAATGCTTCGTGATGTCCCAGTCTGATGTATTACATTTGTATTGGTTGATTTATGCTAGGACAAAAGTTTTATAGCCTTATTAGATTTAAAAGAATCTACTAAGCAACAACAACAACAACAAAAAAAACGAAAACGAAAACCAAAACCAAAACCAAAACAAAAACAAAACAAAAAAAAAAACAAAACAAACAAAAAAAACCCAAAAAAAACCCAAAAATAACCCCCAACCAAACAAAAAACCCAAACAGCCCCCTGCCCATCCAAATCAGAAAGTTTAATTTTGGAAAAAAAATGTTGGCAGAGCTTTCTCAATTTTGTGGATTTTTCACGTAAGAGACTTAGGCTTTTAAGCTGTCCACTTTCTAATTCTCAGAATTTTGATCTTTTGTGAACAGATGCACTCAATCTCATTTTCATTAAATGTGAGTTACAGACAAGTACCTAGATGATAGGATAGACACATATCAGAAAAAAACCATAGAAGAACACTAGACAGCAAGCTTCCCATGCAAAGTATCTGCTTTGGTTTTAGTTCCATTTCCTTTGGTGATCTCCCTTTTCACTCCATTTGTTACATTAAGAACTGTCAATCTGATGCTAGTGCAGTAGCTTTTAAAACCAGACTGTTAATAGTTCCACATTTTTCAATCACTTTTTTTTTGTAACTGGTGGGTTATAAAAGCCCAAACCACAACAGTAATCTATTTAAATACACTACTATCTCAGTTTATCGCTTACATTAAAACCAAACAGCCAGCATAACCGTGTTGCTTTAATTTCAATTAAGAATTTTTCATTGAATGAACCAGGTCTGATCTTTTCCTTCAAGACAAAATTAAAAAAAACAAAATTGATATATTTTTACTTTTTTTCTTTTTTTCATTGGAAAGACTGATATGTTTTCCATACTGAATTCTGGAAAACAAAGTATTGTCCAATAATTATTTCTACAGTTAAAATGTCACAATATTAAGAATGCTACTATAATATGGTTAATACACATCTCTCTCTTGTACTTTTAAACCTTTTTTACCCTAATAAGATCACTAAAACAGTGACCGAGAATATCCAGGGACATTGAAATGTCCCTCTCTTAGTAGTGGATCCTTAATGAGATAATTAATGATAGATTAAGTCCTAACACTAAGCCGCAAGTAATAAACGATACATAGCCATGTTGATCTCACAATTAACATTGACTGGCAGGCATAGCTCCCTGCATGCTCCAAGAGTTAAATACCTTGTTAAAAACTTTTGAAGAGTCAAATCTGCTTCGTTCATTTGATTTGGCCTGAATTTGGTAGCTAGCTGCTATGTGGTAAAGACCACTACATTGCAGAGGGTCAAGGACCAACCTTCTCTTCTCTCTGGTAACCAAGAGCAAATCCAGAATTCAGGAGTCTGATCCCTGCGTTTACCCCAGCAAACTCAGTTTATTCTCTATATGATGCCTCAACGGGAACACAGTGCCTCACTATATCGTATTTCTTATCGTGCCAAGACTTGGCAACTGTTAATATAATCCTCAAGATAACAATGACTATCAACTGTTTCAAGAGCGGGGGGAGGTGTTAATCACATTCCACTGTTTTCAGACTTTATGATTTAATAAGCCATTTCCTCATGTCTGTTCTCAGATTTTCACTTCATCGACTCTCAGATGTTGCCTCAACAGAACGGTGAGAAGGGGCATCAGGGAGCATCTCACTCCTCTGCTGTTCAGGCCCCAGCACAAAGGCCAAACCTTTAGGGATGCTCTAAATTCTGCAAGCTATAGGTATAGTGCCATACATACCTATGTATGTATGGCACATAAATGTCACCCTCCAGTTGGAGATTTGTAGAGTTAGAGTGCATTAAAAAGCTGTGGTCTCTCGCCATCCTTGGAGATATTTTGAAAGAAAAAGAGTGAAACTGTATGAGTTGGCTCCTCTACCACGTGACACTCTGGAGGTCTGAGACCCCAGGCACATTCCTGCCTAACCTCAGCGCCTGCTGAGACCCCAGCTCCTTCCATCCTTGTATTCATCTGACATAAAGGATTCCTTTAGCTGTGGAAACGTGGTGCAAAATGCTGTCAAAGTAAAAAACAGGCCATTAAGCACTAATTATAATGACTGAATTTGCTCCTCTCTGAGTAACTATTGGTAGTTATAGAGCAAGAGTATCATTTTTTTGAGGAAAACCAACTAACCAAGCAGACAAAAAGGATTAAAGATCCCTGCCAATAGTCTTTCTTAAAATGTATCATGTTTCCTTATTAATTCCTTTTTTGCCATAGGAGATGATTCTTCCAAGCAGAGAATTTCATCATTTCAGTTTGTAGCAACTTTATTTCTCAGTATTTCTCAGCACTATGCTAAGATTGACTTTGTGTTAGTTTTAGATAAAATTCTGTCTCTGTCATTTTGACAGAAAAAGGTTAACCCAGCTAGTCTAAAATGATTAACCAAATGGAAAATTTAGATGGTTTTGTATCTGTGGGCAAAGCAAAATCTACGCAGGCTCAAGTATGAGTGCTGACTCCTCATTTTGTCTTTCTAAATTTGTGATGTAGAAAAGAAAGCTGCCTGAGAGCATTTCAGGTCTTCCAATGACAGATTGGACACAATACAAGAAGAGCATTTGGCATGACTAATGAGAAAATTCAGAGTAATTACATATGATTAATTACATCTGTGTTCAAATTTATGCAGAAATTATTTTGAAATGAGGTCGTCTTTAGGCCTTAAAATGAAACATGACTCCACGTTAAAAAGAATATTATGATATCTGATTCACTATTTTTATATCTGTCAGCATTCTGTATTTTAATAAAAATGGTCAGAATTTAGTCACAAGTGATAATTGGCCAGGCACACTTATTGTAACAGCCCTTTTGAAATTTCTTATTTGTAAGAATCTAATAAAAAAATAATTTCACCTAGGTTATCGTTACTTGGATGTGATGTGGTAGAACACAGGCACCCATGTAAAGATGAAGGCTCCAATGTGAAGGCCATAGCACATGCACAATCATTATATATATGCTTATATTACTGCAAGACCTTGAAGAGTCTGTCCCAAATAGGGATCCCTTTATGTTAAGAGTGCAACAAAACCATGTTTGCTTCAAACAAGCTGATGAGAGAGAAGAAAAGGAGACTTTGGGAAATGAATTACCACAGAAAAAGAGGCAGTTGGTATAGTGGCATGGCATTCAATTAGAATAATTATATTTTAATGGTTATATTATTATATTAATACAAACATGGCACATCCTTCAAATATTTTACAGCCTTCTGCCTCAGACTTGCAGATATTCTTGTGCTTAAAGCCACAGATGTAACTAATTTCACTGACTTGTAGATGACGTAAGATGGATAAAAGAAATGCAAGAAGAGAAGACCTTGTCATTGTTTATATGCTCTAACGTCAGATCTTATTCCTGACAGCAGTGAACTTCAAAGTATTTTTAAAAAGTGTCATGTTTTTGTTGATTTTCTTTTTTCCCCTGCTACGTACATGAGAAAAAATGTAAAGGTTCTTGAGGAAAAAAAAAAAAAAGAAGTAATGGGCAGTAACTACTGCATGAAGAAGCTCATGGGAAAATTACTTATGCACTATCAAAACTGTAGTAGCAAAAAAAAAAAAGTTTGTAGATTTTTAAATTTTCTTTTTTACAGGTTTCCCACCTACTTAATTCCTGAGATTGGAATGAAATCAATGAATTGTTAAGTCTTCATGAATAAATCTGAAATACCCCATGTTACAGAATTTATCAGTCAATCTGGACCTAGCTCTTAGTGAATGCACACCTATAAAATTAAGTTTTCTGATTATTAGTTTTGGTAACAGAAACAGAAAGGCTTAGCTTCAGGTTATTCTGGATTAGAAAAAGCAAAAGGATGTTGATTGAGCTGTGCTTTTAGATTTTCTTTTCAGAGTGCTCATTTCAGTGTTCTGGGAAAGCTGTGGGAAGACACGTCAAGTTTCATGTTATTTTTCTAGCTGATGCATGTGTCCTGTGTCAGACAGGTACCTAGTAGGCATTAATCTTAATGTCTCATTAATGAAGGGGGAAAAAAATTACTGTTAATGAAAATTATGCCTATTTAATCTTCAAAAAATTAAACTAAAAATATTTAGGATATTCTGCATATTGTTTGCTAAATCTACCCAACAGCTGAAACATGAACCAAGTATATTCCATGCAAAGCTGGGAGCTGTGCACACTCCGGTGTGGATGTAGGTTGGAGGATGCTCTGGAGCGGATGGGGTCATCCAGGGACTGCTCGCTTTGGGCATTGCTGCATCTCCTCTGAGGCCAGAGACCATATACTTCATAATCTGATGTATACTTAGGGTGCTGAGCACATTGGGTGCTGCTTTTGCCACATGTACTTGAAAGGCAAAAATATTTTAGGTAAAGGAACTTAAGCAGTAGCATTAGAAGTTTTAATACAAGCTTTTTTGGACCCCAACTTAGTATAGAGCAGTAAAACGTGCCCAGGCTCTGGAACACGGGTTTAAATCTGAAGAATAAATCTGAGTCTCCACTTACTTCTCTGCTTCCTTGTTCTGCAAAATATCTGCTATAAGTTATTGCTTCTTCCAGGCTTAATCATTAAGCTGGTTTCGTCTCATACATGGTTGAGTTAGGCCTACTCTTTGGCTGTTACCAGAAACTGAAAATCATCATGCGCTTGAAGATGTTTGTTGTCTGGTATCATATGGGAATCAAATGAACATTGGTCAGTTTGACAATTATGTTTCTCTTCTAGAGCAGGGAAGGATCTTTTTTTGCACAAACACAAATTTTTAAGTTAAATCCAAAAGAAGACTTTGCATGAAAAAAAAAACAAAAAACAAAAAAACAAAAGACAAACTGAAAGATCTCCCAGTATTTCAAGTTTGCTTCGTTTAAATCAGAAACTGTAAATAATTATGTACGCAGCAAAAGTAAACACTTTTTTTAACCATCCTTTTCTCTATTCTCTGCTGTCTTAAGATTTAGTCTAATCATAATACGCAGCTATGTGACTGAACGAAGAGTGGGCAAAAGTTCAGAGAGCTTATAAAAGATAGTTTCCTTCCATTGAAACAAGAAAACTGTGTGATAGAGGTCAACTGCTGACAAGTTGTTTTCTCTCCCTGTGCTCCCAGGTTTCTCTTGTCCACCTCCTAAAGACAGTGCGGTTGCTACGCCTCTTGCGTCTCCTTCAGAAGTTGGATCGTTACTCCCAGCACAGCACAATCGTTCTCACGCTTCTCATGTCCATGTTTGCCTTGCTTGCTCACTGGATGGCCTGCATTTGGTATGTCATAGGGAAAAGAGAGATGGAACAGAACAACCCCCTTACCTGGGACATAGGTAAGTTCTTCTTTCCACTGTATACATACACATATATATGTACACATGTGTGTATATATGCATATATATGTATGTAAATATATAAAAACACATGTATATGTCACTCAATATTTCCTTTTTTGTTTAATCTTATGCAATTATTTAGCGCTGTTTGTAGAGAAGAGGAAGAGGTTGGTGCTCTGAATTTCAGGTCAATCTGAAAAAGAGGGTTAAAATCAAAAGAAAATGGGAAAAGTAGAAAACTGATATTTTTAAGGGTGATTCAATGTTTGGGAAATTGAGGTTCTGAATACAAAAGGGCTCTATGGACTGTGCAGAAAAGTAGATGAGAAAGTTCATCTACTTTGCCAATTAGGCAAATTCTTGAACAGAGGCATTCCCTCGAGTGAGCTGATTATTCCTTACTATACATTGAAACGGATAGGCCCTGAAATGCCTTCAAGTTAAAAACTCCCTTCGGAAATATTGTCTAGCTGGTTTGCAGGCTCTTTTGCACAGCAGACAAGGTGTTTATCAGTGGAGAGATGGTTTTGGAATGCTTAATTTTGATTCAGTGTTTAGTTTCTACCCCCGCCTTCGTTCTGCGTTCATGGAGTGTTCCAGATTAACTCTTTAGATTTTAAGCTTCTCCTTTTTTGTTTAAGGTTTATTATTGCTTCTAAGGGTTGTACCCATGTATGATGGTACAATGGGGAAACACCATACCTTGTATAGGAGCCTGGCATCACCAAGTACTTGTACACTGTTGAAGTTGTGTTACCTGCTAGTGCAACAGCTGATGCTCCACATCTTCCAATGTGGGTCATTCTGACTTTACTTTAGAGGTGTATTTCTTTTGCTGTCTTTCTCAGGCGCCACATCAATATCAAGCATCCCTTTTTCTCCCTTTTCTTTCTGGTTCGTTGTGTTCTATCTTTTTAATTCTACTTGTATTTACCTTTAGCCTAAATCTATTATGCATTCACTGAAGCAGGAGAGGAAACAAGGCCAGCAATAAAATTAATTGGAAGGGGGAAGCCCTGCTAGTTTTCTTTGCTGCTAGATACTAAAGGCATGATTTAAAACTATATGAATAATTTAGAATATGTAAATTATCTGTGAGAGGAAAAGAATGCACATATCTCTTCATAAACAAGGAGTATCTAATGGCGAGACAGACTTCCCCAACAGAAAAAAATATTTCTTGGGGGAATGATGCAAACACCTGTGACTAAAGGCTCAATGACGTGCATTCAAGCTGCAGTATGCCCTATTCGTATCTCCTTTAATTTCTTTCTTCTCTCTTCACCCCATTACCGTCTATCCAAATATCATCTAATAACTGTAAGTCTGAAGGAAAAATTACAAGCATGTTACAGGTGCCTGACCTGAGATGAGGTGAGGATGCTGGGTGAGGAAGGGGAAAAGAAGAAAGGAAGTCCAATAAGTACATTTTGTCCATAGGTTACTGAAAGCTTTGTGGAGTCTTTTTATTCTTCTAGTTGGTTGTTTATTTCTCCTTCCCTTTGTAAACCAGGTCTGTGACCTGCTGCTGAACTCCTGATAGAGTGCCAACCTCTCAAAGAAAAGACTGCAGCTGTAGGGGAGAATATACAAAGAAAGCCCACTGTGCACAAATTGGTCAAATATTGCTAACAGAAAAACAAATCTAGATCATAATAATAATAAAAAAAAAAAAAAAGAAGAATGTCTCTGGCAGGAAGAAGCTATGAAGACACATTGTCACCTTATGTAGGCCACAAATGATAGCTGATTTCAAAGCATTCATTGTAGTCCCAATGATGAGGATGGGCTGCATCCTTGCTCCCCAGTGGGGCTGCTGACTGCGCTCCCCATGCAGCCTGACCCTCTCCTTTTTCCCTGAGCCAAGGCCACATTCAGGAAATTGTCCTCATATCCCCTAGGGCTCTTGGCATTTATTAGTACTAAAATATTAACTTTCACCCCTCAGTTTTGTCTTCTCTTGGGCAATGGTAGTAATAAGCAAATGTCCCAACAGCCTGATTAGAACAAATCCCAGTTTAACTGGAACAGAGCCACTTCGTGGAAGTCTCATCCCACATTGAAGAGTGGGGTATCTGGGTTACCGCGCACTGATCATCTTCTAGCAGGCTTCCTAGGCAGGAACTGCTCCTTAAAAGCCTCTCACCACTGGCTCATCTCAACGTGAGACCCGATGACCTTCCCTGGACAGCTGCAGGCAATGCACCTCCCCAGTGATGGGCCAAGGCACTTCTTGGTGGTATGTCCTCCTAGCCTTTAGACTCCTACCTGGCAAAAGGGCTTCACTGTTGAGCATACAGCCTGATTTTATTTCAGTTTTTTTCCAAAAGCGTGGTTTTGCATTCCTGTCTGGAAAGCTGTTCTGCCATCTTCATGGATAGTGTCTAAAATATTTAGATGCTATAAATGTATAATAAAAATTATACTGCAATGACTCCTACAAAGCTCCTACAGATATTAGTTCTGTATCTGACAGAATGGTTATTTCTAAGTTCTCTCTAGCACTAAGTTAAATATTTTATGGCTTTGAAGATTTGTTTGAGTTTTTTTGTTTGTTTGTTTGTTTGTTTTTTAAGGGAAACATTTTTAAAATGTTAAAGTATTAGAAACTGATTTTTTAAAAAAGAACTCATAAAACTCCAAATACCTGGCATGAAGCCACTACTTTGCAAAGACCATGTCAACGTTGATAAAATTTCTGTTTAAGCTTATGTCACATATATGAGCAGAAAAATAAGATTATGTAATTTCTTCAATCAGCGCAAATTCTGTTGCTCTCCACATGCAAACTACTTGTTGGTGAAACACTGAAGTCAAGTCTTGGCCCTCTGTGTGCTATGATCTTTGTTGCTGTGGTGATACACAGCTGATTATATGTAGCTAGCTTTTCTTTTCACCTTAAGAAAACTTCGAGTGACCAGTCTGCTACACCTCACAGCATCCATGTAGGTGATATATTGAGGGGCGAACAGTAGGTGTGATTTAGGGTATGAGTAAAATGAGATCTGGAAATCATAATAAATCACAAACAAATAATGCACACAGTAGAGATGTTGCCTGGGGTATAATAAAGGTAGTGTTACTGTAAGACACTGAGGATATTCTGTTCTCCTGTATGAAGGCCTTAAGTGGAAATTTTTGTGCCGTTTTGTGCATGTAAAAGGTTTCTCACTGCAGGCAAAGTAATAGAATATGATCCTTACTCTTGTATTTGCAGGTCTTAATTTTTAAACTTTTAATTTTATTACATTAATATCAAAACTGGATACTGAAGTTTCCATTAATAGGTCTTATACAAAGTTCATTCCAGGCATTAGGAGGTTTTCTAATTGTCAGCATTAAAAAATACAATGTAAAAAATATAATTCCTATACTTTTTTATTACAAGGAATGTGTGTCCCCCTTGGAAAGTATGCTTTTTATTCTTCGGTGTGTCTCAGGTGGTGTCTGCTTCAAAAATGGGTACCCTGGATATGGATGCTGCAATGCATACAACATCTGAAATAAAGGGACAGGTTTGTTGTAAGAAAGGAAAACCATGCCTGGAATAAAAAGATTTCTTTGCCTTTTATGTTTGCTTCTATTTTTGAGGGGAGAGGCAGAGGGAGAAAAAAGCTTTTAGCAACTTCCTTACTCCATTTAGTGCTTCCTCAGAAAGCCTGTGGCACAGATTTCAAGACGAAGATTTTTCTAACACTTAAAGCAAACATTTTGAAGCTGCAGTATTGTTAACGTAATACTTTGGACCTTGCTGTGCCATCAGATATGCACCATAGCCCAGA
This sequence comes from Fratercula arctica, assembly GCA_947846985.1. Taxonomy (NCBI): domain Eukaryota; kingdom Metazoa; phylum Chordata; class Aves; order Charadriiformes; family Alcidae; genus Fratercula; species Fratercula arctica. The sequence goes on from CANTUZ010000002.1 coordinate 40,828,934, forward strand.
TCTCACAACATTGACTTTAGTGGGAGTAGCATTTGCTTCTGTGTATCTATTTCTCTGGCTAATTTAAACAAATGAGGTGCTTAATTTGCATTTGGACTGGGGCAATGGGAGTGATAAAGTTCTCCCTGTGAAAATACCCAGAACCGAAAAGTGTATTTGCTTTGTTCTTGCTGGGCCTAATTATAAGCCTTTATTTCATTTTTTGTCCTTCTTTAGGCAACATTCTCATTGCAAATAATTTAAAAACTTGGTTACATTCATAAATTTAGCCATGTGGTTGCACAATGAGAAAGATGTAGTGTCTAGGAACATTATTCATGAACTGTCATGACGTGGTAGCCTTGGGACATATACCAGTGTAATATAATGTTAAAATCTAGATCTCTTGCTTAGCTCTAGTATTGCTATTTTAACTGATTACATGAGGTATTTGGAAGATATGCAGTATGGGCACTGTTTTCAGGTACTGGAAACCTTTACCTCGTCAAGTTCTTCCATCTCAGGAAACAGTTGTTCCATGTGCAGCAGCTTGACTCTAATGTCTGATGAAACCCTGACTCCTGGACTGGACATTCCCACCCGTCTGCTACGCTCCTTGTCCTGCTTTTCCCTTCTAGCTTTTACAAATCCCTGTCTGTTACATTCCACCTTGTTCTCTTCATTTCTTCTCCTTGGTGAAACAGATGTTTCTCTGAGACCTGGCATGATTTTCAGCAACCTGTAAAAATAAGATTAATTTTCTGTTAGCTGATATGGAGTAGAGGGTAGACTGTGTTGAGGTTCCTGGCTGATCCTACCACTCTAATTCCATTGACTTCAACATATTGGCTCTCATTTCTATAGGTTTAACTGATATCAGATTTAGGCATAGGTTCTTTATTTGCTGTCTGCTGGTTTGAATTAGTATATACCGAGCTATTCCCCTTCAAGTTCTTATCAAATATGAGAAATGACTTTTAGATCTGTCTCTATGGGAAACAGATAATATTGAAAATGTTTCCCGTTGCTAAAGGCATTCATTCTGTGGGAACCATATGAGCTGTTGAAATTCAGCCGTCTTGAGTGTAGTGAGAAGATTAGGAGAAGGCCAAGAGTCAGGATGCTGGTTCCCTTAGATAGTCTAAACTGTCAGTTATAATTTGTGTAATTGTCTTGAAAATAAAATCCTTCCTGTCCACCAGAAACTCAGCTGCAACTTTTTATTAGTCCATCCACAGTACCACTTACAACATTCTGACTACAGAGGAGTTGTTATCAAAGCAAAATTAAAAAAAAAAACCCAACACCCAAAACCAAAAAAAACCCCACCTGTGCTTTTATAGAAAATAAAGTATATGTGTTTACTTTGGGAGAAGCTTTGAAATCAGGTCTGTAAAGGTTATTCTTCGGTTATCTAAATCTTTATTTCAATGAAATACCTTTACTCTCATCTCAGGATTTTACTCATTTTCTATTAATTTTATAAATTACAGCACTTCTAAAAACCAGAACTCAATCATGACTGAACCACTGTACTTTCACGTACTCTGCAATAGAAAACTTCCCCCCCACACACTTTGTTTATCACACACTTGCAGCCAGAGCCTTTAAAGGGACTTAAATGCCTGGCTCCCAGTGGATGATGTACACCCTGAGTTAGGTCTCAGGGCAACGGGTGGCAGATTTAGGTGCAGAATGAGGTGCATAGCACCTGAGTGGAACCAGTAAAAATGCTGAAAATAGGGTTTTGCCATCAGGCTCTTTCACTCGAGGTTTATATGCCTCACACTGGGCTGCAGGGAAGTTATAATCCCTTTTCACAGGTACAGAAGGACATATATGCTTTATGTAATGGAATTTAACATAGAAATCCCTCAAGAAGCGTTGATCCAAATTGGTAAATCTAGCAGTGTTGAGTTTTCTGAAAGTTTACCTGTGTTTGCTCAGTGTTGCACCTCTGCTAGTGAGGATTGCCCCTTTCTGCAGCAGGTCATGCACTGCTCTGAGCCTGCACAAGCAGCTTGGGTTTGTCTCCATCTAGAGCACAGATGTGAAGTAGGTGAAAATTTCACCAGTAGGTTCTGGTGAAAAACAAAACAAAAGGCCACTGATATCTTTTGGTCACAGAAGGGGGGAGAGGCATTGTTACCAAATTTCACTTTTCTTCAGCATGGGATTCAGGCACTGGAACTTGTGTCTAAGGTACGGAAAATACAGGTACCTGCCAAATATCTTAAGAGAGCACCACATCCTGGTGTATGGGTTACTTCATTTGGCTTTCTTTCTGGGCAGCTCTCTTCCTTGAGTCCTGGTTGTTTTTTGCTTTGCCAAACTGATGTGATTTCCACAGAGGAATGGCCAATGCCTGAGTCTCTACACAGAGTCTCCAGTGTCCAGGTGAAGCTAGAGATGAAGGCTTGGACTCTCCAAGGCTGAGGAGAACAAGAGATCTTAAGTCTTTCACATTTCTTTTTACCAGTGAGGTGCTAGGTGAGATGACGATCCACATACTCTTTTGCAATTGAATTTGCTAGAGCTATACAGTGGTGGGTGAGAGAAGAAGAAGAGTTCACAACTACCTTCCCCATTGAGTCCTTCAGGGAATTTAGATGCAGGGGCAAGGTGGCTGAAGGATCCCCACTGCGTGTAGATAGGAGAGATGCTCTTAGTGTCTTAATCATGCAGAGATGGTGGTATCTCTGGCCTGATGCAGAAGTTGGCTGATACTGACCGTCCAAAATGTAGGTGTCTAATGTCTTAGATGAAAATTTTGTGTTACACTCTTGAGCTTGGGTTCCTAAACTCTGTCCAAGTCCTTTGTGGCTCCCTGGTAGCTTCAGCCTTATCAGAATTTCATAAGTCAGCATCAAGCTGGAATATTCATTAAGAGGGTCATCGCCCTGTAACCCCCTCGAGTTTCAACAGCTTGGGAAGTTTTCAGTGCTTGGAAGCCTTTTCCAAGCTTATGCTAGGAAACCTGAGGCAGCCTTTGTTAGTTTTCTTAAGGTCCTGAGATATTTTGCCAGGAATTCTGAAGGTGCAGATTTAAGCATATCCTTGACAAGGGATACATGTGGCATTGGTACATTTATTCAGGTTAAAACTTGGGCTGTCGTCTTTTCAGAAGAAAGACTGTTTTTAGATATGCGTATCTGCTACTTCTTCCTCAAATAATGTATGTTAGTGAGCTAACACAAGTTTCTGGTGTTCTTGGGCCCAGGAAAACCATGGAGGAAGTAATAATAGAAATCATATTGGAAAAATCAGCATCTTTACTCCCATTCTTGGTCAATATAATGTATAATTTGTTAAAAAAATAATCAGTTAACTCTTGACTCTTAGCATTTTCATGTTATATTAATCCTCATAATGTATTTAGAAGCAGGTAAATATTCATGTATCATGAAGTTTTTGCAAAGCAATTTAATGACTTAAATAGCTAGATGGGACAAAAGAGTTGGTATAAAAGTTGAGATAGAGGCTTGTTTTTTCTTTTTCTTTTTCTTTTTTTTTTTTTTATATATGAATTGTCTTAACTATTAATGGTGCCAGATCATTCCAGCTCTGTCTCTGTACAACACCTCCTTCTGTTAGAGAATTAATAAATTTGTTTCCGAATGTGATGTGAGCAGTTTTTACCAAATCCAAGCGTTCAAAAAAACAGAAAAAAAAAGTGAATAAAATATGAGATTTTAAAAATGTGTAATTGCTACTTTTGAACCCTCTGAGATTCCTATTTTCAACATATTCTTAGCAATATTGGTGACCAGGAACTTAATTTAAAAAAGCTATGAAAAGCTGAGATTTTGTGTGATCACAGATCTCCGGGTACTGGGGCAGTCAGGAAGATCGGCTAACAAAAGACATGGGGTGAAAATATAGTGCTCAGGAAAGATCACGTTTTGGACCGAGTTGATGTGTTTGGTGCGTGCAGGTACATGTACCTATTTCTGGATTCCAGACCTACCTTCTGGAGTTTGAGTCTCGACCCGTGACAAAAGAGCTTCTAGTAATTTCAACAAATGTTCAACTTATTAAGAGCTATTAAGAATGAACTACAGCTGGCGTCTTGGGAAAGACTGAAGCTGGCACCTGCCTTCATATTGCCAGGCTGGTGGCAAGGTTCAGCACTCCCAGCACTCCCTGATCCGTTTTGATCATGTCTGCCGGGGGTGGGAACAGCAGTTCAGTTTGTTTTGTTGCATTCATAGAATTAAGTGGATCCTTTTCACTGCCAGAGAGAGTACTTGTAAATTTCCAAGGCTCTTGGCCAAGAAATCTGTATATTGGTCTATAAAATATTGGTCTAGTTTCACCCCTCCGAACACACACATCCATCAGGTCAGAATTGGCATGTGTAGATTTATGAGTCCATGCAGGGGAGGAAACAGCTTCATGCTGACTAAATTGCACAGGACATCATTCACTTGCCGTGATTGGTTGTTCATTTCAGCCTGTCATCTCTGTACCTGAATGTTTGATTTTAATCTCTCTTTCAGTCTGCTTGGTTATGTTTTTGATTATTGGTATTCTTAATTTTTTTGCCATTGGTAATAACAGAACCTGTTACTTTGGAACGATGGTCCTTTCTGTTTTTTAAGAGGCAACTTTAAGAAAAAGTATTTTAAAAATATAGTTGTGTCATGTATTAGTGCTGACATCTTCAATTTAGTAAAATGAATTACAATGCTCTGTTGGCCTGGGATATCTGTATTGAAGGTCCATTGTTGCGTGGAATATACATACCTGTATACTTCCCTGTTTATTTTGTATGTCGAGGCAGTGGGGATGAAAATTCACTTCTAATTAGTATATTAAGGAAATGGTTGATGGTTACCACTCTTGTGAAGTATTTTGGGGCATCGGTATCTAAGAGATTCAGCCAACCAGTTTCCATTATTTCTTGCAGGACTTACATGAAATAATTAGCCCCTGGACTGTCATACACAAATAATAAAAAGGAATAAGCTAGACAACCAAAACAAGATGATTACTTTGAAGCTATGAAACTTTTTAAAGCACTCATCTCACAAATAATTACAAACAGCCCTTAATGTTGTACATCCTTTGAAAAAGACAAGAACATACCACAGTACTGAAGAATTTCACACTGATGATGTATTGTAAGGCACTTGAAACAGAAATTTTAAACCCTGGGAGAATATCTTACGCTAGAAGGCTTTTAAATACTTGCAGTGTTTTTTGAACCCTTTTGAGTTTTACTGCTTAGTAAAAGTAATGCTTTTATTTTACGGACAATGTGTACATTTTCCATGAATGATTGTTTCAGGTTCAAAATTTCTAGTCTTGTAAGAACTAAAATAGATAAGTTCATTAAAATCATAAGTTCATTAAAATTTCAGACCTGTGTATACCAGACCTTGACAGGATTTAAAATATAAATTTAAATTTTAAAATATCTGTAGAAATTAATTGTGTGGAAATAATTCAATTTTGCATTTGAAAACCTAAAATACTATTTTTGTGATGGAGCTGTGCCAAATCAAAATGTCGTTGGCTGAACTGAACTGAAACTTTTCCTTTGCATTTAGTTTAACATTAATTTGTATTTCAGCTACTTCGGGCCATACTAGTTTTTATTCTGCCATTCTTCCATGCTGTTCTTTTCTACAGGCTCAGTTCCTTGATTAAACTATATTTTCCTTTATGTACCATACTTTGCCTTCTGATTGAACCATTTTAGCAATCACAAAATGCCCCAGGACTGAGATACCCCATTGGATTTGCAGCCCAGAAAAAACAGGGATAAAAGTACCTTATTAAAGGGAGTGTGAGGTTTTTATGTAGTCATTAATACATTTCCAAGATTTCGTACCTAGGTCAAAAATTTTAGACAATTTTTAAGTGAAAAGTAAAAATCTGGTGTATGGATGAAGCCCCTGAGGTTTGACAAAGTTGAAAGTGTCCTGCTGCGTCTAACTGCAGATTACCTTCATGTTGTTCATTAATTCCACAAAACAGTTTTTATCTCAGTGGAAAAGCTGTATCTGGACCAATTTCTGCAGCCATAATAGAAATTCTCAGCGCCACACGTAGGGGGAAAATCTGCTTAGTATAAACCCCACAGGAGGGAATAGTCCCAAGACGTAAAATAACACCATGATCTTTCCACATGGCTTCTGTAATGGGAATGCCATAGAGTATAACTTATTGAAAGTTGCAAATAATGTGCATAAAAGCCTTGCTCAGTCAATTAGAAATTACATCAGAGTCTTTAAGCTTTAACTGCTGTACTTTGAATCAAAGAAATGTTGGCTGGAGAGAACTTCTGGGGTTTATTTAGTCCAGCCAGGTAGCTGAAACAGGATAATCACCATCACTAAACCAGGTCAGACGCAGCTTGCTCCATCCAAGCCCTGACAACTAGCAAGGCTGGAGAGGCCTTCATCTCTTTGGGTAGCTTGTTCTAGGGTTACACTACCCTCCTTGGAGAGCTTTGTACCAGTTTGCTAAAACATTAATGTCTATTGCACATTGGTGTAGTAGGATGCTTTGTTAGGATTTCTCAGAAATTTCTACGTTTTCTTTCAAAAGCTTTCAAAGCTCATGGCTTGGCTGTTCAAATTACAACGTCTCAATCCAGTTTAAACCCACAAAACCTTTGCTATATATTTTGAAGTCTTTTCAGCAGCTGCTTCAATATTTGATCGTACTGCCTCTTTCAGCCACATCACACAGGTAGAGATCCTAGGGTGTTAGAATGCCATATTGCATTCCATAGACATCCCATAATGACGAAAATTGCTTTTCTTTTCTTCTAAAGTGCAAGCATGCCTTACATTTTTAATCTAGAAACCTCCTTTGTATATATTCCTATTTTCTATTTATCCTTTTTCCTGCCCTTTAACTGAGCAGGTGCTTGATAAAAGAAGGGTTTTCCTGCTACCAGAGTAGAAAATCATTTCCCTATAAAAATGAAGAAATTATTCAAGACTCTTCTCTTGCCAGACTTTCTTCCATTTTCACATAGCTTGGAAAATATTTGTGTTTCTTTTGTACTTTCAAGTGCTTAAAACTAACTAGTAACTACTTTTAGCAAATGAAACAGATGTGTTGTGAGAGTATGTCATGGCATTCTACAGTCTGTAAAGTTTTACACAAGCCAGATTCTGTAAAACTAATTACACCTAGTTATTCCAAATAATTTTTCATTGTCAGATCTAAGATAGCTATAGATAAAAATGCTAATGCTTAGGATTTCCTTATGTCATACACTTCGTAAAGACCTGTCAGATCTGCAGACAGTATTATTTCAGTAGTGCTGTAATTCACACAAACTTTAAACACATAGTGTGCTCTCCCATTAAGACACGGGCTTTCTTCTTTATTTTTTATTCCTTTTTTACATCAGGTCTCCATTACATTGCAAATTCTTGTTTTGCTATTATGTTAAGATACCATCTGGAATAAAATATCCCCTGTTGTTGATTTTCCCCTCACAAAAGCCAAATATCAACTTCCTTGATTCAAATGACACATTAAAAAAAAAAAAAAAAAAGATTAAAAAATGTTACTTAGGCTGTAGGTTCAAGGATTAGAAAATAAAGGCAAGGCAAGAGCAAATAAAGTGTTAATACTGTTTATCATATGGCTGCCTGACTGGGGCAGGGTCCTGGGCCAGAAAGTAACACGGTGGCTCCTGAGGTAAGAACGCAGAGATGATATTGCAAAATCTATGGAGCAAGCAAGGAGAGGATTGTAGGGAGGGTTATCATACTTAGCTGTTATCTAACTAGCATGGACGCTATTACTGTAGAAGACCAGGAGAAATGGATGTCACGTAGACTGCAAGAGTCTACACTGACCCGAACTGAACTCCATCCTGTCATATCGTCCCCTGTGTGATTACACAGCCCAGGCAGGCGAAAACTGGCAAGGTTTTGTTGCAATTCCGCAATTACTCTTTCATTTGTAGTTAGACCTACTAAAGGAAATAATAGCTTCTGTGCTGAGGCATCTGCCCCTGATTTAGCAATTTGGGAAGCTGCATTTGAACGGGTAGGAGCTGCTGAAAATAGTCTTGGACACTGGAGTGGGGGAGACGGCGGGAGAGGGGAAGGCATCGACCCTCAGGGACCACTGTTGGCATTACTCAGCTTTGAGAAGCAGAGAAGACTCTTGCAGAGGAGTCCAAAAGTAAACAGCCCCACTCTCGCAGATCACGGGCGGTTAAACAGGCAGTATGAAAATACATGAAGCATATTTTACCGCTTTTATTAAAAATAGAGTCCTCGTGATATCTTGCTGTTGCAAATAGTACCTTCTTTTACAGAGATTTTAAGGTATTGATTACCACTGTCATTGCCCCCAGGAGAATCTATTTGCAGATTTAGAGTCAAGACTGTAAATATACTCACTGTTAGGACTGAGAATATTGCCATGTAAGTAAAGTACTGAAAGACTTTCAGCACGAGTTTCTCTGATGGTGAAACCTGAGGAGATGAGAACATCAGGGATCAGGGTGGATGGCACATTGCATACATACGGACCCAAAGTTTTGCTAGCAACCTCAAAACTGACATTCTTCAAGGTTTGGTTTTGTGGAAAATTTTGCATATTTTGATAATAAAGGTTTCATTTTAATGTGATCTGTATTGCTTATGGAGGAGGGCACTGAATTCTTAAAAAAGACAGGAAGGTATCGCATGTAGTAGCTCAAACCCTTTTTGTCATGATTTGGACTTCAAACACATAGAACTGCAAAGCAGGTTTGTAACACTTCAGCCAACAGCACTAAAAAGAGTCATTACCATTAATTTTATTGCAACAGCACCTGGGATCATGATTATGGGTCAAGACCCTCTTGTCTCCATTGCTGAATTAACACAGGATAAAAAGGCTGCTCTTGCCCAAAAGGGGATTACAGTCTAAATATAAGATAAGAAAGGCTCTAACAGATGGGTACAGACTGTTGGAGCACAGGGAAGCAAAGATAGACGTGCGCTTTGCACTGAATGGACTAGAAGCACTAACATTTCTAATTCCAAGCTTAGCTGCAAGGCATTTGATAGCCTGGAAAAGGACAGTAACAGCCAGTTTGCCCAGGGAGCAGTAAGGTTAAATGCTGAGACTCTTTGTGAAGTGACAGTGTGACCATCTCCTTGAAGGAGATGATTTGCAAATGATTGATATATTTCTAATTATATATTTGCAGTTTTATTTCTTAAATTAGCTATATGTTTAGACTTGCATGTTTTATCTGTAATCTAAAAATTATATGAACATTATAAGATATTACAAAAAAGCAGTTAATTTACTTATGTTATTAACTTCTCTTGGATTAAGAACCCTAAAAAAATCTTACCTTTTTTGGGGAGGAGGGGAAAACCCAGGAAAATAAAATTTAAAAAATGTTAGAAAGCATTTGTCTTCACTATAAATAAATTAATGACAATAGAGCTGTTTATAAACTCTTCCTAGTAAAAATAAAAAGTTTAATTAAAATAATTAGCTATATATAGTACTTTGTATGTATTGACTGCCACAGTCATGGGAAGTTGATATTGAAAATATCACTATCTATTTCTTTCAATGAAGTGGGGAAGACAAAAAAACCTGCTGACTTGCCAAAGCAAGAAGGATTTAAATCTTCCACATATCCAAATATAGCCATCTGACAAATGACTGTTCAGAAGAGCTGTACATGTTTACCACAGAGAAGAAGAGTTTCCAGTACATTTCTTTTCTAAATTTACTTAGTCTTTGATAAATGAGACCTAGTTCTGCAGGAATGCAGGTGCACTTACCATGTACACTGGAGCATCTATGCAACAGTAAGTATAAATGTTGAGCAAATTATCATAAAATATCAAGAGGAGTATGTTCCTTGCAGATCTGCTGAGTTGGCTCTGAAAACTCTTATACATAACTCTTATATGTAATATAGTCACATCTCTACCTTGGAATAAGCATCTCTACTGTAAGGGAAACCTTTATTGTGTTGTACTATGAGACTATTGCAAAGGTATATTGGAGGCTTCCTCATCAAAATGAACAAAAGAGCTGTGCAGCTTTATGATTTGTTTTGACATCTACAGAATAACAGTTGCACGTCCCAGACATGCAATCTGCAGCCTTATGGGGCAGCAGGGTAGTAACGCAGCGTAGGGGTGAGAGGGACAACCCACCCAAAGCCTGCCCAGTCAGCCTGCATGGCTGGCCCACCAAACGGGACAAGCTCAGCCATCCAGTTCCCATTCCACATGGCAAACAGTCCTGGAGGAAAAGTTCTCCAGTAACAACCACTATGGTCATGCAGAACACCAGCTAGCTTTTTGGAGACTGTCTTGGAGCTCCACTCAAAGGGACATGTCCCCTCCCATACCATTGCCTTCTTTCCTCTCTCACCAGAATATACTGTAGTTGTAGACATAAGATAACTTTGCTGGAAAGAGAGGGGTTTTTTGCCACATGGTGAAGGAGAAATATAAGTGGCTAATTCACATGAACTATCCACCATCTTAAGAAATATTTGGGGCTCTGACTGGAACCGTGTCTGGGCTGGTCCTCGGGGATTTGTCCAGCCCAATAAAAGAAAAAGAGCAAAACCTTATTTTGCAGACAAAAGAAGATAGGACTTCATCTAGAAACGTTAATGTTTAATGCATGAACATGGTTAGGTTCTGGCTAGAAACTGGGGCTTGAAATGGGTGAAGCTGGTGGCAATTCATGTGTGCTGTGTTTTGTGGAGTTGTGCAGCATTTTGCATTAGATGGAAGAGCTGCAGGACTCCACCCTGTTCTTACTTTTCACTAACCAAAGATTTTTTAAAAGATATCTTCCCAACGTTGTTTTCTAATAAAATGCAGCATTACAAGTATTTCATATCTGGCCTATTGCTCTACCACTTACATGAACATGCTCAGGAGTGATCAATCAGAGAGACTTGGGAAATCGCATTATAATCCATGCACCTATAGTGCCTTCACTGGGGTGGATTACAAGCTTCGCATGGGATAAAAAGTATCTCTCCTTGCACTTATGGCCTTCCAAAATGAATATATAAATTATTTAACAGACCACACCTTGCCGATGACAAGAAATTAAATGCTCCCCGCAAAGGAATTGTGTCATTATCTCCAAGGGGGCATCAATTTTACCATGAGAATTCAGAAATTTTACTTTCTTATTCTAAGCAGTGATACTTGCAATTTAGAGTTGAGTTTTGTCAGATAATTAAAGCTTAATTTTCATGTTTTCAGCATTTCTGTGGGCTCAGCTGTGTTTTTGTTGTTATCAGCAACATTACAATTAGATCTTAGATTTTTTCTTTTTTTTTTTTTTTAATTCCTTGATTGAGCACCTCTTCTTCCTGAAACTACTTAGTTCATTGAATATTTATTGCACCATGAAAACTTCATTTTCAGTGAGCACAATGGGTCAATATCTTGTTACGACTTTGTCGAGTTACATGAGTTGAAGCTCTACAAAATGTAATTATATTTGTGATAGCTTCTATGTATATATTCAATTAGAAATACAACAGCCAATTTATTTACAAAGGGTATTAGTCAGCCTTACAAAAGAATTACATAGGATGTTACCTTTCAAATTGAATTAATTTTTGGAAGACCTGGCAAAGGTTAAGCTTGTATCTAAAAATGCTCTAACCAAAGAGAATATGCATTTAGTTTAGAAAACTCCATGGGTTTTAAAAGTCTTTAAAACATCTGTCACACTGTATATCTCTAGATGGTTACAAACTTTCTCTAAGGATCTAGGGAAAGGTGCAGTTTCTTCTATATCAGTGTCTAAAAAGAACACCAGTCAATGTATCTGCAGAGGGTTCTCCATCATTTAAGGCAGGCATTCAAAACGAATGAAATACGAAAGTAACGATCTCACCTAGGTGCCTTTGACTACAGAGGCTGGTGTATATTGAGTGTGCAAGCCTCACGGAGCAGTGGGGCATACACGGACCTTCAATTTTTATCTTTGTTTTTCTTTTCTGACTGCACTATGTCCAAATTCAGACTTTCTCTGGTTGATGCTACAGATGCTTGAAAATCAGTGGTAGAATTCCCAAAGTCTAGCAGAGGGTTACAATTTCATCTGACATTTTTTTTATTTGATCCATAATAACTAGAAATCAGCTAGATGCAAAGATATGGCCCAGATCTCAGCATTATTAGAAGCATGTTTGTGCCTTGGATTTTGGCTCATGCCCATCTCTTACTTCATTTGCTAATTTGGGAAGAGGTGTAATATAAATTCTATCGAGTTTCTCTGCAATGGAAGTCAAATGGCATTTTAGTTGAATCTATCCATTCCTTGTGTCCATTTCTAGTATGACAGTGACCCTAAAATTTGCTACTCATGAATCTTCACATATAATTTTGGAGAAAAGATGTCCCATCGATGTATGTTTCTGAGAAGGGCATGGTTTTGAAACTCTCAACTATTTTTCTTCTCATTTTAAAATATTATATTTCTTGTCACTGACATTGTTTGCAAGTTCCCCAAAATATGCTGTTAACTATTTCACGTGGAGGTTTAAATTATATATATAGCATTTACATGAATGAAGGCTTTAGTTTTGTTTATGCATTAGGCTGTAAAGAGATGAACATCTCAGATCTGAAGCATGAAATCGTCTTATAAAATTTGTTCTCACCCCTCTAAAGATTTTATCTACTTAATAGAAAGAGGCATAGAGTACTTGATAAGAAAAGGGGTAATTTTTTTCATCTTTGATTACTTATTACAGGGATTTTTTTGTGGTGTTTATAGTCTATAATGTGGGCATTCATCAAGAAAAAGTGTATAAACTTTTATATATATCTGTAGAAAATGTTCTGTAATTTCCATCATGGTAATATCCACATGCCTCACTTCTGTTGTCACTTAAAAGTCCACTGAGCCCAGAGGTTAAGTATAATCTGCTTCTACAAGGTTAACATAGTTAACTCTTCATTATCTGGATAAACTGGTGCAATAAATGCACCAGAATGGTGCCAAGAATTATGACCCACCCAAAGAAAAATGTGGGGAAATATTAAAACAGGCATAAATTAGATTTTAAAATATACCGTTAGTGTGTCAGAAAGGAAAGAGAAAGGTGATGCTGTGAACTGTGGAGGGCGAATACCTCTGCCATGCATTGATCTGAAGCACTGATCTCCATACTTGCTGCATGCATGGCAGTTCCCAGGCAGCCCCGCTGGTGCCTGGGCTCTGGTCCCGGGGTCACAGAGGGCAGCCTTAAGTGGCTTTGCGCGCCCCTACCACAAGGACTCCAGTCACAGGCAGTTGAGACAAAACTGTGTTTCATATAGACCGAGTTAAATCTATCTCTTTTCTATGTCACGTAAGGAATTTCCCTCCACAAAATTCGACTATGTGGATTTGACTGCAGCAGATATTCCTTTAATTCTGTCACACTGTCAGTCTCATTCATACCCATGTTATGTCTCTTTCTAGTTTAAGAAAAAAATTATATAAATAAATCCATCATAATAAAGAATGTACTCCATTAAGGACTGTATTTCACAATGCAAAAACAAGAAACCACATGTTTAGAATAAATTATTTTGGGAATGGCTTTAATATTTTTAAGCAGAGTTTCAGTGCTTGAGCCAAATGTTAACATCTTTCCTTTATCATATTTGTTTTCTGTCTCATTTTGGATGTCTACTGTTTACAGGAAAGTGTGCTAGCAAAATAAAGACCATGGGGAGCAGATTAATGCTAATGGTTCCTCATTGTCATGCAGCCATTATGCTTGTGTCTGTTGTACTAATATTGAAGCCTTTCTAGTCTAAATTTCATGCACTGCCGCTCAACTTTTACTTATTTTGAATGCCAGATAATTCTCTTCTTCAAATATAGTCTCTAGGCCAGAGCTGTTCCTTTCTAGCCTGTGCTTGTTGACACGTTATATAGATGCACCTCAGGTTTCCTCTTACACGTGTAACAATTATTTATTCTCTTCATTTTGAAAGGAGCATAAACTCATGTGCTGTATTTTACTGTTGTGCAATTATGCCATTTGGACACACATGATGGAGATGCATTTTCACACTCCTAGAACCTGCAGCTGTGGGACACCTTCGGGGTTGGGGGGTTTTCTATTTTTAGTACATATTTTTTTTCTAATCTGCATGAAAGAAAAGCCTGATTCGTGCTTTATTTGTGACCTGGTGCAATAAGGCCTGCCATGTTTACAGTCATCCAAAAGCAGTGGTTAAAAGTATGATTGCTCCTGTCGTCTCTGGAGGTCTTTAATCCTTAAACCATCTGCTCTGGTACCTGGGAGCCTCTCCTAACATGACAGGCAAAATTCCATCGTAGATCAAACCTATAAACAAATGATCAAGTTTTGTAACCAGTGAAAGGGTAACAGTGATGTTCCATGGGATTAAGTGGTAGGAATGGTGCTGTTTAGTGTCCAGGGAAAAATGCAAATGTTTTAGCAGGAAAAAATTGCAGATGTCAAAACCATTTTGACTAGACAGGCATTAAAAAGGCTTTGAGGATCCTGAGAAGAACTTGAATACTTTAAATGAGTAATCACCATGAGAACAGAGGCAATGATCATTCAATAATGCAGAGGCATGCACACTAGAAGTAGTAAAACAATTTGGTCTTGTTACATACCTCTAAATTTTGAATGCATTGTATCAGCCAAAAACAACTAGAGAGTAACTGTGAAAAATCCTTTGGAAGCAATCTTAAAAGCAAAACTAGTCTTTTAATGTCTAATGAATGATAATTAGGGTTTGATAAGGTAGAGTATATTCATTATACTGTTATATAAAATGATGGCATCATTTCATTTAAAACACAATATTAGTTCTTGTCTCCCCTCCTCAAACGATCTTTAGCTATGCCATGAAGAAGCGCGTTCTGAAGACGTGACATGGACAGTTGATGGAAGTGATTTGGACATGTAAAATCTACCTCACAGAGACTGTAATCACAAGTGCTTTTACGTAAAAAGAAAGGAATTCACTTGTTCTATCTTAGCAACTGTCTTCCCCTAAGCTTTATTTTTTGAAGGTTAATATTTCAAGGAGTAGAGATATAGGCTAAAATCTTGGCTTCACAGTGGGATCTTTGCAACAGTTTTCACCCGTTTAAAACTGGAATACGAGATGATCTTTTGCAGAGTCGAGTGTACAGCTATGTAATGAAGGGATGGTGTGATTTCCCATGCAAACATATAGCTCCTCGCTGCCTGACTCTAGATCTGAAATGAGAAGCTATCAGCAGTGACCAGGGACTGCTTGCAGTGGGAGCTCTCAGGCCACATGGTGATTTTCATTTAAAAATGCATTCCAGCGATACAGGATCTAATTTCTCTTGTATAGTTTTTATCTTTTCCTTAATGACCCTAAACTGTTCACTGCAACACACATTTGCAGGCATAAAAAATACAGACTTCTATGTTAAAAGTTATAATCTACTTATATCAGAAGGCTGTATGTGCTTCAGTTCAGGACATTTTTTATTATTATTTTTCAGTTTGGTGACTTATTTATACTTTTTGTGTTTTGCTCTCCAGTATTTCTACGTTTTGTTTGGTTTTGGATGGTTTTGTATTGCCTACTATTTCATCAGGTACAATTCTAGGTTTTTCAGGGGTATAAAGAACATGCGCCATCTAATAAAGCCACTGCCATCTTTTGTGTTTGCATTTAGAGCTCCAGAGTTTTTCAGTTGAGCCAGAAAAACAGAACTCAGCCTGAAACATAGCCCTTAAAGATAACCCACATTTGACAGTGTCCTTTAGTTTACCCCAGCATTACTCATTGCATATTCTCTTTCCTTGTTATCAGCATAATATTGCTTACTCTCTTTCCTCACTAGTGTGAAAATAAGGTTCAAATACTGTTTAAATACAGAAAGGTGACAATGAGGGGATGGACAGGCTTTTCTACCTTCGCATTACCCCTAGGAATACTTAAAGTCCCTGCATTTGTTATGGAACCACAGCTGAGAGAAGGTGGGCCTTTGTGTCACCCTTTCTCTTCTAATATCATCACCACTGGTCTATTGGGGAACCATTCCTGCATTCAGGGATGTTCTAAGAGATTCTCCTCATCCATACCTCTTTGGACTTCCAGTCACAGTAGTCCAGAATAGCCCAGAGAATTTGGGTCTACTTTTTAACTGGAAACAATGTCTCTCTGTTTTATAGAATTAATGCTGTAGGTAATCAATGCACTAGAAAATGCAACTGTTTTCTAAGTTGTTGAAGTGTCAGACAGGATGTTGTTATGTTAAGTGTCTGGCATATAAGGAAAATCTAAGTAGTAGTATTGAATGAATTTGCAAATTATAGGGAGTGACGTACCTGCTCAATGCAGTGCAAGCACCAAACTGAGGGAAGACTTGAGTTCCTGGATGTCCAGTAAATGAGGTAAATGAGATAATGTGTTTTACATCTAATTAACCATCTATGGATGCTTAAATGCTTGTTTATGTTTCTGCTGGTACGTGAGCACTTCCCAGATACAGGTAAATGAAACTCAATAGAGATTATTCCAGCAATTTTCAAAGTAGCCTAATGGAGCTGGTTATCCAGTTCCTACTGACTTTTCCAATGGGACTTGATTACTTAAGTGCTCTTTTTCCCTTTGAAAAATCTTCCTCTTAATTATACTAATTGGTGCTTAAAAATGTTTTCAAAGTCACAGAGCTATATCTAGATAATGCTAATTCAGAACCAGACAAGATTCATGCCAAATTCTAGGAAGCTCCCTCTGACTGCAAGGTATGTTTCTTTTTCTCTTCTTCCCTGAGGGCAGAAATTAACTCGCAAGTTTGCCAGAGAATCTGCTGAGAGCTGCTACCTGCAGGAACCAAAAAAAGTAAAAGGCATCAGTCATTCTTGCTATCTCACAGCTATTTTCATTGGCTAATAAAAGTGTTTACAGCCAACAGTATCTTATCTCTATCCCCAAATGGAAAAAAATGTACAGCTATCAACAAAAATCTGAGACGTATAGTTGATCTGGAAGACCTTGCAACATTTTATATACTTTGACTGAAACCTCATCCTAAATAATTTCTTCAAAAGGTCCTGATTAGGATCATCTCTAACAGCCAAAATAGAAATGAGAAGCTGTAAACATGCCCTTATCTACAAATCAGAGGAATATATTTATTGGGTTTTCGCTTTCAGTTATACATTTTCTGTTCCAAATCTCATGGTCCATCTCCAAAGAAAGTTACTTAATAGTTTTTCTTTACATAGTGGTCATTTTTTTAGCAATTGTTAACAATTACTAATAATTGCTAACTGTTACTGTTGTAGCTCAGTGATAAGCCATTCATCTTACTGATCAAGATCATTTGTCTGACCCTCGGTTATGCCACAGAACTGGGCACAGAGTGCTGAACTCATCTCAGATACTGGTGTCCTGGTCAGAAGGGCTTGTTAGCAACTGTAAAATGTTAATATTGTATTTGGTACTTTGATAGTAGAGTATTAGAAATATTGTAGAGACTTCTCCTGTTTGATGCAATGTAGGCATTTACTTTCATACCTTACCTCTGCTAGCAGCAATGCATCCTTTAGGAATAATGATGTTTCAGTAGGGTTGGGTTTTTTCCTTGATAACCTTGAGCATAAAATGTGCTGTAAAGGAGAAATGAGTTTACAAATATCTATCAGTTAAAGAATAGAGTCATCTACCTTTTGTGGCTAGCAATGAAAATGTATTTGTCAGAAAGTGAGTCCGGTAATGTTTCGTATAAAGTTATAATAGGTAAACTCTTTTTTTCTTTTTTTTTTTTTTTTTTTTTCTGTTTGATAGCTGAACTGAGGTGGAGAAACTTGCAATCAGGTGCAATATGACAACCAGGAACAACAATTGTGAAATTCATTCAGATAACAAAAGGCAGAAAAATGGGAATATGGAGGCCAAGAATCAGTGGCTTTTAGAATACTCCCAGGAAAGAGATTTTCTCCTAAGAGGCATTATTTCAGTATTCACCCATCAGTTACATTTATTTAAAATAACTTATTTAATTTGTTTCAGTTTTGCCATTCTTCAAATGCACTAGAATACTTTCAAAACCTGAGACTTGAGTATAAAATAGCCTCATGTGATTAATGCTTTCTATCAAGGCAAAATCAAAGACATTTTTATATGCTTTCTTGTCTGTTGGCAAGGTAACCAGCCCACCCAGTACTGTCATCCCATGAAAATGCAGAGCGCTTTCATTGGCGCTTTGGATTACATTCACTGGCCTGCATAAAGTGGGTCGGCAGGGTCATGGCTAGACCTTGCGCTATCATCACCCAGCCCTTCTGGCTTAGCTTCCTCTGTAGGAGAGCACGCAAGAGAGTATGGAGCTGCGGATGGCAGCAGCCATGGCTCAACAAGTTTGCTGTAGGTGGTAAATTCTTGCAGACTTTTCCCCCAACTGAATTGGAAGTGCTGGGACAGATATTTTAAATCTGCCCCCTACTTTTGCAGATATTCTGTACAAGGGGATTTTTCCTAGTTCATATTTGGATTCATTCAAAATGAAGAAATGGATGCTGATTGAAGTGGAGAGAGAATAAGCTTCAGGAGGTGATTCAGTCTGCCAGGTCTCAGTTTACAACAGGAGGACCTCCAACCAATTTTTCTAAAATAGAATTCTGCCTGCCAGAAATATTATGTTTTGCTGGTTCTCCCTGAATTCTCCCAAGCAAACTGCCTAACAGGCAAAATTGGGCACAAAAATTGATTTTTAACTTTTCTTGCCCCATCTTGATTTTTGTGAAGCATTATGTTTATGCAATTTATTCAGGTTGGTTGTTTTCCTTTTACAAAAGAGGAACTGCATCCTGGTTTGTTGCTTTGGAGTTTTCTTGTTGGTTTCTTGTTGGTGTTTAAATAGCTATGAGGCAGTAGCCAGTTCTACTTTCTCTAACACACATGGACTCATTTAGCAAAATTAAAGGAAAGATTAAATGAACAATTTAGAAAATACTTACTGAAGCATCTTTTGAAAATTAATTCTGGTTTGTAAGTTATGTTGTTTGAATCTTTTCTACTGTAAAAAGAAACATGTAAAAAGCTCTAAATATTTAATTATTATTATAACAATTTAGTCTTAGAATCCCAAAAAGCTTTCCAAGCATTAATTAATGGAAGGAATCAAATCAATGTTGCATTCTTGCTGCAGTGTGATGACTTTTTTCTTTTCAGTGCCTTAGTGGATTTTGTGAATTACCTAATTAGACCTGTAATATGCAATTCAAAAACACTTGATTTCCATACAGAAATACAGTTATCATAAATAATAGTGCATAAAAAAATACTCCAGAGATACAATACTCAACGTGCTGTATAAATTCCTACAGTTTAATGTTCTTTTTATTCTTGAAATTGTGTGAATAATGCAGTGTCATCTAAGTAATTTCTTTTGGAATTATTTTGGTTTACAGAATATGTAGTTTTCATGGTGTCAGTATTCCTTAATAGTTCTTTTTATGCTTTGTTTTTCAGGTTGGCTTCATGAGCTAGGAAAACGTATTGAGTCTCCTTACTATGAGAATAATACACTAGGAGGCCCATCGATCAGAAGTGCCTATATAGCTGCCCTATATTTCACCCTCAGCAGCCTCACCAGTGTCGGGTTTGGAAATGTTTCAGCCAATACCGATGCTGAAAAGATCTTCTCCATTTGCACAATGCTGATTGGGGGTAGGTACAAATGCTAAGCATCATGTAAAACATTTTGAGGGGGTAGGGACAAGTAAAATAAGAGCTGAAATCTTGCTAAGTTTCTTGAAAAAAAAAAAAACCCCAAAACAAACCAACAAGTTTAATTTTAAATGGTAAAAGAAGGAAATAACTTTGTTGGGTTTACACTAGATAAACTCTCTTAAGCTGACGTACTTCTAACCTGTTGATCATTTATGGTGACAAAACACAGTTGTCACCCAGTAAAATGTAAACTCAAATTATTGTCAGTGTGTGACCCAGCCACGTGCCAGGGGAGCATTTTTGGTTAAGTGCCAGGCACTTTTTGGGTCAGCCAAGTAATAGGTGCACGTTCAGCTCCAGTTCAGTCCCCACAGCATCCCTGGGGATGACGGCGAGGGGAGCTGGCCAGCCCAGTGGTGTATCTGTCTGTGAACTGGTGCGTAGCCACATCTGAAAGCCCAGACCAGAGACAAGGCAAAGGAGACAGAACAGAGCCAGGAGGACTGTTTGGTGAGACGTATGTGACTCTCTAATAAACAAAAAGCAATTTCATTATCACTAAGTAAATTTAACCACATCACTGCTTCAGATTGGAATCAAAATGCAATGTTTTGGTCATATTTGGAGCTTTTAGTAGTATTTTTATTTATGTTAATTACCTAGTCATACTGTTGGGGAAAGCCATCTGCTCATTTATGGTCACCTCCTTTCTGCTGAGGCACCTGGGCACAACCAGTGTGCTGGTGGCACCTGCAGAGCTTGGTAATCCCAGGCCAGTTGAGAAACTACCTGCAACTCTCTCTTTACCTTCATCTTCCTCCTCCCAAAATTTATCTGTGCTATTTCATAGTGTGTACATCATCCAACTCAAAGATATCACAGTGGGTGTGAAGGGTAAAAGCAAATAACTCCTAGAGTACTACCCCCCTCATTTTTTTTTCTGCTTGCCTAATTGTTCTGGAAATACTAGTAGGTATTTCTCCAGGGCTAGTCCGTAAGGCACTGATTGTCAGCTTTGCAGCATAAATTTTCCTGGGCAAAAATAAATTGGCAACTTGACACTTGAAAGCCAGGGAGCACGATGAATGACCCACAAACTATATACTTGCAGCACCAAGTGGTATAAAAAGTGCTCAATGAGTTATTGTCAGTTTTCCCAGTCTTGAAAATGAGTGGCAGTAATATAATGACTCATCCAAGAATGAGATCATTATGATTTTGACAATGTCACAGAAACACAAGCAGCTCATTAATGGCTTTTGCTGCTAGAAAAACAAATTATAGTTTTGAAATGCAACGTGGTCTCTGTGTTTTGGGGCTTTCACTACATAAAATCTGTTGGAATGAAGGAAGGAGTTTTCATTTCTAGCAAGAAATCAAGAGATATCCTGTGTAAGGCAATAATGAATATTTAATTCACTTTGATATGGCAGAGCTTTCACAAACTTAATAGAATAGAATATAAAAGTATCCTATGCTTTTATTTAGTCCAGTTATAGCAATTCTTTTTAATTTCTTATATTATTGAGCGGTAGAACAAATACGATTATGCACTGAATAAATTGTGAAGAACTAGTTGACTGAATGTAGTTAAAGGGAATTGAAAACTGAAAGGTAAAGTTACTCATAGACAAGCAGGTAGAAGAATGATTTTACATGTGGGAGAATCCAGTGAAGAAGATATATCCAGGTAAGAAAGCAGAGCAGGCTGGTTTGCAGATATTTTCTTGAGGAATTGTATTTTAGATGCTATTTGAGAAAATAAGTACAGCAAGGGAACTTGAAGGGGTTGGCATCGTATAGTGCAGACTGGTTAGCACACCTCAGAAAACTCTGAGTACTGGTCCGCATACCTTAGGGCATAATACATTTTCATTTCTTAAAACATGCTTTGGTGTATAGTTTTGGCTGATACTTAATTTTAAAATTCCCTAGTGCAAAGTGATGTCTTGAGAAAAAAAGATGTAAGTTTTTTTACAGTTTTTAAACCAAGATGTCAGTTTATTACATTTCAGGTGTAATGGATATCACGATTTAGTTTAGCCATTGTTAGTCTGTACCTCTTTAAAGCGTGTCACTGCAAATTGAAAGAATGAAGTGAGTTTATTGCAACCCTAAAGAAAGTTGAAGCAAGAAAAAAAAAAAAAAAATTATTAATTTTTATTTTGCATGAATTTGAAATTACAACCCCAGACAAGTAATTTAGTGAAGATAAAAAAATCTTATTCTACACAGTATTTCTTCTTAAAGTTGCAAAGAAAAGTTACTTATTAAAATTTAACCAGAATTCCTAGGATACCCAGCATCTGTAAAATATGAATCACATCTGTCCTCTGCAGATGACCGTACCATGTGCTGTCTTGTATTCTCCATGTTCTTTGAGCAAAGAATGTGCAGTTTTGTATTTATGAGACCGGAGGCCCATTCTAGTAGCTGCAATCCTTTCTGGACAGGTGTTCTTCTGTTCCCTAAACAACAACAAAAAAATTTAGAATATACATTAGAATCAAGGCCACTGTATGTAATATGGCTCCTACAAGTTTTTGACTCGTCCTGCTTGGTTTTACAGAATGGATCAATAGATTTCTTACAGAAAGTAAGGTGGGTCTGTGATTATTTGATAAAGAAATCTAGTGCCTCTCACAGCCAGGAATAGCTTGTCATCATCAGTAGCAGTTGTCTTTTTGATTATATTTCTGCCTATAATAATATCTTGGAGATCTCTACACTGCCCAGCTCCTAACCTTGGAGCCTGTTGGGAGACTTACAGTAACACGTGTGATTTTCACATACGCATCCGTACACCACCTAACGTTTTATGCCTCCCCGCTTGTCACATCCTTAACGAGGCTAACCTATCTCTTTAGCCTCTTTAGCTATGTCTGGCTGAATTGTTTCAGCCCTAGCTGACATATTTCTGTTATGATATCCTGTATCTAGCATTACACCAGTCACGCACATTTTGTTGCCCAGTTCTGACGTTAGTGACTTAGTAATTCACTGCAGCACCAGGAACAATACGTTGTTGATCCAGCTGATTCTTCTTAGAAATAAATTTTCAATTGTGCATAATTTTTTTCTAATATTCAAACCTGATCTTTTCTTTCTGCCCTGCTTTTCATTTATCTCCTTTTACTAGAGGACTTGTATTGACTTCGTCATATCGTTGGATCACCTCTACAAGAATGCATGCCGTATTGTGAAACCACATCACACTGCAGTGCATTCTCTGGTTTTCTGCACTCCTTTCACAATAAAAACATAGGTTCCTATGCTCCTTTGTGTTTTACTCAGCCTGTAAAAATTTTAACCACTCCAAACTAAAGAATTTTCTGCCTGTTTCTACCAAGTAAAGGCATTATTAACGACCAAAATGCATCCTTTCCTCCTCCTGTTCCCCCTTGTCTCTCCTCACTAACCCTGGACTCTTGTAAATTGCCTTACAAGGTCAACTTCTTATAACTTCTTATTTGTCTTGTTTATAAACCAATTCCTTTGCCACCCTGAGGAGTCTGTCTGCTTTCTTTCAAGCACTAGAAAGACAGATGTCCCTTAAGAGTAATAATTAAGTTCTTTAACAGTTTTTTTCAATAAATAATTTGTAAATTTGTATTTTATATACCTCAGATCAACACCACATGACAGACAATCTAGCTGTGATTTTTCCCACTGATAATCAACAAGCACATTCCTGCACAGACAAACCCAGACAACCCCTATCTGTAAGCATTTCTTCAATTTTGCTTCTGGTCTTTTTATTCCCAAGCCAGTCTCTAATTGCAGACAAACTCCAGGATGTCAGAACTTTCTGATAAGCAATTTCACACCATATTTGACCTTCTCAACCAACATAAGAAATCAGATTGACAGTTTGAATATATCTTTTTTTTTAACCTGAGTTTCTGCTTTACAATGTGATTTTTTTCTATCTTTTTTTAAAACATCTTATTCCCTAGAATACGATAGATCTCTAAATGTCGTTTGCAATCTCATTCCACTACACATGGTCCTCATTAGTAATTGCTTTTATTTATATGAGTTGTCTGAAAACTATTACATTCTACCTAGTTGCTAACTGACCATTTGAGTCTAGTTTTCATACTGATTGATAGTTTCTTATTATTTCCTGAACGTGCCTGCCTACATGCGTTCATCTGTTTTCCTTTTTTTCTTAGCCTATAAAATAATTAGGCTTGGATATTCTTTCGTTTGTTACCCTGACTAGATAGCATCAGATGTGGTTCTAGCCTATCACATGACTGTGACTGCTAGTGACACAAAAAATGGAAATGGATAATCACATGAATGCTACTGTTTATTACTTATGAAGTCTTATATTCGAAAGCTTTACTATATCTATCAGGCAGGAAACTGGTTTGCTGTGAAGATCCTGTTTGTTTTCTGTGTTACATTTTAATGATGAACAAGTCACTCCATATTGCACATAATTGCTGTCCTCCCTAGCTCTGATGCATGCCTTGGTGTTTGGCAATGTGACTGCCATAATTCAAAGGATGTACTCCAGATGGTCCCTTTACCACACAAGAACCAAGGATCTGAAGGACTTTATACGGGTCCATCACCTGCCACAGCAGCTAAAGCAAAGGATGCTTGAATATTTCCAAACTACGTGGTCTGTCAATAATGGAATTGATTCCAATGAGGTAACCAAACGAGGGAGATCGTATGTTTAATGGTTTTGACTATTGACTTAGAGTTGGTGTGGGTGTGTGTATGTAATTTTCCGTTTGTGATGCTGTGTTTTGTGTGAAGTAACATATAGAAAAGAACATGCCTAAAAAAAAGTTAGGTTTTCCCAGGAGGAGGATAACCTATTGAAAAATCTGGTTTAGAACATCATAGTGTATATTAAAAATTCAAAGTCCTCCTTAATGCCGAAGAGGCATTAATCACAAACCTTTTGGATGGTCTCAGCAGAAATACCCCAGTGAGCAGTTTTGCCTTTCATCAAACAAAAAATCTACTGAGTTTTTGGGGTGTTTTTTAAAGGAGGATCTTCTTTACTCCCCTCTTCTCCCTCCTTCATTTTCTTTTATTCTTTGCAATACTGTAAACAAGTGGTTTGGCCTGAGTTTTTATGTTATTCATTTCCCTATATTTTTGAACATTGCAAAATGTACCATGAGAGTAAAATCAAAAGATGTATTTCTGGTCGTGTCTTTGCTTGCTTGTTTTAAATGACTTACCCAGGTTATGTATTACTATACTCCAGGAAAAATAATGACTTCTCTCTGCTGGAGTGTTATTTGAATGAACCGTTCCCTTCAGAGTTTTCGTTATACATGTCATTATAAAACTCAGTGGCCTCTAAAGATTACGTGGAAATAAGCAGAAAGATTTGGGTTTGAGAATATTCTTTTCCTGATAAATTCTTTTTGTGGTGTGCACAGCACAAATAATGGGATTTTCACCAGGATCCTAGCAACAGAAGGAGCCTAGTAAGATTTACAAACGTACAAAAAACACTTAGATGTCGGAGCTTTCCTAGATATGGTTAAGGATCGCCTTCAGCTTCTGTATTTTCAGTCGCACTGAGAGTGAGTGACTGCTGTACTACAACGGTAGCCTTTGGAGAGACCATCAGCATTTCATGATTTGCCTCCCATCCACAAACTGCCCTGTCTAAGCCCACTTGGTCAAGTGTTGTCTGATTGCATTGCTCAGATGCCAGATCCCCTCAAACTACAGAGAAAACTGTGCTTGTGGGCTTGCGGCTTACTTGGTCCAAGGCTTTGCCCACAGACAGGCAATATACTTTGCATCAATGGGGCGGACACTTGAAAACACTTAAACATTTTTTTAAAAGCTCCAGCTGAAATTTTTGATGATTTGAGCAGTTATATGTCATTCTCAGAAGACTGTCTCTGAGCAGAAAGTTTTTTCTCTCAGTTTTTACAGATCTTCTGTAAAACATATATAGATATCATTAAGTGTTGGCCAGGCTATAACAGGAATTTGCCTAAAATTAAGGCCAAGGAAAAACAGGAAGACCTTATGGTCTTTTAGTTTCCATAGGTTCTTCCACTGAACATGCACCTTGTCTCTGTTCCTTTCCCAACTCTCCTTCAGTGTCCAATTGCATCATTTAAAAGAAAAGAAGAAAAACAAAACAAAACAAAACAAAACAAAAAACACAGGAAAAAAAAACCTGTAGAGGTTTGCCATATAGATGTTTCTGGAGTTATTCCTCTTCCAGGGGTTTTACCATAGAAGAAGCAATATAGCCTATTGATGAGTTTTATACAAGCATTTAAAAGAAAATCTAAACTAAATTAATTTTTGCTCTGTTTTCAGTGTATATGCCACTGTATAGAGTGGTGTATACCTGAAGAGCCTACTGTGTTGTATCAGCTGAGAAAAACTTGAATGAGGTTAAATTGTGCATTAGGGGGAATTCCTACATGGTGGTGTTGACTTTTTTCCCTTGTTTTTGTTTAAAAGGCACATTTTTATTCATGTTTTTCATGGAATTTATCAGTGTTTATCAATGTAAAGATTTATTAAGGCATATCACACGTCTTATCAAGGGAATAAGAAAAATCAAAGGGAAATCTTTGCATCAGTACAACGTGCAGCACTACTAAATCAGATTACTTTTGCAAAAGAGGAAACAAATTATTTGAGGCTTTCTCTTTTTTTTTTTTTTTTTTTTTTTTTTTTTACCCCTTTTTCTCCTTTTTGGACAGCTTTTGAAAGACTTCCCAGATGAGCTGCGTTCAGACATCACCATGCACTTGAACAAGGAGATTTTGCAGCTCTCCCTTTTCGAGTGTGCCAGTCGCGGTTGCCTCAGGTCTCTGTCTCTGCATATCAAAACCTCCTTCTGTGCTCCTGGGGAATACCTCCTCCGGCAGGGAGATGCCCTGCAAGCGATCTACTTTGTGTGCTCAGGTTCCATGGAAGTCCTGAAGGACAGCACGGTGCTGGCGATTCTCGGTATGCTCGTAATCATAGCTTCAAAGAGAAAGAATGGCCCTCCAATGTAGGAGGACCTTCACTATTAACTGATGGCTTAGCGCGTCCTAGTAACCTGATGAGAAAGAATGAATTCAATTTTAATCTGCTATTCGTACTCTACGACCATCCCTAATTTTTTTTATCTTAAACTTCCTCATTTTTTGCCCTAAGGAGCATTTGGTTGCTAGAGTGTTAGCTGTGCAGTATTTCACTTGTATCCTGATTTTCTTTTACTTATTCTCTCTCCTTTGCGTGTAAGGAGGTATTTGCTAGCTTTTGATACAAATTTCTGCTTTCAACTAAATTTTATTTATTTTATAAATTTTATCAATTGAAAATTGAGTATTGACACCTCAAAGGACATTGGTTATTAGTTCTTAAATCTTTCATGAAAATTAGTGGCCAGGCAGTGCTCCTACTAATGCTCCCAAATGAAAGAAAGCGATGTGGGCCTACTCTCATTCTTTGACCCATGCATATGAACACCCCTTGCAGGACAGCTATGTGGTGAAAAACAAACATTGTTGGCTCTGCTCCCCAAAGAGTTACTTCTTCAAGCTAATTGATGCTGCCAACAGTCATCTGAGTATATTAGAACAGAGGAAGGCCAGAAGTTCTGTTCTAATAAATTTTGTTTAGTTGTTGTTTGCTAGATGACTGCTTTGACTTATCTAGGGTTAAGCATCTCTGTCTGTAAATTTCAGTGATTGGCCTCAATCTAATGCCTACTAAAGAGATTCCCTTTATCTTCAGCAAAGGAAGATCAGACTCTGAATGTAAAGAATTATTTTATTGTGATTTTAATACCTCTTTGGATTTAAATGTATTTTTCTTTCTAATAACTTTTAATATTCTTATAAAGCAGAGTTAAAAAGAACATTTCCTTTTTTGCTTTCCTTCCTGTTTTGTGGGATTGCACTAGACTGTTGATAATGCAAGCTTCTGGTCTTCTGTAATTGAATTTCCTTTATTTTACTAGCATGCATTTTATCGGTCTTTTTTTAGAATATAAATGTGATACACATCCCGTTTTTTTCATAACTCTTTAATTCCATTAGATCGACAGTCCACTTCACTCTGTCACTCATTTGTAATTAGGAAGTTTTCAAATGCCTCTATTGGATCACATAGATCAAAGCTATAAAATAAGGCTTAGAAAAAACATAAGCTTAAATATAGCAAAAGGTCAAGAGCTGTCCCCATTGGAACTATGATTTCATTAATGATTCCATTTTCAGGCACTTCTGAAAATGTTGATGAAAGCATCATTGTGTAATGGTGACAATGAAAACAATAAGAATGAGATTAGTGGATTTCTGAGAGAAGTTAATGAAATCGTAATGCAAAAATGTAAACACAATACAATGAAATACTGTTTTGTTACAGTGAATGGGAGCTTCATCATTTAAAGCCTAACTAACACCAGCAGAAGGTGAATGCATCAAACCTGTAGGTCCCTATGAGAAACTGTGTTATTGATGTGATGTAAATCCAAGAGAGCAGTTTTTTCCCTGACAATGCTGGGTTACTTACAGTTCCCAGACCACTATTTTATAATTCTGTCATGATTCTGATTGTAGTGGATCAGTTTTTGTTTACTGAACCATTCTCACTAACAAGCAATACAGCAACAATACAATGAAATGCTCTGATGAAATACAGCTCTTCGGTTCCTCTTGAGACTATTACTTGATTTCTAATAATGATGGCCAGGATATCTTTTATAGGACATTTTTTTTTCTATAGCAGTTATGTACTGTTTGGGCACACATCTTGTTAAAAAATATTAGCAATAAATGATTTAAAAGATAAAGAGAAGAAATTTATAACTGTGATGCTATGTCCCAGATATATTATCAAGCAGATGTGTCTGCATAAACATTTATAAATAAGTTTGTTCTCCAATGAAAAAGAAAGAAAGAACTAATAAGAATAACTTACATGATTCTGTTCATGTAACAAATGTTGATATTCGAGGTACAATCGTTTCACTACTGCATTAATTCTACTTGAAACTTCAGCTTACTACCTACAGCCTTCGCTACATGATTTTCATTTGAAAAGAAACATACATTAGCATTCCCGGATCAACTGTAGTGTCTTTCAGGCTGTCATTGTTTCATCAAACACTAACTACAATCAAATACAACACTAACATTTTTTCCAAATTATTTATACATTATTGATACTAATACAGATTGTATGCCTAAGAAGTTTCTAATTAAGATGTTTAAAAATCAGTCGTGGTATATTTGGAATAATTTTTCCCTTGTCCGTATTTACACAGCCAGAAATAGATTAACATTGCCAGCCCTCTGCTTAATATAATCAAAGAAATCTAAAGAATTGTTGATATTTACAGTAAAAAGTAAAAGTGAATTATTGTTTAGCTTTACACTATATTTGTTTATGTAGGTATTACACCATGTGAAGTGCAATGACAAAATTTATTGTCTATCAGATTTACCTTTCCCAGACTGTCCTAAGCTACTACTAGTTCTCATTTATACTAAATGCTATTTTTAAAAGATACCAAAGTAGCATTAACGTATGTATATTTCTAGTATAAAAGAAAATCACTCCCTACGTTGAGTCTATGATAAGCACTTTTAAGAAACTTATACAAACTCCATATAAAGAGAAAAAATTATCAGTAGTATTTTAAAGTATAAAATTATCTTACTTAAGCAGCTTCAGGAATGGTTGACTTAAAGTCAACAGTAAACTTACTCTTTAACTACACCGTTTGCTGTGTAATATGCAGTTGGAATCACGTGCTCGGTGGATTTTTAGAATTTACAGCCTTCTTTTTTTAATCACAGAATAATGTAAGATTGGAAGGGACCTCTGGAAGCCACCCATCCTAAACCTGCTTAAAGAAAGGCCAAGTTAGCTGAGCTTGCTCAGAGCCATGTCCAGGCAAGGTTTGAACATCTCCAAGGTCATCGATTCCACAGCCTTTCTGGGCAGCCTGTGCCACCATTTGACCAGCCTGACGGCGACTTCCATGTCCTGGTTTCTAATCATAATTTCTTTTGTTACAACTTGTGCCCAGTACATCTTGTTGCACTTTGCATCCTGACAGAGGAGTTTAGCTCTGTCTTCTCTACACTTTTCACTTTTCCGTGAGGATGTTGAAGACAACGATAAGGCCTTTTCTTCTTAAGGCAGGACAACACAAAGTTTTCTCAGCCTCTCCTTGTACATTGTTCTCCAGTCCCTGGTCATCTTGGTAGCCTCTTCTGCACTCACTCTAGTATGTCTTGTACTGGGAACCCCAAAACTGGACACAGTACTCCAGATATGGTCTGACAAGTGAAAAGGAAGACTGACTTCCTGGGACTTGTTAACGCTGCCCAGGATATTCTTGGCCTTCTTTGCTGCAAGGGCACATTGTTGGCTCATGTTCAACTTATTGTCCATAAGGACCCCCAGGTCCTTTCCTGGAGAGCTGCTTTCCAGCTGGTCAGTCCCCAGCCCATATTACTGCCGGGATGTTTTCCATCCCAGGTGCAAGACTTGGTATTTGTTTTTGTTGAACTTCATGAGGTTCCTCTCAGCCCTTTTCTCATTCATTGAGGTTCCCTTGAATAGCAGCTTTGCCCTTCAGCATATCAACCACTCCCCCCAATTTGGTATTGCCTATAAACTTGCCAAGAATACACTCTGTCACAAGTGTTTAACAAAGACAATCTGCATTAACATTTGAGGAAGACCTCTGGTTCGATAATTGCTCTTTAGACTTTATACCTCAGATCAGATGTTTATGGAAGCTTTTCGTTTTAAAATTTTTGTGCTCTTCATTATATGGTCAGTTGCGTTTTTTAATGCATCCAATATTCTAAGGCATTCTTGCCCATAAATGACAACATAATGGCTTAAGAATGAATTCCTTTTTCTTGACAGAAGTGCCATTGAGCTACACATGTATTAACAGCCCATACAAATAAGATAGATAGATCGTGATGTGTAGGATGCAGCCATAGCTATCATAGATTGCGAATATTTTGCAATCCAAATTCTAAGTAAAAGGGTCATTTGAACTGACGATCTACACTTAATCATGTCATTGTTAAAATGGTACCTTAACACCTGCCTGTTCGAACAAAAAAAAACCAAACCACCAAGCTACAAACCTAATGTATATTTTTTGAAATACAAAATTGAACCTGCTATTAATTACCAGTGTAAATCCTAACTTTATACATATTTACTTGATTGATCCCTTAAATCAGGTCGTTACATGTCTGGAAATCAGTCTTTATACCTCCAATTAATTGCTTACAAGATTGCACCTGCAAAAAGAAAAAAAGACAGCTTTTAGACAAAGATCCTTTAGAATGTTATTATTTAACCAATGCAGTAGAAGCAATGGAATTTAAGATTTAGAAATTATATTAAACAGATTTCTGATTCAAAAAAGAAATAAAGAATTCATGCTTTTAATTTTGTATTTTCTTTCAGGTAAAGGAGATTTAATTGGCGCAAACCTATCCATTAGGGATCAAGTTATTAAAACAAATGCAGATGTTAAAGCTCTAACGTACTGTGACCTCCAATGCATTATCCTCAAAGGTCTCTTTGAAGTGCTCGACCTTTACCCAGAGTATGCTCACAAGTTTGTTGAAGACATACAGCATGATCTCACATACAATCTTAGAGAAGGCCATGAAAGTGATGTAAGTATCTTTAAAGGTCTCTGCAGCTATTGTTACCTTTAAGATGTGTCTCATACTGTAGCCAGTTCTCATAACTTTTTCCCAGTAAAGGAATAATACACAGATTCCATTTGTTTGATAATTCAGTCATTACCTACATAAATCCTGCATCAATTGATCAGATCATAAACAGCGAACGTGTTCTCTGCTTCTAATTTTTCCATAGAAAACATCATCTATGAGAGAATATTTTTCTTTAATATTTTGTCATTTTTTACTTGTGTTTAAAAATAATTCATATTTCTGTAAAACATACATCCAAATGAAGGTATTTAACTATACCTTTTCTAGAAGCTCATGTGCCAGCCTAATGAACGTTCATTTCATAGATCATTGATTATCACTTCTTAGTTAAGAATATTGTCACATACATTCAAAATGAGAAACAGTTCTCATCACACTGCAACTAAAAAGTGTTTTTTTATTTAAAGTGAGCAATTTAATGTGAAATAACAAGAAATTCCAGATAAAGCACTGCTGAAACACTTCTGTATAGACTTACCAAAGTACATTCACTGATATTATGTAGCAAATATTTATATTCAGATTTTAATAGTGAAAAAATTTTATGACAGCTCTCCTTTTCTGACCTAACCATGTGAGCGTACGAACACAGTGATAGCCAAACTTTCAGTTTGGTATTTAACAGTTCAGGTATTTGTCTTTGTATTTTGCTTCTTATTACACACAGAGAGAAATAACATTGAAAGCACATGACCGGGGACAAGGATACTATCAAGACAGGGGCTGAATGTAACGCCAAGGAAGCATAAAGTGCAAAAAAGGTTACCTGTTCAAACAGACACCACAAAGAGCTGCAGAGCTTGAAAGCCCCACACCCTGTGTGGCTGTTATCCTCCATGTAGTGTAGGCAGGCACTCGCTGTTACGAAGCGTGGCCTGTTGCTTGGATGGTTTGTGAAGAAAGGTGTCAATGGATGCCCTGCATGCATGCCACTCCAGCGTGGTCTTCCCTGCTCATGCCTACTCACACACATTTCTGTGCAGAAGGTTGCTGGCCTGAGGAACCTCTTGACTGACAGAACTGCTCTAACGCATACAAGAACAGTGGTCCAGAATCCTTTTTTTGACCTCAAACCCTCAATGAACGTGATATATAGATTGATTTTTCTATGTAAGCTTCTTACTAGGTGTACTTTGGCACAAGTATTTCCACAGCAATGCTCTTTAAACAATTGCAGTAGAAAGGTTTAAACATATAACCGCAAACTTGTAGAGAGGAAAATAATCAGGGCATCTCATTTGTTTGTGTCTTGAAATGTCCCCAAACTGAAGACAGCAGCTGAGAGAGTACACATCTGTTCTGAGCACCTGAAGATTAATTTGTAGTACCACATTTTCCTTGGGGAGGAATGCTTAATCTCCTCCTACACAGAGAACAACTCCATGTAAAGATAGGGTTTGGAGCTGATTGCATTCTCCTCTCCGATTTTGTCATGGACCTTGATGAACCCCCATAAAGTGTTGCTTCATGGTTTCTGTATGCTGACATATCTGGGCATCACCATACCAGTTGCATACACATCCAGCTTTTATAAAATCAAGGCCAACTTCTCCCTGCTAGAGTCGCCTGGGTGATGTACAGACTCCCTGCTGAGAGCAAGCCTACAACAGCCTCAAAGGTGAATGCACAGACAGGAAAAGATCCTCCTCACACTTACTGTGGAAGATGGGATTTAAAGCAGTGCAGGACATATCAAAGGACCTTTTTGGCTTTAAAAAAGAAAATATTTGCAGAATTTGTGAATGTACACTGTATTTTCATGGCAGAAACTGTTACCTTAGAATTAAAGGGGGGGAAAAAACATCACTGAGTAGGATCCAGTGTCACAGGCAAATGTAGAGAATCCAAGAGAGCCTGTCGTAGTGTCACTTTCTCCTACATCCTCAGATTAACCATGCCCTCCACTAGTATTTCTCCTCCAGCACAACTAACCTTGGTCATGTGCATTTCATTGCTCATCCAACCATTTTACTTATCAATAAGGATAAAGAGCTGCAATAAGTTGGCCAAAAGTTGTACCACCACAAAAAGAAGGCTCACCAAATGCGAAGAGGTACCTACGGCAGTAACAAGTGTGCCTGGTCACTCACTCACTTGCTCTGCTTCACTTAGAAAATACCAGGTCTTCATGAATATAACGTGCACACAGAAATAATCTGAGAGTTCTCTGATGGTCTACTCTCAAAAAATAGTAAGAAGAAGGTTTCCAGAAGTACAATTTGTGGGTATGAAAATATGACCTTTTTTTTTTTTTTTAATATAGCATTATTTCTTGGGAATGGTGCTGTGGGAGAGCTTGGCAGCTGCGGCAGTTTATCTTGATGTCTCTCTCCCTAGGACAGAGAGATTTTATTTTCGTATGCGTCTATGACTTCTGCAGCTTTATGGAAATTTTGGATTTGGAGAGCTTTTCCATACTTAAAGAGTCGATTGATTCATTTGAATA
This sequence comes from Fratercula arctica, assembly GCA_947846985.1. NCBI lineage: Eukaryota > Metazoa > Chordata > Aves > Charadriiformes > Alcidae > Fratercula > Fratercula arctica. The sequence goes on from CANTUZ010000002.1 coordinate 40,862,746, forward strand.
AGTTAGTTTCTTAGTCTCTTTTTCCTTGGATGTTTTAAATGACTGCAAATTTGCAACTGGATATGACTTTAATGTTTCTGAAAATGGTCAGTTACAGCATTTAGAGTCAGGTGAACTGGAGGGTGAAATAGCATGAATTTCCCCACTATGACTTGCCAAGTGCCTTTCAGTCCTGACCTAAAACATAATTGCATTTTCAGCCACAGTCAACCAAAACTGCCTTAGGTTGCAGATTTCCTAACACCTTAAGCCAGCATCAAAAAGGTGAAACTGCAGGAAGATGCAGTCTCGGTGACCCATTTTCCTCTTCCTTGTGCTGTTTGAACTGTCCATTGTGTACAAAATTGAATATGAGGTTTGAATTGAATTAAAAGTAAGCGGACCAAAAAGGACCAGAAGTTTCCTGATCCTGGAGTATCAAAGTCAGACACTAGTTCACGTAACTACCTTACCCACCCAGAAATCTCTAGGAAAACTTTTCTAATTTGTTTTCTTGGCTCATTTGCAGGTCTAAGAGGGTATATAATGATGTGCTTCATCTGCAGTAAATTCCAAGTAAGGTGGAGCGGTGGAAAAGTCTCCCGGGCTACCATAGCCATGTTACTGTTCAGTAAAACAAAGAGGAGCTGTAACCAGATTTCCCAGCAACAAGTAGAAACGGCAGCTGTCTGGTTATATAAAGATTTAAAGTGATGTTCAAGCAATCTTGGAAGAAAAGCTCAGGAGGTTTTAAGTACAGGAGCTGGCAATCGTGTAACTATTTCAGCTTCTAATGAGTAAGAGATAGAGAAACAGAAAGACACAAAAACAGCGAGATAAAGTTTCAGAGGTTCCTCATGATAGCTCTAAACCCAGCTATCATTAAGTGATTTATGATTATAACCAGTAATGTGTGTGCAGTCATACTGGCAGTGCTATTATGCCATCTTTTTATATATTTCCATCACAGCAAGGTGTGAATTAGAAAAAAGTCTTTATGTTGATATTATATATTCTCTGTCCTTTGCTTGCTTTGCTGAATTTTGCTCAAGAAACTCATAACTGGTTTTGTGAATGTGCTAAATGATTTCAGGACAGTTAGGAAAAGCTAATCTATTTGGTAGCTGGAGTTGTGATATTAAAACAATTCAGCTGTTCAGGTGTTTCAACCAATTTTTCTAGGTCTGGGACTCTGATGTCATAGCCATGAAATTAGTTTGCTAAGTGTCACAGATTTTGACACCCCTGTCCCCCTACCCATATAATTTTGCATTATCAATTAGAGATTGCTTATATAGCGGGCAGTAAGAGAGTCAAATATCTAATTGGATAAAGATAAGGACTCATAAGAAAGTTCTTACAGCATATAATACAATTATATGAAAGAAAACAGAAATGATTTTGCTATCCACCAGCCCTGTAAAATGTGCTATTTTATGTATTTAGAGAGCAGTCGCAGATGTTCATAACTCTGAATAATCCTGTGAGAAACTCAGAATAGGTAAATATTTGCACAATATCTTTGTGGACTTGGTAACAATTTATTGTTTCTGATTATTTCATGTGTCTATGCAGAAGTGTCTACAGTGTAGACATCATTATTCATCAAAAAAACCCCGAAAGCTGGTTACAGCCAGACTGACACAAAGAACAAGAGGTCTCCTTGACACCTGTGCCATCCCTCAAGCTGTAATGAAGTCCCAAAGGAAGATAAAACTCATGCAGGCACAATCTTTGACTCACTAGAACACTATCAATATGTGTCATTTTCAAAAAGAAGAGATGATATTCCTGAAGATTCAAAAATCTGCCTTTGTAGACAGGCCTCATAATTAATCAGAATCTACTTTTCCTTTTGTAGCCTTAAAAGTGATGTTCTGCCTCTTACAAGAGCTTCCCTTCCTCCCCCCAAAGGAGGAGAAGAAACTCTCTTTAAAATGAAAATACTCAGTCTCTGAAGCAGGGGGAAGGACTGCTTCCTTCAGCACATCTGCCGTGTAAATGAAACATAATGACAAAGATTGCATGAGAAAAGTGGTAGATTATTCCTCCAGTTGGGAACATTGAGCCTTACTGCAGCTTAGCCAGGCTCCTTGATAATAAAATAAATAAATAGACAAATACATTTTAAAAGGCAACCAAGAAGCAATAAAAACATTGACTTTTATTTTTTCCCCCAGAAAGGCGTTGTCTGACAAAACAGGGCCTCATTCTTGTCCTTTGGAGAGGCTGGTGTTTAGAATTTATTAAATTTTAATGATTGAGTTGTAGGGGTTTTTTTAATATAATAAAGCTCAGGTTGCTATTAGCAATACCAAACAAATTACAAGGGGTGCTTCTCATTTTCTACTGGGAAAACTGACAATTGGCCAAACCAATTGTTCTTAAAGGTGAAAACAGCTCTAAGCTCTGCAGCATACAACTGAGAGCACAGACTGGGAAGAAAAATGTCTACTAATTCTAACCTAAAATATGCTGACTTTTCTGGTTCATTCCAGCTAAGCATTAAACAAATATTTTAAGAGCACATATGTAAGTCCACCTTATTTCTTTTTAATTGGTTTATTTCTAGACTTTTATGTTTCTTTGGGACAACTGGTGGCATTGCTCCTGTAGGCAGAAAAAAGAATAGCAAAAAATATTATGAATGCAAGCACAAAATTCAGCTGAAAGTCCGCCTAGCCACTGCCTGTTTTTTCAGCTAGTAGATTATGTTTTTGACATACATTCATTCTTGCGCCTTTAGTCATGCTTTTTCTAGATATTTTAATATAGGTCTGTTGAATTTATGAATGCTGCTTTCCAATATAGTAATAACTCAGAAGGGATTCTATCTGTTACATATTTGATTATCTATTATGAATTAGCAACAGAAGCAGCATGACACTTCTGATTTTTTTAATGTGTCTATTGTCTGCATAATAAACAGTATTTTGCTTTAAAGAAACAAATCAAAGTTATCCTATTTGCAATTCTGTTGATATTAAGGAAAAAATAAGTATGTTTTTTTGGAAATAGTTGCATTTAATTCTGGCAAATATTGTAAGGTAAGAAAACCTGATAGAAACTTCAGTCATGTAATTACTCATTGATGTGTTTAACTTGCCAAAAAAAATCCTATTTCTTGGGTATTACCTATGTCCTTATAATAAAACCTATGCATTGAAAAAATCAATTTCCAAACCAACTTACTACACTGCTACACTTCCTTCACCCCAGCTTAGATCATAGCTCATCCTGTACACTGCAGAACAATCACAGGTTGCAAAATATTTTCATAATAAATCATTTTCATAGACAATAATACCAACCACCTTCTAAATAAAGAAGACGGTTTTGCCATGTTACCCAGCAGCTGTGTAGAAAGAAGTGGCTTAGTTTAGAAAAGTTAAAAAACCCTACTTAGTCATTTAGAGTGGGGTTGGATAACTCTGGGGAAAACTTGTCATTTTTAAACAAACTTACATGCAGTTAAGCACCCACCTTTGTCAATAGCTCATCTGGCAGAATATCGTGTACTATTACTGCAGGTGTAACTTACTGGTGTTTATTGTCTGTGGCACAGTAGGTATAAATTCTGCAAACAAGGGACCAGTCAATGGCAATTTTTGTGTTTCTATAGAAGCATTATTACAACAGGTGGAATAGAAAAGTGAATAAATCACCTAAAGCAACAGAAGTCTAATACTTTATCTGCATGATTATTCCAAAACCAAAAAACAAACAAACAAACAAACAAAAAAAAAAAACCAAACCAACTTAGATTCCTGGTTATTGACTTTCTCTTTAGCCCATGCGTGCTTGGCAGGCACACAGAACAAATTCCCGCTGTTCTATTAGAGATCCTAAGTGGCTGATGGCTGTGCATCCACTGCTTTCTGCCTGCCAGCCACCATATTTCCATTTCTCCTTTATACCTTTTTTGATATGAGATGGAATCTGCGAACTACTCACCTTCTCAGAGATTACAGTATAGGAGTGAAGGTACTTCTCATACTAGCAAAATCTAAATTAATTTAAAAACTGTGAATATATAATTAACATAGAGACACAACTCCTTGATGTGTTCACTGGAGTAAGTCTCTTACCTGCCTCTCTGCGTGGACTACTCTGCAACCAGTGCTGCTGTGAAATACTGCTCAGTGCTCTTTCACATTTTACAAACTACTCAGATTTTTTGGTCATGCTTCTGGCACCACATGGAATATTTATTTTTTTTTTTCTTTCTGCCCTCTCTCTCTCCCTCTCCATCTTCCCAAAATAAATTACCCTATTGCCGAGCAAGGCAGCACTCATACTACTTCGCTTATACAGCTCAACTTCTGTATTTCCATGAACAAATAACAGGACTGTGCAGCTATAAAAGGGCATAACCATTGACAAAACACCAGAGCAGTTCCTTCACCAGTTTTACACTTTGTTTGTAATTTTAAATAACTGAGAAGCAGTTTGGGAATGAGCTTTGCCTAGCTCTCCGCAAGATATTTCACAGGTCTCCTACCTATATGCATGACACTAAGCGTGTTTTGATGGTTCTTTGGCTATTTAAGGTGGATGCTAGATTCAGACAGTTGATTCTGCTGCAATACCCTCCACCCTCTGCAGCGTTACGGTCAGTCCTTCCTCCACTCCCTCAACCTGGCAATTGCCTGCTTCACTCAGCATGGGAGCGGGGCTGACCTGGAGCTATAGTGTGAGCCAGGTTTCGCTCCTTTTTTTTTTGTTGTCTGCTAACTCATAAAGCGTGTTTACTTGCAATCATCAGCGAGCACGATGTGTGGTGCCTCTGAGCCATCAGTTCACCCAGTAGCCCTCAAGATAATCATCTCACTATCATGTTTCTAATATACCCTTCAATATGGTACACCGCTGAGAAATAATGCAATAAGGAAACACGTAATTCAAAAAGGACAGGCTGGTATGCCTCTTCTCTTGCAGTCCTGGTGGCCTTTTCATTTTCTTTTCCTTCCTTACCTGAAGAAATTTTTCTGCTGGCATGCTCCTGTTTCATTTCTGTAGCCTTCAGTCATTCCAATATTTTTGAAAATAACAACACACAGCCACCAATGCTGTCTGGTTTTGTCTCCCTAACAGTTTAATTCTTGTGATCTGTGGTCATTTTCCAGTTAGGTGATTCATCTCACCACAACTTATTGATGCAATTATGTCATCTTTTCCAGTAATAATTTTTTTCTTTTATTATTGTGTTTTTACAAGTCTTTTCATTTTACAACTAAAACAAATAGATGATTGGCTTTAAGGATGAATCCCACAAGATGTGGAAGAGGCCAAAGGGGAGGAGAGGAAGATAACCTATTTATTTTTGTCCAGGAATATATTTTACATATATATGTGACCCATCCCAAAGTTCCTACCTCTGTGGTAACTCTTTCGTGCATGGGTTAAGAGACAGGAATCATGATCATTAGTTATACATTATTTATAACAAGACTATCTAATGCATATATGTAATTAAGATCTTCACAATTGGACCTTAGCACTTTCTTGACGAATACAAACAATTTTCACTGTAAATAGAATTAAAATGGTTAAATAACTGCCAAAATTTTACTTCTAATTTTAGCTTTTGAATCATTTTCAATGCTCTCCATTCTCATTCATTTCACTTCCTGGGATTATTGCATTCTGCATCAGATTATAAAATTTAACCAGAGGGTTACATGCTGAAAAAAAATCCAGGCTAGCAAAGCAGCTTATTGATGTTTCTAGACTGTGCTATGAGGGGGGTATAAAACACTGTGTCAAACAGAATTTTAGGCAGGAAAAGCTGCTGGCTTGCAGAGAGTATTGCCTTGGAATCTAACCATATTTCTATTTTAATTACACAGAGATGCTAGGTGATAACTTTTTTCAATATGCTTTACTGTGCCTTAGGAAACATGATAATGTAGCTTTTACAATATTAATATTATATCTTTGTCTCTACATTGGAAAAAATGAAGAATAAAATTAGTCCTAATATATCTTAACCTTAAAATGTTATGAATTTAGAAGGTGGAATTTTTTTTTTTTCATAAATACTTTTATTTTGCATTGATAGAGCAACGACCTGATAGTGGCCTTAAATTTAGAAGCATTCTTACAGTAACCTATTCTTTTATTATTCTGTGTAAAGTAAGAGTAATTTATGAAGGAAATGACAATTCTTACCACAATTTCTTCTATAAGATCATTGAAGATTCTGAAGGCACAGGCTACCTTGAGATGTAATGAACATGTCAGAGTGGCTTATATGGTAAAGTTTCTATATCACTTGTAAAGTCATTATAACCTCAGGATACATGCTGAAACGTGTGAAATTAAATACGATTTAGTCTTCAAGATAGCTGTCTACAGTCAGTGCAACTTGAGTAGCAGGTAGGCATTCTCCATGGATACAAGTGCACATTCACAATTTTATTGAGCTGGTAGCATTTTTTGTGCAATTTTTTAAAATATCATAGAATAGCAGAATAGCTGAGGTTGTAAGAGAGTTCTGAAGATCATCTAGACCCACCCCTCTGTTCAAAGATATGAAAGCATAAAAAAATTAAAACCAAAATCTCTCATGTACAAATGCAGTCTAAGATTTTAGTGATATAAAAATAAATATATCAGCATATTTTTCTTTTACATCATCTATACCTTCACTCAATGAAACCAGAGCTACGGAAGCTACCTGTGTAAGTGTAACTAGATTTCTGCTGAAAATTCAGTTCCTACCTAAGATCACTTTTTCAATGCTGTGATAAATAATAACATGATCGTATTAACAAATATAAACACAGTATATACATATATACTGTATATACAGTACTGCATATATACTAAGTGTTCAGGGACAGGCTCCATTCATAATCACACTAAGTTCATTCCTTCAGCAAATCTGATATTGGGTTTCTCTGACATGGAGTTTGGTTTTATTCCACGGTTACTTTGAAAACGGAAGCAATTTTATTCACTTATTGAGTGTCCATGTTGTCTTCATTTCTAACCGACGCAGAACTTCTTGAATAACGAAGCTGCCGAGAGCTCCCAAAAGCTATGTGCTTAGCTGTGGATATTTAGAAAACACAAATTGAATCTCAGGGGAAAGACATTATGATGGCTTTCTTAGTTAACAAGGTGATATACTTAAGACTTCTGCTGGTATCTTCGCATGCCAGGACCTGACTTCTTGCCCTGAGGTGAAATCATGCAAAATCACTTTCACAGATACTGTATGTCTGCTGTCTTCCCCAAAGTTTTAACTCTGAATATATCCGGGGACAGATGTATGCTCAGTTTGCACTTTTTTTTCCTTCTGGGAGAATTGACTAGAGGTTAATCTACTGATCAAGTTGCCACCCAAAAAGTAAAATATTTATTATTTAGAAGAAATGTTTCTGAGAAGAAAAAAAAAACAATAAACACACAGATTTTAAAATACGGAAACAGATTATGCCTGTCCCTGCCTCCTTCTTTGTAAGGTTTACCCTGAAAGCCAGACAAAGCTAGACTTTCTTAAAAATTCTCCACAGATATTTTGCTGTTCTCAGTGAGTCACTTCTTATTAACATTTGTCCCACTAATTTGGCCTCTGAGTGCCAGCAAAACAGCTGGGCAACATTGGGGATGCTTGGAATTTGGCAGGTAACAAAATCGGTTGAGAGAATATTTTTCAAGATCCACTTCATTGCCTTCCTCTTTTCAAGAGCCTCTCTGAAGTTAGAGACACACAATTACATAAAAAGTAGTATGAAGTTTTATTTAACGATAAAGCTAACTTAAAAGCTACTCTTTCACAGTATCTACAGCCTCGAGTTGAGGAGTCTAATTGGATATCAATCCAATTAGGGCCAGTCCTGCGAATATTCACAAGCCTGCGTGGAATCTCAGAGTTGCATGAAGTTAAGCATGTACCTGAATATTTTCAGGAAGGGGAAGAATTTTGAGTTTTATTGCTTTGAAAGCTGTTAACATCCATTGTAATTTCTATTAATATTATGTAAATTACATGACTGTAATCAAATTGTAGGAATTTCCAAAAATGCAACCTGCCAGAGGCATGTACAGTCAGTGCCAGGTCTATTGTCTATTTTAACAATTCCTCCTTTTGTCATCTTTTGACCTTATTGACAGTCACTTCTTAAATTTTTTTTTAAATTTTTATTGCCACAGGTTTACTCTGAAAGAGATATGTTAAGAGCAGCCTGGGACACTATTTTTTTTCCTGTTCTGGGGTGGGGAAGAGGAAAGTGTGAATACAGAAGTAAAAATAACAAATTATACCAGACACATTTACCATTTATTCGATTCTTGATTTGGAGCAAGTGACAGAGAGGTTAGGTTTTGTTTCTGCGACATGTTTTATCTTTTTAACATGAAATGCAATAGATCCTGTATTGTTAATAAAACAATCAAAGTTTAATTAAAAATTTTTGCTAATGAATGCATTGAACTTAACATCCAGGTTTTAAAGAAATATATGAAAAGTAAATTTTTAATACTAAATATAAAAGCTCGTGTGAGAAATTTGAATCCAAGGACCTATTAATTTAAAAAAAAAACAACAAACGAATCCAAAGCTAACCAGTTATTGAACACTTGTCCTAATTTCACAGGCTACAATAATTTATTCAAAATATAAGAATGATGTAGGATCATGACTTAACAGAAGACTGAGGAGCTCATGGAAATTCACAGTTATTGGTCACCTAGGACAAAATACTGGTGACAGATCTGCTGTTCAACTTTTGCTTCTAATTCAATATACTCTATGCTGTAAGTAGGATCAGAGAATGCTGAAAACATCTGCTTCCACAAAATACATTTTCTTTATCTCTCCATTAAGCAAGGAAAAGAGAAATGCATAAGCATGAGAAAATGCAGGTACAAGCCAATGAAGTATAGAAAGTCTTAAAAAGAAAAGAAAAAAAAAAAACAAAGCAAAAAGAAGGAGGAGTAAATTGCTCAGTAAATGTAGGTATAAAACAATTATATCTAACGTGAGAAACTCTTTGTGAGTGATTGACTCCTTTGTGATTTAGAGGATTTGTGATATTTCATTGAAAAATTTCCTGATTATGGAAAGCTGAGGCCTGAACACATGTGAGGCATTAAGCTTTTCAGCAGTACAATAATCCCTTGTTATGTATTTGTATCTTTTCCATTGCCGTACAGCAAATTTGCAAAGAATAGAACATATGGCATGTGTTCTTGATTTTTTTTCCCCACACTGCCAATGCTTCTAAATGTTTTTTTCCCATTTCCAAATGCTGACTAAGAACATTAATATTCTAGTTTGATTTCAAATCCTTTCCTGAAAGTGTATTTTATCCTTTTGACCCCTCAAATACAAAAAATTATTCATATGTTTTAGGACCGAAGAGTTACATGCAAATCAGCGAAATTATGTTTCTGGTTTTGTTGCTACTTCTCACAAAGGCAACAGGAATCATGCCAGTAAAAGCCGATAACATTCTTTTGAGCCCAAAAATGCAAATTTACTTCTCTATTAAAGACTACTGTCTCTTGACCCTGGAAAAAATCTTCAGATCGCTGGCTTCCGACAGCAATCCACCAGTGCTTTCAGATGCAGAAATGTTCTTTTTGTGCTCATAATAAGCAACGATAAAGATTACTGACTTTTTAAGCTCTATATATTAACTTATTAAACAATTATGAGATTATAGCTTTGCGATTACGTACGTTAAAGAATTCTATATGAGTCTGCTTTTGGTACATGATCTATTATTGGTTTATCTTGTGAAATTAAATGTAATAGCTGATTTCACAAGACATAAAGAGTCACCAGGGCTGAAATTAAAAATTGAATTAGACCCTTTGACAATATTTCACATAACTCATGCTAACATCAGTCTTCTGGGTTTTTTTTTTCCTAATGCATAGCAGGAGGAATACCTGTGGTTTTCTTTCATCAGCCTTTAGCCTTTAAGAGTTGTATTTTATTTTAAAGGACTCGAACATGAGCTATTTTGCATCCTCTGTCTTTTTGTATAAGAAGAAAAAGGCATTTTATAGAAAGCTACACCAGCGTGTTGCCCTACATAAAAGGTTTTAGCAGATCAGAAACAAGGACAGCACCGCATAATTAGTTACTTTGTTACTATATTTTTACAGAGATAAAGCTATGTGCATGGTGAGGTCTTTAAAGTTACTGCCCTTTGGCTTTGTCCATGTTCTTGTGTTTATCTTTCCTTTTTTCTTTAAGAACGGTATTTTTGCAGGGACCGAGAGAAGTGAGTTGCTGGAGGAGGTTTAAAAGTCAAACTCTTGAGAATTCTCTCTGGTCATAGATGATTAATTACAGTTTCTTTTACCAACTTTCAACTACCAAGCCATAAAGTCCAGGCCTCTGTTCTATGTGTGCAAAATCAAAATACAGCGTTCAAAGTTACGAGCAATAAACATGGCTGCAGTGTATTAATACAGAAGCAATTACAACGCTCCTTACTATGGTTTCTGTGCTAAAGAAAAAATAGTTTATAGGCCCAGATTTTACCTCAAAAGTATCAATTTATGCAGACTGAAATTTTCCCCAGTGGATTAAATGGGTCAGTTTGGAGAAACGAAAGAAGAAAGTCCGATGCGTAGTTTGTCACATCACCAGCGCCCTGTTCGTACTTATCCTTCTTTTCTACTACCCTTCCTCCCGAGGACACGCCTTCCTTGCCCTGCAAAAAGCAAACTGCCTTCAAAAATCCCTTTACGTTTCTCTTGGTAAGGTCATAAGGGTACGAATTGCTGCCACCAGCCCCGTTTTCTCTGCAGCCAGTTTCTCCCAGCTGCAGCAATCGGCAAGGATAACACTGGGAGCCGAGGAGGACCGATGGGTGGCTGTGGCTGCTGTGTTGATGGACAGTAGAGGAGTCCCGCAGCCAAGGGACAATGCTACTAACTGGTCACGGAGCTGAAAGCCCAGCCCAGGTGAAAGACCCCACCAGGACACCTAGGAGACACCGATATAGTGATTTCTTTGGCTCTGTTTTCAAGATGCGCAATATCAGGATTAACTCCTCGCATACATTAAAAACTACAAATGACAACTCGCTTCTAAAGCCTTCAGCAGGCTGTTTTGTGAAGCTGCTAACGTTTGGGATTGACTTGGAGTTTTAATTAAGGCTGCTATTTAACATTCATACTGCACCTGTGCCTGGAAGCCAAGCAAACTGATGCCCCAAAATTCTGGGCACTATTGTAAATTAATCTTCTTAAACATATGTGCAAAGTAGTCCATTAATGCTTCCTAATTATGACTTCAATATTTTAATATGCTTCCAGTTTTCTGTTCTCCCGAATCTTGAAGGAGATGGTGTTTCTTCAATTGGCATAGATTACAGTGCAAGGTGGGAGATTTCAGTATCTGAGATCTTGTCCTCTACTAATATCATCTAGTACTTTATCTAACTCAGGAAGAACAGAGCGGTTGTTTTATTTACATAGCCTAATTATTGCAGTTGTTCTGTTTGGTAGTTATTAGGATGTTATTGCTCAATTTATTGATACACCTGCTCCTGGCTTGGCTGCTGTGGAGTAGGATTTCTACTTACAGGAACTTAAATATTGTTTATTTGTATATTATACCACAACTAGTACCCTCCCCCTTCTATGAGCAACTACAAAACAGTTTCCAGATAAACCTGAAAGACTTGTGAAGAAGAAAAAAAGAAGGAAAAAAAAAAAAATCGCAATTATGTTTTCCAAATCTGCGCCTAAAATTTGTGTATTTAGGTGTTCTGAAAACTTTTATCAAACAAACAGGGAAGTCTCAGTGACTTCCAGAAAGGCTTAACATCTTCCACCTGAGTTTGGAGAAAAATAATCTGATACTACAAATTTAAAATTGATGAGTGTTAAGCACTTTTTTTCTTGACATGTGTGTTTAGGAAAGCTGAAAATCACTTCTGAAAGTTCTACCTGGCAGACTAAAATTTTCCTATAAATACAGCATGTAGGTTGTCAGAGACTTGCCAGTGGTCAAAGTGTGGACATTCAAATAAGCAACAGAATGTTCATAACAGATATTATTCAGCAGTTCCAGTGGATTTTATTAGAAGTAGTTATACATAAAACTTGCCTGATTTTTTCTTCTTCCTTTTCTTTTGTTTTGCTTTCTTTTTAATCCAGGAAGGAAAAATATCATGGTCTTGAATAGCTGTTAGGCATGTATCTCCCTCAGGATTATATTGGTCCTACTTGCTTCAGTCCCATTATTGCCTTTGAAAATTCCACAAAGATGTTACAGTTAGATCATCTACGTGTAAGGACTAGGCTGGCACAGGAACTAAAGCTACAAAGAGTTAGGGTCAAAGCAGAGCACCGTTCCTGTGTGGGATTCCACCAAACTAGCACTGAAACCCACCAGGCGTACATTCACCCATCTACACTCATTCACAGGTTTGGAGTCTTGACCCAACTTTTTATTAAAGTAAAATGTTATTTCTGCAGGAACTATCTTTTTAATAAAAATACTTTTTTTTTTCCTCACATCTGTTTCCAATAAGTGTCCTTAGTTCAGTGCTATGTCACCTTTCAATTTAAAACAGACATTTTATCATGAGATTCTTTTCTTGTATCAACATAAATGTTTTGGTTTAGATGTTTGTATGTTCTTGGAAGCCAATATGTGGGCAGATGCACATATTTGCTACTGTTTTGTTTTGTTTTGTTTTTTTTCAGGTAATATCAAAATTATCAAACAAGTCTACACTATCTCAGGTATGTTAGTGACATTGTAAGTATGCCAAGTTTGATTTTGAGACATGCACACAGTTACGGCCCGAGGAAAGCTGGAAAAACTCCAACTGACTTCCGTGGTTTCAGAATGAGACTTCAAATAGCATCCTGCAGACAGTTCTGCCACTGTCCATCTTATGAGTAACAGCCTATGATCTTTTCTTTCAGGTGCTGGATTTGGATATCCTTCTATAGCACCTGCATTTTAAATACGTGGTTACCCAAGCCAAAGTTTTGAGTACGGGTAACGCTCATTCTCTGTAGAGTATAGGCTGCATCCATGCCACGTCCTGTACAATTTGTTCATCATGACAGCCTTCAGATGACTATTATGGTTGACAGAAAGGCTATTGTGTTTTATATAGACTGGTCTCTTGCCACTGTTTTAAATTTTTACTTTTTGATAAATCTCAAATGGAAAGGACCTATTTCACTAAATCTGTCAATGTATGCTAAGAGAAAAGCATTCACTCAATGGAAGTGTGCTGTAGCACACAGCAAAATTAAACCCATGCTACAAAACATTTAGACAGATACTAATAGGGGCTTAGAACAGTTGCATAAATTCCCCAAATCTGCTTTTTCACCCAGCCAATCTTACTTGGCCAGAATGTGGGGAGTGTGACTACACAAGCTCGTCTGAGGTTTTCTATCTAAAGTTAACAGTGCCTTAATCAAGGTTGATTAAGAGGAGTAGCCTGAAAAAAAAAAAAAAAATGAACAGCAACCTTTTCTGAAATCATGAAGCTGCTTTTGGCTGTACCCGTCACTGAGATGTGTGGAGTTTGTTAATTTGACCTGGAACCTGATTCTGCCTTAGTTCATTCACCTACTACCAATAAATACAGTAAATTGTACCATGGGAATAAATGGAACTATTTTTGAGTTGTGGCCTGATCCTGACATGAGCTCCATGTTGACATATCTCAGTGCTCATGACCAGTGTATTTTGTTACCATGAAACTATAACAAACAATACATTGCTCTCTTACACCGTGTTTTAGTTAGTACATAAAGTACAGAACCCAGGTCTATGTTGCCTCTAAATTGCCTTGATTCCAACATCAAGCATTCAGATTGCATTTTTTTTAAAACCAGACGCAGCTCTGCTTTTTGATGGCTCAGTTCTGAAGTTGACACTGTCACACCACTGGTGCATGAATGGGACTTTATACAAACTGAAAAATCTGTCTACTATCCTAGCAGTGGTTTCAGCTACAACAACTAAGAAGGATACAGAGGACATTCGGGCTTGAGCTGAACTGGTATAAATGCTATTTATATATTATAAACAGTTCCATATGAAGATGTGAATTATATGAATTACCAGCCTCAGTTCTTTCCCTTGGTTCAGCAGTCATCTGAGAGTGTAACATTCAAAAGAAATAATGCTTCAATAAAGCAAAATTAATCTACTCAAGTGGCCTGTAACAACTAGTCATGTAATCTTTCTTGGTAACAAAACATATTGCAGTGAGTTCACTGGCTATGTCACTAGTGACCTTTTTATTTGCTTGTATGTTTCCCACATATGCACATATAGCCATAGTTGAGGAGGGAAGCTATGGAAGAATTCCAAAAGGGCTATCTCTGATGAGAAATGAAAGCTGTGCTAGATCTGGGTTTGTTCCAGGATGGAACAGAAGAAATTGCGTTTCTGCAACATCAGGCTCTGAATTTTACGCTGGTATGTTTTATCTGCTATTTTAGACAGAGCTCAAGGGAAACGGAAATATAAAGAAGAGACTCCCTTCAATTGTGGAAGATGAAGACGAGGATGAGGAAGGAGAAGAAGAGAGCAGCACCCTTTCACCAATCCATACAAGAAGCACAAATTGCTCTCAGCAGAAGAAGGCTGGAAGCAATAAAAGCCACCTAGGGAGAAACTTGAAGCAGTTGGCCTCTGGAACGGTGCCCTTTCATTCACCCATTCGTGCTTGCAGTTCAAACCCCTCAAGAACCAAACACGAAACAGAGATTCATTACTATTCCAGAAGGAAGGAGAAAAACCTTAAGTTACACCTTTCAGCACTGACCACCAGTGGCCAACCTGACCTGAGCCCAAGGTAATATTTCTTCTTTATCATGTAACTCCTATTAAAAATATCATGATTATAACACTGTAAAATATTTCTTTTTCTTTAACAGTTGATACTTTTGTTCATCCCACAGAGAAGGAAAAGTCCTCTTATTGTAGGAACTATTGCAAACTATGCACAATGTTATGACTTTAGGACTTTATTGCCAAATAAAGTATTTCTATGAGTAAAAAGGGAAAGTATTGACCAATTACAAAAATGACTATTTGAATAGTCTGTCTTTATGGTATCATTTTGTCCATCTATAATAATATGCATTCCCACAATAGCACTGTGAAGCATTCTGAGTCCATCAGAGAGACAGCAATTTAGAAAGCAAGTAGATGATAATACAGCATAGCTGTGCAAGTACAAAAATTACTGGAGTAGAGGACTACAATGGAAAACTATTGCCTAGCAATTTTAGAAAATATTTAGAGGTTTTCTTACATTAGATAAAAGCAACCTGATAATGCAAGATATATAGAGAGAAAATATGGAGTTGAGAAAACCTGTTTTGCTGTGACTTTTGACATAAATGAGAATCATAGAGTAGTTTATTGTGTTATTATTAGTGTATAACTTTTAATATTTTAATTTTTTACTTGTATGTTACTTGTAAGGTGATTTACGTGTCTTTCTAAATTGATGCAATGTAATTAACTATTATAGAATTTTGGGATCAGTTCTTTACAGAAATCACGATCGCTTTTTCGCATACAAGGAGCTGCAGCAGTTGATCTTCAGTTTAAGTTTTGGTTTCTATAATTTGAAGTATTTTACTTCTTCAAGAACTTCCTTTGTTCACTAGAGGCAGAGTGGTAGTTTCAGCAACTTGCCATTGCAAACACTAAACAGCCACAGCTTGACCAGTGTTTGTTTAGCTGTGTCAAGGTACCTGTCCCTAAGGATGCATTCATAAAAAGGACATGGAAAACTATATAGAAATCTTTCCTCCTCATCATAAATTTGACCAGTACAGTCACATTTCAAATAGCAGCAGGATACAAACTGATTTCAGTTTTGTCAATAGAGGGGAAAATAACGTGTGGAAAACCAGCTTCTATACTAGCAAAATTGAAATGCATAGTGGATATTTTCTCATTTCTTTCATAGATCGTATATGAATTTCGTTCAGGTCAGCTATGAGTAAAGGTCATTATCATTTGCATAAGAAGTGGTAATTCAAGGAAAAGCTACCTTTCATATTTTCTGCTGAAATGTAATCTTGCACATTATTGTTCTGAACATATGCGGCAAGACATTGGCACCCAAGGCTACAACAGATGATGTGAAACAAGTATCGCTACATATACTGTTATTTCCTATTTCCATTCATAATTTTATAACTGCAGAATAATCCTGTTAACAGGCTGGGAAAATGACCAAAGATGTATGTGTTTTTCAGACTTCCAGCTAGAACACTTTCATATTATTTCCCAAAATGCATTTATATTATCAGAACATTTAAACTGACAAGTTAAAACCACTTTAAAAAGATCCTGAAATGCTTCCTAGTAAGTATAAAAGAGAAAATAAGACCTTCATTAAGGTCCTTACTTTTGTTTGGTGTTGGACAGCAGAGTAAGGGGAAAGCAAGATTCTGGTTGAAATGTCCAGTCAGTGCAGTTGTGAGGTGTATAACCACAATTTGTCAAGAGGATATGCTGTGTCTCCTTAAGAAACTTGTTCTACTGTGGATGTTCCCTAGAGTAAGCCAACCAGAATTCTTTACTGGTGCTCCAGGTTCTTTTCTGGTACACCACAGCGAAGGCAATAAAGCACAGAGAATGGGTAAAATATTTAAATAATTCTTGGTGAAATTAATAGACAACAGCATCCTAACTTCTAGGATACAGTTGTAGTTTTCCCAATCACTTTTTGGGTACTGCCTATGAAGTAGAAGAGCATCAAAAGGAAGAAAGTGTAAGTGACAATAAAGGCAATCCTGGGAGGAGGCATTTATGCATTTCAATTTCTTCAGACCCACATGGGCGAGTGCACTCTAGCCCTGATCAACTGGATAGAAGAGGTCACACGTTAAGGTCTTCTGACTTTTTGCCTTCTAGGAGTGGAGGTGTCTGCATTCAGGAGAAATTTCAGGGCTGCATAATAGCTAATTCAGAAAGGGGTGAGATTTACCAGTTACTTTTGTCCCCTCATCTTTTCAACTCACTAGATTATGTCGCTCCACCACGGTTCCTTGTATATGAATAAGCATCTTGCCCATTACATATTTCCCACATAGAAGCCTGTCTTTTGCCTCTCCATAACTAGCTATTTTTGTTAATACGGTTTCTTTTTAGTCCGAATCTTTAAACACTTTATAGCGTCTATAAATTCCAAGTCATGTCTGAGTAGGTTTTCCCCTGTGTGCTTTAAAGGCAGTTAAAATGTTAACATTGTATATAATTAGAAATCTCTACAAAAGGGATATTGGTGTTTAAAATTTGCTTTTTGAAGCAGTGAGGCCAGATGACATTAAATGGGTTTTATAACAAATTTCAAAGAAAGTAATCATGCAGGTTTTCAGCTGCAGATAACAGTATAGGCCAGAGCAGCTGGAGCTTGTTAAGATTAGACTGAAGTTTAGTAACATCCAACTGTCATCGTGAACTCTCAGACATGACACAGAGCCCTAAACCCACATGAAGAACTAAGAAACACAAGAATATATGATATGTGCACAGAGCTCTAAGTTACATGGGTCTAAGTCAAATAATTCACAAATATCTGTGTTCTCTGTTCTTCCTTTCTCCAACATTTCCAGTTAAGAGGTTTGCTTGAGAATATCCTTATTTGATGAAAAGTCTAATTTCCATCATCACAAAGTTATCAACATTGACTAAGAGGCCAAGAACTGTCTGCTTTAGCCCTTCCAGATTAGTATTTAACTCATCTGCCTACTATAAGACAAATTCTGAATCTCAAGCCTGGGCAAAACAAGAAATTGATGCTCCACATCTCTCAACTGGCAGTTTGCTGAGTCACTTTCATTGACTTTAAAACAGTTCTCTTTATAACACAATTTATTACAAATGAGAAAGAAAAATATTCATAACTGTATATTTTTAATAATGCGTATTGATTCCTCCATCTATTACAAGCTTTCTGTTCTTTGTATGCAGCACTTGATTATTGTATAAAATGCTTCTTTTGTTTTCTTTGGATCTCTTGACACTGCAAATTGGAGGCTAACTGCAATGCATGAGCAGAAATAACTGACAAAAACACCTTTTCTAGCAGTTAGATCCAACACCAATACTAACGTAACTGGGACGTTGCAGGATGGTCTACACACCTCCCTCTACCCAACTGCAAACAAGATTGCTCTGCCTGCACTAGTTATTTTTAATCAAATTTGAGAATAGCTATTTGCATGGCAACAACACTTTTGACTGTGGTTTACAGAGATGCTTTCATAAATATATTATGTTCAGGCTTAGGCTCTGCTCTTCTGTGCAGGGAGATTTAAACTTCTTAAGAGCATAGTGAAGCATCTTTAGTTTGTGTAGAAGAAAGGATGGCAACAGATTACTTTAGATATGAAAAGCAAACTACATTCAATACAGGTTTTGTTAGGAGCCAGAATATACTGCAGACGTCATGAAAATTTTGAAACTTTGGTTAATTATGTTTGGCCTCACGTTCCTTCCTTTAACAGTAAGTTTAATCTTTAGCAACTCACAAAAAGTTATACCAATATAATAGTTTTTACTTCTCTCTAAACTTAATGTTGTGCAGAATTTAACATTGCTTAAAAATGTGCCCTTTAGGAGTAATTTTGACAACATAATTATGAATGCAATGTTTATGAAACTGTTTATGAAACTGCTCCATCACTCGCGATTTTTCTCAACAGAATTGTTGATGGGATTGAAGATGGAAACCATAATGAGGAAAGCCAAACCTTTGACTTCAGCTCTGATCAGCTCAGGCAGGAATCCCGGTTATCTCCTACAATTGGAGGTGAGTTTTGCCTGGGAAAATCACTCTTTAGAGAAAACAGGTTTCATAACTGCTTTTTGTTCCCCTTTGTTTCTTCAATTCTCAGAAGTGGCATAAATGGATTTAACATATATCCGTACTTTCAGTACCATTTCAGTACCACAATTGGTACTGTAGGAAAATACAACAGGGCCCCGAAGGCCACTTGTTGTTTTCCTTCTAACAGACAGTCGTGATAAAACAGCTTGCAGAGTACTGCGTTATATTTTACCAGCAGTACTACCAGATCAGCCAGGAACCTCATGCTCCCAGACCTTTGGGCACGGAAGGTACTAAACACAAGGACAAAATTCAACATAAAAACATTCTAATAACAAATTTAAAAAACACAATTCATAAAAAGCCATATGCAAACTTGGCTCTCAATCTTTGTTAAAGATATTTACAGAAGTGGAGGAGTATGGAAGTACTGAGATTTTTAGAAGTAAAGAGTGAAAACCTTGAATAATAAGAGGTTTTAGGAAGCCTTGTATGACCTATACTCTGAAAAGGTTGGTAAAACAGCACCACAGAGAAACACGGGGGAAAAAAAAATGAAAGAAAGAGACAGAGGGAGAAACCAGTGGACTAATGCTGAAGTGACACAACTAGTGCACCTCAGACTGTCTCCAACATCCCTTCTTTTATGTGTAAACAGTCCTCATGTAGTTATGTACCATTTGCGTGGAGGCTATTAGCACACATTTTTTTCCTTTTAAAGCCAAACAGAAAAATAATTATAGAAGCTTAATTGTGTCTATGATTTTTAAAAACAGTTGACGTGTCACATGGTTGGCACCAGGGTTGTAATTTTCATGTTCAGACTGAAGAGAGTAGTATGTACTTTATTCATCACATTTTTCTTACATGTTATACACTGAACATTAAAAAAAAGATTTTATTTTCATTCAATCCAAGTGCTAACTAGGTTTGAATTTAAATCACTTGATACATGCAAGAATAGCATTGCTGTTTCCAAGTTATTATACTTCTCTCATTTACATGCATTTGAACTATTTTCAGAGGCCGAAATTGGTGCTGCTGTGCTTGTTATCAAAGCAGAAGAGACAAAACAGCAGATCAGCAGGCTTAATAATGAGGTAACGAGCTTTTGCGGGAGTTGAAGGATATTAACAATGACTCAAAGAATGTGGGAGAAAACTCAGAAAACTTGGGAACATGATAAATGTGTGATAAACGAGTTTGCAAAACTGGATGGCATTCCTAAATTTAGAGCCGTTTGGGGCTTTTAACTCTTTCCCAGATTGATTTTCTACACATAAGCTATATAAAAGTTTGTGTCACATGCTAGAGCTAAAAACAAAGTGAGGTTAGCATAGTTAGTATATCTAATTTTCTTAGGATTTTTTCTGTATGTGCTTCTATTTCTCTCTTTCCTCTCATTCTTTTCCCAAGCCCCTTCTTCCAACTTCTCTTGTTTTGGTGAATGCTATATTTTTGGAGAATTTCCTTGAAAGCAATGCAAATCCAGTCATGTTCAAATTCACATCAAGTGTTTCAAATCACTTTACCCATGCCTATTTAGAATGAAACAGAAGTTCACCCATTCCTGCTCAGGCAATATGACCTGAGGAATGCAGGGCCAGTATTGTTCAGTGGTGTTTTCTATTCTTCCCTTCTAATAACTTCAAACCTTCAAGACAATTTTGTATGATTCCACATGAGGAAACATTTAAATAAGTCCAACCACAGAGTTTCACTTCTTTTTTCCTGATCTCTTTGGTTACCAGAAATGTCAAGTTTTATTTTATTTTTTCCTTCTATATTGTGTACACTTAACCTAGTTATTCTTTATTTCCATATATGAAGTATTGGGCTTGTAAGTATTTTTCATTCTGTGTCAGGTTAACTCGGTCAGATAGCTTAAATGTCCTAAGCTAAGAGTTCATGCATGGTTAGTTAGTCACTATGAATGCATCACCTCATTTGTATGGCAAACTGTAGAGTTCAGACAAAAGTCTCATGCCTCATTGACTAGTTTTTTATAAGGCTTGTTCAAAGAACTCAAAGACATCTCCAAGATATTCACTGACAACACTATTATGACCGAAAATTGTATTTCTTTGTAATACATTTGAAACAGACAAGTCATGTTGATTCATTCCTTTTGACTTTGAAGAAGACAGGTATTTTTAAAATT
Source organism: Fratercula arctica (assembly GCA_947846985.1). Lineage (NCBI taxonomy): Eukaryota > Metazoa > Chordata > Aves > Charadriiformes > Alcidae > Fratercula > Fratercula arctica. The sequence goes on from CANTUZ010000002.1 coordinate 40,883,689, forward strand.
TGAAGATGTATTACATGGTTATCCACAAGAGGCAACTGGAAAATACATCACGGTGGCAGATGTGCTAAGGCAGGCACCTTGTGGATTAACCAAACATTTCAACTACAGTAGTTCTGGGGTTGTCATTGCTTTTCTAGTAAAAAGCAATAAATAAATCTTGGAGCAGGGCAGTATGTTAAACCAGAAAGAGAAAAGACATGATGAATGTCATTTCTCTCCATGCATAATCTTCATTTTTCCCCACTAACAGACTGAACAAAATGTTACACAACTTGCTTGCTCACGCTAACATAAAAAAGGAAATATGACCACATGCAGTAAAAGACTGAAGTCTCCACAGGGGGAAACAGAATCCAAAATCCAGAGACAAACATTTCACTGTTCTGAATATGGTTCACTCTTTTATTTTAAAACTGAGGAGGGGGGATCAGTCCATTTTCACATAGCATGCTACCTGTGAGACTTCACTTGAAATAAGAGGTGCTAACCTCCCAAGACTTCTGCAGTCTCTCCTGGAATAGAGATGGATTTGAACCACTAATTCTTGATTAAACAAACCAACCACTAGGTTGTCAGACAAAAAGAAGTCATCACCAGCAGGTCCTTCTCTACTTTCCACGGGAGTGTGACAGAAGTTGGTTCATCTATAGTCTCCGTCTCTTGAACAGGTATTAGGAGTCCTGTAAGTAAGAGGAAGAGAATCTCTGGAGATTTAAAAAGAGTAACTGACTGAGGTCTGCATCAACACAGAGTACTAAGTACTAAAACTGGAAGCCAAACAAGGTTTTGGTAGGTTTAGACATCTTTTGGCAACACCTGAAGTGATTTACATCTAGCCTGGTCAGTGATAAAATGGCATTAATCATAATGCAACCAGAAGATACAAATAACACAATAATGGTGAAAAAAGTCTGAAAATAGTTGTACTTACTGTTTAGTCACAGCAGAGAAAGATACCTTTCTCTGATTACAGAACCTTATAGAACTTATAGAAGATTATAGAGCTATATGAGGCTACATGAATGATTACAAAACTCTACACTCTGGAAAGCACACCAGACGTAGCATAGGAAGCTAAGGGAACATTTATATTCAACTTTGCAGTATCTCCAAGATTAATTTACTACATGTTGTATAAAATATGTTACATAGAGTATGTCTACACTAGTGTAGACATGTTTAAGATAAAGACTGTTGATTTCTTGCAGTACTTGGAAGGAGTACTCTGTACTTTCCAAGCTCATATTTTGTTTTCTAAGTCCCCTAGCAAAGAAAACAGTGCTCTGCATTCTGACCAAGCAAGAGTCTTAAACATAGAAACATTTATATGCATGAGATTTCTCAATTCAATGGAACGATGTATGGGCATACAATATGGACAAATATTGAACTGGGACATTAAAAAAAAAGTATGAGGAACAATTCCAAACTGGTTTAGATTTCGATTTCATAGGTAACATTCTGGGTTCAAATCTCAGAGAGAGATGGGTATCCTCCAAGTCCTCCCATGGATTAAAATTTACATGGAAAAAAACTGCATGACTGTAAGGCTGCTTAATTGCATATTCTATATGTATTTAAACATGTCCCATCTGGAATTTCTGAACTGACAGTACTGACTTGGTGCTTACCCAAATGAGCCTTTGAGCAGCCTTGATGGAATACACTAGCTGTTCCTTTGGTTTTTTGTTCTTACATGTTACATTCCATCACTTGATGATGACCATGAATGGAAGATTATGACTGATGCTGCAGCAGACTGCTATCAGTAGTTAAAATACCAGCATTTAAAAACTAACTTCTCTATTAAGATATGCAGCCTCCTCCTGAAAAAAAGAAAATACAAGAAAACAGGTCACAAGTAGCCAACAGCAGCAAGCACTATCATTAATACATTTTCCAGTGGAGATCAGAAGTCAATCAACAAATGCAAAAATAACTGCTTTCATGAAAGGCAATTGTATTACAACAGCTCACTGGTTAGCTTAAAAACACCTCAGCTGTTCATTGGGGGAACAAAGACATGCATCTTCCCATTCATACATTCAATACAGTCTGTTGTTAGCAAAGCAAAAAGGAGTTACCCCAGAGATAAATCTACAAAACAAGCTATACCCAGCTTAGATATCCAGTGGAGCTCTTGGCAGTATTTTAGGCATATGACATTCACTACGTAATCCAAAGGAAAGTTCATTTACCTAAGAATTGCGCTAAGACGACAGAGCCTTGATTTCATTTCTCAGAGTTTGTTACGTATTAACTTTAGGACTAATGGATGCACAGACTTCCTCCAAGGAGCGTAAGCTCCAAAGTCAGCACTGCCACTTTACAAGGAGATGTGAGAGAAACTTGAACACAGCCCAAAGTCCTATTGCATAGCTTCATGGTTTGGCTGCTCAGCTGGTTACTGAGCTTCTTCATTACCTTACCCAACCTCACTTCTCATTTTGAGTCTGAATGAGATCCAAACTGATAAAAGGGAATTTCCCTCAGGTTCAGTATTGCAAGGTGGAGTGGAATAGGAGTACTTAATCTCCTATCCTATTTGCCTGTTCCGCTTATTCTACATAAGCACGGAATAAAAATGGTATGACTTTCATTATAGTTCAGTATGTTCTGTATGTGGCAGGCAAGAAAGTTAAGGTTCACCTTCTTACTCCAGTAAAAATGCATTTATTTAAGCAATATTTTCAAGATTAAGTGACTGAATACCCAACAGTGTGGCACGTTTTCTGAGCTGGGGAAAGCTTAATTCAAGTACCTTCTCCAAATTAGGCCGAGCAAGAATTTAGGAATAGGTTTTCTGCCTTCCAAGTGTGTAACTTCCTTTGCAGAGATCTGTGTACCCAGCCTGGTCTTTCCAATGTATTTGTCTGCAAAGGCTGATTGGATGAGTGTATCTAAACAATCAGCATTTTTTCAGGGGGGCCATTTACCTGGTGCAATCATACATAATGACTAAGGAGCCCAGAAGTAAAAATAAGAAAGCACTAATCAGATTTTCCAAGATATACAGACGGCCATAAGTCTAGATGAAAGCACCTGCCTATCACTGTCCCATTCTCTGTATCCTGCTGGGCTTTTTGCTCTCTATCCTTTGAATGCAACCGTATGAAAAAAAGCATGGAAATACTTCTACTTTGATCCAACGTGCAAAACCCAAATCTGAATTATTTAAAACCCACAGCACTTAAAAATAAGAAAATACCCACATTTTAGTCATAATTTTTCTCCTGTGGTTTGCAGAGTGCACATGTACGCGTTCTCCATTCAAATACACAGGTACAGGATTTCACGCTCAGATATCCAGGACATCTTGCGTGGTGCATGCAAACGAACTCAGATTTCTATTGTCGTGTCCCCTGTTTTTCCCATGTGCAACCCAGCTGCAGTGCAGCCTCCTTCAGCTTCAGAATTTGGGGGCTGATTTCCTGCTTTTCCACATCAGTAGATCCCGCAATTACAGTACTAGAACAGTATAATGAACCGAGTACTGATATTTCTCCCATCCAACTGAAAAAAAAACAAACATGAGGAAATATGAATAGGGTCAGGTTTTGTACTAGAAAAATGCCTTCTATTTAGCTGCATGTTGGAGCACTTAGTGGAAATTCAGCTATTTTTAATTTTAGGTTTTTTAGATGCAAGTGCTTAAAATACTCTAAGCATTTGGCACCTACTTAGAACAGAAAGAATGCATTCACAGAGATATTTCACTTTCATCTAACAAAACGAACAATCCTAAATCAATATGCTTATTTTCCAAATCACCTAAAAAAATTTTATAAATAGATTATTTAAAAACATATTTTACATCCAGCTGCCAAAAATCAGTCTCATTCTCCTCTCAGGACAGGAAAAAAAACATTCTTTTTTTTTAAGCAAAACATGTTCCTTAATACTAAAAGTGTATGCACGCAATGGAAACAGTCATTTTATAATCAGCACCAATGAAGAAAATTTGGTAAAGTTAATCAGGCCTTCAGTTTTACGTAGGGGATGTACTGTTGAAGTTCAATTTGCAACTGAAGAACTTCCCTGACTTATAGTAATTAAAAAAATGTTCTTTATGACAAGTTTGTAACTATGTTATCACATGAGGAAATTATTTTTCAGCAAGACTATCCCAATAATTCACTTTGGAAAACATCCTTCAATCAAGAAAAATGTGGCAAAAAGTAAACTCATGACATTTATTGGTGATGAACACTAATTACAACTAACTATCCATTCTGGATTTTAGCTATGTAAATTTAGCATAAAAGTCAAGATATAAAACCTAGTATTATTTGTGTTAAGAAATAAAAGCTTTCTAAACCATAAACACCAAGTAAGCACATTTTTTTGTCTACTGAGATTTGTAAAAGTATGTTTTCCTTTTAGCATTAACATTCATATTTCCAAAGAACTCTTACATTCATGTTGTTTTGTCTCTCTCTCTGCTCTTGTACTCTGATGATTATAGACTAGTCTTTCCAGATATTTTTTTCTTTCTTTTAGTGTTAGCTTAATAGCTGTTTGGCAGATGAAGGTAACAAAAATGCCTGATGCTCTAAAGCTTAGGTTAATTTCTTTTTTAAGCAGGACATATGGCACATACATGGCATAGGTCCTATACGCTGTGGCATCTCTCTTGCACTTTTCCTTGGTGGAAAGGCACCTGAGACAAATAAATGAATCAAAAGAGGAAGCCATGCAGTGTAAAAATCAACTGGGTACCAACAGCTGATTTCAGATTTGAATAAAAAATATTGCTACCAGTAAACTCTCTGACAGTCATTTCAAAACCTTCCTGTACTGAAAAGATCTATTTTCCCAACATCTAGATGTAAATCTCTATTGGTATGCAAGTTCACTGTTTTTTCTCTTATGCCTAGGAGATATAAGAAAAAGCTGATTGCCATTCTCCTTCTAAAACCAATTTACACTGGAAACATACTGTTCAAGCAGATCTCAACAACCAAATTCCTTCTGTCTTTCTTTGCCCGTCACGTTTTCTAAAACTCTTCATAGGTAGCATTTTCTTTTGGATTGTCTTTGGTTCGATCTTTTTAAGTCACTGACAAAGTACATGATATCAAGTTGCAGCAGTCCTAGTAATCCTGTGTCCAATAAAAAAAAATGCTTTTGCTATATCCTGAGAGCATGATTAATGTCTGCAAATTGTGATTCAGCAAAACTCCACAGACGTTTTTCTATAATACTCTGCATAGGCAGAATATTATACTTACATTCATGCCTCTGACATTTTCTTTTCAGATGTAACGGTTAACATTTATCTTTGTTGAATTTCAGATTAGTGATATTTAAAAGTGAACACGAATTCCATTTAGCCATTAAAAAATGAACATTAAATAAAAACAGATCAGGATAGGCTGCTAAAAAGGATGGCTTGAAATCTCCATGAATGAGAGCAAACCACTGATCATAAACCATTTCAGTCACGTATGAATCCAACTCACTGTGGTTACATCTCAGTCATATTTTCTTAGTTGGTTTAGAAGAATGTCATGCAGACAGTAACATCTGAGAAATATTTTGACAAGATATATGTTACATCTACAGTTTCTTCTTATCTATTAAACCAGCCTTTCAGTTAAAGAAGAGAGTTACATTGTTTTGCTGTGGTTTATTCTCGAGAAATGTATGTTGCCTGTTCTCTTTTAACTATTCCTTTAGATGTTTATAGAAATTGTTTGCTTAATATTTGTCCCCATATCATATCTACAACCTCAGGCTTGCTTTCAAGAGTACACAGCAACAGCTTCTCCTCTGCCAGCCACCTGGGATTTCCGTGATCCTCCATTTGCTCTCAGTCAGTAGCTGGTCAGTCAGTTTGTCCCTGATACTTTCTGAGGTCTTGAAGCAGTAATGTCCAAACCTGGTTTCCTTATTGCCACCATCATGCTGACACTGTCCTGATTCTGTGCCAACCTGAAGGCAGCATCCACATCCAGCAACAAAGAGCCACAAATTGTTATTAGAACCGCAGTTTAGGAACCCTTTTTCTAGACTGAATTTCATGGGAGCCCTGTTGACTTGAATACGCTTAAATTATCTAGTCCTTCATAACTTTCTGTTCTGCCCTTACCTGTTTAGTAGCAATAGCAATAATCTTAGTGTCCTAATTTGCCCAAACAGACTGGTTGCCCTGGAACTACCCAAAAGCTGGCTAACGAGTCAGCAGAGAAACCAGCAAATTTTCTTCTTCTACATGATAAAGGCAATTTCACAACCTTCCAGATTTCTGGATTTATTTCACTGAAACTGACCCATTGTATGATTGCACAGATCCTGTGTATTTAATCTGAACTCAGATTAGCTGCACGGGGTTTTTTTTTTTTTTTTCTTCTGCAACTATCTTTTTTCCTAAAGTGCCATTAAATCAGAAGTGTCTGTCACCATAATACCAACGGCCACAGAGATGCTGATAGATCATCAGTGAAAAGTCTGTCTCAGCTCAGTTCTCATTTCGTTCATTCAACAATGCACTTACTGGGAAACAGGGTATCAGCACCTACTTAATCTGGGCCTTGAAAGACCACTCATTCCGGCTGAAAGTCTCCTTGACTTTATGAAGCACCCAATTTTCTTCTTCACTTCTTTGGGTGTTCAGAAGGAGCGATGGGAGGAAGATGCCTGGGTGAAGTTTGAATTGCAAAAGGGAGCAAACCACAGATTGGAAAAAATAGCGTTGTATTCGGCTTCTAATCAGAAATCAAAAGGCTTATTTCAGATTTATCCAGGAACAGTGGCGAGAGGTAGGAATTCTAGTAGAAAATTTAACATTAAAAAAAAAATTTAAATGCTGGAATATATAATGGAAAAACAAAGAAACCTGTTTAGCCAATATTCGCCATGTAGCAATAATCACCATCATCATCTTACATTATATAAAGATTTTCATCACTTTTATGGCAAGGTTTAAATATGATCACCTCCATTCCTACTTAACTACATGGAACAAAGTATTCAAACTGCGTAAGTTTAATACTGGTAGTAAAGAAAAATACTCTCTACTGAAACTGTTGAAGTAATTTGAAAAAGCAAAATGCAACTACTAAAACTTATATTGGTCACGGCATCAGAAAGTGTTATTATTAAATCAGAAAGTGTTATTATTAAAGTCTTTATATTTAAAAAGAAAAAAGATCTGGTTTTTTTAACCTCTGTTTTGAAAGTTATTCTTTCTTTATAACAGTCTGCAAAAAGGTACCAGCCCACTGCTTTTGACCAGCCTGAGAAGCACCTCTTCCTAATTCAAGCTAAATCTGTACAAATCCCAGTTTCTAGATCAGGAAACATTGCAGTATCTTTTTCAAGTCCTAGAAACTGTTAAGGCAGCATTTCAAATATATTTGGGATCTCATAGATCATTTTACAGCTGTCTGCCTAGCACAGCAGGAACCATTTGTACAACATGCTGTGCTGCCTAGCAATAATCACTCAACTCCGGAAAAGAGAATAGCCTTACCAACATGCAAGGAATTAGTCCTTTTGCTCAGAAGGAAACTGTACTGCTTTCAATTTCTGTTTCACAGACTTCAAATTTCCTTTACTTTTAATCTCTGTTCTTTTGCACTTTCTGGAGCACTGTGAAATTAACACTATTGACAAAATTGTTCCCTGTTACACCTTGATTTACATCTTCTCAAGAATCTCAGCTGGGTGTAAAAAGAGTATAACATTGATAGTAACAGTAATAGTATAACAGGTTGGTATATAAGTGTATATATATATAAGTATAACAATATATAGGTGGTAATTAATAGTAGTACAGATATCAGAGGTTTAATCTGGTAAGACTAAGTTTGTAAAATACAGAAAAGGTTTTAAATGATCCAGAAAATTACATAATAGCTTTGCTTATGTGTCAAGCAGTATTGGTCCAAACAGATCTCACTAAATGGTGGCTAATTTCTTATGAAGTCTGGCATAAAAACTTTGCATGCTAAACTATCACACTACTGGAAAGTATTAAAGCGTACAGCAAAGGTTGGTTTATCGGGTCAGTTCCTGTGACTGTGCGAGAGCAAGCTTATGAGAAGACAGCACTCTAAGAGCTAGCTGCTATATCAAAAATAGTGTCTGGGCACTAGAGCAAGTTGTAATTAACAAATTAAACTGCCACAAGTACTGATGCTGAGATTGATTTTTGCTGTATTATCTCAATGAATTAGCAAAAGAAACATGTTAAAGAATAATTAAACTTTTTAAAAGCCTTTAAGTAATCAGAAATGGAAGAGAAAAACATGGACCAAGCCAAACAAGATATTTTAAAGTTGCAGATATTTTCACACAACATTCATAGTTTGGGTAAGGTGCATACTCATAAGGTAGTATCAATCTTCAAATCAATCAAAATTGATGTAAATTGTGAAATTAGGCACAGAAAACAAAGTTGCTTTAGCTACTAGGAGTAGGGGACAGTGATGCTCCTAAAAAAAATTATAATCTCTGAATCTAGGTAGCCACAGGTTTGGTTGTCCTTCTTCTCACTCTTCCCAAAGAAGCTTTTGGAGGTTTTGCAATGCCATCTCCCAGTTCCCAATGGAGCACAGAAGTTCTTGTATGGCTGATTTGTTCCGAAATCTCATGGTGTGTTTCCCTACAGCCTGACAGTACCGAGAACCTTCTCTGGCTGCTCTGATCCCACAGGAAGCCTGTTCACAAATCACTTTCTTAACATATTTTAATCCCTCACAATAAGTGAAGTTCAAATGAACTACCAGGCATTCAAAGCTTAATCTCAGATGGCAGAAGGAGATCTCATGTTTATTTTCTATCTACCATGATTTAAGTAACAAGGCAGAAAGAAAGAGAGGTAGAAAGAGAGACAGAGAGAGATCCTGTAATGTGCCACTCAACAGCTTCCTCCCTTCAAGCATTTTCCGTCCAGGGGTAGTGTGATTATTACAAAACTATTAAATAACAGCATGGGTTTGAAGTCTTAGTTCAGAGAAAGTAATAGATGCATAGAGCTGTAATTGCAACTTCCTACTTTCCTTCTAACTTGGAACTTCTTTATAGTTATTGTGCCTGTAGTAAAGTCCTCTGTAAGATCACAGAATCATAGAATAGTTTTGTTTAGAAGAGACCTTTAAGATCATCAAGTCCAACCGTTAACCTGGCACTGCCAAGTTATGACTAAACCATGTCCCTTAGTATACATGTCTTTTAAATACCTCCAGGGATGGCAACTCAACTACTTCCCTGGGCAAATCATAATAGAGTCAAACTCAGCCTGAAACATCTTTTTCAGCCTTTTCAATAGATTTCTTTGGAACTATCCTTTCAGAAAAATGAAAATTGTATTTCTGATTACATGAAAATTAATTTGTCTTGGGTACCCAATTGGTGGGGTCCTTACTTCAGGGCAAAGAAAGGCCCCCTAAATTAGCCTTTTTTCTTTTTGACAGGTGGTTTAGCCTTCTGAAGATAAATGTACAGTCATGTCTTTTTTTCAACAGTGTACTTTCCCTAGCATCAGTATAAGAAATTCTATTTTAACAGTAATGACAGTGGCTTGACCTAAAATAGATTGATTAGCTACCACGGAGACAAAGTTCATTTCCACCTCTTGATAGGTTCATTTCTCTTTATTAAAAATAATTGACTGGTTTTAACTTCCTGCAAACTTTTCCTTAAGAAGGAAGAAGAAAAGGGAAACACAATTTAAATGGTGAGTGGGTCACACAAAAAAATGTTTGAGTTAGGCTTTTCGTTTCCCAAAATGGCCTTATAATGTCCTAATGAATGTCCCCATCAACGTCCATATATCAGTTTATTTTAAAACACATGTTCAGAACCAGTGAATCTGATCCCCACCCAAACCAGCAAATCTGGGGAGATTAAAGCCTTCATGTAATTAATGTAATTAATTGGATGCTATCAGTGGTTTCGGCATTAGGCAGAAAAAACCAAGTCTGATAGAAAATGTGATTCTTCCTTTTGCACACGCACTGGAATGACCTATGCTGTGGATTACTCTCTCTTTTGGTGTTATACACAACACCTTTCAAGCATAAACATAACTACATGGAAGAAAAGGGTTTCACAGCCTTTTATATTATTTAAATGTTTAGAGGTAGTAAGTAGTTTTTAGAGTTTCCAGTTTCTTTTCTTCTTTTATTTGTTTGTTTTGTTTTAAGTAGTAGTCCACCAGATTTTCATCTAACTACTACTTGCATTTGACACCTTCGGGTATGGGTTTCTTTTATTTTACTATGAAGATAGCAGCACATTTCACACGTATTTCTGAACAAGATTTCACAAGACCTCATTTTTATATCATTCATCAGTATAAAATTGGTTAATAAAAAAGGTTTATGCATTAAAATATTTAATGATTGATCAAGAAGCTACTGATGTCATATTGCCACTGGAAATCATCTCAGTTCTGACCCTAAGGCCATTCTTCATATATAGAGTATCATTTAACATCAGGTGAATTATGCCCACGGTGTTTCCATCATACGTTTTTATTGAGTTGTTTTAATTATTTCAATATGCCACAGGAAGTGCAACACGTAGCTGTGGTAAGGTAGATAGATGGACTATTTCCCATGCATATATTAGTAGACTATATTTCTTTAAAGTAAAGACACTGTATCAGAGACCGAAGCTGATATTGGTAGGAAGAAAAAGGTACATATGTGTGCATTTCAGGCATGGCAGCATAAATACTGTGATATTTTGCCCTGCCATAACAGGTGACCAGTTTAACTCAAGAAGTCTCACAATTAAGTAAGGATATGAAGAATGTGATGCACCTTCTGGAGAACCTGCTCACATCCCAAAAGCCTCCAGGGCTCTGTGCTGTGCACGGCATGTCTCAAAGTCCTACCATGGAAAGTCTGCAGTCTCGAAAGTCTTGGACTACGCATCAACCTTGTACACACATGCAAGCTGGGAACTTCACTTGTACCAAAGCACAACTTTGCCGTGGCAACACGTTATGTGATATTTGGAATACAGATCTGTCCTCTGTAGGCAGCAGCCCCCAAAGAACTGAACCCAACCTTCAAAATTCTATGGACGGTGAATTTTATTATACACCAGGCCTTCATAATTCCCCCTCCCAGTATCAGGTAATTCAGAAAGACAATTTGCAATTTTTGAGATGCACTTCTCCCCATTCAGACACAACCTTGACTCCTCTTCAGTCTATTTCAGCAACTCTTTCTTCTTCAGTATGCTCCTCATCAGAGGCGTCGTTACACCTCGTGCTCCCCAGCCGATCTGAGGAAGGTAGCTTTAGCCAAGGAGCAATCAGCTCTCTGAGCCTTGAGAACCTGCCAGGATCGTGGGACCTGGAAGGAACAGCCGGAGTAGTTTCTGCGCAGACCCCAGATTTCCCGATAGACATTGTGACAAGCACAAGGGATGTTAAAGATAAAGATTACCAAGCCATAGACGTATAATGAGACACAGTGAAGTGGTACTCGAAGCATGTTCCACAGCTGCCAGTTTTCAATTTAGAGAGTACTGCATGACTGCTTTATTTGACCTTTTCTCTGGCGATCATGGAGACTTACAGACGTAAAAATTCAGATTTATAGAGAGTAAGAAAAGGTATTGCCGGTTCACACTATAGGAAAAAAAAGTTTCTAGATTCTAGAAGCATGTTGAAAAGCATTTTGTATACAGATATAACTTACTGGTCTGTTTGGCAGACTTTTGTGATAGTCCAAAGACCCTGAGGGTCAGAGCAGCTGGAAGTCTAGGACAAAAGAACTGTCATGGGTGGCTTTTGTTCATCGAAGCAAAGGTTTTCCCTGAGTGTCTGACTGTTGTTCCCAAACAATATCTATGGCACTGTTTGCTTCAGGTGATCGTGGGTCCTGCTGGTCTGTTTGTCAGTTTTGTGAAGGCAAAGGGACAATTATCGCTGCATGTCATCTAGACAATCAACCAAATAGAGCTGGTAGAGAGTGTTGCACGTTATTTGTCACGTAAATGAAACCTCTTAATTTATCTAAAAATACTATTTTTATATACTTGGTATGAAACATGTACTTAAAAATTATTTAAAATATTTATAAGGAGAATAAGAGTTTGTTTTCATTTTGGTAAAGGCTTGCAGTTTTAACAAGAAATGCACTATCATCATGTATTAGATCAAATACTATTTACTGTTAAGATATTATGTAGTTTACAAATGGATTCCCTTTCATGTGCATGCAATTTGCAATGAATGTATTCATGCTGGTGGAATACAAATAAATTAAGGTATTATTTTATTAAAAAAAAATAAAACAGCTGGAATGTTGTATCTTATACTAAGTCAGCTATCACTACTTGAAAAGTGAATTGTTAAACTGATAACATTAAGTATCCTTGGTTTGTGTCTTAGTATTGCAGTATTATTGATAAGACCAAGTCAAACACATCCCAGGTTTGGGATTTTAAATCTGGATAAGAAAATTAAGAGGGATAAAAACCATTGAGTAAATTGAGGCATATTAAAGGAGAAAATTAAAATGGTTTAATCAGAGACAAAGAAAAAATTTTACGATATTTATTTGATGATATTTAATTTACATATGTAAGAAGTAGCTTTGACCTTAAGCCAAAAATAAAAGAGTTTATAGGTTTGCAATTTTTTTAATACAGAATGTGATTTAATGCCCAAAGGAAATTTTTTCAGTATTTAATGTATTAGAAACTTGCTACAGTGCAACCATATATTTAAAGATGGGCAGTGTGCATCACATTTGCATGCTCTGTAGCAAGTTTTCTAAAAAAAACATTTGGCAACCCAAAATAAATGTTCTAAAATGGAAAAGTAAATTAAGTTACATTTACTAATTAATGCAAACTGGTGATTGTTATCAAAGTAAAATTTTTACAGAGCACAGATTTATGTTTAACTTCCTTAAGAGGTTTTTTTTCCTGAAAACTTCAAAGACTACATTCATTGTTAACATCTGGATCTGCACAGGAACACAAATCCCAGCTGATACTCTGTGCCCGACTTACATCCTTTCACATCCTTTTTCCCACTGGTACAAATTAAGGACAGAGTGTCATCTCTCATTTTGAGCTGCCTGAATTTTGTCAGCGTGTCTACACTTCAACACGAGTGTTTATATAGAGTTCCTTATTTCCCCTCCATTCCAGTTGTTACCAATTTAAAGTTAAATAGAGAAGTGCTGATTAAATGAGGCATACCCCAGAAATTAGAAAGTGAATAACAAATATAGGTCTGTGGTATTTCTGCAAACAATCCTGGCTTTTTTTTAAGCAATCTGCCATCGTCCACCCTGCCGCAGCACCAGGGCAGGAGGACGGGGCTGGGGGAGGCTGCCTGACCCCACACCCAGGGCAGGCACACGCTGGCAGAGCCCCACTTGCCAGAAGCCAGGAGCTGTGTAATGTGGGGCAGCAGGGACGAGGTCCCGGCAGAGCAGCCAGAAGCTCGGTGGCAATGCGGCACCGCCTCGCTGCAGCTGCCAGCCAGCACGCTGTATAGCCATGCCCCTCTCCTGTCATCAGAAAGCACAGACGCTGGTTCCTTGGGATGCTCTGGCACACGCAGCACAGCTGTCTGCAAATCCTCATTCTTCACTGCCGCCGCCTTCATGCCCCGCAAGGTAAGCTGCCCTCAAACTATTGCGTGAATGAAATACACAGGGCAATCTAAGCTCACCGTATCCCAACCACTGACTAGGGCGGCATAAACATACTGTTTGTCTACCATGCTTAGATCCCAGTATATTTAATAATTTCCATTGCATACATAAATTGGGAGTAGCGTTTACTTTCTCATTTTATAAGCAATACATGAATCATTATGTATATGCTTTAAAGTTTTGGTGGTGTTTTTTCCCCAAAATAAACGCCGATGTTGTGAAATTAAAACTGGACATTTTCTGGAGTTTTTATGTTAGTTTTATATAGAGTGTAAAAAGGTTAGTGGAAACAAAAAGCCACTTTGCATAAATAGCTGTAGCTTTACTGTGTACATTTAGTTATAGAATTAAAAAATGCACGTGCAGTCAGTAAGAAGCAATAGCAGCAAGACATCTGGCCTAAGTAGTTCCTTTTCTCTGCAAGTGTCAAATATATCCGACACAAAGCTGGCGAACACTGTGCCATTTGTATTGGCTAGGGTTTCAAGGAACACACATAGCCATTACTTGGATTGCAGAGAGTCTGTAAAATGGGCATCACAGAGATGAGTGCGCTGCCTCCCAGGGAAAAGCTCAAGGGACTTGGCACAGGACAAGAGTTCATTCCAGGCCAAAACCAAGTAAGGAAAGAGGAAGGTCAGGAAAATAGAAATCTGGATTTGAAGGATGGTTCTATTTTAAACTCCCTGACACCATTATATTTTGAAAGCCTCAGGAAAAGAATATCCCAAGCAGCTTTTCTTGGAAAATATCTGGCAAGCAATGCAACAAATTTCAGTTTTGAAGGTAAAATGGCAGTTCATAGGGACAAATGAGAAGGCACATACATTTTGTTATGTAACAGTAATTTCCAAACAGGATTACCACAAGCAGAATAGTTCCATACATAGAGGATTTCTGGGTTTAAAGCAACAACCACTGTAATATTCAAGTGTACCCTCAAAAGGTGCTCGTTATGAACATCAGTGCAAGCATCCCACACTCTAATATGCAGCAGCCTAGCTCAGACAATTTACTGTATTCCTTTTTGCACTAAGCTTTACAAAAAATAAAAAATAGAATTCATTTTTGTCTCAGGATTGTGTCTCCCATCTAATTCGGCATGAATTTACTTCCTAAATTTGCTACATTTTCTTCTTATTTTGCATTTTCCATCACTGTTAGTTTCTTATTCTGCACAGTACCTTTTCTATCTTTTTATTTACTTATTTTCCCTGTGTTGGGCTTTTTTTTCTCACCTGTTCTCTTTTTTATTCCCTTTAGAACACCATCAGAATCAATCATTTCTTTCCTCACTTCCCCGTCATTTCCCGATAAAGAAACATTCTAGCTTGCCACTAATGAACCAAGTGGTTACTGAACTCCATTACGCAGTAGGACAGCAGATTCGGACTGTGTCAAGATTCCAGCAGTAAATGACCAGTCTCTAACCAAAATCTTATGCACTTTTAACTTCTTACAATGCTGCAGCTGCCGATATTGACAATGGGAAAAAAGGTGCTGAGAAAAAAGAGGCATTGAAAAAAGCAAAAAAACCACACCCCAAAGTAGTATCCCCCATTAATTTTCTCCTATTTTCTACTTTTATAACTTCAGATCTATTTTTAAAGACGTGCATTTGTGTTGTGCTCATGATAACTGCTAGATTCAATTTAAGAAACACAGCTTATCATAAATTCTGCAAATACTCATCATTTTTTTACAAGTCATACCTAGCTCTCATGATAACCTTGCTTTGACCCGTCTGCTGGTTAGCTACCACAAATAATTTACTCTCTAACTAGTCCATCTGCTAATTGCACATGAGATGTCAAAGCATTTTATTTTATGAGCCAATTTTGTAACACACTGTGTCACTAGCCTCCCCTGGTAGCTTGTAAAAAAGCTACGTTTTGCAAACGAATTTTTGGGATGAAGTAAACTGTTCTCAACCTTTTCTGCATCTTCTTTCCTTAACCTCAAAGCACTTGGTACCAACACCCCTCTCAGTGGGACACGTTGTAGATATTTAGTGCTGCTGGGCCTACCACAGAAAGTGCACAGTGTCACATTCCCCTTTTCTCGAAAAACGCTTCTAACAACTTCCCTCAGCATTAAAAGAATGAGGCTATAGCTGGGAATTTGGGCAGCAATGGAGGGAGCGGTGAGAACAGGGAAAAGGCTGGTGCTTGATTTCCTGCCTCCATCCCCCAAATCAGTCCAGGGAATTTTCACAGCAGTCACCAGTTCCAGCAGCCAACGTGGTACTGAGTCTTCACTCAGAAAATCAGATAACCTATCACAGGAAACCTAAGCCCATCTCCCTCAGTATCTGCAAATCATCAAAATAGTAAAATCCTATTAAGAAAAATGCATAGCTGCAAATTTGTTAGATGATGCCACACACAATGTGTCTTATCCCTTCCAAGATGAGCATAAAAGTCATATCATGATTCCTAGACCAACCACTGACCTCCTCTGTACTTTATAAACTTCTCTCCCAGGGTCTCTGTTTTTCTCCTACCGTGCACAGTCAGTGGCAACAACAATGACATGAACAGCAATTTCCTGCTTCAAAAACATCAAAAAATGCCACAGATATGATCCTTTTGTTTAGAGAAAGTGGCTGATGTACCATGATGCCAGAAGTTTCCCAGACTTCGGAAATTTCTCGAAGCAGCAAGTTAATGAAGGTTAAGAGCTGAAAGACTCATTTCGATCAGAACCACAAATATTGTGCAAGAGGAGAAGCGGCACCTTCCTCTTTCAAGTTGTTTCAATGTTTAAGATTTAGTATGTAATCTTACATTTATGTCTTGATGGTGTGTTTTAAGTCTTGGCATGTATGTACAAGAGATTAACAATTGAATTTATTCTCTTTCCACAGCTCTTCAGGAACCTGTTGATTTTTGCCATCGTAATCCCAAACGTTTTATACTCTACCAAGAAACAGCCCAGTACAACAGAGGCAAGGTAGAAAAAAAGAATAGTAAAGATCTTTATCTTCAATGACACTGAATTGTACAAATTATGTATTACAATGGTAAATGGCTGGTATTTATCTAACCATAGGATAAAATGTCAACAGAATTAATCTCACATGGAATAAATGCTTCCACCAACTGGTTTATGAGGAGCACTGAAAGGAAATATGTTTCCTCTGTTTTCTGATTTTCTAGATGTTGTGTTATCAACCTCACATATTAAAAATACTCGGATAAGCTCCCTAAAAGTTACAGCTTAAGAGAATTATTTAAAATTCATTCTTATTTTACTTGCCTTTGACCTATTACAGTTGTTTTTCCACAAAATGTAAGGGACAGACGAGTACAAAAGAGATACTCAACGCTGTCGTAAATGACAACTGTAGGAATTACTGCACTGAGGACACTCAGACACCGCAACCATCACAAAGAAAATGCTCAGAAACAAGCAAATCTAGAGTTTGCACAGAGGAATGCTAGGGTCTTACAAAACAACAGTGGAAGCATTAAGTAAATCAAAAAGTGGCAGAAGATTTCTCAGGGAAACATGCAAAGATAAAGAAGGATTTTTTTTATTATTATTATTATGAACTCACAAGCCTTCACATTTAACAGTCCACATATCCTAAGGATTTAGGACAATCAGCACAAATTTTCAAATGTGTAAGTCCATCTTATCTGCACTTAAATTTCACATTTCATATGTAGTGGGTGATGTTATATGTATGTATTCACCCTGCCCTGGCCTACATGGTAACTATTCTGATTCCTTATTTTTAGTGTATTCTACCTCTAATCTCTTTGTGCAATTAAATGGATGACTACTTCCTTTGCTTCCCCTAATGAAACACAAGATAACTGTGTAGTCACTTAAGAGCGACATATTTGTAGAATTGTTTTGTTCATGAGGCACCTTAAAGATTTCGCTTCTTGTTCTAAAAATCAAAGCTTCCTTCAAGAGGAAAAAAAACCAACAGCGTTAACCACCCTACGTACAAACAATCAAATCCCACGCACCAGTTTCTTTCTGACTCTGCAGTCAGACACAGGACAAAAACAGCAGCACCATGAGACAAACTGGAACCACAAGGCTCAATAGGCAGTAACTGTACAGACTAATTATGCCTTCTTAAAGGCCAACATTGTCAATCATTTACTTCCTGAGTTTCCTTCCACGATGTTGGAACTTAACACGTACGTCTAGTGTTGCTGGATTTTTTTTCCACCCCGACACAGCACTGACCCACACAGAAATACAGCTCACATTCTTGCTAGGAAAATTTCAACATTATTTCAGTAACCATGCAAAAGGCTGTTAAAGAGAATTTTAAAGCCTGTAGTATGCGAAAAAATTATGGGTTTCTTGTGTTAGATGTGCTTATAGGAAAGGAAAATTATAACCACACAAATGAAAACATTTTTCTTCTCACTCACATCAGTCTGAAATTGTTTTCCAAAAGCAAATGGCAAAGTCCTGTTCTGCCCCTTTGCTTGCAGTGAAATCTAATACACGTGCGGGGAAAAAAACCCCAACACATTCTCTGAATGCTACACTGTCGTAATAGTATTTTGAAATGTTACTGGGTCATGCTTGTCAAGCAGCTATTGTGGGTTTAAAAAAGCGAGATCACCTGCTTATTTTTCCCTATAGAAAATTACCAGTTTGCATTACAGGTTGTGCCAATCTCCGATGGATGTATATATGCAGTGTACTAACAGCTACTGGTACTTCTACCATGTCAGAGACAAGGGAAATCTTCCTTATTCAGCATCTCTCTAACAACAGGCAAAGCTTTTTTAAGAAAAGAAAATTGCTGGTTAATCTTTTGTAAAATAGTATACTTTTTTTTTTTTTTTTTTTTATAGATCCTTAATAATCTCTTCAGGACTAAATTATCTTAATAAACAGTGGCAATATGAGGTGTATAGAGCATCCAAGGCAAGAAGCTGCCTATTTCTGTTGCAAACCAGTATGTAAATTTAAATATTCTTTGAAACTTTGCTAAAAACAGAGCCTTTCAGCAGCTGGCTGTTATGAAAAGCTTGTGTCTATATAGCTACTTACTAGCAAAAAAAATAAAACAGGAGAATTGTAAAAGCTCTCAGGGACATATGACAATATCCTCACTAGAGCCAGAGCACACAAGCCTTTAAAGCATTGGTTGCCCTTCGCTTCAATAAGAAAACTGTATTTGAAAATTAATGGCATCATATGGAGCTTAGTTTAGCAGTTATTCACCTTGCGGTAGAAACTGGAGTGCCTAAAAGAGTTCAAGGGCCTGCTGTATTCACCACAGCATATGGGGATAATACGAAGTTCAGAGAGCTTTCAGCCTAACAAAACAAAGAGTAGTACAAAAGGGAGAAAAAGGAGCATGAAAAGTTTATCCAAGGTCCCTCGATGGCTTATGGGGAGGCAGGAACGGAGCCCCCGGCTGCCTGGGCATGGACGCCTCTGCCCAGCCCGGTGGCACTGGGCAGGAGTGTCCTCCCCTCCCCAGGGGCATGGAACAGAGCACTAGGAAAGTAGAAAATGTTCCCAAGCACCAACACCAAAGGATTTCCAGCGCTATTCTTTGTACAAAAAATAGGTTCCCTACAAACAAGACGTATGGGAGGGCTGTCTGTGGTCTGAGGGATACAGCACAGCAGGTTCTGTAACTGTGCTTACTAAGTAACTGAGGACAGGTGCTTGAATTATGCCAGCCAGTTTGATTATTAATTAGCCTTTTTATGTGTGCCAGGTGGAAAAAAACATAGCCTCTGAAGGACTTGCATAACATTTATATCGCACCTGCAATCCCAGGTTAGCAGAAGCAGCAGAGCAGCCCTTTTCCTTAACCTGCTCTCAGACATAAAAATCACATCTGGACACAAAACCTGTGCATTTTAGTGCCTCTGAGAATAAACTTTGCCTCAGTCAGGTATTTTCAGAGGCAAGAAGGCAGGCAATGTGTCCTAGCAATACACAGCACATCTGCTGACTGTGCACGTACAGCTGTCCAAGCCTCAATGCTGCTATGGTCAGCCTTCCAAGCAAAGGCAGTCAAGTCCTTGAGAGATACTTCACATCCTTGCGCTTTCTCTTCTTTTATACCCTTTGCCCCCATCATGGTGCAAGCAGTACTAGAAAGACCCCAGGCCCCATGTAAAACCAGAAACAAACTATAGCTTGGGAAATGTTGTAATCAAAATTAAACAAGCTTGTAAAAAAGGAAAGAGGATGTGGTGAGGTTATGCAGGGAGAAAATTAGAAAGGCCAAAGCCCAACTTAATCTGGCTACTCCCGTAAAAGTCAACAAAAAAATGTTTCTATAAATACATTAGCAACAAAAGGAGGCTTAAGGAGAATCTCCATCCTTTATTGGATGTGGGGGTTCTGTCTATGCTCCTTCTCAACTTATATGGGATGCTTAAAAAAATCCTTGAATATTATAAATATCACCTAGCAAGAACTAAAACAATATACATTATTGACATTCCTTTCATAACAAATCTGAAACATAGCAGCCATTAGAAAGAAAATTAACACTATCCCAGCTGAAACCAGCACAACAAGTCTTACGAGGAGCGACTGAGGGAACTGGGATTGATTAGTCTGCAGAAAAGGAGGCTGAGAGGAGACCTTATCGCTCTCTACAACTACGTGAAAGCAGGTTGTAGCGAGATGGGATTGGTCTCTTCTCCCAAGTAACAAGTGATAGGACAAGAGGGAATGGCCTCAAGTTGCACCAGGGAAGGTCTAGATTGAATATTAGGAAAAACTTCTTCACTGAAAGGGTTGTCAAGCATTGGAACAGGCTGCCCGGTGGTTGAGTCACCATCCCTGGAGGTATTCAAAAGACAGGTAGACATGATACTTAGGGACATAAGGTTGCATCAAAAGAAGTGTGGCCAGCAGGTCGAGGGAGGTGATTCTGCCCCTCTACTCCGCTCTGGTGAGACCCCACCTGGAGTCCTGCATCCAGCTCTGGAATCCTCAGCACAAGAGGGACATGGACCTGTTGGAACGGATCCAGCGGAGGGCCATGAAGATGATCAGAGGGCTGAAGCACCTATGAGGGCAGGCTGAGAGAGTTGGGGTTGTTCAGCCTGGAGAAGAGAAGGCTCCGAGAAGACCTTATAGCAGCCTTCCAGTATCCAGTACCTAAAGGGGGCCTACAGGAAGGATGGGGAGGAACTCTTTATCAGGGAGTGTTATGATAGGAAATGGGGTAATGGCCTCAAGTTGAGAGAGGGTACATTTAAATTGGATATCAGGAAAAAATTCTTTACTGTAAGGGTAGTGAGGCACTGGAACAGGTTGCCCAGGGAAGTTGTGGATGCCCCATCCCTGGAAGTGTTGGAGGCCAGGCTGGATGGGGCTTTGAGCAGCCTGGTCTAGTGGGAGGTGTCCCTGCCCATGGCAGGCGGGTTGGACCTAGATGATCTTTAAGGTCCCTTCCAACCCAAAACATTCTGTGACATGGTTTAGTGGTGGACTTGGCAGTGCTAGGCTAATGGTTGGACTTGATGATCTTTAAGGTCTTTTCCAACCTAAGCAATTCTATGATCGAATGTTGCCTCTGAGTATAACCTTCGTATGAGTTGAATATACAATGAGGCACTCACCTGGGTAAGGAAAAAGGTGGCAGCTTTGGGAATGGGAACAGTTTCCCCCCAAATCAGCAGCAATGAGGTCCTTTACAGTAATTTACAGCCAACCTTCATGTTTACAATCTGAATGAATTCAATATTGTTAACAGAGTTTGATAACTCACTGTTTATCTGTTTTGCCAGATGTTGCTGAATAGGCTAACATAGTCACAATTTCTTGTGTGAATGAATGATGCTAATACTGGAGCCTGTCTCTAAAAACATTGTCATCTTTCTAGGAATATGGAGCCTAGAATTTTTTGTTCTGTCTTTGATGTGAAGAAAAGCAAAGCCTCCTTGGTTTTCATACCCTTGAGCAACTTAAGTTCAACTAACTTCAGCTGTCATATTCATATCCTTTCAGACTTTTATTTTCCATTTAATTTAAACTCTCTGTATGTGGTCAGTTGGTCCAAGGTTAACTTCTGCAATGCCCCTGCTAAAAGTCTAAAATAGACCTGATACAGGACCTTCCTCTTGTTCTTTCAGAGACCATTTGGTGATTAAATCTGCCAGCTGTCATCTCTCCAGTGTGTTTTTCACCTACCACTGTTAGTGGCGTTTGTTCTCCAAACTATATTTGGGAAGTGAAAGTTTCCCACAATGAAACAGTTCCCAGTTCTCTCTCTCACTAATAACAGCACTGAACTTTCCAGCCATATCCAAGTCTAGCCTAGAGAGTTTATGACAAGTTCCCAATATTTCTAGGGTCCCTTGCCAGCTCCAAGCTGAGTTCTGCAGAGTAGAAGAGCATTTATTTTTTCTTTGCAGTCGTAAATGTCAGTGGCAGAAACCAATCCTTTTTTCGTTTACAGTTTTATTGTAGTTCTCCAGCCAGGCTATGAATTTCATCCACCCTGAACTTTCCTGAGTGAACTCTTAATTCTTCATACTGATGTGAATCCATTTTCACTTTCTACTTTCCTGCTATTGTTTGGTTTAAACCAGAATGTGGTGACTTAGAAATAACCTTTTTCCTCTCTGCAGGGACAGCTTTTCTGATCCTGAGCTTGTTTTGTTTTATCTTGTGTAAATTCTGTCGTGTGAGTAACATCAGTGTAAAATAAATGGCTTAAGTGCAAGATAAAAGGATTTCATTGTCCTATTTAGAACTTCAGCCAAATATTGAAGCTGCTGATCCACAAAGAGCGTAAATATATTATTTTTAAATTGGTGCCAGGCAAACACTAGTTTTATTATTCATTGTATGTGTGTTAAGTGTCTGTTACAGACTTAATTTATGACACAGGTGCAAGATAGCCTGGAACAACGTGCTTTGCAAATAATGATTATGAAAAAGCCATGGATTTCTGTTTGTTATTGTTCTTATTAATAAATAAACAAGCCCTCAGAACACTGGAAAGCAGAACAAAGCGGCACATGATGATTCACTGCCAGCTGGGAAACATTTAACAAGGAAAACCTGTAAAACAAGCAAAGCCAGAGACTAACTGCAAGGGAGGTGAAAGAATCTGCACCACCCAGGAAGAGGACTGCATGAGCCTACCAACTCTAAGACTCGACAGCAATCTGTAGGCATTATCCTGAAGATAGGATGAATACAAGAACTCTCTGTGATACAAGATGAACCTCGGGACTTCAGTTTTTAAGACTGAATTCTTCTCGTCAGCATCAGTAACAAAAATCAAATTGCAGGAAGGCAATGACAGCAAATCAGGACCTGCTCGAAGTTTCCTAATGGTTTAGGGTCCGTCAGAATGCAACTATTCAGAAAGGCTTCTCCCCCCTCAGGTCATAGGTTTTTTCATCTTGGGTCCTTGCTTTGTTTTTCTGCATAAGTTCTGCCATATAAATGTGACCACCACAGTGTAAATGACCTAAATGTGAGACAGAATGCTTTTATGGGCATCCATAATAATTACTCTTCTATTTTCACTTGAATTACGCTACCGCCTAGTAGTGGTTACCATAAGGGAAAATTAATTCTGGTGTTCAACTTCCATTTCATTTCAGAAAAGTCCTATTTATAACTTATTTTTAGTATTTTTTCTTTATTATTTGTGTTTAGTATTTTCAAATATTTGTAAGGCATATATTCCCCTTGAACAGGCACCAAGTCCATGTATTAAATCAGTGAAAAGCCCAACTTGCCTTAGTAAGAATGCCTGCCACAAAACAGTGCAACGAGAGAGACCTGCAGGCTACTTGGAGCTCCTCCAGGGGAATCCATGCCTATTAGATTATTGTCAAGCTTAATTCGCATTCCAGTTTGTTAGATTACATTTTAGTAAAAGCACTTGTGTGGGGTTTCTACCTTTTCTCCTAAATCCTGGGTTATTCTCTTCTGTATCTTCAGTGCATTTTTCTCTTTCGTGTTAGTTGTTGCCCATAAGAAAAAAAGTTGCTTAACTGTACATTCTCCAGCTCACTAAAGAGGGAACATCACTATCCATCAGCAGGCTTTAGGGCTTCCATATTAAATCTAACATAGCCTCTGCTTCAGACCAAGAGAAAATGGACATCTTTCTTCTGCTTTCTACTTGCAATTCTTCAGGGTGCAAGGCAGAACTAGCATTGATGTGCCTCAAAGGTAGCCATATGCAACTTTCAAAAACATGAGAATTAGATTTCCACTCAAACTGGTGGGTTAAAAGTTGTACACTAAGAACTTAAAGACAGACATAGCAATTTATTTTATGAACTCATAAAACGTGAAGTTCTGACAAACTCGGATGCTACAGAAGTATGCTGAGTACAGCTCACTGGGAATTTTCAGGTGAAACAGAGTTAACTGGAAAACTTGGAATTATCGAACCTGAAATGCCTTCTAAAAATATCTAAGTTGTCATTGATGTTTAACAAAATATAGACAGTTCCCAGAAAATGAACCAAAGACTATTGTCTTTGGGCTTTCCAAGTCTGCTTTTCCAGGGCAGACCCTGCTGTACAGAATATCGCAGGTTTTTGCTTTTGTGACACCAAACTGGACCATGTTTACTAAAGAACCCTAAACCTTAATTCCTAATCTGTAGGACTTCGAGAACACAGCTTTAAAGTTTCAGAAACTATGTCATATGTACATGTCATATGTACATCAGTAAATACTTTCATTTCAAATAACTAAACAATAAAAGGTTTCAAAAAGCTTTCAAAAAATCTACCGTTTGCTTCAGATACAGCTCAAATACCAACTCCCCAGGTTTCCCATAGAACAGAAATTCCAGCTTTGGACCACTCAGCTCAGGTATCTTGATAACATATGCTTTGCTGATACTACCTCAATAAATGCATGGGTCCTTCTTTGTTATGCGTTATGCTTTTTCTCTCCAAACATTTTAAAAAACTATTTTGAGCTGTTCTTTTTCCATTAACAGCCACTATAGAGTGACCGAAAAATACTTGCCGTCCTTGCTTGACCTATTGTGAAAAGACCATTTTTCTTTTTGCAAGTGCTTTCAATTAGCTGGGTGTTTGAAGGTCAAGGAAGGACGCGTTCCCTCTGCAAGCGAAGCCAGCCTGCGCACCACAGATACCGCTTCCCTATTATCTTCTGGTACAAATGGGAGGATGCATTTGTCATCTTTTACGGGAGGCATAACCAGCTCACTCTATAAGCAGCAACTTTTTGAGGAGACCTGAAAAGTTATATTAACCCATTATCTCTGGAGGGACATTTTTTGTACACCAAATAGAATACTTCGCTCAGATGGCTGCCAATTAAGGCCTTATAATATGTAAGTAATCTCTTTTTCCTCTACACATACAGTCAACACGCTGCCAAAATAGACTTTTTCACATGATTCTCAAGAACTATTTTCAGATAGATTTCAATTGCTTGGGTGTTATTAACAATTTCATATTTTTTTTCCTTCGATAATTCCTTGCCTTTCACTTTTGAAGCAATGTGCTGTAGGGACAGGAACACTAATTTCCAACCTGCAGGTAGTTTTCTGCTTGTCTACTTATACAGTACTTCTGTCATCAGGTGCAGTTCCCCGAGAAGCCTGAACTGTCACAGCAGAGTATTTGATTAGCTAAGGAAAGAATCAGATTCCACACTGGGCAAACCCATAACAACAACAAGAAAAAAACTTCACCTCTCTCACCTTTGTCCCTGAACTCTCTAAGGAAGCATTAGGCACCAAATGGAGAGAGCAGTCACTCGAATAGTTAACAATTGTCATTATAACTGGAAACTAAAATTTCCTGAGGTAATCTCCGCTTTAGGTAAAATCATCGAGTTACAGCTTCCAGCAAGAGAGACAGGACTTCCAAGGCTCCAGTGCTGTACCAAACATATAGCTGTGCTGTTAAGATGAGTTTCTTGCTGTTTCAACAGTTCCTTTCCATTCATTTTAAAATCAAGTGTTAAAAGCCTGAAAGCAAAACAGTGCACATCTACACAAAAGATAATTATTTTCAAACTTCCAGTTCAGCAAAAATTTCAAAACTAATTCGTTCTTGCTCAAAATGAGTTAGTCCCCACCCCAGGATTTACATTATCAGTGAACTTAAAATGCATTTATTTATTTTTGCCTTCTATGTACTTCTGCAGATGATGATAACTAAAATTTAAACTACAAATAATTCAAGATTAGACTAAAATCTGTTTCTGGAAAGTCGAGCCAACTTAAGGAAAAAAAAAAAAAAAAGAAAATTCAAAGCAAAATCAAAACAGGCTGCCCAGCTGGAGCTGAAATCCTTTCTTACTTCTCATTCTCCTACTTATTTTCTGTCTATTCCATTTCACGCCGCACTCCATTTCACAAGTGAAGGAAACAACCAGCTCCCAAATTAAGTTTCCTTAAGGAAGGCCATTAACAACTGGATCAACTTCCATCAAATTATTTCAACTCAGACTTGATGGCTCCTTTCCCCACACAGCAGGTTTTGTCACTGGGATCTGGATATGCCTGTGTCCAGGATGTAAAGGACTTTAAACCCTGGGTGGTCTTTGGCTACCATTTTAATTTGCTTCCTAGCCAAAAGGTTTCTAGTCAATTGTGATAATCCTCCAAATGAAGAGCAACAGGAGTAGGTAGCAGGCACGGCAATAAACCTCTAGGGAGGGAGACACTTCTATTCCGAGAGGAGAGGAGCAAGGAAAACCAGGAGAGAAGCAATAACGCAAAAATTCATGAGGGAGATTTGTGTATGTTTAAAAATAAGTGCGACAGAGCTGGTAATTGCAGAGAACAGCAAGAAGCAGGCAGAAGCCCCGAAACAGGAATAGCTGCAACAAAATATTCAAAAGGTTTTGACAGTTAAAAAGTCTCCAGGATTTTTGACAGGACCTGACAGCAAGGCACAAATGAACTGTGTATGCATTGCCTGTGACAATCCATACCTCCAAAAGCTTCCTTTTTAATAGAGAGGGTACATAAATTGCCAAAGAAGCAGCAGCACAGGCAGGAAAAGCAACTTGCAGGTAATAAATACCCAGCAGACTGGCGATGAAACCAAACACAGGCATGAGATGTCCCGAGCCTCAGGCCTGCTCCCCTCCAATGGCCCACACTGACTCTCCAACTTTGCTAAGCAATAAAACATGCCGGCTTGCTCTCACCCCACCTTGGTACCTGTGTACATCCTGCGTTTTGTTGAGCAACTGGCTGTCCACCAACACCCACAGCCCCGTCCCCTGCTAGTTTGCGCTATTCAAGCTATTCAAACACGCAAGAATCACACGATCCATCTGAAAAGCGCACCAGCCCCCAGCTCCGAGTTGCAGAGGACACTCCAGGTTGAAGCTGTGACCTTGTTATCTTACTCAATGACGGTAAGGAAAGGATGCAACATCTTTCTACTGCTCTTCTGGCAATTTGCACGTTTCCTGAAGGCAATTTTGACTGCAAATAACACCCAATCCCTGCCACGGAGCAAGCAGCAAAGCGTAATAAAAAAAAAAAAAGGCAAAAGCAGACAAACAACAAAAGCATGGGCCTAGAAAGACAACAATGTTTTGAGTGTCTCTATATATGGACATATATATATATGGATAATAGGAAAATAGTTAGAGCTACACAGGGATAAGAAACCTTGAGATAAAACAAGGGTATTTAACAAGATCCAACATATCTAGGCACTGGAATTGTTTTCTTTAATACTACATAAGTTGTAAGATGACAGTATCCTCTTTCATAGGGTCCATGGTTTTGATGAAGGGGGGTAGGAAAAACATATACAGAAACTCACATGAGGACTAGCTGCACTGCAAAAACTGCTGACATCACATTTGCGGCGTAACCTCAAACTTATTTTTCTTTTGGAAATGAACACTGAATTCACTAAAGTTACAAAGCCATCACTGAAGACTCTTTTTCAGCCTGACGCAAAGTTTGCACTGTGTTACATTCAGATAGCACCTAATGGCCTCTCTTCGAGACAACAGAAGAAAATTTGCACACATTTCATAGATCAGAAGAGAATTTACGCTTCCTGACACAAGTTTCTAGTCTCAGCTCCTCTCTTGGCTGCTGTTAGCATTCTGCCTTCCTCACGACCTCCAGTCCACCGTTCCTTAGAGGCCATCATGCACTGCATTCACTGCAGTCATCTGCAGTCTAAACCACATCCATGCGATCTTTATTTACACAACTGAAAACTCATTTTCACAAGAAGCCCTTGCTTCTTTTGTAGTAGAGGGATGATGCTGAGGTTCAAGGAAGTTGTACGTTTCTGTCATGTTCCTTGAGAGGCTTATAAACTTCCAACAAAAGAACAAAAACAACCACCATGTTTTCTCTATGACCTTTACTCCCTTTAGTACTCTCCCTGTTGCCACTCCCTTAATGCAGTTTTATCATATTTTATGTTTCCTTATATATCTATCCTTATACATTTTTCACATCCAAATACTGTCCAATATTTTTTGAATAGTAGATGCTACCAAGAGGAATAATTCTAGCTCACTCATGCATCCCTAGCAAATGACTTGTAATAGCAGTTTGTAATAACGCTGTGTACTGAAGAATTTTTGAGTGCTTTTCAAAAGGAACTTACCTATTTTACCCCTTTTTTTCATCTCTGACTTTCATAGGAAATCCTGGATAAGAAGGTTCTCATTTAAGTGACTGCCACTTATTGGAAGCTCCCTGAAGAACGAAGTAATTACTGCATATGCCTCTAACAATTTTGCTTACCTTTAAGCTGCTCCTGAAGTTCTACTTCCAGTTATCAAGAGAACCACCAAGTAAAATCACTATGTGAACCATAAACACACAGTAGATGGAGCATCATGGCATAATGAAAAGCATCCAGAAAATATATCCAAGTTAGTTAGTGTCTGAATGAAATAAGCCCTGAAGCAGAGTCATGATGTCCTCTTCCCCTTTTGCTGCCTTGTGTAATTATTCAGAGAAACGCAGATACTGAGAAATTAGAACCAGGTAAGAAACCTGAGCCTGCACACATAAAGAGATTTGTGTATGGTGACAGCTGAGAAATAGAAATCAGGTAGTTGAATCCAGTACCTATCTACAGTATACAATGAACAGGAAAATTTCTTGCAATAGGCTAAGGATGCAGCAGAAACAATATCTTTAGTAAACTACTGGATGGAGTTTAAAAGAATGGAATCTATACTTCACGTTTGGAGCCTCTCCAGCTCTCTGTCTCCTGCTGACTATCCAAAATGTCGTCATGCTTCCAGAGAAGCAGGGGCAGGTTTGGATGCAGGCCGCTAAGTGGTATGCATAGTTTGGTACCCTTTGAAAGGACAGAGATCTTCATTTGCCTTCATAATAAGCTGAGCCCTGCCACAGTGGGGCTGACTGCAACAGGCTTGCATGGAGAGCGGTATCAAGAGATTAGCAATCCATACTGCTGAGCCACCTCAGATAGCCAGACCCCTGGAAGTCTGACAAGCTGCCCAAAAGGCTTGTTCCCTATTCTGAGACAAGTCATTATGACTACACTCTTTTATAAGCGTGTCATGTGCCACGTGCAATGCTGTATTCAAAATAAAGGTTAAGATACTAGGCACGGAAGTGGATCAAATCATCTGTTGCTTTTTGAAATCTTTCCCCAACTCATACCATTCTCCCCCTCAGCTGGCCCACCCTTTATATGGAGTAATGATATGAAGATGTTTAGAAGATCATTTTGTTAGAATTTCAGGGTCACTTTTCCTTCCATGTGAAATAGTCTTTTTATCAGGTCTGTTCTCTTTTTATAGCCTCCCACATTTCACTCTGCCTTTTTTTTTCCCCCTTTGCATCTTTTTCCTAGAAATCTATCCATCCACGTGCACTTGCACTCTATATGCCAAATTATTCCCATCATCATGTTAGACAAATGACTGTTATGAGAGAAAAACCATGATGACATCCATATCCCCTTAGCACCCTTATTATCTCTATTATACTCTATACAGTACTCTATACTCTAACTGCAACGGCATGATTTAACACGCAACCCCTGGACCAAGACCCCAGTGTGCAATGTCATCAACTACAACACACATGCAAGTTGTAGGTGATCTCTGTCCTGAAGAAAAAGACAAGCAGACAAAAGGAGGACAAGGCAGGAAAGATGAAACACAGGTCCCAGCCTGCACTGCTTCTGTTTCCACCCAATTATTTCTCCTTGTGCTAAGTCTTGGGTCATTGAACTCTTTTAATCATTTTGTTCAGCATCTAGGCAAGGTTATCTAATTCTTAAAGGACTGTTTGTTGATGAATTGCTTTTATACCTGCATGCCATCCCAAGCATTTGAAAGAAACATATGTTTCATCTGAGGCAAAGATAACTATCATCATAAGAAGACTCCAATACTATGGCTTTTGCATGATAATCTGCTTTACTGGACATAATCGTGGTTCTCTTTCTTCATAACACACAACTACCTTTTTCTTAATGACCTTCGTATTACAAATATTTCTTTTTGAGCTGTGTTAGCATAATCAGCTGGGTTACGGTACTTGAACCCATTACACTTGCTTAAAGCTTCTAATGATTGACCGTCAGAGTAGTTAGGTAAGATTCTTCTGTGAACTTGCAGACTACGCATGGCAGATATTCAGATCTGAATAATTCACAGGCAACAAAAGCAGAAGTACTTGCATTAACATTTTACACACTGCATTTAAGCCTAACCTAAGAAAGCTATCTTGAAAGGGATTAAATACTCTGAGTGGAATACCTTGTCTCTTGCTATGCTTGACAGACTTTACTGTAAAGGGATTACTGGCTGTATTAAGAGACGTGTTTGTTTGTTTACCTTCCGTATTTGGTATTTGAGTATTTCTAGTAATTTACTGTTGTAAAAAGCATAGCTCACCTCCTTTCAATGAAAGTAGTCAGCAGATGAAACGTGATGGGAAACTTGCAAATAGGGTAGATTGAAAAGCACATATTCTTGAAATCCATGGTAGTCTTATGGTGTTCAGGAGTTATTTTTAATTACAGCAGTATTGTCAAGTGGTGCCATCTGGCAGTTGTATGTAATACATCACCCCACTATGTTGTGACCTTCTGATAAGAAACAAAAAACCCTGCCAATTTTGGCACTCCCTATAGAGATGGCCTGTCTTCTTCATCTGTGATCAGCACCAGGGCTGTCAAAGAGGCTACACTATGGTCCTTCGCTCCCATCTCCCTTCAAGTAACTCTTCTTTTCCAAAGGGTAAGCAATAAAGTTAAAAGTCCTTCCCCTTCCTTATTATACCATGGACATCATTATTTGCTTGTTGACCAGGGCTCACTAAAAATCAGTCCCAAGAGTAGGTGTTTTGCTTTGATGAAAGAAGCTGAAGCCTTCAGTCAAAGTTCTTGGTGAGACAAAAGACTGGTCTTCTCCTGACATTCTTCAGTTGCTATTACAGACAGGGGAAAAGTCAGTCTCACCCCATGATATTTCTGCTTTCTGTGCACCTTGTTAAGCCACAAGCAAATGAGCAGGTTTTGTTCTAGCCTGGCCTCATGGCGCCGGCCTCGTCATTCAGATGAGCAGTAAACGCTAGTCTGCATTAGGAGAACATATTAAGCAGAGAATGCATTAAACAGCCTCAGAAAGAGACAAACAACCTGAAGAGGCTGCTACCAACCAGCGGGCAGCTAATTACTTACCATTACCGGTTACCTATAGTTCACTCACAGGAGTCTCCCTAAACTCCCAGAAACAGAGTCAGTGTGAGAATCTAAGTGATATAAACAGCTTGTTCAACCTTGACTACTTTTACTTAACGTTATAATAACCTCGGTAACGCAAAATCTGGTATTTTAGATTTTTTTAAAAAGTTTGTAAAAAAGAGGTCTCAGCCAAATGTTTAGGGCTATTTCCTACTACCTTCTCAAAAGTAACCCAGTCCACACATATTAGGGACGTTTGAAAACCAAATACGGAGAAGAATTGGAAAGAATTAAGAAGTTAAGCAGAAGGCAAGCCAAAAAATCCTGCACAATGTCAATCCCACACAATGAGCTACTGCATAACATTGTTTCAATATATGCATCATGACCAAAAACTTTTAATTTGCAGGCAGATCATTATACAAAGCATATAAATCATGCCTTTTCTTTAATTTTGTTATATACTGTTAGAAAATACTTTATCCAAAATTGAATTTGATACATTTTCAGTACCTGTATTTTATCAGCCTGAGTCATACTTCCCAACACCAGTGTGGCCAAAGGTGTTTCATAACTGTAAACAGTAATATAAAAATACCTTATTTAAAAAAAAAATTCACTGAGAACAAACACTTTATTTAAGAAATTTAAGAAGAAACGCAGTATCTCATTCAGTTGGCTTGAGGCAAACCAGCTAAAAGGTATAAATCTAAATTACATGACTACTCCTTCACTCACTCACAGAAAAATGTCAGATTGCAGATTTAGATTTTTTTAAAAATTGACAAAGACATGGTGTTATCAGAAAGGACAATGCATGAGCCTAAAGCAGTTCCAAACAAACAGACAAAAACACAATGAAATAACTGGGGACTTGAATGCTACCTTGCCACTTAGCTCTACCATGCCAAGAAACAAGACACAAAACCCAGAAAACAGATAGCACCCTTCCTGCACTATTTGTTATTATTAAGATCTATTAATACTCATTAATTAGGGACATGCAGGCCTTCAAAGGCTTGCATGCTGCCTTTTTTAGCTTTGCGTATGTACTAAACGTCCACACACGGCCCCTCCTTTTGCCTCTGTGACACTTCTCTATACCGCTGATGTTAGCATCAGCTTCCTCATCTCTTCCTCCTTCCCTCCAGTCCTTCTGTCAGGATGATCAGTAACAACCTGTCCTTGGCATCCTTAGTCCTTCACTGTTAAGCAGAATGGCTGGGTTGGTTTTTTTTTTTTTAAGAGTCACAAGCTCAGTTTCTTTTCCACGAGCAATTTGCTTTCGCATTTTAAACGCTCAAGACAATTTAATAAGCATGAGTCATAACCTGATAAGCTTTTTCCCACTGAACAGAGCACAAATGGCATGCCGAAACAAAGCAATGTTTCTTCAGCTTCATACCAATATGCTTTAGTCCTTAGATGATAAAAGCAGCTCTGACCACTAGTTATTTGGCCTTGAAGAAAAGCCACAATAATGGTGCTCTGAGCCAGACCTCTGGTGAACAGGCCTTGATCTCATTTAACACAAGCCACAAGATAATGAACAGTTAGTAATCATCCAGCAGGTGTTCTATAAGTGTAAAGCACATAAAGTGGTAAGAAATTTCTATAGAAAGTTACTCTTCTACCAGCCATGCCTTTTTTTAGCATGTTTCTTTTATAGAGGTGGAGGGTTAAGCTCCTCACAAATACTACATTCCTTTTTAAAATCCTATCATAAGTACTTTCTACAGATTATATATTATATATGTATCAGCAATTTCCTTCTTGCACTGAGAAGGGATGTATGACTGTGCAAGAGGAGCTGCAACAGCATGTGCTTGGCTCTACGGTTTTGATTTATTACATTAAGTTGAGAGAAAACAAAGGTTATCTCAAAGTACTTTAGCACATATGTTCATAGAGTTATTTTTAGACTTGCATAGATTTCATCTAAGAAAACAGGTTGGCCTATGCTGTGCTGTGTGTGCACCATAGACTACGGACCTGAACATATCTGAAGAGTCTATAAACTGTGTGATTTCATTTAAGAAGTGAGCTAAACCGAAATGATACAACAGGGAAAGATTCATAATTACTGCTGTATTTCCAGACATCTGCCAACAACTGTTCCATATTCTGACGAACAACAAGACGGCATTGATGCTATTACTGTTAATTAAACTTAAATTGATGTCTGGCACATTTGGGAAAGATGATTTTTACTTTTGGCATCAATTGTTTGTGCTTTTGAAATCAAAATATTCCAAATTAATTTTATTTTTTCTTTAATTATAGTCTGGCAATATCTAGTAAACATTCATTTTTGCTCTACTAAAGAATTTGGTCATGGAAGGGAATGACAGATTAAATAGCATTTCTACTAACAAATATACTCAAGGGTTGAAAAAAATGGGAATATTATTGCAAACAGGCTCAGTTCAACACATTTGGTAACAGGTTCCAGCACTTTCCTGTTTTCCGTCATTGAACTATTAAAAATTTGGGTCGGTGATGCCAAATTTTTCAAACCTTTGTTTTTGTTTCAAGTCAAAAATGTATTTATTCACTTAGGATAATCTCAGGAGAGCGGCTTTGTGGTTTTCCAGAACAAGGTTGGGAATCCACATTTCTATGGCTTTCTCAGATTGGAAGGCTTTGTATCATAATTAACTAAAACTTTTATTCTTTAAAACAGAGGCAATGCACATAACAGCAAAACAGCAAAACAGATTCTAACAGGTACAATTAAGAGCATCTGGGAAGAAAAAAACCAAACCACTATAGTTAACACATGATCAACAGAAGCTTGCCTAGCACTTGTGTTCTCATTAAAGTTCCCTTTGTACTGGATTTGTTCTAGCGCAGTGCAATTTTTCCAGCGAAGAAGCTAAAACCAGAAGGATTCTCTCTGCTGCTTGAGTAACAATTCAAGCTCAAAACCACAAAACAATATACTGGGACAAACAGAGACTGAGATGCCTTAAGAAGAACAAAGATTGCGCCATGATGCATGTTCATGAGAGCTCGCAGACAACCTAAATTCTTGCCTTTTCCAATTTTGATTGCTTGATTTTGTAAACTTGAATTGCATATCACTATAATATACTGAAGTGAAGATT
Organism: Fratercula arctica; assembly: GCA_947846985.1. Lineage (NCBI taxonomy): Eukaryota > Metazoa > Chordata > Aves > Charadriiformes > Alcidae > Fratercula > Fratercula arctica. The sequence continues at coordinate 40,918,060 of CANTUZ010000002.1, forward strand.
TGTTCTAAAATGCCATCATAAAAATGACTTCTTTTTACCTATGACTGTACTTTTCAAGAGAGTTGCCAGCTGCCCTTACATACCTGCACTTTTGCTTGGAACCACTGGCTATTACCACTCTAGCTGAGGTACAGGGAATTTAAAGTTTAAAGCTCTAGTTTTGTAAATTCAGTTGCCTGAAAACACAGCTGTGTGGCTTGCCTTACTCTAGTATTAACGAATACCCCAGTGTTACCAAAGATAGGAGTCTGATGTTTAGCCAGTTAACCTTGGAAAAGACAAAACAACTTTGCTGTGGGCTCCACAGGGAAGCGTACACGCTCTGGGCACTGTGCTTCTTGCAGGGGATCTCAACCTGCCTCCAAGCAAACTGGATCGTCATCCATGAAACACTTCCAAATACTACTGATGATGCCAGTGTCGATCCTCAGCTCCAGCACCTGCTTCCAGGCTAAGCAACAAATTGGCTGGGGCAAGTGAGGAGACTCTGCTGTTCTGTTTCTAGCTCTTAGAACATCAGCTTGGGGATATCTGTTTTGCGTCTTATAGTACAGCACAGATGCCCACAGGGACTCTGATATTGCAAAACTTACTGAGGATAACATCTAGTCAAGACTAAAGTTTTAATGACCACATTAAAGACTGATGTATCTCGAGTGTAAACAAATTAAGAATTTCTTGAATAAATCAACATTTAAGATGACAACCGTCATCTTCTGCGATTCCAAAATTTCACTTTTCTGACATTTAATGAACTATATTTTTCTGAATGTGCTTCTTCCTCATGGTACTCCTAGGCAGTGTTTTCAGATGTCTTAGTCCATTCTAAATATTAGTGCAAAATTACTATCATTTGTGAGATGGGATATTTTAAAGTATCCTTTAATAAATATTAGAAGCTTAGAAGTGCCATAGGCGTAGCATTATTCACTTACTAGGAAAACAACCAACTTCCCATTCTCTCTCATTCGTATTTCCAAGGAAAAGATGGGACTAGTGAAACTGGTTAGGGACCCATCACAAAGGCTCCTTTGGGATACATTTTATTGCAATTCAGTGTGCTTCCTTTCAGCCCATTACTATCCTCTCTGAGTTTTAGGCCAAAAATAAACTTGAAAGGAGTTCAAAGTCTGAATCTCATTTAGAAGTTTGTTGGATCTCCAAAAGACTAGCAGATGTGCCTGTCTCTTAGCTTCTCTCATCCTCCTACCTCTGGTAAAGAATTTTATCAGGTTAGTAATTGCAATAAAATATCAATCATTGCATAAATATGAAAGCATTTTACAGGGCTTTAAAAATCTGTACTTTCTGTGCCCTTCTGCCAAACAGTAGCAGATGTTGAGCCAGCTTTCAAACAGATCAGTGACACTGATATCAATGTTTGTTTATATGTATCAGTCCCTGAACACAAATGATGTCAGACTGATCTGGTCACGATTTTTTTGACAGAATATATTTGGGTCGAGTTCTTTTTATTTTGGGAGCAAATGGGGGAGAAATGTTAAAAATATTAATTCACCAAAACCATTGCCAGAAAGTATCCATTTTAACGCACTGGGAGATATTTTTGACAGTCAACACAATAATTCTAGACACAATGAGACATTTCATCATTCTCTAAACAATTTCATACTAAGAAATACCATTTGTATGTCTTGGTGCACTATGTTGACTCCACTAGTGATATGTTTCCCCTCAGTTCTGCCAAATTACTTCATATTTTTGTCACAATCAAATACTATTCTAACAATATATGAGTATTAGAATGGAATTTCAGATCAATAAGAATAATAAAAGGAACCTTAGAAACTCAGAGTTCAAACCAAGGCCTTCCCTATACTAAAAAACTAAGCACATTGATCACAAATGCATTAAGGAAAGACATTACAAACTACTAATATCAACCCTTTAAAGTAATTTAAAGCACTTGCTTAAAATTGTTTTAGGTTACACTTTTAAGTCAAATATTTGAACTATACCGATAGGACTTAGACACTACAATAAAAATTAGCTGCTGCATATCAGCTACACCAAACCAGTTATCCATGTGCCTGTTCTCCCCCACCTATATGCTATCCTTCGATGCAAAGAAAGAAAAAGGTAAGTGGCTTCAGATGACCTTGCATTTAGCAAAAGATAGTTGTCCATATTTACACTTTTTCTGTGGAACCGTCAATACATATTTTGCTCTGGTATCGCAGCCCTTAGATTTCACTCGAGCTTTAGTTACACTTAGACACTCTGTCAGAGCATTTCATTTCCCTATGTATCAGCCACAAAAACTGGCTGTCAGATGTCAAAAGGGTTGGGAGTTGCACGCTGCGGGGTTACGTCCATGCCCCACGAGCTGCTTCATCCTGATCGAATGGTTTTCTGCTTCCTTTCTTCAACCTTGCAACTAAATACCATCTGTCCCTTAATCGTCAATCTGGTTGTCTCTCAAACCACAATGCAGTGAAAATTCTGACAATGACTTATTTTCAAATTACATATAAGACGCTACTTTTTTTTTTTTTTTTTTAAATCTGAAAGTTTTCAGCTACAATTTGACAACTTGTTTTCCCTTACGTTTGGTTACCCAAAGACACAGTCAGTCTGCTCCGTTTGAGAGAGTGGCACCTAGTGACAGCGTGTGAGTACTTCACAGCACATCTAGTACACTCGATGGGAGAGCATGGAAGAATTTGCCACACCTTAGCATCCTCATCAGCGCTCTGGCATTCTTCCATTGAGCCAACCAAGCTGTATCCACAGCTGGACCAATGCTGTTGCAACACTCCGAGCATAACTTGTTTTAGCGCCTAATCGTGGAGCTTGCTTATTACAGCGTAGGACAAAAATGATCCCCTCAAGACCAGGATTTTGTTCAGGGTACCTGTGACATTCAGTTAACCTCTTCCATTGGGTCCTTATATCTTTTTTGCTGCTTAGCACTCCAAAGCACTCTTCCCTCTGTAATCTCCAACACAAACCAGCTCATCCTTGTGGTACAGCGAGGCAGGCGTTCTTAGGTCTCAGTAGACCCCATACTTGTCAAGTCACACAGAGGTGGCCTTCAAGCCTGCTGGTTTGGCCCAGTATCACTGCCCTTACCAGCAGTTTTGCCAGTGGAGGAACTTTGTGGCAAAATCGATTGCTGGGGGTGACAATGCATCAGTGCTGGAAGCTGTCTGTCATAACAGTGAGAACTTAGCTGCAACTAGCTGTTTATCGGGGACAAAAGGACATACTGGGGTCAACGTTTCTGTTAGGTCTCTACCACACTACTTGGGGAAGGAATATGGAATACCGATATATTTATTATTGTGATAATCTGTTGTAAAGCAAAGTTTTGCTCTCCATGGAAAACCAAAGGATAGAGTCGATCACTGTCAAAGTAAAAATGCTATTTTTTACTTATACTAGCTTAGGAAAGCTTTCACAAGCAAACTACAAAGCACGCTACAAAACAGACAGATTCACCCTATGCTGGGCTCTGTTAATTGAATGTTGTTAGTTGTCTGAGACTGGCCTAAATGTTATAGGACATCCTTGAAATAATCAGTCCATTCAGACCTACAATGGAGGTAAAGAGGGTTGCTGAAAGGCAAGATTCCTGCTCCAGAAATTCACTGCATGGATTTTCTTTCTAGCCTCCTGTTAGAAACCGCGATGTAAGCTTTCCATGATTTTCATTCTTATGGATAAAGAATCTTTTGCACTATACAGTAATTTAAAATTATTCCTACTTGCACCATTCTTAGAATAGTTTCCTCCACAGTAATTATAAGTTACATGATTATCTTATATTCCTCTTTATGCTCATTACGCAGCTTATGAGATTTGCATTACAAATTGGAAGAACTCTCCTACAGTAGCCAAACTTGTCTTGCATGTTTATGCCACTCCCCAACTCAAATTTTTATTGTAGGTGTATGTATCTCAGGCAGATTAGGTTTGGAATTTTATTTTGACTGGCTACAGAAACTGAGTTTTCAGAGGCTGTCATAAACGTGAGTCTCGCTATGCTATTAAGTCCTTTCTTACTCACGTTTTTTCTTTCTGTAGTACTATGCCAATGATGATTCTGTTCATCTGGATAAAACAGGATCATAAAATTGCAGCTAGGTCCCATGCAAATCTTCAAAATTGGCTCACAGCAAATTTTTTTCTTATGTTAGTCCGTTCCTTAGGTGATGCACCAGATCATCAGCTAACCCAGACCTGGATCTTCTCTTCCATGCTCCTTCATGTTGTGTAAAAAATGCTTTGCAAGCGTGTGTGTGATTTTTCACCCCTGTAGATGTATTTAGAGGCAATTTTGAGAAACTTAGTCAGTGATAAAAATTAATATGATGCAATGAAGAGTCTTTGAATATCCCTCTTGGAGATTTTGAAGTGACACTGCTAGGTGCTATCAATTTCCATTCTTTTATTTCCATTTTTTTTTTTTAATTCCTTTCCTAAAGAAAGACAGTCTAACTATAGGTATGTTCAGGTTTCAAGCCTGGTATGGGGGGAAGTAGCTCCTTCATTTCACTGACAAATGATAGCAAAGCTGGGTAAGGCAAGTGTCACTTAATGACATTTTTATCTTTCTCGGTAGCATAATTTTGAAGAACATGTTCAATCAATTCTCTGGTTTCAGAAAGCATCCTAACATCATATGGAAAGAATCCTTATGATTTTGCTGAAAATTCAGAAATCAGGAAATACCCAATTGCTACTGTCCACTATTTTACCTCACCTGAAACAGGCCCACCTTCAGCAATGAAGGATTATCTTTCACCAAAGAGGCAATGCTAAGAAAAGCAATTCACAGTGCAAGCATGGTGGTTGGGCCATGGTTTGATGTATGGACTGGTAGACGCAAGGAGTGAGAATTAAACATGCTACCACAGATGCCATATCGAACTGTTCACTCTGCCTGAAATGTCGTGGGAAACCTTGTGAGAAAGGAATTTTCATTCAATGTTAACACAGGTAAGGAGAAGGAAGATGAACAAGACAGACCATTTAAAACCACCAAGGTCTAGTAGCAGACATAAGGTTTGCCCCTCATAAGCGTTATACCCCCTACCAGCCATCATCGCCTCCCTTTGCAGCCGCACTAGATTGCACAGACTTTTCATTGCATTGCCTTACATTAATGCCTCTTGTTTTATTTTGATCAACTGTACTCAATTAAAGTGGCCTCACCTCAGATATTAGAGTTTCTGGGTAGAAAATCATTACTGAAAGTAATGGATGATAAAGCGAATTACATCTGGACGGTGCAAAGCAAAAATAGGAATTGCTATATCAGAAAGTCTCAGAGTAACAGAGCTGTTTTGAAGAGCTCTAGAAATCAGAAATAAAGCTGTCCAAGCAGATGCTCTCACCCATACCAACACTTGTCCTCCACGCCAGGAAATCCATACTCTAACAGAAATCATTCTTTAATGTATCCCAGGGATGCGACACGATACAGCTACAGTTAGAGACTGAACCATGAACTTATTTTACCCCTGAAAGACCTCACTGACTGTGGAATGACACTAAAGGATTAGAGCAACCCTTGCTGCTGCAGATTTTTCGGTTTCACACATTTCCATTGACAGTCTTAGTAGAATAACCTCTGGCAAGAAAGATAAAGTCAAAGAAGAGAGATTCCATTCAGCCAGCATCTTTTGAAAGAATAAAGACTAAAAATAAACTCATATGGTAAATGCGGGCAAAAAAATAAGTCATACAGAATACTTAAATATGGGCATGATTTATTTATACGATACCAAGAAATCGTCCAACAGCAGCTTGTGAAGCCCAAAAAGGAGAAAGCAAAAAGGCTCTCAAAAGCAGCTCTCAGGTACATGCAACAAAGACAGAAATACAAGTCTATCAAGTAAATAAGTCTTCATGGAAAATAGATTACATCCTATATTCTTTACCTTAAATAGGTATATACAATCAAACTTGATGAGGCTTCCACTGCAATTGTACACAAGTTCCATATATACTGGCAACTGAAAAAGACATACATTAGCAAAACTTTGTCAAAATATGCCTTCTGTTCAAATAATAGAAATTGCAAATAAACCAAACGTGAATATAGCTTTGTTTCACATGGATGTGCGCCATAACTGTGAGCTCCAGTTGAGAGTGTCTCTCCTCAGGGCACTTTTAAAGCACTCTCTGCAGCACGGCATCTCTAGTGTCCAATAACACATACGTGAAAACACCTACCACGGTGCTCTTTTTGGGTGCTGCTTGTTTTCGCAGAAAAGGTAGAAACATAATTCTCCTAGATAACTTTACCTCTCTAAGGTGTGGCTGAAATTGTCCACAACTGCAAAAGCCATTAGGGAAGAAGAGAAAATAAGTCCACATAAAAACGGTGTATATGTGTGTGTGAAGTCTGAGGAGTCAAATAAAAGGCAGAGCAAATCAAACGTGGCAGGTGCACAGGACAGGGACGGGGTCAAGAGAATTACATGAATAAGCATTAGCTGATTCCAAAAAAAACCCTAGTAATGATTAGAATGGCAAGAGACAAAAATAGCAATGCAGGAGGGAGAAAAACAAATGGCTGCTACGTGCTAGTTCAGCACAGGCATCCCATCAGGCAGCAGCAACCATGTTGGTGTTCACTGTTAATATAAAAAGCATAAAAAGCATAAAGCCCCTTTCAAAAATTAGTAATATCAGGAACGCAATCTACTTTGCTGCAGCAGGAGGATAGAAATCTAGGAATAAAAGGAAAGAAACTGGAAGATTGGCGGGGCAGGAAAGCCAACAGCAGTGGTAGCCACTCACTCAGAGGGAGACTACAGCAGAGGAGGACTTAGAATAAACAGCAAGACTCACAAATTAAAAGTGTGGAGCAGACTGGGACAACAGCTTGTACCAGCAGGAGCAGGGATGCTGACTCTAGTAGGTGGAATGAGACAGGCCAGATAAAGCAAAGTTGGATGATATAATGACAGACAGAAGAATAATTTTCATCATAAAACCTTCCTCATCACCAAGAGCCAGGGAAAAATTTAACAAGTATTATTACAAGCGCCAGATAAATCCTGAGAGGTAGATGCCGTCGTAAAAAATACAGACTGAGCAAATATTCTGTTCGTGTAACACCTTGATGCCTTTAGTGGTAACACGGCATATAGTTTAACAAAAGGGGCTCTCAGGTGCTCTAAGCTTGTTTACACATACAGACACACACTTCATCAAAGGCTGTAATTAGTGGCACATATATGTGTATGTGTGTGTGTGTGTTAACATTTTCTCACACCAGAAAAAAGAGAAAGCATACGCAGTGGTAACCAAATCCCATAACAACTCAGATTCATACCATAAAGTTTCTACCACCAAAGTATTTTACCTATTACTTATTTACTTCCAGTATTACACTCACTTTGCTAAGGAAGAGTAAGACGCTGGGGCAAAGGACTGATTTTTGATGCAGATACATCTGATGCCTTGAAAAGTCCAGCTTCCAATTTGGATTTCAAGCCCTGACAGAACGTAAATGCAATGATAACACAGACTGCATTGACATGAATGAGAGCTGGAAAAACTAGCAAAGTCATCCTTCCAATGTATTTTCAGATAGCGTGAAAACGTGAAGAGGTGCCTCTATGTCTCCAACAGTCACTGCTGGCTCAAAAGAAAGCAAGATTTTAACTCACACGGTGCTGCTATTGTAAGATTACCTGTACCTTGGCACCTGGGCAGCTGGGTACAGTTTATCAGAGCTTTGTGAGGTGAGGAGACAGGGTATGTGCCTCTGTGTGACTGGCAGATCAGAGCATCCTGATGGGCATTCATGTTGTCATGCTATGTCAGGTCAGCATTAGCAAGGGTGGAGATAGGAGTGACCAAGCTCTCCTCTTCTGGGGCTGTGATGGGAACCCAAAGGCAGAGTGTCCTGGCTTTCCACCACCTCCACTCTCGGAAGCATCAAAAGCTGCTGAGAGGTCTCACACGACCCGTGTTTTCAAGCAGCTTTAATCTACCTCAAGCACAGGAATGCGTACGGCACTGCCTGCAGTTAACGTGCAAGCCCAAGCTTAGGCATTGAATCTCAGGTGGAAAACACTGAGGGCTCCTTTGTTATTTGTGTGTTTAATTTCTTCCAGCCCCTTACTCGGCCTCACAGCTAGGCTTCCCTCTTTTCTTTATTCTGTTTTACCAGCATTTCTTTCTTTGCCTCAGTTGATTCCAAGTCACCTGCGCAAACTGACAGGGAGATGTGGTGTGCTGGCCAGCCCTGAGAAATATGAGGGGCACAGATGTGCAGCTGGAAAGGGAGACGCTGCGGAGAGAAGGGCTAGAGCTGGAGAAGGTGGGCAGGGAGCTGGCTAGAGCAGCCGGGTCTGTATTTCAGAGTGCAGGCAGCCTCCCCTTGGCATATATGCACATACATACCTTTACACATTAAGAAGGAAAATCATGAAAATTTTAATCACTTAAGTTATTATATTCTCTTTCCCTGAGAGGAGAAACTCACCTAAAGCATTTTTTGAGTTTCCCCTTTGCCCTACTTATTCACAACTAAAAATGTCCGGTATCTATACAAGGACAGCTGTTGTAAGCAGCTGTCTGTATTTCATTGTAATCTCTATGTTTAAAGTACGAAACTACCTTTATCATAAAAATTTCTCTGAGGTTAAGACACCTCTATATTTTCCACCTAAAGTTGAACATTTCCTGAAGAGAAAATTCACTTCAGTATTTTAAACAAGTGTAAAAATGCAAAATACCTTCTTAGCTTTGGAAAAAAAAAAAAAAAGGCTGAAATGCCTTTTTATGCTTGTGAATTAACATCACCCAAAAAAAATTTCAACTGAAGAGAAACATGCACACCATGCCGCTGCAGCACTTGGCAAGATTTTTATCATCCCTATTATCGGGATCTGAGCACAGAGGTGGGAATTTTTTTTAAACGGATGGTGGGATGCACCTATTCTGAAAAAAGGTTTGTGTTAGAAGTGATTCTTCCTGATACCGCCCCAAACACATGAAAGCAAGCCTACAGCAAAACTAGTTTTCTCAGCTGCGTTCATTTTGAAGCCATCAACTTTTACTTCACAACAAAAGTATCTGTAGCATGCTCAGCAGAAGTTGAGAAGGATGCTGTAAACCTGAACAACTTCCTGCCTCCTAACATATTCTGTTCCCACCACCACTTCACCCTCTCCTGTAGTTTTTCCAAGAGGTTTACTTGCACTGCCAACAATTCTGTTTACCTTGGGTGCATGGGAAGTCTTCTAACTCAAGCTTGAAAAGTTTCTAACAGGGTTACTTGAATTTGACATAATACTGGGATTACATGCTACTAGAATACACCATTCTGGTGGATGTAATTGCGTCTCTGTGTGTTATTTCTTTCCCCCTCTGGAATCGACTGCTTAATGCTTTTTTATGTTACATCATTAGTTAAACACATCTACAGAACAAACCATCTAGGACAGCCTTTCTGTTGGTATTTTTTGGGGTTGCTTTATATAGGAAAACTGAGAAGTAACAAATTGGTGCTGCTCTGCTAAATTCAATACCCGTCTACGTGGTAGCTGTGGTCTTCTTTTAAAACTGATTACTTTTGTAATTACGGTAATGAGAAGACCCTAAGTGCATTTGTCCAGCTGAGACAACAGTATACAGGCATATTGACTTTCCACAGCTGCACTTTTCCCCAATCAATATATTACGAACAAATGAAACTATATGCTTATTATTACTTGATGATTTTCACCCACTCCTGAATCCTGTTTCATTGTAAGAGGACTCGGCAGGATGGGTCTAATTGTCTGTTGTATGTGCCAGCACCGACTTTTTATAAAGCTGTTGTAAACATATGGGTGGTGGGATGGCATATTCAATCGAAAGGGAACATGGGTTTACATAAAGAAGGTCAATGTCCTCAGTGGATCAGTACATCATGTACTTCTGTTCATTTGACATTCTTGTGACAGCTGTGTTTCCAAAGATCATCACAGAATAATTAAAATGGAAAGCGCAGGATAAATTGATGATGAGGAACAGAGTACAGGTTTTCAGCCCTAAATTCAATTTTAGATGACCACTTCATTCTAGAGCTTTCTCTACAATGAAGCTCGTTAGCGTCATATGGGAACAGCAACCTAATTTTCTGTTATTATTTGGAAACTTAACCCATAATACAAACTAGCACACCACGTTCATTAAGTTCTAAATATGTCCTTGTAAGTGAAAAGACTGTAAAGTTGTACTCATCTGCAGCACTGAACTGCTTCCTGATGTACAGGAGGCTGTGGATTTGCTCACTTTTTAAATCTTATTTTTGTCTAATATGAATTCACAGACTCTGTAGCATTAAGAAAAAAGAGCCACATGGACAACTGGAAGAATATACTACGTAAAAGTCCGTTTAGAGAAGTATTTCAGTTTTCATTATCAAAGGGAATTAAAATTATCCAAATGTTTCTCCAAAGTTCAGTTCTATCCTTCTGAGCAGTTATTTACACAAGCACCCAGTTAAATAGCTGCACTTTTAAGCTCACTTTCTAGGAGCTACAGAAGATGTGATACATCCTTTGATTTGTTCTGCAGAAACCGAATTTCTGTCACAGTGCCTGAGGCAGCAAATTCACAAACAGAATTCTTCAACCAATTTTATATGACCTGAGAAATACCATAAAATGTTGTAACACACTTACACACACAAAACACCATACCAACCACTTTCTTTTCTATGTTTTCATTACTCTCTTTCTACCAGACAACAGTAAAAAAAAAAAACCTCTCCACTCACTACTCCTTGATTAAAAAAGAAAGGCTGTGGAGCATTTGTGAAATGAGAATTACTTATTTCAATACTTTTCTATATAGGAAAGAGTTCTTTTACGAGAATGTGATTTTTTTGTTCTACCCCAAAGCGGATACTCAACATTTTTAATGTGTGATAAATTCACAAAGAAATAAAGTTGCAGGTTGACCTCACAGTTAACTGGAAATGAAGTTGTTTTGTTTGTTTTAAACGAGAGAAAAGCTAAAGATATTCCAAGATGATGCCAAAGGAGACATTTCCAATGCTTTTGCTTCATTAAAGCCAGTCCACAGCAGGCAATAAGAGCTCAGTTTTGATACCCCATTCACGAAGTACATATCTACGACAGGCGGTAACTTTCCTGGCCTTTAGCACTCTGCTGCTGCTGGTTGCCATAGCAGATAACCTCTCCTCCACCTGCTGATGAAAGATTACCACTAATATTAGCGTCAGCAGAGAAGCACCTAGTCAGGTACCTCAGGCTCTGCGGGATGGGATGGGGTGGGGTGGGATGGGATGAGATGAACAAACTATGAAAGCAGAGGATCCACACACCAAAAAAAAAAAAAAAACAAACCAAACCCAACACCAACACAAAAACAAACAAACAAACAAAAAAACCCAAACACCCAAAACAAAAGCCAAATAAACAGGGAGCTCATAGCCCAGGAGCCTGGATTAATAAGCCCTCTAGGCGTGTATATACATAAAAATATGTGCAGAAGGGGATTCTGCAGCTGACAGCCATGCAGTACGTATCCAGGAGTCAGATTTCTCAGTAACACATGCGCAACCAGGCAGAGTTACGGCGGGGCAAAGGGTTTATTTTATTCTGAATTCAGCCTGGAAAAGAACAGCTCTCCTCCTACAGAATGAGTTGATCTTTCATGTGTTCATTCAGTTGTAAGAAAACATTAATAAGCAATGCTGGTGTTTGATCTATTATCTTCAAACAATGTAAAAAAAAAAAAAGAGGCTTCCAAGTAATTTTCCACTTAGTAAAGAAAAATGTTAACTCAAGAGCAGGAGAGATTATAAATAAAGATTTTTCCAAAATATCTCCTACAGGTTGTACGGTTATTTAAGCATCCTGTAAGTTACTGTGGCTGTTAAAATACACTGTCATCTGAGATGATCACTATTTAAATTAACCCCTGAAAGGCCCAACCCAGGGAGGTGAGAGAAATGCTTGAATCTCTCTCTCTGCTAGGACAGATGAAGAAAAGCTGCTTTTGAAATGATGCTAAACTGGATACTCCAGTCAGCAAGACCCGGGTATCATGGTCCTTGCCTGACAGGTAAACTCATAAGGGTCAAGGTAAGTCAGCATCTATAACTAAAGCTTTTTCATAGTTATAGGCCTGCTTGTTGTTTTCCAACGTAGTTTGTGTGCTTGTTAAAATGACTTCATTACTTCATTATATTACAGCTGTAAATGAAAATGCTGTGAGGCCTGCTTTATTTACGTTGAAACACTTATTCACCTTCCAGCACAACGAACCTTTTTAAACATCCTCACAGCTTTGAGAAGTTTATATACCTGACCTTGGATGCCTACAGTTTGTGTTTCTATCGCTTCTTCACACAATTCCAAATGAATACTAAAACCAGATAGTCCATACATGAGCTGTGCTGGCATTTCATATGACTGCTTTTAAAAATGAACAAGCAAAAATCAAAGAGTAAGCCAGTGGGGTGGTAAAATTAGTTATTTTCTTATTTTTTGATCAATAAAACAATTTAGAGAGTCAAACTGCCATAGCTTAAATCAAATTCTTAGTCAAGGAAATAGTCAACATAAGGAATTAGCCTTGCATTTTATAAATTAATTCAATTTTATTTTTTTTTACATGAATAGGTCACCACATAGAGAAATAAGAAATTAGGTGAAGATGAAAGAATAGTGGTCAGCCATTAAAAAGCAAATTTGGAAGTGAGATTAAACAAAGAAAGGGGCATTTATTATCTGAACAGAAACCCAGATGGCACGGTGTCATCTATGAAAAGACATGCGCTTTAAGCACCTTGATGAGTCGAAGCAATATTTGAAAAAGACAACCATTCAAAATGGATCAAACAGATTGCAGCAGAGGTGTGGGAGGTATGTTCAGGCATAATAATATTTGTAATAAAACTGAAGGTGAAAACAGAATTAAGCAAGGATTTGAGTTACAAAGGGGCAACACAGATCCAATGAAATGAATACACAACGTAACTGTTATGAGACTTTTTCAGCACTGTTGGGGAAATCCAGCTTTTATAAACCTTTTGTAGCTCAGTTAAGGTGAAGATTATCTCAAACTAATCAAGTGATCCAGAGCAACTTTGAACAAGTAAATAAAGAAATGCTGTATGTTCTCCAAAAACAACCTCAGGAAAAGTCTCAATAGGCCCTGGTGTTCAGGAAGTTATCTAAACCACTTGGTTAGCTGTTTTGATGGCACAAATACTGACACAAGTGCATAACAAAAGGTGCACAAGGCTAAAGCTGAAGTTCTACTGTCAGGCTGTGCACCGTTGTTAGGTGTCATCCCATACAGCAGCAATTCCAACAACTGAGGGAAGGTTTCAGTTTATTACCTTTGGATCTTGGCATCCCGCTGCATCTGCAGACCTGACCTACAGTGATACGAGGAAATTGGTTTACATCTGGTTTTCTCTCCAGGATACCACATCAGCACCCCACTTGCTAAGATGGTTATTTCAACCGTAGAATAAGCCTAGTTGACAGAAGGTCCTTCCCGCACGCAGAAATTTCTATTAGTTTAAAAGGAAGACATTTGATGAAAACATTGTTATTGATCTATCTTTCAGAGAAAGCTGAAGGAGGTTTCCCTCGTTTTTCTGACTGCTTCCCCAACTTTGCAACCCATCTGGCAAAGAACTACGCATGCAAGGCCTGCTGCCTCTCCCATGTTTCCCGAAAGCCTCCATACTGAATAGCACAGGTCACTTTTTTATGGACAACTGAACTTCAGAACATTTCAGAGACACACCGGAAATAACAAAAAAAACACAGAATAACAATGACAAAAAATTTTTTACGCTCTCTTTCAGTTAGAGATTTGACATTCCCAAAACATTGTTTGACTTCACTTCCAACAAGGTTTAAGGGCTTGTGTTTACATTCAGAGCAGTGATAAAAGATGTGAAAATATTCACGCTATTCAAGACTAATTAAAAAAAATGCACGTTATTATCACTCTCTATAAAGTGCAGTTTGACAATCAGTGGAGCCAGCCTAACAGCTTGCTGCCTTGAAGAATAGCATACCCTTGAGATATTTAAAGCGTGGCAAGTGATCATCATTACAATCCGCCTGACAAAGACATAAGTGTTAAACAGAATGACAGAAGCAACAACAGTTGGGAACAATAGCTTCAGTACAGACATTTGCATACAACATCTCTAACAGCAGATCAGTTCTGGTCAAGTCATGCCAAGAGTTTTACACGTCATTGCCCTGTTATGGCCATTACAAACTTTAATAAAGGTTTCCCCCATTACTCATTATGAGTTGAGCATAACTGATGTTCATACACACGCATGTCACACCTCCTCAAAAAAAGAGGGCATCTGGTTCTTCTGTGATCCTATACCTTCCTGACAGATACTTCTCAGACTTATTCTTCAAAACTTCCTGTGTTGATAATCCACTACTTTCCAGGCAATTCATTCAGACTTTGGTACACTTAAAGTTAGAAGGATTTTCCTGATGCTTAATACTCTTTGCTGTGGCCTAAGCTTATTAGTTCTTGTCCTTTAAACATGAAGATAAATTGTTCTCTCTCTTTATAGGCATTCTTAACACATTTCAAGACTTATGTCTCTTCTTAGGCCTCATTTTCAGTATATTAAACCAATTTCATGTCTGTCTTTACTTACTGGTTGTCTTTTCTATGTTGTGATAATTTTTCCTGCTTTCCTATGACTTCTGGTCTTCTTGGCCTAGTTGGTTCTTGTCTTAACCAAAACTTGCCCCCACATTCCAATTACTTTTTTACTGATGTTTAGATTTATTTCACATTTTTCCCAAACTCTTTCGTTTTATTTACCTCTGCCCTTCTGATAACTGTGTTACACTGCTAGCTCCTGTTCAGCTTCTGATCCACACTACCTCCCAGATATTTTTTACTGAACTGTTAACTGCACAGTTGTTCCTGTGGTTACGCAGGAGTGTAAAATTGAGTGAGTGTCCTCAATTTTATCATCTTAGTAACTGATGAAAAAATTTAATTGTATTTCAGACAGGAAAGATCCTTGAAGAACTGTACTTTGTTTACTCATCAATTCTGTCCCTACAGTAATGAAATTTATAATATATTTATTTTTACTAGTTACATTTTTATTTTTACAAGTTACATTTAAATGTATTAATCAAGTTTTCTTGTGGGAATATTGTGCAAATCAAGAACAAATCTTTACTAAAGATGCACAACATCTGTTTCTTTTTCCTATCCAAAAGGCCTGTTACCTTGTCACTGAAAGAAATCAGATTGGTTTGACGTGACTGTTCTCAACAAATACACATTGGCTGTTACAAATTAGAAGCTTCCCAAACATGTCATGCTGGTTAATAAGATGACTGTGAAAAAATGTCATCAAGATAATACCTGTAGCTTTTATCCAAAAGCTAATTAAAGACACTTTCTTAGCATTATAGAGGTAGCACCCTACTACACATTGCATTTTAAATACAGTTTAAAATGGTACCAAACTTCCATGTTTAAAAAAAAAAAAATTCTGTAGGAAGACAGGGATTAGTAGAACTAAGCCGTTCCTTCCTCAAGAACTTTTACAGTTTTAAATAGTAGCCATGAACAACAGTGATCTCACAAAAAAAGTTCAGGTTTTAAGACATGCAAATCTGTCCAAGGCGGGGGAGGGGGGGGAATATTCTTCTCAAACAGCAAAAAGCTATCTAAAATATGGACATTACGACTCACCACAATGGACACTAGTGTATACTTTCTGATAAGCATCACCTCTGGTACTCCAAAGTCATTAAACTTATCAAAATTTTAAACCGACAATGGGTCCCATTGATATCAGTGGTTTGATGGGATTACTATGCATGAGGATTATTATGGATTTGTCACTTGGTTTTATAATGGGTTCGATTGTCCTTTGGATTACTTAGCGCTGATTTTCATATCAACTATTTCAGAACATTTCACTGAAGCCGTTGCTGATTCATATTAATGTGAAAGAGGGAGAGAAGACAATTAGTTTTTCTGAGATAGTTCTTTGCCTGATTTTCACAAAGATCAAGAGAAACACTGAGGGGTTTTGAGGTAACTAGAGTGTGTGCTTTCCTTAAGCACACACATATCGATCAATAAAGCAATTCAAGATTTTTTTTTTTTTTAATGTAACACAAATATTTAAATTTTCAAGAAAACCTAGCATGGTCCAGATTTCCGTTACTTTTTTCCATCATACCAGCAAAAAACCCAGCTAACAAGTCCCTCTTGATTCACAGATCAGCAGATAGACATTTTTTCCACCAGTGGAGAGGCCAAAAGGGGGGATCTAGGTAAAAATTAAGCATTTTCTCGAGTGCAAAACAGTCCTGACAACCACTCTGGGAAGCACATCCTGAGCATCGAAGAGAAACCCGCTATCAGAGGCAGCGAGCAGAGGCTGGGCTGGGTGTGCGTAAGCACCTTTAGCTCCAGATGCAACCATGAAAGTAAATGCACACACTTTTGTGTGCAGGAACACTAAGCTGGCCGACAGTACAAGTGACAATTAAAAATGAGAACAGCCTTGATTGCAAGGCTCATGCTGTTGAGATAAGAAAATTGGCTCTTACTCCATCTTTCAGTTTATACACCAGTAGTGGAATGGCTTTCAAGGCTGTTTTATTCAGCTCCCTACTGTTCCCTCTGCAAGCTTTACTGCTTCCAGTGAACACACACGGCATTTTGCTTGCTCTCTGCAACAGCTTTTCCCTTTGTTTTTAAATCGCCACATACTTTAACAAATATTTTTTTCCAGGTCCGGAAGTTAGTTTACTTGAATCAAGCGTTCATCGGCATGAGTGGTGGGGGAGAAGGGGAATATTCACGTCTTCGCAACTAAATATAAGAGAAGATTGCCCTCCCTTCCACCTCTCCTCTCTCAGTCGATAGAGGAAGATAAGCATCCCCAGAGAACAAGTGGGAGCACCTCCCTCTCTGCAGGGATTACGTAGGTGTGTAAATTAAGAGCCAAGGCTCGCTCAGTTAGATGCCTCAAATCTCACAGAATAAACAACCCTCTTTCCTCTTCAGAGACAAAAGAGCGTTTATAGCTGTATGAACAATAAGTAGATCTACAGGCATTTTTGGAGAAGACTCAGAGTCTGTTTCACTTATGATGTGCTCCTGAATACGTCTGACTGCCTTACTGGCACTGCAAAGCAGAATTGTGTAAAAGCTGTGTAATCTATTTAGACAGCCCTGTATTATTAAACTAGGCTATGTATTCCTCTGCAATATCACATTATAAATCCGGCTGCTCAATAATTGAGAACAATTCACCCAAATTCACTAGACTTTTTCAGAAAAAAAACACTCACAGGATGTTTTAGGGTTGAGGGGGAACAATCTGCTTTCAGACTGTAATACATAAGGTACATCCAAACCATCTTTTCAAGCTTGTCTCTATGAGCGTGGGATTTTTTTTTCCCCTCCATCAAAATTCTTGCTGTTTCTAGCCCAGATTCTCTCCAAGGGAAGGCAACATCACGTACAGAGACTTTCAGTAAAATTCCAAGAATTCCAGCAGACAGACAGTGGTCCTGACCAGTGGGTCAAACTGCCCACAAAGTGGAGACTAAATGCGAGTGATACACTTGGAAGGAGAGCATAAGTGAAGGGGAACCTACATTGGATGCTGTTATATTTCAGAATGCCACAGCTACAGCAGCAGTGCCTTTTTCAGGGTTCTGAAGACAATCACCAGGGATATAAAATCTCAGTTTACACATGGGGACAAAGTAGCTTTTCCACTTTCATCTTTCTCTTTCTGTCTTCTCTCTATGTCAGGGGAAAGAATAAATCCTCCCTTTCTTCCATGACTATGCATTGAATAGATAACTTTTCCTTACCAGATATTATTGCAGTAGATAATAATAATTAAAAAAACCCCACAGTATTCTCAATCTGCTACTAGTGTACGGCGATTCATTTTGAACTACAGACACAGTAAGACAGGCCTGAAGGCTGGCAATAAATTTATGTAAACAGAAACATAGATTTCTGTTTTATGAAAGGAGAACACCAAGGGAAATCCCATCCTGACACAGGCTAGTGGAAACAGGGATGAGTGAGAATGAACAGAGCAAGAACGAGTGAGAAAGGGAGACAGCAAGAAAGGATTGAGCCAAATGTTTTAGACTCCACTCTTTTCACTGAAATCAGGTGAACTCACTAATGATACTCCCATTCACAACTAACAGCCTTGGTTTTGACAGCTGTGTGTGCTTTTCTATAAAAAAATAGCCAGTTAATTATATTTTCCTATAATTTCCCACCTCCCACTTCCCTGTAAGTGCTGCCATTCTGTTGTTAAGGGTTTCTTTGCCTTCACCAAAACAATCACTATGATCTTAACCTACAACTTTTACACTGCTTACATAGAAACGCCTCTACAATAAAGGTTATTAAAGTGTTCAGGTGTAGAAAAACCTTCCTTCTCTTCCACAGACAGCAACAAATCAACTACCAAGTGTAGAGGTCGATTGACATATCCATATATCGAATATAACTTGGTAATTTCCACTCATCCTAAGTGTTATTGTACTGTTTTAGTAGTTTTAACCAAAAAACATCTGTGAAAATGACCATGAAGATGCCAGAAGATTAGCTTTATTATCCTGCCACTAATAAATTCATTGAAGTACAACGAACAACAAAGCTGAAGCCATCGTCCTTCTCTTTCATGTTTGGAGATATGTATTTTCAGAAACCTTTCAATTTTAAAATGTCACCTGCAAGACTCTGAACTTAACTGCACATTGCAAAGAGCCTTACACACTGCAGCTATTATGTACACCTGGGGTTTTCTCAGTATTTTCTAAAAAAACCCACCAGTTTTGTTTTGAAGCCTTGACAGCCCACCAAGCCAAAATGCCATCACAGGCCCCATATCAAAATAACACAGTACTCTTGCACAACCAAACCTTGAAGTATCAACCGTTAAATCTCAACCTTTGCTATGGAGGATCTAAGTTTTCAGACTGATGTACTTGAAAATACACACATGCATAGCCACAACAGACAAGAACCAAGAAGCAGGGAGGCAATGCAAGCCAATGAATGTATTTTTTCGAAGTATTTTTTCAAATAGGTGAACATACAACAGTAAGCTTAAAGGGACACACTTGTAGTTGGCATAAAAGGATGAAGGTAGTGATACACTCTTAATTAGCAATTCCAGGATGAACAGCAAAGATTGCTTGCACAAATAAAGAAGAAATTTAAGCTATGGTTCCATGAATGTTTTCTTTTGAAAGTTAATTTAGGGAGGTGTCAACCTTGTATTGCTGCTTACTGTCCACTCCCGAAATAGCACGGAAACAACCTAGTCATTGCAATAATATATCCCCTTTCCTTCCATTCACAGCACGAAAATAATACTTTCAAATACTTTCTAAATTTAAGTCAGTTCAGTTTATTTTTGTAAAACTTCAGTGCAAGGATGGGAAAGAATAACTGAGGTCAGAAACCTCTTAGGCCTCTTCTACTGCCAAAAACAGCATTCGCAGAACCTCATCTGCAGGCAGAAGCAGACTGAAAGCGCATTAAGACTAAAAACCTTTTAGAAGCATTAGTAATTTTTCAGTATTTCCCATACACACCTCGCTTGCAGACTTTATCGGAAAAGTACACCTATCCCCAAGTGCACCAGACGAACCTTTCTCCTAAGTAAAAGCAACTCAGACTGTGAACGTAGGGCTAAAACAGGTGGTTCAAGGCCTCGCAGCCTGGAGGATTTGACACACCAAACAGACCTGCCAAGCGGAAAGGTCCGCTGCTTCCCTCCCTATTTAGCAGGCACGTTGCAGACACCTCCCAAGTCTCCTTCCTTTCCCCTACTCGATGTCCACCTTCCCCTTGCGGTACCCACTCCCCAGGGCAGCCACAGTAGGTATTACTCTGCAGCGTGCTTAAAGCAGCAACATTTCGTCTCTCAGCTAGCCTCCAGGGGCCAATATAAGTCACAAATACAACATGAGAAACATACAGGAAGTACAACTTAATGAGAAATATCCACTTGAGCCTCACAGACATTAATTGCTCCATTCTTCTCAAAGCTTTAGGAACAGAAGCTCTTGTAGGACAGGGAATCGGCACAAGGTGTTTGCTCCGCAGTAACTGCCCTTGATTGTTTCTATTTTAAACTTAGTGCGGTACAGCGGATGGGTAATTGCTTGCTCCTCGGTGAAAGCTGCGAGATATTAAAATGACTATCCATAGCCATTTATGTTGCTACTGTGTCTTTATCTTCCATTCTCACCTGATTTCATAAGAGAAAAACACACAAGAGTTCCAAGGAGATGCACTCTGGAAGGTAAGACTTTTCTCTTTTTCCAGCTGACAAGTTATTCTGTCAAAGGCAGCTGTTGGAACCGAGCTGGAAAATCAAAGCAAAGGCAGTCAGGACAGGGCTTGTGGTCACATAATGTTGAGTCTCAACACATTTGAGACACATAATGTCTCAAAGCTCACACAGGAAGAGAGGCCAACGCCTTTATGTATGGCCTGATCTTCTGTTCACAGCAGGTCAACAGCAAGCAATATATTTTAATATACCTTTGCACTGTCATCTAGATCAACATAAGATTATGGGAGTTTGAATAGATTCATATCCCCACTCCCTCCAGTGGTGATGCTCACGCAAAGGATTGGTTTGTTTGGCAGGGTGTTTTTCCATTCCTCATCTCATCCATACGGCATTCTGCTCAAAACGGAATAAAAAAAAAAAGAAAGTTCTCATTGAGGTTGGGATCCGAATTTGAACTGGGCAGACTGGAATGCTGGGGGACAAAATTTGACAGAACTTGTCAGAAAGGTTCTGATGCCACAAGCGTTTATTATCGGAGTATTTTTAAACCATCCCATTGCTCAGTTGGTATACTCTTTCCATTATGCCTCAGAGGGATGACATTTCTGGGGTGCCAAATTCTGGAAAATTTGGAAAGTGACAAGTCCCAAATGAGGCCACTTGCCTCCTGCTTCTGCAAGTTCCTTATCTGCATCCCACAGGACTCTCTCTACAGCAAAGCTGCCTGTGTTGGATTGTGTCGTTCCCCAAATAGCAGTTTTCTCCAGCTTATTGACAACACCTCAAACAACGGTCAGAAAGCCCCTTTAGAATCCAAAGCAATTTCCATTCAATAACCGTGAGCTCCAGTGAATAAAACCTCCTTAATCCTGTTGCCTAACTTACCTAAAGTTTCTGCAGAATACTTCAAGACTTGACAAAAGGAAGCAGGGAACTCACCAGAATTTCTAATTACTTCTGTAATAAGTCATGGGCAAAAATGATCCAAACCATGATGGGTAATAGGTATTTCAAGTGCCACGCGTATGGATCTTGCCTATCATATCATCAGTGCGGCATCCTACATGGGTTTGGCTTATTCATACAAGCAGTGTGAAGGAATTAAAGAGTACTTCTGCAAATTCAGGTAGATGGCACACAGAAGGTTAGCTTCTATATGGTATACTTAAAGCTTTTTACACGGCCATCCGCAGCATATTCTGCCTGTGGGTAAATTGAGGATAATTTCATATTATATTTTGGCAAAGGGGGTTTTCTCAGCCTGTTAACAGCTTGGGTTGTAAGTCTTGACAAGCAAATATGCCTCTCCAGACTACAATGAAGGCAGTGTCACTTCACGAACCTAATTTCTGTAAGATGCACTCCATCATACACTGGACACCTGACATCCCAAGGGTATATTAGGAGATGTATTCACAGAGGGATTGTAGGAGTAAAGCAAATCTGCTCCCTACATTGGTGATTTTAAAACAGCCAATATCACTGTGATAGTTTTAGTTTTAGAGAAAATCCATAAGGGAACAGCCCATTTCGTCATGGAAGCGTATATACAATTAAATAATAACAACAGGAACCCCCTCTCCCTTCCACACACACACAAAACACTAGAATCTCATCAAGATCTGGAAAAGTTTGGGGAGGAAATAGACTTCCAATTTATCATGATGAATAAAGTAGTTCTGAAAAGACAATGACGCTTCTATTCTTTCAGCTAGGGGGGGAAAAAAAAAAAAAAAACACCACACATAACATCTCTTTTGAATGACATACTTCCTCCTGAACAATTTGCATATTTTTCTATTGAATTCCAAAAGACTTAAAAGCAAAATTAATGTGCTTCACTGTGAATGCCAAGAATACAATTACAGCCCATCAAAAGCTGCACAGGAGGAGGACAGAACTGATGTGCACAGTAATGCAAGAATTTTTTTTTTTTTTTTTTTTTTTTGTAGAAATAGATCCAGCTAAGCACAGAGCTAGGGGTTATATCTTTTTTATTAGTGCTCCAGCCAGCTGTGCTGTATATTCTTACACTGTGTTTACTAGCCTGACTTTCAAAGAGATCTTACATTATATAAAGTGGCCCAATAGGGACACAGAGAAGCGGAGAGCAGCAATCTCTTCTTTAGCCTATCCAGCCTGAAGCGACCATTTCTTTACTTGACATTCCTTTAAATGCCTTGCCTTCTGTGGATTTTTAGGGTAGCAATGCTTTGAGCAGCATTATATAAACTTGTTCAAGACACCATGCAACTGTAATAGTTCAGGAAAAAGAGTCATAGAGATTTGACAGTATATTATGTGTATAAAGGCTTCCCACTACTCTGCTGAGGAAGCAACACGTTATAAGCTCAGTACAGTCAGTCATTCTGTCCACTCGCAGTCTGTGCGTGTGGTATATAGCACATATGTACCTAATAATATGCACGCATGTATGTGTACCTGCAGAATAATTATTTATTCTCATGTGTAACAGTTACTAATTCACTCCAGAGATAGATAAAGGATATTTTTTTCCAGGGTTTTTTTTTTTTTTTTTAAACAGAGGGATCTAATCCAGCGCAGACTCTGTAACAACGGAGTTGTTCACTCTGAGAACCTAGAACAGTGGGAGAAAGAAAAACACCAGCTTTCTTGTTCCTGTAGGCAAGGGTTTAGGATGCCATTATTACTTTTATTACTGAAAAGCTCATACAGACAACATTAATAGACAGATTCCTACTACCTCAGTGCTTTCTTTTATGCCCGACCTGTAAATCGCTGCTGTTGACTTGTACATGCAATATTAGTATTGATTTGATTAATATTTCTCCAACTGCTTGAACCCTCTATTGAATCCACGAAGTATCTCTCATATGAGTTATTTGGGGGAAAGGTGTTTGAGAAATCTTTTACACAAAACTGACAGTTCATCATCAGCAAACCCTCCCTTTACTTAACACAAGGATCTTTTCTTAATATTGAATCACGTTTCCACTCTGAGCCAGGAAAACTCATCAATTCAGTACATGAAAATTCTGCAATCCTTACAGCTCTTGCTCCAACAGGATCCAGTTAGCACTACTGGAACTATCCTCTGACTGACCAGTATCCCACAATCACTTGACAACCTTCATACAGAGGAAGCTCTTCCTAACTTTTCCTCAATTTTTCCCATATTGGTGGACCACAGTAGGGATAATATTTGTCTCCCATTTACCAAGCACCCGACCTCATTTACTATGGTTGGTGTTAACAAAGATAAAAAGCAAGTCAAAGAATTTGCCGAAAATCACACCTGTTACTGGTCTGAAGTTCTCAACCATTTTTCCTTGTCCCCACATTAGGAAGGGAGATATAATGCAATACGTGTAGGTCACGTTCAGTTCTTTATCTTTATAAAGCATTGCAAAGATTAAACTGAATTCTCTTCTGTCATTGAGCATTAGTTAGACATTTTTTTTCTTTACAGGCTAGCACCATGTGATTTGCGATTTTTGCATAAGCTCTGAGTTTCACTGCTGGAAGACCTCTCGGGTTGATCTTCAACCCTGTAGCATGAACTGAGATTCCCTGTCTATGAGTAACATATTCCTCCGTTCACTTCCAAAAAGATTTGGGGGGCTTTAAATAGGGGGGGATTTGGGGGTTTTTTGGTGGTTGTTTTTGTCAACATAAATGAAAAGTTTATTGAAAAATTCTGACCAGATAAGATTATTAGGAATATAACACCACTTTTACTTACAGCATTTTGAAATGAGTCAATTAAAAAAAAGCAACAGAAGAGGAAACAAAAATCCATTAAATGCAGACTCATTTTCCATCACTTTCCTAATAGTTAAAACTCTCACTTGGGTCCCCAAAGTTCATGTTTTATTTAGAATAAGCATTTGAAAATTAATTTTCTGCTCTCAGAAGAACTTTCTGTCCTGATTTGGCTTTAAGATATTTCTGTGGTGGTTCTCTTCCAACACCATGTTTTGAATTTGTTCTTTTCTGTGAAATTATTAAATACTTATAGACCTGTATTCAGTATGGTCCCAATGGCCACAAGGCATCCTATTTCTGTGGCTGTTCATAGAGCCATGGAAAGCTATGATTTCAGACAAAAGTCTATTATATCAGTGAAGATATTCTGCAATGTGCTTGCTGACAGCAAAAAAGATTTGTGATACTCTTTGGGTTTTGTAAATTACAAATGAGCAAGATGTTACGTAAATCAGAAAAGGCTAAAATAACTTTAACCAAGCTTTCCTTGACAAAATTTCAGGATCAGACTGTAACTTGCCATTCAAATAGTTAACCAGTATTAAGAGGACAGACAATATGCAGTTATTAAAAGAAAAAGGAAATATGGTTCCAGTCATTAAACGTTTTGGCAATCTTCAAGACCTTTCTAGGCTTTACCCTATGAATTAGGAAAGATTTCAGTCATCACAGCAAGACGAGATATTCATCAGTACAATAACAGGTAAATTCTTGTGGTGCATAATATCAAAAAGTAATAGAGGATGATGGAAACTTCAAAAAGGAAAAAAACCCACATCTTCTGCTCTTAATAGGTGTTTAGCTATGTTAGACTGACAGTTAAGGTCCCCTGCTACACACTACAATAGCCATTGTTTCTATTTTCCAAGCCACTAAAAAAAAAAAAAAAAAAAAAAAAGCACCATTATCCTTTTCTGATTGCTGCAGCATTAAATATCTGATTCAAGAAAAGCCTTTCCAAAGCACAAGCAATGACTTTGTTAAAATGCTGGATAGCTTCACTATCCTTGCTATAAAAACTTCAATTCTTAAGTCCCTATGCTCTGGAGCATTTACATAAATAAATAAATAAAACCTGAAGATTGAAGGGCTTTGGGGGTGGGGGGAACGAGTTGTTTGTATTTTGCTTTGAGAGTATGAGAATAATATATACTGCTTATTAGGAGAAAAAAATGCAAAGAAAATCTTTTAAATCAAGGCTGAAAAATTAATAATAAGGATACAACTTTTACCCTAGGAGCTTCAAAATACAAATTCTGCTGAGCCATTTCATTAGTTTTACGCAAACCCTTTACCAATAAAACTGCAAAGCGTTAAAGGATGCTGTATTCTTTCACAAAAGACAGACACATTAGCTCCTTCCCAAAAATATATAGAACTGTTTTTTTAATGGCCAAATCTTCATATAGTGTAGATCAGATTATTTACAGTGCCTTGAAGTCTGACACACATTGAAATACATGATTTACCCCAAAAAGTGTGTGATCCATTCAACATAATTCATAAAATAAGAAGCTAGAGTTTTATGTTCTTTATAAAAAATAAGATATTTTTTTTTTAATATAAAATTCTGCCAGCACAATTTTATTTCAGGAAAGCAAAAACCTGAGATATATATACACACACAGAGTTGTTAAGATTGCTGTGAATACATTCTCTTTTTATGTTAGGATTTTCACCAGTCCTATGCTCAGTATGTTGTTTCCTAGTTACTGAAAACATATTCCTCTCCATCATGCCATAAGTCAAAATCAAGCATTCAATAAACTTTTCCAAGAGCTGTTTAACACTTTTTACAGGAAAATACAAGCTGGAAAAGTAAAATTGTGTGTTTCAGGTAGATGAGCCCATAAAATAAAAATCACGATATTTATCCAGTTCATTCTGTTCCACTCCCACACAGCACATACAGAGTTGAACAAACTACATGGAATATTGTGGTATCCCAAAACTGCATGCACTTAGGAAATTGTACGTTGCCATCCCAGGACACTGGAAGAATAACTGACACTTAAATACTGAAGTACATAGACACATGGCTCTAAAAAGAGTTATGGTTAAACCATTGCTTTAATGCCATTTAATCCATTTCTATCAAAATAAGATCAGAAGCATTTGAGCCATATTCCAACCTACTCATCCAGGGCTCCAATATGAATGAATAGCAAAGCAGACTTATCCTGGGGATCAAAGGTCTGATTTGCTAGCAACACACCCAGGCGCGCTGTATGATATCACCGGAGACAGACTTCCCATCTGTGCCAATCCTACTCCATCTTATTTTTTCCCCGCCCACTGTAAAGTCACAAGTAACCATGGAAAGGCAGAGCTGGTACCCACTGGTGGGCTGGTGTCCCAGCCACAAGGCACTATCAGCGTCTCCACATTTCTCTCCAGAGGAAGCTTTACAATTCGTCGCTGGGATCCAGCTCCTACTGCAGGAACATCCCATCTCTGCCCAGGTAGTAACTAAACGAAATACATGTGTGACCCACCATGGGGAATGTTGTGATCTCACCACTACCCAGAATTCAGTACTTTTATATGATCACTTAAAAAAAAAAAAAACACACACACAAAAAAAAAAAGGAAAAAAAAGAATCAAACCAAATCAAAAACCCCCAAACAAACAACAAAAATAGTGGGCAGGCTACCAGAAATTACAGATTTCAGAAAATATTAAGGAAGACAAAATAAAAGGATGGCAATTAAATGCAATTAAATGACTTTTCCATTTTGTGATAAAACACTCTGTAACTATATTCTAATTTTTTCCACCTATGAACTGAACTGCTTAGTTTTTAATGTATAAATTATAGTCCTTCTAAGAGAATGAGTGGACAGTATCAGGCCTGGGAGCCTGAACTAATTTTTGATCTTCATCTCTATGGCAGTTTCAAAATCGTATTTGCTACAAAAACAACAGAGAGAAACAGTCCAGCATCTATGGAAACTACAGAAGGTAAGGAATTTTATAGAAGTAAAATACACTAAGTAAATTAAAAAGTATTTTCCAGTTATTAAGACTTTCAAATTTTCAGAGATTAGTGTTCATGTCTATCATTTATATTGACTATTCAAGTAACTTTTCTCAATAAAAGTCATTAGTTCAGCAAATAAAAAAGGAAGCAACTTCAACATTAACTCATTTCAACCTTTTTATTTTTAGTGCAGCTTGACAAGTTGAGTATTTCTTCCCCCCACTTCTGCTTCATTGGCCTGAAAAGGAGAATGGATGATATGATGCACAACTGCCAAAACACACATAGCAGAACACATCTGTTCCCAGCTGGGCATGAGGCTCTTATCACCTACCGCTGTCCCCCTTGCTCTCCCTCCCCTCCCCCCCACCCCCCCGGCTATTCCAGCATTTACTCTAAATTCAACAGTCAGAAAGCAATCCGTTTATGAGATAGATGTATTGTTCATGCAGGTGGTACACAAGGAAATCCAACTTGAGCAAGGGATGATTTATTCCAGGAGTCTCAGTAAATTAGGGGAATTCCCCAATCTCAGCATTTAAATATTCTGCCACATGGGATACCAAAATAAAGCTATTGTAATACTGTTTAACTTTTAGGATAATTGTGGGTTGGAAGAAGACGTACATGTAAGCTTCTCTCTTTGTGACCTCTAATCCCCTGCTTGACATCTGTGGGCGGAACGAAAGAGGAGAAAGAGGATGGAATTGTCCTCTGAGAGTCTTCATTCCCAGAGGTACGCTGCCGTCTGAGGCACCTGGATCGCACTCCTCCCGTGAAATAAATAGCTCCCTTCTTCCCCCTCTCACCCTGACTCAGATCCCAGGAGCAGAGCATCTCCTTGCTCTGTCGCTTCGCTGGGGTGGCAGGGAGAGGACTACTGGCTGCACAGGAAAGAGGAGGAAGAGGGAGAAGAGAGTGAACAGAGCTCGTCTCCAGCTCTTTTCCCTTTGCTTCTCCCTATGGCTAGGGCAGAAGCTTGTGCATCTTGTAAAAATGCATTGCCCAGGTACGTACGGCTCAGAGTAGAACATGAGACTGAAAAGGGCAGAAGACCACATAAATATTACAGTAGTACTGATGCTTAGTAATTTTTATAGTGTGTGACTCCACAGACATTAAAATTCTGATATGACAGTGGTACACAAATACCATTTAGTATTGCTATAAGCTACACCATATTCTGTCTTTCTGAAGGAGTCTGCAGTGATAATCTCTCTGTACAGTTTTGCTCAACTGTCAAAATGAGCCTTGATGATTAAGTGGACTTCTTTTCACTTTTGTACCTATTTCTGCACTTGCTTTTGTGTCCTCTTTGATCGTATCAGAAAAGCTTTGTTCCTGGTCACTTAATAGCAATCACTTCACCTGCACACTTTGACTATTCAATAGACCTAACCTAACGCTCGCTCCTCCTACTTTTCTTTCCTTTGGCTTCTCTTTCTCAGCTTCTCCAATACTCCTTTCCATAGTCATTTATCCTTTTCCCCCCCCCTCTTTCCAAACAGTTTGGGTTTTATTCTTTCCCTTAGGAAATTACCTCTTTTCCTCTCCAGGCTCCATTTATTAGGCTTGACTACCTGGTTGTAGTGTGAAGAGTATGTGAGTGATGAAGAGCTGCCAATTCCCCTCACAGCATGTGTTTGCACGACACCTCCACAATTCACCCCTTCCCAGCACTCATATCTAACTGTGTGACACTGAGGAATCCTGGGCACCTATGGATCCCTCACAACAACACAACTGTAGCTTTTATCTTCCTGTTTGAAAACAGAAAGTTTGAATAATGTTAAATCAAGAAAAATTAATTCAGTAATACTTATGTAAATACGTAAGCAGTCGGAAGCTGAAGGGGACACCCACACAACAGAACTAAAGGAATCCTGAATTGAGGGGTTTAGTGAACACACATTTTTCTCTTTTCTCCCTACAGGCTCCATACATTATTCTCTGCATCAGACAGACACATACTCATTGTAAACAGTGGTCCAATATTTTGTATTCTTATTATTTGGTTAATGTGCAGGTCTAGATTTTCTTTACTTCATTAGTATTCAGCTTCAGTCCCAGGACAAACTTAAGGTTCCATTTCTACCAGATTTTTAGTTTATGTTATACATTGTATAACATAAACATTACACATTTCTAGAGCATACATCAGTTATCCGACATTCATGTACTTATCTCTGCAGTCCTCTCAAATTCCAGATCCTCCTGGTTTACAGAAAATGAACCAAGGAGATCAACTTTTCCTCCCATTTATAGAAAGTCAGTTTAAGCGGTTTGTTCTAGGTTCCACTGCCAGCACCCCAAGACACATAGCCTCTTACAGTCCTGAGTCCTTGACTTAAAACAAGCATGGTGATATACCGCCGTGCTACAGAGTCACTGACCTGATGCACTGGGGCTACTTACAGCACCCTCTGCTCTCACAGATAGAAGGGACCAAGTATCATGTAATACGGGCTTTCCTAGAATACTGTTTCCTGTAATCGTCATCTTATTTTCCTGTGATTAAAACACTTACCAACTTTACACAAAGTTTACAAGTAACTTCTGTTTTGGCTGGCTCTGCTAAACACTTTCCCAGACTTACAACAAGCAAGAAAAAGGCCCTCTAAAAACCCTCCTTCATTAGATCACCCTCTAAATAGTTATATTCAGCCCAATAAATCAAGACGGAGACTTTTGGGAAAATTAACTTGAGGTTTCATTGTGAACTTTAGTATCTCCTAACTTCTGAGACATTATTACATACTCTTTCCTCCTAATAAGAAAAATGCTGTTGCGACAAACACCAAATACAATGTATTACCATACATGTCATACAATTTGTCAATTAATCTTTAATATTGACGTGGAGTAAATGATTAAGAGCCCTGAAAAATTACAGTAAACATAGTTGCTTTGTCTCCCTTTCAAACAGTATTTTGAAGGACTTGCATGCCAATAAGCTTGAATTTGTGCTTTGCTCAGCTACTCTTAAGTTTTCCTCTAGCTTCAGCGGCTGTTCTTTGTTCAGCTGCTATCTTTACTAACCTTTCATGCTTGTCTGAGAATGCATGTGCAGGAACAAATTTCCTCCACGGAAATGTAAACATTCCAGATGACCTTGCCACTAAGAAGCAGCCTTTTGATTTCCTCTACTGTTGATGGATATTAGTAACATAAAATTTAAGAATATATTAGGTTAATACTACGCTTAGACTAATTAAGAAACAGAGAAAAGATCCCATACTCTGCTACATTCACAGGGTCAAGATCAGTTTCCTTACACTGTCATACCACACTGCTTCGCCACCCAGAGTGTTGCACTTTAAAACAAGAAAAGAAAGATCAATTTCTTTGAGTCTTGTCCTCTTCTCAGCATGCCAACTTGTCACAATTCAGCTTTAAGACAATTCTCTTGCTCATTGTGAGGTGCACCTGAACCAGAGCACTTCCATAACCCCAATGAAGATACCTAACAGATGCCTCATGATAACATGGAACAGGAATACCACCTACAAAAAAAAAATAAAATAAAAGTCTGATGTATCTGGCAACAGCAGATAATTTACTTATGGGATGCTTCATCTGTGAAGGTAGGGATGTGTAAAGTGGAAGAGGAACATGCGGATCCAGGTGTTATCAGACACCTTCAGAGGTAATTTTTATACTTCATTGGCAGTTACGGTTGTAAAATAGCTCCTCCACCATTCTCTACATCATTGATGTATTACTGATGCAGCAACCCAACCACTACAAAATTTATTGCAGTGTAGAATGCTGACCTACTATGTTTTATACTAATTTATCACAATAGGCATAATAAAAGGTATCATGTTAAGAATAATTCATGCTGCTACAGTAATTAAACCAAACACGGCAAAAAGACAAACATGAGCATTAACCTGGCTGAACAGAAAGAGGGAAAAATATGGATCATGTTTTGTAACCAAATATGCAAATGTGTAGGTCAGGTAAGAGGAGAGAATTGTGGAAGAAAAATGCCAAATGTTTTCCTTTAAATACAAAAGCAATTTTTTTTTTTTTTTCCCACTGAAGCCAAACTGAACCATTTCCATAGTACAATGTTTCAGAAATTATCAAGTTCCTAGCAGGTGACTGAGCCACCAGGTTAGGGGTTGAACCGGTATGTCAGACCTGCAGAAACGTTCAGATTATACAACCCCCCCAAGACCTCAGTTTGGGCTCTTCTACTTATTTTTTCAAGGGACCGAAATATTTTGAGACCTGGTCTTTTGCAGCAGCATTTCAAGGTGGGATACCTTCAAGTTATTTTAGAGACAGTCCGTAGTGACTTCATCCCTCTGCCTCTTTCCTTTATTAGGGTCTTTGAATGAAGAGGAGAGCAGCTTAGTGTTAAATTTAGCTTTCTTTAAACTTTCCAAGACCTCTGAAAGCAAGACGACACCTAGCAAACAAGAGACACCACACTTCCTATCAAACTTTTTTGTTAGTTTATATACTTGCTTCAGAGCACTATCATCATTAGAAGCTTCCAACTTAAAGTTCTCTTCACTCATCACTATGAATGCTGTAAGATGTTCCTCCTCCAAAACCATGGGGACTAGCAGGGGAAATGGGAGGGCTGAGACAGAGCCATTCTCCATGGACACCCTGAAATGCTGGAATCGCAAAATGAGGGTGTAAAACTCAGGCGGTTTAATCTGCCACATAGTACCTTTAAAAAAGGATTCAGGAGTACTGACAGAGGAAGCTTGACCATGATACTGCTTATTTTCCTCTGCCTGAATGTAGTGAAAGAGTTCTTATTTATAACACCCTTACTATATCAATATTCACACAAAAAAATTCACTTAAAAAAAAAAAGCCACAAAAACTCTATAGAGTACAGAAGAAAAGCTGCCACTGTGCACATTATCAGCACAAGAATTTCTTCCTCCATGCAGTGCATTATGCTCCTGACGTATGCTTTCTGTAAATAGACTCCACTCCGATAGTCTCTCTTTACAGTTATCTTGTCATCACTGCTGAACCTGCATTTCCCAGCATCTTGACTTGGTATTTACTTCTGTTGGGGTTTTTTTTTTTTTTTTGGAAGCAATCGCTTTCTTCTTTTTTTTTTTCTTTTTTTTAATCTTGTGTGTCGAGTAGCTTTGCCTCACAGGAGTCTATCCACCCATAACAAGAGGCATGAAGAGCTTTATAGCACACAATTTTCAATCATGATTAAACCAGGTGACACAACAGAATATGTGAACGGTAGATAACACTGACCTTGCTTAGGTACTTTGAAAGGTGAGAAGCCTTTAACCACTTAAAGAGATGTTGGCGTTGGCTCATGGTCAAGTGATTTTTTACTACTCTTACAATTCTGAAACAGTATTACAAGCTACTGTTCATTTTCAGGTAGTAGGGCATTCTCTTTTCTCCAGAGGCATATTTTTGGAATTAATATGTAACAACAA
This sequence comes from Fratercula arctica, assembly GCA_947846985.1. Lineage (NCBI taxonomy): Eukaryota > Metazoa > Chordata > Aves > Charadriiformes > Alcidae > Fratercula > Fratercula arctica. Next base: position 40,950,540 of record CANTUZ010000002.1, read on the forward strand.
AGCACTAACACCTGAATCTGTGTGATTCTACAGTAGGATTATGTTTCAGTGAATCCTAGACCTTATTAAAATTTAATAGTTTTCTGCAATACAAAACTAATATCATAAAAGGGATCAAATTCTGGTTGCAAAATATTTTTATAACAGTTTAAAAAAAAAAAAAGACATCAACTAGTTTAAAAAGACAACAGAAGGACATTCACAACACCTTAAAAGTTTCTAATATCACCGACTTGGTGAATCGCAATGTCATACTGACATCAGTATGAAAAATCATGCATAATTTTCTTTTTTTGTTGCAGCTGAGGAATCCCTAATCCTTAACCCAGAACTATTTAGATTGTAAATTAAGACACTTAAGGATAGATAACAATTTTAGAAAACAGTTTATCCATCAAAAAACACAGATTGTTGATTCAGAGGTTTTTTTGCAAGAATAATTACCAAGTCCAGTTCAGGAATAATTTTGGTTGAATGGAAATGCAGTGCTGTGAAGATGCCTTCTCATATTCTTTCATTCAGCATTGATAAAACTCACTGAATTAAACTGGGAAATTGATTCACATCAATATTCCCAGGCACGTGTTTTTGGCATGAAACACACAGTATTCCTGCATTGAACTTTCTCTAGCTCATTTTGTATGAAATATTTAGGAAACCCAGGAAGAAAATAGGGGTTTAATCCCCATTTAAATGAGTAAATTGGCATTTCGGTCTCTGTTCTACTCAGACAACAAAAAAACATGTGAACCAAACTGATCCGCTCCTGATCTTGAATGTCCTTCAGTGTTGCCTATAAGGGAGAGTACAACACCATTACCACCATCACAATATGAATCTGCTCCTTGCATTTTATTTAAATCTCACAGAACTAATTTTGTTTCATGAGAAAATTGAACAATTTGACTTTCAAGTTTAGGTATGCAGGAGGATTTCCTCAGCCTGTTTCACATACCCACACAGCTGCCGCGTGTGGTGCAATCCCGGGGACAACCATGACTCAGAGACTTTATTCTGTTAAAGGGTAGCTGAGTAACTTGGCTGAAAACAAACTGAATTTTGCAAGAGTTTCTCCTTATGAGTTGTTATTTCTTAAGAAAATAAGGCAAGTTCTGAGAATTAATCTCCTTCTATCCTTCTTCCAGACGCAATCCAGGCACACAATAACCCCTGACCTCCATCAAGCGTTCTCCCTCTTCAAGCAGCCCACACTGAGGCTTATTTGATCCAGAGATCATGAAAGCCCGAGAATATGAAGATAAATGCAAACACTGAAGAAAAAAAAAAAAAAAAAAGGCGCTGTATAAACTGTCAAAAACCCCTGCAATAGCTTTCTTCCTGCACAACATTCCCTTTGCCCTGAAAATTTGCTGGGCATAGGTCAGAGTGAGCAGCAACCAAAGATAGCACAAATATCTGTGGTGGTGCTTTTAAGGATGGCATCCAAGTCAGAACACCCTAACAAATGGTGCCAGAAACTGCTGACGTACTTATTCTGACAAGCTCTAGCTTGCAAAAGCCCTTTAATGAGAGAAAACTGTCAAAAACGTGCCCACTTTCTGTGAAGATCAGAGGTGAACATGTAAATACTCTATCTCATCATTAGAGAAGGATTATGATGGCTTTGATCATTTCTGACAGAGTCTGGATTTGTGTCAGCTATACTGATTTAGGTGTAGAGTCAGACACAAAAACAAGAAGTGGGACAGGGGCTCAGGGAGGTCATTACTTCTCCTTAGGTGGAGTCGTGCCCTATGGCTCAAACGCTCCCAAACGAGCGGGTTGTTGGACAGCTGCTAATGAACTGGAGGTGGCAGAATGGTGTGATATAACAGGTAAGGAAGGATGAGCAGTACCAAAGGAGATATAACAGCAGCAGGAGGGAAGAAATTCAAGTGACAAGCAGAGAAGACAGAGAGGACAAGTTCTGAACTTTGACCATGACCACAGACAAGGGAAAAACGCAAGCAGCAATAGAAAAAAAGAAACAACACGAAGGCTGGCTTTGTCTAAGCATAAGAGGAGGCGGAATGCAGAAATTAAAAGGTGGAAAAGAAGCAATTAGAGGAATTACTGCCTACCTCTGGGGAAGAAATAAGAGCAGAGGATAAGCAAATGGAGAAAAACTAGGATGCATGAAAAGAAGAATCAGTGCGCTATTCCCTGGCCCAGGGCTGAGAAGAAAATGTACTGTGAGTAGTGTTCCACAGGCAAAATAGGACACCATGAGGAAATGAAAAATCCCTTCAGCTGGAGAACGCGTGCTGGAAACCCTGGCAAAGAGACAGGGGTTAACCTGAAGTTAAATGTTGTCCACAAAACATTTATGTGAGCACACTAGAATTTCCAGGACAAGTCTCCTTCAAAGCATTCCTAGAAGGAAATAAAGTCTGAGCAGTATTTTTTTGCAGCGCTGTTGCAGATGAGAATTAAATAGAAAAAGACCTTGTCTCCAAATTCTTGTTTGTTAATTACTTGCAACCTGCGTGATGAGGAATAGGGAAAATAAAAGGGGGAAGAAGTTCCTTCATTCCAATTAAAAGATTGTAATTTGAGGACAAAGGGATATTTTGTTCTTACGGAGATCTGCCTCAGTCATACTGATAGCTTTCAAACAATGCAAAACTCTTCCTATCCTCTTAAAATTTAAAATTCATACATAACAAAAAAATAAGTCCAAACCTTAGCTTGAGAGGTAAAATACAATTTAAACCTACCTGCAAGCAGAATAGATACAGAAAAGTTATAGATTGAATAATTTCAACTTTGATCTTTAATTCAAACCAACAGACTAAAAACAAAATTAGAAAGTTGTGAATAAGAGGAAAAAAAGATCCTTAAGTACATGCTTCATTTCAAAGACTCTTAAAGTGTTCTTCAGCAAGTTTGGAAAATCATTCAAGTGACTTCTCTATTAGAAACCTCAGTATTGAAAAATTTTTCTGTAATTGACAAGACTACAAGTTCTTCACTGGCCCATGCAGCACCTAGCACAAAAATAAGTTAGCTGTAACCATACAATAGATATTTCTGAGATTCTGATGCCGCAGTTCATTAGACACGTCATAAGGACTTTGCCTGCTTGAGTGTTGAATTCCAGTTCCCTCTCCATCAAAAAGGTATGAGTTTGCCTCTACAGAAAGCTGGGTTTTCTGTGGAGTTACTAGAAGCTTGCACATTTGTTTGTAAAGACTTAAGTAGCCCCTTTTTCTGGCGCAGGGCAAGAGTCTCATTAGCTAAACTTCTCTAGCTCTAGCTAATGAGGTAGGGCAGGACAGTCATGAGACAGCTGCAGTGAGCTTGGCAGGGGGAGGGGGACAAAAGGTGCCCCCCCCAGGGCCACCTCAAATAAAGGGAGCAACAGGCAATGCTAAAAGAACTTGCAGAACAAGGGCTTTCAAGGGTTAGGTAAACAGGAGGGAGGGGGTCCTTGAAGAAAGTTAGGATGCATGATGTGTTGGAGAGGAAGGTAACTCATTGGGCACTGGGTTTTGGGATGTCTGTGGGAACCAGAGTCCCAGATCTACTCCAGAGGGAGGGAAAATAGGAAGGCAAAGAGGCTGTCTGAAAACGTTCAAAAGATAAGCTGCCAGACAAATCACATAGCCTGTAAGCTCCAGATCAGTCAGAGTGTTTTGCTCAAACATGTGCAATATTGATTCTTAACCATAAGAGTATTCGATTCTTCTAAGCCAGGGAATTGAAAAGGATCCAGAATATATCCTGTCCGTGTCCAAAGCAACAGGCTGCAATGCATAAAGTCCCTTGTTCCACGAAGTCTGCAAGTGGGTATTCTGCAAATTATATCCAGTCTTATCTAGACTTTGACCCGTGAAGCTCATGATGACATAAGAGAGATCATTATAAATATTCAGAAAGATAAATGAAGCTTGCAGGAAGGAAGAGATTTTCCTAACGTCACAGAGCTGCTGTGTGGCAAGAAACCAACATTTTCTGCATTGCAGCCAAGTACTCTGCTTTGAAACCATACTGCTCAACAAGAACAGGATTCCTTTGTTGTTTAGATAGTCCCAGCCTTACATTAAGTCACTTATACCCATCACACAGCTCCCATGGCTTCCAGATTAGAAAAGAAGTTGTGAATGTAATTCAAAATTTTGCCGAGTGCATTATTGCTATAAATGAACCATAATTTGTTTCAAAGGTTAAGCACGGAGGGGTTTTGCTATGGATTCACAGCCTTAGGAGACCACTTTCTCCACAGTGCATTTCTCAGTACAGAGTGACTATTACAGGGTTATGTGTAGTCCCTTCACTGCTTCAGTAAGGCTTCCCCCTGCCTATCAACAGCTCCCAGAAAAGAACACATTTATTTACACAGATATTTAGAAAAGAGACCCAAAATGGAACCTACAGAATTCTTTAAAGTGTCTCAAGTACTACAGATGTACTTTTCTCTCCAATCTGCTGCTTTAACTCATGTCTTTAAGTATCCATCACACCCCCCTCTCCCCTCAAACAGCCTCGAGAAAATACATGGAAAGCATGCCGAATCCACTCTTGGCATAGCTCCACAGTTCCATTGGAAGTGCACCAGGGATGAATCTAACCCCTGCCTTTAGCGTAACATAGTGCTTAACTGCATTCATCTTGGTAAACTTCCAATTAAATTATAATGAATGCTGTTAGAAAGTGTGTGTTTGGTTGGGGGTGTTCTTTCTTTTGTTCCTTTTTAATAAAAGCACTCTAAATATTCATTACCACGCACACCTCCGCTCTATTCTCACAGAAAAGAAAGAAATTGCTTGGATATTGTCTATAGGCAACTATCCACATTGCTGAACTGTCATTTAATCTAAAGCAATGCTAATAAATTTTTTCAACTAATGATGCTGTTTCAAACAAGGCATGCTATGGGAAATAACGAGCACATAACGGTGGACCTGGTAAGCAGTTAAATCCAATTAAGTTATTGATGTCTGGTATCAATTAGATTATTGATGCTTATCCTGGGGGTTACAGAGTTGGTGAAACTCAGCCCACAAGAGACAGCACCACTTACTTGCTTTGTCATAGCAGTGTCCTGTCTCCCTATTAGAAATATCAACAAATCCCTACAGTTTATTAGGAGCTGTAGAAGTAGCAGGTAAAATAAGTATTAGAAAGCTGAACAGATGATTTATCCACCTTTTTATTTTCCAGTCAAGAGCTATGGATAACGAAAAGGAACAGAAATCAAACAAATCAACATTTACTGGCTCTCTGTGAAGCGCACAGGAGAGCGACACCACTGGCAAAGCGGGGTGGGAAATATCCTACCGCACATTTGCAAAGATGAGCTGCCTTTGTTGCAGAAAAACCTTTGACTACAAATAGGCTCCCCAGGATCCTGATCTTAGGACACAGAGTCTTTTCAGGGCTTGACTCTTTACTGAGACAGCTGAGGCTTGTGTTGCAGTGCTAGAAAAGAGACTGAAATGCAGCGTGTACTGAGAGGTGGAGTGGGACTCAGATAGTTGCTAACAGGGGGCAGGAACAGTCCTGTACAGTTTGTGCTTCCCCCTATTTTCATTTTGGCTCCTTGCGGCTGCAAGGGAACACCAGTATCGCTGTCTACGTTGGGAAAATTTCTGAACAGTAAAAAAAAAAAAAAAAAAAAAAAAATCTTTCAAATGGCGACTAGGGCACTCTTCTCACTGCCCTTATGTGGGCTAGGACAGCCAAATTCTGTTTGTCATGGTTTAACCCCAGCCAACAACTAGAACCACAGAGCCACTCACTCACACACCTCCCTTTCTCCCCAGAAGTGTGGGGAGAAGGGGGGGGAAGGGAGAAAAAATAATCACGGGGTTGAGATAAAGAAAGTTTAATAGAAACAATAACAGAAAAGGAAAAAACAACAACAATAATTAGAAATAATGACGACTCAGGTCACTCTCACTGCCCAGTGAATTGGCACCTTCCTGAGCAGTGATCACAGATTCCCACTCCCCAGCTAACCCCCATTTATATACTGAGCATGATATCTATGGTATGGAATATTCGATTGGTCATTCCATCATCCTGTCTATGCTTCTATGGGAAGCTGAAGAAAGTCCTTGAAGAGTATAAACGCCACTTAACAACTAAAACCAATAGGTATTTATTGACATTCCTTTCACAGCAATCACTAGAAAGAAAGTTAACTCTCTCCCAGCTGAAACCAGGACACTATTTAAAACAGTTCTCTGGATTTGCTGAAAATTTAAAAAAAAAAAAAAACAACAAAAAACAACAAAACAACCAACAAAAAAACCCACACCAAACCCCTCCCCAAAACACACAGAAAAACAAAACGTGTAAGTTAACTCAGCCCATCTAACAGATGGCAGCGGGCCTAACCCGGCCTGCCTGATGTTCACTGCCTGAGGGGTGTATGGATGTCAGCAGAAAGACAGGTTTCTTTCCATCTTCCTCTGAATAACTGCAATCTGACCAATTCAGGCAGTTCCTTTTGTTCATTGACCAAATACGGGAACATGCAGGCAGCGACCCCATTCCTCTTGTGATGTTCTAACAGGTTTCCGTCCTAAGGAAACATGGAAATGATGCCTCCCTCCAACCACGTGCTAAGCTATTAGCTATTATTCCTGTACTTGCTGCTCACTTTTTGCACAAGAGCCTGGAGGGCAGAGCACTCGCCCAGGAAAGCCCCAGCTCCAGTCCTCAAATGCCAGTGAGACTGACGGGATGGAGCCCCTGCCTCTCACAGGCATCCTCCCCACTTCTTTCATGAACGTGCAAGAGATGCCCACCTCATGGTTAGCGCCCCTCAGATCGGTACAAGAGATGAGAGGAATTGTTGACCTATTGGTAAGACTTTTCTTCTTGTTGTTTTTGTTTTCAAACCCAGGCATGGTCCAACGTAAAATACATACCCGTTCCTGGAAGCTGTCTCTGAAATCCCAGTCCTGCTCCCTCCCAGCCCAGAATCTTAGATGCCAAGCACCTGGAAATGTTATCAGGAGAAGGGCAGGCAGGGAGAGGCAGCTTCATCCTGATAGCAGGATCCTGACCAGCAGACCTCCATCCTACTCAGCCAGGGAGGGGAGCAGGATGAGACCATTGGTGCTGCCTGTGCTCGTACTGAGCACTCTGAATGCCTGTCCCTAATCTGTGTGACCACCACAGACACATGTGTTTGTGCCTGTTGGGAATACATCTTTCACCTTGTGGCTAGTTGGATCTGAGGACAAGGAGGCTCACACCCCTGGAACCAGCATCACATATTTTCCTTTAACACCTTCCAGACCTTACAAGGGCAGCCTACAAGGACAAATGCCCGAAGTACTTTACAAATCACACTGGGAGACGCGTGCCGGATATTACATCCATTTCTTTTCTTTCTTGTTGACATCTACTGCTCTGTCCTCCCCAGCAAACAAGTCTTAGCACTTTTAGCCCAGACCTCAGCAACCTGCTTCCCCGTCCTTCCAGGCCTGCTGCACTACTCTGTGCTTCCCGGTGGCTGAGTAGGACTCTGACAAGAAGGATACGCTACCTTCTTTATTTTTTTATATTATCTTTTTTTTTTTAACCCTCTCCATACAAGTGATTTTTCTGGAGGCAAGTTCCACTGTGAGTCTTGGAATTTTTGTTAGGAAGCATGGGTTATGTAATATAGTTTTAAGATTAATATTTTAATATCTTTTACAATACACCTTAAGAGCAAGGTTTACAGAAAGCTGAGAGATTCTAATCACAGTCTCTACAGAGCACAGGCAGTTACTCCGGGCTTTACTTAGCTCAAGGAGACTAAACTATGATTAGTTACATCACAGAAAAACAAAGTTGTAATTTAACTGTTCATTCATTACATCACACTTAAAATTAGCCACCATATTTTGGCATAAATTCCAGGCATGAAGAAACCTTGCAGCACTTAAATAAGGCACTGGAAGCAAGCTTTTAAAATCCTTTTTCCTCCTTTAGGAAGGTATAACGACTGCCAAATTCTGCAAAGACAGAGTTGTGGTATTTACCAGTTGAGAGCAGAGTACAATTAAGAAGTAGGAGAGAAGAAATTTTAAATGGAAATTATGTTGTACATGAATGCTTCTGGACCACCCTGTATTCGTTGCTTGGGTCTTTCCTCTCCAGTAGCCTTATCTATTGGAATGTCTCGTTGAGCTTCATCTATTCATACAGGGGAGTGAACTTAAGAGCCATGAGGCATCTCCACTCACTCATGTAACATAACTGTATGGATCAACTATTTAGAAAAATAATGTTTGAACGTGCATCTAACTCTTCTGAAGAAGAGAGATACTGCATCAAGAGGGACTTTCCTCAGTTTATAATTTAGATTCTACCACTTGGAGGGGGGGGGGGGAGGAGGAGTGGGGCAGAGGAGAAAAATAAATCACACCCCTTAGCTTTAAAGGAAAATAATCTTCCTGGACAACACAGACTTCCAGGACCAGGATCTCTTAAAGGAACACACCACCCTTCTCAAACAAACAAAAACCAATAAAAAAAAAACCCCAAACAACAAAAAAGAAAAACCCCCACACCTAACAAAAAAAAAACAAAACCAAGAAAACAAAAAAAAAAAAACACAAATCAAAAAAAACCCCATACACAAAACCAAACCATCAAAACTAAAACAAAAAACTACAGCCACTGTCCCCACACTTCCTGGGTACAACAAATCTCAGCTGGAGGACCGGGAAACAACAGCTGACCTGTTCTTTTTCATGCTACAAAACCGAGCCACTGATGGCAGACTATTTTCCAGGAGTAAGCCTGAGGGCTCAGAGTAACACTTTTATTTTGGCCATTCCTTCTATGGCTTGTTTTCCAAAGACATCTTTCAAGACGACTTCTGTAGAAGGAACGTGGAGAAATAACATCCTGGTAATATTCCCTCAGACCTTAGTTGCGTTAATGCAGGCCTCCACAGCCCGGCATCCTAGCACAGTTCGCAGATCCCCTACTACGCCAGCGTGGGAGGTCATGAAGACCACTCTCAGGTCCCTCCAAGCCTGGATTCTCAGTAGAGGTTCAATGACCCGAGCCACAGCAAAATGTGAGAGAAGCAGCATTCTTTAGTAGGAGAACTTATTAACTGTAGCAGCAATTTCTTAACATCTATAATACTTCATGACAATAGGGAGCTGCAGCCTGAGAATCTTAACCTCCCCCCTAAAACCACCTTTAAATCATAGAATGGTTTATGTTAGAAGAGACTTAAAGATCATCTAGTTCCAACCCCCTGCCATGGGCAGGGACACCTCCCACTAGACCAGGTTGCTCAAAGCCCCATCCAGTCTGGCCTCCAACACTTCCAGGGGTGGGGCATCCACAGCTTCTCTGGGCAGCCTGTTCCAGTGCCTCACCACCCTCAGAGTGAAATTTTTTTTCCTGATATCTAATCTAAATCTATCTATCTTCAGCTCAAAACCGTTACCCCTTGCCCTATTGCTCTACTCCCTGATAAAGAGTCCCTCCCCATCCTTCCTGGAGGCCCCCTTTAGGTACTGGAAGGCCGCTATAAGGTCTCCTTGGAGCCTTCTCTTCTCCAGGCTGAACAACCCCAACTCTCAAAAGTACTCTTGAAGTACAGAGAACAAAAGGCACATAAAAATCATTCTAGTTATAAATATCATAAGAGTAATTATGATTCAGTCACAACCCTTTCAATGCCTGAATTATTTTTTGTTTCAGATTTAAATACAGGAAGTATCACCTTAGATAAGATAGGAAGCCACATCACTAATTGGAAGAAAAATAGTTGGAAAACAAGCCTATCGTACTGCTAATTTTGTAGCTACTCATCCATATCCCACTTCAATGAGTTATTAAAATTAGCCAGACCATTCTCAGCCACTGGAAAAGCATGGTTTAAGCTAGGAACACATGTAATTGCAACACAGAAGAAATTTTTATGGCCTTGGATTTAGTTTGATCAGCTGGAATTTCAACAGTCCATCTTTCCTCTAGAAGTTCCAGATCTTTTACCCATCATGAGGACGTTACTGAGTCAATCCTGGGCAAAAGCAATAGACTTAAAGGTTACCTTTCACTAAAAAAACACCAAAAAAACCCCAAACCCAAAACCCATGCAAGCAGCAAATCTGTTTTTTCTTCTTTAAGAAGAAAACATGAAACACACACATAATGTCACCCAAAATCCTGAGCAAATGGATGTTTAAAGCCATTCTAATGAAAGAAAATAAAAATAAATGTCAGCCAACAGAAAATATCTATTTTGCCTTTTATGCGCACTTGATGCTTTGCTTCACCTTCTGCACAAGTTCTGAATAAGCCATCGAAAGGCAAGGATCATTTCCTTTAAGCACCAGCTCTTTCCTGTTGGCAGCAGTTCCGACCTACAGGATTTCAGGAAGATTTCTTTTATGCAGGCGCGGATTTACTGAGGAAGACGAGAGACCTGCCCCCTTCCCTCACCCCTACTTGGTGGTCCTGCTTGGTGCTGTGCACGGATGCTTCTGTGACACAGTCAAACCACAGCCATCCTCGCCCGCCCCATTTAATCCAAAGTCAAAAGCAGCTGTACACCTTTCACAGAATGACTAAAACACCCCGCCGGAGGGTAACAGAGCGATACCTCCGTATGCTTAACAGCTAAATCCAGCCTGGACATCAGAAGCAATAACTTAACCGATTGCCACGGAGCTCTCACATTTATCCTCACAACAGGTTTGGCCTCTGGTATTTGTTTAAGACCTGAGCTGCAAGAACTCCTGTATATATTTAATCTACCTCAATGTCACGTAGGTATGAATCACCTCCTCAGTATCTCCTGCTTTATGCCCTTCTTTTTTAAATATTAAAAAAAAAAAAAACCAAACAACAAAAAAAAACCCCACAAACAGAAAAACCCAAACCAAAACACACACAAAAATAAAACAAAAACTTCATACTGAATGTTTGGTTTTTTAGAAAGCATCTTTGGAAAGGAAGCTGACATTCTGACGATTTTTCTCAATTAAACATCTACTATGTAATTGCGTGCAGGAGGGCTTATTGTCCTCTTAACCGGTTACCGTGAAAGTTTCCAATTCAGATTGTACCATATTTCTGATATTCACATGTAGTAAAACATCATTTAGGTTTGCAGGTTTAGTTCAGGAAAAAGGAGAGCAGAGGCCTGATGAAATTGGGCCCTTTTTTACAAGAAACAGAAGGAGGAAAAAAATTACCAATCTTGTTAAAGCAGTTGAAAAAGGCAGAGATTTGCCTTTAAGTCAGGGGGGTTTTTGTTTTGGGGTTTGGTTTGTTGAGGTTTTTCTTGGAAAAGTGACATGGGTCTATTTTTCTAGGATGTTAGGGTAGCCCTGTCATCTGCTGCGTCCTGCCTGCCAATTGTCTCTCCTGCCTCACAGAACAGCTGCTCGCCAGTAGCAGCTCCCATTTGGTCCACTGGGCTGTCACCCACCACAAACTGTCACCTGTCATTTTGTCACAGCAGGAGCTGGCACTAGTGCCTGGCGCCGGTACGTGCTGCATTCTCGCTTACTGCGGGCGCAGGAGAAGAGACAGCGATGGATGCTGCAGCTGCTCTTGCTACCATCCGATGGCCACAGTAGCTTTATAGGTGACAGACCCAGCTCACGAAGCACAGCCTTCCTCACGGCAGTGGAAGGCCTTGGGGTCGTCTTCTTCAGCCAGGTCTCCTCCAGGCAGCTGAACCCTTTGGAAGCGTTCGGGCGGTTTCATGTTGCTCTGATCACTGGTACCAGCAATTTGTTTCCATGTAATATAGTTTATAACGATACTTCTGGAGATACTAATGATAACAGTAATTATAAATAGTCAACCAAAGATGCATTAAACCAACGACAAGCAATACCAGCATTTTCCACATCAGCTCTTCTGGGAAAAAAAGATTACAGAAGCAGCTTCTGTTTTCTGTAAGACCAACGTTTTAATCTTTGCAGTTTGTCACCAGAACTTTAAATTATAATAAAGCAAGTCTTTTCAAGGTAGGTTAAATCATACCTTGTGATGTTCACATTTTTTGCAAGCTGTCTATATTTTAAGCTGACTCTTGTGGCTCAGTTGTATAACCTGGCTCCATATCTCAGAAATATATAATTAAACTTCACTGATCTCTGTGAAAGCTTAAAACATCAATGCCCAGTTGAAGACGCTTATGGACACTATATACTGAATAAATCTGGATACATAATGTATTTATAATCCAAAAAGTAACTCTTACTTCTCTGAAGTACAAGGTAAAGCAATCTTGTTCACCCTTTCTCCTGCAATTTTCGGAAGAGCTCAGCTATATCTGATCTATTTAAGAGCTGTACAAAAGTTTATTTGTATTGTTTTCAGAAAATAATTCCTACCTCCCTCACACCTCTCTCCAGAGGAAGATGTTTATGTACAGTCATTTCCTACGTGCAATTCATTCATAAAATATATATATACACACATGTACCAGAGCCCAAATTCCTCCACTTTCAGGGGGAAAAAACGGCATGCTACAATTTATTTTTCCTTAGTTCCAAGGTGCTTTCCGGATAGCATTTACCCCAAAGGCATTCTCAAAATCTTTTCCGAGGACCATTTCTACAGCTTGTTTGACTGTACACTTCATTTTCTGCAGCTTCTCTGTGTCACTTATCACCAAAACAAAACCCGCATAGGTCTGTTTCTGGCCAGGATTTCAGTCCCCTGTGTTTGACAATATATTTTGAACAAAGTGAAACCACTAAAAAAGGGTTTGACGGCTTCTGAAAAGTCCTAACACCTACCGCCTCGGGTGAGGTTTTACCCAGTCCACAAAGAACCGACGAAGCTGATCCGACATGCATCAGCTGCCATAGATTTTTGAAGAAGTTTCTTTCAGGCAGTCCCATTTAGGATACTACCAACCTTTTTCACATGGCTTTTGATGGATTACCATTATTTGGCAGCCTGAAAGTAATAACCACCCAAAAAACAATTTTGAGACAAGACTGAGAATCTGGAACAAAATTTAAACAAAAACCAAACCCACAACACACAGACTGGAAGGACTGACAGGTAAATTAGAACTGAGACATTTCCCCTCAAACAATGAGTCAACAGTCTCAGTAAGCATGCAGCTTCTCTTTCTCCACAAAGTTATTTTTTGCTTATTCTCTGAGATTGAGAAACGCTATATCTACTATGGCTTCAGCATTTCTGAAAGCTTTTGTACCTCTTAGCATAAATATAACCAAATAAATTAGATCTCCAATTTGCCAGCAGCATATATCAATTTTTGTTGTTGTTTGACAAAAGTCACAAGGAAATAAGAGCTTTTGCTCAAAAGGATCAGTTAAAGGCTTTGAAGCTTTTTTTTTTTTGGGGGGGGACGGTGTTTCTTGCTTTCAAGTCTTTCTAAACACAATAAAAGTTTTTTAAGAAGGTAGTGTTGAATTTTCAGAGGCAGATGAAACACGTGGTGGCAACTGAAGGTTTTGGTGCTTCCTTTCTCATTCCTTCTGCAGGAAGGTTGCGTGTGACAATTTCCCAAGGGCTGACAAGCTCCAGAGGCAGATGGTGCTGCTGAACCCACAAGGACCGACAAACCCAGGCCACAAGGTTCTGCTCAACATGTTAAGAGGTCACTAGCGCATACTGGCATCAGCACGGGGAGGTGCAAACCAGACCATATGGAGATGAAGCCACACGGATACCTACAGACCTGCCGGAACTAAGGACTCTTTGAGCAGCTGCCTGGCAGCCCCTGGGGCATCAGCACACCACTCCGCAACTCAGCATCCAACTGGGGTTGGCCCATCAGCTGTGGCTCCACCAAGAGTACTATGAGTGAACGTGCGAGTGAGCTACACGAGCAAATAAGTGCATGTTTTGTTTGAAGTTACCTACTAATTACCACCTAATGAATAAAGGCAGTCTAGATAATGCTGGTGATCTGCGTCTTACACTCGCACACTAGGGAAAAAGGCAGTTCACACCCTATACAGTAATAAAACATTGACGTCTTCATAAGGAGAAAATTTGATCATATATTTGCCACTGATGATTTGATAAACACATTTACAGACTTATTTACCTAGAGGCCTCTATGTCAATGTAGCACATGTATTTAGTATCCAAAAATACTTTCTTAAGCAATGATTACTGCTAATCTGCATTCTAAAACCTCACTGCTTTCAAGTACTCTGCACTCTCCATCTCACAAACACACAGTACCTGGTTTTGCCATTTTCTTTTTTCCCCCCACTTTAAGGCAGCAATGATTTTATGCTTCCACAACATAACACCCATTCAAGAAAAAAAAAAACAGACCAAGTTCAAATTCAGGGAACTCCATTAGAAAATATCTGCATAAGTGGATACTTCCACATTTACAGTTATTTTTATATGCATTGACATCATTCTAATTTTTTTCGTATCTGCTATCTGATCGCAGGCTGCTTTAAGGAAATTTACACTGCATCTAAGCTCTGTGTCATACATAAATCTAAGTGAAGACTGTCTCATTTAGCACTTCCAATCTAATTCAAAAGAAAATACAACAGGCAACCTGCTTTCCATAGCACTGTGCTGATTGGCATTACCTTTGCTAACATTACTGTCTGATTGCATCCTGTATCAGTCTCAATCATCTTGCCTGGTGTCAGTGTCCAGGCAATCAGCCCAGTTACCTAGGTTATTTTGTCTATTCTGTTAAAGTGCTGAAGAGACCTTAGCTTTTCTTCCCATTTCCTGGAACTCCCCTGGACTTGCAAGGTTCTTATTAAAAAGAAAAATCACAACCAATATTAATTTTTGTAGTAGTTCTTAGTTTGTGAATGTTCAGAAAAACGTTAATAATAGTGGCTTAAAAGCTTCCAAAGCCCTGCGAAGATCCGTTTGGTATACATTAACATGCATCTACTCTTCCCACCGATTGGTAGAAATATGAACATTACAGATGCAGCAAATTGGCAAATATGGTTGTGGTAGTTTATTGTGTTATTATCTGCAGCCGTTCATCCCGTACTTTGCTCCTTGGAATTACCGACCTCATAGCAGGAGTGAAAAAAACGAATAAGCGCTCAGGCCCCAGCTGTCCAAGCTTATGGTGTATTTGCTTAGCCAGAGACCCACAGTCAACATCAATTTACACCAAAGTTCCTCCTCTTTCACCGAGGGGGCCATGGGCATTGCTGAAGGAACACACTTAACTACTGTAGCTGCTTACTTTGCCAGACATCTGTAAGAGGTCTAGGCAGAGAAACAGTGCTTTGAAACCACCAGCTGCTAAATATGGTCAAAGAGGTTTTTTTGCCCCCTTTTGCTCTCCAGAAGTTGTCCTATAGGTCATCTGCTCAGAGCTGGATGTTTTGTTCTCGTAGGTTTGTTTTACAGGAGAAGTTAGCAGTGAAACAGGGGGGTTTTTCTGCTATGAAAACTAAAGTCTGTTTTGACTTTAATGAAGTATACTTCAAAATATTAAGAAAAATTCCGGGATTATTTTTTGGTCCTATATTGGCTTAAGGAAGTAACATGAGAAAGTCAAAACGCAGAACTCTCATAAAGAGTCCAGATAACTTCATAACACTCAACAGCTATTTGTACAAATCTAAGTTAGTGTGGAGAAGAGTATACTGAGCTGGTTTTATATCTGCCTCTTTATTAAAAAAAAAAAAAGCAACAACAAACAGAAGTGGATCGATTTAATTTAGAAAGGGGCTGTCCAAGTAGCAAAAGCCTTTAAGATAAAGAAAAAAAAAAATTACTGGCAGCATAGTAAAGTAAACAAAGGCAACTGGAATTCTTCCAACACCTTACTCAAAGACTTACTGGTGATATACTCCAAGAGAAGAGGTACTTTGAAGGATGGCAGTTTTGTCTCCTATTCTTACTCAAACCATTTAATACAAGTAAAAGATTGCATAGTTCTACCAGAGATCTCATTTTTCCACAAAGGACTCCATATTCAGCCTTGCCTGTACAGGTGAACTGTATATTTAAAAAAAAAAAAACAAAACAAAACAAAACCCAAACAAACAGAAAACAAACACCATTCTTCTGACTTGGAAAAGAACGTCACTAAGCAAATGCTACTGCTTGCATACACTTTAGTCTCAACTGCGTTTTTTTGTAAAAAATTTGTGGCAGGCTGCCAAAAGCCCTGGCAAAGATTATTTTTTTTCTGCTCGTAAAAGTTATTTTTCAGTGACAGATAAAGCCACATGAAAGAAAGAAAAATTAATATAAACTACAGATAGACCTTCACACTCTGACTCTAGTATTTTGTGATTTCTAGCACCTGTATTCTCTCGGATGAGAGGTGGACTTGGCAGCATTAGGTTTACAGTTGGACTCAATGATTGAAAAAGATCTTTTCCAACGTAAATGATTCTACGCCTACTCTCCTGAGACTCCTGAACAAACCACAACACTTCTCAAAAATAACTTTTGCATGATATACCTGCTGACCTCCACCCTTACAACACACCTACAATCCTCAAAGAGAACACGGGTACCCGTCCACATCACTGAAAAGGCGGCACAGCCACCAGGGCATGGCCACCACTTCAATACACTGCAAGCTCTTCACGGAAGCTCCCTCTTCCAATAGCTCTCTAAAGTTCCTAAAGCACTTTGAGGGCCATACAAGCCAAACAAAAAGTACTTTTGGAGCAGACCACCTTTCTAATATTCATTTAGAGCATTTAAATTTGTCTTGAGAAATGACTGTACGTGTCTAAGGCAAAGTAGATATTAGAAGAAATACAAAATACTACTCTAAATGTCTGTAACATTGCAGCAACTTATTTGATTTCCTCTCCTTTCTTCAAAAGCCAAGATTTAAACAGGTATTAGCTAACATATTCTGTGACTTTAAATCATATACCATGGTGCATGAATCATAATGATAACTTAGTGGCTTAAGCGTTGATCTAAGTAATGTTCTACTGATTTCTGAATTTGTCAGGGGAGACAAGCTGAGATTATTCCGTTTCTC
Organism: Fratercula arctica; assembly: GCA_947846985.1. Taxonomy (NCBI): domain Eukaryota; kingdom Metazoa; phylum Chordata; class Aves; order Charadriiformes; family Alcidae; genus Fratercula; species Fratercula arctica. The sequence continues at coordinate 40,967,458 of CANTUZ010000002.1, forward strand.
CTCACTTCCTCAATAGCAGATTATTGCATTGCAGTTGCTCTTTTCTTTGTTAGCAGCTTCAAAACACAAAACCAATTTGTAATTTGCACCAGATCAGTTCATTCTTTTACTGCACCTATCTTTAGACAAATGCAGGAAAATGGAGAAAAGGAACAATTTCAGGTCCTTGAAGTATTGCTGATCAACCACCTCGTTAGTCTGAAAACCCCACACAGAGCTGATAATTTTTTCAAGGTATATAGTTTTCAGATAGCAATGCGATGCAGTATAGAACATAAACATTTCTCAGTATTTTTGCAGCAACATTTTAATTACTGAAAAGCTTTTGAAACATTAGGCAGATTTCCTGAGCATGAGTGTAAGAAGACCATTTCAATACTTACCTTGTCGGTATTTCTCCTTTCTACAATAAAAGAGGATGACTCAGTAATTTGAACTCCGAGGCATACTTCAGAAGAAGTTTTTCTTCAAAAGGACTCCCTGGATTATCACCCACTACTCCACGTAACCTTACACACGTCACTGGGGGAATGACGGTCTAGGAAGATTTAGGAGACAGATATCAGCACCTTTGACTCCAGTCTCTGAGGAAAAGACAAATACTTCAAGGACTGTCAGAAGTTCAGTTAGTATTTTAATAGCGACCACTAAAATATCAAAGATATATCTAATTAAAAAAAAAAAAAAGCACACATCACAATCCTGTTTAATTGTTCAGTAACACTGCTTCCCAGCTGTACAGTCTCCTGCATTTTAGAGGAGCAGTGCCTTTTGGTAGCTTTCTATTTAGTAAACTTTGGTTACTTTTATCAGAGCTAATTTTCTAAGAGACCAAAGCGCACATTAGTGCTAAGGAAAAAATAAAGCAGTCACAGTGTTCTCTTCACGGCGTCATTCATGCAGGAAACGTTTCTGAAACGCAAGGGTCAGCCCCTAGGCATTGAATTGGGTACAAAGACACAGTCCAGAGGTTTAGAAGCCATTGTGCATAACTAACATCTGTAGACCCTGTAGAGAGGACACAGGGACTATTCCTTGGTGGGCAAGGTGCAGCAGCCCTGCCCTCAGAGCAGATTTCTTTGCATGAAGCAACGGCTGCCTGTCTTCCCTGTGCGCCTATGTGCAATGAAAGGGGAATAAGCCATTTCATCCTGTTCTGTTCTGCCTCAGGGGACACAAAGGAAGAACTGTCAAATCACAAGTTCTATTGCAGCACGATGATGCCATTGTTCCTCTGAAGCAGCAAATAAAAACTAGCAATAGCCAAAAATTAAGAACATAATTCAACAAAACAAAATTACAAGAAAGGTTTTCTAATATTTTCCTTCCGAGCAGAAAAAAAAAAAATAATCAGAATACAAAAATATATAGTTACAGTTATTCATTTCAGGAAGCTTGTTATAAGACCAGATACAACACTTCAGACTGAATATTTAGGAACCAGTTTCATTCTTTCCTCCCCACCTCCCTCCCCCCCTGCTTTTTGGCGGAGGTGGCACAAAAGAACAAAAAATAACTCTTCTATAGTTTTCTTAGCTAGAGAAGCCAAGAATAATACTATTTTTTCCTTTAGACTGAAAGAGGGAAAAATACTCAGTACATGTGAATTTAAAACCTAAGGCAGTTAGTGACATTAGCCAAAACATTTACTCTGGGTGAAAAATGTCTGGTGTTACAAGGACAAAATTAAAATAATTAAGGAACATTCCAGCTGCATTTCTGCAGCCTCATCTACAGAATGCAATCACCTTTTATTCATGTGTTTACCGTTTCCTCATCATTACTAGCTAAAAAAGAAGTCTGAACACCTTCTGTTCTGTATACAATTATTCACAAAAGGTTCACTGTTTTCCTGATATGAATGTTTTCAACAGTTTATAAAAAGCCAATGAGGCCATTTGGTTCAAGAATTATAGTCCATTTTCTTAAACTGAATAACCAGTACTCAAATCTCCTAAACGTAGGCGCTAAATAGTGAGCTGTCACGCGTCCTCCGTCTCTGAGGATAGCACTGAAAATCACAAACAGTCATCATTCCGTAGAGCTGAATTCCTCATCCAGGATACCACTGAGGGCAGCAGTATTGTCAGATTTTGCACCAATCAAGCCATAATAAGCATTTGTACCACGCCTTTGTTTTAAGCTACATTTAAAGATTAGCCCTGCTCTCATCTTTTTGACAACTTCCTTAAATCATTTAGCTTAAGATAGTGTACAGCCTGTTTATAACCAGCGTCACTACAAGCAGAACCAAATTCTTGACCTGGGACAGCACTGAAGCGCAGAAGATTTGTAACCCAGCGGTTATCACGTACCTAAGGTAGATGTCTCCAAAGATTACAACCAGCATCGTGCTTTTCCCTATCAGAAAGCCAAAAACTTCTAGTTTGTTATTTGGCTGTCTTCCACCAAGGTACACAAGTCTTTCCTAGAGAGGAAATCCGGAGCAGGGCGACGATGAAGCTACACCACCATGCCTGTATTGCACTTCGCTGACAAGTTACTCCTACAGCCCTGTGGCACCTGGAAAGGTAGCTCGCTTCACTTTCACGTGAACAGAAAGCAGCTAACTTTCAGGTACACACACTAAGAACACCTGTGTGGGTAGTTAAAGCAAAACACTTGCATACGGAATGTTCACATAACCTTAGTGACGTGTATATGGTGACTGTTTTATCTAAAGGGGGCCTTCTCAGCATGGGTCTGAACATCATATAATAATTCACACATCTATGAAAATATAAAGCAGATAGAAAAGCGTATGAAATCCAGATGGCAGCGGTTCGTACTGCCACTGAGGTACGAGGTTGCAGAGAATGGGTTGCATTGAGAAAAGAGTTTCAGGAACATTGACAGCAAACAAACAAAACTTCTGAGAATAAAAAAGTTTTGACAAAGTCTGTTTTGGTGTTTGCTAGGGCAGCTTCTTGGGTCCCGGGAGAAAGGAGAAACAAAGAAGTACATACCTTAAGTTGCAGGCCTTTACCTCACTTGTATATCCCAGTTTCAAGGGTTATTTGCCCAATTTGAAAAAAACATCATGGTGTATTTTATAAAAACATCAATAAACATTCCTAGGAATTAGGAAAAGTAGCTCCATCCTCTAGCTATACAGTATATTCTAGTAACCTTTTCAAGTATTTCTTTAAAGCCATAAGAAATAGAAAAGCTTTTATTTAAGGAAAAAAAAAAAAGAAGGACGAAGTAAAATTTTCATTTAATGCTAGGACGGCAGCTTGAACGAAAGCAAACAAACCACATGGATACCACAAGAATTAACAACACTGAGAAGACCATCACATACCTCCCTTCGTTCCATCTCAACATGAAATCATGGTGGCATTAGCTGGGATCCCACCGCAAAACGGCCACATCAGCAAACCAAAGGAAAGCAGGGAGCTGGTTCTGCCACACCACACGGATCAGTTGTTCTCCACCCTTTCCCCCACAGAAACAGAATACCAGGAGACATCAGCAGCAACACCTGAATGTGATCCCAACCTAATTGTGCAGTGGATGAAACAAGAGGGGCATGGGGGGATAAAAGCTTTTTTTTTTTTCTTGTATTCATTTTCTCATCTGAGTGTTATTTTCAGTTAGTGCAGCAGCTGTGACTCTTCCCAGGTGAAAGACATCACCATATTCCCTTTCAGGCTGAGGGCAGGCCAATCAAACCCTGAGACGGTGTCCCAGTGCAATTAAAGCACGCTTATCTGGCAGAAAGAATGAAAGAAACTGGAGGGAAATATGGGGGTTTAGAGAAGAGAAAGTAAGATTGGTCTAGAAAAGCAGAAGTATGCAATAATTTCTATTGATCAGAGTGGCTGCTTTACAAAAAGACTAAGTCATGCTTTGAAAGCGACCGTTAACTGTAAAAACACACTAAATAAGCAGTTTTACTTTCCTTTTAGAGTTCTCATCCACCAAAGCTGGTCCAACACTGTCCATTCTTGATCTCCATTTCCCTGAACAGGTATAAGGAAGAGCGAAACAGCTAGAATATTTTGTGCTCCTTTCACTGTTAGCTCCAGTAAGATACAATTTGTGTGGAAAAGGGAGGGCTGAATCAGTTTCTCCACTCCTGTGTCTATGCTTTCCTTCTTTCCTGTTTCACTAATACATTTCACACACAGTATCATCTCTCTTTGCATTCTATTACACAGTCACAAGTAATAACTGAACACCATTTTCACTAGGGAAAACACTGTTTCATGGGAAAAAAAGACAGTTGTCTCCCAAATTGCCCTTTGAGTCCAGACAAATTTTATGAGAAGGTTATGTATTTATAAATGTAAAGATATGTTTACCCGGATATAATAAAAGCCTAAAAATAAAAATCAGTCTTATTATACAAGATTATGCTGAAAATTACTGCTTTATCTACATTGTTAATTTTTGTTCTAAATTTCCTATATTTATTAAATTTGAGTAACTAGAATATAAACTCAGTATACCTTAGCATAGTTGAAGTACTAAAAGTTTTCCATTTACTTTAAAGGTTTTTTTCACCTCTTGAACATGCACCAACTCCAGACATATAGACCAATAAACTTATTTTTGTTAAGGCTTTAGAACAAGGGGGTAAGTACAGTAAATATAGCTTTGTTTATTATTTAAAATTGCAAAGACTTAGCAATAACATCTGTCTTTAAGAATACAAAAAAAAGCATACTTACGGAGAATACATTTCCTGACAATTTCCCTTTATCTAGCAAATAGTGAATGCGTAATTCAAGCACAAAACCATGTTGTATTTGAATTAAAGCACATAGTTTTGATGGGCAGTGAAAGAAATAAGAAGAGTATAATAAAAACGGAGGTGGTTAGACACAGCATTAAGTATTGCAGCTAGCCCTTATTTAACTATGGATTTCTAAAAGAAACTTAGAAAAAGTTGATTAGAAAGCTACAAATAAAGAAGCATCACTGCAGTTACATGTAAAACAAAATGCGTATTAAAGAAATTAAAATAGAAATAGCTTCCTAAGGTTGTCTCAGGAGCAGCATTTACACCTGTGGATTAATACTAATCTTAGTCCACTGCATCTGTTGATGCTGCTTGCTGTGTTTGGGTACTTAAAACCTAAAGGAAACGCAATGCAGAGATCTCAACAGCAGATGTTGCTTAAAAGTTTTTTAATGGAGATGAAACAAGCAAAACAAAATCCAGCAGCTTTCACTGGGTTTCTGGGGTTTCTTTATTTTTTTCTTTGGGGAAATTAGCCACAAATCATTTTGAAAAACAATCATTTTCTCCCTCTTTTTCTTGGGCACAGATGTCTGGCTTATTCAGTTTTTATTGTCTGTCAAATCACATACAAAATACACATTAGGGTATTAGACAAAGCAGATGCATTCTTCACAAAGCAAGGTCAATGAGGGCCTCACATGTCCCATAGTTTAACCACTCTCAAGACAGAAGCGTTGGTCACTCAGCAATCCCTACAAAAGCACGAGCTCAATTACTTAATTACTTCATTATTTTGGGATGCAGTTTAAGCACTCAAATCCAACATATTTTATTCAACTTCATCATTGTGTTTAGTCCAAAGGCCACAGTAAGTAGGGAGAAATGTATTCAGCACCATCTGCAATTAAGTTCCACTTGACTCACACCTAATAACATATACAGTTAAAATCATATTTTCTCATATTTCAGCCCAATACCAGTTGCACTTAGTTACACAAATACTTATTTCAGTCTATACATAGGGTCTGTTTCTTCTTGTATTAGTTATTTACCTTTGTATTTATGTGGAGATTTTTCTGCTCTATACCTATGAGAAGTGATGTTAGAGGTCGATGCTCAATGGCAGAACAGTCATAGCCCATAAAATCAACTACTCAAAATGATCCTTAACAAACTGGCAGAGCTTGATTCAGCATTATCAGAATCAGGAAGCCCGGGCAACAAAAGAATCATCTCTGCCCTATCCTGCTTCAGTTTGAAAGGCTGAAGTAGCTGGCAGCAGCAAGTAACAGATGTAATGATAACTCATAGCAAAGAGTTTAAATCATCTTTGCCAACCTGCATACACATGCACGCACACACACAAACCCGCTGTCACAAGTAGAGAAGAGAAAATATTCTGAAACTGGAAATTTCAGATCAGTACCCTACTGTTATTGTAACTTACAACCGGTATTTGTCTCCACTAAATCATATAAAACATCACTCTATGTTGTTCCTTTGTGCTGAAAGTATATACTAGTAGTAACATCAGCTCTGGCAATGAGATAATTATTTCTAAGTTTTTTTCCTTTGCAGAAGGACACATGCATATATCTACTAATTTTTGAAGAAATACCTTACATGAATGTCCTGTACTTTAACATTTGTCTAAGGCAAACAGTGCCAGAATCTGGCAAATATTTCAGGGTCACATGTCTAATTTAACTTTACTTTTCCAAATTCAACGTTAATCGCAGAGGTAGATAATAAGAGCTGGAAAATACTGCTTTTTGAAGAAGTGGTTGGCGTCATCTCTCACTCCTATTTTCCCCTGAATTTGGGCATTTCTGGTTATTGGGAGTGAGGATTTGCTGTCCCATGTAGCTTACTAGGCGACTGGAAGTCTCTTAGCACTTCTGAAGTAGGCTTCTTGCCTCGCGCCGATTTGGGGATTTAACTGAAAGCATCCATGTAAACATCTGTGAGAGGCAGCAGCTTCCAGCTCTGACCAGCTCTACTGTATGCAACTCAAAACTCTACCTATCCTCACAGTTTTTGAACCCTGTACTACCTGTAGTCTTATGTTAAGACAACATAGTTCAGATCCCAACCTTTTTCGGAACTGACTTTGTCACTTGACTTTCATCACCATCCATGTCCATCCACAGACAGAGGAAGGTCCAGTTCCCTCCTCAAGGATCTCTCAGCGTACATGACACACACATAGGGTCAGATGCAGCCCACGGAGCACAGGTCTATTTATTAAACTGCTTCAGGTATCTTTAAAACATTTCACTGCTGAAAAACAACAGGTGTATTTGCATTTTAAGGAAAAAAGAAAGAATCTAAGTATAGAGAAGGATCTAAGCATAGGGAAGGAAACCATTTGGTACACAGCAAGATAGGTTTTGTGTCAAGAATATGATGGGGAAAGGCACAAAAATAGTAGTGGGAGTAGTTACAGCACCAGACAACGCACTAACACAAGTAAAGGAAGGAGTAAAGGGAAGCAAGGATCAGAGAGGGCAAACTACCAGACTGGGTTAGCCTCACTGACAACATGGTACACTTAAACCTCATGGAAAAGATCAAAGGATTTAGAGATAGACATGAAAAAGAACAATGGGTCATTGCTCAGCGTACAGTCATTGTACTATGATTTTATGTGCATCATTTTAAGTGGAACAAAGAGGTGAGGAGATGATACGGTGGAAGATAAAGGAGATTAGGTTAAAGCAGTCAGGGAAGAAGGGCTTTACAATACTTTCAGAGGACGAAAGAAAGGACTGTGATGCAAGATGGACTCAAGGAAAGAAAAGTCTTTAGTAAAACAGTAAGACTGTGGTTCCAGGAGAGAAAGCAAAGTGAAATTACACAAGCAGTTTGAGCGGGAAGACTTATAAAGAGGAGCCTTCACCATGAGACCATAGTAGGAACTTCAGGACAGATGCCAGGAATGAGAGTTTGCAGAAAAAGGGAAGAACTAAAATTCAGCATCAATTTGGAGTTTTAAGACTATAGTCAGAGATGAAAGCCTTGGCAGTGAATGAACTCAACTTTCACAAAGCAGTGAAAGACATAATTTTTGCTAGTTGCAATAAAATAATTGTCATTTAATCTAATCAGTTATACTTAGGAAAGCATCTGAAATAATTTTCAACTACCGTAAGAAAACAGTGGGTAGGCAAACAGCCCTTAACTAAACAACTTCATTTCCACGTACAAGCCCACACATTGAACGAAGTAGGGAACGCGGCTCAAGTGACTTGCACAATGGTCTGACCACAAACCATTTGTCCCCAGATTAATATGCAGCGTCAGCCTGTCAGCAACTTCCGTGTCACCACCATCACTCTCTGCAGCGCTGCCGGCGGCAAGAGCTCTGGCTAATATGGAGAATTCTTTGCAAGGGCTGCAATGTTTTGCTGCTGGGTGGCACTGGAGAGGATACGCTTTTGCAAGCAAAGCGTGATTCCCGTTCAAGCCTAAGGGGAGATTCAATCCGAGTCAAAACAGTCTTACCGTTGTAGTTGCTCTTTCAGATGAAATTTCAGAATTTTCACCAACCTTTAAGAAAATGTTAAGAAAAAAAATAAAACATCAGGCAACCTGACAATATCAGGACTAGGACTTAATTTTCCCCTATGTGAATCAGAAAAAGTAACACCCAAGTGGAGAATTGAGATGTCGGCTCAATTTCTTTGAAATTAGACAAGAGTGTCATAATCAGTTTTGGACTTGCTTCCTATTCACTTCTTTTAAAGCAGAAGTTAAATTCAGGAATGCTGTAACAAAGTTAAGAGTATGAATCACTGGAAGATTATGGGCAAAATAATATGAAGATATACTACTTTGCTTGTAATGTCTCCTGCCTGTGAGTGCCCACATTTCTAGTTACTCTGTGAGGAACTTTAATGGCCTTCACATTTAGAAAATGCTGATCGCCTATCCTTTGAAATACCAGACCTCTTAAAAGTAATTCCAGTGGTCCCAGAAAAAAATAGAAAGCGAGCTATAACTCCAGTATTAAAAAGAAAAAAAAAAAAAAATAGTCCTATTGAACACAGGAAAGTTTTTATATTTCCTTCCCCTACCTCTGTGACCTTAGAGAAAGATGTCTATGGGCTTAGAGTCTAGGTTTTTATTTGAAAAAGAAGTTTATCAGATGAGGATTTAAGAGAAAAAAATTATATACTCTCAGGTTTTGCTTAATACAGGAACAATGTCATTGATTTTCAGCTCAATTTGTTTCGGCTTCATTTTGCTTTCTACAGAGAAAGACTGATAGGTTTTAGTATCGCTCAAACTCAAGAGCTGGAAATGTGACATTCCCCAGCTCTGCAACAGTTCCTGGGGGCAGATATTTAGAGTGAATCCGTTACTGGGTGAATTGGAGTATATTTTACTCGAAGTAAATTTAGCATTGAGAGGATATGAGAATCAAACAGAAAACGTGTTACCAGTTAAGTGTTTGAGCAACAGAGTAACTAATTCACTGCTGAAACCCCCATACTTAAGCATTACATGGCCAAACGCTTAATTCAAAACATGTTTGTTACCAGGGGTACTGGTAGTAAAATATGAATAGCCATTTAAAAATTTTTAAAGCAATTTTTCCATCCTTTTAGTCCAAGAGTATTTCATATTATCAAAGCTTTAAAATAATAATAATTAAAAAAAAACCAACACCAAAACAAAACAAAACAAAAACCCCACCGGTTTAGCCTTTCCATTGATGAAAACCTGTATATTAACAGCCAGGACATGAACATTTCTCTAATACATGCACTCACTAATGCCCGTAATTGTTAAGTTATTGTAAATTGTTATTGCAATGCTACCATAAAATATCCTGTGGCTTTGGAGATCCTTTAAGGATTTTTCCTTTCTCCGATTTTAACTGTCATTCACCATGGCTGCCACATACACCTAATCACAAACTTACTATTAAAGGGATAAGAATTTTTTACATCGCTTTCCATTTTTCAGTGATAAAATGTGATTTTTCCTGAAGATCTCTGTGGTGTAAACTAAGGCAACTACAGATACAGAGATGCTAATCCTCACAGACAAAAATACGCAGCCTTTCAGCACCTAAAGGGGGCCTATAGGAGAGATGGGGAGGGACTCTTTATCAGGGAGTGCAGCGATAGGACAAGGGGTAACGGTTTTAAACTGAAAGAGGGGAGATTTATATCAGCTATTAGGAAGAAATTCTGTGAGGGTGGTGAGGCACTGGAACAGGTTGCCCAGAGAAGCTGTGGATGCCCCATCCCTGGAAGTGTCCAAGGCCAGGCTGGATGGGGCTCTGAGCAGCCTGGTCTAGTGGGAGGTGTCCCTGCCCATGGCAGGGGGTTGGAACTAGATGATCTTTAGGGTCCCTTCCAACATAAACCATTCTGTGGTTCTGCGATTCCCAGCTTCATCTGCATAAGCATTTTCTCGTTGGTTTAATACTTACTGAACTTGACTGAAAACCTGTTACCTGCTTGAGTGTTGAAACCCAAGTCACACAAACGCTACAAAAACCCCCCACGATTAATAATACAGACGTATGGCGGGGAAGAGAGTAACGATAAGGTTTTTATCTACACGTTACAAGACTCCGGAATTACTGAATTTCGTTTTTTCTCGCAGAACACGGTAACCGGCACCAGAACAAACCCACAGAATTGCACATCCCAAAATTAACCTTCCCCCTTAAAATTCCGCACGGCGGAAAGGCCGCCACGTACTCCGCGCTCCGGAACTGGCGAAAGCCGCCAGCGGCACCAGTCACCCTGGGAAAGCCCGTGGGAAAGAAGCCCGTCCCGCCGCCGCCGCCACGCTCGCGCCGCGGAAGCCCTTCTGTGACGTGGGCGGCGGCGGCGCGCGCGCGCCCTTCCCCCCTGCGGAAATGCTAGAGCGCCCCCTGCCGATGGAGCGGCGGCGCCGCCGCTGGGCGCCGCGGCGAAACCGCTGCGGGGGGAGCCTTCGACGGGGCGGGGGGGGGGGGGGGGGGGGAAGGGGGCGGGGAATATCTTTAAAAAAAAAAAAAACCACCTTACCTTTTTTATAAAAGCTACAGCAGCGGATAAATGAATTTAGACTTTTAAATTTTATCTCAGAGACAAGGATTTCTTCCCTCGCTGTCTACTGCCGCCTGGTAAAAATAAATAGCTTTAAATCACACGAATCACAGAACTGTAGGGTTGGAAGGGACCTCTGGAGATCATCGAGTCCAACCCCCTGCCAGAGCGGGGTCACCCAGAGCAGGTGGCACAGGAACGCGTCCAGGCGGGTTTTGAATGTCTCCAGAGACGGAGACTCCACCACCTCTCTGGGCAGCCTGTTCCAGTGCTCTGCCACCCGCAACGTAAAGTTCCTCCTCATGTTTATGTGGAACTTCCTGTGCTCAAGTTTGTGCCCGTTGCCCCTTGTCCTGTCACTGGACACCACTGAGAAGAGCCTGGCCCCCACCCACCCTTTAAGTATTTATAAGCGTTGATGAAATCATCTCTCAGTCTTCTCCAGGCTAAACGGACCCAGGTCTCTCAGCCTTTCCTCATTAACGGAGATGCTCCAGTCCCTTGATCATCTCCATAGCTCTCCACGGGACTCTCTCCAGTAGTTCCTTGTCTTTCTTGAACTGGGGAGCCCAGAACTGGATGCAGAATTGGGGAATCATTAACAGCAAATGTTGAGCCAACATTGTGCTACAAACAAGGCCTTTGGTTAAAAAAAAAAAGTAAGTAATAAAACTCACAAGTAAATTAATTTCGAGGAAAACTACTCTCTTCCACTATAGTAATCGAATGTACATATACATGGAAGGAACAAGAAGGGACTAAAAAAGGTAAATTAAGTGCTGAATCTCGAAACATCATCCCACCAAGCTCACGTGCTGAAGTGATGTATCAAAGTGGTTCTAAACCTCCCCTTTGTCTTTGAAAAGGGAGAAACGTGTTTGAAAAACCGAAGTGCCACAGAAGCGTACATCTTTTCTTCTGTTTTATATAAAGGAACCTTTAAGCAAGCTGGTGCTTCAATAAATTGTCTACAGTTAAGCAATGGGAATAAAGATTTTGTGCTTAATATCACCAACTACCCTATCTCATAAATATGTATCTCAATCATCACATTTATAGTTAAAATGAAATATATTCTTGAATGCTGGATGAAAACGTTCTGGACGACTCACAATTCCAGAATAACATTACTGACTTGGAATCCTAGAATTAAGGATATGACTGACGCCTAGAAACTCAAACAAATGGGCTGCTTGTCAGAAATGCGGAGAGCGCTGTTGCAGCTCTCACTGCTGCCAGGAAAATGGAGTTGAAGTAATACAACATGTCCTCCCACTTGTATGAAACACTACAAAATATTTAAGGCGAGTATATTTTCCACATCACCCCACCAGCAGTCACTCAATACAGTCAAAATTACTGATATTTCCACAGTTTCAGTGAAATTAAAGAGTATAATAAAATACCATATTTCTATTGCGTGGCTAACAAATTAGTGAAGAACAGTGATTTATGAGCATATTTCTATAGTCATTCAAAATCAAGAATCAGCAGAATAAATTATTCTAGTTTATAATGAGCAATATATATAAGAAGTACTGTGGGTCTTGTCAGTGTTTCTTCAACATGTCAAGAAAAAGAGTAAGACTGGAATTAGGAGACAGTCGTCATTTTATTGCTTTTACTTGCCTTTTTCTAACTGATTAGGTGACTGACAGAAAGAAATCCCCTGTATAGAAAATTCTTATGTGATTTGGGGGGGGGGGGGGGGGGGGGAGAGAAAAACACATTCTGTAGAAATTTCTTTGCCCCCACTTTTTTTGCTCCTTCCCTGATTTCCTCCACAAAATAATAATTTGCCTAACAGGGAATGTTTCCTTCCACGCCTCTTGGGATAATAAACCACTGTCTGAATATCTCATGTGCCCTCTGTGTTAGAAATGAGCCCTTTCTTTTTGAAAAGGGCTACACCAAAAAAAAAAAAAAAAAGGCAAAAAAAACCCCACCAAAAAACAAACCCAAAAAAACCTAGGACTTGCTTGTAAGTTTGAGAGCTTCTGGGTAACTAAAGTTGTTGTTAAATTTATTTCATTATTATGTAAGCAATAACCCATTTATAATCTCTAGATAGTTCTAAACGCTGATGTTTATTTTCTGTTTCACTACAGGAATTTATATATAATTGGACTTACAGTCCTAAAAAGTGTAGCTGGACATGAAACAAATATGATACAGCGTATAACCATCCTGTATAAAAGTCTTTCCATAAAAGGTGCCGCACACTGCACACGCTGGGGAGCCAGGCACACATTGTACTGGCAAACCGCTGTCGTACAATCCAATACACAACCTTTCTCTCAACATTTCAAATCATCTTTTAATATTGAAGGATGACAGCTACTCTACAGACAGGTACAATACGTCTTTTCTCACAAACGCTCTGCTGTATTTCAAGAGAGTCAATGGACTTCCAGGCATTTCCCTTTAGAGAATCACAGCCTTCTTCCATGTAGGCTCTTTGGCAGAAGCGGATGGAGCTGACTGAAACGTCCCTCCAGACTTTTGTTCTTCTTATCAAAGAAAAACAAACGAACGAAGTCATTTTGATGCAAGTTTTTCTTCTCTTTGAAAAGAAAAATTGTGTCTTTTCATATGTTACTCCTTTCTAATTTCCCCACTTTCTCCAGTTTTCTTCATATTGTGTTTGTTCTACTTGCTTCAGTGGAATAATGAAAAAGAGGAGAGGCTGTGTTTTTCTACCTCCTCTTTTTTGTACTTAAGAAGGGAATAATCCACAGAAAATGTCTAACAGCACACAAAACATTTGTTTCTTTTCATTCCAAACAGGGTCTTTTTCCCCACCATTTCTGTTAACTGGTTAACCATAGGGAGAATTTGACATGACATTTGACATCTTTCAAGCCCCAGGGCCCAAATCTCTTCAGTTCATGCAAAGCTCTTTTCAGGATAGCACTCTGCTTCCCTAATTCTCCAGTGGAGAAGCAGTAGAAAGGGAAACAATCACCACTCATCCGAACCATTCCTAGTTTTATGAACAAACGTTTGTCATGCAGCCTTTTATTCAATAACCTCTTGGCTCTTCTTGTTCTCAAATAATAAGACCAATAATCGTGACACCGGAGCATTGTTAGCGCGTCTCTGACCAGCTGCAAACACTATTAGGCTGCGTGTTCCTACTGTCCTCAATATTATCCCTCAGTAAATCGTCTGAACTGAAAAGCTGACAAACACAATAAATGGTGGGAAATAGCTTGAAGCAAAAAAAATGAGTCAGTAATGAAGTACTGGCACTTTCTGTGACAACGTAGTCAGGGAACTGCTGTTGTTTCCAGCAGAAAAAAAAAAAAAAAAAAAGAAAAAAAAAAGAAAAAAAAGTTTTTCAGAAACAATACCTATTATTCAAGTGAGAAATACTTGTTATGATATTTAAGCTTTTGGTCCCAATCTTATCGCTCTGTTACTGCTATTAGGTTTCATGTCAAAGCAAGTTTAGAGGTGAACTGTGTACTATCTTAAGCAAGGATATATTAAAATTTGATGATGGTTTAACAAGGGTTAACTGGTTTACTTAACCACCTGTGTGATTAAATTAGAAAAGAAAACCAGGTCTGTGACAGACAATTATGTGCCTGCATGTATTCAGTCTTCAGTAGACAGCTGCACAGCTAAAATGCATTTAACATTTGTTCTAAAAAATGGCAATATGAGTCTTTGTTTCCCTGCCTGTAGCATAAGGACAAAAGCATACTTAAAAAAAAAAAAAAAAGCCTATACATCATGTTACTACTTTAACTGCAATTTAAGTCCAGTTCAAATGAGGTAATTAATCATTAGCTTGTTTCTTCCTCAGAAGTTCTTTGTGCTGCTTCCCATTCTAAAGAGAGTGCAAATAAGGACTTCAAAGGAGGTGGTTATTGAGAGATCAGAAGCCTGGAATCCATTCACATTTGGCTTTCAGCGGTACTGTACTTTGAGTGCTGTTTTGTTTCCCATATAAATCCACTGGAATAAGAAGACCAGTAAGTACAGAAATAGCATTATTCTACACTCCCGCTGCGACTGAACAGCAAAAAGAACACTGGCAGACAGCATTAGCTTTGGCCCTAGATCAAGAGACCTGGCATTTAAGAAAGCTAACAGATTGAATCTGATCTTTATTTTCACAGGGTTAGCACGAGCTTGTGCACTAATCTAGGCCTATTATAGATGTAAGAGGTAGCTGGATCCCTTTGCTGAATTTATGCAGAGGAAGAATTACATCTCACTACAATGAACATTTCTCACTAGCAGCTTAACAATTTACCTTGCTATATGTACCATGGTGGCAGTGAAACAGAATATTTATTAAAGCAAAACCAGTTTAATCTTAGGCTTCATCTTCCATCCGACACCTCCAAAGCATTTTATGAAAGAAAACAATAGACTGTTCCGGTGTATAAACTGAACCAAATTCTGTTCTCACAACAACATGCAAACCGGACTGAAATCCACTTGACTCGGTGTATTTATAAGAGCAAAGCAGGTCATGGGGGACTGCCTTTGCATTAAGCATATAGGTCTGTATCACAAGGTGGTTGCACTCAGCAGTGCCTTACTGACTCAGGCGGTGCCGGCTGCCCTGTAATTGCACAGAACAGCTTTGAAACTACCCCCGCCTCTGTGTTTGAAATGCAGTAATCATTCCCAATACTGTTATTAGGGGAAATAAACTGACGGCACAGAGAAAGCTCCCGTCTGCCAATTTAAAATCCATGTATCTCAGAAAACGTGCTGCAGAATCAGAAAAACTTCAGAGAAAAGTAACATACCGAAAGAACACTTTGGAACAATTTCTATACACGCAATCGCCAGGCGAGCAGTCCCTGGCCAGGATTTCGGAGGGATGTGACAAAGGTCTATAAATATCTGTATCGCTGACAGTATCTAGAAATTGATTTATTTATCTTCCATCATATTAAGTCATCAGAAAGAAGGTTTAAAACAAGCAAAGGAGGTAGTTTTTCTGTTCAATGTATTGCTAAAGCTATGGAACTCCCTGTCAAAAGATGTTGCAGAGGCTAGAGTGTCACAAAGTTTCAAGGGCAGCCTGGGTAAGTTCGTGAAGAGGAATGTGTTTAAGATCATTGCATATAAGGAAAATGCATGCTTTTCGGAAAGGCTCAAGTGGTTGAAGCACTGGGAGACTGCTAGGAAGCACCATCATAATGTTTGCCCTGATCTGCTATTTCTCCCTAATCACGTTTTTGACCAGTATGGGATGGGACACTGGGCTAGGCAGAACCTTTGGGCTGCCCGGCACAGATACTCTTTACATTCTTATTTTATATTCATTGCTCACTAGCAAAAAAAAGCCCTAAATTTTGTTATGCATTCAGCCTTGTCGCTCGCCGGGGGGGGGGCGCCCTTTTGGTGTAGTATTCACATGGGATTGCATAAGTCTCTATAATCTGTTGAAAACTGCTAGGAAAACAAAATCACCCCATGGTTAACTGGTACCAGTTGAAAACCCTTCTGCTCTTATTTCATTCCTCTGTTCCACCTCAGAATCAAAGAAATACTTGACATTTTCCAGCATCTGCAGAAATTTTCAAGGCTTACAGAAAAGCTATTTCTAGAAGTATGTGTTCTTAAACTACTCTGTCTGCTTTTGATCTGATTTTGTGGTAGAATCTTATCTAGCAAGTATACACCGCACATAACATTATTATTATTATTTTTAAGATGCAGAATGTATGATTCCTATTACTAGAGGAAGAGATACTTCACAAAAGCCACATGAATAAAATCCACCAGTGATACTCGGATGCTTCTCTTTTTTTCAGATTAGGCCTTAGTTTTGCCATTTCCATTCACATCTAGGCACTGGAATGAGGAGTGAGCTTTGAAAACATGCAGAATACACCAAAGATTTACTATTTAGGTATTATAGAATTTACCACCTAATCTCCTAGAGCATAATTTCAGACCGCAGCTGCACATGCTTGCGTCCTGAGGAATATATATTTTCCATGGTTATGATATTTGGAAGTCAGGAATGCAGAGCCAGGGTGCACAAATTCTCTGTCTACTCCAGTCTGCTCAGAGAGGTTACGCACATTTGGCAGACGTCACGCAGCACCTACCTTGGCAAATCAGAACACAACGAAGACTGTTTTAACTACCTTTCCCTTTGCAGATTAATCCTGATCAAAGATGCCAAAACCCTTCCTACTGGTTTGCATAATCTATATTGGCATCTTCAAAATTAATATAGTAATTAAGAGTAAGAAAAGAGTAATTAAGAAATACAGATCCTATCCCAACTACTCAACCACATAGCATTTAGTGTTTCTTTGGCGTGCCTAAACTCATGCCCATCTGCTAGAACAGCATTCTGGCCATTCAGCACGGTGAAACCACGCAGGCAGATGGTGCCCAGTGATAGACTTGACAGTGATAGTCAAATGCAAATAACCCGTTTCCAGAAAAATACCTCCTAATGGCAAACACCAACTAATTAGGGTGTATAAGCCATTCCAAAAACATCCTACCTATTTATATCTGTTGGCAAGATGAAGTCTTAAATCATATTTCTGGGCACTTTGCCCCAATACCTCCTTTTCTGCTTAGACATCCATTTGAAGTATTCTTCTTAGCATAAAGGGTTATTAACACTCTATTTAGCACCCAAGTAATTACATACAGTTGTTTAAAAACCAAACCCACCAACCAAGCAAAACTGGCCATTCACTTCTAAGAATGAGTTCCAGGACGAGGAAATTTACTTGAGTCAGGTAAATCACTGAAAACCAGCAATTCTTAATTTACTGAAAACAAATACTTAATCTTTTAAAGACATATATTAAAGTTATGTAGTAATAATATCAAGGCAAGGTCTACGTTTATTTGTACATACATTTCTATGGAAGACAGTGGGTTGAATCTTCCAGCATCTCAAACACAAGTCATTGCACAGACAATTTTTTCCACTGGATGACAGTAGAAAGAATAATGGAGTCCAACATCTGCTTTACATAGCACAAGTCACTGCCAAGTGAGTCATATTAGCTGTGCACTTCTCTGTGCTAGTATTCACCTTCTAAAGATTAAGAGCCAGAAATATAGAATGAATAACAAATAATTTTGCCCATTCAAATCTTCAGCCTTATCTTCTACAGGTGTTTTCAGGTATTGAAAGTCAGTATCCCTGGCATGGCTTTTGGGGAGAAGAAAACACTGGCCTCTACCTCTGTAGAAAGGAAGACCTCTCCACTCTGTCCCTGGAAACTGATATATCTGCTCTAAGATGAACTTAAGAGGAGTTCAATTCATTTGACAGAACCAATTAAAAAAGCATCATTATTAAATATGCTATTCTTTGGAATAATCATAGTGAAACGGGGATTAATGGAAAAATAGTGCACAAATAATGTGCTGTGTCTTTTATCCACTATTTTTATGTAAATTCAATGAAGAAAATTTGGCCCAAAATGTCTACAACTTGCTGTTTTTTACCAAAATACTTACCTTTGCCAGGATTTGCTGTTTATTAGTGTCACGGTTTTGGCCAAATTGGCCAATGGCCAGCGACAGATGCTTCCCCCCAACCTCTCGTGTATGGAGAGGAGAAGGGAGAGATAAAGAGATTTATGAGTTTAGGAGAAACTAAACTACTTAAATGAAATATTAATAATAAGATAAAAAGGAAAATAATGAAATTGACACAGTATATACAAAACCGTATTAAGCTCCCAGGATGACGGCACTGGCAGGCACTGGGGAAGTCCCAGGCTGGACTCAGCGACGGGTGAGAACTGGATTCTAGAGCTGGAGTCAGGAACACATGAATCGGGATCAAAGGCAGATGAACAGGCAGGGTCCTCCTTGGACATCAGCCACTGAAGGAAGAGAGTTGACCCTTTGATCCCTCAGCTTTTATACTGAGCATGGGGCAGATGGGACGGAATACCCCTGTTGGTCAGTTTTGGGTCACCTGTCCTGTCTGCTCCTCCATGCAAGCGGGACCTCTCTACACTTTTCCATTTCTGACCCTCCAACGGGGCAGATAACAGAATTAGCTGACCTTGGTTGTTATAGCAATAAGTATAATGTTGGTCTTATCACTCTGAATGAACCGTTTTCGACACAACATGCTGTTAATTTCAGAGAGTTAGAAGAGGCCTAGCTAAGAAATAAAATTACTGAACAGGAAATTGGTTCTGTTTTATCTCAAACCAGGACAATTAGTTTTGTCCACAAAGTCTCAGTCAACATATTTATAATGTCTGTGATTTTGTAACATAACTGTTGACAGATAAATTCACTCAAGTGCTAAATTTGTATGTTTGCTCCTAGAACACATGGCTTTTCAGTCATAGTGGAGGTGTTTTGCTAACCTTTTTTCTGGAAAACTTTGCCTACGGTACGACCCAAAGGTTAGTGAAAGGTAGTCTCTGTCCTGGTTAAATCAACTACATAAAGAAAACCATGCTGCAATATAGAAGAAAGCAAACTTTTATTTTCTGTCAATTGGAATATATTAAGGGAACCATAAAAATCACAGAACACAACTTGCAGCTCTACAGCCTATAAATATGTCATTGAATTCACCTGTGTTGGGAAGTCAAACAGAAATGAAATAAGAAAAATCTGCACCAAAACTCTGTGGGCATAAAGCATTTAACAACAGGAAATAAAAGGATTGGAGAACTCCCCAGAAGTAACTAACTGTGTCACAGCAATTCAACCTTTCAGGGGCCTCCTGTGTATATTGTGATTAAAACCAAGCACCTACAAGTAGAATTTAGAGCTCTGTTCAGTGATTAATCCTATAAAGCTTCAAAAGGGGTAAGTGTAGGTAAAAACCACTTCCAGTTAATATCAAACCCAAGCTCAAAAGGAAACCTGCAGTCTGTGGTTAGAAACATACTGGCAAAAAACTAAACTGTGATTTATCAGTCTTTATTCTGGACTTATTTAGCAGACTGCCCAAGAACAACGTGAATTCCATTTCTGTGACAAAGGAAAAGATTCTACTGAAAGTAGAGGAATGAAAGTGGGTATCTTTACACTAGGTTCAAAAAATAGAGGACACAGAATTTCCAGCTGCTGAACAAACACAACAGATCTCATATATATATATATATATATATATATATATCTCCACACATACACACACACAGAGATTTGTTTGTTGTTTTTTTTTTTTTCATTTTTCCCTTAAGTGAGTTTAAATCTTTCATCTAAAACTTTCTATTGAAGGAGAAAAACAGTATTTTTTTTTTAATTTTAAATTAGTATTTTTTAAAGCAATTCTGTCTGATGCTTTTGGAAGCACACTGCAACGAAGGTAAAGGATTCTTCCCTCCCACCTTATATGAGCAGAAGAGGAGCGTTAGATAATTTCACTGGAGGTAGTGAAATCCCGACATAATAAATTAAATTGAAATTAGCAGTACATTCATCTTTCTGTCATGATTTCACCTGGGAGAGTCACAGTCTGCTCCCTGCATGCTTCCCAGTGCATGCACGAAGTTCCAGAAGGATAGGAAGGCAAGGCAACAACAGCACAGAACAACTTCCGTTCACAGCAGGAAAGACGCTGCCTTCATCAAGCAGCATTTCCACCACCTACTCCCTGGAGATACCAGAAAGCAAACTCTTTCTACTTGATGTAAGACAGCTACTATTAATGCCACAACAATAATGCACAAAAGGGTCTGGCTTGTGAATCTCATGTAACAAGCTAGTAAATTACAAGTTCCTAGAACACTGGCAAAAGAGGAATCTTAACAATCATGTGAGTAAAGCGTTACAATGAAATTTTAAGCTGGCATTACGCATGCATACCTAGTATTTTAGATATACAGAAGCTTTACTTACACTGTAGAACTCAGTAAAACTTTTGGCTGGCAACATCCTCCAAATCTTACTAAGGTATTTAAAGCACCAATAGATTACAAAGTGATACCCTTCCTGAAATCCCGTATGTTAAGATTACATTGGGCAAGGATTTTTCTTTTCAATTAATTTGAAAAAGTCTAATAGTAATCGTTCTCACTGTCAATACCGAAAAATTTCCATTTGTTTTGCACCAAGCTCAGTACTGTAGCTGAAGAGTGACCATTCCAATTCATTCAAAGTTGCAGATTGTAGTATTACTTGCTTTCCATTCTTTATTCTTAGAGGACTTCATATATATTCATTGAGATTTCCAATGAATATATTAGCTTTCATTTATGAAGATCCCTCTTCCCAAGAAATTGCATTGGTCACAGGTGAACAGGTAGCTCTCTGAAAACCCTCCCAAACTTTTCTGACTACCTTGCCTGTGTTTTTATGTAATGTGCACATACACCTCTAAAAATCCATTCTTTTTTCTTCCTTGTGAAAGCTAAATGCTACCACCTGATAGCCATAAGCTTGCATAAAGAATATGAGCCCTCTGCCACACAATTGGGCATTTATTTTTGCACTTCTTAATCCATTGGTTCTTATGGAGTCTATTTCATGACAACACTTTAGATCCCACACCTGTGACTATGTAGTTTCCTTAGGATCTTACTGTAAAGCACTTTAACACACAAATTTTTAAACATGTTAAATAACTTACCACAATCAGATCTCTATTAGCTACCATTTTGTTGTCAAGATGCCATTCTGTGATATTTATCTTTAAGAAGCCTTGCATATCTGAAACATTTAAGTACTTTCAAAAGTGTCCTTCCTTTTACAAGAGGAAAAAATAAATTAAAAAATGCAAAATGTGTCCATGTTCAAAGTATTATTATTTAGACTCAGAAACACTGTAAAAAACATAAAATACAGAATATGAGATAAATATTTGCATTTTATTTACAAACATGTTGTATCCTGTTCTCTTCCTATGGATATCAGTGCCTTCTACCTGCAAGGATAGCAGTAAGATTCATATATATGTAGTGAACCCACTATTCAGAAAGACAATAAACGGTGAATTCCAGTTCTGTAAACACACATTATGGAAGATGTTTATTGTATTCAGCATCAGAATTATGACTGATGTCAACTTAAATAAATGCAATGCCCAGACTAAAATTAGCAACTGGTTTTGGTGTGTGATCCATGTATCTCATCCAGTACACTCCTGATGCTTTCTACACAAACCTCTTCTTTCTGATGTTTTGAACAGGCTTTCTTCCATATCTCTTCAAACCTTTCATCTGAAATGTTCACACCAATGTTGCAGAGAATTTGTGCAATCTACAAAATAATACAATTCATGAAATTCTGGTCAGTGTTTTCTTTAAACTGTATAATCTGGCTTTTAACATGTATTAGCAATCTCTATATGCCAAAGAATATTTTCCCACTCTCTAATAAAATCTACAGACCACATCCTGCATCCTTAACCAAAGAAGTTCCTATTTAAGTAAATCTGAATCTTGTTGGGGTGAAAGCTGTGGTGTACAATATTGTCTTCAGTTAATAAAGTAATGTTGATGCAACTTCCACATTGGAAAAATCAAACACAGAAGATTCAGGGAAAAGTAAACATTTCTGAAAAGCCCTAAGTCAACTCCTGTTTAGCCACTGTATTTTTACTCTTTGTAGTTATTGACATAAAACAGATTATTGTCTGCATTTCACAGCAAGAATACTATAACCAAGACCTTCAATTGGTATAGATAAACAGTTGAAGTGACTAAAATGAAATGGTTCACATCAACTCTGGGTCTTGTGATAGTTTTATACCGAAGTAATCCAACAGAAATATTTTTTTTTCACGTATTTTCTCACTTGGATGCTTCCTACTGCATGCCTCATTACACTGACCTGTTGACTCATTAGAGGAAGGTGGCTTTAGAAGAATATTGACATGACTCGTGCTTTTGTTAGTATCAGCAAACATTTGGCTTCTTAAATTGTATCATCTGTGTGTGCACGTGTGTTATATTTATGCTCTGGAGATTTTATGCATGCTTTGTTTGTCATCTTTCTCTATAACTGTCTTTTGTACAAATATAGGCCTGATTCACAGTACAGCAAACCTGCAGCTTCATCTTAGCCAATAAATCTATGACAGTTTACGCCAGCTGAAATTACAGGAGGAAAAAACATGGACTAAATTTTGTTTCTTTAAGCATAGGTGGTGTTTTAGTGCAATCAATAATATTACTCATGAGGAAAAGAAACCAGATTTGATCTGATGTCTTCAACAAGTTAGTGAAATTTAAAAGTTAAACTAAAAGCAATATTCTATTACAGCATAACACTGCAGGAACCATAAAGGACTATGTGCTCTCATAACTTGGCTTCACCAGATTAAAATACAACTCGGTCCTGGCTCATCAACAGCCTTAAAACAATCACTGACTAAAGCACAGACTATCAAGTGTGCAGACAGGGTTAAACTGACCCTTATCTATTATCAACATGATAATGTTGAATATAAATTACATACTATTACTCAGTTACATAACTTCTATTCTCTTCAACAGACTAGGATGAATTCCAGTGAAGAAAACAGCAGGCCCTAGAACTATTTTGGTCTTTTGTAACATGAAGAGTCACCTCATGAAACTGCTTTATAGTCAGAATTCCCATTCATGTCTACAGGCCTATACAAAAACTGTTAGTATTAGATGACTCTGGGCTTTCATATAATAATTTCACTAGCTATTACATGTTTGAAAATATTAATGCTCCATATCAAAACAAATCAGACACCATCACTAAAATACTGAAACAGTCCATTTCATGTGTATAGGGTGATTTAACACGCTCGGAGCTGGTTCTGTATTGAACTCTGTATAGCCTGTATGGTCTACAATGGAGTATGGCATCTGAGGCAACATTATAACTTCAGAAAAAAGTTCTATCTAGCACTTGACAGGTATAATGGGCTTCTCAGTGAAGCATGAATCTATTTACTGTTAGCTATATTCTGCATGCATGGATTTCCTGCTTCGGAACTAGATTATAAAATGGTAAATGCTCATGTATGCAACATTCTGACAAGCCGTTTTATGGATATGTATAGAACATGACACCACACCTTTTACATCCCCAGTCACTAATTAGCAACATCCTTTTCTGTAAAATATATACTCAAATTCCTGATCCACTTTCAAATGTGACTGAATATTTAATATAATGACTAGTAGAGAGGGAGAGATTGTTAAGGCTTCTCTTCTCATTTTAGATTGCAATTTCACATTTTGTAACAATTGTCTCATAAATTGTATTTCAGGCAATGAAGTTATCTCTTAACATTTTTTCATTAGAAAAAGCATACAAATGTAGGAGCAAAAGAGTAAACAATACTGAAGAAGAAGCAAAGTTGTTTTAGTATTTATGTGGGCTGTGAGATCTCAGAGTGGTAGCAGCGCCCAGAGATACTGGGTAGAAAAACCATGGAGTCCACTAATAAGTCCCTACAGTCTCACTTCCTGTCTTTCTCTTCAGAAACATGAGATGCCACAGCACTGGTGTGTGATTCCCTATATCCTCTATCACTGTACAAGTCCTTTCTAGATCCGAGCCTACGACCGTCACTCAGCAGAGCACTTATAAGGTATATTCAAGCAGTTTGATGAATTTGCCATTAGCAAAACCTGCAAGTTTGTTTGAGGAGAGACACCTTGGTTAAAATTTTACACTGAACATCCCTCTGTGATAGAAACTAGTTTGACACACCTGTAAAAATATTCTTGGGGGCGCTTTTAAAGACATTTACTCATAGAATCATAGAATACCCAGGTAGGAAGAGATCTCTGGAGACCATCCATCCAACCACATAATCAAAGCAGGGCTAACTTTACCATTAAACCACGTTGCTTGGGACCTTGCTCAGAAATTTGAGTATGTGCAAGGATGGAAATTTCACAACTGCTTTGCTCCTCTCACATTACAGAAACAATGAGTCATAGACTCTTAAGCCCTAGATTAATTACCAACCCTTGTTTGACACAGCATTAAAGTATGTGAGTAGCAAAACCTGACATACTTCCTGATGTTACTTATCGAAGTTGGAC
Source organism: Fratercula arctica (assembly GCA_947846985.1). Classification (NCBI taxonomy): domain Eukaryota; kingdom Metazoa; phylum Chordata; class Aves; order Charadriiformes; family Alcidae; genus Fratercula; species Fratercula arctica. The sequence continues at coordinate 40,992,153 of CANTUZ010000002.1, forward strand.
TTCAATAAAATTAATATCTATCACCTTTATGAATAATTATGAATGTGAAGAGTACGTATTTTTCAGATAGTTGAATGGATGTAAAGAAAGATGGTAATGTTACAACAACGAATTTTACAACCTGTTTATTTGATAATATGACTTTCCTCTCCCACATGGCTAGAGGTATGTTTATCTTGGAAGAATATTCTGCAGAAATGCACTATACCTCTGCCTTTGGTCTTGTTTCAAAAAAGTCTCTTTCATACACTCCCTTTTGACTGAAGACAGAAGGGAACAATAATGCATAAGCATTGCCCTCATCACCATAATTAGTTCTGTCACTGATGCGGCGAATTCGAGGAGCAGGAATATCTGAACGAATAGTTGGAACACCACACACTGGATAACCTGTGGAAATCAATCAACAGGTAGCATGGGAAAGCCAGAATGGAAGATAGTGACAGGGAGGATAAAACATTTTGTGTGAAATGAGAACAAATTTGATACTTATCTCACATAGATTCAATAAGAATTTATATAATTTTATTCCTCATCTCTTTTTTCATATTTTTAGAATTCCTAGCTTCAGTTACATCATGAAGCACGACAACAGGAAATCTTGCAATAATATTCCAGTATTTGTCCAGTACTTCCAGCTAAAAACATTTCAGGTGATTCCAAGAAGATATGGTTCTCCTAAAATTATTAGCATAATTTCTAAAAGACATCTACATAAACTTTCATGTTTTGAACTCATTAACCATGCCCAACATCCAAGCCATGACAACTTCAAAGCCACAATCCTAAACAAATTTGGTTTAGATAAATTAATTCACTATTGTACATTAATAGAACCCATAGCAATACTTTTTAAACTTGTTCCTGATTTTGTCTTAAATAATGCTCAGAAGCACAGTCCACTGTACTTACAGGTTGTTGGGAGACCACCTACTACAGCATTATACTGAGAAGATGATGTTTGATAATTTGCGAATACACAATCTCTTGATCTTGTAAGTGTTTTTGGTGTCTTTTCTGAGCTTCTCGGTTCTTTTAACACAAGATTTTCCTGCTTCAGCAGTGGCTCATCATTTACCTTTGTGTCTTCAGGCATAACAGGAGCACCTAGATTTTTCCATATAAAGAAAAGTTACGGTACAGCCAGGATTTATAATCAGCACATTATAGACTAAGAGGTAAAAAACATTGCTTCAATCCTTGGAAAAACTATAAAGTAGATAAGATAGGATAATTAATCCTATGATTCTACGAGATTTGTTGGCAGGCGAGGACTAAATCAACTCTCTAAATCTTACCCTTCTAAAGGAGCACCTAGACTACACTAGCAATGTCCTTTCAATAGCTGTTCTAAGTATAAGATTATTTCCACAATTTCCCAGTATTAAGCTATCTACCTTTTGTAATTATTTTTTCTTCAAATTCTTTAACAGCCATTTTGTCTTTCCAGTTGAGAAAGTTTGCAAACTCCAGATAATTGATCTGACCATCTTTATCCAAATCACAATAGTCAAACAAGGAATCCAGGAGTTCATCATCTAGATTCAGATTAAGCTGAAAACAGGACTTCTGCAGGTCATCCTTGTCTATCATTCCATCACCATTCTATTATAAATAAAACAAAACAGTTGCTATAACAGCCATTATAAAAAGGCTCTACCAGAAGGAACAACTACCCATATGTGTTTATATGTAAAGATATATATATCTGTTTATAGATACAGATATAGTGCCAGGCACACCATTCAGAAGAGTAACATTGCTCAGTACAAAAAGAAACCCTTAGTAATTTAGAAATTAAAAATCTGAATATAAAAGTGTCAATAAATAATTTTCAACAAGTAATACAGTGATTTGAGATTAAAAGAAAGTCAGTGTGACATGGTATTGTGACCAGATAACAATCTAACCATAAATGTTGAGGCAAAGCCAAGATTTCTTTTGAAAGTAAGGCATCAATCATTCTGTATTCATTGCAACTAATGTTATATATGAAATGTCAATTATATTTTTTTTCCAGAGAGAAAAACAGAAAAGATATGAATTCTGATGCTTGGTGACTCAGTCAAAAAGTACAGCTTGGAAGAAAATATGAATGTAATCCCTTCAACTGTATTTCTTTTAAGAAGAAATACCAAATTTGAAGAGCAAAAAATACTAAGATTGTTCCTGCTCACAAGTCCCTAGCTTGCTGTTAATTCGGATACTCCAAATACTGTTGTGAAAGGCTACAGGTATTGTTGTGTTTAATTCCATGGCGTATCACAGTATATGAAACACACAATAACTATGAAGTTACCTCTTGTTTATAGTCTTCATCTATATTTGCCTTGCTATGCTTGTGTTTCTTCATGTCTGCATCTCCATAGCACGGGAACAGTAATGTCACATATTCCTTTACATTTTTTCAAAGCACTAACCTTATCATAATGCCTGAATGCTTCTAGTAACATGCCAAAATTCTCATAGTTAGCTTTCTTCAAACTTTGCCGAACTGCAGCCAAGATAGCTCTCTCTCTGTCTTTACCACGGAGGAACTCACATGGAACCCGGCAGTGAAGAAGATCACCAACTCCTATAATAATAAACACTTCCTCAATTAGTTGCACATATACAGAAAACAGACATTTTAAAAAACGGTTTACAGTCTTAAGGAAAAGGAGAATTTCAGTTTTGAGATGCTGAATATCAGCACTACTGAACATCTGATACGGCCATTTCATTAAAAGATCAAATGGTCCACGTGATGATTTGTCTACTCACATGCACTTAATATCAGAAATTTTGAAACATCTTAATACAGCTTCACAAATCTATCCACTGCTTCCAAAAGTTTCTGACAGCAGTAAGAGTTACTTGTTGTCCAGATAGTTGAGAGCCAAAGAACATATATTATTAATCTATCACCTGCAGTCTGTCGTATTTCAGGATACTTACAAGAACCAATGGAAAAGTCAATGTAGTATTTCAGATAATTATATACCATTGATTTCTAGAAAGACAAGGTACTATTTTTGTGTTACTCTTCCCATTTTCTTACGTTACCTAATTTTATTAGTATTTTTAAACACTTTGGCACACTGAGCTATGATCTTCATCCATATCCCCAAGACACCAAGGTCACTTTCTAGAGTGCAAGTTCATTCACAGTTCAGCAACAAGTAGCGGTAGCTTATCTAATACCCTTCTAACAGCAATGTAAAAGCATTATTTTTCACTTGTTAAGAATGAATTTTTTTTGTTCAGTTCCTTCTGCCGTTCCTTAAAGGACAAGCTTACCTACACATTTAAAATATTTAACTTGATCACCCTACATAGTAAAGCACGTATAAAAGCTTATGTAGAATTTGAACAAGCATTTTGCGGTCTTCACTAATTAAATAACTTTGAGCCACTTAAATTTTTTGCTGCCTACCTATGCACTGTATTCCCCAGTCATTAAACATAATATTAAAACACGACCAATCCCAATATTGGATATTTGAGTTTTCAAAATTTTGTCATAATGAGAATTTATAATTTCTTAATTTTATTCTGTTTTCTGTCTCTCTGCTACCTTCAAAAAGTTATTATTCTTATTTATTTCTTGTTATTTTTACTCTTATTATGGAAGTGCTGGAAAAAGCATTCAGAGGAAAGACACATAAATTATTTAAATAGCCATTTCAATCCTGTCACATAGATGTCAATGTAAGTTTCTGCCATTTCCCATTTTGTTTACATTCAAACACAGAGGCTTTAATAAAAAAACCCCAAAACAAAGAAAAAAAACCCAAACCCCACGAGCATCCAAAACCTAAAGTTTCTTTATTTCTGAAATTCTTTTTTTTTCCTCCAACAAGCAATTTCAATTATTCTCAAATTTTCCTCCAAAAATTTTGCGTCACTGTTAGAGTTTTGTATTTTGCCTCTAAGATTTAGGAAAATTATACACTACACAACCAACAGTGATTACTTCAGCATAGTTTCATCAACAAGATAAGATTTTATTCTGCCCCTGAACTTACCATATTCATCGGGACGCAGTAACATTCCAAATGTATGGCCTGGGGGAACATTCATAGTTTCTGCTATACTGTCAACAAGAACATTTCTTTGTTAATTGTCGAACAGTTTATTAATAGCCAAAATAATCACATATGCTAAATTAGCATATGTGATTATCTGATACATAACTAGGGATGATACAGATCGTTCACCTGAAATTTGTTTATCAGTACTTTGCTTCAAAGTTGCCATTCCAGAAAAGCATCCCTTTATAAACCAGTTTTGAACGTTTGCTGTTCTTAATATAACACAACCAAATGTAAACATTAACTTTTTGAACATTTATGGTTATTAAAAGGAAAACAGTCTACGCTAAAATATTTTTTTTTCTAAGACAATGACAGAAATGAGTGAGAAAAGTCCTTATAATATACCAGTCAAATAATAGGAATGTTATAGGACAAACCAGATCTCCAACTGAAAGTGTCTCCAAATTTTCGGCTGAAGTGGAAAAATTGAATCACATCTCACATGCTTTTTCACATGCAATTTTGTGTCTACCAAAACCAGCAACCAAGCCAATATCCACATGGAAAACTTGGCCCAGTTGTATTTACTAGAAAATTAAGATGCTATCAGTGACACTAAAGAACTGTTTGTTTCTTTCTTAATTTGAAAAAGATGCAATGTTAATTTTATCTCTATGTTTAACAATTAAAACTGTAGTCATTATCTGGTGCAAGTATGATCAATTCAGATATAGACCATTTAAACAGTAAGACTTAACTTCATCACATAGAAACAACACAGCCCTCATTAGTAACTTGCATACTTATCAGCCTAATTAGGGCAAGTAGAAAGTCCCTTTCTGTAAGGAAATGCTGCAGTGGAAATATTGAGCACACAGTTATAATTTTTACCCAAGACAGAAAAAGATATTGAAGACTCGGCAAATGTGAATGAATTTTCTTCTTGGAAGGTATCTTTGCTTACTTACGGATCAAGGACTTTTCCAAGCTGAGGTTGAAATTTTTCCTTGAAATCATTGCTTCGCTTTGATACAATTTTTGCTGCTCTCTTCCTACAAATTATGAAAATAACTCTCACACGTATTTGTTTAACAATATTCAACACTTTTTCAATAATATTAAAAAACATTATTATATGTTAGAAGGGAACAGCAACTTCTCTGCAAGACAAATACAAATTTAGTAATTGGAAAATCAATTTAATATTTAAAATCAAAGATTTTTTTACTTAACGCTAAAGACATGCCAAGTGCTGTTATACTATGATAGAACTGATTTGGATAAACTATATTGAAAATTACTCCTTGCATTTTCTATTCAGTTCAATACAGCTAAGGATGGGATTTGGAGATGTATAATTATCTTCAAATACGAAGACTCTTCTTGAGAACTCACACCACTAATTAACTAGCTCACTCATTGCAACTTACGATTCCAGATCACAGAGCCAATTTAAGGATTGGGATACACTTCGCCCATCTTTAAAGTGAGGGGTTTCTATTCCATAAACAAAAGACTTGCTGAAGTTTGGGGAGTCATACTTCCTATCTCTTGCTTCCCCTGTGGAAGAAGTAATTGTTTCAACCTGTATAAAACACCTCAGGAAGAAAAATGTACCAAGTATCTTAATTCTTAAAACAATGAAGAAACAAAAGCAAATAACTAATTAACAATTCCGTTCAATTAAAGAGAACTAATCTGCATTCCCCATGTTTATTAAGTAGTTAGGAATAATCTCATTATCAACAGTGAAGACAAAAGGCAAAATAAAAAGCAAAAACTGCCTCAGTGGTAAAATAGTTGGATGTTCTTTTATGTCTGACTAAAGACAAGCACAACAGAAAATTAATGAAAAAAATACCAGATAGCCTAAATAGCGAGGGTCGGGCAAACAAAACACTTCATAATGTCTGTACCTGAGCAAAGAAGTGTATCATTTAATTTACTATTTAGAAAAAAAAATGCTAAAAGGAAAAAAAAAAAGGTCTTGAGGTGCTGCACTTTGAGATATACCCTTGCTATGTTGACATCAGTGGAAATTTTGTCACTGATTTCACTGTAGACAAGATATTACCCTACTTGTTCATTAATCTATTAATCCAGTCTTGCTTGTAAAATTAAGTTTCACGTATAAGAATATCACATAAGTACTGTATGTAAGTGATCTGCAAGCACATATTTCTTGTCACAGAAAAAAATGCCATTTTGTTTCTTCCTACTCTTTTCAATTACCTTTTGAAAAGAATGGTAATTGGAACTTTCAAAAAATATTTTTCACTGCATGCTTTCTAATAAGGGCTTCCTCTAGCTGTATGGCAGCATGGAACACGTATGTTATTGTTCAAAAATGGGACATGCAGTTGACTTTTTTTTTTCTGCCTGTCTGGTTTTGGCTTGGCCTCTCCATGATCTTGTGGATGGAAGTTACCAAAGGAGACAGAAACAGATAATGAGTAATTCCACTAAAACACCCAATAAAGGTGGGGAAAAGGGGAAATAAAATTACAAGTTTATACCATTTTATACCAATAGTTTAAATTTGTATCAATAGTACTTGTAGTAGAATTTCTCAGTGAGAGAACACAGTACTGTAATTTCACTTCTATGTAAACACCTCCATGTAAAATTTACATTATTATAACTGATATATCTGTGTTGCAGTTTCTTAGCTGTTTGGCCTACACCTACAAAACTGTTGGTACTAGCACAATGGGCAATTTTATCATAATACTAGTCTTATAGAGCGGCAATGTAAGTCTCAGCCTGTGGAAATGATAGAACTGGGAAAAATAGAAGTGTCTGCAAAAGTAATACATGTATTTCATTTCAGAGAGCTATTTGTCACTCTGTTCCTGTGCAGACCTACGAGATAAAGGGTAACCATCCCTGAGCAGACCACTTCACACAAGTACAGCCCCCAGAAGCTGAAGCAGAGGAGGCACAGCCCACTGGCAGGGCAGAGACAGAGGCTGTGGGACAGACTCACAGGCAGGATGCTGAAGGCTGAGGAACTTGCATTCCTGAGACCCAGTCAGCAGCCTGAAATTCTTTGTAACCAGAGCCTGATGCTGAGCTCCTCATTCGAAAGTCTAGCTGCACTGAAATTATGTTTGGATACGGATAAAAGAGACGAACTAGAGGCAAAAGTACTGGAATGTGCTGGGCTCAGTCTGTGGCTTTAAGTCTGATACTGCTCTCATTGGCATAAACACCACCAAACTCAATAAGCAACCAGGGCATCTATGAGTTTCTGGTCTCCTGGACATACTTCGCTTTTCAAACAGCAGCCAACAAAAATCAGGCTTCCAATGCCTTCATTAAGTTCTTATACTGCCTAATACACCCACCATGAAGCGATCTACAGTACTAGAAACAGATCATGCTCTCTCAATTGTATATGAGGGTTTTTTTCACACCATTACTTTTAAAAAGAATTTACATTATACTAATACAGTAGGAAAAAGTAATAGTTTATATCTCAAAAAATAGCATACAATATGTGTTGAAGACACAAAGCAGAATAAGTACCTTTATTTATACTAGAACTTTTCATCCAGTTTCTTATCAGCCCTTGAACTTACCCACATAATAATCATTGTGTGACACGATGTACAGATCGTGTCCTTCTCTGGAGTCTTTATCTACTTCCTCAAACGTTTTTGGTGGATTTATGAGCTCTCCAGCTGGTGCATCTGCAAAGTAAGGAACAAATATATGGATGGGGGAGGTAAGGGGGGGTGGGCATTTTGTTTGGTTGTTTCCTAATTTTAAACAATATCTTGTTAGAGAAGATGCTGCTACTGTGGAAGAATGATACTTTTTACCACATTTCTAGTCAATCTATAGGAATCTTACACCATAATGACATAAGACTAAGGGGAAAAAATAAATCACAGTAACTGAGATGAACATAACTGTTGCAAGAGAGCTACATGGTCAACACGTATGTGATTTGCTCCAGTCTATGGAGGAAAGACTCACAGGTCAAGGTAATATCTTTTATTAGACCTATTAGAATAGTTGGGAAAAGGACGGTTAAGTTATCAGCTACCTGAACAGTTCTCCAGGACTACAAAGACAGATCCAGAACAGAGCCAAAAGCCCTACTAGTTACCAAACGTTCTCAGTTGCTTGTTTGTTCACTGTAACTGAAAAATACTAGTACGTTTTTATGTCTTTCAATAACTGCTATAATAATAACTTTTCTATTAAGCTGGAATTGTTGGAAGCATAGAATATGTGCTAGATACTAAATTGCAGGTTATCTTGTATTTAGAAGAAGCATGTTTTATCACTAGATTTTCCTACCTTGAATGACTTTTGCTCCAAATGTAGTATTAGTTATATCCAAGCCCTCAGGTAACATAGGAGATTGATCATGTGACCTGCCCAAGGGTGCCTGACGGTTACTAAAGTAGATTGCTTCATTTTTGTTTTGTACGTTTTGTTGAAAAACAGTTTTAGGAATTGGATTTATCAATGAAGCTGCCTAAAGACATCACAAACAACACAAGAGGCAGGAAAAAACAGCAAATTTTAATCTTTCACACATCAATATGGCTATCCTCCTCACACATACACGAACAGAAGTTTGATCATACGTGTTCTAATGAGATCCTATGTGATTACAATGATGTAATTTTATCTACCAAGCTGCAAAACAAAGCTGTATGTTGAGACAAGACCACTAATAATCAATGCTATGCTAAACCTCCAGCTAAATAAAATACATATACTTTTTATTTTTATGCGAGGTTTTCCACTTGCAAAGTTATAAAATTTCAGATCTGCGGCCTTTTGTTCTTAGCATATATTAGAAATTATAGTCCAATTATATGACCAAAACTTAAGTGTGAAAATTATTATAGTTATAATATCTTTGGAATGAAGTCTCCTGGTGCTTATGATTAAAAACATCTATTGTCTAGCAGCTAACACTATCTATTCTCTAAATGGCTACTCCCAATTCTGCTGATGGAGAATTTAAAGATAGTATTTCAAGATATACAACAAGACTGCATCCTAAAATGACATACCAACAGAAATTACTTCAGCAGGGTTTTAAAAGCTTAGCGCTATGTTGGACAATTTTTTTTTTTATTCTCAGTGTACACACTGGGCTTGAGTCAATAGAAATTACTTGTAAAATTAGGTCAACTTAAGGGGGTGAGGGTGGGGAATTTAAAAAAAAATAAAAAGATTCCAAAAATGTCAAAACAGGGTGTTTTGGTCTTCCCAAATCATTTGATTTTTCAGCCTACCCATCTAAGTAATGGAGACTCTAGAGAAGATTTCTTATTAAAATCTTTTTGAATGTTATATAAAGAAATACTGAAAACAGTAGTAGCAAATACAATTGATCCAAACCCATGTGTAGAGAACTCACTCTTGGAGTGGAGTTGGAGATTTCAACTCTTCCTCCAGTTAATATTTAATTAATAACGCAAAGCGAAACAGTCTTCAATAGATGGTACAGGCTAAACAAATCGATCCATTCAACGTAAAACTTCTGAGGAGGGACACCAAAAACCTGATTTTTTTCATTTTGGATATGCCTAATAAATGTCCTACTCAACATCCTCCAGTATCAGGACTTACATGCTTCAACCTGAAGACTATTTTTGAGACCTGAACTCCTCTTTGCATTAACTTCTTCATTTGTAAAAGTGAAAACTATTAATTTACAAGCCCAGCTGATGAAATGCATCATAAAAGTGTATTTTGCTAATACAACTGTTATTTTTAGAGATTTGAACAATATTTATGTGATAAAATCACCAATGTTCTCTTCAGTTGATTATATCTTACAAAAATAATTTCTGAAGTAAAGAGTACACACAAAATAGTCTGACATATCCAAAACATCACTTTTTAGCTAACAAAATCAGTTTCAACCCAAAGGTAAGAAAGAATACATAATAATTATACTGAACTATATGCATGTTCTCACACAGCAGTTCTCTTGCTAAGACGTCAACAGGTTTTACCTCTGTACTCAGTGAAGAAGTAAGCGGAAAAATTTGTGGGTAGGGGACTGTTTGTTCACTTAAAAGTTGAAATGAAATTATCAATCCAGTAGTTATTGCAAAAGTTATTTGATAAAAGTCACTGAACTTCAAGTGTTTTCCTATTTCAATCATGCTAATTAAATCCTATGAACTGACTTCAGACAATTTACAACAGTGGTGAAATGCTGCAGTGTAAATCACTCAGCTATGTACCTTTATCCCTGACTATGAAGAAATCAGTTGCTCTTGTTAAAGACATTCTTAAGCTGTCCATTCTTAAACAAAAGTAAACGAGTCATATTCTTACACTAAGTGAAGAACGTGACTCTATGCCATGGGTTAAGTGAGCTGCAAAGTCAGGATCATCTGCTCTGCCGTAGAATATTCTTTCAACACCAGCAGCTGGATTTGTTGTATTTCGAAACTTTCGCACAGTAGCTGGAGTAATGGGCTATATATAAGGCAAAGCAAAAACAATTTTACACCAGATATTCACAAAATATTAATGAAAATGTACTGCAGCCATTTCAGTGTGATTCCACAGAGGTAAGAACAAAACATGAGGACGTTTTAGGGCTGTAACACATGTACATGCTGATATTCTGAGCACTAGGTCAACATAGCCCAGCCTAAATTTTATCAAACCAGCAACAGAAGTAACCAGAAAGTTGCTAAGTTTCAACTTAGCAACTTTCTCTGGTTCCATCTTTAAGATGGATAACAGCTTCTTCGTGTATACTTCGTGAAAAGTAGATGTTACATTTATCAACTTCAGAAACCTTTAACCCGATTCACAACAATTCCACCATCAATGAAGCAATTTCAGAAATTATTTTAACCACAGTGGCATGTTTTTAATTACCCACTTAAAGGGAGAGCTGCTATTTAAGGGATCCGTTTGTATTTCAGTGCCCTCTGACTCTTCAGGGGCATGGGGAAGGGACAGTGGGATGCACAATTCTGAGGTGCATCCTTGATAAGGAAGAAGGACCTCCATCAGAAGTAATAATTCCTAATAATAATCACTGTAATTGTATTATACAAGAAAAACTGTCTAAAACAATTCTGTTTAGTCCCATCTAAGCAAGCATAGTTAATTTTGCAAAACATGCAGAGTGAAAAATAACTGCCAGAAGTGTTTTACAGTCCTACCAGCTATTCTCTGTGATTCCCTGTGACAAAAACTAACATCGGGGGAAAAAATTGGTTTCTAAAGAGAAGGGATGTGGAAAAAATGACCAAGGTTTCACTGATTTTTTTTTAATTTTTTTTTTTAGGACCTGTCTGAAAGCACTATCACTATTCGGCAATTATTATAAAAGTTTCACAAGGAGAGTCTGAAAAACCAACTCACCCTGGGCGACACCTCAGTGAGGCAACTCGCAGCCGACTCGCCAGTGGGAAGCAACTTTCCAGCCTAAATAATACAATCAAAAAATAAGGCATAACCTAACCCATTGTACTAATAAGCACAACTAGTCAAACTGGGATCTTACACCTTGTAAGAGATGTTGTCTAATTGTTCCCTGTTTTGATAAAAGGGGAAAGAAAAGGAGCCAAAGGCCTTTTTGGGGGGAGAGCGGGGAGGGGCCGCAGGGAGATGGGCCTGCCGGCCCCACAGGCTGCCGCTGCCCAGCCTCTTCCTTCAGCCCGCGGCGAGACCCCGGCCTCTGAGAGGCGCAGAGAGCGGGCGGGCGCCTCCGGGACAGCGGTGGGACCCCTTCGGCCATGGCACTCACGGCCGACAGCTCGGGAAATCTGTCGGTGAACTTCCCCTCGTAGACGGGCCGGAGCTGCTCCGCCATGGCGGCAGGGGGCCGCGGCGGCCGTTTGCCCCGCTCGCTTGGTAACGGCGGCGGAGGCGGCAGCGATGGGAGCAGCCGCCCTCACAGCCCGCCCGCCATCTCCCTCGCGCCCGGCACCTACCGCCCTCCTCCCTCACAGCCAGCCCGCCATCTCCCTCGCACCTGGCACACACCGCCCTCCTCCCTCAGCCAGCCCGCCATCTCCCTCGCACCCGGCACCTACCATCCTCTGCCCTCACAGCCCGCCCGCCATCTCTCTCAGACGCGGCACCCACCATTCTCCTGCCATCTCCCTCGCACCCGGCACCACCGCCCCCCCCCCCCAAGCTCCCATCCATGGAGAAATTGCATTTAGGCTATTTTGTAACCACTATGATCTAAGAAAATAATTAAGGCCCAACTGCACGTGTACGGTTCTTAGACCAATTGTCTGAAGTCCTTGAAAATCCACCAGATTTAAGACAGGGGGGTTGACTCATTCTTTGGGTTGAAAGAAGGTCTTACACATGGTCAGAAGTCTGGTCGAACTTTAAATCTTTACTAATTGTTCTAATAAAAAATACAGCCCCTTTCACAATTGTTGTCACGTGTATAAACATTAATAAAATATCTTATACTGAGACTGTTCCTCCAGAGAAAGCTGCAACTCCCCTGTAGGCAGCCACACAGAGGTGGCTGACAGAAGCCTGTCAGCGCTACCTGTATTCCAGGACACATGAACGCTCTTACTGTTTGTCTTAAATGAGTAAACACATCATATATCTAAACCACTGTATTTGCCTTTCAGAAACAGATGCGGATTATTTCAGAAAAGCAGGGTGGGCAAGACTGAACAAGTTTCACCCCTGCTTAAAAGCCCCTCAGCTCTCACAAAGACTTTTCCTCTCAGGTGACATTTAGTAGATGCTCCCCTTCTTCCCAGCAAAACATCTAAATTTAATCACATCCTGCTCCATTCTCTATAGTCCTATGACAGCAAAACCAATTTTAGATAAACATACAGACCTTAACCATAATTAATTAACAAACATTACCAGCTGTTGCCATTTTATTCTCGGCTCTAACATTTGTTTGATAAGGATTTAAAATGAAGGAAGCTAAATTAAAACTGAATTCTCTGTGACCCTTCCCTACAAATGGAAGATGAGAGGCTCGGGCAGCAATAGCTCTCTGATGACACGGCCACCGGGCAGTAGGGGTGCCTGACTCCCTGCTCCGGCTGTCGCAGGCTTCGATGGTACATGTCACTACTATCATCACCAAGCTTCACACACGCCTGAACGTAGCTTCATCTTCTCCAGATAACATATGTTATCTTCAGCTATTATCTAGCTGTGGCACTTGCAGGTGTCCTTCTTCAAAAGTAGGGGTGGTTTTTCTGCTGCAGACATGGCTGTACAACACCGCTAATACAGAACATCCACAACCACTTGGGAACTAAAGAAGCTCTCATTAACTCTTAACGTGTTCAAATCATTTATACTTCAGTAATATTTCTTGTTACTTAAAGTTTAGAGTGCTCCTGCCAAATAAAGCAATAATTGTTGGTAGTTTAATAAATAAAATTATCAGTTATGCCTTGCCTTGTGATCTGTCTGGTGCAATTTCCATCTAGTAAAGGCTAAATTGTGGTTTGAACAAAACTGCAAGTGTTAGAAATTAGGGATGGATTTGATCTGATTGAGAGGAGTAACTGGGTAAAGATAAAGCTGGCAAAAGAGTGATCTACTTATACTGAGGAAGAATAAAGTATAGTATCATGAAAATTATATGATAATAGTAAGGCACAGGAAACTGGGACTTGAATTTTTGTTCTTGTGTTTATTGTATTTCTAGATGGCTATCTACCTGTGCTGAAGGTATTACCATTTTTGAACGTTCTGTTATTTATGATTTATTATATTTTTACATTGTTTTTTTCCCCAGTAGGTGGCTGCACTTGCTAATTGAAAGAATACACTGAGCGCTGATGGAGTGCATTGTGTCAAAAGTAGAAAAAGAGGATTTAGCCATGTAAAAAGCATGCCTATCGCAGAAGCAAGCAGAGCAGAAGCCCTCAGCCTTCTCTGTTTTGCCTTTTTTTTTTTTTTTCGGCAGAGATGCAGGTCCCTGTGAATTGATTTGAAACCTGCTAACAATATACATGGCTTCTCATAACTAGCTTTCACACATCACTTGGAAGCAGACCCTAAACCCCCTCAGACCAAAAACCTGCTCTTAGTAATGCTCTCATTTGCTAGCCTCTTCAAGGAAGAGGGAAATGCCTCAGTGTCTGCTTTCCACGAGAGATGCATCCAGGTGCCAGAGAAAGCAGGAAAACATTTTAGGAGCTGCTTCTATTATAAATTACTATTGCAGGGTGGATACTGTAGAAAACTTGCTAGTAAAAAGGTAGAGAAGAATGCACCTCTTTCATCTATATAAAAAATACTACTAAGCTGTAAAAATGGCACCCATATTTTGATGCCCTATCTGAGAAAAAAGATATTCTTTAAAATGCAAATCCTGAAGTCATAGAGTGGATGAATCTGGAAAGATTTTGCCTTCATATGAATTGCATTAAAGGTAGATAGGATTCAGACTGGTAAAAGCCAGGCTCAGTGCATTCTCAGCATGTTATTGATAGACAGATGATACGATAAAGGGGAGTAAAAGCTAGAGTTTCTTACCTCTGTTTTCTAGGTATTTTCGTAAGTCCACAGTGCAGATACAAAATGTAAACTCAAAGTTCCATGTAGGTGTATCCAACAAAAGAGCTGCCTCTTCTCCCTATATTTCTGCTCATTTTAGGAATCAGTGTCATATTTATTCCTTCTTAGATTCCAAGTTAGTTGGTGTAAAGGAAGAATATTGGTAGGGTAGGAAGGATCTATAAATTTTAAAGATAAGGTGATGAATTAACAACAACAAAAAAATCGAACTCTATTTTAGGAAAAAACTATCAAAACTTTCTTGACTACAGCGTGAATTTGTCATCTCCTATGTTAAAAAATCAGATCTCTAGAGAAATCTGTTTTGGAAAAAGTTGAGCAAAATACTGCCTTCTACATCAGTACTTTTTTACTAAACAGTGCTGTCATTTGAAAGTTACCACTATTTGCTGACATCCAATTCCCACAATATAGTGCCTTTTTCTGTCTTGTTCAGGCTAAAACTGAGGAATGGAAACTTCCTAAAACCCTGCATTTTACTTTCTTTATGAAGGACAAAGACCCCATGTTCTGCAACACAGTTCTTATTCTGACTATGGTGGTGGCATAGATGGCAGTAAAAGCGCTAAGTCTGTAAATTCCTTAACGTCTCTGAAGGCCAGAGAACTTGATGTAAAATGCTGCAAATTTTGTGAAACTCCTAAAGGATGTTAGCTATGCTGATACACTTTGCTGTTGTTATTGCCTGGTTACTTTCACGTTTTTTATTCAACTCATTAATGGATAAAAAATTACTGCTTTCTATGTGCTGCACACAGTCTATATGCTATGATATGACCAAACCAATGGATGTACAGAGAAAATGTACACAAGGAGAGATAGAAGAAAGACAGAAAAAAGGATATTATAGCAGATGGGCACATAAAAAAAAAAATAAATGTGAAGTTCAAACAGAATAAAGAGATTCTGCACATCCTCTAAAGTCAGCTTCCATTTATTATTACACATCTAGAGTCAGATTTAAACACAAAAAGACTGAACAGAGCACATTATTAAACTCTGCAGAGAGAAATGCTGAAATAGATAGAAATCCATCTGGTGAAATCATGACCCACTAACAAATATTTTTTGTTAACACCATCATCTGGTATTTGATGTATGACCCACGATGACATAAAATATGAAAAGATGATCACTGATAAGGCTGTCCGGGTAATTTCATAGCTTTTCTTAAACAGCTCTTTGCCCAGACTACCATAGAAGGAACTCTTCTTCACCACTAACATTCACAGAGACCTGTCAAGCACAAAATACAGTAACTGGAACTCGCTCATTTGATTACTGACACACGCTCTTCTGCCTCTATTTCACACATTCACAGTCAACCTTTGCTGTTTGCTGACCCTGTATGTCAGCGTCAACGAGCTACAAACAATTTGGGAGTTTCACAAAGTAAAAGAGACATACTCCTGCTCTGTGTTGCAATCAGGGTGCTGGTTAGCCAGTAGGAATCCCATGCGTGTAACCCACGCTTTCTAGCAGCACACCAGTATCGTAGCTCGGCTGTTGTAGGATCCGAGTCTCGGAGTGTATCCATCACACGAGCTGAACCTGCACACTTAACAGACAAAAAGCATGTGAGATTTGCATTCATGCTAGCACTTTCACCAAAATGGCCTACTGCAACATAACTTAAGTCTGCTCAATGGATTTTGAAGAGAAAAAAAATCTCTCACGTGGAAGTAATGCATTCTTTAATACTTTTGCTCCCTTTTTATTAGCACAACTATATCACATGAATATAATCCCTGCATCAAATATTCCATTCAGCCTTGAATTCGAGATACATTTGATAATCTGAAAGATTATTCTGATTTTAGAAAGTATTTATTTATTTTTTTATTTATATTAGAAGTACAGAATATCTGATCCCTACGTATGGAATGTTACAGTTCTCCATTTCTGAACATTGCTGCATTATGTTTTGTATTTTCTCTCATTCTTCCTGTGTAAACTGAGCATGTGGTTTCACAATACACCTAACCAAAGCTTACTGCCAAAGAGGTGGTTATTGGCTCTTCTGTCTTCTCTGAACTCATACTCCTTTACTCTCATCTGCACCAGATCTAGTCATCCTGCAGCCACAGATAAGTTAGTTCGGTCAGCTGAGCTGCCACAAAACTATGTCTTTTGGTGAATAATTTTTGCATGGCATCAGTGGTTGATGCAGCTCACTCTGCACCTGTAGGCTACCACGACTTACTCAAGAGGTGCAAGCTTGCAGCTGGGAATGGAAATGGACTAGGATCATACCTTCCCTCTGTGGCTCTTCATTTGAGTAGATTAAGTGAAACGTGAAATGCCATGTATGACACAAGCGTTTAATCTCTAAACTGAATTTAAATTCAAGTCATTCTAAAGATTCACAGTGTAATATTTTTTTTTTTTTTTCATCCAAAACTGTCCATGTATGTACTTGGTCTGGCTGGGATGGAGTTAATTTTCTTCATAGCAGCCTGTATGGTGCTGTGTTTTGGATTTGTGATTAAATCAGTGTTGGTAAGACAGCAATACTTCAGCTAGTGCTGAACAGTCCTTGCACGGGGTCAAGGCTTTCTCTTTTTCCCCATTTTGCCATTGTCCCCACCCAGGGGGTATGCTGGGGGTGGGCAAGGTAGGCAAGAAACTTGGGAGAGGAACACAGCCAGGACAGCTCACCTGTCAAAGGGATATTCCATATCCCATAGCATCATGCTCAGCAATAAAAACTGGAGGTAGAGGAAGAAAGAGCTGGCTTCCAAGACGGCTGCTGCTTGGAGACTGGTTGGACATTGGTCTGTTTGTGGGAGGTGGTGGGTGATTCCCTTTGTATTGCCCTTCCCCCCTCCTCTTTGTTTCATCTATTAAACTGTCTTTATCTTGACCCACAAGTTTTCTTGCTTTTGTTCTTCGTACTTTATTCTCTGTCCCACTGCAGGGAGGTGAGCGAGCGAGCGAGCAAGTAAACAGCTGCCAGGTTGGTTGGATGCTGGCTGGTGCTTGGATGTATGCTCATAATGTATATAGTAAAAAAAATCTGTTTGTCAGTATTCTGATGTTTTTTCTCAGCACGTTCTGCAGTCCAGTTGAACATACTGAAACCAGTCAGGGCGCTATGGCAAATAAGCAGTGCATTAGGGCAGGATTACCTGATTTAAAGGGCAATTCTTGGAAATATTCTGAAAAGCGGTCTTTACTGTAAGCTTCAGCAAACTCACAGCTCAGAAAACTTGCATACTTTCAGACACATTTCTCAGGAGCTAGTCTGGTATTCTACATCACTGGTGAACTCAAAGTGTTTTCCTCTTATTTTAAGTTACATATTTGCCTTACAAAAAGCATTTATGTAAAAGTGATTAACTTTTACTTAGTAAATAAGACTGGTGAAATCATTACTCTGAGAACAATCTGCTAACAATGGAAAAGTACATAGAAAAGAAAACGAACAGTCTGATTTTATTCCATTCACTTCAGTAATTTTTGAAGTATTGATATGTCCGCACTAGGGAAGGGAAAAAAGACAAAGGAAAACCCAAAAGCAGACAGATATGAGAACCGTTGATTTCTCTCTCATTCTACAAGGCCATCAGCTATAGTATTTTACGAGTAATGAGATATTTCTAAAGCTGCACTAAAGAGTGGAGATGATAAAAAAAAAGGCTGTGACGTAATTCATTACACCTGTCTTTCATTTCTCAGCATACTTCTAAAGTAGCAGCAACAACAGGAGAAGATAAACCTGCATTGGCGAGAGGATTGACTGGACAACACTAAAGTCATATATTTTTTGAATGAATGGCATAATGGAGCCTCAGCTCTAGTATAACACTGGCTTTCCCTAACTCAATTTTTGCTTCAGTTAAATACATGTGGTTGAACTAAAGCATATTTTGAGAAGATAGAAACATCAAATCTTGATTCAGTATTTCCAGTGATGGAGTATCTAAACAATCTTCATTAAATTGTACCAATCACTAAATACCATTATTGATAAACTTATTAAACGTCTTTACCGGCTCTGTTTATTATTTCCTCCAAATGCCAACAGTTAGACCTTGTTAAATCTGCTAGACTGAAGAAACACTTACCATCACTGTTTTGTTTCCTATAGAGCCCACTTATAGTGTGCGACCAAGTGATCCTTACCCTTCTCTCTGAGAAGGTCATCAGGTCTTTGCATCTTCCACTATGAGGCAAGTTTTCCAATCTTTTAACTGTTCGTAAAGGCCATCTCTGAATTATCATCATTTTTTTCAGCATTATTCCTCAGTTACTGACATAAAAGGCACACAGGATGACAAAGTCTTCAGAAAATACACCAGTAATAGAGAAAACCAATGATGTATGTCCAACAGTCTCTACAGCAAGGTGTGTTATTTAATATCTGCATGTATTAAGTCAGATTGTTTGTATCCACCTACTAAGTCATCAAGACTTTTTCTGTGTTAGCCACCTGTTCTCTTAAGTTTTAGCACCCTCCCAGTAACAAGCCTACCAGTAAGGCTTTATCAGTGGTTGGTCAGTTTTTTAAAAGTTGGGTAAACTCCCAATTATAATTCAGATTTTCCTGTGTTGTTCCTTCTTTCAACTCCTTTGACAAATAGCTTTGGAAACTGGTTCTTTTAAAGCATTATAACAGGACTCTTCTGTCCACAGGATACCCATCTCCCAGCCCTGGCACCTCAGCGGCCTCCTCAGGCTGCACTGCAGCCGCAGTCCCTAGAGGATGGGCACAGAAGATGCTCAGTGGCTCCCAGAGACTCTTCTCCTTGACACTGAGGAGAATCATAGAACCATAGGATGGTTAGATTTGGAAGGGATCTTAAAGATCATCTAGTTCCAAACCCATGCCATGGGCAGGGACACCTCCCACTAGACCAAGTTGCCCAAAGCCCCATCCAGCCTGGTCTCAAACACTTCCATGGATGGGGCATCCACAGCTTCTCTGGGCAACCTGTTCCAGTGTCTCACCGACCTCAGTGTCCTGTCACTACACTCTTTAGGTACTGAAAGGCCACTATCGAGCCTCCCCAGAGCCTTCTCTTCTCCAGGCTGAACAACCCCAACTCCCTCAGCCTGCCTCTATAGCAGAGGTGCTCCAGCCCTCTAAGCATCTTCATGACGCTCCTCTGGACCTGCTCCAACAGGTCCGTGTCTTTCTTATGTTTGGGGGCAGGAGGTGCGGGACACCCGGCGGATTAAACGGCCCAAAGCTCCCACACCCCGCTGAGGGGCCGCCTTTGTAGTCGCTCCTCGGCTACGAAAACGCTGCCAGACAAGCGGGGCCGGGGCCCGCGCCGCCTCGCGCCTCTCCCTGAGGCCCCCGCGCGGGCTGGCACGTGGCGCCCGTTGCGGAGATGGGGGGGCGGGTAGGGGTTCTAGGGCGCCCCCCCGCGTTGCCATGGTAACGGCCGGGCCCCCGGGGAGGGGGGGGAAGAGGAAACAAAAGGAAGGGGGGGGAGAGGGTGGGAAATGAGTCACGTGACGTGCGGGCGAACCGGAAGCGCATGCCGCGTGCGGGCCGTGACGTGGCGGCGGTGGCGGAAGTATGTGTGTGTGAGTGTGTGTTTTGGTCGGGGCAGAGGCGGCGGCGGAAGTTGGCGGCGGGCTGGGTGAGGCACGGCTGCGCCCCCGCCCCTCGCCCCCACCCCTCTCCCGCGCCCTGCCGTGGAGCCGCCCCCATCCCCTTACCTCCCCCCACCTCCTCCGGCCCACCTGCTGGACGGACGGACGGACAGACGTTGCTCCGCCGCCCGGCTGCCCCTTCTTCCCCGCCGCCCGGCTGCCCCTTCTTCCCCGCCGCCGCGGCCCAGCCAGGTGAGGAGGCGGTGGCCGGGTGGGGGGCCGTGCTGGCGGAGCCGGGGGAGGCCCCGTCGGCGGTGAGGAGGCCGGGGGGAGGCGGGCGTCTGTTGTTCGAGGCTCCCGCCGGCGGCCGCCTCCTCTGCCCACGCTGGCGGGCCTTGCGGGGACAGTGGGCCGCGGTGCGGGCTGCCGAGGTGGGCAGCCCGGCGTGCGGGCAGGAGAGGCTGGTCTCTCTCTTCCCGTCTCAAAATGGCGCCCCCGATTTTCCCACTTCCCCTTATTCCTGGGCCTGGAAGGGAGCCGCGGGGGAGGGGAGGTGGTGGTGGTGGTGGTGGCGGCGGCGGCGGCGGGGGGGGGGGATTGGAGGGACTGGGACCGGGACCGCGGAGAGAACGGGGATCCTCCCTGTGTGCGGGCTCTCCTGCAGTGGGTTATCGCTGCCCGAGCCCAGCTGCAAAGGCAGGGTTGGTCCCTTTGAGTTACTTGTGAGATATGGAAGGGGAGGTTGGGAGATGGATCCCTCGCTTTCCCTTTCACTTGCGGCTGGAGGAGGGACGGCGAATAAGGTGGGAAGTAAAATACTCGGACAACACGTCGCCATCCAGGGGATCACGACAGGCCTAGTATACAGAGTATGCTCTATATAAGACTTAATTGGAGCTAAACATAAAGCTAGAGTATGGTGGAGGAGCAAACCTATGCTCTCTTATATTTTAGAGGAGAGCTGAATTGTTTAAGAGCTATCAAAGTGCTGCAAACAGTAGGGCCATTTCTACCTTATGCCTCTTTCAGAGCCTGGGGATGGAAAAGAGAGGCTGAACAGCTAATTAAACAGATGAAATTAATCAGCTTCTTCCACATTACACTCAGACCAAGTAAAAAACGTGGCATCTTTGTTTTTTCCAATTTGGTAGTGACTTTTCGGAGTTGCGGGCAGGCTAGATTGGCATGTGTGTATTGTTATCCTGTAATAAGAAATGTCAGGAAAAAGGCTGAAGTGAGGTGGCTAAAGACAATGATAGTTACAGTCATCATCACTTACATTTCCTGTATGATAAACCAGTTTATCTGAAAGCAATTGGTACTACATATAATTCACATGAGCTTATGAGATGGCTATTATCTTTAATTGAAAGGCTATGAATTTTTTGCAGTGGCTGTTGATTCACTTATTCAACATAGTCTCATTATGTTTCAATATAAACTGGCTTACATGTGACAAGTGTTTTGAGAGTTGTACATGTCACTGTCTTGAACACTGCAGTAAGATGCCACACTAATTCTGCCAAAGCTGTAAGGGAATAACAAAAACGTTGGTTAGTAGGAGTGCCTAATAAAGAAGGCTTTTTAGATAGAGCTTTTTAAAGCATTCAAGATAGTCCCATAATGATTGCAACCTCAGCATTAGTGGATCTGTCTCTGTTCATGAAATGTGAAAAAGTTCATTAGAAATTACTACAATAATAAGTGTGTTCATGGTAAGAAGCATTGCCATTTGCTTTGAAACATAAAAGTGGTGGAATGTTCCAGTTTTAAATTTACCATGAATTTTTGTTGTGGTCTTTCTTTGATAATGCACTTAAGCACATTAATTGTAGGAGCAGCGTTAGCTGTCTTAATGTCTTTAGTAGGCTGGCTTTTGTCACTAGTGTTATTTTGATACTTCTGTATTAGCTTTCTTGTAGTCTAAAATAGGCACAGATCTGAACGCTTATATGACTGAATTATGTCATTATATGATGAGTTTGTAGAAGTTGTCTAGGACTGTTTTTATTTTGTACACAGACTCTAAAATATGTGTGGTGATCTGTTAAAATACTTATGACTCTTTCATAAATAAAACTTATTAAAAAATACTATACTAATATAGTATACTATAGTATACTGCTAATGCTAGCAGAATATAAATTTCTCTTCCGAAATGGTGAGAATACCCAGTATCTGATAAATTACCTGGTAGGATTAGCTGGAGTACTGTTCTAATAATATGCTCCAAACTTTATTGTTCTGACATTTCAGCATGGAGGTGCTGTCCCTTTGGGGGATATTCATGAGAAGAGTGAAAGTTCCTACTTACCAGAAGGACCTATGTATTTGTACTGCCCAAGACTGCAGTGGGCCTTGCCTTTTAACATATGATGGAGTTCTTACATTAAACTCCATGAAAGTAAGAAAATCTCCCTCATTTCTATCCATATGAAGCCATCCATCTAAGAAGCTTTGATAGTATTTTCCTCAGCAGACTTTTATACAAGTAATTCCCTTGCGTAACTTCCATATGTATCAGTTTAAGAGCTTGGTTCAAGTCAAACATTTGTGTACTTGCTTTTGTGTAGATGAATGAAAATGTCTTTTCAAGGTTTTTTCGTCCTTCGCATGTTCCAAACATATCAATAGATTGCAAATTTTACTTAGTGTACAAAAATGGGGTGGGGGGTGTGTTAGCGGATGTTTTCCTGGAGATTTTCACTGGAGCTAAGGGTAGGAAATAGGTAAGGTTGCTAAGCCCTTGAAGTAAGTGTCCAGAATTTTCTTGAAACTGATTTGTCAAGAACTTGAATTTGCAGTGTTATGTGTGTAGGGTACTGAATGTAGTATTCCTGTCTTCTGTGTGGTGCTTTTTTTATGATTCTCAAGGCTAGTATTTTACAGGTAACTTAAGGAACTGGAGAGTGAATGAGGCCTGAGGCCTGGAGCATGTGTGAGGTCTATAGCATTGAAGTCTACTTTTAAATCCTGTGAGGCACTGTGTTCAACACACAACTGTGAAAAGAACAGGCCCAAACCAATCTGTAATAGCTGTGTCAAACTGTAGTACTGCTTCTCTTCTGATTAAGAAAATTTTTCCTGTTTTTTATGTTTGTATGCTGGCATATTGTGAATTTACTGAACAGTTTCAATATCATCTGGAACTTCAAAAGGTGATGATTTCCATGTACACTTATAGAAGGTGTTACTGACTTTTTTAGTATAGCAAAATCATCTGGATGTGCTCTATCAGTTTTTCAGTCTTGTATGTTTGTGGTTTTTTTATCCTGATCTGTTAAAAAGTGGGTGGTATGGCTGTGGCAGATTTTATTATTAAATTATTAGATATATTGACGTGACTATTGAATGAATGATGTTTGCAGTATGTTTCTGGGACTTGATGGCCTTCCTTGCAGGTACCATGATCTCTTATCAGCTTGACAGCTGGTTATTTTTGTACATGGTATCTTAGTGTCTAGAATGATTTCGGGGGGGGGGAGGTGATGTTATAAAGGTGTAAACAACTTTGAAGTTCTGTGATAACTGCAGCTTCGGCATCTATTAAAATTGAATTAGGTATTTTTCTTGACAACCTGTTTCAGCTTTGGGTCCTGAAGGAATTTTGCAAGGGGTAGTAATTACTGGTTTGTAAGTGATATAAATCTGAATAACTAAAAGCTGTAAATGGCCAGTTGAAACAAATAGGTACTATGCAAGTTAAATCAATCTTGCCTTTTTTTTTTTTTCTATCGTGCCTCCTTTTGCTTTCAGTATGGGAGATGGGAAGCAAATAAGTAGTCATAGCGAGTAATCAGTGTAGTGGGTTGAATACCTCGCAGTGTGTCATCTAGAAATCACTTGCTCCAGAGAGTACTAACTCACATGGTCATTGGATGTAGCCCCTATCTCTTTATTAGTGCTGCAGAGCATAGAAGAACATGGGATAAATTAAGAGTCAAGGGGTTTTAATTATTTCATGGTTATCCAAACACAATAGAATGCTACAGCAAACAGATGCATTTCATTTTAAAACAGAAATAACTTAATTGTCTTCATTACTTTTCCAAAGGAAAAGATAAACAAATGGCTAACAGTATTCTGAGCTACCTGTATTTTGGCTATGCCTTGCTGTTTTCTCTCTTGTAGTATAACCGGGGAGAGATTAACTGTTGTCACTGGTCCATTTTTATCCCAATCACTCTGCAACTTCTGAAGTGTATTTCAGCAGCACGTGTTGGGGGGGAGGAGTCTTGCTTGAGAACCAACACACCAGCTGTGCATAAATTGTTTTATTCTGTAAGGATGAAAGGTCTGGTGTTCTTAAAATAACTGGATCCATTCCTGTGTTCTAAAATATTCAACCAAAATTAATTTAATGAGTAAGAATTTTAATATGCAATTATCGTAGTACTTAATAATAATGGTGGTGGGATATGCAGGGGCTTTTTTGCTTCATGAAAACATTCTTTCACTGTGGTATACTTTCTTTCACATGTTTGTAAAAATTAGATATTTATTAGATCATGTTGAGCAACTAAAATTAAAAAAGTAGTAGTCAGTTGATTTAAGGGTATCATAATAGCCAAACAGGACACAAACTCAGGATAGAAAAGGATGAATACAGGATTAGAGTATCCTACCTGGAAGAAGCTAAATTATTTTGAGAGGTCTGTGGAACAGAGCAACATGACCAAATAGAAGTGTCATTAGGATGTTCAAAATATTTTTTTCTACAACTTATATTCAAGTCTGTTTACTGTGAGAAATAAAATACCAGTTTTCCAACTGTTATGTTGTTGAAGAAATAATGTTAAGATTTCTTTCTCATTTATTGCATGGAAATTAGTTTGTAAGGGAGTATCTTAGTGGAGGATGGGACTCTGCTAGAGTGCTAGAAGCACTTTGCAGAAATGAAGATTCTTCAGGACTTGTGTGGAGTTTACAAAAGGGAGAGTTAGGAAGGAGAATGAAGGCTTAGTGTCTGAGCTATGTGTGTAGTAAACTGCAATGTCAAGTGCCTGATACATGTGCTAAGTGGTTTGAAGTGGGAAGATGGCTAGGACTACTGCTTGGTTTAAAGTGTAGTTGCTTTACCATAAGGAAGAAAGAGCAAAAAGTAATTTGAAAGTAGCAGGTTTGCTTACACATGTTGCAAAAAGGTATTAAAGCCATTTTCTGCATTAGGAGAATGTGCTCCAAAATAACTTGCTTGTATCCTATATGCTAGAAAACCTGTATCCCCAACAAGTGGGGGATTCAAGTAAATTCAAGTAAATAATCAACTGGAGTAGGACAAAGTTGTAGGCTGTTTTGGGGGGATTTTTTTTTTTTTTTAGCAGAAGTACAGAAGTAGCTGTTTCTCTCGTGAGAGCTGAGTGACCATCACTTAGGTGTATTTCCTGTAGGCTCACTTGGAATTTTGTTTTGGGAACTGGAAGGAAGGAGAATACAGAAAAGTGTTATGACAATCTTTCATACAGCAATGCCTACCTGCAAAAAGATTTAATCTCTACAGTTAAGTGTGTAAAAACATAAATCTTAGGCTCAGAAGTGATATCAGCAGTGTCTGAAGGCTTCCCTGTCCATATGAATAAATATTGTGATTTTTATTTTTAAGGCGTTTGAAAGATGAGTAGGTAGACTAAGGAATACACTGTTCATACTAGTTTTTAACGAAGATCTCTGTTGTGAATATTGATCTGCTAGGGCATGTGTTAGTATTGGAAATGCTAATTTATCGTCATATGATAGTTCTCTGGTGGCTTGCACAAAGTGATCTAGAATTCTTACTGGTCAAGACAGTCCATTTTTCTACATATGGAAGGCTCTGTATTTTTACTGCTCAAAGTACAATTGTTAACTAGAGAAGGTATTAACAATTTGTGTGTCAAGATCTTCTGTACGTTTAAGGAAATTGCATTTGATATACATGGTTGAAGTGAATTGATGATGAAGTATACTTGCAAAGAACTTGATGCGATGATTGAGTTTTCACAATTTGGTCGATTTTTTAGCATCCTTTAGTGGTGCTGACTTTGGAATATTGCTTAGCAATAGCAAAACATGGGTAAAAATATTATTTCTTGTCACTTGATATTTTACTAGTAATGTGAAAGTCTGAATCTGTTGTGTTATACTTCAATCTTGATATGTTAAGAAAAAAGAGACTGAAGTCTTGGAAGAAACATAATTGGATTTTAATGTCCTAGTTTGAAGCTTTAATGGGAAGATGAAGTATAGAAGATAACTGATTCATTTGTCATAGATTTTGTCTGTAGTTGACATCTTAACAGTGACTATAGTTGTACTCTGGACTATTGACTTTGGTAAATATTATAACAAGTTATATGTAATCCATGTTGCATTAGTGAATTAGATTTTTCTTACTTGGTTTGTAAATCTAATACCACCCACTGTCTTTTCATAAACAGGTTGTTACTGGCAGAAGCACCACTGAGATCTGAATCCTGGAACTTGCTTTCAAGAGCTTGAAACAAAGGACTTCTTTCTAATTTGGGCATGGCTAATCGAGGAGCAACAAGACCCAATGGGCCAAATGCTGGAAATAAAATTTGCCAGTTCAAACTAGTACTTTTAGGAGAGTCTGCAGTTGGCAAATCAAGTTTGGTGCTTCGTTTTGTAAAAGGACAGTTTCATGAGTTTCAAGAAAGTACGATTGGAGGTGAGAAAGTTACGCTGTTGATTTGTTTCACGCTGAGTTTGTATTGCCCTTGACAACCTTGAATGTAACAGCACTTCTAGAGTGGGTTGTTGACAGCAAGGGTCAAATCTGAGCCCTGTCTCTAGTTGAGAACTATAAGTTTTGAAGCTAAAAGCTGTGGTTGGCACAAGGCTGTAGCAAACATCCATGTCAAGTGAGAAAGCAAATGCGTGCTTGAACTGCATAGTTCTGAAAACTGGGCTTGATGTTACATTTTGTTTGTGGGTGGATGTATGGCTGTTTTAATTATACTGTGTGCTTAATGCATGAAATAACTGCTTCATAAGAATTAAGAACTTAGTTTCTATGAAAAAAAAAGTGCTGCATCTTCCAAAAAGGTTGTGTTGTCATTTATGCATCCTGGCTTTGCTTTTGATTTGGAAGAACTTGCTACATTTCTGGATGTACCTTTCTTTGTTAGTAATCACAGAATTTAATGTACTGTTTTTACATTTTGTGACTTCAAACAAAACAGGTGCTGGCTACTAGAATTAAAAAAAAAAAAAATCTGTTTAACTGTGAACAGATTTTATCCCCCTTTTTATTTGAAGTTGTTTGTGCTTTGAGCTGTATTCCTCCGTAGGTAGTTTTAGGATAAGTTTAAATTTAACTAACGGCATACAGACTTCAACAAAATATGGGTTTTATGGATTGATAGATATTCTCTAGTAGCCCCTGTTGCCGCTTGCATGAATCAGTCTGTTTCATTGTAATATTTATGTGAAGCCGTTTCAGTGGTCTGTATGTGTCTTTACACCTTGTTGAAATGTAAAAAATCTACAAAGCTTACAAAAATAAATACAAGCTGGATTTCATTCCACCATTGTTTATCCTGTTTCTAGCTGTTACATGTGTTTATTTTGTGTATCTGTCAGCATAAATGGAGAATCTCTTTTTTTTTTTTCCTCCTTTAGCAGTCTTATTAATGCTTGCTTTTGGCTTTGTGTGTTTTATAATGGCTTTAGGATACGTGTTAGTGTGAAAGGTTTCTGTATTATCTCATACAACTATGTGGTAATGTGGAGAGCGTTCTCAAAGATCTACAGTGAATTAACTTCCCAATATCAATGTGGTTTTTAGTTTAAAAAAAATGTTAAAATTAAGTGAAATCCATTGTTCAATTTCAGCGCTCTCCAATTCATTTAACCTCCTTTTTGTTCTTTCTTGATTTAGTGTACAGGTAGAACTAGGGATAACCCAAACCTTTTAACACTGTTAAAAATCTATACAAAAGGTTAAACAAGAGCTTAAGTTAAAGTTCAGGTATATAGAGTTTAGTGTAATCTCTGTATTAACTTGTGCGTCTTCTATATAAAATAGAAACAAGGAAATGCCATATAATACAGCTGAGAGATCCTAAATGCAGCAATGTTGGGATTCAGAAAAAGTTTTCTATAGAGAAAGCTAACTCTGTAGCTTGTAGTTGCCTAAGGCATAAATCTTTTTGTATATAGAAGGGCCTTTTAACAAAGAGGGGCTTATGTGCGTTGTGAATCTGAATAAAAACATCTGAAAGAGAGTGCTGTTAAAGGCAGGCATGTTGGATGGTAGTGGTGTGGTTTTGCCACTTCAGACTAGCATAGCAATGCCTGTTCATTGCTTAAGACAAAAGTATGGCTGTTAAGGAAGATAGGCTCTCAGATAATTAACACAGCTGATTAATTGTCAATTTACTATGGCCTTGCCATAGTAAGATAGAAGAAAGTTACCTTGTTTGCAGAAGTTAACTGGCATTTGATGGTGGTTGAAATGTCTTTCAGCAAAAACAAGAGGATGTCATAGAACAAACCCCTTGTTTTAATTCTCTTTCTGAGTTCACATATGGAATGTAGGTAAATTCTTCTGTTGAAGAGAATAATGCCTGTGTGAACTTCAAATTCCACTTGTTTAACATGTTGTCTCTGCCTTGGAGAAATGTAATATTGAGCTGTTTCTGAGGATGAAACCTTTAATCTGGTGCAGGATGTATGGGGGTTTTTTTCTCTTTATTTTGGTTCTGGGCTGCTTAGGGAGCTACCAAGAGGAGCCTGTTTTACCAGTGCTTGGTTATTTAGCATTTAGAGAGATTTATGGTGATTTAACATTGGAACATCAAAGCCTTTACCATCTCCAACCTGCCTGCTCATCTGTGATGGATGCTAATACCCCTGAAGCAGGAACACCTGACAACTTAACTAGTCAGCTTCTGTATGTTAGTTACAATGTCCTTTATAAAGCAAGATTGACTTGCTTTTGGTTTACTGTAATAACTTGAGTTGAAAGTTGCAGCAGTTTTGGAATGATTCATAGACAATGATGTCTTGGAGTATGTGGGACAGGGCAATATCCTTGGTATGCAAGGGTTATTTATGGGTCAGTGCCTCTTCAGACGTTTGATTTAAATCGGTCACATTCTGTCAGTATGCTTAGTGATGGGAGTCTCCAGTTCCACCAAGCAGAGGGCTTCCCTTAGCATTTCATCAAGCAGAAGGTTTTAAATGTTGGTTGTTGTTGTTCTTAGCGGAAGGAGCAAGAGCAAGCCAGTACAAAGTATTTCATTAATGTCTGTCATGACTGGGAAAACAGCTCCAAGCATTTATGCTGGATTGCTCAAACTTTCATCTAAATTCTTGGGATTGTTGCATTTTCTGCTGTGTATGTACTATAACTGGGCAAACAACGTGACTATAAAGCAGGTAATCAAGACAGCTTGTCAGACCACTGTAATAGCTGTGTTCTTATTTTTAAACTTCAAAAGCTATGGTAGAACAGATGGCTGAGTTAAAACTCAAAGGGTTAAGAGAACTCAGTAGAAGGAAATCTTGCTTTTCAGTGTTTGGTTGTGTTTTAGTTGTTTTTTTTTTTTCTTCCCCAAGATATTATTGATATTCTAGTTTAGTTTTGTAATATGGGTTTCTATGATGTGTGCGTACTTGCTTCCATATTGCTGTTAAGTACCTTAATCTGAACGGACTAGGACTAAGTGTTTGCAGGACTTGGAATAAGATACTGTTTTCTGTACTTAGAAAACCATTATTTATGGTGATACTTTCAGCTGTAGTTGCAATGGATGCAAGTTTCCCTGAAACTGCAGGCTGTTGGAATTATGCTAAAACTAGTTATTGAGATCACTTGCAATGTCAAAAATATGGCTGCTTTAAAAACAAGGATTTTTGAGAAGTGATTCTTTCTTCCATACCCATTAGCTAAGGTGGAGTTGTCAGGAGGTGAAAATCAAGGCTTTAAAATACTGTTCAAGTAATATAAATGTGTGTGGAACTGTAAATATCTGAACTGTTGGATTATAGCCTGACGGGATGCTGTTACTGGTACTCTGTACAGTCTGTTGAAGCAGCATGAAATGTATCTAGAAGGCTTAAGAAAAGACTTGTTGTTACTCAGATTAACTATTACTAAAAAAAAAAAAAAAGGAATTCTTTCCAGTTACTGCATTCTTGTGTCTTTAACTTAAGGAAAGATTGGTTGTTTAAATAGCTGTTCTGTGTTAAACAGAGTTATGGTCTGTCAGCTAATGCTTGCTTCAGACCTGCTATATTTTAATAATAGGCTTAAATTGTTTAAGGAAAACATATTTGCATCTCTGAACGTAGTTTTATGTGAATATAGAGATATAAGCAGACTTCTGGTTTCAGCACCTCTATCTTTTTTGTAGCTGCTTTTCTAACCCAGACTGTATGTCTCGACGACACAACAGTAAAATTTGAAATTTGGGATACAGCTGGGCAAGAGCGGTACCACAGTTTAGCACCCATGTACTACAGAGGAGCACAAGCAGCTATAGTGGTATACGACATTACAAATGAGGTAAGTACTATATTAGGGAGGCACAAGGGAGATTTGTAAGTTAGCCGTCTTGCGTTGATTTTTTCCTTAATTTTTCTTGCTGACTTGTGTGAATCATTTCATCATTTCATAGAATCATAGAATGGTTTGGGTTGGAAGGGACCTTTAAAGGTGATCTAGTCCAGTGCCCCTGCCATTGGTAGGACACCTCCCACTAGATCAGGTTGCTTATTGCATATTGGACTATGTAATGTTAAATAGTATTTGTAAACTTATCTTGCTAAAAAGCGACTGTTTCTATGGTTTTTGTCTTTAAAAAAAAAAAAAAGAGAAAGAGAGCAAATTTCATTGTAGAAGTGTTTCAAACCCACCTATAAATCGGTTCACCAGAATTGAGCTGTTACTCTTACCACGTTGCTGGTGGCGGTTTATTTCTGATAGTGAAAGACATTATTTTAATATTGTATTCCTGCAAGTTATGGGTAAGGATTGGAAAGGTAGCACAAGCCATCAAGACCAAAACCTGAGGTTATTTGATCTCTTTTTATTTGAACTTAGATCAGATAAACTTCACTTGTTTTTGGTAAAATGAGACTTAAAAACCCTCAAAAAAACCAGAAACCTTGTACCATAATGAACGGTGCTCAGTAATTAGAAAGTGTTTTGAGACCTTTTCAATATAGCTTGATTCTTCTAGAGGAGAAAATAAAAATCCCATTTACTCTCTTAACCACTTCTCTTTCCTTACTCTGTCTGCATAAAGATCTTTCTATCTCTACTTACTTACTTCAGCATTATCTCAACTAAGCACATTTGAGAACTAAGCTCAGAATGTTTAATTTTGAAAGCTCAGCTGACAAGTTGGAATGTGCTTTTGGACAAAGGTAGCAGCCTTGTGTTGGCCTCTTCCTTGAAGTATCGATAACAGAGATTGGGATAATAGATGAGTACAAAAGGATGATAAAACTCAGTTGCATCATTTTGCAATCATTAACAGGAGTCCTTTGCCAGAGCGAAAAATTGGGTCAAAGAACTTCAGCGACAAGCAAGTCCTAACATTGTAATAGCTTTAGCAGGAAACAAAGCTGATCTAGCTAACAAAAGAGCTGTGGATTTCCAGGTATGTACATAACTTCTATTTATAGAAATAACACTTTGTTGTAATAGAAAGTAAATAAACCTACAAGGAGTTTCTATGCATAGCCTAGCTAGTTACAGAGGTCATGCTGTTAAATACAAACATCAACTAAGATTAATTAAATTACACACGCTACTGAAAAATCTATTTCTGTACAAGTGATATGTAGCAATAGACTTTTTTGAATAATTCAGTTTGAGGAATAACTAATTTATTTGCATATCTTTAAGGCTAATTCAATTTCTGTTCTTTGATGTGACCTCTTCCTGTCTTCTACCTGAAATTATGGGCAACTAGGGTTTCAATGGATGAGACAGCAGTAACTCTCAGTGCAGACCATTTGTTGTGACTTGTCAGCAGGAGAATTTTGGTTATTGTATGATACAAAGCTGATTGATGTGTTTAGCTTGCTGGACTATACTGTTGAAGTGGTGTTCAAGTTTTAGTTGTACTTTTCATGGCATTCTTTTTGGTTTAGTGAATGTGCTCCTGCTGCTATGTTTTGTCTTCTTGAAAGTTTAACCAAGTCATTGGAACATAGCTTCCAAAGCAAATAAAACTTACTGCAGATGGCTCTGGTCCATTCATGATTGGTTGAATTTGAATTAAGATCATATTTATTAGCCATTAATTCTCTTACGGTTTTAATCTGTATTTGGTGTCACTGTGTGAGATACTGCTGTGTATAGTAATATATACAGTTTTGTAACTGTAAGGGTCAGACTATGAAGGTTAGCAGTGTTTTAGGTAGTTTTCTGCCACGGTTCAACAACTTGATCTTCTGATTTTTATATTTCCATGTCCATTGTAACATAAAGTTGTGTGACAGAAGACCTTTGTGTTTTGTGAAAAATCGTGTTAACAAATTTCATACGTGTGTGCAGTCCAAAACTTAATCAAATTTAATTACCAAAGTAGAAGTATGTTTACTATGTTTACTGTTTTTTGTACAACTACGATCTTAATAATTTTCAAATGTTCAGTTTTTGTTCATGTGGATTCATGGGCTTCTTGCAGGCTTGACAATCCTTTCTCACTGCAAAGCACATTTTAGATTTCTGGGTATTTGATAATGTGTTATTTCAGATACAGTTACATAGATCTTAGAAGATGTCACTTAAATGAATGTAGAATGCTGTAGATGTTTTTTCATCAGATATTCTGTAGTTTGGCTTTTTTCAGATTTCCTATTGAATGCAAAGGCAGTTAATGTAATCATAAGAAGCTGGGGATTCTCAGCTGAATTGGCTAACAGGAAGTGTACAATGTGTAATGATTGGGTGATTTTTTTTTTTTAAATGAAGTAATGCATTCTTATTTTAATTTTCAGGAAGCACAGGCTTATGCAGATGACAACAGCTTATTGTTCATGGAGACGTCTGCCAAAACATCTATGAACGTAAATGAAATATTCATGGCAATTGGTGAGTTTACAAACAAACTGAGAGTAAGGGAATTGTTTTCATGAGATTCATACCATCTCAATCTTCCTAATCCAAGATCTTTGTTTTTTACCTAAATTACTTCTGACACTGAAGTTTCCTTAGGCCTTTTCAGATCCTTTTTGATGTTCAGAAGTCAGATAAACTTACTTGAAGCACAATTGCACACGTCTTCTGTCAAGCGCAAAAACACTTGGATTAACTTGGAGTAGCCTAGGATACAGGTTGCTTTTGAATTCTATTAGCAAGTCGTGTATACCTGCTTTGATTTCATGATCAAAACTTTGTACTGCTTTAAGTTCAAGCAAAATAAAGCTTTAGTTGTTATATATAAAAACCCCAACTTTCCCATGGTATAGGTTAGCCATAAGAAAAGCTTTACACAGCTTTTATGAATTGTAAGACGTGCTTGGCATTTGTTTATCAAATTAGTCTAAGAATGTAAGTGAAAAGTGTATTAATGTGTGCTTTTTGATGGTATGTTCTTTGCAGCAGATTCCACACTGCATCGAATAGGTGCAGAGCCTGGAATAATGTACCTTTTATAAGACAATGGTAACTGAAGCTGGAAACATTTCGAAGTGGGAGAATGATAAAGGACTTAAAAAAAAAAAAAGTCAAATATTCATTTTAGTCTAAACAAAATATTTGCTAAATACACTTTTGTGTTAAAATATTTGTTTGAATTCCAAATGCAGCTATCCAAAAGTTGTGCCAAAGATGAAAATGTGTGCTTAAATTCAATGTCCAAGTATAGGTAAAGGACACTTCATGTGAAAAGCAAATTTACTAGTATATTTTTAGCCCTAACGATCTTCAGGATTTCTATAAAGATGCTAACATGTAATAATAAGTATAAATTATTAAGAAATTTTGTGAATTCCATTGATAGATACAAAACTGTATTCCATTGTTAATAAACAATTTGAAAGTGGAGGAAAAAGAAAGTATACATTTTTAGGTGGGTCACCAACCTGTATAGTAATAACTTTAATCACAGTAGTAGCTCTGCTACTGGGAAATAGGAATGTATACTGTCAAATAACATTATTAAATCTGTTTCGTATTTTGCACTGCAGTGACTTCTGTCCCACTTCTTTTTGTGAAAAAACAGTATTGCTATCAAAATTATGTTACTAAAGAGCTCTTATCTTCTGCTTTCCAAATCGGTAAAGCAGAAGGTAATTTATGGTGTGGTTCAAACTTCAGCAGATGCAAATTAAATTATCACTATAGCAACACTTTATAACAAGTACTTGCTTCATATTAATTATAAATACTTGGGGGGAAAAAACACTAACTGTGTGAGTAGAAAGCATATTTTTCTCATAAATGCTTAAGATAGGCCTGCATTTAATGATACAGAAATGCTCAATTACACCATTCTGGTGAAATTTTAAAATTAATTTGCTTAAAGGTGCAGTTTACATCCTGTTCAAAAAAAGAAAATTGAATCCCCAAAGTCTGATAATTTTCTTGGTAATTTGTTATATCAACAATAATTTTTACCTCTCTGTATTTTAATGGAGTATACAAAGTAAATTGGAGAAAACAATGTCCATTTAGTACCTGGGTATTTTGTCTGCAAGGTTGGTTGTCCGTGTGAGTGTTCTTTCACATTGATGGGTGAAATTCAGCTTTGTTGGTGCATCAGAACAAAATCTGTGCGGCAGCGGACCCTGAAAGGAAATCTAGACAAGGATACAAGGATATAAGTATTGCATGTAACTGGGAATGGCCTTTTGCCCAACATGGATGTCGTTCTGAGGACCATGAGTAAATATGACCTTCAAAAATGGGAGAAAATGAAAAATGAGAACATGGAGAGAATTGTAGGATGAAAGCTACAGATGCTAGTAAATTGACTGCTTTGCAGCTGATTCAGAACTTCCACTTGAAAAAATTCATAGTAATTTACAATTCTAGAATGTATCTAGAATCCAAAATGACGCTGCTCTGAAGGCTTTTTTTTTTTTTTTACTGGTGCTTTGTCGCTTTCTACTGTCTCAGCAACTTAGTATTATGTGAATTCTTGTGTTTTGTCACAGAATTGTGGAACAGCCCAGGTTGGAAGGAACCTCAAAATATTGTCTGGTCCAGCCTTTCATTAGAAAGGGAGCCTAGATGAGATTACCTAGCATCCTGACGTCTTCTAGCACCACGACACATCTTGTTGATGTGTACTCTGCTGGATTTCTGCCTGTGATACTTGTGTTTCATTCCTTTTATGAAAACTTGTTCTTTTAAAAGCTGGCCAAAGTAATTACTTTGGAGTCGAAGCATGCAGCCAAATTGTAAAACAGGGATGGCTGTTGGGTCCCAGTAACATGAGCAGGACAGCCCCATGGAAGTCCTTTTACGTAGAATTTATCAATTTTCTGATGGAGAGA
The DNA here is from genome assembly GCA_947846985.1 of Fratercula arctica. Lineage (NCBI taxonomy): Eukaryota > Metazoa > Chordata > Aves > Charadriiformes > Alcidae > Fratercula > Fratercula arctica. Next base: position 41,027,696 of record CANTUZ010000002.1, read on the forward strand.
AAGCTAGGGGGAGCTACTGCTCAGAAGGGTAACAAGAAGGTACCTTGTACCTAGCAGGACAACAAAGAAATTATCACAGCCAATTGACTAATACAAGCTGAAGAGAAGAGACAGCTTGGAAAAAAAAAAAAAAAAAAAAAAAAAATGAGGAGGGACTTGATCTAGTGCTGAGGGCCATTTTGTATGTTGTATGCAAATACTTATTCTGGAGAGAAAGCTGGGCAGCAGTTTGATCCATTTCTGTCTGTGTTTTGTTCCTTTTTTATTCTTTGTGTGTGTTTCAGCAATAACATCCTGATCTTAAAGCCTGTTCTGCGTAGGTGGATTCCCACAAGAGCTGTCATTTACTGGCATAGCATACCTGTGCAGATACATTTTACTGCTCAAGTTACTAATGCATTTCAAAAATGGTCTTGAAAATCATAGATAAGGTAGTTAATCATCAAGAAGTTAAGTGTCTTAACTTCTTTTATTACCAACACACTGAATCAAACCAGATTTTGGAGTGATTACATTGATATGCTTACAGAGTAGTAGTGTTGACTGTGTACTCAGGTCATTTAATCTTAATTCAGTCTTAGCTTTAACTCTTATTTCTGGTTGATTTTGTAGCAAAAAAATTGCCCAAGAATGAACCACAGAATGCAGGAGCCAACTCTGCCAGAGGAAGAGGAGTAGACCTTACTGAACCCACGCAATCACCCAAGAGTCAATGTTGTAGTAACTAAAACATCAATTGCTTTAAACTGTTCTGAATATTCTTCTGCTTCCTAACTGTTAATAACCATGGAATTGGAGTGCTTAACCTGGCCCAGTACAGCTTCCAAACAGCGAAGAGACTTATGATAATAGCCAAGTTCATGATACAGAGTTTTCTTTTGACCTAAAATTTTAACATGCATGTATCCACCACTGGCTGTAATGTTTCAGCGGTAGAGGAGAGATGGAATCGGAATAAACTTCCTTCCGTTGAAAGGTTTTAAAAATCACTTACCATTAGGGGTGTAGAAGAACTACTTTCCGTGGACCTAACTGGCCAGTTCCTGTAGCCTCAATACTGATTACTGTTATAATAAATAGAATTGGGACTCTTCATAATTCTCAATTGTGCTTTAAAACCTTTTTAGAAACAGGGTCTAAAAATTAAACTTAATCACAGTATTGATGCAACCAGTTGTTTCTGCAGGTATCTACTGTTTAGTTATACATTCCATAGTTTAATAATTTAATTACAAATAATACTTGCATTAACAATTTTAAGAACTTTGCGCTTGCAGGAAAGTGGAGTTTTAGTTGGTACACTGTGTGTAAATTATATCAACCCAGTTAGTTATCTAAAGGAATTAGTGATAAATCAAGTTTAACTTCATTTCTAATCTGTTCAGAGGGTACAGACCAGTAAATTCAACTTTACGACTTAGGAATTTTTTTTCTTCTACAAACTGTAAGAGCTCTTCAAGTAAAACAACAACAAACTCGGTGTCTGTGAGTTCTTTCTTGTTTTTGATCATTGCTGGCCATTACAGTTTTTGTTTTTCCCCTAAGGAAAAAAATAGTGCACTAACGATTATGTACATCCAACTTGATTTTAAATTTGGATATTAATGTACTGTAAATAGGTACTCTGCATTGTAGTCTACATTTGTTTAATACTTTCTGTAATATTTAAGAGTTGCTTAAAGGTATACAGAATGTACAGTTACTTAAGGCTAACTTTTTTCCTCTCTAATCAAAGGGGGTTCTAAGTTCTTCCTTTATGGCTAGAACAGTAATAAATGATGCTCCTGTATCTGTAACATGAGTACTGCTGTCTGTCAGTAATGAACTTCGCAACTTTGTTTTCCAAAGTACATTTTATTTTGATCTGTCCAGTATATTGCACTAATTCTTTTAGTTATTTTCATTATATGAAATCTACCAAGTGTGTCAGAAGAGATGAATTAGTCTATTTAAATGTTGAACTGATAGCAGAAACTTACTTGTGCAGATTTAAAATTTGCAGTAATCTGGGTTTAGCAAGGAAAATGACAGTTCACCAGTGTTTAGTTTTATATTGAGGTGCTCAGGTTTGAATAAAGTGGTTTAAAAAAAAAATATTTTTGATTACTGTTTCTTATTGGGAGTTTCAGGAGGTCTTATTGCATTTGTACAGTTCCAGACAAGATGTCTGATTTACTATATGGGTCAGCGTTTAAGATGATTACAAGTAAATTCATGACATGGCTAAATATAAACTTGTACTATATGTACTGTGGGACCCCAGTTATCCTGCGATGAGCTTTTAGGTGTTGAGATAATTGGGTATCTTATCGCATCCATTTAGAAGTACAATCAAAACAGTAATATTATCTCTTGAACCAGCAGCTAATGCAGTCTTTACCAGTTGTTCACTAATGTAGCTTGCTGCGTTGTCGTAGAGTGTCTCAGAGGTGACCCTGCCTCTTTCTGCAGATTGTGGTTCGCAACAGGACGAGTATGTTTTTGTGTCCTCTTCAAACTGTGATGGTGGTTTAGAACCCACTGGTGATACAGTCTTTAGCAGTTCTTGCGCAGTGTAACTTGCAAGTTGGTCACGAAATATCTCGGAGTCCATTTTTTCTGCCAGTGGTGGACCTGAGTCATAATTAGATAGGCATGCTTTTATGTCTTTTGGGGGCTGTTCCATGTCTTTAGACCCTGTTGCCAGTACATTCTTTTGCAGCTGTTTATGGGTGCAGCTTGGACCTGTCGCACAGGACACATCACTGTCTGTTTCTTCTTGCACTGCAGTCTGTGGCTGAAAACTGTCACATGGATAAACATTTCTGTACTCAAACTGTTTTGGTTCTTCAGAGCCACCTTGTGTGCCAGAATCAAACTGCTTTATCTCTCTGTTCTGTGAACTTACTTCATCATTACTGAAAAGAGACGGTTCTGGGTCAGCTTGATTTCTGTGGTCATCACAGCAAACTCCATCTTCACTTTGCAAATGGCTCCTCCTAGAACATTTTGGCTTATTGGAATGCAGTATCTCTATTCCATCTTGCAGATCTTTAATAGCCTTTGAGTCATTTAAGTTGTCTTCAGTGAGGGGCACCAAATGCTGACAGTTATATGGAGAAGTTATGTTTTGTTGAACGCATTCATACCTTTTCAAATAATGAGTGAATGTTTTTAGAGTTAATGCAAGTACTTCATTGTAATCCAAAACCTCCCAAATTCCATTAGAAGCTAAAATAAGAAACTGACAAGTATCATCAATAGGGACAGATATGGTGTGGGGTACGGGTATAACAGATCTCTTCAGTACTGGATCTCCGTGATGTCCAAGACCCCTTGTAGTTCTCAGGTACCCCTCTACTAATCCGTCTGGTTCGTTAGTGCTGATGCTTCCACCATTCTCAAGTATGCGTTTTCTCTCGCTTGCATTAGAAGTGCTGTGCTCTTTTGAGAGGCAGTGACTCTTTCCATTTTTACATAAGACTGCATGTGCATTACCTAAAGTTGAAATAAGATAGTATTTTGAATTACACCATACCGATTATTTTTTTTTGTAATATACTGCTATTATGTTAACAGTTAGCCTTTTGCTAAGGACTGGGAAAAAAACAGGTCATAGTTCAATTATCTACTGCCACAGGCAACAATATGTCCATCAATGAATATGTTTCTATTTTGCTGCAGTTTTCTGTGGTATTTTTTCCTCCCATTATTCAGAAGACTATTTCAGAACCTTATTCTTCTGATTGCAACTAAACTCTTGCGAGGAGTCTTAAGTGACGTTTCATTCAGCTTAAAGTGCAGTCTGATAGAAATGTTGCACCTTGACTGTTTTTTTTTTTTTTTTTAAGCAAGAGTGCTTATTTTTCTCAAATACTCTTTTTAATCTGCTAAGAGTGTGTGGTTTCAAATTATTATTGCTGAATGAACTCATCAAGGAGTTTCAGACTATTTTTAGCAGTATAAAATTTCTGGTACCTGAAAATAATTTGGACGTCGTGTAGAATATACAGTTTGCTAACATGATGCCTTAAATCTCTTCCTCAGTTAAGGGACCCAAGGGAGCAAGAGTTCTCACGGTCAGCATGAGAAGTCGAGGACTGACTTCTTTCCTTTAGCAGGAATAGGTGCTTTACCTTTCCCTCAACACCTGAAATCTGCTGGGTGAGAATGAAGTGTGTTAGCAATTGCAACACTGCATGTGACTAGTCTTTTCAGACTTGAATGCAGAGCATCAAGGAAAGCAGCTCTGAAACAAAGTGGTGCATTGTTTGAGGTCCTCTGTGGCTACACTGGGAGAAGACCATTTTTTGCGTTAGGGAGGTGATTGGTCTGCTCCCAAGTGTTGGCATAAGGGCAAAAGTGATGTCTTACAGAAGGAACTTGAGTGGGATGGTTGCTTTCCAGATACTGCTGTGTGTTCATTTATATTGTATCTTTAACATCATCTGGCTACACTAGGCCACAGATCCCTGAAAAGTGTTTATAAGTAGGCGCTGCTTATATGGTAGTTGTACTTCTTGGGCAGTCAATGTATTTCTTGGCATTGTCTAGTGTAGGAGACAGCTAAGTGTAGTCTGTGTGAAGGCAGATTTCTCTAGAAGGTGATTCAGAATATCAAATGGAAGGACACACTTTTTTTTTTTATTGATTACAGAATGTAGATGCCTTAAGTTATGCTGTGTGAATTTTTCCTTGTGCTTGCCCCCCCCCCCCCCCCTCCCTCTGATTTCCATGGAGAGCTAGAAGATTGTCTAGAATTTCCTTTGAACCCTTGGAGCAAGACCACCAGCTGTAAGCCTGACAAAGGGCATAACATAACCCATGTGGAACAATCTGACTGCAAGGAAGAGTAAAATCTGCTTGGTTTTGGATGCAAGTTTCTTGTCTGCAAGCCAGAGACAGGGCAAAAGAGTCGACAAAAGCTGACCTGTCAATGTGGGACTAAATGAAGAAGACAAAAGCTGGCCAATGCCACCATCTCCTGCTCCGCATGTCTGACCATCCTCTTCAGTTGCTTACCTGGTGCTGAAGGAACACGTCTATACTTCTGTAAGAACACATTCCTGGGGGGAAAACGAAGCTTCATGTTGTGCAAATCTTTTTTTTCTTTGATGTGATACGTTTGGTGGAAAATTAAGTGTATTAGACTAAATAAATGTGTATTTAGAAGCGGTTCAAAAATGTGGACTTTAATCATAAAAGGCTTAAAGTATTTGTGATCAACTTCAAGCCTTAACTCACTAGCAGAGCTTGGCTTTATGGTATCTTTAATTGCAGCCAGCATAAAACCTCATCTTGGGAGGGAAGGATGGAGGCAAGTAACTAGAACCAGAAAACTTAGGCTGGGTGAATTCTTTGCCAAATTTTCTTACCTTCATCCTACTTCTCCAGCTTATTGTGATAAAAACATGTTTCTTCCCCAATAAGGTGAAAAGAAACGCAATTGCTAGCTCTGGAAATGTGCCAGCCTTTATGTGAGTTACTCCTGTATTCCCTTGAAGGTGTGACTGCATCTCCTGCAAAAATATCTGAGCTAGCGCTAAACTACCAATTTTGATACCAGTAACAGTGAAGTTCTGGTGGCTGCAGAAATGCTTGTTGGAGGTAGAGAAAGTATGGATGTAGCAACAAGCGTCGGGAGAAGAGAGGAGAGGAAAGGGAGAGGTTAGACCATGGTTACTTTAGTGTCAGTGCATATTCAAGTCGGTTTATAGCATGCCTCAGACTGGCAGTGGACTATCGTTAAGCAAAACTTTTTTTTTTTCTATTTTGGATCTGTTTTTCCAAGTGTGGCGTATGGTTTTGGTTTGGGGGGGTTTGGTTTTTTTTTGCCACCTGAAGAAATGAAGTCTCTCAAATGGTTTTCCCTTTTCCTACTGATCTTTGACCCTCTGGATTCGTTTCAGTCAAACTTCATATGAAGAAGTCTTACAAGTTTTGTGAATGCGCTTGTCTGAGGAGGGTAGAGTGCCCCTGTTGATGGAGAGCGGCAGCGTTAGCACACTCCTTACTAATGCTGGGGAGAGTGATAGAAAAGTATTACAGTGCTGGGTACGTGCTTCGAGCAGAGACCAGAAGACACTGAAGAAAGTAACTGTAGCACAAATCCATTTGAAACTATTCACCCAACAGCTTTTTTTTTATATATAATTCTGCTTGTGTACTTCTTTATGGGAAAGCGCGTCTTGCTTGTAATCTTGCAGCTGTCTTACGTACACAGGAGAACTTAACTGATAACAAAAATCACCAAGTGGGAAGGTATAACGACTCTATGAGTTGCTAAGAACTGCAAGAGCTTTGCCTGCAGCAGGGCTGGGTGAAGAAGCATTAGGAACGGATCAGTGTTCCTGATTGTAATTAATAACCGATTTTCTGCACCAGAAAGGCAAAGCAGGGTTCTCCTTCCTAAGGAAACAGGTCTGAATACATCTTCCTTAAAAACAGTAAATAACAACCAATTCTTACTTCAGAAACTAATAATTCGGATGATCCCCGGAGATCTTGTTTCCAGTTTGCTGGTAGCGAAATGTGGTGGCACTTAGTCTCAATGAAACAAACTAATAATATCTTAAGCGTGTTTCATTGACACGGGGGATTTATGAGATCTAAATTCAGAAGAGTTACGGTTGTCTGCCCTAAAATGATGACACCTTAAACTTCCCGATTTAAAAAATAAATAAATAAAAATTTGTCCTTACTACTCTTACAGAGGTGCACTATGTGTTGTTTGTTACAGAATGTTTCTTAACTGTGTCTTTTGCATTAGTAAATTTACTGCTTTAACTCAAATATCATACTGAACGTACTTATTAGATAAGCTTAATACTTATTGCCTAATACTAATACCATTTGCAAGGGAATACTTTCTCCTTCACATTGTCAAGTTAAAGCGATTGCAGCCTTTTATCGCCCAAATATCTACTGCCAATAAATCTCTAGATTAGCTTCTTTTTTCTCTTCTTATTGGGGGGAGTTAGGGGAAAAAAAAAAAAAAAATACCCTGGTGTGGAACGTACGTACCTACATTAGCAACGTGCAGTAACCCAGCAGCACCTCTGGCCGTGCTGGTTAATGGACTGCGTGTGGCGGCTTCAGAATGTTTTTTCCCTTCTTCCTCGGTGCCATTTGTCTCTTCACTGGGGATTCTTTCCACCAAACAGGTAACAGCCGAACAGCCACTCCAGCGAACTTTGGAAACCTCATTCCTTCCCAGTCGTAAAAGTCTATCCATTCTCCAAAAGGACTTTGCGTATGCTTTGTGAATCCATTCGTGAGTATTGGTCTTGTCGTTGCCTGGTTTCTCAGAGAAAAGCTGCTCTTTCTCCCTGTAATCTGCCCTGATGACTGTGGCAAAAGAATCTAGAACTTGCTGTTCGTCCTTACTCTTCTTGTAGGTGCAATCTGTTTGAGCAAGCTGGTCAAGAAATAGAAGGGGAAGCTCTGCTGCAACTGTTTCTGCAGCTGTCGCACCGTGAGAGCCATCGACTAACCCCAGAAAACACGTGTCTGACCTATTTCCATAGTTGTCGAGCACAATAAATCTGTCTTCCATGTCTGCCTGCCACGTGGAGTTTTTATCTTGGCAAATTGATAGTGCTTTTATTAAAGAATTATTTACTTTCTTAAAAGTACTAGGATTGTTAGTATCAGCAAGATCACAATGTGGCGTAGGGGCGTTATTATCCATAAGGAGTTCAAAGGAATAATCAATCTTCTGCCTGCGTGCCTCAGAATACGTGGGAATCTTGGTCAATTTGGAAATTAGCTTCTGTCTCTGAGCTAAAAGTGTTTTGTTGTCAGTCTTTCTTTGTGGGCTATCAAAGCCCAGCAAAGTTAGGGCTTTGTGGGTTTTTTTATGATAAAGAAGGTGGTGTGGATATATCGTTTGTTGACACGCCGAGCAAAAAATTGAAATGTGCTTGGAATCATTGTTCTCAAGTGCAATTGTGGCCGCCTCCAGCTCATCTTCCTTATCTCTGGAATGTTCAAAATCAGGTGGGTGTCTTTCGTCTTGTGACGTTTCTTCCCATGTCATTCTGCAAAGGAGTTGAGTATGTTAAGAGTTTTCGTATTTCAATATTTTAATGTTAGGGAGCACTACATTTACCTAAGCCTTGTTCTCACTCCCTTATAAACTCTGAATTGCATCACTGTGTACTAATGCATATGTGGCCAAGAAACTGGGAACCTCATGTGAGATTATATAAAAATTGTAACTAGTAACTACGTTAAAAATCATCAATACAGCAAATTCAAGAAGTGAAAAGTTTGGAAATACAGAGTTCGTGACACAGTTTAGATCATTCTTGTACCTAAAGAGGTCTCAGTTGTTTCCTCCTTGTGCTTCAATGCATAGCCCTGTGCCTTCACGCTGTTAGAACTGGAAACATGAAGCAGTTCCTCGTCAGCTTTTCTGTATTTTTTCATCACTTTCCAGACATGGCAGTGGAGAGTAATTCCTGCTTTAAAAAAAAAGGGGGGGGGGGGGGGTATATTTGAGATTAAGATAAAAAAAAAAAAAGTCTGCCAATCTTGTGTGGGAGATACACCAATGCTTCTGGCCCTGTTTCGTATCTCTTCGATCAAATCTCACTCTCATTGCCATCAGCTTTAGTTGTGAGGCCTTTAGGAGACAGCTGGAAAAAAAATGTATTATTTTATACCATTGTATTTAGGCACATAGAAGATAAATTATGTTTATGTGGACAATATTCTATTGTTTTTTGTTGCTTACAAGAGCTGGATTTTGCAATGTTCATGTTCCTTTAATGTAGGATGGATTTTTGAATGCGTCAGTTCCTCAACCCAGAAAATATTATAATGAGAAACAAAAGTATTATCAAATGGGCCAAGCAGCGTTTGAGCTTTTAGGGAAACAGCCCTGCTCCTTGAGCTGCGAGACCTGCCAGCAGCAGCGGGCGCCCTCTGTATTCGCCAGCCATCAGGGTGGAAAGAGAAGATAGACGGAGCTTGCGGAAAAGCAAGGAGGCTGAAAATGTGGAATCAAGGCCAGGTACTGCAAGGACATGGGGTCTGATGAGCACAAGCCTCTCTGCCTGTTCCCCAACCCAAGCAAATCTCTTCCTGCTGTCCCCGTGCAGCTCCTTTCTCCCACTTTGGCTCCTTGTTCCAGTCTGTCTCTCCTCTATTCTTGTTCCTCGATGCTGAGGAACCTCCTGAGTCCTGGGACTCTCCTCACTCCTGCACGTATGTTCTCTGGAATATCTGCTTCCAAATTCCGCTCCTACAGCTAGTGATGGGGATGTGCGCATGTAAAGACACCTTCAGCCTTTTCCCGCTATTAGCAAAGGGAGCACTGAGAGCTGGGACGAAATACGAGACTATTCCTGGGTCTGGCACCTGGTGCTACAAACCCAAGAGTCAGAGCTGTAGAGTAAGTCCCGGTGGGGGACTTAACTCTGTCCCTGGCAGAGGCCAGGCGGTGCAGCGGGGGCTGCCTGAATGCAGCACCTACACACTGGCACGCCTCCGCTCGGCACCGGCAAGCTCGTGCTTCTTTATAGATATCGCAACTTGCTCTGATTTGGGTTAAATCTACAAGAATAACAAAAGATGCACCGTTGATGCCATCTCAGCCAAATTTCCAAGCCCTGGTTTAAAACCTGACAATCTTGGAGCGGCTCCATAAAACAGTTATTAGAATGTCGGTTTCATACAAGCAAAGCTAAGATATTTTTTTAAATCATGTTCTCAGAAACGGCCAAACCGTATTGCCCGGAACTTTTTCAAATGGTTCTGCTTCAGGCTTGGAAAACTTCAGTATGAACCGTTAATAGCTGTCAGAGTTTTAAGTTATGGAAAACATGAGGCGACCCTATTGGTAGCAGCACTAATAATCCTGCCTGTAAGTTGAAATGGGTAAGAAAACATATATAACATACAGAGGAAATATCAGTGTTGCTTAGGTGGCAGATGAAATTAAACTAGTCCGAAGGGCTGCTGTGTCCCATAAAGTGCCGTGCAGCTAAGCCTGACAGCTGCTCGCGTAACGTCCTCTCCCCCGGATCAGCACAGAACACGCACATACAGACACCATAATAACCCAAAATCCTGGCAGCGTCTGAGAAGCTCAGCTTGCCAGCCTATACATCATCCGCCTACTAAGTATGAAAACATAGTGCCTGTTCATATTTATTAAGTTTTTTTTATTTAGCATTTAGTATTTATGTGCGTATGGGTGAGAAGCCTCAGCCAAAAATGCACCTGTTACAGGTTTTTATTCTGTTCTCTCTTCTGACATTTCTGACTTTCGGTGACCAATGTTAACTGCTGTTAGTCCACCGCCAGGGCAAACAGCGGTGGTTTAGCAGCGGTAACGTCCCACAGCATCATTACAAGAGTAGCCTTTGGTAATTTCATCCTGCTTCAGCCTCATCCGTTTTCCAGGGTGCTTTCTTCAAACTTGATACAGCCACACCTTAAAGTAGCTATTTTGCAACTGTTGTCTCTTCTAGAACTTGCTCTGGGAAGTACATTTTCTTCTCTCTCATTATTTCTGTTCATCACGTCTGAGTTATAAGCGTTTCCATGATTTGTTTTTCAAGGCACGCACTTTTTTCCTGTGGTGACAGTTTGACAAAGTTCCTTCGACTGAGAATTACAGCGGCATCGCAAGACAAAGCCCCAGCCTCCGCCAGCTCCAATTAGTCTTAATGCCTTAAAGAATCAAATGCCTCTGATCAGCTGGGGTAGATTTTCTTTTTAAAATTTTATAACTTCAGTAGAGGGTGATGGCACTTAAAAAACCCCTTATGACACCGTAGTGTACCTCACTCTGACAGAGTTGAGCTTGCAGGTGACTACAGCTCTCAATCTGCTGTAGGACCGGTTTATGGGAAAGTCCATCCACGAGGTGAGCACCGGCCTCCCCTAGAAACGCGGCGCCACTTCAGTGGGGCGAGATAGGGAGGCACGTGATTAAAACAGCGGGGAAAGATGTGCTTGCACAGATCCTTTTTCCTTTATTCCGCGTGGTTTGAACTTGAGACTGGGAGATCACACAAGCCTTTTCACCGCTGCCATCGTGATGATGCATTCAGGCGTGAGAAAAATTAGGACTAATATATACAGAAAATCTGGTAAGCTGCCTTTTCGTCAGCTTTTTAAATGTGAACCCATTTTATGTTTAGTGTATGTAAGCGCCCCTTGGATTAGAGACAGGAAATTGAAAACTTTCAACACAATGTTAGTTTGACCTCAGTAATCTTAATTTGTAACAAACATACTTTATAGGTGTTTATACCTCTGTGACTTTAAGTGCTAACAACTCACAATTTCAGAGCACCAAAACAGTCCCCCTTTATTACAATGTGTAAATAACCAGGATAATATACATAATAATTCATGTATATAATTCAGAACAAGAAGACATGCTGTAACTCTTCAGTTGCAATCATTTTGCTCATAATTATTAAAAGGGCAGCCCTGATGTTAAAAATTTTATAGCATTGCATGCACTGCCTATGTTAAAAGCTGAAGACCTTGTAAAAATGAAAGAAAAAAGGAAACATTTCCTTTGTTGATCGCTTATGAAGTAAAAAGATTAGCCTGTGTTTCCTTCTCTCCTTGCATTTCCCTCATCAGGAATAGATACAGGCTCGCAAGTTTTTTTGCTGTCAGGTTAAAGGATAACAGTGAGATACCAACAACACAATACATGAAGCTAAAGCACTCTCGGCCTCAGAGAGCGGAAGATAAAATTCAGCTTTCTAGCTCACTGCCGTTTCCCTGTGCCTATTTAGGGAGCCAAAACCCAGCGCTGTTTAATGTTCTGAGCTGAAAATAGAAGCAGATTTAAAAAAAAAAAAATAAAAAAAAATAGAAGATGTAGAATGGGGAGCAAACCGCAGTTTGAGGTTGTACATGTTTTCAAGGGCAAAAATCATATTTACTGTTTGTGTCACTACAGAGAGCATCTTGATGGGTGCTTAGTCCTGCTCGTAGGAAAGGGAGGAGGGGGGCTGCTCCACCTCCGCTGCCCTGTCTGAGAGGGGCAGAGCCCACGGCTGCAGGCCGGGGACACGCAGGGCGGAGGATGCCATTGTCCCAGTAAACCTCGTATTTCTGGCAGCCCTCTCCAGCTGTGGCACTTGGAGCTGCTCGCCATTCACAGGGCGAGGCGAGGTTATTTTCTGTTTCTGCAGTTTGCTGCGACAGTCTCATTTTTTTTAATTAGCGAAGGTGTCACTAATCGAGCTTCGGGGACGCAGGATCTGATTTGTACCCAAACAGAAGAGTCCCACGCGCAGTCATCCCCCTCTGACGCATGTCGTTCCTATCTCCACCCAGAACCTGCTTCTTCCTCGCTTACCTTCGTCATAGTCAGCACTTGACTTATGCAATCTCTAGTCCTGAACTCCTTCCTCCGTGATACTTGTTATTTTATCATTATTTATTACTATTTGCTACATGCTTGTGGTCTTAGAGAAATGGTGACTATTATTGATGCTGAAAGCAGCACGGGGCCGATGCCTGCCTGCCTGCGGGTGACGGGAGGAGGCAGAGGAGGGCTGTGTCATGTGAAATGGAGGTCACAGTCTCGTCACGCTATTATCAGCTAATATGTATAAACAGGCCTCACCGCTGCAAATTCTTGCTGAATGAGCACCGGCTTCCCTGCCTGTCTCTTCTCCTTCCCTGCTTTACTTCTTGCTACGCCTTTCCACTGCTCGTGCCTCAGCCAGTGCTTTCCTCTCCATCCCCCCTTCCCCGCGTCCCTGTGATGCCACGATATGGCTCCCGTTGCCTCCGTGCGTTCAGCCCTGCTCCTCTCCTCCTGGCTGATTTCCCTTCCCTCCGCCTGTCACACAGCTTGGTAGCGGCACCTCCCCTGGAAAATTGTTTGTGAATGCATCACACCCGCGCACAGAAACTATGACAGGGACTCTCGGCATCGCCAGGACGGGCACCTGCCGAGGAGCCACCACGGGTGGCCAGGGGGGCTGTCGCAGTGCCCTGTGGCACAGCCCCAGCCAGGGCACGGGCAAGCACTGTCACCCGTGCGGGGGCCGCCTGCCAGGTTCCAGTTTTACATGGCCACCTTTAGCCAAAGCAGCAGAGCGCTAATATCTCCCATAAAAACCCTTATGCAGCCTTAACATCATAACTCAAACTTTAAAAACCCTTAAACTCTCATAAGGCCTCTGAAAAACTCTTCACCTAAAAAGCCAAACTCATTTGCTAAACCCAGCGGCCGCGCCCTACACCTTCCACCAGTTTTAGCAGAGCTGGCCCTCTCGTTCTCCAAAACCGTCTGCAGAGGGAACAATGCAGAAGGAACAGGACATCTTCTCCCAAGTGAGTCAGCTTAGGCGTGCGTAGTAGCCTACTTACTGCATCCCCAGAAGCCATGATGCAGCTTCAGGAAAGTCTTGTTATGAAAGGTGTGGGAAGAGATAAAGATGAACCTGGTGAGTCACAGGAGCATGCCGGGGGCAGAGCCTGCCTTCAGGACTTGGGAACACTCCCACCTCTAGATGCGATAATAGGTAAGAAAGAAGGAAGTGATTAATAATTAAAATAATTATGGAATAAATTAAGATAATTAGTCTCCTGATTTATCTTCCTAAGGGTTGTCCAAAACCGGAATCTTGGGATTCCAGCCCCACTGGTTTTGTGTCATCCTACGAAAAGGAAACAGTCCCCATCATTAGGTCTTCTTGGGTGAGAGTTATAATTTGTGACACCATCCGCTTGGGCAGAGGTGCAGCTCCTCAGCTGGGGCAAAGCATCAAACTGGGGAACAGGAGTAGCAAAAAAAAAATGGCAAAACCGGCTCTTCCCACACCCCAGATGTTTTCTACCTGATCCTGGTAGCTGGGTCTGTCTTGGTGGGGTGGAAATGGCAGTCTGTAGCTCACCGAGTGCCTGCGTGGGGCAGAGCAAGGGGATGCAGAGAGGCTGTGAAGCATCGAGAGGGGACGGCGAGCCCGCTGGGCTCAGCGTGGCAGGGGAGGCACAGTGGACACATGAGGTTTTGGCAATCCACAAGGAGAAAGCTGTGGCAGAAGGTGGAAGACGGGTGAAGATAAGGTAACTGTGCCTCCTGCACTCTCCTCCCAGCGCCACCCTGCCTCCCCCACCCCACAAACCCACATCTGGGGTTACCGCTGTATTCCCGGGCTTCACGGTCGCATGTGCTTAGGCCAGCGTAAATTCATCGTACAGAAATAAAAGGGACTTTCCACGTGGAGTTTTATTATCTAAATCAGCGTCACACCAAGGGTGCTGGTCAGCAGCTACTTGAGTGCAGGTAGCCGAAAGGAGGCCCCCTCCCTCCCAGTTGCCCGGGGGTCTGTCAGGCTGCCAGCACCGACCCCCCTGCCCTACGTGGGGACGGGGTGGTCAGCAAAACTGTCAAAGCACAGGCAGGCAAAGTACACGTGGGGTCCCAGAGAATCGCGGGGATCTCTGCCACATAGTAAGTAGCAGGAAGAAGACAAAAAGATGTTAGAGAAAGGAATAAACAAAAAAAAAAAATTGTGGGGAGGCAGAAGAAAGAAAAGGTAAGGGAAAAATGGAGAGTACATCCCATGTTTGCGTGAAGCAATCCACAGCTCTCACTACCACAAAATAACACAGTGTAAGCTTATGTAGTGACTGCAGATGGCTAAATAACTTTAACAAGCAGCTTCTGAACTTGGCACGCACAGCACACATTGTACTGGCAAAGGCAGTAAATGTCCTGTGCTGTGGGAACCCAGCCCTTAGTTTTCTCTCTTGGCTTGTGTTAAATCAAAACTCTGACTGCCGTCAAGAAAAGCATCCTCTGGGTAAGAAGTGAATAAAAACTGCTAAGTGCTCCATCAGTAACAAGAAGTTTGTGTTACTGAAACAGGCACGAGTGTTGCAATGACATTTTCTCCTTTTTTTTTCCTTTAAAGACAGGGTAATTGGGGTGCGAGGTTTCCCATAACAGACAAAGGCCCAGTGGGAAGGCCTGCCATCTGCATTATTAAAGTCACATGTAAGCACCATGGGAAGCTGACAAGATGCTAGAGACAGCATAATGAACAAAACTTTTGTACTGTTAATACTTCCAGTGATTCATAAAATATTGATAGCAGCCCTGAATGCGTGGTGGCCAAGAGGGAGGCCACTTCACCCACAAGGAATGCGCTAATGAAAGGACACAATAGGATTTTATACCCAGAGAAATTCCCTGGAGGGGCAAGAGCTCCGCTTTTCACATTTGCATTGAATGGCAAGAATAAAAACAGGTGGGAGAGCAGGAAGAAAAGTCCCATCTTGAACAAAAGGAGAGGGAGGGCGGGCTGGGTTGGGCACACTCGCTCCGGCTAGGCTGGGAGATGGGGATGAGGGGTAGGGGTGGGCTCCCAGGGCTCCGCCACGGGCTGGGAGGTCCCTCTCAGAGAGGCAGCGTCCAGCATGAGGCTGATATTAGTTGAGTCATTCTTTAACTTCTGTCACTGAGATAGGCCCCAAATGACAAGTGGGTAGTAAGCAGGCACCAGGCACACCCTAAACTGCGTTTTGATTTCCTCTTTTGTCATTCTGGCATGAAAGAGTGCAACCGCCTCCCTTGCTGGAATAACATTTAAGCCTGTCGGGTGTTCGCAGTGAATTTCGGGCGAGAGCGACAAACGCGAGATACAGGTCTCCCGGGAGCACAGACTCCGAGCAGGCACCATCAGCAGCCTGAGAGCGACCTGGGAATCACAGGAGCTGGCGCTGGTGGCTCATCCATCTCCTGGCTCGCTTAACGCGGTGCAGATGGGTAGCCTTCCCGAAGCTGCCCGGCTGCTCACCCGAGTTTGGGAGCTGCAGAGCGCAGGCAGGCAGCCCGGCTCCCTCGGCTCCCACCAGCGCGGCCAAACACGGGACTCGGAGCCGGTTCGGCTTGTGCAAACCCATCGACGTGCCCCCAAGGACAGGAACTGAAAAAAGTGGCGAGGGTTTTTTTTCAGACAATGCTTTGAGTTTGAAGCTAATATCCTCATAGTGCATGTTTAATGATGAGAAATAAGCACTGGAGTGATTCTGTTGCGCTCAAATGGAGTTATACATGCATTACAATTAGAAAATTAATATGTACTTGCTTGTAAATTCAGTCAACAGAAAAAGCCAGCTCGGATATATGAAATTGAGAATGACATGTATACACTCATATGTCAAAGCACAACTATTTTTTTCCCTAATGTAGTATAACCTCTCATGGCCAAATTACATTCACTGAAGCCACCACAAGTCAACACAGCCCAAGTTATAGCCCCATGTTTCCAGTCAGCAAATTATGTTTTCATTCCTTATTCTTGCCAAAATTGTGAATGTACTATTTTACCTGTCACTGGAACAGTTTAAGACAAACTTTTTTCCTTTTTTTTTAAGCAATATATTTGCACAAAGTTAGAATGTGAGCAATGATTTAAGTCAGGCTTAAAGTTAAAAAAGAGAAAGATTTACCTATTTGCAGTTAGAGAGTGATTTCTTTCCAAGCTGCTCCTCTGCAGTGGCAGGCAGTAGTTCCGCATGTGTAGTGAAATTAGTGTTTATAAGTGTTACTATAGTAACTGTATCCGTAGCCACAGGCTGGTAGACTTACTGTTCTGGTTATCTAGTGAGTAGCAAGGTAAAAAGGAAAAAAAAAAAAAAAAAGTGTCATAGTATTGTAAGGCAGCTGTGCTTTTGAGAATTCAAGAAGGAACTGCAGTAAAAGTGTATTTTGCCTTTATACAAACCAGTGCCTTACTGTATGCAATATAGCAGTTTTTTTTCCATTAGACCCTCATAAGCACACCATGAAATGTAAACAAATATGCGGGCACTTAACCAAAGTCAGTATCTGCTTTACGACGACTTTCATCTTTGATGTTACTTTAATGGAAGTAAAAACTTTTCAGGCTTTTAAGGACCTTGAAGAATAAGGTAAAGGAATAAGGTTGTTTTCCTAGGCTGTGATCCTGTGAACACTCGCCTGTGCAGCTTCGGACATAAATGCACTCTGAGTGGCCTTAACAAACGTCAGTGGAGTTACCCACCTGTGTGAAAATAGTAAACGTATTTTCAGAATTGAAACTTATAATTCATTTATATGGGAGTGTGCAAACTTCACGCTGAGTTAAATATCATTAGTTTACCACTTAAAGGAGAAGCTGGCAAAAAAAAAAAGAAAAGAAAAAAGAGAAAAAAGGAAAAAAAAAAAAAACCATATTGGGGGATATAAAAGCTATTGCAGCTCCCAGCAAAACTAGGAGTCAATGTTCAGGCATGGACATTAAGGGGTCCATAGGAGCCAGTGTGTTGGTCCAGCTGCGCTCTGCGCGTGTAACATTCGCTACCGACTAAGAGAAGTGGGAAAGCTGAAAGTGAAACTAAGCAATAACACTTTCATTTTCAAGCCTGGGGAGAGAAGCAGAAACCTAACCGGCATTAAAAAAAAAAAAAAAAAAAAAAAAAAAAAAGGCAAGCAAGCAAAGCGGTTCTTAGGTGGCTGTTACCAAACAGAAGCTATTTGTTATTTTAAAACACCGTTCATACACTTATGAAAAAAACAAATCAAAACAAAACGAAACAAAACACTCATTCTCTCCTAAATTTAAGAGAAACTGCGGGTTTTTTAAATTTTTTATTATTATTATTAATTATTCTTTTTCCCCCCTTTAATTTGCTGCAAAGCTTGGGGCGGCCATCGCGCCGAGAGCGGCGGCTCCTCCACCTTAACCAGTCCGTCTTTCAAGCACCGGGGATGGCAGCAGCCATCTTAACGGGTCGTTGTCACAGCTGCTGGGAAGCCCTGAGCCACCCCCGGCCACCGCCGCGGGCTCCCCGGGGCCGACGTCCGCCGGCCCCGGGGAGCCCGCGGCGGTGGCCGGGGGTGCAGGTCCCGACCCCCCCCCCCCCCCCCCCCCCCCCCCCTTTTTAATGAAAACAATGCAACGTTTTATTCCATTTTTCTCCCCTCTCCATCACTTAACGTAAACGCCAACCCGCCGCATAACCTTATGGTTAAAAATATTCCCAGGAGTGGGAATTCCCAGGGGGAGGGAAGAGGGAGGCCACAGCGGAAAGTGTTTTCTCACTCCTCTCCTCCCCCCCCCCACCCCAAAATACCGCTCCTAACTTTGCAGAAGTCTCGGAGTCACCTTCGCCCGCCCCTGCGCGTCTGCGGGAGCTGAGGGATTCCCTCCCAAATATTGCCGCCCCAGGTTTACACATCAAAGAGGCCCAGATCCCACGCAAAAAAAAAAAAAAACCCAAAACCCAAAAACAAAACACCCCCCAAAAAAACAACAACAACAACAAAAAAAAAAAACCACAAAAAAACACGCCTCAGCCTCAAATCCCGACCTTTCAAACCCTCGTGCCGTGCTATAGAATTGCCATTTGTGGTTTCCTTACAGCTCAACCGCGTTTTTTACATACGTGCAGCGGAGCGTGAAGCGCCTCGAAGCCGAAGCGCTTGCTTCTGCGCGCAGCGCGCACTTGCTGCGGCGGGACCATTTATTTAATTTTAGCTTTCCATTAAACGGTAATCCCTGTAAGACGTTAAGTTGACCTGCTGTCAACACTTGTTCCTGTTAAAAAAAAAAAAAAAAAAAAAAATCCAACCAAAAAATCCAACCAAAAAATCCAACCAAAAAATCCAACCAAACCTCAAAAACAAAACAAAACAAAACAAAAACCCCCAAAACAAGCCCCAAAACCATGACACAAGGAACTGAGCAGAGAGTCTTTGAATTCTCCTGGTATTTAAAACTGGTTGAAATTGGCTGAAATAGAAATTATCGGGGCGGGGGGGGGGGGGGGGGGTACGGACACGACACAAACCCAAATGAATCGTTTAAAAGCGGCTGCAAAGTGCATAACGTGGAAACGCAATGGTTAAGACAAAGTAGCGCCACTACGAGGGGGATCGGAGCCCGTGGCTTCACCGCGGCCTCGCCGGGGCTCCGCGCCGCTGCGCGCAGCCCAGGCGACACCGCCTCCTTCTGGGGCAACTTTCCCCGCAGCCTCCCGGGATGGCTCCGTAGCGGCTTCCCGCACGCAGCGGGAGGTGCCCCCGCCACCCCCCCCCCTCCTCCCCCGCTTTCCGCGGGGGCGCAGCGCACCGCCCGCCCCCGCGAAACCCCCGCGCAGGGACGCGGTCGCGCCCCCCGCGGTGCGCAGCGGCGGGAGGCGGGGAGCCTCTCCCCCCCCTCCTCCGCCCGGCGGGGCAGGAGCCGCCCGCGGAGCAGCGGGTCCCTCCTCCCGCCCCCCCCCGGGGAGCAGCCGGCGGCGGCGCCGCGGCGAAGGGGAGGGTCTAGGGCCGGGCGCACCGCACCGCGCCGGCCGGCCGGACGGGCGGCTGCCGCCGCGCCGCGGGCATGGCGGAGCCTGGCGGGGCCGGGGCGGCGGGCGGCGGCGGGCCGCAGCAGGGCTCCCCGGCCGCCGGGGGGGTGGCCGCCGGGGGACCGGCCCGCAACGCCGCCGAGAGCCCCGGGGGGCCCGGCTCGGCGCGGACGGCGGGGAAGAAGGCGCAGCTGCGCGCCGCGCCGCGAGCCAAGAAGCTGGAGAAGCTGGGCGTCTACTCCGCTTGCAAGGTACCCGGCCGCGGGCGCCCACCCGCCCACGGAGGGTGGGGATTGACGGGAGGGAGGGAGGGAGGGAAGCGGTGGGGAAGGGCCGTGCCGGGCGGGGGAGGCGGCCCGGCTGCAGCGCGGAGCTCCCCGCGGAAGTGGCGCTGCCGGTGGATCCCGTTCCCCCCGCAGCTTTCCGGCCGGTGAAAATAAACCCCAAAAGCGCCGAAGACCGGGGGGAGGGGGCGCAGCGCCGCCCTCCTCCTGCCCGAGCCCGGGGAGGCAGCGGAGGTGCCCGGCGTCCGTCCGTCCGTCCGTCCGTCCTTCCGCGGGAGGCGGCGGCGGGCGGGGCGGCTCCTGGTGCCGGCGGTGAGCGCCGGGTGAACCGCGCTGCCGCGGCTGCCCGGCGCGTAAACATCCCGGCGGGCAGCGGGGACACCCCCCCCCCGCCCTGCCCGCCCTGCCCGGGCTGCTGCGGCGTCCCCCGGCCGAGCTGCCGGTGGGACGGGGCGCGGCGGCGGCCTCGCAACCCCGGAGCTTGTTGACATGGCAAAAGCCGCCGGCCGGAGCTGGCACCGTCGCCAGCCGCTTTTGGGCGCGGCCTCCCGGCTTGTGAAAGTTGTATCCCCGCCGGTCGCAGAGCGCCGGGCCGGTGTCCGGGGGTCTCCTCTCCAGCGCCTGCCCCGCGCTCCCCTCTACGATTCGGGAGAGCTGCCCTGGGTCTCCCTCCGCAAGCGCCTTCCCTCCACCTGCGGTTTTCTCCTGGGTGGGAAGAAGCAGGGCTTGCCTGTTTGTCGGAGGGAGCCAGGTCAGAGCTCGCCGCTCCCGCCTTCGGGGGACTGGGGCAACTGGTGTTGCGATGGGGCACGCAGAGGAGGACCAGCGCTGGGCTGGGAGCACGGGCCGCTGGCTGCGCTGCAGCTGTCAGGGCAATTCCTGGATGCACAGCGGGTCTGACATGTTCACATTGGCAGTGCTGATGTCAAATCCCCCAGGAACGCTTTCAGCGTTGAAAATAGCTGCTTGTGAGAAATGTCCATTTTATTTTCTCTGTTGCCTTACTTGGGAGCCTCAAAAGGGCAAATAATGAGTGAAAGGCCAAACTAAATGCTAATGTACATGAGGAAGCACCACAGTACGGCTTGGCAGCCCTGTCTGCTGGTGTGAGGATCTTTTGACTGTATGGTGAAGGCATGGCGCAATGCTGTCATGTGAGGGCAAATTAAGCTGCACACATTTCCATTTCTTAGCCGCTTCCAAATGTGCGCGCACCTCCATTTCAGCCTTGGTGTGTACGTGGGACATCGCAAGATGACACAGGTGTCCATAAGTTAAAAGAGCAACTAGTGTACTTGAAATTTGCGGCCCTCGCGGCGGGCTGGGTGACATGGTTTGAAGCTTTCCCAGTGCTGAGTCCTCTTCACACCTCCACATTTCAATGTTACCAAGACTGGCTGTTAAATGATACTGGATGTGGGGTGGGTACAGTTTTCATGGGCTTTTAGGAGTGTGTGTGTGTGTGTTTTCATCCCTGGTCAGTTCTTTATTCTTCCCCTGATGTACCTCCAGATGATCTTTGTGAGGGCTAAAGCCTTCTCCTGAGGTGCTTTGTCCCACAGAGGTAGCTGTGCTGCGAACAAGCGCAGGCAGCCTTGTCTCTTCACAAACCTTTCGCTTTTTTGGGGCCTCGCCAGCCCCACGTGTGCATTGCCGCAGGTGTGTTGTTGGAAGGGGGACGGGTGCCATTTGGGAGGGCTGGAGTGCACGCCGTGGCCTGCCATCAGCGCTTCATTCCCTCTCGCAGGGCTCCTGGTGGTGGGGTATGGTGTGGTGACAGCTCGTACTGCCGCTGCTCTGCTGGGGCGTCCTTGGTGTCCCTCTTCTGTGGGAAGTCCTGGGTGCGTGCCCCGTTGGCACTCCAGTGATGGACGGGAGCTGGACCCATGGCCAAGGGCGTCCCAGGGCCTCTTCCTACTGCCAGCATCTGGGACAGCCACAGCGCTAAATGCTGCTCCGTGTTCAGATTAAAATGCAAAACCCACCTTTGCTACTCCTCTTCAGTAATGCAGCGGCAGGCAGCTCGCTTTCAGGTCTCAAAACAGAAGCAAGTAGGCAGACGGGAAGCTCCTTGTGAACTAATCAAGCGGCTTCTCCTGTGGGATAAAGGGGGAAGGATGGAGCGGGGCAGAAGAATGTGTTATTTTTCTTCCTGAACACCTGGCAGGTGCTCCAAAATGACGCTGCTTGGCTTGTAACAGTAGTGGTTTGCAAGAAGCGGTAGCAGTGCAGAGTCTAACTTTGAACTTTTTCTTACTTCGGGTTGCAATTTTCTTTCTATTCCATTTATTTTGCGTTTCGGTGTGAGAGAGTGAGAGAAGGCAAACGCACTCACACCATCTCCAAAGGGGACGTCTGTGTTCGTTCAGGTAGTGGCGATACGTGAATCCTGTGTAGATCCACATAGAGCTGTACAAATTGGAGTGCAGAAAATACAGAACGGCATCCCTAGCGTTGATCACCTTCTCCCGCATAAAATTCATTGCAAAATTCACCGTGCGGGACTTCTTAGGCATAGGTGGGAGTAGCAGAGGCAGGGAGCCTGTGTTCCCTGGGGACGAAGAGCAGCAACGCGAGAAGATGGAGCGGTCAGTGGCCGTGTAAAGCGCAAATCTCACCGGTGACAGCAGAAAGGCCGAGCAGAAAAGGGTGGAAGCCGCTGCTCTGGGACAGGGTGCTCAGTCACCAAGAGGGACCTCCTGGTCCTTCTTCAGCAGTCCCTTTTCTTTGCGGGAAACTCGTACAAAGGCTGCTGGCAAAGGCGTCTCCAGTGTGAGCGTATTCTGAGGCGAAACAGAGTGAAGTTTAGGGAGCTAAAAGGGAAATGTGGGATTTGTTTCTTTTTTCCTGGTAAAGGATTGGGACGGGAGAGTTGTAGTTGTTGAGCTGCTCTGCTTGACTCTCTCCCCTGTGAGAAAAGGTCGGGGTGGAAGAGAGAGAACAGGCTCCTCTGTGTAAAAAATCAAAACAAAACAAAAAACCCACGAACAAAAAAAAAAAGAAACCCACACCAAAAACCAACCAAAAAAAAAAAATCCCCCAAACCAAAACCTCATTAAATGCCCAAGTTTGGGGGGGGGGGGGGAAAGAAAGCATGTACTGAACAATAAGATATCTATTAGTAGTTGGCACAGCGTTCACGACTTTTGGAAGTGCCCAGTAGCGCTGTGTGCTGTGCGGGGTTTTGTATTTGGCACTTGGCGGTATCTGTGCACATATGAATGGCCGCATACATCGTTTTGGTTTTGTCCAGTGCGAAACTGAGCATTTAGGCATGCGAGCCTGCAGCACTTTTTATATAAAGCAGCACTGTGTGACTTACACACATAAATATATTTAATGAAGATGTAGGAGGAAGTCTCCTCGGCTTTTTTTCCCCTATTGGTTTATGGTATGTGAAAATACAGCTCTCTTTCCAGTCTCACTGGGAGTTTTTCTTATAAAGGAGTTGAAATGTGTACTATTTTAGTACACTAAGTTTTCTGTAAAATTGGTTATTTCTCGTTATATATCTCTTACAGTAATGCCTGGATGCTTATAATTAGAGCCCAGTAGCCTAAGGCGTTTGCACGGCTGGCAGGGAATAAATCCTCCTTCGAGAGAGACCTCGTGCTTTAGATCCACCAAATGGACAGGGAGTGAGGAGGGTTATGACGAGATGAGGTGGCCGGGGCCCTGCGGCAGGTGAGCGAGTGGCAGAGGTTGAAGTAAAATCCGGGTCCCGGGCTCCAGACCAGCTGCTGACCCTTGCTAGAGGCACTTCTTGCCACTTTGCATCCTAGAGTGACCTCTGTGGAGTTTTCCTGCACCTACACGTCAAAAAAGAGTTCATAGGCTAAATATGTACCACCGTTCCCGTAATGAAGTATTTTTTTCCCTGACAAAATTTGGTAAGGCAGATTAAGATGAGGCAGACTCGGCCCTATTACTGCTGGTCTCTGTGTAGTGCGAGTGCAGCTCCTTGAAGCTCAGCTGGAAACGTATTAAAGCTATTTTCTGCAGAAGCGTATAGGAGACGTAGAAGACATCTAAAGCTTTCTTATCATCATTTTCATAGTGGTGTGAATCTGTTTTACAGTGTCTTGCAGGCCAAATTAGAGCATCTTCCTTTAAATTAATTAGGAAGTCTACCATTACCTTTACAAGGTGGGAATCAGGCCCCTATTATAAATAAAAGCTTTATATGGTAGCCTACATCTGTTCTCTAAGTGAAACTGGAAAATACAGGCAATATTGGATTGGATTGATCAATAAATGAAGAACATGCCCTTAGAGCTGAACATTGAACTGATTATTTTGTATTTAGTTAAAGAGAAATGCGTCAGCAAATTTTCTGATACGTGTGAGTGTCTCCCCAAGCAGCGTCTAACTGTCTGGTTGCTGGGTACTGGATATTGGAGTAGGAAAAACACGTATTTTAAGTTCACCGATGTATTTGTTGTGGTTTCTGTGATGCTCTTTTGTTAAAAGCATCAATTTGAGATTATTGCTTGCGGGAAGAAGCATACAGGGTATTTTACAGGGCTTCTGTGTCGGGAGGAAGAAAATTTTTTCTAGAGTAATTACACTTGCTGGGAATAGAAAGACCTGTGATGTTGTGTGTGTATCATCTCTTGAGTCTGCTTTGCATCTCAGTTACCAGACAGGGCAACCTGTAGGATTTTGAGTTGGAAGGAGAGCCCAGCACAACAGCTGTTTCGAAACTCAGTTTTAAGACTGTTGGGTTTTTTTTTACTTTGTGGTTAAGTTAGTTTGAAGTTTGCACGTTCCTGTGCTGATTTCACTATCCAAAAAGGGGAGGAATGCTTTAGTCGATAAGTTACTGTGACATTCTTCATTTATTCATTATTATTTAGACACCTGAAACCCACTTAAACAGGGGACGAGATGTGCAATGTTGTAACTCTCAGGTGCTTCCTTTTTAGATAAAAATGCTGACAATGCATGCTGTATTTTTTTCACTGTCCATTTTTGATCTGCTATCAGTATATTCAGTATTTTAAAGGAAACAGTAACTTTAGTTCGTCCAGAGTTGCAGTTTTCACTGCCCAGAGCTACCGGACAGTTTGATTTCTCACATTGTAACACTCCACCTAACATGGAAGGGGTCAAAAAAATGATTGAAATTATATTGTACAGTGCAAAATGTGCATAATTTCTGAACTGTTGTTTGGTTGTTTTTTTTTTTTTTTGGGGGGGGGGGTGGAGGTGCAGGCAACAGAGTGCAATTGTTGTGTTTTATTATACTGCACTCATCCAATTTTATTGAAAACCACCAAGGAAGGTGCAGTGTTCGTGATCCCCGGGCCTTCAAAGATGGGTCTTCAGTAAGGCAGAAGTCCCCAGCTTTCTCCAGTGCCTTTATCAAGGCTCAGCAGATGTCCCAGAAAACAAGGCTCAAAGGACTGGATGTACTAGTTCAAATGCTTCTTTTCCTTCCTCCCTTCCAAACTATTTTGATCTTAAATTAAGTTTTTGCGGAGGTGAAGTCATACTTTATTTTCTAATGAAAAGCAGATGAGTGACGGTAAAAAAAAAAAAAAAAAAAGAGCAAGGAAGGAGAAAGCTGAAGATAGAGAGAGGATTGAATGAAAAAAACACGCTGTGGAAGACTGAAAACAACTCAGCAATATAAGCCACTGAGGAATGCACATTGCGTATTCTAACAGAACATTTATGCTGATTCTGGTGTTTTATAGAGAGATTAACGGACAAAAAAAAAAAAAAGCCACCCTAATAGTTGTTTGAGAAAGTTCTCTGGAATAATTTGAACAATATAAATTAACAGCTGCTTCAGAAAGATCTGGCGAGGAAATAGTACCGAGGGCAGAAAAAATCTGCCGTTGAACACGCTGCTTTTATTCTTGTGTGGGTGGGTTGATATTTATTTTTGGCAGTTTTAACTGAGCTGTTACCACGATTTGTACATCTGTTTGTTTGCATCTTTGCTGTTAATTATTGTGTGACACTAAAGTTTGTGTAGTTACTCACTGTTTATAGTTTTTAGGCTTGATAGTAAACATCGTGTGGTGAGCTTCTGTGAAATACTGCTTCCAACTGGAGAAAAAATTCTCAGCAAGCTTGTGCCTAGTTGAGGGGTGGGTTTTTCTGGACTTGTTTAATTGTAGTATGATCTAAGGCAATTAATGATAAGCATGATGATATGTCAGTAATTTACAGTGTTGAACATTTGTCCGGACAGCTGCATGGGAAGGATTAAATCTTGCTTCCCTAATATAATATTCAATCAATTTTTGTTTGAGGACTTCTTTATGATTGTCTCTCGATTTTTCTTTGGCAATAATCTTCTTTTCTGACAGTTTTTTTTTCTGTGGCAGTTTCTCTATCCTTGTCTTAACTGCAAAAACTTTCATGGCAACGTTGCCTCTCCCACAAAGCAAATACGGATAGCTTATTTGGCATTGGTTCTGTCTAGCTCGAGACACGAATTGAAAGTGGGGTTTCACATCATCTCACTGATGTCCAAAGTCCCCGCACCAGGGCAGTCCTTGGTTCGCAGGTGTCACTCAATCACTGACCTCTCTTTCTGGTCATTAAACTTTAAGAGGTCCCGTAGGTTTGGATAGCGAACAAAAGTAAACTGTCTCAGTGCCTGCGAACGTGTAAGAGGCGGTTTCTGCTGTAAAATGACACTGGGCCTTCTTCATTTCTCTGCCAATCATATTACTAACGGTAGGAAAATAGCATAAAATTCACTGTAAATCTATCCCGATTGCATTTTATGAGACTTAATAAAAATAATGTTTTAGTCTTCCCCAAATACCGTACTGAAACCCTCCCCGATGCCACCGCGTGTGGTGGCAGGGGGTCTGTGCCCCCGCAGTGGGTTTGCAGAGCCAGGGGCTTCAGGCAGCGCAGGTTGTCCCCCTTCCAAGGGACGTACGTGGAAGTGGATTCGCTGGGCACTCGCAGGTGGGTTTCTGAGTCATCCTGGTGGCTTCGGCTGCTGAAACGCCACTCGCACCCCTTCGTACCTGCCAGAGCCCAGGAGCCCAGCCGGATAAAGACTTAAGCATTAGAGATGGTAAAACCATCACGTGGTGCTCGGCAAACTGCAGGCAGACGTTTTCTTGGTGCTCAGATTGCTGAATATTGAAATTAGTTTGGAAGCACGATTTACCATCAGCCTACAAAGCTGTCAGTCTTAGGAGCTGTCAAGCTGTGATCCTTTCTGCTTCTCCTGGGTGCTCCTTCCTTAGGTAAGATGGGATTTAGAAACATGAAAGGAAAATGAAATAGGTTCCCGAAATAGATTGCGCTAAATATATTCAGAATCGGGTTTGAAAAATGACACATTAGTGCTGGATATATTAACATCACAATTTTTCCTACTAAGGTTGTTTCAGTCATAAATATTATGCAGCAGTTGGCATACTTCCCTCA
Source organism: Fratercula arctica (assembly GCA_947846985.1). NCBI lineage: Eukaryota > Metazoa > Chordata > Aves > Charadriiformes > Alcidae > Fratercula > Fratercula arctica. The sequence continues at coordinate 41,054,674 of CANTUZ010000002.1, forward strand.
GCGAGGTCTTGGCACGGCAAATTCTGAGTATCTTGTTACAGCCCAGGGCACAGATCTGTCCGAACAGTAGGAAAGCACGCTTTTCTTCCGGTTAGATCTTCACATAGGGATATGAATGCTGTTAGAAGAGCTTTACCACCAAAATAACTAAGATCTTTTTTGGATACGCAGAAGAAAATCCCCTCCTATAAAGCTGCTCTTTGGATAATGTGAATCAGGACTTCGAACTGCTGAGTGATTTGAAACGTGGTTACCCATGTCGCGGCCTCTGCCTTCGTGGTCACCCCTTTTTAGCTGCAGTCTGTCGGTGGTGTTTCACAGCCAGAGAGCGTAAATAAACTTTCCAGGGTGAGCAGCAGGTTCCATTGGTAGGGAGGTTGTGGATGCCCCATCCCTGGAAGTGTTCAAGGCCAGGCTGGATGGGGCTTTGAGCAGCCTGATCTAGTGGGAGGTGTCCCTGCCCAGGGCAGGAGGGTTGGAGCGAGATGATCTTTAAGGTCCCTTCCAACCCAAACCATTCTGTGATTCTCTGATCCCTTGCTTTTCTGGCCAAGCCTTGCTTTAGGCAGCATTCTCCAGTAGTGCAATTATGGCTTGCTTATGCCAGTATTTTGTTAACCTTACTTGGGTTGTCATGGGCTTGGATTTAATTGCGTGATTCCTTGTTGTCGGCGTAGCTGAGAAGGCAGTGATAAACGTGATTCCCGTTAGATAACCTGTTTGTGCTTACGTCATTAAAACTGTCTCGGTGGCAGGATCCGTACATGTTGAGGTACCAGCAAATGTTTGAATACTTCCTTCATATAGGAGCTAGAGTGAGGGCTGTCTGTAAAGGAATTAGCCAGAGTTTGCGTATGTATTTTTCTGAGACGTTTGCTTACCAGAACTACGTTAGTCTCTCTGTTTGGGGTGCTGTTCTATTTCTGATTATTTCTGGGAAATAAGGTCTGTCAGTGTGCTAGATAAAAAACCAAAACCAAAGCAAAACAACAAAACACACTGAAAATCCTGCCAAAACATAAAAATATAACAAAAAACCCACCACCTTACAATAACGATACTTTTAATTGCTTTTGAAATAACGCAGCTGCAGCAAGTTCCTGTGTTTTTTTCCCCCGCTCTTGATTGATCTGTCCCTTTGCTTTGATTTCAGGCTGAGGAATCGTGTAAATGCAATGGCTGGAAGAACCCCAACCCGCCTCCCACGCCGCCCCGGGCAGAGCTGCAGCAGGCGGCTGTCAGCCTGGCCGAGCCCTGCCGCAGCTGCAGCCACCCCCTGGGTAAGACTTTGCCCTTCTCCTGCAGCCCACCTACCCGGGAGACCCCGCTCTGGCGAGGCGAAAGTCAAGGTGCCATGCCAGGACCTAGAACTGTGGGGTTACGATTGGACGTAAGTGTCCGTAACTTAGATTAAAATACAGGGCTTAAAATCGGACGTCAATAACATATACTAAAATATGCCGGAAATATCCTAAAATGAGTTTTGAAGAAATTGAACCAAGGTACGACTTCTAACAGCCCCGACATCTTAAGTTGTTAAAGTGCAAAAGCGCTTTTAAACTACCCATAACAATTTTAATACTTTGGGTAACATATGCGTTAACCTCACATCATTTTATATGTCAGCCGCCTTAGTTACAACGTGAATGACTCTCTCCTGTAGACTGTATTATATTTTCTTACTACAGAATAAACTATCAAGTATTTTTCAACATTGCTAAAGCAGGTGCTCTTATCTACAAAAAGAACTGTGCCTTTGCCATGTCACAGAAAACAATACTGGGCTTGTACAACTTAGCATTGTCTAAATTATTGTGCAGACAGCTTGCATATCTTGGAAGCAACTGCTCAAAATCCACTGTTAAATGCTGTTGTGGGGATTTGGTTTGTTGTTTTGTGGTTTTTTTTTTTTTTTCCCTCTTCAAACAAATAATAAATAATGATTTGTTACCCACATAGCCAGAAAGAGTGGTGAATCACTGGAATTTTTTTTTTTTTTTTTGAGAATTTGTGCTTATCCAAAATAAAAGCTGATAACTTTCTCTGCATACATTAGCAAATATTGATTAAAAATTGAGCTAAAATAAAATTCATAATTAATTGAAGAGAAGCAGTTGCTGTTTAATTTTTGTTGATATCCAAAACTTAGGACAGTGAAATAAGAAAAAGGAAATCTAAAGCCTTCACAATGGAACATTTTTTTTTTTTACTTTTGAAAATAATATTATACTTTATGTGGAATACTTTTTTTCCTTTTTAAATTGGGATTTATTTCTGTTTCTGCTCTCTTTTCTTCTTATACTCTCATTACTTTTGATCTATTTCTGGGGTTTTCAGCAGATTCCTTTCCTTTTCTGATGTCCCAAATCTCTGGGTTTGCTTGCAGGAGAAGATTAACAAATGCATAGTATCACAGAAAGTTCGGTGGCTTTAGCCAAGTTAGTTTCAACCTTTCATCACGCAGCTTCTCTGTGCTGCTTCTGGTTTTGCAGTTGGGGTACCTTGTGTTACCTGTCCCTTTCATTCATGGCCTTTTTTTCTTTTTTTTTTTCTTTTTTTCCTTGTTTTCTCTGTCAGTTCCCTATTCTTCAGCAGAATTTGGCTCTGTATTTTGTAGAAAAACTCAGCTTTTAAGGCTGAGACTGTTTTTGGTCTGTTAAAAAGCCTTATGTTGCTCACTAGCTAGGGAACCAGGGAAAACCAATACTGTAAAAGCAGTACCAGTGAAATGCACCTTATGGAACAAACTGTATTTTTATTCATTGCTGGTTTTGGAAAAGGTAAAGTTTCTTGTTCTGCTGGCTGCAGCTAATGAGGATGATGTGTCATTTGAAATAACTGAAATGAGTTGCTCTCTGCTTCTCCATACTACTGGCAAAAATATGTCTTTCAGTGGTGTTTTCCAAGATAATTTTCCTATTCATCTCCTATAAATTAGTGTGCTCCTCCTGAATGCCTTTAAAACCAGACTGACCACAAGGTGTGCAGGCTTCAGATCATCATCTGCACTGCATTTTCTGTTCCTCAGAGAGCCATTTAAATAGCGATGTAGAAGTTCTTGTACTGGTTAAAGCCATACCTGGTATAAAATGTAGGATGTTTGGGGTTTTTGCCTTTTAAAAATTCATTATTTTCTTCCAAAGGTAATTCTAGACATTAGTCTTTCTTGAGACATCTCTTCTTGGGGGTATGGTTCGATCTTCAAGCCAGTGTGGTTTTCGGTGCATAAATTTGTTTGGCAGTGCGTATCGGCTTATTGAGCTTATTTCTGTCTACTTACCTACAACTTACAATTCTTTTCTTGTATTCTTTTTTGTATTCTTTTCTTGCATTCTGTCTACTTACCTATAACTTGTATCCTTCTATTTGTGGCTCAGCCCCACAGCTTGTCTCTGTACCGGGCTTTTAAATATTTGTTTTATTTGGGTGATATATTGGGTCACTGCCATAACACTGGGAAGTGGAGACTGAATTGTGAGCTGGGAGAATTCCCTCTCCACCAGCCACAAGACCAGGTGTTAGTCAGAGGCTCTTTTCTCCTTGATATTTAATTGGTTTCTCCTGTGTTACAGGGTGCATTTTCCTGTTGGTAAACATTTTTGGTCTTGAGTCTAGTGCACTTTTAAAACTTGTTAATTAGTGTGCTAGTACATTAAGTACACACTCAGGCTCTTTTTATCCCACCCCCAGCACTCTCTTCAGTTCCTGCTATGCACTTTCACGTAGCGTATCTGAGTATTTCTTGATTTGCCTGTCCCGTATACATTACTAGCGTTTTTACGTTCACACTGATTTTGACATAGACCGTGGCCACATTCCTTATGAATCTGTTTTCTAACCGCTCCTAATTCATACACTCAACTACTTGCTCATTGAAGTTGCACAACTGAAATAATTAACTTGCTCTTTTTCAGGTCTTCATATCATTGCCTTGGCCTTGCTCTTTCTGCTTGCTTGCTTCTCCTGGATGCTGTAGTGGCCTATACTTGTGATTCATTTTTTTTTTAAATTTACTATTTTGCGAACGCAACAGCAGCTGAGGAAGGATGCCCCACTTGGGCAATGCAGTTGCGTGGGGCTGTGTAACTCTAGTCAGGAGTAACTCAGTATTTGATGCCAGGGTACTAAAGCTTTGATTTTAATAGAACATTTACTAATGGCCACAGGAATCTGGGAATGGGCTGTGAACATCTGAAAAAATTGTTAGGCTGATGTACAAACATTGGTGACTCTATAGTAAATGGTAACCAGTAGTAAATACATGGCGGTAGTACATTTACGTTACTTTTAGATTCACCTTATGTGTAATAATTCTCTAGTTTAATAAAACATCTAAATACAGCCACTAAGTAGTCAAGGTAACTTCAGCATTGTTATGGAAACTGTGTGGAAATGGCTTCTTATGCTGATGTTTTATTCATTTGTTAGTTGAGTGCAAGGTTTCTTTAGTATATTATCAATTTCTCATGCAATGCTCATCTAGGATGGAATTTATTGCTTTTACAAGATCAGAACAGACAGCTGGGAATATTAAACCTTCATATCTGGCTCAAGGACGAAAATGAAGTTGTTTTATTCTGCCCTGAATGCTGAATATTTGTATTTAAAGAAAGCCGATGGTGACCATCCCTCTTTCAGTTCTCAGCGTGTGCTCAGAACTTAAGACACCATATTATAAGTGTTCATTTAGATGGAAATGATTGCTGACACTTTCTAACGTTCTGAGCCACGGTGTCCTTTTTTCTTGAAGCTGCACAAATTTATTGAATTTAAATGGCAGGTGTCAGACCAAACTTTCTGAAACAAAACGTCTTTGCTGAATGGACAGTAAATACGATTGTTTTTAAGTCGAGTTTTATTTCTCCCCGGTTCCTCTCTCCTTAAGGAATCAGATTTATGCTGAAAATTTCTTACCAGTCCCAATCACATTAGGATATCTAAGATAATATAATAATTATCGAAGAAGTAAATATTAATACAAGTTATTAAAAGATATAAAAACTAATATGCCCAACCTTTTAAATAATTTTCCTTTTCTTGTAGAGGGTATTTTCTTGTCCTTTCAGAGGAAAGGGTATGCATTCCATGTACATTGACCCGGAGTCAGTGAAGATCGTTGCTTTTTGTAATGCAAATATCTTCTTTCTGGGAATTGACTTTTCGTTTTAAATTGCCTCCTCTCTTCCTGGGGCCAGTTACTCAAACCAGCTTGAAGTGAATGTCCTGCTTCATCTGTGCAAACCTCAAGCTTTTGAAAATTACAAATGTGGAACTGTATTTACCTTTGAAGATCATAAAAGGACGTTTGCCACTTGGAAATTATGATACGTTGGAAGATGCTTTTTTGTAAACTTCTGAACTAATGAGCATGTACAATCTTCATAAGCTTTGTTAATACAGTGTGCACAAAGCTTTGTTTGACTTTACATGATATGAAATTATGAGACTTAGCCAGTAATGTCCAGTTTAAAACAAAAAGCCTATTTACGAAGCTTTTTAGTTTTTTTTTTTAATCTTCACAGAATAAGACACTACCTGTATCAGCAACTGGATTACCTAATTTATGGGAATTCGGGATTTATTTTCTTTAGTTGAGAAACCTTATCTCAAAAGCATAGCTCTTGGACAAAAATACATGTAGTTTTTTATATATTGCCACATATTAGTACAGACAGGACTTGTGTGGTCTCATTTAAGTGTTAACAGATAGTGTGATTCAACCAGCCATCGTCCTCTCCTGTGGGAATTAACACCCCTGGACTACCTTTACAAATCGCTCCAATGTGACACATATTTCAGTTACCTCTGATAAGATATTCTGATTAAGTAGGTTATTACAGGATCAGTGCCTTTACCGTTAGGGCTTAGTTGAAGATATCCTGGGGAATATCTGTGCTGTCAGTTCTCTCAGAAGGTTTTTTTACAGGTTTGGATTTTTATTTCGTTTAGCGGCTCATGTTTCTCACCTGGAGAACGTATCCGAAGAAGAAATGAATAGGCTCCTGGGGATTGTGTTGGATGTGGAGTATCTGTTCACCTGTGTCCACAAAGAAGAAGATGCAGACACCAAGCAAGTTTATTTCTACCTGTTCAAAGTAAGCTGAACTTGTGGAGTGAGGTTTTTCACTCTCCCACACATAAGCCGATTTCACTGCCCCTCCTCATGCATGTATTGACTTCACGTGGTGAGAGGTTTTCTTTTCTCTAGTGTCACGCTCTAGCGTGGGCGAGACGTTGTGGTATTTGCAGTGTACCGTACCGTATTCCAGAAGACATCCAGATGGTTCAGGAGCTGACCCTGAGTCCCGTCCGTAACCACGACATGCAGCCACCTGCAAGCCTTACCCTCTTCCCTTACACATGGGGAAAAGTCAGTTGACAGAGATGCTGCCTACACGTTCTCAGAGAAGCCTCTTGTACACATTTTAAAGAAGATATAAAGAAATTCACAGTGAAGTAGTTACAAATTTAGACGACCAAGCAAAAGCAGATATCTAGCCATGAGTTTTTCAGCACTGCTTGCAGTGTTGTGCACCTGTGACTTCCATTGACCCTATGTATGCAACTGTGCCAATTTTTACAAATTTGTGTATTTTTTAACAGCTTTTGAGGAAGTGCATTTTACAGATGGGAAAACCTGTGGTAGAAGGATCTTTGGAAAGTCCCCCCTTTGAGAAACCTAGCATTGAACAGGTAAACAACCAACACGTGTGTTTGGCTGGTGTGGGGTTTGGTTGTTTTTTTTTTTTTTGATTTGGTGGGGATTTTGGGGGGTTTTGTTTGTTTTGGATTTTGTTTTTTTCTTTTTTTTTTTTTTTTAGGTAAATGTAGGCACTGGTTTTGAAAACATGGCATTATAGGCAGTTTGCAAATGTTTCTATATATTACTTAGGACGATGTAGGAGACTGTAGGATACTTCTGCTTCTCCTTTAGCGTTGGTAGAATGGCTACATTATTTGATTTCTCTCATCATTCATCTTACGCTTTAATGAAACAGACTTTTTTTTTTGTAGTTTTAGAAAACGAACTTAAAATGCTACTTGGTAGCATGGTAGTTCTAATCTTTCTTTGTTTCAGGTGATGAAGAACGCTGTTGAAGTTTTGAAATCCAATATTAAAATGACACTTGTCTTCTGTAAATCAGTGAAAATGTTACGGTCCAATTCAGTGAGATCATAGCCTTCTCTTTCAAAGGGTACACAACAGAAAACAAAGCTGAAACCAAAGAGTAACTAACTGAGGCTTTTGTGGCTCTCAATGGATAAAGAACATAGGACAGATGCAGATTTTGGTTAAGCAAGCTCCTGAGAACGCACTTCTGGCACACAAGTGGGCCCATTAGCTGCAGTGAGACTATGCAGAGGCTCACACACCTCGCGGAAGCAGGAGCTCGATGTTTTCCCATCAGTGTGTGAATGGATACTGTATTGTTAAGCTGGATATTTTAAATATGAAGACTGTTACGTGTAGTAATTGTTTCCTTACAACTCTGACTTCTTGTAATTTAGGAAAATCAAAACACTTTGTTGCTGAATTTCTGTGAAGTTTTCACCTCAAGTGCTCCTTTAGTTTGAGTCTGAACAAAGAATGAGCGTGTGTAATCCCCATACACTCCTAGTCCTTAAAATATACTGTTAAAAAGGTTTTGTACATTATGATTTTTTTTGTGACGTTCTTCATACAGTTTAATTTGCTTAGGAAAGTAAAATGTAGAGATGAAACAGTAGTTCTTCTTGCAGTTTATTTTGAAATAATTTTCCCTGAAAATAGACGTCTATTTTCAACTCTGTTTTTAGCACTTCAGCAACTCAATCACAGAAAATTATTTGCTAAGCAGCGTTATTAAAATTGACTTACAATATATATGTATTGCAGCACTTTTAGTCACACATTTTAACTATCTTCAGTAGTAGTTTTTTTTTAAAGGAGGCAGTATACAAAGCGCAATGAAGTGACATACTTGTGAAATACTGGCACTTCTTGAAGAAATAATATGATGTGTAGACACAAACTTAACTAGGAGTCCACAAGCTATAGTCTACTAGTGAAAAGCGGCTGAAGAGGATTTTTGGTGATACTTGATTACAGAGGAAATATGTCATGCAGCATGGTTATCAGCAAAATTGTGCATATTTGAGCATATAGAAGGAGTCCCCCTGGATCTTTCTCTCTTCTCTGACAAAGTTTTTTACTTTGAAAAGCAAGGAAAAATAGAGAATTTTCCTTCTCTCCCTTTAAGTCAGCTGCTGGAGGTGGATAGAATAAGAACATCTGGATGTACCTGCTGTTGTGTACGGGGGAACCAGCTTGTGGCAGCTACACGAGTAGCTGAGCAAGGAGTTCATGGTCTCCGGTATTTGTTTTCTTTCCCATGTAATGCAAGTTCAGGGTTAATAAACATTAAGGGAGGAATGTTTGAGGACACTCCTGCAAAAATGATGGCTAACTAATTGAACACCCTTCTTTTCTGTTTTAAGGGTGTGAATAATTTTGTGCAGTACAAATTCAGCCACTTGCCCTCAAAGGAAAGGCAAACGATAGTGGAACTGGCTAAAATGTTTCTGAACCGCATTAACTACTGGCACCTGGAGACGCCTTCTCAGCGAAGACTAAGATCACCCAATGACGATATTGCGGGGTATAAAGTCAATTACACCAGGTAGCGCTGCATTTTGCTTGTTACAAGTCTTGCTTAACAGATATGGTGTGTACACACTTCAGGAGTACACCAGCACCTGTGTGCCATAGGTGCACCTTGTGAATTTTTGTAGTCGTGGAGTTTATGTGAAAACCTGAGGATTTTCATGAGACTGTGTCAAGAGTTTCACAGGCGTCCTTGTGTCTTGAGATGTGTGCTTTATCAGCCATGAACAGGGAGTAGAGGTCGTGGACATGTGTATCTAACAACGCCTGTGTCGAACGCACATCCTGTGTTTGCAAAGTTGCTCTTAGTCTTCTTAAGATATAAGCCTCCTGTAAGATCCTTATTTCATGTACTAAAAATTCAGGCAATTTGTTATGCAATTTAGAAAAAAAATAAAAAGATAACATTAAGCATTGTAAAGCGTCACAGTTCGAAACCCAATCCTGAAAGATTTGAAAAACTAGAATAACTTCATAAGTGCTTGAATGCTAAAAGGTGAATAGATATTATTAGGTTCCTTAAAATGATAGTTCTTGTTACGACCTTTTAATACGTTGTCAGAATTCAAAGGAATAACTTAGTCACTGGGGGAAGAAGAGCTAGGAGGAAAAGCCGTGTCTCTCTTAATTCTGCTTTTCTCATAGCAGTAGTGCAGTGCCTGTTTCAGCTGGCACAGCGACAGCAGTTGAGGTTCCTGCCAGTGCAGGCAACAGTTAACGTGCCGCCTGTGAGCGCAGGCAGCAGTTAGCCACTGTCCCTGTCGGCACACCTGCTCCCAGGAACGGCCAGGGACACTTTTCCCGGCTGAGGATGAGCACCGCCTTCTGCCCACTTTCCTGGTGGCCTTTCCTCTGACAAACCTCAGCTCCACGAAGAAGAGCGAACCCTGGTGTGAGCTGAGACTGCGGCTGGTGACACAGCAGACTGCACTGTGTCTGCGTCCCGCCGGGATGCTCTCAGGTGACCTGTCCCCTCGAATAACAACCTGGCGTAAGGAACAGTTACTGATAATCCGTGGGGCTTCTAAGACCATGTTTGGTGGGTCTTTGACCTCCATTTATTTGTGATACAGATGTCAGATACCCTGGGCTGGTTGGAGTCAACTTCTAATAGGAATCAATATTTAGCATTGGCTCTGCTTGGTGACTTTTGTTGCTAATCATTTTATTGCTTGTGGTTTCTCAAACCTTCCTGCCCGCAGTCCCTGAGGTTCCCTCTGATCCTTTCCATCTGATCTAACCTGTCATTGCGAGCTTCTCCCCTCGGCGGTGCCCGAGGCACTGCTCGGGATGCGGAGGAAGCCTCTGCGTGCCACGGGTGCGCCTCGTGAATTCTTGCAGTCACCAAATTCGTTTGAAAGCCTGATGATTTGGGTGAAACTATATCAGGGTTTCACACGCATCCTCGTGTTTTGAGAGGTGTGCTTTATCAGCCAAGAACAGGGAGTAGAGGGCTATGAACAACTGTATCTCACAACTCTTTTGAAATTCTTGTGTTTGCAAAGATTAAGAAACGAGTTTGGGAGAGCGTTTTGAGAAACAGGCTGTACTTCGGTCTGGATGAGAAAACCCATGCAGGATCCAGCACAGGCTGTTTGCATCCAATTCTTAACATTTTCTTTTCGCTGTTGGAGCTTTCGTAATGGTTGTAGCCTGATTCTGCTAAAGCTACAGATATCATCGTGACCTACATAGTCAGTGTACTCCTAATTTACCTCTTCAGTACCGTGATCCCCTTTTCAAGAGGAGTAACACCACGTGCTATGTTTTAATTTCTTAATGCAAAACTCATTACAGAGGGAGCTACTGGTGAATGAGAGTGTATCGAGTCAGGGTGTGATGGGACAAAGCCAGCTGATGGGAGAGCAGGGTGAGGAGTCCAGTTCGATCGGGGTGGAGATAGTTAAGACGTGTCGCCCCTTTTGCATCTATGTGGGGAAATGCAGAAGTTGGAAGAGGGGGAAATGTGCCAGGCGAAGGGTCTGGGGACTCGGAGGCAGGAGATGTGGGCGGCTGAATGAATGAGGTGTGGAGAGAATCCCTGACATCGACACGAATTCTATGTGATCTATGATTACTGTCTGGAACCAAGAGCACTTTGTGGAAACTACACTGCAGAGAGAAAGAATATATGGAGACTTAAAGGTACTTGGCTGTCATTTCTTTAAAAAACTGGGCAATATAAACGCTGCTTGACTCTGTCCAGACTTGATATGGAACTGATTTATATGGTCATATAGCTCTCAGCTGCGTTATAAATGACGTAGGTAGTGGTTTTATTGCATTAATTCAGGTATTAGATGGTGATAATTATCTGGCTTTTTTCCCCTTTACAGGTGGCTTTGTTATTGCAATGTCCCTCAGTTCTGCGACAGTCTACCTCGCTATGAAACCACCCAGGTTTTCGGTAGGACATTGCTTCGCTCCGTTTTTACTGTGATGAGACGGCAGCTGCTGGAGCAGGCCAGGCAAGAAAAAGACAAGCTTCCTCAAGAGAAACGAACACTAATCCTCACCCATTTTCCAAAGTAAGGAGTTGCAATGTGCCTGCATTCAAGGTTAACCAGTAGTATGCAAATTTGACGTGGAAATGGAAAAATTACCTGCAGCTGAAAATCATTCCTCCTTTTATTCAGTAGCAAGTAGATACTGCAGGTTTCTTTTCTGCCACAGTTTGAACGAGTGTATTTTACGTACACAGCCACTTGTTATGCTTTGTCCTAGGACTTGGCTTTACAAAAAGGATTATTCGTCTTGCTGAAGGATTGTGCTTACTGCCTATTAGCATGTATTGTTGGCCACTTACTTTCTTTTCTGTAGTCCTTGGAAGCAACATAGGTCCAGATCTCCAAAAACATGCTCGCTTTTGCTTTTGTGATGGAGCAGTAAAAAGGGAGCGTTGTACTGCAGTTTATATACACCTAAGAATTTCAGTTTAATTCAACATTGTAATGGGGAACAAAGTAGTCACCCACCCCCAGAAGAAATGCGTTCATTTGACAAAGAAGAGAGTAGTTAGAATAAAGCTGCATCAGTGAGTCCTAAACTCATGAATTTCATATCGACTGCCTGTTCCAGTACCGGAGTATTGATGATGATCTCTCACAATTAAACAACAATAATTACATCTTGGGGTATGTGGGAGAATGACTTGTCTCGAAACATGCTCATCTTTGACAGTCCTTAATTTCAAACATTTTACTGGTGGTTACGGGTGGTGGTGGTGACAGGATCATTCATCGTATGTTTCCTGGTAAGATAGTGTCTCACTTCAAAAATATCCCTATTTTGTGAGTGCAGCTTGGCTCTCTATCCCATGTTTTAAAAGTTGGTCCCTCCTAACAGCAAAGGAACTGAACCTACAGGAGAGCTGGTGTCACTGATGCTACACGAGCTACTGTCTGGGGCGAGAGTTGGGTTTAGTGCTCAGGGGAATGAAAACCAACATGAACTTTCCAGAGCTGGGTAGGGCCAGGAATTGTTGCTCCTACTAATATTAATAGTGCCTTTTACCACTTTGAAGAATGTAAACTGTCTCTAGGGTAGACTGTTACGGATACAGAAATGTTTGTGTATATCTGGGAATAAGATCATGATCTGGCCCCGAAATAGGTATAAAAAAGGATTTAACACTGCATTGATACAAGGAGCAGATTTGCGGAGGAAGGAGGTGTGCATGTGCCCCTACGTTTCCACTGCATTTTACAGCCTAGATAAGTAATTTGAAAAGCATTATTATTCACTGCAGTTCCTTTTAATATTCTGCTGGGGAAAAAAAAAAAAGACAGACAAGCACTGTTTGCTGGTGATCGGTGGGGGAATACGAATAGCGTTTTAAATCTTTTGCGGGCTGTGCTTGTCCGAAGCATCGGTCGCTCTGCTGGCGCTGGGCAGAGGGAACCCTGCGGAGGAGCCGAGGCTCGGAGCACGGAGCCGGTGCCTGGCTTCAAGCAGGGCTCCCGGCTGCCCCGGCCGCCCCTTCCTGGGCACAGGGAGCACCCACAGGTTGTGTCTGTGTCTGCCTAGGAAATAGTCACCGAGGGGTCTGAACGCAGAGTCGCTGTGCTGCCTGTAAAGATGGTCTTGGATAAAGTGTCATTTGTGCTTCTGCTCCGTCACACACGGTCAAGTAGCTGTTACAAACATTTTTGGCCGTTGTCATAGATGGCAGGAAGCACCGTGCATTGCTGCGCTTAGGTATAAATGTCCTATGTATAAAATGCAGGATCCTGAAAAACCTTACCCTGTTCAAGAAAGGCTTACTCAGCGGTCCCGTTGGTTTCAGCTAGACAGTTTCTATACATATCAATGACTCTGGACAGCAAAAATGTGCTGCGTCAACATCTGGTCTGAAAACCCCTTTTGTGCAGCATAGGATACGCAGCTATCTTGCTCCGGAAAGGGAATTGATGTATTAGCCCCATGAAGGGAAGCCTGCTGGATAGTCTGATCTGTGGAATTTCTCTCACGTATAATAATACCAAGAGAGGTTTAAAATCACGCTGTTTCTCTGAATGTACCAAAGTAAGGTTAAAAATACTGTTATGCAAGCACAAACATGCAATTAAATGTTACAGTAGCACACTTAAAGGAATGAAAATACCTTCCTAAGAGCATTGTTAATAACAAACAGTGGGATTTTATAAATCTGTAAGAGGCAAAAAGCAAGTGCATCTGCAAAACACCGGTTTATCAAAATAGACATTTTTTTGTCATCATTGTATGACATGAGTACCTTGGCATCTGTCAGTTCAGAGCTTTGTTATTACTGCAGTTTTGTTCTGTAAAAGTAGTTTGTAACTGTTTCTGCGTTTTCAAATGAGATAAATGTTGCTTATAACCAGAAATATATTTTCATAGGTGAAAGCACTCTACTGAATTACGATACTTAATGCCTACTCTAACTTGTGTTTGTGCGTGTGTTTGGTTTTTTTTTAAAAAAGGAATTGGCCAACAGCATTTTCTTACCAAATCATTAAATATTTTTAAATTAATAAAAGTTGCAAATACTTATTCTGAAAAAGAAGCTGGTTTGAATGATCCTATTAAGTTAATATTTCACCTGTTTTTGTGCCTAGGTTTCTGTCGATGCTGGAAGAAGAAGTGTACAGCCAGAATTCTCCCATCTGGGATCAAGATTTCATGGTGTCTAGTTCCCGAACTGGCCAGCTGGGAATCCAGACGGGTAATTTGCATTTAGTTACGGGTAAGGGAGCACCTGAATATAAAGATAAACCTGTACAAGTGATGAATTCTAAGGAACGAGACTTAGATATGCAGCTTTATAAATAGCAGGCTATACCAGAATCGGTCTACCTCGAGTAAGCACAGCTGTCCGACACTCTGGTGCCTCCTTATATAAAGATCCCGTTTTGATGATGAAATCCAGCTAATGGAAGGTGCCAGTGGAGCAGGCTGGGTGCTGAGGCAAATCGCCTGAGTATTCAAGCAGCAGAAGTGCGCTCAGTGTGGGCAAGTGAGGATGGCCAGTGGGTAAATGGCCGCGGTGGGTCACCTACGGGATAGTGGTCCCCTCGCATGAGGAGCCACGCTAGTCCTCCGACTCCCTAGCAGTAGGGATGTAGGGACCTTCCACATCACATGTCGCATTGCCTTTGCACACATGCCTTTTTCTTGGTTATGTACGGCTTTTCCTTGCTTTGTTTCTTATTCATGTGCCTCATTGGCTATGCTGCAGCTTTATTCACTTTTCCTCAGTCAGGGCACTGAATTTTAGTCATCCCTAAAAGTGAATTTTAGTCATCCCTAAAATTGTAGGGAGACACTGATGATGTTTTTCTTTCACTTACCCCTTCTCCTCTTCCTTTCTGCTCAGAAGTATTTAAAATCCATTTATGCAGCTCAGGGCTTGACTTAAATTTTCACTATTTTAGGAAGTGAAGACTGGAGGTATTTAGTTCAATATTTTGTAACAATACAGTATTTTGAAACAATTGTTGATTGACAGTTGAGAAAACCATCATGTCAACACTTTATCTTATAGTGAATTTCCTAGAGTAGTAGGGAAATTCTACTGTTTCAGGCTTTTTTTTTTTCCTTTTGTGAGAAATTTCTGGTCTGCACCATGAACTAGTGAATTACGCCTTAGGCACAAGTTCATTGTGACTCTAAAATCATGTTGCTCTCAGAGTCCCCTCTATCATGTACATTTTCTGCAGCACTTCATTTTAATGTGTGCCTCTTAAGCAGTGTGTTCTTGGCATGAATATGGCACAAAAGAGCTGTTGCTGGCGATGACACCAGGATAAAGGCACACAAGGAGAAAGGCTGCAGGTGTCCAGACTACGAGCTGTCGCCTCAGGCCCCTACCTGCCTGCCAAAAGTCCTGACGCAAACGGAAAGTGGATGATTTGGGATGAGTGTTTTGGTTTTTTTAAAATATTAGAGAGGGAGATGTTAGCCTGTGGCTTTTTAAAATAATAATTTCATCCTCTTAACTGGTGCAGCAGCTTCTCCCTTTATTGAGTTTGATTTGTCCAGCCAGTCTTTGAACACTGTTGAAGTGGACAGCTGAAGCTGAATGATGAGATTTTGCTTTTCAATAGAACCCTACAAAAAGCCTTTTCATGAGGCTGAACACCAGCAGGCTTGGCAGGTATGTGAAGGAAGTTTGTTTTCTTAGCTTGTGCTCAGCACTGCAGAATAATAAAGCCTGATATTTGCAATGAAATACAGCTAACTCTGTGGCCCAGCAGTAATACAGTCCCTCGTTAGGTAGAAATTTAGAAAAATATGTTGAGATAAGGCTCTAATGTCTGCTTGTGAACTGGTGGCATTGCTCACTTGCACAACGTTAGCTCTTTCTTCTCAGGTGGTGGGTCTGAAGTTGGGTCCCTCGTTGTGACAATCCTTCAGTCAGCACCATTCCATGTCCTTCAGTGACGGGTTCCATGTCCTGATTTTTGTGCGTTTGTCTTTTATGTCATTGCAGTTATCAGTCCTCCTCCTGTTGCAAGATCTGTTTCGTACAGCGCAAGTCCTTCGTCTCTGGAGCAACCCAACAGTGGGAATATGAGTCCTGCTTGCAAAGTTTCTTCTGCCCTTGACCCAAACTTAGGTAACGAAGAGGGAGACTTGCTTTTGGTCCTCTGTCGATGTTATCAGTAGTTGCAGTATATGGTGACCATTGCCTTCCTTCTGCAATAGCGACCTTGAGGTGTTTTTGCTAAAAGAACCTGCACGCACACGTGTTTCTTCTCCACAATGGTAATGTTTAACTAGCTGAAATGGCAACTGTATTTGAAGAAAAAATATTGGTTTGTTTAAATTCAATTAAAATAGGGAAAGGTCTGCTGGTGTTAGAGGTTGTTGAAAACCACTTTACTTGGAGTACATGTATTATGAGCCATGAAAAAAGGTTTCGTTTAAATAAAGACCAAGTAGAAGGGGCCATTGCATTTTCTTTTTTTAATCTTTCAGGGTACTGAAAAGCACAAACACACCGACCAGGTTAAATTTAAAACCTGAATGAGGTCAGGTTAAAAAAAAAAAAAAAAAAGTTTTTTGGGGAAAAAAAAGTTTTTGAATGCATAAGTTATCCTAATAAATCCTTTTCCAAGCACTTCAGGATTAATGAGCCTGTCAAGAGAGTTTGTAGGTCAGAGAGATGATCACGAGCTCATGTAAAGTAAATCCTCCAGGAAGCAGAAAAAGCTAAATGAATTCTTACCTTCATGTTCGCTACAGATGAACTTGAAGTGGCTCCGATAAACTGTAGTTTTCTTGGAGGGACAAGTTGCGAAATGGTCTTAAAAATGGGAATGAGTAGAAGATTCTTTTTTTTTTTTTTTTAATACAGATCAGCAAAATGAGTAGTGAGTAGTCATTAGATGAATTGTATTTTTTTGAGAGTGTGAAAAGAAATATGGAATTGACGAACTAATTATTTAGTTGTGCAGCTGAGCTGTCATTGGAATTGCTCTCAGGGCTACGGAATTGAAATACACAGATGCAAAACTAGTTTTTAAAGGGGTTTTAAGAGAATTCAGGAAACTGTCAATTATAAGTATTTCAGACAATTAGAAGAAACAGTAATAAACTGATTCAGAATGGAATGAATAAATGTGTGACTAATGTGATGTGTGGAAATTCAGTGTGCCTTTTCTAGAACTCTCAAATCGTATGCATCTGTGAAAGAAGCGGTGAGCATTTGGAAAGGGTTTTTAGTGTACCTCGATTTCCAGAAAGGTTTTGACAAATTGCTTCAAAAAAAAATCTGTTTTAAACCAGGAAGTTAATCCCTTGGGAAACATGAAGGAATGTCTGTTCATGTATGAGTAACTGTTTAAAACATAAGAAATAAAGAATAGGAATAAACTGTTTCCACAATGAAGGGAGGTATACAATAAAATTCTGTTGTTAAAAAAACAACTGTACTGCTTGAAAGTCTGACAAGGGGAATGAACAGTTTGATCCTCATATATTTAGAGCGTGATAGCTGTGGAAAAACAATCTGTACAATATGTGTAAAACAGTGGGCATAGTGGACCCTAAACTACCTGTTTGTTTCAAAAAGATGATCTTAAAGCTATTGTGGATTTTCCTTGGGGGGGGGAACCCAAGCAAAACCAAACCAACTTATCTCGCTGCTAAGTGCTGATCACAAAGGCAAAATTCTGCATCCTGCCTCTGACAATGACCCAATAGCAGATCTTTAGGGAAAGAATACAGGAACATGGTAACCAAGGAGTGATATTCTTGTTTGTATGCCTTCCGAGTGTTTGGCACTTTGCTGCTTGGATAAATCCTGAGCTAGCAGCTGGCTCTATCGGTGTTATTGTACCCACTAGTCCTTGGTGGACTTTTCTTTCATGAATTTGTTTAACTAGTTGCTTTTGCTGTATTACATGTCGGTCTGCAGTTAGTAGGGCAGTTAATAATTAACATGGTATATTTTGATTTGGAAACTTCATATGGATTTTCTAAGTCAAATGCACATGACGTGTCAGACTGTACATACTGCTTCATTTACAAAAAAGGGTGAAGGAAGTCTATAATGGATACTTAATTCTAGTGAATCCCCAAATGGGATTTCATGCTATCCAAAAGCATGCATGATAATTTGTGTATTGAGCACTGACCTTCCAAGACAGCAGCCCAGAGGTTCACTGCAGAGGATGCTGAAGCAGAAAGAAAAGCAAATAGTTTCACTGTGAATTTACAGAGGTATAGGAGAAGGAGAGGTATATTTGTCCTGCTTCATGTTAGTATTCCAGCACAAAGACAAAATTGCAGCAATGATAAGTATTGTTCAGATTGCATTCCTTTCCCTCTTTCTCTAGGGATTAAAAAAAATAAATCCCCAAACTTGGCATACAAATTAAAGAATGTAGCAGCAGTGCTAGACTTCACAGTGCTGGTCTGTGACAGTTTGGTTGTTCTAATTTGTCCTGGTTTTGTTTTATAGGGGAAAAGAGAAAAAATAATGAACCCTATTCTCTGGAGGATTCAAAAAGACCACGGGTTGTAGGAGATATTCCTATTGAGTTAATCAATGAAGTAATGTCAACAATTACAGATCCTGCAGCAATGCTTGGGCCAGAGGTGAGAAATATATGGGCCTGGTCCGTTTTTGATAAATGTTCCACATGGATAGAGTAGGATAAGCTGAGTCCACAAAACTTACCATGCTGTCAGTAAGAAAGGTAGAGACTTTCAAAGAGTATGATTAGGTAAGTAAAAAACACAGATGAGATGCATTGTTAACACGAAGAATAGTTCTGCAGTTATTTAATGTGTTTTGTACTGTTTGCAAAGAGACTTGGAAACTACTGGTAATAAAAAAGTAGATCCCAGGTTATTTTGCAAGGTACTTTTGTTACAGAACAGTGCCAGAGTACGCTTTTTATTGTTAATTATAGATGTAGCTCATAAGACAAGGTAAATGGGGTTCGAGTATTGCAGCAGAATGAACAGAATGAAAGATCCAAAGTTAAAACCTCTGTCTAGTGCAGAAGGGCTGATCTAAACAGTTATTTGCTCTGTTTTCCACAGTTGCTCTTTTTTCCTGCTGGAAGAGGAAAACAAACAGAATTGCAGAATGGTGCCATGTACAGAATTGCACCTTTTTTTTTTTTTTTTTTTTTTTTTTTGGCTGGCTTTTCCTCCTTCTGTTCCCTTTGCCAGGCTATGTTTTGCCAGCAGCTCTTGTTTGCCAAGGTTTAGCTAGAGACTGCTGAAGAATTGGAACCACGTACATTTCTTACTCAAACTATATACTGTGACTGATGGCTCTGCATATTGCAAATGCTGTGCCAGTCTGGCTGTTGGGGCTGGCAGCGACTAGACACCCAGCAGCCAAACTTTGCTCTAAAAAGTAAACAGTATGTGCATGCAGAGATGTTTTGGCATTGTAAAATCATCTTGAAAAAAAAAAAAAGTTAAATAAATTGTCTGTATTAATTTCATCTCCATTCAAATATATGGATGCAATTGCTAGATATGTAACAGCAAAATCAGCAGGAATTAAAACGCTCTTTTTAGGCTCTTACAGTGGTGGCATAGATAGTGGAAAGCAATATTAAAATGAAAAAAATATGACTTTGCCTGCACTGCCATTAAAATACATGATTTGTAGTACACGTAGTACTACTAGTGTATGTAGTAGGCTACTTTTGTCCAAGCTGGATCGACTAAAGAAAATACGAAGACTTAGTGGCATAGGCTTCAACTGGATGAGTGCTGTCCCTTGAGAGATTTTGGAACTTGTTGAGTCATAACCATTGCTGTTGTTACCTAATCTTTACCAAAAGAAGTTTGAATAAGCCTTTGTACGCTGTAGTGTAGAGTTATATCCAGCTTATTTCACAGCGTCACTTCTGCTAAAAAAAGATAAACGTTGTCAGCTCTCTTTTTGTAAAAAGATGGCTTGGAAAAAAGAGGGTGTTTCGTTTGTTTGTTCCTTAAGGCTGTTATGTCTGAGGATGTGCAATCTCCAAAATGTGATTTTGTTCCTCTTTTGTGCGGTACAGACCAACTTCCTCTCAGCGCACTCGGCCCGGGACGAGGCGGCGAGGCTGGAGGAGCGCAGGGGGGTGATCGAATTCCATGTGGTCGGCAACTCCCTGAACCAGAAGCCCAACAAGAAGATCATGATGTGGCTGGTTGGTTTGCAGAACGTGTTCTCCCATCAGCTGCCTCGGATGCCGAAGGAGTACATCACACGCTTGGTCTTTGATCCGTGAGTGCCGCTGGAGAGGGGTTTGGTGGGTGAGACCGAGAGACCCTGGTGCTGGCTGCAGGCAGTGGTGTAGGACGGGGCCAGCTGTGGTGGCATGGAGGGCAGCTCTGCCCGTGCTACCCTTTTCCCATCTTTTAAAGCCCCCATAACTTCTGGCCAGTCTAATTGGATTGTACCCAAATTCCGTCTTGGTGGTGGTATTAATGACAAGTGGCTTCAGTTGTGGGAAGTGGGCCTGCAGGGAAGGCACCAAACTGTCCTGCACTTTCGGGTGTTAGAACTGAAAGTTGAAAGTTATTGTGGTGCTTATTAGTGGTTTCCAGGCCCACACTAACTTGCAGGCTGCTCCATCTGTGGAGACTGTGAACAAAATAGTAGCAGAGGCTGAAGTTTTTCAATCAGAAGAACTTGTGGGATTTATGAAGAGCAGCAGCATTTGAGTCAGCATGAAACAAATCACTCCTCACCCAAACACGTTGTTTTTCTGTTTATCAGTGCGAGTTTCCTGTCTTGCTTTGGGTGCAACTCTACACCGCAGGCACTTGAAAAGAGACACATTGGCTATAGCAGCATCCACAGGTTGCATGTGGTCCTCCACTACCCTAGCGTCCTGACTGAATTGTGCCTTAGCTGCTCGAGCACGAAGGGAGGTTCTCCTCAGAAGTGTCCGCTTTTCTACCATTATGTTTTGCTGCAGAGCCTGCTTCCTCTTGACCAAGATGTCCCTCCCAAATTTCTGCCTCTGAATGATCCATGCCCAAGGATAGCCTAGGGGCCCACCATATCGACTGCAACGCATCACAGTGGAACACGCCTGTGGGCTTATTGCATGTCAGTGGAGACCTTGAGGAGCTCTGACTGAGCTGACTGCAGCCAACTGCCCAGCTTTGTTTGTGGAAGAACCTTCCTCCAGCACCAGTGGTAGAATAGTTTGGGTTGGAAGGGACCTTTAAAGGTCATCTAGTCCAGTCCCCCTGCATTGAGCAGGGACACCTTCAACTAGATCAAGTTGCTCAGAGCCCCGTCCAACCTGACCTTGAATGTTTCCGGGGATGGGGCATCTACCACCTCTCTGGGCAACCTGTTCCAGTGTCTCACCACCCTCATTGTAAAAAATTTCTTCCTTACATCTAGTCTAAATCTACCCTCTTTTAGTTTAAAACCATTACCCCTTGTCCTATCACAACAGACCCTGCTAAAAGGTTTGTCCCCATCTTTCTTAGAAGCTGCCTTTAAGTTCTGAAAGGCTGAAAGGTCTCCCTGGAGCCTTCTCTTCTCCAGGCTGAACAATCCCAATTCTCTCAGCCTTTCCTCATAGGAGAGGGGCTCCATCCCTCTGATTGTTTCTGTGGCTCTCTCCTGGACTCGGATACCAGCCTCTGTCTTTGTGCTCGGTATTGCAGCTGCAGCCGTTGTGAAAACATTTCTGGAAACGTTTTCTCTGCTTCTAGGCTCACTAACATTCCCTCGGCAATACTCTCTTGGTGCCAGGGAACACCGCTGCTGCTGGGTCTGTGTGGTCCCTGAAGCACAAAGAGCCCAGTGCTGGGAACTGTTGGACAGGACTTTGGTCTCCTGCACAGAAGTCTGATCTTGGGGCCTTCTCCTGTGTTCTTCAGAGGGGAAACAGCACTGTTGTCATGAGGGCCAGCACCAGTCTTCTACGTCTCTACGTGGTGCAAAAACCGCTTCATTGGGAGAGAGAGGCAGCACCAGGATTCTGTCTCTGAGTTTAGGAGCCTTAATAGCGCTGTGATTGCAAGCAGAGGCCACTGGTTGAAGAATACAGGTTCCCTCATAACCAAACATCAAAGCAAGATTGTGAAGTAGTGGTGTTGAGTCATGGCCTTCTCCCATGTTTCTTTAGGTCCTCCCTTATTGGGAAAGACTTCTAGTAGGCTGAGAGGAACTGCTGGTGATCTAAGTGCCTTTCAGTATAGACATCCATCTAGAGAGCAGGCTGTGCTTGAGAAAGAAGTATGGGTATTGCTACAGGAGGAAAGTGCCCTCCTTTATGTGCCTGTGGCAAACAGTTTACCCAAAGGAAGGTGAAGAGTGTTGCCTGGACAGGTCAGAGAACCTCAGCATCTGCTGTGAATCACTGGGGACCTCTGCTTAGTGTCTACACTCAAACTTACATCAAGTAGAAGATACGTGTCCAACAGTTCTCTTTCAAAATTTCTTTCAGCTGTTATCTTACTATTGCCTTTAATGTTCTTATTTCTGAAATGGCCATCCTTACCGAATATTGTTGCTTAAACAACTCAAACACGAGTAAACAAAATTAAAAGCTCAAGCTCCTACATTGTGGTTGTCATTCTGCAAATAAAAGCACCAAAATAAGTACAAGAAAAATAAGACTATATAAAATGTATAAAATCTCCTTCCATGATGGCACATAAAATGTAACTACTCTTCAGACTACCCTTTTTTGGAAGGAGCTCACTTTTGGCACCAACCTCCCCCTCCCCCAAGATATGTTCTGTAAATTTGAGGTATTGTTTATACAATTTATATGATACCATGTATTGAGTAATCTAGGGAACAGGTGCAGTGCGAATCTTTGCAGACCTTGGGGATTACACTAAAATTCTTAATCCTTGACACAAGAGTTCAGATTGCTTCTCATTATATCTTTCCTGGCAGTCAATGCAAGTGCAAAAGAAATGGATATTTATTCTGGTCTTGATTCCATTAGGAGTGAATAATTAGAAATACAGAATATCATTTCTTGCTTCTTCAGCTGCATTTGAAACTGATAGCTCAGCTATAGAGGGTGCATGCAGGGAAACAGGAATCCCTTAGAAAGGACTTGCTGTCCTGTAACTCCATTAATTTCTAATTTAGTCAGGGTAAAATCATCCTGAGAACTGTGCAATGGCATAACTGTCAGCAATAGAGTCAATGAAAGCAATACGACTCTTATTTATTGGGCATTACTCTAGTGTCTAGAAGTACTTGGCAAGGCCAGGACCTTGCTGAATGAATGATGAATTTATGGTAAATTCAAAGCATAATGTTAAAATAGCAACTCTTCTGTAGATACGAGCAGCTAACTTAACAGAGGCATATACAATTGCATTAGCATCATGGAAAGAAGTGAATCAAGTTTCTGAGAAAAGGAAGGTAATGGCACTTTACATACTATGTACATGAATTAAAGTGACATTTTTGTCTACTCAGGAAACACAAGACCCTTGCATTAATAAAAGATGGTCGTGTTATCGGTGGTATCTGTTTCCGGATGTTCCCCTCCCAAGGATTTACGGAGATTGTTTTCTGTGCTGTGACTTCTAATGAGCAAGTCAAGGTAAAAATAATTCTCTACTAGAGTTTATTAAATGTGTTTGAGTCCCATTCACTACTGCGTATGTTCTTACTTTCATTAGTCACATTGAATATATTGCTGAGTTGCCAAACAGAAGTAGAATTTGAAAGATACAGTGATTCTGAATATAATACACAAAACCTAAAGAAACGTGCAGGTTTAGAATCATCAGCATAATAGTAGGATTACTTGTAACTAATGAAACAAAAAAAAATTTCTCGACATAACAATAGTGGCCAGTGGTTCCCCCTTCTTGGACTATTGACTCCTCTGTTGTCAGCAATTGCCTCTCTGTGTAGTGTACCGCCTCATGGGTGACTGCAATCAGTATTGCTTGTTGCGTGACAGTAATTTGCGTTCAATCACTTTGTGGCGTTACGTGACTTCAATCAAAATGAGATATATCAAAAAAAAATGAGGTATAGTTTTGCATCTCAAAATAAGCACGTGGTCTATTCTATACCTCCTTTTTTGAGTTAATTTCACAATATGTTCTCCGAGTGTTGAGAATTAGCGGCTGTATTGAAAGAATAGAGAGCCCTATGAATACAGGAGGTTCCTCCCGCTTTCCCGGGGATTACAGGTGGATCTAACTATGGCCATTTGATTCAGGATTTTGCCTTTAGATGGTGCTGTAGCTTCGTTTTTCAATTGAAACTGTTAAGAGCTGAGATGCGGGTTAATTTGGAGTTTGTAGCAGTTGACCGTGCAGAAATTGTGCGCCCTGTTTTGAAGGGAAGAGCTCTGGGTGTGGAAGGGTAAGACGGTGGGACTGAAAGCCTGTGACAGCTGTTAGTGCTTGGGTTATATTTGATTTTATTCAACTCTGGTGTTAGAGGGGAACATTCCCCTGCACTTTGCAGTGGCCTGTCATAAAAGTATCCAAAGTGTTTTAGCAAATGCAAACGATAACGGAATTTGCTGAAGTCATGTCTATTCTAAGCTTGACTAATTCATAGAAGGTGTTTTTCATTTTGCTAAACCAACCAACTGCACTATAGAAATCAGGCTGCCAAAAGTGTATGTTGTGATTCTCTCGGAGTAACCTTTCAGAATATAACAGAGCAAACAAATCTGACCCCTCAGAGTGCCTCCTAGGATGCATATGCACACATAACGCACAATTTCTTCTCTTGCCCTCTGGATGCCTCGCTGTATTGCTTGACTACTTCTGAAAATTTGCCTTCCCACATTTCTATCTGAGTAAGGTAACCCCTACCAGCAGATAACTGAGAAAAACTAAATGTTCACACGTGTGAACTGCCTGCTCTTGGGAAAGATAAGTTCCTATTTTAATTCAATTTGCGGCTGGAGTAAGAAATACGGGTACTGTTTTCCTTTATATGTCATATTTAGAAGTTGGATTGTTTTTGAGATAGTTTGATCCCATGTTACAAAATTATTTAAAATTTTACTGTTCATGGCTTAGTTTCCTTTTAGGATTGTTAGGCTTTGGCAAGTGTTCGTGAAAATTAATAGATCTGTTGAAGGTTATAAAAATAATAGGTCAGCAGAAAATATTTGTGGTAATCATCATCATCATTGCTGGAATTTCTTCGAGACACAAAGTTGACGTTTTTTCTCAGAGATGAAGTGCTTTAGAATTACTGGAATGAATTGCAATGTTTCAGGTGTAAGTAAAATGTCAGTCTCTCAGATGCTGTTCCCTTCACCCTGCTGATGAGACGGGAAGCGAGGAGCTTGGCTAGCTCACGTACTGCTAGCTTGCATTTAAGGAATACATTTTTCATTCAAATTTTTGGTTCAGGATTTTCATCCTCTTCAAAGAATTTGAGAACTCAGACTTGCAATTAGGAAGTATCTTCATTATCTTGAGCACTTCTGAGTTCTAAGAAATGCTGTACCACTTAACGTTGTCAGTGGTCAAACCCCTTTGTATTTGATGCCATGCATGATGTGTGCCACTTTAACAAGTGAACATATGGCTTTAAGAGCTTCCTCAAATTCAGAAGTACTTATTTTTTACACATGAGGTCTTAATTTCGAATATGAGGTCTGAATATGAGATGCTTCAAACATTCATTAGCTGGAAAGAAAGGACTAAAGCACAAAATTTTGTACCTAGAGAGGTAGTTTTTTAAAGAAAACGTGTCACTACAAATTTTTTTGTATTGAGCTTCGGCAATAACCTAACTTGCTTTTGTCTGGCTATTTCCATCTTTGAGCCTATTAAATTGTGAATTAAATCAGAACTATCTATTTTCTAATTTATTTTTCTGACTTAAGTACGTAAGTAGAAATTCCCCCAGTTTGCAAGAACAGAGTACCCAAAACCATTCCGTGTCTATTTCTGTAAGTGTCCAGTTATTCTGCATGCTGTTAAAACTGGAAAATATGCAGGAACAACACATTATTGGCTTTCCTGTCTGTTTTATATTTCTTCGTCTCACAGCAGAAGGGGAAGCTTACTTGGAACTGTGAAGAAATGGTACCTTTTGTTTACTTTGTGGTTGAATGAAAATGGAAATTATTCCTATGTGCAGTCAGAAGGCATAGCTGTTTATTTGATTGGGGACTCAATAGTTTTCTGCTGCTTATTATGGTAATAACTTTCACTATTCCCTTTTATGCCCTATGATAAGTTCAGATTATAAATCCCTTGAGGCAGAGGCTGTTTCTGCTCCAGGTGCACAGAATGCAGTAAAACAGAGATCTCATCTCAGAATGGGTTCCTCTAGATGGAGTCATTTCAGTATTGCTACTGCTTTGCAATTTTGAAGTGATATGGCTAAGAAAGGATGCCCTATTATTACAATATATGTAGTTTTGTTATTGGGGAAATATGTGACTATTAATAGTTAATATCTAACTTAAAAGGAAGAAAATAATGGGTGCACCTTGAATTACAACTTCCAGGACAATGTACCTCTTTAGAGCTATGCATTACCCCTAGAGAGAGTCTAGGTGTTGGTCTCTTTTAGATTAAAAGTGAATCAGACACTAGAAGCCTCAAGGAAATGGCCTCAAATTGCGACAGGGGAGGTTTAGATTGGATATTAGGAAAAATTTCTTCAGCAAAAGGGTTATCAAGCATTGGAACAGGCTGCTCAGGGAAGAAGTGGTTGAGTCACCATCCCTGGAGATATTTAGAAGACGGGTAGATGTGGTGCTGAGGGACGTGGTTTGGTGGTGAACTTGGCAGTGTTAGGTTAACAGTTGGACTTGATGATCTTAAAGGTCTTTTCCAACCTAAATGATTATATGATTCTAAACTGTGATGTTTTGTGTCCCGTGATGGGTCACAAAGATACCCTTACAAGGCTGAAAAAAGTTTGGTCTTGAGCACACCTCGCCAAGTTGGTTATGAGAAAATCTTTAAAATGGGATCTAGAGCAAAGACTGCATTTTGAAAAACAGTCTGTAATAACCCTCGGTCCACAGTTTCTAGTATGTGCAGTCACCAGAGGCTTTGTAATGGCTTTTTCCTCGTATGTCTCACACAGGGTTATGGGACTCACCTAATGAACCATCTGAAGGAGTACCACATCAAACACAACATTCTAAACTTTCTCACGTATGCAGATGAATATGCTATCGGCTACTTCAAAAAACAAGTAAGTCCATGTAAGAAATTACTTGGTGCAGGAAGTTAACATCTAGCAGGGATGAACTAAACAGCTAGACTTGACAAAGTAGTTGGATAAAATGTATACTGCAGTTTTATGTTTATATCTACAAAATGTGCTCTGTCTTCATCTTGGGTAATGATATTGGCTTATAATGCATTTTACTTTGATGGAATCATCTCAGTATAGGTGCATAGCCTATAATTTGTCAAGTCTAAAAACCAGTCGAATATGGGTTGGTTGCTCCTTCATTCATTCACCTCCTTCACTGATTCTAGAAGAAGTACCAGAAGAAGGTGGAAGGTCCAGAAGAAGGACCAGACATACCTTCAGCAGAGTAGAACTTACCTGACCTGTAGTCACGGCTCCTCCTGATTTGAAGCATGAGGTTCAAGTTCAGGAAAGATTGTGATGTCTAATCTGTAAAATAGATGTGATAGATTAAACAGTTGTTAACTATCTGGTCAAGATAATATAGTGAAGATAGAGTCAGACTCTTCTCAGAGATGTACGGCAATAGGACTAGAGGCAATGGACACAAGCTGGATCATGGAAAATAATAACTAGATATAAGGAGATGTTTTAAAAAATTTATTTATTTTTTAACCATAAGCGTGGTGAGATACTGGAAAATGTTGCCCAGAGAGGCTGTGGAACCTCTGTCCTTGGCAATCTTCAAGAGCAAACGTGGCCTTGAGCAACCAGATCTGATGAGACCTGCCCTAAGCAAAGACAGGGTTAGATGAACTTCCTTAGTCCTTCCAGCCTCAGCTATTCTATGATTCTATATACAAAACTGGTACAATTTTCTCTTTGCACATTCAAAATTAATAAAACATGGGCTTGAGATATTGCTGTTGGATCTGTGCAGACAGTCCCTTTTCACTTCTGAAATCACCCTTCCCCAATTTGAAGGCGCTGTTCTCCTTGTGAGCCTTCTCTCTGAAGCCTTTGACTGTAAATTGTGAGGCAGAAGTCCTGGTTGGGTTCCTGATTTTTACTGAGATTTCATAGATACCACTGTAACAGAAGAACGAAACAGTGAGAGTCCTACACTGCTTTTTATTGTCTTAGTTAATACTTTTGTGGGTTTGTTTTTCACTTAACTTTTGAACTGTGTGAAGACTGTAATGTAACTTTGGAACTTTTAATAGGACTTGTTATCTTTTTTTTTTTTCACTTGAAATACAAAAGTAAAAAAAAAACAACAAGAAACATTGGGTTTTTTGGCTATAAAATTTGCTGTTATCTTTGGACAAAGGTCTCCTAAACTTCAACAGCAATTTTCCTTCACTAATGCCTAAAGGACTGGCATGCATTAATGTTAAAATGTCTTTGTTTTTGAAAAATAACCAAACCCAGTCAATTTGACTACAGTAAAAATCTTTTCGTCAGTCTCTTTATCTCCCTTATCTCCCTTCTCTTCCTATACATATGAGGAATTAACTATTCTTGTATCAAGTGACTGCCATAAGAAGGTGTTTGTAACGCAATGAACCACGACCTGTTACTCTTTCCATCATATTGCCTGTGTTTTAACATTATGCTGAATTTGGTCATAAGTCATCATCCCATTTCATTTAAAACAAATGTAAAAGCAAAATGGCATCATGGGAACTTGGGTTTTTTCTTTTTCAGGGTTTCTCCAAAGATATTAAAGTACCAAAAGCAAAATATGTTGGCTACATCAAGGATTATGAGGGTGCCACGTTAATGGGATGTGAATTAAATCCAAGGATCCCCTACACGGAATTCTCTGTCATCATTAAAAAGCAAAAGGAGGTAAAGGCTGAATGTTATAATCCATTCAGATATTTAGAAACACAGTTCAGTAAGTGCAGGTTGGCTTTCTTCATTGCTTTGGAGCTTAAAACATTGGAATTGATATTTTTATTAGTTAGAATGATTCTTTCATGCAATTTTCAGTGCCGTAATTTTGCAGTTGGAGCATTCAATTCTACCTTAATAACTTTATGATAAAAGACATGTTGAGAAGTACTGATATTTTGAGCAGTATTTCATAGATAAATTTTATCATTGTAGATGATAACTAAGCAAAATTTTGTGAGATTGATTTGTTCTGCAGCGTTCTGAATTTTTTTTCTCTCCACCCACCCTCCCAAGACAGTAGTGTTCATTAGGTTGAATTTTGAATGTGGTGTTTGTACTGCGTGTCCTGTGTTTACTTGAGAGAGAGATTATCCCTTTTTCTTCCAGTGTTTTAATGTACAAATCAAGGGTGGGCTGTCTTAAATTCCAGCCTGTGCCTTTTTGGAGTTTGTGGGATGTTCTTTACTTAATCCATCATAATATTCCATACAATAAGGTAGTTTATAATTAAGACGTTTCCAGTTGTGTTTAAATACCTTCCTGGGTTCTTAAATAGAAATTACAAGGATGATTTGTCCTTTCAAGGTTGATCAAATCTCATGACTTCTTATTTTGTTAAAATGCTTCTTTATGGAACAATCATTTTCTTTCCAATAGAACTATTTGGCCCATGCTTGCAGAAAGACAGACAATATCTGAGTGCTATATGTTTAGTTTACAAGGTTTCTTAACTTACTGGGAAAGTTTTGATGTGTCCGTACGGCACAGGTCATCATTTTTTTCCCTTTCATTTCTGCTTGGCTGGGCTACTCTTCAGATCGCAGTCTACCTTCCCCCCCAGGGATGGGCTATTGTCAGGGTGGGCAGATAATGGATGTGTCTCTTGTAGCCTGTTACATCTCAGGTGTGCTTAACTGCAGTAATGCAGTTCTAGGCCCAAACCATCAACATGTCATTTCCAAAAACTTAAGTTAGATTTTAAGATTGTCGTTTTGGGACTGCTTTATTAATTAACATATGTTATTTTGCATTCTTCACTCTCTTATTTGGTGTGCTGTCCATTTTGTTCCAAAGCACTTAGAGATACTGCTCTTGGAAGTAAAGTACCTTGGTCCTCCAGACATCCCATATATATATATATAACCATATATCCTCATATATGTAACCCCTTGTTATAAAGCAAGCTGTTACTGCACACTGATCCATGATTACTGGTGTATCTTCTCTGAGAATATGTACACTTTTGGAAGTGCCTCTTCGGATTGCCTGTTTGGCACTCAGAACACAGGTCAGGCTTTTCATTCTCCCTGTTCCAAGGAAATTTAGAAATAGCGCTCACGGTCTGCAGTTCTCTGAAGAATGTTCACCTGTCTGCTCAAATCAAAAGCAATGAAGATGATACCTGGACATAATTAGAATTTTGCATGTTGACAGTACGGGTTATGTACTGATTTGTTTTGCTGCTGGTATTGGCCAGACTGGACTGTTCTAGTCCTGTCTTTTTAGAAGCGAAGCTTTTCACGGGATCTAAGCTTTTATTTAAAGAATTAGAGTATATGCCTATAGCTGCTAAGACCATGTCACCCAAGACTGGGTACGAGTCACACAGTCATTCTGAAAAATACGAAAAATCCCTTTATGCAAAGCTTTGTGACCTGCTGACTTGTGAGTAATCAGTGTTACTGATGGAACAGCTTGTTTTAATCAGGAAGAGCCACTAGTTCCTAAATTACAAGAAGGGTTTAAGATGGATTTCACAATTAGTTTGAAAGTACCTGGAATCTAGCCATGGTACTGTCGTGTACTGTATTTCTCTTAACATTTGTAACCTCTATTGAAAGTCTGATTTTCTTCTTTTCCTCTTCTTTGAGAGAAAGTACTATGTGTGGGGGAGTGAAAGTCCTTAAAGATAAAAATACATCCATCTTTATTATTTCCAAAGAAAGTAGTCTCTCAAACTGTGGTGGTCTGAATGGCTGCACATTGGTTTACTCCCGGTTACGAAGTAAGCCATTTTGAAAATGACATATTCAGGACACACAAAGCGTAGGTAAGCGTCTAAGGGTGTATCAAGAGCACCAAAGAAAGTTACTTAGAATTGAGGTAACGAGATTGCAAAACAGAAGAGAATGTACCCCAGAACTGGGAAAGCCTTTTCTGGCGTTTACAAGCAGAGCACACTGTCGGTTCCAAAGGGTGGTGTCATTCCCACTTCCTCGAGGAAAAATCTTCAGTGAGGGCAGCTCTGACTGATATCTGAGCAGCTCCTACGTCTCCTGTGGAGACTTCAAAGCGAACAGGTATTTCTAAAATTTTTAGCATATGAACATATATGTGCATTGAAATATGTGCATTTAATATATGCCTTGAAATATCTGACCAGCTGTGCTGAAGCAGTTCGGAAGCACCAGCTATTAGAATTAGAGTCAGTTCCCAAACCTGCTTCCAGGGATTTTCCTTCCCTACCTCTGCTGCCACCTTCCCATGAGCTGTGCACCTTGTGATGACTCTTTTCTTCCAGATCTGTGCCTAAATAGGCAGCTGAGAGACTTGGTGGCCTCATCCGCAGAGTCAGTGTTCGGCCCTGTAGCTCACCCCTCGTACCAGCTTCAGTGGATCTATAAGGACCATCAGATTAGGAAGCGAGAGTGTTTCTGTTCATCACAGATTTGCATTAATTCTCTGGGTTACTTTTGAGAAAATCAGTTATTTTTTGTTTTCTCGGCTGCTTTATTACAGATCATTAAAAAGCTCATTGAGAGGAAGCAAGCCCAGATACGCAAAGTTTATCCTGGCCTTTCTTGCTTCAAAGATGGAGTACGGCAGATTCCTATAGAAAGCATTCCTGGAATTAGTACGTATCAACCTCTTTTAATGTAGAACAGAAGCAGAACAGCCCAAGAAAGGTCCAAGACCTGAAATACTAATGTAGTCACGTATTTCTTTTTGATTAAAATGTAATTGTTTTGGTCTGCTGATTTGATTTCTGTGAAGATTGTTGTGCTTCTATTACAATTACTGTCTTCAAGACTTCCTCAAGGCATCCTACGCTGATCCTCTTTTATGTACATGTGTGTAATTTTATTTATATGTGATCCCTCTGTGATTTGTATCATGGTGTAGTTGACAGTTTCCCTCTGGCACCACTGTTGTGCGCTGCACTCCTGTACAAGGATGAGTTCTGTGCTCAACATGGACTTAACCGGACAAAACAGAATTAGAACATTTGCCATCTTTTGGGGGATTTTTTTTCAACTGTGCTTTTCTGCAATTTATTCTCTGTCCCTAGGGTATCAAATTGGATAACTTCAACATCATAATTCTTTACAGAGGTTGTAGTAAAATATGTATTGAATTGTGGAAAAAATGCGTGTTTCATGTAGGAATATTTTAGAATCTTTTCAGCAATCTGGAGGGAGGCATGTAGGAAATTGAGTGGGGCTGTAGGCTAGATGGTTGTGTTATTTATTAGGAGTAGCTTTTGTTAAAACAAACCCATTTTGCTGCAGCAGTGCTGAAATGGCTTATCTTTTAGAGCTGCAATAACTCGGTTAATGTTTTGACCTACTGTAGTTCTCATGTAATCTCTCATCTTGTTGGTGCGCAGGAGAGACTGGCTGGAAACCAAGCGGAAAAGAAAGAGGGTAAGTGCTGCACAAAGTAAAATGACGAAGCAGTTTGGAGAGTCCTTTGAGAAAAGTCTTAAAAGAATGTCACTTGATATTTCCTTCCATCCATTGGAAAACAGATAAATCATCTGCAAAGGATGGTTCTTAAGTGGATTTGTTTGGTTGGTTGGTTTTTTTGAGGGGTGGGAGGTGTTGGGGTTTGGTTGGGTTTGTTGGTTTGTTTATTTGTTTTAATTTTGTTTCTTCCATAAAATGCTTGAAACTTTGGAGTTGCTTTTAGGTAAGATGCACGTCACAGGAATGAAGATACGGGATTCAAGCTAATCTTTTTGTATTCATATTTTCTTTCAAGTAAGGAGCCCAAGGATCCAGATCAACTTTACAGCACGTTAAAAACCATCCTGCAACAGGTGAAGGTGAGTGCTAGTTCTAGTTTACCTTCTGTAAAGATTTTAAAATGATTTCTGATATAGAGTTTCCATATTAGATACCTTACTTTTTTCTTTACCAAAGAGCCATCAAAGCGCTTGGCCCTTCATGGAACCTGTGAAGAGAACAGAAGCTCCTGGATATTATGAAGTTATAAGGTTTCCCATGGGTAATGCCATTAACATTTTTTAAGTATAGAGTTTAAAAATCTTTATAGCTGGAGACATAGCAGATAAATTGTAATTGGATTGTTTTATGTTAAAAGATATATATTACTTGCAGCTGAAAAGCTTGCAGCTCTGAAGTGCCAAGAGTACGATGCTGTCGTTTGAAATTTATGACGGCTTTTGTGACCTTTGCGACGCATCTACAGTGTGTACGTGTGAAATCTTAGTATGCCCTGGAGAGCCCTAGCGAGCTCTTAAACGGTGCAGTCAGCTGGAAACGTTCTGGGACCGAGCTGGTTTATGTGAGTTGTGCGAATGTGTTCTTGTGTGTGATACCCGGTCATGGCCGATCCTACTGCTATGTTTATTAAAAAAAAAAAAAAAAAAAAAAAAAATCTCAAGGCAAACTTTCAGGAACACCTGAGCATTTTAATTGCTTTGAAAAAGAGGTTTAAGCTTTCTAAATCATACAGAGAAAACCTTTCCAAAAGTACCGGGGTTTTCTAATTAAGTTTTAACAGTTTGCTCCAGTTTAAATTTAGGAAAATGCTTCGTGCAACTGATTGTAAGATAACTTTTATCTTTGTATTTTAGATCTGCCAAAGTTGTCCGAGGTGGTTTCGTTTTATTTATTTATTTATATTTTAAAATCATGCAGCTATTGTTTATGCAGGATTACTTGCAAAGGGAAGTACGCAACTACTAATAACGTTTTTCTTTGCTTTTGACTGCTGGGTCATATAATTTCAATGATGATTCAGTGCTGTTCTAAATAGATGCTTGTTTTGATTTGTATTGCAGCAGATTTAAACCTGAATCCTGCTTACTACTTCATTGCTTATGCAATACCCACCTCTATCTTTCTGATTACAGTTTCCGTACCTTTTAATGTTATTAGAGAATGAAGTACAAGTTCATTGCAGGCTACTATCAATCACTTTCTCAGAGAATAAAAGGCTTTGCATAGGCTCTTAGCCTATGCGTACCAATTTGGCTTAATGATTTTTTTTATAATCAACTTATAATTTCCAAATAGTAAATATACGTGTACTTTATAAAACAGCAGCCGGCTTCCTGTATCCCTGACACAAATGTATTTTCTAGCAATGAAAAAAAAGAATTTTGACATCCTTGCGTGGAGTTTGCTCTGCTTTTCTGAGCAGAGGCTGGATCTAGATGGCCATTTAATCTGAACTGTGGTTACAAAGAACTTAGTGCCTGGGTTGTAGGAATGTTGCCTGTCCTTTCCTTGTTCAGATGTGTTCCATTGGAGGCAGGGGCGGCAGCTCTCATTTTGGGATTAAGCTGAGGTCTTTGGTTTAGTTTTGCTTTGTTTTTTCAGCTCAGGAACCCAGCACAACTAAACCGCGTTTTGATTCGTGGCCAACTTCTTCTCTCTTTCTGCCAGCACACTGATAGTGTACAAAAATCGCTCAGACGTGATTTCAATTAAAAAGAAACAGCATTGTCTTTTCTCACGCTGTCACGTGCAAGATAACAACATTTTTCTTTACGTTTGCACTCAGACTAAATTGTACAATATTTGAGAGGTATGCCTGTAGGTTTTTTTGGCTACCTCTTAAGGTCAGTTCTGATGTAGAACACCTTTTTTTTTTTTTGTTTTAAGTGCTCTTTCAGCTGCTTATTTTCAAGAAATACTGTTTGGGTTTTTTTTTTTTTCCTTTTCATCTGCAATACAAAAGCCGTACGGCTGAGTGACAGACGGAGCCGGGCTGTCACTGTGGTTAGAGGAGAGGAGTTTAACTGACCAGCCGGGCGATGTTTGCTTTAGGGTGAGCTGAACGACTTTCTCAGTTGGATAATACAATTAGACTATGGACATATAGTTTAGATGTAGGCACTTAAATTTCAGATTTAATGGGAGCTGAATGAGCCCTTGCTTTGGGAAAACATTGTGCAACGCTAGTGAATGGCAAGTTATGTATCATTGGAAGAAGTATTTGAGAGCATCCATCAAAGTTTTCTTAAATAGTCCCCTCTTGGCAGTTTGGCAGGTATTTTCTCTATTTTACCAAAGTCAAATCTCCATTAAAAAAAACTAAAACAAAACCCCAAAACCAAACCAAACCAAAAATACCCACAGCTGTATTTTTAAATCTTAATTTTTAAGGTTTAATGCCTTTGCATTAGAGGTCTTTGGTCTGTGCTTTCCTTGCAATACTTGTTGGCGGTAAGTCTCCTCTGTTTCAGCTGTTTCTGTTGCGGTTACACAAAGGTGCCGCTGAAGCCTGGCTCAAGCAGTGCTAAAAAAAATAGTTGTTAGAGCATCTGAGCTGAGAAAAGCCAAGGCACCCAGCACACCTCCCACTGCTTCTGTTCCTGTACTCATTCCTGGAACACCTGTAATGCAGACAACAGTTTTAAATGCCTGATAAGAATTACTGGGAAAGTGACTGTGTAGAGAACACTGAGATGTTTTATGTATTTTATGGATGATTGGTTTTAGTATAAAGGAAGGCATTTCTTGGACAATGTTCTTGTAAGTAAAGCTTTTGTGTGATGCATTGAAAGCGGGGAGAGATCGGTTCTCACATGACTCTTAAAAAGGGATACATAACTATAAACTTTGGAGATGTAATTAAAATATATGTAGAGCGTGGAATAAATTTAGTCTTTTTTCAAAGCTGCAAGTACTCCTTGTAGTACAGTCAGATGTCTCTTCTCCACTCTGCTCGCACAGAAGTGGGGTTTTTAGGTTAACATACGTGTTTTGTGATGTTTGAATCCTTTGCTTCTGCACCCCTAAGGCCTCCTCCAGCAGAGCTGACAACAACTTTGCCTCACGGAGCGGTGAGAGGAGAGTTAGGGACACCTGATACCCACGGAAGCTTCAAAGTACCATAAGAACACAAAACAATGACGCTTTAACCTTTGAAAGGAGAAAAAAATAAACTCTGCACAAAATCATTCTTACAGTGAAATATTGCTTAGTTCCAGGGACTCAGTTGCTGTTGAAGCTAAAAAAGGGACTGCGCCTTAGAGGAAGGCAATTAGGAATTCCAAATCGTGGCTTTGCCAGTTCATGTTAGACGGCAAATCAGTCTAAAGGGATATTGCATACAAAAAGTATTTGAATCAAACGCTGTTAATCTATTTTTCTTCTGTACAGATCTCAAAACAATGAGCGAGCGTCTCAAGAATAGGTACTACGTGTCTAAGAAATTATTCATGGCAGACTTGCAGCGAGTCTTTACAAATTGCAGAGAGTACAACCCCCCCGAGAGTGAATACTACAAATGTGCCAATATACTGGAGAAATTCTTCTACACCAAAATTAAAGAAGCTGGATTAATTGACAAGTGACACTGTCTTTTTTTACAACCAAACAGTGTGCCTACTTTACGGGCAGGGGAAGCCGTTATATATCTGAGTTACGGGACTTTAAGGTTTCAAGAAACTTCTGTTTAATACTTAGCACTTTTAAAAACCCTTTTAGTTTTTCAAACATGTATTATACTGAAGTTACAAAAATTATTTTATTAAAATGCTTTATAATGTATTTAATTACGGAAAATTTCTTTGGTGTGCCCGTTACCGTATGTTCATAGTAAGTTTATCAGCTACAGCCTCAGAAACTCCACACAAAACATGTGGGAAATTGCACATGTTTGGGAATATGTAGAAAATTCCCAGACAACAGATGTTATAGCTTACCTAATGCAGTACCTATTTGATAAAGTTTTATTATTTTTTTTTCCAGTAAAAAAGAAAACAGTAAGGGAAAACAACAGTTGGGGGGGGGTTTCTGAAACACTTGTTTCTTTGTAGAATCTTTTTATAAGATATTATTTTTTAAAAGAAACACTCAGCTGGTTGAGAAGCTGTGAGAGAGCAGCCAGTTCTGAACAAGGACTGCCTGTTATCTTTGCTAGATGCAAGTTTTTCTATTCCTTTTGGGTTTTGATAAATATTTTACCTGCAAATTGTAATCTCATAACCACTATTTAAAAAAAAAATAAAAAAAACCTGGCTAGATGTGTAACGTCATAGTGACTTGGCTTATGCAGGACATAAGTACCCAAAATACCTTCAGAGAATCTGATTTGCATATACTAGACAATTTTAATTGGCTTAGTAGCGTTAAGGTTTTGATGCACTTCATGATCCGCCCTATTTACTACTCTTCCCTGATAAATTCTTTAGATTATTCATCAGAGAAAAGACTATCGTACGCAAAAGAAATCAACATATGACAGTTTCTAGCTTTATATACTTGGCTCTGTGGTAAACTGGATTTTCTGCCAAGCCTTATTGTAAATGCTTATTAACTGTGATTATTTAGACCCAGGAACATATTAACATTTTACAACTCGTGTTAGTACATCTTCAAATTGAGCACTTACATATATATATAAAATATATATATATTTTGCTGCTTACACTACATTTAAGAGGTACACCTCACTTCCTAATGGAGAACAGAACAGGCCAAAAAAGTTGTCACTTGACATTTTCTAATTAGTTTGTAACTGTAACTTATAATTGCTTTTGTGAAAAACAGATTTAACTTTCATTCTTGGTGTTTTATATTTACAGATGTTACACTGGTAAAATTCAATAGTTATAAGACTGAAAAAATAAAACCCAGCCCAATCCTGTGCTGTGTCAAAGAATATATTCCTGCAGAAATGCCTGTGCAATGTTAATTCACAAGTCGATTCAGCAAGTAGATGTCAGGAACTACCTGGAAGTAGTAAATGTGGTACACAAAGTATTCAAAATGTTAACACTAGACTTGCCATAGTGTTTTGTA
Organism: Fratercula arctica; assembly: GCA_947846985.1. Classification (NCBI taxonomy): domain Eukaryota; kingdom Metazoa; phylum Chordata; class Aves; order Charadriiformes; family Alcidae; genus Fratercula; species Fratercula arctica. The sequence goes on from CANTUZ010000002.1 coordinate 41,092,262, forward strand.
TGAGATTAGTCTGACCTACATTTGGATCTATAACAAAGGTACAGTGAGTATTATTTGGTTTTGGTTTTTTTTTTTTTTTAATAGCCAGTACTGGATGCTATAAGCCTGTTTTGTAGATTGGGCCGACAGATGCACCTGTTAAGCTTGGTATCCTGTGAAATTTTGTTATTTTTCAGAGTAGATTTTCTTATCGTCTTTCAATCAGATTGTCTCTTCTATATTGAAACATTTGTTTTCTAATTTAAGAATTAATATTTTCATAGATACTGTGCAATAAAGTTACGGTAGGATATGTGGTTTTGCAAATGCTTTAACAGCTGATGAACTTTACATTTGTAAAATTAATATATTGTACTGGTACAGAATAGTTTTAAATTATAATATGTACAAAATCCTACTTATTTTTGGTCTCTCTTTGTCATTAATTAGTTCTTGCACTACAAATATACACACTGAAGCAATTTCACAACCGAGCCCAGTGATGGTACAAGGATGCTGTCATCAGAAAATATGCAAAAAAGCTTTAGGAGTTCACAGGGAGCATGTGACCATTCCAAATAGCATTCCCAGCTCCATACTAACTGAGCTACAGTGCTGTTACATCTCCTGAACATTTCAAACAATTCTTTGACTTATCTGTTTAAAAGTTTTGATTGATCACCTCAAAGCATGCTTATACTGTTTTCTCTTTTTTTGTCTACTGGAGTCCTTTATTCACAAGACATCATATGGATAGGAGCAAACTACAGTCCATGTTGAGCTTGTACATACCTACTGTCACCATGAGGTTACTTAGATGAAGGCAATTGGGAATTCCAAATCCTTTTATTATTACTGTTGAGAGAACCATGTAAGAAATTATCATTAAAACTGTAATTACACTATACATTTTTATTACAGAAAGGGAGAGCTCTTACACCTATTGAAGTGAGACAGGCAATCTTGCAAGACAATGAACCTGTATTTTTGTACTTTCCCATTATTTATTTTCAACGTAGCTTTACTTTTTGTATTCATGTATCCCTTAATACTTCTTAAATGTTTGTCTAGCAAAGAAAAGCTAGTTTGAGTGCTCTGCAACCTTGAAATGTTGCTGGACCGTTTATAACGGCATTCTTCCAGAATACTGCCCATTGTGGTACCAGTTCAGAAGTGGCAGAATACTGCCCCTGGTAAAGATACTTGGCAAAGCAGAGCCAAAATTATTACGAAGTCCTGTAATAGTGGTTTACTTTACACTCCACCAAAGCAGAGCACCCTTTGCAACCTTCACTGGTAACCAGATAGGAACAAAGGAAATGTAAGTTTAGTACCAACCAACCCTAAATTGCTACTTTTAAGAGTGCCAGCTACACAATTGAATTACAACTGGCAATCTTGCCTCTGAGCAATGCTTATGCTACATACGATGGGGGAAGGAGTACAGTGACTTGCAGTATGGCCACAGCTGACACTGCTACCCTTGAAGCAAATACAGAAACTGTGCAAAAAATAACAACCAACTCCAAGGTGTTTCCAAACGCCGAGACCTTTATTATGAGCTTCAATATGAAACTACAACCATTACATAAACAAGATCTGTACAACCATTGTTATTAAAAGAGCCACAAAAACGTTTAATCTTAAATGCCTGGAGTTCACCTTTGCCAAACACTGTGAGATCAAGCAGGGTATAAGTCATAAAATTACATTCACCACCTTTTTCATCAGATACTTCTGATAAACTAACAGATCCACGATGTGGGGATGTCTCCTCTCAAAAGTTTGTATGAATCACCTTAGTTATAAAAGTAGTCTTGTGTCTTCCATATCATTAAAAACAAGTCACTGGATTAAAACCAAAACACCTTAATTTTATATCCTTAATATCAGACATGTAGAAATAATTGTACATTTGTATAAGATAGTGTGCAACACTGATTTCCTGGAAGAAAGATTTCCTTTCTTCATGGAGCGAGCATGGTTCTGCTATCATGGCTGGAAATCTCAACGACAACCAACAAATTTCTCATTGTATTTTGACAGAGATTCTTTCTTAAGAGAGCAGCGCTTAGCATCCTTTTTCTGCTTGAAAATTGGAGAATTCAGAAAATTCATATCTGTAAATGGATCTCCTCTCCTGAGTTTCCTGTTAAAAAAACACCAATAAAAAAAGGCAAAATTGAGTTTTGTTCCCTACAGTATCGCTTAAAACATTAACTTTCAGCTAGTAAGTTGAATTTCACATGAACTATTTCGTATTACCAACACCAGACCGCTCTTTGAATGTTTTGCTAAGAACTTATTTCCAATACTTAAATAAACCCCTCAAATCCTCCATTTGATTGAATATCATGAATTTGATATCAAACTGGAAAGTAAGACACCTACCCTGCGATACTTGGTTCTTTATAGCTCACAGCAAGAGTACAGCGTCGCTTGCGTTTTGGAGATTGTGGTCCTTCATCTTCTGGTACAGTAGTTGCATTCCCAGTGCTGGGGAGCAATGAAGTCGTATTGGTAACATCACTAAGATGACCACGAGATGTCTCAGAAGGCTGCCCTGGGAAGAAATTACACACACTTCAGACAATTCAGGCAAGCTGGCTTAAAAGAGAATGTCAATGAACATACTAGGTGTGAAGTAACTCTCAGCTATAACTATTATTTTCATCTTTCCACTTAAGAATACGTAAGAGGATCAACACATAGTCAGGATTTTAATTTGGAAAAGTAAATTAACACTAAGCAGTGCCAGGCAAAGTGTGATTTGTTATTCCACTTCTCTATTTCTGCTCTTTTTCTCCTCTTTTTTTCTCAGCTTTAATACATCATTAAACACATCTAAAATACAGTATTAATTTATTGTTGACTAATTTATTAAACAAAATATATCTTTAAATTCCAATTTCTGCTGCAGAAAAAAAGAAGAATGAATCTAATGATTTTTATAACATTATTCTGTCTGTATTTATTAAAAACACTAAAATAAAAAAGCCTAAACCCTTAGTGTTATCTCTCGAGGAAACAAAACCAATTACAGAACACTTTCTACACTTACTAATAGACTTGTCACTTGATTTATTGCTTTCAGTCTCTTTTTCATTATGGAGTTTCTGCTCACGTTGTGCCAAACATCTTTTAGACCTTGGCCTTGCATGGACTGGTGATGTATCTTTCTTGTCCACTGAACTTTTCCTTTTTTTCGATTTACTCTTGTAAGGCTCGTAGAGGCTATCATCTGAATCTTCACTAGCACTCGACTCGTCCGTATTAGTTTCAGATAAGTCGGCTTTGTCATCTACATAGGTATCTGTGTCATTCACTGTGTCATTCACTGTGTCATTGACCTTATTTTGTCGAAAAGGGGTAACATGGATGCTCTCTTCAAAGTGAAAGTCATAAGCATCACTGGAGCCACCCAAAAACTCCAAGTTCTCTTTGGAAGCCTCTTTACTCTGTCTTTGTTTTGGTCTTTGTCTGGAAGACTTTTTAGGCCATTCCAGTTTTCCCTTCTGATGCTTCTCTTTCCTTGCTTGAGAGTCTTCTCTGCTTTTACACTCACGTTGTTTAAGATCAGAATTATTGCTTAAATTGAACTGTGCAGTTTCAGAATCCATCCGCCTGAACACCAGCTCTGGGCCTAACTTGTTTTCATTCAACTGAGAAATATCTGAATTTATGTTTTCTACAGTACACTTCTCTAGACTTTCCTCAAGTTTAACTTCATCCTGTTTAGAAAGCTCTCTTGTTGAATAGGGTGCTTCCGAATGGTCCAAGACGCCAGTGCAAAGTTCATTGTGATTTCTCATCTTTGAATAGCGACGCCTGGTGGACACACATTTTGGTAACACTTTACCAAATCCATTCTCTCCACTTAAAGATTCCGGCTCTGACCCTATGTTGTCCAGATGGAAATCAGATGTTTGCCCTTGTAATTGAAGAGGAAAGAGTCATATTAAAGCTAAACAGTAACAACCTAGAAAGGTTTTGAGCAAATTCTGAACATGTCAAAAATTAAGACTATTCTTAGAATTTTCTCCAGATTTGTATAAACCAGTATTTGGCAATCAAGATAAGCTCTATTGGATACAGCTTCCAGACAGAAAGCAGTTCAGTATACTACATGAGGATTTTCCTCTAAACTGTTCTGTTTGGAAAGTTATCTACAGGTCATTTATTTTTCTGAGTATTTTGCTTTGTTAACAATTGTTGATTTAATAAATGGTAATAAACAACTAAAGATGACTTTACTCTGTTGAATCTTTTGGTAGATAATGAAACTAGATTGCAGGTATATAGAAGATAAAGCATTTTCAAATTCCTCCCCCATTTTGCTAGGCATCTTCACTCAAAAAGTTTACCAGTTATCAACTTTAATTATCTAACCTTTCTGATAATAAGTGGAAAATTACTTCACAGTTACTTCAAAAGTAGTAATTACATTTTAAAGTTATACTCACACTTTTTCCCCCTTGATTCAGATTAAAGCAACATCTGATAACTGATTCAGTTACCTTTGTCTGGAACTATTTTGATTAAGGAAATGGCATTGTCAGATTCCTCACAGATCTCTGACCCAGAACGTGCCAACTCACTTCTATCACTATTAGCCTCCATCCCACTTGGAAGTACTTGATCATCTCTGTCAGCACACTGTAGAAGTCCTCTAGAGAAAGTACCAAAGGTAGTATTTACTGAATAGCAATATATTTTATGACAATGAACTGCTTCATTACATTGTATTTCTTCCCTTTTTCCAGTCAGAAAATTAAGCTTACTGTAAAAGAATTTTCAGATATAAATAGGTATTAATAAAAGATACTTACAATGAACGTATTTGTCGTATGACATGGGAACTATTTTCAAGAACTGAAGAAAGCACACTCTGATTCTGTCAACAAAATAAATCTTACTGTGACTAAATAGCTGAAACAGTCTTGCACCATATATAAATTTTAGACATCAGCCAAGTTACCCACAGAAAGGCAAAAGAGGCCCTTGACTGAGGGAGACACAGAGACACTGGATAACACAAAGTGCTGTGGGTTCTCACATACTCAGCTCCTGGAAGTCAGCACATTCATCACCAGTCCAATTTTACAGGGAGCAGACAGGGGAAGGAACAGCAAGGATGGTAGAGGGAACAAGACACACACCGATAGAAAATCAGGCTGCCCCTACCACATTGTACCAGAGCCTCAGTCCCACTAACAACCTATTACACACCCCCAGAATGGGACCCCACGTCATACTGGCAACTATGGGACTAGTCGTGCCCCCAAATTAAGGCTCAAATCTCAAAAGCTACTTGCATCTATGTTGGAAAGAGTTAAGGGAAAGAATTAATAGAAATCCTGCTCCCCAAGAGAAAGAGGTACTTACTGCACTTGTGGAACACAAATTCTTTGCTGGGCCAAGGAGATCAATTGAGTTCAGTAAATTCTCAGAAACTTTTGAAATTATCTCATTCAAGGCTGACAGTCGATTCTAATGGACAAAAGAAGAAAAACACCATTGCTGTTACACTCTGGTATCAACTACCAGTATGATAGCTTCTCACCAGCATTACGAGATGAATAAATTTTGAGGATACCTGTGTCAGGTACCTTCAACTGTGATTAAAAAACATAAAAATCACAGAATATAGATTTTAATTAAAGAAGAAAGAGTAGCCAGAAAAAAAACAGATTAGGTTTTTTCCACCAGATCAGGTGAAAATATGAGACAACTTGTTCTATATCTTGAGTTATTTTTTTGTGAAACATTTAAGATCATAAAGAGATCAGTGGATTGGCACAGATTCTGATGTTCAGCTTCACTAAAAAATAAAGTTATTATTAAAAATACCTCAAGAAATCCTTGTGCTTGCTTGACCCTAAGATTTCTTTGCAAGTTAAACATCTGAACCTTCAGATCTTGATACTCTTTCCTTAATTGAAGAATGGTAACTTCAGCATCCCTCAGTTTGAGCTTCTCTTCTTGCAAAGCCTGAGCTAGAGCTTTGTTGTTTGCTTGGATGCTCTTCATTTGCATGGATCTGTTGGCTGCAACATAACAGTGAGTATTTCAACTTGGTTTTAAAAAAAATATTCTGAAAAATATTAAGATATTTAATCATCTTACTTGCTATTTTGCACTTTGTAGTGGAGATCTGGCTAATTTTACCTAACCTTGTCCATTTCTGATTTCTTTTCTCTTTCATTCGTTCTTTTATATCATCCAGAGTGTCTCTGAAGGACTTTTTAAGGTATTTAGCCATCTTCTCCCTTTAGAAATATAAACGGTGAAGAACTCATAAAGCTAGGGTTGCACAACACTCCCCAATGCCAGAAGGCACAGGGAAACAAGAGTAAAACTTATGGCATTTTTAAGTTGCATATACACACACAGAAGAGACTTACAAATACGAAAAGACATACAGCTGTGGTCACTTTCAAAACAGTTTTTGCAGCGTGGCTACCATCGCTATTTCCCATTATGTGAACTGCAAAACGCACGGTGTCCGCGGCAAAGACCAGGCCGAGGCCTCCAAACGCCGGCACTGGGGCGGTGCGGCGGTTAGCGGGAGGGTCCCTGAGGCCTCAGGAGCGGGTCCCCGGCTCCTCTAACTCTGAAGACCCTCGGGACACCCACCCTGTCCCAGCTCTGCCACACCACACACGCCGCATCGACCAGCCGCCCCTCCTCAGAAAGGCGTACACACCCTCGGGCACCTCCCACGAACGGCCGCGGCTGCCCCAGCCCCAAGCGGAGGCGATACCGCGCCGGTCTCCCCCCAAGCCCCGCTAGCAGCGGCCAGCTCTCGCCCGGCGCTCCCCCACAGAGCCCCGGCTTACCTGATAACAGCAGCAACGGCTGCTCGCGCGCTCAGCCTCGGGACGGGGGTCGGGGGCGGGGGGCGGGCCGCAGCAGAGCGTCCCCGCGCGCAGCCAGACAGTTGGCACCGCTCCGCCGGCGTTCAAAATCCACCGCCGCGCCCGCCCATTGGTGGGACCGGCGCGTGGCGTCACGGCGCGGCCGCGGCGCTCATCCGGGCCTCGCGCCTGGCCCCGCCCCCCTCGGGGCGGCACCGGAGGGCCCGCCCCGCCCCCGGCAGAGGCAACAGCTGAGGCGGCGCTGGCGGCCGCTGTGTTGAGGTGGGGTTTGTCTGTGGGGGTCGTGGTGGCCGTTAGCGATCTCGGCTCAGGGCTGAGGCGCCTGCTGGGCCCTGTCGCGGCTCCCCCGGCCAGACCCTCGCCCCGGGGAGTGCGTTCACCGGCACCACCTCAGCTGTTACAGTGGAAAGGCACAGGGGAGCTGATTATTAAATAGTAAAATAAGGAAAGAAAGCCCATTAATTTTAGGTATTGTGCATCCAGCAGTTGCCTGTGCAGCAGGCAGCGAGATGGGCCTTTCCACTTCCTTCTGGAAAACGCTTCTTATAGAGCGTTCCTAACCCCTTCTGTTGAGGGAGCTGGGGATGTTTAGCCTAGAGAAAGGGAGGCTGAGGGGAGACTTTGTCGCCTTCTACGACTACCTGAAAGGAGGTTGTAGTGAGGTGGGGATCGGTCTCTTCTCCCAAGTAACAGGCAATAGGACAAGAGGAAATGGTCTCCAGTTGTGTCAGGGGAGGTTTAGATTGGGTATTAGGAAAAATCTCTATAGCAAAAGGATTATCAAGCACTTTAACAGGCTGCCCAGAGCAGCGGTAGAATTGCCATCTCTGGAGGCATTTAAAAGATGGGTAGATGTGGTGCTGAGGGACATGGTTTAGTGGTGGTTTTTGTCAGTATTAGGTTGATGGTTGCACTTGATGATCTGAAAGGTCCCTTCCAACCTAGATGATTCTATGAAATGAAAATTCTATAAAAGCAGCAGGGTTAAACCTATTTTCAGATACTTATTTTATGAAAGAAACTGTTCCAAAATCTCATCGATAAGATGATGGCGACTACTGCTCTGTGCAGTTTACGTGTGGCCAGGCTGTGAGGCGTAGGGCAAGCATGACTGAGGTGAGACCCGTGGCCTGGCTGTGAGGGAAGCTCACTCCCTGTGGAATGCCAGGCTTGAGGCCACTGTTCACCTCCCTGCCACCCCATGGGCATTTTCTTTGATTATGTCATTTTTGTAACAACTGTAACTGATTAGTATATGCTAATATCTATGCATATTGAATACAGAGTGCTGAACTTTGATTAAACACTGCTTTATGATGGGAAAATAAAAAAAAATAAGCTAAGCAATATCTTATTAACAGTAGAATAAATGGTATTCTTGTATCTGAGAAATTAGCATTTCATAGCTGCTACATTTTTTCTCTTCTAACAGGTACTCCTGCCTACTTGATTTTATTCATTACAGCTTGGATGTGGTGTGGCAAGCTGATTTCAAACTTGAAAAATTCTCATAGATCATGACAGAAGCTGTAGTCTGTGATACGTGTACGTTTATCCTTTCCCACTCCCTGACAGATTATATATATTTTGTTTCTGCAGTTCAGAATAGGTGGTCTCATTTATGTAGTTTTTACAGTAGTGTAAATAACTATCATTTAACTTACTCTATTACTTCATCAATAGATACTGATAAAGTTGGGGTTGCGTTTCCTCTCAGCAAATAAGTTGCACTGCAAATACAGTTTCATTTGCAGTGTGAAGATCCCTTTTGAGACATGAGATCATGTCAGAAAGAATCATGATTTCTTTAGGATTCGGCATGAGAAGTTATGAGCAAATTAATATGCTAGGCCCTCCTACTTACTTAGTAGTGCTACACAAAATGAGAACAACACAATTTTAATTTCTCTTCACATTTTTTTGCTTCTTTCTGTCTGCTTGCTGAGTCTACCAAACACCTACTAACCCACCCTTCCAGCCCCCAGACAACCCTCCCAAAACCAAATAAAAATCCCATAGACCTGAGGAAAAAAAGAAGAAAAAGAAAAAAGTACTGGCTATTAAAAATCACATACCCAGTAGAAATACTGGTTTTCTGATATTGTACAATTAACCTCCTATCCACTTCCTACAGGCCTCTCACTGTTTTACAGGCAATAATTGGGCACACTCCTCCACTCGACAGCAGCTAACAGCCTCATCTGGACCCTTGCAAACAGCTCTCTATAAACATTAGACGACACTGTCTCATTGAACTCAACTTCTGGGAGCTTGGGGGGGTTGTTGTTTTGGGTTTTTTTTCAGCTAAGCACCAGCTATTCTAACCAAAAGTAATACCTCTCCCTACAAACTTTGTCTCCCTTGGAGCTAGCAGGTGTTTTGCATTTGGCCAAGTAGCAATTGGTAGTTTCCAGCGATGCTGGTACGGTCTTTTAGACATTAGCCATTCATTTGCTTGACACAAATACACTGATTGTGATTAAATGAACCCTGCTTTGATTGAAAAAGAATGCTTTCCTCATTGCTATCTAAGTGCTACTCTTAATTACTTGTTTTCCCTGAGTATATCTATACCAAGATTAAAAAAACTCTCATCACCTTTTTTCTTTCTTTTGTATTTAATGTTACCTACCAATTTTGTTACACCTCTCTGAGAAGCACTTAGGGATCTTTTTGCAGATTATCTTTTGCTTTCTAATGTTGAATTTCTATATCCTGATACTCTCATTTTCACTGTTACCAAGGTGTGCTCATTTCTGCATTATTCTCATCTCAAGACAGTCATATTTCTATTAGGTTATTTGCAGGTTACACCCTCTGTATTACTTTGTTTATTTATAGTGTGGGATTCCAACTAGTGGATTTTTCTAGCTCGACTAACTCTTTGCTGTAAGCAATTTCACATTTTCCTCTATGAAGACTGATGCTGTGATTGATGCCAGAGGTGCTCTAGATGATTAGTTTAGTTCTAGCGGGTGTGCTCATGTGGCAAGACAGCTGCTACTGTGACTGGAGTTGGTGGCGTATTAAAAGATTTGCTCTCATCTTAGATTTATTGACATATTACATGGAAAGAGTTGCTTCATATAATTACAGCATATTACAGGAACCGGAGCTGTGATTCTGGGAGCATTTGAGATATTGAGCATTTGAGATTCAAGTCTGAGTGTGATGTTACACGCTGATGTCCAATGCATTCTGTTAATGGTCTATGTAAAGGGCACAAAATTAGAAAGTTCTTTTTCCCAACTAAGCAAGCCAATCAGATATTAAATATCTTATGGAATGTTAATTAGTTACGTTTATTGCTACCAATATCAAAGTCTTCAAATAAATGGAATGTTAGCTTTTTTAGTGGATGCTCATGAGAGGTCTTGATAATCCAGTCCTTGATGGAAAATATTTTTAAATTTAAAAATTTTAAAATATTTTTATTTTTAAAATTTTTTTTTTTTATTGTTGGTTTCAATAGCAGGATAAATTTGTATGACTCTATAAGGACAGATGATTAAACTCACTTTACCTAGTTTTTCACTCATTTTTGCTGATAACCAGTAGGGAACAGAAGAGCAGCCATGATGTGGTGACTGATGTCAAACTTTTGTTGATGCAGGCAGCTGGATAACCTCCAGGTACCCAACTGAAATACCCTGCCCATCTTTTCAGCTGCCGCATGTCCAGCCCTACATCAGGTAATGGCAGTGATGATGTTTATACCATCTGGTTTTAACCGTCAGAGTAGCTCAGTTAGGTTAAGGTAGTAGATGTGACTCATATTTCACTGTCTCTGTCAAAACAAGATATAGAGGTGGAAACTAAAATGTTTGCAATGCATTGCATGCTGTGAGGACAAAGAAAAAGTATTTACAGTATGTGGAATACCAAATTAATTAACACTGCAAAGTGTTCTCTGTTAGAGGACATCCTTAGAAGTGGTTCTTACACGCTGACAGTATTTCCTTCCTTTAGGTGGAGAGTGAGACTGGTTAGTGACACACAGGACTGTTGTTCTTTCCATTACTTTTGGACTTGGGGAAGATCATTTACACTCCTATGGCTTGCTGAGTCAGCTTTGTTCTCATTTCTTGTGCCATGCACACTCATGCTGCCTTGCAGTGCTTTTCTCCTTGACTATCGGATGTCTTATTTGTGAGCTGCCTTCAGACTGTTCAGTTCTAATCAGTTTTGAGTAGGACGTGTGTAGCTATCATCAGCTTGGAAGCGTCATATCAGAAGTCTAAGAATATTTGGTAGGTGAGAGCTGTGGGGACTGTAAGATGCTGGTGCACTCACTGCTTCCCTGAGAAACAGAAAAGCAGCAAACATTTTTTGGAGAAGGTGGCACAGACTTATCTGAGCAAAAAGGTCATGTAGTAACTTGACCAAGTTTGGCTGAAAATCCTGTAGAAATAACGAACTGAAAAGATTTTGACAACCAGCCAACTGATGTTTGTCCTTCAGGCCCGCAAACTGCTAAATTTCAGACCACTTTTATTTTGGAATGTGATATTAGTAGTGTATTCTCTGTTCTAAGTTATCCATAAACACTTTCTAATTACAATTTTTATATTTTTCTTTCTCAAAAATACTAAAACCACATACATAAGAGGAAAACAAGCATGAGTTAATTGAAGCGTGAGACAACATGTGTTTCATTAAGCTAAAATTAATAAGCTATAAATCAGCATACCTACATTAATTGTATCAGCGTCTTTTTGATGTACACGTATATTCTAAAATGTTTTCAATTATTAATCAGTTTAATATAAGTAAGGAGGTGAAAGGTTAATAAGTATCTTGATCTGTTCATGAGAGAGATTCCAGAGAGGAAAATATATGCAATGATTTTTATATGGGTCAGATACAGCTGTCTCTTCCACTACAGACATAATTTATTCTGTGTAATGTGATATATACTCATCCTGAGTTGCCACAAAATCTTTCCTTTCAGTGCAGGGGAAGATCCTGGATCCCAAAGGGTGTCTTGATCCAATGGCACTTTTACAACAGTATAAGTAGCAATCTGAAATATTGAAACTACATGGATATAACAAGCAAAGGAGGAATCATGAGCCAATGAAGTGTGTATCAACATTTAATGTTTTATCAATGTTTCCATTGAGTATGTATCTTAATTTCATTATACCATCTGTCAGTTGACTAGAATCCTAACTTTCTCCACTATGCAGCAGTTACAGAGCATGCAGTCAGAAGCAACGTCCTCCCCCTCAAATTTTCTACCTCGAAATCTCATACCAGCCTCTGTCTCACATTACTGAAGTGAGACGTATCACTGGTTCTGGGTTTCCAGGTAGTTTTAAGTAAACTTTTTTCTTTTTTTTTTTTTTTAAAAGCTTTAAAGTTTGTTTAACTATTGAATGGCATTTACTGACATATTTACTTTCCTTATAGTGTTTGCATAAATATGTGGCTTTCCACTAATTATTACCCATTTTTTCCTGATTGATAAATAGCTCAGAGACACACTAGTAGAACAGTGGCATAAAGAGACAAAGGCAAAAATGTGCTCTCTTAGCTGCATAGTGGATCTTGATGATGATACTGACATAATGGAAAGAAACTCATTCATGTATATAAGAGCATATCTTAGTGTAGCTTTTTTTAATGCTAAAACACCTGTTATAATCTGAGAGGTCAATATTAACCATGTAATGATATGTGCGGAAACCTTCGATCCTGATGGAGCAGTGTGCCACCAACTTCCTGCCTTATATACCTCCCCTCTATAGATTTTGCGATGTCAGTGGAGAGGGTCTTGGCTTATATGGGCAAGCCTAGGATTAGAACTGATCTCTTTTCCTTCACCTTTCTTTAAACACGACTATTCTATATGTACATGTTAAATACAAGTATTTATTTGAGGCCTTAGAGCAGTAGGTATGGTACAATCCTTACTGGCTCCTAAAGCCACTGCTAAAACACAATGAAGGATGGGAAGGACAGAAGAAATTACTAGCAACATTCTGCATGCACATTGCCTAGAACACACTGGTATTGGGCAGGGAAAAAAGGTCTAGACACCATCTCTGCTTCTAGATCAGAATATTCGGTGAAGGAGGATTTTTATGAAGTGTGGAAAAGCAATTTTCCTTCCTGCTGGGGTTGTATTGCTGCAGTCAGCTCTCAGGTGTGTAGGTCATGGGTGAATGACTTTCAAAGAGCTAATCATTGCTCACAGGTAGAAGACACAGATATAGATTGACTATTTGTTCTCTCACAACAGGCCCCGTGCAAGCACTTCTTAATGACTTCAGTCCACCACAGAGAACAAGGGAGAAAAGATAGGGTATAATTTATAACCAGGGATACACAAAGAAGCAAACATCGTTACCCAGTAGTAGTTCATTTGGTTCTGCTCAGATACTCTGCCCATATGAAAATAAGCGGGGTCATTTTATTACTTAAACACTTTGTGGGAAATGGTGTGGGTAATACCAGACAGAAAACAGAGGCAAAAAATGAGTGGTCAGTGCTTTAACAAAGCAATGCACCCCAACCATCATTCGGTACTTCTGTTGATAATTTATCTCAGCTCACGCTAAGGCTTCTGTTTCTTTGTAAGAAGTGAGGGACTTGAAAGAGTAGCACTCATGAGAATGCTACTATGGCCAAAATGACATTATAAGGTTTGACATTAAAATGACTTATAAGAGTTAGAGTTGTTTAGTTTCTGTAACTTACCCTGCCACTAACATTCTGATGTTTATTTGAAGAGCTGAAGCAAATCTGTCACCAGAGAAAGCTGTTAAGTGGCGTGGCAGTGGTAGAGAGATATGGAAAGGCAACTGAACTGCAGCTGATGTGAACTTCAAACATGACAAGCAAGATTTTTGACTGACAGAAAAGCATAACAGCGGCAGAATTCTCCAAGCGCTGTTATCTTTGCACTTTTCTCTACCTCTACTGCTCTGTATCTCGCTACCTTTTATCATACTATTATCTTACTTTGCAACTGTATTATAGTGTCCAGCGTTACAGCTTTTCATTCCCACAACTTCATCTGGTTTTCTCTCCTTTCAGAACACTCTCCTACAATTTTATTGGAGAAATCAGAATAAAAAGATATTTTCTATTTATATGCAGATAAGAACTAAAGCTTGTATTAAGAAAGAGAAGGCACAGAAGCAGTATGTTGAAAAAGACTGTTTTAAATGGATGTTCCATGGTTCTTTTAGTTTATTTTGTGTGACTCAAGTATTTTAAAATTTAAGAACATTTGAAAAATGAGATATTGTGACCAAATTTCCTTCAATCTTAACAATATTTAAATCAATAGATTTAAATAGAGCATAGGGTGTGTCATGATAAAATCATTGTGAAATGCTTGAGTATTAGTGAAAAAAGTAATTAAGCTTTTATGTCACAAATTTTGACATAATCAGTATGTTCCCAGAAAGGTTTTCACTGTAGTTAAGACAACAATTTCTGATATTAGTTGGGAGATGACCCAATAGGAAACTTTCAAACTGCTTTAGTAACAAAGCAGTTTTGTAGAAATTTCATGAGAGAAATTAGAATGAAGTAACTGTTTGCTGAGAAATAAGCACAAATCTAAACAGAGTTGTTCAAATGACAATTTTCTGTGCTTATGATGTAGAGAAAATGAAAGTGCAGACACTGAGCCCACTCAACATTCAGTCACCTTCCTACACATCTCTCCTGGCTTTTTTATTTTGGAAACAGTAGGTGCAGGACTGTCACAGGACAGTCTGCCTGGGTTCCTGTCATGTACATCTAGATAAAACTACTTATTTCTGGCTTTCCTAGTTTCCTTCCTATGGATACTGTCTCTCCTCGTCAGATATGCTGGCTGCTGCCCCAATCAGAAGAGGAAATACAAAGCCACACGCCACACGCACACACACACTCTCTCAGTCAAGTTAGGCCAGCTGAGAAATTATAGGTAGCCTGGGCCTTTTTTGGTTGTTTTTTTTTGTTTTGTTTTTTTTTTTTTTTTTGTAAAATAGATGTAGAAACATGGAAGTTATAGAAATAGGAGAAAGGTGCTGCTACACATAAGATCGAAGCTCACGTGCACATCATATTTTATCTGATTGTCTGTAGGCTGAGTTACCCCATTTTACCCAGCTGCCAATCAATTTTAATTCTATTATTTTTATTTAATCTGTCAAACTATGCATTATTTGATGGTGAAGAGGCTCGGGTCTTAGTCTATGGTCTTCTGTAGTCAACCAGAAAGTACTTACTAGTCAGGAAGTAGTGAGTAAGTCTGCATTCGCCGTATTTTTTTTTGCTAAAGATGATGTTTTGATGTGTCTGCCTTGGTACTGGCTTATTGTGGCTTCTTTGTTGCCTCATGGAAAAAACCCAACCCACTCACTTTGGCTTTTTTCATCTTGAAATCTTGCACCAAAATACAACCTTAATGTAAAATTACCAGTTTACTCCCCAAACATTTCAGCTGGGTATTTCTTTACTTCAGTGGAGCCTTCAGCACAGATTTTACCAGGATCTACTCTTTCTTCTTTTTATTTGTATTGTATTCTACCTACCTGTTCCCTTCCTTTCTCCTCCCTGATTAAGCTGCTATTTGCTGGACAGTCAGTTTACAGTTTGGGGTAAATATGATTTTAACCCTAGAGTGGGTGTCTTCTTATGGGCTAGTGGAATTTGGTGTTGCTAGTGTTTGTTAGAGGTGGTAACACTAACACTTACTGTTCAAGATTCCAAGTGTTCTTTTCCCACTAACTGATAGTTAAGTCCAAATATCAAAAGTCCGTAAATCACAGTCTATACAAAGGAATAAAGTCTCAGAATGCTAAGGACAGAATCCTGGTCTGAATCTGGGAAAAACCCAAGACTTTTATTTTTCCCCGATCTTCAGCAAGGAGAGTAAGAGTTGTCTTTTTTTTTGTTGTTTTGTTTTTGTTTTTGTTTTTGTTTTTTTAAACTTTTTGTGCAGTGACAGATTAACACAATATGACAAAGAATCTAAGTAAAAATCTGGCTTCAAGAAGCACCTCAATATGTCAATATGTTCTTCAAAAGGAATCAGTTCAGTTCAGATCCAAAGGTGATTTCCCCTGTTATTTTATTCACAACCCCCTGCCCTTCCTCAGAATAACACCAGGATCTAGGACACTGCCAGCTTCTATTGGTCTGCAAGGTTGTCTGTTCCCTCCTGTGACAAGATGCAGAGTGGAGTACAGCTTTGATGTGGAAATGCCTCAGACTTTCATCTTATAATGAGCTCCCCCAAAAGACCAAAAAAAAAATCTAAACTAAAAAGAGGACATGCTCAATTTAAATAAAAAGTTGCATTTCTACTTTTTTATGTAAAGAAAACTTAAGGCAGCTTGAGGCGACAGAACAGAAGTAAGATTTATGCACTATTCTCCTCTTGCTGACCATCACTTTGCAGACAGATCCTGGGTTTCAGCTGCTGAGTGCCCACAATTTCTCTCTAGTCCTGATCGACAAGTTCTTTCCAGTCTTCCTGGAGCCAGGCTGTTCTTTTTTTGAGAATCTCCTGTCTATTCCTTCTTGTGATCCCTCTGACTTTCTCTCCCTGGAGCATGCTGAGTTATCTCCCATTGTCTTGAGGGGGCTTCCTCCTCACCCAGTCTTTTCAAAGGAACAGAACATATAACTGGGAACACACAAGTAGAACAAATGCTGTCTGTGTTGTTCCATAGCCCATGTACTCCTCTATAGGTAGGGACAATGGCAGAAAGAACTAGTATGCCGAAGACATTGATTTCCTTTCTGTACGCCCCATATGTGTGCACACATGCATATCTGTGTGCATGAGTTTATGATAGTTTCTGATAGCTGCTGACCCATTTTACTGGTATCTGCTAATAATTAATTGAAGTAGAACTCTGAGCTGGCAACAGACAGCTTGCTCACCCTTTCCATAGTCTTCCTCACTGAAAATAACAAAACTGCAAGTAATAATGATGATAAAGGAAATCCTACTGTTTATGGTAAAATTTACAACTTTCTAACAATGATATTTAAAATGTATCAGCTGCCTCATGGTAGTTTCAAGTTTCAGCAGATCTAATTTTTAGTGCCCCTGTGAACTTGCAAAAGCTAAGCCTGGGATCTTTGAGTGGGTTCACAAAGCTGATGCAGGCAGGATCCAAAACAATATCACTTTCACTGTCTGGCTGTGCATGGTGTGTCCCTGGCCTTCAGCCTTCTCACTCTCGAGTGCTTTAAAAAGCTTGCAGAATATCAGGTCATGCAAAAACAGTATGCAGAAAACATATTAGAATAGCCTTCTTTATACCTGTGATTTTCAGCGAGATTCTCCACTTTGTTTTGAGCCATTTCAAGCACGTTCTTTCGGACCTTATATTAAAGACCGCGTAGTAACTTCATTCACACACGTTCCTCATATTCCAGCAGACTTTCTCTAGTTATCTACCTGCACAGCATCTGGAAGCTGTGGAATGAATTTGAGGGAGATAATTTATTCTCCTGCCTCCCTTCTACCCTACTACAGTTATTCTCACAGGTATTATTGTTGGTGTTACTAATAGTATGGGTACTTTTTTAAGATAAAATTTCAGCATCATCCAGGAGAAGCGGGGCACGTAAGTTCTTTGCAGTACTTCGGTGTTTTCACTTACCATCTACACTACAGCAAAATAATCTGTTTAAAATGTATGAATTACTGAAGCTCAAAGCTCTCCAACAAAATCCAAAAGTTACCAAATTAGTTTAATATTTAGTAGCCATTTGTGTTATTTTAGGTCCAGGTGTTGACTAGCAATCACAGCAATCGTCACTTGGTGGAGCCAGATTACTCTGCAAATTGAACGTGCTTTGCAAATAGCTTGCATAAAAGGTCTCAAAGGCAGGATTTATAAATAGTATGTTGGAGAAAGATAATAAAAAAATATGTGGGATTTCAATAAATCCTTGGAGGAATTAGAAGTTTTACAGCTTTTCTTTTAATTACTCTAGCACAGGAGAACTAAAGGACTTGCTGGCTGAAGCAAAGGCTATTTCCTTTTGCTGGAATAAAATGGGTATATTTGGGAATGTACATGCAAACCTGTGAGGTTGAAGTGATAGCTGTCCAATCTTGGTACAATTTAAAGAAATTCTGGTTGTTAATGCTAAGTTTATTAACAGTTTACACACTGTAGGTTTTTTTTATGCCGTTTTTGTATTTATCTTTTAAATATTCTTCATAAAATCCAGAAGGGCACCTAATTTATTTCTGATGTTGAGAATAGAGAATTCTTAGAGGGGAAAAAAGGAGAGGATACCAAACTGTAAATACCTTCTCTATACTCTGCTGAGTATAGAGAACTCCCAGCAACTTTTCATCAGTTTGTTTCTTTTCTATCTGTATGCGTGGGACACTATTGAAAGAAGTGTCAACAGTAGAAGCACATAGTGGTTCTTACTCTGTGTTGTATTTACTGTGCACACTGTAACAAAGAACTCGGGGAATATAGGGCGCTCTGCCATCATGATACTCAGTGATCAGAGGTTATTACTGGGAGTGTGTGTGTATTCTCTGGCATTTTTTTTCCTTCTCGTTATTTAGTGTTTGTTTGCATTGAATTGCTTTAAGACAGATGGATAAGGATAGATACTTTTGAGGAGTTGTTCTGACTAGCATATGAATAAAGTCTTACACTTCCAATACATTCTTTAGACTCATCAAATCTCATTTACTGGGAATAGACAGTCATTTAAGCTCCAGCCTCGTATTTTATTTCTATATTGAGCACATGGCTCTTTCCTGGTTGGTGACCCCATGTGCCAGAAGAAGCCAGTTGTCCCAATCGGCCAGCTGTTGACAGATGAATCTGGCAACCAGGGTTATAGAATAGAAGAGAAGCCACAGCACTGGGGGAGTGGAGTTTAAGATTAGTCAGGTAGAGGGGTCTGTGCTTTAAAAATGAAGTTAGAAGACAAAATGCCCAGTGACAGAATAGCATCAGAGTCCCAGACATTGTATGTCTTTATTCACAGCTCTCTCATGTCCATTTAGAAGTGCATCTCCTCCCATGACCCACTGAATCAGATGATGGTTTAAATTTTCAAGCCCTTGAGACACTGGCAAACCTGGCCCAGAGTCTTCCTGTAACTGTTCCTATCCTGGTATGAAAAAGTCAGAACAACGAGGAAATTCTGGTGTTACAGCTTCCTAGATTTTACATACAAAATCATATTAGGGACGTTATTCAGAACTACTAAGATTTTCTAAATAATTGCATTTCCTCAATTATTTCTGCATAGAACCCACTCTTTCCAAGTGAATGAAAACATACATTGTGAAAACAAACCATATTTCTAGAATATCTGAATTTATAACCATGGGCAGCAACAAGACTTATATGTTTCGTAGAATTAGAAACTACAGTACTATTCCCCTGCAAGAGGAAAAAAAAAAAAAAAAAGAAAAAAGAGGAGTATGTTAAACCTGCATGTAAAGAACAGATCACAGTTTATGGAAAGACTGTGGTGAAATTACTGGTAAAAAAGAACAAAGGTCAAACAGAAGGAAATACCTGAAATACAGAAGTGACTTTCCTACCTACAGAAGGGCAGGGTGGGCTCTGTTTAATGCTGGAAGATGGAGTAGGGGCAGGATGGAAAGGGAGCATTGGTTCTGCATACCCAGAATAGTTGGAAAGAGCCCTTGTGGTGGCCTCTTTCTGGATGATTATCCAGAACTGCCATTGTTTGGCCAAAATGATGAAAAGGGTTACGTTTTGGATTTTTTTTTCCAGACACTAAAGCCTGTGGAGGTTTTTTGGTTTTGTTTTTTTTGCTTTTAACTGGGTGGCATTATTGCATTTTGTACTTTTGTTGGCACCCTAGTAATTTGCATTTGGTTTCACGCCTTTTTCTTAGGATAAGCAGTACTTACCCCACATTACACAGAATGTTTGACCTGCATGAACAGTGGAGACAAATTTTTGGTTTCTTTCTTTTTATGATTTTCTGCTTTTTTTTTTGTTTTCCCTGTGTGATACCATTTGAACAGCTGTATCTAACTCTGGCAACAAGGGAGAGTTCTCAGCTGAGGGGTTTTAAAAGTTCATTAATTTAATTTATTCTGCCTCTCCAAAAGAGATTTGCCTTGTCATTGGAATAGTAATTCTGTTTGGTTTTTTTTCTCTTTCCTTTTTTTTTTTTCCCCAAGTTGAATTGAAGATTTACAAATAAAATCCCTGATTTAATGCATTTTCTAACTGGTATGCCTTGTTTCCCTCCTTCTGTGTAAGCTACTTGATTGTATGTGCTCTTATTTCTATTCAATTTATTGTTCTCTTTTTTACTGTTCTCCCTGTGGTTTTGTATCATCAGGAAATATCACTTCTTACTGAACGCATCTTCATCCAGGTTAAAAGGGAGAGACAGTCAATCAGTCAGTAAATCCCTACTCTCTGAAAACACAGTCAGCACCAGCTGTAGCTCAATTAAACTCAACACTTGAATAGTTCACAAGAGAACCCACACTTGCATACACACATTAATCAAATAAATCCATTTTCATCTGTAGTTTTATTCCAAATTTTCAGTTAATAGCTTGGACAGTAAAGTGTGGAATGGAGATATGTGGTGGAAGTAGCAGATAATTAAACTTCTCAGCATAATGTTTAAATTTATAGTGTCCTAATATGCATGCTAAACAAAGTATGCTGATAGAACCTAAAATATATGGGTTTTGTATGCTTAAATGTTGACAATCACTTCTGCTGATAGAAGCAATGCAGTTGTTCAGAATTGCTTGATGTGTTCCTTGTTTGAAAATACAGAAAAAATTATTTTAGATTTTACTTTTTTTTTCTAGGGTGGTGAATAGAAGAGCATGTAGAAAGAAGGCCATTTCTGTATGTATTCTTAAGTCAGCTTTAAAAACATTGCAAATGAATATACAATGCTATTTGGACTAAAGCCCCACAGAACCTCTTCCTGCATTTCTTAATTCTACACGTATTAATTCCCAAGGAACAATGATTTCTTAATCCATAGTTAGGACAACCTGTACGTAACAATATATGCTTACGTCCCACTCATTTCATGTTAACGACACAATTAAGTACTGCCCTGATCATGGGACTGTATCATATGGCCATCAGACCCCTAGTAAAGAACACCTTAGCTAAAAAAACAGCCTGTGGAGAACACTGGCCATGTCAGGCTGTATTCTAGCTTTCTAGTCATGTTAATTAAATCGATTCCAAGCAGATTTCAGACAAGGTCAGGCTGGCCATGCTGATTGCTATTTAGAACCTGTTCCAAAAGAAGCATTACTGCCACTGGTTGGGAATATTTTATGAAATTACTTTTATCATAAAATGACTGGTTGTCAAACTGAAGTATATTTAGCTTAGTATGGGACAACTATCATGGCCATATGCTGAAGAATAATAAAGATGGACAAGTAGATGTAATCCCAAATCACAACAATCAAGTTCATCAACTCTGCTGGGATCAAGTCCTGGCTGCAGTAAAATGTTTGAGTGTTTATAGATAGCATATATATGTAACAGCTCAAACGGTACAGATTAAAATCTACCCCGTGACAGCCTGGTGCTCTTGATAGTTCGAAAAAGGCTTAGCCATACATCCCTTGTTTAGACCAGGTTGTGCAACACGTTGAACCTGATCTGGGAGTGCAAGGGAAAGCATGCTTTCTCTTTGTGAAAACCTTCAAGAAGGTTTGATTTCACAGCAACATGGGGTGAAAAATGTTTGAAAACTGGAATTACATGGAATGAGAAAATACTTCTTTCATTGTGGTAGTTGAAATACCTTGTTCTCTGCAGTGGTGAGGAACATTTTTGGTGATAGACTAGTATAGACACAGCTGGGAAAATGTTTTGCTTGTCACAGGCCATCAGCAATGATCCTCCCTCGGGCTGACAGCAATGATACGCACAGATCACTTCCCACACCCTCTGCAGTAATTGAGTTAGATTGCTTGAAATGAAATCATGTGCTCTTTCACTGGCTGTTTCACCTTGCACCCAAACGTTCTCAGTTCCAAATAGGAAAGGTTCTAACCTGGGAACCTGGGAAGCTATTAGTGACATCCGTTGGTATTAATGGCACCCTTCCTTCTGTTGCCTCGTGGCCTGAGTGCATTTGCTGTGTAAGACACTGAAGTTTGTTCTAGAGCTTAACTAAATGAGTACGATCCTTTATACTGGCTTTAATGTCTATGGATCAAGTCCTACCAGAACTTTGAGAAGAAAACCTTAGTGCTTTATGAAACATTATTAATTTAGTGATGAAAAGATTGGTTATATAATCGGTAAATAACCTATGGAATATATTCCAACACTACCTTAAATCTTTACTGATACTTTGCTCTATGCTCTTCCTAGCTACAAAATAATTTTTATAGAGCATTATAAAATCTCCTATAGTTGCTCTAAGCTTTGAAATCACCAGTGCATTCTTTCCGACATGCCTAGATATCTGCTTGCATTTGAAAGGCATAGAGAGTTCTGAACTCTGATTAAGGCATGATTTACAGTATGAAAATCTCGAACATCCTTAGGTATAAGGGAAAACTTTATAAAAGCTGGCTTCAAAAGCTGTAGTTCCAGTTCTGAAACTTTAATAGATATGTTACTTGGTTTTATTCAATTTAAATAGAAGCACTGAAAACAGTGTCATAGGGTACAGGGTGGCACTGCTTTGGGGTGGCAGTGAAATAACTTGTAGATATTTAGAAGTGCTCAATAAAGCATAAATTACACAAGAATCAGAAGACAGGAAAAACTCAGATGCCTCCAAATAACTGAATGTTTCCCTCGGGCATAAACATTAATGACTTTAATTAGATTATAATTGCTCATGGAAGCATAGTCTTGCACAAGATAAAAATACCTGACATTGCATTTGCAACTAGGCAACTGCATCAGAAGCGCAAGGAGGTTTAATGTTGAACACAAATTTACGAAATATAAGGTATCTGGCTGCGCAGTATATGCTCGGTTCTCAAGACATACAGGTGTATTTGTAAGCTGGCAGCACTGCTTCAGGCATTTGGCACTGAGTTGTAGTTGTTAAGGGTTAAATTAACTGAACGGGTAACAGATGGAAATGTTGTATGTTTAATTGAGGGTCTTTGGGGCCCTATGTTTGTTTTCTGTTTTCATCTTTGCACTTGTGAAAAGACACCTCAGTGAGGATATTTAGAATGCTCTATCCTTGTGTTGAGTGAGGATCTAGATATGCACACAATATTTATATCTCCACAAATTAAAATCCCGATTTAGATTCATGAACTGCATTTTGGCTAAAGCAGTCCTGTCCCATTCCAGGAGGTTTGATACACCAGGTTATCAGGCATGGGTGCTGCCTGGTGACACCATGAGTATGTCCTTACTCCAGTGTTGGGATCCATACACTGGGTGATGCACCAGAGCGCAGCCACCTTTTGCCCATTCTGGAAGCCTGTAAAAGCCACAGTGGGGAAGTAAAGGTCATTTAAAAAAAGTGACTTTATTCTTCACGTGGGAACTGGCAATCTGGCCAATTGATGAGGCAAACTAAGTGAGAAGATTTAAGCCTTAGCAACAGAGTCTTCCTGAAACATTGCCTCTCAAGGAATCTATGTTCTTCTGGCTGCGCAGTGGCACAACCACACCAAGAAGAGTGCAGAGCATCTCCTTTACCCGTAATTTATAGCCAAGTGATTAAGTTTCCTTGCAAAGTAAGTTTTAATCCCCCGAGATAAAGGAAAATTGGGTCCTGCTCTCTTCCACCCTATTTGAGCGGACTAGCCGCTAAGCAATTACCGAGAGAAGAATAGGGCCATAACAAAACCCCTTAAATTGAAGAGAGGCAGCTGCTTCGTGTTGATGTGAAATCCCGTGCAAATCAGAGAATCCCTGCTAAACCAAGTCATATGGGGAAGATATATGTCAGGTGTCCTACCTCTGGTTTCTCACGTAGCACATGGATCTTCTGTCCAGTAATGTCTGCTCTGCTAGAAGCAGAAGGATTCACCATTATTAGCATCTCTTCACAGTATCAACAAGACGAAATTTATTTGGTATTGATTTCCACAGGAAGTAGTTACTTGACATGATGACTTCAAGATTATGCAAAAATATCAAAATGGTTAAAAATACGAAACTCTCATTTATTTTTATCAGTGTTAAGAACTTCCAGGAAGAGTAAAAATATACTATCCTAAAAACCTAATACTGGGTCTGATTTTAAATTATCTGAAACGTAGCCTGAGGCAGCAGGCATTTTCTCATTGAGAAACATTTAATGATTGACTAACAAGATATTAGCTCTGTAGCATACAGACTCAAATCACGACCAAGATCAACTATTACATGAATTGTTGCAAAAGCATTTGGACGCTGTTTGAGGGAGAGCACCTATGCCGTGGTCAGATTCAATAGACTTGTGAACAGACCTGCATGGAAAGGTCACTGAGCGTTGCATGCAGTGTAAACATGGAGCTGTGAAACACTTGGATATTTAGTGCAGTCAAACACACGCAACTCCAATAAACAAAGGAAATATAAAGGAATAAATGTGGGTCATAGTGCACCATTGGAAGTACTGTTCCCATGATGCTGATTCTACAGTGGCTTGATAGTTATTTAAATGTTATTATGCTAAAATATTATTGTAGGGTGGTGTTTTTTGTTGAGATGTGGGTTTGGTTTTTTTTTAAGTCTTCATCTTTAAAAGCAACAAGATTATTTCTCTGCCAAGATCATTACCTTTCATATCATTACTTCCCAGATTAGGTTAGTGACATTGACCATCAGGTCTCAGGAGTAGCTGCAGGTGTTTCCAACTAGGACAAACACTGCTACAATTAATTTACTTCTGCAAGTCTTTGACCTTGCTGCTATGGCAAATAAAGTGTTTCAAACAATTGTAAGAACATTAGTTACTCTTAATGAGAACACTATTGGCTACTACTACACAGATGCTTTACCTTTCTAACATAAAGCTGTAGCTGGCTAGTGATGATGTGAAAAATAGGTCAGGTGAAAATACTAGAGGTCAAATTCTAAGATCTTTATTTAATTTTTATCCATTTTTTCTCCTTTTAATTCTAGATGAATCAAGCTTTCAGCAGAGAGATCAGTTAGGAAACTGGGAGAGAAAGATGGTCCTTAGATCAATACTCTCCACTGATTTGCATTTTAGGTAGTGGTATTTCCTTAAAGGATTGTAAGTCTCTTAATCTTCCCATATGCTCTGTACTATAGTTCTTTTCATTTGTTTCATCTAAATAGTTTTACTCTACTTACTTACTTTTTTATACTTCTTTGACTGTTTTAACCCTATATCTGCTGTAAGTCCTGACTTTACCTCCCCAGCCTTCAATTAAATACCTCCAAGAGGACAGGCACTATCACACATTTAATGGTCCACTTGCATGAAATCTCACTTTCCCTTGCCCTCAATTATCTTCAAAGATGAAAGCTCTTAAAGCAGGATTTGTCTCCTTCTATTCGATTCTATGGAGTCCCAAGGAATTTTTGCCTCTTGCATTGTATGAGCAAATGCTAATTTACCGGGGAGGGGACCAAAGGCTCAAAGCTTCCTCCCCTTTTCTCCATAATCAGTGACTCACAAGCTTGCTGTACCCTGACCTGTAGGTAATACAGTCCTTCTTCCTCCTTCCCTGTTAAGACTGGGGCTTTCCCTGTCCCTGATACATGATCAGAAACATCATTCAGTTGTTTTGGCCACTGTATTTTTTCTGTATGTTGTATGCAAGATAACATTTTAAATAACAGAAAAAAATAGTACATCAAGATTCACGCAGTGCAGGAAAGTGAGTGTAAGCACTGTATATGTTGAATAAGGTAGAGTTGATACCGGAGGAAGAACATATTTTTGGGGATATCTTAGAATCATAGATCTGATTCATTAATGTTCTGACAGTGATATTTATTGTATTTTTTTTTAAAGAAAACATACTTTAAAAATGGGATGCAGCCATGCTTTAATCGTATGCTAAAACAGACTTCAGCAAGGAGCATTACTGGTAATTGATTAGCTCTAAACTTGAGCAGCATTAACTCATCCCTTATTTCAGGGAAAATTTAAACAAATGTGTGACTTTAAATGCTCATGAGTTTACAATTACTGAACCATTTTTCATTAGCCATGAATAATTTTTCCTTCCTCTGCAAGGATTTATAAAACAACCTGGACTGACGTGTGGAGAATTAGCCATTTTTAAGATTTCCATGCTTGAAAATTTCAATCAGGACATATGGCGAAAGCGTAGTTTATTTTTCACGCTGGCTTAACTCAAGTGACTGAATTGATTTTACTCATGCTTTCCAAAATAATTCAGCACTGGGCTGAGAACAATCACAGACATTTTTGGCTTGATAGATTTTGTCTGAGAAAGTCAGGAGCCACTGATGAAGAGGAGGGCTGAGCAGCGGTTGGAATTCCTCTTTAATGACAGCAGTCACTACCAGCTGGATCTCGAAGAAGCTTGGGCTGCACACTCAAGTGAGCAATAATGGAGGATTCCAGTGGAAAGTTAATAGACTGACAAATACTTTTTATGCTTGATGAACTGTAATTGTGTAGGAAGGCCAAATGCTAATGGTAAAACATAGCCTAACAAAAAAGATTTATGCCATGGTTATGGGGATCATTATTTGACTTCTCAAAGCAACAGTTATAACCAGGGAAAAAAACCCCTCTGACGATCCCTACCAAAAAAAGTAACAATGATGGAAAACTAACCGCTACTCCTGTCCTCTTTTGCCTTTTGTCCCAACGTGTAGTAAGCTACAAATAGAAAATTACAACTAGTAAAAGTAAAGCAAGTAAAACCTTAGGAATTTCATTTCAGGAGGGAGTTCAGTCATACAACTCTACCTTGAAACAGTACACAGTCCAATACATCAGTACCTCAAATTTTAGAAAGTATCTTGGCTTATCTGGTTTTAATTTCTGCTCCTGTTCTGTCCTTTATACAGTTT
The DNA here is from genome assembly GCA_947846985.1 of Fratercula arctica. Classification (NCBI taxonomy): domain Eukaryota; kingdom Metazoa; phylum Chordata; class Aves; order Charadriiformes; family Alcidae; genus Fratercula; species Fratercula arctica. The sequence goes on from CANTUZ010000002.1 coordinate 41,119,074, forward strand.
CTCAGACATGTGATGGTTTTCCTGCTGGATCAGTTAGCCAGATCAGATTTTTGGCATGCTCTGTGGAAACTATGTTGTACAAAATGAAACTAGGGACGTGTTAGCAGATCCCAGGAACAGCCAAAACAAAATCGTCCATCACAGCAGTGTGCGAGTGGTCCCGATCCAGTGTCAGTGCTAGCTCAAGGCTTTTCATCATTGTAGACTAAATTTAATTTTGTCACTTGAAGGCTGAGAGCAAAAGGCTTAAGTTGCTTTTGCTACAGGGATACCAACCAGAGGAGGGAATGGCAGAGGAGCAACCATACTAATCTAACGTGCTGGCGCAACCAATACTTTATATATTCCCATCCTTTCCCTCAGAAAAAGTAGTCAGCTTGGTTTTCCAGGTGCCTGGCATAAACAAAGTAGGTAGAGGATGCTGCCTGGTTTGCAGCTTTCAGTAACTGCCCACTTTGCCAATGATCAGAGCCTGTCTCAGGCAGCACCGGTGTGTTAACTGAATTCCTGGGCTAATGAGCGGTGTTTCTCAGCAGGACTAATTGCCTCAGCTGTAATACCACCTTGATGCAGTTATATTGTTTGTGGTCAGCTGTTACCAAGATAATGACTTTTGTATCTCAGAGAATCTTCTGTTTTAGTTTAGTAGAACAAACAAGAAGTGGAGACAAAACTTCTGAGTCTAGATACACCACAGAGAAAAAAGGAAAAAGAATGGTAAGTGCTAACCTTGATACAAAGGCAAATGAGTAAGATCTGACCACAAGGAAAAGTAGGCTTAGACTTTTAACTATTGCTACAAGGGGATTTTGGAACCGAGTGTTTATGACAGTGGGGCAAACAAAACTCTGCAGTTGCCTGGAAGTGGAGCTCCGTAGGTCTGAAAAAAAAATATTGTATGACACTCCCTAATCATCTAGACTTTGAGGATCCCACCCAGAAAAGCTTCCTAACTTTTTATAGTATTTCTCCAGGTGTAGGTAAGGCAAGCAGTTGTAACTCAGACAATTTTCGTTGCTTGCTATTCCCTACTCCTCCTTCCTTTCTCTAGCTGATAAGTAATCAGAGTCTTGCTTAGTTCTTTCCTTTATTCTTTAAGAGTAGTTAATTCAGTTTCATACCTTCTGCTTATTTGTACAGGAAATAAAGCAAAATTCTTGCTGGTTTGCACTGCAAAAAAAAAAAAAAATCCCCCTGAAATTCAGTTAATGAACAGATTAATTGAAGACTGATTACTGTCTACTGACACATAATTATCACTGGAATAGCTAGGGCCAGTTATGAGAGTTCACCTTGCCCCTGAATGGAGTGGAAGCTCTGTCTTCTGAAGTCTTCTGGGTTTAGCCCTTAGCTGTATCATTGCTACAGGACAGAAAAATTAGAGGAGAGTAAGAAATGAGCAATATTGGTAAAGTATGTTGTTCTTTTTGGGTTATGGGTTGTTCTTCTGTATCCTGTCTTTTTATTTTTTTTTTCCTAATCCACCATAAATGTGCCAAAATATATGAAATGGTGTGTTTTTTTCATTTTCTGAGAACAGTGAAACCTGCTTGAATTAATAAATGATTCAAAGGTAAATGAACTCTGAAAGCGAATAATGAGAAAAATCTCTCTATATAACAAACCTTTTTATATGCCCATCAAGAAGACCTGCAACTTTTAAATGAATTGCCTTTAAATTAATACAATGTATCAAAGACATTTTAACACCTACTTTATTCCTTAAAACATTTTAGTGCCTCGTTAATACACTTTAGATTAGCTAGGTTGTTAAGTGTCCATCACCAAGTGATGACAGAGTGCAAGAAATTGCGTCCTGTACCAGTAACATGTCATCTAAACCCAGTTAGAAACTTGTGTGTTGTTATGGCTATATGGGCAAGATAGAAATTGCTAAATAAGTTGTGCTTTTGTTAAATGCTGTTAATTTTTATTCTTTCTGAGCTCCAGAAGTTGTTAAAGTGGTTAATATGTCTCAGATTACATGTCCAAAACAGTGTTTAAGTATGTCCCTCTCTGTTCTGAAAGAAAACCTGACATTTTTAGGAAGATTCTTAATACTTGGTTTGTTCATGTTTTCCATACGGACATCAAACATGCAAGTTGTTGTTGGCTTCCAAGTACCATAACAAGTGTTTTGATCTTTTCTATGCAAGCAGGACTGAAATAAGTTATACTGCCCCATGGACTGCTGTGTCGAGTTTCTTCTGAGCTGGTGAAATAGCCTGTTTGGTTGGGCTTGCAAACTTTGTCTCAACTACCCAATGAATGGTTTGCACCAACTCAGTGCAATTAAATCAGTGCACAAGCATGTTTTATTATCAAGGTCGCTGACCAGGAATTTTTTGGCATCATGTTAGAAACCGGAGCTTAAATTTGAAATTACGTCTGAATCACATGCTTCAAGAAGTAGACACATCTTGGTGTTTGTAGAATTCATCACCTCATAGAAAGAATGTGTTTTGTGACAACTCAAAATAATTTCTGTGCTGTGTAAGTTGTGTTCTAATTGATTTGAAACAAGATATTTTAGTATAGAATTGAATGCTGGTAATTTCCATCAGGCTGAGCTGTACTCAGATGATTCTTACACACTGTTCTGTCCTGGCTGGTCTCTTCTTTCTGAAGTACACTCTGTATTTATTCAGTATGGTATTAGGGCACTTCTGTCATGGAATGGCTGTTTCAGCTCCACTGGCAACAGCTTGGCAATTCAAAATCAGCATGTAGTTTTCCTCATGAGATTTGTTGATAATTCTGCACTTCTGTATGCCTCTACTTTGTACAGGCCTTCGTTTTCAGGTGTCTCATGTTCTTTTAATTGGTAAATACACGTTTTAGATGGCTGCTTGACTAGCTAGGTAGTTTATTTTTTTAAAGCAAGTTTTTCTTTGATTAATTTTTGCTTTTATTAGTAGTCCATTGCTCCACAAAGAGATTTGGGGATCACTCTCCTTGCTGCGGTAAGAAACAGGATGTAAATTAGAAGCATCGTGGTGATGTCCATGGTTGATGCTTGAGGGACTGTAGGCAGAGCATAGTCTTGAGAGTGTGACAAAAAGGTGATTTCATATTGGTGTAGATGAGTGATACCCGTCTTGCTGTTAGGTTGAATACGAGTTGGAACGTGTAAAGAGGCTGGGAAAGAGGAAAGGCTTGGCTAGTCTGCTGTCTCTGGTGCTTGGTTACTCTGCTTACACAGTCAGATTTTTGAAAACTATTTTACAGCTCTTTTCTGCTAAATGACTTTTGCTTTTTTTTTTTCATGAAGACTTGCACTGATATCCATTTTAATAGACTTGATCAAATATTTAATATTCATTGTATTGAGCTGGAAGGCTTATGATCTTTCTGCTGTGTTCCCACTTTGTTTATTGTTGTTAGGACTGTGCCTCTACTAGGGGGGGAAAAAAACCTCTACAGTAGCATTATATGCTAACAGCCTCCAGACTTAGATCTGTGGTGAAGAGGAGTAAAGTGTCTTTAATGTCTCCATTAGTTTGTGTCTTCTGCTCCCCTGTCACAGCACGGAGAACAAAAGCAACTTTCAGAGGCCCCTTGGCCATTTGCTCCTCCTTACTACCTCCATGCTCTGCAGACAAACTGCTATCAGACAATCTGGCCTGAGCTGAAGGTCTTGCCTTATATGACAGAGGAAACTCCTCCCCTTGCCTCCAACTATGTCAGGAATATATTCATGTTCATAGGTGGTTGCTACATCAATCCATATAATAGAAAAAAAGACTAAAATCCAATGGGAACAAAGACATGTAAATTAACAATACAGTGGCATTCTGGAGACTGCAGATTTACCAGGGACAGTTTAATTCATCTAATTATGCTTTATGAAAAGCCTGCTGAAACTGAACTTTTCTACTTGGACATCAACATCTTCAGCATACTGGTTACTGATGATTGTGCGTGAAGATGAGTATGTGGTCTGTTTTACTAATAGCATCAAAATTGATCTTTCTTGGATCTCTTCACTCTTTTCAAATTCCAGGATAGGGATCTAGGGACTACTAATTGGCCTGTTATGCAGAAATCTCTTAGGAAGACTCTGATGGCACTTGATGTGCTCAGGACGTATATAATTATATCTTAAGTAGAGAATGGCATACTTATAAAAAGAGAGCAACTTCCATTCCTCAATGTTTACCTACTTTTAAAGGAAAGTTTGTACTTCTAGAGGATCTGTGGAGGTTATGTTCCTAAGGAACATCTACCCTAGCAAAACAAGATCCTGATCCTTCATATGTCTAAGTATTATGGCAATTCAAGGAATAATTAAAGCTGGTGCCAGAGCAGGAGGTTAAATGGCACTTCCCTAGAGGCCCAATCCAAGCAAGGAGAGTGCAATCCAGCAGGCAGTCTGCTTGCAATATAAGCCACCATTCTTGGTCAGGTATTATCAGTGGTGAGCTTGCTCTGTACTTTGTACTGATGGAGTGTAAGCTCTTTCTGACTAGATACTGTTTAGATGCGTAAATCAAGCTGATAAATCCTTCCTCTCAGGAAGAGTTTCCTCACTGCCTTCAGCATTCTTCTTCCCCACCTGGACCTGTTGGTGTAACCTCATTGGGGTCCCCATGCAGCCCTCCCTCTAACCAAGAAACTTTTGAAATAAATGGATGAATCAGCTTGAAAAGAAGCATAAAAGAAGCATATAAATCTGCAACAGGAGGAGAGAGAGAAGCGGGAACAGAGCAGCAGTCAAAGCCTAGTTTGATACTGCCACAAGTCACCCGCTGGCATGATGACCTCTGTCTGGGCCTAGCAGAGCATCTTCCCCATCTCAGTAGCCCAGCCACTGCACTGGCAGGACAGGGTGCAAAAAAGTAAGGACCTGTGTATGTGAACTTGTAGGGTGCTTTCTCAGCCCCCTGGGCATTTGTAGAGGGCAGCATGGGTACACACAAAGAAAGAGCACCCACACTTCCAGCAAGATGTGGGTGCGAGTGGAGGAATTTGCACTCCCAGAAGAGAGTGGTGTGGGCTCGTTACCCTCAAGCCCTGCGCGAGGGTGGCATGTGCATGTGACTCTTGGGATTGGTTATAGTGTGCTTAGAAATTCATAGGTATTTATTAATATTTTGGAAGTTCCTAGTATTGTGGTTTACGTGTTGTATCCTGGACACTGATCCAGTTTACTGTTGCCAGTTAATTACATCATTATTAAGTGAGTGGATTGCTTTGTTCCTGGTTTGATTTAAAGCATGTGAATTGAGCAGTTTTACCTTGTAACGTACCCTAAGAAGACATCCATTGTGCATCAGCGAGATGGTTGTTCCACAGTTCCTGCCTTCTGCAGGCTGTTGCCAGCTTTCAGCAGGGAGCTGGGTGTCTTGAAACGTTCAAGTTCTAAGCAAAAGGACAAGCCCTCCTTCTGTCTCCCTGTGGTAGTTTTCTATTTACATGTGAATGGCACAGACATAACTGAATGCAAGATATGCTGTGCAAATAGTTGTTTGGACTCCTTATGCAGTCATCTACTTTGGATTTTAGTCTTACAGAAAATCTTTGTCTTCAAGTACCCTAACTAGCAAAGAAAGCAGGTTTTGAAAGCAACAATCTTAGTTAAGTAGATTTAAAACCAAACACAAATGTAAAATGGCTTCCCCTAAACTATGTGGACCATAAAGGTCCAATAAATTAATCTTCCATGATATGAAATATTGTTTTATTTCTAACTTTGTTATTGTTTTTAAAATTCGTTGAAGGTAATTAAAATTGTGTGGTTTTCAAAATTATTTTTTTAACCTTCTACAAAATCCCTTTCCACAATGAACAAGTGCAGGAAGTTAGTATTACAGGTGGGGTGTGCTAGAGGTTTGAATACAGATGAAGAACGCCCCTGGATAGGTATGAAATGGGAAGCAAAGAAGAATGTCAGTAATTGTCCCTGGTTGGTTTTGTGTTTTTCCCCTTGGTACGCTCTCCAGGCTGATGCCTGGGTTTCGGGATGGTCTGTGGCAGAGCAATCAAATACATGGATTGTAACTGTAATAAGCAGGTGGAGGACATCAAATTAAAATAAGCCAGGCAGGCCATGTGATACTGTCTCTATTTTCAGGCCTAATATTAACACGAGATGAATAGTCTAATTACATACTCCCTACTGTTCTCCCAAAATACTGTTTCATCCTACACAACAGTGTAGTTGCAGCTACCTCCTTTTAAAAAGGAGGTAAATACAAATAATCTTTGGAAAAATGGTCTTCGGAGGAATTGTTTTCTTGCCACTTAGCATACTGCAAGGCTTGATTAGGATGGCTTGGTGCAATCAAAGAGCTTGGTTGTCAGCTGCTGAGTTGATCCAAATCAGTGTGCCTAACGGGTTAGAGCTCTCACAGACGAGGAGGAAGTGTATGAATGAAACTCTGATTTCTAATGGTAGCAGCACCACATGTGATGAGTAGGCAAAGCTTGAAAATATTTACTGGGAAAACCTGCATCGTGGTGCATGTTTTTGTTCTACCAAGTTTCAGCCAACCTAGTAATTAATCAACACATACTTAATGTTTACACTCCATTAAATGTAGCAGTACTCAGTGCTTTTGTTTCATGTAGACCCTGACATATCATTTGGTGGAAGTCTAATGTAATGCACTTCATGGCTCTTTTCTTTTCCTTTTTAAATTTCCAATGGAATTTCTAGTGAATAATTTAGTAAATTTATCATTTTCTCTATAATAGTGTCACATGGACAGTTTGATGAAATAGCTCATTACAGTCAATGAAGTGAAATATGAGTTCCATCAGCACATTTTCATCAAACAGAGTTATAGAAATTAGTTTGCTGTTATCAAGGACTGTGGAATACAAAAATAAAATTAAGCAAGCTATTAGAGGATAGATTTAGGGAGGGTCCCAATTGAGTTGGAACAAAACTGCCACTGTGAAAAACAGAGGACTGCTGTATGCTTAAATGAATTGTGAAGCATCAGTATTAATTGTTAATTATGTACATTAGGGACAAAATTAAATTTGGAACCACCTGAGTGTACATGAATACTGCACACTGCTCAACCACTCAACCAGGAAAGAACAAAAAGCAAGCGCTTGCTGTTCTGTAGTCGCTATCAAAGTTTGAAACTGTGCTAACTAACCTGTCTTCAGCATCATTACTTTTACGACCCCATAACAGAACCCAAACTGATGGAAGTCCTCGACCATTGAAGTTATCCATTTCCTCCAGTACTTTCCAAAGTCAGAACTGAGAAAGAGTCCAGCTCTACTGTGCTCAGCCTGTGAGAAGTGAGTAAGTACTCAAACCGTGCCCTTGCACAGTGGGGTGCAGCTATCTCCTGCCAAACGGAGAAGCTGTTGACAAACAATGATTTGATTCTTTAAGAGCTGTTTCTTATTTCAGCAACAGTCAATAATTTGTGATCAAGAGCGATGTAGTCAAGGCTTTTCATTCTTGAAATAGCACTCCCAATATTTAACTTCAGCCTTAGATCTTCAACTGACATTTAACATTTTGTTTTAATAAATTATTATTAGACTTTATTTGCTGTGTGCAGAGGGAATTACTTCAGCTGTTTCCACTTATTCATGTTATTTTTGTATGTGGTCCCTTTCTAATTTTACTGCTTAACTAGTTTGGGAATGAATTCTTAGTGTCTTGATAATGATGTTATACAGACCAAACACTCCAGGCAGCCAAATACCAATTTCATGTGACATTTTTTTGCAGGTATCGTATGTGGTAAAGTTCTTGTGTATGAAAGTAGAGGAGGCAGCCTAAATCCTGCCAGGCAGGAACTTTCAGGGATTACCACAGTGAAGAAAGCTTGAAGGCTGCCTGGCTTTTTATTGAAATGAGAACTGGCTCGCTGTCATACTTATTTTCACTTGAAGGTTATTGTCCTAAGTAAATTCAGTTTCACAATCATGACTCAGTCTCTAATGAATTCTAATAGACTAAACTGCCCGCCCCATTTAGAAGTGTGCATGTGTAACATTCTCTTCTCCACTGAGTCATAGGACGTGCCTAATTTTGGAGACCAAAATTAAGTTTAATTTTGGGATGGCATTTCCCAAAAGGGACATGAAGCTATAAATAATGGAAAGCCGTAACCAGTAAAAACTGTTTGCATTTTGATTGCTCCTTCGTTTCTATTATGTAAGAGTTTCAAAGTGCAGAAACTCAGGCAGGTTTCTGGTTGGGCAATATTGCATGGTCTGCCAAATTTACCAAAAGACCAAATTTACCTGCAAATGTAGCATCACTCGCTTACAAATGCAGGATGGTATTTTGTCATTTTCAGAGGCCTGCTTTAGCTGTCCACAGAAAGCATCGGCACAGCCATTTCTCAGATTCTCTTTCCATCCTAATGATGGACTAGGAAAGCAAGAGAGGATACAGGAGATCCGGTATCAGTTGTGCTCTTCCCCCACCATCCTCCTCCCACACCAAAGGAAATGTTACTGTCCCTTTCAAATAGGTCTGATTTCATCCTGGAAGGAAAGTATGGAAGGAGTCAAGACAGAGAGGGATTAAGTTATGCAGTCATTCGGCTAAGGTGTAATATAGCAACAGATCCAAATATTTCTACCTGGAAACTTTTTTTTAGTGCCAAATTTTTAGAAACAGCTTAAGTAAGGTGAGAGTTAGAACTTGTCAACAAGATTTTAAAAGTCTGTTGCAGGGATACAGGCCTGGAAAACAGAGATCCCTTATTTATGTCAGAATAAAAATTGTTAGTATATGAGGCGGGCCACAGGATTGGGCAGGAAGTGAAGGTAGGCTCAGGTAGAGGAAAAATCTGGCCTACAGTAGCAAAATGTGACCTGTGGTAGGTGAGTAACTGAGTAATTTTGTTGTCACAGTCATTGCTTCTTCAGAACCCTGTACCTGGAGGTGGCACGGAGGAGTCTTCCACCCCAGCTGTTGCCCTCACGTGCGCAAAACAACTTATATATTTATTTGTACTTGTCACTTTCTCCAGCTTACATGTAACATGAGGTAAAGATAATGACTTTCTGTGTAAGGACATGTAAAGAGTGTATACTTAATATCTGTAAGCAAAATGCAATTTAGCATTTTAAAATTCTGAGAATATCTGTCAAATTCACATTTTTGTCCCCATTAAAGCTGCTGGTGTCATGGATCTGCATTATAGTTCCCTGAAGGTTACTGTAATGAACAAATCTAGATTCAATTATTCAAAAGTGCTGGAATTCTGCCTGTACAATTTTCATTTCACTAATGGGCTGGACAGATTCTGATTTTTCTCAAACAGTTCACAAATGAAGCTTAACATCCTGTTGTTAACTGCTTTTATTACATTTCCCATACGTGAAGCAAAGCATAAATTTTAAATGCAGGAAAATGAGAAAACAGAACAAATGCAAGTCTGAGGTTCTGTTCAAAATATTCTGGTGTCATCATTGACCCTTTTTAATTTCAGTTTAACAGGTTTGCATTTCTGTGTGTCTATTTAACTGATGGGCTAGGAGAATGCAGGGTAAGAGTTAACCTGATCGACTTCCATTGTCTTCAGTTCGCTGAGCTCTGGTGAGTGAATCCTGTGTAACTGTGCAGAAGTTCTGGTTCTCAACTAATTTGCATCTTGTGTTGCTACCTATATCAAAGCACGGTATGCACAAAGACACGATGCCATATCGGCATTGTTTTACACTTCCATTTCATGGGTATTAATGGCTTTGCAGACTTCAACACAGACAGTCGGGCCCAAGTGGCATGCTCTTGTGTGTCGCAGCGTTGTGCACTCTGCTCTGTCACCCTTTTTTGCAGCTCAAACTCTCCACCAGGCCAGGAGAACTTTAAAGAAGGATGCCTAAACTTAAACATTTCTCTTCAGTTTGCACAGCCTCAATTTACAGTTTCATTCTCATGTCTTTCAGACCAACTGTTCCACTCTTGTCCTCTATGACAGAGGATTTTTGACAACCTGTCAGTACACTGAAATCATAGCAGACCTTCAGCCTTTTTCCTGCAAACACAGCAGCCTGTGATTTGTGTTTAGTAAGACCTCTTTTGGATAATTCACTTGCCCACTGCAGTAACGTGTCAGGACCTGGGGCAAGTTTTAGAAGCATGCGCTTCCTGATGTATCAAGCACGTAAGGCACTAGTAAAACTGAAAAGTAACCTTTTAAAGAGCTGCAGTAAATTGTTTAATTCTCACTGGCTTAATCCCTCAAGTATTAAGCAAACAGTTATGAATTGGGACTTGAGGAAGAATGTGAACAAACCGAGGGTTAGGGTAAATGCTCATAAAATTAGGGTAGTAAAATTATAATAATAAAACAAATCCAAACTGTTAAGTGGGCTGATTAAACAGGAAGAGCTCATTTTTTCTCCTCTGCTGTTCTAGTAAAGTGCCTAATGCTATGTTCATTTTAATGACATTCTTATATCTTTCGGGCCTGTAGAAAGTTCTGTACATCTTCCTGTTAGTGATAAAAAGCTAAGTGGATGCAGCAGAGTCCTAAATGACCCTATGATCAATTGAAGCAAGTCTAGATCTGCTAGACTGGTAAGGCACGACTTGGAGCTGGGAAGCCAGTGCCACTGCTGGAGGATGGCAGCCAGGGCAGGCACCTCGCTGCTCTTACTCTGCACCCTGGCAAAAAGGGTGACCACAAGATTGTACCAAAGGGTAACTAAAATTGTGAGTTCACTTTGGATGTTGTGGATTTCTCCCTTTGTAGGAACTTGTCTGTCCCTGTTGACTTGTAGAAAACTTATGATATCCATTAGGACTGAGTAATGTGAATGCTTTTGTGGAGTGACATATGACCATAATTCCAGTGGGGGCTTTAAAGCTTTGGAGAGCCCAGTCACTATTCTGGTCTACCATATCTGAGTAAAATTTAGAGGTCATTACACTAGCCAACCACATACAGTAACCTCTGTGGAAGGACTTGTCAGATGTTTGTATGGCGCGTGTTTAAAGCGAGCCATGGTATTCTTGTGATAAGAAGTTTGTGATGCAGCCACAGGAGTCTGGTTTTACAACTCATGTGTTCCCTGATCTATCATTTCAAAGCAATCATTTTTGGAAATGTCTATAAAATATGACTAATGTCTGGACTGGATCTAATTTTGTAGAGTTTGGGATCTGTCCATATCAAAACAGAAGTTACATCTGGTTTGCAGGCTCAGGACTATCTTTGGGATTCCATGTCAGTACAACTGATTTCTGGACAGAAGAACAGGCTAAGCCCTCTTTGCCATCATTCTACAAAATCTCAGCTTGATCTTATTCTAATTTTGATGTCTAGCTTGACCTTGAGCCTTCTTTTTTATCCTAAATTTATGTGTCTCTAAATATACCTGTTTGCAGTTCTACCCATGTATCCCAATGCCAAAAGTGTTAATAAGATCTTTCGTGCAAGACTATTGAAGACATTTACTGTGATGTTCTTAAATCTCAGCTGTTCTTTAAATTATGAATGTTATGTGGCTGTTCATCTTACAGAAAGGATAATGTGACCCTGACACTCAAATAGCTCAGTTTTTCCTCTTGTAATTTCAGGAACTAATTGCAATTTCTTTTCTTTTAAATCCTCCTTGAACACTTGAATTGCTCTATTTATACACATTTGTAACAATATGTTTAATAAATTAAACATGTTAATTAATTCAACAGCATGGTTATTCAACCTTTTAATTTGGAAGTGCAATTGTCCAAAGAAAGAGCTATGGCCAGGGAAATAGCCAAGGAGTAATCCAGCATCATGAATGGGATTCTTAGTTTTTTCCTGAGAGTTATGGCTGAAAAAAACCCAACCCAAACCCTGCAAAAATAAAAAAATCAACTCCCCTCCCCTGCCCCACCCCCCCACCTTAACTGGTGCTTACAAAAATCTTGCAGTTGTTTCAGGCTTTCTGAGAACTGTTCTTAGAACATTAACATGACCACAAAAATATTTGACAAAAAAAGAGAAAATCATTGAGTAATGAGGACTTACTGAGTGGAGATGGGTAAGAGTGAGGCAGAGGAACCTAAAAGAATATTAAGGGCATTAAAGATACGTACTTCCTACCTGAAAAGCTATAATGTGCACAAGGAGCATATTAGTTTTTCCTGAGAGTTAGGAAGACAACTCTTTGGGAAGATGGATGTTGTAAAATGTTCTGGAGGACCTATGAAAAACCCGCTAGATTTCATTAGCAGGCTTCAATCTTATGATCGTAACTTCTTCAATATCTTTAAAACAAAACATCTCAAAAGAAATGGCTTGAAATAAACTTGTTGAAATAGAAGTTGGCTGATTTTTCCCTTATAGAAATTACTGATTCCCCCAGGAAATATCTTCCATATTCTGTCTTTCTTGTGAGCCTGGGTAGACACGCATGCCATTCTGGCAAGGAATCCCTTTGCCTTTGCTGAACTTTGCCTTCTCTTTTAGCAAACCTGAAAAATTTTATTTTCCTAAAACCCGAAACCAAATAAATATTTTTGTCTGATTTGGTGTTTCCTCAAGAAAGATCCTTGAATTTTGAAACAGCCAGGTGGGATTTGGCCCAGAGCGAACATAATCAGGTATTTATGCATCGTCTGTTGGTGGCCTTTCTTACAGGTTAGGAACTAGCAAATGCTATGTTTCCACCAGAAACAAAATTAAAACCGTAGCAGATCATTTGACATGAATTTGGTCAATACAAAAATATGCAGATCTTGAACTACTACAAGGAGGATCTTGTGACCAGTCTTCTGAATCTCCTGCTCTGTTCTGCTTTGCATTTAGATGGTCTTACTTTTGAAATACATGCAAAAATAAATCAAAGATTCACAAAACAGAAAGGACTGGTTATGTATGACACTTGTGATTGATTCTTAAATTTCATTGGGGCATAAGTAATTGAGTACTCAATGTATCAGGGAGGGTAGGGATGATGGGTAGCATATTCTTTCAATGGAGATAGGAGTATTGCTGTCCTATTTGTGTATGATATTAAGTAATATTGATTGTAACAGCTACAGCAGGAGAGAATGGATATCCTGGGACAGACTGTTCTTATGGTGTACTAATTAGGCCACTCCACTGGTAGGTATGGATGTCTTGAATAGAATACCTGCTATGAGTTGGCAACTGGGAAATGAGAATTTTATTTCATCTCTGAGGAAATAACGGTTATGAAAACTGAGTTACAGGATCTCTCAGAAAGTACAAGGACAAGAGGAAGGGGATGGAAATGGATAGATGTATTCTCTATGCAAATATGTTTTTTAACTTAACTGGAAGTATTTGCCAGTTCCTGTGCATGTCCGTGAATAATGTCAGGTCAACTGAATAAGCACTCTTGGGGAAATAAATTAGTAACTAAAAAAACAGTTGCTCTGGTACCCAAAACAGACCAAGTTTACTGACAACACTGTCATTAGACTGGTCCCATTCTATATATGAAGTTGCCTTTCTAGAAAATCTTACATAGTTTTATATCCACAGTCTCAACTGATGTCCCATATTTATTTATTTATATATTTTTATTATAGTGAAATATTTTTAAGCTTCTCATGATGTGGCTCTACAACTAAACACCAAATGTTAGGGCTTTTAGTTAAGTGTTAGTAAGCAGATCAGAAAGTATCAAGAAAGGTTAGATTCATTAAACGGAAGCTTTTGAAGTACTGCGTCCAGCTCTGGGGTCCCCAGCACAAGAAGGACATGGACCTGTTAGAGCAAGTCCAGACGAGGGCCACAAAGATGCTCAAAGGGCTGGAGCACCTCTCCTATGAAGACAGGCTGAGAGAGCTGGGGTTGTTCAGCCTGGACAAGAGAAGGCTCTGGGGAAACCTTGTTGTGGCTTTCCAGTACATAAAGGGGGTCTACAGGAAAGACGGGGAGGGACTCTTTATCAGGGATCGAAGTGACAGGACAAGGGGTAAAGAGGGGAGATTTAGATTAGATATTAGGAAGAAAGTCTTTACCGTGAGGGTGGTGAGACACTGGAACAGGTTGCCCAGAGAAGTTGTGGATGCCCCATCCCTGGAAGTGTTCGAGGCCAGGCTGGATGGGGCTTTGAGCAACCTGGTCTAGTGGGAGGTGTCCCTGCCCATTGCAGGTGGGTCGGAACTAGATGAACTTTAAGGTCCCTTCCAACCCAAACCCTTCTATGATTCACAACTAAATACTTAGAACACTGGAGTGATGGAAAAGCTTAGGTTGGAAAGGCCCTCTGGAGATCATCTGGTGCAAGCTCCAGTTGAAAGCAGAGCATTGGACTAGGTGAACCAGGGCCCTGTCAAGCCAAGTCTTGAATATTTCTAGCAAGAGAGATCTCACTGCTTCTCTGGGCAATCTCTTCCAATGTGTTCTGGTCTCACAGGAAAGAACTCTTACGGAGTTTCCCAGGTTCTGCACGTTGCTTCTTGCTCTGTCACTGTGCTTCCTTCTGGCAAGAGTACCTCCACCTTCTCTGTAACTACCTCTTAGGTACTAGAAGGCTAATTTATACTGGTACTGCTCTAGTCCCATTTCAGCTCTTGGCTTTTTAATGTTTTGTTTTAATATCTGGCATATTTTAGTTTAATCTTAATAGAGCATATTATTAATGATTGTGATGCTCACTAAAGCCAAAACTATTAAATGGAGGGTAGAGTCAGTATCCCCTTTTGCTACTTATGGGGATAATTCATTTCCTATGGCAGGGAGTAAAACCTCAGGTGAACAGAAAGATGTGCTCTGCTGCAGCATCTGCTTTCCAGAAGGAAGAGTTCCTTGTAAGGCACCCTTACCTCCACCTCTGAATTTAAGCAAATTCTAGTTCATATAAATTCTTACTGCAGACAACAGCGTGACAAGTGACTCTGGCTTAGTGCTGCCCATGTCACTTTGCATTAGGAAATACAGTGTGACTGACATGAGTGATACAAAATGTCAAGTAAGACACTTGTCAAAACCAGTACCTTTTCTGTATAGATGTAGTGAAAGAAACTGTGGCTTAAAACCAAACCAGGTGCCCTGGGTTTTGTTTGTTTCTCCTTTCTTTCTTTTTTTTAATATCTCTTTTTATATCCACCCCACCTCCCCCCCAAAAAAGGTGACCTGGGAATACTTACTTCTAAATAGTTACAATGATTTTATGAAGTTATGCTGACAAGCTCTTTTAGTGGTGATCAAGGAGCAGTCTTCCTGGGGAGGCAATTGGTAAGGGGAACTTCACTCCCATTTCTTGCTCTGTGTAGACCTGAAATCCCACTTTCCTGCTCTGAAGGTGACAATTCCTGCATTCCTAATGCAGCACTGCAGGTTGTCTCCAGCTCTCCAATACATCATTCCCATGTGGAAAGCCACAAGAAAGCAACGGGACTGTGCAGCTGCCTTAATTTCCCACTTTTCTCTCTCATCGCCACTCTTCCCATCCGCAGGAATGCCACCAACACTTGGATATGATGCATAATAGTAGCTTCTGTGCCTTACACTGGGATTCTCTGTATAAACCCTTGGACCAGTTCCAGCTGTGTAAGGAGATAAGGATGCTCAGCAAGTAACAGCACTGGGGTCTTACATGGTGTTGTAGTCATAGTTTACAATGTCAGATCCCAGTTCTGTCAGGTGCACTTTTATCCCTGTAGGAGAAGAATTGTGTCCTAGAGTTTAGGGTATATAACAAATAGACAATGTAAAAATAAGTTAAAATCATAGTTACAAAATACAAATAGAAGAAAGGATTTGAAGTGAATCACAAGTAAGTTGTTTTTTTTTATTATTATTATTTGGGAAATATGTATTGTCTAAACAACAACTCTTATGGAGTTTTACTATTGACTTTGGGGAAGCTTGACTATGGTGCAGGTGCACGTCTGTAGAGAACTTTCTGTTTAGGTATTCTGGAAAGAACTCTCCATGGCTGCTCCTGCTCTGTTTTCTGCAGGTGTTTCCTGCAGTTTTGTTCTAGTTTGCTCAGAGAGAGCAAAGAGCAAGCCCAGACACACAACTTCTTCCATAAACCCTGGTTTTGATGGATTCATGGACACAGTTGTTGAGTTCCAAAGCAGCAGCAGCAATGGTTACTCTGTAGACCATTAGACCGCATGCACTTACACTCCTCTTATGGGAAAACGCATTTTACCATTTGAAATTGTGAATAATTTTTATACTATGAAAATGAAGACTAGACTCTGAATTTTTGAAAAATATCTTGTGTTTGTTAGCTGAGTGCAAACCAAAATGATTTAAAACAGAGCCACCTGCTTCTCCCTGGTACTATGAACACAAATGCAAATAAATTAATTGAATTGCAATTTGTAATTCCACAGCCTGCACCCAAATGACAGAACCAAAAGAATCTCTTTATAATTAAAATTAATTTCTGGAATACTTTGTGGGTAGTAAGATCTTTGTGCTGTGATGTGACTGCATAGAATTGGATCAAAAATTTAGTGGGAGGGAAGGTGATCTGTGACAGAAGGGCACTTGAACTATTTTGTATAATCCTGCAGCAGATACCACTTGACTACAGGGAAGACTTGCAGATCTTGACTCTCCCTCTAATATTTCTTCTAACTCCTAACAACTGATTCCAAAAAAGATTGGGAAGCCAGATTTCTCAAAATCAATGAATTAAGACATAGTATTAACTATGCTGCCATTCCAAAGCTTGTTGCTAGCACAGCACAGGTTGGCTCATCGTGCTTAAAGACAAAATGGACAAGTGCAAACTAGGATGGGATGTGGCCAGTGGTGGTCTAAGTTATGAGGCAGAACTGTTTCAGCTGTGAAATCCAAACTTTACATTATAAAAGGACTTTTTATTTCTGTCTCAAAATAAAACAAATCTTGAGGGAGGGAGAAGGTTTTGGTAATACAAGCGCTGCTACCTCCTTCATTTGGCTCGCAGCTGTTGACTGACATTGACATCCTTATCCATTTCATCTACTAGACTTTGAAGCTTCACTCTTTGCAGCTCCTTTCTTTCTTGTGCCTCTTACCTCATGGATATTATGATGTTCAGCAAGCGTTCACTTGTCTTTTTTGCTCTTCCCCACTTCCTCTGCGTAGGGATTTTTTTTATAGGTCAAACAACATAATGTATTGTGGTGCTTCAACAAGCCCAGCTGTGGCTCCATGTGTTACATAGCCTAAATAAAACGTGTAAGGCAAGTGCTCAGGTCATGCAGTTGAATATCTGCAATCAATCTTCACCAAGCTGGGGTGTATCAGTCATATATAGCATTACAGACCATGGTAATAGCCAGCATCTTTCAGCTAGGATTATGCAGCAAGAGTAATAAAATGAAGAAATACATAATGTTTACACTTGCCACAAACACATAAATCTTCTAAGGGCGATAACACAACATTTGCACAAGCTGATGTATGAACTAACTTGTAAAGTATGATATTTAGGGAGGAAAAAGAAAATTTTTTTTTCTCTTAACATGGGAATGGATGCTGTTGCTAACAACTTCACAGAGAAATGACAAATCTGCTCAGCACTGGAGCAAAAAGACCCAGTGTTCTGGGCCGCAACATCTTCATTCTGCATGAAGGCATTTTGTTAGAAGAGATTGTGGGATGGTAAAGGGGGTGGCAGTGAAAGGTTATTTAGGGAAAGGGGAGGAAAATGTAAGTAATTTACATTCTGTCATAGAATAAGCTTGTCTCTAAATCCCACATTACAAGCAGCTGTTTGTCAGCTAGAACAGTTCAAGAAATTAAATAGTGCTCATGCAATCAGATTCATCAACTCGCAGTAACTGTTCACTACCCATGAGCAAAAAAGAGAAAGATACTCAGCTGAAGAAAAATACCAATAAATTCCTCAGTTATTTCAGATGTTAAATAATTACACAGTATTGCAGTGTATGTTCCCTTGACCTTTATAGCATGAATCAAAGAGTATTTTCATCTGATGTCAGAATGCTCCCCATAAAGGAAGAAATGACGTATTTCCTGTCCCACCTTCTGAGGTGTGGAGCAGCATATCATTGCATGGCAAGCAACACAAGATGCGCCCTATGCATAACAGAAGTACAAACCCTATTTGTCCTGAGCCTCTTCACCATGGAAAATAGGTCATCCTTAAGTATTGCAACTAGGGTTCTGTAGATCTGGTTTTGTCCTTGATTCTGAACCTGAATTAATCCTTACTTTTCAGCAACTCATTTTTATTTCTCTGTCTTCAGAAGTCTATGCCCATGCCATTTGGTCATCCCTTAGTATAGTTCAAACTGGTGGCCATCTTCTGCTATTTGCAGAGGATCTAGCACAGTGTGCCCCTGATTTTGTGTGAATCATGTACACGCTACAGTGTCCATCACATTACATTACATTACATTATTATTTTTGGATCTCTCTTTGCTAAAAGGACAGACATTAGTTGAAGGTATGCATGTTAAACTTCTGTATATAAAAAAGGGAGGGCCTTCTTTCTAGATGTGAAAATAATTATGCAGTTATGTGTGAAAAATGAGGAATATACAGGAGAATGAATAAAGAAGGCACGAGCTTGAGGGCACAGACATATGAGTTATTCTTTGATTTAACCAGTACGCATGCACCAGCTGAGCTTCAGTAGCTGGCCACATGCATGCACTTGGCTCTTGACATTGTAGAGGTAAATCCTTCTTTTTGGCTTTTAGGATTCTTCCTAACAATACAATGGAGTTACACCTGATCTTAAACCACCAGATCAATAAAAAAAGTAGAAGTATTTAACTTAACAAGTAAAAATATCCTTCTTTATTTAGGTTAGAATTCAGAAGTGGAGACCCTCAAGTTGAAACTGTGTTTTGAATTAATAACCTGTTCATCAGGAACGTTTTTGCTAAGCGTTAGCTTTGGTGCATGCTACATGAACATTGGCTTTATATTGATATGTTGAACAAGAGCGTATCCCATATCATCCTGGTAAAGGAAATCAAGAACGCGTATTTGGTGGAAGAATAAAAGAAACAATTTTGACTTGGACTAGACAAATACATTTTTTTTCTAACATCAACCTAAAGATAAATAGTGTTCTTATGGAAGGGGAAGGAGAAACAGGATGTATTCAGTTGTTTACTTCTGACCACAACTTCAGCATATCCCACTTAAGGCAATATAAAGGCTTATGTCTTCAGAATCAGGCTGGCAATAAGCTGTGATTAATGGACACTTTATGTCACATGCGGGAAGGCAAGACTCTAATTCTTCACTTTGAAAACTAAGGGCCTACAGATGGGCTGGCCATCTGAAATACAGTCTCCTTACAGCTCTCTGTTTTGCTCATCTTTTCCCTGATTTTTTTGATTTATACCTTTTTTTTTTTCCTTTAAATGACATGGGGTTTTAATTTATTTTGTAATCATATAAAATAGCATTGAACAAGAAAAAAACAGGAAAAAAAGAAAGATGATGTATGAGGGAAATGCTTATTTTTGAAAAGTCCTAGAAAAAATTGGTTCTGGCTCAGCTATGTGCACTTTGTGGCTACCTGAACTACGTTCCCTACGGAACACCTTGCTGTAAAGTGAAATTCAACTGCACACAATCTAGTGGACAATGTTTGGAAAAAAAAAAAATCACTTGAGTAAATTGTATATACTTTCTCAGGTACTATTAGTAGAGTAGCTTAGATGCCTTCCAGTAAGTGTAGGACATGTCTTCAGGTAGAATCCTGATTTTTTTTTTTTTTTTCTTCCTATGATAGACCAAGTCAAGAAACCAATTTGGTGATGAGGCTGTTCCTTTCTTCTCAGAGTGTCCTAACAGTTTATTCTAGTCTTTTGCTTGTATCTATGGGTAATATATATATAAACCTGTACTGAGTGGGAAAATTTCTTGATCATGTGAGAGTTATTCAGAAGCTAAACAAGCTGCAAGTTTATTTTGAGGTATCTTGCAACATTTCACTTCGGAATAGAGTTGATTTTTTTTTTTTTACATGCATGTTAATTTGGAAATAGTGTTAATCTCAAATGTCACTGGACTTGTTTTGTAATTAGATAAAGGCTTGTAAAAACAGTGTGAAATTGTGCTGCTGGTCAATTCTGTAAATGAGAATGTTCTGACTATTATCCAGTTGAATATTAAAGCTAATTTTAGTCTTTTAATCCTAGTTTGGACTCTACCAGAACTATCTTCTGTAGTTACTTTCTTTTTAAGTCAGGTGGATCTGCTTTTCCAGATAACATCTGGGGCCCAACTACTTTTTTTTTTTCTTTAGTGAAAGCGTGACCTCAGTGGAATGCTGGCTGAGTAGGTGCCTATCTGTAGGGTTGGAGTCCAGAAGAAGTATCTTTTCTGTGTTACTTTCCAAAAAGATGTGGTTTCTAATTACAATGATGTGCATGTTCTCACAGTATTTTTCTTGATGCCTCTGAGTTTCCAATGAAAATCATTTTAGCAGACAGTGTTTCATGCTAGAAGCAGGCTTGCAGATAGTTCTTACATTTAGTCAGAGGGTAATCACCACTGTATGCAAGGTAGCAGTTATTGACAACTCAAAGGCTGGTTTACTGAGGGGAAAAAAACCCCCTAATTTTAAACTAGGTGCATCACAAGATCACAATGTGTTTGGTCTTTTCAGTGTCTGACTTGCAATTTTAGTGCAAGTCGGGGATACTGAGAGATACTTTGTGCCAATACCAAAAAGCAGATCTGTGAATGACAGGATTTATGCCCAGTATGGAGTCACTAGTTTCTAAAGTCTTTCCAAAATTAATTTCACACTTCATAATTTCTTGTGGAAGAGTTGTCCAGAAAAGGTTGAATCAATGCAGTAGGAACAGGCTGCTAGATTGAATAGGAACTCTGTTCTTACTCTGGACCAAAATGAACCAACATGTGCTTTGCTGTAGTCTGGCTGACTTCTACAATGATGTGTGTAACTCCCCATGAAATTAGATTGGGCTAAAGCTGGCCCTTACGAGGTTTCTGTGTAGAAGGTTTGCACCTTCCCATATTTTAAAAAATGGGCAGAAGTCCATCTTCTTAACTCCTGGCATTAATTGCTCAGTCATCACCTTGTTTCAAAATAAAATGCCTACTAAAAAAACCTGGTAGTACCTTATGCACTAATAGAGCAAAAAAGTAGTTTCAGTACTAAAACTGCGTAAAAGACATCTAGGTTCCTTTTATTACCAGATACGACTGCCATCATTTTGCCCTGGTTTTTACAGCTATCACACCTGGCTAAAGCTGTGATTTCTGTTAGAACATTGATCGTGATGAGAGACCAGGCAATAGTTGGCAAACGGCTGTGACTCAATTACTCTGGTGCCTCTTGACGACCATATTCAACTTCCTCCAACGGCAGTCAGATGCGCAGGCTACTCCGTATTTGCATGGATAATGAAGTGGGAGAGCAATAAGCATCCAATAGAGAGGACATGTTAAAGGCTGTAAACTTTTAGGACTGACTGAAGAGAAGACCCAAGATCCTAAGTGAAGGCAGATATTGAGCTTCTTCCTCATTTCTTTGTTCTGTATTATTTTTTTTTCTTAGTGAGTGCTGAGGATAACTCTTCAAAGCCCAGCGCAGTCATGCCGTGATTCCCAGGCTGGTTCTGCACAATCTAGCTTACACCTGAGGCAATACAACTATATTAAGGTAACACTCTGCCCCAGCTAATTAATGCTGAGCTAGCTCATGTTTCTCAAAATAGCACTCTAAGGCATCTGAATATATACTCGGGAGGAAGAAGCTGGTAGACCGAAGGGCCATGGCCCCACTTTCCACTTCTCCCATTAGCACCATCCAATTTACATACGTTTGCCTGGGCACCTGGCGAGGTTCAAGCTACTGAGGTGGCTTCATTCAGTTGGAAACTGTGAGGATGAGGTTCGGGTAAACACTGTATAAGCAGCAAGCTAGAGACAATTTGCAATGTAGATAGACACATACCATATGGATAGACAAAACAGATGGTGGGTGAGGGAGGAGGAGAGTTAGGAACGGAAGCACAGAACAGTGAACAGCTTTCCTCCCAGTTGTCCTAGAGTTTTGTACGGGGTCAAAATAAAAGCCCAAATTCCTTGGCCTGGAGGCTGGTGTCTTATCGGTGGTGCCTTAAGTCAGGGAGTACTTTTTTAATTTTTTTTTTTTTTATTCCCTTAACTCACCTGCTCACTTTGAGTATAGCTATTACCTTCCAGAGAACTTGAACTGGAGTTTGTCTTTATGTACGAACAATTTAGAGATTTTTCTAATCGCAGTGGTTTTCATCAGGAAAGGTCAGGAGGAATGACGTTTTTCATAGTCAGTCTAGTTTAAAACCTGGCTATGGTTCATGCATAACAGCAGCAACGATTTGCATTTATATAGCACCTTTCATCCCTTAGGATCTCAGAGTGCTTTATAAACCATATGTGGGAATAACTTCACTGAAATAACAGTTAAAAATCCCCTTTGAAGGGCCTCAATCTGTTGAATAGCTGAGGGGCAGCATACAGTCCAGCACTGCTGCACAGCCCATGGAGAAGGGCATTGAGAAGATCCTGTTTCTTACTAGGCAAAGTGGTAGATGAAGGGAGAACAGGGGTAAATTACATAGGAGAAAATTTGGCTTGAATGAACTTCGATGGCACTATCCCTACAAAAAAGTTGTAATAAAATTTCAAGATCATTAGTAATCAGGCCTTTGTTTTTATGCTGCTTCTGCAGGATGACACCTCTGACAGTACAACACATTATTGTGCTGGCTCAAGGTGAAACGATCCATATACTTAATTATTCACCCTATCCAGAATGATTATACGTATTTGGGTTAGATGATTGGTAGTAAACTCTGTCTGGTAATATTCCTGTCCAAATATCAGCTGAACCTGTCCCTGCCCCATCTGACAATATTAGTATGCAGTTTTGTGGTTAAATAGTGCATATTCCTCAAAAAAAAACCCCCACAACCAAAGTTGTATAGTTGTACACATTCTACTTGCTTAGAGAGCAATAATGAAGCTACTTTATTAGCACAGAATGAGATGAAAGCGATATCTACCAGAAGATTTAGAATAAATGGAGAAAATTCAGTGAAGTGGGCTTGACTTAATCAGATAAAAATGTGTGTGTTGTTCTCATGACTGAATGAATCACTTCAGTTACTGACAAGTAAATTCTATACATCCCCAGACTGTCCTTTGGAAGTGCCTCGCAGTGAGAGAGCAACGGATACGGTGACAGAGAGGCTTTCTGCCATCTCAACTTGTCCCACTGCTTCCCAAGGTGAGCGTGAGGTTATGCTTTGCTTTTTTTTTTTTCACTAAGTCATAGGAAAAATTTAATTTAGAGATGAATGTAGCCTACCAAATGTGGTATTAGGTTTGTTTTTCCTAAGCACTGGATATATAATTCTTACTAGGGAGCAGGCAGAGTGTTAATATACGGCTTGAAAGAAGCCCATACTGTACAGCAACCAGTGAAACTAGTGGTATTTGAACGTCCTAATCATCTCTGGGGGGTACTTCTTCCACTGTCCTCAAGGGCATCTGTGACAGTGTCTGACTGGCTTCACCGGGAGTTGGTGGTGCTCACCGTCACCTAAGCTTAGTGCTGTACGGGCCACCGAAGCAGTGGTTATTAATCACTGCTGTCTTTGTCATGGCACTCATAAAGTCAAGGAGCAACATTTCTGCAGGGAGCTTTGTGCTGAAGAACTGTGTAGATGGCAGAGCTAACTTTAGAGGCTGATCCTGAAGAAAATGGAATTATTAATGCCCATAGAGATGATATAAAAATAATATTCCCCTGAGGACATAATTTGTCTTACGTGAGAGGAGGGCTGACAAATGCCCCTGATAAAGCCTATTATTGTTACTGTTAAAGTGCAAAACATTGTAATAACAGGCTGAGAACAAACTGACTGCTTAAATGACAGGTTACCTGAAACCTTCCCCCAGTCATGAAGTGCCTTCTTTTTTCCTAGTATTTTATATTTCACTTCTAGGACCAGGGGAACTCTTTGTAATAAGGTGTTTAGTTCTTGTGACTAGTTTGCTCAAAGAGGAAAAAAATGCCCGTAGTCTACAGTTATTCAGCACTGCTTTGCTTAAACTATATTTTACTTAAGAAACACCTGGAAGGCTTCCCTTTTTTTTTTTTCCCAACCCCACCTTCAACTAAATTTTTGTTAGCAGAGATGTGTGTTTAGTTCCCCAAGTTGCGTGAGATTGTTTCAGTTACTTGGCTGGATGACTGAAAATGAGGAAAGTGTAAAAGGGGAAGACTTCAGTCTGGAAAAATGATGGTTGATAAGGTAGAAGATACATGTCTATAAAGTTGTAAGTGGCACAGAGAAAAATAGAGAATAAAGTAGTAGAACTCCTCGCTGAAAATTCATATGGGTCGCTGAAATAAATGAGAAAGCTCATGGGGATAACCGCCCCCCCCCCCCCCCCCCAAATAAGGGTCTCTATATACAGATATGCTGCCTTTGGTTCATGAGGTCTCTGAGCAACAAATCACTGGTGGGCGTGGGAGCAGTCTGAAGGGCTATCACCACAAACTTGTGTTGTTCTTGTCCTCTTCCCTTGACTTTGGAGACAGGTTACTGGGTCAGCTGGACCTTTAGCGTGACCTAGTGCGTTGTTCTTCACTTCCTGGATTTCAAGTTGCCCAGACAGATCATTCCAGCCTGTTGAATTTACAGGTGCACATTGTATGAAGGAGTGTAGGACTTGAGCTTTCCAGAAATGTTAAAAGTAAAGGGTAAAAAAAAATATTTGTTTGTATGTTTCACAGAGGGAGACTGAAAGATGAGGAACTCTTGATAACCTGGTCTAACTGCATCATGCTCCTGTGTGCTGCCTTCAGTGCAGGTGAGCTGAACCTGATGTCAATTATGGATGGCACAAGAGTCCTCCCACACTGAACTGCCTTTGAACAAAAGTCACAGTCAGAGTGGGAGGAGTGGGTGTCCCTAGGCTGGATCCTGACCTGGAAAGCACCTCTGCTTCTATTTCTGGCTGTGGAATAGAGGCAGAGCCCCCAGATAAACCAGTGTTTCAGAATATGATTAGGAAGAAACTTCCCTTCTGCTTCCTTGCCACCTACCCAAGGGATTTAAATGCTTTGACTAGCTCAAAGGATACCTTGGGGCAAAGCATTGTTTCTGATTCTTGGACTTGGTGGGACAGACCTCCAGATTTCTCTGGGTTTGGAGGTGTTTTGAGTTGTTGTATATAATGAAATTCTCCATATAGACCTCTTTCTTTCTCCCTTTTCTCCCCTGCCTCTCTCTGTTTAACAGACTGAGCCTTTGGGGCCCCTGGAGCTCTCTGTGGCAGTTTTATTCATAGCTTTAGACCCTTCTTAGTGCAGCAGCTTCATCAAATATTTTTCAAGGACAACTTTTCTCCCTAAAGGTTTGCTCAGCAGCAATGACTGTCTCATCTAGGGAATCTATTCTGATTAATTTGACTTTAGCTTTCTTACTGCTCCAGTGGAGTCCAAATTTGTCAAGGACTTAAATGTATATACACACACACCAGGGAAGTTTTACAAAAAGCCAGAACACAATGAGCTGCCACCTAATTTTATTAAGAGGCTCACTCTTTTGAAAGGGACTGCTGTTATCAGCCTGACCAGAGCGGCATGCAGCAAAAATTAAGATTGAAGCGACAAACTAAATAGTTTCTGGCATAACCACAAAATATTCAGGGTCATGAGATTTTTTTTTTTTTTTTTTTTTAATTTTTTTAATGTGTGGGTGTGTTGCTAGGTTTCTCCTGGGTGCGGGGGCCTGGTGCTTGCTCAGCTGGGCTGTCAGTCGCAGCCTTCTGCTCACAGTGTCCTGACAGCATGCCTTTGTCCTCTTGCAAACCGTTCATTAACATGGAAGGGCACTGGCTATTTTTCACTTCCAGCCTAAGTCAGGATGTGCAGCCTCTTCGGACATCTTGGTGTTATCCCAGGCTCTTCTCCCTCTCACTATTTGCTTCAGTTTCTGCTAGAAACGTGCCTATTTCTTGTAATCCATTCTGTTAGAAGAACCTAGTTTTTATAGATCCATATCTATTCTTACACAGGTCTTTTTTAGCTGTACTCCTTGCTCATAAAATACAGCTTCTTAAGCAATACTCGACCACTTCCTTGTCTTAGTTTAGCTTATTTAAATGGGAATTGAGAATGGAATTCATATAGAAAAGAGCTAGAAGTCTTCCTTCTATCATAAGCCAATAGAGGCATCACTTTCTTGCAGAACTAAAAGAAAAGCTGAGGGGAAAATGAAAGGAAGAGCAATTGGACATCTAGCTAAGAGCATCCCTTGAGATGCTGACAGGGTCTTCAATGATATCAGAAACCGAAGGTTAGCGTGACTGGAAAACACCTTTAATGATGGGCCATGATGAATTTCTAACCCCCAAAGAAAATAAATCAATCCGTCCTTCAGCTGTGGTTTCCCTGCTTTTCTTCCCATAGTGAATGCCTGTTTCAATAAGTGCCTGTTTTAAAAAAGAAACATAAAAGAGGAGGTGAAGATAAGCCTAGTCTTCATCCCACATGTGGAATTAATATCGCAACGGCTGTGAGTTAACTATAGCACTTACAGGCATCTCTGTGAAATTCCTGAGCTGCCTGTGAAAAGAAATTTCTCTTCCCATTCCTTCATGGGAAGATGTTGTGGAGCCCTTTGTACAACATTTGGAGGTGTCTGTAGTACGCACGCCTGGCCACACAGTGTGCTTCAGCTGGCCCTGTGATTCAAATCCAGTCTGCGGGATGCTTTTGCCTGACCAGCTGCCTTTGCCGTAAAGGCTGTTAAAGTATTGTGCAGTTGCTCAGCAGGCTAATAGCTTCCCTTGATCCTGCCATGTTAAGTGCATGCTGCCCTGAGCTGCCATACAATCCATATGGGGCTGAAAACATCCTTTACACAGCGCCTTAGAAACGTGAGCTGCAACGGGTGACTCTCAAGAAGGATCCCAAAGCTGGGATTAGAACAACTCACTGAAATTGGGCTGATTCCCCAGAGCTCACGAGGGCTGAGCCTCTGTGGTTGTTCCTCTTGGTTGGCACAGAAGGGCAAATGAATTTCCCAGCGCTCTGATCTACAGAGCTTTTCTTATGTACCATGCGGTTGCTTCCCTCCCTTTTGTTCTAGGGTTGCTGTAACTTTGGAGGGTCTCCTCTGCGGGACTATGTCTCATTCCTAGGGGCATACTAGAGATGGGACTGCTGTGCCTTTTAGGTCACTTGGTGCTTTTGGTATCAGCACTTGACTGCAAACAAGAAGATCATGAGGATTGATTCTAGCTGATATGGGACAAGTAGACAGGGGCTGTTTGGAGGAGCAGACTCCAGATGCTTGCCTGCATGGTGCATGACCTTTCCTTAGTTGTTCAAGGGTAGCGTGAAAGGTGGATGCATTGAAAGCATTAGCATTCCTCCACGCCTTCTGAATAATTTTACTATTTTATAGGAGTTAATTTTGTTTGAATTTCTTCCTGTTGTTTTCTTTCCCAATCCCCACCACTTAGGAGGTCAGCAGAAAGCTACAGCTTGCCTCATATTTATTCAGTGACTTTCTCAGGTGAGCATCTGCCTCTTCAGACTTCTCACATTTAACCCCTTACTTTGGGTAGACCTTTGCTTCTAGGTTGGAGATAATTCACTGTTAGTGTCCTCTGCAGTCTGCTTATGACGTTGAATTTGGAGGAAGATTTCTACCTCACAGGGTTGAAAATTATTCAAGGGAATGTTGTATTGTTGCTTTCTTTTCTGTTAGACATCTTGTAGTTCCCACAGAGGTATAACTTTAAAAACAATACGTTCTGTGTTAACATATCTAAAAATAAATGCATTAAAAATATCTATACCAGAGCATTGGTAGATTAAACCCAGGTTGCTCCCAAAGGAATAAAATAATCAAATCAATACTTCTCTCCAGGCCAGCTTTCTTATTTTTAAGCAGCTTTTTATTGTTTAAAAAAACGTGTACCTAGCAGCAGTTACCAGCCAGAGCTGTGTCTTAGGCCATAAACAAACATTGAGCAGAAAGTTGCCTAACAGTTTTACCTCCCAATTTTTTTGTGGAGTGGAAAGTTTTGGTTTTACTTCCTGTTTGAACACAGTCTTTTAAGAAGACTCTCCTGATGTTTGGCATGTACTCTTGTCTTCACAGAGTGACTTGTGGGTGGGAGGGGGGCAGACTTCAGGCAACCTTATTCCAAGGTGCGTCTAGCTCTGAGTAGCTGCTGTCTGGATTTAGGCTGTGAGTAAAAACCATTCTGTGGCCTCCTTGGTTTCCTGAGGGATGCTAAATGGAAGGGAAAGTGAGAAGAGAGATGTAGCCGAGGTGCTGGATCTTGGGGGATCCTCGTGAGCAGTAGGTTTCGTGCACTGTGGTGCCACAGACGGTGTCAGCAGCCAATTCTCGATGCCAATGTGTGCGCCGAAAGGAGCCCTGCCACGGGAATTCCCTGTAACTTCTTCCCCTTGGTCCCCCTTTGTCTGAACAGACCTCATAAAGCCACTTTATGAACAATGCGTAGGTTTTTACATTTGTATTGTGTGCTCAGGAGTAAGGACAGATGTAGTACAGGTAGAACTGTAGATGCAGGTGGTAATTTTCAGACAAAACATTTTTTTTCCCACTGAAGAACAAATCTGCATTTATCAAGGATTTCAGTGAAAAGGTTACTGATTTATCTTCCAGAAAAAGGGACCATGTAAATATTTAATTTTAATTTTTTTTCTATGAATTTTGTTTTTTGAAACAATGCCTCAGTTAGGAATTTTCTTGATTTTTTTAAACAAAGTAATATGAACATTGAAATTAAATCAAGGACTTCTCGATACCCCCCAAAAATGTTATTCTTGTCTTCCTAACAATTTAAAAAGGACTCATGAACAAAACCCCCAAAACCTAAATTTCTCTAATTTTAAGAATTGACCTACAATGGGTCTTTTAATACGCAACAAACTTGTAAATTAAGAGGAAGCAGCTTTCATTCCTTCTAGTGCTTCTGTAGAGTGATTGTCCAAAATGCACATTTAAGTCCTTTGTGAACATCTGAAAACACTTTCCATGAGAGCAAATTCAAATTTTATTTCTAAAATTACGACTTTGAAAATTTATTTAGAAATTTGAAATTGATACTTATTGGGAAAATTGTTTCAATGTAAAACAAAATTAAATTAATTTAAACCTCCTTTATTTTGTGAGAGCAAATGCAACAGCAAGCCACAGAGGGATCCTAAATTTTGGTTAAAGAAAACTTTTATTGGTTTTAAGGCACAGGAAGAATCTAGTGCTGAGCAATATTTATTGGTACTGTCATTTGCTATTAGGGCTAATATATAAGTTTGTCATCTAGGTAACTAGATTAGTGCTAGATAAAGAGTGCTAAAGAATTAGGGTCTTGATTCTCAGACCAATCTAGTGAATTAACAACTTTATTTATTGTGCTTGCAAACTCTGCCTTTCTTTGTTTCATCAGAGTAAATATTTCCACAGATGTAAGCACATGTCCCATTGCATGGTGATAGAATTCAGATGAATGCCTTCCCTGGACTATATTAAAATATCTGAATTATTTTTCATGATCATTTCCTTCCAAGGATCACACAGCATGTAATGTATGCACTTGCAAACTGTGCTGCTTTGGCCAGGAAAACTGCAACTTCCTTTCACAGTTTCCATTCTCATTTGTAATGAGGCACATGCTTTGGTTTAGAAATTATCGCAGCTAAATGATTGAGAAGCAAAAGTTAACAACCTCATCACCGTGTCTGGCATTGCCTGGAGAAAAAAAAATGCTATGCTATGCCATCCTCATCTTTATTACTTTTAGCGGAGTCCCAGGGAAGCAATGCTGGCTCAGGATGAGAGGTGGGTACAGCCAAGACCTCTGTGCAGAAGGAGTGCAGAGGTGATGCTCTGCAGATGTCTTCACTCATTTCCAGTGGGAGCGTGCGCTGCAATAGGCAAAGCTAATGGGTGGGCCACGACCCCCATTGGTCTCTTAATAAATCTATACCTAAAAGGAGAAATCTGGGAGTGTCTTTGTGTTGAGATGCTAATCTTAGAGAAACTGGCCCCATGAAAGACAAACTATTATCGTTTTTGACTTTCGGCAAGAAGCATATTACAACCATACATGCGTACTGTTGAAGCAGAGGTTGCCATGACCTGGTGAGCCGTGCCTCTCTCCCTAAATGCTGCTCTTAGAATTAGCTGTCAATGAGGCCAGTAGCTACAGTAACCTGAGAAGTACTATTTTTTAAAAAGGGCCTAATCTGTCTTTTCTTCCGTCAGTTTGATCCCCATGTTACCCACCCTGAAAAGTTTATACTGACATCAGCAAGTATCTGTCTGATTTTTGTCTTATATGTGCCATGGGTATCAATCATTTCAGTTCCGAAAAATTAATTCCAAACTTGTTGCTATCATTCTTTTGATCTCAAAGTGAAACACATTTTTATGATTGCTTGATGCAAGTGAGCTACTCTCTTTTCAATTTTTTTAAAGACTGAATCTTGAAACACGCAAAACAACAGCAGTCAGCCAGCTAATTCAGAGCCTGTGAGAAACTGAATGTGAGCTGAAGTAATTTGCTTCTCAAGGCTGCAACTTCCCTAAACATTTTTTTTCTCTTGTATCTAAGGTTGCTTGAAACAATAACTGGACCCAAACACTATTTATACCATTTAGACAAGAGGAGGGATTTTTGTTGGTTTTGTTTGTTTGTTTGTTTGTGTTTGGGTTTTTTTTGTTTGTTTTTTTTTTTTTTTTTTTTTTTTTTAAGTATTGACCTCTAAATCTTGCTTGGAGCTCTGCATTTATCCCAGTCTGGCCTTGAATAATATTATATGATTATCACAGATAGGAAGTTTGGAACTTGATTTGAAGAAAATGATGGAAAAAAGAGGACAACTCTGTGAAGGAAAGCAGAAAAGACTGCTTCTGTGTGATGGTCTGTTCACTCTATGCTTTCAGGTAGACTGCAAAGACTAGCTGAGACATTTCAGCCATGTTGCATCTTCACAAAATTGCTTCAGATGGCACCGCTCAAGCTCAAATGTTCTGGTAACCCAAAGAGGAGACTGATCTAACTGGTTACTTTGACACTTGAAGTACTTTTGTCTGCTCAGATCCATGTTGTGCACCAGATATTTGCTGCGAATGCTGTAAGTTTGAATCTAGAAAAGGCCAGAGAGCAGATTGCCAAGAGAGATGCTCATATATTGTGGATGAAGTCAGTATAAAAATCCCAGACAGATAAAGGAACTAAATCCCATTATGCAAATTTTATATTGTCACAGCTGAGTTGTTACAACTGGCATTATTCCTTAAGTACACCAATAAATGAGAGCAAACTCAGTGGCAGAGTTTGTACACGATTTGTGAAATTTCTCAGATTAAACAGACTTCTGTGGTGGTTTAAGTTGTTTTGTACTGCAGCTGCATGCATTTGTAGAATTGATTGAGATTTTGTATAGCCCTGTGTTTTGTTTTGTTTTGTTTTGTTTTATTTCCAGGTATACCTTAAACCCTGACTATCTTAACCCTGTTGGCTTTTGACAAAAGAGTTTCCTACCACTCAAAGACAGACCAAGAAAAGAATTTGTTCCTGAGAACACGACATCTGACATGAAGACAAGACCACATTCTTCTGAAGATGGTACACTGTCAGGACTGCGATCCTTGTGCATGGCTGTACATTTTCTCCAAGAAAGAATTGCTGTTTTACCTTCTAGAGAAAGAATTAAAGCAAAATTTTCTAGGATGAGGATGAAGACTAATATTAACTGCTTTTATGGTAACATGCAGCCTAAGAGGAGTATGACTGCTGGAAAATTAGCAGATATAAGATGAATGTGTGACCTAAAGACAAATTCTTGCCCGTCATCACTTGGTCATATGAACTATCTGGAGATAAGCAGTCGGAGCTCTGAGATAGCTAAAAGTCTCCCCCGTGTCACTTTTGTGCTTGACACTTTGCAAAGCACCTTCTCCCACTCTATTTCTTAAGTCCACCTTGCAGGACGCAACAAGGCAAAAGCTCCGTCTTTTTCCTTACACCCTTCCTTCACTTATGGGAGGGGAAAAACCCCTTTATTCCCTTGCCTGGGGAAACATGGCGAGATTCACCCTCTAGAATGCAAGCTCTATGGAGTCTTTTTGCTCTGCCTGCTTTTTTTTAATTGAATGCTAAGAGTGATTTCTCTATGAATGCAGAGTGCAACTGGCCTGGAATACCAAAAAAATGGCACCTTTTTAATTAACCAAGCAATCGTCCACTTGATCGAATCTCTTTGAACAGTTTTCCAGCGACTACGTGCACACCTTATGCAAAGAGATTAGTAATGTGGGAATGCCAGTGTTGGCAGTGAGGTCAGCTTCTTGATCAATAGTAACTCAGCCTGAGCAGACATTTAATCTAAAACAAAGAGGTCATCTCCAATCAGGTCCTTTAAAGAGATCGACCAACAAAATCTAATCACTGATTACTGAATATTTAGTCAAGCAGTGACCTTGCTTAATCATACATTATTAGCTAATTCCTCCATTCAGCTCCAGCCTGTGAATTAGATTTTGTCCTAATTAATACTATAACTGTTAAAGAAGAAAGACATTACAGTTTACGTGACACTGATTTCATAAGCCAGGGCCAGCAAAATGGAATCCAAAACCTTTCTGCAAGGCTGAATCTTTCTGTCTCCATATCATTCCTAACAAATGTTTCTTCAGCCTGTTCTTAGGGACCTCTAACGATGGAGAGTCCACAGCTTCACAACATAGCAGAACGTTGTAACGTATCTTTATCTCATGTGCTGGGGCAGAGCAAGGAAGGAATATGTCCTTTCATAGGTATGTTGAAGCACAGCATCTCACTACCAAATCTGTCATCAGTGTTAACAATGAGCAGATTGCAGTCCCACTAGAAGTCGGGTAAAATACTAGAGAAATCGTATGTTCACATAGTGTTTGTATTATTGATATCTCATCTAATTTTTAAGAGCCTGGTGTAAGGGGACCAGTTCACACTGGGTAGCAGTCAAACAGCCAGCAGGCGGAATAACAATGAGGGGGAAATAGTCTTCAGCTCCAGTGTCACCTTGCTATTACAAGGTGACTTACCTCCCTCAATCCTGACTGAGCAGGGGTGATTAGGGATAAGAAATCACTTTGCGTTTCCTAAACATTGTCTCCAGAAGAAACCATTGAGAACACCTGTATCTTTATGCCTAGAGTAAATGAAATTGCAAGTCATTCAGGCTGCATCAATATTGGAAAAAAACCCACCCAAACAAAAAAAACACCACATCCAGAATTGGGTAACTATACTCTATTGGTTCACAGAGGGAGAGTGCATTTTAAGGCCAACATTACATCCAGGATTGTGAAAATAGGATTTTGCTGTGAATGTTGAATCCCCAGCTCTAGCATCCAGGATGCATGTTAGGTGCTAACCTGCAATAAAACTACCTGATTTTGCTTTTGTTTTTTTTTTTGTTTTGTTTTGTTTTGTTTTTGTTTTGGTTTTGGTTTTTTTTTTGTTTTTTTTTTTGTTTTTTTTTTTTAAATTTAGGCTAGGATTGTGCTTTGTGGTTCACTTTCTGGTACCCCATGGGTTCTGAAATGCATAAAAGCATGATATAGAAATACAGAAATAATAGCTTTAGTTCATATTTAAGCCTATGAGGAGTTGTAAACCTGGGCTGCTCTACTTCTGCCTGACAGCAATAAATCCGCACAAATCATCCCTCCTGTGGGGTGTGTTTTGTCAAGGCCAGCTGCCTCACCTGCACAAGGACAAGTGGCCTGTTCTCTGTCAAGTGCCAAAACGACACAGGGATGCCTTTGCTCATTGCCAAGTTTTTGAAGGAGTTACCTCAGCAGTCCCAAACCAGTGGTTCCCATGTCTAAGCACGGACAATTGAGAGCAGGCACCGAAATGCCCCAGCATCCCAAGCGGCTCCTGACTGTGCTTGTCCTTTGAGATGCCACAGACGAGCTGTACCTGACACAGTGCCTGTGCCAGAGCGCTCGGCGTGATACAAAACACGCAGGCGACGGCTGTGTGCCAAGTGCGTTCACAGGATCTTGTGCCAGGACCAGGCTCGGTGCTGGCCTGCAGCGGGAGACTCTGTGTGCTCTTCGTGTTCTTACAGGGAAATCTGCTTTCCTGCCAGCTTCACCTGCGCTTGCTTATTTCTTACACGTTATACTAACACTTTCTTATGGGACTCTGAGCCCGAAAATATGTTTGTATATTTTTCTGAGCATATCAACGTCTCTCACCAAATATGCTACCCAAGTCTGTGCACTTTGCCTCTGTGTCCTTTGACCATCTCAGTTACGATAGTGCCGTACTGACATTGGCTTCCTCTTAAGGGCAGTACTAATCTATTTCATGTCTTAAAATTCAACAGTGATCCATGAAATGCTGCGCCAGGTACTAAATCAGAATTTTAGTCTTTCTTTTAAAGAAAAAAACAAGAGTGAGATATATGAACTTGATCTTGTTCAATTATAGTTGTTACTTGGTAACTAGTTTTTTTGTTTTAAAGTCTTAACATCAGATTTCTTTTGTATTGCAGTAATTTCTTATGAGGGAAATTTTTAATGGTTTGTATTTATTGGCCTCAGACTTTTGAGTTTGGAGTGAGAGTTTCTGGAACTGAGTTTCTCACACAAATTTAGAACTGGACTCTGATGTGATGTCTCCCAGCTCAGAGCCATACAGTCTGCGTTGGAGCTAAGGAAAGACAGAGATTTCAGGTTCTGCTTGGTGATCTTGAGAGACATCACTTTACTATTTTGTACCTCAGCCATCCAACCAAGAAAGCTATATATAAATCAAAATCACAAGCAAAACTAAATGATGCCTCAACGGGTATATTCAGTGCAAAAATGTATTTTCTGTGTTTTTTCTTTCCTTCAAATGGCTGTCCTAGTAGGCAGTCACATTGGAACGTCATTTTACATGGAAAGCAAAAGTAGCTTTCTCTGAAGGAGCTGTTGTAACTTAGCCTTCCAAATCTGCAAATATTAGGCCTAAAATCTACTGGAATCTGGAAGACGCTGATCTTGCAGAAGCCAATGTTATAACCTCACACAAGTTAATAGGCTGCTTGCTGTGTCCTCTGGTCAGGGGCTAAAATTAGTCAAATGTTTGTTTTAATACATCTTTTAAATATTTTAACATGGTTATTGAACTCATGTTTATGAAGTTTTCATAAACAAAGATTTTAGGAATACTTTAAATATTAATCGCATAACTGATAACCGATTTTAGGAAGGATTTTAATTTTCAGATGGGGTAACTGCTATAAGTAGAGACGGTAAGTCAGAATTGGTTAAATTTATCCCCTAAGGTTTTCAACCATTTGGCTGAAATGAAAACTAGGAGGAAAGGGAGGAGTTGAGCCATAGCAAGCTATGTGAAGTTAGTTTTGTTTTATTGTCAGGTCAATACCATAAGCCTCATGTAGTGTCTGATGCCACAAAAAGGTTTCTGTAATTTTCTTTTCTGTCGTTCCATACTGTATGTTTTCTTTATGTTGGGTTAATGCCTTTATTCCCTTATCGTGAACAGAACTGAATCCTCAGTTCTCAGTAGAGTTAAGGGATGTTGTGGGTGCTCAGAAGGATGGGTGCTTTTGAGGTGTAGGATCTATTGGCTTCCGAGTGCCATTAGTCTTCTGATTCAGCACAGCTTGATGTCAACAATAGCCTCCTGGGAAAAGAAAAAATAGCCTTTCTGCTTAGCTGGTGCTGTTCGAGCGTCTGATTTCCTTTTATATTTACCGTATATCACAACACCACAACATTTCAGGCATAGATACATAATCAGAGCGGATATGAGTAGGAATTTTGTGTGTGTGTTTGCATGTCCTCGTGTGTGCATTGAATAGGAATTTTTCCCAGAAATAAATTAATTTACATGAAAGTAAAATATTGGCAGGGAAAAAACAACAAAGGCTTTAACCCTCTAAGGTGCTGTGCTGCCATGATAGAGTAGCCTGTCTACATATGCAGTCTCCCTCTGAAATGCCCTGGGCTAAGCAGAGCACATCATAGCAGGAAGAAGCTAGAAAAGGCGGCAGAACTTGTTCCTGTGCAGAAACCTGAGATTTTATGTCCCAGATGGTAGTTTTATGGGCCACTATGATACCTCAGACTGAGTCAATAGGTAAAATGAAATAATGAAAATCATCTTCTTGCTGAAAAAGAATAAAATAAAAAAAAAAAGGCTGATTTGGGAGCTCAAGATCTTGCCCTCACTAGGGCTGAGTAAGTCACAGACCAACTGCTGTGATTTATGTGATGGTACGGTGTGATTAACTTTCCCCTGGATCATTAGAGAGTCTCTGTGGGTGGTGATGTGCCAGTTACAGTTCTCAGTTGGAAGGAAAGTCAGCAATAAACAGCCAGATGGGGGGAAAAATGGAGAAGGAAATCCTTCATCAGAGCCGAATTTTTAGATTAAAACTGCCCAGATTGTAGGTCAACTAAAAAAGTACTTGCTTTGTTAACCTCAGAGGCTTCAGTTGTATTTCTCTATAACAGCAGGGTGTGGGAGATCTGTCACCTGGCTTTAAGTCCTTGTCTGCAGTTTCCAGAGGTCTCGAGTGAGCTCTAGCAGTGCCAGGTACAGCTGTACATAGCCCATTTCCAGACCCTGCACGAAAACATTCGCAGCAGAGGGATGGGGATGTCTGGGTGTCACGTTGTTTTGTGGGGTGGTGGATGCATTGGTAGGACAGCACCCCAATCCTTCGCCTTTTCAGTGATGGAAGTTTTTTTTTTTAAAAATAAAGTCAGATGAATTGCACTGTGACAGGACTGTAATTGGTATTTGGCACTAACTTGCATCATCTGCTACTGCTTTGCTGCTCAATTGAACTATTTTTGTTCAGCCACAATGTTTCACAAAGGTGTATTTGTTTTAAAAGAGAAAGTGATGAGAGGTAAAGGTTCAAACTCTGCTCATCCCAGTTCAGGGGCATTAATAGGAAAGTTGGCTGGAAACACATGCTTCTAGATTTTGAGAAAAAAACCAAACAAACAACAAAAAACACGCAAATTTTTGCAACATAATTTTAGTCTAATGCAGAATAAAAATGGAACTTTTTAAAATATCTGAAAGAGAGGGGGCACTCGTCCTTGAGAAACATTCTTCCACTTCGCAGAATAACAGAATCACAGAATGGTTGACGTTGGAAGGGCCCCTGAAGGTCATCTGGTCCAACCCCCTGCTCAAGCAGGGCCACCTGCAGACAGTTGCCCAGGACCATGTCCAGATAGCCTTTGAATATCTCCAAAGATGGAAACTCCACAACTTCCCTGGGCAACCTGTGCCAGCGCTCAGTCACCTTCACAATAAAAGTGTTTCCCAATGTGCAGATTGTGTTTCAGCTTTTCACATTGTGCTGAAACACAGTCTGTGTTTCAGTTTGTGCCCGTTGCTTCTTGTCCTGTCACTGGGCACCACTGAAAAGAGCCAGGCCCCATCTTGTTTACACTGTTTATGTGTAAAGGGTGTCCTCGTTGCACCCTCCCTTCAGGTATTTGTATGCTTTGGTGAGATCCCCCTGAGCCTTCTCTTCTCCAGGCTCAACAATCCCAGTTCTCTCAGCCTTTTCTCATAGGAGAGATGCTCCAGTCCCTTCATCTTTTTAGTGGCCCTTTGTTGGACCCTCTCCAGTATGCCCATGTCTATCTTGTACCGGGGAGCCCAGAATTGAACACAGGACTCCAGGTGTGACCTCACCAGCGCTGAGAAGAGGGGAAGGATCACCGCCCTTGACCTGCCAGCATTGCTTTGCCTAATGCAGCCCGGGATACCATTCACCATTGTTGTGGTAAGGGCACTTTCCAAGATGAGTTGTGCTTTTAGTTTTCTTTTCTTTTGTTTTTGAAGTTCACAGTCACGTGGTAGTAGTCTACGCTCCAGAGGTCTGCAGTGTGCTGACCTTGCTGAGAGCAGACCTTGTAGCTTTGAACACTTTTAATTGCTTCAATCTACTCCCCTACCCCCGGGTTTGCCCTGTCCCATTGTGTCTTTTGCAAAGCCTTGCTGTATATCACGTACCACTGACAAAAAGGCTGTGGCATGGTGTAGAGGATTTTTACATTCAGACAATCAGGATGAGTTTAGGGAGGATCAATGCAGAGGCAGCAAACTGTGAAATCACTATTACAAAGGACTCGTTCTGTAAAAGAATACAGCAAATCATGTTAAAACATCTCCTCGTGAGAGGGCTGAGGCACCTCAGTTTTGCAAGGGGGGTAATGTTTCAAAACACATTGTCACATTTTACACCAGACTCTAAGGCTGTAAACTGTAAGGCTGCATGCAGTAGTGAATGATAAACAGCGCTGAGCCCTGTTTCCTAAACTCTTGTGGTTACTTTACAAAATATCTTAGATGTTAATATTTCTCTGCACAAAGATAATGTGCTTTTGAAGAATCACTGTTATAAGAGCATATGGCATAATAGCCAGTCATACATGTCTTTGTGATACCTCTGCCATCCAATTAAGCTTATGAACCTCTTTACTAAGACATCTCCATCAGAGATGCGCCTCTCTCAAACAGGCATCATTGCAATAAATCATGGTTAAAACACCAGACCACAAAAAAATGTTTCTCGTGCTCATCCAAGCATGGAATTTCATTTGTATGTGGTTTCTTCTATAGCTTCATTCATAGTGATGTCAACATGTCCAGTTTTCCCTCCCAAAGGCCCAGAACGGAAAATGCTTGCATCTGGATCAGTGACAGGGCTGAAATTTACTGTCTTGTGAACCGTCAGAGCTAGACACTGGAGCTTGCTGTCATTCAAAAGTCATGACTCACTACTTCCCAACAAGATAAGGCTTTGGTTTCAAAGTCCCTATATTCAGGAAATGTGAATCTTAGCATACCTTAATCATTGCACGTGGAATATGGAAAGCTCTAAAACTTATTAATTGTTGTTTCCCTCCATCTGAGGCTTTTATAATTGTCTGTTACTATAGTAATGGCGCTTGACTTTACACAATGAGAATTTAAGGAGAAAAAAGACAGAAATCTTTCTGCAAGACACACAGCTGAATGGTATTCTTGTTCCTAGGTTGTGTTTCTCCCTCTTCCACAGATAATATTTACACATAAATTTTCCATTTCTGGATAATTTTATCTTTTCTCATAATATGTCACATCTTTAACTGGCTTCTTGTGAATTTGGTATGCTTCGTGTGTTGTTGTTAGGTCAATAAAGCTTTAGTATTTAGAGTTTAAGGTAACTCAAAAGTCACAACACCAAGTGCAGCAAATGGAAAAACTGCATGGATGCGCTCGATAATTTAGGGGGGGAAAAGCCCTTTCATTGTAAAGTTGCTTTAATTAGGAGGGAGGCCAAGCTGGGGATAGTGGAATGGGGACACCGAGCAGCCGTTACTACTCCAATCATTGTTAAATTATTTACACAAAGTAGAACTTTGTAAGAAGAGAGGATCAAGGCTCACTTCCTTCCTTGCTTCCTCTTTCCCACCCTGTTCTGTAACCTGGTGGCTAATCCACGTTTGCATCAGCAGGAGCTTTCACTCAGGTCTCTTCAGGCAGGAGAAAAAACTGAGCCAAATCCTCCTTCCCTGTGGGTGGAAGGGAAAGGCATTTTCTTGCTCTTCTCTGTAAAACATTGCTGTGTACTTCCTTTGCCTTTTACACTGTTTATCTAAGTCAGCACATTTAGTTTCAGACCTCGTGGACTATTCCATTTAATGTACTGATTTTTCTTTCTAGGCTTTTAATTTCAGCAAGGAAAACAAAAAATGCAAACAAAAAAAGTCTGATTTGATAAAGACTAAAGCGTGTTGCTTGGTTGTCTCTCTTTTGCAGTTGGATAGCCCTCTGGAAAATCAGTTATTTGCACAGCCCTCTCAGTGGCAGACAAATTGTCTCTCCTGAACAGACCTTGCTGAAGAGTTCCGTGTCACTCTGAACTGAAAGCTGTCTCAGTTGTCTGAGTGACACTATCACTCAAATTTTTGGCCTAAGTCAAGCAGAGTCTTCCTTGAATGACTGATCTTCTCAGTACTGTGTTTGCCTTATGCAGTGCAAACAGGTGCATGGCAGGAGAAAGAATTAAAATGATGTTTATATATCAGCGTAAGCCTTTTAGACAACATATGTTCAGGACCTGATCCTGAGCTATCAGTAATTGCACAGAGGGATTCTTACCTAGACAAGAAACACAGATGCTGAGTCTTAAATGGAGGTGCTCGATCCATTCCCACCTACAGCTGAGCTTTACAGAGTACCATTGCTGATTCTCATGC
Organism: Fratercula arctica; assembly: GCA_947846985.1. Classification (NCBI taxonomy): domain Eukaryota; kingdom Metazoa; phylum Chordata; class Aves; order Charadriiformes; family Alcidae; genus Fratercula; species Fratercula arctica. Next base: position 41,159,251 of record CANTUZ010000002.1, read on the forward strand.
ACCTTGACAATTTGCTGGGTATTACTTAGTTCTGCTTTTTAACACACCTTGTAACACTATGCAGACAGTTTTCAACCCCAAATCTCATCTTCTGTCTTTTAAAAATCATTGTTCTATCTTTATAGCGAGAGAGGTCTAGCAGGGAATAGGGACATTATATCACTTTGCACAGTAATGGGGGAAAGAAAAGGGAACTGTCTATAATTTGTTTCTCCATCCAGACAAGTCAAGCTAAGTTATGATGAGAGCAGTGCGGCAGTCATGATCACCTACCGTTTTATAGCTGATGCGATTGTTTTTATGAAGCCTATAACATTTTTAACAGTGCTGTTGTGCTGATCATCGTTCTTGTCTCAGCAGAACAATATTACTACAGTCGAGTCAATTCGGCTTGCAAGCAGGGCTTGCTGCTGGCAGGGTGTGAGAAGAAATCGCGCTGAGCCTCTTTTTTTACTCAGATGCGGGCAGGGGACAAGAGAGAGCAGGGACACTGGTCAGTTGGAAAACCCATCAATGAATTATTCAAAGATTTTTTCTTTTCCTTTTGGCAAGGTGACGAACAATTCTGCCACATTTCAGATAGATAGCAACCTGCCATTTAGTATGACTCTTCAACTGTTATTATTCACGCAGCGGTGGGGTGAAGGGCACAAGCATGGCTAAAAATAAAGACTGGAAGAAAGGGTCGGGTTTTTTTCATTGATCGTTCTGAATTCTTCAAGGTGCTGCTGTGCAGAGGGTCACACAAGAGTCAACACGGGGCTGGCTACAGCAGCCCCACAGCAGAAGGAAAAGGCAGGTGGTGGGTGGGTGAAGAGGGGGGCAGACAGCGCATCCCCCATTCTCCCAGCTCCTTAGTACTTGATTCTTCTGCCTGCATAGTAGTGGCACCCGTTTAACTGCTTACCTGATTGCTCCTGTTTCTTGTCTGAATTGCAGCAGAACATGACTGGCAAACAAATGACTACCATCTTCCTAGCATGTGGTGAGGTCAAGTGCTATGCTTGCTCCTCTGCTGTGTTAGTGGCCTTGCTGAAAAATCTTTCTTACCCTCTACAACTCCCTACAACAGTCAAGCGGTCTTTACCACTGTGATAAGAGGAAAGACAAACTCAGCCTACCTCTCCAGTCCTTGGATATTCCTCATGTCACCTGACTGTCTCCCTGCTTATTCCCTCCCATTTACCTTGATGTTACCTTGGAACTTTTGGTTCAAAGTCAGTGAATTTACACTGTTTAAAAAAAGATTCTCATTTCCCTCATTCCTTTTTCTACAGTGTGTCCTCCACTATTTTTGCTTTCCGCCATCTGCCTGCTGCTGGTCTGATGTCAGGACTTCTATTAGAGTTCACTGTATGGTTTGACAGTTGTCCTGGTGTTTTGGCCCCAGGAGGCATTTTTAAACCCATCTTTCTCTTTAAGCAGAGTATTATTTAGACTAATAAATAGACTATTAATTCTGAAAGAATGGGAAAAAACAAACAAGCCATATGAAGCCTGATGTAGATGAAATGGTATGTTCTGGAGGCAGGTGAAGAGGTAACTCTACCGTGCTTTTGTCTTGCCATTCAGCTTATGGAAATTATTCCTGGGAAAACTTGCCACTTTCTGAAATACGTCTAGGTTTAATGTTTGCTGCTTCTGCTCTCTTTTCTATAACAATTTGGAAATGGATATTTAGACAGACTGAGAACTCTGACCTACAAATAAAAGCACTAGATTTTGCACAGCTAGAGGAAACTATTTAGAAAAATGGCGAGAGTCCAGAACAGGTTTTATGTACACAGGTGTAACTCCTGTGGAAGTTACTGGGAGTTGCAAATAGTTCCTGCAGGCAAAAGTGCCTGAGGAATTAGTATTTCTTAGTCTAGGCTAAAACAGTGGGCAGAAGCCCAAGACTCTGACCTGAAGTCTGGTGACTTTTTGCTACGAAGTGGAATTGCCACTAGCTGGACATGCAGAGACTTGAAAGTCTCCTGGGGACAGATTCTTGTAATCTTGTTCCCTAAGTCAGCATTATACTTTTGACAAGGAGAGTGAATTATCTGGTCTTGTAGCAGAAATTCAAGTGTGGAAATGTTTGAACTTATTTGTTTTTTAAAAATTGGGGTGTATAGAAGTGTCTCTGCACATGGTCTAAAAGAGTTTTTAAACCAGTGGTGAATAACTGGCAACATAAGGTACCAGGCTGAACTTTTCTGCTTTCACCAGGTGAAATTTAAAGAGCTAAGGGACACTGTGAAAAGAATGAGGAGGAAACTTCCGGTTTTGGCTAGTACTTTCCTCCTTTCACCAAAATAAGTTCTGACATCCAGGCCTGAGTTTGAACTAACAGCTGCTGCATGACTGCACTAGCAGTTTCCAAGTCATTTATTTTCAAGTGCTGTAGGATAGTTGGAGTACAAAAGGCATCATAGGAAAACAAGTTTCATTTCATTCTGTTTGACACACTGTTTTTGAGCCTTCCAAGTTATAATGGTATATAGACATTTTAAAGTTTACTGAAGGTCTTCTGTATATGCATGTGTTTATGCCAAAAAACCCTGTGGTATACTTAGGGAAGACTTAAAATAAATGTATTATGAATCTCAAAGCAACAGGTCCCTGCTACTCCTTTATAAAACTCAAAATTTCCTAGTTATGATCCCTTTACCTCCCATTAAAACATAATTATCCGTTTAAACTTGAAGACTGTATGTGCATTTATGTAATGTGTTCTCCTGTAAGATTACTGCCTAACAATTTAATAAACAGAGGCCATATTGGAGGGTAAAATTGCTGCATTTCATGATATGAGAGCTTTGCTTTCTTTTTCCATTCACATAGTTGTGTTCTGGAACACATTTTAAATGTACTTACATAAAATACTTGTAGGTATGTGTTGCACATGTATGGACCTAACGGTTGGACACACAAGAAGTATGCCTTGGATAAAATATATTAATGGTGCTAGAGATCTCGCCCTCACACTTTTGTTTTGCCAGGTCACAGAGAGCCTGAAGCTATAGATTTAACATTCAAGCGCATGGTTCTAAGAAACTGTTCAGCACTCTCACCTCTGGTTGGTTTTGCTGGCAATCCATATCAGCAACATCTGGTCCCTAATTGGCTTTGATGTGGGTTTTCCCAAGCTTTCAATATATGGCCTTGGAAAGACCATTGTTCTCTTTATTAAAATAACCTGGCTAAAACAAAGGCTTACGTCTGCCACAGATTCAGAACGAAGACAGGGAGAAGAAAAAGTTGTATCCAGCCTGTGAGCCAGATGAGTAAGTGTTTTAGCATGGAGGGTCTGGCACCTCAAGGTTTGCAGAGACCTGTGGAAATCAGAGGTGAGCGGGGGTTCTGGCTTCTAGCCCCATGGAGCTACGGGCGCCTCTGTGACCACAGGCAGCTAGTTAAATCTCCCTGCCCCTTGCCTGGTCCAACAGGAAAACTGGATGAGAGACAAGACCTGGTTAGATACCAGATGCTGTCTCTGAATGGAATTTTCCTAGGAGAGATAAATGCAAACAACCATGCTTTTACCAAAGGCCTCATGCACGCCTATCAGAACATTTGCAAGTGAAATGTGAGACCAACAGCTATATCTCGTAATTGTTTAGTGTGCTGCCATTGGAAATAGTTTTTTTGATCTCAGAAATATGGTGCTAGATAGATTCTTTTCATAGTGCTTGCTATGTTTCTCCTTTATGTGAGGATTGCTCAGAGGTTATTCAATATGGAGGAAGGGTCAGAATTTTTTCATGAGATCTGTAGAATAAATTTTGTGTCTTTTTCCTTCTTTGTTTCTAAAGTGGGTGTCATGACTTGACATCTGCAGAGGAAGAGATCTAGGTGATGTAAATATTGCATTGTCTAAGATTCTGTTTCTGATGACTGTGTGACACAAAGGAAGCGCAGGGGTGGGGAGATTTGGTGATACAATTTAGATGGTAGAGCACAACTGCCCTAGCGAACAGGGAGGAAAACTCCTGTGGGGGAGAACCACTTTTTGTGTGGCAATGTTACACCCTTCCAACAATTCCACCACTGAGGAGTCACATCTGCGCACCACCTGAGTACCTCAAACGTGCACAGCTAGAACCATGAACTGGTCGCGGGTCTGTACCCAGAAGAACATTCTCTTCACCGTGCATCCATGCATGTGGTAGGGGTGGCCTAATTGTTTTCAGCATGTCTAGGAATTTTTATGGTTTCCAGGAGGTTTTTATGATACGTGGAAATCGACTTTAAAGAGAATGAACAGGTGGATGGGAATTGCTCTTTTGCTCATTGGAGAGAAGTCAGAAATGGAAAATACGTCATGAAATGTGCTCTGAGAGATGGGAAATGGTTGCCTTTTGCAGAAGGGTGTTCAGCAGGTGTGTGGGAGGTCTTGATTTCACTGATGCTGTGAATTTTATTTGGACCTCTTGTGGGCTTACCTCCCTCCTCCTCCTTTAGAAGGAGTCCTGGTGTGATAAAGCTTGACATGGCATAAAGTGAATTGTGGCAAAGCGAATGATCCTTCCTAAAGGGAAGAATATTAAAAATAACCTATTTCCGTGCTGGATCTGAGATCCCTCAAGCATTTGTGTGGATGAGAAGGTGAGTTCACCACTCTGGAAATGCAAGGGGAAATTCTGGCTAGTTGTACCAAATAGTTTAGAGCAGGCACCAGAAGTGCCCTCTTGAGGAGAAGCTTTCCTTTATTTCTGAAAGTGGATCAGGGTTCCTGATGCAGCTCTTTCACAACGCAGTTGAAACATGGGTGGTTTTTATTTTTCCACTTTTCTCTCCCAATTTATCATGGTTCTGACTTAGAGGAGTTTTTTTGGGGTGACATTTACTTTGGAGAAATACAATTTCCAAACAGAAGCTGGCAATGTTTTCCATCCTTCCTGTCTTTTTTTACTCACCTCCCAGGGCTTTCATTGGTTTCTCAGCCGGCTGTCTCTCCATGTTGTCTTTTGGTTTACGGGAAAAGCAAGCATCAATACCTGAAGTGTGAGATTTAGTCATTATAAGCATACTCTCTTTGATTACATAGTGTATATGATGTATAATGGATCATATGCTATTTTATTTAAGCAACCATGACAAGATGTTCTGAGGGAGTCTCTCACTTAAAAACAATCTAAAATTTTATCAAAACACAGCTTCTTTAATGTTCTGCGTCACAGCAGCTTTTGTTAGGTTGCTTTCTGATGCTTCAGATATCACAGTCAAAACTCTCACCATGCTGCAAGCTAGCATGACAATTTCTTCTACAGCAACTATTAAATTCAGGGCAGCAGATCTACCATCTGCAGCCCATCTGCTGCCCCTAACATCTAAGACGCAGACATCAACCATGAACAGCTAAACCTCACAAATTGTCAGTAATGAAGAGTCCATCATAATCACTTAATGTGTCAAACACCTGTGTGAGCAAAACAGTGAAGGAATGACTTTTGCAGGAGGGTGGATGTAGGATTAGATGGAGCATAACTTGGTGCCTGGATGGAGATATTTGTGCTGAATGTTTAGAATGGAAAGCGCAGTCATTGTAGCACTTTGTAATGAAAGGATGACACATCAGTGTGACTACCTACGTAATGCATATGGCAACAAATGGTTAACGTGCCCGCCCATCTATTGCTATTGCTTGCAGCAAATAATCAATCCGGGGAGTCATAAAGCAGCACACATCCCATTTGGCAGCAGTTTTCTAAAAGAACTGAGGCTGATGCTTAAAACCCAGCAGTTTTTTTACAGGCTTACCCACAGCCATGCCACATATATAGGCAAACACACACAGAGGTCCCACTTTGTTGAATGTCCCCAGTTGTTTACAACCCGAACTGGAGAGATGGCGCAGCACAGCTGCTGCTGCACTATCTATCCCTGATAAGCAGGATTCCCTCAAAGCATTGTGGGATTCTTGAAAATAACCTGCTGTGTATATTTTCCTTCGTTTGAGCTGGTTGATAGGGCACGTGGCTACCCACTTCATTGCTCTGCCAGAGAGGACTCCGTTATCTGCATGATGCTACAAAGAGAGGGAATGAGCTGAGACCACAGGGTACCTTCTATTTCTGGTGCAGGAGTGGAATCCTGGATAACTAAAGCTACAAGCATGTCTATTTAAGACCCCGTCACGTGCCACAGAATGTGTAGTCTCTGCTTCCATGGGCTACTTCCAGTCAGCCATGGTGAAGCATGCCCAGCACTTGTGGTAGTGTCCTGCAGTGGGGCCAGGTAAAATGCCATTACAGATACATTGCTGGAAGGTTCAATGAAAAATGTCTTGAGGATGGGACAGAAAGAAGAAAGTAATTGACATAAAAATGAAAATTGCGAGACAAAATGGTAAAGGAGGACTATTTGTTGTGGAAGGAAGGTAAAATACACAGAGAAAGAATGAGAATTTGGATGTTAGCAGACTGTAGCTTGTGCCCTGGGCATGAGGACTGTGAACTTGATGCGATGGGAAGTCGCAGAAGGGTGAGGTGATGACTAGAAGAATGACCTACACTAAACTTCTGACTTAGGAAGCAAGACAGAAATGGAGCTGCTTAAAGAAATGGAAAATGCCCCTGGGAAATGATCAAAATGTTTAGCAGTTGAAGCAGTAATATTACAGAGTTGATATCAAGAAAAGAAATAGTTTTCCTCCCCTTCCCCTGTTAGGGATTTTCCTTTTACTTGTTTTTTTTTTGGTTTTGGTTTCTTTTTTTTGGGCTTTTTTTTTTTTTTTTTAATTTAAATTGAAAAAGATATATACATACACACACAAATATATTTTGTATTTATTATATAACACATATGTATAATATAGCATATATTGTACACACACACTTACAAACATAAAATTTCCCACAGACTATCACTTTCAAAACTGAGAGTGGTAGTGAAGTTGAGCAGGATGTTGATGGCAGTGAGGAGATGCAGAAGCCATCTGTGTCTCTAATTCTGAACAGACCTGATGGAAATATCGTCCTTGTACTGGGATGGCAGGAGCAGTTGGTCCATACAGGAGTTCAGCAGGACCCCAAGCACAGTTCCTTCAGAACCACGCTGTGGATTCAGCAACATATTGCTGAAACCAAGGTGTTCCAAATAAAAATAGAAATTTTTGGATGGATTTTCTTTTAAATTTCCAAACAGATTTGGAAACTCACAGCTGCAAAGATCTAGGAATCTGGGAAAACTGGAAATGTAAAGGATGCTTTCATTTTCCTTCTCTGTAATGAAGAAAAATGAAAACCTTTTCTATCTTCTCTGCAAGGATACTGTTGAAAACAAGTTGATTTCAACTGACTGGCAGGTTTGAAAAGAGTCACCAGCTGGACAGCATTTCAGCTCCACAGAAATCTGTGGAGATGAGACACCAGCGTCAAGATTTGTGAGACTCCAAAGCCTATATTAATATTATTGTAATACATTTTTGTCAGTCTCTTTTCACCTGCAGACCTTTAAGTATTTTCTGAAGAAGGTGTCAGCCCTTATACAAAGAATTCAGTCCTATTGACAACAATTTTCCTTTTCTTGGTTGTCTTTCACTGACTCTGTAGAAGTGGACAGAGATCGTCAGGGTTTGTGGAGTATATGCTGAGAGTGACTGATCTAACGCAAAACGAATCAGATGTGTGTAGTGTGTCCCCCAAAAATTATTTTACCACCCTTTTCTAATGACCATAGATCAGCCTCCAGCCTTGTGATATGTAATGGTAGTCAGATTTCTAAAATTTTACATGAGACTGGTAAATTGAATGACCTTGAAGTGCTGGGGTTTGCACTGCCCACTTTTTCACAGAATCATTGAATGGTTCGGATTGGAAGGGACCTTAAAAATCATCTAGTTCCAACCCACCTGCCATGGGCAGGGACACCTCCCACTAGACCAGGCTGCTCAAAGCCTCATCCAGCCTGGCCTTGAACGCTTCCTGGGATGGGGCATTGACAACTTCCCTGGGCAACCTGTTCCAGTGCCTCACCACCGTTACAGTAAAGAATTTCTTCCTGATATTCAATCTAAATCTACCCTCTTTCAGTTTGAGGCCACTACCCCGTGTCTTGCCTTTACCCTTGACGTACTTACAGAAGTTTTTCTTGTTATCCTTGATGCCCCTAGCCAGATTTAATTCTATCTGGGCTTTAGCTTGCCTAATCTGGTTCCTGGTTGCTTGGACAGTTTCTCTGTATTCCATCCAGTCAACCCATCCTTGCTTCCACCCTCTGTAAGCCTCCTTTTTGCTTTTGAGCTTGTCCAGGAGCTCTTTGTTAATCCACATAGGCCTCCTGGCATTTTTGCCTGACTTCTTCATTCTTGGGATGCACCGTTCCTGAGCTTGGAGGAGGTGATCCTTGACCAGCTCTCTTGGGCCCCTCTTCCCTCCAGTACTTTTTCCCGTGTTATCCTGCCAAGCAGGTCCCTCAAGAGGTCAAAGTCTGCTCTCTTGAAGTCCAGGGTAGTGAGCTTGCTGCATGCTCTCCTCGCTGCCTGAAGGATCTTGAATTCTACCATTTCATGATCACTGCAGCCGAGGCTACCCTTGTGCTTGACACTTGCCACCAGCCCCTCCTTGTTGGTAAGGACAAGGTCCAGCATAGTTCCTCTCCTTGTTGGCTCCTCTACCATTTGAAGAAGAAAGTTGTCATCGACAAATTCCAAGAAATTCCTGGATTTCTTATACCCCGCTGTGTTGTCCTTCCAACAGATATTGGGGTGGCTGAAGTCGCCCATGATGGCCAGGGCCTGTGAACGCGATGCCGCTCCTATCTGTCATCCTATCCTATCTGTCATCTGCTCTGTCATCATGGTCAGGTGGCCTGTAGCAGACCCCTAGTGTAATGTCCCCTGCCCCTGTGTTCCCTTTAATCTTGACCCGTAAGCTCTCCGTTGGGTCTTCATCCATGCCCAGGTGGAGCTCTATGGACTCCAGCTGTTCATTGACATAGAGGGCAATGCCCCCTCCTTGTCTTCCCAGCCTGTCCTTCCTGAAGAGTCGGTATCTGTCCATTCCAACACTCCAATCATAAGAGCCATCCCACCATGTCTCTGTGATGCCAATAAGATAGTAGCCCTGGAGGTGTGCGCACATCTCCAACTCTTCTTGCTTGTTTCCCATGCTGCGTGCATTTACATAAAGGCATTTCAGCTGGGCGCCCAATGAAGCTGTCTCACTGGCTGGAGTGTTTGCTTTTCCTTCATGCTGCTTTTCAGGTGGTCTCCCTCTGGGGTGTTTTATCCGTGACTCCCCTGTTCCTATCTCCTCAGGAGCCCCTGACTCGTCCCCATTAGACTTCGAGTGTGCTGCAGCGTACCCAGCACATCTCAGAGCAACAGGTTGAGGGCCTTCAATAGTGAGCCACCCCTCAGACCTTGGAGCATCGTCCCTTGGTTTGTCATGAGCAAGCCAGGTAGCATCCCCCTCCCCCAACAAGCCTAGTTTAAAGCCCGGTCAATGAGCCCTGCGAGCTCATGAGCGAACACCCTCTTCCCCCTTTCAGACAGATGAGCCCCGTCTGATGCCAACAAGCCTGGTGCCGTGGAGGCCATCTCATTGTCGAAAAACCCAAAACTGTGGCGGTGACACCAGCCATGGAGCCATGTGTTGATAGATTGCACATGTCTGTTTCTTACAGTGTCCCTGCCTGTAACTGGGAGAACAGAAGAAAAGATAACCTGTGCCCCAGACTGCCTTATTAACCTTCCCAAGGCCCTGAAGTCTCTCTTGATTGTTCCTGGGCTATGTGTTGCCACCTCATCACCACACACGTGAAAGAGCAACAGCGGGTAGTAGTCTGATGGCCGAACCAGGCTGGGAAGTTTTTGAGTGATGTCCCTGATCCGGGCCCGGGGGAGGCAACATACCTCCCTGTCAAGAGGGTCTACCTGGCAGATTGGGTCTTCTGTTCCCTCAGGAGGGAGTCTCCTACTACTATAACCTGCCTCTTCTTCCTTTTAGAAGCAGTTTTTAAACTGGGGGTAGGCCTTGCTGGTCCTGGCATCTCTTCTGGCCAAACCATCTTCCATGCCGTCCATGGGTTGGCCTACCTCCTCAAGAGCCTCATACCTGTTCTGCAGAGGCACCTGGTTAGGGGATGTGGGCAAGGAGGGGGTTCACTTGCCTCCCCTAGTGCAGACTAGCCTCCATTCACTAGCCTCCTTTTGTCCACTGCCTTCAGTCTGGCAGGGGGAAGGTACCAGCTCTCCTTCAGCTCGGGGCTTTTTTGGTGGCTCTTCTGTTTTTTCACTCAGGGAGGTCAGAGTTTGATGCCACCAATCAATTTCTTTCTCACTCTCCCTGATGTTCTTCAGCCTTTCTACTTCCTCTTTTAGCTCTGCTACCAGGCTGAGCAGATCATCTACCTGGTCGCACCTCACGCAGCTCTCACCTCTTCTACCACCCACTGGCCCTGAGAGGTGAAGGCACTCCCTGCAGCCGGCGACCTGGGTGGCTGCGTGCTTCCACGGGAGCTCAGTTTGTATGGCCATGTCCGCTCTGGCAAGTGCAGAAGACGCAGGAAGCTGCATCCTTCGGGTAGAGACCATGGCTGAGCTGCCCCCACGGGCTTCCCGCGTGCCCTTCCCGCGCAAACTGCCACGCCATGCCCTGTTTGCCCATCCTGGTGGCTCGCGCTCCCTAGGGACGCTTTTTAAAGGGGTGGGTCTGGCCACCCCCCGCCTCGTCAGTCGCTCTCGCGTGAGCTGTGCGCTCCCTACCGGTCCCTGCTGCTGCCCGGCCTTGTCATGGCCTTGTCCTGGCCTCAGAAAAATTCGGGAAAAGCCCCTTTTCGCCGCGATCGCCCGGCTCCACTGCCGACGTGCCGGCACTGGAACTGTTTGTCTCGGCGAGTGACAAACAGGGTAGCCAAAGGGGATGAAAGGTGATAAAAGACAAAGGTGATGAAAGTAGAAATAAAAAAAGTTCTTTCTTTACTAGCTAGCTCCAACTCAGGGTATTTGTGTGCACTTAGCCAAAAAGTTGATTTACCTAAAGGCATTAGGATGGATTAGTCAACACAGTTGTTATCCTGTATCCAGTAGTATCATTGCAGTTATGAGCCTCTCACTGCTTTTGTTGTTAGCCTCCTATCTGAAGGTTTTTCAATGTGGATGAAAGATTTAGTTTGGGCTGGAGATTGGTAGTCAAAGATGGATGGTCACATTTTAAGGGCCTGAGCAGGTTTTTGGAACTCCCGACTTACTGTAACCTTGAATTTTTTTCTTCAGATTATCAGTCTGTGCTAGTTCACACAAGTACATACATTGTGGTCTTATATCTGTTGGCAACAGAAAGTTGCCTACCAATTCAAGTTATTTGGTCTCTGGAAAATACAGAACTACGGTCGCTTTTTCTATTGAGTACATAGGAATGACACCAACATTAGATATAGGAAGATGTATTTTCCTAAATTCTGTTGTTCTGTTTTGACTATTTTTACTCCCAGAAGACCTCAAAATCAAAGCAAAACTGACAAATTTCACATAGGATTGAGTGAAAGCAATATATCCTTCACTAGTACTTAAGTAATTTCATTATTAGTTTGTCTGAGAAGGTGCTGAACCTTGACTGAATTTCAGGTTCATTAAATAAGGTTCACAGATATCTACCGAGGCTATTCCACTGGTAATGACTTTTAGTCTTTACCACCCTGAGCTGAATTAAAACCAATAACGCAGCAATTTACAGAGGAAAAGTTCATGTGCCCCTTAAAAGCCATGAGCATTCATTCTTTTTAAACTTGTTTTTACGTTAAATTTTAAACATAGAGCCTTTAGACATCATAAAAAACTAGCCCATAGCTTCAGTAAGCCACTTATCACAATTTATTGTGCTGATGTCTAAATATTGTGCTTTTTTATTTTGGTGTGGTTTTTTTTTTTGTTTTGGTTTGGGTTTTTTATTGCTATTGTTTTTTCATGAGATTTTATTTTATCAATGACTTTCGGTTCAGAATGGAGGTTTTTACTCTTTTGGCTTTTGACATAGTTTTTGAAGCTAATTGAAGCGGAACCCCTTGTTCCCTTTTGTGCTTTCAGATATTCTCCAAAGAAAATGTCATCCTGTAACGTGACTACAGTATGAACTTAAAGTACAGATTCATTAGGCTTCTGAAATAATGTGTAAGATTATAGGGATAAAGTGCTGAGTCTTTGCAGCTGGAATGGATGGATTTATTTGTTTTGACTTTGGAAGTGAGTAGAGGGAAGTAAGTACAGAGTAATATAAAGAGTAAAATCTCTGTAAATGATTGGTGTAGAAAAGAGGAATGAAGCATAGTAGCAACCTTGGGCTCTTGGTTATAGCTGGAGCTCTGTGTGACTTGGAATCTCTCCCTAGAAGTTCCAGTGACCACGGCCAAGATTTTTGCTATGTTTTCTATCAGATAAGTTGTCTTTTCTCTCAAGAAAAATGCTGTTCATGGAAATTTTCCAAGTGCAAAACTTGAAAAACCCCCACTTTAGTGTAGAATGGATGGATAGTCAGGGTCATCTGGGTTGTGTCTCTTTTCCTGAAAGCACTAGTAGGATGTTGTAATGTCTAATGTTTTGTTTTCCCCTGCTCCTTCCTCTCTTGCACTGTTCCTGACACAAAATCTGTAACATATCCTGGGACCGAACAATCCTGAGACACAGAACAAGAGAAAATGGGATTTCCTAAACTGCTCATCAAGATTAGCAGGAAAAAACAGCAGCTCCTGCATCACTCTCAACACAACAGAGGTCAAGTTAGCAAAACTTTGTCATTCAGAGCTCCAGCCTGACGAGTGGGAAGGAAGCATACAGCACTGTTACTCGTAAAATGAGGTACCGCCACAGGACATACCACTGCAGTTTTGCCAGTCCTCCTTTTCTGTCAATGAAGCAGTTAACAATGCTACTATTTAAGCCACAGGTTATGCAAGTTAATGCCCCAGAGAAACACACAAGGACTCATAGTTGCCATTTTAGGCTTTTTGCTGCAAGCATTATATTAGTTGCAACTGATTTTGAAGATTTCAGTGGCAGCCTGTGACACGTGAAGATTTCTTTATAGGAGAGACAAGGCCTTGTATACAGAAGACCATGGCACTGACTTCATTAAATCATCTCTTCTGGCTACAGCATAGCAGAAAATAGCACAAGAAAATAGCACATCAGCCTTCCTTCCTATCACATGGTAATGGGACCCGACTCCAAACAGTCTCAGAGATATACAAAGGAAAGATCATAGAATCGTAGAATGGTTTAGGTTGATAAGAAGTGTTTCATCTAGGAGAGATACATATTGAATTTTCTGCTTTTCCAGGCTTTGTGTGTCTGAGTATGTATATGACATGATCTCTGAGTCAATTTGTTTACCTTCTAGTGCTGCTCCTGTAACATCTGGTACTTTGAATACAGAAATCCCTTCATGCCAATGGACCGTATAGTAGGATATAAATATTCACCAGACCAGTAGCGTGTATTTTGCTGTCCTGTTCTCAGTAATGCAGTTGAATTAAAAAAGACAGCCTTAAATGACATGTCCCTACTAACTTAGTTCTGTTCTACTTTGTATTCATAACTCTTTTGCAATTGCACCTGCTCTGATGCAGTATTGTGTCAAGAAAGTAAATACTAACCAATTGCTTCTTCTCCCTGCATATTAAGTAGAGTTAAAAGAGCAATGTTATGGTAATGAGATAAGGAATTCCCTATTCTGGGAACTAGCAATGTATTTATAAGGTGGCAGACAGAAATAACTGTTTCTAAAAATACAGTACTTATAATTTTTTAAAATCCACTCCAGTGTTTCATTTATGCTACGGGATTTGGCAGATGTTAAGCTCTGGAGCCTCAGTGGATTCAAATTAAACATGTCAGTTTTACATTGGTGACATCGCAGACACATGCCAAATATTTTGGAGTCAATAATAAAAATCCCGTCCACTTCAGGAGGGTAGTGGCCACCTCTTCAGGTAATTTGTAAACAGGGAAATTCAAGGCTTGGTGGAGTCTCGCATCAGGCCCATTGGTCTTTTTTATCCACTGTCACTAGCTGTGCAAGGGCTTTTCCTCAGCTTCATCATGGCTTCAGCTGTAAGCTACATTACTTGGATTCAGTTGCAATGAAGATGTCAGACCTGAGGAGATGCTAGACTTTCTGTTTTCTTTCAAGCACAGAGATATCTTCAGCTGCACTCTGTGATTCCTAACTCTGGCAGTTTTATATGCTTCGTATGCTGTTCTGTTATACCTGACACGTGGGGCAAATGAACAGGAAAATGGCTGTAAAGTCACCTTCCTTTGGTATCTTCTGCCTTTTGGCCTTACTCCCCAAAATGCAACAGATTGTCAGGAAGGTAAATATATCTATTTTCTCTGATGGGCCCTTCATGTATTTAAAATTGTATTTCTGAGGAAGGCCCTTCAGTGAGATTGCTTGTTTGAATGTATCTCGTGTCATGAACTAATTTTTGGCACATGTAGGATACTCAATTAAAGGACAGACCAGTCCATAACTTAGAGCCAGTTAGGGTTATTTCATACTTTTTCTTCAATGAGGTAACACAGACAAGATGAAAACCTTTGGGGAAAGCAGCTCTTTCACAGCCTAGAAGAATCTGAAATATCTTGCCTATTTATTTGATCCAGACTACTATATCCAAACTTTCAAGACAGAGGCATTCTCTAGTGTTTAAAAGAAACTTTTTTTCACCCTTTGAACTTTCTGACATCCAAAAGGCAGACAAGTCATGGACAGCGGCAGAATCTCAGCTTCTGTTTTTGTGTTTTTTTTTTTTTTTGTTTTGTTTTTGTTTTTGTTTTTATTGTTGGGTTGTTTTTTTTTTCTTTCTCCTCAGAAACCACAAAGGATCTATCACACTGTTTAAACCTGTGGTTTTCTCTCATATTATCAGACTGAGCCTGTTTCAGTAAGTCCGTAAGAATGGGAAAACTTCATTCAGATAAATAGTTTCTGTTTTCTAATGAAGAATCAGTTTCTTGATGACTGATTTTTAACACTGATTCTAATTTTAGGGAAATAATCTCTAAAAAGTAAATGAGTTTCAATTATAGACTTTTAAATAAAGTACTAAATATATTTCTTAGACTCTTGACGTGCTTCTGAATAATTAGCCCCTGGCATTCTCTTTGTATTTGCAACCTTGCTTTATTTTTAATACAGAATATAAATATTACTACTTCATCTGAAAAGGCAAATAGCTAAACTTCTTCTGATGCTATAAAATAAGTTGCAATCTATCTATTTGTTTCATTCAAGCCCTTGAACTACCCAGGTATTATTTCTGTACTTCATTGCCTTATTGTTTTGGTAGAACTAAAGCCAGAAGAGTCACCTCCAAGCTATAAGATTTAAATACAATTCCAATGGTGTTTTTGAACAACAAATAATCTTTTTTCTTTTTGCTGAGGACTAGTCAGAAACCTGGACTTTTTGAAAATAACAATATTTTATACTTGTCTAGAAAATACTCACCCAGAATGATCTTGAAGGAACTTTTAAGGTAATAATATACATAAATCAGAGAATAGGATCATAACATTCATCACTCACTTTTGGGAAGTAATTAGAGAACTTTAATGATTTCCGTAGCATTGCATTTGATTGGATTTTGTGTATTAATGGAAAAAATGCCCTTTCATCAGCGTCATAAGAATTTTAATGAATCCGAGTAGCCAAGACCTTTCAGTATCACTATGTTCTTAACCTCATGCCCTAATAACAGTTCAACTCTGACCTGGTAATGAGTCCACACCAAAGCCCTCGGTCACAACACTCCCAAGCGCTTGGAAGTTCAGACCTCAGCTGAATGACTTTGTTGCAGACCCACCTTTAATAGCGACTCCAGGGTAGGACCCTGACTGTAGTTTCTTGGATCTCACGTCTAACCAATGACCCAAGCTAACCTCCATTAGTTTCTGAAATCTTGCAAGATCACAGTCCAAGATAAAGGAATAAGAAATCAGGAGAGGCAAGTTAAAAAAAGGTAGCTTGTTCTTTTGGGGTCAGCCTCAGCGCAAAAGGTTAACTCTGCTGGTCTGCTTGTAGTATTGATAACCTTGAGAGAAATGTTGATGGAGTGAAACCACTGTGTGAAGAGATCTTTTGTGTTACCCTGCACCTGGGCTGGTGTTAATACTAATTCCAGTCTGACAGAAGTTATTCTGAAGATTTCATATGGACTATACTGGCTGGCTGCCACCCACTGCGGTTATTAAGCTGAGCACTGCAATTTGTTTCTTTATCGCAGGCTGCATGCGCTCAAGCTTTCCCTGAGCTATTGTTGTCAGTTTGCGTCCATTAATATATCGCGGCCTCAGGACCACTAATACACAGTGCCATGGTATAAGTTCTTGTCTTGTTGAACACTTCATAATTCACCAGCGCTTGTACCTAGCTAGTGAATTTCAAAGACAGTACATCACACTGTGCCTTAGGAGACTGCATCCTTCCTTCGAGGTTATAAGTGAATACGGCTCTGATGTCACACGGACACTGAAATATCTCTTGGGTTCAGGCCTCATTCATCTCCCTTTACATTATCTCAGTGCAGCCCTGTACAACAAAAAAAAAGAAAAAAAAAAGAAAAAGAAGTGTTGTAATCGCACTTGATGCTTTACTGCTTGTGAAAGGGCATTCAGGCTTTAGACGGAAAGGTCTTTGTGACGTGCAGAAAATCAGCGGGCTTGGGAAGGGGGGCAGGCATCCTCGCCTCTGGGCGGAGAGGCTGCAGGGTGTCCTTCTGCCTGGCACTGTCAGGATCCAGGTCTCCTGTCAGACAGTGTCTGCTGCTAAGAGCCGAGCGGGTAAGAAGTCAGTGACTGGTTTCTAAAATTTTGAACAAAAATAATTTTTGTTGGCTATTTTAGTTTCCAAAGTTTATTTTCCTTTGGATTGTCTTTTCAAAGGGTTCTTGTTTGGTCAGTAGACAGAAAGGGAATTTGCTGGCTCACATGGCTAAAGCTTCTCTCTCTCTCTCTCTCTCTGATAACCATCACGTGATGCTACCCTGTCCTTTTCAAAGGCAAAGAATTGCTCTTCAGAAAAAGCTGTAACTTCAACAAGCTGTAACCTCAAAGACAAGTGCTTGCCGACGGGGATAACTTAGTAATACCATGATCAGGACAAGTGACTCCCTCAGATGAAATACAAGTAACAGAAATGAAGCTTTCTGCTTGCTGTCAGAACAACGCCAACAGCACCAGCCTTTCCAGAGCATTGCACTGTAAAAACAAGGAAGAAGAAATCAAATCTCTATCCTCAAATTCTGAAGTCGTTTTTAAAAATACGTGGGAGGAAGCTGGGATTGAGCAGCTCCAGGGTTTCCTTCAGTCCAGATGGCCTGACAAAGAGATACGTGGTTGGATGGATGGGTGCTAGTGAGCATTTCTGAAGGGCCTGGGAATTATGTGCTCTCATGACTGGAGAAAAACCTGCTTTTTAATATTTTAACCATGCAAATTTATCTATTTCAAGGTAACACATAATCCATGCTAATTAAGCAATATCATGGCTCCTGATCTGCAGGCAGTTGTCTACAGCAATTCTGCTGAGCTTGCTGCTTGTGAGGGAGATAATACTTTATCCATTAACTGCTACCTGGAAGCGACATTGAAACTTTAAAAAATATTTTAAATGTATTATTTTTTTGGTTCTTGTTTCTTCCCTGCCACTAAATAAAAATGCATTTTCTGACATTAAAAAAAAAAAAATAGTACAGATATAGTTGTGGCAGATGTCCCAGAAATCAACAATAGAATAAAAGATTAAAGGTGCTCATTTGATTTAGAGACATCCCAGATCATGGCAGGGAAAAAAGCTTGGGACCTAGTTTTGCCAGATATTAAGTGCACGTGGTGGTTTAACCCCAGCTGGCAACTGCGACCACACAGCCATTCACTCACTCCCCCTGCCCCCCACCCAGTGGGATAGGGGGAAGAGGGAGGAAAAAAAACCCCAAAACTCATGGGTTGAGATAAAGGCAGTGTAATAAATAGAACAGTAAGAGAAGATAAAATAATAATAATAATGGTGAAAGAATATACAAAATGAGTGATGCAATACAATTTTTCACCACCTGGTGATCGGTTGCCCAGCCTGTCCTGCCCCCCAGCCCACCCCCATTTATATACTGAGCATGACGTCTGTGGTATGGAATATTCCTTTGGCCAATTTGGGTCGGTTGTCCTGTCTGTGGTCCCTCTCAGTGTCCATGGGAAGCTGAGAAAATCCTTGACTGTTTAGCAACAACTAAAAACATTAGTGTGTTATCAACATTATTCTTATCCTAAATCCAAAACATAGTACTATGCCAGCTGCTAGTAAGAAAACTAACTCTATCCCAGCCAATACCAGGACAGTGCATTTCCGCTTTCAGTGAAGTCAAAACACGTCAGAGAAGCTCAGCCCCAGTGGCCCACGCTTAAAGGATGATTATAGGTTTCGCCATCCCA
This sequence comes from Fratercula arctica, assembly GCA_947846985.1. Lineage (NCBI taxonomy): Eukaryota > Metazoa > Chordata > Aves > Charadriiformes > Alcidae > Fratercula > Fratercula arctica. Next base: position 41,177,666 of record CANTUZ010000002.1, read on the forward strand.
TTCCATCACCTTTTTCCATCCCCTCTTCCCATTCCTGAGCATTAAGTTTGTAGCCTGCATCAGCCAGAAGGCCACAGTGTGACCAGCAAGAGGAAGTGGAGATTTTGTTAGCTCTGGCCAGTGTCACCAGGAATTTTAGCTGAGGGGAGTGTGTTAACCCTCATGAACTTGGTTTTAGGGTGAATGAACAGACACTTCTCATCTAACTGCTTTGCAGTCGTGTTGAGGTCACCCATCTTGAACGACTCAGAACGGTGGGTTCTGAGAACTGGGTACTCAGAAGAGTAGGTTGCTGGAAGGATGGTAATAAAATTGAATGTAAATAGAAAGGGCAAATAATGCTTTGAGAATAAAATGACACCACCCTCTCCCATGTTCCTGCCAGTAGCTTACATAGTTTATGTACTACTGAAAGAGGATGTTAAGGCAGAGATGCCTGAGTGGTACAATGGCATTTTAATAGCTTTCTGTGAAAATTTAATTTAATATTTCTTCATTTTCTCTCTTATAAAGTACCATTGCAGGAACAGAGAGAGGATGGTTTACACTTGTGGAAGGTGCCAAAGGCACAGAAGAAATATGGTGTTCTGTACGGTAGAGGAAAAGAAGAGAAAGTGAGAAAAATAGACTCTATTGCTCCAACTATAAGACACTATGTATTTCAATTCAAGCCTCTGTCGTTTCATGTGCTGGATCCTCCCTGATGGGTTGTTCTGTAATCTTCTCCTCTCTAACAGCCATTTTTCTTATCAATACATCACTTCAGAATGAAGGCAGCAGAGATTTTAGCTAAAGTTGTGGTTGCATGATAAGATAAATCTGCCCTTGCAGATCCTAGCACTAGATGAAAAACATTATGGCCCTGTGGCACAGAGTCCTGATCTGCCTCCTTCTTCTGGTTCAAGTGCATTTAGAAAACATGAGCAGGCGAACCTGGAGGCTTTATAGCAGATCAGCCTTGCCTGTGCCACTCCTGTCTCCCACCGGATTGGCACCATCTGCTCTCTTCAGTCAGTTCAAATCTGGTGTAAAGCTGCCATAAGCTGTGTGTTGTGTGAGCTAGCTTACTTGGCAGAATTTGGCAATTATTAGGCATGTCATCTATGCAGCCATGCTTAAACAAGACTAAACTCGTGTACTACTTTGTTAGCACAAAGATCTGGCATTGACGTTGACATTGATGGGCATGTAGACAGGAGAAAAATGGTGGGACTGGGTGTGTTCAGAATGATGTCTGCTTCTCGCACAGGCTTATCAAAGCCTTCTTACCCTCTGTGCAGAACTGCTACCCATATAGGATTGTTTGTCTTTTGGTCAATGATTCTTCTCTGTATTGCACACTTTTGATGTCACATAGTAGAGACGTGAGTTCAACTGTCAGCTTCTTCTGTGATGTAATTGATTTAAAAGAAAACAGAAACGTGCTCATCGGTAAGGCTTTGCTGGCTGATATATAGATATGTTTAAATGATGTATAGTGGAGCATAAGTAACAGCTAAAGGGCTTTCATCTGAGATGAAAGATGTACAGGTTTTGGTTCAGGAACTTGTCCAAGTAGACAAACTTATAACAGACTTTTATGCTGTTTTTCCACTTCTGTGCTTGATATAAGGTATTAACAAATGCCACTCTATGCTGGGGACTTATAATAGTGCTGCAGATTTCTGTCCTTTGTGCATTAATGTGTGGGCATGTATTTGCTAATATCACACATTTTTAGTCCAATATTTAACCAGTGTTATATTTGTCAATAGCACATTCCTAAATTGCTAATAAAGACAAATAAGTGTAATTACAGGAAAGCAAAGTCATAAAGGAGTCACTGATGGTTTCCAAATAGGAGTTATGATAGCAAACCAGTCCACAAGCTCTGAAGACCTTGGTTTGTGGTTGGAGGTGATATACTGTTACTCATATGAATTTGTGAGGAGTAGTACCTTAAACTGGGCAGCAGGTTATTAAAATTAATACGTGTTGGCTTTTGTGACTTGTCCATGGTTGCCTACCACCAGCTCACTGGTAAAACAAGGAGCGAAGCTGACTCTCAGCTACATGTTTTAATCTCATACACTAACATGTCACTACACATTTTGAGGTCAAATGTGGCAAATATTAGCTCAGCGCATAAAGTCACTAGCAGTTACCAAGACAGTCAGAGGTCTTTTCAGAGCACATGTGAAAAGTGCTCCTGGAGGTCATTTAATCTGTTGGTTACGCTTTAATTTCCTGTTCATGTGTGTGTCTATGCCTGTTGCTTCGCTGTGTGAAGCTATTTTTAGCATGAGAATTTTTCGGTGTCAAAAACGTGCTAAATCACTTCCTTTCAAATTTGCAAGATGTAAAGGGGCAGCCTCAGCCTCTCAGTTTTGATTTAATAGGGGGCAAGGTCTTATTTTATAGACTCAGATTGTAGCAGCTTTTCTTTTCATGAATAATTTCTCTTCTGCAATCAGAATTTGGAGATTTGTATTTTCTAGTTACATTTAAAGAAGAACATCATAGGGACGGGTTTCATAATTTAATGTGGCGTTTTCAAGTTTAATCTGACTTCACAACAAAAAGCTCTTATTTCATACCTTTGTGCTCTTCACTCCAAATTTCATTATATGAAAATGATTTTATCTTTACTTACAGCTGTTTCTCTAATATGCATTATAAAATCCCCAAACCAAAGCAAAACTAGCGGGCAAAAAAAAAAAGACAACCGCCAGACCAACCAATCAAATAAAGCTTTCAGCTGAAAAGCTGTTCATGCGATCATGATTCCAGCATAAAACTCCAACTGTAAAAATGAATGTTTCAAGATCATTTTCCAGTAAACTCAGATTCTGGACGGGCTTAAAAAAATGACAAATGAAGACCTTTTTTTTTTCATTTTATACATATTTCACAGAGCTTATAGAGTTAAATAATTAATAATGGCTAACTACTATGTAGTGTAATCCCGAGTAGCTTGTTGTTTTGCATTTTTTATTACATTTTAATATCCTAGGCAGCTTCTTTCTTGGTGCTCTGTGTGCTCTTCTCACACTGCCTAGTGAAGAAATTTGAATAGGCTAGGTGAAAGAGTACGGGTTTGCTAATTTGTACCATAAATATTTTAAAATCTTGACAGTGAATTTTGGTAACTTTCTCAGTTTTATCTGACAATTAGACACCTCTTTTTAAACAATACATTAGCACTTCTTAGCATTTTGTGTTAGAAGAGCAATGTCTTAATTGTTCTTTTTACTAACCTGTTGTAATGTAATGGGGGGCAGTTTAAGTTACTATAAATGTTGCTCCTGGCTCAATTATGACTTACTTATTTCTTCAAAGGAAAGCCCAGGTATACTATAATTTTTCCTTGCTATTGCTGGCAGCTTACAACACAAGTCTTGCCGTTCTGTCTGTCTGCTGCAAAATTCTCAGGACTATGAGATCCAAAGCATCAATTTAAGAGCCACATACATTTTGTAATCTCTGTGCAATATCACTCTTAGTAATTCCAACAATTAACTTCAAAGTAATCTTTGGCAAGAGTTCTTACCATAGATTAGCATGAACGTTTTTAGTTTTACAGTAATTTGGAATCATGGGACTCCTACAAAAGGGGAAAAAAGGAGGTTGAACTAACTTTTACTTTATTGAATTCTAAAATTTGTCTCAACAGAGAATCAAACCTAGATGAGTTCAGATATATAGGAAATTAGTTATAACCTCTATTTTAGGCATCATACCTAGGTGTTCTGAATCACCTTCTCTGGAGATTGCTTACCTCTTTTTCCTGATACAGAAAAGTTAGATTTCCACTATGCCTGAAGTGAGCGTCTATCCTCTTTTGGATATTTGGTTCAGCGAAGGCGACAGAATACTAAAAATTAGGCTTCCAGGGGAAAATGTCATAAGCTTTTAATTAAGGAGAGATGTTATACACATTACTGATAATATTTTAAACAAATCATAGATGGACGTGCAAAACTTCGTGGGTGTGTAACTATGTTTTTGAGATTGCATAGCTACAAGACAGATGGCTGATACTGATGTTTTGCTGTTTTGTTTGATATCAGTGAAAAGGGGTTTAAGAATATGTAAGTTGGGAAATCACTCTGGATTTCATAATTCATGTATAATTTACATATCAATATAATGCTACTTTTTTGCTCTCTGTTGAGTCTACTTCACAGATATAGGGGTGACAAACATTAATAGTGTCATTATTGCCAGTTAACATAGCTCATTAGTGTGTTCTAGTGGTCATTAACTTTGCAAGGAAATATTGATTCCTATGGAAACAAAGGCTGCAAGTTAAAAATAAATAAATGAAGAAATGTCTCCAGAAATGATCTGTGCACTGCATATGCATTTAGTTCTTATCATCATTGTACTTCCATGCTATTCACAAGACTGATTCCTTATAGTAAAAATTCTAATGGAGCAATCAGCATGCATTGTATTCAGTTCTAATCTGATATTTGTTGCTTTCATAATTGTAATGCTATTTCATGAGGAAATATTTTTCCTGTGGTCAGAATCTTCTTGCAGTAAGATGGAGAAGTGACTTTTGTTTATCCATGGCATATCTATAAATCCTAGGTATAATTCTTCCAGATTGTGAGGCCTGTTTCATCATTATTACATTTTTCTAAGTGTTTTAAAGAGCTCAGAGGCATAGGCACTCATACCTATTTTGGGGTGTAAATAAAATTAAGTCATTTTTTTCTGTAACTACACTGTGTTAGTATATAAATCAAGTATATAGTGGCTATGCTTTCATCTCAGTATTCAAGTGAGCATGCCCAGTTGATTGTCAACAAAATGGGCTTCTCGCACTCTTCTCAGGGCTTTCATCAATTGTGAATACAAAACAAGTTTCTGCAGACTTAGAGGCTGGCTTTTATTCCATCTCAACAGCACCATGTGTCTGATGTCTCTTCTGGTTCTATCACGTTCACCAGTGATATTGAATCCCTAAGATAGATGTGATGCGTTGTGGGAGGGTTTTTTCTGAGTTATTTGATTTCCTTTCCTTACCACATTGTTATGATCTGGGGACATTTGAGATTGTAAAATTTGCTTGTTATTTTTTATGTTGTTTTTCTTTTCTGGAAATCTTCAAATCAGTGGTCTTCATGTATGTTTGCAGATTTTTCCAGGTTAAGTAGACGGCTACTCAAAAGTGCCTGTCCGGATATCTGATGGCTTCATACAGAATTTTTCCTCATTGGCTTCAAGACATGGTTTTATGGATTACACAATGTTAGAAATTCCCCATAAATCTTAATTTTCATTTGTATGCTGACTTAAAACTTATCTAGTGGTTGGTCTAAAATGCAGCAGTATTTTACTTGAGCTAATATGGCCTACCTGGAATGCTCCAAAAAGTTTGACCTTGTTCACTCCATCCTGAATGGCATACTGTTGGTTATTATTTATGAAGTGATCTATGTTGTTCTGTCTCAATGACTTGCTATCTTCCCTTAATTTTTGGGTCAGTTTGATTCCTTCTGCACAACTGATTTATAAAAAAATATTAAATAGTTAGCACAGCTGTGCTCTGTGGCAATGCCCTTGGAAATACAGTGCGTTGATTTCCAGTGAGATCAACAAGACCTATCTTTGACTGTTTTTAATCCTTTTAATGTATGCAATGCTGATTTTGTGTTCTAGTTTATTAATCAGAATATTGTGCGGAGCGCAGTTAGTTGTGCCTTATAGAGATCAAGTGTATTGTATAACATTATTAACCTTTATCAATCAAAAATGTAATCTCATAAAAATATTGAATTAGACTGAGACCTATTATATATTCGAGCATTTAGATTAGTACTCCATTGTACAGCTGTCTTTTAATTGAGTCCCATGTCAGCTATTCCATAATTTTCTTTGGGATTGACGCAGGATGACAAAGTCTGTAATTACTTCAGGTATTGCCCCACTTACCCTTTTCTAAGTCTTGGCAGAAGATTATTTTCTTAGCTTGGTCCTCTGGAAATTACCATTAAGTACTGGAAGTGAGCCTTTGGTCTCATTGAAAATCCATGTCAACAATTCAGTCATCTCCTATACCAGTTCTTTTCTAGCTATTAGTTGAGAGTTATCTGGATTTGCTGAGTCAAAAATGTTTATGAATTAGATGAACTTAAAATAGCTTCAATTTTAACATCCTGCTTTGCTACTGACAGAATGGGTTCATCATGACCACTATGTATCCACATCATTTACTTTTAACAAGCAAAATACATAGCAGAAATATTTACCAAAAATCTCTGTCTCTGTGTTATTAACACTTGCCCCTTGTTTATTGAACAATGTCCCAGTACAGTGGCTGCGCTTCCCACTGCCTAATTCATTGCTATTACCATCCCATTTTCTAAAAGATATTTTTCAAGAGTTTTGTTTGTTTTCCTGTGTTTCATCTGCTTTCTCAATTAATGTGTCCTCTTGTCTTGACCATAGGTTTGGAAATTCTGTGGCCTCTAGGGAAATGTTCCAAATCATAATCCACTTTTTTTTTTTCCAATGTAAATGTTTTTGGTTTTTTTTTTTTTTTCACAGAGAATCCAGCTTATGTTTGTTTCCATTTTTCTTAAAATCAGTACTTGAAAACACCAAATACATGTTATTGATATGGACTCAATTGGTTTTGTATGCAATTGGTATAATGAGGGCACGAACTCCTGTAGTCAAGCAACTGCTCTTACTTTTCGAGTCAATTCCAGTTTCTGTCAATATGATGTAAACTTTAGATTTATTTTTTTTTTTCAGTTGGAGCTGATGCTTTTTGAGCCAGGAAACTGTCATCTGTTGCTTGTGTATTCTCTGGTGGCTCTAACACTGGCAGCATGAGACTTCCCTTCTGACTTCTGCCTTTGTGGTAATTTAACAGTTCTTCCAGCCAAGATAGATACTGAAGGAGCTGCAAATGATATTCTTAGATGAGTCATCTGAGTATTGCCTAGTCATGGGTGATTCTGTTTGAACCTTTGAAGATACTGATATTCCCAAAATTAACTATTTAACCTTTTGGACAGAGGATGAGCAGGACTTCAGAGGGATGTGAGGAGGTTAGGGATCTGTCTTTCTCTCTGTCTTAGGGCTTAGAGATTTATTTTGATTTAGCTCTTCCCTCTCTCCTAAGAGTATTATTTGAAAAATCTGTGGTTCACTCTAGATTTTGGGCATTGTGACTGGAATATTTATGTTCTTCAATAGAATATTCTCAGAATAACCAGGAGTTATTTCTGCTGTAATATGAGCCATGCTTTTGCAATATTTTCTCTACTTGCTCCCTTCAGTCATGTCTCTAGTGAATTCTCAGAATTCTTGCTGCAGCCACAGAAAAAAGAACATTTTTTTATTATGTGGGCATGAAAGTAAAATCAGGTTTTTAAAGTCCCCTCAAGTTCTTTCTCCTTCTACCATTTGTCATTTTGCAGCCAGACAGGTTTCCTGTATGCTTAAATAAATTGTTTCCCTCTTCCATGAAATTCAGTACAATCCCATGTAGTTCAGACATCTCCACAGCAATGGTTGTTGCTGTAACTTCTTCTTATGGGAAATATTCTTGTAAACTAAAACCTCAGATTAGATAAGTGACTTTTTATTGCACTAGATGTAGAAATATTCAATAACGAACTAATCAGTGCAAGGGATTTTTCAGCAGCAATGCTCCAGAGTAGTGTACTGAAAATTAGAATGGTGTCATTGGTTTAGTAATGATCATACCAAAAGACATATTGACCCGCTTCCACTAAGAATCCATCAGTCGCTAGATCAAGACAAATCTAGCAATATCAGTAATACTTCCAGCTGAAAACCTTTAGCATCAAGCCATGTAGGCTATGTTATTGTTTTAGGAATTGTTCAAATGTAACTTTGCATTTTTCTTTGCCAGCAACTGGCTACTGTACTACAAAAGTACAATTATTCATTGCGGTGGAAATGAGTTCGAAAAAGCCCAGCCTACAAACTCTCCATCTCTCTCAGTGTGTTCACTGTGGAGCATTGCTTTATTTCTGGCTTATTACAGGAAAGAAAAACATTCTTGAGCTCTATATGATTTGTTATCTTTTATTGTGGTTTTGGAATTTTTTGTCTGTTTTTTTAGGTTTGGGGCTTTTTTTTTGGTGTTTTGTTTTTTTGTTTTTGTTTTTTTGCACTTTATGCAAGAGTCTGCATGTCTTCCTTCAAATCTAGATTAAGCAAGATGAGTTTGGGGATTGCAGATTTTAATTGTTTCTCAGATAGTGGACAGTTTCAGATAAGAAACAGGTTCCGCCTGCCAACAGTCACTGTCCCCTCTCAGAGCACATTGGCAACAAACCTGGGTTTAGTCATTTAGTGCTGGTTTTCAGAATCGCTCACAAATTAAAGGCTGTAAAGACACTGTATAAAGACTGTATGGACACTTACAGGAAGTATGGGTTAGTTGAATGGACAGTGAGGTGGACTGAGAACTGTCTGAATGGCAAAACTCAGAGGGTTGTGATCAGAGGTGCAGAGTCTACTTGGAGATCTGTAACTAGCGGTTTTCCCCAGGGGTCAGCACTGGGTCCAGTCTTGTTCAACATATGCATCAATGACCTGGATGAGGAAACAGAGTGTACCCTCAGCAAGTTTGCCCCTGACACAAGACTGGGAGGAGTAGCTGACACACCAGAAGGCTGTGCTGCCTTTCAGCAAGACCTGGGCAAGCTGGAGAGTTCGGTGGAGAGGAACATAATGAAGTTCTACAAGGAAGGGCAAGTGTAGGGTCCTGCACGTAGGGAGGAATAACCCCATGCACCAGTACAGGTTAGAGGTTGACCTGCTGGAAAGCAGCTCTGTGGAGAAGGGCCTGGGACTCCTTGTGGACAACAAGTTGACCATAAGCCAGTAACCAAGAAGGCCAGTGGTATCTGGGGTGCATAAAAAAGAGTGTGACCAGCAGGTTAAGGGAGGTCATCATCCTCCTCTACTCTTCCCTGGTGAGGCCGCATCTGGAGTACTGTGTCCAGTTCTGGGCTCCCCAGTTCAAGAAAGACAGGGAGTTACTGGAGAGAGTCCAGCGGAGGGCTACAAAGATGGTCAAGGGACTTGGAACATTTCTCTTATGAGGAAAGGCTGAGAGATCTGGATCTGTTTAGCCTGGAGAGGAGGAGACTGAAAGAGGGGTCTCTCTCATCAATGCTTATAAATATCTAAAGGGTGGGTGTCAAAAGGATGAGGCCAGATTCTTTGCAGTGGTGCCCAGCGACAGGGCAATGGACACAAACTGGGACACAGGAAGTTCCATCTGAACATGAGGGAAAATCTTCTTTACTTTGAGGGTGACAGAGCACTGGAACAGGCTGCCCAGGGAGGCTGTGGAGTCTCCTTCTCTGGAGATATTCAAAACCTTCCTGGACACGATCCTGTGCAACTTCCTGCATACGATCTAGGTGAACCTGCTTTGGCAGAGGGGTTGGACTAGATAGTCTTCAAAGGTCCCTTCCAACCCCTACCATTCTGTGATTCTGTGATTTAGCAAGCATATCAAAGAGAATGCTTTCCAGAACACTGCCTTGGCTCTTTAAACACTGGTTTTACAGCAAAAGATACAAATGCAGCTCAAATATTTAAAAATAAAACAGCAAAAAAAAAGAAACATAACGAGAAAGAATCTAAACGAGTCCTCCGTTTAACCTCACTTGTTTCTCATTGATTACGCATTTGCTATAGTAAGAGGCTATCTGTCTCTCCCCACTTATCCCATGTATTTTTAAAACACATAGGAAAGGAGTAGCATTATACAATTTTAGTTCTTTTCTGTAGGAGAAATATTGAAAGAACAAGTTCTTACTTTGCAGGAAATTATGTAAACTCTATTCAAATCAGAAACTGGAGTTCTAGGGAGGTAGGCTTCTTCATGAAATGGGGAGCTATCATCATTCCTAGTGCCTTGAAAAAGCATAAAAGGAGTAGCTGTTAACAATGATTCTGAAGAGCAGATATGTATGTGATTCTAAAATGTTCATTCAAACAGTATCATAGTGCAAATGCAGATCATAAAACTTGCCTGATTTCACTTGACCCAAACTACTAGCCTTACCTTCTGATTTGTAGACCTTACTGTGGGAAGTTTTCTTGCTTGCGAGTGGGGAGCTTGGCAACCTAGATTGTAATGTTTGGAGTCTAGTTACATGATGTGTCACCCTGGCTGTTTGGATCAACTCCAGACGTGGTTGGATCAAACCTTAGATTTATCCGGCAAGTCAAAGACAGACTTCCTAAGTTTTCTTTCTACTTTTGACCACCTACTGCCCCATCCCATTTATTTAAGGTTAGCTGTCAAATATAATTTATTTTTTGAACACTATATGGGAAAGGATGATTTCTGTCCAGTAGAGAAGGCTAATAAGAAAGCTTTTGGATGTATTGATCAAGGCCTATCATGTCAATGCAATAGTGGTGCATTCTTCACACAAAAGTGATTGGATTTATTTGCCTCTGAAGGATGAGTAATATATGATTTGTCAGTCTCAGGTTCTGACCTAGAAATCCATATTTTTAAAGGATTTTTTTTTTTTTTTTGCAATGATTTCCTTTTATACTCCTCAGAAATGTATTTCTGAAAGTGAATAAAAATCTGGAATTTCTATTCAATTTGGTTGTGTTTGAAAAAATGTTTTAACTTCTTAATTTAAAATCTACTAATATGCCTACCTGTTTACTTATGCTTACACTTATCAAACACAGCAGAAAGACCTTAGTCCTCAGAAGATTCATTGATTATTCCAGGGGAAAAAAAAAAAATAATAGGAAAAAGAAAATTGAGCTAAAGCTATCAGGAAGAACTGGGAGGGGGGAGCGGGTGTGAAGAAAAGAAAAAGCAGCCAGTTTGGCACCTCTGAGGGCCTACATCTGGAACTGATTGAGAATAAATTGTTTTAAAAAGCCTGTGGTATCACATAAAAGATGGGAAACTCATTCTGAGGCAAAGCTGGAAAGCTTTTAACCGGAAAAAAGAGGGGGGGGAAGAGACCTCCCTCCAGACCTGCAGTTTTCCAGCAGACTTGTGAGATTACTGCAGATGCTTCAAATACAAATTATTAAATATATATATATATATGCTGTTTGTCATTTTTTGATTGATCAAGGTTTTTTCTATGCTTATTGAAAGCCACACAGAGGACATACTACCAAGCCAATTATCTCATTAGCAAGAACTGCACATCCAGTATGCCAGATGAATCTCCTCTGGAGACACCATTTTACTTTTTGATGCAGAAAGCTGTGATTTTTGTCCAGAATACCAAAGCTAAAACCCAATGTCCAAGGCCTGTATAAAAATTCCCATTATCTCAGGCAGAGCAATTATTCTCTGATGTAAATTACAGTACTGTCTTGGAATGGCAAAAAGGCTAAACTAAGATCAAAATGCTATTCTAAACTAATTCAGCTGAGAAGAGACATTAAGAAATAATTACCATAAACAATGTTCAATTATTATATTTGAATAGTACTTTTTATTACAGCCTCATGCAAATACATTTGTTTATCCCAGTAGCATATCCCTATGCTAGGAGTTTTCATATTATGCTTCACAAATTTGGAACGATTAAAAAGCAAACAAACTACTGTGGATCACATGCTTATAACTACAAATCTGAATATTCATGACTGCAAGTGTGATATTTCACCCTGACTTCTGTTGACAATGGATGATGGCATAGAAGGTGGGGTTGGTGTTCACAAGTGGAGTTATTTCTGGGTTTTATGATATTACTTAAAGGTCCAGAAAGCATATTTTGTACTTGAGTTTAACACCCATAATCTAGTAACACAGTGTTTGCCTGATCTGTTTTGATAACTGCATTTTGCTCCTGTTTGCTCACACCCGTTTTAAGAGACAGGTGTAGCTCAAGGGAAGAAATATCCACCATTAAAGTTGAATTCTGGTAGCAGCATATTGTTTTATCTGGACTGCTAAAGGGGATCAGTAGAACACGTACTTTAATGAGAATGAGGTGAAGTGTATGTCTAAGATAAGTCATCCTGAAGCAATACCTTTGCCTGATCAGAGAAGAGAGATTAGTCATTTGAATCCAGACTGCATCCTTTGATTTGAGACAGAAATATAATTTAACATGGTTATTAAAATTGGCAACTTTTTTTTTTTCTTTCTTTGCTTAAAAATAAAATAACGTATTTCAAAATTCAATTGATGCTTCAGGCAAGAATTTTTTTTTTAACAAATAAGAATCTACTGACAGCTACAAACTCTGAATGTGCAACTGAAGGACTTCACACAACATCCTAAAAAAGAGTCTACCTAACCTGTCTCCAATAGAGGTCAATATATATTTAGCTGTCAGCCTAAAAATCTCTGATGATGTCTGGAGATTGAATTCTGTTTTTTAGATGCATTTGATAAAAATAAATGTACATCTCCGTAATGGGAGTCAAGAGGCCTTCAAAAGAAAAATCTTTCTGCTGTCTGATGATCAGTTGATGTTAGGGAAGGTAAGGTCTGGCTGAACATAAGGTTGTTTGATGATAATTAAATGTAAGAGAACCTCTTGTCCGATTTCCAAATTTTCTCATTTGTGTCCATTGTATCTTCTAATGTAGCAAACTGCTATTTCTTTATTTAAACTTATAATCCTACATACAAATATTTCACATTAGCAAATAGAAATGCTTACGTGTGAGTCCTTGTTCAATGGAAGGGATGAGATATCAATACATTATACTTTATATGGCTACATAGAAAGACTATATACTGTAGTCCAAAAGGCAAAACAGATATGTCCTGTCTCTGATTTAGCTGATACTATGCGTAGCAAGATGCTGGCATTAAGGAAAGAACTGTAGGGGAATAAAGTTTTGACTTACCAGTATTACAATGCCATAGGTTATCGGATATTCTCTACCTTTCATTCCTAGATTGAGCTCTCAATGCATTTGAAATGCATGTTGTCCGTGCCATAGGCTCAAGATAACATGCCTAGAGAATAGCAAGAGGGCTATAATAGTCACCAAGGCTATTGAGTCTTAACTTTGGCATTTCACTGCATCAGCACATAGGAAGCCTTCTATATAGATAAGGAGTGGGAGAGATAGACTAGTCTTATTTTGACTTTAATTTGGTTGTACATACATCAAACGTATTTTTAAAAAAAAAAATCTACTATCCCTGTTATTTTGCAGAGTTTAGTTATTCCTTTGTTTAGAAAAAATACTATCAAACAGGTTTACGCAAGTGCTAAGATGACTCAGCCTCCCTTTATTATTTATAGATAAACAAATAAAAAAGAACATAACCAGCTATATCTTTATTTTTTTTAAAAAAGCCCTATCAATAAATGATATTGTTGCTATGAGAATCATACTGTGTAAATGCATTTTCTGCTAGCTATACATTAAAATCTTGCAAGGGCATGAGGAATTGAAACTGTCTTTCTAATGGATCATAAATCTTAGAAATGATTTGAATTCATGGATTAAATGTCAGCTTTGAAAGCTTTTGGTGATTTATTTTGGATCTTAGAAGAAAGAACATTTCTACTGCAAATCAAATTATTGCATTTTCATATTCTGCATTAGTTATTTCCAGAAAAATATTCTTCAAAGGAATAACCTGGGGATGCTTTTTTTCCCCCTCTCTTTCAAAGTTTCTAGCATTCCATGTTGCGTTTGTAATTAATACAGTTGCCAAGACCAAAAGTGGAAAAGGGCTAGGGAGAGTGCTTTATGTGAATAATGTGCACCATATCTTGAAAAGAAGATGGCAGTAGCTGGCTATACTGATATGGTTTCTCAGGTGCCAGTACACAGAACTCAGACAGAGTTTAGCATGTTGTAGCTGGAGGAAAGGGTGTTAGTTGGGTAGAAAAATGAATTCAAGTATTGTACCAAACTTCTACAGTTCTTGCAATAGAAGGGAAATACCGTAAGTATTTATTATTTTGACACGGTAATTTCAAAATGGGGTAGAGAGAAGTATTGAAGAGTATGAGTATTGACAGAAGAGATGACAGAGAGATGATCTACAGTCAGTAAAAGCAATAGAAGGGTCCTTTGGCCTTGTCACTGATTTAAATCAGATTTGGAAACACATTAAATACAGTCAACTTCAGACATTTAATTGTAATGCCTATGTTAAGAGCTGAGTTACTTTAAGCACCTCTATAATTGAGGAAGATTGATAGATGTGTCTGAAGGCAATTCAGCCTACTTAGCATCTGGACTGTCCCTCTGGTATTATCTCATCGTCTTCTCCATGATAGAGAGTTTCCAGACTCAGGTTCTTCAAGTGAATGGCTAAAACGAGACACAATGAATCCAGGTTTAAGAAGCCAAAATCATTTTGTACTGATGAAGAGAAGCAGGGACAAATTTATTTATGGAGCTAGCTTTACATGGACTGAACATAGTGTATATCTGTTTATTTGTCTTAGTTTACATGTAGTTTGATAGCATTTGTTGCTGTAATGTCTAAAGACCTTTTTTCTCAAATGATTTCTTCTACTGTTCTGCTGAAAGAAGTAACATGGGGAATCTAGATTCCATAAAAAAGTAAAGGATGCTGATCTATTCTTCAAGTGCCTGCAAAGTTGTTCTAGAAGATGAGTTTATAGGTGAAGATGCAGTCTACCTATTCCAATAATCAGGAAAAGTATCAATATGGCAGTGTGCAGTGTTCCCTTGCACTTGTTCAATGCAAAAGCACTGGATCTCATGTGTCCTTTAAATATACCTCTGGGAAAGTGCTGACTGTAGACTAAGCTTAAGATGTAATAAGTACAGGGCTGAGAGAGAGCTCGTACAAGACTTAAATTTAGATTATCAGAGAGAAAATGTAGATGAATGAATTGAAATCTTTCTGAATGTTACGAGGAGAAGTTAGAGAGAACTTCAAGATCTTTATGGAACACTAAGGTGAAGGACTAAATTTTAATGAATTAAGTATTATAAAACAATGTCAAAAAAAGATTGCCAAACAAGCAAGGAAGGTTTTGTTTTAAGAGAAAGAGGGGTTTAGGTAAGAAGAATTGCACATTTTGTGTTATGGACTAAGGGAAAGCCTTAAGGTTCTACTAATCTGTGCCTAAAGGCTCAATAAAAGCCTCTGTTCATTGTACAGTAATAGGCAGAACAAAAACAGACAGGATGTACTGTGAACAGGCTAGGGAAAAAACCCTAGAAATGCTCTAATGTCATTATACACATTTGAGAAAAGACTTTAATTCTGAATACTGTGGTCAAGTCTGGTCATTCTTCCTAGCAGGAGTTATGGAAAGAGAAGTGATCTCAATATAGGAGATAAAAGTGATTGAGACCCATGGAAATAACTTTGTATAAAAATAGACTGAAAGTGTTGGTAATATAATCAAAAAAAGAAGGAAAATGAAAGGACATGACAGAAACTGGTGAATTAAGAAGGTAATTTGGGTTTTCCCTTTTCATTATAGAAGATCAAAAGGAATTCAGCTGAACTGGAAGTAGTTCATATAAATCTGATAGCAGAGTCTTTCAGGTTGCTATGTTTTCAGTTGCTATCCACTACATTACTTACTTGTGCTTTCCTTTGATATCAGTGCGGTTCACTACCGGCAGAAGCCCGGTTCTGATCTAGTAGGGCATTTTGTTTCAACAGCAGAAACCCAAATCTCAATTACAATAATAACGTGTCACTGTTACCTGATGGCTATGGCTTAGACTATGTGACATGAGTTAATGCCTTCTAGCCATTTTCCAGAGGAGAGAGGACTGCACCACCACTGTTAACCTTTCTTAGCAGTCTCTGGGGGAAGACTAACAACTGCTGAAATTCCTGAGGGCAACAGTGCAAGTCTTTTTCTTTTACCTGGGCATGCCATTCCTTTGCTGTAGGATAGAAATCCTCTAGTAGATATTAGTTTCCAGAGTAGTCACACAACTAAATTCATGCTGACTACATCTGATGGGGAGAAAAAAAAAGAAGTTAAAACCCAAGTGAGTATACAGATCTGCTAGCAAGAATAGCTGCCTCCATTTTTTTTTTGCTTCAGTGGAGTTTAACCTCCATTTGGTGGTATTAAGCAGAACAGTCTTGTTAAGCATAGTGGAAACAGGCTAAAAGTATGTGGCAAATACATGGCCCAAAATATCAGTGCTGTTTTTTTGCCTTTACAGTACTCAAAAACATATTCTGGGAAAATGCAGAATGTCTGAGGAAGAAGTTTGCCATTAGAAAGGAGGAAACAGGAAAACATAAGGACATGGAAAAACACAACAGCAATTAAAAGTGCACTCACAGCCCAGAAGGCCAGTTGCATCCTGGGTTGCATCAGAAGAACCATGACCAGCAGATCGAGCGAGGTGATTCTCTCCCTCTACTCTGCTCTCGTGAGACCCTAGCTGGAAGACTGTGTCCAGCTCTGGAGCCCTCAGCACAAGAAGGGTATGGACTTGCTGGAGTGGGTCCAGAGGAGAGCCACCAGGATGATCAGAGGGCTGGAGCACCTCTCTTATGAAGACAGGCTGAGAGAGTTGGGATTGTTCAGCCTGGGGAAGAGAAGGCTCCAGGGAGAACTTATAGAGGCCTACCAGTACCTGAAGGGGAAAAAAGAAAAGCTGGGGAGGGGCTGTTTGCAAGGGCATGTAGCGATAGGACAAGGGGTAATGGTTTTAAACTAGAGCAGAGGAGGTTTAGATTAGACATTAGGAAGTTCTTTACTGTGGTGGTGGTGAGACACTGGGACAGGTTGCCCAGAGAGGTGGTGGAGGCCCCATCCCTGGAGACATTCAAGGCCAGGCTTGATGAGGCTCTGAGCAATCTGATCTAGTTGAAGATGTCCCTGCTTACTGCAGGGGGGTTGGACTAGATGACCTTTAAAGGTCCCTTCCAACCCAACACATTCCATGATTCTATGATTCTATGAAAAGGATTTCCATTCTCTTTTAAAATGCTTTGTAAGGTGTTAAAAAGGCTGGATGCAAAGCATTCCTGCAAACGAGGGGCCGTGGGCTGTCACTGTGTAGCAAATACATAAAAAGCCTCTATGACTGAGTAGGAAATGGCTTTCTTAGCCATATAGATGAACAAAACCCCCCAAGTTTGTGAAGCGTAAATGAAAAATGTTCCATAAGTGTTCAGAGTAAATAATATTCAGAGTCTGAATAAGTGTTTATACATGCTGGCTTGTTGTGTTAATGGATAGTTATTGTACCATATATAGCACTGCTAGAGAAGGTAAATACCTGAAATTGAAACATTCTTCTATGCCAATTTAGTTTCAGAGATACTTAGAAACAGCAATGGAATATGTTTAAAACAAGATATCATGTAACTTCATATTTATATAACTTCATTGAAAGACACAGTCCTTCTCCCCTTGGGAAAAATGAAATTTGAAAACTCGATTCAAATTATACTGGAGATATAGTTAACCCAGAGATTAATCTTCTGAAATGTTGCTGCAATAGCCTACACGGGTGAAAATGCATTAAAGATTACTGAGCTTTGCTTTGGCCAGAAAGTAGGATGGAGGAGGGGGAAGGAAGTAATTCGGTTCTGAGTGAAAAAGGAGACAGGAATTTTGGTGAATAGCTGTTTAAAAAGCTTTGATGGCTAAAAGACATATTTTCAAGTACAAAAGTAATACCATTTAAGTGAGATGAGTATTAGTTATAGCTATTTTAGGATGAAATAATGCAGTCCTGAGTTTTTGAAGTGGACAGGACTACTGTTTGCGTGTTGCTTTTCAAAGAGGAAGGAACCTGAAAGGAAGCTTCAGCGTCTGCCTCAATGGGAAGTGCTCAGGACCATGCTGTGTGTGAGCACTCTGTTTGCCTTCCCCATTGTTTGTCTGAAAGCCAAGTGTTTTCTGCATGTTTTAGTCTGAATGATATGACTGCAGGAGGTACAGAAATGCGTGGTTGCTGGTGAGTGAGTGATGTTCTTCCTGAGGTAAGGTGAAAGGTTAGTTGTACATGCTTTTCTCTGCCAGCCCTTGCCTACCAGAGACTCCTAAATGAACACGGCATCTGCCTCCCACATAAGTCTACTAGTCTGTCTGATTTTATCCAGACTGATTTCTCAGTAGTTCATGTGGGGTGTTGGTGCTGGAGGTCATGTAAAATCAAACTCTGAGGAGAAAATGAAGTTTTGTAGCTTGATTCTTTACTCTATTACTTTCCCATTAGCTTGATTTTTAACTCAACGTCTTGTCTACGTGTTTTTTGTTCTTACATTCTGAGGAAAAGAATTATATTGAACTAAAAAATCAGGATTGGAATATGGTGTGGAAAGTAATAGAGGTGTTCTGTGAGAGTGGGTGATGCAATTAAATACCAAACTTTCACGCATAGTCTATCTTTTTTACTGTCTCCTGATTGGGGTGCCTGACATTTAAAGTAAAATACACAACAAAGCTGCTTTACTTACCAAACATATGAAGTACCCTGTCTCACCTTTTAAATGTTAACGCTGGCACTTTAGGCAGCTATTATCCTGTTCCATCTCTATGTAAAATGTGCACTCACACCACATCTAAGGCTAAGGATCTCTGGAGCAACAAATGCCTCATTGTGGGATTATACCTGATTATTCGTACAGAATATTAGCCTAGGAAAGCAGTTCAGATTTAGGTGTAATGGGTGGGATGAACAGCTTGATACCCTGTTTTCACAACCACATTAATTATCTTAACTGGTTTGGTTCATTGCAGTCCCCCATTTGTGCCGATATTGACTTTTGAGATAATCAAATACATTATTTTACAAACTCCAGAAGCCTTTAAGACAGAATAACGAATGGATCATTGACTAAACTGCAGTCAATAGGCTATTATAATTTCCCTTAATACAGCAATATTGAAGAGTTCTACTTCATTTGAAAGATTACAGTTACTGAGCAGTAACTGCAAAAGTAAAAGAGAAAGAAAGCCACTCAGAGCATCTTACAATAAGGAGACAGCATGAAAAATGATAGTTATGAAAAGAGTAAGAAAGTAATTTTCAAAGTCAGTTTAAGTTAAAAGGTAGTTGACTTTCTAATCCAAAAGTAACACTGATCCTGCTGCCATTTATTTGGGATGGGTGAACTCCTCTTGCCTAATTTTGTATGCCCTCAAACACTGTGAATTCAGAAGTTAACTTCTGAGGCCAGCACCACTGTATTAACATTTCAGTTAATGTCTTCTGTGACCAAGAGTAGAAGGTGGGGATAGCGTGTCTGACATGGACACTAACAATGTCATTAAAATGGAACCCTGAGGAACTGCTGTTCTGCAAACTTGCTTTCCAAATAACCCCCACTGAGCCATCATTTGACGTATTATGTGGACTTTTCAATATGTTTGAACAAGTACTGAGACTCTTGACAGAAAAAAAGGAAAACCTATTATGGCCCACTGGAATGATGTAAAAACCCTGTTAGTGTAGCTATTGTAGAATAGATAAAATCAGATCTCATTTTGGAAAGACTCTCCTTTTGGAAAAACTCTGAATAGTCACAGAGAAATGATACATGAAATGGAGGAAGTTATTAAAGGGCTTCCACATACAGAGGAACTTGTTAAAAGAAGGTGGTTATTGATTTTGTGATTACTGGGGAGCATTCAGACTAAATGACCCCTGTGAGTGTAGTCAGATAGATGAATGTCTATATGCCATCAGTTGCACCTGCCATTAACTGAGTTTGCAATTAATGCAAGGCCACTTTTTGAAACCAGGTCTGTAGAAGATTGCATGGGAACATAAAAACCAGGAAAGTATCATAGTTTTAATCTGCTAAAGTAAAAATGAAGTGTTTACAAAGTATGTAGTTGTAGGTATGCGGGAATATTTGGGTGTTCTGCTTTATAAAATATTCCTTTTTTTTTTTTTTTTTTTTTTTTGTGTGTGTGGTAAGTTTTACGGGTAGTGAACGCAGTAGTAGTGAGATGGTTACAGAAGCAGGCGCAACTTCAAATAAAAGGTAAAGTTGATAAATAATGTGAGTGGGTGAGAAGAAAACGGAAGTGGTCTAGAGGCAGAAACGTAGCTGACCCCGAGCGTCTCGAGGTACCTTGGACAGCTGCTCCTCCAGCCAGGGAGGAGCCCTGGCCAGTGGAGATGGCCAAGGGTGGAAGTGCTGTGGCACGCTCAAGAAGGTGAATGATGCGCTCACTGAGCTGGAAGCAGTGAGCCTTCCATTAGTGGATACATAGCTTCCGACTCGTGATGGATGGCTTCACGCTATCCATCAAAATGGTGCAGAGAAAAAAAAAAAAAAACCACAAACCCTCGGGAAGGATAATTTACAAGATGGTGCTAAGAAAAAGAACCAAGGGATATGTTAAATTAAGACAATATCAGTGAGCAAATGTATCAAAGCTCAGTAAGCTATTTGGCATTCCTTTTGTCCCACCATGAGGTAAATGACAAGATAGTGGCAAACTATAAGATTTATTTTAATGAAGTGTTCTCTGAGACAACCTTCATCTTCTAGAAAATGGAATGTAAGGATGAAGGGCCAAGTTCCTCAGTGTTTAACTAGCACTCACTTTAGACTAATGTTAAGCAGATGTCCATGAGATAGAATTTAACCAAACTTCTAAAACATTAGATGTCAAATGATGGTAGGTAAGTTTTGTGTGGTATTTCAGCATTTTTAATACAAACAATTATGAAATGCAAACTCCTCAGGAAGCAGCTGCAAAACTTGTGTTTCATCATGTCTGTCAAATTTCCTCTTGAGGGTACTTTCAGGGTAAGAATGAATAGAATTGATAATGACTTTGAAGATACGACAATAATAGCCTTCAGAGGATAATGTATTCTTCAACCATCAAGATTATAGGAGTGGTTATTTTAGAGGGACTGAGGAGTTAGGCTTCCAGTTGCTATTGAATGAGACTCAGGGACTTTAAGTGCACTTTCAGCACAGAAGTATATGGAAACATATCTTCAGGGTTCTTTATGCCCCCCCAAATAAATGCAAATGGCTGCAGATGTGGCTGGAATAGTTACCTTTTTACATGCAGACTTGTTTTATGCTGTTCAGAAAACAAATGCCTGCAGATGGCCCACTAGATTTTATATATGTTAGTAAACTCAATATTCCACCAAGAGTGAATATTTTTAATGCATGCATTTTGCTGAATCTCAGAGGTACCTCAGGTTTTTGCTCCTCTTGCATTTCAGGAATGTTTATCTTTCAAAATGGCTTATGAGGTCCAGAAACAGCTGTGTTGCCTTGCCTGGCAATGCTGACTTCTTTTCTCCTTTTTCCCCTTGCTTTATTTTTGTGTTTACATGAACTAAATATTCGATCTGAGATACATTTCATACTATCACTGACTCTTCAGGGTTAAGGTGTATCATTTGATATTCAGCCATATGTGGAAAAAACATGTAAATAAATATACCTGTATTCATGCATACTATGTAAACATTGTACCTCAGGCACAATTTTGGCTATTTCCCTTTTATTACCTTAAGACATGTCCACACATTTACATGTATATAGTCCTATATTTGCACCAATAAAACCTTCTTCAGGTATTAGCCATCTCTGGTCTAAGTAATAAATAAAGCCTGTTCAGGCACAGTTGAGATTAGTTCACATATATCATCTCACTAGTGAATCTGCATGGCTTCTGCACTAGAATTGTTTTGGCTAATTCAGTGTGTAGGAAATTAAGGGTGTAATTGTCTGTAACCATCTAAGCAGCTGCACTTTAGAAAGCCAGAGTGAATCTGCTGCTGTAAAGAATTTTTCAAGAATCTTCCTGTAGAAAAATCTTCTGAGTAACCTTTTGAATTCACAGTTGAGGTAGTCCTAAAGGTTGCTTCCCGTAGAAGACAGAAAATAGCTCTGTCTAGACCTGTTCCCTACAATGTGCTTTTTTCGTAATCTAGGTGTGTGCATAAATCAGATTGGATTTCAAAAATAGAATAGTTTAGAAGAAGCAGCAGTCTAGTACTTTCATGCACTTTTTGTGTCACTGACATTGACTGTGTTGTTGGTGCGGCTCAGGTGCATGTCTACAGGACATGGAGCCTGCCTCATTCAGAGGACTGTTGTCCTTAAAGTATGTTTCTATTGTTTATGGCAGCAAGAGCTGAGGAAGGCTAAGAGAGAAATGGTTGCCCTATTAACTAATATCATAATAAATAAGGAACCCGGCTAGAGCTTCAGAAACTAGTAATTGTTATTAATGAGGTGCTTATATTCCATTGTTTGTAACACCCGTTTGAATCAATGAGAGTAGTTTCTAATCCAGATCACGTGCTGCCTTGAAGGGAATTCTGATGGAACAAGGAAATGAGGTACAAATTTAGAAAGCTTTTTTTTTTTTTTCCTTTTCTCCCCAAGTCAAACTACTCTTCTCAATCTGAACTAAAGAACTTGGAAATTTAATGTAATTTTTTATGCAGTACAGCATGTTTTTCATCCTCCTTCCTTCTTTTCATCTGTTGCTATTCACCCATTCAGTTTTCATTGTCCTTTTTCTCTTCTTCCTTCTCCTCTTCAGTTCATGGCTAGTCTTTCATTCATCTTTACTAAGTTTAGCTTTCATGTTGAATGGTCTACCTATGTGAAATAAATCTGTAACCTTATCACCTTACTGGGTTTAGCAACCCTAGCTGAACCTGGGTTCAGCGCTTCCAAAAACCAAAAGGACTGCCCAGTCATTTTGAGTCTGACTTCACCTGTCATTGCAGTAAACAAGATTGAAGCAGTGTGATCGCAGCACTTGAAGATTTCCAATGGGAGAAAGTACTGCTGACTCCTTAATTCTTTCTTTATCTGCCAGAGTAGGGATTCCCAAGTATACCTGGCTGGTATTTAAAACCATGCAAATTCACAGTGGAATTAAATCACAATGTTTTTACAGTGAAGGTGATTAAGCACTGGATAAAAACATCCAAGGGAATAGTGATTTCTTCATGTACTGTCTCCAGTTCAACTTTGGACATTTTTCTAGGAGGTAAGTTAAGCACAAATTTTCATCTTAGCATGTGGGTTCTAAGCAAAATATAAAATCTTGGGACATAAGGGTGGTCGGGTTGTCACAGTGGATGACTTAATCATCTCCTCTGGCCCTAAACTTTGTACCAGATGTTAAAGTCTATGAATTCTGAATTGATCACTAGTTCTTTGTGTGTCTTCATTAGCCTTTGCTGTACCTTAACGTAAATCTTCAAATTCATTATACAGACATTTTCTTCTCTCTTGGAATTTGGTTATAGTCAATGGCTATGTTCACAGTATAAATATTAGCTTCTCTGATCACCTGGTATGAAAACCCACACTCTTGTCAATAATTTACTGATGCAGCTTGCAACAGCAGAAAGTTTAAACAGTATAGGGGACATTTTATGGCAGCATGCTCAATTTCTTCTAAGGCTGCTGTTGTCCTCTGGGCAATCTCTTTGAGGAATCTCAGACATAAAGTAGCTTTTCAGTTGTTTGGTATTTTTTGATGGCAAGAGATATCCAAGGTACTCATATTGTTTCCTTGAGTGATTTAACAGTGGTGAAATGAAGGAAAATTTGTGATCTTCTTTAACAGTGAAAAAAAGTACCAGTCAAGAGCACTCCAGCTGGTTGAGACTGGGGGAGAGGGAAGTTACAGTTGACAGTGATATTATTCTTTTGCATGCAGTTCTGTGAAGGCCCATGCATGCCACACTTTTGCATGCTATCATTTTCAGATGCTGATTTATTAGGACTTCCTAGATCTGACACAAGGGCTCTTCATCAAGAGCTGCTTCTGGAACACAGTCTGCAAGGAATTAACCAGCTCATTTGCCAGGAAAAAAGCAGGCAGTGTTCAAACAGAAAGACTGGACCGAAAATCGCATACTTTTCCCCAACTGTTCATCTATTTTTCTGAATACTTTAAACTGTAGTGTATGAAAACCACAGGAAGAGCCATAGAATGATATAAATATCATGCGTGACTAATAAAATAAACCCTCAGAAATCCCTGCCCAGACATTCATGCATTGGAAGAAGGAAGTCAAAAACACAGAGACTAATACCTTCACAGTCAAAACAATCTAGTGTACGTTCTTGCCCCAGAGAAGGAATAATAGAAAAGCAAGCTGCAAAAGGGCTAGGGGAGGGATCCCACACTGTGAATTAGGATATTCATGCAGAAGTTAAATCTGGTAAAGGAAACAGTTGGGGAACAAGGTGTGGAGACTGATGACCTATGTGAATGGCCATAATGAGGTCTCTGCAGCCAGGGTGTACACACGCTGGAAGTTTCTCATGACTTTGCTACGGATTTTCTAAGGGATCCTGGAATGTTCTGCAGAACCTCTTCCTTGCCTGCTGTGTTTAATATGATAATGTTGCAAGGAGACTGTGAACTGTTCCTATTAGCAAGTCCTATAGTATGCTTATTATAGTAATGGAAATTACTCTTGAAATGCAGTCAGCAGTGGAGTATAAATGACTGTGTGAGAATGAGTTAATCAGCTGTCTTTGTTAAATGTTTTTCCATGTGTGGGAGGCCTTGGCAGTTAATGCACTTTCCCCTGATTTGCAGCTACTGTCATCATTGCTATACGTGATTGATATGTCTGCCTTCACAGATTTGGAACCTGACACTGACACTAATAAACAGCTTAAAGTCACTGATAATAATTTCAGAAGGGACTCCAGAAATTGAGGGGGACTATTTTTTTATCCCAAATCGCAGCATTGTATCCTGGGAAGGGTGACACAGCTTTGATGGTTTGCATTTTTTTTTTGGCGTACAAGTGTTGTGGACAGGTCTGTTAACTGGAGTCAGCTGTAGAAATCAGGAAAAAAATAATAAGCAAACTGCTCCCTGTTAACGACTCCCAGTTATTAAGTATGAAATGAAATGTCCTGTGTTGGAGCATCCTCAGTGCAATGCTTAGGCTGATTTCACAAGGCTTGTTACACATTTACTGGTCATTATTGATTTAAAGACATGATGCAAAATATAGCTCTCTTGTAATTTCATTGTTCTGAGGGGATACAGACTAGGTACGGAATCACTCCATTGTTCATGTTCCTTTCTTGCTATTTTGGGGGACCTTCAGGACATGAGAAGCCTTGTATTAACTGAGAAGAAGCAGAATGAGTTGGCAGGTTAGGGATGAGTTACACCTGCCACCTCTATCTGCTTCATTTTGCTGTGCTGTGTAGTGCTTTGGAAGGCGAAGGTGGTAATCAGATTTGCTTTCTAAAAAAAGAACCAGTACAAATCAGCATAGAAAGTAAAGCAGTAGCAGGAGTGACTTTTACAGGATATCTCTTCTCTCTTTAGATAGTTTCAGAGAAAAAGTGCAAGTGAGATGTGAAAGCACTACTTGTTAGTGAGGATAACTTGTATTGTTCAGCTATTCAAAGTGGTTGAGGTTGGCAGGGACCTCTGGAGATCATCTGGTCCAACCCCTTTACTCAGGCAAGGACACCTAGAACATGCTGTCCAGGACCATGTCCATCCAGCTTCTGAATATCTCCAAGGATGGAGACTCCACAACCTCCCTGGGCAACCTGTGCCAGTGCTTGGTTACCCTCACAGTAAAAAAGTGTTCTCTGATGTTCAGATGGAGCCTCCTGTGTTTCAGTTTGTGCCCATTACCTCTTCTCCTGTCACCGGGCACCACTGAAAAGAGCCCGTGTCCATGTTTACACCCTTTAGGTATCTATACACATTCATGAGATCCCCCTGAGCCCTCTCTTCTCCAGGCTAAACAGTCCCAGATCTTTCAGCCTCTCCTTATAGGAGCAATGCTCCAGTCCCTTCATCATCTTCGTGGTCCTTCATTGGACTCTCTCCAGTATGTCCATGTCTCTCTTGTACTGTTTCTACCAATACTTACAGACATGTTTGTGCTGTCAGTTCCCAGAGTGGACAATGACTGCCCTAGTGTTGAATTGGTTTTACTGAGAAGTGGAAAGTTTTATAAATATCTGCTGTGGCTCTTTTTATTTAATCTATTCAGGAATATCACTGTACACTCTTAAGCTGTATGTTCAGTCATATAAGCTATAATGTAGAGTGTGTGTCTCCATGCCATGGATAACGTAGTTTGGCAGAGTGTGAAGTGAGATGCTATTGCGACAGCATTGGCATAATATATGTATGTTCCTGAAAGCTGTTTCAAAAATGACCTTTACTAGGCAGAAGGTGAAGTTTATCGTGTTCTATTATTTCAACGCCTTTTTTTTATCTATCATATGTCTACTTGAAGATGTCAGTATCTTATTTACAGACGACCAAAAGGTATTTCCCCACAGATGCTGAACCTTTAGGACAACACAGTCCATTGTTTTATGTTTTAAAAGTAGTTAATATATGAAGGCTTCTTTTGTATACATGTGCATAGTGTCTGGAATCTAGAATTCAACAAGATATCCAGAATAACAACTTACCGCAGTGTGCTATAACATAAAACAAATTGCCCCAAAGCCTACAGCTGAGAATTAATGAAATCAGGATGGAAATACATGTTTAGGAAATCATAAAAGATCATCCTGATTTTCATAGAAACACAGTTACCATCAACGTCTATTAAATCAGGCCAATACCTGTGTGCTTTCGTAGGGCAGGTAGGGTCCTTCTTTACCTTGACTTTTTAAAGGTTGGGCTGTTGACGCCATGTGAAGAAAGAACTTGTTTGACCTTGACAGCTGGTATTTTATATGGTTTTTGGTCTAAGAGAAAGAATTTCATGATCTGCTTTGTCTACTTTTCCTTCAGACTGAGCTGGATAAAAACATGGTTTGTCAGGGATATGTCACAACTATTCAGCACGTCTCTTCTCAGACATGACTATTAGGCCTTTTAATACCAAATGGAGTTCATAACTATCTCAGTGTTATGAAAGATTTCTTTATGCACCACAGCACCATTCTCAAGAGAAAAAATTGATTTTAAAAACCACTGAAATTAAAATATTTTTTTAGCTCCCACTACCTGCAAGACAAATGATTTCTAAATCAGAACTTTCCAAGGGCAATTGCCATGTTCTAAGATGTATGTTTTGATTAGTGTATGTGCGATTAGAGACAGAGGAAGAAAGGGTGATGGAATTAATAATCTATTGGATTATAGTTTTATGTCTTTAAAATAACAATATGTCACTGCAAAGAACTGGATAGTACACTCTGTGTGTGAATAGACCTTCTGATGCTTTTCTAATACTAATAAAGTAATTGTACTTGCTTATCTTGATGCTACCATAATTTGTTATGCATTGAACTTGGAGAATGTGCTCAGCACTCTATGAGCAAAAAGGTGGTTAAAAAAGTACATGGATTATTTACACAATTAATGAGGAAAGTCTGTTTGAGGGAAAGGTCTATTTATGAGGCATTTCCATTAAGAGGGAGATGAAGTCATGGCCTCCACCTCCTGTAATTTTAACAAGACATTCTCTTCAGTTTTTTGCATCCATTGACAACGCATTCACTAGAGATACCTGCTCTTACTTCCTCTTCCTCCCAGACTAAGAATATTTTGTTCAACATAATCCACGATCTTTTCAACACCCATCTGTCTATCCTATGATTTTGCCTTTTGTGGCATTTTAAGAAGCTTGTTGAGGCAGTTTCTTTGTCCAAAGCTTTTTCTTATAGCTGTGGCTATGAGAAGAGTTTCCAGGGGGCTTATTCTTGTCAGGCTTCATTAAGTTACACCCCTTCATCAAGTCTCATAAGGCTGTCCAGTAGTGATTATGTGACATCTGTTAGCAGTGAATGCAGCTGTCAACTGGACGATAACTTCTTTTGAAGATTTTACTGTCTTTGACTTTCTTCTAGCTAATGTAGTGATCTTTGGGGGAAATAGCTCTATCCTAATTGTGGTAAATTGTATCAGTGGATTTCCCATAGAGAGTAAGGAAGTAGAATGGGTGCAGACAAAGTGAATAAGATTAGGCTTTACTTTTTCCAGTAGAAACACTTCACAGCTTGAGTAGGTCATCAAGTGCTATCAGAAAGGCAAATGGACAGCAGAACTTACATGGTGTCTATTGTGATTATATGCATGACTGCAAGATACATATATCTGTCTTCTTGTAATATAATTCTGTATGCATGAACATATCTTTGTTGAAGATGAATTTGAATTATTAAATTGCTGCCTATTAATATAACCTGCTGTGTAGCTACTTCAAGGTATCTAAAAAGCTCTATTGTTCTGCTAAAATCTTAAAGGCTCAACAAGTAGCAAAAAAATCCTCTCCAACAGATAGGTAGTTATTTTTTAGTGGAATTATCCATGCAATCAGCTTTGCTGCCTATCCAGGAGATTTCTTCATGCTATCATCTTTCCATAAGTGCCAGCTGAATACTGTCAAAACCAAAAGTATATTGTGTCTCAAACAATAGGCACAGATATGTCTTATTAGCAAGTGCAACAGGAAAAGTGACATATGTCTGATTTTATTGTTATAATATCATTAAAAAGTACCCATACTTTCAACTGAGAACATTTATGTCATTAAGGCAAATAAAATATGGCTTTTATTCTTCCATTCCAACATGATTTTGCCAGGAAATACATGAGAGACTTGAAAAATTAAGACATTTGGTTGAATAAAACTGTCTACCTTTTCAAACATTCTATTATATGAATAATTGCTGAGGTTGTGGTGAAACTATGAAGTCATTTGGAAATGTAGGAATGTAGTGGTACAGTTTATTTTTAAAGTGATACAGTTCTACATCCCAGGCATCCTGTTTTCTTCGTTGCATCCATGATGCAATTCACCCCAAAGAAGTCTGAATACATTTTTTGTGTGACACAATGGATACAGCAGAGGAAAAATAATTAAAATGATTGAGGAAAGTTTGCACTTATGAACCCAGTTTGGGGCTCGATTAGGTCAGTGCAGTTTTCAGGTCGAGTGGCAGATAAAAGAGGATAATGCTATTTAAGTCAGTGGAAAGGTTCTTCTGACTTCACTGCACACTGGCTCAGGCACCAAGTGCACAAAAAAGGTCAGTTATCTCAATACAGTGTGAATTGTACCAGGTTCTCTCAAGTATTTTACTCCATATTAATTTCAGTTAATTAAGAAAATTTTTATTCCTTTTAATTAGTCGATCCTAGCTGTGAGTGGCAGGTGGCACTTCCTGCCTCACTGGCTGGCTGGACTTACAGACTGTCACTTCTCTCTGGTTGAGAAATACTATTTTAACTATCTTAAGTTGTTTAGTCTTCTAAGTGCTAGAAGTATGAATAATTAGTTATGAATAACTACTTGCAAATCTTAAAAATGCCAGTCTTTCTCTGACAGAAGATGAAGAAGATCAGTGATCTTCTGCATTTTCCAGACTGTATCTTTTCCTCCCTATCTGAATGACCTAACATCTTACCGCCGTTTCCACTGCTTGGTTAGGATAGGGAATGGCAAACTGATTATACTGCCATATTTCCAGCAAAATGCTGAGGCTAAAAAAGAGCTATAAGCCATTTTTCTCTTTAATTCCTATTATTATTTGTGTGTGTCCAAATCTTGGTCTGGCTTTTGGGAAATGAATCTCTAAGAATTTGTAGGAGTTGATACCCTTTACTCATAAAACTGAATTATAAGTCTATATGGCTTTGGCAGGTCCTTAAATAAGCTCCTTCCATACTTCTCTGCCAATGCATTTCAGCCCTGACTTTTAACATCTCCAGTTTTCCTCTTGGGCTATGTACAAACTGAGGCTGCCAATTAAATTATAACTTAATAAAACGATTATAATTTGAAACACACTCTTTCAATAAAAGTAGAAGGCTTCAATAACAGTCAGTGCAATAATGATGGAATAAGCCAAATGCTTTTAGTTACATCCATGTACAGATACTCAGCTCAGTGCAACTGGATGGAACTCAGTGGTGTTACAGCAGAACAGATCTCTTTTTCTGTAAGGTAAACTTTTTGGAGGCATATCCTGTATGCACTATTAAGTCAGTCATAAATTCTTCTTTGCTGTGGTAAGTATGCAATAGTCCATGCATGCTCTGCATTTTTGCTGTTTCTTGAGACTAGTATTTACAATATTTTATCTTTTGTGCTTCATAATTTGCATATGTTTACATGGTGGACTACCACACAGTTAATAAGCAAAAAGAGATGCTGCAAGGACAGCATTCAGAAGAGTTTCTTTGTAAGACCAGAATCCTATAATTTCTCTTTCATACTTCAGGGAATCAACAGCCAAACATTATTGCTTCCCCTCTTCACTTAAACTCATAAAAATGCAATCAATTCATGGTAGGAAAAAGAAAATCAGGACCTTTCATCCTCAGAAAAAAAAAAGGATTTTTAGTTCCTTTTACAATTCAAGATGATGCTGTTTATATGATTTAGAATGCAGCTAAATTTTACATTTGTAAGGGTGCCCCAATTCAGGTGTTGTGGGGAAGTTCTGTCTGTCACATCTTTGCAGAGACAGGGCCTTGTTGTTTGGCCTTTATCAGGTACGTAGTATAATCAGTGTAGTATAATAAAACAGTATAATAAGGCATATAATCTTTTTCCTGATGAGAATTCTCAGGGACCACAATAAAACAGGATTATATATATACATGTACATATCTCAAGGGTTTATTGCCGAGTAGCCAGTAGATGTACTCTAGAATATGGAAAATATCTTCAGAATAATTCTTCCTGCAGACTTATGCCAAGAAGATTGTAGATACCTTCTTTTGTGTAGTTCCTCACGCTTCATACTTTAGAGTGGACACTACATGCTAGCATGTTTGTTTACGGTATTGGAAGAAGAGCAAAGAAACCTTAATAGGTCACTTTTTAGGTGTCACGTCTTCGTTAGTTTTGGTTACAGAATTGCAAGACCAAGATAACATTGCTCATGCTCTGAAGACCGCTGTCTGTCCAAAGTCAAAGGAAAGCTAGTGTTATTCTAGATGGAGGCCTTGCTATTGCCTGCTTAGCTCACGTCAGCAGCCCAAGTGTTCAGCCCCTGACACTGAACTTATGAAATCCTTGGTGCAGTTGTAGAGCACCTTTGGAACACCATCAGTGCAAGTCCTGCTGAGCCGCTTCTGTTTCTGGCAAACAGCTGTATTGCAATTAAATTGATTAGGGATCTGTTAGGACAAGTGAGAGGAAGGGATTGTTTCTCATGACCAGGGGCTTAGTGATGAGCGGAGCAGCGGCAAGTACATTGTTGCAGCTCTGAGCCTAGAAATAGCATCCTTTATCTCGGTTCTAGACGGATAATAAATGAAAGCTTTTCTAACAGACATTTCTGCTCACCTTTAAAGATTTTGACTAGGTGTTTTGGTAGCATGGGAAATAGGAACTACAGAAGGTCATTTGGTAATCAATATACCTTAAGCAGTTCTCAGCAGTGCAATGAACATGTTATTGTACAGATCAAATGAAGATGATCTGTTCAGCCACGCAACCAGCTCTGGACAACCACCGCAGAGACAATGCCTGAGATTTATACAATGTTTAAATGAGAAGAAAGTGAGTCAAAACACTAGGGTCTTTTCAACATGTTATTAGTCAATTCACTAGTCAGATCGTATTCAATCTAGATGAAAGGAATCAATGATACATTTAATTAGAAGGTTATTGCTTTTGTGAGAGGACTTGCAGAAGGAATTACAATTCTCAAAAGGGGTGTTCAAAGTGTTTTTCATAGGGCACCCTGTGACCCTTTATATACCTAAACTGTACAAATGAAGATGTTTCCTTCAAATGTTGGTAATTGCATGTCTGTGCAGCTAAGTGACTCGATTTTCAGAGGTACTGGGTGCTGACTTCTTTTGAAGTTTACAGGTCTTCACTGCCTGCGAAAAGTAGGCCACATATAAATGCCTAAATACAGATTTTGGTGTTTCACTTCAGGATGCCAAGCTTGACAATTTTGGCTTTAATAAATAAAACAGACCTTCTAAGCTGAAAGTATGTCAGTAAACTTGGCTAGGCAAACATTGACTGGATTACAGCAACAAAACGTGCATCTCTTGGGTCCATTCCACAAATGCTAAGTGCATTGAAAAAAATCCCAGCAGAAATAGGAGAGTGAATTCTGGAACTAAACTCTAGGCACAAACAAACACTGGCTTTTGTATGATTTCTATCATCACATTGGCCATTATACAGAAAAATGTTTTGACAGCCTAACAATGGAAATATGCACATATCATATTTGTGTATATGTACCTCAGAGCATAATAATCAGAGACTCACATGCAGTCAAATATGTAGCTTTAGAAACTATATCCTTGCTAAATTTACCACTTTTTATACCTGGTAGGTTACTCAAAGTTAAAAACTCAAACAAACAATTCAAGACTAGACCTATAGCTGCTGGAAATCCATGTGCTTCATGCACTTCAAAGAAGGGAGTATGCTGATATAATCCAGCTGAGTATTTGGCCTCTAGACATGAGCTTACTTTACATTCAGCACCCAGAGCGAGATCTACAGGTGGTAGAAGTCAAAGCAGGTCAAATGCAAGTTAGTGGAGCAATGCTGATTTGTGGCAGCTGAGCAGCAAGAAGTAGATTACGATGACAAAGATGTTTCTCATTACCCTTCCTAAGCACTTTTTTTTTTTTTTTTTTAAACAGGCAAACAAATCCACATACAGAAGTAGAACAGTATGGATTTGCAGTTCCTGTTTTAACGATGGCTTCTTTAAGACTACTGTATGGCTGTGACTCTTCAGTTGTAGATGATGGAGCTGGTTCTGCTGGAGAAACACAGGCTTTCATAATGCAGAGAAGAATGTGGGAGCATTGTGAAATGGCTTGATCCTGGGGGAAGAGGAGTTTTCCTATAAGGTAGTGGCCAGCATTATCCAGAGGGGCATCCTTGTTGGTCTCTTCCTTTGGTGTGGAGTCATGGTTTCCAAGTGGTGGATCCCTGACTGATGTTGAAAATGTGAGTGCTTTGTTAATTCAAGTTCACTGTAATGCTGATGTGAAATGTGCTTGTTTTAGTGCTTTGTGTAAGACTCCTGTAAAGGTGCCGTATATCGTCTTATAAGGAGTACACTAACTAGGGGGAGATAGGAAGAAGTACCTAACAAATTTTGAATTAGAATTCTGTTATTTTCTTCTTTTATACTAGGGAAATAATGGGATTGGGTGCTTTAATGCCTGACATTTGTATTAGGCTAGGTAGGTGAAAGTTCAGGATTTACAGCTCTGTATAGGTGGATCAGCTCTGAGGCTTACGAACAAGGTAAACCATGGGAAGATTGAGAGCTTCCTGCGGGGGGGAGAAAATATCATATGGGAAACTGAGTGTGATTTAAGTTGTGCATAATTGCTGTCTAGAACTGAACAGGAATTACCTTTGATTTGTCTGAAGGTACAGTAGTTAGGGTTGGTAGGCTTGTGTGTTTGAGCTGAATTGTGTGTTTGTAGCCTTTGGGAACTGTGACCTATTGCACTGGGAGGTGTTCAGGGGCTCAGTGTGTTGGACTGGAGGTCCAGCTCCCAAGATCTAGAGCCAGGCTGTTGCACCCTGGCTAGGAGACCTTGGCTTGAGAAACCATTTCAGGTTTTATGAAAGCCCAGGTGAAGTGTGAAAAGGCTTCTTCTTACAACTTAGTGAAACAACATAATTCAAAAAGTGTGTTTTCCAGGCAAAAGACCAGTGGCGTTCCTATAGCTTGCTCATCTGTTTATTGCACATAAGTGCATGGGGGGAATTCAGGGAGTTTCCATTGTTGTATCCTCTACCCCTGCCTACAGGACAGTATCTGCTGCCAGCGCAGAGCCCACAGCGCTCCTGAACTTTGGAAGGCATTGGTAAAGCACAAAAGACCC
Source organism: Fratercula arctica (assembly GCA_947846985.1). Lineage (NCBI taxonomy): Eukaryota > Metazoa > Chordata > Aves > Charadriiformes > Alcidae > Fratercula > Fratercula arctica. The sequence continues at coordinate 41,211,373 of CANTUZ010000002.1, forward strand.
CTCACAAACAGGAGAAAATGTTGCCCTTCCTGATCATTTGCCTCACGTTAATTTTGAAGAAAAAATAGTTGGCTGTGAAATCTGAGTCTGGCCTAAATAGAGAGCTTTTTGGTGTAGAGAGCGGGAAGCAGAGAGGAGGCATGCTTCTGCAGTACTTGATACGTGTTTATGTACAAAATTCCAGGTGCTGGGACTCCAACAGCTTCAAAAGGCTTTATTCCTTTTACTTTAATGCAGACACTTGGTTTTGTGGCTACAAATATTCTCATATCTGCTTTCTTTTTACGCTGATGGCTGCTGTATATACAGCCAGTGGATAAGGGACTGCATGTTAATCCTGAATCCAAAGAAGCTCTGATTTCTTTTGGGAAGCTCTGAGACTTCTAATACACTGTCCCCAAACACTTGGCCAGAAAACTCAGTAATATTTTTGGTGGGATTTTGGATACCTATTTCGCAATGTGGTCGCATCCTTATGAATCTGAGGAAAAACCTATCAGATAACAACAGGACTACATTATGCTGATCTGGCCTCTTCTTTAAGAAAGAAACAAGGGGTGATACCAAATAGGTGTTCAGGCCAAAAATTCATCTGCGGTGATACTTACCCAGCAGCTAGGAGTTTACATGCAGATCTGGTACAAGTGCTTTGGAAAATCCTGTGCTTTGAGATATTCCTGATGTTTACTTAAAATATTTAGTTTGTCATGTGCATTTTTTTTTTTTTTTTTTTTTTAAATGCAGGTGAAGAATTTCAGGAGAGGTTTGAGAGGCTTTGAAGATCTGGCTTTGGGGTTGATCGTACAGAGGTTTTTGTTTCTTTTCTAGATGTTAGACTTTATTTTTGCTACCTCTAAGAATGGAAAACATGCGTGCATATACATGTGCAATTTAGATGGCGTGGCTCTTCAAAATCCATTCTCTTCTCTGAATGTTACTTATTGGGGGGGAGGAAGTTGGTGATCTCTTCTTCTTACATCACTAATAATATGTTGTGGAAATGATTCTAGCAGTACCAAGAAAGGGACTTGTCATAAGTTTCCTGCAAAAGCAGTAATCGCGTGCTCTGCATTCAGGGCTTTTGGTATGTGCCCTGCTAGTGCAGTGTCCTGCTAGGGATAACCAAACTTACACCTTGTCTCAGAGCAGCGTGACAGCCCTCGGAGGTGGTATAACAAAATACAACTGACCTTCCAAGGCTAATGAGCCCTGGCTGTTAATGTGCTTGTCAGTCTTAGGGGCAATGCTTTGCTGATGTGGTGAAACATATGCCATGTTTTCACGTGTGGCTTGCAGATTTTCTGTTTAAAAAAAAAAAAAAAGTGTGTGTGGGGCAAAACAGACAAAACCCATCTGTTAATTGAGTGCAGGGTAACTAATACAAATAGTTTTTTTCCTTTTCCATGTCTAGGGTCTCTTTCCTTTCCAGAGAAAATGAGATGCCAATGACTTACAGCGCAGACATCACAGCATAGTACTGCGTCTAGATCTGGAGCAGCTTTATGGATGCTCCTACAGTGTCTCTTATTCATGCCTTGGCATCACTGCACAAACACTTAGCATTCATGGAAACTCCCATGAATGTTCCTTCCGGAGCAAGAGACAGAGAACAAACAGTGAATTGTTCTGCTAATAAATCTGTGATTTTTAGAAAATGTCTTTCACAGTTAAGGCTAAATACCTGATTCAGTGTTGTTCTGAAGGATGGACTTAAGAACATTGTTAAATACTTTCTTGAATTGATTCTACAGAGGCCAATTCAATTATTATTTTCATAATCAGATATGACATTGTTGAGGCAAATACAACATAAATAGCCTCTGCAAATTCACTATTCATGAAAAAAGTCATAACCTGCAAAACAGCATGTGTTGTTACAGAAATAGGCCTGGAACCGAGATGGAAAAGTAATCTACCCCATTTTGCAGCATTGCATAGAAAATCCCATTGCAGAGTGAAGGCAGATCATGCTTCCTGACAGCTGGGACAGCAAGAGCCACAACCACTCTGCTGTAAAGTTTCTTCATCAGTACTAATTTTCAGTTCTCGGGAAGAACTTGATTTCACATGCTTGAGGGAGAAGGAAGCAAAGCAGCAGCTCTGCCCCATTTTACAGCAGGCAGTAGTCCTTTCTCGCACTTTGGGGGGAACATCTTTGTATTTGTGTCTTTCCAGCCTCTCGGGTGCAGAAGTGTTACGGTTTGAAGAACCCACAACAACTTATTGTTGTTTAGACAATCATTCTGTCACCCAATGCCCCCTCCCCAACCTGGGAAGGGGAATCGGGGGGGAAAAACAAAGAAACCTGAGGGTTGAAATATGAACAGATTTAATAGAATAAGACTAGATAATTAGCATTAATAACACTAAAGAACCAATATTGATACTGACACCAATATACAAGGATTATACTCAGCCAGTTCTATCAGCAGGGAGCTGTGCACTCCCAGCAGTGGACAGCAAGCGTGGGACACTGTGAGAGCTACAACTTCGGGAAGAAGGGAAGGGCTCAGGGGCCTGGCACAGGGGCAAGAAATTGTCAGGGTTGCAGCCATCGTAGAATAGAGAGAACTTCTTTGCGAACTTTCTAATTTATGTTGAATGTGATGTTCATGGTATGAAATAACCCTGTTGGCCAGCATGGGTCAAGTGATGGGTTCTCGCTCCTCCTCATCCCTGCACGTGGCTGACTCAAAAACACTGAGACCTTGAAACCCACGTACCATAGCCGGCTAGAAAGCAAATATTTTCATAAATTCAGACACTAGCGTCTTCTGAAAGTGCGGTTTTCCCAGGCATTAGAGGAGAACTAAAACCAGGACAGGAAGCCTGAAATATAACCTCTACTGTTTTTTCTGCTGTTCTTAAATCTGACAGCTGGGAATGAAGTCCTAGTACTGATACCTACCACCTCACCTAGTTTTCTTATGCAGGTTTTGTCTTTTTTTTTTCCTCTGCATTAAATTATATTGATCTTTTCTAGAGAAAAGATCTGTACTATTGATTCAGTTATCTATTTCCGCTGTGTACAAGTGCTGAATTTGTCTTATACAGCTATTTTTTGCTGTTCATAAAGTATATGAGTTTGGATGAGATATTCTTTGAACTCTTTTGAATTAACCATATGTTGCAGGTCCTACCTATGAATGCTAACCAGTCATTTCACAAAAAAGCATCTTCTCCATCTCTTTTGATCTAAACCAAGGTGACTTGCGTTATAAGCAGTTTTACAGCAGAACTGCAGATGAGGGTAAGCTGGTTTGCCTTTTGTAAAGTGAGCAGCTGCAAGCCTCTTCTTTGTGATTGTCAATCTCAAGTAGCATCTTAACATAAATATTCTACTTTTGTTGATCTCTAAAAGGCCCAAAAATATTTGGGACGAGCAAGGAGAAATAAATGTCTTGGGGACAGGAATAGCAAGAGCTCCTTTCCTGAGTATAGCTGTAAGAAGAAATCATGATGGGACCTGCTATCATTTTAGTTGATAAAACACCAAAAGAAAGTCCATTCTTTACCACTTGTGTCACTTTAAAAAAAACAAAAACAAAAAAAAAACAAAAAAAACCCCAAACCCAAAAAACAAAGAACAGAAAAAGTAACGTAGAGTTCATTAAATACTGATTTGTCTTAAAACAAATGAAAAAACAGCAGTCTTGCTCTTGCCTTATCACAGATCCACAATAATTCCTAACCTGTTTGGTTTCTACAAAGGGAAAAGTTTTTCTACTGAAGTCCCTCTGAGTCGATCTGACTGTTGGTCATCTTGCTGTTGTGGTCCAATGTAAATCAAATCCTGAATGCTTTCTTCTCATTCTGTATCATCTGTTCTTCCTGGCTACTTGAGAAAACAAGAACTTTATGACTGGGAAATAATTTTTAGCTCTTTAAGATGATCTGCCAAGTTTAAGTTATCAGCTAATAGTATTTTTAATTGCCGTTGATTTGAGAAATAAACCGTTCTCCCCAAAACCTCAAGTTTGCTGAGATTTGTGGGTTGAAAAGTTCTTCAACGTTGTTATTCTAGAGCTTCTCTGAGTTCAGATAGCCCATTTTCTGTCTTTAGGACATAAGTATCTTCTCTGTTTTTAGAGGAGCTGATGGTGACTTACACTGGGAAGAGCAGGTACCCTTGGTTGAGTAGCATAATCCAATCATGAGGAATTGAGGATCTGCATTTGGGTCGCAGTGCTAGCTGTGCTTGTGTCTTAGTACGTGACAAGTACAAAATAATTTCAGCCTACTTAAGCCAAACTTCATTACCTTGCCCAAGCCGGGGGGCAAAGATACCAACAGGTAGTTATCCTGGTTCAATTGATACAAAGTGTTTTAAGCTACAAGAACTTGATTCAACAGATATGGAGCATGCTTCATGTATTAAAACAGATATGCTGGTGGCTGGGAGGAGGGTAAAGGGATTTTCTCATCATTGTAGGAGAACACATTGTGTGAGGTGGAATTTCTAGGCTGTGTTAATGCACAGCTCTTCCCTTTTTACACCAGGGAGATTACAACTGGTGCAAAGCAGAGAAGAGTGAGGCCCAAGGATGAGGACAAAAAGTCCTCCCACCCTCCCTTCTCTAAAATCAGAGTTGCAACAACTTCCCAGCATCCTCTCTTTTTTTTTTTTTTTCCTTTTCTTTTCTTCCCTCTCTCCCCTTTCTCTTAAATTCTTAGAGCAGTTGGACACTTGGGATTTTCACTCGCTTTGTCAGGCCTAGCTCATAAAAGCTTTTCCCCAGAAGTATAGATAACACAATTATCTCCCTTAATTTTTGCATTAGTCGTGGAACACTAATTAGGAAAAGTCTTCCAGGGTCAGTCTTTTGTTCCATGCAAGTCAACAGTCTGGGACAGGGGGACAGAGATGGTAGGAGCTTGCACACAAGCTGTAACTAAATACAGTGTGTATAAGTGCTCTCATTACAGATGAGTTAATTTTATTTTCCTGGGGGAATATCTGAGAAACTGGCAACATTTTACTAAAACGTATACTGAATGTGTGCAAGAAATGTTCTTAGTCCTGCTTTCCTGGCCTTACGCCACCGTCACCCAATAGATAATGGAACACTTGAGTAATTTTGCTGTACTTGTCTGATTTTGAGAGCAAAAAGCTATAGTTTTTAACCATCTCTTTTTCAGGAATTACATATATCAGCTTTCTATGAGTTATACTGGGACAGCTGACACTGACCCTGTTGAACAGGTGATGCTCGGGTAGTCCTGCAGAAGCGTTGGAGCACTTGCAGGGATCTGTGGGATGGAGGTAGGTTGGCGTGGCTCAGCAGCGAGGGCAGCGCTTGCCCAATGGGGCTGCAGTCCATGTGGACCTTAGGTTTAGGAATCTGGAGGCTTGTTCTGAAAACCCTCTGTGAGAGTTGAGAGTAATTTAGCGGGTTTTTTTATTCAGCTACTCCTATTTAAAAAAAAAAAAAAAAGGCAAATGAGATTAAAGTCCATTAGTTCAGCTGGTTTACAATTGAACGAATTCATTGAGGGGTCAGTAATGTGTTATTACACATGAGTTTCTTGTCACAAGTCCAGTGTTAATTGTCTGGTCCAAACTGTTTAAAAATTTTCATTACCTGATCTGTTCATCATATCAACCTCTCAAACTGATTCTCACCTGCTTATGTCTTCCCAGAATGCTCATTTATTGCTTCCCTGATTGCACGCTTTGTTTTGCTGAGACTTAATTTCTATTTGGTCTCTTTAAAATAGGGCCACAGAGAAGATGCAGCACAATTTGTACTGTAAAAATCTAAAATAGAAACCCGGAAAATCTTATTTCTTAGTCTAAGCTCAGCTTTATACAACACATATTTATACTTTACAGGAAGTAATTTGGCTTTATTCTGGATCTATAGCAATCTTTTTCCTTTTTTTAAGTGAAAGTATAAACAAATATTTGCCCCGGAAGTTGCTAGATGGAAAGGGAGATTTATTTTTGTTCATTTTTTTTTTTTCCTTGAAGCTTTCACTCAATAAGTAATATCATGATTTTATCTGTATGGTTCTATAATAGTGATTAATGAAGGCTGCTATCGTAGGATGAAGGATGGTTTTGCTAAAATATCTTTGAATCCAAAACAATCTAAGTTTTATAAAAATAAAAGCTTTTTTTTTTTTTTTAAACTATCTGCTGGTAGTTTACAGCCAAAACTACCTCTGTTTTGGCTGAGCCATGCCAGATGAACATTCCTAGAATATCTGGGCCACCAGTCTTTCTCCTGAAAATACTGCTGTAAATTTGGAAAAGCAAGGCGAAATCAGTCGAGCTGGGTTACAATGTTCAATGAGATCAAAACTGGGGCCAAACTGTAAAACCATTGAGTTTAACCTCTGTGGTGATTCTGATGCACTCTCTCTCTGTGTGATTTTATGGTGGGTTTTTTTTTCTCTCTTTTTTTTTCTGTTTTTTTTTTTTTTGTGTGTGTTTGTTTTTGTGGGGTTTTGTTTTGGTTTTCCTTTTTTTAAAATCTGGAAAATTTAGACCCCAATTTTTCATCTTGCTGCGGATATTCCTGTCTGTAGAAAATCTCCAGCAGTGTGTCGGCTACAGTGACCTGCAGTCGATCTGTCTTTTAAAAGCTTTAATTCGTGTTCATTTCCTACAATTATCATGCTGTAAACTCTCCATGCAAGACACTATTTTTGATTACATTCACCTTACTGGTTCACTGAGCAGGATGATAGGAAATTGCACGTCAGACTAGTCATTCAAGGTAGAACTGCCTGCCCATCTCTTAATCAAGATTCAACCTCCTTGTAGATTTATAATTTAAAAGCAGGCACTAAAAGTATTTCAACCCTGATTTTAGTCGTAAGACTGCTGAACCAGCAAATCCAACTGGCTGAGAAAGTCTGATCATATTCCTTAAAATAATGTGACATGCTGTCTGGGTATTGGATGGATGTACATCATGTTGAATCAACCGCCATACCTTTCAGAGAGCATAGTGACCTCCAGTGAGAGACATTTTCCTTGCAGTTGCGTTTACTACGTGGCAAGTTCCTGTTTTAAATAGTAGATGTTGAAATGGAACTGATCTTTCTCTCATGCTTTGTATCACCTGTCTGTTAGACCCACACAGCAGAAAAAATTACTGAATTCTACTTTTTTTTTTTAATATAAAAGAATTATTTTTTAATTGGTGTCCATTGTTGGAGGATTGCAGCATCCTTTTCTGAAATGCTGATGGTGCTATTTTTGTGGCTCTTAAGCAATACAGTGTGGAACAGTCCAGCCTCAGTGGGCTGTCAAGTGGTCCACGGGATTTGTCAGGGAAGAGAGTGATGCTGGCTAATGGGCTGGGAGGAGGAGGTGGCTTACAGCTTCCCTAAGCAATCCCCTTGGTAGATCTGCCTCCTTAGCTGTGGTATAAATGCAAAATGAAGTGGCATTGCCTGCCCCAAGCAGTTTACAGCTTCAGTAATGAATTACAGCATCATATGGCTTTATAAACTGCTGTTAGCCAAATTTATGGATGAGGGAAGTGGATGCCTGGATAAACTTTTCTGTGGTTCCTCATGAAACAAATGGCAGGTTCAGGAGGAAAAAACCTTTACAAGCGCAAAATTTACTTCTTTAAAAATAATTACTTGAAATACATCCTCAGACACTGAATGTAGTGAGAAGCAGATGCATAGAGCCTGTGATGGAAGGAACCTCCTGTAGATCAGAGGCAGTGGCATTGCCTGTGTGTATTTATAACTTATATGCTTAATCGTAGTTTTTATTTATTTAATTTTAAGCCATGAGTTAGATGCTTGTGAATTCCAAAGAAAGCAATGCTACAAAACGTACTCACAGAGTGAGAGTCCCAAATTAGGATCAAAACTACACTGCGCTGGGTGCTGTACAAATGCATAAACACTGTAGTGTGCAACAGATCTTGCAGTCTATATGATGGAGACCACATTTACTGGTAATAAACAGCGGAAGGGAGGGAGGGAAAGAAAAAAGAAATAAACTAGGAAATTGAGTTCCATTGTGTGTTTGATGGTGGGGATCATTACCTGAAAACAAATTGTTTGTTAGCACAGCATGAGTGCCATGCTTGTGAACTTTATAAAGAATGACTCTGAGACACTTGAAGAGGGATCAGCAGATGCACATGATGTCTGTGAAATCTAGCCTGCCCCACACTACTGTCTTGAATTTTCATTGGAGAGTCTATAAGCACCCTGCCTGACTCCCAGGATGCTCAGAAAGAGGACATCCAGGGAGTTCAGTGAAGTTTGTGTCAAGTTCTAGAACAGAGGAACATCAGGAGTAGTTGGGCTATTGATACCAGTAGATTGTATGGGAGTTAAAACTCAAGTTAGGAGGATCAGTCCATGTGTTGCTTATTATCAAAGCTGTAATGAGTACCATGCAAGGGTGGCAAAATATATACATGTGTGCACTTCACATATGACTTTGGCATCTCTCTCACATTTCAGTGTTTCTGGTAACGGTGTTTTATTTTAAAAAAGGTTTTACATGTCCTTATGTCATCCATGTTACTTCAGATGCCTGTTGGGAGGTTTTAATTTATTTTTAAAGGGTTTCAAAGCATGAGAGGTTGGATTAAATACGAGAGTGTAAGCTGCCATTACTCTTGATTATTATAACGTCTGTAAAATCTTCTTAATGGATGTGAAAAGACAGGTGGTATTGCTAATAATGCACAACTGTAGCTACACCACAACGAACAGTGGACCAGAAGGAAAAAAAGCCCAGTACTTTTAGTGCCAAAGTAGGTGGAATAACTTGCGCTTTCCAGCATCCACACACATGCAATCATTTGGGACTTGTCTAACTTCATGAATTTTCTCACATCTGTCAGATGAATCAGGAATCCAAATGCAAAAATGTGTCATTCATATACACCATGTGTGTCTCTGAATGAATCATGTTTCTCTTGTGAGGGTATGCTCGTGAAATGGTTGTGTAGTTTCTGAAGTAGAGAGACAAATTCTTTTTCTAAGGTTGCCTCAGTAGGGAAACTAATCTAATGTGTCATGGTTATTTTATTGATAATAGTAACAATGCTATTTCTACTTGTATTGTAACAGCTAGCCATTCCTAGTTGCGGAGCATGACACATCTGCTTACAGTCTAAGTATAAAAAAGGCATGCAGATGGAGGATGCATGGAAGCAAGATGGTGTTGGTTAATACATAAAGGATATTTGGGTCGGAACATTGAAAGCCTAATCTTTTCAACTTGTTAGTAGCTGTCGACAAAATACAATCTAAGGAAGGATTTAAAGGACTATAATGAGGTACTGTTCAGATGGTTTTGAAAGGCAAATGTATCATACGGCATAGGAGAAAGCACAAGGATGCTTGTTTGCATATTTAACAGATGGACTTTAATTGTTGTAATCATACTACTCATATCAATTGCGTGTTTATAATTCTTATGAATCCTCTACATAATCTTAACTTTTAACAAATTGGGGCCCTGCAGTGGGGGCCTATGCATTTTCAAAATTATATGGCAGGAGCACGGGTCTGAAGTGCTCCTGTGAAGGTTTAAAACACTATTATTTCTTGTTGCACAGCCTGCCTATTCTTTGTCAAAATGTCATCTAGGAAACAAGCTTTTACTGTAGTGCTCAGTGGTGTTCTCCTGTCACATAAATTTCTTCAACCAGCAGGATTAGTAAACCAATATTTCTTACTTTCTATACAATACATTACTGGTTCTATATGATAGTGCTCTTAAAGGAATTATCTATGGTAGAGAAGGGATAACAACTCTAATATTTCTGATAGGCTATGGTTAGTGATACTAGCCACCAGATAGTGTCTGTTTGCTGACAAAATTTCCAGTATTCCCTTATTGAAAGTTCCTTGGTTGCTATATAATCAAAATGGACTGGTCTGTATTACTGATATCTCTGATAATGACTCAGCGGAGTTTAGTACAGCTTAGTGAACTATGAGTGAACTTATAGTAACAACTAAGGGCAATTCTTCGTAAAAATTCCCTGGAGGAGATCAAGTTTGGCTGATCAGTCGGGCAGGTACATGGTGAAATGTGGTGAATGTTTTCAAAGGGAGCTAAGATAAATGAGGTTTTGCCATTTGCCTTTTACCTCGGAAGCCTACGTTTTCTATGGCACGGTGTCAGTTTGAGTGTCTCGGTTTGGGGTTGATCAAGGAGTGCAGACAGTTAGGAGAGTGGGTGGGGATGCAGGAAGGGGGAAGCTGTTTGGATGCATGGTTGCTCTTCCATCACCCAATACAATACACATCACTGCCTTCGTTTGAACGCACAGGCCACAGTCTGGCTTGTGTTTGGTGAGCTAATGTTTCCTTGGGTCCCTAATGCTGAGCAACATGATTTAATATGTAGACCTTGGTTTCCCATTCCCCTACCCCAATGATAATTCCAGCAGCTCGTCTGCCTCTATTGTTTTTCCTTCATGAATATTCATGCCTATTGATTTCAATATTTTCAGTGCTTTTATAGGAACAAAAATGTTAATATAGTTCTAAAAGAACTTTAGTAATGCCCAATGGAAACTTGCTCTGCTGCATAAACTGTTACAAGGCTTTCTGTTTTTCCTTTAGATGCTTTTGGGAAGGAGCTCAGGAAGAGTGCTGCACTTCACTTAGTGAGCTGGAGGTCTACGTGTGAGCCAGCTGGAAACAGCTTTGTTGCAAAAATAATCTAAAACTCACAATGTTGTAAATTACTAGGAACAAACTATCTAACGTGGTCTTCACAGAATCTGGGTTTCTTGTGCATCAGATGCTTTTTTTTTTTTTTTTTAAAATCTGGAGACCAATTAACTCTTTAAAATCTCTCTAATATAGAGGTAAAGGAAACAAAATGAATAGAAATCCTTGTAAGAGAACCTTCTCAAGTGTGAACTCTTCGTCAAGTCTAGAAAGGTGGGGCACAAAGTTCAAGAGCTTGTTTCTATTTTCTCTCTCTCTCTTTTTTTTTTTTTTTTCTTTTTGTACAGCTTTGCACTTCTACTGTGCAAAACCTGAATAACAGCAATGTCTATCTTGGTAGGGTATTAGGGAAGCATTGCCTGGCAGAAGCTGCCCTCCCTTAGGGTGTGCTGTATGTGATGTGGAAGCCCTGATGAGCCAAACAGTGGCATAGCTTTTGGATTCAAATTGGAGTCCCATCTGGAAATGACTTCCTGCATTAAGTTAATGAGACGCAACTGAGTGGAGCTAAGCTCTGGCATTACTTAGAGGCTGGGGTCCTGTCCGGCAGGAAACAGATGGGGGCTGTCTGCTTAGAAGACAGACAACGTGCCCCGATCATATTGTCTTCTTTGGTTTTTACACAGAGTTTTCTACAGAAGCTTAGGATTTTAGTCAGCATTCATGACTGCGCTCTGAAAAACAGATGAGAACCCCAGTTGGGGTGTGTACTGCTTAAGCTTAGGAAAATGTGTACTTTCCGTTTGGTTGCACAGGCTTTGATTCTGCTGTGACCCCTCAAAACCAGGAAGATATGCTTGCCGTTTTACCTATAGTTTCTTTTTATTAGCCTTGTGTTCATAAAAAAAAAAAAAAAAAAGGTCTACTAAAAGTGAAATTTCTCAATTTCAAAGTAGGTGGTTGAGGTAATACCCTGAATTTCAATAGCATCAGACTGCCAAGTCAGTCCCCTTACTTAATTTTAAAATTGTGGAGTAGTACAAGGATTTCATTGTGAAACCAGAAATGTTCTGATAGCCACCTGAAATTGAGCAGAGGCTTCACAAATTTGTGGAAATTATTTGTAACTGGTTTGAGCTTAGTGTTTTGAGATGCATCTTGAAATCACATCCATTTTGTATTCTTGTGGGTTTTAGTGCATGCAGTTTTGGGGTTTTTTTTCCATCAGGCAGCTCTGGCTTTTTTTTTCAGATTTTTTTTTTTTTTTTTTTTTTTGTTGTTGTGGGAGTATGTTGCTTTCCAGGAGATAAGATTGCGTTCTGAGGCTAACCCATTAGGCAGCCTTAGTGGATGTATTGAACTTAGTCTTTATTCCTTACCTGAGCTGCATTAGACTTTCATCAGTGCCTGTCATCTTGTCACTGAGACAGTAGTTAAGTTTTTCAAAGTGGCTTGAATTGAAGTAATTTTTACTAGCACTGCACATAATGGATATTAGATTCTTAATGAAACAGGGAGGCTTCAGACCAGAAGAAATTCCACCCAGACACTGAGATAACATCTGGCAATCAGTTTGTACCTCAAAGAGGGAAAGACAAGTAAGCGATCTCTCCTATGGCTGCTGTTTAAGAAAGAGATTCCTCTTCTACAAGTCTCCAGACCTCATGGAGATTTCATCCAAGATCAAGAAAGTGAAAGCCATATCACACATACCAAGCAGTCAGAGACTCCTGTTATCCTTCAGCCTCAGCCACTGATGGATTTCTCAGACACGCCCATTTTCTGAATACCACTGGAAAGGTTGTTTCCTTAAGAACACCAGAACAAATACAGTATGGATTCAGTTTGACTCTTGCTGGCTGTTACTGCCAGCTGGGGAGCTGTTTCAGCAACATAACATCATTGCATAGAAGTAATGTAGAGGAGGTCCAGTCGTCATGCTGCAGTCTTGGCAAATGCCTCCCTGACTCCAGCCAAGCTTCTACTGACATTTCTCTGTGTGTGTGTGTGTCTGTGTGTGTCTTCCAACTGAGTCTGACAGTTTACTGTGAGGTTTTCGTCCCGCTTCAGTCTAGCAGGCATCTAGACAGAGTGGTTCTAACCCCAGGCAGTATGATTACATCTCCTCTGCCTCTGACCAGGTCTGTGTTTTCTCCTTACTCATTTTAAATCTGGATAATCTTGCAGAAATGGATTAGAGAGCAATAACACAGACAAGCTGAAGGTCAAATTCTCTCAATGCAGCAGTGTCAAGCAAAGGGTATGCTAGTGGCTGTAACCTGTGTGTCCCAGAGCCACTCTAAGCATAGCATAAACAGGCTTGTTTGCATGTACAGTGTGAAGGAAAATCTTCACACTTGGTCTATGCTAAGTCAGACACAAGTAAAAGGGCTTTCAGGACCAACATGTGGGTTTAGACTAGACATCCATCTAGTAAGGTATCTAACAGCTGTCAGATTTGAATGGATTTCTTTGCAAAGTACATCTTCAGTTGCTGTAAAGTTTGAATTAATTTTTTATTCTGCTTCTTCTTTAGTTTATATCACTTATGACTTAGATTATTCTCTTTTATAATGTTTTATTATATTTTCAACAGTTTTAAAAAAAAAAATTACAAGTATATTAAAAGTTGTTAATCAATTAGTCATGCTGCCGTATCACTGAATAAAATATGTAATACGCCCAAAAAAGCATGTTAAAATGTTCAAGGTTTTATATTAATTGTTAACTTTATAAGGCAAACATTTAAAAGTTAGGAAGTCTAGGAATTAAAATTGCCTCATCCATCTTCATTCATCCCCATGTTGTGCTTGTGTTAAAATAAAATCTTCAATCACTGGGCCTTGTGCTTTTGTTTTCCAAGGACCCAGAAGTCATTTGGTGCACAGCACTGACGGAACTTGCCCAATGACTTTGGTGAATTCAGTGACAAACAGAAATCAGCTGTTCAAAGCTTTTTTTTTTTTTTTTTTTTCCCCCTGCATTCAGTGTGTTTTTAGATGTTTCTATGTATTCTGATAAAGAGGGGATGAGCAAATATTGCCCCACACTGGAAGCTGTGTGCCTGCAAGGCAGGGAGAATAGCACCAGTATTGACCAATAGTGGGAACCCAGATGGAAACTCACAGGGTCTGACTTATCCTGTGTATGTGCAGCTCCATTGGCTTGAATCGCAGAGCGTCTCCAAATGAGACCCCTGGTGTGGCAAGGTAAGAAACGTACCTTTTGGGAGAATGACATGATGTAGGGTGGCTGTGGCAGAGGCAAGAGCAGAATCCAGTTTCGGGGCACTCGGCTTACCCAGCAGCAAGGCCAGTTCCTGTCTTCCCACAAACCGCTGCCTCATCTGCCTTGCACCTTTCAAATTCGGCACTGGACAGGTGGGGTCCTTGGGCCACGCTGCGAAATCTCTGTTCACGCCTTGTGTCAGAACACATTGTTCCTGGTACAGAAGGTGGTAAAGATACCGTGGGAGGATTGGAAAAGTGGGATGGGACGATTAAGATTGTTGTTGACTAGCTTGGCTCCGTGGATCTGGCAAATGCTGGATACACAGGCTTTGAAGTAGCTAAGGATTACTCCCCTCTGCACACTTTTTGTAGAACTTCCTTTTTGTGGCTCATTCTCATTTAGCATATAAATAAACTATAATTAGATAGAATAATTCTCACTTATGTTCACTAACAGTTTCATGTACAGACTTCTGCACAGTATTCTTTTAGATGGGACAAAAACCTCTCTCCAGAGACACAAATTAAGAAAAACATTTTAACCATTTTTGTTTAAAAGCGTAATCCTTATGAATGGAAAGAGCTGAATCCTGAAACCAGGGAACGAGACTTAAGTAGAACGTTCATTTTAATCATCCAGAGAGAGGAGGAGGAGGGCAATCCATCTATTAAGAACGATTTTCATTTTCTGAAGTATCTTATGCTAATTATTCTTGGACAGAATCTTAGTGCTAAGATGCAAATGAGCGCAAAGAAATTTAAAGCTGTTCCTATTCCACAACTGAATTTTGGTTGAAGCTGAATCCCTTGAGGTTCACAGATTTTTATTCTCATTATAGCTTCTATTTTTGTTTTATTTAGGGCCTGTCTTTTAAGGCTGCTGCTTGTCATATCTCTGCTTGTGCCAGGGTTGCATTGTATAGAGAGGGTGTAATAGTCCTACGCTTTGTATTGTAAAAATAACGGATAAAAAAATCTTTATGATTTCTTAAGGATTTACTTAAAAGATTCTACACAAAAATTTGTCCTTCCCTTCTCACCCAGATGCTTTTATCTGCTCCGTTACACGATATTCACAGGAAGGTAATTATGCAGACCTCCGTGGGATCCACTGGACTGAAAGGTGAAAAATTAGTGTTGGCAATTTTTTTTTTTCTTTTCCTTCCCTTGAGAAGGAAAGCTCATCACTGCTTTTACAGCTGTTGCCAGGTTTTATTCCAGCTATTAGAAATAGAATTTTCTTATTTAAGTATTGTTTGAGAAGGAATCCACATTTCTGGAATCATTTTGACCTAGCTGATGTGATTTCAGGACTAGTAAGGAAATAGCTCTTGCCGGCAAAGCCCTTGAGAAGGTAAATAAAGGGGGGCCTTTGTCAGCATGTCCCATCATGCTGTCTCTGCCATTGCTGGCATCTGGGTTTGGGTTATTCAGGGAGGGTGAATAAAGGTTCCTGCATGACAACTACGGGATGTGAGAGAAAACCATGATCTTACGACTTTCTCAGTCAGCAGCTCCTGTGCTCTGCTGGCTTTTGTGGAGGAGGTATTAATACCAGTGAAGAGGGGAGAGGAGCTAATATTTAGGTGGTTGCTTGGGCTTTGTTTAGCTTTGTTTATTTTAACCTACCTGCAAAGCACATTTTTTTTTTTTTTTGTTCCCCTGGATTTCCAGGCAAGGGATGGAAGAAGAGAATTGCACTAGGCTTTGGAGATTATCTGTAAGTTTTCCGAGGGAGGCAGAGGGGAAGAAGTCTTTGAAAGATCAATCTTTCTGTGTTATTCATGGCTTTTAATAGTTCATTATAGCCTCCATGGGGAAAAAAAAAAACAACCAACCACCACCACAAACAAACAGGAAAAAAAACACCAGCCCCTAAAAACCCCCAAACAAAACCCAGACAAACCTGGAGGATTGTCAGTGGTTTTTGCAGGTGTCCCTTCAAGGATTTTAAAGCGAA
Organism: Fratercula arctica; assembly: GCA_947846985.1. Classification (NCBI taxonomy): domain Eukaryota; kingdom Metazoa; phylum Chordata; class Aves; order Charadriiformes; family Alcidae; genus Fratercula; species Fratercula arctica. The sequence goes on from CANTUZ010000002.1 coordinate 41,227,177, forward strand.
CAAAATATTCCTCCTTTACTTGGGGCTAAGAAGGAATCATCCACCAGGGTTCCCAGGCAGCACTGGTGCACTGGCAGTGGAGTACTCCATGAAAAAGCTGAAATAAATAGAATTTTTCTTCTTCAAAAGCGTTCCCATTCAAGGAAGCACACAATCTGATCATTTTAGGAGTAGGAAAGTTGGAGGAACATATTAGCAACTGCATGCTACAGTACTTAAATGTGATGATCATTTATGAAGGTAGATTTGTTCCTTAGCTGGTCCAGCTTTCTTTCAGAAAACAGTTGTTGATAAATAATGTGATTGCATGCAATTATTTACCTACCTTTCTGATTTTCACCAGAAGTTATATGTAAAATACTTCTGGGGATCTTGCTACTCTATGACTGTAAATCAATTTGGATTGCTGCTGTAGGTTTCACAGCATTTTGAAATCCAAAAGGAAACCTTGTTTATAGGAGCTAGGGCTTCATGTAGCTTCTTTTGCAACTGTTTGAAAAGCAAAAATGTATAGAAAAGTCTTACCTTGTTTAAATAAATGTGAACGCACAACATTAAGTTCTGGGCTTTTAACAAACATTATGTATTGTCTTCCTTAATAGGTTCAATAGATCTATCTCTATCCTAATAGATGTATTAAGGTTACTTAATAGATCCTTAACTTATATTAAAATATATAATTTCTTCCAGCTCCCCTTCTCCCACCAAACAATTTTTCTGTCTCACTTACATGGCAGGCATAACTTGTCACTCTGATGTCTCTCCCCCTCCCAGTGACTCGGGGCACAGAAAGTCTATGATCCCGTACAGGTCCAGTGGGCACGGGCTGGAGGAGAGTTTCAAACATAGGAAGTCCTTTTTGTGGAAGTGAAGAGGCATAATAAAGCAGAGTAACTTTTCCCCGAGTGTTTACTCTGAAATAGTTCCTCCTTGAGGAGCTATTACTGTATCAGAACATAACATCACGGCACGGCTATTATATTTCACCTATACCGGTCAACGTTCTCATGCAAGCTTAGGTAAAAGAGTAATCATCAGAAATTGTAGTCAGAATCCTCTCTCTGTAAGGTACAAAATATTGTTCAGACATGATGGTTAATGGGTAATCTATGCTGGCTATTTATATAAGATGTTTCCCTGAAACCACAAGAGGCAAGCTAAAACCAGTAGGGGAAGAGCATAAACAGAAAAGCAAGTATGTACTCTCGTCAGCTGCTCATCATATCTTTGTCCTCTTAGGGAGCTGCTGGAGCATTGTTTTTGTATTTCCTTGCAAGCCCCCAAAAGTCACATATTCTTATAGGAAACTCCTTGAATGATCACAGTTCTTCTAGTGCCTTACAGAGGTAGAGATGGACAGATTTTTCTTGGGCAGCCAACATGTGCTTTCTACCAGTAAAAGAACTCTCTGTAGGTTTAACTGGACTCTGGATCTCAGCCTCCGCAGGGACAACTCTTGATTAACATAGTAGTCTGTTTAGGACCATTAAGGGTCACCAGTACAATGTTTCATCTCAGCCAGATCCCAGGTTCCAGTCCACATTTTTGAAGGCGGGTAGAGCTTGAGCTCTCATGAAGTCTCTGTATCTTCTGGCTGTTGAATAATAGTTTAATGCTTTCTGAGCAAAACAGTAATTAATGAGAATTTTATTATAAGTGTTAATGGAATGAAATTTTCTTTGTACAACTCCTTAAAGGCTGTTTCTGACCTATGCAAACCACAAATACACAGATAGTCTTTTAAGTGGCGTAGAAAAGCATTCCTTTGAAGCTTACTGTACATCATCTCAAGTACTGTCATTCAAACATAGTCCAGAAGTCTGAATATTTACACCTTTAAAACTCCATTCAGACACTTCACTGGGAGTGTTTTTCATTGTGAAAACTTAGAGGATGGCCTTAAGTCCTTCCAGAGTTAGTTTTAAAGGAAACTGATATGCAATTTGTGCATGCAGAACAAGATGGAAGAGGAAGGGGAGGTCGTTACTTTTTTACTAGTGAAGCCAGTGATGCGTGCAATATTTTCTTTTGATAAGGAAGTTCTAATTTGCCGTTTTGAATGTGCCATTATCGTCTTCTGAATTTTGCCATCACTCTCCTCTCATCTTTTTTGTGCGCTTCTCTGTAGATGGAGGAAGCAGAAAGGATGTAATGTAGAAGGTAAAAGTCAAGATTGGACTGTGGTAAGGAATCAGGCAGAGTGCTTATGTTACTACAACCTATAGGAGGTGAGTCTGCTTATAGAAAGACTGAGCTGCAAAACGGAAGAGAATGTAATTCCATCTCACACACATTTATGCTTTTAATCATATTAATGTCCAAATAAGAACAATTTTCTGAACAAAATAACCCAAGCAAAGACATATTCAGGAGTTTGGACCTAGGTTCTGAAGCAGGGGAGACCTAAGCCAAACCTTCCACTAAACTTACCTTGTCGAGATTTTGCCTAAACTTTAGGCCTGTCCTGCTTCACATCCACTCAGAACTTAAGAAGTAGCCCTAGAACAGGAAAAATATCAGATGGAATGTAAACAATGTCTTTACTTGTCACAGCTTATGTTTAAATCAGACTTAAGATTCTCAGGCTCTCTTTGGAGATCCTTCTTGACTCTAGATAGCCTTCAGTTTTAAATTGAACTGAGCTCAAAACTGCAAGGTTTTAAGAGCTATTCATAAAAGGGTTTAATGCAGGTGTTTCAACAAGTGTATTGCCTTATTGCTGTCCTGTATGCATAAGGCAAATTGACTGAAATGTGAGTGTTGATATTTTCTCCTCAGCTGTATTATTTCTGTTATTGGTATTTACTTTATTTGTCTATATAAAAATTCTGAGCTGCAGATTTTACTAGCACAAGATTCTCAGAAAGCAAATAGTCATAAAATCATCTTCTGCAGGCAATTGTGATTAAGATATAGTCGGGCTATGGGAGACATGAATTTAAACCTTATTCCTTCCTCAGACACTTTTGTTTGACGTGGTTCAAAGGCTTTGACCTTTCTTTTCATCTTTGTGTAAACAAACAAACAATGAAAAATAAAAACCCAAACTCACAACACTTCTTTTTTTTTGTGGGGAGTCTGTGAGGATGAGGACCTCACATACTGTAGAAATGCCAGCAAAATATGTATACATTTGCCGACCAAATTTTAAGGTTGCAAATTCACAGCAACACTTCTCCACTTTTCTACCCAAGGAGTCTAACAGGTTTATCAGAACATATCTGAATTAAATATGAGCAAGCAACCCAGAAAGTAAATCACTTTACTTTTTGTCTATTACTGTTGGAGGGTGGTGAGGTTAGAATTGTAAACAACAGTTTACTAGGAGCTCTGCAACGGTAAACAAGGAGGAGAGGGCAAAAGTGCGGCAAAAGGGGAGCTAAATTCAGTGAATAAATAACTTGCTGTGCATTACTCGCCCAGTTCTACAAAATGGCATCATATCATAACCCTGTTGGGTTACCTCTTGGTAATTCATATGGGCAAGGGGAGGGGTGCTGCCTCACAGAGAACTGGTACAATTTATGCAGTTGTCATCCCCAGTACATATCTTATCACAGGAGTACCTCTGTCATGACCTTGAAGTTCCTCTTTTCTGTTCCAGATCTGTATGTCTCCTCACCACTGCATAATTAAGTGATATGATTTTATGAAATGCAGATGTCTATTAGGGACCAGACTGAAATTACCAGAGCTGCTTTATTTGCAGCCTACTTTGAATCCAGGTCTCTAGAATTGGGAAGCCGGCAATTGTGTTAACCCATATTTTACTAAACCCTTGATAATTTATCCTTAAATTGGGCATCCTTCCCTCCCTCTCTCCCTCCCTCCCTCCCCTGTAACCTCCCTATAAAGTTTCTATTTTTCTGCAGAGACTTTGGAGAGAACTAACTGCTCTTAGCTTGCTGGGACCACTTTTGCATCACAGGCAAAGCCTAATGAAAATTAATTGGTAGTGCTGCAAGCTTTCTCTTTCAGGCTATTGCAATTTGGGTATTTTTGCAGACTGCAGCAGCCCATAGTTTATCCATTATTTAGCACCTTCTAGTACTTGAAACTACCATCAGGCATTTGCCCTCCAGGTGTCCCATCAGGTGTTCTTATAGCAGGGTAACCAAGAAAGCCTAAGTTGATTAACCAAACTGGATGCTGGTTTGGACAGCATCACAAACTTCCCACTAATATCTCTGGCTGAGGTGGAATTCAGCAGCTAACAGGAGTAGTTAAGCATCTACCATTAAGGGTGAAGAGAAATCCTTTCATAATTTTAATTAGCTTTGCATTTCTAAAATGCTTAGGGATCACTGAAAATCCACAGATGCTTTTGAAAGAGGCATGGTTCACTGCACAGACAGTCGTAATATTGCCTGGTCTGGGCACAGCTGAAGAGATATGCAGCTGACGTAGTTTTGGAAGGTCACAGTTGCTGTATTTACTGGAGCTTATTATTAGCTGGAAACTCTATTTTTGCTATCAAGTGCACTTGTCAAATCCAGGCTTGTTGTCAGAGGGCAGTAAAGAAGTGATATTCCCTGAGAAGCTGTTCTTCTTATGACCATTCAATAGTATCCCTAAATGAAGATTTAATGTATTTCGAATGGAAAACAGAATCTGTGTTCCATCCATTTTGAGTCAGGGAAAAACAAAAGCATAAGCGGCACTCAGCCTTCTCTCCCTGGATACATTGTGCAGAGCAGCAGGACTCTGGCAGCAGAGCTCTCTTCATAAAGCAAACCATTTTCATAAACTACAGGAGGGTTGGTGGGGTTGTTTTTTTTTCTTTCTCTTTTTGGAAGCAGAAATAAGCCAAAGAGTGTATTCTGGGAGGTACTCATTTTAGTAATTCCTGAAATTCTCTCCTTTACTTTCCAGCTTTAATTTTATTATCTAAGTATAATTTTCTTTCCTTTCCATGTGTTGTGCATCTGCTCTACAGGCTCCAGCCAGGAGAATAACCATATGGGGACATGAAAACCTCCACTGCATTGGTGCCAGAAGACAAGTTTATGTTCATTCCAAATGGCATCAAAGGCTGCTTGTCTATTTTCCCTTTACGTCCCTTCCAGTGACTTAAATCTGTGGTGTTGTCTAAAACACACAAGGAAAGAAAAGGCCTGCCTGATTACAAACTGAAAAATACTCCTCATAGTGCTGGAATTTGGATGATCAATGAATTTTACTTTAAAGCGCTTATATCATTGAGCATTTTCTGCTTCTTTCTTTGTAAGGTAGCAATTACTGCGCAAGGCCCAGCTCTCCTTCTGACTGATCTCAGTACTTTTCTGCATTTCTTCTCATGACAGACTCCTTCCTCCAACCTGCATAGAGGCAATATTCTCTGAGGGAGTGAAAATCATTCAGATAAAATTTCTCCACTGTCTGGTGCTCTCATTAGGTAAATGCCTCACCTGCTGCACTGTCCTTATCCTTCCAGTGATGATTGGAAGTGATATAAAAATACTGTGTAGGCACGGCAAAAAAAGACAATCAACATCAACACAGCTTGATCCAAGCTGATGCTGAGTTGCTGTCTTGACCTGGGAAAGTGTACTTACCTCATGTTGGTTGTGCACGATTGCTTGTCATAAAATGAAACGTTAAAGAAAATGATTGTGCCATCATGGACAGAATGGCATTTAGAAAAAGTAATAATAATCAAAAGTCCTGGCTGCACTTGAGTAAAAGTAGCCAAGCGCTGATTGCTTTCTAAAGGACTCAGACTGTGTGATATGTACTTGCTTTTATAAATAGCTATTTGAAAGCACACGTGAACTTGTGGCAGACATGGGCTTGACCTAAAAGTCTGGCCCTCGTACGTGGAATTCATTTTCACGCAGCAAAATCCATTGCACTTGCAATGAATTGAAATAACCATTGCAAGAGAGATGCAAGCAATACCCACCATGACACAAGGCCAGGAGCACTGCTTGGTCTAGCATGGCGAAAACCTTGTAGCCGTAGCAGCTCCACAACATAGTGCTGGTTCCCATGCCAGCTTGGACTGCTGAGGCTTTGTGCTGATGTTTCTCTCTGAATGATGATGGCTTTGAGAGACATCTGCAAATAGAAACTTGTCCCTAGAAATTTATTGAGATCAGGCTGGCATGGTCGCTCAGATGGTGACTTCTGTCACTTATTAGCTCCCTAAGGTTGAACTTCCCTGCAGTATTTTTCCAAAGCTTGATATTTCCTGCTCACCAGGTGTGGAGAACTTCTCTGACACATTACAGAGGAAGAGTCAATGTTGTTAAGTGAATTTAAGGAGTCAGTTGCTTTCCCATTTCTTTGCAAGTTCCTGCCTCTTGTTCCCACTATTTTTATACCTCCAGCTCCCACTCACTCACGTATTTTCCAGTGTCATTGCTTATTTGCCAGATGGGAGACACAGTTAGTCCTTACGGTCCAGTGACATTGACTATCATCAAAATCTACGCAAATGAACACTTGTTCTGTAAGTAAAAGCTTTTTTTCTCCTCGGGCCTTTGCAACTCCTCCACAGCCCAAGTGTGTCTCAGAGGTGCAGGAGGCAGCAAAAGGAGCAAACCGCTGCCCACAGCGTCAGCCCCTCGCTGTGGGCTGGTGTCACCCTCTGCGAGGGGTGGCAGCCAGCGCGCCTTCTCAGGCAGGTACAGGCAGGTCTCTGGCTGTGGTATACTACGTGTGCAGGGTATTAATGCAGATACAAATTGGTCTCTGCTCATGTAATATTAGGCAGGTGGCAATGCGTAAAGCACACAATTTATCCATCCTTAGAAATACATCTAACCACAATCTCTTTCTATGGGAAGCCTATTATTTCAGCCTTTGTTCGTTCTTCTATGATACAGCTCAGTGCGGAACTGGGAATGTGTGGTGCTTGTGAATCATAAGTAATAAAACCAGGACTTGGTGTAGCCTCCTTGTTGATGTGGCCTCTGTGGCTGTGAACTTGCTGTACTGGTCAGTGCTAGTGAGAGGATGGGGTGTCCTCCTACTTTTGTGTATCCCTTTCCTCCTTCCTTCTTCCCCTAAATCCCCTGTTGCACTGCAGCTGAGGCTGGGGAGCAAGTTGTTGAAGTACAGCTAGTAATTGAGGATGAGGTAGCCATTATAGATCAGATGTGCACAGCTCTCCGTAATCCTTAACATTTGTTGTGTTCTCTATTAGCTTTCACAATGACACTTGGCATTTCCTTAATTGTCAAAGATGTTTTAAATTGATCTTTCTAAACTGATTTTCTCTCTTGTCATATCCGCCACTTCATGTCAGACTTCAAACATTCCTGTTCTGGCTCAGCCTCGGTATCCCTACAGTATTTGATATTTTTTCTCTGGGAAACATCTGCCAGATTCCAGAAACATTTCCTGTTATTTCTAAATGCCAAGGTTAATACTGCATGTGGCTGTTTTTAGTACTGGCCTCATTATTGTGGCCATCCCTTAGAGGCTCCATTTTCTTTTTCCCTAACCTTTGTTTTTTACTAGTGTTTACACTAGTGAAAACACATCTCATTCTTATGGTGTTGAATTAACAGTGCAAATACCATCTCTGATTCTTTTAGGCATTGTCTGTCTATTTTCCTGTTCACTAAGGACTGATTCCCTAGCTCCCCCTTCCCTTTCATCTTCAATGCTACTTTTCTCATTACCATTATCAGAACTTTAATTATAAAGTACCACTTGCTATGACAGTGAGTGGCAGAACCCGGCCTTAAAGTAATACTTTTTGTCTTTTCTCATTTTCTTTTTTTTTTTTTTTTTTTAATATGACTCTACTTATAGTTGGCTTCAGAAAGATTATATTTAAAGGAATTTCACATTGAATCATAGTTTGATCAGTATTCCAAATTTCAGTTATGGGCGTTTAAGCAGAATATACTTGGGGACTGCATTCATCAAACAGGCTATACATACCTGTGCTGGAGCGGACAGGGAAAGAACAATCATCAGCATTAATTTGTTACTCAAAGCTGACAAAAATAATCTTTAACATTCCTCCCTTACGTACACTTCCTCCTGGTTATCTTGACTGGAGAAAACAGTTTGGAGCACAGAAGAATTTCATAAGCTCATTTTCACTAGTTTCAAAAGATTATTGATAAGACGACGCAAGCTGTGGAAAAAATTGCTAATCATGTGAAATTATAGCTTATATATTGCTGCATGTCACCTTGTTTTGAATTAAATAAGTTTCATGTTCCAACGTAAAGTCTAGCTGAAAATGTATACTTAAATTGCATTTTAACTTCTGATGATTAAAGCAGGCAAGAAACAGAGAAAGAAAAATACCCGTTGCTTTTTGTTGTACTGGATAGTTTTGGTAGCCAGTGGCTGACATCTTAAGCACTTTTAGGTACCAGCTTCTTTGACGAAGTACTGGTTAAATCACAGGCTTAGCTAATGACGTAAAATTTTCTGTGTATGTGAAAGGCTCTAAACCGAGCAAAATTGTATGCAAATATGCATTCTTGTTTGTATCTTCTTCCCCTGCCCGCCCCCGCCCAAAACAACATCACCCTTTTTCACTTTTCAGTTGATCCTCATATCAGTCAGCAGCCAAAATGACAGCTAGGCTGGAAATTCTGTTGTCTGTTGTACTGCTTCCACTCTGCACGATGTAACCATTGGAGGAAGAATAACATGTCATGTACTGATGTCAAATGAAATGCCTTTAAAATCGGTGAGAACTTAGCCTTTGGAAGGACTAATTCAGACGTTTAAGATAGTGGAAATGTGAGTGTATATGAGGCTTTATACATAGTTGCTTAAGAGGTACAAGCAATAACAACTTTATTACTCATGATTTCTACAGTTTTATAAAGAATATTCAAATCAAGCCACCGGTTGTGCTGGAAATGCAATTATATTGAAGTAACAGCTGCTGTTTTACGTTAACCCCTGCTTCAATCAACATATTTTAAAACTGCTGTATGACAAAAGTGTAAGTTTAGTGGGAGTATCCTAAAATCAATAGCAAACACCAAGGAAATCCACTTTGTTTGAAAATTTTCATGCTTGAAAAAAGAAACAAAGGGAAAGAAATTTAAAATCTCTGCACTAATGTGAATTCTATGTATTTGTTTGCTTACAGATTACTTGCTAGTACTGTTTTCCCATATGCATGTGCCTGCTGTAAATAGCTTTAAAATACCATTTCTAATGGAATGTCTGTAACTTTTATTTGCATTAATTTTAAATGGGGGCTTCAGTATAGGTTTTTGACAGACATTAGTACATGCCATTTTGCTGGACTTATGCTTAAGCTTGATACTTGCCCCATCTTCATTGAAGGTTCCTCTTTTTTTTTTTTTTTTTTTTTTTTCTTTCTTTCCCCCCTCTTCTCCATTTTTCTCAGAGGACCAACATGAAAGGACTTGGCAGGGAAATTCAGCCTGACAGTCTGAGCCATTGCATGAGTCATTAGAAGAGACTGGAAGATACACTCATTCTTGCCAGCAATTCAGCCTTTCTACAGGGTTCTTGTTTAGAAGTAATGGACAACCTTTCCATTGCAACCCCTCCCTCATAGCCTGACTTCAGCATTAGTGCCAGGATGATGGACTTTCCCACCATAAATATAGCAGTAAATGTCAACTATTTTGAATATTTCTAAGAAGGTCGTCTTTAATCTGTTCTGCTGTCTGCTCAATGATTAATTAATTAATTATTTTTGTGGAAGAAAAAATACATGCTGTTTTGCAGGGGGAACACAGTGAAGCAAACTATTTAAGGTAACTAACAGTGTGGTAAGTTTATTCATGCTATTTCTTACTGAGTTCCCCATGGACAGGGCAACTGAGAAACAATGCTTGAGCAACAACGGTCCAGATATTTTCTAATACAGATTCCATTTCTTTTCAACTCTGCCTTCCATTGCTGATATGTGTTAAACAAATCTCTCCACAGTTAGCCCTAGTGTGTGGTTTGAAAAATGTAATAAGCAATCTGAGTTTATGATTTCTCCATCTGCTTGAAATAGAATTGAAACTGTTGTAAGCTAGGCTTAAACTTAAGCTTTCCAAAAATTCAAACTGGGTCTCTCTAATCTTCAGAAAGTCCTCTTTTCTTTTCAACAGAATCCCAAGTGTCTTTCTCTCACTGCTATGTCTTTAGCCATTGTAGTGAAACAAAAAAGTATAGGGGACCTAAAACCAAACGAAAACTAACAACACAAAGACCTGAAGTCAAACTGGTGTATCTTAGCATTGTGGAAAATCCATGAGAAGGTAAAAACAGTGTCATGGTCTTTAGAGTACCGAAGAATGAGGAGTAGTATGACGTTTTCTGTAAAATACATGAATGTTATTCCTTTGCTAAGGTTGTGTTTTCAAAGGATATTGAGACCAAAGCTTTTAGTTAGTTGAAGCCCACAGGGAAGATTTTTTTTCTTTTAAATTTTAGGCAAGTTACTAAAAGGGAATGTGCCTCTTCTGCCATTTAGACTGTCAAGATAAGTATATATCCTAGGTATGGGTGTTTAAGGTGTTGCCTGGGACTGTTGTTCCACTGAGGCAGGCAGGCTGTGGTCAGTTTTGTTACCTCTTACTGGTATTTATTGAATCACTTTGAATTCAGTCATGTTGCTTGGTCTCTGACAAGCCCAGTGGTTATTTTTATTTAGTTCTGGAAACATGGTTTCTAGAGCAGCTTTCTGCATGACGTCACCTCTCAGTGGTATGATCACCCATGGAGAGCCTGCAGTCTGTATGCGGGGAGTCTGGGTCTGAGACTCCGACACACACGTGTTCCCCAGAGGACACTTGAGCTGTCTCCAAGCCCGTGTTTGGAAGCTCATTGGCAGCACAAGCCATCAGCCTGGTCTCAAAAACAACTATGTGCTGGTACCCAGCCATCTGGGTAGACATACCTAATGCAATTTATTTTGAATCACAACCCTGAGGTTGTTCTGTGGATCAGTTTCTCAAAATATTAGAGGCTGCCATGAATCCAAATAGCTGGATATAAAGGTCTGTGGTACAGACGTTATTACTGCCAACCATTATAAACAGTCTGTTTTACTACTTTTGGGGGGGGAACAAAGCCTACATTCACTCAAGAAGAGATGGTGTTGGCCATTTCCAATAAATGTTAATAGATTTTTACCATTTGCAGTTTTACTAGAGCAAATTGGCATGACTTTCCTGCCAATTCGTTACCACGCCTTTAGTTGTGAAAAACAGATGAGCAAATATAGCTTGTGTGTGAGAGAGTGAGAAACAGGTTCTACTCCAACATTTTTTGCTGGAGTTTTATGCCTTATAACCTGCTCGGTAAGCTGCATGCTTGATTGAAAAGGAAATGGTGTGTTCAGTAGATGTCAGGCCAGTGTCAACACGATGTTCATGTTAGTGCAGATTTAGATGCAGAAATCAAACATTGGTTTGAGGAAGCAGACATTATTGCTTAGAGGTATTCCCAACCATGGGAACTTACGCAGCTTGTCATTAGTTGAATGGCAGTAGATATCTACGCCAGTGAGCTGTAAGACAGCCAAGATCTGCTAGATGTGCTAATATACTGTCTTTGTTTCTGTAATTTAACTGAGAACCAGGAAAGAGAGAGAATGTAAAGTAGGGTGAAATACTTCCTCCTTCACCTTCAGAAAGAAATGCTGTGCTAGGAAAGTCCAGCTATATTTTTTTCCCTAGTGAGATAAACCACTTTCTTTTCCTACTGAAACTAGTGTAAAAAAGATGAAGGTTCTGGTAATATACTATTTGACTCACTTTTTTTCCCTTTACAGTTAAGTGGCAAGAAAAGCAGCTGGTGTTAAAGATGTGGGGTAATGAGAACAGCTGAAGAGACTAGATCTCACTAAAGCTCTGTCTAACCACTGTTCTTTCTTCAGTAACGGTAAGTGGTGAATGACCAAGGAAAGGTGTAACAAGTGAAACACGTAAATACTTCTGCTCTACGCCTTCTCAGTTTCTGCTGATCTGAGGCTCAAGGGCAGAGGCTGCATCAATCCAGCAGCACTTCCTCACCTTCTGAATTCTGCTGTTACTTCCGATCCCAATAGCTCTTTTGCCTTTTGCTAGGGGTTACTTTTCTTCCTCAGCAATTTTTTAGAGTTTTCCTCCAATATTGAAGTAGCTGCTACCTCCTGGAAGGTGGTTTTGTAATATTTCTTTTTTATCCATTTGGCTCAAAGCCTAATTTTCCTCAGCCTACCATTCCTGCATTGTTGGTTATTGCTGAAACACACCAGTATTATGTAGGATATTGGCAATTATGTTACTTCCTGCTGCTCAGTCTCCTTTACCATGTTTTCCAGTTTGCTAAATACTGATTTCCATCCATATGTATGTAGGTATCAAATCTTTTTTTTCTGTAAAAACACAGTTAAAAACATTTCATTGAAAAACTTGATATTTCATTCCTCCTTGATGAAGTTTCTTTCTTGTAGGGGGAAAAAACAATAATTATTCATGTTGAATAGGATTTATTCCTCAGACAGTATTCTTCAAATCAGTCCTTGCTGCACACTGGTAAATTTTTTTTAAGGCCATAAGAAATCATTATTGATAATTCAGTGAGTGGCTCCTTCAGCAAGACCCCCATCATACGTCTCAGAAGGACACCTCATTTTAATTAGGTGCTAAGAATAAAGATATCAAAATGATCCAAAAAAAGTACCAACCTGGCCATTCATTTGGCAAGTTATTGCCTAAGTTCTTGTCATTAGTCCCAGTACTGATCTCACAATGGAGTCAGTGACGAAACTGGAGATAAAGTAAATAGCCATATTGAGCGCATTGTTTTCAAGTCAAGTTTAGAGGAAATAAGAAGAGATGCCATACGTTAAGAGGATTTGAGGAGTGGAATAATTGTGACTGAGAAACTGATGTTCGAAATGTGCTTATTTCTTCTGAATTTGCCTCGGACTACCTCCATTCTGTTGCCCAACCAGCTATTAGCAGCCAAACAGAGCACATATTTCAGTTTTGTTTCTACTGAAAGGATTCCAGTTTTCATACTGTGATACCAGTCTGTGAACAGGGGAAATCAGTGAACTATTGAAAACCACATTCCATAACGAAATGAAAAATAGATGCAGTCAATTTCTGCATTCCTCTTATTGGACTTTTCCGTAAGAGATAACATAGCTGCTAGGTTTAACTTGTTCTCCTATCAACCTTGTTATTGCAGTAGCTGGTTGCTTGCAGCTGAGAATGACTTTTAAGTCTTGACTTAAGTTTTTCACATTGGCCTAAATGTTAATGGTGCCATTTGAATTTCCTAGATCGTTTCAGCTAGATGTTTGAAAATCAAATCTAGCCCTGCATGTATTTTCAGTAGTGCTCATCAATAAAGCCTTTGAAATGAGAAACTGGTGGGCAGTTTTCCTGATGATTCATGAAGCTGGTAATTCTGTCCCTCTTCCTTCCTGACAGCAATAAAACAATGTGACTTAGCAGAAACATAAGTTAGCCTTTTCAGACAGCCTTCCCAGCAAAGGCTGCAGTCTGAACCACGACATTAGCATTGCAGAATGTCAACTTACCACCACCACCCCACCTGAGACTTCTTGCCCACTCACTGCAGATACAAAACAAGTAGTCACAGGCAGAACATTATGATTTGTGGCTGGGTCCAGGCAAAAGTTTTCTGTAAATGATAAAACTTTAGTCCTCCTAAAGCTCTTCAATCATTTATGTTTAATACAGCAGCATTATCAGCTGTGGAAAAGAAAATGTCATGGTGATATGTCCAGTAGATAAGTGACTAGAAACCCCATTTAAATTCTCTATGCAACCTAGCAGGAATGTGGATCGTAATTTTTCCAGCTTCAAGGCTAGTAGGTGCACAGAGAAAGCTCTGACAATTTGCTGTGGACTCTGTCTTATTTGCTGTGAAGGAGCATTCCCAGGAGCAACCATGGGAACTGAGGTACATCTGGATCCAAGAAAGGTGTCCTAAACTTGAGGTTAGAGTGTTGCTTTCTTGCTCTCTTGTGCTATTTGAGTCCTTTAGAAAAAGTAGAATGACTCCATCAGGGTAGGGCAGATGGGTACATTTTAGGATGTTCAAAATGACCTCAAAATACTCTGTAAATATTCCTGAACACCCCTCAGAATACCCACCAACCTTGAACAGTCAGCTGGAAGGGTGAGGCAGTCCCAGACTGTTGGTGTGATCTGAGCCTAAAGTGCATTTGCGCTTGAATTCCTTAACGAACAGCTCAGCTTCCTTTCACAGGAATTTTTGCATGGTTTTTCCTTCAATCAAGGGTGTCTGCTATTGATTATTTTAAGGGACTCTTGCTATTGTTGGGTTTTTTGGTAACCTAGAGTGAAAACTGTTCCTAACTTTAGAAGACTATCCTAGATTTCATTAATTTCCATTACGAATAAAGTTGAATCAGTTAATCAGAGCTCCACAGAATACTCTCTCAGTGTAGATCAGTCCTGTTTTTAGCATAGCAAACATTTTAAACCCCAGAGTTTTAAGAAAAACTAATCAGACAAAAAAATCCCTTTGTGGTTTAAGAACACCGTGTAATTCAGAGACGCAGACCTTCATGTTGCAGACTAACTATTAAAAATGAATATTCTTTAAGCATCTGTTCCTGCATTTGTAGCCCAGTGAGAAAATACTATGCAAAGAAAAAGTATTCTGGACAATTTTATTAATGACTATGTAAAGAAGCTATGTTTCCCACATGTGCATAGTATTATGGTTTATTAGAAAGTTTAAGTCAGACTATACATACTAGTTAGCCACTGTCCTTTGGAGGACCTCAATGTTTATGAGTGCAGACCTTCCTAGAGCAGCGTGGAAATTACCAAACAACCGCAGAAATTGCAAGTGGTTACAGTATTCTGTTGTGCTGAGAAGATTGTAGAACAGAGGGCTTTGGAAACAAGTGGCAGCGATGGAGAAGGGGGTGATATGTCTCTCATCGTCTCCTCAATGTCTCTTTGAGATGCGGCATCTTTGTGTGTTTCAGAAGAGTATTCTCATAAGCAAAGGCGCTCTTAGACAGGGTGAAAAATCCTCCAACTGCAGTGAGACAACTGCTTGGAGGATGAGGAACCTGTCTGGAGTTAAAGAACTGAGTGAAGCTAAGAGAGGTACTATGACTACTCACTGCCTTAGAGGTATTTATATGTGGTGAGAGTTAGTCTATGTTGGTTGAATATTGTTTCACTTTCCCAAATGGACCTGTTTGTTTGAGATGCTTTGTCAAAATTGAAATGTGTTTTTAGAACATTAGTCTGGAAAATCTACCTTGTAGATAAACTCTCAAGGCTACCTTGAAGAAGAGTAGCTAGGACTAACTCATGTATTCATCCTTTCATATATAACAGTAATTTTTGGTTTGAGCACTTGCTGTATGGTATGCAGCATCAAGGAATAATAATAAGATCTTTGATTCCTAGTATTCTTTATGTTTTCTGGTTGATTTAACTGTCTCCCAAATGGTTTGTGACTGCGCAATGACTTTGAGGGTAATGTTGCATCAACAAGTCATAGAATGGTATAATAATTATGGTTGGAAGAGACCTCTGCAGCGCTCCTCTGCACTAGTTTTTCCTTGGAGTTGTGGGGAGTTCCTCGTTCAGCCAAGGCAAACTTCTGCCACACCTGTATGACTTTCTGCATGTCTAAAAGGACTGTTCTTGTCTTTGAGAAGGCTGTTATAACCACACTCCAAAAATAGTTCTTTGCATTCTGAGTAGAGAAATGATTTTGCCTGGATCAGTGAACATAGCAATAATAGCCTTAAAGATTCCTGCAGTTTTTGCAGAAGAGGTTTCTTAAATACCTGGAGTGCTCTGTCAAATGCAACAAAGCGTGCACAAGAACTGGATTATAAAAATAATTCTAACATATAATTTTATGAACACAATCCCTGAAACTCTTTTTCATCTCTAAAAAGTGAAGATACAGAAAATTACAAGGCACAATTATTTACTGTTACAGAAGTAACACAAACACACTAAGCCATCACCCAAAATCATTCACATAGATTGGGATAATAAGTGAAGCTCTTCTGTTTTCCAAGTAATGAAGTATTTTGGTACAGCAAAAGTTTCATGTACTGCCAGTAATGTATTATTTCTTTTCCAACCACATAAATAATTAAAGGCATAGTGGAGAAAGGGCAAATTATTTTCTGTAGTCCTGGGTGCATCAATTTAAAAAAAAAAAAAAAAAGTAACAATGTTGTTGATAAGCACAGCTTAAATGAAATAGTTGGTTGTCATGGTTGTCTTTAAGAATACTTGAAAAGTAAAAAATCTGCTACAGTCAAGGTATTTAAACTTGGAGAAGTATTTTCATTTATGAGTGGAGATGATAGTGTTAACTGTAGAGATACTACTCTATGAACAAATGGTTTAAAAAGAGAATGAATATATACTTTGAGCTAATTGCCCATTTCATAAGTTGTGTAATACAGCAGAAAACTCTATGGGTAGTTATTTTTTTTCCTTGAAAATTGTGCAACATTACTTCACTTTTTTCCTCATTTGGTGAGAGAGTTACAGATGTTTCATTCTCTGAAGTTTGAATGAATGAAAATCTTGAACCAGATACCTACAGTGATGATTTTCATAGTCTTCAGCTGCATGAATCCTAAAATAGTCTCCATTTTATTGGAAGTACATTGAAGAAAGGTTTTGTACCTTAGGTAAGGTGCATTTTTAAAACTCTTTAAGAATTACAAAGTTCTTAAGATGATATAATTTCAGTGACTATTACATTTCTTTCTTCATACTGTTGTATGCTTTAAAAAACATTTCTAAAATTAAAACCTATTTATATAGATTGTGCTGAGCTTTATGATTCAATGCATTTAACTGAAGATTAAATTATGGTAAAGATACGATGACACTTTTTTATTACAAATGTAACCCTGATTTAAAAACTTTCATGGCAAAATAAATACAGAAGTCAATAAACACACATTTTCTAGGAGATTTCACAATGTCATTAAGATAAACAATCACTGCCATCCTATTTAAACACATCCTATAAAAAAAAAGATGATTTATAAGAAAATTGTAAGCATTGTTGAAAGATTGAAAGTTCACAGAAAGATGTGCATGGTTTCTTTGTATAAAAGGTATTACCTACTAAGAGATTCATACATCTTTTTTTTGCGCAAACTTCAGGTGTTCTAAGAAACAGTGTGTTTTTCTATTATTTGGTCTTAGTGCTCTAAATTTCTTAATATTTGTGGAAGGAAAAATTTAAATGTTTTTCTTCCAAGAGTAAATAGCATTGGACAGGTGGCAACACTTCTGAATGCTAATTCTCTTTGTGCTAAAATCTAAAGTTAATGTCAACTGACCTTGTAGAAATCGTAATGAGACAATTTAAAAGTAACAACCAAAAAAAAACTAGGTTGTATTTTTATGCTTTAAATCTGATCATATAAGGGCAGTTTTAAACGCTACATTTACGTTTGTGATAATTTTTTACACTGAAGGCAGTAGAAATAGAAGAAAAGTATATGTTACACTGAGGATTTCTCCCCTCACCCCCCTCAGAATGAATCTGTCTTAATACAGCTCTTATTTTAAGTGATTTCACCTTTACCTCTTTCCAAGAAAGATCACTCTACCTCAACCATTCCTGGTAGAACTGGTCATAAAGGCCCTTCCACTTGAAATTCAGGGTACTTGGTTTGCCTAATAAAAGCTTTACGTAAAACCTAATTTTTACATTTTCTGTCCCTAATGCTTTTGTGATCCTAAGCTCCCCTGGCAGCAGGAAGACTGACTGAGCTACGCCC
The DNA here is from genome assembly GCA_947846985.1 of Fratercula arctica. Taxonomy (NCBI): domain Eukaryota; kingdom Metazoa; phylum Chordata; class Aves; order Charadriiformes; family Alcidae; genus Fratercula; species Fratercula arctica. The sequence goes on from CANTUZ010000002.1 coordinate 41,244,899, forward strand.
AGGGGGAACATTGCAGGTATCTTGAGCAATACATCCCAACGGCCAGTGCATTTAGATTATTGCCGAACATAACCTGGTGGTTGCAGTTTGGTTGTCTTCTGACCTTGCAGATGACAGGAAGGTAGTATTACATAGGCATATTAAACTGTGGATTTGACATTTTATATATAATAATCACAAGCTGTAAGATATTTTGGAGACCATACTCTCCAAATAGCATTTGCCACTGTCAGTTTCAGCTGTCAAGCAGGATAGAAATAAAATTGAGTGGGAAAAATCCTCTCTCATCAGAGAAATGGGGAAGGTAGAAAATATTTTAATTTCTTTCTACTGTCACCATGCAGTTTGGGGAAGGATGTCTTAGTCTTTATGGATTCTCCAATTATTTGAAGAGCTCTAAACCTCCTCCAGATGGAGTTCCACATGACGCTGAGTAAACAAAGTTAGCTCTGGCAGCTGTGCTTTACAGTACTGTATAACTATGGGCCAGGTCCAGTGACACATAGGGTTGTCTTCTGCAACACTGAAGTCTGTAAAGATTAGATACTACCTCCGGCAGAAGAGGGTGCTAGGCCTAAATGCATGTATACACATTCTATACAGAAAGCTTGCTTGCTCTGTTCACTAGAGTCTATTGGTAATGCATTACTAAAAAGCCTTGTTTGAAAAATATGAATTAAAGGGATTAATTTGCCTTTGTCCCTACAAAACGTGAAACAGCGTTCGGTATTGCATACATACAGGCTTCAGCCTGCTTATGCTCACAGCAAACAAGAGTAAATCTGGTTAAGATTTTATTTCAAGATATAAAAAGTTGTGAGGTGGGTGAAGCCACTCAGACTTGCAAAATATTAAGAAAAAACTTCATGTTAACAGTCAATATTATTCCCTTTCCCATTAGCTCAGTGTTTCTAGAGAGGCTGTTTTTTGTTTTGCTTTGCTTTTAGAAAATCTTGTCTGACAGTCTTTTAGAGGGTACTGAGGATGATAACTCTTGGAGGAAGACTGAAGAAGTCAGGTACTAGGGATTTGAGTTATTGTGGTTGCTTTTGTTGAAGACAAAGCAATGCGCACACAGAAGGAGAGAGGGGAAAAAAAAAAAACAAAAACAACAACAAAGACTGAAAATGGAGTTTCCCTTTCTGGTTCCTGCTGCAAATCTTACAGCTGAAGACAGGCACAGGACCTGGTCTCCTTGGCCACCGTGAAGTCTGTCAACTATCAACATGCTTATTATGACTGTGCTTTTAGCTGCCTTTCTACCATGAGAGGAGCTCAGAGCAGTGTCACAAAAATAAATAAGACAAGCAGCTGTAGTACGCTAAATGGAAGGATGGGAGAGCCAAAAGAGAGAAAGAGGGAGAAAAAGCAAGTAAAAAGGAAGAAAGGGCAGTGAAGCCTCTCATGCTAGCTGGTTCACAGGACTTACATACCCAAAGGAGGCAGAAGTCTCAGTGATACTATGTGGGTTCTTTTTTTTAGTTTATAGTCAGATCATCTCTCATCAAGGAGGTGAGAAAGATAGATCCTGGTCCTGGAAGACAGTGGATATGGCTGTCTCTGTAATAAGGCTTGCTCCCTCTAACCTACCCACCACCCCAAAACTTCAGACTGAGAAAAGAATTCTAGAATTAGTAGAGTAGCTCTTCTTTTCATCGGTTTGTTTACCAATGTCAGCTAAGCTCTAGCATATCAATTTTCGTTCATTCATTCCCATCTCTATACTTTTCATGTTGACCAGTTATGAACATATGGTAGTTCCATATGATTTGTGTGGGCCTTTTGAGTTGCACTATATTTTCTTTCTACCATGGTCTTTAGACGGCATTTCTAAACAATTTAACGTAACAAGCGAAGCTGGACTTCTGTTATTTGGACAATGCATTGCCCAGCCTTTGTCTTAGGGAGCTTCATTCTATCACTTAACAATAGACATAATTTGCATTAGTATGGCATTTTCATTTGGGGGGTCTCAATACAATTAAAAAACATTAATTAAACCATTAGCGTCTCGATACCTTTCTGAGAGCAAGTTAGTGCTATTTCTCTCTCTCTCTCTCTCCCCCCCCCCTTTTTTTTATGTGAAAAAAGCAATACTCAAGGAGATCATGTAACTTTCCCAAGACCATTCAAGATGTTGGTGGCAGAGCCTGGAGCTCTTGGCTCACCTCCTTATAATTCAAGCAATAAATTAATCTCCTTTAGGGTACTGTAACTAAAAGACAAACATTTGTAGGCAATGTGAGTAAGGCTTAATGAATTTTAATTAAAAAAAACCCTTTAATTTTATTTTCTCCTGAGCTCAGAAGCATGACTGTATAATCTTTCATGAGTAGGCCCTTGGTATCTCCCTTTAAAAGCCTATATCCTTTTAAAATGACGTAATCTTGTTTCATGGTTGCAATTTTAAGTGAACAAATCTAAAATAGTCATGGGGCAACATAACCAGTTGCTCAGCATTTCTGTTGAAATCTGCACTGCTATTGTACTGTATGCCATCTAAATCTACGAGCATTTTGCATGCAAGTGTGATTGAACACCAAAAGGAAGATTTCTATGCAGTGAGTACTTATCTTTTTATAATTATAAAGACTTGCCACACCAACATTTTCCTTATTTTTCCCCCAGCAGCTAACTAAGAGGTGGCTGGGGATCCATGGTAGTGATCATGGAAATACTGCTTTTAATTATATGTTTTCCCAGACTTTAAAACCTCTGTGGATTAGATTTTTTTTTTTTTTTTTTTTTTTTTTAAAATACAGAGCTGGATTTTGTTCCTTAATCATATGGGATAGGCTGGTTAAAATGGAAAAAAATAAGAAAGAAAAATCCTCTCAATCATATTGAAATTGTTTGTTGAATGGCTACACACACTGAAGAGCAACAAATGACTTTACTAAAATTGATAGTAGATATTTCAGTTAAAAAAACAACCAAACAAAAACCAGAAAACCCTTAACAATAGAAAAATCTCACAGACAACTAACCTGTGATCATTCAAGAGATCTTACCTCTTTCTGCTTCCTCCCCCCGAATATAACATGGGAATAGATGGGAAATATTGCTAGTTAACAAAACAGTTCTGCGTTTAAAGAGTTTATACCCCTGCTGAACAGTATCACACGTTTGTTTTGTAATGGCTAATGATGTACTGCCTTCTAGCCTCTAGCTGATTACGATCAGTTGGCTTCACAGATGGATTTTGCTGAAAATGTGTTTGTTGCTGTGCTGCAGAGTTTCCACTGCCTCTCTTGTATCTTACATGTCTCGGAGAATGCCACTGGAGGTGCTGCAAATGCTGCTCCATGCAACGTCCTCCCTGAGTCAGTGTGACTTCCCCGGTGAGTCAGGCCGATACGCTGCCTAAAATGCAGAGATACATACACAGCCGGGCAGCGTGGTGGATGGGGAGACACAAGACACTGATAAAGAACCATGTTGTGAAAACAGCTGCGATTTTTTTTTTCCCCTCTTTCTTCCCTGAGTGGAGTATGTGAAGAGTGCAGAAACATGTACTGATTCACTGAGATTTATGTAACTGGATCGGGAGATAATGTCTACACCTGTATGAAGAGTGAGGGATCATGCTGTAGTACTTTCTAGAATTATTTGATTATGTAATTTCATTGAATGAATTAAGAAAAAAAAAAAAAAAGTACTTTCTTAGAGGCTGACTTAGTGTGTTAGTCATTATGAGAGCAGCCATCTGACTGCAGCTCTGCACTGAAGGCATTTTTTATAGCAAGGTTCTTGCCCAGTAGCGCTGAAGGGATGTCAGAGGCACTCTGTTACTTCACACTGACATCCTGGTAAGGAAAAAAGTTCTGGTGAGTCTGATCTGAACTTGAGCTTATAGGAAAATCTTGGGCCAAGGTGGAGGGAATTGCTGTATACCAAGGATTTTTTTTTTTAATTTTTATTTTTTTATGAAGAAATCATGTATCTTTTGTGGAAAATTACCTGTTACCATAATTTCTGTGTTTCACAGGTTTCTGTAAGTATTTATGGAACACTATTGTACTCATTTCACAAACCGAGATACTGAGAGGAGATAAAGGCTTCATTCCCAAATGTAACAACTGTAAGTCAACTGTAGACTACCCAGTTCAATACCCCCTCCCCATTCACCGGCTGTCACTGAAGGTGTTGTGAAAAACAGGCATCTCTATAAACTTCCCACAGTATTTAAATGTCTTTGCAGGTATTTCCAGAACTGCACAGATTTTGATTTTGACGTGTTCCTCTGCCAACCGTGCTTGCGGACGCTGCCAACCAGGATGTATCTCATGGAAATCTTCCTGGCATTAGTAATATAAATAAAAATGCCCTCCCTCTCTTCATAGTTCTAGACATAGAAAATTCATCAAGGATTTGGGAGCACTCCCTGTGCTTTATGAAATGAATCAAAGATAATTCAGAAGCAAGGATTCAGATCTACTGTGCCCTTCACCTGCCTTGCAACCGGTCTGCATGTGTCCCTGCAAACATGCCTCAGCTACAACCGGCTCATGCCAGAATTTTGAAATGATGCCATTTCCACACTTCCATTTCCCATCTAAGTAGCAGCAATCACATTTAACATAGCAGAATTTCAAAGACTGCTGAGCAAATCTCATTTTTTGTATGGAAACCAGTGTTTCCGCCTCCCAAATGGTGGTCTAAGAATAAGGATGACATTTCAGTTGCCTCTGCGAGAGATGTGGGAGGTAACTGCATCATTCTTTTCTTTCTTCAGGAGTGACACAGCACCCTCCCACTTCTCTTGTGCTCCTTCTCATCAGTAGCCTACACTGTCATTCCCCCAGCTACTGCGTATCTGTGGCATAAAGTCACAACTTTCTCACCTTTTGCAATGCATTAACGTTAGTGTGTGTTGACATCTCTAATGAAAGAACTAGTGGTTTTGGTGACACAGCAGTAGTAGGTTGGTTTTGAAAGTCCTCCTTGCAAAAAAAGTAGGTGGATTTGTATAGGTGTTTGTATAGTTTTGTATAGATACTTTAGATCAGAGCTGGATTCCTTGCCTTTTCAATGACAGTATTCTTATAATGAGACTGAAGGTCTTGAGGCTGCCTGAATTTAGTAATGTGAAGTTTTCTGGGGACACGTTTCTTTGTAGTTCTGTTTTCTCTGTACCTGCAGATGTAGTGGATACGTACAGGCATATATACTCAACAGTGTTAGCTCACTAATGTAACCCTGACTTCCACTTGTGGCTTTCCTTTCCATGCTGACGTTACTGTTTCTGGATCTACATGGGCATATTTATGTATATTTATATACAAAGAACACATATGAAAATAAATACTCAATGACTTGCTGAAGGGAAACTATTGTAGGAGATGAACCACAGGTTGCTGAGAATCCTCTATTCTCTATGAAACTGGAATAATTTTTAGGGTAAAAAGCCAGGCAAAACTATGGTCAAATATTTGATGGAATTTTTTGGGCTCTTTTTCACAGAGGTACAACACCCATGGAAATTTCTAGCTGGATCTGCCACCATTTAACATTTTTTTTCCCCTGTTTTTTTTGTTTTTTTTTTGTTTTTTTTTTTTTTTTCCACCCATCTTTGAACTGATTTTCTTCACTCATTCTCTAGATTTTCCTGGAGTTTGAACCAAACCAAGTCTCAGACTATAGGATTTAGTGTAACTTACTGTACATAGAAGGTAAAGTAATTCAAATCTGTGTAAAAATCTACACTATATTGCTATAACCAGAGCCTTTACTGGAGAGTGTAATATAATGATACTTTTTACCAACACTTGCAAAATGAATGCTGCCACTTTTTATCAATTCTGCTCCAGCAAAATGGGTTACATGGGCACGTCTGTCCCAACCACTAGGTTATCTAGTCATTATGTCTAATATATTTATAGAAGAAGAGTAGTTTAAGATGTAAGGATGAAGTTAAGGTTAAACCTTCAGCCATTACTATTTTTCCTGTCTTATGCAATTACTTCATTTCAAAACCATATCTGTTCCTTAACACTCTGCTTCATACTCTGCTTTCCTACAATGGCTTGACTGGTGATCAGAGCACAGCAGAAAGGATTTTCTCTCCTCGTCTTCGTAATCTAGGTGTAATTCTGTGAACTTGAAGTGTTACTTTATACAATCTGCTGGCTTTATGGTCTAAAACCAGTGTCAGAATTTCTTTCTTTGTTACTTAGAAAACAGATTTAGAAATAAAGAAAGTTCTTCCAATTACTTTAGACTTATTTGATCCTCTCTGAATTCCTTGTATTTCCATGAAGTGTACATTAATTTTAATTTATGTTTGTGGTTCGTATAAAAAGTTTGTCCTCCCTATAGATGATCTAGCACTTGTATTTCTTGCTCAATGGCAATATTTTTGTCTTTATGTTAGACGGGCTGTCAATCCAGTTATCTAAGTTAAACCGACTCTTGCTTTCAGTCTCAAAGCTGGAAAAGAAGGATTAGTGGGAAACATCACTGTGATACATAATATCCTTAGAATTCAATTATTTCATTTTAATCAGGTGTCACATTATTGATAACACTGAATCACAATATTAGCTGATCTTCAAAGATACGATTTTGTGCAGTAGTGGAAAGACTCAAAACTCTGGGTCTCCGTGCTGCAATGTTTTAAGAACTGTTGTACTTCACTTTTTTGCTTTTAGTTTCCTCCCTCCATCCCTTCTCACAATTTCTGGTTCTTGAATAGCCTTTTGAAATAATATGAGGCAGGCAAAAAGTAATTGGTAATTCCATACATATCCTCTAGTTTAAATAAATGTCAATGAAGACGTAGAAAACTAGACTGCACTTGAGCAGTTAAAAAGAAGGAAGTCTGAGTGCTTTGTTTTCTTTATACCAACAATTCCATCTATATTACAGGAAAAGGAATGTCATCTGACAATTTAAAATGAAGAACCATTTCATTTGAGATAATTTAAAAGCAAAATTGCGTAATAACTTTTGCCAACAGATAATTTACACGGTAAGTTTTATTTTGCATTGTAGTATGTTTTTTATAAAAATTTCAAAATTGAGATCTAAGATGCGTTACATATCCCATTCTGCAGAATGGCACCTCAGAACATTTATTTGTAGTATGCGGTAGCTTCTAAGACTTCAGGGTTATTACTATGGTAGTATAGTTTATCAAAGGGAATATTAAAAGTAGAGGAAAGGAGAGAAATCACTCTGCTGTAGGAACACAAAATCATATGGTTCGGTTTAGAGAAACATATTAAACATTGACATTCTAGCAGTAATGGAGTTTAACAGCCATCGTAGCAAGTCAGTGCTTAGTAAATTGAAACGAGAAATACAGCTAAAAAACTGTGACCTACATTTCTAGTGACTGGTGATTTGGAGCCCTGAGCCTTTGCACATTCAAGAAGAGGCACAGTGAAGGGGACTAGTTCTTTAAAAACAAGATCCCTGGAACGCTGCCAAAACTGTGGTACTCAAAATCAAGTCTCGCTTTTGGAAAAGTGTATCACAGCCTCACATCTGATTAAAAAGTAGTGAGGAAACCCTATCATTAGAGTGCATACACTGCTACTTTTACTCAACTCTTTGTCCTCATACAGTTAATTCATTTGTGTGGCAAGGTCTTACAATGTTGACGAAAGAAACATTAGAATAGTTTTTGATCAATATCCATTGAGCTATATGAACTTACCTCAGTTGGGGATTTGGCCCTCAGTCACCATGACACCGGGAACATTCACTGTAGTGTATTACCTACCTTTAACTTGTGCATGTATATCATATATATATATATATACACACACACATTTGTCTGTGTAGTTTATAATCATCTTGTTAACAGGCTTGCAGGTTGAGTTCCCCTGCAGTGAGCCTAGTTGCCACCTGAGACAGGCCATCCCTGCCTGTGAAGACATTTCTGCTAGAGGATAAGTAAAGCTTCAAACTCAATTTTTGTTCTAACACACACACAAAAATATCTGTCCATGAAAAACTGTAATACTGTACAGCACATATTGTGCATAACTTGAATGCAGTGAAAAATGAGGTAAACTTACATTTCGGAAAGGAGGAGTAACAGCAAACAGAAGAATACATTTAAAACCAGTTAGACCATCAGGCTTGCTTGCATGACTGGAAGGTTGTAGTAGTCTGCTAATATCTTACTGTCTGTCCCCACCTTGCCCACATACACACCATACAGCTGGATGTTATCATCTCCTTGGCAAAAACATAACTTCTGACTGCATACGTGTTCCTTGACCATTTAAAAAGGAGCTTAAGCAATGGTATAGAGCTAGAGAGTTAGTTACCATGTGTTGGCTGACCAGACAGAAACTTGCTGAAGTAACAATTACTCTCTTTCTGTGTGTGTGTGTGTGTGTGTGTGTGTGTGTGTGTGTGTGTGTGTGTGTGTGTGTGTGTGTGTGTGTGTGTGTGTGCGCGCGCGCGCGCGTGCATTCCCATAACAAAGACCAAGTTGTATGAGTTTTAGACTATCCGTCACTAGTTCAAAGAAAGTTCGTTTCAGGGTTGTTGCACTTGTGCCCAAGCTAGAGTGTTTACAGTCCTCATCATATTCACATACCTTTTTCATTTGAGCCTGGAGAAACCTGTTATGTTTAACCTTCACTCTAAGCCCCCTGTATGGTAATGGGAGGATAGGACTTCTGTAACAACCTTAACTCATCCTTGTAATGACCATATAGAATAACCACGTCATTTTGAGTAGAAATTTCTGTGTTTGTGATCCTAATTTGGATACTTTTTGGAAAAAAAAAAAAAAAAAACAAAAAAAAAAAACCAACCAAACCCACCCAACCTGTTCCATTATTTCTCTCTCTCCTACAGCATTCAGACACATTTTCTCCTTGCTTTTTGAACTGCAGGATGTTTTCTAGTAAAGCAGAAACCAGGCTTATCTCTTAGAGTGGTAGCGACCTCAAAATTCTGACTGCTGGCAGGATGACTGCAGAGATCTTCCCTTTGCTTTGTTTTTCTGTCTCTCCTCTCTCATATGAATTACACGATCCTTCATTTAAGGGTTTCTACTGTGTTGTGTATTAGCCTTTTCCTTTTTCCTGTTGTGATCGCTGATTCTACGTTTGATGTCTCTGCTTTCTTTCCTCACATCTCTTAGGAGAGATGCTTCTGGTAGGACGTCCTGATTAAGGCCCCCTAGCCATCTGGTTGTTTTGATTTCTGATCCTTTCCCCAGTGTACATGCAATGTTCTTTGATGAAATGAGCCTTATGATTGCAGAACAAATATTTGGAAAAGATACGAAATATAAGGATATTTATTGCCATTAGTGAAATGAGCAGATTAATTTCTAAATCGCCCATGTACAGGAATGAGCAACATGGATTCGTGCAGTAGCCATATGATTATCATCAGTGCATACTGATTGCGTTTTATTATTTGTGATTTTAAATTCGATTTAACTTCCCTTTTCCCATGTGGCTTCTACTGATGAAATCACAAAAAAATAGAAATAACATTGTTTTCTGTGCATTTTTCTACCTTGACATGTTTAGATTTCTTTTAAAATTAACTTTGGCTCTAAGTTTCCAGGCTTTATGACACTGGATAATTCTGTGTTCCCTGGAGGGCTGGGGGTTTGTTTTTGGTTGTTGGTTTTTGTTTGGTTGTTTTTGTTTTCGTTTTTTTTTTTTTTTTTTTAATTGCCGATGTTACTGGTTTCGACTATGACTTGACTTCATTTTAACATATTTTTGCTCTGTTTTTTTAGTATTTTTCTGTTCCTTAAAAGTGCTTAGGTATTAATTTGCTCAGCAGCAGCCAATTAAGAGATCAGGCATGTGACAAAATGATATGATGAAGTCAAGCAACCTGAGAAAATGTAAAACGCGTATTTATCTCTTACTTTAAGTCCTGACTAAATGACTAGCACCTTAACTTGTCTTCCTCCCTTGGTTAGTGTGTAACAAATAATGCTAACTGATCACACTTAACAAAAAATAATCTGTATTCTCTAAAAACAGGGTTTATGCCAACTAATCATTAGATATTGGTTACTGTTTATCTCAGTTATATTTATAACTGAGCTAGAAGTGAAAGGCTGAGTATTCATACCTCTGGACTATTCAGGATTTGATGCTTAAATATTTAGTTTAAACGTAAGTTAAACTGGAATAAGAATAAAGAAAGAAAGAAGAAAAAAAAAGAAAAAGGTACGATGATGTTCTATCTGCTCCATGAACTAACTTTAGAATAATAGGTGGTAGCAGTTCTTGCAGAATGTGTCTAGTGTTGCAGTGAATTCCTGAAAGCTATTAACCCAGCCTCAAAGTAAATATGTTTCCCTTTTCAACTTCTCTGTATATTAGTTATCTGAAATGCACCATGCAGTGCCCATGTTATATTTTAAGAGCCAGCTTCAAGTTAGTCTTCTTCAGTTGTTCAGGCCCTTGTCAAAAACAATTACCCAGTTTTTGTTTTTTTTTCGCAAGATACCTAGTCTCTGTGGGAGTAAGGTACCCTGGAGGACACTGACATGTCCCAAGGCTGTTTATGATCACGAATGATGGTGCTGAGTCATTTTCTATCCTTTCTTGTTGGGTAGAGCTGAAAGAGTCCAATATAGGTTTCCAGCTACCCTAAAATTGCTAGTGCTATATACTTCCAGCGTAGGTGGGATTCTACCTCTAGCTAAATTGAAAAGCGGGTGCCTGGGAAAGAAGTACTCTAGTAGAAAGGGAGAGCAAGAGTTAGAGTTTTCTGCTCAGTGCTGTCGTTTGTTCACCATTTCACCTTGAGCAAGTCACTTAAGCTACCCTCTGCTTCATGTGACTTATCTGAACAGTTGATCAGATCCTCAGTAGGTGTAAATCTTGCTTAACTCCCTGTGCTATCCATGTGGTCACATACAAAAAAAAAAAAAAAAAAACAAAAAAAAAACCCAAACAAACCTTGGGAGTCTTAATTTCTTTTCCTTATTTTCTTTTTCTCCAAGCAAAAGGCAGAATAGATTTTCTTTTTGGCTCACCTTACCCGTCATAGGCCAGAGCAAAGCTAGCCCACAGAGAGAAATGAGTTGGAGCTCTTGCTTGTTTCTGACACTTAGAACAAAGAGTTCCTACTCAGAACTGATCAGAGACTCCTTGAAGATGAACAACCGTTCTGCATGGCAATTTCCAGCTTTAGCCTGTTGTTAGTCCTTCTGTTTGTTTACATGCTGTTAAACAAAACTGTTGTTGATAGAGGATCAGAGAACCGAGGAAACTGAAGTAGTCTTTCACTACTAGGTTATCAGTGTAAATCTGGCTGATGAAATAATCCACCAAGAATTCACAATAACTAACAACAGTGCAGAAGGGAAGATACACCAAGACTTCTCTACGACATCATTATCATGACAATTGACCTTTAACAAGAAGCTGTAACAGGGACAAAAATCCCTTGTGTGCAGGACCTCCTCCAAGCCAGGATTACTGTGTATTTGAAGACCACCGTGCTGCAGCCAGGGAACAGAGGATGCTGTTTCAGTGGTTGGAATTTCACTACCATCTCATTAACATACAATTAACTTGGTGCTTATGTGCAAAATGGCTATTGAATCTGGAATTAATGTAATGTCTCTCAGCTGTGCACCAGCTCTACTTATTAAGAAATTGAAACACATTTTTTTTTTTTAAATTTCTGATAACAAAAGTAAATATCATACTGCTTTCAGTTATGAGCAGAATTAGTCATGGATTTTAGTTGAATGCTCCATCATAGGACTTAGGTCATAAGACACACTTTTCTGACAAACTGTGATGTCATGCTTGGATGGCAAAAGTGGTAGAACAAATGACAGAAAGAAAGAAAGAAAGAGAGAGAGAAAGAAAGAGAGGGAAAGAAAGAGAGAGAGAAAGAAAGGAAGAAAGGAAGAAAGAAAGGAATGCTCCAAAGTAATTTCTTTTTGGGTAAAATAGGTGTGCCATATCTAGTTTCACATACTTTCTCTCCAGAATGCCTATGGAAGTCAACTAGGAATGGAAGTGTCTTCCACTCTTATTCTAGCAAATTAAAGTAAAATTCTTGTGTTTGCCACCGGTCTTAATTAAGCATCAAAAGCATCTTCTGTTTGAAGAACAGCATTGCAAATCCAAGTAACAGTGATTTGTAGACACCTGAAAAATAGACTAAAGTTTGGAAATGGTCAAAAGGTGAGCAATGTGTGTAAGTCAGTCAGCTTATAGGAATAGAAATGACCTCCTTTTCCTCTTGAATCTAAACATGCCCTTGGGAATACATTACGTTGCTTTCCTTATTGGAAACAAAATAATTTCAGCAGGAAGCAAATTCAGGAGGTGCTCCAGAAAATGTAGGTGCACAATTTGAAGTTATTAGGTATTTGAAGGGGTTGTCTGTTGGTTCTCTATTGAGATAATTTTTCTCCAGCCACAGTAACAGAGAAACTCAACACTAATAAAATCCATGAAAACTGCTGATTCTTAGCATCTCATGGAGCACAGATGTAATTATTCAAGGGCATGCATTAAAAAATGGAGAAAGGTGAAATCAGCAGAGTCTGACTTTTTTGGCGATGTTCATCTGGATTGTTCTATTCTCTGCACTGAAGCCTACAATCTTTAACAGTGCATCTCAGTAAAACACCTAATACCTATTCTTTAAATGTGTTTATTGCCTCTACTGCATTATGATTGCCAGGACAATTTAAAAAGAAATCCTTATTTGATAGAATTACAGATTCTTCAGTTACCTCCAGAGTTTTTATCTGATTAGCCTTCATGAGGAATACAGTATGCCAGATAGATCGCATGGGGAGTTTTAAAACCCCATTTATCGCTTAGGACCTTCATAACATTTTAAAAATAATAAAAAAGTTTCACTTACATTCATCCCCTTTAAGTATGCTTCACAAGCTTTCCTAAATTTGTTCTGGCTGCTATTACGTTGATTTCTGCATTGCCCTCTAACCCCTTCCAGCATCCAAGTGATGCAGCTGGTTGCCTGTTGATTACAACAGTGACTTCCATTTCTCATTTTTTGTCTGTCTTGAACCTCATGTTTCAAACTTGTTGTTGATTGCTGTGTGATGGCTTGTGTTGCACCCAACTGTAGTCAGTGCTTTAACAATAATTGCTGCCTATGAAAATCTCATTCCTTTTAATGTGATTAGAGCTATACCAGTTTACAATATTTCCAAAATCTGGTAAGAGTGATATTGTTGGGGGCAAATTGTTTGAGGCTGAGAGTTAGGATGCAAGAAGTAGAGAGAGTTGGAGAAATAGTTCCATCAATTACTTTCATGTCCTAAATCTTTAACTGAAGTCTGTGGGAAAATGTGATTGTTATCTTCCAATCTGTTTGGCACTGTTGTGACTGTATTAAATTTCACATCCACCTATTAATTTAAGGAATATCTTTGTTCCTCTGTTGCAAAAGTTAAAGAAACAACCAGATATATTCTCAGGAAAGAATTTGTTTCCTGAAATATATCTTTGGTGTAATTGTTTGCTAAGTCAAAGTGACATCAGTGAAGTTAGAGTGGAATGAGACTTCAAACAAACCCTGAAAATGTGAATTTACTTGCAGTTTTGTGAGACAACAGAGGAATCTTTTTGACCTTAAACATGCTAATAATAATAAAAAAATAATCTCAAATTAACATGTTAACACTTGAAATCAGAGAAAAGTGATCTCATCAAAGATGAAATGGCTAATTTTGGTTTCTAAAATGGCAACTGAAATACAGACAACAAATCAGTCCATTTTCATACTTGTCCACCATGCCACTCATGAAAAGGATTGATTTGCATAAATGTTTGTCATACCCTTCTCTAATTAGGTGTTCATTTGACCCAGGTCATAGAATGTGAATGGAAAGTAAAAATGGAATGCTATCCACAAAAAAATAAAAGGTGGATGATGTTGTGGATTGCAATTGTCTGGTTTTATGAGTTCCAATAATCTTTCCATTCATCCCTGCTTACTGGGAAAGTTATTCTACAAACAGTCCAGTCAAGTATAGCAATGATTAATTGTGCTGTTAGCCTGTTCAGATTCCTCCAGACAATTGGCTCCAGGGCAGTTCTTCCTCATGCCCATTAGGTGTGGAATGGAGGCCTTGATCCCTGCTAATTTTTTTTTATCCCAGCTTGCAGGTGGCTACTCCTCTCCCCGTGCTCAAATTAGTTTCAAACACAGAAAGTCCCCAGTTTACCATCTTACTCCTAGACTCACTGTATCAACCCTAGAGTTGGTCTCTATTCTAAGGACAGCACATCCAGAATGATTCCTCTATGCCATACTGTGGTTTGTTGCAATTATTTAGTCAAATTCTACCCATGTCTAGATTCCATGCTGACTATCCATTTCGTAATACTTCTCTTTTCCCCTATAAGCCTTTCGGCAAGATGTCATAAGGTTCCCTGTGTTTTTAATCTGTGGCCATGATAGGATCCAATCTGGCTAAGCCCTCTAGCTCCTTCTGCAATAAAAACCTCTCAGTGTGGTGATGCACAGCAAGACTGAATTTTCAGTTTCAGTCTGGCAGATTAGCGAGTAATACTACAGTATAAATATTATATATAAATAAAATATAAATATTATTCTATAAATAAAAAACTGCATTTCTAAATGCATAAATAAAAGACTGCATTTCTGCAAATATTGCCGCTCTCCCATGGAAGACAGTAGGGGGCTGGACTTTGTGCTGGCATCATGGAAGTGTGCTCATTTACCTTGGCTGAACCTCTGGCCCATGAATGAAGGTCTGGCAAATGTTAACCAGAATTTCTGTTTGCAGAGCAGTGGATTTTCTTTATAAAAGAAACCCTATGCAGTTGGTAGGAAATTCCAATATGGATAGACTCTGAATTCATTAGTTTCTGTGTAAATCTGGAGTCAATTCTGAAGATGTCAGTAAAATTGCCCTGGATTAACTTCAGTGTTACACTGATGAGGATAGAGCCTGCCATCTCTCTTGGTGATATGTCTGGTCTGTCACCAGTCGTTTGCATTTTCAGTTGATGAGATTGCCCTTTTCCCAACTGTTTCCCTGACAGGTGTATTCTGTAGTTACTTTGAAGTTCCCCAAATCCCAGTGGATAGAATAATCAGTCTGATCATTGCAACAAGCTTTCCATTGACTTCTGGACCAGCCTGTATTTAAGCTGCCATCCATCTCCTAGGCCTTTCTTGCTGCCAGCATGTCAGCTGACATTATCCCTCCTACTCAACCGAACTAATCTGGACAATGCTGGCCTCCTGCCAGCTCGGCACTTCATCATTAAACTCTCCTCCTAGAATCTCATTTTTTCTGGATATCCATTTTATTCTGCCCCAGCCACTTTCATTTAAAAGTCTTCAATCTTCTAAGCAATAACCTTTTTAATCTGTGTGCTATAATGTTTTCTTAAGAATTTATGATTTTTCCATTCCTCTCTCCCTTCCTAGTTGTGAATTGCCGTATTAGCCTGCTTATAGGAATAGTTTGAAAATACTCTCTGGAAGGTCCTTATCTTGGCCCCCTTCCTTTTCTACAGGGGAAAAAAAAAAAAAAAAGACTCAACCTTTAATGAACTTGCTGCTAAAGTAGATTAGCCATTTTCTGTTGGCAAGATTGATGATGCTATCAACATTATTAAGTCACTAGGTATGAATTCCTCATTGTGTAAACCCAAAGTAATAAGCACTATTAAAGCTCCAGGCCATCCATCTCAGTGTTGCCTTTCCAGTGTTCTTTCCTAAATGAAAAATAAATAATAATAATAATAAAAGGAAGAGGCAGGAGAGAGGCTGCTAGTTTCTAACTGTGAGGCTGCTGACTTAATTTTTACCAGGTTTGGTTGTTTGGCTTCGTTTGGAGAAGCTAGAATTGCGAATTGCCCTGGCTTGTAGCTGTGTTTCAGGATTTTTGAAACAGAAAGTTGTGTTATGGGTTATTGTGTTTTTCTGCATTCCTCCCTTGGTTGCGAGTGTTATTTGGCTGGCTACCAGTGAAAGAGAATTCTGTAAGCAGACTGCAGGGAAGAGATGATAGCCAAAATGAGTTGACTTTCGAGGAATAATTCATGGGAAAGGGTCAAAGTACTTGGGAGGATTGTTTCATCTTTTGTTGATATTATGGGTACCAGCAGCTCAATCTTCAGTTCTCTGTGTCCCCAAACTCTGTCTGTCACACCAGCAACAGTGATCCCCATTCTAAACTCGGACACTCAGTTCTTTTCTTATTAAATTAATGCAAAGGTCCATCCTAGCAGTGATTCTTTCAATAGTATCAAGAACTTTCGAGGGTGATATTTTAAGTCCCTCCTTCTCCTGTCTGGATTAGAAAAGATTTAACATTTTCAGGACCCCCGGTGACCTTGGCAAAAGCAGGAAAGTGGAAATAAATATGAAGTGGGGAGGTTTCTGGGCCACAAATATAAAGAAGTTGAAAGTATTTTTTCATTTTTTTGTTGTCTAGGTTCAAATGCTGTTTTGATTATTTGGTAGAGATGAGATGCAGTTGAGTTTTCCGGAGCACATAATGTAATTTGATGTTCCACTTCCCTGGAATTGAGTGGGTTTCTTTTCCTTCTAGGAGAAGGTATTAAGTGAGATTTTTAAGATGTCTTACTCCTTTAAGAGAATACTTCTTACTGAAACATTGAAATACTGAAAATCAAGAGGCACTTGCTCCCCTGTCCCTCTATCTAAGATGAATTTTGAAGGAAAAAAAAAAAAATCGATACATGTGTGACCAGATAATGTCAGCCATAACGCAGTTGCACTGAGACACAAGGAGTGAAAAGATTCCCTTCCTGAACCTCCAGTGTTCCCATGCTGAGTCAGTGTATGCCTTGTGCTTCAAGGCTGTTGGCTCTGTGCCTCGGAAGGCATACAGGGAACTAGAGTTGACAAAAAGTCTGAATGTTTCAGAAGGGCTGGATAGTGTCCAAGAGTATCCACGACCCTTTGACTGAGGACTAAACAACTCTGTACAAGGAAGTAAAAGAATAAGTGTTGCATTATTTTGGCAACCAGTGCAGAGCTGCTTGTGCCTGTCAGCATTCGTAGGGTCACCGTGACTTCTCCTGGTCTAAACAGAGCTTAGATCTTGGTGAAACACTTGTCTTTGTTCCTGCCTCATCTGGAGATTTTAATGGATTTCTAATTTTGTCTTCTGGTATGCATTCCTAGTTCGGGAAGATGGTCCTTACTTTTGGAGGCTTCCCTGAATTTTGAGTGTGCAATTGTGAATTTCATATTCGCTTTCACGCCATTTAGCTGTGGACATAAATGAGAGGAATTAACCAAGTAATGACCCAATTAACAAGGAAGTGGGAGGCTAAATCTTATTTTCCACCTTTCCATAGCTGTATCTACAATACTGTATTGCCAACTGGGGTGGCCAATTTACCAATTAAGCCACTATTTTTATCATACTTTTCTTCCTTTGCTATAGATAAAGAAAGAGTGTCAGAAAAAAGTTTGCTTATTAAAATTCAGATCGACCGCAGTATTCTGCTCTTCACTGGTAAATGTCATAATTCTCCCTATCAATGTTGTGGTTAGTTAGACCTGCTGATGTGGCAGTTTCTTTGTGCTTTGCTTGTGTTTGATGTTCAGAGCATGCTATAACCAGAGCCGTACAAAGTCTGAAGCAGAATTTAAAGATGTGCAGTAGTCTGGCACAACCCTTGATGTGTTTTAAAGTCTGTCGCCTGTGAGAATGAACTAAATGGTGATGCATTTACTGGCAGTTGGGACAACAGATTCCACATACGACAAAACAGAAGAGGTTTCTGCGAAAGTTCTTGCTTAAATTAATTCAGTGTGGTCTATACCAGCTACATAAAAGTAGTTGTTTGCTTTTGCTAAAACCCAAGAGTTGTTTTATCTTCCCTAGGCGGCTGACTCCTTTTCTACTCAATACACTGTAGTTTAAACCCCTGTGTAGGAACCATGAAAGCTGCAATAAACACAGCACTCCTTTGTCAACACCACTGGTTTATCCTTCTCCCCTTCATACCATGCAGAACATTGCAGAAAGCAAGCTCTGGGGGCATTAAAGGTTTCCCTGGGATGGCATTTCGCACACTTTATAGTCATTTGGGGGGTTGGACTAGATGACCTTTAAAGGTCCCTTCCAACCCAACACATTCTATGATTCTATGATTTCTGTAAAAGTGGGGGATGTACCATATGGAAATGAAGGTAAGCAAACATCAATGAATATATTTTGTTTGGCAGAACATCCTATAGCAATCCTTCCCTTAACTTACAATTTTCCAGATTACTCCTGAAACATAGCGAGGGACACCCTTGTTGGAAACCAGCTTTCCTAACCTTGTTTTCCCCTTTCTATTCAAATCTCAAAATATTCTGCAAAATATCAACTAGGGTCCAGGTTAACCTCATGAATGCACAGCATTTCTTCTTCAGATCACAGCAAACCTTGTTATGAACAAGAAGCAGGTTAACACAAACCTTCTGTTAGCCTGTAAGCCTGATTCACAGGAACAGAAACATACCTCTGTAGGGACTTAATGACAAGCCACGTAGCCAAAAGCAAAATCTGAATTAGTAAAAACTATGTGAAATATAAAAGTTAGAGTATCGTCTGTTCCTCAGAAAACAGCATTAAATTGTTACTGAGTTCTGCCAACTTCTATCTGACAGTTTAGGCAGGGTAAAAAATATTGTGGTCATATGAAATCTTGACATAAGCTGGAAATCAGACCTTTGGCACTAGCGAGCAGTCCTGAAAATCTGTGTGGGAGGAATGCTGCTGGCGCAAAGGAAGCATTGAGGGAGTGCATAGTAATAGACGAAAGGGACTCAACCAAGAATACCATCACAACAAATACGCTGCACATGGAGAAAATATACTGAAGCTGTTATAACCAAAGCTCTGTTTTAAATCCCAAATATCAGAATGGAGTGTCCAGGGAAACTGAATTCTCTGCCGTTACTTTAGTCACGGCATAAGGCAGTGGTGCACAGCTGTTCTACATTCAAAACTTTCTGCACCTCTCTGAGTCTACTAAGGCAGCATTTGGGCCGCAAAGGCCTATTCTACTCCCAGCTTCACCATTAAAATCTAACTGGCAAGGTAGATTTCAGGGGTGAGATATGGTGGAGAACAGAAATCATAAGAACAGAGTAAACTATCATTTTCTAAGCTTTATTCTTCTGACAGTTGTGGTTATCTGAGCTAGCTTGTGAAGAACCACAACAATAACCCTGCACTACCATGGAAAAAAGAAAGAAGAGAAGAATCTTAATCTCATTCCTACTGCCAATGTCAGTGGGTCAGGTTTCTAATAGAATTTGTATTACAGGTGAGTATCTTCCAGGAGAAAAGCATAGTTGGAAGACAGCAAAATTAGAGAACAGAAAAGCTTTGTTTTATGTGAGGAAGCATTAGAATTTGAAGACATGCAAAGACCCATAACTCAAAATCATGTGCTCTTTTAGGACTTACCACTGAACTTCTCTGCTGGGTTGATACTTTTGAAAGGAAGGCAATATCCTTTCCCTCCCTTCCTCCCTCCCTCCCTTCCTCCCTTCCTCCCTTCCTTCCTCCCTTCCTTCCTCCCTCCCTCCCTCCCTCCCTCCTTCCCTCCCTCCTTCCCTTCTTCCCTCCTTCCCTCCCTCCTTCTCTTCCTCCTTCTCTTCCTCCTTCTCTTCCTCCTTCTCTTCCTCCTTCTCTTCCTCCTTCCTTCCCTCCTTCCTTCCCTCCCTCCTTCCCTCCCTCCTTCCCTCCCTCCTTCCCTCCTTCCTTCCCTCCTTCCTTCCCTCCCTCCTTCCCTCCCTCCTTCCCTCCCTCCTTCCCTCCTTCCTTCCCTCCTTCCTTCCCTTCTTCCCCCCTTCCCTCCTTCCCTCCCTCCCTCCCTCCCTCCTTCTCTTCCTCCCTCCTTCCCTCCCTCCCTCCCTCCCTCCCTTCCTCCCTCCCTTCCTCCCTTCCTCTTATTTTCTTTCTTTCTAATTTTCTTTAGCTTTTCATTACTCTTTTACTCATTTTCTCCTTTAGCTCCTTTACTGTTCTCCTCATACTTCAGTACAATAAACCCTCCTCAACTGAAAATGCAGCAGTTCTCTTTTGCCTATACCGCTTCATTCCTCTCTTTTCTTAACACTCTTGTGGCTTATCTTTCAGTACTTCATTTTAACTATGGGAAGCATTTGAGAAAGAGAAACTATATATTTTTTTTTTTCCAGCATTATTGTTAATAAAATTTAGCAGACAGGGATGCTTTCTAGCAATACGATCTTCAGCTACAAGCTTGCTTCTGCAGATTTAACAGATTTAATAGAAACATGAGCACAAGGAACAGGGGTCGCTTAAGTTCTGTTTCTGTGGCTGGCAAAGCTTCCGTTATCTCTGGGGTAAGCAAAGGTTGACCGTGAACCTGTTGGAAGCCCGTGGTATTTCAAACTCTGCCTTTTCCTCTTCCAGTAACTGTTTCATCTCTACATCAACAAAAATGTTGGGGTTTTTTCCCTACCAGTTTTGCACCACTGTTTTCACCACTGTTAGCATCTCTGGTGCGCTCTCACATATTTTAAATTCCAGGTGGAGGGGGAATGTATTTCTTGGAAGAATTACGGTTCCTTATAGCATTTTCTCTGTGTCGCTTCCGTGTAACAACTCCAGCAACTTCTGCTTGCATTTTTGCTGCTCGGCAGCAAGGGGCCATTTTGGGATTTGCTACAGACTTGAGCTATAGGCAGCCAACTTTCTAGAGTTCCTGTGAGCATATGCATTTGGGGGACTTGTCTGGGGCCAGTGAGAAAGGAAAAAGATGATGCTATAATCAGTATAATGTTCTTGTAGAGGCTTATCTATAAAATTTTAGATACCAGGTTCTTTTGCTTTCCTTTGGGGTTAGAATACTGCAGCTGGAGGAAATGATATTTACAAGGGCTTGCAGCTCCGGTGGATAGAGATTATTGGTAACTTTTAAAAAGCTTAATTAACATAAATATCTCATGCAACATGATCCAGTACTCTTCTTTTCTTCATTTCAGATTCACCAAAGTAACTAACACGGTCTTCTGAAGTAGGGTCAGTGAAGAAATTTGCTAGTATTTCCAGAAGGTTTTGCACTTTGCTACTCTATTAGTTCTTTCTAGGCAGAAACACCAGGCAATCAAGAATTAACAAACAATATCCTCATGCTAATAAGCATGAGTTTCCAGCTATGTGTTTAGGTATCAGTATGGGCTGCTAGAGAGCCTGACATTCCTAGTCACATACTTGCCATGGATCCTGCTTTCTATTTCTTCAGATTCTGATCCATGTGTCCTTTCATTGCCACCTTAGCTACCAGCTGAACTATTCACTTCTCTTTTGCTTGTTTACTTAGAACATAAAATCCTTATTTATCCCCTCTTCTCAACAGCTTTTTTAGAAACTAAGAGAATTATTATTTATTAAAATTTTATCCATGATGATATGCCCTATTGGAAAAAAAAAAAAAAATTACTCTAATAGGAATATATCCTGTCCTGACAGATTTTTTCATAGGATTGTAGAACAGCACAGGTTGGAAGGGACCTTGAAAAATCATTTAGTCCATCCTTTTTAGAAACAAAAGTCACAGTTATAATTTCTGATGTCTTCTAGGAATGTAAGGAAATTTCTGTATGCATTTTAATCCATCAGTAGCCAATATTTGGTCAGACTGGCCACTTCAGTGTTCTCTCTATCACCTAATAATGACAGATGCAGAACCACAGATTAATTCACCTATAAAGATAACAAAAACGTCCAAAGAAGCTAAAAAAGCAGGTCATTTATCTAAATATTAAAGAGTACAGGGGAAGGTAAGATAGGATGCATAGCAGAATATCTAGTTTAGAAGTTGTCGGTCTGGAACTGACAGACCGTATTCTTCCATGGAAGAATTTAAAATACTGTCTGCTGTTTCAGATTAGGACCTAATGTTTTAATAATGGTTTGGTTTTTGCTTTGTTGATGACTGTCCCTCATTCTGATAATAATATCACTGTCTTTGCTGGTTAGTGCTTCTGCGAAGATTTTTACTAATACATTAGGAAACAAAATCTAAAAAATATATTATTCTTTCAAAGAATGGTCTCATCAGGCTTTTCATTTTGCCTTCAGTTTCCATCACTTTTCTCCCATAATCTCTTTTGCACAGCTAACCTCATCTTGAGAGCTGCATTGTGAAAGTGTTCCTATCAAGATTCAAAAGAGGGTATTGTCTCAGTTATATATGTATATTTACATACATATATATATAATTACATACAGAGGGAACTGCAAACTTGCCTTTTGAAAGCTGTGAAATACTGAAATTAAGTATTAATTAATTTTGTAGCATTAGTACTGTATGATCATGATATTAAAGACTGCATTGTAGTAGAGATTTCATGATCACATACTTTTTTTGTTTTAAATGGTCCCCACTCATCACAGCGTAAGTAATCTCTAAACAGATAGGGATTCACTATTCCATTTTACACTCACTGCTTAACGCTTGGCCCAGGTCCTCTGCGTGACATGTCATTCGGACTGTCCTCTAGAGAAAAAAACATTAATTTCTGTATGGATTGAGGGCTTCTTAACTATTAATGAACTGACTTTCATAACACACTACAAAAAGTGGTTGTGACATTCTTGTATTGCAGATGGAGATACCAAAGCCTGGGCAGTTCAGGATTGAAACGTTCCACTTTGGGGGGGTTTCCTAATGTTAAATTCTTAAGATTCAATTGCTGGTTTGCTTTATTTCCAGAGTACTTAATATTATGTAGTTTTTTATGTCTCACCATCCATTGACTGCTACAGCATTTTTGTAGAGCGTGTTCACAACTCAAAGGCTTACATGATGATGGACGGACAAACGGTCATCACTGGTGCAGCTGTGATCACTGTGATAAAAGACATTTACCCACTATTGGCTTTGGTACTGTGTGGAGACAGCAGGTGTAGAGACCAGTTCTCAAATGTGGTGGGTGTTCAAGCACTCTTTCTGCAGTCCTACAGAAATTCATCGTTCACCTGCAAACTCTAGAAAAAGTGAAGGGTCCTGTGTTCAAATATCTTATTCACTGCAGAGTTCTGCTTATGCCCAGCAGACCTTGTGGGGAGTATATTCCCATCAGTAAATCTTGCTTCTGACTAAGTAAATAACTGGGTTAGGTATGAAGGTGATTTGCATCTGATTTTTCTTATAGAGACGTTAATTCCCTTTACCCTCTGCAGCAGTAGGAAACTAAGGGCTTTTGAAGCAGCTTGCCTTCCAACCAGAGAGAAAATGGATAAGGCGTTCAACCCATCATAGCCCAGAGCTTGCTGTTCACTTTGCTTTTTTCTCTCCATACATTGAGTTATTCAAGAAATCTAAGGACACTTTAGCTGTTGCCTCCACTACTGCCCTGCATGGATCTGTGTCATGTAGGGTGGAAACAGCTGTGTAATTGAAGGGCATCAGCCTGCCCATGACTACTGCTGCCTCACAGTGCGCCCTCTCTCTCTCTCTCTCTCTCTAATTGTGACCAGAAATTCCAGTCTAAATCTGGAGAATTATGTGTGTGGAGACCGAGAAGCTCCCTAGCAAGCCTCAATTTTCAGTCAGATCAGAGAATCCAGAGCAGCTTTAACAGAAAAAATTGCTCCTTGTGATGCACACTGGCTGGTTTGCTGCTGAACCAATGTCCCTTTTCTACAGCTTTGGTTTAGGACGTGTTCTTAGTTAAAATTATTGGTGTGACTGTGTTTTGAGCAATCCTAGTTCTATGCCTAGCATACACATGATGGTTATGTTGATAAAGTCCTAATGGTGGTGTTGAATATATAAGTTAAGTTTGCTTCCAGGAAAGTGTTAATGTAATTTTTAGTAAAGTAAAGAGTGGGTTAATTAGGAAATTATGCACAGAGATATTTATAATTTTGTTTTGAGGCTATGATCTGTTAAACATGCAGGAAAATAACAGTGAAAGGAAGGACCTCTGTCATGACAGATGCAACTGTAAAGGAGATTCAGTGCCTTTTGCAGCAATTAGGAAATCATATGTTTCAGGTACTGCTAAGCATCAAACTGCAGGTGTTTGTTAATAAAATGCTAACCTTCACAGCAAAGGATTTCACACTTCTTGTTTCTTATCTCTCATTTTGGGATCAGATGAAGTGACATATTCTAGCGGTTTCCAGGGAGACAGTGTTTTGCTCACAGACAAGTCTCACATTGTGTTGCTAGCACCAGAGATGCTTTGATTATGGGAGAGAGGAGATAACTTTTTTTCTTAAGTTTTCAACCTTTACTATCAGTAATGAAGTTTTCGGAAAACACCCTCAAGTGCTTTATGATGCTGTTTTCTCATGCAGTTAATTAATAATATTTTCATTTGCAGAGTTCTGTGATAATTTCTCATAAATTTCCATTACCTAGTGCTGTATTCCAATATTCAGGCTAGTGGGGCTTGTCTTAGCCGGTAAGCTACGGTGGTTTAACTTAAATTGTTTTAAAAATTGTCCTAGGTAGGTGTTTCTATTTATATATATATATCTTTTAACCATTTAATTCTGTGTCCAAATGTGTTTTAGTTTGCAAACTATTTTTAACCATGACAGTGCTTTCAGCAGAATTTGCATCACTTTTAAAAAGCAGCAGTTTAAAAGGTCTTCCTAGATCTGCATTGTAAAAAAGATCAGCATTAATCTCTGTCTTGCTTTTTCAACCAGAAATCATGCAATTCTTACTACTCCTGGTTATTGTTCAATTGCTGTGGGGACAGTAAATGTCTTTTGTTGGGAAGGGGGAGAAAAAAAAAGCTAACACTGCCCAGCACATAAATTTCAACTGACTACAATGGGATTTCACACATCTACCTAGTAAATTACTGTGGATAAATAATGTGCCATGATGAATCACCCAGACTTTATTAACCTATACTGAATTAGACTCCTCACAGTAAAATATTTCACTGCATTATTTTATTGCCTATTACTGTCACAAAATAAACTACTGACTATGGAATGATGTACTGGTTTTGGACAGATTGACGGATCTAGATTACCTGAAATAGGCATGTCTTCTTAGGGCATTGCAGCATTAAAGCAATTCTGATTTTCCTAAAAGACAGCTGCAAATCTTTGCAGGGTTAGGGCATGGAAGAGATACTGACAGCTGCACAGCTGATAAGGAAGGTTTCGTTTTGCTATTAAAGAAGACTTTCAGAAACCTGCTTAGATGGCTGTTTAGCTCAGAAGCTAAGAAAACTTCAGAAGGCTTTAAAGATGCCTTTCAGAAATTCAGCTGGAACACTTTGGAGTTATAACATTTCTTTTGCTTTCAGTGTGGCTGGTTAGAAGTTTTTTTCAAAATTTTTCTAGTTGTGAGTTGTGTGTCTTGTTTTGGTTTCGGGTTTTTGGTTGGTTGGTTTTGGGGTTTTTTGTTGGGTTTTTTGTTTGTTTTTTTTTTTTTTTTTTTTTCTTTTCCTGGGCTCTGAGGTTTTAGTATGGATGGAATAAACCCTATCATGAGGTAGAGAATGGAGCCTCTTTGTTCAGTCCCTGTTTCAAACTGTCCAATGTCAGTATGAGAGAAATATCAGGCTGGTGCTGGGGTTCTGTGTAGAAATTTTAATGAACTTCCATAATTTGAGCCTCAGTAGTCATGCCTATGTGTGTCTCAGCTATTCTGATTATATACTGGTGTTTTCTTTACCATATTCTGTTTATACAGGAGGAGACTCGCTTCTGCAAAAACTTAGGGGAAACATCTTAAGTGTCATAGAATCATAGAACGTTTTGGGTTGGAAGGGACCCTTAAAGGTCATCTAGTCCAATTCCCCTGCAGTAAGCAGGGACATCTTCAACTAGATCAGGTTGCTCAGAGCCTCATCAAGCCTGGCCTTGAATGTCTGCAGGGATGGGGCCTCCACCACCTCTCTGGGCAACCTGTTCCAGTGTCTCACCACCCTCATTGTAAAGAGCTTCTTCCTAATGTCCTAAACCTCCCCTGCTCTAGTAGTAGTAGTAGTCATACTTAAGTACAACTTCAGTTCATACTCAGACTAAGTGTTGAGCCTAAGTATCAGGACACCATAAGTAGCAGCGCCTTGGTCCTGATCACTGCAAAAACAGCTGGCCAGAGTTGAACAAAGTGTCTGTCAAGCTCAACATCCTACCTCTGGCATTGGCCAAAAATAGGAAGGGTCAGAAAAAGAGAACAACATACATCATGCATCTCCCCTGTCCACTGGAAGCTTAGGAAAATACTGAATGAAACATAGCTTCTGTCGAGTGAATTAAATGCCAATGAACTTGTCCATTCTGGGTAGGCGGATCCCTGTAGGTGTGGTAGTTCCTGTGTAGTCATTTGAAGGTATCCAGGCGCAGGATTTGTCAGGGTAGAGCCTTTAGACTGGGTTGCTAAACTAGTCTGTAAATCTTTGAAAACCCACATAGGTATGTACACATTGCTGCTTCTCTAATAGGGATCACACAGGGGCAAAAGTACTAAGAAATTGTTTTTCGGATTATTATGATTCAAAACATTTTTTTTGAGAAGGTGATTAGCACTTCTGCTCTATATGCGGACCCCTGTTCAACAAGCATAGCAATGGTTAATTATAAACCCTGAACCAGTCTCGGTGACTTAAAAATGTATGTTTTCACTTTATTACATTCTGAAGAGCTGCTCAAAATGCTTACAACTCCACTTTAATTTTTGCATTAAATTTAATACTAAAAAAAATAGTAAAGCACTTTAAATCTAATTCAAATTCTTTGGTTTTATGCATTGACATTGGATGGCATTTTTAACTAAAAGCTAAAATGATAGTTCCCTCTTTATATTTTTTTTTTTGACAGAAATAAGGTAATTTCTTAACCTGCTCTAATAAGAATTTTATATTTATAGAAGGTATAAGATATTTTTATTAAAAATTTGTTTCACCACAAGGTGGATTTTGTAAGATTCCCATCATCTTTATTCCTAAAGAAAATTAATTTCACTGCTAATCTGGTTTTTCATATTAGCACACAGCTTAAGTGAAATAGCAAATAATGACTTTTTGATTTTTTTACAAAAATACTAGGGCAACTTGCAATGCAAGAAATGCATTGTAAACTGAACAATGTAATGTAATGTAAACGGAACCTTTCTGATCTAAAATGAATCATTCATATCTAGAAAAGGAGCAGTGACCTCATTACCAGCCAGACTCGTAGACCAGTCTGGAAAAGTTATAGCTTTGCTTCAAGGCAGATCAAGAAATAATCCTCCATCACTGGAGTGGTGATACAAGAATCCAATGGATACTTTAGCATCAAGTTAACTGGGAGCAAATAGGCCAGAGATGGGGAAACCTTTTTATTGTGGAGATGAAGGCAAGACTGAGTTAGCAGGACTAGGCATATATTCCCAGAACTGCTGCTCGTGATGATTAAGCATGGCTAGTCAGATGCTGACTGCTGAATTTCCGCATTTCCAGCTGTACTGCAGGAACAATCATCATGGAACATGAGGCACTGCCAGGTGATTTCACCAGCATGGGCTCTTTTATACAGTGCTTACAGGGCTTGAAAAGAAATCAAGACATCTTTACAACACCACACTTAGAAATATGAATTGTATAATGTTATTTTTGACAATGGATTGTGGAATTTATATTCTGGGTTTTCTCAAAAATCATTGTTAGTGTTTCTTAAAAGGTACTGAATCTCATTAGTGGCACGATTTTAATGCTAATGTAACATAAATGCAGTCAGCACAAAACATAGAGGTACAGTAAATGCACACTGCCATAAAGCATTCTGTTCAATTTTTTTTTCCTGTATTATTAACTGTGAAAAGTTCTGAGCTTGCAATGTTTCCAAATGCCATGCCACATTTAACTCTATTAGCCACTCTTCAGCAAGGCACATACAAACGTACTTTATGAAAATGTTCTGTAAACAGCAGGGACTTACCCAAGGAACCTGAAATACGTTGAATAGTCCATCCTAAAATGGGAATGCCATCTGCACCCAGCAATTCAGGACACTGTAAGCAGTGGTGATATCCCATTTCTAAAGGTTGGAAAAAGCCCAAGCAGAAATTCTAGTATAAATCAAAGGAAAAATTGCAAGGACCTGAAAAAGTTTATAAATTTGCAAATGTGCCTTACAAAAGTACGTGTTTTATCACTCTATGTAGATTGTTCAGGCATAAAAAAGTTACTTTTAAGAGTGAAGCTTTGCTAAATTGGATCTACAGTGAACAAATGCTGATGGCTTTCCTTTTCCAAGGGAATAATTTCAACAGAAATTGAAGAACACTAGGGTCAAACTTTCAGATGAAAATTTAGTGTGGAGTATCTCTTCAGTGATCCTGACAAAGTAAGGAAAAAGAACAAGGAAATTAACACCGTAAAGTGTTGCTCCATTGAAACCAGAGCAGTGTTGCAGGTGGTCCAGTCCAGCTGGCTGTTAGAAACATAGTTGGTTCCCAAAATGTTTTTTAATCTTATCTCTCAGTCCTGTTTGCCATCGTCAGGCTCGGCAGGCACTTCCCACTCCTCCTCTCCCACTCGCTCCTTCTTATCACGGTTCCATAGACACATCAAAGGGCTGGGTCCTACCAGGGCCAGCCGGGGCAAACAGGGGAGAAGGGAACTTCCAAAAGCAGCATATTTCAGCCATGAAAGAGTGTTTTCCAGTAGAGAAGTACTCTGTCGGAAAATTCTCAGCCCGCTCTGACTACTAAGGATGGTGAATCCAAACACATTAAACAGTGGTACCTTTGGGTTTTACAGTTTTCGTTATGAAGCTCTCTTTACCAAATGGAAAGAAAAAGATTGTGTTGTCAAAACCAGTAAAGCTATTTTTTTATTCTGAGATGAGGCAATAGTTAGATGGAAAAAGTTTGGGCTTTTACGGGATCTGAAAGATCATGGAAATATAGGTATCTTATTAATAAATGAAATACATTGCCTTTCTGAAAATACCTGGACTACTAGTCTTTTGAAGTCAGGAGGAGATAGAATGGTCACACGTTTTAGTGTTAGCTTTAGGGTGTGCATTCTATTAACGTGTTTATGTACTTTACTTGCCTGAGGATTAAGCCTGTGCTTAAATGCTTTTGCTGAACTGGGCCATGAAAGAGAATGCTTAAAAGAAGGCAAGATACCGGGGGTGTTTGAAGAGGAAAATCTAGTCACTCTCAGAACTTAGAAATGTTGTATAAATCCTCATCTCAACATCAGTGGGAAAATCCAAAAAATGCATGTTGCGAAGCTTTGCAGAAAATAAGAAAATGAGGTTTTGCTTTGAAAAATTCAAACTGGTACTTATGCATAAGATAATCAGAAATACACATTATCAGAGTAGAAGGATTTAAAGGGACCCTATCAACTTGAAATATATTCATTTCTAAAAAAAGTGTTAAAAGTAGTATCAGATAAAATTCCTACTCTGTGATTGCTCTGCAAATTCTTGTGGCTTTACAGTCATGATTTTCATTCTGCTATTGCAGTGTGAAAGAGGCACAGAAACATGGAAAAAAATGAAACTGAAGATACGCAGAGTGCATGCAAATGCAGAAGTAAACAAACTAGAAAGAACCAGAAATAGTTTTTCATTTTTCCAGTTATTTGTAGTTATAGCAAGCCTTGGAGTTGTGCCAAACAATAAAAAGCACATTACTTTCAGGCAACAGAGTGACTTTTAAGTAGTATTCCTTCAAGGCAAAAGGCATTGATCCTCAATTAAATGAAAATTAATTTACTCTTCTTTTTCTTTTACTCTTCCATAAAGGTTGTTTAATAGCCTTGGATTTTTCTTTTTTTAAACCAGAATCCAAAAATTAGTTCAGACCTGGAAACTGAAAGTCTTGTTGACACTAAGAAAATGCTGTTCCCGTGTGAGAACTGAGTCACTTAATTTTGGCACCTCAATATGAAATTATTTTCACCTTTAGCAGGATTATGGAAGAAGGCTACTTAAAAATATTGCCACAGGATATTGCCAGTTAAGCTATTTGTAAATTCATCCAAGCAAGGGAGTCATAGGTGGTCAAACATGTTGCTAATCATACATTTATGCCCCATGGCCAGATGGCAAACTTCATCCAATCCTACCACTTTCCAGGCACAGATCTTTGCTCTTTCTCAGGCAGCTGCAGCTGCACTCCAACCAATTTAACTTTTGCTGTAGAAAAACAGGGAAATAATGAGAAGTGAGAAAATGAAATTAGAAATAGATTTTTTTTCCCCCCTAAGTATCAAAATGTTTTTGATAACGGAATATGTCAGTGCATACAGAACTGGGTGACCTGTTGTGTGAGAGATTGGATCTTGAATTTGATGGGACTTGTTATTACTTTCATTTGACCTTGTGTGCAGAAAGATGAGAAAACATCATCTCTCATCAATTAACAGAACTGGTGTCCCCACCTATATTTTGACATAGTTTTACCAAAAGAACTAAATTTGGTTTGTGTTGCTGATGGGAGAACTCACAAGTTAACAAAGCTTCTGTGTTTCTGCAGTGGTATAGATAAGTACAACAACATATCAAGTGTCTTGAGGCTATGCATTATATTCTCTAAATGCTTTCCAAGCCAGTTATAGTAAACGAGATGAAAGAAGAAGAGGTAGGGGAAGGTTAAGTATCTGAAGACATATTTAAATATGGATAAATATGTAGTATTTTTTTCAGAGTTAGCAAAGAATGGAAATAAAGTTCCTGAAATGAGAAATGAATTGGTATTTTAAGAATCACAGAAAATAACGAGTGTGAGTACACTGGTGTTAGCATTTGTGTCATGATCCTATGAAGAGTATTTTACTGTCCCTTCTCCCCTCCCCTTCCCCGCAATGTGGGATTGGAGGGGACATTAATAGGATGGTTTCTCAAAATGACTTCTAATTTAACTAAATAATGAAAATAAATTTATACCCTTCTTAGCTTCCAGCTGCAGAAATGAAATGCTGCTGCTTTCGTTTTCCTTCCTGTATTGTGTTTGTTGGGTTTTCTTGTTGTTATTTTTTTTACACCAACCCTAGCAAGATTTGAGCAAGAGATGTGACTCAGCTGGAAACTTTAATAGGGAACCTGTTGGAAAAAGATGGGTAGCACTATATTGAAAAGTATTATGGCAGGATCAGTCATTTCTTCTTTCCCAATTTGTCTCTTGGTCTCATGTTGCCCTTGAGTTGATCACAGCAGTGGCTGTTGGAATAATTGATTTTTTTCAGTTCAGTGACTGAAAAAAATTCCATTCCCATTGACCCAGAATGATTTCTTGGGGGCGGGGCATGGGGTGTGTTGCTCATCCTATTTAAAAACTGAAGTCTTAAAATATTTCATTGGAGTTAATTTGAGGAATAATCTAAAAAAAACCCCAACCCTAAAGGTAAATGGCAGGGCAACTGTCAGTATCAACCAAAAATTGTTTTGTTTTGAAAATGGCAGACAAAATGTTTTGACCTTTAACAAAAGTTTTTTCTCCACCGAAATATGCAATGTCTTCAAAAGAAATCTCAAATTGCTTTGATGGTCTTTTTTTTTGAGAACAGATTGGCTTGCCACAGCATTTTATTCAACATTACTCCAAGACTATACAAGATCTTACAGATGTTGTTTCAAGAGGGGACAAGGCTGGGGGATGAATACGCCTTTTGCTTAAGTGGTGAGTTTGCAAGGTTTTTTGGTCCGCACTTTTCTGCTTCTGTTTTTTGAGCTCTGGGCAATGCTCGTAGGGCAGCTGTGTTCAGACTCAGAGCATGGATCAGGACCGTGTTCCCTCCTCAGAGGGAAGGTACCACAGCTGCATTTCTGGCTCCCTGAAATACAGAGAACACATTCATAGGAGATGACCAGGATTTATAAATAATTATTGGTGTGTCAGGGTTTAGTCCTTATTTAAATCAAGGTAAAATGTTCTGGTTTCCATTTCTTGCTTCAGATCCAGATGGCAAAATTTTCGTGTCTCCTGTGTGCCTGTAAATTGTGACTTCTCAATGCCACTGATTGGCTTGAAAGGCTTTAAATGGCCTTGTACTAAAATAGCCTTTAAGTATGTATGCACAACTGATAAAATCAATACTAGAGAAGTGTAAACAAAACCAAGGTTGCAAGGCAATCAGTTGTGAATATATAGCAACCGAAAAAATGCAAGCAAGTCATGCTATGAATAGCTGCCCCACATGCTGCAGTAATGCTGCATATTTACTTAGCAAAGAGAGGAGCTGATGGGGGCAGACACATTGGGATGAAAGATCACAGGCCCAGGCCCCAAGGGACTGTTATCTTCACCATGAGTTTTGATTGAATTTATGGTATTTTGAAGACAGTAGTCTTTTTTAATAATCACAGAATTATACAACGGTTTGTGTTGGAAGGGATAGTTAAAAATAATCTATTTCCACCCACCCTTCCATTGGGCATGGACATCTCCACTAAATTAGGTTGCTCAAGCCCTGTCCAACCTGACCTTGAACAATTCCAGTGATGGGGCATCCACAACTTCTCTGGGCAACCTGTTCCAGTGTCTCATCACCCCCATTGTAAAGAATTTCTTCCTTCTATCTAATCTAAATCTATCCTCTTTTAGTTTAAAACTGTTGCCCCTTGTCCTGTCATGACAAGCCCTGGTAAAAAAATCTCTCTCCAACTTTCTTTAATCTTTCTCCATCTTCTCCCCTTTAAGTATTGAAAGCCACAATAAGGCCTCCCCAGAGCCTTCTCTTCTCCAGGCTGAACAACTCCAACTCTCTCAGCCTTTCTTCATAGCAGAGATGTTCCAGCCCTCTGACCATTTCTGTGGCCCTCCTCTGAACCCACTCTTACAGGTCCAAGTCTCTTTTTCCTATACTTATTTGTATCGTGGAAGTGACACAACTTATAAACAGTCTACCCACTGTAAAAGTCTGAAGAAGGGACTAGGCCACGATTCATCTCACTGGCTTTACACCTTCTCAGCTGAGAAAGTTGCCAAAAAGTCCTCTTCTGCTTAATGGAGAGAGAGAGAAGCAATTTCAGGGTGGGTTTTTGTTGTCATACTTGAGACATCTAGTTTGGATGAGTTCATTTGCTCTCCGTTATGTTTGCAGTGACTAGCTCACATGTAGGTATCAGTGTTTAGTCAGAGGAACCAGGTGCAGAACAGAAGGTCACGCAGACCCACTGGTCTGTGAGGCCTTTAATATTGCACGTGCTGGTAACACCAGCAGATAGCAGTCGGATAAATTTTCCTGGCTGCCACCAGGAGAATAAGCTGTTTCTTTAACCAGCCGTGCTTTAAGACTAACACTTCGCACACAACAGGCAGAGATCTCTTTGTGGGTTTGTGTGGCTCCATGTTTCTTTCCTCTCTCTGCTGCCCTACTGGAGTGCTTGGCTTCAGCTGGACTGTGTGTTGAAAAAGAAAACATCTCTATTCTCTCTCTCTCTCTCTCTCTCCGGTTAATGAAGAAGGCGTGGGAACATGTATGTGTCGCCAGCTCTTGAATTTACAAAGCAAAATATTAGGTGAAATTAAGCTGTGTAAAATGCATACAGATCATCCTGTTTTATAACACAACCTTTCTCAAAATGATTGAGACAGACTATTCTGGTAATGACAATTCAGACTCGTCCCTTCTGGGAATATAATTTATGGTAAACTCATTGCTTTGACTAGTTTATTTTTAATCTTCATGGGCACTAAAAAGTAGATTTACCTTGATAATAAACAGGATCCTTGAATAATACATACATTCACACCAACTAAGGGCTTGGTTTTTCTTTAATGTTTAACTCGGCAGCAGATTGCTTTTCACAGTAACACCACCAATTACAAAAATGATCTATATAAAAGGGCTAGGGAAGCTGTCACAATAGTGTGGTGTTCTTATGATGAAGATAGCAGACAAGTCAGTATACACCCTGAAGAAAGCGAAAATCTCTTCTATTTTGCTTACTTCTGTGTCCAAGAAATTCTTGACACCTTTCCATCCATTTTAGGTTTCTGTAAGGTGGCTGTCACCATAATATCTAAGTGAAGTTTTCACTTTCACTTTCTTTAATTCTTTCCAGAATTAAAGGCAGCACAAAATGGAAAAAAACCACTATTAAGGCAACTGGGCTGCATTTTAGGACATATGGGTTCAGTTAACCAGCTCTGTCCCTGACTTTCTGTGTGATCTTGGACAAGTCCTTTTCTTTGTATCGCTGTGCCCCATATGTGCGTGGTGCTTAATGATGCTTCTTTCTCCCACTCATCACTGTTTTTGACTAGAATGAAGTTCTTGGGGATGGGACCCATCTTTCACTGGCAGTCTAGAGAGTCCAGTTTCAAATGTACACATCCTCTCTTAGCAGTGTTTAATTTAGCTGCAGCTGTGAATTTCTTGATTAGCATTGTATCAGCATACCTGTAGACTAGCTAGTAGGAAATGTATTATAACACAGTTTTTAATAAGCTTAAAAATTCTGCTAAAAGGCTTTTTTAATGACCACTCATGACTAAAGATAAGAAACACAATGACTAATGTGCCCAGTCTGTGATGAAGTATGGGTGATGCTTCTGTATTTTCATATTCATATGTTCATATACACATGAATATATATCGTTATGAAAGGAAAAGCTTTTTCCTGAACAGGTACTTAAGAGTAAAAGCTCTATCTGAGATGAGGAGGGAAAAACATTTGAATTACAACGGCCTGAACAGATGGTAAGTAAGACTTAATGGAAAAGTTGATGAATTACTCTTTTTCTTTAACCTGAATTAGTATGTGTTTTTAGGGAGCCTGCTAGTGCCAGAGTAAATTAAAGTTGTTCTGGGCTCCAAACAAACAAAATACTCTCTTCCTTGTCCTTTACTTCCTTGCCCTTTTCTTCCTTGCCCTTAAAGGGACCCATTTCTCTCTGTATTTAATGATAGGAAATGATAGATGTACCTGCAGAAGATCAGGGCAACTGAAATAGGCAGAAAGGCAGAGAGTGTGGAGGCTGGTGAGGTAAAAGATCACCTGTAATTGCTGCATTTCCCTTCAGGCAGCCTTGGTCACTCCTCTGGAATATGGCTTCAACCACACCACCTCAGCCAGGTTTGTTGTTGTGCCCCAAGTCATTCTTATGGGTTTACAGAAGTACTGGCTTTCCCTCACTCTTTAAAGACTGGTTGTTGCGAGCAGAACACGATGATTTGGAGAAGGGGAGTGTGAGTTGCCCTGAAGGTGCAGGCAGCAAGTGTGGCAGTGAAATCGCTCCTCTTCTTGATGGCAACAGGCTGAAGAAGGAGCTCCAATAGGGTCTGCAGTCTGCTGTCAGGTGTTGCTTGTGGGGCAAGAGTAACTGTGAAACTGCACTTCTGTGCCTGCTTCCACAGTAATACAAAAGGCACTGGTTCTTCTTGGGCTGGTGCTCTAATATATCACATAGGAAGCACTCCAGGCCAGAGAAAAAATAAAGACCAGATCTTCAGAAATTGCCTATTTGACAGAAAAACAGATTGCCCATAACACACGCCTGACAAGGGGGGTCATCTTCTATGTTCTACAGCCTTGGAGAGGAGCATGCTATGGGAATGCACAATGCTTGTATGCCAGTGTGCTTGGTTCCCTTGATTCATTCTGGATTTGCACTGGGAAGCTACCTCATCCTGCACACCCACCTCTTAAAGATCAGGTTGTAGAAGCGCACATCTGTCAGCTGTGGAGGCTGTCGCTGTCATGGGTCAGTACTGCAGGGTGCCAGACAGACCCTGCATCGCACAGAGCAGGGCCAGCGCATGAAGGAGATACTGATGCTTTCCAGTTCCTGAATCCCACGGGACTTTGAACTCAGCATGAGCCAGAAACCACTGCCTCCTGGAGAGGCTGAGCACGACTGACAGATGGCGTTTTGCCATCTTTAAAGGTAGCATCCCTTGGCTCTTGCTCAGTTTATACTTATGTGCTTAGCTTCTAACCTGGAAAGTAAAATATCGTTTGACATGCTGCCTTTGAAAGACTCCAGACACCAAGTCTACTTCAGTAATTGCTGGAGTAGCCAGGTTAGCAGCCGTCTTTCAAGTCCATAATATCAGCTCATTCTCCAAGGAGGAAGAACCCTTCCTTTACTACTGGTATCATGATTCTCCAGAGGAATGACAGGATCAGTCATATACTCCTGACCTCTCAGCCTTCCTTCCAGCACCGGAGATCAGTGAGGATGATAAGGTTTTATCTCCTCTAATGCCTTGGGAAAATAGCGCAAGAAGAGTTAGGAAGCCAGGGGGAAGCAGAGCTTGTGTCCCTAACTCCTTCAGGACTCTGTGTGACTGCAGTGGCTGCCAGCTGTTGAACAAAACTGATTAAATTAAATGACATTACAATTCACCTCCAAGATAAGCCAAAATATTAACCCTCAAAGATACTCAGCTAAGACAGTTTAAAGGCTAAATAAAGAACATTGGCCTAATTCAGGAACTGAATGAGCTGCCTGAGAAGACTGTCAGCTGTGAACTTAACACAAAAGCAATCCACGGCATCCTTTCCAGCCCTGCAAAAGTGAACTCCACTATTTTCTCTGCTTGGATCTGGAAGCTTGTCCTCTGCAAATGCTGGACAAATTTCTCAAATGTCTGTCATTCTCCACCATGAGCCCAGACTCCCTAATGTGATAACTTGAATACGAAGAGGACTTCATGTAAATTCCATTGAAATTCAATCAAGGAAAATAAACTGCAGACATCTGCTCTTTGCTTTGGTACTGTTTAGGTGTTTTCCCTTGGACTGCGTAAAACTGCTTACGTAGCTTGAATAAATGCCAACCCAACATTTCAGCATCTGATCAGCTAAATAGCCATGTGAACAATGGCACTGAGAAGATAAATGGGAAGGTGAAGGTATCAGAGGATATGGATTAGCTGGCTACTGTTCCTCATTCAAAAATTGCTGATTAGTGATCTCCTTTAAAATCTGATTAGAAAGGGACATTGTTTTCATTCACTTAAGTAAGAGCTGGTCACCTTTTATGGTTCAAAATATATGAGACAGCATTTGTAGGACTGTGACTCTCCTGGGTGTAAAAAAAATATATTAATGAATGACTTTGGAAAAATAATACTTAGATCATCCTTTAAGCAGTGAGCACATTCTCCTTTAGTTTCCTGTAGTCCTGAAGCTCCTTGCATTATAATAGTAGGTCAAATTCTTCCATGGTGAAACTTTATTGGTCTTGACAGACTTTAAACCAGGGATTTGTCTGGCAAGGTATTAAATACCCACCTTCTCATAGCTCCACACACACAACCTCTATGCTAAAAGGTAACCATAAGAGCAAAGAATTCACAGTGCAATTTCACACTGTTACAGGGGAAAAACTGGTCCTCTCCAAGGTTGCAGCAGGCAGTGGCTGTATGCCAGGCACCCTCATCCAGGTGTTGGGTTCCTATTATCCCAAAGCAGCTGGAGGTGATGACCCAGCTCATCGGTGCTTTAATAAATATTTCGGTCCAAAATGTGGATTTGTAGCCTTGCTTCGCTGCTGCCTCACACTGGTGATACCTAAAGGGCACAAGTGCTGAAAGCTGTGACGGTGAAACTCCCTAATGCCTAAAGGTCTGAGCTAGATTCACAAATTGCGTGCTCCAGTGCCGCTTATTGTACTGGGCTTCGCATGGAGCATCTCTGGAAGTGCTGACATGTCTCTCTGTGCCTCTGTCTCATTCCTGTTTTAATCATTCACCTACTAATTATAACTCAGACTTTATGGTGATGATGGGAAGGATTTAACTTTCCTCATCTTTCTGAAGTGATTTGAACCTGGGATTAACTACTGTGGGCAGACTGAAGATGTTCTCATTCCCTCTGTTAAAGCTTCTGGTTTATGTGGACTAAATAAATGTGCATCATGCCAGATAATAAACAAGATACAGAAGTGCTTGGGGCACCTCTGTTCTGTTCCTGCTACTCTATTTATATTCAATAAATCCCATGGAGGGATGGGATTTGAGGCATACTTCTGCTTTAATGTTGCCTCTCAGCTGGCTGCTATCTTTCCAGTGTTTTCCCTGCTCATTTATTCCTTGGGCTGTGGCTGCAAGGAATGGAAAATATGGTTTTAGAAAATGCAACATAGGATTTAAAATGTCATTGCCATATGGTGCGGCACTGAACTGGTGCAAAATAACCCTGACTGTTCTGGTGTGCTCAAGGGATTTTTGTGGCAGGTAATTATGCACTAGATTTTATGCCAGCTCAGATATCATCTAACTGTTCAGTCCTGATGTTACTCTCAGTCAGGTACTTTCTTCTCTCCTGCGAGTAGCATAAAGCAGCTTTGCCTACCCGCCTAATCCGGGTCAGGGTCGTGTGGCTGAACGATCCCAGAAGTCCAGGTCTGAGGCTGGTCAGTGCAGAACTGTGGCCTTACACTCCCCACAGCGGGGTTAGGAGCATTCATACATGAGCCTAAATGTGGTGCATCCTTCCCTTTTGCAGTCCTAGCCTTCAGCAAACATTTAGGTTTCTGCAGGTTGTTTCTCTTGGGAGGCAATCTTCAGGTAGGGGACAATATTTCTTTGATTTGATAATGTTTATTAACAAAAAATGTACATAAAAGGCTGTCTCCCTGAATCAGTAGAAATCAAAGAGCAGAATGCTTGCTTTCTTATGATTCCCATCCTCTTCTGTTTTCCAGTCTGCATTCCCCTCAGAAAGCTTTCCTGGCTTTCTTTCAGGTCAGGGTCAAACAACAACTAGGTGCCTTTGACTTTCTGTTGTGCTCTGTGTGTCTGATTTTTCTCTGTGTCTCTGTTTATGCTTACACATGCCTGCGTATATCTCTACTAAAAAAACCAAACACTATATCCATTTGCTTTCATTCTCTACTGAACCTCTCCCTGCTGACATTGCTCAGCTCCTGATTTGACCTGCATTTGTGGTGGTGGCTCTTGTTTTTACCTTTCAGTCAGAATAAGGAACTTATTAACTTTATACATATCATGAGGCTATCATTAGCTTCCATGAGGTTTCCATCCACAGTCCACCATCAGGTGGCATATGAAAATGGTAATTCTAGCTTTTACATTGCAGAGTGAACCAGATGGCCTTGGGCTTGATTCTTCATGAAACAGTAAGCCTTTAAGTATTCCTTTTAAGCCAGATGCGATGCTGACAGATCGTTTCTAGTGTAACTAACTCACTCATTTGATTTCATATCAAAGAGGCTGGGGACTTGTATGAGCTCTGTTTTCTAGTACAAATATGTTAGCAAAGAGCTGGGGATGGGGGAAGGCAGATACACGTGCTGCTGGAGCCTGGGTTCCCTTAGGTAGTGAAGGCATCCAGTGATATGTCCACATGGGCCCTCAAATTTGCTGAATCCGGATCTTCACTCTAAGATCTGTACAGCTGCATTGGTGTATTGCTGTGCCTGTTCGAATATTTCCTTCTTTATGTGTCTACATCGACCCTGACAGATGTGCCCTTAGCTTGGGCATGTGCATAGGTGTTTAAGTAAAGTCAATTTTTTTTGTTGTAGCTCTCCTTTCTTTTTCCTCTGTATGATTTCAGGAGCTTTGGTTAGAAAGTTATGGCACTGTCTTGAAGAACTTATCGAGCTAAAACTCTGACTCAGTGATGACTCAAGGTAAGGTGACACACTGTTCTCTTGGATAATGAGTGCACACAGTGTAATCGCTGGGAAGAACTGTGCTGAGTTTAGCATGTCCTTCAGATGCTCTGGAAGAAGGCATGTGACAGCACAAAACAGAGATGGCAAAGCTCTTCCTGTAGGAGCTCTTCTAAAAACAAGCAAAAAAGTGTTAGGGTGGTACAGCAGTTATTAGCATTAGGTTGCGACAGCTCACCTTTTAACCTCTGTCTAGTTTAATTTTTGTTGGTTGGTTATGTATGTAGCCAGGCAACAGGTATGAATACGCAAACTGCTGGTACTTCCTCCGGTTGGTGAAAAAGCGAGTGGGTCTAATTGCTGAATCACTTTGTATTTAATGAGTATTGCTACACTGGTAACCCAAACCACAGGACTACAAGTTAAAGATCTGAGCTTCCCATGTAAGTCTGCTGTGATTTAGTTTGTCCCAGTCTGCTCACACTATCCTTTGCAGCAATTCACACCTGCATTGTCCCCAGGCATGCTGGTTGCTTCCAGGGCCGGGGTAATAGCCTGGAGAAGTGGCTATTTCCCTTGTCATGTCCTCGACTTGCCACAAGATGACAATGTTTCAGAACTTTGATGGCTGATAATAAGGAGATGGTTTTATCCTTTTAGGTGACTGCCTAGGTTTGGGTGGTGTCCGTAAATGACTGTGAATTTGGGGTGCTAAATGGGATGTGATGTTATAATCGAGAGGATGGAGATATAAAAAAGACTGGCAGCCTGCTGAGGTGCCATTCTGCTGGGTCAGCTGTCAAACGAAGACATGCTAAATCTAGCACTTACCTTACGTCAATCATTTGGGGCAGCCTGCCATGTACCCGCTCAGTCCAGGTTTCTTTCCAGAGGTGTAAAGGCAAGGCCTGTTGAATTTTATAATTCATATCTGTTTTGGAGTTGCTGAATGAAATATTATTGCCTGCCATACAAAACAAAACTTAAATGGAGATCAGACAGCTGTAACACCAGTTTCACAACTCTTATTTTTATTTAAATGGTAGTTCTTTCATTGTTAATATCCCTTGACTATTAAATGACAATTCTTGTGCTCCCTTTCAAAGAACAGAGACAGGTTGACAGCTTAGACATGGAAGATGAACGTAAAGTAGCATGTAATACACTATTTCTGCTACTTCTGACTTGGCTCTACATTACAGATACTTGATATCTCTAATAGAGGTTGTTGTTTTTTCCCATTATGTTGACGCGCTCAGAATAAAGGAGAAAACCGGGTTTGCATTTGTTAAGAATTATGTTACTTCTTGTTTTGACATAACCTGCTACATAAATATGCTTAAAAACTGTACATATTTAAGAGATCACTCACAATCAGAAAATAAGTGGTACTGAAAAAGGGTCAATGAACTCTCCAGTTGTGGGTCTTTATATAACTGTGTGGGGAGCTGTATGTATCTTCTGCACTACTACTTAGTTTTAGTTTCTGTTTCTAATAACAGTTTACAATTAATCTAGTATTTATTTAGGTAATTTCTGAAATTTTTGGAAGACCTGGAGCATCATTTCATCTCTGTATGCTCTCATGTCTTCTTCTATAACACAGGGACAACAATATTATCCACTTTTTTTCCCATATGGCCCTGAGATGACAGTGTGACAACTCACTCAGGTTTGCGTGGTGATTGTGAGTTCAAACACTAAAATCAAATTATTTAGGAAAACAAAATCTTTTCTTTCTTAGTGAGAAACAAATATCATTAAAAATATAGATCAGAGGAAAACCTACAATTGTTTAGGGATTTAAAAAAGACTGTCTCAAACACTGCTAATAACATGTTTTCACTAATTTCACTGGGAAGGAGACATTAAGCTCATATAACATTAGATATCTAAAAGATGTTCATGTAATCTGAGCCCTATAGTCAGCCTGTAGACAACTTCAAGATAATTAATCCCATCTATCTTAGATACTGTTCTTGAACTAACAACCTGCACAGCTGATACTGATTTTCCGTTAACTAAAGAAACAGCCTAAAAAACTTGCTTAGACCAGGCTTATTTTTAGACGTCCTACGGAAACTGACTCCTTTCATGACTCAATCACCCACTTTTAGCTTTGAAAACTTGAAACACATTTTTTTCAGGACCCAACTATACTATGTGGATAAGGCCTGCCTTTAGGACAGAGAGGAATAGATTCAAAGAAACACAAGGGAAGGAAATATGCAAAAATGCATATAAGCTCCTGCTTGAGTATAGCTGCAGCAAGGATTATTCTATCTTGTGAAAATTTTTCACAGATGAAATAAATCATGTTGGTTTATATTAAGACAAAGAGTTAATTTTCAAAAAACATTCATCAAATCAAGTTTCAAAAGAAATGTGTTGTTTATCCATCAAAATACTTCATTTAACTTTTTAACATTAAAAACGGTTGCAGTGGTAAGCAGCTTAAAAAAAAAAAACAAACCAATAATACCAAAATAACACCCATAACCTTGTTTTGAAGCAGAAAACAGTCTCCCTCCTACCCCCATCCCTGGGAAATATTTTTATAATTATAATTATAATTTATAATATTTTTTATAATTTCTAGAGAGTGAAGAAAAACAATCCTAAGCCCTCCTATTAGAAAAACTGCTGGGTTTGATGAATCAGCATCTTGGAGGGGCAGGGAGAACAAATTTCCTGATTAAAAAAGCTTCAACTCTCTC
Organism: Fratercula arctica; assembly: GCA_947846985.1. Lineage (NCBI taxonomy): Eukaryota > Metazoa > Chordata > Aves > Charadriiformes > Alcidae > Fratercula > Fratercula arctica. The sequence goes on from CANTUZ010000002.1 coordinate 41,287,101, forward strand.
CTTCCCAGGCATACTTGGGAAGTGTAGGTGTTGTCTGAGCATTTAGGTGTTATTTTGATTGGAGTAATTTTGCCCCCAGTGGGAATGCACTGAAAGAGAAGCTGATAACCTGCCTTAAGAAATCCTTGACAGCTGGTAAAGAAGGTTAAGGGAATGGTGACTTCCCTTATATCTTGTTCTTAATCTCTTCTCCAAGTATGTGCTGCTGGCTATTCGCAGGCACCGACTCTCTTTAGACCCAGCACAGTGGTACTGTGTACTGCCCTGGGCAGCAAAAAAAGAAAAGAATTCTTTGAGTTCTCCTCATCTCCTGAGAAGCCTGTGGAAAGGCCAAGGATTCCTCAGCCCATAGCCCTTTCCAGAGTTTGTCTCAGGATGTCTTAATTCAAGAGAATTGATTTACTAATTGCTATTCTCTTTCCAAGCCCCAAGTTAGGACAGTCGTCCCTTATGCAAAATAAGAGGGATAGCATCACATTCTTGCCATCAGGAATTGTCTTGGAATGAGACGTATTCACCTAACACAGCTCTAAATTAAAAGGTCATAGACTGTGAGCAGATAAAATCTGAGCCATAAATTTGATAGGCGGGGAAGCCAGAGCCTACACATATCATAACTCATATCAACTCAAATTCCTTCTCCTGACATGACAGAGATGATCTTAATTCTTTATAGTGTGTTGTGTCTGATATACAATAGTGGTTTTTTCTCATAATGGTGTGCATCAACAGTGCAATGCCTATCTTCTGCATCTGCTGTGTTTATTTCAGATATGCTTTTGGGAGGCAGCTATATTAGGCGGCTCAGGAGACTGTATCCGCTTCCAGCTTTCCTGCTGTGTGCCATGCGATGGAAGAGTGGCCATGCGGCTGTGTGTCCCACCTGCCCAAATAGCATCTCTCTCCCCACTTCTGCCTAGAGGAATACAGCACCTGAAAAAAACCCAAAACAGTCTCACAAAAAGATACAAGAACAAGGGAAGAGTCAACAAACATTAATTATTAATTTCTGAATTACTGGTTTAAAAACATTCAGTTCTGAGACAAAGGCAGGGATTCTGTATAAGTTGTACTTTGGCCTTCTTATAAGCATTAAATTCTTATAGAGTTTGATCCACTTAGAACTGCTGATATCTATTTATCCATACTTGTGTGAAATTGAATTTACATAGTATCTTATCTGTCAAGAAGCTACATAAAGTAACTAGGGTTAGCTATCTTAATTTACACTTTTGAATAGACTCCCATTAATTGATTCTCTTGCTGTACTCTTCTAAAGCTTCGACATACACATTAAGCCAGTTTTAACATAACATAAAAGTCACTTAATTTATTGAAGTTTTTGCATGCTGCAAGTAAGTTTGCAGTCTAGAAAAAAAAATCTAAGTTGATAAGATACAGCTCCGTGAGAAGCAGCAAGATGGTGTCTCGCAAGAACTCACAACCCTTCTGAATGTGACCTATTATTTTTCTATTTTACTGCCAGGTTTGTGTGGTCCTTAACTAGCCCTTTGCAGACTGCATTTCAGGATCTCTGCCATTAGAAGGTAGAAATCTCTATGAATACTTCAATAACATTGAAATTAGGTTAAAGGAAGGAAAGAAAGGGTTTTGTTATGCTCATTAGTTTTAGGAGGCTGCAATTCACTTGACAGAAGATGTCACTCTAGATTTATTTCAGAAAACAGTGTCAGTCCCGAAAAGGTCTTATGAAGGAAAGATCATTGACATGCAGGGTCTGTGTGTTTGCTTCTTGTAGCTTATGTCCTGGAACTCACAAGGGGAAACTGTTTCACGTGGCCAAGGACTGAAGGCCTCAAATACTAGCTTTAAACTGCCTTCAATTATGGTGCGATTCATTTCCATATATAACAGCCAGTACATCAGCTCTGAGAAATTATTACCCATGGTACTGTGGCTTTCACCAAAAGCAACAGAAAGGCTTTCACCTCAGCAAATTCTTTTTATGGAGATATGACATCTTCCATTAGTTTAGGATTAGTCTCTCTTGTCTTTGTTCCTTCTGCCTGCTCTGTCAGTGCAGTTAAAGGATGATGGTGTCTAAACACAGATGCTGTGTTTTAAAAGCAGGTATTCTCCTCAAATCCAAAGTCAAGTGAATATTAAGGGTGGGATATACAATGAGAAGCTCTGGATTGGTAATTTTGGACACTGGTTGCCAAAATTTGAAGACTCTGGTTTGATTTCACAAGGCATTTATCTTCTTACACAGGGGCTCGCTCCATGTCCCTGGTATGACGGACATGGGAATGCCATTGGTGTGTCTTTCTATCAATAGTTAGGAATAATAATAGTGTGGCTAGACCTTTGCCTTGGGAGAATTCAAGCCTGATAATATGATAGGAGGCCTCAGCTTCTTCCAAATGCTGTGAAGGGCAAGGGAAGAGACAGAGAAAGGGAAAGAGGTGTCAACACCAACCACAAAGTTGGGAGGACTGCTCCCAAGATGAAATACTTAAAGATGAGCAAGGTCACAATCAGAGAGTCCTATTTAACAGTGAGGGCAGAGAAAGACAATTTAAGTAATGGAGAAAGAATGCCAAGGCAGAGGCATGGCTTTATGAGCTTCCATGGAGCTGTGCCCTAGGCCCAGACAGGTTTTTCAAGTGTTGAAGAAAGAAGTCCAGGTCTCCTTAGGAATATATTTGACTCTGGGTATTTCTTCTGCAAAGTGTAACTGAATTTGATTGATTTTCCTATTCAAAGTCGGTCTGGGGATCCATTTTCCTCATTATCATACATCCCACTGAGTTTACCAATAAACCTGATGTGCCTGCATGACTAATGTTCTGGAAGGTGAAATGCTTAAATTATTAAGCTCCTGGGGTTTCTGAGAGTAATGTCCACGTTGGTGCTAAGACCTTGCAGGACTTGAGCTGAGGTGTTCCCTTTTCCTCTAGCAGGATTCCTCTGCCAAAGCATACTCCACAAACAGAAAGGTGGGATGCAATGGTTCTCCTTGGAAGTTTAGAGCATATGGAGTCTGTGATGGGGCCAAACATGTTGTCCAAGAGGGGAGCAGGAACAGGATCATTTGTTGTGGTCTCTGCATACGTGTGTGAGGCACTGGTGATAAAATAGCTGTGCTACAGTTTGGCACCATTGCTTCCAGTGCTTTTCATAATCAAGTATGTTTATAAATGCTAAGATACATTTTAAACATTTCTCAATATTTTAACTTGAAAGCTGGAGGAGGAGGAGAAGGCAGGAGAGGGGGAGGAAGCGGGATTTCTCTTCAGAAAAAGACAGTAATAGCATGGTAATCATTTTGGGGGAGCTGATGAGGGAAGAAAAAAAAATGCAATCTAATACAAAAATGTCACTTATTATGAGTCACATCTTTCATTTTACATCCAGATTATCCCCATCCCACATAAATGTGGCATTCCCTAACTTTCGACTGCTGCAAATTATTGACTTTAAGAAATGGAATTTCACGTGTATTAGGACTTGTAGGAGAGTATTTTACTAGAGGAATGAATCATTGCAAATTTCATCATCCAGGTTTCACTATTAATTGTCCTTATGTTTCAGTGTAAGTTTTGTCCTAAATCAGGCTTTAGGAATGATTAAATCTGCTATACCTTGAAGCTGTTTATCTTGGGTTTTTATAAAAAACCAACTTGCAGTAAAATTCAAACATAAGGTATTTCATCTTCCAAAACTTATGCAGCTATTTGGGGGACTGTAAGTAGGGAGACTGACACTTTTATTGAAGAAAAGGAAGATGATAAAATAGAAACAAAGTCTAAAAGGGATACAAGGAAATATGGATCTAGCTCCATCTCAAGACTGGCACTGTGTATCTTAGGATGCTTTGTACACCATCGTTTGCTCAGAGCTTCAGCATTTCTAGGGCACCAGAATCTCCCAGGTACTGACGGGGGGAGATTTACATTGGAAGCTTTATACCAACATTTCACACGATTAAAAATCCGGACCAGAATCTGACACAAAAAGAGTATAAAGGAAGTGGAAGACCTCCTATACACCATGATGACCATGTAGGTTGCTTCATAACCTGAAATAGCTTGGAGATCTGGGCTAAGAAGAGCAGAGTGAACCTTTTTGGCCATGCTTGTGGACTTATCTGGAAAATCAGCAGCAAATAACACAAGCAAGAGGGATCTTCTGGTTGCTGATGTTACCTGGGCTACCTTTCCCTGCGCTACCAGATAAACTCAAGAAAATGGAGAAGGAGAATATTTATGGCCTTCTTTCTTCCATGCAGCCTAGAATGAGTACTCTATTATAGTGTTCAGCACAGAACAAGTTATGGAAAGCAAAGCCTTAGCAAGATGCAAAAATATATACTTTAAATATCAGTTTTTTAGAACCAGTGTCACTTTGTTGCTATGTCCATGTCAGTTACAGGTAAGTACAGAAGAAGTACATAAACAAAGAATCCCATAATCCAGGGAGGATTAACAGGTCAGAATAAAATTAATCTCAAGTAATAGACACATTTCATCTTTTTTTTTAGTGAAAAACATGAGTCTTCAGCAACTAACTAGACCATACTTGCTGCTGTTTTCTCACTAACAGTTAATAAATTAGGAAGAACTCTGCTAAAGTCAATAACATTAGAAAGAGAGATCAAATATTTTTAATCTCTTTCTACAATCTACGATCTTCCCTTGTGACTATCTGGGATAGTGAAGTCTCAACTAACAAATAGTTAGTGTCTTAGCCCTAAATCTTGATTTAAATCTAAAATTGCTCAAGCCTGGTTTACTAGCCCTTATTTTCGGATAAAGGAACTAATGCTGCTGCTGCAGAGACACTGCTTGCAAATCTGCCCTCCCACAAACACTCACAAACAGTTTTATATGCATCTTTTCCTTGTAGATTGCAAGCATTGATTGAATTATTTCTGTCATCTATTTAATTGGTTTTAAAAAAATGTAAGTGTACTTTGCATCTGCAGTCGGTCTGCACACGTCCTTTCATTCTGCTCTGTTATATGGCATTTGTATCATCTGTTTCTTGGTAGGAGTTGTTTACATTTGTTTCCTGCTCTGAGTTTGTTGTTGGGTTTTGGTTTTTGTTTGTTTTTTGTTTGTTTGTTTTGTTTTGTTTTTTTTCATTTCATTGAGCCAGATTTCCAGTTAATTCACAGTCATAGCTCATAAATGAGCATTCACATGATTCTTGAGCACACGTTTCACCAATTCAAAACAGTACTTTCCATCCAGGTTCATTAAGTGCTTTGGGTCAAAGATTGCTTTATATTTTCCTCCCCAAGAGTATTTATGTATTAAGATCTCTCTCCTGGATGCTGATCCTGGGTTCCCTCACTTCAGGAGGGCTGAGTTCTCTTTTCATGACTCAGATGACACAAAACTAGAAGTGGAAGTTGGCTACGAAGAAAAAAAGGAGTTTGGACTATCTCAGGATCTGATACAAAGCCCAGTGAAATTTGTGGGGACCCTCCCATTAGTGCCCTATCAAGTTCTACCATGACTGTGTGGCAGATTCTGGTACAAACAGATGATGAAATTCACTTTTAAATTTAATCATCTGTTTTAAGACTTCATGCAGGAAGAACTAGTTCAGGAAAAATAAAAAAGTTTCCAAAAATATCTTCAAATGTTTTAGTGGCCAGCCCTGGCCAAACCACAACAAAATGAAATGCTGACCTGTCTAAGGCTCAGACAACTCAGTTAACTGCACTCTCCAGTTGCAGCAAAAGAGTAGAAGTGCTAAAAGTACAGTTTTGCTGTACTTCTGTTCTAGTCCAAAGAGTGGAAGGAGAGTGTGGGAACTTCTCAGAGCCAGTCCTTGCAGGATTTCCAGAAGTGAGAGATTCAGGAGCCTGGGCACTTTCTGGGCTTTGGACACTGTCCTGGTATAAATCCCGATGCCGTGGTCATTGGCAGACACGGAAAGAAATGAGTCACTGAGTGCTTATCATTTCCAAAACAATATAGCTTCACATTATGAATTAAAAGTCTGATAGAGGTAAGTAACCTCCTGAAATGTTTATTTAGATAACAGTCCTGTGAGCAGGTCCTGAGAAGCAATCACTGTTTAAATGGTGGATTTTATTACATTCAATAAAATACTTACATGTTGCAGAAATGACATCTCAGTTTTTCAAATAGCTAGAAATTACTGAGCTTAATGGGCACTGGAGTGATGATATAATCACAGTTTTCTCTGGTGTACAGCCCCTATCATTTATTATTTCAACTACTGTACATTGGAATCCGCTTACTCTGACAGCCCTGCCTCACCACAGGTCAGCTTGATAGCATCAGCTGGGAACGGGTAATAACCAAACTGCACTGACAGCAGGCTTGGCAGAGCTAACTTTAAAGGTAGAAATGCACGTTAAAATACATAAAGAAGGAAGGTGTGACAAAAATGAGAATGGAAGCAGTCCTCACTTGAGTATTGCACAGCTCCATGGATTTTTGATTTCCAGATGTTTTACCTATCAGACAGTCCCTGATGGGTTTCATTAAAATTCCAAAATATGTCAGTCACTCTCAGCTACTCAGGGACATGATATTGATGATACGGTGTGTGGTTGTTCAGCCATGGATACAGAGTAAACTTCCTTCCTTCCTTTTTTTTTTTTTTTTTTTTTTTTTTAATGGAGAAGTGCTGTTTGCAACCCCCAACAGCAGATCTGCTGAGGGAATTGAGCTGTTCTGACCCTCAGATGTCAAACAACATTTTAAGGGGCATGTAAAGACAATGTAACTTGCAGGGCTAAATACAAACCGCTTGTTTGAGGTAAGCGAAGCCTGTACGACAAGTGAACTTCAGAAGGTTCTAGTGTATATTGGAAAACTGTTGGAGTTTTTTGGCTTGGGTTGGGGTTTTTTTTTGTTGGTTTTTGTTTGTTTGTTTTTCCTGGGGTTGTCTCTTCTGCTGTATTCATTAGACAATACAGTCAATCACAGTCTTGCTTCTTGGTTACCTTCTCTCAAGTGACCTGCTTCCACCTCCCATACAGTCTGCAGGAAACCTGACCAATGTATTAATGCACGTGGAGCTGATGGTGTCCACATCGCCATGGCAGCAGCAGTGACTGTGCCAAAGCTGCCTCAATGCCTCTTCACCACGCTGTGCTGCAAGCTACAGTGGAGGCACGTTCAGCCCAAGGGAGCCAGGAGAAGACAACCTGCGTCAGCTCCTTAAGCAAAACCGAATCCCAGGAAAATAATCCTGAACTGAAATGCCTGCTGTTGCTCAGAGTCCAGTGTGGTCTTGCGGCTTTGCAGGGCTACGCTTCAGCCCCAACATGAATCTGCGGGCTTTGGGCTGGAGGCTGTGGCATGCAGACGGCACGATAAGAATACTGACGGTGAGCTGAGCCTGGCTGATTCTTTGCAGCCTCATTCAAACCCTCAGAGATGTGTCTGCATAAACCTGAGCAGTTCTTGCAGAGGTGAGTGGGACCACCTCCTCTGGGACAATGATTGGAGGGGGTGAGCAAATACCTTCCCGATTTGGTGTTCATGAGTATAAATACTGAGCTGTCTATATCTGCTTGTGTCTATGGTCTTCCTCCACCCTGAACCGCCTCCTTTCCTTGGAAAAGCATTGGGGTTTTTTAATATCTCCAGATTACTGACGGTGGGGAAGAACTGCCTGCCAAGGGTGATCAGGGATTGTTTAGTGTTTTTAATGGAGCTGAAATAAGAACCAGATTGAGAGCTGTGTGCGGAAAAATTATATTGTTGTCTGCACAAAAACATACCATTCGGGTAATTGTCTAAAAGGACACTTAGATATCTGGAATCTGCTCCTGTTGTCTTATAAGGACTATATTTTCTGCTGCTAGTGTTTATACCTATTCATACCTGGTTACTTTAGTTCCCCCAGCCCTGTCTAAGCATCTAAGCACTACTTTATTTATTTAATCTGTCCTCTTAAGTCGGTCACCTTGGTCCCATAAACCAGACCAAATCAACCCAGTAATTTTTTTTTTTTTTTTTTTTTTTTTGCTTTTACCCATTTCCCCTTTCACAGCATGTATATATTTTTGACCATAAGGTACCCTTAATTAATGAAATACTCCAGATAAAGTTATAGCAAAGCCATATAGATAAGGAACAGTTTTCTCTCTACTTTGTGATTAGCTGCCTGTGGTTGTTACTTGAATTTTTATGTCTCCCCCCTGTCATATTACGTTGCAAATTCATGGCCAGTGTGTTGCTCACAATTTCTCCAAAGCACATATTACTGTTTCCCTGGTTTTAATCTGATCATTAGATGCCCGTGGTTTGCATTAATTTCCCTGAGAGGTTCTGGTTTGCAATTTTTCAAGTTGAATTTGATTTTTGGTTGGATTCTCACCCTGCATATTTCTGTTCTCTCTTTAACCCACTCACATGATATTTTTTTCTTCTCTTCTAGAGCCTTATCTGCTTTATCAGAAGCATACAGACTCTGGGTATTAGGGTTTCCAGGCTCAACTATTTTTACAATACCTGATGCCACATTCTTTTGTCTGCTTTCATTCTCCATCTGCCTCTTATCTGGGCTCTCACAGTGTTTTCTTCCAGCTGATAAATCAATTTTGCCAGTGTTTTCCTTTGTCTCCCCCTGTAAATTTTGCTCTACCACATTTTTTTTCTCTGAAGCACAAGGCAACCTATCTACCTATATGTCATAAATACGTAAACTTCAAGATTCCTTTTCTAATAAATAGGAACAGCCTGTTTGATATGAGTTTGCCAGAACCTGGATTTAAAAGCATCCTGAAAGGAAAATAAGTGCTATTACAATAAGCACAAACATTTTCACAAATAAAACTGTCTCTGAAGGAGTTTGCATTCTGGCTTGGTAGAATGAAAATTAGGTATTTCTCTGATAATTACTTTCCTTTCTAAAAATGCTATTTTATTCTATTAAAGTTCATATTTAAAACAGTACATTCAGTCCTTTAACCACTGATATAAAGTTTAGTCATAAAAAACTTGTGAAAATAAATCCTATAGAAAAATAAGCACTACAAACAAGCCATTAAATATAAAAAGGAATATAGTTGTTAGCATTAAGTTTCAGGGAAAAAAAAGCCTTTAGTAAAATGCTCCAAATTGCCTTGACCTTTTTTAAAGAAAATTCTGATGGACCTTTGAGGTTTACTACCAGAATCTCTCTTCTAGCCACCAGTAACCATCAAATAGTAGTTTGCAATTTCAGAGAGATGACACAGGTTTTATATTTTTGTTCATCTACTAATTTATATTTGTAACTTTCATTACAGTGACTGCTTTTTTTTTTTTCTCCTGAGGGATGAGAACTAAACATGTTGTGAAACTTTTTGAAGGATGATTCTCCATTAATTTATGCCACACACTTGACTATTTAATTTCCTCAATCAAAAAATGCTTGGAGGTTTAAGTAATAGCTCACAATTATCTGTATAATGGGGAGGTGAGCAGGTCATGATTTGTACAACTCACCTGAGAATTTCAGTGAGAATGCAATTTTTGTAGAAATTTCATGACCAGTTCTGAGGAGAAAAAAAGAGAGTTGAAATGGGTTTCAAACTTTGGATTATGAAGAAAAGAACAACAGTACTAATCCTAGAGCAAAACAGAGTTGTTACCTTACAATTACATTTATATTAATCTAAATATTACAGTTACACCTTACTAAATTGAAAAGGACCATCCTGCCTAAAGCTGTTGTACTCATATATGAGAGTAACTGTTGAATATGGGGCAGACATTGATAGAGGTTTTCTGCTGAAAACCAGTACTACTCTGGAGGTAAGGTGAGAAAAAAAAAGAAAGGAAAAAAAAAAAAGGCCCAAACAAAGCAAGCAAAGTAAAATGGGATAGACTACAAGTGATTGTACCAGCTTTTTAATTAATGAGAACACAGGAGATTGCTAAAATGAGTACATTACCTAATGGTGAATTAATATTATATGCTGAAACATCCCACAAGGGAAGAATTGGGTATGCTAATATTGTGTGAAAGAGATTGCCACTGGCAAATATTTCACTGTAGAGAGTTCTACATTAGGTATAAACTCAGGAAAAAAACCCAACTGTCTTAATACATGTCATGAAATATTAATTGCCTAGAAGTTACTAAAGCAAGATAAAAGCTTGATTATACACCTTTGCATCCTTTTGATGGTCTTTATTAACCATTGATCCAGAATTGTTTTTAGAAATGTGATGCATTATTGTATGAGTAATAGGACAGACATTTTGTGGTATAAAGTTATCATTCCTAAGCAATAATATCTGAAACTGCAATTGGCCTAGGCCTAATGGGACGCTACTTAGAACATCCTAAGGGGAGGATATTTGGCTTTAGAATTTGCTTTCCTCCTCTTGGTTCAATAATACTGTCTGCCCTCTGGTAACATTCAGGCTACTCTGCAAAATGCACCTGTTGTTTTCGTTAATGTGATGGGAACGGATGGAAATGGGAGACAGTACTGGATCTGCAGTTTGATATGTCATAGTACAGCACATCTTTTTTTTTTTTTTTGTAAGATATATGTTATTTGTTTTGGCTTGGACTTCTTTTCAACTCTGCAGCATCCCAAGAGTAACTGAATACCTTTTTACAAATGAAAAGAAGAGGAAGGAGTTTCTGAAGTTTTGCATTTAGGATTTGGAAACAGTATCCAAATCTTTATATTTTGGGCTATGACTGTTTAAGGTATACAGAACAGAAGAAAACAGCCAGCTTTTATATTGTTCCATTAAAACCCATAAATCTACCTATATTTACTAAAATGTTCGCTGACCTCAGTAAACTCTGGTGAATGTGATTCAAGTTTCATATTTATGACGAAACTTGAAAATAATGATTGTTTCCTTGGACAGAATTGGTAAAAAAAAAACCCAAAACCAAAACTACCCACACCAGAAGGCGACTGCAACAGAAAGACACAGATTTTCAGGCTAAGTTATTCTGTATACCTCGGAGTGGATTATATGAATCAGACACAGATGGCAGTCTCTGAATGTTACTAGTAAATTAACTAATCCCTGTTCAGTTCAGTTTCTTAGTTCCATTGGAGCCAATTAAAGCGTTTTTGGTGATTGTTACCATTTTTACTGAATGGCTTGCTCAAAATTTTCTCTGGCTGACCAGTTGCCAAATGAAAGATTGGTTTCATACCCTTACTTCTCTTTGAATATGAACTAAATTCATTAAATTATTTGTCAATGCTTTTGTCTTGACATACGATGAAATCTGGTTTGATCTTAATGTTCAAGATGTATGAAATGGCAGAGACAGGCCTTCAGCTGCTGCAAACTGGCACAGATCCACTTATTTCAATAAAGAGTTTGCAGAGTTTTCAGCAGAACGCAGCTGGGCTTATAGCTGGAGTTGACCTATTCCATCTGTGGTCTGCTTCCTGGCTGCCTTACATTCAAAATGAAGAGTTCTCCTGAACAGTTGCTCACTCTGGAAGTATCAAGTGTGTGAGTGAGAGGTTTCTCTTGTGTTTTGAGTGGGAATTTCTGATTAACGGTTTCAGCCTTTTGCTTGGTGACTTCTCTTCTTTATTGCTGGGTCCCTGCTATTTAGCATATTCTCTTCTATGATAACATTTCTTCTGTGCTGCTGCTGGTGGTCTCATTCTCCTGACTGCTTGTCATTCTCTTGAAGATGGTATCTGACAGTTCACTGCCTGTTGTTTAATTTTTCCGGTCATTCTATCTTCCAGGTGATGGCCTGAGTATTAGCGATCAGTATAATCTTCACAGAGACTGATTAAATAATAAGGAAAGCTGTTAGACAACAACTTCAAAGATCTGACTCTTAGCAGTTTACTAAGGATTTTTCTAAGCAGTATAAATAACCACTTCTTTCTCTTTTAACTTCCTTATTAAATACACTTAAAATATCTTCCTAAATAAGTACAGTGATATGCAGAATGCAGTGTTCTTTGTTTCTGGTTCTACACTCACTAAAGCATGATGATGCAATGTATGTAAGTGTGGTCAGTGCAGGAAGTCTGGCACTATTAAATGGTTTTCTGTAACTGGGAATAGTACAGGACTGGAAGAAAAACAAAGCAATGATATATAAAAGGCTGTGACTCCTTTGCTTTGTAAGCAAGATAGAATACAGTCCTAATGTTTCTGTTTTGTGAAATAAATGCATATAAAGTAATCCTGAATTTAACAGTCATTTTGAGATGCGGCCATGGCATTACCTGAGAAAGTACGGGGTAATTTGAGTTCTCTAACAAGCCTTGTCTGTGCCAGCTGGGATTTTATTTTTCTTAGTGCTGCACCATGGCAGGAAAATGTGAACCCAAATCTGTAGCATATAAAACTACCTCCAGGGACTCCTGTGCCAGACTGTCTGAAGCACTTCAGAAGTATCTTTTTTTAGTGCTGGAATGTTCATAGTCATTAACATAATTGGGACAAATGAAAGAGGGAAAAATGCTGAAATAACTGGATTAATTCTACATAGAATTGTAAGAATTTGTGAGAAACAAAACAGAACAATTGTAAGGGTTTTCAATAGCAACAAAGAAAAGTGAAGGTTACTGCAGTTCAAAAATGAATGCCTTGGACATTAATTTGTGAGAGACAAAAAGGAAAGATAAAAAGAAGAAAGAAAGTAGGCTTGAGTCTTTTCTCATGCTGCTCAGTCATGCTTTGACTCAGGTTTAAGTGCACTGTCCTTCGTAATCCTTGGCTGACTTGCCAGAATGACCGCACTTTTGTTGGGGTCACAGTGGCCTGCAGCTGCCCTGAAGTCAGGAAAGATGCCTGAGTCACTCTGTCTTTTTCCCTGCCCTTGGCCTGTGCCAGCAAAGGTTTTATCAGACCCAAGCACCTGGTCCTCACTGAACCCAAACTGAATGTGTCTGTGTCACTCTGACATAGAGTCAGTAATCATTACGTATCTGATAAGCCAAGTCCCAGGCTAAACTAGAAGTTGCCTTCTACCACCACTATATGCTAACCCCGTGATTTTTTCTGTAATTCAAAATGACGGAGACTTTCCTGAATGAAATGATACTGAGTACCTTCCACGAGCTGGGTTCTCAGAGGCTGTCCAGCAGAAGTCCAAATTGATTCTGAGTGACCCTTCGCGGCAAGATATCATCACACGAATCTGCAGGCAAGCTGGAATCCGAATTTGAAGTTTGCTTCCCACTAGCTGACCGGCTGCATGTGATTCATTTAAACTGATCATGGAAACAAATCCCCATATAAAAGATCCGTGTCTTGTCTCAGGTCTTGCCTATACTTGTGCTTCTTATAGCCTGACACAAGTGTGAATGCTCTGCCGTGCTATCATCTCCTGAGCTATAAGCATCACAAAGCGTGGAAAGGGGATTATCCCATGTTGGATCTATTGTTTTGATGCATGAAGATTGTAGCTATATTGGGGGGAATGGGAGAATCCAAATTAAAAACATGCCGCAGAATAGCAGGAGTCTTAGTGCATTGATACAATTATCTACCTTAAACAGTAAAAGCTGTGCAAAGGTGGAATTTGCATTGAATCAGATCGCAGGTGGCATTATTTTTCTGAGCTGATGTTGCTGGCACAAATATCCTAGAACCTGGCAAACAAAAGGCTGAAAACCCTTAGCATTTTTAAGGCATCTGTAAGGATATTGACTACAGGGTGATTATTCTACTTGTAGACTGGCACGGGGAGTGAATTCGGGCTGTGTGTTCCCTTCCAGTTCCCCTACAGCAATCTCCCTCACCTTTTATTCCTGTGTAGGTACACAATGTCGGTGGCGTAACCAGCCTTCCTGCAGGTGCAGCACAGGCTCGCAGCTGAAATGTGTCCCTGCTTTCTGCCTGCGCAGCAGCCACTCAGCCCGGTGCGCAGCTCATCACATTTGTCTTCGTGGTATGGGTTGTAAGCACAAAAAAATGCCGGAGTAAATTGTTCAGGTGTCGCCTGTGCCCGTAAAATGATGGTCACCCTTTGAAAATAAACTCATGGAAAGCAGGCTATGTATAGAAAGCCATTTCTTTGATGGATGCTAGCTGCAGGCGGAGGACAAAACAGGCCCTTACCTATAACTGCGTAGGGTAATCATTCCTGTAAGTGAAACTTACTACTGTAATCACACAAAGACTTGAACACTGTGAAGGCAAAATCAAAATGCTAGCAGACAAGTTGTCCTCCAGTTTATTAGGGTTCCTTCCCAGGAGGGCTACATTCAATTATGTTTTTCAGTGGTTTGCCAAAAGAGCTTCACAGTTAAGCCAGCTGAGTTTGCATTCAGATTTTCTACTTTAAGTTACAAATGTCTTGCTTTTCAAAGCTTTCCAGCTGACCTGAAGTGGCATGCCAACAGTACTACAGCTAATTGAATATATATCTCATTTTTCATTTTTGCAGCCTTACAGACTATTTCCTCATTAAAAAAGGTGAGTGTTTGCACAGGAGCAGGCAGGGGAATTAAGCAGCAGGAAAATCTCTGTGACAAGACATTGTCTCTTTCTTTTGTTTTCGAGTTTGGCAGCTGGATACTTCTGTTAACTCATATTTATCTTGCACTAACATAATAATTGGTAAATGACTACTTTGCTTCAGTCGAAGTATCCCGCAGTTAAATGCAAGAAGCTCTATTTGCCTCAAGGCTGTGCTCTATTCTGTGTTTATGGTACCATTTGTATATATATCCCTATAAAATTTGAAGAGAGATCTGTAATGATCATCAGTAAATCATAGCTCTGCAAGGATTGAGGAGGGTAAAAATTTCAGATAATCCATGATATAAAGGGACTGTTTATACTAATTATTAGTGCATGTGCCTTAGATTCTGGCATTCAGTGCTGTGTGAGTTCTCAATGAGGGGTACCATTTCGCATTACACTCTTTCTTTCCACTAAAGAAAATGATCACTTACAGATGCTTAAGGAGTGAACCTGGGAGTCTTTCTTGTGCATCACAGAAGGACACCAAATATTAGCATTATGCTCAGTGTTCCTTTGCAATTCATAATCCCTCCAGCCATCCTGCTCATACAAACAGCTGTAGCAAAAGCGTACGTGAGGCCAGGTACACATTGGATTTGGGCAGAGGTACTGTGTAGGCCTGAACATTAAATAAGTTTATTCAGGTAGAACAATATTGCTGTTCAATAAAGTTTATTGAAGTAGAAAATAAGCAAAGTCTCAGCATTTTTTCACAATGACCCTGAATGTAAGCTGATTTCTGTACAAAACATGCCATACTGGCTCCCAGCTCTCATTTCCCAGTTCTCATAGATCTCATATGCTCCAAATGACATTTTTAGCATTTTCTTCCTGAAAAGTAAAAATTCTTCAACAAAAAGGTGTGAAAAAAAAAGTATTTTTGCTGTAATGCTACATGCTATGTATTAGGAACTTAATATTCTGTTGCACTGGGCCATACAAATACCCCAAAAGCCTCAGTGTCCCCTTTATTGAATAGTTTTATTGTTTTTTTCCAGGAGAAATGCTTTAATCTATGAGGAACTTGTTTTCTGACTGTGCCCCCCTGTCTCAGTATTGATGCACCATGCAGATATTTGGAGATATTGAATGAACAGAAGCATGATCAAAGAGGAGGGAATGATCTAAGACTGTCTTAAATGGGAGATTAGGTCTTTGAAGAGACTAAGAGTACGAAAAGGTGTGTGTGATGTGTTTAAAAGAGCAGGTGTGCCCAGTGTCTTTGGGAAGAGAGGAAAGAGACAGTGAAAATGCCAGTTTTTATTCTGCCTCTTGCCTTGCATTTGTGGTCAGTGAAGCAGTCAAACAAAATAGCTTGACAGCATTCCCTGCCACAGTTCCCTAGAACGGCTAGACGTTTCTGATTTTGACAAAAACCCCCTCGGCCAGAGGCTCCAAGCTCCTCTAGATCCACAGCTTTGGCTCTTCTTTGCCTCAAAGCAGCTGTGACAGAGGAGCTGCGTAAGGTTGCCCAGAAGTACAGTCATTCTTCTGCCTCATTGCACCGAGAAGAGCAGGCAGCAGTGTCTGGGATGCCCATCAGTACATCAGTATGTCAGTACACAAAGTCCCAGAAGGAAGTTCATGGCTGACTACAAGCCCTGCCTCCGGGTGCTCTGTATCGCTCTGGTTCTCCTCTTCTGAGCTGGAGACCGAGCATATTTCTGCCTATAGGAGATAAGCCACAGAGTGGGTGGGTGCTAGTGTGAAGCTAAGAGATTTCATTTTCTAGCCTCAAACCAGGACACCCTTTTTTATGATTTGTTTGTACATCAACACCAATGGTGGTATCAATGATTAAAATACACTGAAACACAATTTTATATTAACTACAGCAAAGCATCACAAGACGTTTTCCTTTGAGTCCTTTCAGCACTTCAAGCATTTGTGGAGAACGGAAATCAGAGTTAGCTGAGCTGGTTTTGTTTGTCTTGCAAAAGTGATGACTGTTGAGCTCGGTCTTCCTCGGTAAAATGTTATCTTAAAAAAGCGGTAAATGCTTGGATCCTGGAAATGATTGTCAGCATCACATTTTTAGGCAGGTCAAATGCTAAACAGCATTACCAAACGGCATCATTTCAGAAATATGCTAATTGTTTCATTTGCTCTTTATTTTCTTGCGGTTGCAGACACACTATATTAAGTGACTCCCTCAGTCAACCAACACTATCCAAAGGGCAGATTTGTAGACTAAAACGCTCACGTTTGAGGAGACATATTGCCTGAAGACCAGTATGCGCTGATTGGGATATATCACAAAGTTTGTATTGAAGCCTATCTGCCAGCTACAGAAGAAAAGATCCCTAAAACTATTGCAGTATTATTGCCAAAGGAGATAAAAGGGTCATGTCAGATTCCAAGTCACTTCTGGGCAGGCTCAGATGACTTTTTGGCATCTAATTCAGACTTCACCCTGTTTGAAGCAGTAAACATGTGGCTGGACTTTCTGGAAATCAGCTGGACTTTGGAAATATCTGTGTTATTACTTAAGTATTTGCTCTGCAAGCAAGCTCCATGCCCACAGCTGGGAGGTGTTCCTGTCAGCTCACACAAATGACTTGCAGATTCTGCTTTTCTTCCCCTGCTTCACTCGCTGCAACATGCAAAACTCCCCAAGGTAGAGGTTGCATTCTGGGGCCAAGAACTAAGTTTTTCACATTTGCCTTCTTTGCACATCTTTTCTAAAAACAAAGAGGTATTTCACTGGAAACCTGCCCACTTCTCTCTTACCCAGTGTTCAGGAGGTATTTGCACCTGTAGTGACAGAGAAATGCTCCCTCTTAAAGGAAAACTCTCAAGTTGTCTAGTGAGGCTTTTGGGAGCTGAGGCTCTTCCTAGGATGTGGTAAGTGGGTTTTGAATTTAGAACAACAAAAAATCTGCCTATGGATTGCCACTATGGAGCTAGTAGGAGAAATTCTTAAAAAAAATCCTACATCTTTGTCTCAGTATTTCTACATTAATGGAGACATCATGTGTAGGGAAGATTGGGTTAGGAATCAGAAGCCTGGAAAGTTATGATAGCTGAACTGATCGTCTCAACCATTCCCATTTCCCAGTGTTGCTCTGCTGAGGGCTAACAACCCCTACCAATCACCTAAGGTTGAGAATGTTGAGCAAAACAGCACTGCTAGTCTGGAGAGAGAAAATGCTGGTGGCAGGGCCAGGATGGATAGTGCGCAAGTGCCAGGAAAAGCAATTTATGTGTCCAAGTGAGCACGGGGAGCAGGAAAGACAGCTCACAAGGCACTGGCAGTGGAGCAAACAGGAGAGGAAACTTCAAAGGTGGAGAGTGAAATTTTGTTGGAGGTTGTTTTTAATAGGCATTTCTATCAGTAGCTTATTGTTAATAA
Organism: Fratercula arctica; assembly: GCA_947846985.1. NCBI lineage: Eukaryota > Metazoa > Chordata > Aves > Charadriiformes > Alcidae > Fratercula > Fratercula arctica. The sequence goes on from CANTUZ010000002.1 coordinate 41,304,873, forward strand.
TAAGTTCTAGAAATAGATCTTCAAGAGTTGTTTTATCAATAGCCTCTGATACCAGCACCGAAAAAAAAAGGCAAAAGAGAATTTTTTCCATACCCAGATAAAGGATTTCTGTGGGCTGCAGGTATGATGGCACTCTTTAATGCGTTGGGCTTTAGTTCTATGTCCGGGTATAACATTCTTGTGTGTCCTGGCGTCCTGTGACAGACACTATAAGCCTACTGGTTGTTAAACTATCCAATGTTTTGGAGAAAACAAGCCTAATAGAATGGAATGGGATAGATGACGACACTGATTTACATGTATGCAGAGTGCAGTACATGCAGTATTTGATTACATGTGAACAACTCGCTTGTGACCAGAACAGTGCAAGCTTCATTCAGATCAGTCTGATTCATATCCAAGATCTGTCTGTAATATCAAACCCGATAAAAATGAGAAGAAAAGACAAGACTATTCCTCTTTTTTTTTTTTCTGTTGTCTTTTTTTGTTCACTTTTCATCAGTTCCAATATATTTCAAATCTCACTACCATGATATCTTTCAACAGTCCAAAACTGAGTGGGAAACATAATTCAGATTACAGACCTAAGATAGAGATCAGAAAAAAAAATCATTGTAAACTTCATCTGTCAAAATATTTTTGTTGTGGGTAATTAGAGTGCGGTAGAACATAACCTTTGTACAGTCAAATAATGTACCCAAGGGGCAGCCTCTCTCCTTGCTTTCGGTATATTGTGCCAGGAGTTTTGTTTCCCTGTCCTTCAAGGGCATACATTTCGTAAATACATTTAATGCAATATGTTCTACGACTATATGGAGGGTATTTGAGGCTTTCTGCCCTCCATATAGAGAAGTCTGGCTGTGCTAAGTGGTGAACATGGATAGCCATACTGGAAGCCTGAGCCTGAGGAGTCTGTGGTGAGGACATGAGAATAGACATGTTTGATGCCAGCCAGAGGCCATCACATGATGGCCCAGAAAAGAAGAGATGAGAATGTCCCCTGTAGGTGAAAGAATAGTTTTCACCTTGGCAAGCCGTGCAGCTCGTCGGGGCACAGTGTGTGTTGTCATTCAGCTGGAGGCAAGAGCTGTCGGGAGAAGTAATGTCATGTACTAAAGCAACTGGTATCTCTGGGAAAAAAAATGGATAAGCTTTTGGGATCAGTGTCTGTTCATCAGATATGGTAAGAAACATCAAAATCCAAGCTAAGAACACTGAAAATCTTGTTCTCAAGGACTGCATGAAGGGTTGCTCTAAAACTCATATTATCACTTGATTGCCTTGAAATTGGTTATGCCTTGATGATATAGAACAAAATGATTCAACGCTGAGGAATTTTCACTAGAGATATTTCACCATCACCTTCCCTTCCTCTCCTAATCCCCAAGAAACTTAAGACACTAAACATAATTCAAAGCAAGAAGACTTAATTTCTTAGTATGCAGAGACTTTGGAAGACACCTGGACTGGAAGCTCTTCAAAGCATTCAGTTGTTTAATGCCTAGCCAGATGGCATGTGCCTCTTCGAGCCCTTTAAAGAAACAAAAATGGTATTTAAAATATACGCTGTGGATACAAGCTTGAAGTTCAAGCATAGAAAGAGAAGAATTACAGGAAACAGAGGCTACATATTCAGGGAATGGCGAAGCACAACTGGAAAGGAGAGAGGCAAATCAGTATTTAACATGGTGTAAGTTGCAGTAATCACTGTAATACTGTCATGATCCAGAGACGTTAGATGGAATATAATTTCTTTTCTCCAGCTGGTAGCGTCAATCTTGCATATATTTCAATGTGACCTTCATCCCATTGTACTTTAGCAAGGTGTACGAGAGCTGGGAGGAGCATTTAGCATCCTTTAATGTCACATAAGCAGAGCAACTTTCACATGCACATTTGGAATATGCCATCAAAAAAACCATGCACACAGAGCTGTAACTTTTCTGAGTTATGCCGATGGTCTCCTAACCCAGGCACACTCAGCCTCTGCACACAAGCTACCTGTGGTCAAACTTTCTGCTGACTAAATGTTGCCTGTCAGGATTTACAAATCCCGTACTTGTATGGATACGGCGTCATCTAACATTATACCTTCACCAGACACTATTTAACACCCTGACCATATGCTTCCTCAGACAGAGATCATGGGAAGAAGAGTTGTCCTACTTCTAACAGAAAGAACTCAGTGTTGCCCCTGTAAAAGGCACTCTTGGGGTGGTTTTGCGGTAATACGCACCTGATTTCTCTGAGCTTAGATGCATACATTAGATGGTGGAATGTGCTTTCTTTCCATCCAGTGCTACCCCGAGGAGTGTAAAACACCCAAAGACGCTTGTATAACAGCAACAGTGGCTCTCAACATTTCTCCAGCAAACCAGACCACTGGTCGGCGCAATGCCAGTTCCTAACTGAATGGAGCAGAGGTGTGTGCAAATACTCCCCAGCGCTTATCACTATGGGACAGAGGCACGATGCCGCTGACAGGTACCTTACCAATATGTTACCTGCCTTTGAGATGTTGGAGTATTCTGCGTCTTGCCTCCACATTTTCTGGTCTGGAGAAGTGAGGATTTTAACGAACAGATGTTCTGAAGTAGCACAAGATCCCTCTTTTCTCTTTGGACCACTTTAGTAGTCAGAAAGCAGGAGGAAGTGGAGTTTCCTGCATATGCTCACCTATGTATGTAATGCAGAAAGGCTGCCAATTCCTTTGGTTCATTTCAGCTTATTTCTTAATTCGTTGGATTCACATATTTTGTTCTGCAAAAGGCATCAAGGCTGGAATTGTGACTCAGGCTAGCACATCCTTTCATATTCTTTACTTTTCACAGAGAAGTAAAAAATGCTGAAATACTGTAGCTGTGGAAAGAACATAGCTTCTTATTTGCATCCGATCTCTTCTGGTTGTCCCTGTACCAGGGAAGAAGACACAATTCATTTCATACCCACACCCCCAGCCATACCCACACCTCCCATCAATTTTTTCTATCTGTTAAAGCGGTAAATCTTCATCACTGACTCTGCAGTCAAGATGGGGCCAATTACAATCTGGCTATTCATGTCTGTGCAGCCCTTTGAAAATATGAAGTGCTGTAAGTGCTGAGTGATTTCACAGTCCTTTTTATGAACACAGTCTTTTCTGCTGATTTATAAACATCATGTTTCTGTTGCTCATAGTGAATGAAATACAACATTTTGCAGCAGCGATATGTGAAAAAAAGAAACATGCTACCCCAAAAATATTAATGCTCAAAGATAAGTAGTAAATTTATAAGATAAAGTAAAACTATGTGCTTTTGTGGTTTTTTTGATGTTTTAGTATGTGTCTTCCCTTGAAATAATTGAAATTCCATTGTGGACTGAACTTGTGAACACAGTACTTGCAAAATATATTCTATTTTGTGTATGAAATTTGTTGAAAAAAGATTACTTAGTTCACCTTACTCCTGATATTTTGTCCCTCAGCCGACCTTGATCATCATATGTCTTTACAGAATCATGCTCTGATAGTCTTATTTATGGACAGACTTTTACCTGCAGCAGGACAACAGGGATTACAAGTCCAGTCTGATTACCTGTCCTGTCCAATTTAACCTCAGTCTATTGTCTTGGACTCATTCAGCTTCCTATTTCCCCTGGATCCTCACCTCCATTCTAATTGTTTGAAATGCTGGAAGACTGCTGTGTTGTTTTCAACCATGAGAGTTAAGGTATAATCTGAAAAACTTATCACTTTCCCTCGTTTCCTACCTGTGGGGAATTCAGTTGAAATTGGATCTGGGTCTAAACCAGATATGTTTTTATTTTTACCCAACTATAAGGCTCTTCAAAAATAAGAACACTCATCTTTAGTTCCCAGTAAATAAACTTAGCATGGCAGGTCTGCTTAATGTATGTCAGAACACAGCTAAGAAATAGAAAGGCTTTGAGTATTAAATCAATAATGGCTTTTTCCTAGCCAGTAATCGTAAGGGAGGATGAAACATTAAGTATCTCTTTCAGGGCCAGATAGGATTCATTCTGCACATCATCCATTTTTTACCTCACATAAAAAAAATCATTGCACAAGACAAGACACAGAATGCTTACAGGCACTCCAGCCTACAAAAATTAAATCACTATGACATACCTAGTAATTTTATAGTTATTTGAACAGTTAGGAGAAAAATGAGGAATGCACAGAGGCAAGTTTATATGCGTGGTAGTGGACGTAGAGGGGTGGAATCACATTATTGATGAACCTACAAAAACCCTGCTAAGTTGTGAGTCTGGTTTTGGAGACAAGTGTTTTAAAGAGATAGTCTCCCCTTCCCAACCCTAAACGTCTAAGATGAAAAGTCTTTGAACAAGTTTTACTTTGCTTTAAAAAGTGTTAGCAGTTTGACAACTAGAAAGGTCTAGAATCATTTTAGACCTCTAAATGCGTTTTTTGCGTAATTCTACCTGGATTCCTGGAGATCCAAACTGAAAGAAGCTTGAAAACTTTATCGGGTAGATACAAGGCAAATTCTAGGTAAAGGCTTCTGAAGTAACATTCATAAACCACCCTTAGTCAATTTGACTTCTGGTTATTATTTATTATATGAAGCTAGCTTGATATTTTTGTTTGCTGAGGTTGAGCACATGTAATTTGAGGACATCTTGTCCGCATTTATTTATTACAGGGAAAGTCACTTCAAAATCTCAGTGGCCTTCTGTGGGCCTAGGTGTCCACCTTGTCACACCATCTATGCTTACACTGAAACCTCCAAAGTATGTCTGAGATATCTGAGCTAGCATTACACAGACTAGGTTGGATTTGTAAATCTGTACCTAAACAGCAAGGGGCTCAGCATGGGTTAATTTCCCTATTTGGTAGCAGGATAAATGAAACCAGTCTGAAGTTTGTGCTGCTTCCAAGACCCACATGAGATGTAAATGTGCTGTTTGAGGCATCTCTGCACACTCAACAGATGCAGTGCAAAAGCAATCACATTAACGACACTCCTAAAACTGCAGCTTAAGAGGTAGATTAGTTTGAAAATGATCTGCAAAACTGCAAAGGGTCTTCGTATCTCAGTTTTCCCACCTGTACACAATCAGTAGTGCATAACTATTATATAAAGCAGTATTAGACACACGCATGTATGAAATGACTATTGAAGACTCTCATAGAGCCTCAGGAAGTTACAGATATGCATGGCGGGGCTCTACAGTTCATAAATCCCATTCTCTATTGTGACATTTTTGTATCACTTTTAGTTACTACGGAACAGCAAGGATGAACTAAGAACAATAATAGGTGAATGCATTGGTATAGGGTTTTTTCAAATGTTCAAAATACTGCAGCAAGCCATAATTCATTCCCAGCATATGCTAAACCCATTCAAATTAGCATGAATAAGTTTGGAGACACAGAATTTAAGGACAGAGTCAAGTAAACGTCCAGATGCAAAATAGAACAAAACCTCTGTGGGCAGGAAAACCAAATCAGATATGGGGAATCTACACTACAAAGGACTTAGTGTCCCAGAGAAGCCTGACAAAGCAACATTTGTACTTCCACTGACCACAATAGGGAGGGAATAGGATAAAAGGAGGAGATTTAGCATGTGCTTCACTTGCTGTTAATTGTTATTCCAACAAGTTGGGAGAGGAAAAACATCTAAAGCAAGTACTCAGTTCTGCCAGGGGAATGTGTGCTTGAGTCTGCTTCCATCCAATTGCTTGGAAGATATCCTAGGAGAAAATCCCAAACTGACATCAGGGGATTGAGCTCAGATGGCTCTGTTTTCTGAACTCTAATTTCCATTTCTGTTATTGAATTTTTAGTCCTTTATCTGATAGGGAAAAAAAAGAAGAAAAGAATAAAAAAAAATGTTTATTTTTTCACCTTGGAGTCCAGTATAAAGTATTGCCTAAAATGTTAACTGATGCATGCAGAGTGGTCTGTTCAATTACAAACAACACACCTACTTCACAGAGGGACTGTTACCCAAAGTGTATTGCAGGGCTCTCAAGTCCTTAGGTACAACTTGGGAGTGGAAAATTTCTGGCCGTTGCTAGCCTGCCTGTTTGAAAAACAGAGCTTATATCTCTGAAAACAGTGACACCTGGGTCAGAAGTCTTTTCTCAGCCAATAGCCCCATGAAATAAGAGAACTACTTTCAAGCAGTGGGGGGAAGATCAGAAAGACGTGCTACCCAAACAGGTATTTTCTCATCTCTGAACTACTACCAGCCTCACCTTTCTGTCCCTACTGCAATTCACTAACCAAGCTGGAGTCTGGGGCAAAAGACCAGTGTCTGATTCCCTGACCCCAGATGTGCCTTGGGTCAAGCTCCCCAACATTAATACCACTGTCACTTGATAATAGGACTATTATTCATTCCGGTGGTTTCTGTTGTAATTTTTCCCCAAAGTGACAGCATACTGTAATTATAACTTAGTGTCTATACAGGTATCATGGGACGTAAGTGAAAATGTATTGAAGTTTGGGCATTCATGTTTACAGACCATAGAGGAGTTAAGATTTGGAATCCAATGGGCTTTCTACTCCAGTCCCAACTTAACTGCTAGATATCAAAAATACCCCCCCCCAAAAAAAAAAAAAAAAAAAAGACCATATTAAATCTGCAGAAAACAGTGCCTTGTCCTAAATCATTGTGTAACTTTTTTGACCTGTTCCTTTCTTCACCAAAGTACATGGAAGTTTTGCCATTGATTTCAGTGGCAGCCAGATCAAGCCCTTTGAGATGAAATTTGTCATTACATGCAAAGCCTGCCACAAAGGGTAAGTGCACTTTCATCCTTTGATTGTTGAAAATCCATACTTTATTTGATGATTGTCTTTTAACAAAATCACTCTTCCGAGACCTTGCTGTGATGCATGTACATTTCTAATGTTATTAAGAACCTCAAAGGGCAGGTAAATTGCCTGTGTTTTTTCTAAATCCACTTCCATTTCAATCTGAAACCTGACTGCATTTTGCAATATAACTGACAGTATAAGCTGACATGAAAAAGATAAGCTTTGTAACAGAACAAATTTTTACTCTGTATAGAATATAGTAACGGGGAAAAAAAGAAACCTAAAATGAATGTGTGTGAATCTTTCTGTAGAGACAGGAACTTTTCCTGTCTTTCTGGCACTTTCACCATTTCAAAGGAAAGTAATAGCAATGTTATTCTATTTTAGCAATTTCTTTCAAACAGATTTTCGACCTTTGGAAAAAAGAGAGAAACAACCTTTTTTTAACAAAGTCAGTACAGTCACAAACTTGGCTTGTGCCAGAATTCATAAAATGTTTTCACCTCTAGATTTGTGTTTGCAAAATATAATTGGCGAATAGCAGAAGTTGCTTTGCAGAGTGCTTTGCAAAAACTCACCATAGAAAAAATGTGTTTATATACACAGATGTTGCTCATTCTATCAATGTGTTTGTTCTTTATTTGTTATCTGGGAAAGTCTATGATATGATCTCAATCTGAAATAGCAAATGTAAACATAACCACCAAGCCAATGTCTAGAGGGCACGAGAAAGAAATATTTTCCATAATGGCTTTCCCTTTTGTGCTCTTCTTCAAACAGAAGTTCTAGCAATTATCTGTATCATGTGCCGATAATATTCGTCACACTGATTTCTGTTTCTCTTGAAACTCCCTTTTACAAGTACAGTTTAGTTATTACCTACTGTCCCCTCCATTTTATTAACATCCATCAGTAATGCCAAATGATAACTCTCAACCAACAATTTATTCACTTACATTCCACTTTTTCCCCTTGTGTAAATTATTCACAAACGTACAAGGGAATAAGTGCATTTATTTTTTAAAATTGCTTGTAAAAGTCTGACAAAGAATCTTCATCTGGTAAGCATTCATGAACTCTTAACCACCTCTGTGTTTAAGAACAAAACAAAAACCAAAACCCAGAACTGTTCACTGCCTGTCTTTTCTATCACAGCATGGGACAGCCGAAAAGGCAGGGTGGAGTTATATTTTTAAGATATTATTTCAGTACCAAAATAACTCTGAGATCACTGTATGAGAAGAATTAGATATCCTTTAATTTGGGCATACCAGAGCATTTTGAGACTATTCCTGCCCCTAGCCCCTAGAACTCCTCCATGCCTTCCTGAAGGCCTTGATGGACCACCTGTGTCTAGTGATGCTGGGCTGAGACCTCACACCCATTGTCCATCAGTGTCCTCCAGCTGGAGGCACAACCCTCGCAGACCTGCTGCTGGACAGTACGGTATGAGTGCTTCCAAATTGGTCCCGAACGATGTCATCTGCCCTAGCTCATACTCAGTTTAATGAAGTCAACCCTGACTGGTTTTGCCTGGAATAGATTAGAGGTCCCTCGTGTGATCCCTTCTTCGCTGGCAATGCTGGGAGGATAACCTCTGACTGAGGTCAGAGACAAACAGCGAAGGAGCAGTAATGTTTTCAGCTGGCAAACGGTTTGGAAAATGAACGTCTGCCTGTGGCTTTACGGACAGTCTGGGAGCATTTAGATCAACAGTGGGAGGACTTTGGAGAGCGGTTGTTGACAAACAGTGCAAAATGAGGCCCAGTACAGAAGAGGTATGTGAAGAATTCTAACTTACTGTAAAGCGTTATGTGTCCTTGAAATAGAGTATCCTATAGAGGCCATTAAGCAGTATGTGAGCCATAAATCTCTTTGTATTCATTCAACAAAATAATAGTGCATTCATAGAGGCAGGGGCAGGGGATTTTGAGTACTCTGAAATGTCTGCAAGTATGGTATTCTTTGCACGCATGTCTTGTATTTGGTACTGACAGGGGAAGAATTTGATGTGTGCTGTTAATAACCCACCAAGCCCTATCTTTCATTCCAAAAGAGGAAAAATGTTTCTTTTGCTTCTCAGAATACAGAAATGTCTGAGTTGTTCCCACATGTTTCCCCTATAGAGAAGTGCTCTGTACTACATGGTACCACTAGAAGGCAAAATGCATCTCGGGACTACGTTCACTGTGCATGCAAGAAACTGAGCAAAATTTGCATCATGTGCAATGGGATCGAATTATGAATGCAATCTGCCATGTGCACATTATAAAAACGATAACCTCCTATCCAATATTGCTTTAATCGTAAAATGAATGTGAAAAAGATTATAAACTTGCTCCGTTTTCAGAGAAATGTGTAACAATTTATAAATCTGTTTTGAAATGATGTTGAGTTGAACTTCCATCCCACCAAGACGTGCTGTGTAGTTTCAGCTGTGTTTCTCTTTCAATATTTTTCCTGTCACGAGCCTGCAAATTCAAAATAATAGAGTTAGAAAAACGCATTTGGCAAATGCACTGGCAAATACGCAAACAAGCTTATGCAAGCCTTTTGCAGACTGTGTCACCTTCTCTGGATCAAAACACACTATGAAAATTAAAGAGCTTTCAGATTTATTTTAGGCTGAATGGTTAGTGTTGAGGTTCTTGCCTGTACTTCCAGAACCTTTGTAAGCACATCAACAGCTCAACTTGCTGTTAGTGAAATATTTCAACAGAATCTATTAAACCTCGGTAAGCATTTCACAAATAACCAGTAACTCTGCTTTTGGAAAAAAAAAAAAAAAAAATCCATATTCCCTACAGTATGTATGCTATGATACTTCTACAAACTAGACAAATATTTACTTGTTTTATTGTTTAATCTTTGCCGTCTGTTTAAAAAATGGCACTGTAACTCTGTTGTTCCTTTTGCATTACCTTGGACCTTTCTTATATTATTTAATCAGCTATTAAAATCACTGAAAAGCTTTGACCGACCAACACCCAGCTGAATGTACTTCCAACATCAAATCAGGTGGTGTTAGCAGCTGTGCAGGATTTCCCTACAGTCTTGCACACATTTTAATCAGATAACTCACCATTTCTTTCTGCCTGAAGGGATCAATAAAGGAAGAAAAAGAACAGAAAAGCCAGACCCAAACGCAACTAATTTCTGGGGAAGCTACATGTTAAATCTTCATTTTGTGAAGTAATCTCATGGTCACGGACTGCTTTACAGATGCTAATTGTTTTTCAGGTTGCTACAGTCATATCTTGGATACATTATAGCTTACAGGAACCAATAAAAACACATTTGTGCCAATACATCCTGAAATTGCATTCTGTAGCTTAAAGGCGGCGGGGGGGGGGGGGGGGGGCGGGGACGGACACGGACCAGAAAAACAATGCCATTTCTTTCATTGCTTCTAAACCTTTTCCATGAAGCCACAAATAAGACTGATCAGCCTGGGTCAAATCAAAGAATTGGGTATATGCCTTAGCTCTCCCCAAATCTTTCTGCAGCTTCAATAGGGCTAATAAAAATGGCATTCTGTAATCTATTGCATGGCCATATTTAGTTCATTACAGACCCCTCTTTTACTGGGATATTTTTAGACTAATATTCTGAGCTAGAATCTGGAAACACTTAATACAATGCATGTTTGTTCAGCTTTTGATGGACTGCTACACTTCAGTGGTATACTCTGTAGTGAGACTGCATCTTGAGGAGCTAAGGTAAGAAAAAAGACAGTGTACGGCATCAGAAGGAACAAAATACAGTGTAACAGTTTGACAACCTTGAAGGTGACTTTTTCCAACCAATTGAGTATCAGGTTCATGCCCTGAAATGAAGTTCGGTGAGATTCATTACAGTTCCTTCTGTCATTGGAGCATTAAAACCCCAAATGCATCATTAACTCACAAGTGGGCTTTACCATTTGGCAATAAGGGATTGACACGACTCCAGTGACAAAACCCTCTGCAAGAATACTATGGACTTTTGCTGCCTGAAGAAGTAATTGCTTTTATATTAGAGATAAAAGAACTCATTTTGATACATATAGTAGCCTTTGTACATTTTATAATGAAAAAAGAGCTTCCTATATAACGGACATTGTCTGGATTTCCTTAGGGAATAGAGGACACATTGTGCTTCTCCTTAGATGGTTTAAAATATAGGAACACATAAGCATACCCGCTCTTGCACAGCTCTTGAATGTGTAATGTCTCAAAGGGTACAGGTGTTGACCAACATTCACCTTACCTTTCAGTTATATATATGGAAAAGGGATGAAAAACACTAGTACAGCAAGGCAATTATATGCCTTGTATATGCCTTGGCCATATTGATCCTTACATTAAGTTACCAAAACCCCAAAATAATATTAGAACAACATCAAATGTCTCCAGGCTATTAATTTTGTGAACAAGGGACAAAAGGATTTTGCAATGTGTGGATAATTAGTGAGGTCTTTCTTATTCTCCTGGCTAAATCCCCCTTCTCCAGCCTCCCCAATTTACCTGACCTCATTACTTGATGACTGACTGATTACTGTGTGGCTGGCTGATGTTATTTTAGAAATGAACCTGGGAGGCTTCTTTGGCTCATCAAGGCATTGTCTTTGTCGCTACAAAATTGCCAATAAACTTTTGACAACCTCACAAAAAGGGCTGAGGACTCCCAGGCTTGAATAGTCTTGTTACCAGCCCACCCATCCACCCCAGATATGGAGCATACGCCAGGGTAGATCTGTGCAGGACAGTACCAAACACCAAAGGCTCAGTGTGAGATGGTGAAAAGGGTGCTGCTTCTCCCCATTACTTTTCCAGGAAAATCCATTCCCTTCCCCACCCCTCACTGGGGACCACAACTCCCGTTAGAGTCCGTAGCTGGTCCCTCCAGGACCTCCTGCTGCCACTTCATTGAAGCAGAGAAAAGAAAAATGTAGCATGAAGCCTGCCTGGGAAGGAGGGGGATGGATGCTGGGGAGGAAGGCAGCTTGGTCAGGTTTGGGTCAGATAGGAGGACCCAGCTGACATGTGATGCTTAGGCATTTTGATACTGTAGGAGCTTAGGAACATTTCTAAAGACTTTGTTAGGGAGCACATGCATGAACGTGTGTGTAATGGTATGTAGAATTGTTTCCCTAATTCAACGTGACAAAATTTGGTTCATAATTTGTAGGCAAATATACCCATCTTAAATGCCTCCTACTAATAATGAATCAGAAAAAGAATTATTGAGTTGCCTAATAAATATATTTCATAAGACAGAGGAAATGCTTGCATAGATAGAGGGGGTCTGGTGGAATCTGCCTTTGGTGGAAAGAAAAGGACTGGTAGCGTAGTGCTTTTGTTTATAACTGTTTTTTTCCCTTCTGGCTTCCTGGGCTGTATTCATCATGCTTTAGGATGAAGCGAAACTGCGATGAGCAAAGGATGGCTATTTTTGGTGGTATACTTTTAATGAAAATTCAATCTTATCAGGGAGTTTCTTTGCCAACATCTGATTACCAGAAAGCTTTTTGACAGTCTCAATGGGAATGCCACGGGCTCGGTTAGGCTTGAACTATCCTTCTGCTCACTAGCAGGGTCTCTCCAACAGTTATGACTGTGGCAGCAAGAACACCTTCTGCATATGTGTGGGATTCATTGTGTGATAAAAAAGAAAATGTACAACTTTAATGCCATTAATTTATCACCTGTATCATTGTGGATACGATAACAACTGCAGCACCAGTAGTAATTGCGACACATTTATTTTATTACACCATTTGGGCACACTAGTTACAGACAGGGACTCAATTGCTGTAGGCACTTTACAAACAAAGAACAAAGCAATGATCATGATTCAAGGACTTTACAATCCAAGTGGAAAACTAAGAGCAAAAGATGAAAATAGCAGATGGGAGTAGAAAAAGAGAGCAGCGAGACAGTATCGATCAGAGGATTCAGCACAGCAGCAGCCTAAATTGTTGTCAAACTGAATAATTTAAATCAGAATAGTGATCATGGAGGAGCTGATTCTCTTGTCCACTGTAGTGTCTTTGAGCTGTGAGCCTACCAAATTTAATAGCATTATTCTTCAAAGACACTGATATAACAATACAATCAATTCTACTTTGTAAGAGGATGTGAATCTTAAACATTGTGAATGACAGAAGGACTTAAAAAAAACCAGACTAGGTTATTCTGTCCCATAAAAATACCCATCCAGCAGGTGTAGGGATGTAAGATTAGTACAGATACTGAATATCACCTGCGTCTCTTCTCTTTAGGAAGTCATTCCCCCTGTAAGGGGTAAGCTGCGATCTGCCTGGAAACCTGTTGACTCACAAAAATTTGCACCAAACCCGTAGGAACCAGCTGATTCACGTAGTTCTCAGTTTCTCCACAGCCCTGTGTGCTCAAACCTGATGGGAGACGGATTAAAAGAAACAAACAAACAAAAACAGGTTAAAAAATTATAATACAAAAATGGGGAAGTGTTACCTTGCCCAAGCATGCGACACTGGGGATGCCTACCGTGCATGGCTCCCCTGAACCTTCCCAGGCCTCTTGCTGGTATCTTTTGTTTGCCCCCTGCTTCATTTGCACAAAACTTGAAGAAACTGAGTATCTTTTTCAGGGAGAGCATTTCCCCAGGACAACTGGGCAGCTTTCGTACCAAGGGCACAATGACGTCATTCTTCAGAGAGCTGAAAACTCCAGCATCTCGTTTAGGCTGCGGACACACTGCTTGAGCTGTAAATTCAGAGATGTGTGCCTGGAACACAATGTTGCATCTATTTTGACAGCTTTGCTTTCATACCTGGTTTGCAGAAATGTTCTGCTATAGCAGAGGGCACGTGGAATATATTTTGCTTTTGCAAAAATGATACATATTTAGCAGTAACTACCTTAATCATCAGCTATTACATTGTCCCTGTGGAATCCTACTCTAATCTAGCCATGCTTTTGCAAAAGTTCACTGAAGATATTTCTTTTAAAGTCTTCTCAGAAACAATGTTTTTGTTGTTGTTTTCAAGAAAATTTTTGGCTTACAGAAAGATAATTAGTTCCTACCTTCCTACATTCATCTATTTTTTTCTTAAACAACAACAAAAAAATCTTTTAAGAAAGAAAAGAAAGAACTAATAGCATTACTGAGTCAAAGACAGCATGCGAGAGACAATTTCTGGAGAAATCCAGCCTGCTTTCTATTATTAATTATTTATCCATTTTGCTACACACTCACAATATCCTTTGCTTATTCTAACCTTTCTCAGTCTCCTTGTCCTGTAATAAGGTCATTTAATTTTATTTTAATATAAGAACTGGAAGGAAAAGACCCTGGCTATAGTGCCTTCCACCTTTTTCTTCTACATTCTTCTGCAGTTTTGTCTTTTTTCTCTCCCAGAACTTTTCCCTTTCTTAATTTGGAAAAATAATAAATCTGTAGCACCCAACCACCCATTGACGTCCAGATACTCGAAACAAGTCAGTGAAGGTGGGAACTTGAGTCAGAAAGCCAGAATTCAATCAGGAAGTGTGTTATGCTTTTTAGTCTTTGACACATATCTAAGCAACCTAAATTGAGATGACTGTTGATGTATCCATTTCCTACATGTCATTGAAATTCTGCTCATAATGAACGGACAGTCTTAAGCCACTATTTTTAATAGTGGAATCTCCTCCAGGGTCTATTTTATCTGTGTTTAAATATCTGGTCAGCTGGATTCATTGGACACTGGGCAATTTGCAATGAAACTGCTATAAATATGTTGAAAAACCTCACACTGTTACAGTGCGTTCAAAACTATAATTTAAATAGACACCAAGGTATGAATTCACATCGAGCATTAGTATTTTCTTAAAAGGCGATAAAAAGAAATCTTAGCTTTAATTTTTCTGTTATTCTGGGAGGCATAAACAGAAGCAGACTCTGGGGTGCACAAAATACACCGGAAATATTTACTCAGAACTATTAGGACATTTAAAATAGTCTTTTGCTCTTGATAAAATGTTGCTAATTCTTACAAAGTGAGCGTGAGGAAGACTTGAAGTCTGTCTGTAGAAGTACAAGTACACTCAGGTACAGCTCAAGGACACAGCCTACACACTCATTTGCACACTGCCACATTTGAAGAAATGGAAATTATTCGATATATTGCTGCCACCAATCACATGCCTTTGAGTAGTAAATAATAAAACACTGCAACAGCTTAAATGTCGCACATACACTTGACAGCTACGTAATAAAGATTTTTTCAAGCAAGGATCAGAAGAATAAGGCCTCTTAAAGTGCTGTGACAATGCCTAATAATGACCACATATACAGGTGGATGTCAGGCTTTCCCAAAGGAAGGATATCCAAGAGCTCAGTGCATCCAGGGCTTGGACAAAACAAGCCATCTCACTTCAACAAGCATAGCTCAGGAAAGAAAAGGGTATTTTAAAAAAGACAAAGGCTGAATTTAATTTCTTCACACCCTAACCCTCCTCACAAGGGTGAGGACTGCCTGAGGCAGCCTCCGGTGTCAGGAGCACTGACGGTGTGGATCCAGGCACAGGTACACTCTGTAAAGCCAAACTTGACACAAAAGACTTCAGCTGTTCTCCCAGCTTAGCCCAGGGCTAAGCAACGGTACCTCACACATGGTAGTGCATGATGCCAGGTACTGAGCCTTGTGTGGACACATCCCATGGTCGTTAGTATCAATTGAGCTGACATTCACTCCTGTGTAAGAGAATATGTCTGTCATTTTTGAGCACACAGGGGTAAGGACAGAGGACTGTGGGAAAACACTGGTGAACAACAGCGCTTTCATGAAGTTGCATTACCAAGGTGAGCTCCATTTCTTAAAAGCAGCAGTGCACACAGTTAAGGGCTTTTCTTAGTGTGGGTTATACCAGGCTAGAGTCTGAGCATTACTTCTAATTCCCAAATTAACTTTGCTATGAAGAAGAAACCTGCCAGAAGTGACCTGGAATTTTATGTGAACAGCCTTTAGCTATCATGGAATTTGGGACTCTTGAGAAAATGTGGGTTGTTTCTGGTTTGCTTTATGAAGCCAAACAGAGTTGGGAGAAATATTCAAAATTTCATCCTTGAAAATATTTCAATATCTTTAGCCACAGATTTTTAATTGAATTAGAGCCTGCAGATATTATTGTGCTCCTCTGTGTGTGCAGTCTTTGTGGAATGAGCAAGAATAGTTCACTTTCTTGCATCTTATTAAAAACAGAGTTTAGCAACTTGCAAAACCAATGCCCATTCTTCACCTGCATGAAATGCAATGAACAATATCCAAAGCAGCAATATATTGTGGCGTCTGCATTTTGGAAGTAGAGTATGTCAAGCTCAGGATGCCATTTTCATTACAACACCACCTTACAGGCTGCACTGATAGAGAGCCTCACAATAAATAGTACTTCAAAGGATATAGGAAACCATCAGTTTTTCCGTGCATGTTTTGCCTCTCATTCTGTATCCTTGGCACATGTAGGCTGGTGCTGAAATTAGGGCAATACTCAAGAGCAAGTTTCATAGACTCAGATTCTTGTCTGAACATGAAAAATGACAGAGTAATTAAAAATCACTTAACTGTAGCTGCTGCAGAGGTGGATGATTAGATTTATTGTGGAATATGGTCTTGCTCTGACCATTTTCTGTGCATATGACTGACTCAGAGGGGTCTGATCCTCCTCTGCTTACAAAGGAACGAAGACAAAAGACAGACACCCTGGTGGAACTGTTGTCGGTGAGATGAAAATTAGTTATCAAATTTTAATAGATCTTGACATTCAAATAAAAGTGAAGGGGAAGCCACCCCTAAGAAGTTCACCCCAGATTTTATACTGGATGCAAGTGCTGGTTGGATGGGACTAGTTGAAGGTGAACCTGTGTGTACAGGCTTGGTGCTTTACATCATGATACATTTTGCCCTTGTCTACAGATTTGCCAAGATGTGCTGGTGCAATGGAAGTGACATGGCTTACACCATTAAACTGTTCTATGCAAATGTTTCAAGCAAGTTGACATATGAAATAAGAAAGGATGCTACTATGGAGATCCTAGTTCAGCTGCGTCACATGGGATCATCATACAAGGCCATATCTGAGTATGTGTAGTATTGTAGTTGATGCCATGCAATATTAATCAAGACAGATCTGGAAAAATCATAAAAATTTTGATAAGTTTTATATAAACTTAAGACAGACTAAAAGGTTCTATTCTGCACCTTAAAAAGAAAACACAGGACACTACTGTGCGTATTCTTTTTATTGTACATTTGCTCAGTAAAAGTGGAGCTGAAGTGGAACGCATCTTTATGATTGGTTCTTTCCATCCTCATGGGGCAAGAGTTGTAGAACGTGAGAATATGGAGGGATTCTTGCAAAAAGGAAGGAAGGAAGGGAGGGAAAATTTACCCCACTGGTTCTTGAGGTTGGCTATGACTGCCTGTTTTTGCTACAGACATTAGCAATTTTCAAGATGGTCTAACCCAGGATTTGCCTTTATACTGCAAGTCCTAATGGTTGCTCCTTTATTTGGAGGTCTGTGAGCATAAAGCATCTTAACAGCAGGATCTGAAAAGCAGTTAAATCAGCAGTGAAAAACACAGCCCAGGAAGCCCAGCCAAATGAAATAAATGGTGGTTCAGGGGTTTAATGTCTGTGAGGATAAATTTACTTTTCTGAGTGTTGCTTTATTTATTTTTTTCTTGACTTGGAGAAGCTGTTTGAAATCACTTTTTCATTTTTTAATGAAAGACCTATTTTTGTTGCTACAAAATTATACAGAAATACATGGCAAACTGCCTTGAAATCATCATACCCACAGAACTGGCGAAAGGCCCAAATCCTGCGCTTCACTTTGCAAGTGAGAATTTTCTCACAGCTCCCATTCCAGCTTCCTTCTAAGACAAGGCCTTCACCCCCAGAGGCCTCTAGGACTGCTCACTGAAAAATGAAACAATGGGAAAACAGGATATCTTAGAGAACCACATTTTGGAAAGGAAGAAAAAAAAAAAAATTCTGAGGACCTTGTCTCTTCTTTCTTTGCTTTGTTTGCTTTACAATTGCAATAAAATAGGTAAGACAATGCACAGCATGTGGGCACACTAATCCAAAGACAGCACTGTTGCTGGTTTGGCAGACAAGATGACCCTAACAAGGATAAAAGATTGGTTTCCTGCTCTCAAACCAGGGCAGCACTAACAACCTTGACGTAACCTTGATTTTAGTGAGGTGTTTGACATGGTCTTGCACAACACCTTTGCTGACAAGATGGTAAGATATTAACTGGAGAGGTAGACCACAGGATGAGTTGAAAGCTGCTAAACTACAGAACTTAAAATGTGTGATTACTGCCCCAAACTTGACAGCTGGTCACAAGTGGAGTTCCTCAGGGATCAACATCAGGTCCAATACTATGCAGCCTTTTTATAAAAGATCTGAATGCACCCTCACCAAGTTGGTGCATAACACCAAATCTGGAGGAAAAGTAGATAACCTTGAGGGAATACCCACCATTCAGAGAGACCTCAGCAGCTGGAATATTAAACCAGCAGAAATTGCATGAGATGTAACAAAGATAAATTTAAAGTCCTGCACTTGAGACAGAATAATGCCAAGCAACCAAATAGGCTGATATCTGGGTGCTTGGGGCAGCTCTGCTGCAAAGGGCCTGGAGGTGCTGGAGGGTGGCAAGACAGCCAGCAGTGTGCACTTACAGCCATGAAGGCAAAACATGTCCTGGGCTGCATTAGCAAGACCAATAGCCAGCAGATCAAGGGATGTGCTTATTTCAACCTCCTCAACGCTTGTTAGGATATATCAGGAGTATGGTGTTCAGTTTTGCCCACCCCACCCCCCCCCCCGCCCAGTTCAGCAGAGATGTTGAAAAACTGGAGAAGGTCCAATGGAAAGCTACTGAGATGATTACAGAGTTGGAGAACTTGACATATGAAGAAAAGTTAAAGGAAACGTCAGCCTAGAAAAGAGAAAACTCAGGGGATATAATCACTGTCTTCCAGTGCCTGAAAGATAGTTACAGAGAAAATGGAGATACTCCCTCCACAAGGATGCACAGTGACAGTTCAGGAGGCAATTGACAGAAATTGCTTCAGGGGAAGTTTTGTCTGGGTATAAAAAAAAATTAGTTGAGAGAATGCTGGATCAGGCTCCCCAAAGGTGCGATGGCATCTCCTTTGCTAGAAATATCCAAGTCTCAGCTTGCTAGGGCCCTGGATAACCCACTTTCAACAGAAAACTGAAACATATGCTCTTCAGAGGTCCTTCCCAACCTGGATTTTTCCATCACTATGAGTAGAGTATTTGACTTGCTTTTGACTTGGAAGGCAGATTATACAAAATTAAGACATACGAATCAGTGACACATTGCCACCCCACAAATATTTGCTTTAAATTGCCATATTGAAGCATCCATTTCCCCACTGATTTCAACACTTACTCTTATAGACTTTCCTGCCTCTTCTCTATCACCTCATGCTTCTGAAGAAAGAAAACCCAGTGTGCTGCTGGGCACTGGAACTTCTTGCTATAAAAATGATTTTGATACAGCAGTTGTGCCCAGACTTCACATTGGGATCAAGAAAGCAAGCACAGATTCCAAGGGAGGAAGCACATTTTTGATTAACAAAGACAGTATGAAATGCCATTAAACACATAATTATTCTCTAATTAAAAATGCCTTGAAAATAAAAAGATGATGGTGAGCTAAGCACAGGTCTCAACATGCGTGCAGCTGCACTATTTCCCATTGATTTTAAAAGAAATTACTTAAGGCACATGAATATATGGTAAGCAAGAAAAGCTGGATTCCTTTCAGAAAACTCCTCCAAAATGCACGGAAAGGATCTTTGAAAGGCAAGTTAAAATACAAGAGTTAAAAATGCCTGTTTTGTCTGATTTTAAAGCTGCATTAAAATGTCTTGTGACATTGTCTGTCAAACAGTCTGTCTGGGTCCCATTCTTGCAAGGACTCATGCCAGTAATGGGATCACTCACATGCACAAAAAGCAAGTAGTATATAAAGCATATACAAAGTCACCAAACACCAGTTACATTTGCTCTTCCCTGTTATTTTAAGACCCCGTGTCCAGGATGCTGTTGACCAGCATCAATCTATCAGAACAGAAAAATCTTTCCCTGCTTCCTAAAATGTCACAGATATTCTCATTACTCTCCTCGCTGATTTCTTCCAAACACAGGCATAGAAATTCTTGATTTTGTGCAGTGCCCAAACACCTACCATGCACAGGCATAGAAATTCCTGGGTTCGTGCAGTACAATAGACATCTTTTGATTTAGCAACTTGAACGTTTTTATCTTGAAATGTAAGAGCAGTTGCTTTCAATACTCTTCAGCTATTTTAGTAACACTGTGCAAAAGAGTATTAGCTGACAAAAAGAGCTCTTTCTATTCAGTTACTGCTTCAGGTTTCATCACTTCTTCAGACGTGTTTGTTGTGCAGGAGGGATAGAAGTTTCTGTCTCATGTTGGCATTTGACTTTTAGAGGTACCAAGTAAAATGCCCAAGAGGAGAATGTGTTTGACATTGCCAGCCTCAGTAATAGTGTCCTCTTGATATTTCCTTCTTTTAAGGCTTCAATTTTCCTTTGAAAAAAAATTAACTTATTAATTTGTGATGAGTGGTTGGTTTCCGTATGTCTCCATAATTTCAAACCTTCATACTCTTCTTTAGCCAAACATTTCCAAAAATGTCACACTCTGTGGCTTCTGATGAATTGATGTAAAACCACACATTAACTATTTGCTACTTTTTCTTCTTTTTCCTTTCTGAAACTCCATTACAATAACTTACTGCTGTACTTATCACAACCAGATTGTCTTCTCAAATGTTGCATGTGGCAGAATCAAGTGCAACAAATGTTAAGTGATAGGTACAGCTTGGTTGCCTGGTGCTTTGTCACGTTCTGGGACCTTAGGATCCAGCTCACCTAGAGATCACGCAAGTAAAATGTTTCGTCATGACCTGTGGGCATCACTTGAATGATCTGCTCTGCTAGGCTGAAGTTGAGAGCGAGGTTAACTGATGAGTATTATGCCATTTTTGCATACAACTGGCTATAGTAGAGCTTAAATTTCTTTAAGTAGCATAGCTGTTGTGTTGTTAGGTCCAACGCATGTGCAAACAAATGCAGTTATCTACAGAATAGTTTTTGTCTGTTCACAGAGGCTTCCATCTGCACATGCCTATCTTGGGCCAGTTACCACTCCTCAGCTCTGGTCAAAGAATAGCTTGAGAGAAGCCCACAACTGTAGTGTTTCTGCTGAATATCTAATTATCATAAGAAAATGTATTCATTTTCATGAGAAAATGAAAACATTCATTCGTGTTTTTTTTCCCTTTGTCTCTCATTTTCTCTTCAAGCATAAGAAAAGCATTGACTCATCACTGACCAAGTAATTTGTAATTTTTTTTAAGCAGATGTCTAGTCTACACTTACAAGTTAAACAGTAATAAGAATGGTCTCCAACCTGACTAATTTACCAGTGTGAATATCTCAGCGGTCCTTCAACAGGCATTTCTACATATGCATGATTCATAACCAGTTAAGAATATTTAATTTTTATGTATTTTCTTTGACATAATCAAATTTAAAGAAGTTCAATCATCAATCCAGTTTGATTCATCACTAAATTTCATTCTCCTTGTCATACAGACTCTGATATAAAAGCAAAAATGTAGAAAAGGTCCATCATCAGATAAAATAGAACTTGTACATAGAATTAAAAAAAAAAAAAAAAAAAAAGGTAAAAAAAAAGTACCAAGATCTTATATTAGCTGATCAGTATAAAAATTTTAATTTTATCAGTTACGGAATTGACTTAGTTACAAGGCGGTAAAGTGACTTGGCCCAGAGAATTGGAGCCAGAAAGTAGAGTTTGGGGGAGCAGTTTGGGAAAGCTGAATCAGGCCCATGGTCAGTCCACAGGAGTGATCTATTGCTCTGTGACTACTCTCCTTCCAGCTGCAGCCAGCAAGCTGTGCTATACTCAGGTATGTTCCCGAATTGCAGCTGTATTATGCCTTGGACAGAAGTCAGACACTTTTCTGAAAGGGTTCCAGTAAGGCCTTAGATGTTGATCATGCCAGGAAATATTGTCAGAAAAAAAGCTAAATTTAAATCCCATCACTATTAATATCAGCTTTTCAGCAAAGAGACTGAAGAGAAGACCTCAGAGCCACTCTTCAGAGGGTTTCTGGAATTTTAATCCCCTTGGTAATCAGTCCTGCTCCACAACAGTGATGGGGAACAATTATCAATCACATGCTGAGGAAGTTTTACTGATGCAGGGGTTTAAATAAAGAAAGCTGTTGAAGCCTTTTCTCACTGTTACAACTGCCAACTCAGCAACGTTCGTAATAGCAAGGATGGGAACTTTTTTTGGGAGACTTTTCTTAGAAGAGGGCTTACATACAGCTGTAACTTCTTTTGAACCCTGTAGAAACATAAGCACAGTAGCATAGATAAAATCTTAAATTTAAGCATTTGTTTCCATTTTGCCTCATGAAATTCTTGCTCTGTTTCAGAGCAGGAAGCCCAGTCATCTGTTTGGTCTGAGAGAAGAGCATAGGTATTTAAGGAAAATAAAAACTTTTAGAGGTTCAATGGATAAACTTTTATAACATTTATGACTACTCACTTCACAATGTTCTGTCAGCACCTGTTTGTTTGGAAAACATAGTAGTTTTGAAGAAAAGCTCAACCCAACTGCTCTAGATGTTCTTGGGGAATGTTAATATTTATAGCTAACGTTTCTCTCATAGGGTTGTGTCTGTTTGGATGTAGTTTAAGTTACTATGAGATATAGTCATTGTTTTTAGTCTGCCTAGATAGATACATGAGAATTTAAAGAGAATTTAAGAATTTAAAATATTGGTGTAGAAGAAAGCATGATGACTTAGCCTTAGAATTGTATGGTTACATCCTGTCCTTCTTTAAAGATAGTATTTACTCCTTGGAACAGTGAGCTTTGAAGAATAAAGAGCAAAACTCTAGAAATTACCAATAACTAAATAGCAAATGAAAATCAACGTTTTTAACAGTGTGATGAAATGTGGAGTTGCAATAATTTCTAATTTATTCCTGAGAACTAATAGTTTTGCCATACAGTAAGGTCACAAAGTTCGCAACTATTTTTTTCAAAAAGTTCCGAGAGTTTACTAGGGCAGAAGAGCCCTTTGTGGCACTTTTGAAATGTGGGAAAGTGGCACATGAGTTGTATCACAGGCAGACCAGAAAAGGTCTAGAGAACCTGGCAAATGTACTTTCACTGAAATTTTTAAACTCTGAAAAAAAAATTTCAATAAATATTGTATGTATTTGGAATAGCAAAGTAAAATAACAGAGCTTAGATGACTGCTGGTATCAGATTTTACTATTTGGCTTGGGTTTGTTGTACATTCTGAGCATACTCTTTTGTATTGTTTATGTCCTTACCTCTTCATTAGGCCTCTCTTGTTGCCTTCAATTTCACCTTTTCATTGGTCTTATCACCTTGTTAAGTCTTGGTTTTCTGTAACATGCTGAACCTATGGGAGATGCATACTTGAATGGATGATTTCCAGACAGATGAGCCTGCAGGTGATGGAAGTACTAACTACACTAAGCATGCCATTCTCAGAAACTGCAACACCATCTGAAACACCACCAAACTATAAGACTTTTTTTTTTGAGACTTACATCATGGGTTTGGATCTGCCTTCCGATTTCTGAACTCCTCTTGTTCATGAGCATGTAGATCTGGCTATAGTGTTGCTCATAACCTCGTAAGAAAGAAAGACCCAATCATTAAGTGATGCCTCCAAAGATGCCTAGCACCGTATCTGCTATGGGGTAGCCCTAGCTCCAGCAGATCACCATCTCCCTTGCTGAGACTTAGAGACAGGTGGTAGATAAGAGCAATAAGAGAATCACTCTGCAATTTGCCTTCCCCATTTTCCTTCTCTGCTTTCAGATCCAGGGGGAAAATCGAAGGAGTGGACATAAATAAGCAGCTCTTACCACTCCCTGCCCTCCTGTGAGGACCATTTGGAGTCCTTAGGGGAAGGTTTATTGGCTTGTCAAACTTCTGTGTCTCCCTGGCTACTTTTCCTCAGAATGGAGGAGGGCTGTCAGGCAATTACCAGGGAAAATTAGACAAGGCTGCTGTCACTGGGAGGCTGGCTGCAGGTTTCTATAACCCATGACTCCCAGACACATCTGGACACATGTTGGCAGGATTTATGCATGCTGGCATTGTTCTGGTGCCTACAGAGGGCAGAGAGTCCCACTGAAGGGCTTCTAAGAATTCAAAGTGATACTCAACTCCTAGGCACTACATACTTCTCCTTCTTTAATATGAAAGGACAATTAGAATATAAATGTTTTACGGTAAAATCTATAGTAACTTGTGTACAAAATACTACTACTTAAAGATGAGACATTGTAATGACATCATTCTTGCAGACATAGCTTTTAGTCAACACAACAATATTATGAAAAGGTACAAGCTTTCCAGGGTAATTTTGTTAGCAACATCATTTTCTGCCCTCTAATTTTAGGACATTTGTAGCGGAAATGGTGGGTTTTCACAAGTCATTTTGTTCCGTCTGAATGTGTGACTGCTAATTACATTCAATATGTGTGCTCGTTCTAGTGCAATAAGTTAAACATATGCGCAGAGGCTGTTTTAAACACCTTCTTCCCGAATGGCTATTTCTGGTTAATGTTATTGCTATGTAGTTATTTCAGGTTACAATGAATTCTGTGAATTGTCTCTATAGTTTCTTGCTTCCATTTTATTTGTCTATTTGTGGTCACTTTTTTTCAGAACTTCTTTCTTTTTTATGCACATATGACATCGCCACTATGTGAATTATGGCAGCGTGTACTGCTGTCATGCGGACCAATTGAAAAATTGCAATCTCATGTTATAACTTTTCCTGTAGTTATAGCATGAGCCACTTGCTGGACTGTCTGAATAAATCTTTTCCACTAATCCCATTTCAAAGAGTAGAAAGGAGTGGATGTGATGTTTGACATTTTTTTTCTTCTGGCAAATGGTTGATAGGCTTCATATGTAGATTGGATGAAGTTTCCTCCACTGCACAATTTGTCCAGAGTCTCCCATCCTTAAAAACAAGCCTTAACAGGTCCACCATTTGAGCGGAAAAACCCCCAGAATTTGGAGCGGAAAAAAATAGAGTCCTTCAGGCGATTCAGGATGAGCGTCCACCATGATCAAACAGACATGAACCATATCAAGCTTAGTATATGCCACAAAGATTGCCATTGGGCTGTCAAATGCTCAAAGTGATGACATGGAGTCTATCAGGGATGCATTGTGTTGGCTGATGTGGCTTTCATGTCTTCTGTTGGTGTATCAATCCTTTTGCCATAAAATAATTAGATGCTCTGGGGTAGAACTTAAATTTTTACAGTTCCAAACTAGCTTTTGTATAATTTTCAGATCATGTGTATCTTGAATGCCATAGGAAAAAATCATTCCAGTGCCACACGTGACAATGTGTGTGTGTGGCTGTTATTTCTATGCAAAGTTCAAAAAGGTGTTGGTACTCCCGTATTTATCCATTTCTGATAGAGATTCTCTTTAGCCTTGTTGAATTTCATTTGCTTTTATGATGCAGTTAGTTGTCGCCTATTTACTTCTGTATTCCTAATATTTCTAGTGGCCATTCTGATGGGAAATATGTACTTTTATCTCAGCTGTTATTTTTAAACTCAAAGAGTAAGGGAAAGCACCAAAAATCATTGTATATCTCCAAAGCTAGGCTGCCATATCTGAAAACCCTGTCTTTGGGATGACCTTCAAAATTCCCAATCTGTAACCTGTGTAAATTTTTTCTATATTTGTCAGTGACCAGAATGCATATTTAGATATTTAGGGAAAATTATATATTTTCCTGATTTGTTTTAAGATAACCCCTTGAGAACTTTGCAAATATCCTGGGGAGGTGCTCAAGTCATTATTCATCATAAACTTCAGAAGTAAACATATTATTGCTATATATATGTATATATAGCACTATAAAGCTGTCCAAAATGCTTTGCATAACCCAGCCCATGTAGTTTGCCAAATGACAGCTGCAGATGACATTCCAAGCACTGGCACCTTATTCTGTAGTAAATCCCAGTGTTCACTGTCATATTTTTCAGGCTCCGTTTCTAGCCTGACTATGACAAAGTCCACGTTCTAGAAATGCTAGTAAAGTGCATATATATGCTCTGTTAGTAAAAGGAGTGGTGGCCAGAAGTCAAGCGTGGGTTAGTTTTAAAATCACCAGAAATATGGACAACGTCATTAAACTGCTGGCAGGAAAACTATCCCATTCATTCCACATAACCATGGTTGAAATTCCTGAGGAGTCCTCCCTATGCTGTGAATTCTCCCTCTGTTTCTGACAGCCACAGAACTGACTTTGTAAAGGGGTTTGTAAAAAGTGTGGCCTTGTCCCGTCTTTGGGTGCAATTCTTGTTTTCACATAGTAAGATGGTAGTATCATCCTTTTCCAAAAGTACAGCTAATTCCTGGGGGGAGCGCTGTGGTGTTCAAAATTAGACATGTGCTTGGACAGATCAACCAAATCTCCCTTGACTGTTTTTTATGAGAAAATACAAGTCATTTCACAGCATAAAGATTTAGCACATGTTATTTAGAGTTTTATGTTCTTTTACAATGTATTAGTACACAGGGGAGGAAAAATTCTCCCATGTATGCTGTTGGAAACACTAATACTTTCTGTAGCCTTTCAGTTTTTGTAGTCTGGGATGATGCTGTTATGAAATCACAGAAACATGAGTCTCCAGTTTCATGCTCCTTTTAAACTATTTCTCCAGCCATCTTTTAAAGGATCCCCAAACTCCTTTATTTATTATCCTCTAAATTAAACAGTTGAAAAGATGATACATCATTCCCAATGTATTCCATGTTGTCATATGGGGTTTATGAATGTAGCGCTTTCTTCTTGGTCCCATTTTACTTATTGCAAAGTTTGCTTGATTTTGTTGCAATTTCCCATCAAATTTAATATCAGTTTCTGATGAAAAAAGCTATGCGTGGGTATGGCTTGGGATCAGCTCTGTATTAGGCAATAAACATTCAGGAATCATTCATTTTACATATGGCATGTGGACCAGATTCTTAATGCAACACTTAAAGCCCTTGTAAAACTGGAAGGTCCCCTTTAATTTCATCAGCACAGCTACGCATACTCAGGAGTGTTTTCATTCGCCTTTCAGTTCTACCTGTACAATAAAAATGCTCTGCAATCACACAAGGGTGTTGATATGGATGACTTTATAGAAATTGTACAATCTGAGCAAACATCTTGTCTTTTAGTTTGCTGGAAGATGATAGGCTTCACCGCTGCATATTTCTAACTCCCATCACATCTTGTAAAACTAGCATCTTTTACTCATCACTGAAATAATTTCCTTTTATACAGTCATTCAGTCTCTCAATATAGACAAGACTGTCTTCTGCGGAACATTTAACTCTTCTTTCTTTGGAACTCTTTCCTCTTTCTGAACAGACAACGTTCTCACCGTAGAACTAGCTATAAATGAAATGTTGGGTTTCTTTTCCCTTGTTTTGTAAGAAGCAATAAACCAAGTGCATGAAACTTTAACCGAGAAAAGTTTCTTGGGACTGGAAAGGAATTGCTGTTCAGAAAAATAGGTAAAGACTGTGGCCCCAGAAATGCCAATTACTTGGATGTATAATGTATTTGTATGGGAAAGGCAGGCTCAAATCTCTGCTCTGCCTAATTCAGACCAGGACCTTCAACCAGAAGCTCCACATTCCAGTCTCATGCTTGGCAACCGAGTTATTGATTATTCTGCAAGGAAGGACATTGCTCTCAATTTCATTTGCAATGTGAGAAAAAAAAGAAAAAAAAAGAAAAAACCAAGATTGTCTCATCATCTTGATGTGAAACAGGAATATTTTAAAATCTTGCTTTTTTCAGACCAAGATTCAAATCTGCTGGTCTGTTGTTCACAGTGTTGCATGCGTCAGTTTTTAGACCTTGGGCACATGAATGGATTTGATTGAGTTATGCTATCTTAATGAAATACCATTCATGAATGGAGCTGATACAGCTGACCATATGCACGTTTTAGTGCAATTTCATTAAAGTCTCAACTGCATTTGTTTGCCTGTAGCAGTAGTTTCACTTTTTCTGGGTTTCTAGTTTGCTCCCTCACTCTGCAGCATTCCTGAAGGACTCACTGTCATTGTCGATTTTAGCGTCACTTCTGATTAAAATTGCAGTTGCTGCAAAATCAGATGAGATTACAAACCCTCTGGGATTAAAAAGATCCTATAAAAGGACTTGAAGTACTTCTTGGTCCTTGGTCCTCATGGACTTGGAGAAGTCTCAACTCTTTAAAAGGGTACAATCCAGCTCTTCCACTCTGCGCTCTGTTTTACATTGTTCTCACATCCCAATATAATTTTCAATAGGAAGACTCAAATCTTCAGGCTGTCCTTAGAACTGCAGAAGTCACACGGGATTCAGGGGCAATTTTGACACATCACTGCTTTTTGTGCCTTCAGAACAGATCTTTGTAAGCATCTAGGAAGGTGTGGAGGGATGATACGAGGTGTGGGGCTTTTTGTAAACTGCATTGTATGTTACATGAAGTGGGAATATCTCTAGTACATGTTTTCCCAATAATGATATTCTATCAGGTCTTGACTAATCTAATATCCTTCTTTAACTGAGTGTAGTAAATTCGGCAGCTTTTTTTTTTTTTTTTTTTTCCTGGGGATGAGATCCCAGGGAGAAGCTTTAATAACTATGTAAATAATTCCTCCAAGAGACAGGCACTAGTTTTTTGCCTTTCCTGGAGATACGGAGCATTATTGTTTTCTATTCCACCCAGCACAATTTATTTTAGAAGTTAACTTTAACGTCAAACATACAGCATTGTATCTGCCTAACAATTAGTATGGTCCTACTATAAGTAGTTAATGGGTTCAGCCAAAAGTATTCCTTGAAGTTTTCCTTGTTCTGTTTTCTACATAGCAACTATTAGCCCTACAGACATTCTCTGCCCACACGTAGTAATATCATGATGATCACAGTAATAGCTTTGTTCACAACCTATCTTTGATTTCTTGCCCTTGACATTCCTCCTCCTCTGGCAAGTCGGCTTCTGTTTCAGAGCTAAATGATTTATCATCCTGTCAGTGCATTTCTTCCACACCTTGTATTCATTTGCCCCACCCCATGCCCCCCAGTAATTTTTATGTGTTGTTTGCATGGTTTGCCAATGTCTTGACAGTTCTCAGAATCTGACACATAGTACAGTGTGTGGCTGGGAGGAGAACTTTCCACAGAAAACTGGGGTTTTAAGCCATGGCTTAAAAATTAGTTATAGATAATCCACAGATAAATGGAATAACTTGTCTTCCACAAACACGTTGGTAAAACACAAGATACTGTCAGGTCTTCCTATGTTATCTGAATGGGTCCAAGCTCACTTCCTCATACTTCATACAGAGTTTCCCCTAGAACTATTTTACTGTTAATTAAAACCTTGCCATGGTGGGGTCAGGGCTTTAAATGATACGACAAACTGAATGAAAATTAGAATGAAGAGACTGATGTCTGACAGGCAGTTCTTGTAGTAGAAGTATCAGACTTAATTAGAGAAGTTAAATTTAAGTTCAAAGCTACAGATGGTTTATGTTATTATAAAAGAAAAAATCAATTAACATTTTAAAAGCTCGCCCCATGTTAGCAATCAAGCCACAAGTTAAAACACTCTTGGACTTGTGCAATAAGCTCTAGTTCTTCCAGTTACCTGGTGCTCAGCCAATTTCCCAACTGTGCCTATAATAGTGCATTAACAGCCATCCAGTCTGTTCCCCAAACACAATATTGGATCTGTCACTGCAACAAATTGCAGATCAGTGACCTCAGCGGTAAATGTTTAGTATTGTCTTTGGCCTGGGCGATGCAGTTTTGATCCAAAACAAAGGCAGAGATTCAAGATAAACACCAGTGTTCTCTGTACCCTTACACCTCATGTTTTAGAGTTAAAGTGACACAGAGGAAACAGCATTTTAAACAGTAAAAAGATGAGCTGTTTCTTTCCCCTTCGCTGTTTGTCTTTTTGGTGGTATGCTTGTGGAAAATTATGACAGGAAAAAAAGAAAAAGGATGCTTCTCTTCGACATCAAGTGTAGAGAAGCAGTGTCCTTCCTGAGGCAAAGAAGTGTCAAAGCAACAGGGCTGGGACAAGTGAGCTGGGTCAGCTGTGCGAGTTACATATGAATGAGCAAGTGGTGGAATGTGCTAGAAGGAGTCTGCGGGGCTGTGCTGAGTGGATCAAACAGTGCTCAGGACCCAGCACACATATTTTGTTCATGTGTTGGGGAGTTGCTTTGGACTACTAGATCCAAGGACTGAATATCTCTCTGCTACGAGAACAGATTAAGTGTGCTCCTGGAACATCTCTTCTGGTTTAATGACACTCCAGCGCAATCCAGCTTGGATTTTCCAGAGCTGCTCTGTGATGTGGACCATAACACAGTAAAGAGGGATGATCAGGAGTCTCACTTCAAAAGTACACTACCAATCTCAATGACACGGGAATGTCGATGACATGGAGTTGTGTCTAGGAATTTAAATAATAATTCAGCTAGTCCCGTTTTGGTGTCAAGAGTTATGAATAACTAATATCCATGAAGCATTTTGATAGTCATGGATATAAAGTGATATATCAATTTAAAACATTGTCATCATTCTATTGCCATGCACTCATCATCTTCTCTACTTTGAATAAATAATAGTGTGACCTATAGAGACTGTCTGCTAGATGAGGATGACTTCTTAATAGTGTTTAAATCAAAATAGGCTTAGACATCCTGGAATTTAACTTTAAACATGCTACATTTTCCCATTATAAGGCAGATATGGTGCCCTCACTAGCTGCCCATCTAGCTGTCTCTGTCCTGTGCTCTTTGTATATGTGTAATGTCACTACACCAAGGGTTATTTGTTGTTACTGTAAGTCCAGGTGGATACTGCTGCACTTCACAAACAGGAGTCTTTTGGACTCCAACAATCAAGAGAATGCTCTTTCCTTCACTGTGCAAACTAAGCATATTATTTAAGTTGCTAGATATTCCAGATTTAAATAGAGAGAGTAAGACTGTGGATGTGCAGTTAATGTAGGCTGAGACCTGAAGAAATAGAACAACTGAGAGCAAATTTTGGGGAGGGGATGTTTAAGCTGTTCATGACATGGTTCTTCCAGCATCTATGAAGTGAGACAGAATGCCATTTACTAGTTATAGCAATAATCTAACATTAAACTTTGTTTTACACAGGCCATTCACAGAGAATCAACTGTAATAGCAACAGCAAAATCTTTGTGTGTTTTTATCTTCACCTCCATTTGCAGCTATTGTCAAATGGATTATTTCAATGCAAATGGAAGTCACTAAAATTAAATATATGATATACATTTCTTTGATTATTGTGCTTCAACTTCAGTCTAGAAAACTCCTAATCAAAAGCAAGTGCCTAAAAGAAGATTTATCAATTCATATTTGAAGCTGCTGGAACAAAGATTAAAACCAACAGAATTTGTCTGACAACTTTAAATCTTGTCTTTTAACATGTAATAAAACTGAGATTATACATGCTTTCAGGCACATTTGGAAAATTTTACTTCAGTCTGAGATGAAGACAGTCAAATCAGCAGAAATCTGTCTCAATATTTTCCTCTGTGTAACTTTTGTATTTGTCTCCATGTTTTCCCCTCCTGTACCTTTAGAGATGTGTTGTTAATTGGTCTAATATCTTTATTCAGTTGAGAATAGTCCATACTTCTGCACACTCACAAAAGCTACCCTGAAAGTGGAATTACAAAGCAATACTCAGAAATGCAACACATTAATTGTCTTTTGTTTTATTTTTTCTGCTTCCTGGTTTAAAAAAAGGTATACTTTACAGACGTACACATTATTGACGGGTTTCTACTAACTTCTTTCGTGATTTCTCTATTTTCTACGTATTTTTTCTTTGTTAGTGAAGCATCTATCCTAAACATCCATGAAAACCTCTTCCCAAGGTTCTCCTTCTACACTCCAGACCATCATTCCTGTATTTTATTGATGGGGAATGTTTTGATACACTAACTCTTTCCACATTTCCTTCTCTACTTTTCATATAATTTTATGTCATTGCTCATTTCACCCACAAACCTCTTGCAAAAATATCAGTCTCATGGAAATCAATGGGGTTTACATTTATTCTATTGATCCCTTAAACATTTATCTTTTGTATGAAGGGTGAGTGGACCGCATTTAAAAGTAAAAATTTATAAAACGGTTTCAGTAGATGATTACTGCTGCAACAGAGGGAGCATATCCTCTCCTATTGCAGTGTCTTTTTTAAAAAGGATGAGACCTTATGGTCTTTTATTTAATTACTGTGCATTTAGAATAAAGCTACTTAGGTGTCTTTTTGGTCCATTACATTATACAGTATTATTTCCTGTGGAACTCTAAAAGAGACATTTTCTTTCAAAGTGACTTGGTTTCTCAATTTTAAATCCCCTCCTTCTCATGGCTCATTTATGAGGAGGATTGGAGAAACATTTTGTCAGTCTTCTCAGAAATGTCTTTTTTGCTGCCGTCCCATTCGTACCCTATGTTGGAGGTAAATATATTGAGTTTTGATACTCTCTGTTGAATAGTTGTTTTTTTTTATTTCTGTAGTGTATAAGGATGGCGTCCGGTGCTTTCGTTCATTAGACTTGCTGTGCATGTGCTGTAGCAGCCAGCTGGTGCAGGAAACTTTATGTTTTCCAGGAGTGGAAAATAGTAAGTTGAATGCTTTTGCGGAAGTACCAGATCCACTTTACCTAAGTAGTGGTCACAGTGCATTTTCATGAGGAGGTGTTTAGAGCTTACAGGTGTATGTCAGCCTCTAACGGAATCTTAAAGTCTATTGATGATGAAAGATGATCAAAGGACTGGAAGCCTGCCATATGAGAAAAGGCTGAGAGAATTGGGGTTGTCCGGCCTTGAGAAAAGAAGGCTTAGGGGAGACCTTATCCCCACATTCCAGTATCTAAAGGGTGGCTACACAGAAGATGGAGACTCCCTTTTTACAAGGAGTCGCACGGGAAAGGCAACGGGTAATGACTACCTTACTCCTGGGGATATTCCAATTGGACACAAGAAAAATTTTCACACTGAGAACAATCAGCCATTGGAATAATCTCCCCAGGGAAGTGGTGGATTCCCCATCACTGGGCGCTTTTAAGATTCAGCTGGACAGGGTGTTGGACCACCTTGTCTAGACCTTGCTTTTGCTAAGAAAGGTTGGGCCAGATGATCCTTGAGGTCCCTTCCAACCCGGTATTCTCTGATCCTATGACTCTATAATACAGGAGGGCCATTATGCAGCACAGAGTACAAACAGAAAGTAAATGAATTCTTTCTCTGAAAAGTCTCTCATTTTAAGTATGCAAAATAAAAGTATAAGACGAGGTGCAATAGTGAATGGTTAGGACAGAGTTACGCCACCAACCTGCAAAATAAGATGTCACTGTGGTTAACAAAGCTGCAGTAATACATGTTATGCTTATGCAAAAAATGCAGTGCACCCACTGTGTTGTGAATTGCAGGTAAACTTGATCTCATTCTCTGTGTGAGTCAACTCAATCCAGAAAAGATGGAGCCACAATTATAAAATACTGAACTCAGTTAATATGCTCTGGGCATCCTCGGAGCAGCTGTACCATTTTCACTTCAGAACTGGCTTGTATCAGGCTGGCTGCAACGTCAGCAGAACAGATTTTAGAGGCTGTAGTCTAATACATAAAAATAACCCAAACTACAAACACCCTTCAGTCCAGCCTCCTCTCTATTTAGATGTTTCTCAGTGTATGGGCAGCTGCCCCCAAAGTTTACCTGATTTTAAATGCAAGTTTCCAGCTTACATCGAGGCCTAAATTCCTCTAAAGTATCTGGACTTTAAACTCTTAGGGGAAATGACACCTCAGTAAGAGTGAGAAACCTAAATACCACTGAGGATTTAAAGCTGAATCCTTCGGGGACTTACTCTCAACCTTTCTAAACCAATTTAAAACCTACAAAGCTGTTGGTTTTTGGTCACATTCTACACCCAGGGCCAGATTTCACAGCATTGGTTTTAATGGAATATATTCTACTTGTTGCTTTGGCTGCAAGTCTAGAAGTGTCAGTGTTTAAAATGTCACAAGTAGGTTTTTAAGTTTACATCCTTACAAGAGCAAATGGGAAAAGTTCATGCCTCTGATGATGCTGTAATTTACCTGGTGTGATATCAGCTTGGTCAGAGAGTGGTGCACTGTAAAAAACAGTGAAAGCTGATTTTATGGTCCAGGAGAAGCTAGGAAAAAAGTCATACATTTAAAATAAAATCTTCAATTGCAAATCACAAGGAAAATTAAATGTGAAGCATTATTTGCTCATTGAGTGAAGCTGTCCCCATTAATTATCTTGCACACATGCAGAGCAAAAGACCTGAAATGTTGTATGTAAATCACATCCTGAGTTTCTCGTTGGAATTTCTCATGAGATTTGGTTGTCCAAAGTGTAAGCTGGAGTTGGGATAGATTCAGCTTCTGTGTTAGCTGTTCTGATGGAAGATTTTGAATTTGGCCACTCTCTAAGCAGAGCTCCTTTGTAGGTATTAACCTAGGAAATTTTACTGAAAAGACTTGCAATATTTCAGTCTGCAACCAAAGCTTTACCTCCCTCCTCAAAAAATTTCTACAGTCTCTGATAGAAAGTTTCACAAATCTCATATGTGTTCCAGAGATGTTGCACTGCATTTGTTCAGAGTTCAGACTACAAAAAGATAAAGCTATGCTCCGAATATAAATCGTATAGTAGTACAATAGTTTAAAGTCATCTTTTAACCAGTATTTCTACAAAGAAACACTTGGTACTAATTAGCAGCAACTGAATTACAGAGTGCAAGTGGTGGCCAGTTTTAAGTTCAGCATCTTGTTGAGGAAGCTTCATCGATCTCAGTTACTATGACATTGATTTGAAAGCAAAGATCTGTAGAATGTGCGTAGAAATCATTTTTAATTTCTGTTCTTAGAAAAAAAAAGCAACAACCCAGCAGCTAACTTTTAAAAGGCTGTCAGATGTTAATAGCTACCTGTTCAATAGAGATTTTCTGCTATTGTGGTACTGGCTGCAGCTTATAACCTTTAGCAATTAGATATTTCTGTCTCAAGTTTGGCATTTTTCCAAGAGAAAGCCTGCAACAAGTATAGTTTTCCTACTGCCAGCCCCACTTAGAGCTGTTTGCGTTGGCTGCCCCATCCCCTGTGGTGAATTACACGTTGTAGCTATTCGGTGCCCATAATGCGAATGCCCTTTAGGTACGCCGCAAAGTCTTTTGGCTTGACGCATTATTGTATTGCACTACCAACACCGCAGAGCAGGTGAAGGTCAATTGACATTCTGTAGGAATTCTTTCTGAAGAAATTTATAAATTGTAACAGCTATAGTTCAAATCAGGTTGAAAGATGTTGGTTCAAAAAAATACATACTTTTTTGGAACTGACTGGAATTGGTCAAATTGGTGACAATGTTCTTTTTCCTATTAAGCAGGGAATGAAACAGAAAGGGAACAAGGAGAATTTTTTCTCAAGAAAGTACACATGAAACCCTAACAAAGATAATGGATTTGCACAAGAAGAACTGATATATATATATATTTTTAATAATGATCTTTGATCATCCTGATAGGCTACTGACACTGTCTTGCAAGCTAAAATATCTATTGTAAAACATAGGACGGGAGACAAAAATACCAGTTCTTTTGAATTCTGTAACCAGTGTCTTAAATATTGTAAAGTATTGTAGTTTTTATGTTAATCTCATTCTGCTGCTTTAACATACTTTTAATAAATAAGATATGTGAACTTCTATATGAATAGCTATTAATTTTCAATTCTCCATACAATGTGTTCCTCTGCATATAAAACACATATAAATTAATTTAAATGTCCAGTATACCTGCTCATGAGTTTCATTAACTTGCATAATTACACAGCAGAGATACCACAGTAGATGATGGAACTAAGGTTGACAGTGCACATCAATAATTTAAGATAAAATGCATTACGAGGAGTCTCTATCCTCAAAACCCAAGTGTTATAAATATTAAAATTACATTTTAAGGAAATATTAACCTGTAAAACTATAACAATATTTTAAGATAGACACCTAAATAAATATAATTGGACCCAAAGTTGCATTTCCTCACAATCAATTTAGTGTAATAACCCATATCCTGAACAATTATGAATGCTCTTGAATTTCTGCATTATGAATAGCCTTACTGACTACCTACATAATCCTTGGATGAATCTTACAAGAGAGTGATTTACTTTTAAATGTACATCTTTCTCATTATATAACTACAGGGCTTTACTCCAAAGAGGTGTTTCCAATGTCTAAGGTTTACACTGACCTTCTCCTTCTCCTGCCATTATGGAAATTTGTTGTGGGTTCTGCACAACACCACAGCATTATCCGGGAGTAGGAGCAGAAGCCGGGTTGGTGACCCACCATAAGGCTCAGAAATAGAAGTTAGAAAAAGGATACATAAGGTTTGCCCTCTGGAACAGGCCTCCAAATCTCTATGTTGTAGTGACATTTAAGTCAGAGGTTGAATTTAAAAGGTTGGAAATTATTGCTTTTTCTAGAGAGACTTCTGTAAGATTATTTTTTGAATACATGAATATGTATCATTGGAACACAATTATTTTCTGAGTAAGTACTGATCAACACATATGGATGGCTGCAATGTTTGATAAAACTGCAGCTGAGCTGATAAATTTGTTTTTGTAACTACAGCATCAGTTGATAATAACCCTGAAGAATGTAAAAAAAAAAAAAGCTAGAAAATCTTGTGACATCAGTGAAGCTGGCTGCATGTTATTTCCCATTTCTTTTATCAGTGTTATCCTGACAAGGAACACAATTTTTGTCATTTTCCAATTTACTTACATTTGTTATCCTGAAAATGTGCTCACGGTATCACCAATTTTTCTGTACATTCTAAATAACAAGGTAATGTGCTGGCACAGCAATGCAGGGAGGACCCCATTCCCAGGGTTTAATAACAAAGGTTGCAATGAAAGCAAAGATATCTGCAAGAATAAATGTATTCTTAAAAACAGACTTGCAATGAGGACAGCAGGTAGAAAAACAAAGCGTATCCATTCTCTGGACAGATTTACTACTGTTAAGATTTGCTAGCATAGCAAAAGACAGTACTACAATTGTCAGTAATTGGCATTCCTGTGTATTCCCATTAAAAGGCTACAATTTAGAG
Organism: Fratercula arctica; assembly: GCA_947846985.1. NCBI lineage: Eukaryota > Metazoa > Chordata > Aves > Charadriiformes > Alcidae > Fratercula > Fratercula arctica. The sequence goes on from CANTUZ010000002.1 coordinate 41,342,050, forward strand.
GGAGGAAAAGTCTTAAAATAAAATGTACCCTCTCATATATGAAGGTTGTTTCTCCAGGAACTGTGGGGTGCTGAAAGGGTAGTATGTGAAACTTGAATTGGATTTAACTGTTCTGGTGATAAAGACAGGACCTCTTTCTCTTTGGTTATAAATAACTCATGGCCATACAGTTCACCTGAATGAAGTTGGGAAATTCTGTATCTTCACATGCATCATCAAGAAAGACAACAACAGAAGTGCCTTTTGGTGAAATACTGCTTCTTATTTATGCTGTGGATATGTGCATATTGTGGATTCATAGGCTTATTTTTCCTTTAGATGGTATCTCTCCTGCTGTGCAGTTCATTGTCAGCAGAGAAGTGTTTCAAGACAGAGTTTGAGCAGAAGTTACTCGTGATAGATGAGCAGGCTGCCTTTCAGAGTCAGATGGCAGTTGAACTGGGGACTCCTTTTACCTAAAAATATTGATATTCTCTAGTATACAATGGTCTGTGGCAGACATGACCCAGATATACCTTTTCACTAGTCATTTTGTGGTCTGCAAGTCATGAATTATGTGAACTATGGAAACAATTTAATGTTGGCAATAACAGTAAAGAGTTTGTTGAATGGCAGCAACTTATATGTATTTAGGAAGTTTGCATAACATCATTAATAACTGCTGACAGGACCAGTAGATAACAGAAGATGTAGTCCTCGGGTAATGCCATCCAGCATGTGCCAGCCTAAACAGGCCTGCATCAAATGAGGGGGTATGGTAGACACAGGAATATATTGCAGCGTTGTCACAATGTCTGGTAACGCTGAAAGGTTATCAGAAGGATGTGGGGTCATTAGCTTTCACCTGGGAGAAGTTCTTGTCTAATGCCAAATTCTTAAAATTCACACACCCTGTTTTGGGGTGTTGTTTTTTTTTCTCGCAAGGTTCATGGAAACAGCCACTATTTGGACAACAGCAGAGCATGAGGGACAAGATATGTCCCAGATGCCTCTCCACTGCAGCCTGGTATCTGCGGTGGTCAGTCCCAGAGCACTGTCAGGGACCGACACTTGACGGTCCTCACACAGTAACCAAAGGATGACCCCTGACAGCTGGCGCTTGGCTGATGAGGTGGGGAGGAGGTGAAAAAACCCAGGGCAGACAAGAAAGTACGAAATACTTTATCCAGAGCCCATGAGGTAATACGTAGATGCAACAACAGCAAGACCAGGAATTTTACTCATGAAGTAAAAAAATATTATTTAAATATTTCACTAAAGTAGAAATTTCATGTTTTCCTGTTGAAAAAAAAAAAAAAAAACCAAACAACAAAACCCCTAATTTTCACCAAGGCTTATGGGCATGATCACAGTATGAATTATAGACTAAATGTAAGATACTTTTTCTTTCTCTCTCATGTCCAGGTAATGAAAAAAACCAATAAATATGTGGCTGTAGAGAATGCACATCTTCAGTAAATATCAAGTACTAGTGTTGAGTACAAGATTGCCCGAGGAAGAAGAAAATGAAAGTTGACTTTTTTGTCCCATTATCTCTTTTAATCTCATTATCTTCATTTCATTATCTCTCCCTCCAACAGTAACAATAAATAAATAAAAATGACAGCCATTCCTGCTCAACAGATCAGAAACACATTTATGATTTAATATTTCAGTGAGTTCACTTCTTTCATTGTAAATAGACCATTAATAGTGATGGTTTTCTAGTCAAAATGGCTTCTTTTACACTTCTCCACTCCTTACAATCCCCAAGAAATCTGCATAGTCTTTTAGGCTGACCTCTGTGCAAACCTCATTGGAAGGGTGGGAATCCAGTATAATACTTCTGGAAGATTAAGGATACACAGAATATATATTTTTTTAAAAAACGGTTTTAACTTTTCAAACAAGAAATGGTTTTTGTCATTATCTGACAAGGCTGAGGAACTGACAACATATTTGGAAAATCAGGGATCAGTGAGATTCAGTATAAAGATCAAGGAAAAAGAAATTTCAGCCACCTGCCGATGTCTTATGCTCTGTGTATAGCACCTTTTCCCCCATAGAGATATTGTCTGTGCCTCTTTCCAACACAGGCAGAATGCCTTCAGACTTGCAGAGTTGCACATTAATTCCCCCTTCACCCTTTATACCTTGCTTTGCATCGGATAAACTCATATAGTCATTTATGTGGCTAACTCTAATTTAATCTCCAAACTACAGCTGCCTGAGTCACATCGGCCCTCAGACACAAGAAGCTCAACAAGAGCACTTGCGCACTTGCAGCCCACAAAGCCAACCGCATCCCGGGCTGCATTGAAAGAACCATGGCCAGCAGGTTGAGGGAGGTGATTCTGCCCTTGTACTCCGCTCTTGTGAGACCCCACCTGGAGTGCTGTGTCCAGCTCTGGAGTCCTCAGCACAAGAAGGACATGGATCTGTTGGAACAGATCCAGCGCAGGGCCACAAAGATGCTCAAAGGGCTGGAGCACCTCTCTTATGAGGACAGGCTGAGAGAGTTGGGGTTGTTCAGCCTGGAGAAGAGAAGGCTCCGAGGAGACCTTATAGCAGCCTTCCAGTACCTAAAGGGGGCCTCCAGGAAAGACAGGGAGGAACTCTTTATCAGGGAGTGTAATGATAGGACGTGGAGTAATGGCCTCAGGTTGAGAGAGGGTAGATTTAGATTGGATTAGAAATTAGAAAGAAATTCTTTCCTGTGAGGGTGGTGAGGCACTGGAACAGGTTGCACAGGGGAGTTGTGGATGCCCCATCCCTGGAAGTGTCCAAGGCCAGGCTGGATGGGGCTTTGAGCAGCCTGGTCTAGTGGGAGGTGTCTCTGACCAGGGCAGGGGGGTTGGAACTAGATGATCTTTAAGGTCCCTTCCAACCCGAACCATTCTATGATTCTATGGTAACATCCATGGATCACATCAGTTTGGTCAGCCATGATTCGCCCTTTGTAAAAGTGCACTGGCCATTCCCAGTAATCTTCTTTTCCTTATATGCTTGCAAATGAACACCTCTGGGGGTAGTCAAGTTGTCCTAACTCCTCCCTCAGCACCTAAACTCTTTTTTCACCTTACATAGACTGATATAGCCATTGATGTGATTAACTGAAATATCTGCAAACTGCAGCTGTCTGAAACACACTCAACTGAGGAAAATCTGGGGCACGTGCAGATAGAAATCTCAGCCACAGCTAGTGAAGGCCTCCTAAGTTCTTAGGGGAAAAGAGCATACAGCTGTGAAATTATGAATCAGATTTTCTTAATTTTTATCTCTTTCATGTCCGCTTCCTGGCCTGTTTGTCAATCTGGGGGACTTCCATAATACGTTTGACTAGTGGCTAAAACCATGTTGTTATTTTTTGAATCTATGTTGGCTGGTTTTCAGCATCTCCTCTATGCAAGAGATTGCAGAGCTTCTGGAGAACAAAACTTGCCATCTACCTTCATTCTCTGACTGTGACTCAGTAACAAGACTGTGAATTTACAATGTTGTTGATCAATGAGGAAATTTTTGTCATGCTGCTGTGGGAAGGATGTCTATGAATTGGTTGAAAGGTGTCATGTAGAGGCATGTCCACTTTGTGATTTAGGTACAAACTATGAGGAAAAAATTTTCTTAGGAGACCAGTGCAGCTGGGCATTAAGTGACTTTATGTCTCCTCTCCCCTGCTCTTCCAAGGAGTTGAATGAATCTGTTGCTCTACCTAAACAATCCTCCTCTGTCCTCACCCAATAACACTCAACAAGAGGGCATACAAATACTTAGGAACCATTTTTATGGGTGACTTTTCATCAGAATTTGAAGTGAAAAAAATATCTGGCACTTGAGACCTCATTCAGCTTTTTCTGTTGTCTAAGCTGCTTGAGAAATGACATAAACTATAAGAAAAAGCACATTCTTAGCACTGGTGATGTGAAATTATATTTTCTGAATATTTGGGAAAAATAACGTATTACTAACTGGTTGGATCATTGTCATGTTGAGCCAGAGATGTGCAGAAATGTGCCCACAATGCCTCTAATTGCAACAGCTGTTATTGCCCCATTCTGTTTAACATCTGCTTCAAAGCAATAATCCCATTGACACCTCTGATGTATCTGCCAGCTGTTTCTAATAAACTAGGAAAGTTACAACCCTTTTAAGTGACAGTCATTCAAGATACTCCATAATTGCATAACTGCATAGAAGAATGAGGCCCGTTCTGAACACAATCCACTGAATATTTTGATTATTTCTGTAGAAGGCTTTTATTTCTGGATGACTGCTCAAGTGAGGAAAAAACCCAACAAAACAAAAAATCCTATTGCACGCCAAAGTTTATCATTCTATCTGAAAGAAATCATGAGGGAGACTTAAAGAAATCTCTATACTGGAAAACCAACTGGAAATTTCAGACTCATAAAGTTTGCAACTCAGCTGGGCATCCATCTGGCAATTTATATTAAACTCCTGAAAGCATTTTTGCTCTTCTACAGCAGTAAAAGATGGGTTAAATATAATATAGAGGATAAAATAACAGAAGTATAACAAAAGGGAGGTATTCTCACAGTTTCTTTTTAGAAGAAATTCTCCCTAGAAAATCTCACCTTGAATAATATTCAGTGAAATAATCTCTCATAACCAATAACCTGAGTTCCAATCATCTATTATAGCCAATGCTTTGTTACAAAAATTGGAGAACTCCAATTTCTATAGAGAAAAAGTGTTGTAATTTTTCAGGCAAAGACCAACTCGTGCTATTGATATGCGTGGTGTGGCTCCAGTGAGATACCTTGTTTTTCATTCCCTCCTCGGTACATTAGGGAAGAGTATAATTTCTGAATATAATTTTGAAATGTTATTTTTTGTTTGCTTTCATAGGTAAATGTGCTAGATGCTAGGATTTGGCACAATCAGCCCAAGTTTCGGGGTATTTTTCCTACACTTTGGTCAGATTGTATCCCAAAAACCTTAAGAAGTATTTAAACTGCTCTGTGAGTCCCAGTTAATGGAAGACCTTTGGATCCTGTCTCCATAAAAATCAAGGACATCTTAAAGAACATCACAAACTGCAGAGCTTTGTTCAGATGACCCAAGGCTTAAAGGAGGCAGGTTCATATATGTGCATGCCAAAAGAGAGTTGGGGCTGCACTTGAGAGTTTGAAAATTGTCCTTTGCCTTCAAGTTTAGATGTAATCTAACTGCCCTGCTCGTGGCAGCTGTATTGCAACATGCCTGCAGCTGGATTGCCCTGCTCCGCTATCAGATTATGAGAGTCATTCTTGGTATTTGGGTATTTGTGCTCTGAATTGTCAACTGAACATTTCTGGAGCACAGAGAGAAGGCCCCTCTACTATACAGTCCCTTATTGGTAGTAGCATTTACAAGATTGTTACGGCTGTCTTCCTATGGGTCCAGGTTATCAGGAAAATTAGCTCACAAGTGAAAAAAAGCTAGCCCCTTTGGCAATCAAGCTGTGGTCTCTAGACTACAGGCAGTATGCTAAAGACAGTAAAGAAAAAGAAGACTAGCATCAGGTACACATTTTTTAGACAGTAATCTGGATCTCGCTTGATCTAAAGGTGCAAAAGCAAAACATTTTCAAAGTCATTGATGTGTCACTATCTTCTTAAAATCAATTACGTGCAGTCAAAGGACAGCTACTTTTTGGAAGAGGTCTCCAAGTTGTCCCAAAGACTTCTTCAAAGTCTGCGTGTCAAACTTTCACATAAGAGTCACCTTATCTTGTGTCTGATATTGAACTCTGTTTCAACCTTTTCATATTTGGTCTTGTTCTTGTTTCTCAACAAACCAAAAGTACAACAATGTAGAAAACATAACATGATGTTGGCTGTATCCTCTGTCTATGTGAAGCAAGGAATGGTTGTTTTGTCTTTGATTAGAGTACATGAAGTACATGAAAATGCAGCCAATGTAAAGCATCCAGGCAAGAGAACAATTTTTCTTACACATGGAGGGCTGCAACCCAACCCCATTTTATCTTAGCAATACTGCTGAGAACTGATAGTGGAAGCAGCAGTTCCACAGCTCTACAAGAGTCTTTGGGGTGGATAAAAAAGAAAGAGCTCAAAAATAGCTATTTACACACTGTGGGAGAGGAGGCTCTGGAACATTTGTAATGCAGCCAACTGAAAATGGCTTTAGTCTTAACAATGCTTAGGAAATAATGTAATGCTAAAAAAAATATTGTATTTGAATGGTATCCATTCTGCTGTCATTTATATCTGTGCAGAAAATGAGCACTTTACAGATCTGAGGCAAAAAGCTATATCTGGTATTTCTTGCGGTACTAAGTAATAACCAATCAGAGGCAAACTATGTTTAATGTTGGCAATACAGAACTAAAAGAAAGGCTGCTGAGGGATTTTGATTTTTGGCTTGCAGGAAAGCAAAACTCATTTGCTTCCCAAGCAGAGATAATCTCCATTCTATAGACTACAAATTTGTAGAGGATCTGAGCAAAAGAAATGTGATGTCTTCTAGCTTAGCTAGAAAGACATCCCTGTTCTGTGACTGTACATCCTCACCTAAGGTCTGCCAGCTTTGAGGGTAGTGCCAAAGATGCAGAGGATTAAAACACTGTTATTCCACATACAGAGTGAACCAAGCCTATCTTGGACTTCTCTAGGGCCTTTGACATGATCCCCCACAACGTCCTGCTCTCTCAATATGGATTTGATGGTTGGACCATTTGGTGACTGAGGAATTAGTTGGGTGTTGCATCCAGAGGGTAGAGGTCAATGGCTCAATGTCCAGATGGAGATCAGTGATAAGTGGTGTCCCTCAGGGGTCCATATTAAGACCACTACTGTTTAATATCCTCATCAGTGACATAGACAGTGGGATCAAGTGTACCCTCAGCAAATTTGCAGATGACACCAAGCTGAGTGGTGTGGTTGACATGCCTGATGGACAGGATGCCATCCAGAGAGACCTGGACAAGCTCAAGAAGTGGGCCCATGTGAACATCATGAGGCTCAACAAGGCCAAGTGCAGGGTGCAGCACTTGCATCAGGGCAACCCTCAGTATCAACACAGGCTGGGGGGATGAAGGGATTGAGAGCAACCCTGCTGTGAAGGACTTGGGGGTAGTGGTGGATGAAAAGCTGGACATGAGCCAACAATGCGCACTCACAGCCCAGAGGGCCAACTGTATCTTGGACTGCAGGTCAAGGGAGGTGATTCTGCCCCTCTGCTCTGCTCTGCTCTGCTCTGCTCTGCTCTGCTCTAGTGAGACCCCACCTGGAGTACTGCATCCAGCTCTAGAGCCCTCAGTATAGGAAAGACAGGAACCTGTTGGAGCAGGTCCAGAGGAGGGCCACAAAAATGATCTGAGGGCTGGAGCACCTCTCCTATGAGGACCTTATTGCAGCCTTTCAGCACTTAAAGGGGTCTTATAAGAAAGATGAGGACAAACTTTTTAGCAGGGCCTGTTGCGATAGGACAAGGGTAATAGTTTTAAAATAAAAGAGGGTAGATTTAGGCTAGATATAAGGAAGAAATTTTTTATGATGAGGGTGCTGAAACACTGGCACAGGTTGCCCAGAGAGGTGGTAGATGCCCCATCCCTGGAAACATTCAAGGTCAGGTTGGGCGGGGCCCTGAGCAACCTGATCTAGTTCAAGATGTCCTTGTTCATTGCAGGGCGGTTGGAATAGATGATCTTTAAAGGTCCCTTCCAACCCAAACTGTTCTATGGTTCTATGATTCTGTGATTCTATCCAAGAAAGCAAGGCGTCACAAATTCTTTGTTGAACTAACACATGAGGGATTTGGGCAGTACTGAAAGATAACAGAAATAATCTACCACACTCCTCAGAGTCTTCATAATCCGTATTCCATTAAAAAGTTCAAACTTAAAGCTGGCATTAAAGCAAATGTTTTACCATATCAATTCTGAAACAAAATAAGAAAAAGAGGCACAGTACATGCTGAAGCACATTGTACTAAGACAGCATTACCAGCACAATACTTGGAAGCACCTATAGAGACATAAAAATCACAAGTATAGCACTATATGTCATCTATCACACTGGGCTACAGCAACATAACTGCCAGAATTGGAGCTAACCCTGAACTTCCTTGAGGCTGTCTGCTCCTTAGGCAAATAGTCTGGTCAAATCTGAAAAGATAAGTGACAGACTTAGCCTCATTTTCATTTAGCAGATATATTTAGATGACTGTCATGGTTTCAGCTGAAATAAAGTTAACTTTTTTATTAGCAACTGGTATAGTGCCACATTTTGGATTTGGGATGAGAAATACTTTTGATAGCACACTAATGTTTTCAGGTTTTGCTAAGCAATCAAGGCCTTTTCTGCTCCTCACACTGCCCTGCCAGTGAGTAGGTTGGGAGGGCAAAAGCAGCTGGGAGGGGACACAGCTGGGACAGCTGACCCCAGCTGACAAAAGGGCTATTGCATATCATATGACATCATGCTTAGTACATAAATCTCGGGGAATAAGAAGGAAGGGGGGATGTTTGGAGTGATGGCATTTGTCTTCCCAAGTAACCGTTATGTGTGATGCAGCCCTGCTTTCCTGGAGATGGCTGAACACCTGCCTGATGATGGAAAGCAGTCAATAATTTCCTTCATTTGCTTTGCTTGTGTGTGTGGCTTTTACTCTACCTATTAAACTGTCTTTATCTCATCCCATGCGGTTTGTTTTCTCACTTCTACTCTCTCACCCAAAGTGGCGTGAGTGAGTGAGCGGCTGCGTGGTTCTAGTTGCTGGCTGGGGTTAAATCATGACAATGACTAAGAAATATTTTAAAGTGACTAGCTGATGAAAACATGTTGACTGATTTAGATGAGATGGAAAACCAGCAAATCAGAGGAAAGGAGGACATATTGGGAGAGTGTATAATTCACTGTGGAGAAAACCCAAAATTTCTCACTTTGGAATTATGCCAGCTAGTAAAATAATACAAATTTGGAAAAGATTGTTCAGATAGAAGCTTGTAACATGATGAAAACAGTCTCAACTTGGAAAAGAAACTGATGACAAGAGCTCATGTAAAATTAACAGGTTCAAGCATAGTAAAATTCCATTTGTGGTTAAAAGTAGTAAAACACACAGACTCCATATTCCTATCAAGAATCCAGCAAATGACAAAATGGAGTCAAGTGACAAAAGCTGAAGCCACTGCCAACAAAAGACCAAAAGGCTCTTACTGGTCCATAAAAGGACTATAAGAGGATCCTGGGAGGTGTGAGCTATGGCAAAGGGGTGAGAGAAGAGTGCTATTGTCTGCTTCTGCACAAACATAACATACCTGACTGAATTCTGCCTAAGGAAAAGACCTTTCTGTGTGGTCTCAGGGAACACAAGGGGCAATGTGAACACATAACCTGAAAGAGGGCAAGGGAGCATGACTAGGAACGCAACAAATAAATACACTCCAGCACTGGGATCCCACTTGCTCATAGGTCAGTCATCTCTCAAAGGCAGTGCCAGACTCTGTAAGGATTTATCTAGTACAAGGCAGTGTCCATAACTGGTTAGTACTGTAAGATCTGTCAGAACATGGCATTTGGGAGAAAGAGCTGCTTCCAGCTTTTGCTACCAGGTCACACTGCAGGTTTCTGATATATAGAAGCTGTAGAATGAGAAAAAAATACAATAGTTTCTACCCATAAGATGAGACCTAATGGAAGAACCAGATGTTTAAGTAAGTTAGCATTGTACATCTAGCTAGATTTGACTTATTTCATAATGATCTACTGCAGTAGATAAACATAATGCAATTACATGGGGCTCTTGCAATTTCTCCAGTTCCAGGCAGGTATTTAATCTTCCAGAAGCTGGCAACATCACACCTGCTTCTCAGCAGAAAACACCCCTGCATACTTACCACTAGATAGAAAGAGGCACTTTCCTGATACTCCTTAAGTTTGTTAGAAGTTTCAAAGACACAGTGTCAATGCGTTTTTGAGAGATATTTACTGATGGAACATATTAGAACACAAAATCATGAGGAAGGAAGGAAGGAAGGAGTAAAGAAAAACATTGAATGACAAACACTGTCTTGGTATTTTCTTCTAATGTAACATTTTTTTCTCTGTCTCAGCAAGTTGTTATTTTCAGTACTTCTTGAGTGTCTTATCCCAAAATACAGAACCAATTTCCAAACATTATATTTATCTAAGTTTAAATGCAGCTCATTGTGTACATATCTCACTTGACTACATTAAAAAGAAGAGAAAGCTGTGCCTAATCCTTCAGCCAGCAGGCTTTCAGGATGAACTTCCCTGTTCACGTCTCGCACACACTTTGTGCATTTCTTTCCTGTTACTCAAAGAATCCTGAGCTCCACAACTCACCCCTCTACCTGGTTAGTAGTTTGTAACCAAATGAGGTACAACGTAGCAGAGTTTCCCCATGATTTAAAGAGTATCTTTTTTTTTTTTTTTTTTTTCCCCATGCCCACTATTAATATAATCCAGTAAGAATCTCTTTCTCAAGAGTAGTGTTACTACAGGCTGCCATTATGGGAAAATCAATTATGGCATTGAATTATGTAAGTAAGAACATTATAAGTTTAAGGAGTTAAATGCTCCTTAAACAAAAAAATAATTTAATTTCATAAGGATGAAAAAAGATAAATGCATTATACCTGTATTTCATGCTTATATCCAAAACAATATTCTTACCTGGCACCATCTTGAAGTCCTGAAATACACTTCCAGAGCCCCCATCACTATATGGGTTTGACTATAAAATTAGTATGAATATATACACTGCCATCAGTCCTTCCTTAACTGGAAGCAGTAAGAGAGACCTTAAGGTTCAGAAAAACAGTATCTGTTCATAGGATCATAGAATATCTCAAGTTGGAAGAGACCTGTAATTTAAATGCATTCTCCTGAACTATTTAGAAAGATGGTGAAGAAGAAAGAATAATATTGATTTAGTGGCTGTAAGTGATAGTCTAACCAACAAACCTCCAAGATCTCAAGGCTAGAAGCCTCTGCTGGGTGCAGATTCCAATACCAAATCACTGCGTGCCTCATTCTCAGTGCAAGCGGGTTGAAAGCAAAATACAGATCACCCCTGTCAAATTTGTCTCAGCACCCACTTTATCATATTGGCAATCTTCTTCCTTACTATTGACTTTCCATTGTAACACATTACTAAAACAAAATGATGTTTTTGCTTGTGAAACCAAAAGTGAAATGATTGATAAAAAGCAACTTTCATGTTGTGGTAGTGAACACAAACACAATAATAAGATTTTAGAAAATGGAAAATTACTGGTGATGAGAGACTTCATGCCTTTCTGCAAAGGCATAAATAAAATTCCTTCTTTATTTTTTTCCCACAAACCTAGTCAAATGTTCCCATCATAACAAAAATAAACTTAGAACCTAGAAGGCATTCAAATTTTCATCAGTCTGATTCTTGAACAATACAACTGAAAATCAGTATAGAATGGTATTCCCAGTCCCTATACAAGGACAGGCACATTCACACTTAGGATTATGGTTTTGTGCAGCTTGTTCATTGTGGCTCCAATTTACACCCTGACTTGAGCTGCAAGTATGAATCCAGGCTAACAATTCTAAATACTTGATTGCAAGAAAGAAGCTGGTAGTTAGAGATTTGAATAATCAGCTGTTCACCTAAATCATACTTCAAATGCAAAAAGGATTACAAGACCCAGCCTCTTCAAACATTTACCCTTGCATGTGTTTCTTCATAAAAGCGAATGCCAACTAAGTCCTTCTTCTTCATATGTAATGAAGTCTGAACTCCCACTAGCATGAGATCCCTTGATCTCCCAGGAGTTATATGCATGTACTCCAGCTGAGAATTTTGCCCAGTGCCTAGTTATGCAAAGATTCACATTGTATGGTGATAATAGAGCTCTTTGTTCAGCATTGCATATCACCACTTTACCATTCCACATGTACATTAAAGCCTGTTTTATTACTGTAATGTGCAGCTGATACAGCCAAAATACTAGCTAAAATAGAGAAAGAGTATAAGATATCATTTTGGTGCAATCAGTGCTATAGCAAATCCTTGTCTGAACAGTTCTCAGTACAGAAAGAAGTGAAATGGTGAATGCATCTGCAACGAGTGCATATCAAATGCTTTTACTGTACTTTTAAGGTTTGCTCAGCCTGCAAATTTCCCTTGGAAGTGCAGTCAGTGTTTGGTGCCCAAAATGATTACCTGGCTGGAGACGAGTCTTGCTCATCAGCATTCTGCAGCATTGCCACAAGCTGAAGGAGTTGAAGGAGAAAAAGAGAAGGGGGAGGGGAAAAAAACCCTCAAAAACTAGATGCACAAATAAGAGAAGTGATTAAAAAAGATCACTGAAGTGGAAAATAAGAACGCTGCCAAGTTGTTTAGAAACATAATTTCACATACTCTAAAAGTGGTACATTCTAGTAGAGCATTTGTCCTCCTCGTGCTTTGTATGTTTCCCTTAGAACTGATCTTTGCAGCAATGAATAATTTGGTGGGGCTGTAAAAAGAATAGAGGATGTGGCAGAATTTAATGGAGGGTCCATATATAAACTCAGTACTGACGCAAAAAAAGGATAATAATGTGTCCACATGGCTGAGGGAAGGAACAGGATGAACAGGTACATTGCAAAAAAAAAGAATCTGGCTTTATACCTCTTGTTCCATTTAAAAGCATAAGGTCTATGATAATTTGTTGTTCCCGTTTTCTTTCTTAAAAATTTACTGTTTCTCAATCTCAGTTTTGACCTGTTGGCACCATTTTTAGCAGTCAGAAGCCTCTCCATGTGTTGAAAAGTGAGTTAAAAATTCATTCTCTATATTTATGTTATTTTCATGAGTTACGGTTTATACACCAACATTCATCAAAAAATGCAAAGATTACTCATTAGGCATCCAACTTAAGTCTTCTGAATTACTCTTGGAGACTTCTACGTGTTTACATCAACTAAAGGGTGAACATTGGCTAAAAGGGTCCTAAATTTTAGATATTATGACTTGCAGTCATCAAATACCCACAGTAGTTGGAAGTACTCAGGACGGAGAACTGAAAAAGGAAAGCATTTCATTTCTTTCCACATGGAAACTTTAAACCAGGCTAGTTGACCTATGGTCAATCGTACTTGAAGGGGGCATCAACAGAAATACCGGAAGTAGGTCACAGCTCTTTTTCCTCTCCTCCAGATGCCCTTTCCAGTGTAACAGAGAAGTCAATAGTAGGGTTTGGGGATGAGATGAAGTAGTTCTTGTTGCTATAAGATATATCAACCCTCCGATAATGAATGCCCATTCTGTGCTCTAAGTCTGAAGATGCATCTACATCAGTGGTTTAGCTCAGATCAGGAATTAGTTTTTGAAGCGAATCTCCCATGTGCCCCCATTTACTGTATTTTGGGTTACATTGCAGAGCACATGAGTCGTACTCTTTTCAGATGAAAATAAGCCAAAGATAAACACCAGGAGCCCAGCTAATATCATCCAGTGGGCACTCAATCTGTATGGCCAGAATAGTCAGGGGAACACTTCCTGCCATCCCATCTCACCCCACTCCTGCGTAAGCAAGGGCATCCAGTCCAATTTTTTTCATTGTCTAGATCTGCTCCTACTGTACTTCTTTTCCCATAAATGTAGATATGGCCTGAAAATCCCCATTTCAAGCTAGGCTGAGCAATTCCTTGAAAGGAAAGGCTCCCTAATCCTGGAGTCTCGTGCCCAGGGGAGACAAAACACATTACTGAGATCAGCATTGCCTGGAATCAGTCCTATGGACAGATAAAGTCACAAGCTAAACCACTCAGTGCCTCCAAAATACAGACCAAACCCAGGCTGAAAACTTTATCAGACAAAATTAGAAAATGGAAAACCAAACCAACTTGTTTACATGTGTGGAGACTTTAGCTCTCTAAATTCCAGATCTTTCAGGAGCTTTTTCCACAATCTGTCCAGAAAGCTATACTGATTGTAGGTTCCAGAGGCATCCCCAGTGTTCCAGAGATATCACATTTATGTTTTGCAGTAACCCAAATCAGAGCATGCCACCGTGGCAACAGGCCAAATCCCATATAATCCCATTCTCTTCAGCAGTTGTTTTCTCAGAACAGATGCTCTGAGCCCACATTAGATTCCCTTGAGTGAAACCATCTGCATACCCTTTTCTAGGGTTTCTTCTTTTTCTTGAGCTTAAATATGTCTTCTCAAGAAAATGTTTTTCACATCAATACAAAGAACTATCCCAATACCAGCATATGTCAGCAAAAATTATGATCCCTCCTCTAGCATGGAGGAAGAGTAAATTTTAAGACCTCTTTGCTGTAATCCACACATAATTCCTTCAGTGGAATCATCTTTTTTGTCACTTTCTACTTTAAGCTTTTCAGGCACAACATCTCATTTACTTTTGTAGCAAAAAAACCTGAATGCTTCCTATCTGACCAGATGACCTTCCACTAGTTGCTTCATAGTCTACAATACACAAAATCTGAGCATAACTGAGCCACAAACAGCTTTACCGGTGGTCACTCAGGATCATGTCTTGGTGCCAGATTCAGACGCTATTAGCTTTGTCACGGCTTCATTTTGATCAAAGAGAATATGAGCAGTTCTTTACATAGATCTTGCGCAAAAACAATTAAAAACATGTTCCAGTAAGTTTTCTTATTGATTGTTTCAATATTTAATTCATTTTAGAGAGGGAGATGTGCGTTTCTGCCCCCACATAACAACCCCAATGAATGTGAACTTTGGTATTTGACACAATTTTGTTTGGTACCCTTCACTTATATTACAACTCATTTCTACTTTTCTCTAAAAAATAAATACACAGGGAAAGTATTTATAATTTCACTGGGGTAAAACCAGTTTTTGGGGTAAACCCCGAACACTCAGGGTATCGTTTGTTCCCCCCCCCCCCCCCAGCTTTTTTTCTTTTTTTTCTTTGGAATAAGCAAAATCTGATACAGCTAGTGGTATACACCAGTGCAATATTTAGCTCTTTGATGTTTTATGTTTCTGGCTTTTATTTTTGGATCATTTACCATCATCTACCATGATGATGGACAGGTAGTTCTACCTTATTATTTCAGATGATAGAAAGCACATTAGGATCATACTAAGTCCCACACAGTGAAGTTTTAACTCTTCTGCAAGCTTCAATCATGAAAGCACAGTGGAATTGTTTATATGTTTAAAATTAAAAAATATTTATGAGCATATGAAGGATCTAGATCCTAGCTGATATAACAGCTGTATGTGAAGATCCTTTGACCGTCTATGGTAATGCTTTCCAAAGTGAAACATGGCTACAATTAGTATAGAAATTAAGTCCTTTCCAAGGAATAGTTCTAAAGGCATTTATCAACATAAAATAAGGAAGTTAAAAGATTTTTATCCAACAATGTACTCAGACATCTTCAATTTACTCTGAAAAATATTTAATCAAGAAACATAGCATATCCTTGGTTTCATATATAATTCATGACATAGAAGATATCACACTATCCTCAGAGTGCAACTATCTATTATGATTTGAGAATGGTGCTTTCTAAATCATCTTCAATGTCCCTTTTTGCAATACATACCAGATTTTGGAAAAAAACAACCCAGATTTTAAACTGGTTCAATGTCTTCTAGCTCATAAAAGGTGATTAGCACCCATCTGAAGATAGCTTGACTAGAAGTTGCACCTGAAAAATAACCATCAGTTTCAAGAATAAAAAAAAATTATTAAAAAAAAAAATCTTTTCAAGTATCTTCCTATTAATAAGGGCCTGTATAATGAATATAGGATTCCTAGATTAAAAAAAAAAAAAAGTCACCATTTTTTGGTGAATTTTTGTAATTTTGGTGAAACAGTAAAATTGTCATTTATTCAATTAGCACATCTCAAATTCTGCAATGGCCACCCAGACATTTCTTATGACAGAGCCTTGTAAGTTAATACATTTCTACATATTTCCTTTTTAGTTCACTCTCATGTGGACGTAAATATATATATATCACACACATGAGTGTTGTTTAAAAATTTTATATCTCATAAATGATAAGCTGCAATCTGGAAATTCATTAATCACTAGGAGAAGATGCTATTGTCTGCAGCCTCAAAATAACCTAAGCGCTTGAGTGCTTTGTTTCCCTGCCTTCTTTCTGGCTTCAGGTTAGTATAATTCCACTGACCTTGGGGACAAGACTTTGACATTGGTCCAAGAAGTTTCATGTTTTAATGGGCTATGATGTCATGTGCAACAAAAAGCTTGTGTTCAAAGAAAAGGCCATCAACAATAAAACGCTGAAATCTTATGTAACTGAATATAGATTTCACTTGTACTCAGCAATGCATATTAATATGGCAGTGAATCACTGCAGCCTGCTACTGTAAGCACTACCATTTTAATGGGAGGCACTTAGAATAAATCTTGACAGTATGTGAAAAATGTTTCCATTTTGCTTTGCTTTAAATTGCTAATCAACCGCTTTCTCTTGATTGCTATTTCCCAGTTATTTCAAGAAATAACTACATGTTCAAATATACAAGCATCGTTCAAATAAAAATAAACAGAATCAATGTGCTTTTAAAGCTGTTTACGACTGTATATGAATGACACATTAGCTACACTTCACAATAGATGCATTGTAGGGGTTTTTCTTTATAACTGAAACGTACTTTTCACAGAATAGATTACCTGCCGGGAACTGAGCAGGATGCATAGATCCTAACCTATATGCAGGTGCCTTCCAACTGAAGGCATTTCATCTAATTAAAGGCAGAGTTGTGACCTGGCTGACATAGATTTTCTAGGTATTAAAAATGCAACCCTTCTTGTCCTGCACATGCTGTCAGTGCTCCCCTAGCTGAGGCAAGGAAGTGTATGTCTCAGCAGAGGTGTTGCCTCTACCCATTATCATTCTGTTTGTTTTATCATTATGCCTATTGTTCATAGACATAACTATATCCTGCCTTACAATAGGATTTTGACTGCTCAAAGAAACTAATTTTGATACTTTGCCCCATGCGTTTTGATAGGCTAGAAAATGAGACATTACTCACAACTGTTGCTGAGATAACTCAATTCTCTGTTCTGCTGGTGACTTCAAAACAAAAGCCAATAATACTACACTGAGAAGCGACAAGCCATGGTACACTGAGGTGTTTTTAATGTATGCTAAACCATCTTATTAACCTTAAACTCAAGAACTTCCTGGCATATTTTTGTTTTGTCAGCTGATACTTTACTAAGTAATTGTATAAAAAGAACTCTCTTTTTTAGGGGTAAAGCATCTCTCTACTTGTAGATAGGGGAAATAGAGCAGAGGGAGAATTTTCAATAGACTGGTTGACAGAAAGAACATCTACTTAGGACGGACATCTGTGCAGTATCAGGGACAACCCTGTTAGAAATTATTTTCTGTAAAAATGGCTGGGGGACACAGGGAAGAAGTTTTGATTCAGACTCCCAGCAACTCTCCTGAGCTATTCTTGCAGCAGCACCAGAGTTAATAAATCCTTTACTCGGAGTGAGCAGGGTCATGGCTGAGACCTTGAGGAGCTTGCACATGTTGTAGAGCCCAGATCCTTCACTCTCAGAAACTCACTGACAAAGCTATCCAAGGAGCTGGGGTAGGAGAGTACATAGCCTGGACTGCATTATGTGGTGCCTGGTCTGCATGTATTCCTTCCAAACAGCCATAGGAGGCCCTAATTTGGTCAGCGTGCCCTTTTAAAAAACTGTGTTGAATGCACTATGCATGAAAACTACCCATCGTTCTGCATTTCCACATAATGGAATAAACTGTACTTCTATGAGCTCTTACAAAGTAGTAGAAAGAAAAGGACATTTCCCTTATTTGTAAGGAACTTCTCAACTTGTTAGACCATTTAAATGCTAAAGTACATAGGGAAGATAAAAACTTGCATAAGCTGTAGAAAGTGTTTTTAAAGTTCTTAAGAACTTTAAACTTACATTTTCATCATGCAAATGTACTTTGCAAATGAAGACTAAATTACTACCAAGATGACCCTTCAATTCAAACCCTGAAGATGAGTGGACACAATTAGAGAAAATGCTATCTGATAATCTGGGATCATACAGCAGCTGCGATTTTATAATCTTTGCAATAATTTTAGGTGAAGATACTTGCAAAAATTATATGAAGTTGAAATTGCTTCCTAATGTCTTTTTATTTAACTCACCTTAAAACTCAATAAAGATGCCATTCTCACATACTGGGTAGACATCTACAATAGAAAGCCCGTATCGTTTATTGTTTTTACTCAGCAGTACATGTTTTACACAGAGGCAGCTGTAGATTAACTAAGTTAATTCTCCTAGCGGTATCCCGATGATTCAGTTGCTTATAAACCCACAATTTTTTATTCCTAGGAAAGCATCCTAAGACAGTGTATTTTACAATTCATGAATACAATTAATTCATCTGTATCGACGATTATAGCTGAAGAATATACTACTTAAAATGTTTAACCTGCTTTCATTTCTTGCTGTTTATTGTGGGCATGATTCAAAGTAACAGAAGTTAATGAAAGTTATCTGCAAGGCTATTAGTCAAAAAAAAAAAAAAAAAAAAAAAAAATATTGACCTTACCTAGAAGATACTATTCTTCTTTTGAGTCTTGCAATGTTTTTTAAAGAATATATTTTACTAAATACTTTATTATTCAAGTTAAACCTTCCCTAAATTGTTGTAATTAAAATAAAAGCATCAAATACTTCATAAATATGAATCAGTGGGCTTTCCTCTTTTGATGTCAATTTTTGGAACATCCAGAGATGTTTTGTGCTTAACTGTGGACTTTTAAGGAGCTGCTGTAGCTGTGGAACAATTTTTAGAAGTCCTCCAACTTCTCTGCAGTCTGCTCAAGGCTAAACCACCTTCTGTCCTCTCCCTGGGACAGGGAAAAATACACCTGATACACCAACAGTGACCATGATGAAGCAAGAAGGGAAGGGGAGAACACACAGATCAGCCATACAGGTGCAGCATTAAAGTTGTCCCAGATTCCTCCAGTTTTGAGGTCTTTGAATACCAGCAAAATTGCTGAAAGAACTGATGGCCCTTTAAATAAAAAAGTCAGCTGAATAGCAACCAGGCTTGGCATTCATAGTTCTTCATATAAATAAAAAATCATGAAAGGAGCAAGCATAGGCAATGGTATGAATTCTTCAATGTTATACTGGAAAAACAAAATGTACTAATCTTTTCTGTTTTCCAAGAAGACATTAATCTGCTCATTTTAGGAAGCAATGGAAAATGGATATCAACCATTGAAACACGCAATCTCTTTCTTATCAATATTAATCATCTATCCAATGAATCAGCTAGTGATGTGCCAAACTTTATCCCAGACGTCGCTATTCCAAACTGACTTTACTTTTTGACAAATGTACAGGGGTTGGTTGTGAGTGATACCTTGACGTCTAATCTACAGAATGGTTCCTTGTCTTTTAAGATAGTTTACATAGACTTTAAACACTGAAAACTATGGAGTTTAATTGTTCTTATAATTTCAGTCATTTGGGGGTTTTACAGATTTCTTTTCAAACTCCCAAAGAAACTTACATTATCATATGCAAATGTCTGACTTGATCAGCCCCATGGGAACCTTTTTAGCTGTGGACCAGCAGTAGAAAAGCCCTGAAACCCAGGTGTGGTCTATCCTATTCCACTGGTGATAAGCAGTTTTTCCCCCAAGCAAGGATTGTGATTAATGTAATTATTGTGCCTCTTTTTCAGTTTTACTTCCTACAGTAAATTTGCAATTGTGCTTTAGCACTGTTTTTAGTATTCAAGATACTGAAGGGAAAAAGAGTGTCATTCAGAAGAGGAGCATTATGTATATGAGCTTTTTCCTACTTTTAGCAAACGTGTACTTAGAACTTTCATCTGGTAGTAAATTGTGCTTTCACAGGTGAAAGAAACTGATTTATCTCAAGATGTTGGTTCAGAAGATTTAGCTTTTTGGTTTCGCTTTTTGCTTTTACAGTATGCACACCCAGACATTTATCTGAAAAGCACAAAAACTTTCCATCTGAAAACGGCTCTTGAGATATTAGTTTAAATCGATCTTTATTTATCACAACTGTAATAGCCAGTGCTACTGACACCACTGAGCAAAAAAATCGACTTATTTGGAGAGGATCTGCTGGTGGGAAATGGTCTGCTAGCAGAGTTGTCCACACTGTAAGGTCCCAATGATCCTACCTAGTGGAGAAATCTCTTCTGTCAATTTTTCTTTCTATCATGTTTAGTTGAACCTTTTTCTTCTGATACAGCAGACATCTGAAAACTGTGAGTATTTTTTATTCTCACTCATTTTTCATATTTTCTGTGTAAACATATACATATCCACTAAAACTGCAAAATACTTTATATTGATATGCTCAAGTTTCTTTTAGTAGAGCATTCAAAACATGGTCAATAAAGTCAATACAAGTCAATACAAAGTCAATACAATTTTCCAGTGCTTTAAAACAGTACAATTACACTGTAATCACTGAGTGTAGCTAAAAGATAATGGCTATATACAAATAGACAGATAGATATTAAAGAAATTCTACAAACAGGATGCTCTGCTAATATAGAAGAATGATGAGTCCGTCTTACTCTGAAACTTCATTTTACATGTGGATCAGTACAAAGTAACAGGGAAGTGATGAACAGAAATAGAATAAAAATACCGAGTTATTAAGAAATAAGTAGAAAGAGTTTAAGAAAGAGATGGCACACAGAACAATAGAAACAGTTCTTGCTGTAGTAAACTTGGAAAGAAATAGGAAATGTAATTTCATTTAAGCTCAAGTACAAATATAAAATACTGTATTAAGGGGAACACTGTTAGAGAATTGACTATAGACTTCCCCTTCACCACTGCAATGATCTGTATCCAACCTAGATTATCAGAAGACATTGTTATCTGAAGGATTTTTGCTGATTGGAGAGAAATGGATGGCCCTCTCATGTGAATACATAGTCTTTTATGATTCTCAGAGACGCAAGGGGCTGAATGGGTGCTGAGAATTTACTATCTCCGTTACAAGAGATGTCACAAGGCACATTGGAAAAACAGGTTATGAAAGCTTGCACTGCACAGTTTTCATTTGCAGCTATTGCTGAAAAAAAAGGCTGAATGTTTCAGCTCTTTTTAACAGCTTGTGAATGACTGCAAGATGGGAGGCTCCAGTGCACAGACAAATTATGATACCTTAGTTGAACTATAGTCTTTTGTTTGTTCATCCAATGGCTTTGTACACACGTATAGGTAATGCAGCAGCTTAACTTTGTCATTAGGCAGTAACTTAAGCCACATAGTCTTTAACGTTTGGGAATCTCGGAGCAGTTCACACGCAGTTATTGTGCCTCAGGATGGCAGGGCCAGATTGTTAAAGGATACTAATTGTGGTTATGTGTCTGACCCCCCAACTTTGATTTTCAATAGCCCCTTTTTCATTTTCAAATGTTGTAGATCTGCCAAATGCATGCCACTCTTCCATTGACAGCAGCAATCACAGAGAGTTTGTAATTAACTTTTTCAGGTACTGGTGAACACTTCACTGCAGGAGCCTGCATTTTGGAACAGAGATGAGTTGCCCTTCTTTTCAAAGCAAAAAAAAGTAGCTAATGATGTTTTTCTTTGAATTTGTCTCCTATTCTTTCACCTCGTATAATTAAGGCCAATATTGAAGTCAATAAAATATATAAGTGCATTATAACCATTCTATCTCATTATGAACATAAAATTAGTTAGTACTTTCATTCTTAGTCTACGGACTAAAGTCTGGAGGCAAAAGATTGATGACACTTTCATCCACTACAGCATTTTGTTAAAATCTGGTAAGGTACAAGGAAATAGAACCTCATGATGCTCATTGCATATAAACTTAATATTATCCCTCACTCACAGCACAATTTGTGACACTCAAATATGCACTCCCATTGTAAGGCAGTTTTGATATTAAGAGCCCTTTTAGCTCTGATGCTTCAAGCAGCATTTTCTTGATGATAGGAAGGGAAGCCATTAAGGAAATTTTTACATTCTTTTCCTTTCTGAAAAATTCTACCTCAAATTTGCTAGGCTAAAATGCCATGCATCATGTCTGGTTATATAAAATAACATCATTGGCATGCACCCGAACTGAAAATGTGAAAAGATATTTTCTGGAAAATTTTTCCTTTTAAAGATTACACTGCATTTAAATATATTGAAACAGTAAAGCTATGAAATTCCAGTTTACACCTCAGGTCAGGAGCTATGTTCACCCAGTAGCAACCAAATCTCTGTTGAATTGACTCTCACATTTTTCTGAGAAAAGCAATATAAACAGAAGATCAAATGCTTGTTGCTTGCTTCTTTAATATGTCAGCACCTTCTGTCTAGAGGGGATGTTGTGCCAGACAGCATGCTGCATAAATAGTGTAGCAGACAAATTATATTACATCTTGCGGAGTATATACTGACATAGAAGTGCCTTGAAATAACTAAATTATATCTTTTGTCTAAATCTCAGCCACCACATTGAAAATCAGGTGAAAGAGATGGTATTTGTATGTCTGTTTTGCTCAAGTGTGACAAAAAATTCTTGTCTTATGCATTATAAAGCAACTGCTTTCTATTAATTAACTTTACCTAAATATTTATGTCAATATATTCACAAGCTCAGAAAGGCTATAAATAAGATGATGTGACTTCCAATGTGATTGCCCTTAGCATTCTTATGGGTTTTCTGAAAGAACTGATTATGTCAGAGCACAGATAACCAGAATACAATAACATAGTCTTTTCGGTATTTTCCAGATGAACACTAAAAATTTATTCTGAACAATATTATCATGCAAATTTGGGGAAAAAGCCATTAAGGAATTTCTTTCCAAGAATACGGACATTAATATCAAATCAAAGATTAGGGAAAATTCATTCAATATACAAAGGTCTGTCAGCAGGAGATAACTGAGAAAGGAAATTTTGCATATTTGATTTTATATATAAACTGCTACAGTTTAAGCAGGTCAGTAAAAATCTAACTCAAGGTTCTTCCTACTGTTAGAGCTAAGTCCACTTTTCTTGTGTAATTCCATGTGATCCTTGGTCCCCAGAGCTATGGAAAATCTTGATATTCAGTTTACCAAAGCTATCATCTTAGGCTGGAATTAACCTTGTTATTTTTATAATAAAAAGAAGCAGGTAGTTGATATTCACAGTTTAACCAGTAGAAGGTTCAGATTCTGTTACTTCTGTTCATATTTTCAGTGTCAGCATGGAGCATCTGGGGAGGTGTTAAGGTGACTACTTCTTCATCAACTTTTTTCTCTAGTTGTATTTTATGACATATTTATCTATTGAATAACAATACTGTAGGGGAGAATTTGGTCAGCAAAACTTATTAAATTGGCAGCATTTCTGATCGTTACCATGTTTTAAACACAATTTACCAGGGAAAAACAAAGATTTATATAATACATTGGAAACAAGGATTAAATTCATCTTCTTAATTGCACAATTCTTAATCTTTCTGAATAGACAATGAAACTCACGGTTGCATGACTAAGTGCAAGATTTGACAACTTTTTCAATTTAGCACACTAAATTACAATTGCATTGAAGCGCTCATTCTAGGTTAATTAAAATGCAAGTTGCCAGTAAATGAATTATGTAAATAAGATATTGTACAAGTCATGCGGTAATTACCAATCCTACATTTATAACCTTATTGATTTTCAATAACTTGCACTAAACCTTAGATGTGTAATGTGTAATTAAAGAAAAGATTAAGCATGAAGTGATATGTGAGGGGTTTTGAAAATAAACTGATATGCAATCATTACTTTTCATTCTTTTTACAATAAACCCTTTTTGAGATGCAAATTTTGATAGGGTATATTTTGATTGCAGTTTGGTCAATCCCAACTTTCAGGAGAGTTAGGTAGTTTGCTATAGACAACATAGAATCCCTCATTTCTTACACAGTTTTAGAAGAGGTCAGAATATCAGTTCTCCATATTAATCACATTATTTTTATAACTGCATAAGGCATAAGTCTTACTAAATTGACAGGCTCTGGAAGGAATAAATCTTCTCATTTCCCTCTTGTTTTTCTCTTTTGAAGTTCGGTCCTAGGGACTTTCATGTGAGACACTCCAGCCTAAATATAAAAAAGAATCTTTCACTCCCATCTGTTGTAAGTTCAAAGAATACTTTCTCGTAAACTTTACCAGAGTTTCCCCTTGATACAAATAATCAAGTCTAGAAATGGGGCATCTCTACTGCAGCCCAAATTGCGCTCTGGAAGTCTCACTCCCAGTGCCAGGTACAGAAGCTCACACAGGATTGTCTAACCCTCTCACCAGCCAGAGACTCAGTTATATTATAGTTGAAAGTCTGAGCAGGATTTAATGGGCAAATATTGATCTCCAATTAATGATTAAATTCTGAATGTTATTTAATGATAAAATTAGCTCTGTAGTATCAGCTTGCTTCTGAATGTTTAAATGTCAATAACAGTGTCTCAGAGACTAATTGCTGTTTTTCCCCAAGAACTCCCCAAATTTTTTTCAATAATGCAATTTTCTAAAATCTGGAATGATATAAAAGTGGCATTACTTAAACTTATAACTGAACTAGGTGCAACAGCATGAGTTATACATCTGCATACAAAAGTAGGAAATAACCATCCATCCCTTTACTTAATTAGAATTTAATTACCGCATCACTTCATTAAAGACTTTTTAAATTGTTTAATTTTCTTTTTATTGTAACTTCAGGGCGTCTGAAAGGTATTACCATTTAGCAGTTTGCATTCCTCAGCCTTCCCAACGAAACTACTTGCAGAGCACACTTAGTGGCACAAAAGGCCAAAAGGCTGCTGGACTTCACACACTCTACATTGCACATGACGAGGTAATTGCCAGCTAGCAGTGTGATTTCAGCTGCTGCAGGCTAATAGCTAAGGCTCAGGCAACTGGCAGCGCCTGGAAAGTACAACCTAGCCCTAGAAATATTTTGTAAAGAAGCAGGGAATGGCACTGGATGGTCTTTTCCACCCAGTCAGGGCTGCTCTTGGCCCACCACCCATCAGCGTTTCCTCCCCAGCCCCAGCAGCTGCCCAGGGGCCCCAGTCGCAGCAGAAATTGGGGCTTGCCTCTTCTACTCATGTTTTAACATGGGCAAAGCTGCCAGAAGAGTCATTCATCAACAGTCTTTATGCTCCCTGGAGAAATAAGGCAGCATTACAGTTTGCTGCTACATAGTGCTGTAATAAGCAAGAGAGGAAGAGAATTACTCTACTTTGTCCTCATGTACAGATATAGATATAACATTCAAAGGTAATATACAGGTGGGATTCAAATATTGATTATTTCATTTTTATTGATAATAGCTTTTAGTCTGAAATATGCATTTGTAGACCTGCTTTAAAATAAACATCTATCACGTTTGCTTTTAGAAGTCCTTTGATGCAAGTAGCATCAGCTACGTTCAGTCACATTTAATGTGCTCTTGGAGTGTCCACAGAGGACACCAAAACACTCCTAAATTCATGCCTAGTTTACAACACAAAAACTGAATGATTTAAGTAGCTTGTCTGTGACAGTAAGTCCTAAAGGGAAGATTCTGGCTGAAGGTAGTTGTTACTTTTTCTCACAGTGATAGAGATCCCTTTAGCTCAAGAAGAGCCAAACAAAACTTTAGGTGATTATCTAAAACCTTGTCTCCCCACATCCAAGTGTCCAGGTTAAGAAAGAGGTCTATAGAGTGTTGGAGGAAATTGTTATTTTGTTTTTCTCTTTTAAAATGGTCTGTAGATGCTGCAGTCTCATGTGGTGTGTTCTTTGCCATGGTATGTCAGACAGCAAGCACCAAGGTCATGTGTAGGTTTCAGCCACACACGAATAGTCTTTTCAGGGCCAAGATATGAAAATTGTTCTGTTTCAGAATAAAAGGAGTATAAGTTGCTTAGAAGGGAGTAACAAAGAAATTGTGAGACAAGGTGGAAAAAGGCATTGGAGTTGCAGTCCCAAATGGCAGAAAGGAACAGAAGGTCTATGAAGATTCCATACATTACTGTGTTATGCGGAAGCTTGAGAAGATGCCGGGCATATGTACTGCTCTGGCAGATCTTGGTGGCAAAGCTGTCTGATTTCAGCGCATGAAGTGAATACTTAGAACAACTCAAACAATCACTTTGATGAAGATTCAGACTTAATGAAAATACACAAGTGAGTAAGTGCTCCACATCCAGAAGACTTACAAAACTGGACTGCTTGTTTGCATTAAGTGAGAGAAAGTAATTTCAGGCGAAGTCTAGGACCAGCGTTTCAGAAAATAAGACATTTAAACAACATTCTAGGAAGCAAAACTAAAGCCCAAGTTTCTAACTAAAGCACTAACTAAAAGTAAAGCATTAACTACAGATTGTAACATGCACTTCTTCCATAACTGGCTTTTTACCTATCACTCAAGTGACTATTGCAAAACAATATTAACGCCTAAGTTTAGAAATGAATGTCATTTCTCTTTCTCTCTCTCTCTCTTTCTCTCTCTCCTTCTCTCCTTCTCTCCTTCCTTCCTTCCTTCCTTCCTTCCTTCCTTCCTTCCTTCCTTCCTTCCTTCCTTCCTTCTTTCTTTCTTTCTCTTTCTTTCTTTCTTTCTTTCTTTCTTTCTTTCTTTCTTTCTTTCTTTCTTTCTTTCTTTCTTTCTTTCTTTCTTTCTTTCTTTCTTTCTTTCTTTCTTTCTTTCTTTCTTTTTCTTTTTCTCTTAAAAAAAAATAAATACAAATCCCCCACAGGGTATTAAAATTCCCATAAGGGACTCAGATTTCATTGACTGTAAAAGGTACTCAGTGCAGCAAGTGATCTGGGATGATCCAGTATGAGGACAGTTGGACGGAACATCAGGCAAAAGCTTGCTAACAATGAAATGTAATAGACTGTGGAATGGTCTCCCCGGGGAAATAGCAATGCTTGATGTCTAAAACTAGACTAGATAAACGAACAGGAAATACACTGTTGTGCACAACACTGCAATACAGCACAGCCAAGAAGTGACTTGCTGTTTCTTTGCTCTCCTAAAATCTATAATTCTGTAATATTGTTGTGGTTACAGGTAGCTTTACAGCTCTGTTGATAATATCCATTCGGTAGTGAAACACCAACGACTATGTATAAAAAGGATAGGGAAATTTTGTCATATTTGGGATCAAAATGGAAGGCTTGCGGCAGAATTGAGCAGGGTGAAGATTTTCAAACAAATTCATTTCAGGAACTAAGGAAGTTCTGAATAAAACACAGCCCATCACCATGTGACAAAAGCCTCATTTGAAAGGGAAAAGGGCCTCCAATGCCCAAAGAAGGCTCAGAAAACTAGGCAGAAATAAGCCTTAGAGGTATCAGAAGAAGTTATCATCACTGACTATTTTGGGCTGAGTGCAGCAAAGTTCTCTACTGTTTCTCATGTATTTCTGTGCCTGGACATTTCTGCTAATTTTGTCTTCTGCTGAGAACAGAATATTTCTATCTTCTCATACTTTTCTATAGAACAGAAACAATAACATCAGCAAAACTGTATATAATATAAAAGATGCAAAGAAATTTCTTGCTTTGAAAACTCAGTGAGAACAAAGTGGTAAAAGACCATGAAAAGACATAAACTTACAACACAGAATGGCTGGAAGTGTCAATTTGCTTTTAACTGAACAGTAAAAGGTGTTTCTTTGCAGGAACAAGAAAATTGCACTGGGACTAAAATAGTACCGCTTGGATTAAGCCTGTTGTTAATGGCTAGAAGGGTAGTTACAAGGGAACACTGGTGACAAAGGCACATCTGTTC
The DNA here is from genome assembly GCA_947846985.1 of Fratercula arctica. Taxonomy (NCBI): domain Eukaryota; kingdom Metazoa; phylum Chordata; class Aves; order Charadriiformes; family Alcidae; genus Fratercula; species Fratercula arctica. Next base: position 41,369,840 of record CANTUZ010000002.1, read on the forward strand.
TGTTGAGTGTTGCGGCTGTCTGTATGACAATGTGCTTTTCATATTAGTCCAAATAAATAGAAACCTATTTTCTAAGCAAATGGAAATTGGAAGTGAGAAAAAGAGAAACAGTATCTGATCTTGATGCTATTGAGCTTTAGGAAAAATTAATTTATCCTTTGTTGTAAATTCTTTTATCGTGAGAATCTTTATCAACTGCAACACTATGTTTGCAGCAATGTCCTGAGGCAATAGCAGAAGAAATTCACTCAGCGCCACAGCAAATACTCAGCTTCAGATTGTACAGGGGCAATCAATTCAAAGCACAAACAATAACATTCAAACAAATAATAAAAAATGAACCAAAACAAAGTAACTATTTAATTAAAAGGCAGCCTTCTGAGAGATGAAGGGCCTAGAGAGGGAGGGAGAGCCCCACAGCAAATCTTCAGCAGGAAGATTTGCGTGAGGAAAAGCAGTTCAAGAGGAAGATTGCTTTCAGAGAAAAATGGATTTTATTTTTTCTACAGAACATGTTGAATCAGATTTTAAAACCTAAGGATCAAATAAAGTACAATTCATGGTAAAGACTGATTTGGTAGGTAGCTGCAAAGGATTGTTCAGCTCTGATTCCTTCTCTTGAAACAGCGATGCAAAATTAGTTACCAGTGCAATCAAATCTGCCTTCTCCCTACTGAAGATGTCCTTTTAAGAAAAACATACTAATTTTCACAAATAGGACGGTCTTTTGCTATTGCCTTGAATAGACACAAAATAAAGCCCTAAATTTGCTTTCTCAGCAGGGAGACCAAGAGAAGGGCTACATAATGAATTAAATTCTTATCTCTAGGGGTGATTCCAGCAGATAAACTATGCTCTGTGGAAAGAAACGTATGTGCCTCTGCTCTTTAACTATTCTTAGTCACAAAGATATTGTTGCAGCTTACTCCGTGTTTTATACTGTTTGATGGTTAGGCAGCAGTCTTTAGACACCAAAGCCAGTGGATCCAATGTTTTTCACAAGCACTGAATTGATTCCTACTATCTACAAGTAAATAATAAAGGATCACAAACCATGGACTTTTCAGGAGAGGCCGCTCAGTCAGGGTGATGTGACCATTCTGGCTGAAGGTCCTGTTACAGTGAATTAGATACCCCTCCTGCATGCAGTAACATTTCATTTCAATAAGGTCTGGGAGAAAACTACTTATCACTTCAGACCAAACACCCCTGAAGATGGTATCCAACATTAAAAAAACCCAAACTAAAACAAACAAACAAACAAAAACACACACAAAAAAAACCCCACCAAAACCAAAAACCCCAAGCAATAAGGAAATCCAAGAAATAGTCACCTAGGAAAATAATCTAGAAGAGTATTTCAATACTCTTCAAATGTCTTTTTGAAAAAAATGTTGAACTTTCTTCATTTTGTGAGGGTCTTGAGAAGCAAATAATTGTCCAGTTATTAAGGTCTGACATACTGTAAAGCCAAGTTCATTTTAACTTGATTAGCAAGTAATGAAGTATTCAAAAGAATGACATGTGCTGGGGAAGACCCCAGTACTAGTGATGGTTACTGGAGGCCATATACTCTGAAAAGTGCGTGAAGGAAGAAAAAGAATGCAAAGCTTGTAGAGAAAGATGTTAAGTTTTATGAAAGCAGATGATCTGTTGCGGGGTGGGGGGGAGGGATAAAAAAACAAAACAAAACAAAACAACCCCGAAAAAAACCCCCAAACTAAATTCTTGGGCTTACAAGCACTTCTTTGAGTCTGAAGCAGCAGACATTGCACACGGTCTCCCTTTATTGCCTTTTCCAAGAAAAAAGAGTGTGTTCTCACAGTTTAACTTTCCTGATATGTCTGCACATCTGTGTTTCAGCAGAACTCTGCTGGCAAAAATGACATTGCTTGTTTTCCTCAAGAGGCCAAATTCAGTGAAATACACATGAGCTGTATTGATTCCTATGTCTTTTTCCAGCCACTTTGTTGATAAAAATTTTATACCTTACCAAAAACATAACAAACCAAAACCATATTGAAATTGCAAGGTACACATCCAAGGTTGAGAAACCCCATAGAAAAGGTGACGTACAAGTGACTTCCTTGTGTTGCCTGCAAGCAGTAAGGGATGGAAACAGCAGTCCAGCCCACTGTATCTTGGCAAAAATGGGATGCAGTTTCACAGGATGAAGAAATGGAACCTCCTTCAGTTTTCACTTCTGATGAATTTCAAAGATTTCCTGTAAGTGTCTGAGATGTTTAATTATTTTTATTTTAATGTCATTTTTGTCAGTTTCATTAATCTTTAATGATGGAACTATTAGACAACATAAATGTGAGTTTCACTACAACTGTTCTGGCTCATCCCTGAAATGCACACTTCAAGTTCAAAGGGAACTCTGTTTTTCTAGCAGAAAGCCACACCCATGTGTACCTTTACTTTCTCACCTCAAGGCCAATCCTGAAATCCTTTTCCATTTTCATCCTGGCAGGAAAGCTTATTTTCAAAGGAATTGGAGTAAAGATTTCAGGAATGGCTGCCATTGTCTATATTCATTTCACTGAATATCTTTAGTTTTAAGGGTATAATTTTTGTTTTCTCCCTAGTCCATCTCTCTTCAACCCAAACATACATTGCTCACTATTTTAATGCTCCAGTCTTTTTAGAAGACAATTTTAAGACAGTTTAAGAAACACATTATTACAGATAGCCTGGAGCGTAGAGTATTTTGCAGAAGAGAAAAAAATTATGTGTTTTTTGCTGACAGAACTAAAGTAGAGGAGTTGAATTTACAGCAGTTTGTGCCTACAGGCAAAGTGTATGGTTGTCTTCAGTCCATTCTTTGGAGCTACAAAGAATCAATTATTTTTTCTTGTGCTGCTATTGGGCTTAGATCTCTCCACAGCACTGTTAACTAGTTCTTGAGCCACACTTCGGCAGTTTTACTTCCTGTGAAATAGATGAATAATAGCTGTAATTATGTGGTACTGAGTAATCTGAGAGCAAGTTTCTTCCCTGGCCCACAATACATGAATCTTAATTTGGATCGTAGATTTGTAATAGTTTCCTGGTCCATAAACAAGTGAATTGATTTCAAGTTTTGGGAAGCTAACAGTCTGGTTTAGAAACACCAGTTAGTACTTCTGCTGAAGGGGTGGACTATCTTGTTGCTTTTTAGCAAGAAAAAAACCTTGCCCTTCTTCATGAGCAATGGTCTTACTACTACTTTTCATACTAACATCTAGTAGCAATAGAATAAAGCACACCATCTTTTTTGTTTGTTGTATGTTTTGTGATCTGTATGCCCTTGGCAGGTAAAGACAGTTAATGAGCTGCCAAGCACTGTACACTGGGCAAAAATCAAAGCCAGGAAAAGAACCATGAGACTTTCCTTTTGTCTTACTTCCTTTATTAAAATTTTCCTCTAGAAGACTTTTTTTCGTAGTGTTAATAAGATTTCTGGTAAATTCTAGTTACAGACCAAGAGATTAATTTAAGTGCCATGTATATTTAAAAAAAAAAGCAGGAATTAAAAACACGTGATTCCCTTCTTTTGTCTCTTACAGTATCTGAATTAGCACTACAAATTTTCCTTACTGACAAGAAGATTCCCCAGTGCAGCAGAGGACAGGAGCACACTCAGGTTGTTTGTAGTTATCAGAAGACACTGATGATATCCAAATTTCCAGTTTTTGTGTTATAAGCATTTAATATATATCACAATATATCACTGTATTCAAACCACATTTTGGAAAAAAAGCCCAAACAGATTACTTGAATCTCACCAATCTATTACAATGACAATAACCAAAAGCTTTTAAAAAACAGACTTTATTGCACTAGCTATTTTTGATCTGGCCTGAGAACATCTGTCACTAGACAACAGGAAAATACTGTGCTGAGATACAGTCCAAAAAGTGAACACGCCATTTCTTTGCATTTTACTCTACTCTCCAGATTTATGCCCCAATTACCAGAGCTGCAAATGAGAACATAGAAGCATTTTATGACGAATTCAGGGAGTGATTGACAAAAGTGTAGGAATGGTACAGGCATAGTTACAAGTGACCTCCGTATAAACTTTGGTACTTGATATATTATTAAAAGCTGTTCCACCAATATATTTTGATTTTATATAAGGTCAGGGACTTTTGGTGCTTTCTAATTACAATGGATCGAGCTTGATGAGTAATCCATTTAAATTTAAGACTTCTCATTCAAAACACAATCTGAACCCAATAACCTCCATTTAGTCCAGAAGTTCTGCCCTAACTTTCCCATCCGTAATGTTTTCAGCTGTTTATATTCATCTTAGAGTTATCTGTATGCTCTAAGGGATGCCTAATCAATTCATTGATCTAGCCCTCTGAGTCTGGGACTTACATCATAGGTCTGCTCTTGTGGTGCACAATATTCAGTATGATTATGAGCTAAGGATGAAATGGAATATGAGTGATTTGAACATGAGGATAATATGAGTGGAATGTGAGTGATTTCAGTGAGGAGAGGTGCCATGCTGGACTTTCTTCTCACCAACAAGGAGGGGCTGGTGGGGAATGTGAAGCTCAAGGCCAGCCTTGGCTGCAGTGACCATGAGATGGTGGAGTTCAAGGGCAGTGAGGAGGGCACACAGTAAGCTCACTACCCTGGATTTCAGGAGAGCAGGCTTTAGCCTCTTCAGGGATCTTCTTGATAGAGTACCATGGGATAAAGCCCTGGACGGAAGAGGGGCCCAAGAAGGCTGGCTAATATTCAAGGATCACCTCCTCCAAGCTCAGGAGTGATGCACTCCAACAAAGAGGAAGTCAGTCAAAAACACCAGGAGGCCTGCATGGATGAACAAGGAGTTCCTGGACAATCTCAAAACGGAAAAAGGAAGCCTACAGAGGGTGGAAGGAATGACAGGTAACCTGGGAGAAATACAGACAAATTGTCCGAGCAGCCAGGGATCCACTTAGGAAAGTTAAAGCCCAGATAGAGTTAAATCTGACCAGGGACATCAAGGGCAACAAGAAAAGCTTCTATAGGTATGCTTGTGACAAAAAGAAGACTAGGGAAAATGTGGTCCTGGTCACCTGAGACATGGACAAGGCTGAGGTACTCAATAACTTTTTTGCCTCAGTCTTCACTGGTAAAGGCTCTAGTCACACTGCTCAAGTCACAGAAGGCAAAGGCAGTGACTGGGAGAATGAGGAATTGCTCGTTGTAGAAGACCAGGTTTGAGACCTGGAGGTGCACAAGTTCATGAGACCTGATGAGATCCATCTGTGGGTCCTGAGGGAACTGGCAGATGAAGTTGCTAAGCCGCTTTCCATCATATTTGAGAAGTCGTGGCAGTCCAACGAAGTTCCTGCTGACTGGAAAGGGGGAAACATAACCCCCATTTTTAAAAAGGGAAAAAAGGAAGACCCAGGGAACTACAGGCCGGTCAGTCTCACTTCTGTGCCCAGCAAGATCATGGGGCAAATCTTCCTGGAAACTATGCTAAGGCACATGGAAAATAAGGTGATTGGTGACAGCTGACATGGCTTCACTAAGGGCAAATTGTGCCTGACAAATTTGGTGGCCTTCTATGACGGCGTTACAGCATTGGTGGATAAGGGAAGAGCAACTGACATCATCTACCTGGATTTGTGCAAAGCATTTGACACTGTACCACATGATATCTTTGTCTCTAAATTGGAGAGACATGGATTTGACAGATGGACCACTTGGTGGAAACGGAATTGGTTGGATGGCTGCACTCAAAGAGTTGCAATCAATGGCTTGACGTCCAAGTTGCAACCAGTGACGAGTGGCATTCCTCGGGGGTCCGTAGTGGGACCAGTGCTGTTTAACATCTTTGTTGGCGACATGGACAGTGGGATTGAGTGCAGTCTCAGAAGTGTGCTGATGACACCAAGCTGTGTGGTGCAGTCGACAAGCTGGAGGAAGGGATGCCACCCAGAGGGACCTGGACAGGCTTGAGAGGTGGACCCACACCAACCTCCTGAAGTTCAGCAAGACCAAGTGCAAGGTCCCACATGTGGGTTGGTGCAACCCCCAGTATCAATACAGGCTGGGGGGATAAAGGGATTGAGAGTAGCTCTGCTGAGAAGGACTTGCGGGTACTGGTGAATGAAAAGCTGGACATGAGTCAACAATGTGCGTTTGCAGCCCAGAGGGCCAACAGTATCCTGGGCTGCACCGAAAGAAGCATGGCCAGCAGGTCAAGGGAGGTGACTCTGCCCCTCTGCTCCGCTCTAGTAAGACCTCAAATGGAGTACTGTGTGCAGCTCTGGAGCCCCCAACATAAGGACATGGACCTGTTGGAGCGAGTCCAGAGGAGGGCCACAAAGATGCTCAGAGGGCTGGAGCACCTCTCCTGTGAAGACAGGCTGAGTGAGTTGGGGTTGTTCAGCCTGGAGAAGAGAAGGCTCAGGGGAGACCTCATAGCAGCCTTCCAGTACCTAAAGGGGGCCTCCAGGAAAGACAGGGAGGAACTCTTTATCAGGGAGTGTAGTGACAGGACTACAGATTTATGGTTTTAAACTGAAAGAGGGTAGATTTAAATTAGATATTAGAAAGAAATTCTTTACTCTGAGGTGGTGAGCCACTGGAACAGGTTGCACAGGGAAGCTGTGGATGCCCCTTCCCTGGAAGTGTTCAAGGCCAGGTTGGATGGGCTTTGAGCAACCTGGTCTAGTGGAAGGTGTCCCTGACCATGTCAGGGGGTTTTGAACTAGATGATCTTTAAGGTCCCTTCCAACTCTAACCATTCTGTGATTCTATGATAACATGGAGAAATGTGCTCCACAGCAAATGTGTCCCTTCAGATAAGTACCTGTGACATGTAATAACCTGCTCAAATATCTCAGAATCTTCATCTTTCTGTACTTTCCCATTTCATTTTGCACTGTGCTGATCTGGTGACACTCCCCAGTGACATGTCTGAATAAGGACTGAACAGAATTTAAAGGCATGCTTTTTGAATAACATATCTGAGAGTGAAAGATCTGGAGCAAAAATATTCATTGATGAATGGAAGAGTCAGGCATGAACTGACATGTCATCATGGTGCTTTTTCAATGTCTCACCTTGTTCAGATCCTAATTACAAAAAACATTATTCACTTCTCTTATTCTAAGAGTATCTTTATCTGAATTTAAGTGTATACATATATATATACACAAGATAAAAAGAGGAAGAACTTAGTAATGATTGGATGACCCTGTGAGCAAGGTTTATTCATTTTAATTAAAAGTATTCTGTCAACTAACATGTCTGAAGACTTCTAATTATGATGCTGAATTAGCAGTCAAGTGGCATTGTTTGTTCTTTGAAATTATGGGGTCCACTTTTATTTAAATGATTAATGATGCATATTAATAAAGAACTGACTTTCTGCAGCAAAATACCAACTTGGGAAATAAAATCAGAAATTAAATTAGCTCTATTGAGATGTGACTGAATTTTAATTTTTTTCCCAAATTGTGCACTTTACTGTTTCAGATAAATGAAAAACAACTTAATGTCTTTGGCTTTAGTTTTGCAGTGTGAAAACCTAAGGCTTCAAAATAAATTGAAGGTCAAAATTTTATGGCAACTTGTTCTGCATGTTACATAAAAAAACCCGTGCCAATACACACATGAAGCAGATCAGAACATAACTAAATGCATACCTCTCTGCCTGTTTGCCTTTGTAGCAAAGGATGAAGGAAGGAGCTTGTGCCATCTTCAAGAGCAACGGCATTCCCCTCTGGAAAGAAAACTGGAAAGAAACCCTCCCCACCCAGGCAGGCGAAAGACTGACTTCCTTGAAAGGCAATGTAAGTCCCAAGTTTTTGCCTTCTTTTGTCCTTTGGTCAGTGTGAGATTCCCCACTATAGCAGAGGACAGGAGCACACTAAGGTTGTTTGTAGATATCAGAAGACACTGATGATATCCAAATTTGGAGTTTTTGTGTTATAAGCATTTAAATCCTCCCTGCACACACTCTTATTTTGTCTCCATAGTTAGTTGTCTGTCCCTGTTTGTAGCTGGCATTGACTGGCTGTAAATTACAGTTACTCAGAGCAGTAAACTGTCAGAAACAGCAAAATAACTTTGACTGTGCCAAAACCTTGAGTAGTCTCACTGGCTACTGATGCATCCCTAGCACCGATGGAGGACCTGAGTAGACCATGATTACCACACAGGGCCAGGGACAGGTTCCATCAAGAGTAGCTGCTGTGCAACCCTACTGTTCCTCTGGTAGCAGTAGGGTGAGTAGTCAATTTGGTTTTCTGGTATTTTTCATGTGTTCTCTTTTCGCCTTTGTTCCTTAACAGTCTACGTTCAAGCCTGTGTTTGTATAACAAAGTTCAATGTTGTCTGTACCTAGCTAGATCTGAAACCTGGATGATACTTTTTTAGCTGATTTCATAAGGTCTCAGATCCTGGAATCACCAGGCTGAACAGGGAATTTTGCTTTCACGCGCTCAGTGATGGGTTCAGGAAACCCAAAGTCCAGATGGATCTGAGTCTGGTGAGGAATGTCAGGGGCAACTAGAAGGGCTTCTACATCAACAGCAGAGGGAAGACAACAGAAAAAGCGGGCCTGCAGCTGAATGAGGTATGGGCCCTGGTCACAAAGGACATGGAAAAGGCTGAGGTACTTAATGTCTTCTTTGCCTCAATCTTTACCACTAAAACTGGCCTTCAGGAATCCCAGGCCCTTGCCACCAGGCGGAAAGCCTGGAAGAAGGAAGACTTACGCTCAGTGAAGGAGGACTTGAACTAGACAATCTCCAGAGGTCCCTGCCAAACACAGCTGTTCTGTGGTTCTGTGATTCTGTAAAAGGTGAGAAAATATGAATCTTCAGTGTTTGGAGAAGAGCTTAAAAACATAAAATGATGAACGTACAAATGTCTCATAGATAAAATTTTATCAGTTTTTATTGATTTATTTTACTAGATCTCACGCCCAGCATATCTCACACCATTCTATCCTAGTTCTTTCAATTTTCCTGACAGTTATCACAAGATGTGAAGACATTTACCTTACTAGGTCTTGAAAGATTTTAGGGATAATACAGTCAACATTGACCTGTATCAAGAATTAGCGGCTAGTAGTCTCTTCCCGTCTGTGCAGGATGATAACCTGGAAAACAGCACAACATAACACTTTTATAAACAGGAGTATCACAGTAGAGAGGAACAATTTCATATTCTCTGTTTATTTTACACTGTACTGAAGTTTTCAAAAGATGAAAAATCATCTCTCAAAAAAAATTGCAGTTATTTCCTTTCATAATTAAAGTTAAGAATGTAGATTTCTGACCCATAGCTTCCTTGCTTACAGGAGGCGTCTGAATGACCCCATATTCAGCCACAAAAAAAAAAAAAAAAAAGGATCAAAAAATAAAATAAGAGATAGGAATAAGACTCCCTGTGAAATGAAACCTTTCCACTAGATTCAAAAAGAAAGCTGCCTTGAGGCAGGTTCAGTCTGGTGACAGAGCTATCTTTCAGGATTTACTTCTTCTGATTCAGTATATGGCATTTGTCTCTTTGGTAGAATAAGAAATAAATTCTCTGTCAAGCTTTTGGGACCTTGGCTTTTCTAGAAATGGAAGCCTTTAAATAAGAAGTTCATTTTAGCTGTTTAGTGTAGTTAAAAGAATTTATACAATTTAGATCCCAATGTCCTAGTCAAGTTTCAACTTAGCTAATTAATTTCTGCTTCTAAAACTCTCCAGTTCTACTGGTAAATTTATTTTCCACTTTCCAATCTTAATTATGATGTAATAACATTACTACATAATCTTATCACAGTTGTTTGGTTTTAACACAGGAGGATTCAGCTTCAGAGCTGGAAATTAAACACCTTTCTGTGCAGTAAACATATCAGTTTAAAAATGTTTTGGGGCCAAAATACACTCCGCACTTGTGAGTTTCAATGGGTTTTCCCCCATGTGCAAATGGCAGACGTACCTTTTCAGACAGTTTGCCTATCCTTAAACATTTAAAGTTCCTCTTTTCCATTTACATGAACAGACACACACAGAGGTGCGTGCACATACACACACACAAATGTTATTTCTCCCCTTTAAGGCTGCCTGAAACACCATTCTGTATCTTCCCTGCTGATTTTTTTTTCAGTTTACCCTTTCAAATTGAGTATGTCTGATGACTCACCTTGAAAAATAAACACAAAAGAAGTCTTTTTTTTTTTTTCTTCCATAGTTTGTGAAGGGAAATGAAGATTTCCTTTCTTAGATCAAGATGTAGGTCTATTGCTTGTTCAGTGAAGATAGATAGCCTTTTCATGTTCACAAAGCAAAACATGAAAATGCATAAGAGATGAAGGCAACAGCGTTCTCTTCAACCTTTAAAAAAAAAAATTAATTTATTCATTTTTACTGCATTTTCCACTCTGAACCAATTTCCTTCAGAGGAGGAGTTTTTCTGTGTCGTTTTTATGTTAACTATTCTAATTTATTAAATGATTTCACTAAAAACATATAGGCTTGATCATTTCACCTGCAATACTTAGCTTGTAAAATTGTCATTTGAAGCTTTTTTTTTTTTTAGCTTGAAGCAGATATAAATGCCCACTCAAAAAAAGAATGCCCGCTCAAAGTGGTGGCCTAGGTTACAGAGGGCTATGATTGCTTTCCATGTCACCCCACAAATCACTAAAACTAAAGAATGTCAGCATGACTCAGATTATCTTTGTATTAGTAAAATTCCTGGGTCAGCTTTACTTCCCACACTGAGCATCTATCTGGGCACGCAGATGTTGATACTGCCAAGCAGGTGACCAACTATGGTGTAGTTGGGTTCTCAGATGGCACAGCAGGGCCCTTTCTAGCTAAACCTGAGAAGACTCTCAGTGGTGCATTTAGACAAAACATAGGAGTAATTCTTTTCACAGTTCCTCTACAGCAACATGATTTATTTGTCAAAAAGAAAGCATTTCCTCCCCCTCTCGTTTTTAACGGAGTGAATTTGGAGTGACTGTTGCAATCAGTGACTCTGCTCCTCAGTTCGGCTGGTTTACTCTTTTCCATTGTTGGAAAAAATGTTCAATCTGGGTCCCAGTTCCTTGATAATTTTAAAGAACCTTCACTTTGGACAGTTCTCAGGGTTGAATTCTAATTGTTTTTAACCATGGATTTGAGATTACAGAGTCCATTTCATTCATTATCTTGCCTTGTCACCTAATTTCTGTTGTTAAGACAGTTTTAGGTTAAACTTAGGCGGATCCTGCTGTCATTATTTTCCCTTCAAAATTATTGAAAAATTGGTTGGAATTTTTGTTTTTGGTTTTTACAAAATACAATTAAATTACTGTGAAATTAAAATTTTCCACAGGAATCTTGCTAATGAATTTATGTCTGGAATTTTTCTGAAGAAATGTAGACTTCAATGATATTTTAATACTTTAAGGTTTTTTTGTCAAACTAATTTGTCAAATTTCTTTTTGAGTTAATCTGAATTCGATGTTTATCTACATAAACTGCTGTGTTGCATAAAGTCCTCTTTCCTTTCTACAGCCAGCCTTTCCTGGACTACACCTTCCATGCAATAATTTGGTTTCCCCTCTGGTTTAAGAGTTTATTTATGGTGGTTAGAGGGTATGGCTGAATCTGTAACACTACATTACATTTCCTAGGAAACACGATGACAGCTCAGGATGATCTTTAGCTGACTTGAAATTAAACTTGCCAACATTTCCAAATATATCTTTTTCTGATTTTTTTTTTTTTTTGTCTGAGAAAACATTCAATAATGTGGAAAATAAATGTTTTAGCAGTCATTATTTCTTTTGGCAAAACTTGTAAATTGCAACCGATTTGACTTTTGGATGCGTTTACACATAAACCACACAGACACAATGGGGAATTCTCCTACACTACACGAAGGAATGTACGTTCCTCCTTGTTCCCCAGGCTAATAATTGTTTCCTTGTTGTTTTAACATGCTTAATTAACATATCATTCTCCTTTTCTAATACTTTTGACTGCCAGAGACGGCAATTTTTTGGACAACTTAGTTTTATAATAAAATAGAGGAGTTAACTTTACTGGGTACAAATTAAGTCTGAATTCTTCAATGGCTGGTAGGTCAGTGAGTCAACCTTCATGAATGTGTATGACCAGAAAAGGAAATTCAGAAAATTTTAAGTCATTGGAAAGTTGATATTGACAGACATGCACGTACTGATTACAAAGACAGATGCCCCAGTCTCCTGAAATATGGTCGATTCTGTGTATTGAACATGGAAAAAAAGAGAGGCTTTATACCTGCTGTAACAATAATTAATCTGACAAAGTATGTGATAAGTGATACAAAAATAATTTTAATGGGAAATTAGGATTCCCCTTTTGAAGAAGCAAAAGAACTCTTGTCCTTAGCAATTGTGACGGACTTCAGAGCCAATTTGCCTTTGAATTTTCCTGTGATTAGTTCACATGTGGCACAGGGACCTGTGAGTTTCCATCAAATTTGCCTACTATAGAGGAAAGACCTACCGCATCTGTCTCAAAACCATTAATGAATGCTGAATAGGATTATTCTACTATTAATAAAGGATATTCAAATGAGATTTTGCGTTAGAATGTATGTTAATGTTTTCTCTGCTTGCAGATAATTTTAGTGCTAAATATTGGGGAGTGGGGGTGGTGGTGGAATATGGAATATTCTTAAACATTTGGCTATGGTGAAATCACAGAGAAATGTGAATCAAGCTCAAGACACAAACCAGTCCGTATGCTGGCAGAATAGCCAGTACCTGGATCATTCCTTACCAGTATTTGTCTACTCAGTTCTCAAAGAACTTCAGCAATGAAACTCCTCAAGTCCTTTAGCAATCTATTCCAGTCGCTCACTACCCTATTTGCAGCAGTTTCCTACTGTCTGGCTTTGACTTTTATGTTGCAGTTTAAATACATTATTTCTTGTTTTATTCACAAGGGTTGTTGAAAACAGATGTTGCCTTCTCCTTTGTAGTAGCCCTTTATACACTTGAAAAAAAAAAAAATAATCATTTCTATTCATTTGTAGCATCTTTCAAATAAATTACTCAAGTACTTTCTCAAGGGATCATATTTGGTCTCTGGTGGGTTTGTCCTGACCGGTGAACATCTTTTTGGAAGTGTAATGCCTCAAACTGCATGCCCCTCTAGTTGAAGCCTTCCAAAAGCAAATTTAAAAGGTAAGATTTGTCCAGGTTTCTTGCAGATAAATTTCTTTTTCATAAGAGCAATACCTTCTTGATTCAGCTTGTGCTCTCTAAATCTAGATCATTTTCAGAAATGATCCCTAACTGGTTGTTCCCATGCCCTTTATTGTGCAATTGATTTTCATTGCACACTTCCTTATTGAATTTCAGCCTATATTTTCAGCCTATTTCTTGAATTTATCAAGATTTGTCCTTTTGCATTCTAATCTTGTCCTCCAATACACTTACAGTCCCGTTCTGATGTTGTCTTGCAATTTAACAAGACTATTTTCTGTTACATCATGCACTTCATTAGTGAAAGTATCGGATGGAAGTGGATGCAGCTTGATTCTACAGAGCCCCATCTGATAACTTCCTTCTATCGTCATAGAGAATTGACAGGTAACTAATCCTTGCATACGGTTGTCTACCTTGTGTTCCACAAATTTCAAAGGTTTTTTTAAAGCAGTTTTCCTAGTTTGTTAAGATGGTATCAAAGCCTCACTGATGGCAGCAAACCCCAAGAAGTCTGCTCTTTTCCCATCAGCAAGATCTATTAATCTGATGAAGAAGAAAATTATAGTTTTTTATATTATTATTCACAACAAATCCATCCTAGTTTTTATTTATCTCTTTGTTATTTTCCAGGCTTACAGATAGTTCAGTTATTTGCTTCAGATTTTTGCTGGGAAATGAATTAAAGCGTGACTAATCTGTAATTCCCATGCTCCTCTGTTATCCTCTCTAAAGGAAATTATGCTTCTTTTTTTTTGGTTGGAGTTGCCTTTTTTTTTTTTTTAAGCTCTTCTTTCTTCCTCCAGCAGTTCTCATACCCCAGTGGTTCTCCACTGGGGAGCAGGGCAGGCTGGGGGTCGGCCAAGGGCAGCCCCAAGTCCTTTTCTCTGGAGGGAAGAGGTTGTGCTCAGAGATTTGACAAACCCCTAACTATCCTGATAATCTCTAAATTTTGTCTTCCTGTTCTACTTGAAGATCTTGCTTGTTTTCCTCTCCTATCAGCTGCACTAATCCTCTGGTCATAAATTGACCTTTTTAGGGAAGATTGTCTCTAAAAGGACTGTGACATTTTGTTCTTCTGAGCATCACTCGAAATTAACTTACTTGTTTCACAGAGGGAGTAGGCCAACACTTTCTTCAGACTTTGTACTCCCTACTATTAATGCACATCTAAAGCGGTCCTTGTTATTCTTGATGTAGCTTGCTAAATGCATCTATTTTTGAATTTGGCCTTTCTGATTTTGTCTCTACCAACTTGAAATATTCCTTTACAATCCTCTCAACAATGTGACCTAATTTCTACTGTTTGCTCCCATCTTGTGCAGAGGTCAGTGAAGAAATGACAGCTGAAACAAGCCGAATTCCTGTTGTGTTTCTCAGTCTTCCCCTGCGCTGTGACATGTTGTGCTTATGTGATTGGTATGCTTTTTTAGGGACCAGCCTTCCTTAACATTTTTTTTCTTTTAGAATTTAATCTGTTTTCAGATCGAGAGTTCTGCACAGCAATTACTTAATAAATAATAATAGATTACTTTTACCCATAAAAACAGATTGTTTACCCAAAAGGACTGATACCTACGCATAGCTTTCATGGCATTTTTAACTCATTAATTTTGACAGTTATAATTGCCAAGGATAGAAATTTTAAGAATGTGCAAAAATTAAAACTTGGAGACGAGTTCCAGAGAGACAAGCAGGCTGTCTTATGGATCATCGTATAAGCTATAATGTGCCTAACTGTGACCAGTTACTTTCACCATCAGCCTTAATGAAATTAAGTAGCCTTGTATAAATGCTACCCATCAGCACAGGAAAGATAAGATTCCATCTTAGACTGAAAATATATGTGAGCCCACAATATCTTTAAGGTGAGGTTTTTACCCCTTCACTCATACCAAATAGGATCTATACTTCGTAAACTACCCTTAGGTAGGGCCACTTGTAAGGAATAATTTTCTCAAACAAGTGAACAACAATTTACTCCCTAATTAGTAATTTACTTTCTCTTATTTATAGGATTATGTGGACCAGAGATAAGGGAAGCTTTTGGGTTTTTTTCCTTTTTGAAGAACTTCATTTTAAGAGCTCATTCCAAAAACAGCACACAGTTTGGATCATATGTGGATCATATTTGGATCATAAGGGGAACATATGAAAACTATTTGCAAAGCAACTTTATTTTCGGTTCCTTAATCAGATGGGATTTTGATTGGTAGAGATGCCACATCTCAGTATTGTTACTATTTTCTTCCTTTCCCTTTCTAAAAATAATCCTGAAAAAATTGTTTATCATAAATTTAGGCACTTGCTGCAGTGTGAAGTACTCTGATCACATGACAATTTCCAGAAAACAATAAAATAAATATATCTATTTTAGTTTGTGGACTTAAAAAAAAAAGAAGAAACAAAAGAATTAAAAACATGATGTTCCATGAGACAAACATGAAAGGTTGACTTAAAAAAAGATGGGAAAGTTAAATTTCATATCACTTATAAATGTTAGCTCCCCTTAATTATGGAACAGACAATGAAATGTGCTTTATATCATCGCTGGAAAATTTATGCTCAAGGAAGGTATAGTCACCAATTATTCTCTAGGATGTACATGTCCATTCTTTCCATATACAGAGGGTCAAATTCCTTAGGCCTACTTACAAAAAACTAAATACATATTTAGAATTCTTTGGTTAGAAACATATTTAGTTCTAAATAGGATCAGATACTAGCACATTACAAAGATACCTTTATAGACTGTTTATTTTTAATGAAATCCTAGATCACTTTTGGACCTCAAACATATCTGGGCATTTACAAGACTAATTTATTTAATTGTCATATCTTACAGGATTTGCAATGAAACAGACAAGTACACTGATGCACAGAGCACACATTAAGATTGGAACATGTTGAGTTAATTGTGCTCACCTGCGGCACAAAGTCAAAGATCAACTGGCAACACATCGGTAAATGAAATGAAGCCAGAGGAAATTATATTTTGCTGATCTGAACAGAAATCTAAGCCACCTTTTGGCTCATCGAGTATCTTCAGTAGCCCAGCTTGATTCCCTACTGCAGCATCCATATGTTCTCCCATACTTTGAGCCACCTCCACTCCATGCCTTCCTCTGCTTGATATGCGTAGCTCTCCCTTTTCAGATGCAAAACATGATCATGTGAAGTAAACTGCACTTTTGGGACTGAATTAAGATTGTCTTGGACCAATATTTTCTATATTTTGGGCTGCTTCTGTCCCCACTTTTTATTTACTCAGTCATCTTCTTTATGATGCTTGTTTACCGCTGTGGAAGGAAAACATGGATATTCATGCTGGTTGTGTATGACTCATGAGCATGATCTGCTTCCTGGGGGATGTGTCCTTTCAGTTCCCCTCTTCTGAAATGCGGAATGAGAAATCCTTAGAGTTCACAGTCTTTATCTGTGTAGGAGAAAAGATCCATCTGTCTCTACTAAAATAATATCCCTAGGATCATCAATATGATCAGCATGTCACTACTGTATTGAACTGCCTCACCGTAGGGTTTGGTTGATAGGGAAAATCCAGTCATCAGTTATGGCTGTCATACAGACTTTCATCTATGGTTTCTATTAAAATTTAGTTGGTTTAGGGCTAAGCTTATTTTTCAAAAGGTCAAGGCTTTCTCCTAGTGAAATTAGAACCTGTACTTGTACATAACACATGACTGTAAGCACAAATATTAACTGCAACATACGGCCACGTGAATTGTCTCCAGAGAACTATGGCAATGACACAGTTAGTCAGCACCCATTTCTTTCTGTGTGGAAATTGGTGCTACAGGGGAATTTAGGCAATGAGTCCCCATATCATGCCATAAATGTTCAGGCATCAGCCATTTCATTTTGCAGTATATCTTAATCAGGTTTTCCAGATAAACTGCACAAGAATTATGTATAGCAATTTTACTATACAGTAATATTGAAGATTTATAGTTTATGAGCTTGCTTTTATCTTGTTCCTCACAACTCCCAGTTACTTATATAAAAGCACACAAAACTCCAATAATTTTCTGTGCACTTTAATTTTGTATGACCTTAAAGTAAAATTTGAGAATAATGGGGTTTTTTATGTATTTATATGTTTTTCCTGTAAGATACAGAAATGCTCGAGATAGATTCTGAAAACAGAAAATAACCATTATGAGGATTTTCAGAAAATATATCCTTTCTAATGGAAAATTCATTCAGTTTTAAATGATTATTTTTATTAAATAGTTACTTTGAGACCATTTAAATAATAACATCCTTCATTAACCTAGAAAAAGCTTAACACAGTTTCTTAGTGAAAACCTTAAAGTAAGCATGCAAAAAACAAATTTATGGAATAGTTTTCCTGTTCATTCATTTATTTCTTGTTCATACACACAGTCATATTATAAGTTAACACTTGCTGGGGATACATTTGTAAGCATGTACCTGCACAGGTAAATTTTACAGATGCAACTGGGGGCAAAATCATCATAGGAAACAGAGATCTGAAAAATCAGTTATGAATGATCCACAATAGAAATTGGCATAGCTGCACTGAAATAAAAGATTCTGTGTAAGTCAGAGGAGCAGGTTCACCTATGCAAAATAATATCTGGTTACAATACTCACTAAAAGGGTCCTCTAATTTCTCGAGGAAAACTAAGTACAATTTCATTAACACAGGAAGATAAGTTATTCTAGTTTTCTCTTCTTGTTGACTGAATGCAGTTAAGTACTACAGAATAAAAGCTCTAGACTGTATTTTTATCTGTAGCAACATTCAGGATGTCCCTGAAACAAATAATTACAAACATGTGAAAAGAATTCCTCTACTGTTGGAATCCCAAGGAAAGGAAAAATTTTGATTTATGAGGTCTACCATTTCTAATCTTGGAGCTACATAAAACCTGCTAAGTTTCAGTGAGACAGCAGAGTACCCCCTCATCACCAGTCTCACAGGGGCTGGAAGACAAGGTAGCAATCACCTTAATATAATGCTTGCTCATTTAATTTACCTCCTTAGGCTGATTACTTTATTAAGACCACACGTATGATCCTTCACTATTTCAGAGTCGCATATCTCATATGAATATCCCAGGTATTCACAAAAAACCATGTTTTATGTCTTAAAAAAACATTTCATCTGCCTGGTAAGGTACAATTATGGTCAGTGGTTCTTACAAAGTCTATAGGAAAATGTTTCCAGGAATAAGAAACACTACGATTGTTTGTACTTTATTGGAGTAAGAGATTAGTACTCACAGCTTTTCCTTAATAATGAGAGATTCACCCCACCTGCAGCTGCAGACCTGGTTGTCACAAAATGTGGCGCTACAACAGCAAATTTCTAAGGTTTTACTCCAAGACGAGAAAGCTAAACAAATGTCCTTTCTTCCTCAACCAACTATTTGTCCCCTTCTTTATAAACATCTAAAAGGTACGTAAGAGTCTTTACGCACTGCAACAGTAAAATATGAAATGAACATTAAGTCTAAAAGTACTCAATAATGAATTTGGAATTAAATCAGATTTTGTATGTCAGCAATCAAATGATTTGCTAAAGGATAGCTCATTGAATTGATGTTTAATGCTCATCTATGGACAAGCTAAGTTTTGCACTATAATTAAATGAGCAGAAATGCATAATCATAATCTTATTAATGTGTTAACCTTGTAAAAAATATTTTAGCATTGCAGGCATCTAACAAGATAGCTAAGGCAAGTTAATTAGATTTCAAGTGAATTGTTAACCATGCTAATTCATATTTTATAAGATTATTAATTAAAAACCAATACGCTATAGCTTCAGTGTGCTATCTTACTATATTTTATACCAGCTCTGACTTACAAGTAAATTAAACAAAGCAAGTATAAAGGATTAGAAAAGCGCAACTAACCATTTCTTGCTAGTATAGTAAAAATTATGCTGGAAATGGTTTATCTTTTATATAATTATTACATCTCATGAAGGACTCTTTTTAGCAATCACTTAGTGTGACATATGAATTTTCTATGCAAACTTAAATATAGGGTTGACAACACAAATATGTATATTAAGACATTTTTTATGTTCTCATTTCATTCACAACAGAAAATTTAATTATCGAAGGCAAGAGCTATTGAAAATCAATAGATAATGCGCTGACAGGTATTTTTTCATTAGGCCCATGACACACGTCACCAAATAAACTGGTTTTTTTTTAATCTATCAATTAATCTATCTTCGTAATCAATCACTCAATACTGCTGCTGTGCTAAACCCAGCAACAGTAAATGTTTTGCAGGTATTTCAATTTACCACTGTAGCATGGAAAAGTCCCGTTTATGGCTAGATGCTATACTTACTATTATTTTACCACATTCTCAGGTGGTGAAGATACAAGAAAGTGAGGAAATCTTCACTGAGATAAAAAGCATTCATTCCCTTTAGAAAAACTACAGTAGTGCTGCTGCATCCTTCAGAACAACCTTTGCTCCATGAAACTAAAAAACCTTTGATTTAGGTCAAGTAGGATCCTAATTCTGGAGAATAGCATGAGTCTCTTCTTTTTCAAACTGATCAAAGACTCTGTGTATTTCTTCTGCTCTCTTCAGAGTAATACTCTGAACTCCAAACCAAGCTCCCTATCCAGCTGCTCATTCTTTTTCCAGCTCAGCATTCAGGTTGGATAAATCCAGGAGGCCAGTGCCTCTCTGACTGACCCAGCGTCCGGCAGGACCATCCTGCTTCCTTAGAAGATGTCAAACTTTTTCACAATTGCTTTGATCAAAGCCTTCCTTCCGCAAGAGAGGTTCCTTCTTGACAAGACTTTCTGGATGGCATTGCAAACTTACAAGGTGAGACAGTGCAGCCTGTTTTCCAAATCCTGACATTGTTTTGACTTGTGTTGCAAACTACAGCCCCCACAGCTCCTTTGCTGGTTTGTGGACTCTGATTTAACATGCCTCGCTATAGCAAGCTTGATTTCTTGTAGCATTTTTGTTCCCTGCTATGACTTCAATGTCAGGATGTTGTTTACCTTCTATAAGCTTCAGACTGAAATAGTAAATTATTGAACAGCTCCATTTTCCCCTTCAGGGTACTGTTTCACTCCTGTTCAACAATCAGTCTGAGCCACAGAAACTGATTTGTTTCATTTAGTGTTTGAGATCTAGCCCAGCTTTTGCACATTTTAGTAGTATAAGTAATTCCTATCATCTCATGCTTCATACTTTAGTTTCCTACAAATAGACAGAAGGACAGAAAAAAAAATACACCACCCTCACCATGTCCCACCCCTCTGAGGAGCTCTGAGCACTCCATGTACCTTATAACATTCCCCTTTCAGGTCTTCCACATCGATGGACTGCTACCATCCTACCATCAAAATCAACCATAGCCATCAGTTCCTCTCCCTTTCTCTGTTTCACTTTTTTTTTTTTTTTTTTTAGCTTGCACATTAGCTTTTTTTGTTAAGACCCAAAGGCAGCAACTGATTTCCTTCCCTTTTCTGTTAAATTTCTCATACATTTCATTTTTTCACAGCTTCTGCTGTTGCCAGCTGTAAGGCTTTGAGGCCCCTCCCTTTGTCCCCCTTGCTCCAGATGAAAAGCTGCCATTAAATGTAGCTTATTCCTTGGCGATGCTGCCCTTATTGCTTGGTAAAGAGGTCAATATCAAGTTCCACCCACCCCTAAAGCTCACGAAATATTCTATATACCTGGCAGTGTTACTGTCTGTCACGTAGGTGGAAACACAGGGAACACTCAGTGTGCACAGGCAAGTGAGGAGTCCCCTTCGTTGATGCAGAAGAACCTCATTTCTATTTTCCCCCCTGCTTCTGCATTGTGTGTAGGGCTTTGATTGTTTCAGCTAATTGTTTACCTTGCTCTATAAAAAAAATCTGTATTCAAAGCCTTAAATATTTTTTTCACTTGATGATTATAAAGTAATATATTTATAATCTATTATAATTACGAAATAAAGCCGGAGTGTCTTGGAGTTCTTTTAACCAAGCTATGTATTTTTATGCGCAGTACAGGCAACTGTGAGCACAACATGGGTAATTATGCATTCAGTTTGAAACATGCCAGTATTTACTCTGTCACCTCTGTACAAAATTATTCAGTGGTAAATCCAATATGAGGTTGCAAGTAGCATGTGCAATTATTTTATTTATTTGTATTTCTCTCCACAGAAAAGCTATCCCAAAAGTTTGTTCACAAAAATGATAGTGAATCATGCCTTGGCAATTAATTTTATTCCTTACAGACAGGCCATATAGAAACATTAAAAGCTCAGCAAGCCACTTCACAGAACAAAAATTTTCAAAAGAGGACATTTTACTAACAACTAGAAACATATCTTCTGTTTTTCCTCTTAAGGAGTCTCAGGAGGTCATCAGGTCTGCAGGCAGAGAAAATTGAAAAGTCCAAAAATTTCTACACAGAGTAACTTGCTCACACAACCTTGGTCTTGTATATGACAGGAGTCCACTTCAAACACCTCCATTAAATGCGGCAGTACCAGTAAGAAAAGCCACCTTTTACACACGTAGGTGTTCAAAGGAGTCTTGCCTTTCTTGGCAGGCAAAATTGAGCAGTCCGATGCCATTCTGCATCAATATCTTTTCTCTTCTCCAAGCTCCCCTCTTTGAGAGGCACGGGACAATAAACTGCTTCCTCCTGAACCCCTACATCTTCTTTGGGTCCCATGTGGTTTTTTGAAGTCTGCTGATAGAGTGTATTAAAGTGAGTGGCAAAGTTCACAGCTGAAAGAAACAACTGCTGTCTCTTGGACATGCCTGGATGGAAAAAAAAAAAAAAATTCTGCTTTTCTACAATCATCTAATAGCAAGTGATTGTTCGTAGTCAAATCTAGGCTGTGAGCTTTTGCAATTAATCATAGGGATTTTCTCAAAGTAAAAGCCTCTAAGAAATGTCATCTTCATCTGCCCTTGTTTCCTCCAGCCCACCATCACTTTGCTGGGTTTGTGTCCACACTAAACTTCAGCCATCTCATTGCCACCCAGCTCCACTTATAAGTGGAACAACAGGATGAGCTACTTATTCGCTTGTTTCCTCATCTGTGCAACCCTGAAAACACAGATGATATTTGCCCTTCTGTATTGCTCCTGTTTTTAAAAACTACATTTTCTCTTATAGTAATATAAATAAACACAGAGTACCAGATAGATATCCAGCAAGGACAAATAACTGTTGAAAAAACCAGTCAATATCACTCACTTACCTCTGACTTATTTTTGCCAGAAGAAAATAACCAGCCTGAGGTCGCTCATAAAATTTGAAATTTCTTCTAAAATTGAGAGATTTTGTTTAGTCCTTTAGAACTTGCTTTCAAATCATGGAGATTGTTGGTTTCTGTTGTATGAATTACTGAACACAAATATTTTATGTCATGCATTAGTGAAGTAATTTTCCTTCCAAGCCAAATAAGCAAGCACATGGAAGGATATTGGTACAATACTGCCACATATGATAAAATACAGTGTTTGGAAAACTGAAGTGCAAGAGGGTTTATAAATATTAAATAGGTCAAATTTTTAAAGGTCTTGCCACTCTCCTAATACTGCAGTGTTTTAAATTTTATTTGAAAAGTTACAAATGCTGATATCCCAATGTACATGCATTCCAAGAGCTATGTTTGGTTTTGCTTAGCCTGGAATTTGATATCAAGTCATTGCTTTGGACTCAAAGGTGGTACTGTGATAGCTTACAGACAGTATTTGTGTGGATGAAGCTAGGGAGAAATAGCAGTGAAAGGGAAACATTAGCATGGAGCCCAGCATAACTCTTTGTCATCTTGAACCACCAAACCAGTATAGAAAAAGGCTGGCTTCCAGTAGTGGTTTTGGGGTTTGGGGTTTTTTTTTGGTTGTTGGTTTTTTGGGTTTGTTTTTTTTTTTTTTTTTTTTTTTTTTTACTACCAGCTTGGGGAAAAACTCAGAATAGTTTGACCTAATTTATAACTTCTAAATATTGGTTTTACTGAAGTTTCTTTATCAGTATGCAAGCCAGGTTCTCTTATAATTTTTACCCTGATGCTTCTACTTTCATAAATCATATATCAAGTTGATAAAGAGAAAGTCAGCACAGCCCTAGGAAAATTCAACAGGTTGTCAGCTATTTCATATTCAATAATTTATGAGAACAAGATGTCTCCATTACATAAATAATTCCTTTGCATTTCATTCAATTATGCTGTTATTTTGGATGTTTATTATTGAGAGAAAGCATGGTTTTTGAAGGGCAAAGTGGATGTTCTGGCTTGAAATAATTGTTGAGCTCCAGAGATTAGTGATCTGTTACTAATAACCATCCATAATACAGAATGTCCACATGCAGAAAAATATCTTTCTTGAAGAAAAGCAAGATACAGTGTGAATCCAAAAGCTTAGACCAAACAGAATAGGTCAGAAATTTTTCAAATACATACCTCCCTCCCCAGAAAAGCAGGATTTATTGAAATACAAACTTGCTGTTTGCATTACTGGCCACAATCAGTGGCAGTGTGGCTTCTGTGACTTCAACATATGACTAAAAGTAGCAATTAATAAAAGCCAGCCTTTTCCTCATCAGCTACATATGTAATCAGAGGACACTGGAACCTTTGAAGCTAAGTGACTCAAGCTAAGCACAAAAGGGGTGAGTTGGGGAAAGTTAAAAAAATCTTTTACAAGATAATGACCATTTTGTCTGTAATCCAACATATAATCACTAAATCCCCTCACCTTCTGTTGTCTTCATAATGATCAATCTGAAACATTCTTGTTTCTGCTACACTGACCCCTTAACTTTTTGTTGAGTTAGCATACAAACACAGGAAAAACACACACAAAATCTACTGTGATTTTTTTTTTTTTTTTTCCCCTGAGATCCTTACCAGCTGAAAACCAAAAGTTTCACCCCTCTTTCCTGGTTTTGCTTTTCAATATGAGCTCCTTCAAGTTTGACTTCTTTGTGCTGGTGGGGTCTACCTACTGCCATTTCCCAGCTATTGACTCCCATTTTATATTACTTTTGTTTAGGCTTGTGTTTTAAAGCAACAGGCTTCGTATGTTCCCTTCAATTCTGTGTTCTGTTTCTCAGCTGATCACACACCAATGACTTCGGTGTCTTCTGCTCTATGTGTATGACTGTCCCACCATGGCTTTGCTACAGCGAGTGTGGATTCAGTTTTCCAGAATATCTGTATTCTCCAAGTTATCCCGCCATCTAATATGCAATAGGGAATACAAAAACTACAGGTGAAATTTGTCTGGGATCCATATAGATTATTGATAGCAAATCTATTGTATGCACCCCAATGGCAAGAGGTTTTTAAAGTGTTTAATCTGGTCTGAAGTTTGATTCTGATTTGCTGCTTAACTCTTCCTGATGTGTGACTAAAAGATGTGCAAGCTCTGCTAATGCCATCTGTCAGCTACTTGATGAATAAGCATCTTTCAAAAGTTTACTGTCAAGACAAAAAATGAATTGATAGCTTGCAATAGTATGCTGCCAATTTTACTTCTTGATTCTTCTTGCAGTTTCCTATAGGCATCCTTGATTTGCTTTTTTGTCATCGTGGTTTGGTGGGTATCTATTGCCCAAGTTAACTGCCTTAGTCAATGACATGCTTCCCCTGTACGCTCTTTAAATTGTATTCTTCAGCACACACTTCATGGATTTCTGTTGCATCTGCAAAGTCCATCAGGTTTCCAGATAACTACAACTGTATCTGCATGCCAGAACCAAGATCCCGTGTTGGGATCACATTGATAGGGCATAGCTGCTGAGCTGTCACACAATTCTGTATCATATCACAGGTGACAGGAGAAGCATACAAAAATCTGTGTATGATGACCGAAGACAGACATCATAAAGGCATGTTATGTTTATGTTCTTTTAATAGTAAAAATTTTGTCTACTAAACGTAGTCAATAAAGCCAAAAAAATTATTCATCGTATCTTTAAACTGATGTCTATAGCAGATTAGGTAAACATCACCCTACCCTCCGACGACTACATTGACTGATTCTACACCGTCGATATCTAAATTCAGTCACTTAAATGTCATTTATGATTGGATTAGATTAGGGATTGGATTGGAATTACAGATTAGATGGTAGCAGCTAGGCTCCAGTTCTACTGACAACACTTAATGGTTTCACCCATGTCCTGAGGGCAGTGTTAGAAATCCAGTGCTGTTGACTCTGCAACTGCTAACAACAAATATTCTATCAGCTGCACTTTATTTGTGCCTCAGATCACACAGCTACTGAGATAGTTTACAGCTGATGGAGTTGTGCATCCAGTGATGAAATCCTGCATTTGCTTAGGCTGCCAGACACCACGCATGCTGATGTGAGAGGTAACTGCCAAATCTGAATTGTTGCTTTTACTGATGTAGACAGTAATGAACTATAATTACCATTCAGTTTTCCATATGTTGCTAAAGAATTTGTATAATTAGCTCCACATTTAAATATGATTCATGCCTCCAAATTTAAATGTCTCTGCTGGGTCCAGGAGCTTTAGCATTCTTCATTATTTCAATTGCTTTGCTAATTTCTTCAAGGTAGGGGGCTATGTTAATTTTACAATACTTCGGATGATCTATTTCTTTGCAGTTTATTTATTCATAGTTTTTTGCTTATGATCTGAGGGTGTACTGACAAAATCTCTAAAGCCAAACTCAATTTGAAAAAAAGGTTAATGTTAAAAAAAAAAAAGTAAATTGGCTTCAGTTTTGATATTTCTAGATTTTAAATCTTACAGTTTGATATCAATGAATTTATGTAGCTAATTCAAAATACATATTATTTTAAAATGTAAGAATGAAGATTTACAACAAAATAATACATTTTATGTTTATTTGTAATAAAACGTTTAAATTGTCCCGATTTGAAATTTCAGGTTTTGACTCTGTGAAAAATCTTTAAATCTCACAAATTCTCCCAGAATGGACAAACTGCTTCCCATAATTTAAGTACCAATGTCTCCATTCAGTCACAGGAGTAATCGTCTTTCCCAACCAAAATGAGGGTGCAGGGACCATGAGGTGTTCAGAGAGAACAAACTCTCTACAAACTGCTTAGCAAACTCTGATAAAACATGGTAGTTCATGTTCTTTAACCATGTGGTTACCATATGTGCCAACATTCCCAGATCATAATATTTCCATTTTTTTCCTGAGTCAGTTGTTCTGAGTTGACAGAGGCACAGTTGTTGAGTTTTACCTTGATTTGGCTCCCCTTCCACTCATACACAAATATCATATCAATGATTCAAATATAAGATCAATGAAACTCCTCCAAAAGTATACATACAACCTGTTGCTTAACAGTGGCATTTTTTTCTCTCTCTCTGTGATCATGCGCCCCAAGATCTATTGGGCCCAAAATCTATTAACACAATAAAAAATTACCAAAAGGACAGAATTATCACAACTTAAAAGAATGTATTTCTTTAGTAAGACTAGTCTAGTGCACTCTTTGAACTTCATAGTTACACGCACAATTGCAGAAAACAGACTACATGAATCTGGAGAGCTGTATAAATATTGCAACTGAGTGTTTTGTGAGCTGGAAATATGTTTATCGTACCAATGAGGATGGCAGGACAGATGAAGCAAATCCACTTCCAAGATCCGTGCATGTTGCCTTAGTGACAAGCTGAGACACACAGAATCCTTGAAAACCAAGTGTAAAGTTTAGGTTAATGGTGCCACAGGGTCCTATTCTATTTTTTAACAGAAATGATGGGCAGTCCCATGATTTATGAGTACTAATAAACAACTCAGTATTTACCAATAGAGTAACAGATCAAAGATAAACACGTGAACAATTCTAGCAGTTGCCTGAGTGATTCTTCACAGCTTTCATAAAATGAGAGTAACAACATCACCGTAACAAAGATGCGTGATCCTAAAACAAATCCTTGCTTTCCAAATACCTTAGGAATTAAGATAAATTCCTAGGAAGGACACTCTTCACAAATCCAGTCTGCATTAAGCAGAAATCTGTGCAGTTCATAATTTTTTCAAGCATTCCCACAGGTACAGTCACTCAAGTCATACTGAAAAGACAGCCTCAGTAAATCTGTGAGGCATTATGTGAATAGATTAGCAGGAGTTCTGACAAACATGGAAATACTGTCAATGGTACACTGACAAGAGCTGTAACTGAATGGGGATCAGATTGAATTACTGTAGTGTGGAGTAAATTAAATTGTGGAGCTTGAAGGAGACCTACCCATGTGTATATAAAGTACTTTTAACAGAAGGATCTCTTACGGTGCTGTTATCTAGACACTTAGCAAGGCCTTGCTGTAAACAAGATGGCAGCAGGTGACTGGGTTTTATTTAAATTAAAAATCACAAAGAGTGAAATTCAAATGGCTGAAGTTAGGGCCAACAATGTACCTCTGTGAAAGCAGAAGCTGTTGGTAGAAAGTGTTTACAGAGAGTCCTTTTCCCTGTCGCATATCATTCTGAGAACACCCTGTGCCACTTCTAAGGATTAATATTGTTAGTCCCACACAATATTCCAAATATTCATGATTAATGCGTTAACACTTCAGTTAGACTCTGAGGGAAGCGTTGTTGTCAGGTACATCTACTGTGAAACACAGGCACCTTTGCCATCAGAAAACGGTGAATGTGTTATCCTAGTTGTGATGGGTCTCTGCCCATCTGTCTCTGCCTGTTGAAACTCCTGCCCACCTCAGACCTTCCTGGGCAAATGACACACATAATGTCCTTTATGTTTCTATTGTCTAAGACTCGAAAATGGCTCCATAACTTGAGTCTGCCAGGAGAGTCAACCTAAAATGAGCATGAGCCACATCTTGCAGCATCCCTGCTGTTTGTAAGCCATATTTGCTATCATAGATAGGCATTGCGTCATTTTCTGGAGATGATGGTAGCACTTAAGACATCAAATTGTATTGATTCTCTCTTATTTTGCTTTTTTTGTCTGTCAGAAATTCCTGATGATTCTGACACCATTGTCCAGGATTATGATTCTATGATTGCAGCGGTTCTTGTTTTCACTTTTAAGCTGGAACTGTATGTCAAGTGTACATGCCATCTAGAGCCATTTTCTATTTTAACTGTACAGTGTATTAGACTCTGATTCAAAAGCCTTTATCAGTAGTCATTTTATGAAGTTGCAATATTTTAAATTTGTACTTCATTGCACACTGCTTACATCCACTGAATAATTTTCAATATTAAGTAAAGTCTGTCACCTTAGGAAAAAGTAATATGTTATACATAAGCAGGCATTAAGATATGTTATTTTTTAGTAAGGTCATGTAATAAAAATAAGAATTATTGTCCAGGAAAATTTTTCACTGGCAAAATAAATTAATCTATTCCCAATTTACTACCAAAATGTGCTTATTCTCTTGACTTGACGTGGAGTTTAGCACATGAAATAAATGTTTCCCTAATGTTCCTCTGAGGACACTCTAAAATGTCTCTGGCCCTTCTCTTACATTTCTTTTACCTCCGTCTAAGTCTCATGTACTCTTTTCCATGTATTTTGCATTAAAACCTGAGGCGTTCCTACACAAAATCTCACCTAGTTCTGAGAACCCCTTACAGTGATAATCAGGTCTCAGAATTCAGTGTCTGTGACATCTCTGGCTAGTTACTTTATGTGCTTTCTACCGTGTCTGACATTCAATTTTATCTCTAGAAATCATTATCCAGATTTCATCTGAGATCAAACAAGATTTTTACTGGACTGGTATTGATATTCTGTCTTTCAACTTTACTTCCCTGTCCAGGCACTGGAGTCCATACAAAGTCTCTATATCTCTTCCAAAACCCTATTTCCAAATGTTACATTTTTACCTGGGGGAAAAAGAAAAAATATTCAAATACATTATATATCTGAAACAAATGGGTTTTAGGGTGAATAAGTTTACTTTCTGTTCCCCATTGTTTTCCTCACAATGTTAGGGCACCATTTTGCGAACAGGGCTAGCTTCTGTATGGTTTACAACTTAACGTTACAGATACGTGAGTTGTTTCAGGTTGAGAGAGCAGTCATCACTCACTGCAACACTGCCTGCTTTTTCTATGGGCAATTCCTTTGAGGTAGCAATGCTGATGCCAATGTCTCTGTCTTGACCCGGGCTGCTCACTTGTTCCAGCAGAGTGATGTAATTTTGCATTGTTTCCCAAATGTCAGAAGTTGTCTTGGTTTGTTCATGCAGCTCTTTGAATAGGATTTTCTGGATTCCATCTTTGAACTTCTCTGATCTTTATTCCTCTGTCCTACTGTGGTATTCTGAATTTGTCACTGTGTGCAGGGTATCAGAGCACTATCCACCTTCTTTAAAGGCAGTCTGTGCTGACATGCATATTAACAAATGTTAATTGCTTCATCAAAGTCTGGCTTTTACTCTTCTGAGAGCCTTTATGCAAGTTTTGGGTTCAGATCCTGCTTAGATCTCTTATCAGAGACTCAGTTTGTTAAACTGTAAAATGCTTTTTCTTTGTTCCAGTAACTCTTCTATATATTCACATCTTCCTGCAGTCTGTGTTTAAAACATACCACTCATCTTTTGCTTTCGTGTGGTTTTTGGTACTTTTCCAGGATCTGTGATAGCTGGAATGTGTCTTTTGCCTGAGCTTAACTGAAAACAATGAAAAACCTCTATTATTTCAGAAACTGTTATTATGAGAAATACATTTCTGATTAATTTTCTTTTTGCTGGAAAACTTCGTTCATCGTTACAACTAATGCTGTCTTTACGTCTGTCTGTGTTTCTGGAGAATTTAAGTCAGAATGGGGCTCTTAACTGTTAGAGCTGAACTAAAAATATGATTTACTTGATCTTTGTTTAGTACAGGCATCACTCAGAGCCAAGCCATCTATTGCAATTCTCCTTCACTCCAGCTTTGCATGCTGTCAGCTCTGTGCGAGGTGAACAATCTGACTCACGCCGGAGCCTCATATAAGGAGCAGCCCTCTCCTGGCTGGAAACTTTGGCTGCATTGCTTGAGATGAGAGAAGGCAGGGAAGGTGTCACCTCTCTACTTGTCACCCCTCTATTCTTCATCCACGTGCATCTCCCTGTTCTCAGCACATAAGGGTTAAACTTCAATTCTGGTACCGCCTCATTACAGCCAAAGCCTGTTTTGCCACTCACTGTCAGCAGATGCTGAGTAGAGCCAAGGGTACAAACCTTTAGAAAGCAATGCCCCAGGGGGATTGTACACACAGTCCATCTGCACTGAGGGCAGGTTTTATCAACAGGCATGAGGGGAATAGCACAGTCAAGGGACAGCACTCATTAGACTAGCATGCACTTGGAAAAAAAATATGGTTTAGCAATACTAGCCACTCCTGTTATCATTTCTATTCAGACTCAGCTAATCTGAAAGGAAAAAATGGATAGCTTCTCAGATACTGAATGTGGTAGATTATGGCAAATGCCAGTTTTGCACAGGGCAACACTGTGTATATATCTTGAAGACTGGTGGAGTGGAATGGACTAGTAAATCATTATTTACTGCTAAATACGCCTCACAGAAGTGAGGCGTATTAATGGAACTAATGAAAATTAGTTTCATTAAGTACTAATGAAAATTAAGTGATGAACTTCTGGAAATGACTACATTCAGTCTTGTGGTGGGGATGGAGGAACACCACCGGTTTAGATAAAGTTCTCAGTCTTCCTACTTCAGACTTCCCAGGTGACTTTTATAATTTTTCCATTAGTCCTATTTTTAGAAACATGTAACCCAATATAAGCTTGAGAACAACTAAGTGGCAAGTAGTTGGTCTGATTTTCATGACCACTGAGAACATCAGGGTCCTATTTTTGAAAATCATCTCACTTATTTAGCAATAAAATAAAGATGTAAAGAACATCTATCTTTAGATGCACAGCACTACATATCCAGGCTCCAGTTTATCGCTTATATGCTACCTTATTACCCACAGTTTTTTATGAGATCAATGTCACTTCTTTAAAAGACAATAGCTGCTAATTTCAGTACCTTAAGATCCCCTAATCAGAGTAGCCAAATGATACGTTTCTCCCTCCTTGTAAAAATTAAAACAAAAAATGTAGAATGCCCAGTTAAAGAATCATTTAAATGCCTCCATTTATTGCATTACATTCAACCTAAAGCTGTATATATTTGACAAGGAGCTACATTTCCTAGACAAGTCTTTAATGTTTGCAAATTCTCAGCTATAGCAACATATTGTATGCCAAGATATGCTGTGAGGGCTTGTTTGTTTCGATAGCCATGAGTGGAATATTTTATGTACATTTTTTCCTACTGGGTTTCGCCACCTTGTAGCATATGTGCTGATTAGTATCAAGTGGAAGAGGCAGCTTAGAAGTATGATCTGTTTTATGGGTGTGTATTGCCAAGGAACACCAAGAAAGGGAGAAAGGAACTCCAATATAACAAATAAACCTGAATTTATTTATTCCATGGCTTCCCACCTCTTTTGTCACAGAGCAAGACTGAAAGTCTGTTTCTGCATATGTTTCTCATTGAATTCAAAACCTGGTAATGCATAAACCACGGAGTAATTCTTTAAGTTGCTATTGCTTATCAAAAATTAATGAGAACAACTGTGTGTACTCTCCACATTCTACTTGATGTATAAACAGAGCAGTGGGGTTAACTGTGAAAACTGTTTGCTTTTGAGGGGGGAATAAAATGCACTCAGATGCTGCCTTTTTTCAAGCTGTGAAGTTTTTCCCTCCGTAGCCCATATGCATTACTACAATCTGGCAAACATACCCACAAAAAAAAGAAAAAGCAAAACCAACCCAAGATAATAATCTCTCCTTTTTTTTTTCTTTTCTTTTTTTTTTTTTTTTACAGCTTGCAGTAGAAGGTAAGAATTCATGTAAATTACATATAGTTTCCCCTCTCTATAAAAGTATCAAAATGACACATTAAATATTGGCCTCCATGACTATGCTGGCATATGACCCTAAAGTTAGTCACAAGCAAGGAAAGGAAGCATGCTCAGTTTGAACTGTTTTCTGAACAAACTTTACAGTCCAATAAAACAGAAATCCAGTTTAATAATATATCACTTATGTTAGATGTAGTGTGTAGGGCCAAGAGCCTAAAACATACATTTCTCGACTGAAAGCATTGTTATTAAATATAATACCTGCCAAGAACTGTCCCAGTTGTATGCACAGTGTTTCTCGCCACTGTTTTCTCTGCAATAATGGCCTCTCATTTTGATTTATGCACATTTACCTAGCTCCCCAAGGGTGTCCATACTTTTGGACATGAAATAGGCTTGTATTTTGGCGAACTCCGAGTGTTTAAGTGAGCCAATTTTTTTTGTATATTTCTTGGCCTAAGTGGTAAATAGACCAAATATTAAAATACATATTTTATAGTACATTACTTACATAAATTTTGATCCAGTCCTGCAAATATTTCTCCAGCACTGTTTAATTTCTGTCTATTCTGGACCTAAATGACACTGCGGAGCATAAAGGAGAGTTGGATCACACCCGTGAGAATGATACGGTTTGCTAGGATTTTTCTAGCTTACAGTGCCGAGCATAGGGAGAGGACAAAGCTCTTCTCAGAAGGCATCTGTGGAAAATGCAATGAAAAAGTAGAATTAGACCGAGCCAAAGCTCCATCCTACCCTGGTGAGGCATTTCGCCAGCGTGACTGAGAGGCAGCCCAGTAACAATCTGGCAAACTGGTCTACCTCCAGCTTCCCACCACTCATTACAAATGAATCAATCATTCTCCTGGGATGAGGTGAGGTACATGACACTCCACACATCCATATGTGTGTGGAGTCACAATAAGTGCATTCCTAAATCCTTTGCAAAAGCGACTTACGCAACCAAAGTTATTGGATTCAGTGGAAATAGTCATGTAAGGTGTTTTTTATTTATCAAGTTTTTCCCAAAATACAGACATAAATGAGAAAAATTTTTAGTAGGACTGACAGGATAATGTTAAGGACAGAAAATGACAAATGCAGAAGTATTTGGAACAAAGTATTGGATATGAACCTGAGAGGTGCTCAATACTTACTGTGACTGCAAAATGTTTTTTCTCCTCCTACTCTCCTTCTGCATCTAGGGGGTCCCTACCCAGGAGAAAGGGCAACGAAAATACTCTTTATGTCAGTGATATTTCAACAATTCTTATTTTGTAATGTAATTTTGCGTCCCCAAGTCACTAGCTACATCAGCATATAGAGAAGGGCGGTCTGTCTTTTTGCTTTCCCTGCCTTCCACATCCTTTGGTGAAAGTCATGTTTTGCCCTAAGTCTGACATTCCTACCAAAACCCTTCATCCCACACAGAGCTCAGCATCTGAGCCCCTCAAAGAGTCGCAGAATTTACTGAGGACTCATACCTTTTTGCAGCAGCCTTAAAATGTTTATGAGCTAACAGCTGCTTGCTCTTCTTGTCAGTCACATTTCTCAGTCAGTAGCTGCACATCTTCGGATTTAGATTCACCATGTTACCCAGCAGGGAGAAGTCACACGCCTGACTTCTTCAGCAATATTTAATGAAACTGAAACTGAAGCTTCTTCACTTGTTGTTGCTTTTACAGCAGTTACATTTTCTGGCTTAGTGGTCCAGTGGATAAGGTAATGAATAGGGAGTCACAATGAAAACCTACATGTCTCAATCCCATATTATTTCAAATTACCTTATATTTATTGTGAAGCAGTGGACACATGGTGTGGAATTCCTCAGCTGTAATTAAGTCATCTCAAATTAGGTACCTAACTCTGAATAAGACTCCATAGGTTTCTTTTGCGAACAATGGAGACACATAAGCACCTGTAGGGCAATTAATTTCCTGGTAAAATATGTCTATAATGGGTCCTATAACTGTTCTGTCCATTAGCCAAGGGAATTCACTGTGGTGAGCCCAGACTTAGACATCTGATTTTTAGAAATCTAAATTTCCTCATGATGACTCTGATAGATGCTAATTCAGGAAATGATAGGAATTTGTAAAAATGTCAGAACTTTGTGCTTCTATTTCTTCACTGCCCTCCTTTGAAAAAACAAAAACAAACTAAAAATGTTAAGATTCCACATTATCACTGTTACTATTTCCCCTGCTTTAATAACAAAAAAATCCTCATGGTCTTGGTTAATATGAAACTTTATATTTGCAAAACCCAGCATTTTTAACCTGCACAATTACTCACACGAAGAGGACAAAAGCTGATGGCAACATAAACTAAACCGAGGAAACTCAGGAAGAGCTGTTTCATTGAAAGGGGCCTGAACATATGGAATAAATAATCGAAGGGAAGGCTGTGGCTAAGAAGTGTAGATGAGTTCAAGAGAGTCTCAGATTTCCTTCTTGAGCACGAAAGTGGT
The DNA here is from genome assembly GCA_947846985.1 of Fratercula arctica. Lineage (NCBI taxonomy): Eukaryota > Metazoa > Chordata > Aves > Charadriiformes > Alcidae > Fratercula > Fratercula arctica. The sequence continues at coordinate 41,404,383 of CANTUZ010000002.1, forward strand.
CAAGTCATAGAGCAAAAAGACAGGAAAGTGGGATTAAGGTAAACCAAAAAAAGCAGACATGCTGGGCCAGATAACTTTTTCCTGTTTGTAAATTTCATGTTTTCAACCGAAAAAAAAAAAAAAAAAGTGACTACACAGATGGTCTGTGTTATTCCCACATCCTTTGAAACTCAGTTTCCAAAAATGTCACCTTTTTCTGTATCCTCTCGTGTAGCATAAAGTGCGTACACTGTTTTCCAGCGTGTTCATATGCATTCTTGCTGTCAAGAATGGTCTACTTCATTAGCCATCACCATGGAAAATTGTGTGTAAGAAGGGGGATATAAACATTAATAGCATCAAATTCTGCTGCTGACATCTGTGTGAGAGAAGGCTGCTGGTGGTTCACTCACAGTATGTCCACATTAGCAAGCAATTTAGCCCAAAAAGAATGAATTAGTTGGTGCTGAGGCCACTGTATTTTTGGTCAGTGAAGTTCTGGGGTTTTCTTTTGGTCTGGAAAAAAAATCCTTCCACCTGCACCATCAGAGCTGTCTGAATGGCCTTTAGCTTGGATACTAAGTAACCTGTTAAGGGTTGGAAAACATTTAGTACAGAGTTTGGGTTGATTTAGAAGGAATCTACCTAGTATGTACCAAAACAGGTTTGCAAAGGGAATTGACATGGAGGATCTGTACGCTGCTGCTCGAGATCAGAATGTGCATGGAGATACAGTCTTCATTACCCAAGTTCACACTCGACTAGCCCTCTTGGGTGTTCTCATTTGCTCCATCTTATCAGATGCTGCTTCACTATGGAAGCTGCTTTTTGGATACTTCCTTATTTTCATAACATCATTAAAGGAAAGGAACAGAAAGAATTTGGAGAGCTTGAGTTATCCTACAAAACAGTCCCACTTTTGGGTTAGGCTGTGCTCTTGTTCTTCTCAGGCTGATTACTGGCAATGGGACCAGTCTCAGAGCTCATAGAAGGCTGTGGAAAATTCATCCATAATTTCTTCTGTGGGATCCAAGCAAGCAGCCAACCCCTCTCGCCTCCCCTGTCAATTCTCATGGGATAGATGAGAAGGAAGTATGTTCCTTTCTGATAGCACAGACCAGAGGATATATGCAGAGTTTATCGCCACTAGGAAAATACATGAAATAGCAAGAGCTTAAAACAAAAATTATATAATAGGATTTTCCCTCTGATAAGATTGCTTGAAACTGCTTCTCTTTCTCACAGTCTCCCAGCTTCTCCTTTAGCTTTTCCTTCTAAATCATGGACAACTTGGTTTTCACCACAAGACATACGCAGACACACCACTACCTGATCCTTTTACGCAGTTTATAAAATGCCTTGTAGGAATGATATACACACCTGGACAAACCCAGTCATGTGGTCTGGCTTCATTTGGGCCCATCATCTCCCAGTAACAGTGCAACGTATCTACTCTTGCAGTCTGCAGCCGTCCCTTTTCCAATAGGACTTCCGTAAAAGGGGAAGGCTTGGCAATAGGAAAGAGATTTCCTGCTGTGTTTACAGCAGCAAAGAGTTTTAGTGAGGTGCAGATCTCAATTCCAGCCAGTTACGGGCAAGGGATCAAAGCTCCTGTAATGCCCTGTGGAGAAAGAGGACATGGCTCTACCTTTGTTGCACTCAGGCTTAACGTGGGTGGCACATGTTCAGAGATAAAAGAGCCTGGAGAAGTCCATCACACAATTTGCTCCATAACCTTCCTTCTCTTCCCTTCTGTGAATAGGGGACACCAAAACATATGTTTGTTGTGTTGGAACATGTTCACGTTCAAAGGCGGCGAGTGAACTGAACACCAGGGAAGCTCAGAGCCTTTTGAAGAGTCTCATTTCCTTAACAGAGTGACTTTGGAGTGCGGGAGGTTGCTCCTTAGTAAAGATTGTATAACATGAAAGGAGGGTCGGAGCCCTGATCATATTACTCTTTTTCACAAAAAGTCCAAAAAATAACAAAGTAATTGAGAGCAAAGGCAGCTCCACCAGTCTATAAACACTAGCCTAGTAAAGTTTATAAGAGGCCAAATATTGCTTTGAAAAATAACACAAAAACCAACAGCCCCCCTCAACCAATAAACTCCATAAAATAGGATTTCACCTTTGTTGGAATCCAGCATTACTTCATACAAGCTCCAGATATTTATGAATACAATTTGTGGTTTTTAACCTTCCTGAAGTGCACATACGAACTCATCTCTATGACTAAGCACGTGCACATGTTTCTGACTGCAACTCTTGAAGATTTTTAGATAGAACTTTATTAAAAGTTCAGAGCAGTTCATATACCTTATGTCGACACTATACACATACTATGTTTGTATATTTGTTTTGGAAAGAAAAATTGCTTAAAAAAAAATGTACAGTAAAGAAAACCACATATGACTCGTGAAAAAGGTGCCTAATATGCATGCTCTGCTCTTTTCCCAGAAAATACAAAGTGGATTTCTTACATGACGTTAGATTGCTCTAAGGTGACTAAAGAGTTAAATTAGTTCTTTCTTTTCTTAATACATTGTCACTGCCAGGGCGACTGCTTGGCGTTTGTTGGTGTACCACATGGTGCTCCACCAGATGCTGGTCTGTCAGACAGAGAGGCACACAGTGCCATCATGCATATTTTCCTGCATAAAGTTATATTTTTTTGCACCCAGACACCAGTACTGCCAAGAAGCTCTTCTTGTAACTGTTTCTGTGTCTTTCTTTTCCCTACATGTGGGTGCACCTAGGAACGCAAGGGGTTAAGTGACACTGCTCATACCACGTCTGTCTCGGTGGCAGGGCAGGAGGTTATGCAGCAGGGATCTCATAGGAAGGTGAATGCTTCTCCTAATGAGGTGAAGCTGATGGCTCTAATGCAGTGGAACAGCTGCAGCAGGCTCTTTCCCAGCTCGGAGTCACACTGAGATCAGATTCAGCGTATAGCAGCTCTGTTTTCTTCACACGCTATAATTATGATTGATTTGCAAAAGATGTAAAACTCTTTACCTTGTTATAACAAGAGCTTTAAGTTTGTGAGACACTGAGGAAGGGGATTTTGGTGCTGTTCCAGTGAGGACTAGCTCCCTTCCGCCTCCTCAATCTTCTCCTTGGCTGACAAGGTTACTTTCCCCTTTTGCTGCAGTCTCCTTAAAGTGCTGGGAGATCTGGGTGTTGGGAGGGACCAGGAATCCTAGCTTCAAGTTTTTACTATAGTGCAAACACATCAGCCTGCCTTGTTCCAAATGCAGACAATATATAAAACACAGATACGAAAGACTTGTGACTTTTCTGTTTCATTATTAACAATTCTACCATTTCCATTAATGGCCCTGCTTAGACCTCATGGCAGATATACACATGTGATTTGCTGCCTGTGAAATTCTCAAATTGCTTCCCTCAATGCTAAAAATTCAACACAAAATGCCTGATTCCACAAGTTCACCACCTGGTTCCATCCTGGTTGTGCACCCCGTTGCTCAGACATTTAGATCGTCTCCCTCTCCTGGGCTCCCAGAGGTCGGGAGATGTCCATGAGGAACGTATTGCACCAGTGTGTGCTGAGGGATTCTGAACTGGTCTGGAGAGCCAAGCAAAAGAGAGTTTAGCAGAATTCCCACACAGATGTTGGGTTTCTGGAGGCAAGTGAGCTAAATTTTAGTCAGCCTGCAGACTCAGCGGAAGTACTCGGGATGCTGTACCCATCCACAGAGACCTGCTCATAGCAAATAGTCTCTACTGCTATTAAATAGTCTTTAGCTCAGGTGGTTATTACATCTGTTGTGGGTCTAAGAATTTTAACATAGGAATCTCTTTTTCCTAAAAAAAAAAGAAAAGGAATCGGTCTTGGCAAGTAGCACAGACAAGTTTGGAAGTGCTAGAGTAAAAACTTCTATTATAAACAAAATTATTTCCCCAAATTTCAAATTATTATTCAGTTTTTAACTATGTGATCATGAAAAGTGTCCAGAGTACAGAGCAAGCAGAGCAGAAAGCTTCAAGAAAATCAATTATAATTTTCTTTATGGTGTGTAAGCATCAGATTAGACCAGGACACGGGAACCTTCCCTGCCAAAACATTGCTTCGTCTGGACAGCTTAATTCTGGCAGCCCCTAACATTTGCTGATTTGACAGTGAAAATTGAACACTCTCTTAATATAATTTCTATATGTATTAGTGTATAAAACGTATTGTCTGCATAACTATATGTGCTTTGTGATTTAGCAAAGAGGCCAATTTTCCCTTAAAGTTATAAGACAAAATAATGACATTGCTGCTATGTTAAAACCACAGGCAGCATACATCCAACTTATTATGACACAGTTTTGTCAATTGCTAGGCTCAGTAGTGTTTCTAAATGTAATGGCAGAGTTCAAAAAACATTGTTAGGAATTTTTGAGGGAGGTAATAAATAAATTATAACTAATAATAATATTTTCAGCAAATTGCTGACACTTAAAGGAATAAAAGCTGTAGAGCCAAATCGAACCATATGCTTTTTGAAAAAGCAATTTCACAAGTGGAATCTCTATTAGTATCTCTGTGTGTTATTAGGACAGCAGGATTTGTTCTGCAACTAGACTTATTTGCTGTATTAGCTTAGATTCAGTTGGCCATTATGTACGGAAGTATGCACAGCTGTCCAATATGCACTGTCAAGTCCATAGAAGCTAAAACAGTATTTGAATCTGGTTCTATTTATACATGATCTTTCTTAGTATAGGTTTTTCCTCTACGGTATTCCTGTTGCTAGAAATTGATTCTGGAACAGAGGAGAAAAGTGCATTGACATTATCCCCTTCGCAACTTCACAAAGGATCAGAAATGTGCAGTAACAGCAGAGGGAATTAAAACTCCATATGCAATCGGAGACCTCATTCTGTGAGATTGTCACCGTCTTTTAACTTTCCTTACGTGTTGGCAACTAAGGTGTAAATTGTCACACAGATAAAACTTTGTTCAATTTGAAATGACATGTAAAGGTGACGCTAGCTGTCAAGAGTTCTCCCGAGAGAAAAAGCAGCTGAAGTTCTTGTACCCCAGCTGCCAAAGCCTGGGACTAGAGGAGGGCTGAGAAAATGTGTATGACATACTGCTGCTTAATGCATCTGAAGGTTGTAATTGGGGATATCCCTGGCAACTAGATCTTCTGATATTTCCTCTGTTGCTTTGTGCCAACTAACAAGGACGTAACAGACAAGATAGGAACCAGGACTGAGTCCTTCATCTGAAAATACCAATTTTGGTTTTTTCCTACCTTATGCTTTATCTCTCCTCTCCTATGAGTATGTTGATATCAAATGACAACAAAGCCATTTTATCAGCATCTTGCTAGTATTTTGGATTGGACGCCTCAAGAGATGCACGAGTCTCATCAGTTGCACAGGCAGCTCTCAAAATTCTCACTGCAAGAACGGACCAAGACAGACTCTGGGTAAACCTGTTATAACCTAAACAATATATAGCTTCCTCTTGAGTATGTGCTTTAAAAAAGACTTTCAGTGATGCTTACTTTGCCATGTCTATTAAAAAAAAAAAAAACACAACAAACCAACATATAGAAGAGGAAAAATCAGCATTTTTAATAGGTAGCTGAACAAAGCTATTACATGCTTTCAAAAGAGCAAAAATAGTTCCTGTAGGTTCTGGGATGAATAGGAAGAATGTAAAGCTATTTGTGATTGTTTTGCTGCAATCCTGCTCTCACAGAGCTCCTTAAGGATGGTGATGCCAGTCTATGCTATTTCACAAAGCTTTTGTAAGTTAGTTGAATGGAATTTATACTTTCAGAGAGTGACAGATGACTAGCGAAGTCTGAACCTGTAGCTAAGTACAAAATGGTCATATTTTGCCTATATTACCCAGGTTTTGTTGAGAATAATCTGGTTGCACACACAAAGATCTCTCTCCCTGGACGTTGTGTGATTCAGTCAAGGTCGATGCCTCACTGACCTCTGGAGCCTGCAGAGAAGACCTGCCAAGGGCCAAAGTACTGCCAGTCTCAAGCAGGGCAGGACAAGCTCCACTGGGCAGCACAGAGGAGTGAGGTGGGGTCAGAAGGACAAATCCCTGCTGCTGAGGTCACATCTGAAACACTAAACTCTACTGGTGAAGCTATCACTACGGCCAGGCCAGGAGCCTTGGCGACCATCGGTTTTTCACTTTATTCATTTTAACATATCGCTGTTAAACAGCTTCTCCAGATTAGCCTTATATTAAAAGAAAACACCCTCTAAGAAATGGCAAAAGAAATGCAAAATGCCTTAGAGTGGGGGAAGACAAGACTTCATTATTGTTAGGATTCTGGGTTGTTCTAATACATCATGAGAGCTATCTTTTTGCTCCTTCTTTTCCATGCTTAAATTTAGTAACATTGTAAGAGAATGTTATTTTGCTCCTTCTTTTCCATGCTTAAATTTAGTAATGTTGTAAGAGAACGTCATAATTCTGCTGATGCAGAGGTCCTTGCTATCCCTTTTGTCCTGGCTAAGCTACTGCAGAGATTCATTTCTCAGTAATACCTCTGCATGCACAATTAACAGCTGATGCAGAATTCCCCTGCCTGATTTCTGCTGGCATTGAATAGCTACAGCTCATAACTCCAGACCTGGCTCCGTTACACTGCTGGTTGTTAATCTGAGCTCGTATTAGTTTCAAGGTGTTCTTGCTACATTAGGAAGAACTTTCATCTAATTCTGACAATTCTTGGAACCTCCTTTTCCATAAATCTCTCCTTTTCCCCAGTTGCAGAGTCCTGGCTTCCACTTCCGAGATAAACGATAACTGAAAACTGGTAACTTGCTCTTTAGGCAACATTTTCTGCAAATGCTAATACCTGGGTGTTCACAAACCCTTAGACTCTTCAGCGAAGGTCCCTGCAGGAAATTTTACTATGTGACGCAAATGCAGGACAGCTGCCTATATCTTTGATACTGATTTGCTGTTGCTAATTTAACACACTGTCAAGAAAACACTGCCAAAAGAAGTCAAGGCCGCTTCAATTCTTCAAGTGAATGGTCTATTTTCCATTTTTGTCATTGCAGATTGCAGCCTTTGAGAGCACTTAGTGATGTGTGGGTGTTACAAATAGGACAGTCAGTATGATTTAGTTGCTGTTAAAAGGGCGTCATTTCTACTTCCTTTACAAATTACCTACTTCCACTTCCCATTGCAAACAGAGGTATGAATATTACCAGAAATCAAGGAGTTAATGGCATTTCATGAGAACTCATGATTTCTCACAGACTTCCTGCCAGTTTACCAGATGAAATTGTACAGGTACGGATGCAAACTTACTGGAGAAGAGAAAAGGGGAAAGGAGAGGGGAGCGGACAGAGGAGCAAATAGCTGATTTGAAACCTTTCAGAGACTTTACCCATCATTAGCATTCCCACGGGTTGTTTCTTTTTTTCCCAAGGGCACGAAAAGGCCAACACATTAGAATTTTTTTAGTCTTCTAATCTAATCTAAGGGACTCATAGCAACAGACAAATCTCTCCTAATTGTCTCTAATAAGTAAAACAACATGAGAACCAAACTCTGTTGGAGACATTCCAGGAATTTTCATGTCTTAATTTCTGCCTGCTCCCTTATGATGGTAATTTCTTTTTATCTGCTCTTCATTTGTACTGATTACTTCCTTTACAAATTAGAGCTGTACTTTTACTGGCTGCATGTCAGTTTATAGTTAGGGCTCTGAAAAAGTTTCATAAACCATGTCCTCCTAGGCTTTCTTTTGGGTTTTTTTTGTTGGTTTGCAACAGCGGAGGCAACGGAAGGAGGCTCTTTCTCGGAACTGCAGGGAGTCCTGCAGAGCCCTTTTGCTCTTAGGAAGCCTGCTGAGCACAGCTCCTAGGCTCTGCACAGGTTGAGAAGGAAAGCTCTGCCTTCGCAAAGCATTCAGAAATCCTTAGGTAGTACATGCTCTATGTGCATGTGTGTGCATGTATGTAAAATGAACTCATTATATGCTCCATGCCTATTTAACCCCTATATTTCAACTCCACGATCTCCTTCGGCTTCCTAGGCAAGCCCTGCTGGTTGGCGCACACATTAGTGTCTGTGTTACTGGCACTTTTTACATATCTGCCCACACAGTTATAACATTCTTAGATCCAATATGTACAGGATAGTGAACTCCAGGGCATATTTGCTACAACATCACTGTTGTTATTTTCAAACAGAAATTCAGATGGGAGTGAAATCCTTTAGGCCTTTAATGAGTTTCCAGCATTATCCAGGCCTGCAATAATTCTCTAGGGTTAAAGAATTGAAATAATTATTGACCTCAGTCCATTTCTCTTTTTTTTAAATTCAGATATAATTATTTCCTCAGCTGTCTGCACACAGCTATTTCTGCGGAGATTTAGATTCCCTGACCTTGGTCCAGACATTATCTCTTACTATGAATAAATTTACTCAGAAAGCTGTTCACTAAGGGAGTACCATCACCCCAATTTGTCTTGACTGGCATATGCCTATTGAAAACTTCCAGAAATTTAGCCTGAATTAATGTTCATTTACAGTTATTGAAAGAATTACATCAGAGACAATGGAATCTAAGCAATAAGAGTACAAATGCTAGTATATGTATTTTGAAGGAAGCTACCTTTTTTATTTTTAGACATTTCCATGGAGAATATGTCAGGGCAGTATATTAAAAGCATGCAGAAATATCCAAACATCTATTGTTTCAACCAAGTCTTCTTTTGTGACATGTCAGTATGTTGCTTTGCTGGGAAATGTGTCAGGAAGAGTATAGCAAGTGCTTTAAGTTTATGAGCTGGTAAGGACAAGCATTTCAGTTAGAAGGTCTCGTGGCTTTGAGGCTCAGTTTAGATCACATTCAAAATTACCTGTTTTTGTTTGTAAATATCTTGAGTTAATGATGTAGAGGCAGTAAGAAGAGGAAAGAGTCTAGCACTTGAAAAATTTTACAACTCATTACTGGAAGTAGCGTGAGGGCCTCTTCCATTTAGCTATTGCCCAATTCTCTCTGACTTCAGAAAAAGGACTGAGAATAAGAACCTTAGCTTATACCTTTATCTATTTTAAACTAATTTATTTTAATAATACTGGCTGAGTTCAACTTTTTATTGCTTAATCTACAACTCATGGTTTTCAAAATACTTGTATCAGTCTAGTTGCTTTTTGAATCATCTCCGGTTCTTATTAAATTTGTTTCCACTAGATCGATATGACTCCAGCAAAAGTCACTGCAATATATAAAGGAAAACAACCTTGCTATTTTACTCGATCTTGATCGTATTTAAGTGATCAAAATTTCTGTGCACTCACAGAAGAGTTCCTATAGAATCATAGAATTGTTAGGGTTGGAAGGGGCCTTAAAGATCATATAGTTCCAACCCCCCTGCCATGGGCAGGGACATGTCCCACTACATCAGGTTGCTCAGACCCCCATCCGGCCTGGCCTTAAAAAATTCCAGGGATGGGGCTTCCACCACCTCTCTGGGCAACCTGTTCCAGTGTCTCACCACCCTCATGGTGAAGAACTTCTTCCTAACGTCCAGTCCGAATCGTCCCATCTCTAGTTTTAATCCATTCCCTCTAGTCTTACCATTACCTGACATCCTAAAAAATCCCTCACCAGTTTTCTTGTAGGCCCCCTTAAGATACTGGTAGGCCACTATAAGGTCTCCTCGGAGCCTTCTTTTCTCCAGACTGAACAACCCCAACTCTCTCAGTCTGTCCTCATAGGAGAGGTGCTCCAGCCCTTTGATCATCCTCGTGGCCTTTCTCTGGACACGTTCCAGCATGTCCATATCTTTCTTGTAGTAGGGGCTCCAGAATTGGACACAGTACTCCAGGTGGGGTCTCACAAGAGGGGGAGGGGGAGAATCAACTCCCTCAACCTGCTGGCCACGCTTCTCCTGATGCAGCCCAGGATACGATAGGTTTTCTGGGCTGCTAGTGCACACTGACAGCTCATGTTGAGCCTCTCGTCCACCAGCACCCCCAAGTCCTTTTCTTCAGGGCTGCTCTCAAGCCAGTCACTGCCCAGTCTATATCAGTGCTTGGGATTGCCTTGATCCAGATGGAAGACCTTGCACTTGGTCTTGTTGAACTTCATGAAGTTGGCATGGGCCCACCTCTCCAGCCTGTCAGGGTCCCTCTGGATGGCATCCCTTCCCTCCAGCGTGTCAGCCACCCCACACAGATTGGTGTTGTTGGCAAACTTGCTGAGGGTGCCCTCTATGCCACTGTCCATGTCACTGACGAAGATGTTAGACAAGATCGGTCCCAGTACTGATCCTTGAGGGACTCCACTTGTCACTGGTCTCCACTTGGACATGGACCCATTGACAACCACTCTTTGGGTGCGGCCGTCAAGCCAGTTCTTTATCCACTGAATTGTCAGTCCATCAAACCCATATTTTATCAGCCTGGAGACCAGGATGTCACTGGCCCAAACATATAATTTCTCTTTAAGCCTCTGCAATGTATCGTGGAGGTCAGTTAAGTTGATTATTCACCATTTCAAACAATTTTCTGAACTACTTTTTGGTTTTTAAAATACAATCTTTCATGTTTCATATGAAACCAGCATTCTTTGCCCTACATATCAACCTTCCTTATGCTAGGAAGTTATGGATGGGAAAAAACCAATACCTCCTCAGTTCACACTTACGTATTTAGCCAAAGAGTACATTGAGTATTTGTGTCTTTAATAAGTTTCACATACATCTCCTCAGCACAGGTTAAAAGTTTATTTTATTCATAATGTTCAACCTCCCATTGCAACTGTCTGGTTTTGAATACCTTTACTAGAACAGTCCTATGCCCACTCTAAAACAGAAACTTTCCCACTGAGTTCAGTGACCTCAATGCAGATATGGGAAATGTGTTCTAATATTCATGTATCCCCCCTCAGCCTTATGATGTTAGGTGGTTTAGTCTTCTTGTCACCAAATACAGTTCCTTGGTGGAACTGCATTCTTAAATGGAGCTAAATGATCATCTATTTGTCCCACTGGGTGGGACTAATTGCAAATCACAAAATATAAGGCATCTTCTGTAAACCACAAGGTGTATTTTCACAAGGTATTGACAACAAAGTAATGGAAACAAAATCTTTTGTTCTTGTCCATGGCCAAACTTAAAAAATAATAAACAAATACATTTAGCTTCTTCATAAAAATGAAATACAGGAACAAATTCACTTAGGCTTGTGCCGATTTTCTATGAACACACAACATAAGGTTGTTTTATTTCTGGGTGTTTGAATCCCTTTTTTAAAAGGAGCCTTTCAAATCCTTTAAAAAAAAAAGGTTTGTAGTCTGTCTACTTCACTTTAGAAATGAAGTTGTCTTTCAAGAAGAAAATGAAATGTTTCAAACATTTCTATTTTTCCAACAGAAATTGTTTCCCAAAGCAAACACAGATTCACGTATAGTTTTTTTTGGATCAGCGGTAGTTTTCAGTAGCTGAAAAACAGCTACCAGCTAAGCTGGTTCCTTTAAATAGGGCATTCATCAGAAAAGGAAAACAGGCTTTGTCAGTTTTTTTAAAATGTTATTTTTTATTTTCTTTTTTTTTAAGTTAGGAATTACATTTTTGCCATTGGATGTGACCATTGCATATACTGACACACCTTTAAACTAAGAACATCATTCCAGTCGGGGGCAAACATCAGAGGAGGGTCTTTGAAGTCACCTGTGCTCTTGGTAACAGAAAAGCAGAAACAGTGATTCAGGGATGCTTCCAGAAGTTGTTATGACTCTGAAAGAGCTGGAAGAGCTCTGAAAGTGGTTGAAAAAACATGATGAATCGAGATTAATGAAACTGAAACACCACAAATGCATTATAATCATCTGTTTACATAAGGCATATAGATTGTTTCAAAATAATTACTTGCTTTTTTTTTAATTTTTTCTTTGCATCAATTTACCTTTGGTGATTTATAAACACTTTGAAAAGGAAACTTCTATTAAGTGAATTAACATTTCTTTAACTTCCGAAGACTTATACAATAAATAGCCAAAATAGAGCATGGTGATCATCTAGTCTGAGCCCCTGGGTAAAGTAACATCTTCCTTACATTAATATCCTGACACGGCTTAAAATTCCTAGTGATAGCAATTACATCCCACTGTGCAGGTCTGAGGATTCATTATCTTTACTGCTATAAATGTGGATTTTATTTTTGCTGCACCTCTCTGGTTTTAGCTACCAGCCATTGTCACATCTCTCCCAGCCAGGTGGAAGAAATCTTTATTACCGGATTTCCACTTCCTAGACTTCGAGGCACTTAAAAAAAGATTTGGAGGAAGTCACCCTTTAGCCTTTCCTTTGATATGTTACACTGGTGACGCACCTGAAGAGTCTGTCTCTAAGATGTGTTTTTCCTCCTCTTTAGTCCTTCAGCTTTTTTTCTTCATCTTTATCTAACTTACCCTCCCTTTTTTCACTCTAGACATCAGACAGGAGGACTGTACACCATGGGATGGTGATATAATTTCCTCTTTGTGCGGCATTCCCCAGAGCATCAGTTAGCTGACTACAATTCATCATCGGGCTTTTCTGACTAACTGGTGGGCTTCTATCACCCCCCTCCAAATCTTTTGCATCGTTCCTGCTTTGAAGTGTATCGTTCTCTCCTGTAGTTACAGCTTATGTTCCTAATTTCTATGTGTGACTTTGCATTTCACTGTCACGTAACACTCGGGTTCAGATAACCAAGCAGACCATTATTTATCATTATTTTCCAATTTCACAATATCTGTGTAATTTACACACGTCACTTGTACTTATGTTACATTTTCTTCAAGATTGCTGATTTTGAAATTAAATCAACAAAGCCCAGGACTGGTACATAAGATGCCCCAAAAGAAACACACTCATCTCATCGGGATTCCTCTTCTACAACTAACTGTATCTTAAAAACTGACAGCAAGGTTTCAGTCCATCTACTATGTTGATTATATATCTTTCTACTTCTGAAATTAAAACATTCTCTGGTATTATGCCCATGGGTTACTCCAACTATATTGTATTAGTGCTATTACTTTTGTCAGCCAAACTTATAACTTTAGTTAGGCTGCTCAAGGGTTTATCAATCATTCCTTAAACCTCACCAGCAAAACTGAGGCAAATCAAAATTATACTTATATTTCTTCAGATAAAAATTAAGATGGGTGGAAAAAGGCTAAATAATGCACAGTAAACTGTCCTTTCAGGTCAGAAAGTACATTAGCTTTTGTTTTTTTGAAGGTGTTTTTGGCAGATGATTATTTTTGTTCTTGCCATTGGTTGAAGACTATGAATCCTCTCCAGCCTCTTCCATCTAATGGGTCCATTCACCTCTGGCTTAACTAATTGGAAGTGTTCTTTTTCAGGGAGAAATATTCCCTTTTCATATACCATAAAACTTGTTTTATAGGAGCCCACTTTATGACCATTTTTTTGCTATATACAATGTAATCCACAGACATTAAAATTTAAGATGAGGTTTAATTCTTCCTCTTAAAAAATGTAATTGCAATCTATTCAACCTCATTACTATCAGACTCACGATTTAGTTTTAGATGTACCAGAAAATAACCTTTTTATTGGTGTATGGTAACAATGAGAAAAGATCTTTTGAGAAAAGATCGCAAAGAGTTTGAGTTTAACTTAAGACTTGCAGTGGATTTAAGAAGGTTTGTGGTCCAACATAATACCTGTTAGACACAGGAGACCATGACCCACAAATCCAAAGGCATTTTTTTCCTTGCAATTTGAGCATATGTAACAAAACCAAATTTCTATCATTTTCTCCAACTGAAAATTCTGATGTGAATTTCTGGGTGAAAGTTCTTGCGCTTTGTTTACCAATTGCAGTCCACTGGCAACTGGGACTATGAGAATACTTCATGACTTCATGAGGTGCAAATGTCTGTGGCTGTGTTTATGTCTGCGCATTTATGTATGTGTTTGGGTGTTGCAGCTTCGTGATCCAAATAACACATTATTACTGTTGGTAGTGACAGGCCACAGGCAGTTTTAATACTGCAAAGCCTCAGAAATAGAACTTGTCAGACTTGATTTGTCTTGGCCTGCCTGGTTCTTTTTTGTAGCTTGTTTAGCTAACAGCAATTTTCTAGCTACTAGGCAACTACTACCTTTTTTTTTTAGCTTTCGTTTAGCTTTTTATGATTGTATGCTGCAATATCTATTGCTATGATAGTTCTGATGATACATTTTTGTAACTAATCGATAGTAATAACCAGCAGTTATTCAGTACACAAAGGAGTATTTGTGACCCTAGAATAATGATGTGTTGTAGACGAGTGCAGGCATAGGATGGTAGCAGAGCTCTTGCAAGTGTGGGAATAGGACACTGTAAATAATTAATCAGTTCTCAATTATTAATCATCAAAAGATTTAAACCGTGGAAAAAATGTTAAGCTGGTTTTAAGCATAACAAAGAGAATAAAGAACAAGTGTTTAACTTGTATAAAACACACCATAGATAGTAAATCCACCTGTAACACCATTTGAGGGCCAATGGAAAGAAGAGCACAGTGTATTGTGTGTTACTGTATATAAAATAGCAGACTCGGATTGAAGAGGAAGCAATCTCACTGTCTATATCATACTCTTCCCTGAGAACTCAGGACACTCGCAACTCCCCAGACATCCTACTCCCTTACTCCTCCTCTTTCTCAAGGAAGACCGCACTGGCTCCATTAACCTTGGGGCCCAGGGGAACCGTGGTGGGGTGAATATAACACCAGAAAAAGGGACAGGCATTACATGCTCACAGCGAGCATGCATGTGGGTACCTAAAAATTTTAACTGTTTTGTTTTGTTTTGTTTTGTTTTTTAATTGTAACAATTCCTATTCTATAAAAATTAGGTAGTTTGGACTGTAACTGTTGCTACTGCTGTGACTGGATTAAGTAGAATTTGCAATTAGTCAGAAATCAAGTAAGAAATCAAGTGTGTTCTTAAGAGATTAACTTCTACTACCCACAATCTTTAAAATAAAAGAGAGGTATGCTTTATTGGAAGACATTCGGTGAATTTTCAGCCTTAGCCTTATTTGTAAACCATATTGAAGTGTTGAACTTTACGCAGGCATGTCTTAAATGACTAAATGACTTGTCTGTCCTAAAGAAAAACACAACTCTGATATTTTCTGCACATTTCCCTATTCTCCCCATATCCCGCTATATTGGAATTTAAAATACGATACTTCCCAGTGCTCCTTCATGTAACTCTGTGACCAATGTTAAGTCCTGTTTTGCTGCATCTCAGGATTGTCACAATCACTTCCATAACTAGTATTTTGAAAACCTTTATACCATAAACTGCTAATTCTGTTCCCCTCCAAGCACTGGACTGTTTAAAGGAGAATATTGCTGGCATCCATTTAGTAGCCATACCCTTTACTGACAAACCAGACTGTTTAACCTGTGTGGCAGAACCAAGACACTTGATATTTCCAGTATTGTATTTGCTTTTAAGTCTTTGTATGACCTTGGAGCAATTATTTAATCAGGAATACTCTGGTTCTGGCATTTCTGCTCTTCCTTACATTAGGAAGGCAAACTGAAACAAGCATGAATTAAAGGCAGGTGAGCCAAAAAGAATCACCTAAATAATTATTGACTTCGCTTCTTAGCACAGATCTCCATAAACATTGTCTTCCTCATGATTAATTTCTCTGTTCGTGGGCGATCCTGTCACATTTGCAACACCAGCGAGACCACTCACTTAGATCTGTAAGAATTATTGCGAGGCCTCATTCATCATTTAGATTTGTGAGCTATGCAGCTAGCTTTTCTTCACCTCCCTTTTCCTTCTGTTCCACTTCTGACTTTATGGAGTTTGTGCAGACCTTCCAAATTCCCTCCAAGCTCAAAGAGCCCTAATGCAGGTGCTTGTGCATCCTTCTGTATCACCCCAGCTGCCCTGGAGAAACAGTGATTGTGTGCTGCTCTTTCAGTCCTAATGGCAGGCTGGCCTAGGAGAGGCACAAAGAAGCAGGTTTTATAAGGCTGTTAGATGAGGTTCTAGCTGACACCAAAAAAAAAAAAGAAAATCAGAGAAGAGCTCTAGTTGTGTCTGCAAAGTCATATGGTTGGTATCTCAGAGTGAACCAGGAAAAAAGAGCATGAGGCTGGACAGAGGGCCACCTGGGAGTTGAGGCAGCATGCCTTCTGTCAAACAGAGAGTAAATTAATATTGCTGTACATTAATTTGGCACCTTCTATTCAAAATGCCATCCAATACCTAAGTGTGAATTGACGACAAAAAACATACCTCCTGATCACCCAGAAGCACACAAATCAGCATTAATGATTGCAAAAACTCATCATAATGGAAAGACGAGGATTAGAACAACAAGGGAAAACACATAAACCAGAAATAAAATCTTCTTGTTTAAAAAAAAAATAATAATAAAAATCCCTGCTAATTCAATATTCCTTCCCCATGGATTCAAAGCTGCAATGATTTCTTTAAAGTCTGCCTGTGGCTATCAGTTACAGAATGGAGGGTCTACCCCATGATCAACACCACTGATTTCTGTTACATGGCATTTGATATATTGGTATATTTTAATACCGTTAGTACAAAAAATTCTCACAAGAATACAAGCAATAAATGCATTAGGAGAAATAAAAGTTGTCTGTGGATAGTCTCAGAGCAGAAAGAAAAGGCTGTACATGCTGAGGAAATAATTTCTCGGGAGTTACACACTGAACTCAATTAATTCATTTTTTTTAAGAGCTTTGAAGTGCTATACTAATGTTAAGCAGTATTAATTCAACTGCTACCCCTCCTTTGACTTGACTCCCTTTAATAATTAAAAATCTTTTCTTAATCTGACTCTCCTGCTTTAAGAGATATCTCATAATCCCACAACTCCTTATTGCATTCTTGAAAATAAAAAATATTTCTTTAAAATTTCATTTTATTATCCCACTCCTTTTTTTTCAGTTTGGTGGCCAATACAATGCACAACAATCTCAAAGTTCAAAGTGTGAGAACTTTGTAATTATTGTAGTACTCAGATCAACGTGCAGTAAATGAAGGAGGGGCATTTCTGAGGGGAAAAGTGTTCTTTAAAACTGGCAGAAAATGAAGATGACATGTACTGGTTTAGATACAAAGAAAAAGGCTAATAATACCTAGACTGAAAAAAAAGTACGTGATAAAAACTAACAAAAAAAAAAAAAAAACCAAACCAAAACCTTGAGCAAGTATGTTTCCTAATCCCCAGACTGTATAGGCATCATGGGACATGACTAACTATCTGCATTATAAAATATTCACATCAGAAAAGCAAACTGTATTAAAAGATAATAATTAATTTGGATTTGGCCTTGAGAAATACTGAGAATCTTCCATAACCGTAATTGTTTGCCTGGCCCCACAGCCCCTCTGTAAGGGACCTCTCTTAGGTCCAAGCAACAGGTTTTTAAGCTATGCCATGCACCAGATTAGAGGAAACAGAAGAAATTCAAACTGCCATATATTAATTAAATTTGTTAATTAAAGTTGGAACATCTTATGAGTCTTGAAATATCCAGAGAAAGATTCTATCAATTGCTGCTCAGGCAATAAATGCTGCTAACAAGGTCATGCAACAGTGAAAGTTATTGCCCAATTCAATCTATAATGAGTCTAAGGATGGTCATCATGAAGAGCCTAATGGTCTCAGTGAGTTTGGAGGGCCATTGGGTAAGATATAGATGTATTGATTAAGAATTTTATGCTGTTTTTCTTACTGAAAAATGAAATCTTCATTTTGAGGTTGTAAAAGTAATAAAGGAGAATAATGTTTTGATTCTTAGCTGCCACTATATGTAACTGAAATTTTCTCATAGGAAAATAGGTTTCATTAAAACCAAGAAAACTTGTTTTCCTTGAGACGCATCAACATTGGCAAAGATTTTTTTTATTTTTAAAATTCTTACATAGTTCTATTTATTTATTTATGACCTGTAGTTGGTTTGGTTTGGGTCTCAGAAATGAGACTGAGGAAAAATTAAGAAAAAAAAAAGAAAAGAGGGAAAAGGCTAATAGAAAAATAAAACATAATTCTAAATCGCTCTCACAACCTTCCTAACAGTTGCTGGGAGATGACATCATGAGATAAAACTCTGTGTCTTACATGGGGAAAACAACTGTAAATGTTCACTTTGCATTCAGAGGTTACTTTTAACCCAGCCTTTCTACTTTTGGTTAAAAGCATAAATGAGTGTCCTCCATGGCCATCCCAGGAAGCTTTGTATAATTGAAAGACTCCAAAAATCAAGCCTTCCTATAGTGGCATCATTCTTTCCTTAATCAAAATAAAAGAAAAAATACCTCATTCGGACCACCGAACCAGAAATAAAACAAATAAAGTACAAAGACTATTTAACAAACAACAATTGTAGATTGGTATACAGTGATGTAAGATAAAAGATGCTGTACTGAAAGCACATTCTTTTCCACACCAGTGACGTTATTCTTGTTTCTTACATGTTGTGCACTAAAAAAACACATTCAAATTCCAGAGATGTATTTGTTTTGGAATACACAGATTAAAAAGGTAGCAGTTCATTTAGTGGCCTACCCAGAGCCACTTTTGCACCAGTGGGTGGCTAAAGGAATTCAGCCTGATTTATCTCTATACCTCAAATCAGTCCAGAAAGCCAATTTTTATTGGTATAATGTCACTCAAAGCAAATAAGATGTATGCAAGTATAATAGGTTAGTGAAAGGCATACCGTGACTTAAATCTCCTTAGAAGACTGAAAGGTCTAGTTATGGAAACCTGAATGCATCCAAAGTTCCTTACAAGTGGCAACTGACTATACTTGAGTAAAGAGGGAAAACCAGAATTCCAAAGCAGGCATTTGACCCTGATGAAAGCATGAAGAGCTGTCTTTGTATTCCAGTGACCACTTCTGATGACAGTGCTCCTTCAAAGATTAGTGGCATGTGAGAAACACGACTGAACTACAAAATTAGGATATAGGGAATCGAGATGTTTGGAAGAGATTGTTCACATCAAGACCAAATTGAAAGGCAAGAACAGGGTTTCTTTACCAGGCAGTTGTGGTTCAGCTCGGGGCTAGAGTTCAGCCAAGAATCAGGAATGCCAAAGTTTGGGCCCACACAAGTGTGAGATTTCTGACCTGCTTAAAACTCATGTTCAGGAATTGATGTCCTCCCTTCTAGTTTTGAATCTGAATCAGAAAGAAAATTTTTAAATTAATCTTTTTTTAGAAAGGAGTGACTCAACAGACTTATATCAGTGCACTTAGTCAGACCATTTTATATCCTCTGAGGATATGGCTCGGTGAGGAATCAGCTCTTTAACATGTAAAGATGAAACCTGAAATCACAAACAGGATGTTCACAAAAAGCAACACATTATGAATTACTTTAGAGTATTTCATAAGTCTATATAGTTTTCCACTGGCCACAATCCCAAATGGAAAACTGATGTAGAGATGATTGTTGCGAAATAAAAAATACGAAGCCTTCATTGGCAGTAGACTAGTGAAAAAACAAGAATTCATTCTTGGAGCAGCCTGGAAAAGTTTGTCTCTATTCCACACATATTTTGTTTATGTTACAAGACAGTTACAGTTGAGGGAACCTTTACTGATTTGTCTTGAAAGTAGATTTTTCTAATTGCCTGCAGGAGACAGCTCAGTATGATAAATCTGCTTCAGTGCTGTTGATCTCTAAAGGTATTGTGGCTGCTATTTTCACACTAGATGTTTAAGAGGTGCTTTGGAAATGTGAAATTATCAAAATGCTCATTTCCTGGTTAGTTTTGCGCCACTGCACAGCTGTGCTCAATTAGGCAGACATTTGAAATGCAGCAGGGGAAAAAAGAACCACAACAAAAAAACCGAACGCACAAAAACCCCAATGCATTCTTCTAGACACTGCATTCTTAAATTATACAAGCAAAAAGCCTTGAATAGGTCATATCAAAAAACAGACTACATCAACGCTGCCCCCCCTCCTGCAACTAAGTATATTTTCTTGTAGAAATTTTGAGAAGTTTTTTTTTTTTTTTCCATTTCCTCTCATGTCATTATTTTCTAAACTCAAAGAGCCATGAAGAAGATGGCCAACAATATTTCTTGTCTTGAAGTAGCATCCAAAGGACACAGTCAAATTCTAGGTCTAATGTTATGCTGGACAGAAAGTTTAATTTGCGTGATCCCCTCCTTAAGGTTTTTCACAATCTGCAACAGATTCATAATAGATGATGAGAGAGACAGAACCACTAACAGATAATATTTCTTTTAGCCAACCCATTCGGAAAGATTTTGGGAGATCAGCCTTGAGCTGTATTCACTCTGTTCTCAGCAATCAAATTTCTCTTTAATTCCCATTGATTTCCTCTGGCTTTGTGTATCTAGATCTATTCTGGACAAAATAAATGAGCAGGAAAAAAAGAATTTGGACAAAATTAAAGAAGAAAAACTAGTTAGACAAAAAGTTCCTGGTTGATACAGAAAAAACTCCCACCTCAACACATTTCCAGATTTTAGGACTGCTTAAAAGTTTTCTTCAGATATTATTAGGCTGGACCTGACGTGAGTTTGTCTGATTTTTCATGAGGGAGAGAAATATGAGTTTATCATTTACTATTATCTCACTTATTTTGAGAGATTACAAGCAGACTTCTAGGAACAATCTTCCAGTTAATTATGATTTGATTCACTACTAAGGTATGTTATTTGGGTTGGGATTTTTGCAAAGAGCATTAGAGATATATTTGTCTTTAAAGTGAGAGGACACTTTTTTTTTTTTTTCTTTTTTTTTTACAGCTTCTTCTACCTAGGACTTGGTCATTGAGACTTTCCATATGCAGTTTTTCTTTCTTTCTATGGTAAGAGCAAGTCAGCAGCATACATCTCAGTGACATGTCGATGTATCTGCCTCTCACTGTGAGACTCCATACAGTTCTGATCTCTTCTGCCTTAGATACTGGGTATACTAGAAGCTTTTAGACAGTGGATTATAGCAGAGAAGGTCATTTAATTGCTTCTTCATCTTCATTTCTACTTATTGCCTGTATGGTGTGCTCAGAGTTAGAATCACCCGGCAGCTGCTCAATGACAACAAAACAGAAAGATAGTACCTCACCTTGGAGTAAAAAGCAAAGCTGAGTGGAATTGCTCTGCTTCTTCACGTGGCAGTCTTTTCATTACTGGTCTGGCACTTTTATCATGCTGTTTCTAAGAAGTGAACAGGAAAATAACTGTCTCATGAGATATACATATACAAACCCTTGGTTGCCTGAAGTTGTGTAGTAATCATCCAGTCTCTCTAATACCAAATATCTGTCAGACTTTATGAAATGTTGCAGTCATTCTGCCCAAATTCCAATCCCAGCGTTTGCTGATGATTCATCCTCAAAGTCAACACACAGAGGAGAAACAGCAGTTCCCGTGGTGATTTCCACCCTCCCTGTCTAATAGCTGGGGATGAGCACATTTTCGGTAGAATTTTGTTTTCTCTGATGCTGAAAACTCTCACAGACATATATCAGTTTCAGTGGAATGGATCCACACATAGGAGGGAGATCCGGGCACAAATCTCCCCATTTTGCCTAACGTGGAGATGATATTTAGTAGTTTCGTATGATGCAGAATGAGCATCAAGCAGAATGAAAAAGAAATGTCGTTCTGGTCAGCTATGCTCTAGACTGGCAACATGCAGGATAAATATTTCCTTTCCACAGAAGTAACCTTTGTCACCAGATAGTTGGGCACTTGATAAGACAGGGAAAAAGCTTGTATGTTGATCTATTTCCACATAATATTTATCCACAAAACACTCTAGGTTCTTGTAGTGATCTCATTTTGAATCAGAAGTAGACATACCAAACAGTTTTCAAATCCCATTAGGTTTAGATATAGTTTGTCTGCTACATCTGAGGAAGAGATAGCGAAAAGCGAACCATGAAAAGTGGCAGAAGATGGAAAACAGAATAACACAGAATGCATTTCTTCAAGATTTCTGAGACCATTAAATCCTTGTACTAGCTGATTTTATCTTAAGCAAACATCTTCTGTATTTCAAATAGCTCAAAAACCATTTCAGGAAAATAAGATCCAGCCATGCGTTAACAAATGTTCACCTATTCATAAGTTCCTACTTCCCCTCATTGCTAGCCTTTCCCATTGTGCACGAAGTTTTTCACCTGTTACTTCAGAAAATCTAGTGTGGATCTTCATAATTTATATCTCTGTAACTAAGGTAAGTCAAGCTGGAGAGAGAAAGAGAAGGTCCATCTGACAAAGTGGAGGAAGAGCATCTCTACTAACAAGCTTGCTAATCTAGCAATGAGGTCCTCAAACAATGTTCAGTACGGGATAGTAATCAAAGCCTGATGAGAAGTGACACATGTGAGGAAGTGAGAAAATGCCTGGTGGACAGCATGACAGCGGAGGCCCTCACACTTCTCCTGTGAAAGCAGCTTCACTGAGGATTCCCTCAAGTACCTGTAGCCAAATGCATACAGCATGGGGGAAAAAAAAAGACGACTTAAAAGGCCACACACAGCTGCAGATCTGTGAGCTCATTGGGACTACACAGATGTGGTGCAGCACACCACAGATGTGGTAGCTTGTGCAGCGTCAGTGCTGCAATGAGTGAATAGGAGCTCTTTAGAAAGGCTAGGCAAGGAGGCAAATACGCATTTTGGGCAAAGAAGTTGGTTGAATGCAGGGAGATTTGCCTGGGAACTCATGAGACAACAGCCATGAGCTTATGAGCAAGGATCAGAGGACAGACCAACACAGGCGACATCTTAGCTGGCTCCTGTTACAGACACCCTGATTTTAGTAAGTCTTTCAATATTGTCAAGCCAAACTGGAAAGATGGTTTGGATAAGTGGACTGTAAGTTAGGCAGAAATGTGGCCAGACTGATGGGCTACAAGCACTATGATCAGCCATACCACTGCACAGGTGGGGTACCCCCCAAGGATCAACACTGGGGCCAATAATATTCAATGGCTTTATTAGTGACACACACAACAGGACAGAGTGCACTCTCAGAAAGTGTGTGATCAATACTTAATCAGGCAGAGAGTTTGTTATCCTGGAGCGTAGGGCCACTTGAGGGACTCAACAGGCTGGAGATATGGGCTGACAGGAATCTCATGAAGTTCAACAAAAACAAAGGCCAAGTCCTGCACCTGGGGTGGAAAGCCTCCCTGAAGCAGTATGGGTTAGGGGTTGATTGGCTGGAAGGCAGCTCTGCAGAAAAAGACCTTGGGGTCCTGATGAACACCAAGATGACCATAAGCCAGCAATGTGTCCTCACAGCAACAAAGGGCAATCACATCCTGGGCTGAATGAGCAAGAGTGTTGCCAGCAGGGCCTGGAAAGTGACTTTTCCCTTCTACATGTCACTTGTGAGATCACATCTGGGGTGCTGTGTCTAGTTTTAAACTCTTCACAACAATAAAGATATTGACATACTGGAGCAAGTCCACTGCAAGCTACTGATATGATTTGAGCACTGGAGCATATGTCATATGAGGAGAAGGTGAGAGTACTTAGTATGTTCAGCCTCAAGAGCAGGAGGTTAAGGTGGGATCTACTAATGGAAAAATCCGAAAAAGCAATCAGACTACCTGAACCGTGCAGTGATGGGATGAAAGGCAAAAACATGGCTGCAAAAAGCAAAATTATTATTAGATGTAAGGATGTTTTTTTCACCATAAGGATGGCAAAATGTTGCAACAGTTGCCCCGAGAGAATGTGGAATCTCCTTCTCTGAGAATATTCAGAATGAAACTGGACAAGGACTTGAGTAACCTGCTCCAAGCTGCCACTGTATTGAGTTGGGGCTGGACCTTATAATACCCACTAGTCCCTTCCCATCTAAATTATTTTTTGATTCTATGAATTAATATGAGCACTTGCAGAGGGTCAACCAGGAATGAAATAGTTAAATACTTGTCATAGCTGCAGAGCAAGTTTTTGCTTTGGTGCCTATCTTATCTGTTCCTCTGGATCAGGATGTGTTACTTCTGAGGCATTCACCTCTCCCAGCAAGAAAGTTGCAATTTGCTTAATCTTATTCCAAGTGCCTGATTACAAGCCTTAATCACTGAGGATTTTCCCTTTGGGAGTTGTCAGTAATGGTAGATTCAGGGATCCAAAAAGTATCTTTGAAACAAAATATTGTTTAATCTTAACAGGAGGACAATGGTAGAGCAAAAGATAGTTTTACAAAACTGTAATTGCGTATAGGTGAGATTCAGTCAATGAGATGTGAATGTCCACTTTGTTTACATCTGAGATAATTCATCCAGGATCTTTTTATAATTACAGGAAGTGTAGGGCACAGTTTCAAATCAAAGCAGAAGTCTAGGATTGGTCATATGTATTGTACTCCAAAACTGCCTGTAACTCTCCATTGATTATATGGAAAGAAATGCAGCCAAGGGTGACTATTTTAGCTACAGATACCGACACTGTAAATGTCTACTGACACTGTAAATGTCTACATTACATTAAATAAATCCCAAATTGCAGCTCAAGCTTATCTCTGGAGTCTGGATTCCAGTCTACATCCCCAAACTTGCCCTTTAGCCTTTTTCATTGAAGGCTTCTCCTTTTATTTTAATCCAAGTTTTCTGTTTTCTGCTCTGTTTCCTGATCCCGCTTAAACCAAGTGAGTCAGCCTGCAAGAATGTCACAAGTTCACTTATAGACTGATGGAGCTGCAATATTCTGAAAAGTTTCTAAGAAATTAGTATCAGGATTATAACATACACTGTCTACAGAGCCAATTTCCTCACAAACATGCCCTGTAGATTCATGAAGTGAACACCACAACAATCCTGCTAAGCCACAGCATTCACAAAATATTTACATGCAGTTTCAAATTTGTTGCAATAGTGCAAATATTTAAAGCAGTATCACTAGTGTCTTGGAACCATTGTGCTAGTTTGCACCCAGACTTATTTCAGACTCTGCAAACACTGCCAGGCATTTTCAGCAGCTTTTGACGGGTTCCTGCACAACCATTACACCTAGTAAGAGTGCATTTTCTTCCATTAAATGGAAGTTAAAACCAAGACACTGGAAAACAAGTGAGCGGTCTGCAAGAATCAGGCCTCTGCTAATTGGGGCAAAAGAGTGCTCTTTATTCAGCTCAGTTTACACAAAACATGTAGTAGTGTTGCAATACAATTTTCAACAAATGTTATATATCCTCCCCACAGAAAGCGAAGGAAAGGAGGATGCCAAAAAGGTTTAGGCGTGCTTGAGAAGGAGTAAATGGAGATCTCTGTTTACGACTTTGAAATCCAGACCATTTTCTGTGAGAGTGGGCAATGCACAAACTAGAGATGATGTGGCTTGTTGGGGGGAAACTTGGAGCAGAATTAAGAAACACAGTTACATTCTAATCTTATTTCACTCTTAATTCTGATTTTATGAGACCTAGCTTTGATATGCTGTTAATTTCATAAAGCTTTCCAACATTCACGATTCTGGGCAGGCCAATCAATTTCATTTATTTCTTAAATACAAAGAACAAGCTCTTAGATGTAGAGGAGTGCAATTCTGTTGTCTTTACTAAGTCTCCAGAGACATGTATGTGCAGAGGAAAAAGAAATTACATAGAAGTCCCTCAAAAATTATTAATTTCTGTCACTGTATGATGTAAACCTCCTACAGACCTCTTTGAGAACTTATTCTAGGTTCCTCTGCATTTTTCTCAGATAATGTTCTATTAGGAGGTCTGTATAACACACTGATACACACACCTCCTATGGGGTGAAGCCTTAAGCCACAACTGTAGAGAAGAGCTCTGTTCTCTGTGATTTGTACTTGTAGATCTTGAGAAAAGTCAAACAGGAAAACACAGTAAGTCCCCTTCTCTTTGTGCTTCATCTCTACCATACCTCAGCGAACACATCAGTCACTATCATTTTCTTGCCTCCTTTCCATTTTCCCCCCCCCGGAAGATCTAATGAAAGTTCATTTCTAGAGGTTTGGCAACCTACCAAGAAACCTGTTTATTAGCTTTAAAGTCTTTGATCAGACCCAGCAGTTTATATCTCCTCCTTTTAACACAAGTACTTGTGGTGATGACAGCTCCAAGTCAGAGCCAAGACCTATAAATCACTGCAGGATTTTGTTTAAATATGACCATTTATTTTTCTTGGCCTGTTACTTGTTGCTTAAATTCAGCAAGTGTCAGGAAATGGAGGGTAAGACACCCCCAAAAAAAGTTAATCCTACTGCACATAAGTCTATCAGCATAAAGCCTCTTCTTCTCCATAAGACAAAGAAGTTGTACAACAAAAAATTAATTTGAAAAGCTTTCACTCATGATACTAGTATTTTATATTGTGAAAAAAAAAGTATAACATGGCACAGCAATTTCAGTGGGGACCTTACAATAAATTGATTTTGAAGAAAACTGTGTAACCTTTATTCCTCTTGCTCTCTGGTCTTCATTTCCAAGTGATACATCTCTTGTATAGTCGGAGAGTTGATTAATGCACTTACAAAAAATGTCTTGCACACTTCAGAGAAATGGGGTTTCATTGGAAAAAAAAATGTTTAAAGGCAAATCACGTAGTTCATGATAAAAGTTCTGAGAAAGAAAAAAAAAATTAAAAAAAAGCAGCCGATGGCTGAAGTCTGCTCTTCCACTGGGTATTATTAGTACCGTTCCAATGTCAAGTGCAGAACTGCACTCAACAACTCGCACTTCAAATGCAGAGAAATCTATAGAGGCTTCAGCCTTACACTAGCTTTTTAAAAACCAATGGAAAGAAAGGAAGAAAGAAAACTTTGCTATTGCAAGACTCCTCTGTTTCACTCAGACTACATTTTCAATGGAGTACACCAGCACTCAACTTACTTTTTCCACCAGTTAGAGAGAAGAAGGCCCCTTAGAGGAACAATAGAAAACCCATGTTTGTAACGCTTTTGAAGTCTTCAACTTACAACTAACCACAAGCACATGCAGTAAAAAAGGAGTCCTAAATGGTATTCTAGCTTCTGTATTCTTTTTCTCATCAAATTAATTGCAATAACTTTGAGTAGTAGAGCTAATGCAGCATTCAAGGACAATCATTCAGGGACAAACACACAGCTCTTAAAAATGTGTGGAAACATAGCCTAAAAGCATGGCAGAGACAAATTCCACCACAGTAAATGTGAACCATTTTTTTTCACTTTAATTGCTTTTGCAGACTCTTAAGTCAGTTTTCAACTGCAATCTTTCTTCTCTTTGCCTCTGCTTCCCACAAAAGTACATAACAGAAGTTAAAAAGACAGTTTTAAGCAGGAAGTATGCATGCATTCAATATTTAATTTTCTTAGAATTTAGATGAAGTCAGAATAATCCAAAACCTGAGTGATTACAAATCGGATATCTGCACCTTTATGAGTCAAAAAAACCTACCCAAACCAAATATTTCAACATGCTAACAAATCTGTCTTCAGGGGGAAAAAAAAAAAAAAGAAAAAAAATTATACTTGAAAAAAACAAATAAAATAGGTTGGTTATGTTCCTATAAGGATTTGCACAAGGCAACAGTTAAAATGGAGCTCAGTCTTGATGCAGACTTCAAGCTGCAGTAGAGTAACAGCAGCAAGAGCAATAGTGCACCAGCTGGTTCTTGCAGGAAAAAATCCATGTGTAACATGCTGCAGAATTGACAAGTTACCTGTTCATTTTTCCAGTCCAATACAGGTCATTGCTGGAGGCATGGTAAAATAGCAGACCAGCTGGTTTATCATAGTGATTTGAAATGACAAACTTTTTGCTCTTGCTAAAGAGGATGATTTTTGAGCAGACAGTCTACCTGGTGTAGCACCTCATCAAAAAATCATGGGCTTCTTTTTCTGTCATGGCAAATGGCAGGCGAATCTTCTCCTTTATATCTTTTCTCTTGTTCATATTCCCTGTGACTTTGATATAAGATTATAGCTTTGTTGGGTACTATTTTTACATAGGCTTTAGCTTACAATGCAGATGGCAATTGATTTAGTGTCAGGATTTTTTATATGTATATCTCTATATATGTATATATACACACCATAAGAGACACCACAAAATAATTAGAAAAATGAGGGATATGTTACATCTTTTAAAACGCAAAACAGATTTTTCTATCTTGAAGTGAAAGGTGGGGAATCTAAATCATGAAGTCATCCTGAAACAGAGATTAATTCTAATTAGGGCTTGGAGTAGAGTGACAAAAGTATTGATAAATGGCTCCCTTTCTTGTAGTGGCTTGCTTTTACTTGGAAAAAAATGCTTGGTTTGCACCAGAACTTCATTATGCAACGCACGAATGGAAAGAAAACAGTCATAGGCAAAGCAACTAAATAAATCTCACCACAAAAAGATGACATTAAAATCTTGCCTATTCAAGCAGGATGGTTTCAACAGAGACTCAGAATTTTTCTTCTTACAAATTACCTGGGAATATGGCTGGCTGTGAAGTGCCTATTCACCTTCAAGCATTGAGGCAGCAATCCTTGTACACGAATAACTCACTCCCTCACAGTGTGGACAGTGAGCTAATCAGAATCACTGCTGCGTTATTTTTCAAAACTTATCACCAAAAACTTATCACTTTTCACCAAAAAGTGATAATGTGTTTGATACACATAATTCTTGAATTATGATGTCTTATCTGCCCTTGAGTAGCATCCAAATATGAGTACTATTACCTGCAGACTTAGCATACAGTCACAAGTTACCATCCTGCAAGCAAAATACACAGGATGACAACAACAACAAGCAGCTGTGGCTGTATGAAACACTTCTTTGGTTACTTCTTTTAAAAGACAGTTATTGGGAAAAAAAAAAAATAAATTAAAAACACCTGCCATAGTATCCAGTTCAATCCCCAGATGTCCTGGTTTGAGGTGGAGCAGGGCCACCTTACTGTTCAGCGAGAGGCTCCTGCTCACACTGGTGGCTGTGGCACCCAGGGTCACCGACTGGGCTGTTTACCCCATGGAGGGGTCATACCTGTGGGGAAAAGTAGATGGGTCATGTGACCCAAACCGACCAATCGGGTGTTCCATCCCATCCGCCATGCTCAATGTAAGAGCTGAGGGACCAAAGGGGTTGGATTGGGACTTTTTCAATAGCTTGGCTTCTTCAATGTCTCTCTTTCCTCACTGACTGATGTCTGAGGAGGACCCTGTCAGTTTGTCAACCTTTGATCCCGATCCATGGGTTCCTGAATCAAGACCCAGAATCCAGTTCTCATTCGTCACTGAGTCCTGTCTGGAACTTCCCCAGTAC
Organism: Fratercula arctica; assembly: GCA_947846985.1. NCBI lineage: Eukaryota > Metazoa > Chordata > Aves > Charadriiformes > Alcidae > Fratercula > Fratercula arctica. Next base: position 41,433,635 of record CANTUZ010000002.1, read on the forward strand.
ATGCTAGCAACATCTTCCTGGGAGCTTGATACAGTTTTGTATATATTGTATCTTTTTCATTATTTCCTTTTTATTTTATTGCTAATATTTCATTAGTTTAGTTTTTTCTGAGCTCATGAATCTTTCTATCTCTTTTCTTCCTCTCCTTGGAGCAAGAGGTGTGGGAGAGCATCTGTTGTCTTGTCATTGGCCAACTCAGCCCAAACTATGACACCAGTTAAACTAACCAAGCACTTGGAACTTCTGTATTTCTTCCTTTTAACAGACTCCCAGGCTTCTCAGCAAAGTCTGAAATATTTTCAGCAGACGAGTGTGCAATGCTGTCCTTGTTCTTGCTACAAAATGAAAACTAAGATATTAAGTGACTCAGAACAATGTGTTCCAGTGATCATTGTAGCAACTTTTTAAATGCTATGTGGGATTCCCCATCTTGCCACAGCTTTGGCAAAACAGAAGATGCCTGTCTCATTACACACCTCCTCTCTGAGTTGTGTCTGAAAGCACGTTCAGGCTGAAGGCAAACTAATTTTCCTATCTTTAGGAATTCTTCCCTCTTACCTTGCTGACAACAAATAAAATGAGGACCAGCAAAAGATATAGTGGGTTCAGAGATGTCCCATGGGCCAAATCAGTCAGGGATTCAATTAATTTCCTGCAAAGTTTATGTCTGTGCAAGGAGATGCACAAGCCATCGACTCTATTTTGCCTGCATGTGGATCAAGGTTGCAGGACAGAAGATCTAAGAAAACCAGAACCTCCTCTTGGACACAGCATAAATTAAATGCAAAATTAATAGTTAGGAGGACTGTAAATTCATGAGCCGTTCACACACAAGTGTTTGTTTTTGAGATCCTCTGTCAAAAAAACTGCCAAGTTTCTCTCATGGAGGATGCGTATGTAACGCTATTCTTTAGAGGCTGTGTTACTTAAGACTTTTCTGAAAACAGAGTGGGACTGCAAAAGACTACTAAGAAGAAAACAAGGAAGAAGGAAAGATGATCACTTTAGGGCAGCATCATATCAGTAGTGGGAGAAAAGGTTTACCCAGCACCAAGAGCTCACCACCCGCATCTCCTTCAATGTCTCTTCATTCTGTTGCTGAGTGATTGATATTCTGGCGGAGAGGTTTTAGTTTAGCATTTCAGCAAATTCTGAGTATTCAATGAAATTTCTTGTCAGAGAATGGAGCTGTGAGTCTGGTCCTTGAAGAAGCAAGTCAATATTATAGTTATTTCCTTGGTTTTACTATTTGGATGTATGTTTTCCAAGAACTCTCACGTACAGTAAATCAAATCTCTCAGTAAACCTCCACAGTTTTTTGGCAAAAGTGAGAAAGGCTTGTTATATGCAGTTACCTCAAACCTGTAATAAAGCAAAACCTCAGGTTTTTGCAGATTTTTTTGTAAGATGGTCTGATTGCAACTTGTCAGGGTCCTTCTTCACTTGGGACCTGCATTTAAGCTCAGGCCCTCCCTCAGTTCTTGACTTGAGCTATATTGCTATGTACTAGGCTATATACTCCACTGATGTGGACCTGACCATGGACCAGGCTTCCTGGCTTGGCCTTGGATGTGCCTGTGACTGGCAAAGCCCCTTACCTGCCAGCCCAGGAGTCCCCCATGGCTCCTGGCCCTCAAGGAGCCGCCCACCTCTTCTGCATCCTGGTCTCTGTTTAAGGGGGCAATTCTCAGTAGTACCACCATGTCCAGCAAGATTAAAAAAAGCTAGGCAAATTCTTACTCCCCTGTTACAGCACTTGCATACGTCTGTGCATCTGTACTTCCTCAATTAGATGCAAAATGTCAGAAACACACAATAGTTTTTTGTTGTTTGCTGCTTCTCTGATTTCATTTGATGGCTCCATAAAAGGATGTTTGTTGTGCAGTGTACAGTTGAGCTGTCAGTCTGAAATGGAAAGGGAATGTTCTCATCCAGAAAACATTTAACATTTTAGACGTGGTGGCCAGGACAAAACAAAGTCCTGTCAAAGCCAAAAATCAAAAGAAAGGGCACCTTTCCCCAGCTCCAAAAATCACCAGCAAAGTTTAGAATGCACACCTGCAGCACAAGGTGCTGAAGTTCATGCTCTAAATCAGTCACAGCAAAGGCCTTGATCCCAGCTTAACACTAACCAAGCTAATAATACTATACCATTCAGTCTTCAGGGCTGGATGACATATAGTTTCCCACTGAGGCTCTACCTCCTTTTCAAAAAAGTCCAAACTAGACATGTTTTGGAAGAAAAGTGTTAAGTTTGAAGAATAAAAATTTCTCTTTGACAAAGACATTTAATCTGAACATTTCTGACAGTCCCTCATGCCAGGCAAAACATCAAAAGAATTTATTTTAAATAGCCTGTAATCAGCTCTTTTTATGATATGAGGTAGCTTTATAAATAGCTTTTTAGGTTTTCAGTGGATTATTATTTTTGACGGTTGATTTTAGTACTAATCCATTTCAACCTCCTTAATTGAGGGTGTTTAGTTTAGAAAAGAGAAGACTCAGTGAGCAGACTTCAAATGCTTTAAAAGCTCTTGCAAGGAGCTGGTAATAATCTGTTCATGGATGAAAAAAGAAGTAATGGACTTAAATTGCACAGAGGAAAGTCCAGGTTAGTCATTATCAAAGACTTTCCAAATGGTAAGGGATAGCGAAACCCTGAAACCCTGAAACACAGTGCCTGGGAGAAGTGCGGTAACCTTATTATTGTGGGTCACTAAGAATGGGCTTGGTAAACATCTATCAAGAAAAGAGCAGGTATAGCTGATGCTGCCTTGGAGTAGAAGGATGAAAACTATGTAAAAAAGAGAAGGATATTTCTCAAAAGGTTTTTCTTAGATTAGTGTTAGAATCATGGTCTACAGGTAAAAAGTTTTGAATAGCAAAACATTCAGTGCTTTACTCTGCCCTTTCTAGAAATAAAATAAGAATTCCTAGTCAGCACTCTTCCACACTGTTGTAACACAAAACATGACTAAATCACATATATGAACCTTGACAACCCAATTCCACAATTATTCAATTATTTTCTTTAGTTCTATAGTTTCAATCTCTTTTTCATTTACACAGCATGTCTTCTACATTTGTGTTCCCTGTGTACCATGAACCTCCATTTCACTCCTGAGGTCCGTAAGTTTTAGGCATATACTAAAGTCAAAACAAAAATTTTCTTCAATTTGTGCCTTTCTTAATATAGTGTTATAAAGGCTTTTAAACAAAAATTGAAATCTCAGATCAGAATGCCTTGTAATGGATTGGAAGATGGTAGAAGTATGGTAAAAATGATGTCTGAATGAATCTTTACTGTAATTCAGTTAAGAAGAGCCAGAACTTCAATAACATAAAATAAAATTAGCAACAAATATCAAGATCCCACAGATCTCATGCCATGCAGTTAAAAAGGGGGAACATCATCCCTCTCTGAAGGTATGTGCAGTCTAAATATAATTTAGACTCTTTACATACCTTAACTTTAATACATAGTAGATCACTGTACAGTCCTGTGTCTTCCAGGATTTTTTGACTGGGCAAAAAGGGTAAATGGGAGTTCTCACTCAGCCCCATTGTGGCTTAGCAGGGTGAAAAATACTCAACAAAGCATCCACCTAGGATGGATGGTAACTGCTGGAACCCTTGAAAATGTCAGCACAAAGAGGGGTCTCTATTCTTCTAGGTTTCATTTTGGTCTGAGTCCTTCACAGGGTAGCCTTCTATCCCCTGAGATTATTTCAACACTGAGCATGCTGAAATAACCAGCATGGAGTGGTCTGTCTACTGTCCTGTTTCTCCAGATATTTTTGTAATCATCATTTTGTGAATTCATTGTACAGGCAGACTTAATTTGATTTCTTCTTGAGGAAATTACTGGAAGTTCTCACAATAAAGTAGAAGAAAATTCCTTTATGTCCTTTTAAATTAGGTAGGAATCTACACACAAAGAAGTAGCACTTCCCATCATCTCTTGTAATCAGAATACAATAAAATCAAATTAACAAAAGATGGCTAAAACATTAATCCTGTTGCTAATCCTGCTGTTGCGGCTATTCCTTGCCAGAGTTTGCATTTCAAAGGCTGAAGTCTTTCTAGCCCGAATGCCATTTATATCTTCCTTCTTGCTTTTAATATTCCAACTATTAATTACAAAATTTATCTTCTTTTTGAATTTTATTTAATTACAGAATAAGAGCTAACTAACTTTTTAATAGAACTAAGCCTCTCAAATTCAGCCATCACCACAAAGTAAGCACACACAAATTGTATGAAAACCCAGAAAAAATCCCCTTGGCCATCAGAGGAACAGGCTTGAAAAGTAAATGAATCAATTGTTTCAAATTCTGCTTCGTAAGTAAGGGGTAGAGCTGCGAATTTTTACACCTGCTTTCGTATTTGTCTGTAGGACATTCTAGTGAATGGCAAAATAATCTCATCTCATTTAATTGCATAAAGTGGTCTTATATGTTGATTCTCAACAGTTATTGTTGCTACAACAATGCATTTGAGTTTTTGTTATAAGACCCTTTTATATCACATGTTCATATTTTATCAAAACTCAGGATTTTTAACTGGTACTGTAAGGTACTGTTCCTCTATGGGATTGCTGTATAGCGTTGCCCTTCAACATGTTTTAATACAGAGGATTACCCCTAGCATAGCACTCCCAATATTTTCAAAGCTGTAAGGTAATTACTCTTCCTCCCCTTGCACCTAAGAAATACTCTGTAGCCTGAATTAAGCCCTTAGGCTGTTTCTGGCACCCCGAAGGGGAAGGGTTCGTGTTGTTGCATCCATCTGCATTAACGTGAAAAGTTATTTTCACAATGCATAGGAAGAAAAAATGGATCAGCTCTCAATTTTCTTGGTTGCATTGTCTCTGCAACACTAACTGAAATAAACATCAGCTGACTTATCGCTGTCCCTTATCACTCGAAAGTACACAAGAAGAAGAGTTGTTCATCTGAAAGTGCCATTTAAACAGCCATTTCTCAAAGTAGACCCACGTTTAAGGAGGCAGTGTTTGCAGCTGATGAAGTTCAACTTGACCAAGACATTTTCAATTACCTTCTTAGGCACAAAGATACAGTCAGTGTTGAAGTGACACCTTAATTGGTTTTAGTTAGCTTCAAAGAGACTAAATCAGAAAACTCAGGGCAAAGAGAACACTTTTACTTTTTGTGCGTTTGCCCACGCACACTCTATTTCTTGTGACATCACCTTAGGCCTTAGTTCAGGAAACTAGTTGTGGACAAGTGGAAATAGAAAAAACTCAAAGCACAGTTAAAATTAGACATGTAAAAGCTGCTGCTTCATATAGGGCCAGTCGAGAGGGCAAGCAGGGCTGTTTGATAAGGAGTACAAAGTACAGGATTCAGATGATCTGGTTAACTCGGAAGACTGTGAAACAAGGATCTCTATCCTCTTTCCCTTGCTCACCCAAGAACTCTATTCACACCTGATTAGAAAAGCTATGGTGCATTTTTAGGCAAAGAATTCAGTATTACCTGTTTTTGTATACTCATACCAAATTTTCTCCCCCAGAATTTCCCTTTTATCCCAAAGAAAGGTATAGAATCAATTGTATTTAGTAATGAAACTATTTGAAAATATTTTGCCAATTTCCTTCAAGCCACCAAGATAAAATAAAAGCAGTTGCTCATATTTTTGTTTTGTAATACTTCCAGATTCACCATGTGTCTATTGCCCTTCAGGAGGAAGAAAACCATCTCTTTAAGAGTTCTTCACTTAAATCACAAAGAATAGTAAACACAATAGTAAAAGCCTGTCAGACACGGTGCTTAACTGAATGTCTTGAACAATGTAGTTCAATTCCCTCGCGATTCATCTCAGGAACTTTAAGAATGTCTTCCACATCCAGGCTGGTGTCCTCTGTCTACTAAAATGCAGACTCTTTCTTTGTGTCTTTTCATTTTTGTTGAAACTGAGGTTTTCCTATGAAAAGTTACGGTTTTGAGACTTTTACACATCCTGAATAAAGGTGTTTTTCAGTGGAAAAATTTGCAACTTCACTTATGATAGCATTTCCTCCAATTAATCATAATTTCTTTTTCCTTAACTTCTGCAATAAAATTTTTGAAACTATATCTTTGCTGACTATGGCAGATAATTCCAGTTTATGAATCTGTAAAGTGCAGGGAATAAAGATTAACAGTGTTTGTTTACAGAAATCGTAAGTCTTAACCCATCTAGACTGAACTAATATTTTCCCAATTATTTGAATAAATTGAAGCTACATACACAGTGCGCCAATTATCCAGTTGTTACAGTTTTGAAATGGTATGCCATTTTCACTGTTGTAAATGTCTCTTTAAAAGAGTTTCAGAACGTGGTATGACTAATTTTTCTACTGAATAATAAGTGTAGCAAAGTCCTTTCCAGTTATAAGCAATATCTTTTAGCTTGGAAAATGTTTAACCAGTCTATTGCAAAATGCATTTATGATTATGCGTTCATGATGTTTTGATACAGTATAGGCGGTCTTGTATTGCTGCATAACAACCAAAACTCTATTATGTTTATCTGTCTGCTCAAAACCTGTAACGGCCAGTCTGTTCACTGTGGAGTGGAGTTCAATGTGGAAATATGACCTAGAAAAGCAGTAAGTAAATCTTTCTAAAGAGAAAGGAGTTAAATTCACTCTATCTGTTAGTATCTTACACTCTTCTTCCAAAACTCTTCCGAAAAATTCTCGCACTACATTAAAAAACATCTAAGATTTCAGATTAATCAACTCAGTTTTGTTGGAGATAAAGGCATAAAAGTGGTTACAGGTGAAGTGGTTATTTCCAGTAATTGAATCTGAAGACTTAAGTGTCTTCCTCCAAAAGCACACTGTAATATTTAGTCAGCAGTTCAAAATGGAGCGGCCCTGATTTGCATGAGAAACCTCTGGAAAAAATACCACAGGGACTTATATTACACAACAAGGCTTTTAAAAAAGTAAAGTTTGGCTCATTAATTTAACTAGTCCCTATTAAGGAAAGAGATGCAAAAGAGACATTTTCAGAATGGAAATTTATGTGGGAGATATTCAATGAGCACAGACATTCTGTTTTCTTCCTGCACATAGGACATAAATAATTATTTACCATTGCTTTAGGTATCAAAGAGAAACACTCGACACACAAAACAGTCCCTCAGGAGTTTTCAGCATTCATAAGCTTCTTATTTATACACAGATAAAAGGCACCTGCAGCTGTATTTCATTAGAATAAAAAATGACCTTCAGTGACCAATAAGGCTAATCAAAGAAAAGTTTTTCCCAGAGGGCGTAGCACTACCCACATTTCCCTCCAGAGGCAGTCACGATGGATTTAGGTAATAAGAATGTGTTCAGCCTTCCTCAGACTTTTCTCTGTTAATTACAGTGCATTGTGTACACTGCATCTGTGCTTGTGTAGAAGAGGATGCAAATGAAAAGAAATCACAAGACTATTTTTAAAAACTAAACAAAACTGTTTGATAGTGCAGCACTCACTAAATTGAATATAGCACTAAACCCACTTGATAACACAGTCTCGGAAAATAATGATGATGGGAACTAAACAGGCAACCAGCTAGATTAAAGTAAGACAGTGTGCTTTTTGAAATCAGAATACATGTTTTGCTGACCTTTCTGCATCAAACATAGGAAATTGTTCTCAAGTCTCCCTTGCTTGGACCTAATCATGTAGCCACCCTTTGCCATGGACTGCATGCCACAAAAAATAGGGACTCTCAATAGTACCTTATGTCCATAGTAGTCCATGGACCTCAATAATAAATTTTCTATCTATCCGCCCAATTAGAACACAGGGCATTTTCATTTTCTCACATTTAGATTTGCGAGCTTTAGAATCCTAATATTTATTATTACATTATCAAGACCTGTGTTTGGTCCATCCAATTTTTGTGGACTATAAAATACTGTTTTTGATTTACCCTAAGCTTGGGTCATGTAGCCCCTGTGTCTCAAAAATATTTCAAAGAAAACATTTATTTAGTGCTTGGGTTTTGTATTTACTGTGATGGACATTGAAAGCTGCTTGATATCAGGGTAGTCCTGGTGAGAGAGATTGTTCAGAAGATGCAATCAGAGATACATGATCAATACACGTATCAAAAGTACTTCTATAACTCCTTTTTTCAAAGTACCGAACACCCCATGCTCTTGTTTAGCCTCATAAGATCTCTGAAAAGTAGAGGTGTACTCTTTGTCTCTATTTTCATAAAACTCAGATGGACGTAAGCTAAATGCAGGTGATCCATGAAGTCTCTAACAAAGCAGAGACTGAATCACGTCTCCATCAACTTACCTCTTTGCTGGACTCTCCTTTTTCTTACTTCTGTAACTGTGAAGTTTATCTGTCTAATGAATATCATTCTACGCTACATATTTCTCCATCTGCTGTAAGAGCTGGCAGAGAAAGAAGAAACAGGATATTCTGGAAATCTGAAGATAAAGGGAAATGAGAAACTTAAGCAACAGACCTGCCAGGTACAACAGAGGAGGCAGAAGTAACTCAGTTCATAGAGTACAGTTTCTTATATTTCTTTAGCCCATTTCATACTGTGCATCATGGTCAAAAGGTGTAAACAAAAGAGCATTCCAAACTGATGTCAAACAACATAGAGGTATTTTATAAAACAGGAAAAAGGTAGCAGCAAAGAGTCACTTTTCCACAGAAATGAAAATGCACAGTGTCAGACTATTCCCTCTCCTAGTCTAGATCGCTCAATATCTTTTTCTCTCTCGTTCTTTTGTCTCATTTCACAAAAGAAACCAAACAAAGAAGTTGGCTTAGCTTTCCTTATTGCTCCATTTTGTGTTCTTCTTTTAAGAGTCACTGCCCTTCAACTCCCAAAGCCCCCCGATGGATAGTTCAAGAAAAGGTCCAGAAGCAGACTAAATAGTTTGAGTTGCTTTGATGATTGACGGCACAGGAGCCAGAATGCTCCAAAACAATTTGCTGCTAATAAAAACACAGAAAGGCTTTACTAGCTTAATTAATACAGATTGCCCTTGTTTTGAGCAAACCCAAAGCCTGTGAAGAGAAATCCAGCCTCTCGGGGCAGTGTTTTAGAAAGAAGACAGTCCTGGGAACCCTCTGAGACTGTTCCCTCCCATACACAGTTCAAACACACTGTCAGTCTTTACAAATTTAGGTCTTACGCAGCCCAGGTCATGGATCTTATGGGTATGACAATGGTTCTAAAGACATCTGGCTCCAAGAACAATCCTCTGCCCCAGACCCCAGGGACAGTGACATGACTTGAGGTCCCTTCCAGCTGGTACTGTTCTTCAGTGACCTTCCATATCATTTACCCTCATCTTTTCTGAGCCTCATGTATCAGCTAACAGCCCTAATGTGTAATTATTAGCATTTTATAGGTTTTTTTAGTTCAAAGTGCCTGCAACAATCCTATTAATCATTATACCTATTCAGCTTTAAATTAGTTTGTCAGTTATTGCAGGGAATTGATATAAATTAATATAATTGAAAAGCCTTGGCTTTCTATTTCCAAACATCGTAGCTTCAAGGGCTTTACAGTAGTTTCAACTTACTGTGGATTGGGCCTCTTTCAGCTGCTGCCACTGCACACCTCCAACTTCAACAGGAGGAGAGAAATGCTCCCCTGGGAGGTCATCTTAAAGGGGCCTCATCTGTCCAGCTCTTCCAAAAATCTCTTCCGTGCTGCCACGTAAGAAGCTCTGGTGGACCATAACATTGCAGTCAGAACCAATAACTCACTTATCTCCAGTGTCTGGCTCTAGAGGGTAAGAACTGTCTTGCTATGGTAAAAGAAGAGGAAGGCAAAATTCAGGTTGAGTGGCACCCAACCTCCTTGGAATGAGCACTGAGAAAATTAGAACATTACATACTAGAATTTCTAGGACTATTACCTTCTTCATCCTCCCCCATGCAGCTGGCACAGACACAGAGAGTTCATCAGCGTGTCTTCTTGATGCCCAGTATGCAATAAATTCATCCTTCACCTCTTCTTTTAACTAGAGAAGAACTACTGAACTAGAAAGTCTGTCACTTCATTATTACTTACTGTAGAATGCCACTAACTGACTAGGGCAGACATGGTTTTATAAAACAAAGTCCAATACAACTAATTTTTGTTTTAATTGAATTGTGTTAATTCTGTGAGGACAACTGGGCACAGTTCTGCACTGAACTCTGGCAGTGCGCTTTGCTCTTGAGCTAAAGACCTTGCAGGTCGTTAATAGTGCCCTGCTATCCTTTTCCTGGGTGTTTTGCTCCTGGCATCATGGACTGCATCATGTGTTTTGTGAGACAATAAAATAGAAGCCAAAGGCCACACAGGGCCTATGACAGAGCTGTACATGTAAGCAGAGGGTACTCTTCCTTTTCAGCAATCTGTATTAATTAGCATTTTAAAACACATAATCAAATCCACATGCCACTGAAAGTAACAGAAACCAAAAGGACAATTTGACTGTCTGCCCCTTTGGAATGTAATTTCTTTGGTAAAACATATACTTTTACTTAAGTCAGTATTTGAATGTAAAACAATTTCATTTTCTTTATTTACCTTATTAAAGGCTTCTGACAGTAACAGTGCATTTAGTTTTAGATCTCTGACATCCTTATTCTATTTCTAATTAACCCTCAATTATAAGGCATGACCCCCTGGCCATGTTTAAGCCCCTTTCCCAAATGCCTAACTTCGGAGCTACAGTCACCTTTAGTAATAGGTAATTAGTTTAAGATCAATATTTTAGTCAAAGGAAAAACACTGAAAATAATTGAATTCAATAATTCCCATGCTACCAATGTAGCTATTTTGGGCTGAATTGGCCACTTTGGAATACCCACTCTGGCTGTATTGCACTAGTCAGAGACGTCCTTTGACATTCATTTGTTCCAAATACTTCTTTGTGCCTGCTCTGGGGTTTCCTAACGGACACATTCTCCCTCCCTGCTTATGAAAAGGGACAAAAATCGGACTGCAGTTCTCAAGGCATTTAACAGTACAAATATAGTCTACAATCAGACTATGGACTGTCAGGGTGCGGGCACTGTTACAAAGCCTTTCCTGTACCATCAAACTCATAACATGAGTGCCAATGCAGCTGATACTGACTGACCCTTTCCACAGTCCTAACTCTACCTGCAGCAGTATCTTAGGAGAATGCATCACAGCCTAAATAGGCTAATGTAAAGGTAGATTACATGCTCTGTAGAGAGTCAGGTTACTATATATAGGTGCTTAGCTGAAGCCCGAGAGGGAAGCTAGACCCTTAACTTAGTCACCTCCAATGCTGTTCATTCCCTTCTCCTTCTCTTTTCCTCCCTGTAGTCATTATAACTCAGACTGTCAGCAGTGAAAGACTGGATATATTTTTTTTTTTCTCAAGTCCATAGTTATTAGGCTAGGTGTAGCATCATGAGATGCAGGTTTTTGCCCATGCAGGTGACGTTAAGTCATCACTATAGCCACCTCTGACCTTAGGACTTCAAAGTACCAAGTGGACTGATGGCCTCTTTGCACTGTGCACACAATGCATTGCACAAACACTTGGTGCACATGAGATTCAGAGTCCAACTAAACACAACGGCCAGAAAGTAGAAAAAGAAGCATGATCAAAGCCTTTTGAGAGCTGGGAATGGAGTTTGGGATGCCCAGCTCCTAAGTGATTGAACACTGCTGTCACACTCATTTTAGCCCAGTATTGAAAAAAATTAATAAAGCTTTAGAACTATTATTTTTTCTGAGCTGCTAATTTTCACTGGTACCCTCCAACTCCTTGAAAAGAAATCCCAAAACAGCATGCCTGCATGGAAAGTGCATTTTTGCAAAATTGTCTTTACAAAGAAGTGACACAAGGAATAAACCACCAAAATCAGATCCTGTGAGCAGCGGGAGGAGCAGACAAAAGGAATGTCTGCAGAGTAATGATGTGGACAGCCTCACTCCGTTACTCTCAGTGCAATTGATTCTGATGTATCCATTACATCACCCTCACTAAAAAACAGTGAGGTGGTTTCCTTTTCATCCTCTCCCATAATGACCAGGAATATAAACTTACTTTCAACATGGATGCACTTCCTGAACCAAATATGTGGCGTCCAGCTTGTCAGCAACTGCGACATGATCTTGCACACCAAATTACAGTGTAATTTCTACAGGTTCTCTTTTCCATTCTTTCTTGTTGTACATCCAAAACCCAAAATAATTCGTAAGAAACATTATGTTTATTTGTGGGACTTAACCAGAAAAAAAGACAGACAATTTTATTCATGATTATAAATTAAGATCACTGTGGTTATCAGAAACCTTTGTATTCTACTAGAATTTTAAATGTGTGCTTTAGTTTTCACTAAAGTCAAATGCAAAACTAAGAATCAAACTGGCCCGGAGTGAAGTTTCATGTTGTCTTGGCCATTGACTGAAAATTAGGATAGCTATTACAGTAGTTATACAGCTGGAAGTATTTAAAGAAAACAGCAGGAAACACAAAAGATTATCCAGAAGAGGCAATTTTAGATTAACCCTTCTGATGCATTAAAACTCACTATACTGCCCTTGCTCTGACTTAGAAGGTCAGACTTCTAAAAAAATAAATAAATAAAAAAAATTAAAACTGTGTTTTTCACTAATTGAATGTGTTTTGTGCAACTGCCATGTTACAGAGAACTAGATAGCAAGGGTGAACAGTAACAATAGCCATGTGAAAATTCCCTGTACCCTTTCTTTTACCTTCTGTCTATTTTGAAAATTATATGCTGCCTTAAACCATGTTCCTCACATAAATATTTGCTGAGAACATGGTACAACCTACTGCAGACATAAAGTATTGAAAAAGTAATAACACGGAAATTACTTCAACACAGGGTCTGTGCACCGTGGAAGTCCCACTTGAGCACTGAAAATAGGGTTTTAATTGTAACATAAGTGTTTCTCCTCTGCAGAGAGAGGAATTTCACCCAAGGAGAGCCACAGGTCTGCACAATTAACATCAAAATGAGACAAGCAAAAGGAAGCATCTATATTAGGCTCTGCTTCACTTTTTCTGTTTTGCAGTACACTTGTGACACCCTGCTTGAGAAACATGATAACTGGTTCCTGGAGCGACTCTGTTGTGTAAAAACCACTAGTTTTTGCAAGGCCTGGCAAATGCGTTCAATTTGAGTAAACTTGCCACCAAACTTTACAGTGTCCTCTGCTTTATCACATATAACTTTTTTTTTTCCTAATATTTTTAGTTGTAATGCAGAATAATTACACGAACCCCCTTTAGCACTGCTTTCCTGAGTGGTACTAAGCGTAAGACATTCTTATGGTCTCCCTTCCATATATTTTTGTCTTTATATTTCTACTAAACCAAAAAGGGGGCTTCATGGGTGAACTCTGTCCTGCTACGCAGATTTATTCCAATTATTTCAAGGTTAGTGAGACTGAAAGAATGCTGAGATTTCTGCCCCACCCTTGAGTGTATCACAACGGAAACAGCTTAAATGACATTTTGCAATTTTTTTGTCAACATCTGGATTACAAGGCCCAAGGTCTTTTTTTCAAATCGTCTATTAAATTTCACAAGACAGCAATATATATTTATTTTTATAGTCTCGAGTTCCCTGCTGGAACAATTTCCTCTGACACAATTTCAACACTTCCTCATTGGATTTTTACTGCTCTAGTGAACAGTGCCAAAGGCTTTACCCAATGTAACCTCATAAGCATCTTCCCACTCAGAGTTTCACAGCGCTGATATTAAGAGTAGGTTTTTCAAAGCACTTAAATAACTTAGAAGTTTACATACATTTTCTAAAAAAATTATATGTATTTACATACATATAATAAATTCCATGGAAGCCAGCAGTATGTCTAACTTGATCTCACAATAGTGAGGCAGCTTCCCATGAGCCAGCTCAAGCGTTAATAGCTATCTAGCTACAGCAATATTGAGTGTAGGTTTTGTAAAGAAGCCTAGAAAAGTTTTGGGCCATGATTAAATTGCTATTAATACATGAGACTAGGGCTGTCCCTTAACTGCTGCTAAAATTATAAGCAGTCTGCTACAAGCGTCACATCTTGGAACTGGGGTCCCTTCTACGTCTTCACCTGCACTGTGATCTCCATATTCCTACTTTATGTTATTGGAAAACCGATGTCAAAATCAATTTTAACCTCTCCACAGCACATGGATAGTTTTGTTTTTCATTCTACAGCCTTGGCCTCCTCTCTCTACAAAGTTCATCAGATTCTCTCAGCCTCTCTTCCTTGCAGTTTCCTTGTTCTCAGATTTTTTCCACCTTGTCTTCTTTCCTAACACGGATTTCTTTCATATTAGCAGTCTCACTTCTAACTCTCTCCCCCACAGCATACTCCCCTTACCTCCTCAGATTTGCTCTATTTTCTTATCTTAATGATGCTCCCTTTCTCACCTCTCCCTAATACACAGCTTGCCAACACATAAATACTAAATATTTTTGTCGAGAGTAACTCCAGTAACGAGCAGGGCAGCGGAAAGGGTGGTTCATTTATAGAATATGCAGGCCAGCAGGAAACTCTGATATTTTATTTTGTTTTCTTCTAAAGGAGGAGAAAAAAACCAAAGCTATAATTGAAAAACAGCAAGTGGCTTAGACGCACAACAGTGTTATCATGCTGGAAGAGGCTTGAAGCTAAAATGTTTTGTCTTTCTGTCCCTGGTAGACAAGGACATGTAACAGTCAGTCACTATGACACAACTGATGTGGTAAAGTCACAGTAACTCAGGTTGTCAGAGCCATCCGTCTGCATCTTTCCTATCCCCTACATATACTTTTACAGAGGTGTGCCCAACCACTTCTTCCTACCCTGAGAGGGATGGGAAAGACATGTCAAACAGACAGTAATCCAAAATCCCAGGACATCTCAACCAAAACCTGGCAAAAAATAATAAAGTAACGTACGTTGAGTATAGTAGAGCTTCAAAACCCTAGTTCATGCACATTGTGCCAGGGACCCTAGAAACAGGAGAGGATCACCTGTGCCCTTGGGCTTTTTCAGAAGAGACTGTGGAAAGGAGAAAGAAGCACAGACCACGCAGTGCCCAAAGCCAAGGTGCACATTCGCAGCACAGTCAGAGGTACATCCCGGCTCTCCAGTATCCTGGCTCAGGACTTGGTGCAGACAGAGCTCATATGAAGGAGACACTGGTAATTAATAGGTCTATTTCTCAGCACAGAGGCCAGCATCATTTCCTTGGTAGGAAATCGCATCAGGAAGAGAGAGAATTCATCCTCCTTCTCAAGCAGACACAGCTTAGCACCTGCTTTGGTAATACGCTAGAATATTCATGAACACTATGCTCATATACTTTGTCAGACAGGTAATTTGACATTCCTTGGACTCCTCACATTACCTCACCTCCCTCCAGCAGGCTGATCTCCATCAACGTTATGCTGCAACGCTGGTGTTCTGTAAGAGGCACCAATTACGCAGAATACCTTCCATTTCACCAACAGTTCACTTCATCACGCCAGACTGCCGCCTTCTTGTCATCAGCCTCTGTGCTTCCTCTCTATTGAAAACTATTTTCTCTGCCTGAGGCAGTCTAAACTACCAACCTATTTTTTTGTAACTGCCAAAAAAAAAAAAAAAAAAAAAAAAAAAAAATCACTTCTGTTCCTAGCAGCCCTTAGTATCTACCCTCTCTTCAGCTCAAATACTTGCCTGCTTCAGTCACATTTCTGCTGTCACAGTTTATCTCCAGCCCCAGGATCTTTCACTTATCCAATTCCAACCATGTACAGCCAGGGCCATTGTTCCTCATAGGAACAGTCACCCTCTTTGAGACAGGCACACAAAGCAGCAACAGCAGTCCGCTGTGAAGCAACTTGGAGTCAAATGAGGATGTAACAATAGAGGTAAATGGAGACAGAGAATAAAATCCCCAACCACAAGGTAGACTAACACTAGGCAGGCAGTACCTCCAGCCAGGAGCAGAATATCTAAGGGTCTGTTTCTAATTTATATTTTTTTTTTTTTTTCCAGTTTGGCACTGCTTTACGTAGCTCATCGTGCCAACAAAGTCTTTGATTTGAATTTTATCAGGCACCACAGACTGACACAATTACATCTAATTAGCAAATCCCTCTGCTCCTGTCATGACCATCCAATCCAGAAAGATTTTACCTTCTAGTCTTAAACTAACTCAAGGATAGGAACTCAAGTTATTTCAGCCATTGTAGCCTTGATAATACCCTTGAAATATTTACAGAAATTGGATTGTTGCTGTTTCAAGTACACTTTAAAGAAGAATCTGCCCAGCACTTCATGCAGCTTTTGTGAGAGTCATATTAGCCATGGACCATGATGTCAACCAAATAGCTCTGTCAAAAATTACCAGACCCAGGTTCTGTCCAAAAAATGCAAATTCTGTTCTCCCTGGGCACTCTGGGCTTCCCAGAGAACTGATTGCCACTGCAAAGGACATGGAGGACTTCAGAGAGCAAATATCAAACCTTAGACTTCCTCAGGAAGTAATATGGTCACCAGTGCACCCAGCAGAGCTGGGTTGTGCTGCGAGGGGCTGGGAAACGACTCTGCAGATCCTGGCTCTCACGTTTTCTTCCCAAAATTGAGCTTAAATACCACTGCCTGAAAATGACAAAAATGCAAGTCACAATGATCGTGGAGTCAACAGCTGGAAGAAAAGGAAGTTACAAGAGAGATTTATATTAAATATTTACACAAATATCTTTGTGTGATATTATAAATGCTCATATGTATTTATTTAAAACCAACCAGCGATTCAAATTCATCTCTACTTTGTAGACAACAGCAGTGAACACAAGGTAGCAAAATAGGTATCCACCATTTGTTCTTACGGTGCCTGTTTGTCATAAAAAATAATCTTGTTTTATCTGAAATGAGTTGTAACTACATAATTTTCTTTCACCATAGCCAGATCTGAGGTAAGTAACTCAACTTCACTATTTAGGTCTGTTAAAAGAAGACGACGTAATTATAGCAGATCAATGGCATAATATATTCAATACTGTTACAAGCAAATCTACTTAATAATCAGTTGACTTAGCAGATTTTTAATTAAATATTAAAATGAATTTTATGTCTCTGGAATATGAGAACAAAAAGCCTTGTACAAATCAGATCAAGACCACGTCTTTGTAAGTGATTTTGGGCAAAGGAAACTGTTGCAAATTCAATAAAAATCAGAATGAAAAATGTAGAAACACATTTCCCCTTAATCATCAAAGTCAATAAATTCCTGACTGAATTAAACATATTTAAAGTCACAAACAAAAGCTTTTAAAATTGTATTTACAGAGCACTGACCATGAACTCAGGCCTATAAAGAACACAAAAGAAGTCAGTCCCTGCACCAAATATTTTAGCAGATGAAGTCTTTACCTCTGTAACTGGTTGCACATGCCACGAGTTTATTTGCAGAACTGAATCCTAACTCGAATACTGAGTTTTAACACAAACTTGAATTCGACTGGGAAAGTCATGGTAGCCTGTTATTGGCATATTTGTTTGATGTGTAGAAAGCTCAAAAACATTTTCAAGAAAAAGTCAGAGGAAAAGTAAAAGAATATTTTATGGAAACTTCACCCACAAGACATTCAAACTTTTTTCTAATATTTTTACATAAATGAAAGATCAGAATAATCCTTTTTCTCATTCTTTCTATAGCTTTTGTCCTAAGACTGCAAAACCAGGTTGTAATGCCTGTATTAGCATGCATATTATTGTTTTATATGCTGGAAAGTTTCAACCTTGAAGTATTATGACACATCACTGTCTAGCAGTAAGTTACTATTCTCTTCCTGTATGATGCTAAAGTTCTAAAGTAAGAAAAATTAAAAGCCGACATTTACTCTTGCTTTTCTCCAGACAGAAGCAATTTTCAACATTTTTTTTTTTTTTTTGTTAGTGGACACCTGACCTGGTTTCAGCTGGGATAGAGTTAATTTTCTTCCACGTAGCTGCTGTGTTTTGTATTTAGTATGAGAATAACGTTGATAACAAATATTGTTTTTGTCGTTGCTACATAACGCTTATATTAAGTCAAGGACTTTTCCCATAGAAGCTGAGAGGGAGCATTGATGGGACAAGCTGACCAAAGGAACATTCCGTACCATAGGCGTCCTGTTCAGTATATAAATGGGGGTTGGCTGGGGGGGACAGGAACCCACCATCGCTGTTTGGGCCAGGCTGGGCAATCGATCATCAGGTGGTGAGAAATTGTATTGCATCACTCATTTTGTATATTCTTTTATTATTATTATTTTCTCTTTTGTTACTGTTCTATTAAACTGTCTTTATCTCAGCCCACAAGTATTTTTTCCTTCTTTCTCCCTTTTGTCCCTACCCTACTGTGGGGTGAGGGAGCTGCTGGCTGGGGTTAAAATACAAAAACACCTAAAAAGATTCTAGGAGGGGCCAGAATTCACATAGGGAATATAAAACTACTATAATTCAGAGAATTGTTTTGTTGTTCTTAATTTGCCTTTCACAGCACATTCAGAACTAGCCTGTGGACACTCAAGGCTATGCAAGCTGCAGACTGAAAGCCACTGTTGAATACAGAGCACTAGGAATTAAAATAATTTCATGTCATCATTGTAGCCAGATTAAGAAGAAAAAAAATCTAAATACATACATCATCAAATCCACGAGTAGCAAGGAAAATAAAGGCTTTTTTTCAATTAATAAAATATTCATTCCTACTCACAAATGACATTCCATCAAGTCCAGCTGCCCCTTTGCCTCAGGAACTAAATGTAGTTCAGCAATACCTGTGTCAGGAAAGGCTTCCTAATTCCTCAATAACATTTCTGGTCAAAAAAGGAGATACTGGAACCTCCCCTAGCTTGTGTTATGCCAAGATCTCTGCATCTATCTTGAACCTCTGCCTCCATTATTCTGTGATCCCTGAGGTTTTCCAGCTGGAAGGACCTTCCCACAGGACACAAATTCACACACCTCGGTGCACGTCTGTGTCCTAAATGTGCGCTGGAATGGGATCTGGTCACATGTGAACCTCCATGTACCAGCTCCTTGGCAGAGCAGGGCTAGGGGACATGTTGCAGGAATTCCCACCTCGTGATCCACTCCTAACCTTCACCTTCAGGTTCTTTGAAGAGTCCTGGTTCCATAGGCATTGTTTGAAATGTTGCAAAAGCTTTAGGCATAGGGAAACCACTGGCTATCTCATGGTGCATTATGCAATGCACTTTACCTGCAAAATTTTTTATTCCTTTTTGTGGTGGTTGTTGTTTCTTCCTGGCACAGCAGTTTTAGTGGATCTTTCCCCCTTCTCCATAATGTAACAAAATAAATCTTGCTACTAGGACACCAGAAGAGAGAAAACGCAGCCAGGGACTGAAACTCATTACCATAAATTATAATATACTTCCTTTCCTTGAGGTCTCAGTTAAAAGCAGTAAAAGGTATTAAGGGGGAAAAAAAGAATGAAAAAAATATCAGAGGAAATATTTAAAGCTGAACTTTACCATTGGTCTTGCTCTCCTATTCCCAGGTTTGTCACAGATTTGAAAGAAATCCTACCAGCTAATATTACTGAACCATGTTCTATAAACATTTATATTTATCTAATTCCCTCCCTGTTCTTACCTCATCCAACACAGTTGGAATGGTATGTTCCTTTGTTCATAATTCATTTCTTCTTGTTTTACAAAATATACTTAAAACATATCTGGGAAAAAATACAGTGAAGCAGATAGATAAAATATTTACAAATCCAATTAATGCCTATCATACACAGTGGTTTCAAACTCACGGGTTGACTTTGTTCACTGGCCAACTACACTGAAACCAGGAGTGAAAATTGACAGAAATCATGAAGATTTCTTGCCTGGAGTTTACTGGGAAGTACCAGAGCCCTATCTGGGTTCTAGAGCAAGTTCTACAAAGACGAACTCTTCTTGTGAGACAACGACCTGGCAAGTTTTCATGAGATTGTCTTTAAGTTTTAGTGGGTTGTTTTCCTCACCAACTCTACCCTCAATTTTTCTCTTGTCCTCCTTCCCCCCTCTCCTCCCCCCCGTCCCCCCTCCCGGCCCTGTTTGGTGCAAACAAACTTGCAGTTCCTTCAGGCCTATAGCAGGGACAACACCTTCAAGTCAGATTTTTTTCCTAGGTTCTCACATCCAGAAGGATATCTTTCTGCCAAATATCTCCAAGATAGTGGGTCTTTTTGTCTCTTTTTTGATATTTAAGCTCTTGTCTCATAGCTGAAACACCTGCTTCTCTTCAACCTTACTCTGTCTGTACTTGTTTAAAATGATGTCTGAAAAATCAGTTTCCTGCTCTTACAGGCCTTGAAACTGTCCCTCTGCCATTCTCATTAAGCGCTCTGACTATAGGGGATATTTTTAATTGGAAGCATCTCACTAACTATACCAATTCTGTAGGATCCAGGAGATCCAGAGTCTAAATGCATGCCCAGCATATGTTTTGACTGAATAGCAAGAGATCGTTTTGGATGTATACAAAGTGTGTGATTGGATTATATCATTCTCCCTTTGCATTTCTCCACTTGCCTCTGTTCTATTCCACCAAACCTTGTCCCTATCGTGCCCCACTCACCATGAAATATCAACCTCTGTTGACCACTTCTCCACAGACCCACCTTTTCCACTTACCAAGTTTCCGCAGCAGCAGCTTCGTGCTACTCCCAGGCTTCCCCTTAGCCGCAGAAGCAACCATCTGTATGTACTTCTGAAAATTTCTCCTTTCAGCGTTTAAAAATGCCCCTCACAACATTCAGACAAATATTGATGACTGTTAAATCTAGCAATGAGTAGCATGAGCTGCTGACTATCACAAAAAGCAAATACTGATTCTTTTGTTCCTTTTACAATCTATATACTACAGTTATCTCTAGCTGATCTTCAGACTGTAAGTTCACTGTGAACAAAGCAGTTACTTACTTGGTTTTATTTGATGTTTGTGAAGAATTTACTACAGAAGAATTCTGTTTCTGTGGCTCGCGGCTAAACTTGCTAAAGCCTGTTAGTTTTTAAAAATACCTGTTTATTTATGCTAGTCTTTAAAGATGATACCTGGGGACAGAATATCACCCAAAGAAAGGTATTTTTGGAATCACTGATGAAGTTTAGAACTCAGGAATGACAGCAAAATCTATCTTTAAATGGAGTGAAACCTGTTCTACAATATCTGGTCTGGGAGAGAGGGCCACAACGAAGTGTGTGGCCAGTATTCAGACAGAAGCCAGGTCCAAACCTAACTGAACCTGAGGCAGTAATAGCTTTTTTGTCCTTGCAGATTCCGAGTTCTGATTGTGTGAATGATCTCTTTTCATGTCTAAAATTGGCTGAAGGCAAGAATGGGGTCATTTTGGACTCAAGCCTATATTACTTCACGTGTTCTAGGGGAACTTTGCCTGCCTAACACCTGCAGGTAAACAGGGATTTTTTTCATTTGGTTTTACTTTTAATTTAGATTTATCAAGGCCTCCTTCCCATATGGAGAGGAATAATTTTTTTCTCAGTAGTTACTACTCACTGATAATAGATATCTGTAATAATCATAGTTTACTTTTGGTAACAAGCTGACCATTCACAACATAAGGTATTATTATATTTCCATGTAAATGCTAGAGATCCCAAAATGTCATCTAAAATTCTAATTCCAAATAGGTTAAGGTATCCAAACATATCAATCACATATCTAAATTGAATCTCTGTCCCCCAAATCTACTGTGAATGGATCGTAATCCCAAAGAAAGTCAGTGATCTCTGCAGACCACTGTATCTTTTCTAATTTACTATGCTAATTCTGCTCCAGAGAGCCTTTCAGTATTTTTGAGTAATAAGGTAGACTATCTTTTTAAAATAATTACAATAATAACAATATTTCCCAATTTCTAAATTTTCGAGTTCCACAAATTCTTTCCCTTGCCTCACATTGCCTACCCTTCACTGAAACTATCGACAAGAACAAAGATCTTCAAAAGACAGTATAAACTTGGCAAGCAATTGCGAAAAAGTGATTTTCCAAACTATGTGAAAGAGCAACACTAGAGGTAAGCAGAACTCATTAGTTGTGCATCTAGTCAATCATCTAACTGAATACGAATACGATTGATCCACCTTACAAGCAAATTTAAAGATGTTAATTTTTACTGTCCCTGTCTAATAACAATATTAGGATGCATTGCAGATCTTTTCTCTGTGTTTCAGTCTTCCAAACACTGAAAAATTGTGAGAACATCTGTTTCATCATCCAGTCGTTACGCTAGCATTGGTTTTGATTGGTTTTTATTCTTCTGTGCTCTGTGGGTGTGTCTAAATATTTGCTGACATCACTGTTAATGCTTCCCTCACTTCCATTTTCAACATCGTCACTGATTGCAATTAACACAACCCACCAACATCCAGCACAATTTTTCCAAAAATTTCTTTACCGCTTCTGGGTTTTTCTAAGTTTCCTTCCTAATTTACTTCCCGTTTCCAAGTTCCAGTGACCACTAGCAGTTTGCTTTATTGTACGATTCCTTCTTGAGAAAGCTTTTAATAGCATTTTGTGCTGAAATAATCTACTGGCTTTTCCCATTCATCCAACTTTGCTTTACAATGATTTGTGAGATGAGACATTAACAGAGGTTGCTTCAGGAATACTACCTCTTTCATCCTTCTGCCAGTGAGCATCTGTGAGAATAAAGCCCACGTGAAAACAGCGCACACGCCACAAGCTGTCACATGTCCCTTGTAGTCTCTGTCTGCTGCAGAGTGCTGTGCAACTTTCTCTCTTTCTTCCATAAAATGTGCCAGAGAATGGAAATTTTTTGTCCACCTTTTTGTATATATATACACAACCTTACATTTCTCCCACGCTTCATTCTCAGGACATGCTATCTCTGGCATTCCTGTTTTCTGCCTTTTCAGCATAGACCTAATTCTGGAGAGTCAGCTCCTTTTTTACTCTCCGGACTGCCATACCACGTCTTTCCTCTCCTCCCACTCTTATGGCAACATGTAGAGAAAAGAAATTATTGACATCAAAAGATCATGATTTTGCTGCATTTTAGTTAGCCCTCTGCAGGCTGCTGAAGCTCCTTCTTGCAACGCTGCTGCTCCAGTTAGCTACAGCGAGGGAGGAAATAACTGATGCTTGGAGCACCCCTCCTTCACAGAACTGAAGTTCCCCATGAGATAGGTAAAACCAACAGAGTTTTCAGTGACATCGCTCTCATCAGCTCGGCTGAACCTGCAGAGAGCAGCAGGAACTCAGACTCACTTCTTATTATATAAATTCAAATACATAATTCAGATTCATTTCTATGAACGTGAATTTTGTTATTCAGTGCATATATACAGTACACACACCAAAGTCAATATTCATAAAAAAAAAATCTGTAAGTATTAATTAGAAAATCCATGGATTAGACTATCAGTTATGTTTTGCTCCACAATGCTCTCCAAGGTTCTTCCCATGACACGCTCAAAGGGATGGATGACTTTCCATTATCCCTCAATCAGCCGACATGTTTCACTACAACTCTGCATAATTCAGTCTTCAGGGATTCTCAAACATTTGATCAGATGCACAATTTTTCACTAGCTTTCCTTGAATCCCCTTGAATGGAACCAATCTGAGCAGCGCTTGACATTTGTTATTAATGGAGTTCAGTGAAATGCAAAAGAGTACGATAACTTCTCCCATGTTATCAACTAAAGGAATCCATTTATCTGACAGGAAAAACCAAATGCGTGCAAGAAAAAAGAAAGTTTTGGAAAAGAATGAATTTCATAATGATTTGGGTGCAGATCTGGAAATAGAAGTAAACCAGGCAATGTATGACCCAATACCATACAGTTTAAGGGTTCTTAAAACTCTCTTTTTCAGTAAGAGATGTTCAAAGCTGTAGGATGCAGTTGGAGAAGCAGTTTTATTTTGTTGTTTGGGTTGCTGCTTTGCAATTGCTGACACTTCTCTTGTATAGGTTTCCTCTAAATCCTACGAACTTTTTGTCTCCCTTTTTAACACAATCTTATAGATTCAGAGAAAGGCACAGTCTGATTCCATTTGCAGTTTAGATGGAGGTGAAATGAGGAAAAAAGGTACTGTATCATTCATCATTACACTTACTCTAAGGAGCCAGAAAATTCCCCTCTGGATGCCCGAGACCTGGGAAGTGCAGTTCTTCCCAGTAGGGAAGCAGGGAACTTGGCAAGTCCCCGCACTCAGTTCTCCTCAGTTTCTGGCGCCAGTCTGGGCTCACTGCTCAGCTCCCCACCTTTTCTACAATTGTCCTAATAGGAAAAAAAAAAAAAAAAAAATCAAATGACTCAAAAGAAAAAAAAAAAAGGAAAAAAAAAAAAGGTTAACTTCACAACATCTGGTATTATGCAAAAAAAAAAAAAAACCCCAAACCCAAAACAAAAACAACCAGCCAACAAAACCACTATAGAGGATTATTTTTAATATTTCTATGCTTAATTTCTCCTTACAAAACATCAGGAAATGTAAAAGCAACAAAATGTTAAGGAAACATCTATAGGGTCAGGTCTGTTATATCTTCGGCCAAGCTTCTATTTTTTTAAATATTTTTAAATGATCAAAAAAAGTTGCCTGAATTTTAGCTTCCCGAGTTCACTGCTAAGTCAGTAAATAGATGACAAACCATACTTTAGACCAAAATATACAAAGGCCAGCAGCTCCTCTGACATGCTAAAGAATGCTTAAAGAGCATAGTCTGGGGATGTGCAGCCTTGCTAGGACTTTTTACACAGTCCTTGAAGCTGTTTACTTGTAGGCTACATGTATGAATATAACAATTGATAGGTGAAGCCCAGAACAAGGTCTGTGGGCAGGACTCGGCATGAGAAGTGATTACGAACACGCAGAATGCATATTTAGAAACGTGCCAAAGGCAGGCATTTGAGATGTAACTAGTTCGATCCCTGATGTCTGTTTACCACCACTCCCTGTGCTCAAATGTATTTATTTTTTTTAATCAAGGCACCATGACATGCCCTGGATTAACACACTTGTGTATCTTTAACGAGTTTTAGCCATACTTAGGATTTTAATGCATATATAACATGTGAAAGGCCTTCCTGTTATACAAAACTTATTTAAGCCACACTAGGAACTACTTGGAACATATAAGAGAAGTAAATCCCTTTCTCCTCCCATTGTTGTTTTATTTCCGTAACTTTCTAGGGTAGATCAGCGGTTAGACTTTTTAGTTTGGGGGAGAATCCTGAGGAAAGGATTACTGTGATATATGCATTATTGAGGAAGCAATTTGCAGAAAATGGAGCCATTTATACACTCCTTGGCCAGCTTCTGGGTTATTCAGAGTCACTCAGAGCATCTGGCAGCAGTCTGCTTCAGTGTCTGGGTTTTATCTGCCGTAAAGCGCTGAATAAAACACAGGCTGGTCGTAACTGATGCAAACCGAAGCCTCTTAAACGTATACTTCTGTAACACTCAGTTAGACGTTCAGTTTAATTCCCCTAGTGTACTGCAGAACAACACTCAGACACGATAAGCAACAGTACTCGGGACCACATTTAGACCCTCATAGCATCCCTTTCTCACATACACAATTGTTATGTACTTGTTCAGTAATCAGGATTTGTTTCAAACCCGATAAAAACAGTCTTTCTTGCTCACATACTGAAGCCTTTCAACCTAAACTGTAGTTTAAAGAGCTTTTTCCCTTTCTGAGTCGAGTACTTCCATGTGACTGATTTAAGCAGAATTCTCCTGTCCTCCCTCTTTAATGAAAGCACATAAGCTGTTATACCTCATTAGTCATACAGATTTCTCCTCTCTTTTATTTATTTTTATCCCTGCTGTGGGAATGACACCTGCTCTTCTTCCAGCAGCTGTTTCTTTTTCCAAACCTGCTCACCAGGATACAATACATCAGGGTGCAGTATACATGTGGTGGGGATGGTTTGAATTACATGTCAAAAGTCTCACGAGAGAGTCATTTGTCAGGAAACCCCTTGTCAGGACGGTCTCAAAACTAAACCTGTGCATTCTCTTACTGACTGTCAAGAGGTCCACAAATCCCTACAACGCTAAGAAGTCTGTTAGTACAAAGATAGATCCAATACTATTGACCCACGGCAGTACCTCATTCATCTCTGGCTTTATACCAGTTACCAAACCAAAAGGGGAAAAAAAGCATTTGCAAAAGCTTTTTTTATGTAATTATGGAACAGCTCAGCAAACGTGTCCAAATCTAACCCAGTCATGGCTGTCCCATTGCAAGCCAGCCAAATCTTTGAATAAAAGTGTTCATTTCAGATACTTTATCAGGTTTACTGGCACTGAGTGACTTCATCTAATCATATTGAATTTCATTGCGGTCACTAAATTTTATACAGTGCTTTCTCATGGAAAGTCCAAAAACCAGGTTAATAATGTACAGAAGTGCCTCAATTAATAGGAATCATAGGTGCTTCACACCTTGTTGCACAGAGCCCAATAGGACCCAAAAGGTGGCCCTGCAGGGCTGTACCACGGAGTCACCCTCCTTGTTTGCACCCACCTTGAAAACCCTGAGCCTGGGGCACCACAGAGGGGACTGGTAGAGCTCATGGTGTCTTTATAGCCACCAGTGCTTATATGTAACTGGGTGCGTCTGGCCATTTAGCACTTGGCAGGTCCTTTGAGAGCTCTGAAGTCAACCGTTCCCGATCTAACCTATCCATTGTTTGCTATATAACTCTCCAGCCATGTAATCCAGCCACAAATTGCATGTGCAATCAGACCTGCTAAGATTGCATTTCTTCCTGAAGCACTGATTGTGCTCAACTACCAGAGGAGGCATATTTCTCACTCTACAAAAGATGAAAAAAAAAAATAAAAAAAGGAAAAGAAAGGAAAAGAAAACCCAACAAATTATGCTTCTCAAGTTTGTGAAGAGCTGGCTGTGTGGCTGAGGTCTTCCCTCTTGTGAATAAAAATAGAGTGCGTGGGCAGGAACCTCCCATCTGCTTTTGCTGCAGTGGGGAGGTGAGCAGGACACCAGCCATCCCCCACACCCAGGGCTTCAGCTGCCTGGGATTGGGGCCAGCATCCAAACTGCACAGCTGGAGACCTTAAAGGAAGCTGTAATGAAGAAAGTTAGAGGCAGCCCCAGAAAAGGATGCCCCCCTATAACTTTCTTGGGAGCCACTTGTAAGCGAAGGTTCTCACCCTCGGTCCCTGCCTGAGCTATAGCGCAGCAGCACCTCAGCTGGGCTGCAAGGTGGCAGTCTAGACCTGGACCCTGACCCATGGACCAGATTCCCAGCCTAGCCTCAGACCTGCCTTGTCGCTGCAACGTGGACTCTCAAGCTGAGCCTGGTGGCCACCCCCAGACCCGCAGGATCGGGCCCCTGCCCTGCCAGCTGCCAGACAGCTGTCCCCAGCACAGAGGTGCAAAAGAGTGCAGGAGAAAAAGAGAAGGGAAATCGCAGGAGCTTTATGTATTATAACCTATTTAAAACAAACAAAGTAATTAACAGCGTGTAATATGCTGAATGCTCTGCTGCTGGCCAAAAATGAGTGAGACAACTTCTCTCTATTAGTCTGCTAATAAATGCTGCCTGCTGTTATTTATGGGGCCAGTGAGAACACATTTTATACACATATACCCCTGGTGATAAAGACCACCCATCAATATGCGTGCATAATTCTCGTGAACGTCATTGTAACCACATATGTTCTCAGGTCTTAAAGGCGCCATGTGAATAAGCACTGGAAGCGCTTGGCTGGTCATAACCGATTATGACCAAGAAGGTCATAATTCGGCACACAGACCTAGGTCTATTAAAAAGCTATTAGATCATCTACATCAACTATTCAGCTGTGCTGAAATTGGACTGCTGAAAAGTCCAACGTGTGTGCTGTGGTGAACCCCAACCAGTCAGTATTCAGCTGTCCTTTTCCCACAGAGGCACCTCGACCTGCCCTAGAGGCTCTCCAGGGCCAGAGCTCCATTTTTGGCTGTGTGCAGCCTCTCTCCAAGCAGCTTGCAGTTGCTTACCCCTCACAAGCTTAATAAGGATCCAGAACCTGGTTGTTCTTCTGCTTAGTACCCCAGGGCGCTTGGTCCAGGAAACATTTTCAGATGACACTTAATGCACACTGTCATAATCAAACATAATCCCCGTAAAAACAGAGATAGAAATAACCTGGTAAAACACACCTGGGTTGTGATTTCTTACCATTCAGCTCTTTCATAATAGCTTACCCTTTGAGCACTAGGCTGAAGGAGGAAGGCACATCCACAAGCTAATGAGGTGCAAACCTGACACTTAAATACTTCAGTCAACAGTCCAGAGGCCTTCCTTGCTCCCTTGGTGCAAGATTAAGTGGGACAGAGAAAGGCATCATCGTACTGTGGGCAGAGCAGCAAGCTTGGAGGGGTGACCTGGGGTTTTACTCGTGCTGCCAGCACTGCAATCGTAACTTGAAGTCCAAACACTGGACTTGTGCTGTTCTGTATTGGAAGCGCCTCATTAAATGCTGTTTTGAACTCTGCCATCCTTTCTGCTGCAGGTCCTTTTGGGAGGATTTTGTTCAGTTCTCAATCATATTGACAGGGTCAAAGTGCCTTCCATTCTCTATAAATTTCAGTATGTACTGGGTGACTTCCTCTGCTTTTCATATTTTAATTGCTTTGTCAAAAAGAGTAATTTGGGGTCTTTTAGAAAACTCCCAGGGTGGTTTGACCGAAGTCCCAAACATGACCTCTTCTCCTCTCAGAGAATTGCAAGACTGACTTTTATCCTTACATCACTGAAGCACTTGTATGCTTCACTTCCCCCCCCCTCCTCGTGTCTCTGGATGATTGCATGGACATTGCTTGTGTTCTATTTCACCTAAGGAGGAAAAGAAAAGGTCAGTGTCTCAATCTGTATATCTCAACCTTTTACAAGCATTGAAATTCAAACCAAAGTATATTTTTAAAAGCATATATTTCTGCAAGGGTGAATGAGAGCCAGCTAGTACACCGGTCCTTTTCCTTCAGTTTCAGGGATTTGAATTCAAATTATTCATTCTGACACTGCTGTATCTAGACCTTGTCTAGATTAATGAAGCCGAATATAGAAAGCTTTAAGAGACATTATTAACTTTGTACTGACTGCAGATCAAGCGTACGGTCCCACACCAGACCTTGCCTTCTGCACTAATGATAGTGATTTATTTCTAGTCTTTCATTATTTAAAAATAGTTTGCCACCCAAATACGTGTCAATGAATTTGACTGCAAGACTTGACTCTATAAGATAGCACGTACAACTAGCACTGCTTCAAGGAAATAAAGGATAACTTTATGACAGGATAATATTTTTTAAGAGATTTTGTTCTAGTCATTTGTATTAGAGAGCAGCAGTTGGTGTTTGTTTCATTGTTTCAATACATATTTTTAATTTTGCAAGTGTTTCCTGCGTGATATAAATAGCAGGCGATTAGGAAAGATTATCAAAAATCTGATTGGGTTTACCCTTACAGAGCCTTCCAAAGTACTTTTCAATTTTCAGTCTACTCTTTTCTTCCAAGTCAGAGTAGCAGACCATTGCCTGGTATTTCTTGAAAGTAGCTTTTGGTTTTATTCTTTGTTTGCTGTACCATCCAACAAATTAATTTTTCTGTTGTCTCCTTATTTAGTTCACATGTAATGCAACTAAGGCTGTTAAAACTGCCTTAATGGGGGCTGGGAAAGCTGGGGGTGAAATCTTGACCTGTGTGTACAACGTGATCTTTCCATTCCTAGATTAGACTGCAAAACTCCACTCCATATACTGTTTTTCATTAACCAAGCTTAGAGGCTCATAGTATGCTCCTTCCCTTGAAAGCAAATGCAAAAAGGCCGATCAAGACTCCTTTGTGATTCCTTATTCCTCTTGTTCCAAAACTAGAAGGTGCCCAGCAAGGTTTATTATTCAAAGTGCTAAAGCCACAGTTTGTGTTTCTGGGCAGGTTAGTGACTGCTCAACAGCATGACAGGAAAGTGGTTCCGACTAACAAATATCCCACACCTATACTGAATTACAGTGTAGAAACTGCCTCACTGCATTTGTCTAATGCAGAATCACAGAGCAGACCATTCTCCCTCATCTTGCCTAAATAAATAACCTTAGGATTTGTGTTGCAGTGTGTGTAGGATGGGTGTTGTTTCAGGAGTCTGGAGTACTTCATGTGAGACTGTTGACTCAAAGGTGGCTCTGTGAGGCTGCCAGGGAATTTTCCAGCTCAGTGTAACTGCACCTTTTAAAGGTTTAGCTTTAAGTGTTTAAAGTAATATTTCTTTTCCTGAATCTTAGTGTTTTCTATGAGAAGAAGTTACCTCCACTTCATGAATGAGAAGCTGACTGCCTTTCTGCCATTTCTTCTTCTTCATCCTTTAGCATCTCCAACTGCGTCATCTCCCAGCATCACCCCAACAGTTGCTAAAATCCCACAGGCCTTCCCCTAGACTAGAAATTTTCAAATTTCGATCCTATGCTCCAGTCTGGGACAAGTAAACATCCATCCATGAGTAAGCATGGTCTGTTGCTAGTAGCTAGTCTGCCAGTCCATAGTCTCCCTGCTGTTTCCCACAGGCTCCTGCCAGTCTCTAATATCACCTTATCATCACTATTGTGTTATTCCCTGTGGCTTTGCTACCTGTGATTTAATTTCAAGTAGCCTTGACAGAATAATATAAAACAGAAGATAGAGGGACCCTTGATGCTCATTGGGAAAACATGAAAATACAGTAGAGACTCATGTAAATCTCACACCAGTTCTTCTCCAAAGTACTGTCCAATCCAGCCACTTAATGTAAGATCTTAATGATTATCATTCCCATTCTCTTTGCATACTGGAGAGTTTCATACCTCCAATCACAATTTCCATTTTCATTTAGTTGCCCCTGTATGTTTTGGGGTATTTTTTCCTCCTCTCTAATTGGCTGGCTTGTGTTTTTGACAGCTAGAGAAGAGTTCGTCTCTGCCAGAGCAGACCCTCTCCCCAAACCCAATCCTCTTGACCCTTAAGGCATTTCTGTGAAAGCAGCTGCCATGAAAGCAATTTGCTGTTGATCTGAGTCCAAGAAATAAACACACGGTGTTCCATATATGCACATTCTGAGCTATACTTTAAATGTCACATAATTTTAACTTTGTATATAACCGGAATGTTTCTCCCTGCAGCTTATACTTTTGCATTATGCATTTATGTAAAATGCATTTAGCCAGGAGAAATCCTTTGAAATTCTCATCCTTATTCCACAGGGGAAAATTATGGACTGGCTTCTACTTATACAAATCCAGAAATAGTTGTCTGAGTTACTATATAATTTAATTCCTTAATTTGAATCTAAACTTAATGCTGCTTTCTTCTTTTGTCTGAAGTTTGATTGACTGGCACAAAATCATCCTGTAAGTATTGTCTTTGATTAATACTTTTAGAGAATGTATTTCCATTTTGTCTTGTCATAATTGTTTTCCGAATACACTATCTGTGATAATTTTAATCCTGGTTACTTGTTACACGATGCTACAGAATGATTTATTTATTTTTTTATTCACAGTCTCATTCACTTTAACTTCATTTCTAATTCCTTAAACACCCAACAGTTGTATTTGTTGCAACAATTTCTCATTTAAGATGATGCATTCTTCTCTGCAGGAAATGCTTCCCTGAATTTAACATTTATTTCATCTTTATAAATCATGCAGCGTATACTTTCACGTGACTAGTCCATTTGCATACTTTACTAACTCGCACACCAAACTGGTAAGTGTGGCTGTAATCTACCTTCCAGATTTATAGAATATTTGATAAATAATCCCAGCATACATTTAAGTTTTCAGTCTTTGCAAACGTGGTGAAACAAAATGAAGGTTTCATGGTTGTATACACCAGCAAAAAGTTTATTGTTACATCTGATACCTACTTCACAAAGTGCTCTTCTAATTTTTCTATGCAGCCAATTTTCAGCAGGTTTACAACTTTTGGTGGAAGTATGTTAGAAAAAGCACCCACGAAACTTTCTCCCCACTATTTCCCATGAAGCTTTGAGCACTTTTGCAAAACAAGCCCCAGGTATTGAAGTCAAGCCTGTGGGAAATGAGGGCTATCGACAGGATAAATTAAAACATTACTTTCATCACATGGCTTGGCAAGGTAGAACTGGAGTTCGGAAAATGAAGAAAGAATTAGATTAGTCTGGTTTTCTGCGTACCATTCCTACCTTTTTCTTTCAACCTATATATTCTTATCTGCATCATCCACTGCTTATCCAGTTATCTCCTGCTATTCATGCACACTGCCCCACTCATACCAGTACAAGAGATTTGCAGTATCATAGCAAATTTTCCACAAACTTTTTATTTTTTTTAATCCATTTATATATGAGCTTACATTTTTATATATAAATATAAATTTTGGAACCTGTCAAAGCATTTTTTCCAACATTTTGTTCCAAAGGTGACATGTCAATATTACTCCGCCTTTCAGTTACCACTTGGGCTTACAAAGCTGCATTTACAGGGGCTCCATGGTTCCCTACATTCATGTTCTGGCTCACAGTTTGGGTCCCTTGCCGGGACAGGGGCTCACAGGATGCACTTGCTTCTGCAATTGTTATTGTGCTGCTTGC
The DNA here is from genome assembly GCA_947846985.1 of Fratercula arctica. Taxonomy (NCBI): domain Eukaryota; kingdom Metazoa; phylum Chordata; class Aves; order Charadriiformes; family Alcidae; genus Fratercula; species Fratercula arctica. Next base: position 41,466,257 of record CANTUZ010000002.1, read on the forward strand.
AGTATGATCACCAGGAGTTCGTATCAGCCTACGGACAGAAAGATGGCAGATAGGAGCGGGTGGAGCAACACCATTAACTGAAAGCAGTACTCCGAATTACCATGGTGTATTTCTAAAAACAATTATTACACTGGAAATTCAATAGCTTCTGATAAGAGGTGGGTAACTCGTCGTTTGTACAGCTTGTTGATCTAATTTTGCCACAGGCAATTACTGGCTTTCATTATAGAACTGGTCAACCTCACTGCGAAAAAAACTTTTGGAGAAATGCTATCCAAACAGAGAAAGGAGCTAAGAAGTCTTTCAGCAGATCCCCTCACATCTCCCATGGTTTCAGGGATTTTAAAGCTAAAGGGACAGTCAGACCATCTTGTCTGACCTTCCCATCGCAGGTGTTAAGATACATTACCCAGCTAATATGATGTTTCTGAAGGTTATTGGTATCAAGTAACACTCATCTTTACTTTCGTTTCAGCCTTACTGATATGAGGAGTTAAGAATAGGCCTTTTATGGCCTACACAAAGACAACAGTGTGGGATGGTCTGGTCTTAGTTATAGCACACATGTATCTGTTCTGCATAAGCTGTAATGAGCAAATGTTACAGTGAAGGCAGTCCTACTATCACCAAGAGCAAACCCAACAAGTGAGAAAAAATTTTTCCATCTAACAAATCATCATGGCAGCAATGCCCCACTATATTATCTCTTCAAGTCTCTGTCCCTTTTTCCACCTTCCATTCTGTCAGTTGTAGGCATGTCCTGCTCAGCTCCCTGTCTCCCCTAGGACACAGCTAAGCATGCCCTCCCAGTCTACCATGCCCACTGACAGTCAATTTAAGCAGTGTGTAGGCAGCAGCAGCTTTTGCTTTATTCTCCAGCTGCCTTGCAGATATTTTGGTGGACTTGTGGAGAGTGGAGCTTACAAACTCAATAAACCAAACCATCCAGAATATGTCAGGCTCAGAAAAGGACAGAAAAGAATAACAAGGAATATTCAACATTACTTTAAAAATCAATGGTCCTCTGCCCAAAGGTCAGTTCCCTGAACAAATGCTCTCTAGAGCTACAGACGGTCCCTAATTTTCCCCTCCACATTAAATACCCACAACAATTCCTAACAACAGCTACTAGGGCTTCAAAAGGTACAATCCCCTGAGGATCTCCTCTTGCTTTCAAAAAAAAAATAAAATTAAACTATTTGATTTTCACTCATGGCATTGTGCAGCTCATCAGCGTAATCTGCTCAAAAGGTGGGGTGAGTAACCTCTTTTACCTGAGTCTCCAGCCTAAATCAATTTCAACCCCACTGATCTGCTTTAACCCAAACTTCTCTTTCCACAGAACGACACAACAGCAGCTCTGAATGAGAGTTTTTGTATCAAACTGCACAGACAATTCAAAGTAAAAAAACTGATTTAAATATCCCAGTTTTAAAAACTCCTTCAGATGCCAAGGTCTGTGGTCACGTAGTCTTGTGGACAAAGTGGAGGAGAAGATTTTCTACAAACTCATAAAGCACAGCACTTCGTATATAAAGTACACAGAACCTTCAACACATTACATCCCTCTATAACTTCCATCTGTATAAGCTACAAAACAATGCTCATTTCCATTTACTAAATGAATATGGTTGTGCGAATTCTTTTTGAAATGGTACATGGTTTGTTTTTATGTTATCAACGTGAGAAGTAGGTGTAATTTAATTGAAATTAAAACAGCAGTGACTTGCTATCTAGCAAAACGAACTGTGCAGCCCATTCCTTGCATACTGCTTATTAGTTTCCTTGGTAACTTGTAATCATTTGCCTTTCTAAAACAGATGAGATGTCAACAAATATGTACTGTAGTAGTGGTTTGATATATCAAAAAGAAAAGTGCTGTAATGACAGCATAATAAATCTTAACATGAAAACTTAATGGCCACATTAGTGACACACTAACTATAGTCTCAGATTCATGCTGCTCGCCATTGAGCGCTTTAATTTCATAGCATGGTTGTGACATGTAGTAGTATGTGAAGCACCTTCCAGCACCCACTCTGAAATTAATTCCAGACTAAGCGTTTAAAAGCAGTCATTTTATATACTAATAAAATCTCACAATTAAGTGATTGCAGCTCTTCCTAGAATGATGCTACTAATTAAAGAAATCTTATTCTGACTCATTTTATTTGTATACATTATGTCAACAAAGACAACATCTTTATATGCTGACATAGATGTGTTCCCCAAGTCCGGCAACAAGTTCATGAATGTCTTTACACATTTCTGACGTGGGTTCTTTTCAAGGCAGTAATATTAAAAAAACCAAAACAAGCAAACAAGAAAACCACCAGAGTTTCTAAACCAAGAATGAAGAGGACAAAGGGAGTGTCATCTCAATTTGGGAGGAGATTCTGGTCAGTGATTTCCAGAGTCTAAAAACAGATTTCCACCAGCTATCTGCATAAGGTACAGTAACTTATGTTCATGAGAGGATGGTGGGGGGAAAAAGGAGCTGTGGAGCTGAAAGAAAGGGTGGATTTCCCTGGATTACAAAGGCATTGCCTGAGCACAAGGGGGTGAAATCAGGAAGGCCAAAGTTGGAGCGGAAACTGGAAAGAGAAGTGAAGGACAACATGAGATATTTCTGTAAATATATTAGAAAAAAAAAATAAAAAAAGACCAGGGAAAATAATGGTCCGCTGCTGAAAGTGACAAAAAGACATGGAAAAGCTTGAGGTACTTTATGACTGCTTTGTACGATCTGCCTTCACACCTTGCAGATCTCCTAGCCCACTAGTGGAGTTTGGAGGTGGGCTGTGAGGTAGGTGAAAAATCATCTGGACAGTCATGCCCTAAGTCACTATTTCTAAAATCTAACAAACAGCCTATTAGGAGTGGTGTTCTTTAGGGGTCAATACTGAAGCAAATACAGTTTATCACCTTCATCAGTGACATGGGTAATTGCACTTAAAGCAGTCTCCTGAACCTTGAAGAATGGAAGGAGAAACAATAACTGATAAGCTGGAGGGCAAGGCTGTCCCACAGAAGGATTTTGAGACACAGGAGAAATGAGATGATAGGTACGTTGTGAAGTTCAGCAAAATCAAATGCAACGCCATGCATATATGAAGATATAATACCCCCCTGCACCAGTGTGTGTTGGGGGCAAGTTACATAGAAAGGAGCTTTGTGGAAGCACTTGGGGTCCCAGTGGATGTCAAATTAAACATAAGTCAGCAGTGCACCATTGCAACAAGAAAGGCAAGAGAATAGGCAGTAGATCAAGGGAAATGATTTTTCTCCTTTATTTGGCACTCGTGTGACCATACCTAGAATACTGCATTGAGTTTGGGTCCCCACTATGAGAGAAATATGGACACATCAGAAGAAGTTCAGTGTAGGGTCACCTTCTTAGCAATATAGAGCACACGACATAAAGAGGAATGAATTTGCCTGGAGAAAAGGATAAGGGGGGATCTAAATGCTGTCTACCTAGAGACAAGGTAGAGCAGGACTCTTCCCAGAGGTGCATAGTATAAGGTCAGGAGGCAATATATTCCTGCAGTAAGAGATTTTAATTAGACATAGGTAAAAAGAAATTCTCACAATGGTTAAGCTCTGAACCAGGCTGCCTACAGATGCTGTGGACCTTCTAACTTTGAATATTTTTAAAACTCATGTGGACAAAGCCCTGAACAACCTGAAATAACTTTGCAGGTAGCCCTGATGACCTCCAGTGGTCCAGCCTAAATTATTCTACGAATTGAGGACTGAATATTGGCAACTGCAGCATAGACAGGCTTCTGACATCTTTAGAGTTGATTTGCAACTGAAGAGGGATTTAAGATTGCAGTGACTGTATTTATGTGGAATAGGCATAGTTATGTTATGCCTGAAGTCCCAGTTTGGAGCTATGTTTCAGTTTCCAAATCCTTATGGGATAACAACAGTTGTGCTGCCTTGTAAGTCTGCTGTGAAAACAACCACAGTAGACTGAGGTACCTGTAACTATGATGAGGACCATAGGAGGCTCTAATCTAAGTAGTTACTACGTATTTATCTCAAAAGTACCCTTACAGTTTACAAATCATGCAGCACCATTTGAAAACAGAAAAACATGACTGACCTACAGATCAAATACCCGACCAAATATCCAAATAGAATCATAGAATCAGGGCGTACGTTAGAAGGGACTTTTCAGATCATCTAGTCCAACCATAAGAGAAACAGCTTTCTCTTCCCCAGGATTTTACTAAGGCAGTGCTGACCTGTTTTTAGCAATGGACCCACTCTATTCTGCAGAAACAAGTGGAAGTAGGCAAGCATCCGGCAACACAGCTAAATCAGGGAACACTGAATGAACAGCAAAAAATAATAATGAGGAAAAGAGACTAAGGAAATTTATTAGTTTCAGGAGACCACCACCAATGTCTGATGTACTGACAGGTCGTTATTGAGCAGAAACACATTCTTTTAAATAAATGGTGAAGTAGCAAGGCTAACTTTCCTCAGCTACTATACATGTGTTTCCTTGAGTTTGTTTCATCTGTATTAAATCATTTGCTGTCTTGCTTATCTTTGTTTTAAATCTGCATGTTGCTAACAGTTTAGTGATTTGTGAGCCAAGTGGGATAAAAGCAAGGGTTCTCTGATCTTTCCTCTGCCCCTGCACACACTTGCAGTGGCAGAGATGAATTACACATCCACACACGCCAGTCCCTCTAGGCTCATATTTGAACACCCTCGGGAAGAAGATCTGTGATCTCTCACACTCTGGTCACTCCCCTCTGCTCTCTAATAGTACATGAAGAGCACCATTTGTACCATTGTCAAAGCTTCTGGAGAGGTTAGCAGCTAGGCCATAACAGTGGCATTGAAAAGAGGAGCTAAATATTTGACATGAGATTTGAGCAGAATTTTGGCAACTCTTCACTGAGCATTTTGATCCACAAAATTCCTTCTCCCTGTCTCAGGAAGTTCTTGAATCATACAAGGTCCCGCATTTCCCTACCATAAAGCATCATGCCCCATAACACAGGTATTGATGATGTTAATGCTAATTCCAATGCTAATCTATGCCTAATGCTTTTCCAGACTTCAGAACACCAATTTAAAGGAAGATAGGCTCAATATGATATAGAATACCTAAGTCAGAGCAGGAAGAAACTGTACCCATGCACTCTGTTAATGCCCACGGCACCTCTTAACAATTCACATTCATGCTAGGGGCTTCTTTCTCAGCAGCCTGGTCAGCTGCTGATCTGGCCTGTCTACTGGGCAACAAGAAGGGTTGCCTAGGGAGTTTTCCTCCAATCTAAGCCACATGTCTGCAACACGGGTGTTATAACATCTAAATTTTAAAGCCTAGTGTCTGCATTGGGAATCAGCAAGTGTATCCCAAATGACATCTTGCTGGGAGCAGAGATACTGCATTTTTAGACACTTTTCTCTAGGCAGGCTCTTAAATAAACATTGTCATACAAAGAAATCTTTCCCTCATACCGACTTGCGTCTTTCCCCAGACCAAGGACAATGCCACCAAAGAAATTTATCTCAAGCAGTATCGTCACCAGCATGGATTCTTTAGCTCTGTGATTTTCGGAGAGGGTAGAGGAAGACCAGGGACACAAGACTAGGAAATCTGTCATAGGAAGCTGGTAGGGAGTTGTAGGGGAAGTCAGAAGATTGGGATAAATTCTTCAGTGGACAGGGAGATGTATTATTATGAATGTAAATATTTTCTTCCCACGTAATTTGTATGGGAAAGAGTATCTCAGCAATACTACCATTTATATTGGGCTGAGCATACTAGTCAGTGTATTATTTAAGCCCCGTAACTGGTGGTTACTCACCAGTTTCATGACAGTTCAATCAGTAGAAAGGACCTTAGACCAGATCTTATTCTCCTGTAACCAAGCACAGCACTTCCTCAGAATCCACATTTCATAGCGGATGCCTCTCTTGAATAATTGCCCAACACCAGGAATGGTCAGCATAAAAAGCACTCCCAGCTGCCTTCGCTAGACTGTAAAAAAACCCACCAAAACTCAACACTTTTGCAAGAGGTTCGTTTCTTCAATTTCTACTCTGTTTCTTCACCACTGATTTCTCCAAACCCTATTGTCTGTTTTAACCCATAACATGCCATGAAGAGTAACAGAGATTGGAGCAAGGTGAAGGTAAGAGCACACAGACATACACACCACTTCAGCTCTTTGATAGCTACAAGAGGATGTTTATGCTACCAGAATAGTTTCTTGATCAGTAGTCCTGAAACACACAACTTTGTGCTTCGGCCACATTTAGGCTGGTAGTGTCCAGGTGGCTCTGGATGGGGAAGCTTCCATCCACCACACCTCAGCCAGGTGAAAACCTGAGACAACCAGTACATTTTGATTCTATAAAATAGTAGCAAGTTATTTATAGATTCTGTCAGAATACCATGCAACTTTCAACAGCTAAGTTGTTTAGGAAATAAAAGGGGTTTTGCATGACTGAAATATTTCATCTATAGTAGCTTAACATTAAAGAAAACAAGTGGAAATAGCAGTTCTCATGGAGAATTTCCACAGCTGTGGTCTCTTTGGTAAGACAGCAGATATTTACTGTGGAATATAGCCATTTTTAAGAGGGGTCATCTCCCTGATGCTGGTTTGACAATAACACTTGTGTTCCAAACTACACGTCAGCTCTCAGCCACCAAAAATTACTATAAACCTAGAAAAAACAATGAGGCTATGCTGATTTAGACCAGCTCAGAAGCTAGCTCTGAACTTTCAAAACAAACAGCCTTAGCCTTTTTAGAAGCAGCACCCCTGTATAAAATGAAAACTTCATATTTCCATCAAACAAATGGCTCTGTGCAGCCAAAGCAAATACCTGAGTTCTGATAAAGTGCTAAACAATTGTGGTCTCTTGACTTGGCATTTTTTTAAGCAACTAACAAATAGGGTGAATTACATTTCCTATGGTGGACTGAGTTACATCGTAAGTAAGGCATGTCACTCTTCTCAGAAAACTTTTATATGCCCATTATTATTTACACTTAAGAAGAATTATTCCTGCTGTCCTCAATGAGCTTCTGCATTTGCTGCAGAATTCAGCTTCTTTGGTTTAGCATGATGATCCCACGCTGTGAATACTGGCATTTCACTGAAATGCTGGTCAGGGAGGAAAGGGCTCAACTGCCTTTGCTCCATCCTTCTTTGTGGCCATGCGTAAGGCTCAGTGCCTCCACTCCCTTCCCTGCTCTTTGACTCTGCAGTTTCTGGACTCAAAAATCATCTCTTTACTATTTGTAAAGTATGTGGTAACACCAGCAGGGTCCTGGGCACAACCACAGTCTCTGCAGCCTCCTCCTTCCCTTCCCAGGGGTACAGCTGCCTGGGTTTAAGGACAGCTCTGACTTGGCCACGTAACCTGGGATCAGACTGCTGGAGAGCAGCTAAGGTGAGAGAAGGAGCTGAGACACACCTTATCTGGGGCCTTATCTGCCCGTTGGTTTGGGAGCTGCATTTAAACTCAGGCTCTTCCCTTGGAGGATGCCTGAGCTATGCCATAGATCTGCCTGTGCCTGGCATTGCACCTTGCTTGTCCTGCCTTGCTGACCCCTGGGCTGGTACCTGCCTCATCGCTACAGACTGGCGTGGATAGTGCTGGACTCTCAGTTTACCTGGTCACTGCACTGGTCCTGCTATGCTCATCTCGCTGTGGGACCAGCCCCTTGCTGGTGAGGCCCCTGCTCAGCCACCTTGCCGCTACCCTCGGCTCCCAGCGCCCCACGCCCTGTGGAGCGGCCTGTGCTTGCTGCTCTCTGAAAAGCATAATGGTTCCCTGGAGAGCTTCCAACATGTTAATTTTTGCTTTAAAAACCCACAATACCAAAACCCACCAAAAAATCCTAATTCAAAACAGTTAAAAGTACTTGAGGTAGTAAAACCTTCACTGCCAAAAAAATTTCTTAATTTCTAAGATTGAAACCAAAATTACTAACAAGGTTTTTTTATTATTTTTTTTTTTTTTCCCCAGTCATGTTATGTATGGAGACTCACTTTTGTGATCGTGCTCTCTGTCACATGCTGGGCTTCACCTTGGCTGTCCCACATCCTGAACAAATGAGCCCCTTGTTTAGATCAGATGATTAATTTTTGACATCTAACATGTGCCTAACTATTCCATCGATTTCAGACAATTTTCTACCTCTCATCTATTACCCAAGGTTTCCTTTCTAGTCTGCAGTGAAAATAAGCACTTCCAGGGCACAAGTCATCTCATCCTACAGTGGACTTTTATTAGAGGGCAGCTGTATTAGGTCCCTAGATCTGCATTTAGTGAAAGGTAACTATTGAGGTGTAGACATCTACACTACTTGGATAGTAATGAAGGAATCAATCAATCAGCTTAACTGATAAGCAGGGGGTGAGGGAACTGCTTTAGCGCCTAGGAGCCTTAACCAGGTCCTCACACAAATTCAGGTCTCCAGACAGAATCAGAACAAACAGATGAACTTGAATCTCATATCTCAGACTACCAGTCTCTTTTCTCATAAAAAATTGCACAAACTTCTCAGTCTATGCTGGGGTGTAATGAAAACAACTTTCATTACCTATTTTGTCATAAAATGAGATTCTTATTTTATGATCACAATCAGAGTCTTCAGGCACCAATACAGCAAAAATAAATAAAAGAGTGGCCAAGCTATAGTAAAATGACAAAATTATCAACCGTGCTCTGCATAGCTCTGAAATAGAGATTTTCATTAACAGATGGCACAATCTATGAAGACTTTGAATTTAACTGCTCTCATACTCAGGATGCTCAAATTAAAAATAAAACAATGGACTAAATAACTGCAAATCTACAAATGTTGCAATATTTGTTTGATGAGAAACTCAGTCTAAACTGTATTTAACATTAATTAAGAAGCCAGAAATTAAAATTGTTTTGGCCTCAGTTGTAAGGAAAACAGAAGGCTTCCTTTTTTAGCCAAAACATTTTGGATTATGTTTTTGTGCTGTAGTCACACGGAGCTTTTAATTCTGCAAAATATTTTGGAACACACTTCATATGGAAGACTATTCCAAATTGACTAATAACATAGTGAACATATCACTGAGCTTTGACTCATAGGTTTTGGGTATTGGGATTTTCTTTTGGGGGGCAGGTTGGTTGGTGTGTTGTGTTTGGGTTATTTTCCCCCCCTTTTTGTTGATAGCAAAATATGGCATTGAATGGAGAGTATGAATGTAGTGTGACAAAGCATGACGTTTATATCCAGTCCCCCCTGAATGGGGTATATCCGTGACTTCTAGAAGGAGAAAATTTTAAAAAATAAAGACAGGCAGATGTCAAGTGACAATTTATTTACCTAATTATTACCTAAAAACCTGAACTGAATGCTAAGTGCTAAGACTCAGACATCACATAACCAGCCCAGTAACTGCAAAAAGACCTGTATTTTATTGCTGAACTTTAGGAACTCCACAGCTTAACTGAATGGCTCCTTAACAAACCGGCATAATCACACAACATACAAGGACCCATACACTGAAGAACACAATTCACAGGGTTCAGCAACCTCAGGGAGGAGTCTGAAATGAGAGAGCTGCTAAGATGCCTCGCACTTTGACTTCAGCCTCTTATTTTGTTGCAAGGACTCTGTCGCAGGTCTCCGTTTCCCTTTGGGATCCTCAGATATAAAGTCCCAAGTCAGCCCTCACCCAAGATAAAAGACAAGAAACACTTCAGAGGTTTAGCTGTATTAAAGTGTGGTTGCTGAACTCTGCATATATTCATGAATTCAGTGAACTAGAGACATCTTTTTTGCTTTCAGTACTGTTAAATATTTTCATTCATGTGTCTGAATTTTTAAAAGCACGAACTATGCTTAGCAACTGATTGTAGTAGATATATTTTGACATCAGATTGTCTAGGAAAACTATACTGAATCCTATTTCAGCAAGAATGTGACAGATTGTACTAGCTAACAGTGTCCAAAAAGCCACCACCAGACACATCTATCTACACTCAGATTTGGAACGCTTAATTTTCTGACTGATTATTGTTATGTGAATAGATAGGTGAAATAGACCCTGAGCAAGATTTAGAAGTCTTTTTGCATGAAATGCCAACCCCTGTATTTCTTTATATTTCTCTCCCTGACTCGTCAAGTCATGAAGTCAAGTCACTGACATCTTTTGGAGTGACACACTAAGTACGCACATGGAGAGAAAACAGCACAGACCTGCTGACTGGCTCATTGTGCCCAGTTAGCTGCTGCCACAGCAAACACAGCACAGAACCCCATTTGTAACCAGGACAGAGCTCACCCGAGGACCCCCTCAGGTTTTGCCTGCTTAGAACCTTTTTGATGCCTTTTCCGTGTTTTTACACTTACAAACATCTTCTAATTTCCAGACAGTTTTCAATGGTGAGTTTTATAATCTCATTTATTTTATTTATAGATGTGCTTATGCTCGAACACTTTCTTGATTTGAATAGCTTTCTTCTCTTCCTAATGATTACCACTGTTTCCATCCCAGGATGCCTAGGGAGCAATTGAATCCCTCACTCCCTCAGCCTTATGCTCCTTATTCTAAGCACAGAAATATTATTATATTATTTTCTCTACTAAGTTCTCTCCTTACCCTCAACTCTTTTCCAAAGGGACTAATTCTTCTTGATCATGACTCACTGAAGTTATCAAAATATCAAGTTTTTATTCTGTGGTGGAATAATGCACAATATACCTCAATGAACATTTCTGCCTTTTTTTTTTTTAAACAGCTGTATCAAGTTTATAATTCATTGTCTCCAATGCCTGTGGGTTGTGCTCTTCTTCAGCTATTTCCAACTGCTGAGTTCTTAGAGCTACTTGTTATTAGATTCTAAATACATGATTGTCCCTTTCTTTCCTGTTGAGTTACAGCTTTTTCCTATCATATCAGTTCTCAAGGTCATTTGATTCTTTCTGGAAAATATCATGTTTCTCTCTATATTGATGATAGCTCCTAATGTGTGTTATCAAAAAATTTCCAGAGTACATGCTTTTTTCTGTGTGCAAAATCACCAGTGAAACCAGATAGAACATAAAATTGCTCCTGAGGAACAGCTTTCTTCCTTCTTTCCTCACCCTAATAATTCTTACGCTGTAATCCATGCGGCCCTCACTTCAGTTAGTTTCTTCCAAAATAGTTGTAAGAATCCTCATAGTACCAATTTAATCACTTTTATGGGTCACTGTCTGAAATACTTAATCTAATGTAGAACGATTAATCTATCCTTACTTAACAAAGAAATTAGTAAAATATTGATAATTTTGTCTCACATAACTTACCTTTGAGAAGACACAGTTGTTTTTTAGCCCACTGCCTTTTCCACGTGGTTGATAACTCTGACCTGTAAAAGCCCTCAGGCAGGTATCAGGAGTTTAAATAGCAAAGTATAATTACCCCAGTCGCCTCCCTCCACTCTTTTTTAATTAGAGACATTATATTGACTATTTATCAGTCTATACTATTACAAACTGCCAGACCATGAAATTTTACTCTTGGACTTATAAAAATGCCATCTGAATTTACAGTGTTTCTGAAGTGTGAATGGATCAGGGCCAGTTTTTGGGAAGCTTTCAGTACTCCTAGTACCTGCTAATTTAAATGTGCATTGTATCACTAAATGAAGGGCTTGTGCTGGTTATCTATAAGGCCTAGGAAGAATATTTCATTGTGCTGACAAATAACTTGGGCTCAGGTATGAGGTCTTTTACTGCAATGTTGGAGATCATCCATAGCTGAAAATATATCGTTCAATGATACCAACAAACTTACCCAGTTCCCAGTTGTTGCAGTGCACTCGTCGGGGTTAAACTTGTTCTCACATTAGGGTTCAGAAGGAAATTCCCTACATTAAATTACCTGAACCATTACCCTCTCTTGCCCTAATGTAATACAGCTGTTGGACTCACCTGGATGTTCTCCTGGCAGCTCTTTGACACCACATCACCTAATGTGTGCTCTTCCTCTCCAGTGCTTTCAATGGGCCCTGGTAGGTATTGCGGCTTTTTTTTACTGAAGTTTAAGGTTTTCAGTGAGTTGGTGGCATAGAGTAGATGATTTACACACTGCTCTGGATTAAACATCTGTTGCATGGAATAGAGATCCATTGCATCCTGTCTTATGGAGCAGAACTGAAGAGCTTCTAAAGTATTTACTGCAGCTGCGAAGTTCCTGACAGTTAGCTGGAATGTAGATATCAATAAAACATGAAAGGCCCGTTTCTTTTTTTTTTTTTTCCTACCGCTTTTCATAGCCTTGTAAAGGAGATGAAAATAGCTCTAGCTTTTCTTCCAAGGATTCACTTGCCATGCAAAATGCCCCTGAGGAGAACAGAAAATCTTACACAGAAAGGGAGAAAGCTTAATTGTAGCACAGCCAAGAAGGTTGGTTTCAGTGGTCACCATTTAAAGCAGCCAATACTGTAATGAGGGGCTTAGTGCAAAACTCCAGCCGTGTTTGGTTAGATTATATCACTGTAGGCAATAAAGGGGTACTATATTAAATGCCTGTGTTATACACCCATATGCCACTATTATACATACATACACCATATTATACACCCCATAGTGGGTGGTTTGGTTTTTTTCCCTTTATAATGCTTCTTGCCACGTCCCATCCTCTTGGAGCAGTCACCAAACATGTGGTTTGGGAGCAGGATGGGAGGGAAATAAGAGCTGCGTATATACAGAAATGCAATAGGTGTGCAGACATTTGTCTGATCAACTACAAGGAGGTTTTAGTGGGTGAATCATTGGATAAAGAGCTATAGGTGTTTCCATCCCCTTTCTAAAACTATAAAAACAGTAGAAGAAAGAAATAGATCTTTTCTTTTGGACTGACACCCACATTTCAGCAAGCTGGTAGGACTTAGGCAACTGCAAGGAAGTAAAACAAATATGACCCAACGTGATGTTCATTACATTTTTATTTTTTGTTCTCGGGTGCTCCTTCTAGGTACCAAAACTTACTTTCATGGTTTTATTCTGATGGACAAAACAGATTCAGGCAGCAGTTTGACTGGCAATAATGTCACGTACAAGACTACATTGAAAATATGTCTAAAAAGAAGGATTACACTTGGGGAGGGAGGGTATTATCCCCCAAACTGAAGCACTTGGAAAAAAAATCCTCAGATCAGGATTTTTTTCCAAATTGGCCTCCTCTGTGTTACAAATATGACAGAATGACCACATTAGGACCCTGTGGGGGTGCTGCCTCTCCCCTTCAAGCCACCAGAGAGTTCTGTGGGAGTTATAGCAGGCTGTTTTAAAGGCATACCTTTGCCCATATGCTATCATCTCCCACTTTGTTGTGCCCCAAAAGAATGCACTTGGCAGACTGTGTTTTGAGCAGACAATTTTCACCTGATACATGTGTCAATGAGAACTGTTGCCACGGCAAATGTGACCAGCTGCCAGCAGAGAAAGGGCTGAAGCTGTTAACAAATGCTGCAGGCATTTGTAGTGAGAAAATGGTTTATGGTTTTTATCCTTTTTTCTGTTGCCTTTGCACTCAGAAATACATAGCTATTGTTACTGAACATAAGAAATAACGTTTACATTTAATTAAACCGTTGAAGAATCCCCAAAGATGAACATTTCGGGAAACTGTGAAAGACTGAAGAGCTGTCTGTGTCATAAAACTCTGACTAGATTAAGTAAAGAGCATAGTATATACATATGCTCTCTATTCATAATATATTCTATTACTATGGCACTGCTGCTTTAAATTATTTATTCAATTTATTGACTCTGATCACATGATCCAACAGGAGGCTTGATGAATACCAACTTCTTAGGTGCATATTTAAACTTATGGATCCTGTTTGTTCATATGAGAGACAAAACTATGAATAAAGAAATGTCGAAGAAAAATCAAGCGGTAATGAAAACAAAAAGTGTGAACATCCTTTCTGGAGACTTAGGTATTGACGAGATGCAGTGATACTATGGCTGGTATGAACAGACATGAACACATGGGTTTCCAAAGAAAATTCTTGTGTCCTGTATTTAGTGTCCAATGCCCATGCAACGAATATTAGTAACTATACTTGTTTCTAATTATGGGTGTCAAATATTCAACTTACGTTGTAAACAGCATGAATGTCAGTGTGCTGACAGTGTGACTGGTGTGAAGACCATTGCTTCAAAGTCGTTGAAGTACCTAAGCTAAAGAAAGTCTTCTGGGTTCTTTCTCATCATCTTTCTCATCAAAATTATTTTTAAAGTTAAGATCTCATGACCTTCAAGGTCCCTATTTTTTATCCAGGAACACAAGTTCCATATAAGAACGTTGCCCAAGGAAAAGGGATCAAATTAGTTTACCAGTTTCTTTACATTGATTCTTTTGACTCTTCTTACTTTGTCACCCAAGCATCGTCTCAGCATGAAGCTGATCACAGGAACTAGGCAGCCACTAATCACGTTTCAGGCTCAGCCGAGTTTCTTTATCAATGTATCAATACTGAATCAGAGTTGAATGACACCTAATTGCGGTACACAGCATGAGTGCAAAAAGCCTCAGGCACTCAGGGCAAAAAATTCCCTCTACTGAAGTCAAAGATCTTTGCAACTGCTTTCAGGAGTCCCAGGGTTAAGAGCATTATCGTCCTCATAGTACTCTTAATTTCAGTCTGGAGCACAGACGCTTTCAGACCCTGACATTTCAGATCAGGCTATATAATAACCATCCTCCAGATAGTTACATTTACTCATAAACAGTCCTGAATTTTAATAAACCTGTAGGTGTGAGGGGGCACAAAGCTCTCGTCCTTGGCTAAACCCTTAACTGTGCGTTTGAGATTTCAACTAGTTTAAAATAGGATTTATCAGTATTACTATTTCTTTCAGTCACACACTGAATCCCAGCACAGAAGCTTCTGTATAATTCACTGGCACTGAAGTAATGGTGCTTACAGATAAACAATGAGAACAGGGGAAGATGTAATGTAAAATAAATCTGTAATACTTTACATAGCATAGGCTCGCATTTTCACATGCATCTAGGTAAATGGGAAGCCCATGGTTATTTTCTGTGAGCTTGAGGTGCCTAGAGCCCGGAAACCTGAACTGTGCCGAAGTCAATTTTAAAAATGGATATTCAGACATCTATGTTAACAAAAAGAACAGATTCCTTATAAAGTGGTTTAGGCTTCCAACTTCACATGCTGTCAAAGAGATTCACGCAGCCAAACAATTTGGGTATCTGTGCTTCATATTTATGTTGTAATTGTGAAGAAAGCTTTTCAGGTCTTCCTCCTCAGTGTTGGTCTTACGTTCATAAAATCGCATTTGTTTTTTTCAAAAAATGAGAGATATTGAGACCGAAATTCCCCAAGATGCTTTGATAAGAGTCTAAAAACTATGTGTTTACTGGGAGCAGAAGGCAGAAGCAGGGGCTCCTAAGAAGAATGACTTCAGCTTTCATGGAATATTGGGCCAAAACTCTACTGTATCTTTGGGGATTAGAACAGAAGTGACTATGGGCAGGTCCATTCAGCTATGGTATTGCTGGTATAACTGGAAGATGAGTGTGAGACATTAAATTTACCCATAGCATCCTTGCATTGATTCAGCACCTAAAAAGTCTTCATCTTTTAAAATGCAGAGCCAATTGTAACATTCCAGTACTAAAATGACAGATGTAGTTCTTCTAGTTATATTTAACTTTATTTAGCTATTCTTAATTTTATATAACTTTAATTTATCTTAAAATAAAGATGTATACTTTTCAAATACAATATTCCTTGACATGGCCAGTTCATTTTTTTTTTCTTCCAGTTCATTTTAGATCATCATATTTATACCATTTGCTTACTGACCTCTCACATCAGCTTTTACAGCAGCTTTCAAAAAGGTAACTGATTTCATGGTTCAGAGCAATGATGATCCTTCAGAACAAAGGTTTGAAGCCAGAGATAGTTGGGAAAATGCAGATAGCGTAAAAATATAAATATATATATATCCCTCCCACAAAAATACCATCTCTTCGGGTCAGAACAGAATAGTCATTCTTTAACACTTTGTATAGAATTTAAGAAAACATCCCTGAACCTATTTGTTTTTCCGAGTTCATACCCAGCCATTTCCCTGCAGGCTGATTTCACACCGTTATTCCAATGAGTGACTCTGTCTTCGATGAAATGATCTGTTTCCTTGTGCTTTAGGCTTCCGCTTGGCCCGGGAGTGTTACTGTAATATGAAATATGATGACACATCTTTCTTTTATAGTGCTCTCCATATTGGATGTATTGACAAGTAGGTGTAAAGTGTCTTCTGTTTGCTAGCTCCTTTGTCAGCTGCTGTGGGCATACCCTTGACTGGAAGCTCCCCTTGCCCAATCAGATTGCTGTGCCAGTATTTTCCTTGATATATATATGGAATATAAAACTCTTGCGCTGACATCCCGGGTACGTTGACTTGTTACTGACCAAGACAGGGTGGAACAGCAAGGCACAGAAAATCCACTATACATTCTAACATTTAGGCTTTATCCTTTATTAGGTAGTGAGTAAGAGACATAAAAAGAATTGAGTTTGTTGTTTACAGCTGAAATTTAAAAGAGACTTGTGTGAACAAAAACTTGTTCCATAGAGCACTGTGACAAAAGAGGTCCAAGAAAACTGAAGGTGTCATTGCAAATTAGCTGATGTAAGTAGTTGGAATGACACTCTCTTTATTTCTAGCAAAATTTGTATTAACTCTGCCCTTAGTACTGTGCCTCCATACATGCCACAGGCCACATTTTGACAAGGATCAGCCTGTCGATTTTGATGGCATCACAACAACACGGCAGGATGAACAGCAGGTGTCCATGCACCAGAAGGCTGTGCATGAGACCCTCCAGGATATTTATGGGTCTCCCCTTTTCCCATCTGCATGTTTTTCATGGGGAAAAGATTGCCTGCTCAGACCTTCTCCCTCCCCAAAATGCCAGTCCTCCTTCGCTCATTTAGCAAGTGCTTACTTACACAAGCTATTACAAAAGGCTCTGGAGATAAACGGTGGTTCATGGAGCACAGCTTGAAAACTGGTGCCCTATTGGAGGAGGAATCTGAACACAGCTGGCAATAGCACTACAACTTCTGCAGAAAGATGGAAGGTTGAAAGCAGGCTTAAAAGACCAAGGCCAAGATTTTGCAAAGAGGAGTTGAACCTTACTACACTATATTTATGTACCCAAATAAAAGGAAACATTTTCTAAATTGAGTGTTAGGTGCAGGTTTTGAAGGCTGGCCTGTTTACTGCCTCTTTACTGGGAGCTGTAGAGTAGGGAGCCCTTTTAAATATCAGCCCCTAGTTATTTAGGTGCCTAAACTTGGCTTCAGGAACTTACTCATACTCTTCTTGTTTTGGAAATTGGGCCAAAGCAATCCAGCTAATAACCAGCCCTGAAATCACCGTCTCATCTTTTTCATGGCTACATAGGAGTGAATTAAATATAACCAAAAGTCCATTTCATTTCAAGGCACAAACATTTGCAAATAAACTGGATGAAATACAAATACATAATATAGAACTTATCTTAATACCTCTAGATAAATAAATGCATCTCTTTGGAATTCTTTGGACACAGACATCCATGGAACCTCTTCTTTCTCTCTTTTTATATTTTTTTATATAAAATCTAAATGCAGAGAGGTTTAAAAAATGGCAAATTCCAATGTATATGGAAGGCTCACTGATGAACTGCAAGTCAAAAGTGCTGTATATTCCCATCCTCTATATATCCCAACTGTCCATATTAACCACAGGCAGTATTATATAGCAACCACATGGTCAATATTTTGCATTACTACCTTTTAATAAAATCTTCCAAATCATTTCCCCATCTAAACTTAAGTTATGTTTTTAAATTTTATTCCTCCTAAATGTATGGAAGGCATTTCACTTAGCTACACATCAGAGTGGTCGCGTGTGACTCAGCAGCGCACTCCATAATATTAATAGATACTTTTCAGCTCCCTATGGGAAAAAGCAGGCAGCAAGAATCAGATTCAAGATGTCTATTTTTTTTCTCTGCTGTTTGTTACTTACCACTTAATGACCCACATGTGAAACTCAATGGTTATATAATTATATAGTAGATTTTCTGTTTATAAGTTATTTTTCTTACTCTAACATATATACAATATATCTATATATACCCCTGATAAATCTTACTTTAAAGGGACACAGTCAACCCCTTTAAGCCTCACAGTAAATATATAAGGCTTTAAGCTGTCCATAAAGGTCAGCTACAGAATTCAAGGGTCCCTTCAGATCCTAAAGGTTGTATTTGTTCCGAACCCACAATGTGCAGTTATCTCGTAATATGTATCTCATGTGTTGCTCTTTACATTTTATAGGTATTTAAGACATTTTATATCCCATCAGTAGGAAATAAAACAAGAGAATAAATCTGTTTCTAAGACTAAGCCTATTGCAAAAAATGTTACCTGTATCTACAGACGCTCCCACTGGTGTGATATAAAAAGAACATGTGCCATTCTTGGGATGAAATTCTGGCTACACTGCAGTCAGGAGGAACCTTACACTGACTTAAATGAGGCCAGGATTTCTCTCCTGCTTTTCATTTGCTAGTTATGACTATGCGTAACCCATTTGTGTCTTCCCTCTGCTCAACACTAAAGTGTCAGGCCTGTTTCACAACAAGAGTGTATTTTTTGCTGTCCACTGGCATGCCTTAAACATTGATCTATCCTGTATGTATTACACCTTTTGAATATACATACACTGTACACAGACGTTCTCAGTTAAATATGTTTGGCCTATTCTGTGTACAGCATCTGGATTATCTTTTTTTTCCCCACTAAATCGTCTTTATCATTTACTTTGCCCTAACCATAGATTATCTTCACGCCCTTTCTTCTACGGGTGAGGAAAACAATTTTTCTCACCAGGAACAGCTCCACGTTATTGTCATCGTTTTTGACTACTTACCAAAGTGACATAATTTTTTCATTTTATCTTTTGCAACTCAGTTAGAAACCTAGTGGCATAGATAGAGACACAATACTACTGTTTTACAAGACATCTATTGTATCTACTTTTGTTCAGATAAATACCCAGTAACTGCTGATTTGGCAGGAGGATTGGTAAGGGTACTACTATTCACAGTGTTTCTTTTTTTTCCTTCTTCTTTAATCTACAGAATAAAGTATTTTATGTACATTGGAACCAGTTAATGCCCTTTAGACAAATTTGTAAGTTGTTTCATAAAGCAGGAAAGACATTGCAGGGAAATATGTGCCAAAAAGCACAGTCAAAAGGCTTCATAAGTTTTATATGTCACTACAAGTCAATGCTGGAGATCAGTTCTAAAACGATCAATACTCAAGAGGAATGTTCTCATCTGGAGAAAATACTGCCCATTCCCCCTTTTAGAATTTGTTCAGTTCTCTATCAAAACTCCTGGCTCTTCACAGATACTTTAAACTATAAATAAACACTGCATAGTTCAATGTTCTTGATTTTCTTTTTTTTGTTTGTTTGTTTTGATTTGAAAAATTATTGCAGTACAATTAATTCCTGTTTGGAGTTCAGTAAGGAGCAAACAGCACGGGAGTATGGGTGGTCCGTATAGGCCCTGGAGCTGGTCGTAGGAGTGCTGGAGGAAGTGCTGAAGTCTGGAAAAGGGTGGCTGCTGGGGCTGTGCGAAGACTGAAGGGGGAATTCACAGCCACAGCAGCAGCTGCTGCTGCAGCTGCTAGCGGATTTGGTAAGATTCGTGGAGCCATCGGCTTTGAAGGTTCCTTTGAAAATACTAATTTTACCTGTGGGGAAGAGAGAAAACAAACAAACAGAGAGACATAATTTGTTCATGTTAGCTACACGACAGGGAGCTTGACTTAAGATTATAAGTGCGAAATCAAGTAAGAGAGGCCTTGTGGAGGCTACTGACTCTATGCGCTGCAGGCTTGCAACAGGAGATACGATCTCACACGTTGGACTTGGATTGGGGACAAAGAGTTTCAATGTTCATGCCTTATCACTGAGACTCATAATTTAATATGAGATTAGAAATCAAAGCAAACCTAAAAAGGGGTTGGGCAATCCGCACCAAAGTAAAGCTGCATGTACCCTGCAAGAATTAAATAAAGAAGAATTAGCCATCAATTAAAAGACCTCCATCTGGACAGCTTTATGATAGAGACCAGAGCAGAATGAAAACACATCCCGTTCCCTGGTCTGGCTAAGAAGGTACTTTTGGTTTTATATTGGGATACAAGTTCTACTTAAAATTAAGATCTCCAGCTAGCTCCTCTTTATTAGCTCCTGCCTGTAATAACAAGCAAATAAACAATGTTTATCTTGCACTGGTTATGCAACTCTCCTAACGTTTCATATGTTCAAATAGATGATGAATTCTAAGGGTCCTGCCCATCTTGCTGTGTCTTCAATTTTTTTTTTTTACTAAGATACTGTTCATTCTTACAAGGACTGTGAAAAATGGCAGATATTTTAAAATGTTGTCATGAAAAACTCTTGCTTATATCATTTAGTATGGTGCCAAACCATGTTATTTTTATTACTGTCATTGAGGCTTCTGCTTTAAAACTGTTGAAATCGTGAATCTCGTGCACTACCAAATAGAATTTGAAAAACTCCTCATTTAGAGTTACAACAAAAACCCAAAATAAAGTCAAGCTTTTCCCAGACTGATTGAAAATACTCACAGAGGTCCATTATTTTTAAGAGAATTTACATTTGGTATGCATACAAACGAACATCAGAGTAGTCTATATAGATTTCTGCAGATGTCAATGGGATTTCAAGTTTCTAATGAGAATCCAGGAGCCTGAATACCTTTGTTGTTCTGGCTTTGTAACTAAGAATACTTTTGTATTAACTTTTGTAACTATAAGAATAGAAACCTCATCTACTGATAAAGAAAAGTTCCCATTGGCTCTGATGGACTTTCAGTGGGTCTGTGTCCTGGCATGACCTGAGGCCCTTTGCAAAGAACATAAACCTGAATATTTGGTATTGAATATACAAAATGTGAATGTATGTACCATGTTGTGGTAAATCTTGGTGTAAGTACGGACACTTTTCACTCACAGGGAAGCCCAATTTCTCATCCTTGAATTGAAAGGGGCTTTCAAATTTTTAACTTGCACTATATCAGTCTGATACTTTCCACTCAACAGTACCTTGGTGAGCGAATAGTCAGAAAGTAAGGACAGGAGTAGTCTGGCATGAACCATCAGCGAGTTTCATCATTACACTATCACCATGTTCCAAAGAATCTGTTGTTTTGCTCCCAGCCGGATGGATACAGGACTTTGACTTTTCTTAATACCCATCGGCAACTCTGCTGGCCTCAAGGTCCTTTAAAGCTCTGGGAGAGATATTCAGAGGAGACCAGATTCTGTAATTCTCTTAACAGAGGACATAATGGATGCTATATACAAAATTCCTCATGGTGCCTATGAAAAGCGATGATCTGATCTTCTCCTTGATCAGTTTTACACCCATTGATCCAAGCTGTTTTCTTCCCTTGCTGAGTATTTGATTTTTTCCTCCTTCCTTACATTTTTTAATTGAGTTTTTTCAGCCTTGTTTAGAACAGACAAGAAAAAAACCCCTCCCTCTCTCTCTCTCTCAAAAAAAAAAAAAAAAAAAAAGAAAAGTGCTGAGTACAAAGGACAAAAAATCCCCAGCCCAAAACAACAGGGTTCTGATTGTGGTCTAGAATTCCCAGTTAAGGATGTTTTCCATAAGTGTTATTTTATTGCGGAAAGTTTGGACTCTCAGACGCCTGATAACCTCTTTCTCACCAGTGCAATATTTTATACATATGGGACATTTGTTGATTATAGAAGAATCAAGTAAGTCCCAACATTACAAGATTTCTTAAACTCTGAAATAGTATTGTGGGCATTCATAAAGCTTTTGCTGAAGCATGCAAAACTAGACTAGACAAAGCAGTACAAATGATATTGAAGACATGACATTGGAAAGGTTTTGGTCTAGAAAAGCTATGAAAATGTAGGATGTGCTTTTTCTAACTTCTGTAGAAAAAAAAAATGGTAATGCTCATACAGTTTTTGTCATGAAGAACAAAGATCTTACATGACTTTATATTAAAAGGCTAGGACTACCTTCCCATTCTTGGAGTTACCAGGAACTTTGATGAAGTTAGATAGCTTTTCACTTAATTTATGAACATGGTTATGAATTCAAGATAGCTGCAAAACTAGTAATATTCAGTATATACAGTATGTTGCACCTTCATTTCAAACCTCTCTGCAAGTACTAATTAACACACAGGTCAATGTTAAGAGTAGCCATTATTCGTTTCCTTTCCAATGAAGTAAACTAAGGGACAGTAAATGACTTGAAAAATTAACAGAGAGTAAAGAACAAGTCTACACCGCATCAAAAACATTTACATTCAAAGTAAAATTAGCAAATCTTTGCTTGTTGCTATGCCATTCTGCATTTCAAGTGACAGCAATTTTGGCCTTTTCTCTATTCAAAACCAAAAAGACTAAATGGAGAACTGTTCTTATCCTTTCTCAGTGTAGCCTCCATTCTACTATGGATATCAGCTCATTTATTGGTAACCCTTTCTCTCCTTCTTAAATCCCCTTTACCTCTTTGTTCACCTCTGGCCTGACTTGTATATTGTGAGCAATTGGGAATGAGGGAGCAGGAAAAGGACACATTGGCGTTATTTGTCTGTGCAGCAACTAAATGGCCTTGATCCTTGGCTGGACTCCTCAGAAATCACCATTACGTAAATTGGCAAATAGAGAACTGCGCACACCAGCTACAGTAATGTAATAGTTATTTTCATCCCCTGGGAAACAATGAATTTCCTAAAGGAATAGTAATCCTGTCAGAGAGGTTTTAGTGATGCCATATTCTACTTACCTGATTACACATTTTATATTCCTTTCAATATAGCTTATATGCATTGGAGACCTTGGTCTTGCGGTAGACTATTGAAAAACCCTGCTTCCCTACTAGTGGATCTACCAGGAGGGTGTAATACATTATGCTACAACATCTAGGAAAGCTCCTACCCAACTGAATTGTGCAGGAATATACTACTCATGAGGGCTGCCCCAACAAAAAAAGAACTTTAACTGAACTTAGAGAGAGAGAACTTGGTTTTCAGAGGAAAACGCTCCATATTCTGCCTGCATTAGAGAAGATGGTCAAGGAATAAGGGGCTAATCTCTATGAGGCCGATGAATCAACATCCTCC
Organism: Fratercula arctica; assembly: GCA_947846985.1. Lineage (NCBI taxonomy): Eukaryota > Metazoa > Chordata > Aves > Charadriiformes > Alcidae > Fratercula > Fratercula arctica. Next base: position 41,489,512 of record CANTUZ010000002.1, read on the forward strand.
CCCTGACAAAACCATTTATAAACCCTTACAAAACACCATGGCACATGAAACCATCATGTGGTTTATCTGATGGAGATAAATGTCAGATATTTCTCTACCCCACCCACAATTTAAGCTGTTTTTTAACTAATGTCTGGATCCTAGCAGGGTTTTTTATTAAAAAGTAAACCTTTTTCTCAGCTTTTGAAGCTAGTAACAACTATGTCTCATATAGTTTATGCTGGCAGTGAAAATGTGACCAGAACATCCTGAAACTGAGTGGAATGAAACGAGAGATGGATTTTTTTAATTGTTTCAACTGCTATCGGAACAATTTTCTAAATAAGGATAGAATAAAGGTTTTATGTTTTATAGAGTTTTATTTAGTCATTTCATCACTATCGTCCTTGGTGAAACCTGGAAAAATCCTGTTTGACATCTGGATGTTTCTTTCATCCGTTGCTCTCTAATGAACTTTGAAACAAGCTGCTTTTCTAAAGTTATTCAAAGTAGCTACAAAAAACGAGGACCCATGAGTTGTAGTCCACACCCATCAAAGTATGTAAAAATTCCCTTGTGGGCTTCCATGGGCTCATTCAGACACTTATATACTCCCATGGCTTGCACTGTTCCTCTCATTTTAAACGTTTTTCTGCTCACGTTTTCTGAAAACCCTACTCAGCAGGGTTAAAATAAAAGTAAAATAAAAAGGTGATTGTCTTACCCCTAGAGGATGTGTTCCCTTTTGGAGTTTGTTGTATGGGCTGTATTTAGGTTTAGGTGGCTTCCCAGCAGCTCTGTCTTTGTGCCTTCTACTGCTTATGTGCTGTTAAAATACATATGGAGGGAAAAAAAAAATAATTAGTGAAATTTCCTTAATAGATCATTTCAGGTTCTGCTTTACACAAGGTTGCTCCAATACTGAAGGCTACTGCTCTCCACAACAGCATTACTTTGACTAATTCAATAACAAATGGGAATAGGGTCTCTTCCAATTTGAATGATCCTTTGTGCGTCACATATTGGGGCTGTGATTTCCAACAGTGCTCAGTTCAACTCTGCTTCCACGATAGTCAATGATTTTCTCACCTTCGTTAACTTAAACAGGACCTGAATCAGGTCAAAGATAGAAGCCTTTGAAAAATTCCTCCCTGTCTCTATACAGCACCCATAAAATTCAATCCACTGTTGATAGAAAGTTTTGGAAGAATATTAGATAGTAGAGCATCCCCTATTTGGTGAGGAAGGTCACAAAATTGTTTAAATCCCTAAGAACCCTAGACATCCTTTTAAGATTTCAGCTGAAAGATGGTTACATATCAGACTAAGTGACAGTGGAAAAAACCCACAAAATCCATTATCTTTTTCATAAAATCTATGAGATTTTACAAGAGTCCTTCTACACAGACTTTATTGCTGTATTAGATGTAAGGGGACCTTTTTCAGAACTATATTTTTACTTTGATTTTCATTCTCAAGAGACTTCTCGCAAAAAAAGACAAAGAACTGGACATTTATTTTTCCTGAAAGCAGAAGACAAGTATTGCTATTGTCCATTACAGAATTTATCTTCATTTTTGTAACCTTGCTTAACAAGTATTTAATTCCAAAAGGCGTATGGAATTAAACTAAGTGTTTTTCAGAACAAAGGTTTTGTTCATCTGAAGAATGACTGAACATAACTTAGTGTAATTGCAATTTAGAGGTCAAGCTTCTCAGTTTCAGAGTAACACTGATAAAAAAAAAAAATTACAAATCCTCTCCATCCCTCATTTCAAAGCAGGTTATTCAGTGTTTTGTGAAAATACTGGCTGCACCCACCTCCACGTCTTTGTCAAGGCAAATATCATGCAGCACGCTAAATGGCAGGGTTTATCAGCTCATGGCATTTATAGCAGTCTAAAGACAGTTGTAACATGTTGCAGTTTACAGCTTCTGTAACTCTTTCAGCCATATATATAATTAAGAGCTTTTGAGAAAATATATTCTGTGCAAGGGAAAATCGTACCCAAAACAAAACATACAGCGTGAAAGACAAGTACAAAGGGCAAAATCTGTAAGCTCCACTTGGATGTGAACTGTTAGACTGACACATGCTGATTGTCATGTTGGTACTTTATCCCAATGAAAAGAAAGAACAGCCAAGGATTCACACTCTGCAAGCTAGCTGAGTACCTGTTTCAGTTGTGTCTCAGAGTTTACGTGCACATCACATATTTCACAGTGAAATGTTTTGTTCTGAAGGCCTGTGTTTCCTTTATTCACAGGTCCTTTGCCTTTTACGCCTGCCCGGGGAAAGGCTTTTATGGTTCCACTTCCATTCCGAGCTTCCAGCATAGTTTTGTGCTTAGTCCCTGGAGACATCAGAAATGGGAAAGAGAAACAACTTTGGCAATTTGGTTGCATTCATTGTTTTATTTTCTTTTAAAAAGAAAAACACATGAACCTCAGCTTGGTGCCACGTGCTATCCTTGGAATATGCCTGTGTTTCTCTGTATTGGATTCATACCAATGTAACAAGATTTCACATCTGATATTTAATTATTAAATTAGATATCTGTAGGTAATGCACTAGAACAAAGCAGCCACACCAGTAAGTAGTGGCACAATCAGGTATCCTGATGTGAAGTTAAACTGGTGTGACTTTTCTCATTAACTCCTGCTGCTAATAAGACCTGAATTGTAGTTGCAAAGGAAGAGTAATTTAGCTATTAAAGATGTAGTTGGGTTTGATTTGTAGTGCTCCTGAATGGATTGATAAACAGTATGCATTAGATAGCTTACACTTAAAAATGTAATTAACTAATTAGTCTCCAAACCAAAAAGGGGCAGAGGTTCCTGGCAGCAATGGATCCTTGTGGATCCTTAATGGCCTTGAGAGAAACTAGAGAAACTAGAAAAAGAAAGTGTGAGAAACGTATATGTGAGAAAAATGCCCTGGCATTTTTTATTAAAATAAAGATTGGATAGAAAACAATAGTGTCCTGTTGCTTTACCTTTATTCAGACCGAACGATTTCTTACACTGTTGACTTCCATGCAGGTAGTCTTTGATGATAGACTACTACCATGTACAGAATTAGTGTTCCGCTGATAATTGTTGTATGCATCCACATGTACACTTTTACAAGCATGCATGCGTGTGAGCACCCACACAGTTTATCAGCACAGACAGCAAAAACTTGTAGGGTTATATTTAAATATTCAGAATAATGTTTTGGCTCTCACCTTGATCAGAAAAATGTTTAGAGCCTAACCCTCATATGAAATTAAAAGGGTTAAATGGGTACAGATTTATGAACTTGAATTTTCACCATTGGAAGATCTGGCCTACAGCAAACACAGCACTCAAAACTGATTCTTGTAAATACCAACAAATTATCATTTCCTTTTTAATTTAAGTGGATTTTATAGACATGCCAAAGTTATTTCTTTTTTTATTGCATCATAAAACCATTGATCATCCTGCTGCGGGTATGTCATCACTGTCTCAATGTTTCAAACCTAAGGTTCTCTGCCTGCATCCTAACTCAGTTTATCCTGCTGGCAGGTAACCCCTGATGTGCAAAATCAGGAGTTTTTCTGTAGGACTGTTATAGGTGGTCATTGCCACCATATTAAATCCCAAGATCTTTTAACCCTGCTCACCACAAAGCCAATCAATAAGATGCTTAAAATACTGACTGTGACTGATGGTTTTCTACTACTGGAACTTATCGATGCTACTAGCTCTAATAAGAAGAAAAGGTTTCAAAATTAAGAAAGATGGAGGTAAGCAATTACCCATTCAAATCTAAAGCAGCAGTTGCTATCATTTGATGAAAACAAACAAAAAATATACATAATTTTAACGAGTTATTAACACACAATATGAAGCTAAGAATTCTAACTCTTATCATTGAACTCTGACTGACTGATGCTCCCTTTTTCAGCCTTAATTTGTTAGATTTCAAACAAAACTAATGGCATTCATACTCGGTTTGCGAGCTGGCACAAACGAAAGTATGCAAACTCTGAACACCAAAGGTAATGAAGCATGAGCTGTCTTTTAGCTCTATAAGGTCTGGAAGCTGCAAAAGCTAAAATCTAAGAAAATGGGTAACTTGCATGCAATAAAATTCCTTTCTTCCCCCTTTTATGAAAGCCTCTTTGCCTGTCATTTTTATTCTTTAATAGTTAATGAATTCCATGTAATTGCCAGTTTTCTGCCACCTCTTTGTCCCCTGCTGCAAGAGATCTAATCTATTCAGGGGAAGATAATTGCAGAGCTCTTGAGACAGAAGGGAAAAAAAAAAGGAAGAAAGCAAGCACTGCTGCATCTCACCACTGTTGTGCGCCTCCAGCTGCGAGGCAGAGTTGACAGCGACTTTGCATAGTGAACAGTACAGCAGTCTTTTTGCTTTTTCTTCCTCAGTCTCAACGGAAGGGCATGTGGTGCTGCTAGTGGCTGTCGTGGGGATTTTCTCCACTTTGGAGGTGATCTCAGTTGTCATAACACTGCTCTTCCGGATTTCCACGGTTGTCGTCGTTGATATTGCTGGTGTCCCTGTGGTAACGTCTGTGGGCAAAGAGGGGAGATGGAAAGAAACAGAAAACAAAAAGGTTGTGACCTTTGGCATTTGCTTGTTTGCATCCTAATGCTGTAACCGCACAGAGAGCCAGATCGTGCTGGTGATGCTTTGACTAATGGTAATGAACTTAACCTGACCTTATTCTTTGTATTTTGTGTGGTTACAAAATACAGCACGCCCATGTAGCAAAATGCCACATAGTCTGTCTCCTGCATTCTGCTAACACCCAGTAAATACAGAATTCATAAACTGAAAAGACAGGTCATTAAGACTGTACTGTACAACTGAAAGATAATCCACTAAAAGAGGTCGTGCAAATTACCAGTACAATAGGCAGTTAAAATTTATACGCAGCACTTCAGATGCCCAAACTGCCATAGTATCACACAATACTTACGCTGATTGAGTAGCCAAACTAAAGTTTTAACATTCTGTACTAATAAAACCAAAATGAAAATAATTGTATGTTCTTGATATCTGATAAAATAGAACATTAAATTGATATTTCACTTATATTAGCCAAAACTAATATTAAATGAATTAAAGTAATTATTAATACACAGTATACATTTATCCATGCATTATTATTATTATCCATGATTGCATACTAACAATACATACTAATAATAGTAATTAAATATACAACATTCTATATCTGAGACCCACACAAACACTAATGAGATTTCTGTTCTGTGTAACAGTGGTATGTTTGGAAAAACTAAGCGTGTTATACACCTAAATCTGTTTTGAAACCTAGTGCTTGCATCTAAGAACAACTGGTTTTTCTGTAGTTTTCAAATCCGAGAGAGAGAAAATATGTAATGTTTCTCATTCTTTCTCATGAATACCAACAAATTGGTATTCATTGTGGTTTGAATAATATATACATGACATTTGGATATGGCAGTATCATTTGGTAGTTTAGAGGACAGTAGGATGCAGCACTGAGCCAATAGAGAAGATGGCAGGCAAGGGACTGGAGAAGGAGAGAAAAGACAGGAGCTTTTCTGCCTTTGCAGTGGTGTATTTTATCATATTAAGCCCTACTGAGTAGCAGCTTCCCTGGTAAGAAATCTGAGTTACTTTACTGAGATACTCCTGGAACTGGATACTTTCTAAAACAGGCAGCTCATTTTGGCTTCACACATCCCTTGGTGTTAGTGGTGCTCTACCCGTGCTGTGCTTTATTCATTGCCATCTACAGGAATAAGCAAAATAAAAATTCTTTCTAGATCTCTGTATGTGCTGTGATGCAGGAGGGACATGGATAACTGATGCCGCAGAGGTGTGTTTCGGATCAATACGGTTCAGCAACTTCATTAATAACGAGCATGCCTTATAACTTAGAAGACAATAGCAAACTGGGAGCAAGTGCAAACACACTGGGAGACACGATCCAAAACAATTTTAATGCATCGGAGAAACAGTCTAGAAAATTAGATGTTTTTCAGTAAAGGTAACTGTAGGAATCCACACTCAGTAGGATTAGCCTGGTCTATTAAAAGAGGATGAAGAATATCCTCACTGCTGCTTTTAGGTTTTTTGTTTGTTTGCTTGCTTGCTTGATTTTGGGTTGGTTGGTTCGTTTGTTTTTTCAAAAAAAGCCTTCAGTAGCGGATAACAAGATGAAGACAGACCCTTTATATCATCGTGTTATGAAAAAGGTCCCCGCCATATTGAAAGTGCAAAGTGAAAGACTGATGAAGTATTTATTTCTCCTCTAATCAGCACTAAAGGCCCTGTGTCCAGCGTGGGGACTTCAATGTCAAAAATAAACAATTACTTGCTTTGTTCTTAATCCAGCAGTAATACAAATGCAAACCAAAAAGAGAGGGGTTGAGAGGGAGGAAGACAAAACAAATGAGAGGTTTAGAAAACATGGACTGGGAATGTGGAAGATGGAGGGTAAACACTGACAACATTTTTCATATCTGTAGAAGGTAGCTAAAAATAAGAGAATAAACTCTTCTCCCTGATCCCTCCTAATAGGACAAGGACTATTGGATTACATCAAGAGAGACTTAGATTAGACATGAGGAAATTCTTTCTAATATTAAAGCTTGTAAAGCCTGAGAATAGCCTACCTACAGAGATCTGGAAACGTTGCCTACTGCAGGACTTGAAACCGGCTGAACAAGTATCTGCAGGAGCAACCCTCGTATGATCCCCTTTCAGTCAGTGGGAATAGTACTCTTCAAGCCCTATTAATTTCTACACATTGCGTATTTTGTAATGTTTTTACATGTTGTCTCAGAGAGTTTTTAAAAATTATTATTCATAGAACCAAGAAAACAGAGTTTGTCATGTGAATATTCTACATTTTGCCAGGCATTAAAGCATATATCAAAAATAAGGTCCCACTCAAGGTCTAATCAAAGTTGTTGGTTTTTTTGTCCCTGAGAGTGAGTCTGGAGGTGGTTATATCCTGAAAATACTGAGGATGTCAAATATTGGTGCAGAAGGAACGGTGTTACCTTGCTGAACATTCTGTTCTTATTTATTATTTTCTACAGACCAACAATAATGTTTCAAAATAAAAATACTGTCTTGAAATATTAAGACTTTTGCTGGAAAACTGATGAGGTCTTCGTAGATCTTTCCACAAAATTATACATTTAACTAGTCACTCCTTTCCCATCCCAGCGAACCCGTATCGACGTTGGCTTTCCGTCAGCTGAAAGTTGGTGCACTGAAATGATTTTCCTCAAAATCCCACTCCCAGCAGTCAGTAACATTGCTTTTAAAACTGCAGTTTCTCCATCCTGGGACTACTTCACAGTAGTGTGTCTAGCCAGTGTACTTTCCTGGTGAAAAAGAAGGCAGAGGGCAGATGGCACCAGGGAGAGGGAAGGAAAAGAAAAAGAAGGCACTAACATCCTCTGAAGACTGATGGCAACGTTGGTGCTCATTCCAATCTTGCAGGAGATTAGATATGTATATCAATCACCATTACTAGCTTTGCAGTGAAAGGGTCGGTATTTTGCCCTAAGCGAAATATAGATCATAACTTATTTTCCACAGGAAAACCTGAGGCAATGAATTAAAAAAAAAAAAGCTTAAATAACTGCTGATTTTATTCTGCTTCAAATACCTGACCTCCTATATCTATGTTGATCTAATATTTCACCATGTAATTATTTTAAAGTGAAAAGAAAATACGATTGATTATGCTAGTCCTTTTGAGGGTATTTTGATATGCGTGTGTGAAAGCAGTTTTGTATATAAAAATTAACCTAAAAAGGGTAAATGTCATCAGCATATTCCTCAACTAGCACAAATATCAAAGTTCAGTATATATTCTGCTCATATACCCTTCAAAAAGTGCCCTATATTAATACATTATATATTCCACTAATGCAGATGCATTAATGACATCAAAACATGTACAAATAAACCGTTCAAGTTCACCATTGAAAAGCCATAATGCATTTAAAGATGCAAAGCTGCTCCTCTTCGTATAAACTTTGGGATTATCTGCAGGAATTAAGGGAAAAACATTCTAAAAGCTGTCAAGTAAGCTTACAAAGAGGGAATTCAAATCCTCTTCTCACCAGAACTTCTAACCTAACCAGCATGTGTCTCTGAATATATTACTGTGTTGCTGCCTGTACACGGTTCAGTGCCCTAAATTCAAGGTACAGCATTAAAGATATAAGGGATTAAAAAAAAAACCCCAAAACACAAACTACAAAGGAGGAGTAGGAAGGCATTTGAATTGATGCCTTGAAGACTGACTCAGCATTTCTTAGCATAATATTATGACAGTGCTTTAAGAACTATTTCAATAATAAATGATCTAAAATTGAGCTGGAAATTCAGTCACAGTGAAATGGAAGATTTGTTTCTGGTGACGCAGGCTTGCGGCACTGTGCTATTTTCATACCAGTGGCCTGCAGCAAATATTCATTACTGCAACTGTCACTGCTTGGCTTTGGCGTAGAAGCTGATTGCTAATAGTGTATGGAACTGGACTCCAGCAGCAAAAAAAAAGGGAACGCTTCAGGATTCACAATAATCCATTTGTGTTCCTGGTCTTAATATAGCAACAGAATAAAAAATAAAAATATGTTAAAAATTACATTAACACATAATCTTCCTCACTGGCAAAACCAAAGATTTATTTTAAGAAGAAGACAAAACCAGATGAAAAACACGCTGTGAAAATTGACTCCTTTGGGTACTACAGATACCATATTTCAAGTGGAAAACTGCAAGTGTGTGATTAAGGTCCTCCTAAGTAAGCAGGATTAATTTTATGTCCCAGCTACAAGACTCATGAATTTTCTTTCGGCTGAAGAAACAGAAAACTACGACTCATGTTTTTCTTCTGAGTATGTGAAAGTCTCACTCATCAGTTCCTGCTACTAAGCATAAGAATTTCTTATCCTGAAACTATAAATAGATCCGCAGAGAGAAAAGTGCTCTGACTTCAAACAAATCACAGCTATTTATAAGCGTATTTTTTCTTCCATAATCTCAAGTGGCATGCATTTAAAAATATCTGATTTAGCACATACCTATTCATTCTGGTCTCATTTAAATCAAACTTTGCCTTTGACATAAAAGGTTTGAGCATTTGGCCCATAATGCTGTCCAGGAAAAACCCCAAACAAACCCCCTGCAGAAACTAAAAGGCACATTCTTTTCATGACAAACAGAACTTGATAAGAAATATTTCACTATACTGTAAGACCTCTTAGTATTGCAGAAATGTTGTCAGCTGGATTGCTTGTAGCAAACTTGCATCAAGTAACAGAATGCTCCCATACGGGTGCTTGATACTGGCATGTTCAAAAGAGTCTCAACATATTATTTTCCTGCCTACTAAGAATTGGGGCCTCGGTTTCCTTGGGCAGCTTTGAAAATCCAAAGGTGCCATGTCCTCTGTGGTAATTATATTTGAAGATAAGACGTAATTTCTTTTGAATCTATAAATATAACAGTGGAGTATATTAAAAATGAAGTACCATCTCAAAAATAACTGTGTGACTTTTTTCGTGCTTGGCTGACTTTCTGTACCCGTATGCTAAAACGTAAGCATGTGTGCTAGCACATTGGCTGGCTCTGGTACTTGAACAAAACACTTTGAGGAACTTTGACTCAAATGTATTGCCTCCTCCTCCTTTATATGCGAGAATAAAACTTGCATATTTTGTGGTTCGTGGATATTTGGCCCACTACAATATATTGTACAGAAAATTCTTTTGGTATCGTATTATGAAAATTCCAGTCATTAGACTTAGTTTTATATTCAAAACATGGATTCAATCTATTTTTTATAGATATATCCTCCCCAGAGTGGATATCTTTTACTTGGAGAGTTTGGAGTATATTTTTAGAGCTTAGAAGGACCCACGTACTTTTTTTTGTAAGGAAAAACTAATTGCAATAGCATGGTTTAGAGACTTAAGTACCGTACATCACAGTTTTTTGGGTATAAAAGATCAAAATATCTGAACGACAGCTGTGTACTTCATTACTTCATGATAAGACCTCCTTCAGTGAAGTGACACAAAGTATTGGAAATCATGTTATCTACCTGAGCTTTTACAGGATGGATACTAATTAATATGCCATAATGGAAGAGTCAAGAGCTCTGAAGTAATAAACAAAGCCGCGTATGACCAAACAGGAACGAATTTGAAAATTTTTGATGAGTTGCTTTTTCTGATCTTGTTTTTTAAACACCAGCTATTCACCTGTTTTCTCTCCCTTCCCCTGTCACTGACCTGGTTTGTTAATCCCTTTCTTGCGAAAGTTCCCTGTTATTTTGCTTTGTCTAGGTATCCATCGTGATTGCTTTCTATATCCAGAAAGTGAAAGGCTGAGTGTTTCTAAGATACTGCCCAAGCCTTTCCTCAAACGCACAGAACAATCACTACTGAGAAAATGAAGAACTGCAAACTTTCCCAGGACCGGCACAAAAGCCAAATACCAGGAGTTTTCCTGGTTCGCAACTGGAGAAGCAATGACCTCAGTATTTTGACCAGTCCCTGTTTTTTAACACTTAAATAAATCACATTATACACAGTGTTCATCACTCAGAAACGCAGGACGAAGAAACAAGTGGCTCCACAACAAGTAGCCTCATTTTACTGCTGCCTCTACTCCACGCTTCCCAGTGACGTGCCTTGGTGGTGACCTGATGGGAGCGAGACAGAAAACAGGATGTTTGGTAACAAAAGTTGCCCAAAGCGAGACCAAGAGTGAAGAGAAAGTAGCAAACTTCACGTATTTGCTCTTTTATTCTGCCAAGTCCTGAAACGACCTTCTTCATTAATTAGCAGTACAAAATTTTCTAATGAAATTATACCTCATTTTTACTAGCAGTTCCCTTGGTTTAAAGCACAGTTCATTAATCCCGAACAGGATTAACCGCAGAGGGATGACTGCATTCCTGTTGAGGTTAATTGAACAGAGCTGGCAGCAACAGCAACAGCTGGGGGTAAAAGGCCTGTGGAAAGGGAAGGAGGAAGGTAGGGAAATGTCACGCTGCGTCTGAGTTCTGGGCTCTCAGGCAAATGTAGCTGACAAAAAAACGTGACTGGAAGGAAAGGAGACCATGAGGAGAAACCGCTTACTTTTCAAGTTATTTTAAGCAACTCTTGGTGACGACTGGGTTTGGGTGCTGAGCCGTCCTTTCTATCGTATAGATTTCTCTTCAGCCAGGCAGAAGAAAAATGGCTTTCGTCAGCTACGAGCGAAAGGGTCCCCGCGCAAGAAGCTGCAGGGGAAGAACCGGTCACTGGTTGAAGCTACTCTTGGCATTTAATTAATGAGGCTCGTGTAGTGAGAAATTCAACTGGAAATAGGACAAAGTGTTTGTTTAAAGGGTGGAGCTCACAGCCAAGCGCAAAGAGGATTTTTGCAGATTGTGGTCTCAGTGGCCCTGCTAAAATAACACATTTGCTATTTTGACTCTAACTTGAAAGTTACACACAAGGCAGGGTGTTAGATTTCATTTAGATAGTTAGATTTTTATTTTGGGGGCTGCAATGTAAAACATTGCTTAAGATAAGGAATAAAACATGCACATGGTGGTTTAATCACATATATAGAAGTAAAGCTGTATTATCCTATACGTAGGTCTCTCATGCTTGGCAACATCAAAAGCTATGCTGGCAAACTGCCACCAGTTTTACATCTGCACATGCTTCAATATGCATTTCCCAACTTTCAAGTAAAAGCAAACACAATCCAAAATATATCTGTAGTTTATCCTAATGCACGAGCAGAAATTGAGCATCGGTTGAGTTTACCACCAGTAAAAAGCAAGGAATGGAAAAGAATTCCTTAAAAGCTAAAAGCCCACTAAAGAAAACGGTTCTGTAAGCTATATTACAGTACAATGAATTTGCCTTGATTGTACCTTTCTGCAGTATGGAGGCCAACATGTGCACAGCAGTCCCCATCCGTATTATTAAACTCTCTTATCCTGGTCTGCTGCACATGAACTGCCTGTTGCTCCTTGGCTCATATTGAACTCCAGACTCTGCCCAGGGATATCTGGGAGATTTAGCTTTGGCCAGAAGTCATCCGGAGACAGCTATAGCAGTGGAAATGAATGGACGGTTGTATTCCCATGTCCAGGAACATCCTTGGCACTGTGTGAATCACTAGTGTAGACAGTAGTCCAAAATACTATTTAAAAATAGGCCCTGCCTCACCACCAAGGTCTAGGTGATATAGAATCATAGAATTGCCTAGGTTGGAAGGGACCTTTCAGATCATCTAGTCCAACCATCAGCCTAACTCTGACAAAAACCACCACTAAACCATATCTCTAAGCACTATGTCTATCTGTCTTTTAAATACCTCCAGGGATGGTGCCTCAACCACTTCCCTGGGCAGCCTGTTCCAATGCTTAATAACCCTTTCAGTATAAAAATTTTTCCTAATATCCAGTCTAAACCTCCCCTGGCACAACTTGAGGCCGTTTCCTCTTGTCCTATTGCCTGGTACTTGGGAGAAGAATGGATTATACCTAGCCAGTACTGGAGGCAGTACTTCCCCAAGGACAATTCAGGGAGTAACTTTTGTCTGTGTCACTGACAGCAGTGGCTTCAAGGTATTACCTCCCCACCAAGCACCTATTAGGGCTTTAACTCAAGCCATGTACCTGGAAGAATAAACTGTTGTTACCGAGGCCAGCATGTCATTATGATTCAGCCTCTGCTGCTACTCCTGCGTCCCCCACACATGCCTACCCCGCAGACACGGGGAAGGAAGCAGCAGCCAAGCTGTTCTCTTTCACCTTGCACTATCAGCGGCAGTGAGGGAAGGGAGCTCTGAAAGGGGCTCTCCTGAACTCCTCTTTAACAGAGACATAGAGCAGATGCAGTCCAGGCTATGCACTACTGGAATCTGAGAAATATTTTTCACAAAACAAGCAGGCTGGCAAAGCCTATTTAAAAGTGGATATCAAAAACAATTTACTGTGGAATATCTCTCCCAGCAATCTGCCACCAAAACCAAAGAAGCCCGGAGAAGTATTAATCATTGGCAGAAGGAGAGAAAATACATTGCTTTCTTTAATCAAATGGAACAAGGAAAGAATGAGGGAACTGCACTGCAGATTGCATATGGATAGCTCTCCATTTTAAGCAGGGAGCTGATTTTTTTTTTGCATTGTAAGCAAGTTGAATTTCCTTTTAAACCTCCATCTAAACTTCATGTTTCAAAACAGATTTATAGTCCTAGAACCTAAAAGTAAATTAGAATAACTGGAACCCAACTCAGAATTTCTGAGAACTCTGACTTCTGACCGCCCTCGTAAGTGTAATACCTCATGGCATTCTCCTGCCTTGAATCCAGGAATAATTAAAGCTATTCCCTTTACAGCAGCTTACTTCCTTTACTGGAGAGCATTGAGCTAGTAAATCTGGTTTTGGCAATAAACTAATGTTGTGTCTAATATAGGAATTGTCAGAAGCTGTACAAGCATCTGTTGTAACTGTATAACTTTTTTCAGCAGAGTGAAGGCAGGGAGAGCAGTGAGAATACATACATTCTTTCAGACATCTGTCTTGGAGTGCACCATAAGTAAAGCCTGTAGCAGATGTGTTCTGTGGACTGATCAGCAATGGCTTTCTTACAACCACCTGCTCTTCCATAAGTAGTTGAGATACCAAACACCCAAGTTTTGGAGGAACAAATTTCACAAGGAATTGATGAGAGAACCGAACAGGAGGTGGTAGTGTTATTATCTGTAGTCTTTAGAGTAACTAAGTGTTTTGACTTTTCTGCTCTCCAATTTAGGTTTTTAGTAGTCCTCTTCCGTCTGATGTTTTTACAAGGAATTTTTCCTTTGGCTGACCACATGCTCTTGGTAATATGTTTCATAAAATGACAGGCATGTTCCAAGAGTGGTACCCACGTGAGTGCCAGGGAAAGGAAATCTCTTTCAGTTTCTGGAGCATCTGCGAAAGGATGTTTTACTACTCACAATTGCAGTTACTATGACCATCTGTTTAACTTGCTCTTACATCTTCAGCAGGTTCCATCAGTTAAAATAAATGTTCCTGCTATTGCCTGCATTCCCTCTACTCCTTCCCCTCTCCAACTCAATGCAGGTCACTTCTGGGCCAAGACTGAAACAAAGGGCTTACGAAACACCCTATGCCATCATTACAGTTAAAGGCATTGGATGATGTTTACAGAGAGTTGTACAGACAATCCAGACCAGCAATTTCTAAATAACTTGCTGTCGTCATAGTTCATGGCATGATTTACAGGTTTTGGGTTGCTTTTTCGTACATTTTTTTAAATAAAACAATTATTTTTTTGCAACACTAGCAGTCTCTGTTGGCTACCATGTGTCTTTCTTCTATCTTCAGGCAGCTGCTACCAGCTTAACTATTAGTTTAATTACATTAATTGTAAGAAGCAACATGTTAAGTAACGACTGAGGTTGGATGGCTGGTCCATGGATTAGGCAAAGAGCAAGAGAAGCCTACCTGCTTCAGTCATTTAGTGGGTTTCCTCTCCTCAAATTTTGTCTTTGTCAGAAGAGTCTGAAACCACTCTTTTCGTCTCTTCCAGTGGTGCTCCCTGGCACCATCCACACATACCTAGCAGAGAGGTTAGCAGTACTTTGCTGTTTGGAATGCTTATCTAGCCAATACCATAATTTTAGCATGCAAGCTCTCAACAAAAGCAAAATGGAAGAACTGATGCTTTCCTAGACCAAAGGTGTGCTTCTGGTGAATTATAAAAAGTCTTTTGCACACAAGGGAATACTGAAAATCATAACTGGATTTCATAATGGCACCATTCATAGATATCACTCCTAGTTTCAAAGCTTATAGGATCAAATACATTATTTGGTTTAACCAATTACACATAAAACAATGATAGGGTTGTATTTTAGGACACAAAGCTAGCAGAATAGGCCTTAACAAGGAAATGACTGCTCTTAGTTTGCAGTGACAGAAGAAGAAAGCAGCTGCATTTTAATGAAAATTAGCATCAAAATGGCAGCGCAGGACGAGCTTTAGCAAACATTTGCAGGATCTCAGATGAGGTGTTTAATTCTTGCTATGCTTTGGCTTTCTCTTGCACATTCTCTTCTCTTATACATTAAAGGCCCGTGTTATTCGGAAAACGAAAAGTGACACACATTAATACTCATAGTGACATCGTTAATTTGTTGGATGGTTTTGTCTAATACTTGCAAAGACAAAAGTTCTGTCGCGTTGAGTGAAGGTAGCGACGCTGTAAGTGGTGTGATTCTTACGCGATTAGTCATAGGCGAAGTGAGAGCTGCAATCTGTTCAGCAGAAATGCCATGGAGGGACATTTGAAGAAAACAGCCCGATGCAACAGGAGCAGGGCTGTTAATAATTGCAAACTGTTTGTGCTAGTTCTGTAATGGTCGGTCTTTTCACATTTTGTTTTCCAGTAGGGGAGGATATTAATGAGTATAATTACAGATTTTTATTAATTTCTTTGGAAGACCCAAATTGGAATTCTCTACATGTGCCACGTTTTCCTTTGTATGCGGCTCTTTTCCTAACAACATAACACAGTAGCAACAAAAGTGGTTTCAGCTTCCCCTCTAAATGTGTCTGCAAATACTACACCATTTACAAGATCATGCCCTAGTTCCCTCTGTTATTTTTTTTTTCCTTTCTTGTACACGACAGTTATTCAGTCATCAATAGATCTGACATCATTCAGACCCAGCATTAGCTCTTATAAAAGAGAAAGCGAGAAAATAAAAGTTCTCGCTAGGAGTGTAATATATAATACTGCTGGTTCCTTAGTTTTCTGTTTGTCATATTCTGTCCCATGTACAATATAAAAAAGAAAGATATACGAATAGGAGTCTGTGAAAGCACCAATGCAAGCCCAGAGGTTTGAAAGTGGCCCTCATTTGCAGGTAGTTTATGAATAACTGAATGTATTTTTCACATTCATGTTTACACAGTATCTAGGTGAATAGGTGCAATCTGCCTGCCTCGGCAGCTTTTCAGCCACGTAATTATTTTTTAATGAACGTGCGAGTTCGAAGTATCACACATCTGCAACAGTCAGATCACCATTCCACAGCCACACCGTCACGCATCTTAGCATCAGGGACTTTTCTTTAAAATCCACGTTTCCTTCATAAAAAGTAATGCTTTTAGCTCTCCCATAATGCCATCAGATCTCATCTCAATAATTCCAGTTCAAAGAGCTACTGATGAGCGGAATACACAGAGAACGGGGAAAAATAGCAGCAACTGGAGCATACAATTAAAAACAATAATCCGGAATAATTCTATATAAGGTCTGGGGGATTGCTGGGGGGGTTGGTTGTTTTTTTTTTTTTTTTTATGATGAAGAGTGTATTTTACCTCTTCTTGCTCATTCCTCCTTAATAGCTAGCAAATAACATGATGATTAATTTTTACAATTTTTTTCAGGAAAAAAAAAGTTATTTGGATGAAAAATATGGAATTAAGAGCCTAATTCTTTGTATTAGCTTTCAAAAATCTTGGAAAGGAGTTGTAGCATGACTGCATTAGTAGAATAACAGCAGCTGCAATAACATACTCCTGAATACCCTTCAGCTTCTGCAGCATCCAGTACAAGAACATTTAAGCATCTCTTTAGCACTGATATACTACATTAGATGTGTTCACAGGATCCTAAGGTTGTTACCATAGCATACAAACAAAATTACAAAATGGGTTTACTTAGGACCACTTTGCCTCATACAGCATTTCAGAAAACTCCACACAGGTTGTGAAAGATGACAGCACTGCATTTCTGAAACAAAATTTCCAGTATGCCAGTCCCTGACATGGCCATACACACTATGAAATGCAGATTTCCGTCTGTTAGATAATTTCAGTGCTTTCATTTATGAAAACTAGAAATGATTAATTCACAGTGTAAAGAATTTGGCCAATACTTGCACAAATCTTTTCCTTACATAATGCTTATGCATTATCCATTTGGCAGGCAGGTAGAGAGCTCTCTTAGCTCTCCTTCAGAAAACCTGCATCAGTTGTGACCTTGTAAGCCAATTGATTATAATGGTACTTTAGCTACAGTCTTAGGAGGTATATCCATATAGATTTTTAAAATTTGTTTTTTAGTGAGTGAGAACAAAAGACTGTAAATTGACCAGAAAAGAGAATACGGGTTCCTCCCTCTCAAAGTCTCTGAATCGTAGATCAAGTCAATCTATGGTTCATCAGATGTCTTGATCCACGATCATGAGAAAAATGCACACACTTGTACAACTGTAAGATTTTTTGGTAAAATGAAAAACAAGGAGGTGGGAAAAAATGCCCAAAGCAACAAATCCAGACTTCCACTACCACGAAACCATTAGCAAAAACCTCGCTGCTTCCCTCCTCTTCAAGGGGCTGCACATTACCTCCCCTCCCTCACAAATTTAAAAAAAAAGTGAAATTAGCGTGAAAATAATTATACTAGTGCAACCCAAATATATCATATTTATAATAGACAACATTAGCGCAAATGTTTTACCACTAATTTGGAAAACTGCAGGGTTTTGAAGCATTTGGCTTCAAAATAAGCCTTCCACCAGTTTTCCCAGAAAGCTGCTGTCCTGTGCTTCCCAACTCTATTTGCTGTATAGCGCACACATATCTCATCTCTTGCACGTCCAGGTAACAGTGAAAGCAAGACTTGTAATGGCTGTGCATTTTTTACACACACATAGAACAGAAGACATTTCCATCTCTCATTTCCATAGCAGGAAATCACACTGGATAAACAACTGAATATCTACTTCTCCTAAAACGAATTGTGGTGACAAAAAATAGCCAAAGATCAGGGTAGACATGACTGAACTCATTCAATCTGGAAAGTGTGCTTTGTATCATCAGTACAATTCTGCAGGAATGGAAAGTCCATAAGTCAATCATAAACATCACAACTGAGAGATGACAAGCAGTGCTCCAAAACTATGTTTTTATAAATTTATTCTTAAAGCTTTCAGACATTTTTCATAAGAAATTAAGGTGAAGTTCCAGCAGGTAAGCACCGTAATAATCTGAACACAATTCACTTCTTCTATCCTTAGTTTACACTTGTTAGTAAAGTATAGTAGAGATGATATTCCAACACTTCAAATGCTACAGTATGCAGCAGAAGACACAGCTTTGAGATGATAACTGTTAGAAATGCAGCATAAAGAATAGACTTCCCAATTTTACATGGTGAGGCTAAAAATTGATTGAGGTAGCGTGGAGTCACCATTAGCTATGAGAGCAAAGCAACGGGTGCTTTTTTAATATAAGCAGACCTCAAAGGTATAACTGCTTCTAAGCCCTTCACCTTTTAGGCCTGTATTTTAAATATTGTTTTAAGCTGCTAACCGTCCATAGCACATACAAAGGCATCTTGAAACAAAATTCAAACTGGAACTCTTGAAAGCAAGCAACCAGCACAGTTTCCTATTTACTTTTCCTTCTTTCTAACTAGAATTTAAGGGAAAAATATTCTAGTGGTTGGGGTTTTTTCCAATAACATTTTTTACATAGTTTTGTGTGCCCTTTTATGTCTTGTCTGCCTACTTTTCTACTTATGGGAAAAGCCAATAAAAAGCTCCATATAATAAGCAAGCAAGCAACCACTTAAAATCCGCTTACTGTCCATTTCAATATGTAATCATCATCATTGTCTTCATCAGGCTGTAATCTCTCATACTTCATTGACAACAGGACTTAGCTATGCCAGAAAAGATGACCTGGATTAAAATGCCTTCTAGTTTCCACTCTTTTGGGGTCTAAAGACATAGCACACAATGACATTCCAGCCCCATATTAAGTAAGATCTTCTAACCCATTGTCTCAGGCAGAATTTCAGAGAACTTGCCCCACTTTGGACAAACTGTGTATACTGCTTTCAACCTTCCAATTTTTTCTATTGCATTTCTAGGTTCACAGCAAGCACATAAGCAAGACTTGGAAATGGATCTTTTCCTTCCGAAGAAACAGTCGTAATTTTAAATCAGTCAGTGCATGAACTTGAGAGCTAGCAAGCAGATTTTTCTAACATGTTAATCACAACTTAGTCAACTGATCAATGTATCTCTCTGCAGACTTAAGTTTTTCGCTAATGCTACAAAAATAAATATGATTGGACTGGAAAGCATCCATGCTTGGTAACATCTTTCTTTTTGTGACTTCAGGCTGTAACAGCTGTTTCAAATGTCAGCAGATAGGGCAGAATTAAAAAGGATAGACGATGTGGACAGGGGAATTGTAGATCTAACCTATCTGTGCCTAGTGCCAAGAAATCTGCAGATGGATAGCTGATTATCAATTCTTTTATCTAAAGTTATTAATACTTTTAATCAGTCCAAATGTGCAGCTGCCACAGTGCCAAATGAGATGAGTCCAATAAAGATCTCCTCTGTGCTCTACAGGGATACTGAAAAAATGCCACATAACAATTGACATCCCAGGAAAAATGAGTTTTAGCAAAATATTAGGATAATCAGTGTTTTTAAAAAATATATTTGAAATTGATCCTGCTAGGTTTTATGGAGCACACCCAGCTAGTATATTTCCCTCAATGACATAGAGGGAAATAAAAATAAACAAAAAACAAGGCTTCTCATTCCATTGCACATAGGCGAAAGCCTCTTGCGAGCTGATTACATCATTTCTCTGACTGCCAAGTCAGCCTCTGAACACATTTCATGACCTAAAACCTTCCTTATTTCTTATCAACAGTAATCACTAAAACTAGAGAAGTACTTTTTACGATCTCACTTTTGCTGAACTAGTATGACAGGTTACTGCAGTGATGCTGCTAAGTTTGCCACTGGTAATACTGGTCTAAGGCATGACATAATCAAGTCATCCCCGAAGCACTCACTAGGAGTGATTGCACTCCCCAATCACTATAGGCTGAATTTGCAGTACCAGAGTCCTAGTTACTCTGCTTGTTTGTTCAAATGCAGGTTAAGACCACAAATCAGAATTTTTCTATATACAGCACCAAAAATGGAACAAGATAAATTGTTCTTGCAACAGCAAGAAGTCTATGAAAAAGTCTCAAAAATAGGATTTTGCAACAGATTTCTTCCACAAAAATAGTGCGTTTTTATCTTTCCACATATTCTTGTACGTCAGATTATAATTGCCGAAACTAACCAGTTGAATTTAAGGGAGGATGACAATACCTTTAGGCCTAAATTGTGACCTACCTTTTCTTAAATATAATTTCTCATACCTGTTAGCAAAGTCCATGTAGTTCTTTATATGTGTTTTTTCCAAAACAAATGCTTCAATGATGTTTTTTCTAAAAAAAGAAAATAAATAATGCCAGCATCCATACAATAACAAACCAATCTGCATGCACGATGGAGGGGAACAAATGGTAAATATATTTTTGCTCTTTCAGGCTTCCAAGAGGTAATGTTTGCATCAGCAACAGTAAATCAAATGGGTTTGGAAATTATGAAAAATATCTCAGCAATGTTCTTATAAACTGGAAACATATATTTAGCTCAAAAGTTTATCTACGCAGCCTTTAAAAAATTTCCATTAATCTTGTTTATGTATACTGCTTTTTTCCCTTTGAACTTTAAGGCCTTTAATGCTTTTTCCTTTCAGATTCTCTTCTTTTTCCCCAGCCTAACAGCTCAGTAATTCACAGGCTGCTGCTTTACGACCAAAGTCTTGCACTGCACTGGCTTGTATCACCAGTATCAGCAGCTGCTGTTAAATCACCTGTCAAATTTGCAAAATTCTCACTCAATTTACCCTGAATGTCAGACTTGCACTTTTTTGTCCGTGTTTCTGTTCATGTTGTTTACAAAAGGGTTCTGCTGGGACCAATGGACGACTAGTTTGAGCTTCATGCACAGATGATCCTTTAATACCAACTGCCTCTCCACTAGGAAATGGAGAACACAGCAAAATTTAAATGTAGGTTGATGTTTTATGTACTGGGTTGCATGAACCATTGATTCGTGTATGAAGTAGACATTTTTGCATCTGGAATCTCTAACTGGAAAGCCAACAGTTCAATCTATTGTGCAGATATATTACAAATTCATTAATTACTGTGCAATATACTTAACTGTTTTGGAAAAAAATTTATCACTTTGCATATGTGGAACAAAATTGGCTTGCATGTGCGATATGCCAATTTCTATGAAAACTCATTCATCAGCGTAGATCAGGTGATGATAATAAAATCTTGCAAATCGTGCTTACAAAATTTCAGCCCAAAATGATGGTCTTTAGCGCAACATCTACTCCAGACCAAAATGTCTAGAGAGTCAACGAGATCCCATGAAAACTATTCCCATCAGTTATGGCAGTTACATGAGGTCTCTTAGAATTTTGGAACAGACCTCTAAAATAATAAGGGATATAAGGAATGCTTTGGGTCAGAGGTTTTTTCATCTAGATAATAATAAGAATTTCATAATCACTCCTACATCACATAACCAAGAATGTTCCTCTTGGATGCCACGGCACTATCAGGAGAGCGAAAACCCTTCAGTATTTCCTCAGTTCTTTCTCCCGCTCCCTGCAAACATGACTGGATTGAAATCTACATCTGCCAGACCAAATCAATTCAAAGAAATTCAAGGTGAAAAGCCCCAGGTTCGGTCTACAATTACTACAATGACCTCCGAACATAAATCTAACAGAGCAGTTCACAGAAAAATTGATTAGCTACGATTTCCCTTTAGTAAATCCCTGTCACCAAGAGCTCTATAGGTCCTGAGCATCGAGTCATTTGTTTTCAGAATGCCCACTCCAGCTGCACAGTCTAGGATGCTGCATTATTTTGTACACAGTTACACACACACACACACATGCACACGCACACACCATAATGCTTTAATAGTACAAAAGAATCTTTACTGCCTCCCCAGTGCAGTTTGTTATGCAAGGAAGGCAGTTTTCAGCCACTGACAGTGACTTTCACCTCCGGGTAAGGTACACTTTTAGCATTTTGAACATGTACCGCGTTGATACTAAAGCCTCTGTAATAAAATGTGATAGTAGTATACAGCAGCTCCATTTGTGAATCCATCTGTCAAGGACACACCTCACTGCTTACTCTGTGAAATATTGAATTGTTTACCTGCATGAAGAAAATACCATTTGTTGTTGTTTTAAATAACTACATTTTTGTCTGGTTTTATATTCATGGATCAGCTTGCCTGTTTTCCTCTCTAAATCACTATTTTACTCTGAGCGCTCCGGTCCACATACATGAAAATCAAGAGTTAACCCTTCTACATTTGAATACCTCTGACCTTTTAAACAAGTTTAGGACAAAGTTTCAAACTGCCGCAATAGCAGCAGTAGTAATACCTACAATATTTATTTCCGGATTTTTCAGACTGAAGTATTGACCATGATATCGTAAACCACTCTTTCGACAAAAATAGTGCACAGGTATGATCCAGGGGCACCAGGGGCACTTTCTGTACCAGGGGTTGAACAACGTGGTTTGATTTTTTTCCCCCAGTGCTCCAGAAGCGGTGAGCCGCTTCAACGCTTGGTGAAAGATCTCCTTGCTCATTTTAATGGACGTACTCACTGAACTCTGAGCTTCTTGACGGAAATGTGTCAAGCCTATGTTCAGTACGGTTTTCTTGTTTTGGTTTCGTTGTTGAGAGTTGGTGGGCAATAGGAGGGTTTCTCAGGGATGAAAAACAAAATCTGGGTTCTGCTGCTGTACCTGCACCCAAATAGTAAGAATTCTGAGTAAACACTTCTAAGGCTAAGACAAGACAGCTTTTTTACTCACACTTTCCTAGCATGTACACATGGTACAATCAGAATTATTAAAATACTTGACATACCTGTATGTCTGCAGCATCATGGAAAAAGGAAATAAACCAGTGTTCTAACAGGTTGCGACCTTAATTTACACAACCTTGTTTATGCTGCCAAATTTGTGTACAAGTCTTTGTAGGACTTAAGCTGTCACCTGAGAATATTAAGAAAATGTGGCAGTAGGTGTGCTGTGGGAGTATAGAGGAAAAAATCTGGAAGGCTATTTAAGAGAAGCAGGCTTTATAGAGAGATTTTAAGAAGCAAAGGATATGGGGGTTATCTAGCACATGTGAAGAGACAGCTGTTCCAAGGATAGAAGTGAAATAAAAAAGCAGACACCAAAAAGGCATGGAATGAGACAAAGGAATCTCCTAGAAAGCAATCTGCACAGAAGCCCAGGGCTGCAAGTGTTCAACAGGCAAGGAAACAAAGACTAAAGAATGATTTTCTTATTTTGATGGAAAGCTTTTGATCACAGACTTAAAAAATACATACATTTGTATGACAGAAGATGTTTGTTTCACATGTTTATCTTCACTGTTCAGGGAAGGAATATCGCACAATGGCAGAGCCGAAAATTCTGCTTACTATTGTGTCCACCGACAAACGTAAAACACAAGAACTCCATTTTGAAAAAACATTAATATTGCCATTAGCTTAACAAAATAAAAACCCTCCCCCAATCCTTTCCTCTATGTTCATGAATTTCAAACACAACAGGTATCATAAATGACATTTTCACTTCCTTTTCGAGTAGCACTCAGACACGGTACTGACTATGTTCTTGGATGATTCTATATCAACTACATGTATTTCATGTAGTAACAGAATGATGCGTCTGACCAAGAAGATGTCACTATCATTCACAGTCTTCACCCATGAATACACAGAAATTTCTCTATAAAGAATTTTCACGGATAATATCAAGAAGTTGGTAAGCTTTTGATACTGAATATGAGGTACAGCATGATAATTTGCTTTCACAGTCCAAAGATCAGTCACATGCTTCTTCACAAATTCACACAGAAATATGCCTACCATTTTAGAACACCAATTATTTTTTTTTAATCGAGCTCTCAGATGATAATTTAAATGACTGATGAAGACAAAATACCAGGTGTTTCAAGCAATAACTGCACAAAATATTCTCCGCGAGATAAGTAACAAATGCTGTAAAATGAATTTGGAATTAGTCTATCACAGTTTTAGAAACTTTTGTCCTGCATCAGTACAAAAAAGAAACCAAAAACCACACCAGAATATGTTTAATGGTCTATAAATATATTTCTCAGGTGTCTGAAGGTAGAATAAAAAACAGTCATTAATGGATCATTAAAAAAACAGAAGTTCTTTGATGGCAGCAACCGCCTGAAATAATTTTCCTCGAGATTACAGTTCTTCCTCACTGAATACATCAATTATTCTATCTAGACAGCAAATTTGGCTTAATTACCGCTTCTCATCTCAAGCACTAATTTTCCCCTGTTTAGAAGAGGGGAAAACTTACTTCTTTGTTACTCAAGAAGCAACCTAGTGGACTTGTTGACACAGATTTAATGCACTGAAACAGAAACTTTTACCCCCTGATTAGTCAAAAAGAAAATTTAAAACATTTTTTAATGAGATTCAAAATGTTTAAATAGTATCTTAATTGCAGAAAACTGCAAAGATTAAATTATTCACATAATTAGAATTCACAGATATTTTAAAAAGTGAAAACTACTGACAATTTTTCTTAATTTAGTCACACAAACAGAATTTGGTAATCCAGAGAAATGGGCTATCCTTTTATTTAAGGTATTCAATTTTGAAATTAGGTGAAAATCAAATCTACTTAAGTGCAAGGAGTAGAGGGAATTTACCTAACAAGGATTACGAAAATACTGCAATAGTATTTCAGTAAATGGAAAGGACATATGTTTGAGTGAGACTCAAAGTATCTTTCTGACAAGGCATTTCAGCAGGTCTTTTAATTTAGCAAATATTATGTTTATCTTGGGAAAGGAAAGATTGAGAGCTATTATAGGGTGATTAGAAACCCCCAAAATAAAAATCCAATTAAAATTGACAAATATAGTACTGTATATTGCATATGATCTTTCATAACAAGTTTTCTTGCCTCCTAGGATGATTTTTGTCACACTCAAGGAATAGATGTCACTAAACTTTAAAAAAAAGGAAGTAAAAAGCAAGAAAAAAATGCATAAGAAGTTTTTAAACAAATCTCTCTATTAACGCAAAGTTGGTTTTGGTTTTGAGTTTTGGGGTTTTTTTCAGTTTTCTCTGCTTTAATCTGTCAAAAGATTACTGTCTCTCACAACAGGGAAATTAATAACTTGGCTCCATTTCTACCTGGATGGATTAAAAATTCCATTTCTTTTCCCCCAAAAAGGATGGGCAAATAATACAGCACTAATCATATCCCCCAAACTCCAGCCCCTTTGAGTCAGATACTCCAGGATCTTTTGGTAAGAGGGTTGTCCAACTGAAATCTTTACCTCTTATCACGCATGCAGTCCCAGATGCCCTCTCCACTTCCAGCTTAACAGATAACAGATGTCAAGCTCTTCTCTACAAGTGTGGCGCTTACGATAGTGACTTTGCTTGTCTTCCAGACCCAGTGAAGGGATTTCATGGATCATTCGAGAACACTATAAATAACAACTCACACATGCTGACTTGCTTCTTACGGAATATATTCTAAAGGCCTATGAGCAGCAGCCTTTTCAATCCGATAGATTTACATAAATCATACTTTGAGATTCATTATGGTCTTACAAACATCTGGACAAGAGGAAATAAACTAATCAGCACTCAAGAAGATTTACAGTATTCTAATAATAAAGAACATGCTCAATACATACTTGGAGCCCATGCTTTTACTGGAGGCAATAGGAGCTGACAAGGAGAGCCTCTCTTCTTTTATACCAGAAAGACTTACCAGTTACTTTCATCTCCTGGCAAAATGATTTTAACTTCAGAAGGAACTAACAACATTTCATTACAGTTTCAACCTATCTGCATTACTGATTGCCTGAAGTGACTGAGCTAACTTTAAGATAAAAAAACCTGCTCTCGTCTCATCTCAACATTGCGTGTGATGCTACTGGGCCGACGTTACCCACATACGGGTATTTCAATCACTCGGAGAGAGGTAGACATGAATTACGTCTGGGCACTTTTGAGGGAGAGAGTGGTCAGTGCACGGAACCACAAGAACTGCCAGTGCATCAAAATCAAACTGGCTCCATTTAAAATAAAAAAATGCATTTAACTCCTGCATGCGTGTTAAAACATGGCTTTCTGGGCACAGGCTTTTGATGGTGGATGTAGGAATCAAAATGTTAACATTGTTAACATGGCAGGCATAATGTGGCCATGTTCTTAGCCTGGAAGGGTCTGATCGAACGTTGCACTTTGCAGCAATCATGAATTACTGACTGGCAGAGAACTGCCCAGAACTTACTTTCCAGAACTTGCTTTCCTTTATAAGACTGCATTTTTTTTTTCAGGGATTGCAATTGGACAATCACAGCCAAGGAGACTGAAACTCAGAAGCTAAGACAGTTTATATATACTTCTAAATACTAATACAAGTTATATAAAACAATATAAACTGATATAAAAATAAAGATATCCATGAATCAAGAGAATTTATTAAAAATACATTTCTGAAAAATCTGTCAGTTTCTTCCAGAAGTCTGTGAAGTATTTGTTTTTATTACCTGCTCATAATAGTATTGCAGAACTGTTCCTGTAATTTTAAAACAAAGGACCATCTCTTCAGTGTAAAGAGACTATAATATCTGTCCTAGACTAAAATGAGACTGTCTCAATAATCATATCAAATCCAAGCTATGTTTTAAATCTTCTGAGGTAACCTGTACTGCCTGAAAGACTTGCGCAGTTCTGATACTGGTTATCTCATATTCCCAGTGGGATGCACGTCACAGCTGGATGATCAGCCTGGAATTTAGGCTCCATGGATTTTTTTCATTAGATCCTCAAATGTTTGGGGTCTGAAGTGAGAAATTGGCCCTAGTATAAATAACTAAAAAGAAGGTTAAAGAGTATACATTTTTAATGAAAATAAAAGTATTTAAATATTTATTTTATTTTGCTGCAATGAAGGATTACACTGAGTGCATTACAAGTACATATTTAAATGAAAATTAAACCAATTTTGAAATATAATAAAAATGATTCTCTGTATATGTGTATATAGATAATTAAATTCTGTATCAGCAGTTTCAGAGTCTGAAATAATAAAAGAAGCACAATGAACAGAATACTTTACCTCATTTTTGTAACTAGATGATTTTATGGAAGACTTGGCATTAATGCCCATGAACTTTTCACTGTGGAGTCAGCTATCATTTTGTCAAAATCACATCTATCATATTCCTTCTTTCCCACAATCAAATAACCTGATCTAAGTTCAGATAGCCTTCAGACATCTCTGGGGGAGACTTATTTTTATTCATTCTAATTTGCTGGACGCACACTCCACAGTTATGCTAGCAAACAGCCCTATGGCCTACAAAATTAAAGCAACTGAGATAGATGCTGTCCCTTCACTTTACACATTGCTAAAGATTTCCTGAATGCTGCATGGGAAATTTGCTCTCCAGCCAAACTGTGCAAATGAAAGGCAATGTCAATGTTGATAGAGAGCAAAGAGTGAGGAGGGCAAAGTGGTCAGCACATAGGCCTTTTCTTGACAATCTCTTCCTAAATTTCCTTTTCTGTGGTGTCCGACTGGCTGAACTATTTAGCAGTCAGCTTGCTATGACAAGCTGGTCCTTTGGCAGTTTAAACAATTTGGTAATGAATGTAAAAGTTCATCCTTTCTTGGAGTGTTGTCCATAAGCAACATACAAATGCGTACAGGAGGTAGCAGGTCTGCCATGCAGCAGTAATTTCACAGTGCCTTTTTGTTAAATGACAGAGGAGCCCCTCTAAAGGTGTTAAGGGTTCAGACAGTGGAGCCTTCTGGAAGGAAGGGACCACGCGCAGAGCAACGGCTGCACCGCAGAGCAGCCAGCGCTGCTCAACACCCGCCCTCTGCTAATGTCCAGATTCACTATTCCACTGAAGCACACAAGTGAGAATTTCACCATAAATGTTTCCAGCCAAGACAAACTCCCCAACGTGTCCACTTTGACGGGGGAGAGGCTTAATGAACATCTCTTAAAGAAATACTCATTAAATATTCATTTTCTTTTCGTTTTTGATACCCACAGCTTGTTATTCATAATTCTTCAAAGCCACCCCTTATTTTCTAAGCATGATGTTGGTACTATAAGAACGGTGTTTTAAGCATTTTGGACTGCTAAATCATTGGATTTTTGGAGACACTAATACAATTACTTCACTACTAGGAACTTCTTATTGATATGCTTATTCATGCACTGTGGTTAAAAATTATTATATAGCTGAAACATATTTACACACCCCCACGCCCACATGTGTACCAACCCCCCCCCCCCCAAAATCTTAGTATTATGTAATTATTTTGGAAGCATTGAACAACAAGAGTCAAGTCTCTTTTTGATGGATAATTGTGTCTTCCCTTTTGTCTGTCTATTTCACAGATTTTTAGTTTCTGATTAAAACTTTGTGGTGGGTTGATGCCAGGTGCCCACCAAAGCTGCTCTATCGCTCTCCCTCCTCAACTGGACAGGGGAAGAGAAAATATAATGAAGGCCTCGTGGGTCAAGGTAAGGACAGGGAGAGATCATTCAGCCATTACCATCACGGGCAAAAGAGACTCAACTTGGGGAAAAAAACAATCTAATTTATTACCAATCAAATCAGAGTAGGGTAACGAGAAACAAAAACTAAATCTTAAGACACCTTCCCCTCACCCCACTGTTCTTCCTTGGATCAACTTCACTCCCAATTTTCTCTACCTCCCGAGCAGCGCAGGGGGATGGGGAATGGAGGTTGCAGTTGGTTCATCACGTAATGTCTCTGCAGCTCCTTTCTTCTCATGTGGAGGACTCCTCACACTCTTCCCCTGCTCCAGCATGGGGCCTTTCCACAGGAGACAGTCCTCCATGAACTTCTCCAATGTGAGTCCTTCCCACAGGCTGCAGTTCTTCACAAACTGCTCCAGCGTGGGTCCCTTCCCATGGGGTGCAGTCCTTCAGGAACAGACTGCTCCAGCATGGGTCCCCCATGGGGTCACGAGTCCCACCAGCAAACCTCCTCCAGCCTGGGTTTCTCTCTCCGCAGGGCCAGTCAGCAGCCTGCTCTAGCGCAGGCTTCCCACGGGGCCGCAGACCCCTTTGGGCATCCCCCTGCTCCAGCATGGTGTCTTCCATGGGCTGCAGGTGGATCTCTGCTTCACTGTTAACCTTCATGGGCTGCAGGGGAACAGACTGTCCCACCATGGTCATTGCCATGGGCTGCAGGGCAATCTCTGCCCCAGCACCTGGAGCACCTCCTCCCCCTCCTTCTTCACTGACCTTGGTGTCTGCAGAGTTGTTTCTCTCACATATTCTCACTCCTCTCTCCCAGCTGCAATTGCTGTTGTGCAGGTTTATTTCCTTCTTAAATATGCTATCCCAGAGGCGCTACCGCTGTCACTGATGGACTCAGCCTTGGCCAGTGGCGGGTCCACCTTGGAGCCGGCTGGCATTGGCTCTATTGGAAATGGGGAAAGCTTCTAGCAGCTTCTCACAGAAGACACCCTTGTAGCCCCCCCTGCTACCAAACCTTACCATGCAAACACAATACAAACTTGAATAAAATGATGTGCTTAGCAAAACTCTACACTGAGCAACATCAGATGCACCACAGATAGGTAATGATTTTTTAAATGTAGGCATTTATATGAAATGCCCAGAAAACACTCAGAAACTATATAAAATAAGAGGAAATGGCAAGTTACATTTGCCCAACAGGTATTAAAAGATGTAAATTCAAGTATTTAAATGTCCAAGAGTATGAATTAGATGAAAAAAATCATGCAATAGAAAAGTGAGATTTAAAAAAAAACCAAAACTTTTTAATACTTTGAGTTACAGTGTATGACTGAGTTTCCAAATACCTTTCCTGGAATTCAGGAACAAGTAACTGAGAACTGGGGCGTTTTACACATTCTCAATTAGATCAATATTGAAATTAAAAATCCCACAACTCATACAAACCTGATATTAAGAATTAAATATAGTTACTCTGAAATAAACAGGAAATGGTTATGGGAAAACTTTTACACTGATTGCAATAAAGTTTACAGAGGAAGGATAGTTGTGTAATTTAAGCATTATGCTGGTTTTCCAGACAAGATAAAAGCCATTATATGACTGGGGCCCAGTCATGCACTTTTGATCATCTCATCCCTTTCTCTGCCTGCTTATCTGTCTCACCCAGATCTGTGTACGCCATTCAAACCTCTTCAGATCTTCAAAGAGCAACGATTTGCCAAAAAAATCCCCAAAGAACCACAGCCAGAGATATCTACTTCCATTCTCTCAAATGTGGAATAATGGATTTTCTCCACAAAAATACCCAGTCTAAAATGCAGGACAGTCAAGCAATAATGCATTTAAGATCCTTGCGTCACTGCTGTGGTATAAATAGGAATTTTATACCACTTGAAAGGGACCAGTGGTCCACCTAGGTCAATATTCTTTCTCCAACAGTAGCTAACACTACGAACTTGAAAGGAAAACCAAATAAAAAATGTTAAAAAAAATATCAAAACAAACAAACAAAAAAGACCAAACCTAAAACAACCACCATTTCAGCAGGGAGTATCCCTAGGGAAGATCGTGATGTAGTGCCTAGAGGCTGGCTTATGTCCAAAGCTGTACAAAAGGAGACACAGCTTTTGCTTTGAAACTAGCTAAATCCTTAAACAAACAGGTTTTTAAACATCAAACCTGTACTTTTTAAAGCTCTTTCAAACATGTCTTAGGTCTATCCGCACCATTATTTCGCCCCAGACTGGCCCCCTGAGGGACAGAGAAGAAAAGAAAAAGATCTATTTTTTTTCTAAAGAAAAAAAACCTGTCTGCATAAATATCTAAAAGTGTTGTTCAAATGCAAAAAAACCACAAACCAACAACCCAAATTCAAGACTGTAGCTTTAAACTAGTCAGAGCAGGATAGAAATTGTTTTACACTCTTTAACACAGGGTTTCCATTCAGAACCGCAGACAGAAAATAGAGCAAGTAATTCTATCTGACATCACTAGCAAGACAACGAAAGGCCATCAAACAGGGTAGCCTCCAGAAGTGTGGGTTTTAAACCTGTCTGATACCAGTGAGAAATGAGGAGCTGGCAGAATATATATGATATATAATTTCAGGATGTAGAGGGAGGGATGGGGAACTTGCAAGGAGCAAGGAGGCGTGAGTATTGTAAAACACCAGAAACAAGAATGACCCTGTCTGGAATGGGAAAATCTCTTTGTATGTCAAAACACTAACCCAACACTAACCAATGATCAAAGAATTCTTCCCTACATTTACTGCTTAGTCCCTTACATCTTATTTCAGCTACTGCTGTCATGTTCCACTGCATCCGAATGTAAGGGTATTTTCCATCAACTCAGTAAAAACTGGTGGATTGTAAAAACTAAACAATAACAGAGTGTCACTGGATGTCCATCTCTTCTAATCCCAGAATGGATGAGTTCCTGGCTCTGTGTGAGTGCCCTGATTTTACACTGAGGATGGTCCTGGTGAAAAGGTGAAAATACTGACTATAGAATTACACACCAATGGGGCCTGATCACTGAAATTGCAATTCAGCTGCAGTTTGGGCATCAAAGCAAGCAAAAACCAAAATGTGTAACTTTTCCTGGTAGACTTAAATTTGGTTGCTAAAACTATTTAGGAAGAAGAAGTTCTGGTATTACACATGCCAAGGGGGGTTGCCTGCTATAGTGGTGCCCATTCTCCTCTTAGACTGTTATGGAATTCTTGGATTTGTCATTTTAATCTCAAAATACTCATTCTGAGAGACTTTTCTGTGACTAGCCAGTGCTTAACCCACTGAATAAAGACGGTCACTTCGACCAGTCTTCATCTGCTTATAGAAAACATGAATAATAAGATATTTATATGCATACATACATATACAAAAATTTGCACTATTGCTGAGGGGTTTTTTTTCAATTTTCAGATTTTTTATCTCACCCAAAACAAAAAGCAAAATAACATATGCAGCTTTATAGTTGAAATATTCTGCATGAAATAACTTGGAAACCAAGTCAAGCCATATTTACCACTATCTAGAATATTTTGGTGGTACAAACTGACCAGTCCTTACATTTTAACATTCGTCGTCTGGTCTTTAGCCCTTTTACCACAACCCTACCACAAGATTGAATACGCATTAGTCCTCACTCTCTACAGCATCTTGGGAACCTGCAAAATAACTTCGTCTAAAGAGCTTTCTTAGTTTAGTCTCAGTTTTGCCAGGCTTTCTGCATACGCGAGCCCTCTGAACATGACTCATCCTAGTTTGCCTTTCTGTGAACCTTTTAAATGTCTCTGTCTTTTTAAGGTCTCAGATTATACTTGTGCTCAAAATTGCATACAGCTGTCCAAACACAATCTTGAAAGCCTCCTGGAGCATTAAAATACTTTTCCCTGCGTTGCACTCTGTCTTCCTGTTTAACACGAACAGTGTTCTGTTTGCTTTTTTATCTTCACTTATGTATAATCCTGAGTTTGATTCCTTGATTGTCTACTGTCACACGCAGATATTACACCTCATCTGTGTTTGACAGGATGCGCCTGTTTGTTAGTGTACATCCTGGCTGATCTAAATCTACTGCTCCACTGTTTCACAATGATCTGCTTGAAGACAAACATTAAATTTTCCCAGTACAGTTTCATAATCAAATGATTCTTCAAAATTAAGTTTCATTCTTCTATATTAAAGGCCTGACATCAATTCTTTTTAAATAAAAGGAGGTCTTTCTTGATGTTATAGGGTTGCCCATAACTACCTGGTTTGTTTTATTTGCACGCTATGTGATGGTGCAAATCAAAGGGTTATCATTTCGGTGCACAGCTAATCTAACAACTGTCTTCCTAGAGCAGGTGACTGATTCATTTGCTTATGCTGCTAAAAATTATTTTAGGCTACGTAAGCGACCTAAGATTTGGGCAAACACAGATGTAATGAACTCAATCAGTACAATGAAGGCTCAGAGAAAAAGTGTTGTTTTTTCCCCAAAGTATAACCAATTACATAATTTTACACTTAAAAAGGCAGAGAAGGGACATAGAAATCACTAGAGATTAGTTTTCAAAGGTGCTATGGGGTTTAATTTTGGTGACAATGACATTTGGAACATAAATATGCCTATTTAATTTGAGGAATGAAAATTCTGATACTTAAAAGGCTATTGCGCAAGACACTAACAAAGTTCATTAGAATAAATGCATTCTATGATACAAAGCTTCATTTTAATTATCTGTTTAGTTAAAACACAAGAGTTGAATTATAAATGACAAATAGTGCCTCATGCCAGGCTGAAAAATGTACCTGTTTTTTCATGAAAGCACAGAGTAAATCACAGAACCATAGAACTTATTTATATTAAATAATCCATTCCTCTTGCATGGGTACAATGATTTCCTTCTTCATAACTATAAATGTTCATAATTTCATTCTTATTTTGATTTTCTTTGAAAAATAACTATGAAAGCAGAAGAAATTAAAACTAGTAACACATAACAGAATAAAAGATTAAAATAAATGACTGTAATTTTCTATCTGGATATGGGTTTCTAGAGGCTTATGGAAGACTGTAGTGGATTTTAATTTCTGTCTTAAAAATAATTTTTCATATATTCTACACTTAGCATTTTCAAATTTCATTTGTAACTACACAGAGTTAATATTGTGTTGCAGTCTGAAGAGATCTCTCTCTGACTGACAGATTGAGGACAAGAATAGGGCATGGCAGCAGAAAGTGCTGCAGCAGAGAATGCAAAAGGGGGATAGGATGTAACATAGATGCATGAGACTACAACAAACAAAAGCTCTGATAGAAATGTTTCCAGTAGCCTATCTTTGACACCTCTGCCCAAAACCACCTTTAAAATTAGGAGAGAGAAGCAGCGTTCACTGCCCTTTTGTTCAGTGTGATAGCTGAAACCAATGAATCCATAGTCAGCTATCATCAATATTATCCTTCTCCAGAAAATGAAGTTACCATGATGCATATGAGACCATAAGCAATATCGTGTCCAGATAAAAGGGAAAAGTGGAAGAGCAGGAAGGTCAAAGCACCCTTTGAGTTCTCTCTGTAGCCCAGACCCACTGCTGGTCAGACCGAAATATGGTCCTGATGGGATGTTTCTCTTTTGTTGCTGGATTACTTCCTTCAGCTGCTGATAAATTACAGGAATCCATACCACCCGTTTTTAATCATTTGCTCTCTTTCAAAACTCATTACTAGGACCTGTTGACTTACCCTTTGGGCTCTACACCATGTGTGGTATGCAGTCACTTTAAGATGACTTAATTTCTTCTATTCAAATTACTCGACAGAGAATTGCAAAGGACATCAAATTTTACTCTCTAGGACCTTTGGTCTCCAGTGCTTTGCCAGTTTAAGAGATGTCATGCTGTCAATGACTTCTAAATCTGCAGCTTTCACTAAAAAAATAAATAAATAACAAGGACTGGTGTCCCTGGTGTCCCAGTGAAATAAATATTCATTTTTAAACCAGCTACCTTAGGAGATAACAGTGAATATCATTGACAAAAACAGTCTAAAATATGGTCCAGAATTCTGACCTCTAGAGCAAAACATTTACTTGAACAAAAGAGGCAAAGTCTAGAATTTAGTTTTACCAGGTGCACCTCTGTCAAAGACTTTCCTTTTTTGTGTGCAAATTCGACTTCAGAATGCAGTGATTTATTTGTCTGTGGTTCTTAGGAGAAAAGCAGGAATTATAGGTCTCCTTTATGAATATTGAATTAAAGAGAAAAATAACATGGGTTTTTTGTATAGGAATCTCATTCGCACCTTAGGCAGAAAGTATACAAGTGAGATGCTTAAAATATGTGAAACAGCAAACTGCAATTGGAAGTTAAATATCTTTTATTGTGCCCCCAATAATAACCCTTTTACAAGAGACTATGCTATATCTTATTTCTAGTACAGCTGCTTTGGGTTTGTTTGGCTTGTGGTTTGTTTGGGATTTTTCCTCTCCAGGTGGTGGGTCATTAAAACTTTCCTGGAAAACCTCTAATACAAAAAAAGTATATTTTCATACTCTCCATTGATCTTTAATGCATAATCTTCTAAATGGCTAGAGACCTCCCAAGAACTGCTGTTAGTTTTTGTTTGTTCTTTTTTCACCATACGAAGTTTAAACATCAAGAGCTTTAATTAACATTAGAAGAGTTTTCCTCCTGTGGCCTAAAATCTACATGGCTAAGTTTCCCCTCAGACTCCTTAGTCCTGGTAGAATTAGTGAAATAACTTATCCTTGGCAATATTTACATGGTCTGCCAGGAAACTTTCAGCATGAAAATCATAGAGACAGAAGAATAATCAATTAGTACTTGCTAGGAATGCTCTTCCCCTTTGGCTAGGAGATCAAAGCTGAATTGTTATTTGACCATATTCTAAATGCTGTATTTACCAAATGCAAATGCACAGAGAGAATGCATTCAATTTGTCAAGTCATTTTTGTCCATTTTTAGAAAAAATCATTATGAATGTCATAACTACCCATTACTGATGACATTTTGAATTGTACTGGTCTTTGAATGAGCACTAGTAGTTTAGAATATAATATACACAGTTATATGAAATAAATTCCAAATGGAATGGAAAAGATGTCGTGTTAATGCATCTTGAGGAGAAAAACAAGCCAAAAAAAGCTACAGGTCAATGGTAGATATTTCTCTTTCATTTAGAGGACTCTCAAACAAGAATATTGGAGTAAAAAGTGTATCTGTTCAAATGTCAACATTTCTATTTCTGCATGTCTTTAGACAGATGAGATCTGAAATGGATAAATTTGTATTTCTATCTTTGTTTCATTTTCTTCATTCCTTTAGACTGACTGGTATATAAATTATACATCTGAATGAATATTAATGGCAGCCTCCGTGGACTTGAGTGCACAAACACAGGATCATTTCTGAATGTAAGTGAAGAAGAGATATTCAGAAGGTGTTTGTTTTTTTTTATCTGAGGCCAAAACACTTCTCTGCAAAAGGAACAAAACAGATAGAAACGTGGCAGAAAGCAGCATTAATTTCACATATATATTAACAAACAATGGTTGGTTATTGTTCTTAGCCTGCACAACTTAAGCCTGTTGAACATCTTAAATAAAACTTTGATCATTTCTAGTAATGGCATATAGAAAAGTCAATATTTTGGTGGGGGGTGGCCTGCAGGACTGTGTGAGATGCTCTGGTCTCACTCTGTTCTTAGGATAAAACATAATCCCAGTTACTACCCCATGGAAAAGTTTTATGTCAATACAGTGAAAATTCAACATTGCATCAAAATTTTAAGTTTTAAGGAACTTTCATATTTTTCTATTTATTCTTTGATTTGTCTTGGTATTTTCGAAAGTAGTTTTGCTTGTTGTATTGGGTTACAGAATAATACTTAAATGGAGAGCCCTCGTTTCTGGAATGACTTTGGTGAAACATGGAACAGGTTATGGTCTTGAAACATGGGAAAATAAACATACTAATTAAGAATACATTGATAATACTCAGAAACAACAGTAAACTGATTTAGAGAATGAAATATCAATCCTGTGAGCAGTAGTTAGGACAGTGCTGATGAATGCATTTGTAAGAGCAAAAGTCCCAAATCTTGGACCTGAGTGGACTAACTTACTTTACAAAGACAGAAGTCAACATGTTTAGAGGTTTCTCGTTGCAGTTTGTAAGGAAGCAACCCTCATCTGAAAGAAATCTACTCTCATTCCTCTGAGAACATTTTGTTGAGAACAGTTTCACTTTCACTGAGGTAAATTAATCATTGCCTGATGAAAAAAACCAAAAGACTTAAACTCCCTTTGTCAGATGGATCATTTTCATGTTTTTGTTTTCTTAAAATATACAATCAAAAGCAGCCAAGGAATATAAGAATATAGAATTCACTGTTAAAATAAGTTAAGGATACTCATAACCAAGAAAATGAAAATCAATATCAACAATAAGCAGGAAATAAGAGTATATAAAAATGACCAAGAATTGAAGGGAATATCTTTAATATAGAAGTGTTAAAGCAATTATAGTCCCCAAGGAACAAATTCAAGAGAAAAAAGGAGGTGGGGGGAAGGAGAAGAGGTTCCAGAGTCGTCATTTATATATCTCTCAGAAAAAAAAATGACTTCTTGTTGTTGCACAATGTGTTAACGTAACTTATTTTTTTCCTGTAATCAACAAAATTAAGCAGCAAAGAGTAACGGCAGACATAATAATTTCCATGGCATATAAGTAAGTCCAACTAATGCACGGACAACTTTCATTAGGACAATTAAGTTAATATGAGTTCTCAGGAAACCGCCACCTCCACTTGTATATGTCCACACTCAAAGACACACACAAGATATAGACACTGAAAACAAAACCGTACCTTTTGCCTACATAGTTCTCTCTCATTCTTTTTGTGATATTCTTTCCTAGAAAAAGATTTATAGTGAAAATCATAAGCAACTTGTTGGCCCTGAGCACTTTCCTCACATTCTTACCAAATATGAAAACAATTATGGCTTTCCACTTTCAACATTTCAAGCCACCAAATGGTAATTAGCAACAGTATGAATAAGATTAAGAGTCTGAAAGTTCCTGCAGCTATTCAAAGATTACTATTCTACAGACTCTGCAAGAAAAACTGTTGCTTTTGGCTTAGCTAAGAGCTCCCTGTGATTCTTACGTCAAGCTAAAGATAATAGATGAAAATGTCGCACATGTACACGAGTAGCTTGGGAGGCAAAAAGGTGCCTTAAATTGGCTTCTGTGAAGCACTGACAGTGCAGGTGGGGAATATGCTATTAAAACATGGCCCTTACATTCCTTTTACTATCTCTAGTCTGGAGTAAACGGAGGCCAGTTAAGGACTACCTTGTTCGGAGATTCACTTAGGGCAAACGTTAGCACACCCAGTGTTAATAAAACATGTTTAGAAAGCATCTTACAGTAATGTGTACTATGTAGAAAGCTGGAAATAGCCTACAGAAGCTGTGAAGCATGAGAGGCACAGTAGAGCCAGAACCTGGTGTCTTGACTGGCACTTGTATTCTAAACAGAGTGTTCTCATTACAAAAGATAGCGACAGGTAGAGGGTGTAGGCATCTGAAATGAATTACATATTTCAGAAGTAAGAAAGAGGCAGGAATCGTAAAGACAGAAGCTCAAATTTGGTTCTCATTCGTATCTCACATACACATACACAATATGTGTGTACATATTTTACCACAATAACAGTGCACGGTTGATTTAAACTAACAGGCAATGTCATTAATGTTCCTTGAAGTTAAAAAATCCCACCAAACCAAACCAAGATAAACCCCACAACTGGATATGTAGGGGAGATACATCTAGTCCATCTCCAGATGTCTGCATCTGAGCAATTCCCCTTAGGGTCTGGAAGGAGAGGGGAGAGTGATGTGATCTCTTTTGGAGAATTGTATTAGAGTGAGAGCAAATACTCCTTAGAAGAGCTGATTGCATTCCATAAAAAGATATATTTCCATAAAGAAAACTTGAATTGCCTAATGCTAGGTGAAATTATGTATTTGTCTATTCATTTTTCATTTTTTTTTCCCTCTTCCGTTTTGGAAAAGTAGGTAATTCAATTGCTACATGGATTGAAGGGAGCATTAAACATTTAAGTTTCAACTTGGATGGACCTTAGCTGACCAGGATATGGTTATTGTCACTTGACCATTGTTTGCCCTTCACTCCTCCTCCCACCTCCAGCCACAAAATCCAATTCATATAGTTACTATTTAGGAAGCTTTTATAAGTATATCTCTCTCCCCAACTATAAACTCTGTTCAGACACAAACAGCATTATCAACTTTTTTGATTTAAAGGACTAGTAAACTCACTTTCAGTGAAAATTCACTGAGTACTTGATGACATGCTGGGCCAAGAGCAGTTTAACAGAAATTATTTGCTTCACAGAACAAATATGATCCATGCAATATATTATAGTCCAAAAACATCCAAAAGATGTCACAATACTTTCCTATGTTGCTAGTGGAACTCCTGGATTTGCTGTTAATAAAAGTTATGTTTGCTCTTAAATAGCATTAGATTATTAAAAGTTGACATAGAGTGGAATCTTACCTAGAAAACTGGGAAATACTTTTTCAAAACTTTTTGCTTAGCATTCCTCAGAGCAATAAGAAAAACAGCAGACACACACCTACACTGTTAAAATCTTGACATATCTATTCTCCCTCTTTTATGTTCTGTTCTATTAAAACCTTTGCAAATTATTCAAAAGTAGCATTTCCAATAACCATAACTACGTACCTAGAAGGCTAAATTCTCATCCTTCTTTTAACTTGCCTTTAAAATTGAAAAACTCTAAAAATCTGAGTAAAACACAGTAAAAAACATTAAATCCTGACTTCACTGAAATTAGTAAGAATCTCTACAGGAAGATTTTTTTCTGATTTTTTCAGCTTCCTTACTGATGATTCTCTTCAAACACAGCTGTTTGCATACAGAGCATAACTTTCTGTATGTACAATGTAAACCGTGCTTATAGCTTCTTCACCTTGCTATTTCCTTAAAAAAAATCTTCTTTGTGTCCCCAATCATGTTGATGAAGCACTGAAAGATGTAATAAACTTGTTGTAAAAATATTCTATTTTTCAGCTTTATTCAGCTTTTAAATACATATTTCACATTTGAAAGGTAACAGTACATGGACCAAGGTACTACTGAAAAGTGAGTGACCCAAAAATATTTATTTGGATTGTAATGTGTAGGTAAATTGAAACAGTTACACAGTCATAAGCGGTTGATAACGTTATTTCCAAGCAGGTTATTTGACTGTTACACACTGGTCATTACATAAGCTAAATACCAGATGCAATAAAAAAGCATATATCACTGTTAATTATAAGAGGTCTGATGAATCCTTAATTGCTTAAATCTGTGACACATGAGAAAGGCTGATGCTGAGTATGCCAACATGGGGAACTTAAATGCTAAAAGCTGAGATGTCTCTGAAATGTAGATGAAAGATGAGCAAAAGCATTAAGAATGGTTAAGTTCAGACTTAGGTGCTAAACTTTCACACTTAAAATGTCTAAGACCTGTCACTAGACAGAAATTCATTACGTTATCAAACTCCACGGTACCTTTGCTCCATGCTCGCTCATTTGGAAAACAGTCTACAGATTTGTTTCTATTCGGTGCTCCTCAGACATAGCACTATATAGAATCAAAATTCTACTACCATTTCGAAATAGTTAATAACATTTATCTTAAATAGAGATTTGCCAATGTTTATTTTTATTATAGAAGATGAATCATTAGCCATCAAAGCACAATAATGATGATGATGACAACAACAAAATAACATGAATCAATTGCTTTCAAAACTCCAAGAGTGTGAATGTGATCACCTATCACCTAAAGAATCACATAAAAAACCACACCTTTGCTTTTCAACTTAAACCACTACAAATAAGCAATAAGGCTTTTAGCTTCATTATACCTTACTTGAAACAGTCTTTGTAGAGAACACGTACTTATTAAGATTCTGAATCAGTTTTTGGCATTAGGAAAAGAAGTTCCAAATAACGATCACGCATGACAATCACAATTTCCCTGCAAAAGAATTTTCCTGTAAGGGTATGGCTCGAATGTTTGTAGCTATTTAATGCTAACAAAAAAGACCCCAACCAACAAAGAAATCCCCAAAACAACCAAACCCAATATACTGGTAAAACTGTGAAGCCTAACTTCATGCACATAATCCTTAATGTACTTTCACTTCCTATTCCAAAAGAGCACACATCAAAATTGAGTTGAATGCAAAAATCCTAATGCAAATCCGGATGCGTATTTTTACAATGAAAGGCAAAAGCAAAGAACCTTGAATTAAAAACAAAACAAAACAACAACCAAACAAAAACCAACAAAGAAACAACAAACAAAAGAACCCCACTGTCACTTTCAAAAACTGGATCAAAACAGATAGCTGAAATTTAAATTCATGTACCTTATTTCTGATGTAGAGGGATAATTCTTGTACTTATTCCTAAACTTGCCTAAATTGTCACAGATGGCTGAATGGAAGATAGGTGTTCTGATGTGTGAACAAGAATTTGAGAACTGTGGAGAAACTACAGCACAGTCAATAAGTTGAGTGCACAGACTGTAAACTCATTTTCATGAATATGACTTTTAATTTAAAGCTAGACACACGAGCAAAGTACTTGAAAACTCATATCAGTGCTCAGCAGCTTGCAGATGACTACCAAGTGGTCTAATTTTTTATTAACATTATAGGAAGAAATTGATTTACAGTGGAAGACTACTTTGCTGTTGCAGTTAATACTACATTTACATGCCTCTATAATTTACTTCACTTATGGTTGTCTCTTATATTAATATTCATTATAAAAGTCCTCTTCTAATATTGCTTGATTTGACAGGAGTGCATTAGGTATGACAAATGCTTTGTAAAGTGCCCAGACAATATTAATACAAGCAGAACCTCTGATAATTGCTGTTACTTAAACACAAAGTTTTTCTTTTTTTATTTGAATATACCCTTTACTCTCTTCTTCTAACACTTCACTAATACAAGTTTTGATAACTATACATCAGTCAGAATCATTCCTAAACTCAGCTTGGCTTCCTAGACCACACGAACAACTGAACCAATTCAGCCCTTTCAGAAATTGTAAGGTACAAAAATTGTTATGATATTTTGGTTTGGGGAGGGATGCTTTAAGCAGAAGTAAGTAATTTTCCTTAGCCGTGATCTCTATTTTGTGTTACAGTAAACAAATTCTTCCTCCTCAGGAGATGACTTGCTCATGAAAGTTCCTTACCCATCTGTAATCTGAGATCACAGTCAGAATTTTTACAAGCATAAAGTAGAATAAACCTGGCTGCCAGGTTTACTACAGCTTTAGACAGTTGTAATAAGAATCGCATGGAGAAATAGGGTCTGAAGTTTCAGAGGACACAGAAGTACTACCACAAATTACATTCAAATTTTGCAACATAGGCAATAAAATTAGCCTGTGTGGTCACAGTGCAAAGAGACCAATGGGCAAGAAGGTATTATAAAAAAAAGATTTACAGAACTCTGAAGTGCACAGGGTAGAATCCACGACAGCGTTTATCAGCAATTACATCATAATCATAGCTTAGCTTCATAAATATGTTAATTAATTCACTCGGAACAAAACACTGAAAAACAAGTTGCTGTAAAATAGGTGCTACCAGTGTTTTTGCTACAATAGCTATGAGTCTATCTTGTCCTCAGGCAAAGAGTTGCCAAAAATTTAACACCAAGCGCACTATAAACAGCTATCTCAATTTCTTGTGTTTCTTAAGACATTAATATGATATATTTTAATAGTCTAAGTGAGTACCAAAGTTCTCCAGATAAATGTTTGTCATGCTCATACTTAAAATACCACACATAGTCTAGACTCTACTTTCTAGAAAGCCAGGCCCCAAGTCGTCTTCACAACAAATATTCAGGGAAAGCATTTCTCATTCCTGTATCAATAGCAAACAGATAGTTAATTCAAATGATAAAGCTATTTAACTACCTGTAGTCCAATGTTTGAAATGCAAAAGGTATAATGATTGTAGGAGTAATACATTCACGGTGCACAGCAAAGCACATTCATAGCCGCCAGCAAACTTACATGTATAGACTGAATAGAGGAAAAGAAGCATGTTCTGTTAGCATCATTTTAAAGCAGATAATTCACTTTGCTATATTGTGCTACATCAGTGATGTTTTTCTTGTATCGAAGTTGCTAGTGTTGTGATCTGTGGGGGCTGGTAAGCTCTCCTCCCCAGGGAGGCAACAGTCCCTTCCTCTATGGAGACAGAAACATCCATGGCTTGGCAGAGGGTATGGCACAAAACAAGTGCCCCAGATCCATTTTGGACTAGAATTTGTCAAGGAATATGCCAAACAGAGAAATATAAATACCAGACAGACAGGCAGTTACAGCACTCTAACTAAACACTGAAGCTCTTAATATTTTTTGTTTGGTGGCTTCTGAGGCTCTGGGTAGCATAGCTACCAAATAGGTAACGCTGCATCTAGCATGGACCTCTAACACATAGCTGGAGCTTCAGGAATTCCTCCCTCAATTCCACTGGGTTTTCTTCCCATTTTTCCATATGTAAAACTGTCCCAGCTTTCTGGGATTTTTTGATTCCTTTGATAATCCCAGTGCCAATCAATATAATAGTAGCATGACTAATGTGAATTGAAATTGGATAACCCCATCTTTGAGCCTGGAACTTCTATATTTATTCAACTCATAACACTATGTCAACCAGTGATATATGGTACATATATATTTATAAAATGGGCACTGGGGAAAATCTCTTAACCCTCTCCCTGGTTCTTTGCAAAATTCTACCAATGATGATCCAAACCTTTAGATGCACTTAAACACGTATTAACCATTTAGAAGCTCTAGACGAAATAAATTTAAGTAGTAAGTCTTTAAGGAGTC
Organism: Fratercula arctica; assembly: GCA_947846985.1. NCBI lineage: Eukaryota > Metazoa > Chordata > Aves > Charadriiformes > Alcidae > Fratercula > Fratercula arctica. The sequence goes on from CANTUZ010000002.1 coordinate 41,533,027, forward strand.
TTCTTCAGCGTGCATGCTCTGTACATTTACAAAACTTCACAAATAGTCTATGTCTACTATGTCTATCTACTATGATGAGCTTCAGCATTTCTTTTAAAGCCAGCAACTATGTTTTTGATATCCATAAGTATGTCTGATCTGGAAAACAGGCAAGTTTTTGCCATAGTTAAAGTGGGAAAACAATAAAAGAAGCTGTACACAACTATACTGCTAATAAAGTCCTGTGCTCCTCTATCAGAATCATTCATTTCTTTAGAGACCCAAAAGAGGAATCTTGTATAGATCGCACTGTTGCTTAACTAGCCTGTAGCTAAGCTAGGTTAAAGAAATGTTCCAAATAATAAATGTTTTTGAATTACAGAATCATAGATTGATGTATGAAAATTTCTTTCTGATTAAAAAAAAAACCCAAGAGGTTGCCCAAAGTACAGCTCTTTTTTAAAAGCATGCTTGTTCATATATAAAAGAAAACTTTGGGGCATCAGTTTGATTATTCTGACATCAGACAACCACTTGGTACCACGGAGATGCATCTTCTTTCCATATCTACTCTGTACGACTTCAAACCAAATTCAATTTTTGGAAGCATGGCCTCTGGGGTGATGATCAGACCTGAAGTTAAATTATATCAAGAACTGTCTCAAACTGGCTGTGAAACCATCAAATATTTAAGTCTCCTAAGGCTTCTTCTGGTCAATTTATGAACCTTATTGCAAATACTTCAAATATTTTACTTCAGTACTTCAGATATTCAGGTCAGATGGCCAAAAAAATCCATTAAAATAAAATAAATAATAATTAAAATAAATAATCCATTAAAATATAATAATAATAATAATGATGATGATGATGATGATGATGAAACCAGGAGTTGAAGCAATTAGTAAGATATTAAGTCAACTATGAATACTGAAAAGAAATATATGTCTTTGCTCAGTTCACGTAATCAGAGATGTATTTAAAAAAACCAAACCAAACCAACCAAACAAAAAACCACATCAAAGGTACCACAGAACTTCCTTCCTTTGGTAAAATGTCAAATCTTGTCTCTTGATTCAGAGACTGCCCAAGTATGTAGTAATGACCTTGAAAAAGATAGGCCTATCCTTTAAACCGGTATTGAAGGATTTGGTAGGTAAAAGGGTGAGCTCAGCCACTGGAAAGCACTCCCCGCCAACCGTAAAGCAAGTGTGCACACAACAGAGTATGATGACACACTACTAAAGGAAGATAAATGCACTCCCAAATATGTAAGGCTGGAAATGTCAGCAATATATCTCATGAGTTCCATAATGACAGCCATCTTGATTAGATACAGTGTCCACAGTATCTGAGGAAGAGAAAAAACACGAAGTTTAAAGTAGCACTGCTCTGTGCAAGAACAGAAAAGACAGAAACTGTTCTTTCCAACTTTCTGGTTTGGGTTTTGGGTTTGTTTGAGTTTGGTTTTTGGGATTTTCTGTTTTTTTGCTGGTGGGCTGGGTGTTTTTTTTTTTGCATAAACAGCAGTCAGTAACAAACTGAATAAAAATAATACAGGCAGAGGTTGAGGATAATACGAAATATAATGACCTGTTCTGGACAAACCAAATTAGTATCCACAACACTTGGATTTTTTTTCCTCTGCATCATTGTTTTTCCCCTGAGCATTCTCATTTCAAGGGTTTACTTTGAAGTGTCCTGGAAAGTGAAGTTTTGCATTTTTAAAAAACTCTTTAAAGTCCTAGAAAGACTATTACCTGAAGGAAACAATAGGACATATTTCCAGTCACAGATGGTTCTTCTAGTCTATTACTGACTGACAAAAATGTAGCACAAAGTGCTACAGTGTTGACAGCCACACTGTTAATGCTAATTGGTAGAAGTGGGCTAATTCAAAATTCCACTAGTTTTCTTCCTTTGTTTACAGTGAGCTAGGAACTGTTAAAAGCTTAAAACAAAATGACAGTAGGAGATAGCAATGAAGCAGGCTTCACAATTGTGATAGAGAGCGACCAGGGACCTTGACTTGGAGCTAGACAAAACATTGGATTATTAATAGGCAGTCCAGTAGCAACTCATCATTTGTGAATGCCCATCACAGTGGACAGCTTGAAGGATCCCTTGGCAGGAATAAAACAGAACTATAAATGAGAATCTCAAATTATTGTGCAGTGAAACACAAGTGAAAAATTCTCAACAACAAAAAAGTGATAATAAAAGGTTTAAATTTGCAGTAGCAGTCTGGGCAACTTTCCTTTGCTTTTACCCCAACGCACTAGTTAAGTACCATTATGTAGTGCGAATGTTCAGACAGACTGTTATTTGCCTTTTAAACGATTCAGTGAGCCTTAAACGGGTGCCCTGACTTTGACTCAAGAATGCATTCAGATATCTCCTAAAAACATGAAAAGGCGATGCAGCCCCTGTGTGAGTGCAGGTTCGCCCTCCAAATCTGGCTGGCCAGTGGTTTTGTAGTTATCAACTTTACATCTACTCCATTAGTTTCCACATTGTTCTTTGTTCATCACGGGCATAATTCACCTTCTCCGCTCAGTAGTGAGGTTACCACACTTGCTGTCGATACTTGGAGCAGGAGCCGCAGGACCCATGAGACAACATGCACCTCAGGCTGGCAAACTACAGTGAGAAAACTGCAGGAGAAATGAAAGCCCTTCTAGTTCCCCTCTTCACCTTGGTAAATCAGTATTTGACCACACAGGTAACATGCATTAATTTGTCTACATTTAAACAAAAACCGCTACCTGACTTGTGCCTCCAGAAAAAAATTCTTGTGGATAGATTAGCGTGTGTGGATTTTCTTGAAGGAAATGTCAGTCATAAGCTTATTGCCAAAAAGGCACCTGTTATTGGATTAGAAGTTCCCAAATCTTAGCAGTTTGAAATAAAAGAGCTGATTCTCATTATGAGATACTGCCATCCATGCTATTGATTTTGTACAGAAGCTTTCCCCAAGCAGCATGCTCCCGGGGGCTGTGAGCATTGTCACTCCTGCGCACACACACACTAGAGGTGTCCCCACTAATGATCCATCCAAATGGTGCTGCTGAAGCTCACTTAACACTAGCCGTACTCTGTGAGGGAGATAAGGCACTAACTCTTCTCCAAACCACTGCCCTTAGCCCTGCATCTGCTGGTGTAACAGGGAACTAGCAACTAGGAAGCACGTGCAGGAAAAGCATGACAAGGTTGTTGGGCAAGATCTGCCACGTATTTCAAGCTCCCTATGTATTGCCATCAACAGCTGCTGATATTTCCTTATACTTGAAAGCAGGGAAAAAAGTAAGTACCTTTCCCTAGTGGGAAATGTTGGTTTATTAAGGGCAACTACTGCAAGCAAATTTGACTAGATGGCTGAAGTGGGTAATCTGTTGATGCTACTTTCAGATGGATCTGCTAAGATGATGCTAGAAACTTGCAGCTATTAAACCAGCAGAGCAGAAAATGAACCAGAAATAGTAAAAAGTAAAATGTAGAAAACAAAGGGATTAAAACTGCATGGCAGCTGTCTCAGGACTCCTCTGATAAGGTGAATGAACTAAAGAGTTCCTTCGAGTGCTCTAATGCAAGAAAATGGCTATTTCTGCAAGCAGAAATGAGATAATTTGAAAAGTGTGATAGAAAAGCCTGATTTTTTTTTAAATTTGCATTCTCTGTAATACTTACCTGGAAACATGGGCTACTAAAAGTAATGCTACCTATGCTTTGATCAGTGCAGATTACTGGATTAAATAAGTAGATTCTTCTGAATCTTCTAAAATGCTTAATACAGGTCTTAAAATTAATCAGAGTTGGAACAAGGAAGTGGAAACAGTACTAAATTCTGATTGAAAGAAGTATGAAGAACGCTTGAAAGTATACAACTTGGGAATTGAAACACAAATCTTAATTCTCACTTAATTCAAATTCTAGTAATGACAGAAAAGGAAAATACTAAAGCGGGTATAATAATAGAAAGAAATTAATCTTCCAGAGAAATAAAACATCTTTAATTTTCTGGAATCAACTTTGTGACATAATTAAGGACACTGAGACAGGATACAGGCAGCTTTGCACTATAAACCCTTTGTCTATCCAGACAAATCTATACCAGCAATTACAATTTTCTAGTTTAATCGAGCACTATTCACTTGTCCAGTCCTGTACAAAACACAGAAAGATAAAATATTGTCACCTAGGTAGGACATACTTCAAGAATCAATCCTTGAGCTTTGAAAATGCATGTTATTTGACTGAAGTAAAATGAATCGGTCTCATGTTTAAGTACTACTAAATTTGCCACATAAAGGACTTCATTACAGAACACCTCAAATATATAATACACAAGATCTGCAGGCTCCGGGCAGCAGGCTTGTTTTCTGGGAGGAGTCAGGAAGACAAATTACATATTTGCAGCCAGGAAAAAATATGTCTGTCCACAGTTTTCTCTGACATACAACAGAACATTGCCCAGAGGACTTCCATTATTAATTCCTGAGTCAAACCTAATAGTTTTGGTCAAGCGATTATGAGAATCCCACATGAGATTTTGTGTATGTTACAATCCTTCTCAGTGTTAAAAATGTTTTGTCTTGATTGTGGAATGAAGCTAACTATTTTCCACTTGCAGTCTTTGGATATTGCCAGATCTCCCAACTACTAGGATCTGTTTTACTATTAGATTGTTGTTTTCATGCAAATTTTTTATAGACTGCAATTAAAATACTGCTTACATTATCTTTGATAAAGTAAATACTGAAGTTGAATGCATCTATCTCATTAAGTCTTTCAGTATTAAATCATTCTTAAATAATTGTATTAGATCTTCCCTAAGTTTCCACTCAATTTAATGATATTCTTTGGAAAAAAATAGATAACGTAGTTCATTTACAGTAATAAAAGAAACAAAAATCTTTACATTCCTCTATTAGCCTCAAAAAAAAGGCTTTTTCACAAGGCATTCTGGAAACATCACTACAACAGTGATTCCTGCGTAGCTGATATTTAATCAAGTCCTCCCAAGTCGTCTTCATCTTTACATGAAGTCCCCCAACTTTTCAATAAATTCTTTATTGTTCTTTCCTGAGAACAATACATTTTGTTGTATTAAAAGCATTTGATTCACTGAACCTCCAGCTCATCTTTATTACTTGCCCAGAACTCCAGTTTCTGTGCCATTTGCAATTTGCAAAGACTTTGTAATTCCATGCAGGTAATTGATGATGTAAGGTTAGACTGCAGTTAAGACCCTATTCCAAAAGGATGCCACTGGAATATTTTGACACCAACTTGTACCTCATGATTGAATTCCAAGGCCTATAGTCAGCAGGCTTAAATCCACTTAATATGTTCCATATTCATTCTGTAACATTCCTGTACCTTAGATAATTTTCAAACTCTTCACATTCTAGAGCTGTGCAAACACAAAGCATCAGCATGCTTATCCTTTATCAATCAAATATGTAATCTCATAAAAACAATTTTAGGTAAGAAAGTCTAACTTTCTATCAATTCATATTCATTGTCATTATATAATTGATCTCATTTACTTCCGTACTCAAGTCCCCTGTCAGCTGTTGCTTTATTTTTCCCAAGATTGGTGTCAGATCATAGACCTATAAATACCTGATTCATCCTGTGTACCTTTTGTGAATACGGACACAACATGAACTTTCTTCTAGTCCTCTGGATTTTCTACAATGTCTACAATACACAGAAAAATGTAACAGTTTATCCAGAAAGCTCTTTATCTGCTGCTTTTAAAACTTCCATATGCAGCTTTTCCTGATCTGTTGTCTAATTTAGTACTTGTGGTTAGATACACTTAATGTTACCATTCGCACAGAAAACATTTAAACATCAACATTATCATCAAGTTTACATTAAGTAAGTGTCGTGGTTTAACCCCAGCCAGCAGCTAGGACCATGCAGCCACTCGTACAGTTCTCCCCCTTCCCTCCAGAATGGCAGGGAGAAAAGGGAGAAAGGAGGGGAGAGGGAAAGGGAAAAAAAATCATGGGATGAGATAAAGGCAGTTTAATAGAACAATAACAGAAAAAGAAAATAAAAATAATAATAATAGCTATAACAATACAAGGTATCCTTATCACCCAGTCAATTGGTACCGTCCAAAGCAGTGATCACGGATTCCCCCTGGCACGTTGGCCAACCCCCATTTATATACTGAGCATGACATCTATGGTAGGGAATATTCCATTGGCCATTCCATTGTTCTGTCTATGCTCCTTCTCAGCTTCTAGGGGAAGCCGAAAAGAGTCCTTGAAAAGTACAAACATCCCTTAGCAACAACTAAAACAATATAACTATAGGTATTATTGACATTCCTTTCACAGCAATCACGAGAAAGAAAATGAACTCTTTTTCTGGCTGAAACCAGGACAGTATCCACTGCTTATTCTATACCATTTATGTCATGCCCTGGCCTTACGCTTTTAATGAAGTCACCACCACTTTTCCTGTCTTTGAGATATATATGTGTGCATATATATACACAGACACAGATATCATACCCTTAGTCCTTGGGCCATCCCTCTAAAAGGTCCATTGAGTTAATTTAGTCCATAACTTTGGGCTCCATCTGTCATAACAGTATTTCAGAGCAGGAAAGATGGTGCGTGTGGTCTTGAATTGTGGCATGCTGCATCTGGAGCTTGCAGCTGATGTATCTGGTATGGTCCATGCCCACAGGCTGTGGGTTGAAGTCGTCAATCTTGAGAAAGTTGACGGGTGCCAATTGCTGAAGCCAGTTCTGGTTCCATCACCATTGTACTTTGCTCAGTTTCACCAAAGTTCATTCTCCATTAATCTGGACGATTCTTACTGTAATACTATTGATATAGCATATGGCGACTATAGTCGTGATGACTATAGTGGGGCATGGGGTATGTTTCCAGCCATCCAGTGGTTGCTTCTACCATTGTAAGCACATGGCACTTGCCTTGTCAGGTTGATGGGAGAGTGATATAATCAATTTGCCAGGCCTCCCTGTATTTATATTTCATCGTCCTCCGTACCAGAGAGGTTTTTACCACTCGGCCTGCTTAATTGCAGCACATGTTTCACATTCATGGATGACCTGTGTGATAGTGTCCAGGGTCAAGTCCACCCCTCAATCATAAGCCCATCTATATGTTGCATCTCTTCCTTGATGGCCTCAGGTGTCATGGGCCCACCAAGTTATAAATAATTCATCCTTATGTTGCTAATCCAGATCTACCTGAGCCACTTCAGCCTTAGCAGCCTGATTCACCTGCTGGTTGTTTTGATGTTCTTTAGTGGTACAGCTCTTGGGTACGTGGCCATCTACATGATACACTTTTAGATTCTCTATCTGGGCAGCAGTATCTTGCCACAATGGGGCAGCCCAGATGGGTTTGCCTCTGTGTTGCCAGTTGCTCTGCTTCCATTGCTGTAACCACCCCCACAGAGCATTTGCCACCATCCACGAATCAGTATAGAGTTAAAAGTACTGGCCATTTTTTTTTTTTTTGGTTCGGCAATATCTAAAGCCAGCTGGATGTCTTTTACTTCTGCAAACTGGCTCCATTCACCTTGTCCTTCAGTGGTTTCTGCAACGCATCATAGCACTCCACACAGCAGCCTTCCACTTCCGATGTCTTCCTACAATCCGGGAGGATCCATCAGTGAACAGGGGATATTTTTTCTCATTCTGTGGTAGTTTATTATACAGTGGGGCCTCTTCAGCACGTGTCACCTCCTCCTCTGGTGATATTCTGAAATCTTTGCCTTCTTACTAGTCCATGACCACTTCCAAGATTCCTGGGCAACTGAGATTTCCTATTCAAGCTTGTTGTGTGACCAATGTGATGCACTTAATCCATGTAGTGTCAATTGCACGATGTGTAGAGGGGACACTCCTATCACTCCAGAAATATAGATGGGTTCTGCCTCTTTACAGCTTGATGGCATTAGGGTACACTGTGCACTGGTGTCTACCAGAGCCTCATACTCCTGGGGGTCTGATGTGCCAGTCCATTGAACCCACACAGTCCAGTAAACGCGGTAGTCCCGCACCTGGCTGGAGGCAGGGCCTGTCTAGTTCCAACTGTAGTATCCAGCAGTGATGAATGGGTTTGTGTGGCTCATGTGGGTTGAAATTGAGTCCCATCCTTGTTATTCAATTCTTGGAAATGCAAATTGGGAGTCCTTCAAGAGGATCAGAAACCCTTCTGCTTTGTGTTGGGAACTGCCCACTGGAAACTGGAGCGGCAATTTTCCTGGAGGGATCCCCTTTTGTGATTGGTCTTTCTTGCAACTTAAGTACCCGTGCCTGTAGGATTGAGCTAGGTTGTCCATCCCACTTCCTCATGTCCTCTCCCCGGTCATGGAGGTAAAACCGCAGGGTGCCTTGTGGTGTGTATCCTCTACCTCCTCTCTTTTGATCAGAAAAAGGCTTATGCCTAATAGCTGAGATACTGGTCCACACAGGTGGAGAGTAAGACCTATCCTCTTTGAGTTGCTGGAACTCACGGAACAGTTTTTCAAACAGGCTTTCTTTTTTCTTGGACAGTCTTTCAGCTGAGAGGTAGGCCTGTAGGGAAGCAGAATGACTTTCCTCATATTGTCAGAGTTGGCCAGCCACTGCATCCACCATTGGTGCCTCTTTGTCTCCCCAATTCACTGTTGCCAATGAGCTGGTGTACGATGATGGTGTGCTCTGTAGAAGCCAGTAAGCTTTTTTTTCCTTTGATGAGCCTATATTTATTCTTGTATCCTTTTTTTTCTATAATAATATTCTTAATTTATAATTTACATAAATTGTTCTAGCTCCTTTGATACTATTTATGCTATGGATATGCCATAAAAAGAGTTTTAGTACTCAGAGATTGATATTTGATGTATCATGGTGGAGTACAGAATGCACAAAGATGAAATGAGAAATACACAATGATTCTTCAAGATGTTTGAAACACTACAAGGGTTTTGAGAATAAGAGACTCTTAACATACCTGTTCTGAAGTTATAGGTGTGCCCTGCCTGAATTACCTATAAGAAAGCCATTTAGGTCATGGAAAACTATACTAAGTCTAAGAAGCACAGAATTCAAGTGCATGAAGACCAAACGCATGTTTATTTTCCTCCTCAAACAGATATTGCAGTCACAGCTATGCTTTGTCTCAAGATAACTTGATGTTTGCTGGTGCTCAAGATACTTTACTAAGCATAGCCTTAGCTTAGGCTTATTAATATGATTTATAACTGCAGTGCTTGCAAACCTTAAAATAACTAGATATTAGATGATTTTTGTATTTTGCCATATATTCAATACACAATAATTTTCTTTTTTTCTTTTTTTCTTTTTTAGAGGTAAGGAAGGGGGATAATGATAGGAACTGACAAAGTATTTGGTCCTGTCTGATATTTTATTTTGTTTTATCTTTCTTTGACTAGGACCAAATATAAAATGAATATTTGCAAAGTCTAACTCAATTAATACAGTAAGTGGAAGGTATATTTTAGCAAAGGAATGACATAGTACAGAAGAATTTCACTTATGAGACTTCTCCAGCTGAGGGAAGAAATCACTGATCTGCTAATACTTTAAATACATTATTGAAAGATGTGTAAAACCAAATAGAAGACAGAATAAATACCCCTGTTGCAAAATAAAGTTGTTCTTAAAATTCTTACAGCAGTTTTGAATAGTACTCAGTTTTGGCCTATTTCTGAAAATATCTACTATATGTACATAGGATAGTCTGTTTCCAGAAAAAATGGTTTCTGCTGTGCTGAGTCCTTGTGACATGAATGGCCAATAAAATGGACTGGGTAAAGCAGATTCCCCTATGTTTATTAATGCAACTGTTGCAGCTCCGGTTGTCTTTAGATAACTCTGGTGCTATAAGGGCATCGTACAGCAATGATTCCAAGCATTTAAAGTACATTTACTCATACTCTTAACTGCACTCTCCTCCTTTCTTGGTTTAGGCATAGCAAGAATATGACATGAACAACAAAAGCAAGCAACCTAAGCAAGCTCTAAAGCGTCTTTGGAGATGAGGTCGCCCTTCCCTTAGAAATGTCCCACACAAAACCAAACCAGTCCTCAAACAAATAGCAAACAACTACTTCCTATTTCTACATTGTCCAGCCAATATGATGTCAGCTTGAAAAAACATGGACCACTTAAATGAAGACCTACCTACTCTTCTGTTGCCCTCAAAGCAGACCCTTCTCATTTGAAAAATTCCAGACTCACAAAAACTGACCACCTATCTGAGGGCATGGGATCAAGAAATTTCTGCTCCATTCCAAATTAGTCCATAAACTGACAAAATAAGCCATTATGCAATAGTAACAGGTTTCTGAATCTGATGATTTACGATAAAAACTTGAAAGAGGATCTAGGACTGCAATACCATAATTTTTTTGAAATCCCAATGTCTAGAACTGTGGAGCCTTCAGACCCATCCTACTAGCTGGTGTCAATGCTATTCCCACCATAACAAAACACACCATGAAGAAGTCATTAAGCAGATACATTCTATGGTGCTTGATCCAGTTTTTTTAGAGCAATACTGATGAATAACTGATAAACAGATACCTGATAAACAGAAGGTTACTCCCTGGATTTCTAGTAGTTACAACTATGGACATGCAGCAACCATGCTGACATTTCCCTGAGATACTATGAAAGACCCTGTCATGATTTGGGCTGGGTTGACCACTAAACCCTATTTAATATTTCAATAGAAAATGATTTTCAGACCTACGAACAATACCATTGTTAGCACTGGACTTTCATACTGATTCAATAGGCTGATACAGATGTTGTGACTGACAGCAGTTTCTATCTGCAGGATTATTGAAGCATAAAATTGTTGTCAAGGCAATCCCAATCAAAAGCAGCTGGGTCCACAGAAAACACATGGTGTTGATATGACGAAGCTCTCAGTGTACGTAGATGCAAGCAAAGAAGGATTTTATTGCACATTCATGATCAATTGAGGCACACATAAATTACTGTAATTTTTATATCGCCACTTAGCTACACTCTGAAAGAAAGAAAAAGCCCTAGTTCTACATAGAGATCAAAAGAGAAGCTATTGTCTTCCAAATTACCATCGAGCTCTAATGCAAAATTGGTACAACAGTCTGTGGAATGCTGATAACATTTTGTGCTGCAGTTAGTTACAGATTGTCTGAAGTACGGAAAAGTCAAAGCATAGGTGATTTAAAGTGAAAGATGTTGTAGCATGGTTAAATTTTAATGGTGTGGGCTGAATTTTCCAAGCATGTGATTAAGAGAACTGATAGCTGTGAATCAGTAATTTCTAATTCCCAAGCAAATGACAAGAGAATCAGAAAATAATAACATCTATTTCAGGCTATAATTTCTTTTAAATATTTTTCATTCAAATAAAATTAAAAAAAGAAAAAGTTGAACTTTCAGAACTGGGTGACTGGGAAGTGGACCATGAAGCCTTATAGCTGGCTCCAAAATCCATCTGTGTTGTGCTAATCACCAAGCACTTCTCATTTTTATTTCACACTTGCAGCTTTGGAATGCTCCACTCAAAATATCTCAAACAAGTTAATATGAAGTAAAAATCCTTATAAATTCAAGCTTCGAGGTCATTGTTCTGTTTTGATGCGTACTAAAACATTGACTTGTAAAGGAAGTCAATTTACATCCGGGATCTCAGAAACCTAAACCCAGAATTAACCTGTTAATTCTGCTGTGCCCTAAGCAATGCTGAATTATCTGAAGAAATAACTTGCCAAAACAAAAGCCCACTTTATTATATAATAAAGCATATGGAAACAAAACAACAGCTAAGTTATACGAACAGACTGGACTGAATTGTTGTCTTAGATTAAACATCCTTAATATAATAATTACATGTACAAGGGTATCCACAGCCTAAGCTGTACCATCAAATTGCACACTGGGATCAGACAGTAAATTGTTTCTGCATCCACCAGCAGATTCTGAATAGTATTAAATACTATTTTGAATTTTAAATACAGTTGACATTTGTATCATTATTAGAACTAGAATTCCTTTTAATTACATAAGATTACAAGAAAATCTGCTGTCTATAAAAATGCTAATAAATAAGCAGTGGCACTTTTAATTAAATATATGTTAATGTCATAAATACAGCAGTATGTCTTCCTCAGCTTTCCTTAAGAAGGGAAAAGTTAGGGTGGTTTGCCATTAAGAACAAAGGGTTTAACAGATAACAGATAATCAAAGAGGGTAATAAAACAGGGTAGCTACGCTAAGCAACACCAGAAATAATCCAACAATTCTTAATACATGGAGGCCCTTATAAACCTTAAAAGCCTAGCCATTACCAAAACATATGTTTATAATAAAAAAAATAAAATAAGTTCAAAAACTGAATGTAAAGCAGATAAAATGAAAGTGGAAATAAAAGGAAAGCAGAGATAAGACGAAACTGATTTTCATTTTCAAATGAGAGTTCCTTTCCATTACAGGTTCTGGAGCTGAACCAGGAACTGCACAAATACAAAGAAAGCAAGCAAGGTGTGCTACTCGATGATATTGGAAACAACAACAGTTAATTACCTGTCTTGAACAGAGAAGGGCAAATATTGCAAACAAAGATGCAGAAAGATCTTCACATAAATATATTCAAAGAATATTTCCTCATATTTTTAAATGAAACTGCTGTAGTACTAGTCAATTATATGTTGTCCTTCTATAAAGTTCCATACGACCAAGTTTTCATTTGAGCACTACGTTTGAAAACTTCTTACAATTTCAAGCAGAAGTTCTGAATCTTAAATAAAGCAACACACGCTGACTAATAGCAAAGAGTCCCTTGAGTGCTTACTAGAGCCCTGAAAGAGAAACAATGTCCTAATAGGACGTGTTCACTAAGACACCTATGGTTGAACGTAATATGAGAAAGATTAAGGTAATATTTTAATGCTAAAACATACATACTCCAGCAGTCTACCTTTATCAGGCAATAATTTTATTTCCATGTCTAAAAAATTAGATGAGAAAAGGGTTCATGATTTTTAAAAAACACACACACAAAAAATCAAGAAACTCTCTTCTCATCAGTGGGAAATCTAAAAGCTGTTCAAAAGCATATTAAAATTTTCACTTGACAAAAAGAAATAGTATCATTTATTACATGATCATGCAAAATTAACTAATGCAACTCAGACTTTGAACACTGAGGATCAAATTCTTACAAAACAATTAAAGATTCAGCTAAAAAGAATCAAAAGCTGTGGAAAAAAAAATGGACACATTGAAGGAAAGGGCAATTTGCTCACTGAGGCTGCAATTTTTTGCAGCTAACTTTAGGTATCGGCATTAGCAGTTTACAGCTGACCTAGTCATCACAGGCATTTTATATACTTTTTCTTAGGTCTTCACCATTCATTGGATTGATTATAGATGTTTGCTTTAGAATAAGAGGAACTGTGCCCTAGACTTCATTGACATGATTTCCTCTCACAATTAGCAATTAGCATCAATATGTATGTCTGTAGTTGGTCAAGGAAATTCCACCTAGGCTCTCAATGGATATTGTGTTTAATAACCTCTGTCCTTCTCTCCCTCATATATTCAATAAAAGAAAAAGTACAGATGAACAGCCTAAGAAGTTCAATAGATTTAGTTTTGTTAAAACACTCCTTGCACTTGAAGATGAGTTCTCCATCTTAGTAATGGCGTAAGACGTCCTCCATACTGTGCCACACGCTATCGCCACCCCCTATATATCTGCAGACCAACTTCAGCTCCAGTGTAAGCTGATGTTAAGGCAACAGATCTGCATTAGCTTTTACTCCCACTATCTGTAGACTGTTGAGTTATCCCACAGAAGCACAGTTAAAGGTCACAAGGGTGACAAAAAGCACTATGGAATGATTAGGAAAGGCACAATACACAGAGACAACACAGTATATAACAGGGCATGAAGTACACTTAAAAAGAATAAACAGCTCTGAAAATAAAATCTCTTTGTCAGGTATTTCAACAGAAAGACATAAAGAAACAATTTAAAATGCAAGAGAAAGAGCTTTGCACTTCAATCGATGATCTTTTTTTAATTTTAATTGCATGTAAAATACATTTTATAACAGTAATGCATGTTACATAAATTCAATGTGATTTGCCTAATGGGAAACTAGTGCAAACATATTAAAGCCATGCATTAGGAGAATGTAGAGATTTTGATAAGTCTTACTCATTTCCATTTCAGTTCTTTTATTTGAGATTTTTCTGATTTTCTTTTCTTACAGTTTCTTAGTTCTCATTTTTACAAAAAGACACAAAGGATAATAGAAAAAATACTGGATGCACTGCCAGGCTCAAAGGGTTGTGGTCACCAACACAAAGTTGGAGTCCTCCAGGAATTGATATTGGTGCCAATATTGTTTAAAGTCTTCATTAATGACATGGACAACGGGACAGAGTATACCCTCAGAAAGTTTGCTGATGATAAAAAACTGTGAGGAGTGCCTGGTACACCAGATGGGTGTGTTGTCATTCAGAGGGACCTGGATAGGCTGGAGAAATGGGACAACATGAGTCCCTTGAAGTTCAACTAAGGAAAATGAAAAGGTCCCACAACTGGGAAGCTATAAACCTACACACCAGTCTGCGCTGGGGGCTGACGGTCTGGAAAGCTGCTTTGTGGAGAAGGATCTGGGATCCTGGTGGACACCACTTGAAACATAAGCCAGCAGTGTGTACAAATACATGATGGGGTCAGGGAGTAAAAAAGACATCCAGAAACTCTTTTCAGTGATGCCCAGTGACAGGACAAGACACAACAGGCACAAACTGAAATGCAGGAGATTGGATTTAAATACAAGAAAAAACTTCATTCTTCTTTACTCTGAGGGTGGTCAAAGACTAGAATGGATTGCCCAGCAAAAGGTTGTGAAGACATTCAAAACTCAAATGAAAAAGATACTGAGCATCCAGCTCTAGCTGACTCTGTTCTGACCTGTAGGAGTGATCTTGTCAATCTCCAGATGTCCCTTTTGAGGTCCCTTCACAGAACCTCAAAAATTCTGTGTTCCTGCAGTATTTGCAGCTGCCAACCTCCAACACATCTTCCTGAACCTCTCCATTTCATGCCGTCTTCCTTTCGTCGTCCTTCAAAGTTTACCCTGACTTACCGCGTCATTTCAGATTTCTTTCTCTTTCCTGCCTTCCTTTTTCATGCCCGAGACCTTGCCAGACTGACTGCTCTCTCCCACTCCACCTGCTCTACATTCCAGAATTTTCCCAGCTGGACTGAAATTGTTATTTCAGGAGTGAGTTTCATCTGCTGACCAGAAATATCCTATCAGTTCTTAGATAAAAAGAAAAAGGAAGAAAAAAAAAAAAATCTGGAAAGGTGTAGCACAACTAAAATTTTCCCACAGAGAAGAATTTTCATGTGTGCCAGTGAAAGAAAAAAAAGAGAACTTATGCTTTCTCCCATGCTGTTTCCCACACATACATTCAGTATCTGAAAAAAAACCCCAAACCTCCACCTTTTCCTTCTAATCCATCCTTCAGTGTCTTCATTTCTTCTGATGCCTTTATCACTTGAACATGTTTATGCTACTGCTCTTTTAAAACATCTGCCTATTACATTAACAGTGTCTATTTCACTAAGTTGTCTCTCATCTTACATGTAGACTGTAAGCTCTTTAGGATGGGCGCCAGTATTTTGTTCTCTGACAGCACAGGGGTCTCTTAGCTGTTAAGACTGTACTAATGATAGACGATCTTGTCTGTGCCTTGGCCCAGATACACGCTTTTTCTGTTCATTGCATTTTTTCTCTGTTTTTAGGAGCTGTTCACTGCATTTAAGTACATAAAGGATTTAAGACATAGTGTATAACATTCAGAAGCAACACTGAAGATTTTACCATAGTGATGGCTCCCAATGACATATTTCCCCTGCTTGGAAAGATCTATTCCTTCCTCTGTTGATAACAAAAAATCTAACTCATGCTGAATTTTCTGCTGAATGAATAAATAAATTTATAAATAAAGCACAAATGTTCAAGACCTAATTTGTGATAAAGTGGTCATGGAGAGTCCTTATTAACTTCAGATAGCTTTGGAAAAAATCAATATTTAGACAACAACTATACGGATATCATTTTACATGGATATAATCTTGGACACTCCCTCTAGATTCAAAAAAATCCAAGTGCGGGATAATGACTTTACTAGATAGGACATATAGTTAGGATGATGGAACACAGTCTATTTAAATATATTCTGAACGGTGTTCCAAAAATATCTGTCCTTATAGCCAAAGTGTAGGTGTGTGAAGCATCCCTATGAGGAAACAATTGCCCCTCCGTGGCAGAAAGGAGGGTCAATTTGTAAAGCTATCGAGAACATTTAACAACTTTATGTAAGGGAAGATGTACGCATGCATCTTAATATGCAGTGAAAATATGAATTTTTGTTGTCACCCTGAATCAGAGAATCAAGTAATACTGAAATTTGGCTTGTATATGACCATAAAGTGGGCTTGTCTTTGCAATGGTCACACTTTCTATTTTTCTGTCCTGAGTGACTACAGGTATCACACAATAAATGGTAAATACAGATGAAAGAAGGTTGTTAAATAGTAGAACTGTTAACAAAGTTCCCACATGTTGAGAATGGCATTGTCCATTCATTTTTATGAATGGACATTTATTTATTTCATTTTCCCAAAGATTTCTCAAGTTCAATCCTTCTAATAATTCTAAAAGTTTGTTCAAAGGGATAAAGAAAAATAGTGACTTTCACAGAATGAGCAAAATGACCCCATATTTTATGTTTTCTCCTTAACACCTAGTTTAATCACCAGGAATCATTTATGAAAGGTTTTAAGGAGTCTGCTTACATCGTGGCTTGCACAGTCTCCATTATTTGTTGTAATAACACAGGCTGGCACCACATCGAACAAAATAGTTCCAGAATAAGCAACATAACAAATCACTGTTTTAGCTCGTGAATCAGTTCGTATACTGTGTGGTCGTTTTCATAATCTTCATTGCATAGCACTGCAGATTTCCTGATGACATTGTTTGCTGGAGCTGCTAAGGGTACACAGAACCAGTGAACTGAAGTCCTGACCAATGTGCTGTGACGGACATGTAATTCGCCATTTAACCACTGCTATACATGATATATTGGAGGTGATATGAACGTGCCCCTATCCTCAGTGTATTTGGGATCAAGTATTAATCCTCAGCAGAGAGCTTTAAAATAATGCGGAAAAAGCTTTTGTTCCAAATGATCACAAGTGCAGGGACTTGGTAACAGACCTTATTTCTAGTTATGAAAGATTAATTAATGAATTATATTTGTTAGTACAACTATTCCCTCAGAACTGCATATTAATATTAGAATATTTGACTTTTACAGCAATCATTTACAAATGTGAAAACTCACACAACACAGTATATTCTGATGTTATTCTGGCTTTCAGAAATCATTTTGCCCTTAAAATACAAGACATGGAACAACTGAAAAGGAAAGAAAATCCAATTTATGAACATTTTAACTTGTCATGTTTAACAGAAAATGTCATCCTTTTGGCTACTCAAAATTTTCTTTTTTTTCTTTTTTTCTTTTTTTCTTTTTTTTTTTTTTATCCCGCTATGCATACACGCTTGATTCTACAAAGGATGATTTGCACCAAGGACGTTATTCTACTGCCAGTCGCATTAATGCTGACCTGTAATAACTGCATTTGGGTAGAACTGGCTGCCTTTCTTTGGAGGTCACCAGTTGAATAGGGCTTCTGCCAGCAGTTGAATATAGCACTCCATATTTTGGGAACTTGTCAGATTTTGGGCTGTTTGCCAATTAACATCAATATGTGTCTTTTAGAATGCCATTAAGGTCAGTACTTTTAATATAGAACACAAGTATGTATACCTGTACATACATATATGCATACACACATTCTATAAAATTAATCCAGGAAGTAACAAACAATGCGTAAAGCTGAGGAAACTCCTGCATGCGCCATCGCTTTTGTGTGCAACTGGTTTTCTGATGTTTTCTTACTTATGCTGATATAAAAACTGATTTGTACTACTGACCTTGGATACAAGACAGTTGATATATCTTGCCAGGGATCTAATTCAAAGCCTGATGGAAAGACTCAGACTGGTTTTAAGGCACCTTGGAAAATCCTTCAAACTTACACAGCATAAGAAAAAAGCTTTTGGATAATACATTTTAAAGCTTAAAAAGATCTCTTTTTCCTTCAGTTATTTTCTCCAATTACTAGATCATATTTTGTAAACAATAAATCACTCTTTCCATAGAGCATCCCCCTTACTGTTCTGACCATGCTAACAGGTAATATCAGGAGAAACTTTTTGAGGTATTTGCATGTTTAGAAACATATGTATATTTTTGTAAATAACTTTCACCATTTCCCATCCTTGTTCCTGTTCTCCCATGCTTCATTTCTTTCATCATAGAAACAAAAGTACTTAGAATATTTACTTTTTTTTTTTTGGTAACAAACACAAGAATATTGTAACAATCGTTTTTTAAAGCAATCCTATTATAATTAGGATATAAATCTCCATAAAAACATATGTTGTCTGTAGTAAAGGGCTATAACAAAGATATACAGAGAGAAAGACATAGAGGTATCTGTCTATAGCAAATATAGCAAAGATGTATCTTAAGGAAAGTACTACACATGTCTGCAAGGTACTTTTTTGTTATGCTATAATTGGTTGGTGTGCATCCATTTACAATGCTAAACTTACTGCATCAGAAGTGGTTCCAAACGAGCCGTTTTCAGCATCAGTAGAAAGATCTCTGCTGTTTCACAGCTTTCTCTTTTTTGCCATGGCTAGGTTTGGCTTGTCTGGGGAAGGGGGCTTGGTTATGACTAAATATGCAAACCGTATCCCTTCATACACAAGAGCAGTCATATCTTGTGAGATACTAGACTACTCTTCAGTGAACTTACAACCTTCCTTCAAAATTTCTGGTACAATAGCCACATATTTAAAATGCGAGCTTAATCAAACCCTGTTGCCTTGTACCAAACACTCGCACAGATTTTACTTGCAAAGGAGTACCTTTTACCTATACAATAATTGAAAGGATACTATATTTAAGTCTGAAGGCTCATTTAAGCAGAATAATTGGCATCAATAGCACTTACCTGACTGTGTGGAATAGAGGTTATATAGCTATTTTCCAGCTCAGAACCATGCAATAGCCATTTTAAAAAAATAATGCAATGTTTGAAATTTATGCAAATTAGGTTTTTACTAACAACGCTTTTGTAAGAGGCTTCTAGACACAAGTAGTGCAATTTGCTACATTGTTTGTGGTTAAAAGAAATGTGCCATATGTAATTACTCACAGAGAGACACTGCATATAGACTAGGAGGTTTAGATCAGTTGATATGTAACAGTTTAGCCACTATAAAAATTAATCAGGTCACGAGTATCGCATTCTGTCCTAAAAGAATGACAAGCCTCTTTTCACTAAGAGAAATCGGTTACGCGACTATCATACTCTCAACCAGCCTACCGAAAGGACTAAAAGAAATCAATATTACACAGAGAAGATGGATCGGCATGAATCAATGCGGCAAGCACGTAACCAAACAGACATGGAATTAAACAAAGGAAAAAAAAAAAAAAAAAACAAAAAAAAAAACACCACCAAAAAAACCCAAAACAAACGAAACCAACAAAGATTGTCGCTTAACCTGTTTTGTCAGAGCTGGTATTGATGGTATTGGTAGTGATGGAAGTGAAGGTAGTCTTTGCGCTGTCCTTGGTAGTAACAGATTTCTGCTTATTTTTCATGGCTTCCAGTGCTTTGAGCTTCTTGGCATGTTTAGTGCCTTTGTAGTGGGCCGCAGCCTGGCTCTACAAAGGAGAACAAAATGAACCATGCAATCAGGCTCATTTCTAAACTGGCATTCTCTGTATTAGTACAAATACAGACTACCTTTCAATAACGGGTACCATTCACATTATCCAAGTAGTGACCAAACAGAAAATTATATTTAGAATGATGCTTGGGAAACAATGGAAAAAATACTCAAGCAACCCCAGTTCAGTAAATACAGTATATTACTGTATAACAGTATATTACTTTCAGACCAAAATAAGGTTGTTTTAGTCTACCATGCTACCATTAGTTTTTCTACCAAGACTTCTTTTGCTTTAGCATACAAAAAAATGAATTCTCAGGCAACAGGGAGGAAGGCACTCTTCTCCCAGTAGCTTTGCACTTTTCCAGTTTCTGTTTCAAACTGGAGATTTTGTCAAAGCTTCCTTCAAAGAACAGTTTACTATTAACAGTGGTGTCAGGAACTTCTCAGCAAAGACTGTCAGTAAAAAACAAACCAAAAAAACCCCGAACCAAACCCAAAGCCTAAACAAAAGAAAGCAAAACATAAAACACTCTCTTCAAAGCCCACCACCAAAGATTTAACTGAATGTGAGGCAGACACGCAATTAGCTGGCTTTCTCAAAAAAACCCAATTACTTTTGTCCACTTGCTACAAAAGGTAGTGTTTGAAATTTAAAGCCAGGCGCATCCTTTCAAAGGAGAAAGCTTGCACAAATCCTGTCACAGTTCCAAATATATTTTGGCTACTTGATATTGTTAAGCTAAAATAGATTTGTATATGCATTGCTATTAAGATTTATGTGTAACACTGAAAGTATCTTTCTTATTCTAAGAGTAAATACCAACTTTTCTTTATTTAATTTCCATTGCAAACATATTTTAAGAATACTATTTGAAGCATAAGACTAAACTTTATACAAAACCCACTGGAATTAGTACGCATATTCTTCAGAGTTTATTTCTTCTCTAATTGTTTAAACTCTTATAAGAAAGATAGTCTTCCAGTTAATAAGTTAACATCCTGAAAAAATCCTTATATTTTAACTGCTGAACTTCAAACTTTACTGAAAGCAATTCCTTTCTTACTTGAAAGAAAAATTTTTAAGACTCTAGAAAAATAGTCAAAATTTAACTACCACAGAATTGACCAAATGAAAAGCAACTATGCTGGGTCAGCCCAAGGACCCACAAAGGTCAGTATTTTGTTTCTGGCATGAAACAACAGCAGATATTTAGCACATAAAAGAAAGGTAAGTGCTTTCTATTGTGGAATCAGAAGAAGAAAAAAACGTGTATGTAATTTAGTGGCTACAAACTCAAAGGATCAAAGGGATAAAATGACATAGTCACTCGACTCACTAAACCACTTGTGCAGGTAGAATAAGCCCGCATTACGTGGCATGTTAGTCATTAGACTTTTATTTAATGTTATTTAATGTGCTGAATTTTGGGGACAGAGGAAGTTCCAGTGAACATCACGATAAGAGTGTATATTAATTAATCTCGAGATTTATGACTTTCAGCTTTCATGAAAAGTCATGATTCCTTCCAGGTGCCTGAGAATTGAGAAGCTCAAGGTGACTAGGAAAGAAGTGAGAGACATTGTCTAAACCAATAGACACATATGTGTGTATGTGTATACGTGCACAGATATACACACATGCATACGCTCTTGTATATTGAGATGCATCATTCAGTTTGGTTGAAAAGCTAGTTTCTCTATACCTAAAATAATGTAAATATTACATTAGGTACCCTTATTGAAAGAACACTGGACAGTGAAGTTATTAATTAGAAACATCTTGAACAGAAACAGCACAATCATGCACCTTTTACAATTCCTAACACATAACATTGAGACACACTGTAAGCCAAATACAAACAGTCAAGAGATGTTAATTATTGTTAGACTGAAAGACCAGTGTCAAGTTACAATGATGCATTAAAAACGACATCATACAGTACATCCTCATGTCACTATCACGTCAACTATTTTTACACTTTCTAGTCAAATTTAATTATCAGTCAGCTCCAGATTCTGACTGCACTTGTTTTCCCTAACTAATAGTGTCATTCTTCAGATATCAAAAAGGTAGTCAGAACATCATCCTTAATACTGAATTATGAATGTTGATATTTGTTTGATGCACAGCTCAACTTTCTTCACAGAATTGTTGTTGGAGCACCCCAGGCTTATGTCTCCTGCATCCATAGTTCTCATCCCTCCAAACTGCCACAGCTACAGCTCCACAAACCTCCACTCAAGCAGAGTGTTGGATGCATAAGGAATACACAATGAGGGCCTATGTAGAAATTGGTGGCCTTTTCAGTGTTCTGAAATACATGAATGAAATTGCTGCGAAGTCGAAACACAGTAGAAACACATTGCTCAAATTTACAAGTACTCTGCTACTCAGAGTTGTCCATTACTCACTTCCCACAGAGCGCTGCCAGTTTACCCAGCCTCTACTTAAAGAAGATCTTTATGCCTTTTTTATTTCAAAGTTTAAATCTCCATCCTCTGTGGGGTCATGAAGCCTTCTGAGCTTGTTTCAATATAACTGTAGCTGGCATATTAATGGTTCTATGTGAGAGCAGACAGATTGCTCCTAAGCATTTAGCCAGCTCCAAATTAGCTTATGCTGAACTTTTACAACTGAACTGGAACCCTAAAAAAAAATAAAAATAAAAAAAAAAGTCTGTCATTATCTTTCCTTGCAAGGGTAAGATGTAGGAAATGGAAAAACATCCAAAAATATCTTTTTCAGCACAGCAACATAAAATATGGTACCTCACTGAATCATTTCTTGCAGCCATAAGAGAACTAAAATAATCCTAACTGCTTAAATGGCACTTACTTGTAGCTTATAAAACTCATTACCTAAATGGTATTTATTTGTAGGTTAAATACAAAAATAAGATAGATCATAAAATCCAGTTATTCCCAACTTTCATGCAGAATTAAGAAATACAGAGAGAGAGCAGAAGAGTGAAAGACAAGTTAGTCCTACTTTTTGCTGCCAACCATGATGCTTAACTGAGTTAAGCGACTGTACCCCTTCAGAAAGGTAAGAAGGGGTCTCCTTCTGGAACACTTCAGAGTTCAACAGTTGCAAATCCCAAGAAGATAATAGATACATGTTTATATATTACCTTACCAAGTTGTGCTCAGACAAGTTATGAGCAGAGGTTACAGGTCAAACTCTACATCTAGATAAGCTGATGGGAATCGAGGGAGGATGTCCCTTTCCATGCTTTGTAAAGGGGTGCTGACTTCTATAATTGCTCATCTTGATGGAAGCCATCAAGAGCTTACTCTCTTCTTTCATCATAGTTTCTAAGTTTGCTTCTCACATCATAGTTTCCATGTTTGACACATAGAATTAACCCTAGCACCGTGAAGAAAAGTCATTGTCAGCTAATGTGTGACCCAGCCAGTGACGAAGCATGAGAAATACGTCAAATATTGCTGGTGCACCATTACAGTGAACTTTAAGAAAGGTACATTATTACTTCATATCTGAAGTTGAAAACTGAGGGATCCTTAACTAAATTTTGAGGGCTCTGATCCTGCAAATTACATGTAGACAAACTTTGGTCTATGGGAGTTACTTCAAGGAAATGGTAAGATGTCTAAACAGGAAATCACTTTTCAATGTTATTTGTAATGAAGTCCTGCCTATTTGAGCAGTACAAGTCAGATTAAGCATCTCTTTTGCAAAGCAAATACTTTCCTCTGGTTCCACGTACCTATCTTGAATAATTAGGAACTTTTCTAATCCTTACATTTTGTAACCTTCCCAAATTGTTAGAATATAAAAAATGCATTTGTCTATATAAACATTTCTTGTATATATATATGTTATAAACACAGACACATACCATAAAAGAATAAAAAATTCTATATGCAAGTGTGAGCAGTTAGAAAAAACAGCTGTAGTGTCAAAGCTCAGCTGTATTTTCTTTGCTTAAGTGCAATATTGTACCACAATTACCATAAGGATGTTATATTACCAAGCAAATTGCAATGTGTAAAGTACGATGAGAAAGACGAAATATTTTAAACAATCCAGACAGTATTCTCTTACAATTGCAGTCATTGTATCTACATGGAAGTCTTCAAAATATGTTTGTCTGCCTGACTAATGTACTTGAGTGAATCACGTGTCTTCTCACTTATGTTCTTTAGGCATTGGTCCAACAAAAACATTGTGCTTAATTTTGTGCATTAAGACAAAAAAGGGTCTCCTCCTATTCTCAGAGAGTTTTCAACTTAGCAGCGCTGCATCTTCTATCCTTTTCAGATCTCTCCTGGCCCACCTCATATTATCAATCTTCTTACAGATTGTTTTCCTGCCTCAGTCATTCCTTCTAGGCAATATCTTCATAATAAAAACAAGCTCAAAGGAAATAACTTTTTTTAAAAAAAGTGTAGTGAATATGTTCCACTGATCTTCCTCACAAACATTCAATCCAACTATCCTGCATTATGTCTTTCTCATTTCATGATGCATTTTGAAAGATGTCCATTGTGGAGAGTACTCTGCTCCATGCTGTCATCTGGCCAATTTAGGAGCAAGGCTGCAGTCTGCCTGCACCTTTAGAAAGCCCCAAACAAGGACTGATAGTGCTGAGAAGTCCCTTTTGTCTATCTGAGATTTCAGTAGATTGTGTCATGTCTTTGTTTTTACCGGCTACTGGATGCTACCATCACTTCTGTTGTTATTCCCAGTACAACAGTAGCAATTTTGGCTAATATATCAGCAACCGATGTCAGGATCCTCCAGAGTAAAAAAACTCTAAAAGAAAAGAATGAGTTTCTTGGTTCAAACTAATACTCTCAGTGAGCTGGGCACACACAGAAAGCAATAATACAAAACTGCATAAGCCAAGAGGGCTTTTGTCCTTGGTGAAGTTAGCGAAACCGTTCATGAGATGCCTATGCTACACATCGTCTTAATCTCCCAGTACAGAATATTTTCCTAAGGTTGGGCTGTCAATAAGTACTTCAAATACAATTCTACAGATGTTCTAAGCACACAAGAAAGTGACAAAAATCAAAAGACCTTTTCATTTTTGGAACAAGCATTTTTTCCTAATGACTCCAAAGCCTGGCCAGTCAGTGATGACAGCACTGCTCAGGGAAGGCTGCATTATGCAGCTGAGACATCTGTATTCTACCCAGTATGTGCTATTTACATAACCTGAGCTGATCTCCAGTATGGAGAAGTTTACAGAGAGAAAGTTAACAGCCTTGAGATGCCCAACAGTTGGTTCTGCCTAGGGCAGGGCGTTTACTGTAGGCCACGCCTGATAAAATGAGGATTGTACGGTCTTTTGCACTGAGACATATTTACTCTATTTAGTAGGTAAGCTTTTATTTGAGGCTATTTTCAATTTTCAAAAATAATTTCTTACAAGACCTACTATTCTGTTTACCCAGTGAGTACAGGCAGGAAATTCGGGACTACTCACAAGTCCTATGCTTACTTTCTAGAAGACAGAGGAATTCCATGGACTTCAGCAGAGCTTCACAGACTCACAGGACAAGAGACAAATGAGTTAAGTACCTGTGCAAGCCTTTGCAGAATAGGAGATTAAGTGAAGATATATAATGTAATTTTTAAAGGTGATGTCAATATGATGACATGTTTCATATTGAATAAGAAGAGTATCCTGATTTCTGCCTGATACGTACAAACTCAATCTGCAGTCAATTATAGTGCAGATAAATGTTGCCTGTCGTCATTTCTTCCTTCTGCTAAGCTTACCTTTATCTTCTGAATTGTGTCATTTCAATTTTTTGTGCACTCTATCATCAACACCATTCTGTAATACAGAGCCAGAGATCTAATTACATTATGCACCCAGATGTAACTGTGGTATAAAACACCAAGGACGTGTGTAATATGGTTTCTTACAAATATACTCTGAGAGAAGGCTTTTGCCCCCTAAACGATGACTGATTAATTTGCCCCTTTCCCTAGAGCCAAATATACGACAACAGAGCAAGTACCAAAAATGACCTTTCTGTAGAAAAGAAAACATTTCTCCATTACTATGGCATAATAAAATAAATGTCCCAGCATGTTAATTCCCAGGTATTTAATTTTCTCTTTCCATGGAAAGAAAAACTTTCTGTTCCCTCTTCTCCTTCATAAAGCATTTATTCAATAAACTCATAAATGTACCCTGAGACTCAAGAATCAGAGCAAATGGGTGCTTTTTGAGCTCACTAGCTCCTTTGCATTAATAAGGCTGCTCCATCCCACTCCCTGTGCTTGGGCTCCTTCCAAAGCCACTTACATAATGGCGAGAGACTGCACCTGGCAAGAGTCTGCATCACGTTGCGAGAGATTGGCATTGACCCCATTCTTATGGCAAAATCATCCATCCTATAGTAAAATCAAATATTTTCATTATGGAAAGGAGAAGCTATATTATCTTGGTTGGATGCAGAAGGTCAAAATTTCCTACTAAATATTGCTTGTCCCGTAACACAGTATCTTTAAGACCATACGCCTGCAGGTACTGTAGGCTGCCATTGAGTGCAGCATTACCTGAAAGTATCTGAGCAAGATACAAAAAACTGCCTAGATATAACACATTTCACACTGCATTCCAAGTAGAAATACACAGCGTCAAAATAAAAATACTGAAGGGAAGATAGCTCAAGTAATATCTGGCATTTTTCTTTGAAGGACACCAGTACTTCGCACAGCACAACAAAAGTTCATTGCATGTTGAAATTCAGTAAACAGAGTATTTGCTTTACTATTTATTTTACCCTTTTTATTGTTAAGGCAGATATGTTTTAAACACATTTTGACAAGGTTATCAAGTTCTTGTCTCTGGAAGTTTTTATGTACACACTTCCATAGTAATAACGGTTGCTTCCTGGGGAGCTCTTTTGAGAGTTGAAACGTGCTCTTTTGAAAACTGGTATAATCAATGAAATTAACTTTAACATTTGATCTCATCTTTACTGTATTAATTGGCAGTATCATTTATTTTCCCCGTGGAAAATCTTATTGTAGTCAGAGTTTCAAGAGAGTACTAAACTCTTTTGGTTTTTTTTCATTCTGATTAACTAAGTGATTAATCTCAGATTTATTTTAGAATTAGATTGAAGAAGGTTAACCTATACATCTGCTATGTGCTGTGCATATGATAAAATAAACCATGCATTAATTTAATTTAATAAATATAACATATATGCTTCCAGTTTTGAATTTAGAACTGACATTTTTGGAACCGAGAACTTTAGCAATTGATATATGCCATTATAATTTTGTAGAAACGTACCCCAGCTTCTCTCCACTAGCAGTAGACATACCCACAGATCTTTTATTCATCATGTTAATTAGCACCTTTTGAATAATATGTCAATAATGGCAACCCTAAAAGCGGAAGCTGACACACAATCTATCTACGAAACAACAAAGAAAATAAGCTCAGTATGGTTGTGATTTACTTAATAATGAGTTTAATAATGTAAATGTAATTCAATGTTCAGGTTATACACAATGTTTACTTAAAAACAACCGATGCTGTTGAATTTAAAATAACTGTTTTAAAGACAGTAATATTCTGAATAGTGTTGAAAAGTTCGGTCTTTTCTGGTGTCATCTGAAAAGGAGTGACAGTGGTGGACGTGTAGCCAACATCTTTTTGATTCTCAGTTTGTCACAATTCACAGCACCTAATGGAAGTCAAGGCTGTACACATTTACCTACCTGCCCAGAGCCTCAGTTCATTTAGAAACTTTACACTGACTGAGCATAAACCACTCAATTCCCTCTACATCCAGCTTGTGAACTGATAACTAAAGAAAGTTGAGCGGGTGGGTTTAGTGTAGTTCACTTGAGTGTTTTCACCTGGTTTCTGTTGCCAAGGAAACCATTTTTGTCTGTTTACATTCATAATGGAAATCATCTCATTCAACTCTGAGTTTCAGGCTTTTTTGCCTCAATCAAAGCATCAGGGAAGAATAGTGGTAAGCGAGACAGAAAGATACTACAAGAAATTTTGCAGAAAACAGGAAAAGCTTAAAAAGTGCATGTTTAACTTTCTATTAATTCAGTACCATTTGAACCTTATATTTGAAATTATAAACAAGTTAATACAACTTGTATGTACAAAAGTACAAAAAAGAGTACATGGAGGTATTTTCACTGTACTCTTATGCACAGTGTTAATACTTTTATTGGAATTACTGTTTTTAATACTACAGTTATTAGAAGTTTTCCAAATTTCAAGTTCGTCTTTAGAGAAATGTTGATTCAACTCTCTGATTCTTTTACTCAAATATAGTTAAATAAATATTTTATTTTGGATCTTCAATTTATACTTCAATAGTTATTTTGATATAGATCTTGCATGTGTCCTTTAGATCAGCTCCTACCCATAAGAAGAAATTCAAAACCAACAAATCAGCAATGTAAATGCTCAAATTTCCTGATTTCAGGAAATTTGTGTTTTACATGGACTTCACTGTAGTTAGGTGCTTCCCAGGTTAAATCTCCAGCCTTCTTGCAAAAGGCTGTAAGTATATGTAAAATGTTACTGTGAAAAGTTTTCCCAGCTGCACAAAGATTGATAATTTAACTAAGACTGAAGAGTTTACAGATTCTTTCATTCTCCTCATATTCCAAGAGGAACCTAACTCTCCCAGGTGCAGAAATATCCATGGAGAGGCAATGTGTTTTCTGGGAATAAAAGAATGGTCAGCCCACTAGCTCCTGGCTCATTTAGACAAATTTTGTATCTCTAAAAGAGTCCTTTACCAGTGGTTTGCTTAAAAAGTCCTACTGTAGGTTTTTCCACAGGATTTATCTCTTTGGGAGGAAATACGTGTTACATGAAAAAGAGAGAGGAAGAAACAAAGTAAAATGAATAAATCCTATTTCCTACTTAAAAAAATAAATAAATTATGGTTTATATAAGAAAATAATACTAAAAAATAAACGCCTAAGTGGTGACAAAAACTAGTGGCATACCACGGAACCAAATTTGCCTTAGAAATTAGTTTCAGCTAAACAGTTAGCCAAGAAGAAAATATTTTGACAAAAACATTCAAAATACCCAGAAGGAACAAATGTTTGTGAGACACAGGAAAACTTGAAGATCAGTCATTCTGCAATACAGTTATATTTATCCCTGTACATAATTTTGTTCCTTTTGCCTTGCTTTCATTCATTCTTGGGTGACTCTGTGAACACATTCAGAGCCCCACAGAAGTCCACAAGAGGCTTTGGATACGTACGAGGCTTGGCAGCACACAAGTTCTACCAGCTATTGCAGGGTCAGAGCCTCAGTACTTTGAATAACCTCCTTTAGATATACACAGTGGATACGGACCTACTTGTGATGCAAGTTAGTTATAAAATCAACTGTTTGTTCTTAAAGTAACACATACGTAGATAGATTAAGTTGTTCCGAAAGCAGTACAGACTGAAAAATGGGGTTTATTTACTAACATAAGTAGGTTGTTGTGCTATCATCAGCACAGAACAGGCAAATATGTTTTCCAGTACGAAGCGGACACGGCAGCATCTTTTGCTCCTTTAAGCTCTCCGTTAGGTTCTATGTAAGAACTCATGGTTAGGGGTACAAAGCAGCACACAATACTCAACGGGTATGTTCTGGCATTACTTACTGTTTACACTCCAGTTACATTTTGTCCCCTTCCTACAAACCTTCGTTCCCTTTACCTTTTGTTATACTGAAATCTGAAAATCTATTTTTTTCCATTGACCAAAACCGAATACTTAACTGAAGCTACAAGAAACTGGCTGCAATTCTACAAACCTTACTGGATAAAAGTAGCCCCTCTGAAATCAACAAGACATATTATACACTGAAGTGTTATAGGATCAGTGCCTAAGAGGTGCTCTATATTTCAAGTTCAGTCACATTGGATTTTACATTTCTCATCTCCTTTAGTCAAGCACCGGTTATCAGTTTCAAAGCTGAACAGCTATATGAAATTGTATGGTGTGTAATACAAAAAAGATCAAACTAGATAGGTCTAAGAGCCATTTCTCCCTTTACGATTTTAAAACCTAAGACATCATTTCATGTTTTCGATTTGTTTGGGCAGAGATTATTGAAAGAGTGAAATTTCCAAAGGCCAGCCTTGGCTGCAGTGACCGTGAGATGGTGGTGTTCAAGATGCCTAGGACTGCGAGAGGGCACACAGTAAGCTCACTACCCTGGATTTCAGGAGAGCAGGCTTTGGCTTCTTCAGGGATCTGCTTGGCAGAGTACCATGGGATAAAGCCCTGGATAGAAGAGGGGCCCAAGAAGGCTGGCTAAAGTTCAAGGATCACCTCCTCCAAGCTCAGGAGTGATGCACTCCAACAAAGAGGAAGTCAGTCAAAAACACCAGGAGGCCTGCATGGATGAACAAGGAGCTCCTGGACAATCTCAAAACAGAAAAAGGAAGCCTACAGAGGGTGGAAGGAATGACAGGTAACCTGGGAGAAATACAGACAAATTGTCCGAGCAGCCAGGGATCAGTTTAGGAAAGCTAAAGCCCAGATAGAGTTCAATCTAGCCAGGGGTGTCAAGAGCAAAAAGAAAAGTTTCTATAGGTATGTTGGTGACAAAAGGAAGACTAGGGGAAATGTTATCCCTCTCTGGAAGGAAACAGGAGACCTGGTCACCCAGGACATAGATAAGGCTGAGGTACTCAATAACTTTTTTGCCTTGGTGTTCACCAGCAAGGGCTCCAGACACACTGCCCAAGTCACAGAAGGCAAAGGCAGGGATTGGGAGAATAAGGAACTGCCCACTGTAGGAGAAGACCAGGTTTGAGACCATCTAAGGTGTGCACCTAAAGGTGCGCAAGTCCATGAGACCTGATGAGATGTGAGTCCTGAGGGATCTGACAGATGAAGTTGCCAAGCCACTATCCATCACATTTGAGAAGCCGTGGCAGTCCAGTAAAGGTCCCGTTGACTGGAAAAGGGGAAACGTAACCCCCTTTTTTAAAAAGGGAAAAAAAGAAGACCCAGGGAACTACAGGCTGGTAAGTCTCACCTCTGTGCCCAGCAAGATCATGGAGCAGATCCTCCTGGAAACTATGCTAAGGCACATGGAAAATAAGGTGACTGGTGACAGCCAACATTGCTTCACCAAAGGCAAATTGTGCCTGACAAATTTGGTGGCCTTCTATGACGGCGTTACAGCATTGGTGGATAAGGGAAGAGCAGCTGACATCATCTACCTGGACTTGTGCAAAGCAGTTGACACTGTCTCACATGAAATGCTTGTCTCTAAATTGAAGAGACATGGATTTGAGAGATGGACCATGCGGTAGGTAAAGAATTGGCTGCATGGCCACACTTAAAGAGTTGCAGTCAATGGCCTGATGTCCAAGTTGCAACCAGTGATGAGCGGCATTCCTCAGGGGTCATTACTGGGACCAGTGCTTGCAACTCTAACCATTCTATGATTCTATGTATAAATGTACACTCTCCTTAAACAACAGAGTGAAGCCCCTTTCAAAGTTTTGTATTGAGATGCAAGTTCAGAACCAAGCATTCCTCTCTAGACTGATGAAGAAAATGCAAGTTTGCACGTAGCATTCGTGGTAAAAAGGATCTCCTGAAAAAGTCTGCACATGGGACATGCAAATACGGCACAATGAAACCAAGCAGGGCTGAGGAAAAGCTAACACGTCTACCCTGCTCCCTACAAAATCACTTTTGGAAAACCGGTTTCTGTAAAAAGCTGTAAAGATTTATGAATCCTCTGTGAATAAAATGGAAATAAGAATCTTTAGCTTCACCTCCAATGATGAACTGAAATTGTGAAAAGCTCTCAGTTTACACCTATGATGTCTCACTGCTGTGATAATTCTCAGTATGCCTCAGTATGCTTTGCAGCACCCCAAACTTACATGATGGAGGACATCCTACTGAAAACTTCTCACTAAAAGAAGACAGAACTCTCACTAAGGGAATCTCCTAGTAGGTTTCTAAGCTGATGTCATACATTTGGGGTGTATGGACAGTTTGACACTGATTTGGGCACAATGAGCTTCAGGATGTTTTCTGGAGTTCAACCATCACTAAGTACTAGCGAAGCAGCAATGTGGGACAGCTGTGCTTTTTATGGTCATATAATTAGACTTTTAAAACTGAATCCTAAAAAAATTTTCTTTAATATGGTATGCTTAATACTACTATTAAATTGCATAAACCAGTAAGTGCTTTTTCCCTTGGGTATGTATTAACAATTTACTTTTTGCAGACAAGTGCACAAATATGATTAGCTTTTGCAAATTGCTCCCTATTCTGTTACTGGTAAGTAATTTTTATATTATTGCACTGTAAACAGATGCTATTTTCCACCACATATTCAGCAGTAATGAGCTAATTCACTGTCTTAAAAATAACAAAAGATCTTCAAGAATGAGCTATTTGCTTCAATAGTCCAAGCTCCATTGAAATCTACATCGAAATCACCCATGACAGGAAGTTAGCAAATTACTCTAGAAGCCCTGTTGCAAAAGAAGAACTTTCTTTAGTTCATTTATTCAAATGGGTTCTACTACCTTCCTAACACGCATATTATTGATCAACTTCTTGCATATTGATTTGGAAGTTATTTTTTGAGTGTAGCTAATATACTTCATTACTTTTTGCATAACCTCCCCGACGTTTTGGCAGGAGCTTTACAAATGTTTCAGTATTCACTCCTATGAATTCATTATACACCAAAATCTAGAAACAATGAACCACATCATTTTCATTGCCCTTTGGAAATTGCAAGGACCTCCTTGCTGAGAGAAAAAAAAACAAAACAAAACAAAATAAAAAAAGATAGCAAGCATGTTAAGTTTAGATTGTGTGGGTGAAATCCTGGCGCCACTTAAGTCAACAGAAATGTTGACATTTATTTCACCCTGGACTGGCGATTGAAAGCAAGTGCGACGCTCCACCTGGACCCAGTGGAAAGAATTTAAAGATGGATGGACAGCCTTTGACTGAGCCAACAAAACAAAATGTACAACATCACAGAAACACATAATTTCAGCAAAAAAAAGTCATGCATATGCAACTTGGAATATGCTATTTATCTCCCCTCACTACAGTATTTGTTTGGGTAACTACATCATCTTGGTTGGTGCTAGTTACTCATACTCAACTGCTAGAGGTATGTCACATATACATACACTCTACAAAATATTGGCAAAATGAAAATTGAGAACACCCAGAACAATTTTACTCAAATGGAACGGACTTGGGTTTTTCCTCTGCTCTGTGTTTACTAGTTTCTACTTAACACTGCTAGAGACAACCACATCATTGGAGTGATCTGCACAAGAATATTTTCCAGTTTCTTTTTTATTACAGCAAACCTGCTTGTGAAAGGTGTGTGTGTGTATATGGCTACACACACACCACAGGCAACCTGTCATCTCACCAGAAATATTATATTAAATGGAAAAGTTTCCAGTTTTGAGTACAGTTGATCTATATATCCAGCAGACATCCATCTATAAAGCTAACAAAGACTTTCACATTTTTGTCGGAGAGATATAATCCATTGTCCTGCTTTTTTTACTGTGCCACAGTATGTATCAGAAACACTACATAATGATATTTAGGGGATAAAACATCAGAAGAAGGCAGATAACCCTTAGAACCCTCAGTCTCAACTGAATCTGTGTGACTATTTTTCCATTTTAGAGTAATTTCTTAATTCTGATCCTGGAGGCAAATTACATCCGAGTCCATCACAGAATGAAAATGCAACAAAAATGTAATAAAAATAAATAGAATAACTCAATTTATCTCCCAAATACAGTGCTTTA
Organism: Fratercula arctica; assembly: GCA_947846985.1. Lineage (NCBI taxonomy): Eukaryota > Metazoa > Chordata > Aves > Charadriiformes > Alcidae > Fratercula > Fratercula arctica. Next base: position 41,566,708 of record CANTUZ010000002.1, read on the forward strand.
CACTAGAAATTGTTTCAATAATGACAGTTATTCCAACATGAATGAACCTTAGACAGACCAAAAAAACATGGACCCTACCTTAAAAGAACGTTAAGGGTGCAAGTTCAAACAATGGATAAGGAAGGGTAATAGCAGACAGCAAACAGTGTGATTGTACTTGCAGGTGTAGGTGGCTATGATCTATCAAGATTATGGTAAATATTGTCAGTGAGTCATGTAAGTCTCCTGAGAAGAACTGTTAACTCTCCTACGGCATTTTCCTGGCTTTCAGAGTTCATGATGGCCCTAATGGATGTCACCCCTGTGCCTGTATATGCCATTCTTCTCAGAGCCTCGTGAGGCCCCCACCCTCAGCTCTGGCTGAAGTGCTCCTGTGTGCCACCTACTCTGCCAGTCAAACCATAAACTGGATAAATGATCACCACTTAATGATGCACGCATTTACTGAGTAATAAGAATTTTGAACTGCACAGCACCGTGACTGCACCTCGAAGGAGTGAGAGTAGGATCTCCGATACTATCCAGAGCCCTACTGATGACAGTGAACTTTGAGAGGTCACATTCTCCAAATGAGATCCCAAAGGCCATCAGGACAGATGTACAAATGTCACGTGTGGTGTGTGACATCTGACAGCTTGCAAGATGGTTGCAAAGCCATTGACTGAGGAACAGGATAACTAGGCCAAGCTCAGGACAACTGGCTTTAGAACCCAGAGTCCTATCAAGTGCAGACAAGATTTAACTTCTAACTCTTTCCAATACTTTCTCTTTATAGAGGGTTGAGGCTTTAATCTTTAATTCAGTGCTTCTTCAGTTTCACCTTACAGATAAGAGTTTCAGCCTCAACGTTTTTGCCCTTCAGTCTCCTAAAAAAATATATTTTATTGCCTTCCAAATACGAACCAGATATTTACTTCCAGCTGAGAGTTTTAAGATGTATTAGCACCTTCAGGCTTACACACAGTAAATCTAACAGGTTTCTTCAGGCAGAAAACTGGCTAGGAATATAATTTGGAGCTTGCAGGCTAAGCCAAATGGTTTACTAGTCCAAATATGGTAGGAGGACAAACAGTTGTCTGCTAATGATGGATTAAATCTATAGCCGAACCATTTATTCAGTCAAGTGCAAACATGCCCTTCAGTCAGTCAAGTACAAGTCTACGACTTCTGCAAGTTCAGGAATATAGGTCTAAACCCCCCTGATGTTTTATACAAGAGAGCTCCTGCCTTCTTTACCTGATCAGAGACCACATCATAGGCCCTGGTGGTCTTTTGACTGCACAGCTTATTACCACAGGAGCCAGCAACAGAATTTGTTGTCTACGTGAATCTTTGCACCACGTGGCTGTACAGTCCCCTCTCCTTCTCCCCATTTAAACCAGTCACATCTCTAAAAATGGGCGGAGTCCACTAATGTTCATTGAATGAACAGAAATTAAGGATGACCTTATCACACAAAATTGGCAGCTTTAATAAGTCATTATTTAATATGTAGTTTTTTACAGTGCAAGAATTTCACAAAATTACTTGAGAGTTGTTAACGACAAGATCATCATCCTGTTGATTTACCTTTCATGGTGCTGATAAAAGGTAATTATGACAATTACATTTCTCCCCAGCCAAAGGGCCTCAAGGGCCAACCCATCACTTATCAGTTTGAAAATGCACCTTTGCACACTCCAGAACAGCTTGCAGTGAAATACTAAAGGCCCTCACCTTGTCCTAAATGCAATTCATGTTTCCATAAACAGCATACTGAAACGTTTTGAGCCTCTGTTAGCCCCCCAACCAAGCAAAATTCCGCCTTCTTACCTACAGTTCAAACCCACCAGTTTGTTATGAATACAACTGCTCGACTAAAAATGCGTATTTAATATTGGTGAGACCTCTTTTTATAGAAAAACTGAGTCATGCCTGCAAAACACACGGATTCTTGTGACTGTAACAACAAAAAATTTCAAGACTTGAATTAAAATTCATAGTCCAATTACTGTAAGTGGCTATACCTCCTCACTATGAATCAATCTCTTACTGCTCTGTTACCTGTTTCATGTCAGGAATAGCCATAATAAATCACCAAGCTGATTTCATGAGGATGTTGGTGGGGGTGGAGGGCAGCATATTGAAGAGAAAAGTAGATAAATATTTTTGGTCTTCATTTTCCTGTTCAGGGAATACGGAAATCTGCATCTTTTGGATATAAGTAGATTTTCTGAGAGAGATAACACGTAATCTCTGTTAATTTTAAAAATCCAGATGTGAAGCAGCTACCCATTTAAACTATTCTAGAAGTGCTTCTGTCATTATTCCTTACCACAAATATGCAGTCTTCAAGCCTTTCTACTCTCCGAACTTGGACACACTCTCATTGGAATGACTTTTCCTTTGCTTTCAACCAATATCTTTATGATCATTCAGCATGAATAGCTCCTGGATGGCTCTAATTTTTCTCCTACTGTTTACTCTGTCACCTGAAATTTTCCATTTCTCAAATCACCTCTTTTCTGTCACTATATCCCAAATGTTAATCATGAACTATGAGAGACTCAGACCTTCCTTTCTTTGCACATATTGATCTTCTACTCTGCAATATCACAGCTGTTATTCAATATTGTTTATTTGTCTCGTCTCTTACATAGCTCCTTCTCCCACTTGCATGCCTTAGAACAACACACCTACACTCCAACCATTTATTCCATAAACTACAAATTCTGAAAATAAATTTATTCTTATTCACCCTCAGACATTTTTTACAGGCCTGACTTCAACTGTTCCAACATGTTATCGAGTTATCTAGTATCTCTCTCTTTCAAGAAAACTAAAAAATGGGTTTCAGAAAGTATTTTTCCCTTAATTCATTTGACCATCCCCTGCTGCTCTCCCTATCTTATATTCTGGTTTCATTTTGGATCGATTAGAAAATAAGCTCTCTAGAGAAAAGATCTCATCTGACACATCTGCAAAGCACTGTATACTGAATAGATATTTAGCTGTAGGCACCTTGTATGAATGAGCCATAGTATTCTTCAGGTTCTAAGTAAATTATGGATTAAACAGCACCTCTACTATTTTTAAGATCATGACTGCAGAATTATTCAGACCATACCAATAACATGTTTCCTGAGAAATTATTTTCAGTGTATGATTAATGGCTGTTTACCTAAATCAATGGACGCTCAGCAAGAAACATGACAAAGATGCTGAGCCCTCTTGGGACCTTGCCTTTTGTTGTGACTGAAGTTGCATGGACTGATGTCTGCAACTAAACAGTGATCACAGCCATAACTGAATACTCATCCTCAAAACGGTTATAAGTGGTAGGAAAATCAGTTAATAAAGAGCAAATGCCTACTTTTTCTTTGTGCTAACTTTTTCAAAAGATTGATTTGCCCTTGATTAATTTCATTATGGGATTTACTGAGAGAATAAACCAATTTAGAACTTGCTTTCGTAGTTTAGGCGAGATCCTTTTCAACAAGGAATTTTGCTTTTGATCGTTAGGCTGCCAGTGCTGGCAATTCAAAGGCTGGCAGCACCTGGAAAATTCACACAAAATTCAGCTTTCCACCACCAGAAAGTACTTCTTCTCCACCTCTAAACACCAGACATGGTCACACACACCAGTGATAACTCTGCATTGGTTTTCTCTCACGATGGGAGCCCAAGAAATCATCTTTCTTATCTTATTAGCCTAGACAATATTGCATCAAATTTCTTTCAAGTGTGAAATGCACATCTTCCACTCCATAGGATTCCTCTTCCTTTATAATTCCTTCTATTAGTGCAGAACACACATAATAAAAAATTAGATCCTTCTTGGAAGGATGACAGAACTTGTACCTTGGATTGAAATACGTTTTAAGTACTAAATCCCTGCTTGGGCAAATGCAATCATCCCTACAAGACAGAAATGAGTAAGTGGTGACCATTAATACAACCAATCTATTTTAGCCAAGAATCCTTGTACCCCAAGAACCCTGTACCAGAACCCTTTTGTTGTCGCTGCAGTCCCCACTCCTTGATGAATGTCATTGCATCTCCTTCTGTCTTCTCCTGAATATCTGTTCTGTCCTTACTTCTTGCCAATTGTTTTGGTGGCAGCACCACCTCCAACAGCACTAATTTAGCACAGGACAAGCTAAGAAGCCTACAAAGATTGCAGGGTTTTCTCTGCATCTCATGCCCTGTCGGCTTGCCTTGTTAGTAAGGCCTGTCTTACCAATTGAGACGTGGGTCTCAGACTCTAGAAGAACAGTCAAATTGGCGCTGCATCCTTTTTAGTGCATGTTATTAAAAATTGTTCCATCCTGTAACTGCATGATATACATTTTCTTAGCTCTTCCGTGAAGGAAGTTTCATTCCTACGGCCTTTTCAGGCACTAAAGAGATACAAATTAGTCACGTAAAATAATTTTAGAAAAAAAAAGTAATTCTTAGCCACTGGGAATTATACAGAATAAAACACTGTTAAATGCAGTAAAAATTTTCATTCCTCCAGTGTCCAAGGTGTTAATTATTTCCATACACTCCATGTTTTCTGAGATCTTCAGATACTGTTACTCACTTATTGCTGCTTCTGAGAATGTGCTTACCTTAGAAATTAACTTTATCATAATTGTTTATCACTACTTAGGATTCTGGTGTGAAAATCATGTTAGAGAATAAATTGACAAGCAATGACAGGTACCTTGTGGCAAGCTATTTGACTAGAATTGGATTAGTGAAGAACCATCAAATATCTCTATTAAATAACAAAAGAAAATTTTCTGTTATGTAATTACAATAATAAGTGGTGAGAGTCTTTGGGAAGGTAATGCAGATTGGTGTACCCTGTAAAATAAAAATCATGCAATATGCTCACTTTAATTACTAAACCATAAAAATAAACAGGTTGTCACTTTGGAAGAACAACTTCTACACAAGCGATGAAATTCTGTATTTGGTAAACAAGGTATTCAAGCAGACAGAACATAAGGAGTGAGCCTGTTTGAATGATTACTTGATTTGCAATTTAGTGCTTTTATCATCAATTTAAGACAAAACAAAACAAAGCATCTGAGCAAATATCCCATAGTTTTTAAATTACTGCATATATCATTGGCCTATTAAATTATGACATTTGGACATGTTTTGTATTGGCTGTGTAGACTGAGGTGAGAGATAATAATGCTGAAGTGTCTGCATCTAAGGAAAACATAACACCTTCTATTTGGTGGCATGGCTCATTGCAAAAAGCAATATATCACTGTCCTGAAAATGACCAGCAGGAATAGGAAAATTAAACCTTTTATGTAAAAACATGATTGCTAATCAAATCTTTATTACCACATACTCTCACTTTCTACTTTCTTCTTCATTTACACTTCATCCTGTAGCCCTTGAAGTATCAGGTTTGCAGTCTTCTTATATGTTGTGATTTTTTGATATTGTGAAAGGATAAACTTGTGACAATGACAACATAAAAGATAGCTAAAATATAAATGTGGCTGTGGGAGGAAAAAGAACGGTATAATTAAACTACATCTGGTTATTCTGATAGCTAATTAAAGGTCATACTTAAGTTATTAGCAAAATTTAAAGTAGCTACTCAAGCTGAAGTTTCATCATTCTTGTGAAAACTGGAAAACACCTTTATCACAAGCAAGGAAAAATGCTTGGCTTTAGATATATAAAATGCCACTATTTTCAGAAGTGTGTTATTCAGTAATGATCACAATATAAGGCATATTTCTTTAAAGAATGGAAAGATGCTTTTAATTTTTAATGATTTCATTGCTATGAAGTTTATAACACAGCCACTTCATATAACTTGAATACTAAAGATAAATATTACCCTAGCCAATTATCTGATTAAAGGCCAACAAAATAGCTTTTGCAAAAATTCTGGGCTAGCATATACTGGGTTCCTCCTATTGAAGTACAACATAACCATTTAATTTTTAATTTATATAGTGATAATTATTGCAATATTTGTACAATGAAGTGAAAAAGTTACAACATAAGATGTTGCTTGAAATGGAAAAGCATACTTCTTCTAATCATGTAAGAAAAGATCAACTGAACTTATTTTTGTCAAAGAAATAATAAAATCAAAGCAAGCACTGACAATTGCAACAAGACTCGAAATGTAAATTAAAATACTTCAGACAAAAGGCGTGAAGGCAAGTGATTCTCCCATGGAGGGATGATTTTCACTTGTCTCCAGGTGTAACATTATGTGCACTGATGGGCTGATCAACAGAACAGAACTTCTCCCCAGCTGTAATCAGGAGTGATTGACGGTTGGGACAAAAAAGTTGATTATCATGACAAGTCCACTGATGCAGAGAAAATAGGCTATGCTGAGGAACGGATAAAACCTGTTCAGAAACTACCTTCTAAAATCTCCCTTCTAAAGAATAAAAAGAAACATTTATGCCCATCCAAAAAGAGCTCACATAAATTAATTCAGTACATTTACTATGCATCTCTATCTACAGTTATTCCACCACAACACAATGAGACCTATGTAAACCCCAAACAGAATAAACCCGTGTATTTTTAAAATCACAGTTTGAGATCAAGGCATCAAACAATTATATATATGGGAGTACCTCTATGGTCTACCAGCAGAGCATTGCCTTGGTTTGAATACGTGTTTTGAATTCATAATCACGCTTTTAAAGGCCACGGGGGAGTCAGGTGTAAGTGCCATACTGGATTCTTTCCTGAAAAGAAGTCAGTCGCCTTTGGCCATTTTAAACCTTTAAAGACTTCATTTTCGATTGAGATTAAAAAAGAAAATGCACATGAGTGGGGGCAATACACCCTCAAAGTTCAGATAGGTGCTTTTTTATTCCAATATAAAGCTTTTAAAAGTAGATATTGGGTTGCACTTCCACTCCTTCAGAGGATCAGACCCCCAGCTGTTAGCTGTGATGTGAGTAAGTACATGGAATAGCAATATCTCCAGAGACTGTAAAAGAACCAAGGAGCTGAAAAAGTCAGGCCTGGAGGTTCTGAAGTGGAATTTGTTTACATCAGGGGCAGTTATGTTTAATAGTAATTTTCACAAAAGAAAGCATTATATTTTCTACAAGAGGTGGCTGCACAGATACAGTGAAGAAGAATATATCAAAGGTAGCCCAGGGAGTGCAGTTTTACTGACCATAAAGAGAAAAAAAAAAAAAAAAAAAGTGTCCGGAGTTAGTGCAAGATCATTTGAAAAGATTTTATGGCTGTTGGAATAGGGTATAATCAACCAAAGCCAAGTAAAAGAGCAACTTTACTTTTAATGCATTTTTAGAATAAATTAGAATTAAGGGGTTTTTTTTGAGAAAAAATACACTTTACATCATTTGACTCGTTTTGGTGGAGATCTTGCTACATCACATAAAACTGCACATTTTCTTCACTCTCTGCTCCGTGGACCAGACTTTGACATATATCCCTGCCTGTTTATCTTCTCCTGGTTCTGCTTTATGTCCTTATCAGTGCGTAAGAAAGTGAGCCAGAAGGAGTCACTGACTGGTGACTGAAAGCAGACAATATTTTTCTATTTTTATAGTGACATTTATTACCTGCACCTATTATTAATAATCCAGAATCTCAGATTCTCCACTGCATAAATTCTTATTTTTTAAAATAAATTTATAAGGAAGAAGTTACCACAGACCAAGCAAAGCTAGATGAAGATTGCACAGCAGAGTTTACAATTTATCTTTCCTTTTAGGTGACGACTCGCTTATGGAAAGTGGTTTCTGTAAAGAGTCCCCATCACAGTTGTTCATAAATTTCAGTTGTTTATTAGAGTTGACTGATTTACTTCCCACGTTGACTGAGGAAGCTGACAGGAAAAAATGTCTCAAATACAAATAAGTGTTTGGCAAGAAGTGATAAAGCAGAGGTTTCTCTCCTTGCAGTTGAAATAGGCAGTCTTTTCCATGAATGGAACACTAGAGAATTGGAAGACAGAGTTCTTTCTCACCCCGCCCCCCCGCCCCTTTACACTGTCTGTATTTTTCCCTGTCTTACCAATACCAAATGGCATTTCTCAATATACAGTTCAAAAATACTAAGCGTTGTTTTCATTCCCACAATTCCAGCCATAGACTTCAAAGAAACTCCAACTAGCCAATACTTACCCAACTTTAGCATTTAAATTTAATTCTCATGTTCCCCCAACCCTCCACCACGCACAAAATCTTTCTGACATTGTTGCAACCTAAGGAATGTAGCTACAGGACCGAATTCATTAAAACCACTGGAAATAGATATGTAATTTGCCTGGAAGTCATCTTAGTGAGTGACAGATAATCCACATTAAGCACTCTCCTGACACTGAAAGGAGATTTTGGAAAATTTATGGCCTATCAGACCATTTAGGTCTGCTTCCTGCCCACCAATATCATGTTTTCTGGTACATTCTTATATTCTAATTTAATAATTTCTGAGAGAAGGAAAATTTCTGACAGTAACAAGCATATATATGTTCAAACACAGGAGGGAGGTTACATTTATTTCAGACTTTCTCTCTTATTAATTACTCTCACCTCTGCCTTCTTCTTCTGCTCTTTGCAGTTCTGAGACCATCTATGCCCAAGCAGAAGTTAAAAGTTGGGCCCAAAAGGGCAAATACTGCAACCATTCACTTTGGCACCAGAAGCAGGAACCTTTTAAACCAATTTGTCTCCATATTCCACAGCCAGAATACTGGTCATTAATCTTCTGCAAATTATAAATGGGACTATCAGAGAGAGCCATTGCCTATTCACAGACCATTTCTAGCAAACTCAAGTAATTTTCAAGAGATGTCAAACCTTCTGCACAATTGACTTGCTTTATCAAAAAAAGTGAGTGCTTTGAAAATGAAATAACCTGGTAGGATGAGCAGAGGTAGGAAGCAAGAGTTGACAGAGGTGAATAAAAAAAAGTCTGGTTTGCATAATTTTTTTCAGTCCTAACACAGCAACAACTGCTGATAAGCTGAATGTTTTAATCCCTCCAGGATCATGTATTTATACTGACTGTGGGTGTTCAGTTGATGTAGATGTTGGACATTTCTCCATAACCTCTGCTTGTGCAGGGACCATGTAGCCTGGAAGCATTAGACTTTGCTTTCTCCTGGATTTATAGAACAGAATCATTTAGGTTGAAAAAGACCCTTAAGATCAAGTCCAACTGTTAACCTAACGCTGCCAAGTGTTAGGTTACCACTAACTAACCCATGTCCCTAAGCACCATATCTACACATCTTTTAACTACCTCCAATGATGGTGACTCAACCACTTTCCTGGGCAGCCTGTTCCAGTGGTTGATTCAGACACTCTCTTTTCAACTACCACTGCTGAATGTGGCTGGAGAGTGAATTTTTAGAGGAAATTGTGAATGCAGTGGACACCAAGGCACTCAGTCTCTCTCCAAAGGCAACAGACCAAGTAACCAGCTGATATTAAGAGCATGCGTTCTTAAACATCAATAACTTGAAACTTTCCTTCTTTCCTACTGCTTTTTTGTCATCAGGCAATGCCTCCACGAACCTGATACCTCTGGACTAGTCCATGTTCTGCAACAGTTCAGATTTTCTAGACAGAATAGATTACAGATCACTACAAGACAGGAGCGAGGTACAAGGATTAGTGAAGAGTTAGTGTAGAGAGCTCCACAGCTTGTGAATGACTGAGAGACCGCTTACACCACCCAAATGTTTGGATTGTAGGCAATGCTTAAGAGACACGGAAATACCTACATCCTTAGGTTATCAGTCAAGGGACTCAGTTCAACACCTCCAAAAGTACTCAGAAGCTAACAACAAGATGCTATGTCAGATATGAATAATTTCTGCTCCTAGGTTGTATAGGTGCACAAAAGTTCTGCATAGAAGGTGAAAATTATGGGAAAAAAACTTAATACAACAAAAGGAAATTATTTATACTTTGTACTAAGCATTTTAGAAATGCTTTAAGGAACTACAGATTTTGTGAAAATTCATGACTGTTGTTCAACAGAGTATTCTGGATTTTGTAATTTATAAACTAAGTTACTTATTTCCTACATGAAAAAGGTTACTCAGAACCATCTCAGAATGAAACAACATCTAACAGAAGATGAGACTGAAATAAAAAATTAAGATTATTTTCTTTCAAAATACAGCACACGGTCAAAAAAAAGGAAGTTTGAATTCTCTAGTATGGGGAAGACCAGACCTGCACAGGACCTGACTGCAACTCATATTGCAGCCTTTAAAATTGTAGTCTAGGAAAGAGGAGGTAATGATTCTAAAATGTGCAGGCTAGGCCTATAAAAGCAGACTCCACTGAATATCCAACTGGGCAAAAAAAATACTAGGCTGTTTTCAAATTAGTCATGTATGCAATGTAACTGCAAAATATTGTTTGCTATTTCGTTAGACTTTTGGCATGCCAAAAAATCACATATCTTGAATTATTTTTTTAGCAATTCTTTAGGGTTTCCATAATGTGTTGACACAAATGTCAGATCCCATAGAAATCTCTGCACTAATCACTTTCTGTGATTAATTGCTACTTTTTCCAGTGAAACCAGTGATACAAACCAGTATCTCTGGAAAAGTGTCGACCTATGAGTGTATTTCCATTCTGACTCACATTCTGATCTCAAATGAATGGCATGTGCAATTCCACAATTGAAATCAGCATTTGTTTCTCTCCTTATGCTGAACTGCACAGTACAGGAAAGATGGTGCATTATTAGAAAGAAGCAGCATATATACATATGTATATGGAGTTACATACCTATATAAATTACATATATATAAAAATAATTTTTATATATATATATAAATAATTTTATATAGAAGTAAAAATAGGTTAATTCTGGGTGAAGTTTTATTCTTGGTGAGGTACAAGTGCTGCAATTAATGCTATACCCTCACAGAGTAACGCTGACTTTAAGGGTATGCTGAGCATCTGTAAATGCTTGCTCAAGAGACCCTCCTCAAAGGATGACTTCACTGAACGCAGATGCATCAGTTTGGAAAGACCAGAAGTAAAATTGTCCTGAGGTAATAGATAAATGTGCTTGATGGCTGGCAATACCTGCAACAAGTGACTTTGATTAAGGAAGCTGTGCATTACAATTCAAGCAGAAATTGTTGCTTTTATACCAAAGCAGCGTTCTAAATCTAAAGAAAGGTTAATGGGAAATCTAAATCTAACCCATAATTGGAGGCACAATGAAACATGCAAAGAATAAGAACATGTGGTTATAGCCACACACAGAACAGCAATTGAGGCAAATAGCACATGTGGCTTCGAATACCATTTAAGCATATCTCTGAAAGTTGAAATCAGAAGGGTGAAATGCTAAATAACTTCAAGCAGTTAGCTGTATCAGCCTTTCCTGGTTCTTAATGGACCAACTTTTGAAAGTCCCTCTCTCTGCAAACAGAGGCCACAGGCCAGGTGTGACCATCACTTGGCAAGGAGAAGAAATGAAATCTCTATTACCTCTTCCAAACCACAGAAACAGGCTTGTTGGTTAGTTGAGCAGGAGGTCACATAATCTCTCTCAGCTCTGAAGCTACAGTCAGTGTTTCCTGTCCATTCTCAGAAACAGGTGTCTAATTTGTTAAGGCCCTCTGCCAACAGAGAGCCCACAATTGTCCCTACATGTTTCCTTCCAGAACTTCACTACCACTATAGCTAGAATTGTTTCACCAAATATTCCAACAAAAAATTTCATGAATCAAATTAAGCTGAAGAATTAATCAAACTTATTCTTCTATCAAAACCAAGGAACACAAATATCAATTAATCACTGTTCTCTTATTAACCCCCTTTCATACACTATCTATTCAGTTCTTTCTACTTTCCCTAATAAAGTTTTTTTTACATCTTGTCATACTAGTGGATGTCTTCTAAATTCTGCAACTAATTATGCTTTTGTTAAAGTGTGATAACCACTGCTGTAAATAATTCTTCACCTGAGGCATTGCCAATTTCAAATACTGTGGAATACTTACCTGTCTATTGATAAATGTAACAATTTTGTGGGGAAAAAAAATTATCATAGGATTAGTTGGGTGTTTTGGGTTTTTTTTTCCCCAATAGCAACTATTAATGTATATTTGGATTGTGATTCACTATAATTTCTTTTTGCCCATTCAGCCAGACATTTCTCATTTTACTACTTGTGCATTTAATTTTTCCAGTCTGAGCTCAATAGTTTGTGCTTTTATTTACTGCACTTGTCAGAATTCCAGACTATTTTCTCCAGCTGGTGAAGATAATTTTGGACTGCGATCCTGAACTTGCCACTTTCCATCAAGTGCCTGCCACCCTCCATCTAGGTGTCATCCACAAACCTGGCGTATGTACTTTCTGTTCTGTCAGGCACATTGCTAATGAAAATTTAGAGTAGCAGCAAGCACAGAACAGACTCCTGCAGATCCTGACTTGTGGCGATCTTTTGTTTTGACAGGAAACCATCAGCAACTACTCTCAGTACAGTTTTTCAATCTCTTGTGCAACCAACTTTTAACAATTTCACCTGGACCATATTCGCCTACTTACTTTACAAGACTGTCACATAGGACTGCATCAACCCTTATTAAAGCCAAAATATATCACATCTATTTATCCCCTATTATCCACTAGACCAATTACCCTGTCAAAGAAGAAAATTAGATTGGTTTGACATGATTTGTTCCTGACAAATTCATGTTGGCTGTTTCTTATCACCTTATTATTCCTTAGGTGCTTACAAATTGATACTTTAATCATTTGTTCTAGTTACCAAGCATAACCTAAATGGGATATATGTCCTCTGGTCCTGCTTCTTTCCCCATCAAAGTTAGGATCATAGTAAAATCCTGTGGAGCTATAGTGCATCCTTACCCTCGAAAAAATCCTTCACTATTATTTTATTGTAACAGCACTTTTTGAATCCTGACAACTTCACACCGTTGAACTATGTATCGATACCTTTTCTTTATAAAGATGGAGAAAACCAAGGTAAAACCACAACAAATAAGGACTCCACAATGAGCATTCAGTTCATAACTTTCAGGAGAATATTACTACTGTCGCTATTTAAGTCAAACAATAATTTCTGGCTAACATATTTGGAAATATTTTTACAATGTATCATAATGGAATTTAAGTCCTGTGAGTACATAAAAACACTGCCCAACCTTTCTCTAAAGGCAAGCTGGATTATCACTCAGCCATCTGCATTAAATGAGAGGGAAGAGAAAGAGAGAATCCCTTTGCAAGAATTGACCTTCTTAACAGACACTGTCACTGCCTTGATCAGCTGATGAAATTGGAAATGTGTGAAATCAAAAAGTCAAGACAGGTGATCAAAAACATGAGGAAAATTTAGTAAGCTCTCTTTTTTCCAAATCATTGGGTCATTTGTTTGGGTTTTTTGGTTTGGTTTCGTTGTGGGTTTTTTTAGTGATTGGTCATGTTATCAGAGAATTTACTCCTACAGCCATTTGTAGGCACGTGAGTTGTCCTACTGAAACCAGCTGGACTTCATTTTACAGGGTGCTTTTAGCAGATGTTTAATGTTGACTACAAAGTATGCATTTAACGGTTCTTCTGAACGGGTGCAATAGCTCTCAGCAGCTGCCAAAGTCTAAATGGCAACTCACACACCTGCAACTAAGCACATACTTGCCCTGTACTGGATGTACAATGTGAATGTAAATGTTACAGATAGATCTCTCTCAATGCAAAAAAAAAACAAAACCAAAACCAAAACAAAACAAAACCAGAAAAAAAGAAAAAGATTCACTGCTTGAAACAGACTCCACAGAACCTTCCTCTGCCGTTCTAATGTTTTTTCTCAGCATGGAGAGGCTTTGGTTACTTGCTCATTCCTCCCTTCCCTTGTATGAGAAGATTTATTTGAAAAAGAAATACTGAACACACAGCTGTCATGAAGATTTATAGATAACTCCTTTAGAAAGAAGCTAAACGATTTTAGACTATTGTACTGCCTTTTCTCATTTTTCTTTGGAATGTAATTTTGATACCGTGTAACCAGAAAAAAAAGCTCTTCTGCTCTGAAAGAAATCTGTATCAAAGGGGAAAAAATTCTGTATTCTCTGCAAAAATGAAAAATCTCACAGACCAGTTTTATTGTAAACATTTTCATAATACTGTTGTGCAGTAGGTGAATGGAATTTCTATTCATTACTGTCTGATAAGTCCTATCTCTGGCATCTAAAAATAAAGACATATTGGCAGAGAAGCCACAAAGCCCTAGGTTTCTGAACAGAAAAGCTATTTATTGTTGTTACGGTTTTAAATCATGTTTGACAAAATATGATGAAAATGAAAGGTAGAAATATTCAGTAAATGAAACTTTTTCATAATAATAAAAGAAAAAATTACAATGTGTGTGCGTGCCATTCATACATTAGAGTTATCAAAAAATGATAGCTAATAGGTCTTTTTCTTCAGAGCAAGCTTTCCTTTAAGTCTCAACATTAAATCTTTAGTTTAGCGCATTTTTTCTTCAAAAACTGTTGGACATACAGAACTACCCAAGGAATGGAGGAACTTAGCTCTGCCTGTTCCCCTCACATTGCAGAAAAGCATTTCTAAACTGCAGTGGAACTCTGACTACTTAACATTTCTCAAAAAGCCTCAGCAGAGCACTTTGTGATTTTCAGGAGTAATAACTATATGCACTGGAATGAGAAGAGACTATCAAAAAGATACCCACAAATCTCTTCTGTGTGGTAGGGAAAAGGGAGAGAGATATCACCCCACGTTAATCAATGGGCAGCTTTTGGATGGTAATCTCTCCATCAATCAGAAACACTGGGTTTGCTTTAAAAATTAGGTGAATATTAAAAGTGGAAAGTGAAAGATAGTAAGAAGGTCTCCTCATTCCAAAAAGTTAATGGTATTGATCTGCTTTGAGAGAGGGGAGCATTAGAACAACGTTCTACTGAACAGTGTTGGCAAATTGGAGTTCAAGTCTATGAAGGTGTGTCACCTTGAAGGTGTGAAGAGACAACTAAATATCTGCTTGAAACCTTGTCTTCCAAGAGTTTGCTGTGAACAGTCTAAATGAACAGATTTCTTCTGAAACCAGTAGATGACTCTGAAAATGGCCACTGCTTCTTCCCCCTCTCTTCTTTGGAATCCTTTCAAAGAGCAGCAGAAAAGTATGGGAGCATACCTGGCCCCCGCGTAAGAAGTATCAGTGTCCACTGATACTGTTTGCTTCTGTGTAGAGGAATTTTTATTTCAAACATTTTATTCTGGAAAATGCCTAGCTCCTGTCAGCTGAAAATTTTTCCATCCCATGTATCAATCCAAGTTGTGTATCTGCTAATGACTGAGTCATTTTAACGATGTGTTCATCCTTTCTTTTGTCTGGATCTTTTTGCAGACTAACAAATGGAATACCTTCTGTGAAAGGAGGTGTTCAACTTTTGTATGCAACACCGAAGTGCTTGACGTCTCATGCAGCTACATACTATGTATGATTCTGTGTGACATGCTTTTTCCCCAAGACAAAGATGAAAATTATGAGTGATGAGCTGGGCTGCTTAGTCAGTGGGATCCACTGTGGCCCAGAAGCCTCTGTCGTCCCCTCCCCATGAATGGCTCAGTATCTACAGTCCTAATTCTAGCATCTGGCTTCTAAATGAAAGAGTCTAATTTGACTCTTCTATTTTTATCTGTGAGGGACACGACAGCTCCAGAGAATGTCTAACCCTTCCTTGCACCACTGTCAATGTTATAAGAGGAAGGTGTTCATTCAGTCCATGAACTAGAAAATCTGGAGTCATCAGTGATAGTAAGTACATGATGCTGACTGGTCTGGAAATTAAGATCTTGTTAAAATTATTTCTAAGGAATAAAAAGCTAAGGGGAATGAAGAGACCTGCATTATTTTCATCCCTAGGTGGCCAATCCTTAGAAGAATGTTTCAAGGTTCAATTTAAGTTTTTGACATGTTCATGGCTTTGATAAATAATCCATAAACTAAAAATAGGTACAAACTGTACATAAATACTGCCTACAAAGAAGTAGCATCACACAAGAATTATTCCATTTCTTCATATGACTAGCATGAGGAAGGAATCTCATGGACGTTTTTGGGTTAGACCTCACTCTGAATTCAAACATTTTTATTCTGACAGAATAAATTCTGATAGAATAAATCCATATTTAAATTAGTAAAACAGGTAATAAATGAAAGACATTTGGTAGGGGAAGGTAAGTTTCCAACAGCAATGCCCACGTCAAGAAATTTCCTGGAGAGATGAGAATAGCAGAATAAACTGTATTGTACTATGTCAGGTTTTGTCTGCACACACAATGACCTTGGAGAAGGAAATAAAGGAGTTAAATTCCAAGAGGCTTTTCTGTGACAGAACAGGTACTCCTTGGCAAGGAGCACTACAGCACAGCTTCCTTGGGTAACTATGGGGTACAGGTTTCATCTGTATATTAGAAACCATCTCCAGTTCAGCCTGCCGGAGAAGTGAGAGGATGTAAGGTAGAAGCCAACTGACAAAAAAAAAAAAAATCACCTGCTTTTTTTTTTTTTTTTTTCTTTTTAGAGCTCGTATTGTCAGGACAGAGATATTGTAAAGGTAGAAAACGGAAGGTAGATCCACAAGGACTCGAAGTATGTCTGAATAACTTGTAACATTTACAGTCTGAAAAGGAAGGCAAACATAACCAGGACTGGTAGAAGAATTAGGACCCAGCAAATATTTCAGCCTTATTAGCAGTAATGGATCAATCCATTTTCCTATTTACACTCTGTGCAGCACAACTGAAGTTGATGAGCTTGCAGGAATATATCCGCAGGGAAAATCTGGCCGGGTGTATAAACACTACCAAATAATTGTGTTTATTTGAAGCATCCTACAGCCTTTTCATCTGCTGAGCCACAAACTGAAATCACAACGTTTCATTTAGGTTCAATTTATGCAAATTACGGCACATCCTAGAAGACAAGTACATATTTCTAATCTGATACAAAATGATCAACTTACATCAGAATTAAATCTCAGCTGGCAAATGTTGCATGATATGATTTGCTTTCTTCGATGAGGAAGAGGAACCCCAAATGTATGATTTATTACAGCTTTTTGAATTGGGTCCATCTGTAAAGAGAGAATAAAAAGAAAAATAAAAGCTTTTGCTGTTCCACTGTATGCCATCTATAGTCTCAAAACGATTACTGCATCATGCCATACCACACCCCACACTACAGAAAACTATTATTTTTCTTCAAAAATAAGTATTTCTTCTTCATACAGTTTTACAAAGAGGTAATAAAGAGTTTTACAAAGAGGAACAAAGAAAAGCGTCATTAGGTATCTTGAAATACACATCCTTAGTTCAATTCTATATGCACCAATCTCCCTTTACTGAAGAAAGCTAAAAGCTGTAAATGTTGAACAAGTTTACCTATCAAAACACCAATTTATGTTTTTTGATATCATACAAAAGCTAGTGCACTAAATGAAACAAGAATATTTTACATAAAATTACTAAAAGAAGGATCAATGGAAATGTGAAGGAATATTATATACAAATAATTCCAGAATAAAACACAATAGCTCAGTATTATGAAAAAACCAATTATTTCCCAGGAACTAATAAATCAATCTTTTCCATAAAACAACTGCTACACAACCTGTGAGAAATCCAAATCCTCCAAAGATTATTTTCACAGCCGTTTGGAAGAAATTATTTTGAATAAACCCTATTTTAAGAATGAATTTTGCCTTTCATGAAAAGCATTATTCTGAACTAACCTCTACCAGAGTGCCGTCTGTCAGTGTCTGCAAGTCAGCGACCCATACGACTACTCAAGAGACTTTTTTTATGTGGAAGATTGAAATCAACTTCCCCAAATTCACTGGTCAAAATTATTTATATTTCTTTTTCACAAGAAGCATTTCACAGCTATTTTTAAAATCTAGGAATAGCTTTACAGCAACTTTGTAAGGCCACTGATAGTTTTTATCTTTAAATTCTATTGTTAAAAAATCACAGATTTTTATGACACACAATACAACTAACTGTCTAAATTTGATGACAACCAGTACTCACACAGCATAATTTGTACGTGTCTTGAGAAAAAAAAACAACTTTTTCCGTACTCATGTCCCCACAATTCACTTTTTTCTAGTCTGTTAGCAAAGGGTTATTTGATAAATAAAGAATCAGAGCTTTTCCTTAATCAACTATTCATAGAAGATGTAATGGCAGACATGGCTTCTATTGCAGTGAATCCAGAACAGATCACTACAGAAGTTTTGCATCACTTGACAGCTGTTCAGTGTCAGATATGAAATAGGTCATTAAACTAATTCCTGTTGAATTCAGATCTGTAAAAAAAAAAAAAAAAAAAAAAACAAAAAAAAACAAGGAAAATGTCAGAGCTTTATAGAAAGGTTTGGAAGAAATGCTCAGGTTGAACGTCCTCTTCAATTTGATGTGACAGCGAAATACCTCATACATTTGTGCAACTGTCAGCACAGAGGAACACCAATGCTACCTAGGAACTAGGGGTGCCACTGTAACATAATCCTAAAATAACACTGATGGCTAAGGTGAGAGTGCATCAACCTCTGAAACACTACAGCATGCTGTGTAAGACTTTCTGTGGTGATCAAACCATGTGCTGGGGCACTCCTTTTACTCAGTAACATGATCTTGAAAAAGTCCACAGTCCAGAAATACTATTGTATAGACCAGAAAAAAACACCACCACATAGAAAAGTAGACAGACAGTGACAGCTCTTCTTTTTTCAACTGCTCCACTATCCAAGAGATTACTTCTTATACCAGCAGAACCAATAAACCCGTATCCTGTGATTTTCAACACTAAAGCATGACCTGGTCTTAACTGATGTTATTTCGCTCCTGATGAAGTTTGGAGAAATTTAGCCTAAATTTCTAAAGAAATTTAGGCACTGTTCCTTTTGCCAATGCAGGTCTAAAATACTTAGGGAAACCTCAAGCTCAGATATATGAATAAGTCAGCATATGATAAGAAATTGTGCATTCTTTGATCCAGTGTAACTGTTTGCCTTCCATTAACCACAGTTGTGAGATACTATTAGTTTAGCCTTCAGTGTTAACATGCTAAGCTCTTTCACATTATCTCACAAGTGCCATAAATTAAGAAAACCAACAAAGAAGTTCTCTAAGGGTTATAGGAAAGGTACCACCATGGTTCACAAGACGGACCAACTGATTTTTTGAGTTGGATTTGCCCATCTTCACAGTAAGAATCCTAGCTCCAAATGGGGTTGAACTTCTGGGGGAACTGATGCTCACATATTGAGAATGAGACAAATTTTAGAATTGAGAAAAATCATGAAGGTGTGGAATAGTTGGTCTATTTTGGATTTAATTTTATTTTGATCTCATGGAAAAATGTGGAGTTTCTTTCCTAACCACTCCACAGATTGTGTCCTTTTTATCTATGGGTACAGAAAGCCATCTGCACACTTCCCGTTCTCTTTCTAAAGCTGCGGACTTCTAGACATACAGCTACGTGGCCTCATCGTGAACTGGATGATTTGTGTTTATGGCTCTAAATGAAGAAGTGTTCTGGATAGCCTCCAAGTTGATTAAGAAACGCCACTTCAAAGTAAGAATCTCTTCTCTGCCAATTGCTCTTTGATACTGCAAAGCAGAATTAAACTTCAAAACTTAGCCCCAGATTCTAATAAAGCTGGAGGGGCAGAATTGCTGGAGTGATATTTGACATTATTATTTTTTTCCTGAAGATTTCATTTGGGAAACACCACCAATACATAAATTTTCAAATAAACACCTAAAAGCACCAGATAAGCCTCTAGAAGTTTTATGCAGGAAATTTGGCAGAGGTAACAGGATACCTAGGTGCAGCATGATAAGCACTCAGATATCACAGACGCTGGAAGACAGAGAGGAGCCCTGCTGAGAGTCAGAGGAACAAAGAGAGGCAGCTGATTGCCAGAAAATAGAGAGCAAGGATTGCAGGGAAGTATAAAGAGGGAAATAATATCATGTAGCTGAGATAATCAGCAAGTGGTGAGATACTTAACAGAATCTCCAAGCACTTCTAGGCTCATTGAATGTTACTAATTACACATATAAATTGTATTCCAACTTATGTAAATGGTATTTGCTTTCAAAATAAAAGTTACCATGATATACTTTCATAAAATCTGCTTTTTACTCATTACTAGTGCTATATTACAATCGCTGGGTTTTTATTTTATTTCTTAGGTGCAACTGATTTAATTTATCATAGAATCATAGAATGTGTTGGGTTGGAAGGGACCTTTAAAGGTCATCTAGTCCAACCCCCCTTCAGTAAGCAGGGACATCTTCAACTAGATCAGGTTGCTCAGAGCCGCGTCAAGCCTGGCCTTGAATGTCTCCAGGCATGGGGCCTCCACCACCTCTCTGGGCAACCTGTTCCAGTGTCTCACCACCCTCATTGTAAGGAACTTCTTCCTAAATGTAGAACTTCTTCTAAAGAAAAAACTTCTTCCTAATTTACTGCCATTTACAGGGAAGGACAGAGAGATTTGCAATTCACATGAAAGATGGTGATTCAGCTGTCAAAACTGTGCAGGAGAGCACGGTTTGCAAGATCTCCCTTTACTTCCTCTTGCCAATATAAGTTACAACAAAAAAAGGGGTGAACTGCCCTGTGTTTGACTTGTCCACTACCTTTTGCTTTTCTACTCTCCCGCACTAGGTATATCTTACTATGTAACACAGGCTGTGTCACACTTTTCCTTGTGGTCAGTCTAGGGGTAGCACATTGCTCAAGGTTCACTGCAAACTGTAAGGTAACTACTAGTTTGGGCAACGAAGATAAATATGAAAGGCTTCATATTTCATTCAGCTAATTTTTGTTTTCAATACATAAAATGCGCACAATAATATCATCTATGTTTTAATTATTCAAGCTGAAATTTGTGGCAACATGGTATTATTTACTTTCTTTGATCAAATACTGTACTCCCTCCCCAAGATCTTCAGGGCCTTACTGTACTTCAGCAAAACCCAGGCTTAACCCAAAGGCATGGCAGAAGTTGGCCCCATACTCTTTTCTTAGCTTTGACCTTACCGCTTTCATGTGGTTTTGCTTGCTTGTTTCAAATTCAACGTTGTCAGATCAACGACCTTAGCTGTGTTCTTCTTTGTTCTGGTGCTTACAATTGAGCATGAAAGACCTCTTTTTTTTTTTTTTTTTTTTTTTTTTTTTTTTTTTTTTGTGGGCTGCAGATGAAAGGAGTGGCTGTTACATGAATTCTTCTGGATGAAACATCTACCACAAAATCACCAAGAAGTTGACCCAGGAGATCCCATGTTGTCCTACCTGCCTGGGCAACTTTTCCAGAATCACCATAGCTGCTGTCCTTGAGGGCCTTCTGTAGCCGTCTCCATCTCATTAAATTTCATTAAATATCTGCAGAAGGCAGAACCCGGGCTGGTAAGTTTTACCTACAGAGAAATTTTCCTTTGGAAATGTAAATTTTACATAAGTTCCATCAATAATTACTAAGTGTCCTTTTTTATTTTGTGAAGAACTTTTTTATGCTGAAACTGAAATTCAAACACATAGCTCTTCCTGTATTTCAACAGATTTTTAATATATATAATTTTTATTAGTCCTTTTTATGTGACTTCTTATCCCAGAGGCATAAAAGTATGCCTTACTTACAAGCAACAACTGATAGCAAAGGAAAACATGCAAGTTTGATCCATAAAAGCTGAAATCACAAAAGGATATAAATCAAAAGGAGTTATTTTTATTTTCTTAATTGTATATTAAAACCCAGGGGCATGACATGAGCCTTTCAAATGCTTGAGTTTGGCAGTAAACTAATAGAATTGCACTAATGTCTATAAATAAAAGCATCCAGGTCAAAGGATGATGATAATGTGGATGCCCAGAGCCTGTTCAGAACAGATGGTAGCCCTAAAACAATCCAAGAAGTACAAAACTATTTTTACCTCAAACCCAAACAGATTAGCTGCAAAAGATTGACTCAAATCACTATGGTCCTTGTTGTGGTTTAACCCCAGCCGGAGGGTGGGATTGCTGCTTGGGAATGGGACGGGCATCGGTCAGCAGGTGGTGAGCAATTGCACTGTGCATCACTTGTTTTGTATATTATTATTATCATCATCATCATGATCTTTCTTTTCTGTCCTATTAAACTGTCTTTATCTCAACCCAAGATTTTTACCTTTTCTTCCGATTCTCCTCCCCATCCCACTGGGGGATGGAGCGTAGGGAGGAGGAGTGACCGAGCAGCTGAGTGGTGTTCAGTTGCTGTCTGGGGTTAAACCATGACAGTCCTATACTAAGTGAGCAGAAAAACACGCCAGGTCACTGAAGCTCTCAGGAAAACAATGCTGTAGAACACTTTAGTGGTAATTTACAAAAAAATTACCCACCAAAAGTCTGACCTCCGTTACTCAAATGAATTCAGTAACACAGCTACCAACATCTCTCACAACTTCTTAAAATCCAGATGCTAACACAATGGAATGTTACAATGAAAATAACATTAAAGGGATGATATTCTGAGTACGGTTTCTTATCGGAGGCCTGCATTTCTGCAAACATATTTAATTGTAAGTACAAAACCAAAGTCAAACAAGCACACTGTAATATTATTATAGTTACAGGCAAGGCAT
Organism: Fratercula arctica; assembly: GCA_947846985.1. Classification (NCBI taxonomy): domain Eukaryota; kingdom Metazoa; phylum Chordata; class Aves; order Charadriiformes; family Alcidae; genus Fratercula; species Fratercula arctica. The sequence goes on from CANTUZ010000002.1 coordinate 41,589,369, forward strand.
TAATATTTCCACATATGAGTCGAGGCTTCTGTGAACATCTTAATTGTAAAGATGATAATAAATAAAGATAATTCAGGAGGGGCTCATTTCATTCATTTTTTTATGTTCCAACAAATGGTGAAACAAATAAGAGCACTGGAAACACTGTAAATCCTGACAAACCACATACACAATGCCTTACCAAGCAAAAAACAACAAAACGTTATCATATGCTCCACAGTTTATACTTACTGCTGAACTGAATCTGTTTTTAAAACTGCATGATGGATGCAGTTTTAACACCAAACCGTTCAAACATAAAACTGCCTGCTGCATTATAATTGTGACATACGAGTAAAAACCCAGAAGAGCAGTTACTAAAAGCTATAGGAAAGCTCCTCAATCATGTAAAGCCACTGTCATTTATAGCTGGGGGACTTTTTGAACCAGAAATTTTCTCAGGGCATAATTTGACTATTTCCAATTGAGAACTGAGCAGATCCTCTGTCATCTCAGTAACATCAAGAATTCAGAATCATTTCCCCTGCAATCATGCTGGTCAATTGTACAGATGCAGTAATACTATATCATATTACATTGCACAACATTGTTATCACTTATGCAGAAACTCTGATGTTTTGGAGAACTGCTGGACATTCAGCCTTATATCGCCTGTATGGAGTGCCCATATTCTGGGCATTGATCAGCTGAGTAGTAGGAGCTGAGTGGTAGCTCCTTCTTCTCCAGGAGATATTTGGCATCTACTGCAGCTGCACATTCTTGCTGGACAAAGCATGTGCAACAGGTCTAAAACTTCCAGCAAGTATTGGAACTACTGGGTGTCACACATTGCAGTTCATTTCTGTATGTGCACATCCATCTCAAAACTCTTGAAAGTATTTATTAACTGTGCATGTTAAAAAAAAAAACAAAACAAAACAAAACAAAAACCAAAAAAAACCCAAACAAAACCAACAACCTGTGCAGCACGTGTAGTAGGTTTGATGCTTTCCAGAAATGTCAGACCTGTAACTTACAATCTACGTGACGCATTCTTAATATACTGGTGTTCACGTCGGAAAGAGAATACTTCAACAACAGCTCAGTGGTTTGATCCTAAGTATATTTGACATTCTGTATTTCCATAAGAAATACGTCCCATTGTTAGGGCTAGCAGTCCAGGGTTTTTTTTTTTTTCCAACATCACGTTAATCTGGGAACAAGAATCTTACAAACTAACCAAAGAACACAATCCAAAAGGAATGATGGGAAGAGCTTAGTAAGCATAATTAAACACACAAAAAAAGAATGTTCAACAGTACTTTGGTTTCATGTGCAAGTGGAACAATATGATGTCAAACAGTTAAAATACATGTTCTAGATGTGCTACCATGCATGGTTTATCCTTTTACAGCTAATTTATTCAGTATTGCCCTAGTAATTATGGTGAATAATTATGCAGTGAATTGAACTCAGCATTACACATCTTCTCTTAGTGTCTACCATTTCTGCTCTTATCAATGAAACAGGGTAGAATTAACCTGATGCTTTTCATGTACATGAAACTGAAATATTACTCAACCTAGTTATAAAATAATTCACATTAAATACTTGCAATGACTACAATAATGTGCAATATTTACAGAAGAATTACTTTTCTTTAAAAAAGCGATATCTATCAAAAAGAAAACTGTAGTCACTTCCCAAACAATGTAACTGGTTTATGTAACTTGAATAGTACTTCAGAATGAATTTCCAAAGTAAACTTTTTATTCTCTTGTTGAAGTCTTATAAGGGTGTAAGGATTTATCTTTTTTTTTTTTTTTTTTTTAATGGAGCTATTTAATTGCAACAGTTGCCTAGTCACCTTCTGATGTGACTCTAGTATTTCTCTCTTGTGCTTTTTTTGTTATTTTTTTTCTTTTATATTTTCCCACTTGGCAATGAGATGCTGAGGCAGCAGCAGTATTTCTGGCAAACTGCTTGAGTATACAGAAACCAGTCAGAGCAAAAGGATTTGCATTCACAGTGGTATTGCACAGAAATACTGTAACCACATAGAGATTATGCAAATCCTTATACTCAGATTGTCTAATAATGGTTGTCAGTCAAAAGACAAGAATTTGCATATGCTAAGGCTAGTGAGAAATAATGACACAGTGATTATGCTAATCAAACACACGAAACAACACGTGAAGGACTGTCAAACTGGAACAAATCTGTGTATGTATGTGTGCCTATGCTAAACACAGAAACACACGGTGCTAAAAGAACATTAAGTTCGCAGATCAAACCCTTAAAAACATGAAACGCCTATAAGCCTTGATTTAACAGCTTTATGAATTTACATTTTTGGAATACATTCACATATTTTTCCTCAAAGATTCTGGCTTTGTTCTGTTCAGAAGATGGATAATGTTCACTCAGTGAGTAACTCTTCAATGTTCTGTTTTGTCTAAGGGGTTGAATGAATAGCCCTAGACTTTATTTACTATATAAAGCTGAGACCTCGCTCCCAATGGGAATTATCAGCCTATTCATTGGCTCTCCTACAGTCTTCATTGACACAGGATGCGAGTACTTCAAAAGTATAATTAACTTATTTTCAAAACTTCTTTCTTAGGCAAAAGATAGTATTTTCTCAGAAATGCAGAATAAAAGTGCATACTAGCTCCAGCTACCCAATTTAATATACCTAGCAGTACTTACTATCATACTGCCTTTCATATGTTCACCACACAGCTCCTGACTTCAGATTCATCTGGGAAGGTGCCACACAGACTAAATGCAGCCTTTCAACTGCAAGTCGGACTCATAACCCATAAAGTTGTCTATGAAAAGTTTGGGTTAAGTGGCTTGCCTCGCATCCCTCAGAACAACTCTCCAGGGTGGTATTCAACTGGTTTTCTGGAATGGGATGGCCTTTTCTTCTTCTTCAGTCCCATCTCATTCAAAACATGTTTTCCAGTTTCTTCAACAAACAGAGCAAGAATACCACAGATAATAACCTTTGGAATTACAAAACCATGATTGTTCCCTAGTGCTGATCCTAAGGACACACAAAATTCTACCAGACTGAAAAGATTCTCCCAAAGGAGAGAAGATGAAAGGCAACCAAATGTGGCATTTTTGTCATATTGCTCTATTATCCAGTAGACAATACAACAATTGCAGCATAAGAACAGACTAACATGAAACAGGCCACCTTTAAAGTGGGAGAACTACTCTATTTCTAGTTGGCGTTACCAAAGTGGTGTGGAAAGAAGGAGAAGATTGTTTCTTTTCAGCTGCTCACTTAAATGAACAGTGGCAGACAGCAAAAATATGATTAAACCCAAAACAATTGCTTAAAACAAAGAGAGATAAATGTTATACTCTCTCTAAAGATACCAATAAAGATAAAAACCTAAGGTTCACAAATGCCATTTGTTTCCTCAGTTTCAACCAAGAACAAAGCAAAAATAAGCTCATGAGAAACAGAACGCATTAGAAAAAGCTAAGGGAAAACATTTTCATGTTTTGTGCTTAAGAAAAGAGTTTGGAACAAAAGGTTGGCAGGCATAATGAGGGTTACACAACAAATTCCCAATAGCATCATTCATATGTGAATGAATGTCAGAAAACTGGACCAAATGCTATAATTGGTATTTAATAATAGTGTGTCTTTCTAATCACAACAACAAAAAAAGCAGGATGTGTGCCAGACAGAGAATGGGCAGAGAGGCACTTGATTCACTCGTACAAGTGAATTGCTCACAAGAGTCCAAAGTGGTCACTACAAACTACTACACATTTTTCAGAGAAGTGACTGTGTATAGATGTGTTTAAGCAGTGGGGAAATAATTCTGCAATGCAACCTTCCCAATCATGCTGCTAGGCTTTTTTAGCCAATTGTAAAAATCCTTATTTAACACGTTTATTCTGGTGACTCCAAAGAAACCACTAAGAACTAAGGTGTAGAGTATAATTAGAATGTTTAAAAATATACATTCTTACCTGAAAAAGTCCAAGACGTGCTTTAGACATTATTAAAATACTCTATCAAATGTATACTTTTATAACATTTCAACACATTTCAAAATCTGTCTTAATGAGTTAAGTTTTAATATCGGGAGAAGCAACAATTCCTAAGCCATACTTGTAGAACCAGAGAGTAAGAGACTAAAAGACACCAAGACATCACTTAAGCCATACCTTGCACTATGAAAGGAAAAATGTTTTATGGGTACAGAATACTTTTATCCTGGGTTTTGGTGGGAGGGTGTGAGTGAGCAAATATTTTCATGAAGCAAAGGCTAAAACACAGTACTTAAACCTTGGAGAGACAGAATTTTTTCAGATTCTCATTTTATAACTGTTGCAGAGTAAAAAACTTCAACATTTCAGTTGCAACATTTACCAAAGCTGCTCTACTTGTTTAGCCACTAGGTCTCTGACAACCCTTTATAACAGAGTAATTAGAAAATTATTGAATTTTTCTGCCAGTTCTTAAATGGATATCTGTCTGTCTGCAAAATCTGGTAGAAGCATTTCACTTCAGGTGCAAGTGAATATATTTGCTGGTATAATTATTTGACCACAGGCTTTTTTTTTTTTTTTCTCTCTTTTTTTTTAATTGTTTTTTCAGGTCAGCACTGAAAAAAAAGCACATAAAATGTTTCCATTCCCTTTTCTCAGAAGGAATGTTCTACTGTCCTTCTTAAGAAAAATTCAAGGATACAAAACTATGTGACCAACTGTCATCATATTGCCTCACTTCTTGAGATTCAAGACAATTTTATTTAAATTAATTTCATCACCAGCAGTCAACACAGAAAAATAATGTTCCCCGTACTCTTCACATATGGGAACTGAAGTGTTACAGTTTGCACATGCAGGTGAATATATCCTTATAGCAGGTAATGGTTAAGTATGAGTGTAAATAAGGTGCACAGCTATATTCATAGCCCTCATACATACCATTAACAGCATTATATCTCCTTGCATGCGAAAAATATTTTAACTTTGCTCGGCTCATACACTAGGTCGATAGGATGTCATTACCCTGCTTAGCTTCCTCCATAATATTATTAGCTCTAAAACTTGCCTGAATTTTTGAACGAGGATGAAACTGTGTGTTCAGGAAACTCACTTCCACTGAGAGAGAGAAATATGAAATTGGAAAATGGGAAAAAAATGTAGTAAATACTCTTGATGTAGTTTGAGAGCTTATATAATAATGAAAATAGACTTTGCTGTGCTTAGTAACTTCATATGCATAAATAACATTAGAATTCGGTACTAAGCTGAGCAACATCCCAGGAATATGAGAGAAATAGGTAGTCAGAAGGTGGCTTGCAGTTTAGTAAGGTATTTGTAACTGCAAAATTAAGACCAACCTGATTTCTGCTTTAGACTCTTTAGGACACAGAAAGTAGGAATAGATAGAAAAGAAATAGTTTAGAATAAATGGAGAGTATTACATTGCTAACCCAACTCCCCATCAGTTGATATCTCACATTTTCTTCATGGTACTAAACCAAAATTCTGTTCCCTGTTGATGAAAAGAACACAGTTATACCTGCACTGGCTACCCACATTGTGACTGTACTTTTTGAGTAATTCTCTACAGATTGCCACTGAGGTTCACCCCAATTCTCCTGTCAGTCTTAGTGACTGAATCATTAGTGCAATCCTGAGTGAACTGAACAGCTGCGGAGAATATAGTTACGGCTCATTCACTACTTGAAGTGCTTTAATCCCTTCCTACCCATCTCTGAAATATGATGCATTAAATAATTCTCAGCTTGTTTTTATACCATTCGCAAAAAGATGAAAAGTTAAGAGCGTATGTTTCCGTGCAACTTCATCTTTGAAGTTTTATCTGAATGATACACCAAAATTAAAATTTAGAAAAAAAGTATTGCCAAGGAAGTACCATTCTGACCCTGACTTCTGAGCTTTTTGTAGATCAAACCAGAACTAAATGAAACAAAGGAAAGAAAACCTGTTGTTACTTGTGTGCATACAGAAATACTAACCCAAAAGTTCAAGATGCCTCATAACAGGCTTACAATAGCAATCTCCACTTCTTCCAGGAGTCCGCTACCATAAATAAATATTAATATATCTACAAAAATGTGGAGGTAGTAGCGGCCTTCAGTTCCTGAGACTACTTCATTTACTTTTGCTTTTCCTGTTGTGAAAGGACAATATGAGAATGGGGAATTCATTCATTTATTCAGTGTCACGGCAGACTGTGACATGGTTTATTTCTATACCAGTGATTTGGCTTGGACCTACTTCACTTCTTCTCTTGAATTCTCTGATTGTTTAAAGTTACCTCATGTTCATTTTGGTGTCTCCATGATTTTAGGTCAAGCAAACTCAAACTGGACACCCTTAACCCAAATCAGCTCCAATTATATTGGTGATGTATAGATCCTGAAACACACAAGGTGTCAAGAGCCTCACTGACCAGGTGAGGCCTGTGGTGCAGGCCGTAGTCCAGTGCATAAGAAGGGATGCTCTGTGTCCCTCCAGGGTGGAACCCCAAATGAACTAACACATGTGGATAGGAACCAGGATTTGGGCAAACAGTAAGGGATGAAGCAGCTAGACACTGAGCTACTGCAGGCAAGTGGCCTTCAGAGTTCTTCCATCTCCTCAGCCCATCCCCAGCCAGAAGGGCAGTATCACTTAACATTCAGGGAAGCTAGGGTGCCATTGAGTATTTTGAATTAATCAGGCTGAAAAGGATATATTACCAACTTAGACACAATAAGAAGTCTCATCTGAGTATTTCACGGTGCTTTACAAAGACCCTTTACCAGCAGGTAATTAACATATGAAAACTGAGCTGTACTAGAACTTTTGTCAAATCCACTTGTTCTCATTCACAGCCTTATGCCTTAGCACTAGACAGCACAGGCATAATTGATTCAAAATCATCCCTGTCTGGAGTACCTCACACAAGTACCTATGGATGTGAAGACAGGAAATTTTATTGCCTGTGAACTGTCTAGTTGTTGACTGCAAGTCAAGTACTTAAAGACATCTGCACTGCTAGCATGTCTTTTCAGAAAGGAAACTCCGCAATGCACAAACAGCCCAGCTCTGGTTATTTGGAAGGATTCAATTTTATGTATCATTTGATGCCTATGGATACCATATGAGTGCTTTGTCTCTGCTTTTATAGTAAAAGCTCTGTCCCAGAAATACCTACAACACAGAACAGGCAAGAGCGACCTGATAAGATGGCAGCAACTAATGAAAGAATTCTGAAAAAACGAGGAGGAAGCTAAAAGTGCAGTGCCAGCCCGAGAGGATTTGCTTCTATCTTCTTCAATACCTGCAGGGCTCTCAGCCTTAAGACTGGTTTTATTTTCTACCCATTTAATTATCTGTGATTATAAAAATAACATCACTAATGAAAACGTCATTCTTCCTGCTACTATAAAGCTCTTTTATCTTTATACTGAAATTATATTGGAGATGAACCTTATCCATCAGGACTCATTCCTGCTTATCTTGACACTCTGATGGAACAAGTTCAAACTAAGACTTGACCTTGGATCTCAGCTTTGACAATTATGTCCAGATCTTAGTACTTACGTAACTGTACACATTCATGTGCCAGGATTAATCATTAATGACCAGGATCTTTGTGACACACTTAAAAGGCCAGGAAATATTATCCTCGTCTTACAGATGGGAACAGAGAGTAAATAATGGTTGAAGGTCACCGTGGAGGTCTGTGCCTGAATGCGGAGTTGAACCCACCGCTTCCTCCACCAGCCCCTTCTTCCCAGCTCAGAGCAGCACCCTTGGCCAACCCCTCACCACCCTTCATGTGGCTCTTGGTTCTTGTTTCAAAAGACAGTCTGACCTAGTCGGGGGGAAGCTTTTACCCTGGCAGGTCTCAGGAGCAGCTGCAGGCACTAAGAGTTCTGCTATGGGACAGGATAATGAAAAAAACCCTTTTCCTTCAGAAGCAGCTGCAAACTTCAGTGCCCCAAACCTCTATCCTCCTCCTTTTTGTGTTTCTTCGTAAAAGTGCTGCTGCCTTTGCAGGCACTACTGAGAAAATTGTACTTATTGTAGTCGCCTTGTAACTTGCATAGCAGATTGCCTCTGCAATGGTTGTGCCTACAGCTTGAAAGAAGAGGAAGCCTGGAGGCTCCAAATTAAAAACAACAGTGTAGTTGGTTATATTGAAATGGACTTGTATCCGCTCAGATCCTTCCACACATGAGAAATTCATTTTATTAAGAGAGGCAACTGTGCAATCACCAATTTGAATTAATCATTGGAAAGTTTTTCTTTTTCTTTCCTTTCAGTTCACGCTGTATATGAGGAGCCAAACAGCACATTCGCAGCATGCAGCTGTGTCGCCCAATCCTGAAAAATCCAGTATGATCTTGAGAACCATCCATTAACTGTTTACAAATGACATTTCTGAAACATCATCATTCAAGTAATTGCTTTTAGTTTTCCTTTCAGATTAATGATTATTGAAATGGCATTACCAGCGCAAATTCTCTCTTGCTGTCACTTCTTGTCTTTCTCATTATTAACTGCAACTGGAAGTTTAACACTTTAAGTAGCATTATGTATTTATCAGGGTGGGGATTTGTCACATCAGTTTTATATTGATAAGACTACACCACACCAAAGACACACAATCAATGTAGGGTTACATCGCCTTTTGCTAATCGAAACCAAAGAAAAACATGCCAAAAAACCCCACATGGCAAGAGTTTTTATGATACCAGGCAGGTCAGTTTTCCCAACTGTTAACATTAAACATGAACTCAAGTAGAACATGCCATTTCCTGGCTGCTCTCTGGAAGACCAGCACCTCATCAAGCCTGCTCCTGTCTGAGGCTGGTATCTGAATTTGGACTCCTGTTTGGCCCAACACAGTGCATTGTTTGTCATACTTCTAACCAGGGCATCCAGGATGACTATAATGTGAAAATCACAATGACATCTTCTGGCAGTAAGTTTCTCCTCTGTGGAGCCTCTGTAGAAATCAGAGGCAGACTACATGTGTTTCCCTTATTACTCTTTGAGCAGAAAGACCACTTTGCTAATAGTGGTCAAGTAATATGCAAATATCCAGTAATTGCACCAGTCAAAAGCAAAACATGTTATGAAAGGCACTTAAAAAAGCCCCACAAACCACAAACAAAATAAAGCCTAAAAAACCCCAAGTAATAACAGAAATGAGAAATGACTAGTACAAGGCATGAGTTAATTATTAAGAAAGGGAGAAAAACTGTTTCCCAGTCTAAATTTTCAAAACATGGTTTACAACCACGTAAATACAAAAGAGCAAAGCTACAACTTCAAACTGGCACATTGCAAGTCCTGTGTTTCTATAATTATGCTTTTGCTGTCTAAGATTAATCAGGGTAGTTAATGATGCAAAAAATTACATTTATAATCCAGTCTGAATACAGCTGTACTGCAAGTTAAGATCTAAGTGCCATTAAGGTAAATGGAATTAATGGGCTGTCCCTAGCAATCTTTATATCTATCAGTTAGTAATTAACATTCTTCTGCAAAGAATAATTTATGAGGGAAAAATACATACAGAAGCAATAACGTTAAAACTTGCAACACGCTGCCGTCACAGCGTGGTCGTGCAGCTGTAACAGACAATGTGTTGTGCTCATTTCAACAGAGAACAAGAAAGTGCCAACCGGCACTGCAACCACTAAAACCCTTTATGTTAAGTCATTTATTTTATATGGCAGCAAATTATTACTACCAAGGATGAACTTTTGTGGGAAATGTTGACTTCAGCTAATAATGGAAGGACTGAGCAGAAGCAGCAATAAAAGCCTGGTAGTTAAATTAGCTACTAAGAAAAATGAACACTGTGTGTTATCTTTGTAGGTAATGTAGCACATTTGCTGCTTCCAACATATGACTCCCAACTCGATTACGGATTTTATGCATTCAGTACTCACATTAGTTTTAAAAATGTTCCTGCCAAACTTTTACCACAATCTTAATTCGGCTCTCTTTTGGTTTTGACTTTATGACATTAAAAGCACTGCATAGTTCTTTAGGGTCCTTTTTAAAATCCTCCTTATCTTCTGGCCTGTGAACCTATGCACCATCACTTCATATACCAGGAACCAATCGTTGAGAATAAATCTTATAACGAACACCAGAGCTTCAGAAGCTATTATATGCCTCACTTCTTTTTGGAAAACAAAACAAGCCCCAACAAACCACCAAAAAACAAATCCAACTCCCTCAAAACGCTGTCTCCTTGCCCACAAAAACACCCCTAGGAACAGACACACACACAAGTGAGTTGTGGCATCAAATCAAATGGTGAATGTTGCATCTGAAAAATACTCCCCTCGCTAAAGGCAGTGGTAGTTAGTGGGTTTAAATCGATATTAAGATATTTAGGTTTACGTACAGCATGAGAACAAAAATGTTAATCATTCTGAACTTATACTTACAAAAATCCAGCTTAGAGTTAATCCTTCAAATCACTGATAACAGTACTATTCCAAGTAAACGTCATAGAATTAGGATGATTTTAATCTTCCCAGTCCCTGACCAAAAATGGTATGTAACTACGACACGGTATATTACTACCAAAAATGGTAATAATAATATTATTGGTATTTATAGAAGTGAGATTCATTAAATAATAATGACATTCCCTACATTTCATGCTTATTCCCTATGTCGGTCAAAACGAATTTCATGTTTATAATAGAGACATGATGACTGACGCTAATCACAATTTAATGCCTTCCAATTAAAACTGTAAAGCAACACTTAGGATATTTGCACATTTTTCTACCTTAGCCAGTAAGATGCCAGTGATCAAAAAAAAACTATCCTAACTTTAGAACTTACATGAACAGCTATTTTGCACACACTGTAGATAATTAACAGATAAGATTTTTAATTAGCTTAAAAAGACTTAGCATAATTTACCACAGAGGGAAAAAAGCTCCTGACCCATTGAGAAAATTAATTATACTGCTATAAAAATATTTTGTACATTGGTAAGAATTCCATTCTAGTGCTACAGAAATAAGCACTAAGTATTCTAACATGCTGTATTGTGAATATCATCTCCCGCCTTTGTCACTCCACCATGACCTCCCAAAAGAAAATACAGTGACATTCAGAATTGCCTGTCTGGACTGTAGAATTTTAAGCAGTAGGGGAGGAGAAGTTTGTTAGAAATAAATACTGATTTACAAATGTTGATAAGCTTGCAGAGAAAAGAAGGAAAAGTCTACAAAGCCAGTATCAAAAAATGTCACAGACCTAGTGAATTTGCTATTTTGAGAGCACAAAGAGAAATACATAATTTCATTTTTCTGGGGGAATTGAGTGAGATAACAGATAAACCCCGTCAGGATGGATCTGACTGCAATGCAGTAAATGCTAAAGTAGGTGTCCAATGTTTCCATTACACAGTATGGCACATTTGCAATATAACTACAAATACCACACATCATTTCTATTCAAATCAATGCTCTTTAAAAAGTTATTTTCAATGCTTCTGATTACAAAGCATATTCAGTTAAAAAAAAAAAAACCAAACCAAACCAAACCAAACAAAAATCACTACAAATTTTCCAGCTTTTCTTTGGTGTTCTCTATGCTAGTGCATCAGACGTGTTATTGCAGGGCCTAGTAGTGCTTCTAGACTGAAGGTTTGGGCAGGCTTCCCCACTGTAACCTCTCTGTTTAGTAATTTATAAACATCTTGAGGGGTATGCTTTTGCTCTGAACTTCACAGAAAGGAAAAGAAGTTCTTTTTCTAAGGAGGGCATTCATTGACCTAAAATCAAAAGCAAATGGAACTACCATGTAAAAGTATCTTCAAATACCATATTACAGACAAATATTTTTGTAATGCAAAAGGAAGATAAGACAGTTACATGACAATATGGTTCAATCTCCTTTGTTACTTGCTTTTAATAATGAACATTACATTAGCAAGAGAGCTGGACCGACCATTCTGCACAGCGGAGTTCTGCCTTTTAGTCATCTATAATGCAATGTGCTAATTCACCAGAAGTTGCTGGGTAGGTGGTCATTCTGCATAACTTTGATGTGCAAATTCATGTTTAAATGCTTTGAAGAATTAGGGCCTACAGTCCACACTGGATTCACAGCAATATAACATCCTATCTTTTGGTGCTTTATCTGAATGCTGTCTCTTACAGAGAAGCCTACCAAGAGCTGGACAAAGTGGTGTTGACTCCATAATAAGTTCAGTGTGAAAAGCAAGTTTTTAGGTAGTTGATATGCTAAAAGCAGTCTTTGTCATTCTTATTTATACTACCTGTTTGTTGCCACACTGTTCTGCTTAAAAATACCCACTATTCCTTTTACCTACTTTGTAAGCCACTTTTCAACCAATGTGAAACAGTCAGAGTACGGCACTTTCAAAGGTTTCATGGTCCTACAAATGTTGTCATAAACATCTAATTTTTAAACTTATTAATCTTAAATAAGGCATTACCAATTTGCATAATATTCTGTGATAGACTGCCCTTTTACAGCTAACCTGCGTTTGTCAAAATAAAGGAATATAGTTCGTTGTATGATGGTACAAAAATATAGATGTAATTTCAGAAGCTGCAAGATTCCGCTAATTCTGATTTCATAATTCAATAACGAATCTGCTGAATAAACAACTTTATTATGTTAGGCCAGTAACTCAAGGTTGTGGAAGTTAATGCTGGAATGGGTGGGTGAAAGGACTCCCTACTATCAACAAGCCCAAAGAAAGTCCTGTAAAGGAAGCAATTCCTCAGGTAATATAAAAGAAGTTTAATCTTGGACCTACTACTTATCCACTTACCCATCTTTGCCTCAGTTGTTCCTGTCAGAGAACCAGCGAAGCTGTTTATGATATGAAGCTTCTCCTATAAGTTTGCCTCTTTGAAAAGCAGTCTAAAAATATTTCCGTAATATATGTGCTAACAGCCAATGCAGTGGCACAAGGGTACACCTGTGACCAGTCCCCCCAGTCTCTTAGTAAGCAATTTGCATAGGAGACAAGACTCCCCATTTCCTGCAGTTAGCTCCAACTCAGACCTGCTACGACACCCACCTTTCTCACTCACTGCCCAGGGATAGTTACAGTTACCTCGCTCCATAAATACACCCCTGAGGTGACAAGCAACTCATTTTGCACTTTTCTCTGGGTGGGTGCCAATGGGCCAACCAAACAAAATGAGTCTCATCACTGCCATTGCTGTTACGCTACACCTATGGGAGCTGACCATCTCTAGAAAGTGCTTTCAGGTGCCCACTACAGAAGCTGGTAAGGGCCCTCAAACGGTTCCTCGCAGACAGAGAAAGGTTAAGCCTACCCAAGGCCTGTAGATATGGCTTTTAGATTTATCTTGGTGCTTCTTGGAGAACTCAATTACCTGTTTGGAAGCAACATCTAAACCTGAGCCATGTTTGGAAGCAACATCTAAACCTGAGCCAGGAGAGAGAAGAGCCTTATTCCTACATTTCTCCTCCTACACTTTCCCAGTCAACATGTCTAAGTATTTGCTCTCCGTTCACTCACTTTTTCTCTCTAGGCAGGAATTTTGAATGGCTTAAATATTCTTTTGCTCTTAGCCTCTGGCCTGCAAAACATAAGCTTGTTAACTGAGATGGCAAGAGGAACATCAATATTTTCTGGTGACAAGCTCTTTATTTTTTTGTAAGAAGACTCAATATTCTCTCTAGAGATAAGGTGTGTATCCTTCATTGTTTTCTTCAATACTTATTCCTCTCTTGAAGCCTTGTTTGATTTCGTTATTGAGCCAGAATGATACCAAACAGGTAACCTTATGCAAATACAGTATTCATTCAAAAGAACATAGCTTCTCCACAGCCATATGTAAAAATATCTGTTCCAAAGTGTTTGTGATTGTTTTCTGATGGTGCCTTTTTTCTTCTCATTTTTACAAGCATTTTTTCATAAACAGGGAATAGTTCATAACCATGTTTAAGTGACAACAGATCAAAATTAATTTATCAATGCTACTATATCAGTGAAGGGCTACTTAGCAAGAAGTGGCAACAACATACTGTCCACCGTGTTTAAAATCTGTTTTAGTCACATTTCCTACTGACAGTTGCTCTTTTTTGCCATCCAGTGTTTACACTGCTGAATGACAGAAGTCCTGTTTTGCTACCGTGGGAGACCAATAATTCCTATGAAAATTGAAGAAAGAGCTTCTATTCTTCAGCAGCAGGTAGAAATTTAAGCCACAGATTTACAGGGAAAATATGACTGGAGAGGTCTAGGTATACACAAAACAATTTTGAGATGAGGAGTTCTCCCTGTCCCTTCTGACTCCCCACCTGTAACAACTTGAACTTCATTCTTGGGATTCATCTTTCTTCCTCCCATTTGTCAATTAGGATACCAGAATCAGTCAGAATTCAGGGGGCTTTACACATCCTGAACTTGTCCCTACTAGATACAGAGTTTTAATTACATAGAGAGAGGGACAGTGGCACTGTCACATCATCGACACTGGTGAGGAAGAGTCTTGAAGACCTTGAAGACGAGGAACTGATCTTGAAGATGAGGAACTGAATGATGGCATATGATGACACATTCATAAAGCTAGTAAGAAGGAAAATGGGCATTCTGCTGTGAGATTCATAAGCAGTAAAGCATAATACTAGAGCTCATAAATTAATATGCAAAAACATGAGAAACCAGCAGCTCAGAGGTACAGTGCCTCATATGCACAGTGACAAATGCAGAGGTTGATAGAAGACACTCAAGGTTTTATTTTTAATGTTTTTGGAGTAAGTGGAACAATTGCCTTAGGGTCAGAACTGGCCATTCCTTCATTCTTCTGCCTGCGGTTCTCTACACAGCTCCTTGCAATGCACTCCTTTTCCAAAGAGGCTTTCATCACAAGCACCTTGCCTACTTTACTCCTAATGAAAAATTTAAGAGAGACACATTACTCCAACATTTCTCACTTAGGTGACCTGATTAGGAAGGGGAAACCTCAGTGATAAAATAATTCGCCTGTTGTTCTGTCATCCAGCAATGCCTGCATTTATTTCTATACAGAGGGAGTTGAGAGAATTTTTTTAAAAGAAAAGTAAAATAGATATAAAATAAATGAAGCTATGTCAATTTTAGATTGGAATTTATTCCCTATTAGCTGCTGGACAATAGGTCTGAGTTAAGGACAGGAAGCCATCAAATCTTTTGGGTCTGATAGGTTTATGTTCCAACTCATGTTCTCTAAGAACAGTAGATGTATTCAACCATTTCATATTACAAAGAAGATGATGTGGTACTTGCCTCAAGGACTAGTATGCTACATCAGGTGCACAATGGTAGTTCAAATGCAAAATACAGTTTGCTGAAGGTCCCCCTTCAGAACAATATGAAGTAACCTCTTTTATTACTTTTTTTATACTACTAATGAAAGAGTTTTCCTGTCATAGGAGTGTTTTATCATAAGAATTTAGTTTGAGACTCAGCTACAATGTCTGCCTAAGTGACAAAATCCTAAATTTAAACTCCAGTAAGATTTTGGAGTGGGAAAAGTGAACTGGTTCTTACAGAATTCATTCATTATCTATGGGAGAAAAATGGATTGATAAGCAATTTGATTGTTTTCATTTAAATCTATCTTTCCCTGACATAACCACTATGAGCATTTAACAAAGCCTTGTTTTAGAAAAGGCATATGACTTCTATTTGAGGCTGCAGCAATACTAAGAATCTAGAACGGACACATACATAAAATCCTATAATGTTATAACCAATACAGACTAAAGCAAGTATGCGCAGTCAAATATATCATACCCTCCTTTAGTCCCCTCCCTACAAGAGTACTCACAAATACACTATTTGTTAAAAGATTCTGCTAATCTTTTAAAAGTAAAAGTACATCAAGCAGAATCTAATTAGTTACAGCCAACATTGCCATTTGGAAATGACTCAGAAAGACATAGTTCATGTATCTAAACCATTAAGCCATTTCCAAACTACATAAGAAAATTTGGTATTGCTGAGCAATGGAGATAACCAGCTTAAATCAGCTTAAAATAATGGGTGCTACATTTGAGGGTCTGACAATGGCCCATTTCCAGATCTCCACTTCATATCACAGTCTTGTGTGTGAAAGGAAACGACAGCTACCTCATCCCGCTGAAGAGACGAGTCTGCAGGAAGCAGACACTACACAGTTTAGAAGAATTCAGGTCAATCTCTCACTCATCCACTTATCTCCTGTAGCACCTGAAGTAAATACCAGTGTCTTTGCACCTCAATTCATCCATCCAAGAGAAAATAAGGTACAGAGGATGCTGAAGGATAAAATTATTGATGACTGAGATGTTCAGAAACTAGGATCTACTCTTACTTGCAGCAATTTGGTTCTGCAGACTGGCATGGAGAAGTTTATCCCCATCTTTTTGTAGAACTTATCACAAGAATGTGATTGTCCTGGAGTCCTTGGCTATTTGTAGCTGCATTGTACTTAGGAATAAAAAGAAGAGTAAATTTCTCAACTGCAAATCTATCAAAAGACTGAACAGTTTGCTGTTTGAATTGTTATGGCCATGCCAAACTCACACTATGATAAATTTTAATTTTCTGTGTATGGATATCTGAAACAGGAGTGTCTATGCAGTGCACACTGCAGTGGCTTATACTCCTTATCCCCGTGCATTAGTCTTTAAGCAACCCAGAGAAGTTGTGGATGCCCCATCCACAGTGGAGGTGTTCAAGGCCAGGTTGGACAGGGCTTTGAGCAGCCTGGTCTAGTGGGAGGTGTCCCTGCCTGTGGCAGGGGGGTTGGAACTAGATGATCTTTAAGACCCCTTCCAACCTAAACCATACTGGGTACTAAGGGGACTGACAGGGTTAGCACATTATAAACACAGCAGCTCTTTACAATGAGTAGGTAACATTGTCAGATTGGAATAGTCTATCACTGCACAGAACTCCACATCCTGATTTTACTACTGAAGGAAAATAACAAGAATGCATGCCCATACACATATATACAAGCCGAACCTCCTGAATTTCAATAGCAATGTTATTAAACTGCAGGAAAAGTTAATCAAAGGAATTTAATTTCACACAATGTCAAAAGAAGACATCGTTTTGCAGCAGATGTTTTGGCAAGCAGAACACAGACCAAACTCTAAGCTCTAATTGTTAGCTTCTCCCCCACGGTGTGCATTTTCCAAATCGAACATCTCACTGTCTAATTGAAGCACTCAACCAGCATATGTTCTGCTCAAGCAACTGTGTGAGGTATGAAACACTGTATGTAACCAGTATTAACTTCTTTTGCTTTCAAGTTACCAAACACTTGGAAATTACTATTCCTTAGTCTAATGCTGAAATGTAACTTCAGTTACTAAGAAGAGGCCTCCTCTTGATGAAAAGACAATTCATAAGTATCCAGTAGGGAATGATGTCACAGTTTAATAAAACCCACCAATTTCTACCTGTACTTCATTGCCTCTCTTGTTCTCTCATCATACACAGACACCAGCAGGTTTTGAATAGTCTCGGTCACTAAGTTACACATACATTCAAGTCTGGACAGAATCTAGACACTGTTTCTAGACCTCAGTCATAAGATTCATAATTTTATTTGAGGGCCATTTATTGGACAGGAGGCAGTCTAGTCTGTTACAGCTCAGTCCCTATGTTTGATCTTTCTTTACCCCTAACTCCATATCCTTCAACATTAATTTATAAACAGTTAGCCAGAGATGAACCAAGACTATGAGCATTTGAAATCTTATTTTAGCTCTCTGCAGTAAAAAAGCAATAATGCAATGATCATAAACTTAGGAAAAGTATGTCTTAACCACAGATCTATCTTATAACATTACATAATATCTTTCATATACCTTCTCTACTTCTAATCTCATTCTTTACTCTTTCTGTTTGATTCTTGTATTCCAGCAAGAGATGAAGGGAAAGGAAAAAAAAAAAAAAAGTTGAGCACTTGAAGCTAGTGTGTTGAACTAACACAATATATTACTTCTCCCTATCAGCCTTGCATTGCTTGAGCTGCAACATCCAGCAGCATTTCAGGCTGGACAGAATCCCTTCTGCTTTGTTTCTTTGCCACCTCACTTTCATGGTTTCTTATCTCCTCCAAACACAATAGCCAGCTTCTCTGCTCTGCTGTGGGACTTTAGAATTTGCAGAATGATTTAGTTTGAGAGAACACTTCTGGATGTCATCTGCTCCAGCTCCCTAGTTCCCAATGCAGCACCAACTGGCAGCCTTGTCCAGGCCCTCACACGCAGGGTTTTCTCCAGTGAAGTCTGGCTATCTCCTGGGATGGAGAGTCCACAGCTTCCTTGGGAAGACCAGTATGGTGTTTGACTGCACTCACTGTGGAAAAAATTGTTCCTAAGATATAATTGGAATTTCCTGTGTTAGCTGGCTACCTCAGGTATAGCATTTTAAGACAGCACAGTCAGTATAGGATTTATCGAAGATAAATCTACCTCCTGCAGATGATTAATACCATCCCAAGTAAGCATCTCAGACACTTAAGTGTAAGTTGCTTTCTGTGGTTACCCATCATTTTGCATTGACTCTGAAAGGAGCTGAATGGTTGGTTCAGATTGGACACTTTGGTTTTAGACATCAATTTAGGTCAGATACATCTCATCCACCTTAACTTAAATTTCTGCAAGAAAAGTCATAGTATGATTTCGTTATATCCTCTTACACTAGGGGTTTAAGGGCATACATTGACACATACTTGAATTGTCAAGCATGTAGAGTAAGAAAATGAAAAGCCAGACTTATTTTTTCTTTATATTTGAATGGCCTCACGTTAAGTTTCTCAGATCTTACTAAGATATTTAAATATACTAATTTTCAGCACTGATCTTTTAACTGGCATTATCATTATAGTGAATAAGTTTATCTGATGACTGTAAATTTCTAACGTAAAGTAAAAAAAAAAATGGTATTTTGTTTCAACACTTATTTTCCCCATTCTGCACCCAAACTCTACTTCTATTTTTTCCAAGTAAAAGTAAGAAAAGTCTATGACAGTCTAATTGCTCATTCTGTCTACCATTAAGTTCATGGACGTCTACCACTTGCCCTTTTAAATCATTACATGAATACAAATTTGAGGTCTAACACACAACTGGATTAAGACATTTGTCTTCAGAGATCAAATATACTCATTTGCATTCTTTGTTTAAATCAGTTCCTTAAGATTGACTAGAAGGCCAAATCTGAATATATTCAAAATAGTTCCTTTAATTAACCACCTACCTAAGGAAGAGCCAGCAAACAGTGATGGCAATAAAAATCAGAGATGAATACTAAGAAAAGCTCAGTAGTTAGAGCCACATACTTCTGAGGAAGACACTGTAATAGAGGTGAAAAGTATAAGAAAGAAGGGTCACTAGAAAGACCTGTAGATTGCTGTAGCAAATCACTCCAGACAAACTATTTGACAACCTAGAAGTGTTTACTTTTATGCAATATTTTCACATTTTTATCTAGAGATGGACCAATGAGGTAGTCCCAGTACAGATTAAACAATAACAGTAGGACTTCGTTTTAATCTTTTTTTTTTTTTTTTTAACCTGGAAGATGCCATGAAAAAAATGCCTTTAGGCATTAAGGTGTAATTTTGCCTTAAGCATAGCTGTGATGGATATTCACATGAAAACAGAAATTAGGTGATGGTATAAAGCAGTCATCACTGACAAACCTTGATAAGCCAACACTGATAAACATTCTGTAGAGTTTGGGTGGGGAAGAGATCAGTAGGCTGTAGCTCAAAAGTACATATGATAGAAGCGTAAAAACTTTCGTAGGGCAGATATCTGTAAACTTTTATCACTTGGAGGACTCTTCAGGCACATTACGTTTTCCAGGCCTTCTGTGAATATAAGACTTGTTTTCAAAACACCAATCAGAGCATGAAAACAGAGCTTAAGGGCATGAATGCACTATCACTCCCTGTTACAGAAATGGGAGGCAAATCAGAGCACTGAAAGGGAGAAAAGTCAGAAGAAGCTTGACTAGGCCCTGGGAATTGTTATTACCTAATGGGGATGACCAATGTGCAGAACTAGTAAAGACCCATTTTGCTGAAGTTACTGATCTCCGCCAGCCTGCTTAGGTTGTCCACGACAAAGGGCACAGAAGCACGCTGGACTTGCTCCAAATAAGGGACTGAACAGAAAATTAAACAAATGACCAATAGCCACAGACCTGGTCAGTAATCTGGAATCACAATTTAAGAGGTTTCTGCATCAAAAGCACTGTCTCATGTTGCCATTTAACCATTTGAATGGAAGGTAGCCTATTACTATTTTAGCAGTATTTATTTTATAAAATTCTTCATGGAGATTTAAAAGGAAGTTCCAGCTAGCAATCATTTGAATGAGCAGAAGTGAAAGAGGGGCTGGTAGTGATTACGCTGTAACAAACCAGATGGATAGTAACGCCAAATTAAAGTTACTCGGAATTGACATCTCTTGTGTAAAATTAACAATGGATAAATGAGATGAAATAACATAAGGCCTAAGGATGTGCTTTAAAAGGCTACAATTTCAACTCGAACCTTTGAGGTTCAAACTCATTAGACTAACTTGAACAGATTTTCTTTTGTTCTACGTGCTTCAGTATTACTGGCTTGAGGAAGAAATACATCAAAGAGGCTACTTCTGGCTCAGACAACATGAGGAGAAAAAACGAAAACAATGCATGGCTATCTTATCATCTAGGGGTTTGGGCTGGCTACAAATAGCACCCAAATTAATTCCCAAGCTTGCAATGAGTGCCCACAAGCTCCTGTTGCCATACAGAACTTCGAGAAGTTCAAAACCTACCCAAATGGTTCTATCTGCAAGACTGGCAACTTTTATCCAACAAAATTGCCAATCTGTTTAAGATTCACCTCTATCAGCAAGAATGTGCTTCCTTAGCAAAATTTTTTTTAAGACTTGGAGTTTCTCTCTCCTTCTGTACTATGAACAGCCAGGAACAACTAACTATACTATTATGTGACAAAAGCCTAGCAAGACAATAATTTCTTAGCATAACTCAGAAGCCTGGAATCACGCATGCTTATCACCAGCTGTAGCCATCTAAAAAAAAAATCTGCTGATTATATAATCATCTTAAACGCCTGTGTAGGTTGCAGACTTAAACGTTGTTAACGATAGTGAAAGACCAAAGCAGATAATTGTTAATCCTCCTCTTATTTAAGATAAGTTATACACTAAATAATACATTATTGCAGTATTAACTGGCTTTTTGCTTTACTGATTAATCTTGTGTCTTACTGAAAAGCTTAACAAACATTTAAGGTGTTCAATTACTGAACTTGAAGTTGTTCTTCACAACCTTTCCCCTGGTATGTTCTGGTCCACAGAAATGCTGTTTTAAGAAACATTGAAAAAAATATTGCAGTGTTTTACTGTGAGTCCGACTGGTACGAAGCAGAGATATTGATCAAATCACAGAACTGAGTAGGTAAGGGCGAGAATCCTCATATATTTTATATGTTGCGTGTTCTGTATTTTTGAGTTCTGAGTTAGTTAGGTTCTGCCTTTTTCTTATGAAACTAGAAGAGAAGAAAGTTTTAATTTTACCAAAATTAACACTTGCTTCTCTTACTTGTTTACATCCAAAGTTAATACTTCCCTTGTATTAGTACAAATGCCATTAACCACAGAATTTTTCTTGTTTGTACTTTCACCTGAGCTGCTCAAGGGACACTAAACTTAGCATCTCACAGAGAGAACCATTTACCCTCAGGGTCAGCTTCAATTTATGTGCCAAATCTCTTCCTGTATCACAGCACCTTCTAAAGAAGAAAAAAAAAAAAAAAAAAAAGAAGGACTTTTAAAAAAGTTGCAGCGGTTTGTGAAGAAACAGCTAAAGGAAATAATTCTAAGTGAAATACAGCTTTTCCCAATCAACTGAATGCTGGGGTCCTAGCAAATAAAATAAAATAAAAATTGATCTTCAGAGTCATAGTTTTTGTGCATGTTGTTTGAAGCAGACATTTCTTCGCATACTAGAAACTCAGCCTGTTTGAAGAGATAGGAGGTACTTCTTTTAATCACACAACAGAGGAGACATGCATACTCAGTATTTGCTGAGGCAGACTACCTTTATTTATTGCTTTGCTTAATGGAAAAGAAAGGCACTTAAGACCAAAAAAACATGCTATCCTCTTTGTGCACAGAAATTTAAGAACAATTACCCTTCATCAGGGAATCCTCACTGAGGAACAGAGAGTGAACAGCTGTGGAGCTATGACATTTTATAGTATCTGAGGGTTTGTTCTTAAAGAAGGATTTTCTCTGATTTCAGAAGCACCGACTCTTTAATTTCATACTTATTTTAGTTCAGTTTGAGACATATTTTCAGTAAGTACTGATGTAATTTCTCTCTTTTCTTTCAAATTTAGAATGAAAAACATAATTAGGTTTCAAGCAGATATAGGTCCCATAAAATGAAAATAAATAAGACAGATTTAGAGAGAACAAACTTGCTTCAAAAAGTTTCAGGAGATATTAATTTCCTGGGAAAAGCATGTAACTAAAAAGGAAAGGAACTGTTACTGCCAGGAACAAAGACATAAGGATTCTTTCAGTGGAAACTGGACACTTTAACTTGCTTTGCAATATTTTCACCATTACTTTTTAGCATGTCTGTGTGCATGAAGCAAATGCATCTTTGAAATATCTGTTCTGAGATATTTCTAAGTCGCTCTTCTTGAAAACCTTCTGTTCTTCCGCCCACCTCTCTTCTAAGCCCAATGCCATATATCCAGTATTTTCCAATCCTTTCACTGGCAGTGTCTGCACTGCTGCTTCTCTCCCAGACACCACTCTCTCATGTTACTTTCTAATGCCAACAATAGCTTTTACTGCTTCCCAGAGCTGATAGTGCCGTTGGGGAGGGCATTGCTATAATTAACTCTGGCACCACCCCTGTGATTTATCTTTGTCATCTAAGTCCTAGCAACACCAATAATGGGTTGGATCCATTAGCAAATCAGTACATTTCAAACACAAAATATGAGTAAGGTGATGGACATTTCTTCATCCACTTCCAGCTCCCACAAGCATAGCACCTTAAAAATCACCCTTAGACTTCTACAGTTTATAGCAAGTCATAGTTCATATTCTCCCATCTCTTCCTACCACTTAGGTTGCCCAAGGAAATTTTCCTACATATCTCCCTGCCTGGATATATTAGGCACCGTCTGGAGAAGGGAATGAGGAAACTCAAATTACCTCATTAGTAGTTAAAATAAACAAACTCTCCTGCTGATTCCATCCACTTCAGCATGTTACCTCATGGAGAGCTATCACATGCCAAGACAACACATTTGGCTCGAGAACTTCCCTAAAATATAGCTCACTGGAGACATTGTCTGGCAAGTGTTGCTATATGTGTTCTCTACTCTTCTGCTCTTCCTTAAGTTGTCAGAGAAAGGCTATAGGAACAGATAATGCTTTGGCCTGGTCCCAGCTTTTGATACCTTGTTATAATCTCATCGCACCACCCTCAGGTACCATAGCTGCCCTACCTGTTGAAACTGAAGATGCATAGGTACGTCAGATCAGCTACTTGACTTTTCTGACAGTGGAGGGCTGATAAACTTAAGAACAAAAAAACACTGATAATCAACCTATAATATTTTCAGGATCCCAAACTGATATCTTTGTAAGGCGGACGCAGTTCCCTGGATTTTTAACAAAACATGGATGTGATGGACTACAGATAAGCCTAGTGAAAATCAAATAAAGGAAGTAAGGGCTGCAGGTTTACACCTTTTCTGGCTTCTTGACAAATGTCCCAGGAATAACTTAAAGGAATACCAGTCCCCTAAAATTTTCTTCATATATTCCCTTCACAGGGTTATTTTTTTCAAGTGCAGGAACTCTTACCATGGCCTCCATTCTCTCTGCTGTCTCTGCTGTTCAAAACATCCTAGCAATTTCACTATAGCAAACTACTGAAAGAAACTTCTGCTGGTCAACCTTCCAGCAGGCTTTACACCACCTCTAACTGTAATTAAGAATGGCTCTTTCCTATATATCTTTTTATTTTTTCATCTGCAATTTTCATTCAGTTATAGACTATTTAGCCTTCCGTTGTGAGTCATTAAGATAGCTTTTACATTTCATTCTAAACATGATTAAGGAAACAAAACAGTATGTAAGTGTAATATGTCATCTAAAACTTTTTACTCATGATATCACAAAACATTTAATTCTGGACAATATACAATGTTTGACAGAAAAACGTTGATTTGTACTCTTTTAAATAGTAAGAATTTGATACTCAACTATTTTATATAAACCAATGTATTTAAAAGAGAAACACTGATTTCCTGAGCGATATGATTTTGTACTACTCCTTCATGAATTATTTTGATTACTAATTTAATCTGTATGGATATTTACACAGTATTACTTTAGACATTCAGTAGAGCCAAAGGAAAGATGCCAGGAAAAACAGTAGTTGCATGAGAATCCGGAGTTCTATATCCAATTCTACTGTACAAATCCAACATATAACCTTTGGGGATTTTCTTCCTTTATCTAAAAAAATGTTAGGATAAAATAAATTAGACAGGACATAGACATAAAAGAAATATTCCACCAGAGAGTGCATTATACAATGGCTCCAGATAAATGAGTTCTTCAGCATGTGCCATTTAACAGCCCAAACTACTGTGACAAAAAAGAGTGAGAGAGGAAGAGCCCGAATCTTTTCATTACCATAAAGGATAAAAGTGAGTGTGTTTTAGGACAAGTTCTTGAACAGCAGCAGCACTGTTACTGCATGCTATGAATAAGCAATTAACAAGGTAATTGTGTTTAGGAATGTATTTACTGTGTGTAAAATTACCTGTCAGGCGAACTCATGCTTTTTTCAACAGCTATCTTTGAAATTCCTAAGAACAAACTGCAGGTTGTACAAAAAAATAAATAAATCTGTAAATAGTTATTCATCTAGGTTAGCAACACAAACATGCTTAAGGCTAGGAAAGATTCATGCCTTATTTTAAATCTTTCCAAATGTCTGCCTCATCAACAGATTTTAGAATTTTATCACTCTCTTTCCTCTTCAGACTACAGTAATCAAATAATTTCTTTAAGTAATTCCTTTTCACTTTAATTGCAGCTTTTTAAAAACAGGTTAATAACCATCCATATTTAAACTGTAGATTTTATGAGTTATACTTATTATGCAACCCATTAAAGTTTTATAGTCTTTGCAGAATAAAATAATCATTGATCTTTTTCATCTGAGTGCTATTAAGACAAAGGGTGTAAACATCAACTGATTAAAACATTATTTAAAATGCTTTATAAAATGCTTTATAAAATTTAGTTTTAAGTAATTCCACTCATCAAGACTTGACAAATCTGAAGAGCACTTCATTTAATTTCTTTTACGAGAATGTTTTGCATGCAAACCAAAAGCCTGAGGGACTCTCAGTCCCCAGTAAAGGCTGTGCTATTGCCTTTGCCTCGGATCCTATGACTTTTCAACAGCAAGCTATCTGTCAGCCCACTGTGCAGTGCCCTCTAGCAAACGTGTAAGGCGGGATGAAATAACTCAGAAAATCTATTCTTTCGCTATTCCTAATCATCAGTTAAACAAAGAAGCATGTGAGATATTTAGATCCTATTGATTTTTTTATTTTAAGAATAAAAAGAAACCACTTAAGTAAATAAATAAATAAATAAAAAAAAACCCAACCCAAAACCATGGAAAACAAAGCTTGCTGTGTGTCATTTGTAGGTATGTGGAGCCCATTGTGCAGAGATCGTTTCCAGCCAACAACAGTGCTCACGAAAATGCCTTCAAGTTTTTAATCGATAACCTACTGTATGGACATTTAGCTAATAGTGCAGTCATGAGCTTATACAAACGGGGTGCTTCTGTCTCAGATCTTTTCAGTTAATTATGGACATGGGAATAGGGGGAGACTAGTTAGAAGTCCACCCATTCTCACATGACAAAATGGAGCAGCACAAACAGCTGTTCTTCAGCCACAAGGTGCTGAGTGACTGGAAAGTGATATAGTGCCAGAAAAATCCTGAAGAAACTGTGAGCTATCAAACGCACGGTGGAAGTGCACGTGCTGTATGCTCAGCCTGTGCGAAGAACAACATCGTACATTTATCCACAAAGGAAACACAATCTGCAGGCGGCAATTCCCAAATGACCATCAGCATTGAGATCCATAAGGACCTGAATGAGGCCACAGAGCTGAATGCCAACAGAGGTGGTAGGTAGAGGAGGTCAAACACAGGTGATGTTATTACACACATAGTGGAAATAAGTCTTCCGGATAAATCAAAGCAGATTTACCAAAGACACACATTACACCAAAAAAACTGGAGAGCAACTAGGAAACAAGCATGGTTAGATATTTTATGTCCACATTGCAGTTACAGAGATGAATTCAAGGATAGGTATTATAATGTTCGACAAGGTGAAATGACAAAATCTTAGGCTATTTTAAGATAATCTTAACATTTGCTTCCCCAGGAGAACATGCATCCTAGAAACCTGAATTTCTACTGAAAGCCATCACAGAAGGTTGGAGCACCCTTGATACAAATTTAATTTAAATAAAAATAAAACTTTTTAATGGATTTTTTTTTTTTATGGTATCTACCCAGTTATACCCACATGCAAACTCCTCTAAGCTCTCAAGATGTCTGTATTCTATGTGGCAAGAGGTGATAGCTGCTCATCATAAGCATAGGAGACTGCTAATTCCCTAATTGGAACATAATCCTAAAACTGTTCAAATAAGCTGTGAGGAATCAGAGAATAGGCTGAGTTGGAAGGGACCATCAAGTCCAATCCCCCTGCCGTGCGTGGGGACATCTTTCACCAGATCAGATTGCTCAAAGCTCCATCCAACTTGAATTTGAATACTTTCAATAATGGGGCATATACAACTTCTCTGGACAACCTATTCCAGTGTTTTACCACCCCCATAGTAAAAAAATTCTCCCTTATGTCCAATCAATCTACCCTCTTTCAGTTTAAAAACACTGTCCCTTGTCCTGTCACTAGAGGCCCTGGTAAAAAAATCTCTCTAATTTTCTTATAAGCCCCCTTTAAATATTGAGTGGCCACAATAAGGTCCTCCGAGACCTTCTCTTCTCCAGGCTGAACAAACCCAACTCTGTCAGCCTGTCTTCATAGGAGAGGTGTTCCAGCCCTCTGATCATTTTCGTGGCCCTCCTCTGGACCTGCCTTAACAGGTCCATGTCTTTCTCTTTTGAGGGACCCCAGACCTGGATGCAGTACTCCAGGTGGGCTCTACTCATGAGAGTGGAGTAGAGAGGGAGAATCACCTCCCTTGGCCATGCTGCTTTTTATGCAGCCCAGGATATGATTGACTTTTGGGGCTGTAAGCATACGTTGCGGGCTCATGACCAATTTTTCATCCACCAGCATCCGCAAGTTCTTCTCCGCAGGGCTGCTCTCAATCCATTCATCACCCAGCCTGTACTGATATTGGGGATTGGCCCATCCAGATGCAGGACCTTGTTGAACTTCATGAGGTTCACATGGGCCCAGAGAAAGCAATTCCAAAAATTGTAATGGGTAATTTCACATTTCCATTTCAATTCACATGGGCCCAATGCAAGCAACTGCAAAAACAGGGCCAGGACTGCTGCTAAAATGTAAGGTAACACTAAGAGAAAGGCAACAAGAACACTTTTGTTGATGCCTGGGTTGAAACTTGGAGGAGTCCCACCTATTAGTTGCAAACAGAGTTCAAAAATTTTTAGAGGAGGTTGCAAAGGGGTTAAGGCTAGGATGCTCCTAGCAGGATGCTCCTTAGCGATGCATCAAGTCCAAAGAAAATAATAACCATCATTTTGGAGACAACTGCTTGGGAGCTGAGACACAACTCCCCAGCCGCTCTGCAGTGCAAAGGAAAATAAAAGCCGTGCACAGGCAACCATGGGAAGGTTACCTGAGGGCTGCAGGAGCAATCATTTATACAAAGTCAGAATATGGGCTCTATTCCCTGCCCATGATATAGAGCATAGACCTATATGCTCTAAATACATAGAACAGCCAGAGTATTCCTGGAGACCTGGATCCACCCTAAACTGACTCAAAACTGAAAAAAAATGAAGAGCTTAATTTCACCATGCCTCCTGAGCTGTGAACTTTTCCCCTGCATCAGAGAATCAGAGCTTTACTGTTATTTCAAACAGAGTGTAGATTAAGGATTTAAATGTACAGCAAATAAATCTGGCCAATTCAAATAATTGAATATTTCATACTGATGTTGATTCATTCCTGTTTTGCAAGCACGAAATAAAAACATCTGAATTGCCAGGATTTTCCTGTTTGTTCATTCCCTAATCCCTCTTCTTCCCCTGCAGACTTCTTAATGAGATGTCCTGGCCAGTGAGGAAAATGTTATTATAATAAAGAATTCCTGAACCCAAGCATTATTTTTGCAGTCTTCCCTATTTTGAAGGGTATTCAGCTAAACAGCAATAGAGACATAGACCATAAAGAAGAGTAGAGCTATCTTACAGGTCAATTGCAGTGCTATGGAAAGGAAAAGAACAAGCCAACCCCCCTGTTTCTAGACACCTGTAAATGAGCAGCCATGCAAGGAATATCCCCAGAAGCAATAATCCCCTCTGTTTGTCTGACAAATTAACAATTCGTTGCAGTACAATTCTCCACCTGATAAAGGTCCGTCTCATGGAAATAACATTAAAAATCAGCACAGACTATATTTTTACTGCCAAGTTATTCTATATAGGCAGCATTCCATTTTGATTCACATGCAACTGAGGCCATTGTGTTGCCCCCTGACTATCTTCTTCTGGAAACAAAGCATTCTGACAGCATGTCGTCACTACGGAACTTTAAAGGGTTTTATACGATGAGGAAAAATAGTCTTGTTATGCTTCTCCGTTCAATTAAGTCAGAAAACATAAAACAAAACCATTACGTAGAGACATACAAAAAACCTTGGTTTCCATTTGTAAATTTCAGGCTGCTAATGTTTAGAAAAACTAACATATATTTCAGATTCCTCCTCCAATCTTCGCTATCAAAAGCTACATCTTATCCGTAACATCCAGAAAATTGGCACACCATTTCTGCAGCACATATCTCTCTTCTAGATAAAAAAACTGTCCGGGACAAGAGCCTAAGGAAAAGATTTTTAAAATGTCTTCTGGCAGCTTTTTGACAGGTCTTCTCCACGTTTCCTGGCATAACCCTTCCCAGAAGTACTTGTCAGCAAGCAGGTTTTCTACTGTGTCCATTTCTATCAGTTGGCTGGCCACAGCAGCACAAGCCTGCATTTCCCAAACAATCACAAGACTGCATTTCCCAAACAACCACGACTCTACGCTCTGTATGAGCGAACTAAGTGGTTATCGGCAGCCCAGGCAGAGCCCGACAGTAAGACCAGAGCAGGGAGAAAGGAGAAAAGAAGCTCCTGGTGAAATAAGCCAGCTATTTGCCCGCTACTGATAGATACAAACACAAGCTTCACCTCTGTAAATAGAGAGTTCAGCCTCTGCGCTGCCCTGGAAGCTGCTAGGATGTTGCACAGGCTGCTTTTAAGGAAGCAAGGAGCATTACGTTGGCACCCTAACCCAAGCTGCCGCTGGAGTCCTCATCTGTGGGCAACAGCTGCTGCTACCTCCTCCTCCTCTCCCATATGGCAAATTTCTACCAGGGGATGGTGAAACGTCAAGCCCTAAGTATTGCGCCTGGGGCTATTGGCAGAGGACAAGCAAACAGGAAAAATCAAGGGACCGAACAAGGATTACTGCAGATGGATCATGAGAAAAGAGATGTCTGTGGAGTAATAGTTCATTTTCCATCCACGTTTAATACAGTTCTGACATTACCACTGCTCTTCTGAGTCACAACTTTCTAGTCAAAACTGTGATCGTGTTTCTTTCCAAAGGATGCTTCTTTGGGAAACTTTCCATTGGCAGCAAGGGAAGATCAGGCTTTAGTTTGGAGTTAGGATGGAGCTTTTCAAGCAATATCCCTGTTTCTGCTTAGAAGCATTTACTCAGACCTACATTGTGTACTTTTTCCACTACCGATTATGCTCATACTACAGTCTAAAAAGTGTGACAGAGTATTTTTTAGAAATTTTTCAGGAAAATGTTGAAAATATCCTTCAAATAATAAACAAACAAGGAGTGCGATGCATCATCTGATTTTCCACCTAGTAATGGCAAATGTCCTAGATTTGTCAACTTTAAATTCTGTCTCTCAAGAGGCTGGAATATATAATTCTGAGAGCTTCAGAAATAAGCAAACCCTGGTTTCTGATGCATCTGTGCTTTGAGGATGATGGACTTTGGAGTCTAT
The DNA here is from genome assembly GCA_947846985.1 of Fratercula arctica. Classification (NCBI taxonomy): domain Eukaryota; kingdom Metazoa; phylum Chordata; class Aves; order Charadriiformes; family Alcidae; genus Fratercula; species Fratercula arctica. The sequence continues at coordinate 41,619,739 of CANTUZ010000002.1, forward strand.
GAAGTCTAAAAAAGATTTAAGTGAATTTTTTTCTTGTGAGGGTGTGATGGTGTGCTCTTTCCTCCCGCCCGCCCAACCTGACCTTTATCTCCTGTAACCCTGCTCAAGCGATAACCACCAGTGGCGGTCATAAAAATGGGTGTGTCTGGTTGTGATGGCTGCACCTGGCTCAAAGGGGATTCGGGGGAGACAGATAACAACACAGTAGCCAAGGGCTTGATCAATGCACCCACCTAACCACAGCACCGGTAACTCAAGTCAAATCTGGAAGAAACTAACATCTGTGGTCAGTATGCAAATATGACTATAAGTCAATCATCTTACCCCTACAAATAGTGAACAACCCAAGAGCCCTTAGAGCTCTCCTGCCCTGGAGTGGGCCGCACGCCATGGTCTCCCCTTGAGTAGGGAAGCCTCTCAAGGTTCCTCCTTGAGGCTGAGAGATTCCTTGCTGCAACAGATCCTTGGTAAGTGACTAACAGCTTGCTAAACTTTGAAGCTTTGCTAAGATTAAATCTTAGATGGATTGTGTGCATATAATCCTTTAGCCATAAACTGTTGACCAAGGCTGAAACTAGGACTGGATCCAGCCGCACCCAGACTCCTCTCTGAGAGGTCCTCTCCGAACCTCATGACTCAACGGGAGGGTCTCCCTGATAGTTTTGTCTGACCCTGTCCTCTATCCAATGAATAACCAAGTGTACCTTGCCATCGAATCTTGTTAAATGACTGTCACATTTACTATCAAACTTTGTTAAATCACTGTTTTATATCAATAAATATATTGCAGCTTCTCTCTTAGGAGTGAAGTAAAGTACCCCATCTGCGACACAGGGTCACTTTGGGCTGATGCTGATGTCTAGCAAAATGAAGCATTTCCTCTTAGTCTAGGGACTCATATCAATATTTTCCGACAAGTTAATTAACTTCTAGACTTAGATGCTTTGTGGAATTTCTTTGCAGCCAACCATTGGCTCCTGAACAGACACTTTCACATGCACTCACAGACCAGCACGCATTCAACACAACTGCTAAAGCTTTGTGTCTCTAAGAACTAGTTCTTAGAAGCACACAGACTTAAAGTTTCTCGTTCTGCAGATGAAAATGCAGACATATACCAAATGTTTTCTAAATGAGCTCAAACATTTTTCAGAACAGACAAGTTAATTATTTTTCTATTCCTCTGACAATCTTCAAATGGTATTTTAAAAAGCTACATAAGCACTGTCTATAGTCATAGTTTCTTTCATTCATAAAATTTAGCCATTTAAATCCCATATACTTGATTCATCTTTTTATATCAGATAAACTTGCAATGAACTTGTGATTCTTCAGGGTCTGCACCAGTGGGCTGTTTTCAGTTTAAACAGCTGTGTTGTTAAAATTTCTTTTTACATACGACTTGAGGGTATCCATTTGCCTCACAATGAAGAGCACAGCACCTACAAATGTTCAGCAAACCAGATTGTTAATTGGTATGTTTGCTTTACGCTTTCCTGTATAAATAGAAAATGTTCTTTCTGAAATTGAACGGTTCAAAGGTTCACATGTTATCTTCCTTGAATTTCTTGGGTTACTCACTTTTTACGTTTCCCTCTCCTCAGTGTCCAGAGATATTACTGATAAAGGTTTGCACACCCCATGTTATCTCTTCTATTCTCTGCTCTCCAATGAAAGCTTTTGCCTTTGTAGAAGTCAGTGCTGAATGTTTTCCTCAGAGGCGGTCAGCAAAAACTGAGCTAGATTTAGGCCAAAATCATCAGTAACAAAGCAAGTAATCTTATGTTTGCAATAAACTGACATAGAGAGAAAAAATGGTATAAAATGCAACACCTTATTATTATTATTATTATTTGTGGTACTTAAGATCAGTATTTGGTTTTGTTAGTTCCTGTGCATGTGCCTGTGTTTCTCCAATGGTAAATTACTTCTGCTTTCACCTCTCCTAATATTTCTATTCAGTTCATCTGAATCCGCAAATTCCCTTAAGACTGTAGCTAAAATTAGAAGCATAACTGCTTGATAAATGAGACCATTCCTCTGTAAACACACAATACAATGTCAGCACTTCTGTCATCTGATTTTGGAATGGAATTTAATGTATCAGCTGTGAATTGCTTATGACCTGTCCCATAATGTGGGATTCATCTAACCAAATGTAGGTGCAGCTGAGCCAGGTCCTCATTACAGTCAGTAGAGATGAATGGAACTTTCAGGGTTCACTTCCTCTCACGCCAAAGTAGACATACAGGGTGCTTGCATTGCAATCTACCTTTGCGTATTTTTCTCCACTTACAAAACTGGAGAAATTGCTCATTATTCTCCATTATCTTTTGTGAAGAAACTTAGGCTAATTAGCTCACATACCTATGCCTATCACAACCAAACTCTCAGGCTGAGTTAGGATTGCCATAATCAGAGACCACTTCTTTTCTCTGAAACATGAGCGAATTTTTACGCAAGTTTCTCCTTGATCGTGCTCTTAAGTGAAGGCTGTTGAAAAGTGGCCAGTAAATGACTGAAACTCTGGACTTCCTTCCAGCATCTTGGGAAGTATCCCGAACATGCTGCCAAACTCATTAATTTCTGTGGAACTGTGTGAGGGTCAAGAGGTCTTTAGAATTCTATTTCCTAAGACACAATCTACGACCTTGACATCTCAATCAAGAGTAAAGATAATTTACCGACAACATAGGGAACATCCAGTTTGGGTGTTTGGGTTTCTGGGTCTTTTACCGATCATCTGCTTGACCTTGGTTTAGCTACAGAATGTAAAGGTGTCTCTGCTGACAGTGTAGGATTGTCAAGGAAGTCAACAAATACAAAGCATTATCAACAGCTACAACTGTTCATGAGCATGCATATTTATGAAGACCATTTTTTGGTTAAACACTTGTTTTCTGTCTCACATTCACATACTTAAAAGCCCTTGTCAGAAGTCCTAATTAAAGTCTAATATGACTTCTGGGTTACCTTTTTCTTAGGCTGATAATACTCAGCAGCAGCTGATGCATCCCCAAAAGATTCGTCAGCTTGGAACGAATTCCTGGTAATACGCAGAATTTCTCAGCTAGCCTACATGTTTGGAGGATGCCATTAACCGGCTCTGGCATATGAGCTAAACATAGCAGCGTTCAATAATGTGCTGTTCAGAATAAAAACGGGAACACTGAGGATGACGCTGCACGTCAGCACACATGGCGAAAAGGCAAAGGTCACGTTGCAAGGCAAAGGCTATGAGCAGCAAGGCAGGTGACAGCAGCTCTGATGACAGCATCCTCACACTCGGGACTGACATATTCATCAAAGGCGGACTTGGCAGATGGCCAGACATCGCAGGAAGCAGTGCTTTGCATGGGAACAAACTTCGGAGTGCTGTTAAAAAGGGTGGCTAGTCTCACTCTAGGAACCTAGGCTCAGTTTACTGAAAAATTGAAGAGACGGGGAGTCTGTAAAGTCCAACTTCAGTGCTTATACCAAATGATATACTACTAAGATGATGTTCAGGAATAACAGGGTCTTGAAAGGAGTCTATTTTTACTTTCTTATTTCCAAATTAATACAAGCACATCTTCCCTCCCTCCCCCAAGACAATTACAGTATAAAATCAGTCTTTGTAAGAAAGAAAGAAACTGCGAATTTATGGAACAACACAAGATTAACAATTATTTATTAAAATTCATCATTAAAATTGCATTTGAATTATGCAGAGTTAAACAATTAGCAAAACAATCTGAAGACTCTGAACTATGGAAAATCCTGAAAAAAAACAGAAATTCTAATAGGCAATTTCTAAAAATTCTTCTGGCCTATTGCATTAAATACAAACAGTGATCACAAAGCAAAACTGGTAAGAAAAAAAGCTAAACCATACTGAACAAGTCTAATGGTTTATCTGTTTCATTATGAGTTATCAGTAACCTGGTTAAAACCAGCACTTTTTAAAACTTTGCTGCATACCTACATACATTTTAAAATTTGACAAAGTTTCTTTGTAATAAAAAGTTTCTTTGTAATAATTCTTTGACCTATTGTTTCTGAGAATTTTAAGACTTGCAGCTTATAGCTTCTCTGATCTCTATTAATGCTGTGAATTGCTTGAATTTAAGACTGCACAAATAAATATTTTTGACGATTAGTTCGTTTTAATTACTTTAAAGCAAAATGCACATCCATAAAAGATAAATAAATGAACATTTAATTATGGAAATTTGCTATTGATTACTACAAATTGCTTCTAGAATGGGCATGTTCTTTTACTACACTTAATTATTGTAATTAAGATTTTTGCATGTTAATTAAAATTCTTTTGGCATGGCAATTTCCACCCCTCTCTATGTCTCTCAAAGTAGGTAAGCACACACATTCTTAATTTTTTTTCTATATCTAGTATATGTAAATAAGGGAAAGAATTTCACAGAATATGTTCAAATTAGAAAGGGGCATAATTCTATAAAGTCAAAATTAACGGGAAGTCAATTTAGACTTTTTTTTTATTTTATAGCATTACATATCTCAGCCAGAAGCAGCCAAATTGAAACATTCATGACATATGTCAGTAAAATAATGAAAATACCTAAGAAGAAATAAGATTTCTATAGTCATAGATAGTATGACTAAGTAAAAAAAAATTATTAAAGAGAAATCTAACTTTTTTTTAACCTGAGGCATGAGAAATAAAATCTCCTAACCTGAAAAAAATACAGTGCATGGTTTGCCAATGAATAGATTACATACCAGCTAATGCTGTTCTCATTCTTACTTTAATTGCCCCAACAGTTTTATCTTTTGTAGCCCCTTCAATTTGTAAATTTTAAGCATTTCTCAGGAAGCCTGTTAGAGATGGGATGCAGAATGCCATCGCTCCGAGAGGTTCACTCTTGCAGCAAACTGTAGGTTAGTGAAACTCTGCACATCTTAAATCAGAGTGGGAAACTCACAAGCCCTGGGACTGAATATGGCCTGCAACTTTACTGCATGTCACTTGGGATCATATCATTTTTTCCTTCCTTCTACATTACTTCTGGCTAACACTCCGCTAGCCTTTAATTTATGGCCTACCGGCGTGTCTGAAAGAGCTATTTGGCCCTCAGTAAGGGAGAGGATATTCCAGGTTTAATTGAGCACATAAAATTCTACTTTGTGCCCTCTTGAGTCTTCCATGGAAACTGTGGCTCACTGAGGTGGACAGTAACTGTTAGGAGTGTACTTACTGCATTGAAGTTGGGGAAGAGATTGACTGCTGCGGCAGTGTCCAGAGGAAACGGAAGAAATGGTTTAATATCCAGCGACGGCTGCAATGGTGGAGCAGGAGGACGCACTAGGGCTGGAAGAGCAGGGCTCTGGCATGTACCACCTAGGTGTAGAAAGAGACAGGAGGTATTCAGCAAATACTATGATTAGGGGGGAAAAAAAAAAAAGCCAACACAAAAAAGCAACAACAAAAAGCCAATACTGGATTAAATGAATATATATTTTTATTTGTCCACTAATTACTGCATTACTGAAAAACAACACAGCTGACTCGGTGACTGTCGGTTATAATTCTTTGCCAGTAATTGCTTCAGGTATCAATCTATCATTTTTTAAAATTAGCTGATAAACCATATCTCTCCCTGGATTACCTTCAGCGTATGTCTGACTTCCCTTTAGAACTTCAGCTGGTTTCATTCTGCTATAATTTCAGTGTTTCCTCCCAGCCCTATTGCTCAACCCTCCTAAGGCAAACTGCTCAAGAATTAAAAGAACAACAACTCGCTGTTCAGCTCAGCAAAAGTCATGCCATTTGTAGACTTTTGATTTTTTAATTAAATGCTCACTCATGCAGCTTACAGCTTCAGAGTCAACCTAAACCTCAGAAACACAACATACCTTGCTGCCTCAACAGCTGATCAATACAAATCTAAATTAAGAACAATTTCAGCAGCCACCAAAATTCCGTTTATGGGAAGGTACCGACAAACAGTTTCTGCTCTTGCAAAGGGTGGAGCTGATTCAGACTTTGTATAGCAGAAAGCTCCTCCCAGCTACCGCTACCAACCACCAGTTCTGTGGGAACATAATGCAAATGAAGAAATCCCCTTGCATACCAATAAGTCGCTACCTGTTTGCAGCAGACCCTGTTTTACGTGTTTGTTTGCCCCTTGCCACAGCCAGCTAAAAGCTGGAAGGATCCAAGCCCATCCTCTGCTTCCAATGTCTCCCATGTTTTGGTTGCACTCCAAAACATCAATTCCCTGTTAATTAAAGACTATTTGGATCCTAGGAAACTGTTAAAATATGCCAGTGTTCTTCTAATCTGAGAGGCAGGCAACAGACTGTAAAAACCTGCTGGTAAGAGTCCAAGAAACATTTAAAAAAAAAAAAAAAAACAACCAACGTTAAGGGGAGTTTTACCCCACTCATTGAAGAGAGACACAGGCAGACAGACCAACAGAGGAAGAGATCGGAAATCTGTTTCTTTTTTTCCTCTTATACACACAGACACTTCATTAGAAAAGCTGCATACATTCTTTAAGAAGCCAAATATAAAATAGTCAGAATGATATATAGAATCTCTCCATATTTGGCCAGCAAATCTACTAACAGGGTTTGCAATTTAATGCATTTAATTGAGGGCTAACAGCACAGGATTTAATTAACCAGTTGCAGCAGATCAGCCCCAGTTCTGCTTCTAGGTACAAAATCAGCTGGAGCCAAATTTTCAAAGACTATTTTTTGCCAACTTTCAGCTCCTCTGTGCAGCATTTCATTAAGAATCATTGAAAGGAAAACATTACCCACTAGCAAACTAAAGGTATTGGATTAGGGTTCAATCCAAACTCGTGCTAGTTTTTTGCCCCAGAGTAACTGCCATTTTTGGAGTCACTTCTACATTTACTTCAATGTAAGAGTGTACCAAATCACTCTTCAAATGCAGCAGCTAAGGATATGGCAACAGAAAAGCAAAGGGCAAGGAGCTCTGCTTTTCATAGCTCACCAGCACACAATCATCAAGTATTTCATGATTGCCTTTGGTTTGGCAATTGCTGCATTCCCATGGAATTATTACAGAAACAGTGTAAAAATAAATTTAACAGGTCAGGATGACAATAAGGTAGTGGCAAACAGACCAATCTTACCCCCTCTGAAAAGGAAAGCCCATAAAGATTTAGATGCTGGAATTTTTTTTTTTTTCTCATGTAAAGCTTTTACAGATCATGAAGGGAAGAAGTCACTCCTACAAATAAAAGCATTACTAAGACATCTCCAGGTTGCGTCTGAGATTGTACAGAGTCACACAGAAATGCCAAGGTGAGCATTTGCCTGACAATAGCAAAGAAACTGAAGCTGATTAAACATCCTCCAACTCAGAGATGCAAAAGCAAACTGGATTAGAGAAATATCACCAATGCTTGGGGATCCAGCTCGTCGAGCGTATTGTCTCAGTGCTATGGAGAAGAGCCTCGCAGGTTCGAATTACCTGGAGCAACAGCATTGCTATCCCATGCTCTTCTACGATACCATGCCATGAAGGATGAAATAGTTCTTTCTGCGATCCTTCCCCGTGGCATGACTAGGCACTCACCCACCTGCCGCTGCCAGCCAGTGCTGCACAAAGTCATCTGGGGACGAGAACACGCTTTAAAAGGAAAAATTCAGCCAGCTCTGCAGGACCTTGGCTGGGACTCAGAGCCTCTGGAACCGAGTTTAAAATCTACCACAGTCCTGGCTGCAGTGGCACAGAAAATGAGTATGTTCAGGAGCACAGCTGCTCTCTGTTTTTGCAATACTGTCGGACATGTCCCTTAACGACGGAGCATGTGATAGGTATTATGAAATATGAGCTTTTGCTTGAAAGAAATTCTCTAATGTTCATGGCTGCAAAAATGAGCTTCTCTTTCCATTTAACATGGGCAGAGTTGTACTCCAGAATCAGCAACAGAAAACCCGAAGCAATGGCAACCATTTTTGTGACTCAGCTTAACTGAAAAACTTTTGGACAACATTTGGGAATGTCAACTTTACCATCTAATTCATTAGCAGAGGGATGGAGAGGGGTAGAAGGCCACTGGGAAGAGTTCTTGAAGAGCACGTGTAGAGAAATTCTTATTGTAAAGAAGGCAACATGAAGGGCAGAAATGATGACAGTAGGAAAACACGAGAACCTAGGGAAAACATCGGAACCTAGAAAGCCAAACTGAAGGGAAAGGAAGAGGAATGTGCTAAAACTCATAAAGCAGAATTTACTTTGTAAATCCGTGGTGCTATGTGTGACAACACATTACTACAGCAAGACACAGGTGCTTTTCAGTTTTCAGTATTACTGAACACTGTATCAAGGTGAGGAATGATAAAGATTACTTACGACTGCTTTTGTGTTCTGTATGATAAACTTGTACAGAAAGACCTCCATAGCTTTCCCTGTGGAGATGCAACACTGTTGATCAACACACAACACAGGCTCAATGTCAGCCTTTTTACAGACTTCCTACCAGCAAGGTTTGGAGTTGCACTTTGATGAATAAAGCTAGGATAACATCCCACACCACTGACAGGCTTTGTCCACAGCCTGTGCTTGATGCTCTGTATTATTACCTGAAGTTCACACAGACATCCTTGCCAAAAACTAGGTGCATGTCTGGCCTGACTTAAGAGACATAACAGTCCCCCCAAAACATAGGGCAGGACAGATCTAAAGTTACATTTTATGCGTAGCATGCTACAATTTCTTAAAATAGGAGGGTACTAAAGTATTTACTAATTCCAGTGTTACAAGCTAGTGATGTTATAGTCCAACATCTTTCTAAAGAGGAAGACTCTTTCCAGCCCATTCAGATCCTAAATGGGAGATGAACGTTCCAGACATTTAGGAAATTCATGTCACTGCTTTTACCTTAATTTTCTTTGTAGGAAGCACAGGAATAATACGACCTAGAAGCTTAATTAGCTCAGCATTTTAACCAAGATTGAAGTAATCATTTGTTCCTTCAATTTTCAGGCAATTTAAAACACAGGGAAGATAATCTCTTGGCCAGAGGCACTGGCAGTACATGCAAGGTAAGCGTGAGCAAACAAGTTTGAAGAAAAACTTGCTGCAAACCTATGCCCCTTCCTATATCTCATTAAGACAGTTTTTGAGAACTTCCCCCAGTCTCAATCAAACTGTGGATTTTTACACATGGATGCGCTTTTATGCCTCCAGTTGCATCTAGACATTTTGCCCTACCACTAAGTAATGTGTTTTGCAATAATTGTTAAGTGCAGTCTAGCACGCAATAGAGAATTATGCTCTGAGCGCACACAGCCTATGCCGTGCAGAGCTGAGTGCGCAACATAAGGTTCACGCCATGTGTGGCACAGCCTACGCAAGCGGTTCTCCTTCAGAAACCACTGGCGGTATGAGCTTCACCAGTGCAACTTCTTTCTTGCCTGTACCCAGAACCAAGGGAAGAGAACAGACACATTCAGATGAAGAGACGATTCCTGCAGATTCACCCTCAAACTGTCCGTTCCATTCCATAAGGACCTTTCACATCTCATTTGAGTTGGAATGTGAATAAATACTGGGGGGGTTTCCCCCAGTTTTGACTTTAGAGACCATGTTTCACTATGGAATTGAAAATAGATTTTTAAGATGGTAAGTCTTTCCAAAAAGAAGAAACTAGATTTCTTTAAAAATGCTGGTTTTGACCTAATCTTAAAAGGCATTTTTGACACAATTCTTTACAAAAAATTAACAGCTTTGGGGTAAATTTTTGCTTTCAATGAAAAAGCATTTTGTGATAAGAAATTTTCCCATGCAAATTTTTGTGCCCAGTTCACCTGAAATATCCCTCAGATCAGTGTTAGGTAAAGAGTATAAACTGCTGTAAATACTGTCCCCAAACTCTGGATTAAGAGAAACACAAAGACTGAATACGTATGAAGGAAACAAAAGAAAATAGAGTAAACAGACAGGATAGAGCAGGGTTTTTTAATATATTGAATAATAAATAACAAGTTCTCTTAAAGTTTCTGGAGGAGGTCAAGATCCCTGTCCCTCAAGTCCCCTAACATACACAGCTCAACAATTTGGCAACCACATATTGCCACATTTTATGACTTCACTATGAGAAAGATATGCTACATCTTCCCCTGCATAGCTTTTCCTCATGCACACGCTCATTCCCAATCGTTTAAACTCAACTGCAGGTTTAGCTTCCAGAAAAAGAATCACAAGATCTATTATCGAACAGCCTCTCCTAAGGAAACATCCAGCCCAAATTTTGCAGACACAAATAACGTAGATAATTTTTTTCCAATGCATTTGGAACTTGGAACTGGGCAGGAACTCTAAACTAATACCCCATTAATCTAAATCTTTTGCAGTTCTTCCATCACTAACTATTACTGCCATAAACACCGATTAAAAAAGCAAATCTCTGCAGAATTCTATTTTCATTCCTTCATTACTTTGCAATTCTTTCCTTCTGGCCATGCGTACAGCCATTCTCAATACATCAGAGACACCCTAAACTAATGTTCAATTTCCCTTCTGTCCTGGAGTCTGAGTTTGTTTTCAGTATCATAATTCGGTTTCTCCAAGATATGGATATTCCCAAGTTTTCCACCCCATGTCACGCCTCTCCCACTATTTCCATGATAGCTTCTTTGAGTCAAAACAATACACACATTCTGCCTTGGCAGAAGCTCAGAGAACCTTTCAGCTGGTAACTTCAAAAAGTATCTTTAATAGTTTTTTTATATAGGATCCTAGTATCTGGCAGTTCACACCCAGTAAGCATTACAAGTACATCCTAGAGAGCCTGAGCCAAATGAGGATTTATTTTGTTTTTCCTAGAAAATTTTCAGGAAAACTAGCTCAGGATATTTTGAAGTATAAAAGTGAAGGGACATGTGGGGAGCTCATGTTCTATCTTATTAATGCTAAGAAACTTACATTTGGATAACTCTGTATCAGCTTGAACTTTTAATTCATTATTAATGTAGTTTGCCAACGGGCCAAAGAAAAGTTATATTTGAAAGGATTTTCTTCAATAAGCAATGCTTATGTCAATAAAGACATAAGCAATTAAGAGCAGTAGGCTAGCCATGAGCAATAATGAACTTCCTTTATCGAAAATATTAGATATTACATTTAGGTCTTCAGAGAATCTGATAAAATGGGAAATCTAAAGACATCCAAAGAAAAAAGAATAACCTTCTCATGGATATAACACAGACAACGCGACATGAATTTCAGATCTGGCTTCTAGGAATTAGCTTAATGCAATTTGTCATGACCTGTAGTCACCAGGGTACTCCCTTTTATCACTGTATGACAGTCTTTGTTTTTGCGAAAGATATGTTTCTTAAAAACTACTGGATTGTCACTTTAAAGGTAAGTTCAGTTCCATAATAAGCACTACCAGTGATCTAACCTGACAGGGCAAAATAGGCTTCACCTAATCACCAAACTACTTATTAGTAGCTATTATAGTACCCAAGTGACTAAAATATGACCTCAGCATACAGAAAGTTAGCTAACATGCAACCTGTGCCTTTTCTGTGCACAAACACATACACTTTTTAATTTTAAATATTTAATTTTAATAGGCTACATTTATCCCCATATTATTCTGCATGGGCTGAAAGGAGGCTATGCGTGAACAAATAGTATGATGCCTGTTGAGAATTTATTGCTCAGAAAATCTATGTTCTGACCATTTATATTGTTTGAACTCAGTTCCTTGTCAGGGTTTGTTTTTTATTGTTGTTGGTTTTGTGGGTGTGTTTTGGTGTTTTTTTTGGGTTTTTTTTAGAAGGGAAAATGAGGATATTAAAACAAAGTGGTTTTAACTCCTGCATTGTTCACAGACCTTTTTTTGGAGAGTGCTTTCATTATATAATAAACTCAAAAATATCTAAAAAATGAGGGTACCTACATTTAAACACAATATTGTTTCATATAATCTTAGTTCAAAAAAAAAAAAAAAAAAAAAGAAAGAAAGAAAAAACCCAATTGTATTAAGTATTTGACACTCACTAAAAAAGAACCCTCAAAACGGGGCTCCAACTACGCCAGCCTTGATCCTGCTGACTCTCCTGAGACAAGTTGAGGATCAAGGACACTTTGTGGCAATACAAGCTTTCCTTTCATAGGTTTTGCTGTCAGTGATGTTAGCAGTGGCTAGTCACTTTGAAGAGGATGAATGCAACACTGTCTCAGCTGTGGAGATCTGCGAGTAATTGATTTTTCAGTTCACTGGCCAAACCAAAAAATACAGACAATTAGGGGAAAAAATAAAATCATTGTGTCAGCTGAAACATTTCTTTCACCCAAAACAAAATTCTATAGTTTGTACTTGGATACTTAACCATTTTTATTATTTAAAGACCGGCAAATTTCAAACATCCAAACCCAAACAATTCAAAACTACTCATCTAAAAAATATTTTCAAATATTTTCTAAACTCTCTCCCTCTGTTCCTCCCTTCCTTTTTATAAAAAAGGTAAAACTCTTCCAGTTTGGCACAAATCAGTACCCACTGTTTATTTATAGAGTGCATTTTTCAGCACATACACTGTTCACCTGGAAAGTCTGAATCAGCTCTGGTCACTTGCTGCTATTCAAAGTATTATTTTGTCTAGAGACAATATTTATTCTGTGATTCCTGCAAAGTGAGCTAGTTTAGAAAAATAATTCTTTTTATTATTATTATTAGTTTTAGAAGCCTGAGGCTATGCATCATACCATTTTTTTAAAGTTTTTTCTTTCACACTTACTAACATTTTGAAAAACCTAAAATCATATATCCTGATACAAGAATTATGATTGAAAAATGTACCTCTCTGTGCACCTAAAGGACTAAACTTCTCTTTTCATTGTGTAGAATCCTGTGAAACTACTATTATGATGCTGGACTAGTGAAATGCAGCGTCATATTTGCATGAATAATCTGGTATCTGTTATCTCCTTTCATTATTGCCCCTTTAGTAAAGCAGCTTAGGTTCCTGCTCCCCTTTTGCTGCCTTATTCCTTCCTGTTCTTCTGCCATTATCCATCTGTACCAACAGACAGGTGGGCCCAGGTTGTAGACAACAAAGTCCAGACAGTCTGAATAGCATCAAAGTGCACAGCCCTGTGCACGCCTTACCCACCTCATGTCAGAGCCTCCATGAACCCCACAAAGTATCACCCTTTCCCTCTCATATCTAGAATATGCTATTGCCCACAGAAAACACTTTGCCAATTAATTTTTTTTTTTATTAAATAAAATCTACTGAAAAACCACGATCTGAACTTCAGGACTTTAACACTGTCTAGCAATGAATTCCACTAACTTGCTACAAGCAACATACTCTATGGATTATAAATTGCACAAGGGCAGCAACGAAGCTTTTCATTTTAGCAACATGACCTACCTAATTGAGCTCTTCAGAATCCTTTGAGGTTTTATTCCAGTTGGTCAGACAAATTTGGATGACTTTTTTTTTTCCCTATTGGAAGCTTTTGGATCACTGAAAATTAAATTACCTAAAATGAACGTTCCACTTTCTGTAAAGTTCTGGCTGTTTCTAGTAGAAGGAAACAACAAGAAATTGTCCAAATTGGCCACTTTGCTTATTACCACCTTCCCATACCAAGTACCAGCCACGACAGCTACCAGAAAATTAGAAAGCCCAAGACTGCCAGCATCATGGCTTTGGAGACGACAAAGAAGAAAAATGCCCATGAACCTCAGCTCTCCTCCCTCTTGAGATAGAAGGAGCTTTTCATGTCTGTTTGCCTTACAAAACAAAATCAAATGTTAAATACCCAGCAGCCTTATTTCTCTCCATGCAATTCTGGTATTAATTCTCAAGACTATCCCTGCTTTTCAGCTAGGAACCTAGAACGGATAGCATAAGTCACCTGCTCACAGCTCGCACTCTGTTGCAGGTTAAGGAATTGAGCCCTGGGTCCCTAAATTTAGTGCTCTGAGCACTGCAATATCCTTCCCTGGTTTTAGTCTAGTAGTTAACTGGATACACTTTCACTCAGACTTGAGTGATCTCACGATAGCAAAGACAATGTCAAAACTTGTTCTTCCTTCCTAGCCATAATTCTAGAGGGAAGATGAGTGGACCAATGAGTCCACATCTGCACTAAGCATTCTCTTTACTTTTGGCAAACTATGTATTCCCAGCTCTATTCTGCAGTTTCTCCCCCCACTGCTCATGTTTTATCCAACTTTTTGCTTTCTTTAGTAAGAAAGGGAATACAAGGAGGTGAAAAGCCTGCCTTGCCTAGAGTGAGCCAGAAAGACATTCCTACCGCCAAGCAGTAATGCCAGGCCAGAGAAGTTTGTCTGGATATCAAAGAAAAAAACAGCTTTCCCTTTTCTTCTAGTGACCATAAGGTCTTCATCTTGGCTAGCTATTCCCACGTAAAGCAGCTACCCACAGTATGATTTCCAGCCTGCAGCGGAAAGATTTACTTTCATACTCAAGATAAGGTGCATCTTGAGGTGCATGGGAAGCATGGGTGTTTTGAGAGGAGCACTGCAATCCGATGAAGTTAGAGGTAGGACGCAGCGGTACAAACGTGCGTTTCCCCAAAACTGCATGTACAGTGTTTCTCCACAGCTCTCAGCAGATAAATATATTTTCTGACAGGTGTTAGACTGACTGCACCATTACTGACTAGTGCATCGTGGATGTCTCCTAACCAGTGGGTCAGAGTATGTGGTTAGTGGCATCTACTAGAGAGCTACTAGACCTTACCAGGTCTAACTAGATACAGGTCCAGCAAAAATGACGTTACAAACTAAATGGATGTCAGTATTGAACGACAGGGATTAAGCTGCTGAAGGGCACCAAGACTTACCCCAGAGTGGGATCCCCTGGGGTCACAGTCTCACAATAGATCCTAACCACAAAAACTGAAAGAACCCCCCACCATAAATAAATGAATAACATAAAGCAAAAATACCAGCACCAGCCAAGTATTATAAAAATCACGTTAATTTTAAAGCTTTACACTTTTTGACATTTAAAAAAATCTTTGACCTGGCATATTCTGCAGTTGGATTTTTCTGATGTTTTTATAAAGGTCATGTTTATGGTATAATGAACACAGATTTCCAAGGGTTATTAATCAGAAGAACACTGTATTGCAAAGAGATTTTCAAAGAATTTTTCATTTTTATGATGAATATATTAGCAATTTTAAAAGCACCATTTTTCAAAAGCATGCTTGGGAAAGAAACAATGATTAACTTCTGATGTCTTTACTTTAAGTGAAACATGCATACAACTGAGACAAATATATAACTAATATCATGAAATGGACACACTCCACTAGAAAACTCTATGAGGATAGTGCTGTGCAGCAATGCCTCTTCCATTTAGCAGTGGGAAAGCTCGGCTTCAGCAAGTTTTATTAATAATTCACTGGAAATAGTTTTTACACATTTTTAACTGCAGAGTGCAAGAGTAAGTGGAACTTAATGCCAACAGTTATTGCATGTTTCCAGAGCATCACATCGCTCTTCTGCTAGCTGTCAAATCTCTGCTGTTTTACTGAATAACAGGTAGATCAGCTTGGGAAGTGACCAAGTTAGGAGAAGGATGGCAGAATTGAAGTCAAAGGAGAAAAGTCTGCCCAGGTCAAAGCTCACTCCAGAGAAAGAGAGGAAGGGAAGGATGGAGAGAGGTGCACAGAGAAAAGAGTGATGGAAAGTCTATGGTTATGTAGATCCACTTGGCTGTTGGTCTTACAGGTAGCACACAACAACGGATGCGAAAATACCTCTGTGAATTTATGCCAGTGTTGCATGTACCAGGCCAAGATTCCCCCCTGAATTAACCTTGCAGTTTTTGCAGACATAGGACCACCTATGTATATGTACATAGCAAAAATGTATACTTACTGAAGTAAAACCACACTTTTTATTTTTATTTCCCCTGCATAAAGACATAAATGCTTACACAATACATCAGAAACTATTACAGTCTCAGAATTTTTGACTCACCAAACCCGACATATATATTAAAAACTATTAGGTTTATGGTCTTTCATAGGTACGCAAAAGAGTAAGTGGTATCATTTCTTGCTGAACATTGAAAAAGTCGAGTGGAACCAAAAGCACAGGATTTACAAATGGATAGAGAGCACAGCCACAGCAGACCAAAGTGAGTTTTAAAGGACGGGCTTCTGCTATAAAGAACTATTCAGTTCTTGGTAGCTTGAAAGATACTTGTTAAGATAAATTATACATCATATCATCATTTTTCCTATATGCATTCCTAAATTAAAAATACTGCAAGTTATTTGACTCAGGAACTTTTCCCACCAATGAAATACCTGATTTCCCACTCTGAATGAAAAATCTGAAGTTCTTAAAGAAAAGTAAAGCAAACCAGCAAACACTAATATATTTCATACTATTATTTCAGAGGATGTAAAACCAGAAAAAAACTATTAGATCACATGGACTGATTGTCTCTAAACCCCAACACATTACTTTTCGTAAAACTTCTACTATACTTTAATGAAACTAAACCAGTTCAGCCCTCAGGAGATAGAGCTGTTTGTGCAAAAAAACCAAGAGCCTGAGGCTCTGTCTGTGACCAAGACTTTCTGGAAAAAGAAGCTGATGAGAAATTGAAGTTATCCTAGCAGGCAACCCATGCTTCGTATTGAGAAGCAAAGAAAAAATAGATAGTTCTTGGCAGTCTGCTGTCCCCACAGAGACAGGCGAAGAGAGCAATAGAACGTTTCATTAACTCTTAAGTTTGAGCTTCAGTGGAACAGAATTCTATGCCACCTCAAAGCACACATGCACTATGTCCA
Source organism: Fratercula arctica (assembly GCA_947846985.1). Classification (NCBI taxonomy): domain Eukaryota; kingdom Metazoa; phylum Chordata; class Aves; order Charadriiformes; family Alcidae; genus Fratercula; species Fratercula arctica. Next base: position 41,636,537 of record CANTUZ010000002.1, read on the forward strand.
GCAATGACTAGTCTCTGTATTTTCATCTGCAGGCAACTAAAAAAGAAAAAGGGAGAGGAGAGGGGAGGGAAGGGGAGGGGAGGGGAGAGGGGAGGGGAGGGGAGGGGAGGAATTGCACTCAGGGGAGAGAAAAATCTTCCTATCTCCTGTTAAGTACCACCTGAATACTTGAAGATTAGATTAGAGTCATTTCCTTCGCATTAAGCAGTTGAGGTCATCTTATATCACACTGTCTTACAGAGATGTGAAATCAGATGTTGCTTTGTTGCCCCATTGCCCAAAATTGAAGGTTAACTAGAGTGACTGCAATATAGCGAGTTGGGCACGCACGTAAGACAAAAGCATGCACACTAACAAGATAGCAGCCTTCCAGCATGAAGAGATGAGTCATTTGATTCACCAGAAATAGCAGATCATCACCAAATTTCTTAGAACCTTTGCTTTGCTGTACCGATAAACACATTGGCCATTCTTCATTTGTCTGACAAAGACTGGGGATGCAAATGATTAGCAGGCTCTGGGCTGCAGCAGAGCGTTTGGAGTTCAGCAAGGGGTCAACCACGAAAGGAGAGCAGGTGCTGATAAAGCATAAAACCTTCAAGATGATGTTAAGGGCAAGGAGTTTGCATCCATTTTGGGAGGGGGGAAAGTGGAGACAAAAGAAAGGGAAGCTAAGGGGAAGTAAGAAGGCAACAGGCAGAACAAGAATGGAAATAAAAGAATGGGATATTAGAAATCAATGTGAGAAATTTGAACCTTGGCCAGAATCAATTAAACAGATGCTTTATGGAAATTCTATATAAAGACACAGATTTAATTTTAATAAAGTTTAAATAGGACATGTTATAACATAGTTAAAAAGTAATAGTTTTGTAATTCTATTGTATCTAGAAAATACTAACATCATTGCCAAAAACTATTTATTGCAATCACATACTGCTTTCGCGCAATTCAAATGATTTTTTTTTTTTTTTTTTTCTTTTTAAACAGAGATAAATATGTGCCAATATGATGTGCTGGAAAACAGTTTCTGGGTTTTAAGTCACAGTATAGCCTGATGAATAAGTGGTTTTATATCCTTCCAAAAACTGTGGGATTGTGCTTTGATAGCCATAGTTCCAATCAAGAAAATAGCAACTCCACAAACCAGTAAGTCTATATATTTAAAAAAGTGTAAGCAAAAATAAACACCATGATGCAATATAACAGATAAAGAAATATAACAACATTTTATTAGGACTAGTGAAGAAAACATTGGTTTTCATATCAATGTAGAGTTTTGTAAGACCATCGGCCTACATATACTAATACTGTGGACTTGGAGTTGAATCCGACTCCCAACAAATCAAAGCAGGGAAGACTGTTAAAGATTCCAACGAAAGGTGGTCCTGCAAATGTTTTACGGCACAATGAGCTCCTCCCAGTATCTATGGTGGCAGATTCAAGCATCAGAGCTCAGAGCCATCAAATTCTGGTTCTTAGCGAGACTCCCTGAAAATTTGAGTAACACTATACTGCCAAAACCAGTACAAATTCCACAGGCACGACAGCTTGAAATAACAGAGTTTGACTAATTCTCTGAATATCTAAATGCTCCACTCCACTTCTTTCTCACTAACAGCTCCCAGCCATGACCCTTCTGCAGAAGAGGAAACCATGACAAATCAGACTATCCTGAATTCACTTTTATAAAGCTGTCTCTTCATTCTCTGTCATAGGTGACCAGTTTGAAACCACGTTTTATGCCAGTAAGAAATAAGAATCCCATCTCCCTTGAATCAGGCCCTGGTGTTGCACATGCCCCTGCAATCACAAAATTACAGATAACCAATCATAATTATTTTTCCATGGCATTTTGGTCGACGCTTTGCTTCCAGATGCTGTTGCTTATGAATAGGAGAGGAGAGAAAACACTGTCAAATTTAATTTTTTTTCCATGTTGCAAATTCTGTAAGAATTTGTATTCTCTGCAGATCTGTACGTAAGCTACATTCTAACACTTACTTATTATGGAAGCAAATCCTTATAAAAGTTTCAAAAATCAAAAGAAATTAAGGTCTGTATTTTACTCAAAGGCCCATGCTGAAGCCTCCTCTGTAAGTCCCCAATGCCTCAGGGAAATGTCCTAACAGTTGGGCTGTTGAGTAACTGGGGATACTTGCACAATAATCTCTTTTTGGAGTGGTTTAGATTTGTGTAAATTGTGTATTCGCTTCACGAAGGAATTTAGCTCGGGTTTCCAGCAGCCCACAAAAATCCCTTGACCACAGGGCTAGTGTCTTTCTGGGAAAGCGAACACATTCTTTTTCAATGGAGAAGTTCTAACAAAATGGCTATTTATAAAGAAGGGCTATGGAAACTTCAATTTTGGCAAGCATACACCTGATGAAGCTGATTTAGGCACATGCTTTGAGAGCTGGAATACGTGGCAATTAGTAGGTTGACTGTCCTTCTCCTGACACTTGTGAAAATGCCGACAGGTCAACTTTTTATATCTCTACGTAAAACATACCTACAATTAAAAAAAAAAGTTTTTCAAGCAAGGAAAATTATCTCCTGTCATTCTCTATAGGTGGGGGGAAAGCACCATTGCTTTTGCAGACATGACAAAGGACAAAAGAAATTTTTGTCCTATTTTCCAGAAACACAGGCATGTCAGGCCCAATTTATCTAATCCATGACATGTTGGATGCTCCAGGCTGCATCCACGGAAATAGATAAAGGCATGTCCTCCACAGATTTAATGAATGGGAATCCCTGCCCCTGGCTAATATAAATTGTTCTTGTTGTTGGGTAATTCTGTTGATTGCAATCCAGTTACATTTACACATGTACACATAAGAGTTTTCAGTAAAGTAGCATAACTATTGCCCAAAAAATACAAACCTAACCCAAAAATATGTTCATATTTCTCTAAGCTATATGAAATCAGTGATGATTTTTCAGCTTTACTGTATCCTACCTAGATGTTCCTTTAGTGCATTTTACTATCATGTGACATAAACTATTCCATGGTATGTTATTATTCACTCCATGCAGAACTTTTTCCTCACCCAAAAAGCAAAGACATTTTTATTGGTTCTGAGACAGATTTTTCCGTAAGGTTTCCTGAGTTGACCACACAGCTCGTAGCTGCAAACAAAAGGCTGCAGGACTGTATCTTCTGTACCTTTGGTTACCATTTTATACAGGCAAATTTCTAAAAGAAAAAAAAAAAAAAGAAAGAAAAAAGAAAAAAATGAAAAGGGAAGAAAAAAAGGGAAAAAAAAAAAAAAAGGGGGCAGTGCTATAAAAGGTGGCAAGGAATGCATACCGATGCGCAAATTTCACCGCCAGCTAGGGATGGCAAGGATGGTGGAAGGGACAAATACTATTCATCTGCACTTTGTAGATAGGTCAGGAATAGCCTGAAACATTCTCTAAAGAAAAAGGAATATGATAAGAGCTCAAGTAATAATACCTTTCCTGGCCTGCTCCTCAGTCAGCTTAGCTATGTTCTGGTCCTCTATCGAGGCATCTTAAGATGTTATAGTCCCTGTCCCAGGAACTAAACATAGGAGAGAGATATAAAAAATTCAAATAACTTTTTAGGGAGCTCCCTTCTTCCTTATGCAATCACTCTGCTCAGAATATTTACTTATAGCCCTACATGGCTATTAAAACTTCACTTTGTGTGCATCACAAACTCAGGCTAGACATTCACCAATTTTGCCTTCACAGATACTCATGGTCTAGAATTCAGCATTTCTTGAACTAACTGGAAATATATCTATAAGCAAGGCTAGTATAAAAACAACCCACCTCAAACAATTCAGTTCATTCCATTCAAAGACTATCTTTCATCTACTTCATTACTAAGGCGCCGGAAAAAAATCAAGCCTTGGGCACAACATCCTAAAACTGTCACTCCACAGGAAAAAAAAAAAAAAGTCTCAGTTGATATGTTCTATTTTATTTTTAAGCCTCTCTCTGCTAGAAAGACAAAACAAAGCAGAAGAACTAACTTGCTTTGGTTCTGCTACGTAACACAGTTATTTGAGAGATACTAAAGCAAATGTGTTTTTTGAAAGGCACTGCTAGTAGGCCTCGTAAGCACGATACAATAGAATACAGTACCAAGAGGGGAAGAATTCCTGTGCAGACTTTTCTGATAATCTGTGTAGATCAGAAGGAGCAGAATCATGCAGCTTCATAACATTAAGTCTAGCTATTATAATTCCAGATGTTATTGAGTATGTTATATGAGAAAGTATTTGCTCTGATCCTTTTAAGTCATTGCATTGCTTTCCTTTGACTATTTGGAGTGAAGTTAAAATCATCATTTGACTTTTTTGCATCACATTATCCTACATGTTCCTAGTATTTTTATTACTTTTTCACATTAAAATAGAAAAGTAATCCACTCAATTTAGGCAACAGACATATATTTTAATTGAATTGTATATCAAATACTCCAAGTGATTTCTCAATGTTTTTATTACTGGAGACAAGCAGGTCACCCCCCTCCAAACCCTACCATCTTTGAATTTTAATAAATTTGCTACATTAATCTGATCAGAAGAACCTTACAATATCTGGGACGGTAAGAGGGCAGCGCAAGTGCAAAGAGCCTTCAATGGAACCATGTATTGACAAGTTGGAACCCTCCCCACATCCTCCCACTCTACTGCTAAGGACTGCAGGGAGCCTCGCATACTCTAATTATCTTCGCTTTCCATAAGAAGTAATCTTATAACACATTTCCAAGAAAATGAAATTATATTAAACCAGTGAAGTGAGCCAACCAATTGTCAGATTGCTATAGAAATGCAAGGATTTGCTAAGCCACAGACAAACCTCGGTCCTACAAATACTTCTGCATATATTTAACTATTCCAATCCCTCCCATCAGCGGAATGACATCAGAAAAGTTAATTCTTTTTTAATTCATGCATGCAGAAGTAGGGTCTATCTCTTATTTGCATGACTCCATCCAACTAAACATTCAAAATGTTCCATAACAATGAGTTTTAAACAAAGAGAATTGCTATTCTACTAAAAAAGAATTAAAATTTTATCAAGGGTGCTCGATTTGAAGGATGAATCAAAACCCCGAATACTTGACCCACATCACTATATACAGGAGACCATTTGTTTGCATAATCCAGAATTTGGCACCACTTTAGTTAAAAACAAAACAAACCCACAAAACACAAAGAGGCACCACAGAAGAAGAGAAATGCATCATGAAACCGTAAAAATAAGATGAAGGTACTCCAAGCCTATTGCTAAGGACACACTGAGACTTCCATCTTTTCTTTCTAACATTGCATCTTTAAAAAAGAATAGGATTATTCCAGAGACAAGAACATACTTCTTCGATCTAGAAATGGCATTTAAAAAAAAAACCAAACACATAAACTTACTGAAAAAGACAGTGTGTTGCGAAAAAGAGGCTTCTTTCTCCCTCAGTATAATTCTAGTGACTTAAGGAGAGTTACTTTGGGCATTAGTTTGAGCTGTAATACTAAAGGACAACTATTGCAGTGCACTGAATCTGTTTAATTAGAGGCATCAATTCAAGCAATGAGGCAATTTTGCATGCAAGCCTCTCAAAAAACCTGAAACCAAACACAGATTGCCTGTTTAAGGGTTGCATTCCAAAGCCTACGCTTGCGCCAGTTTTACAGATCTGGAGTTGCAACTAAACATAAATCACCTGATTCACAGCAGAGCGTTTTGTGTGTGTTAACCTGAACCACTGAGAAAATTTCAGCAGATGCGGGCCAAGCCATGACAAAGTTTAAGCTAAGATCTGCACACCCTTCTTCAGCCCCAAACCACCGATGTTGGCACAGTTCGTGCGTCTAAGTATCTGCATTAGCCTGGGACCTCACACTTTCTGCTCTTCTAGCTCAGACACTGGGTATCTGTAGCTTCACGGATCTGCTGCCTTCATTTATGCATTACAGAAAGATTTGATTTAGCATCTGAGAAAAGACTCTGCAAACCTGTATTTCTGGCTATTCTGTTTCACTTGGACTTGGGGAGAATATGTGGTAATCTTGTCCGGATAAAGAGAGAATTTAAATGGGGAGTGTTAGGATTTCTTTATTACACTCTTCAGACAGCTAAATTATACTTAAAATGGGTTAAGAACACCTAGAGCACACACAGCTGTTTGGTGTTGCTATGTAGATTCTGTTGCTACCACATGTGAAAAAAAAAAATCCAGATTTTATTTCTCACTTAACCTACCATTTAAGTTCACAGAAAGCATCAAATGACTCAGGTGTTCAACTACATGAGTATTTGCAGTTCCAAAAGTGGTAAAAGTAAAATGGATCTCTGTGTCCGAGGTCAAGCGTATTAACAGAACTGTTACGAAGTGCTTAAAGTTGCATGTAGAATAACATTGCAGCAGGGACACAAAAGTAAGTAATGCAGAGCTCACATTCAAGTTGCCCCACTGTGAACTGTTTGACACTGATTTTTCTAGAGCATTACCAACGCCAAGTCTGGTCATGCTACTAAACTGGTAGACTCAGACTACCAAGACTGGTGGAGACCCCAGAACAGCCCAAAAGAGACTGAGGAAATCACTATAATTCATTGTCTGATGGCTTGAAGAGAACAGGCCACTTGCTCTTGCAAGTAAAAGCTGAGAACTTGATTCCCACCAGAACATCTCTTTCTTGCATCAATAAGACCCTTCAGTGTTCCCCTATAACTTTCTCTGCAGATGTAAGCAAGTTGGTTTTAGCTCAATTATTTTTTTTTTGTTAAAAAAGCCCAAAATGCTACTACTGGAAAGCCCCTTGATGTTAAGTTGGCCAACCCACATGATTTCAGGACTCTTCCTCGTCATTGAAAGCTAAGAAAAAGTGGCGTGAGATATTTCTTAGAGGGCTACTGCACCCTGAAAAAAACATGTAAGGCAGTGGATGCACATACACACCTGAGGGGACTAGAAACCTTTTAATTTTTTTTTCCATGGAAATCTATTTTTGAGAATATTTTCTTAAGTTACTGATCTTACTTTAACCGCAGGGGCAATGACCTCTTATTAGACATGATTTAGTAGAAGTTTTTATCTCTTTTCCCCTAAAATTCACTATAAATTTCAAATTCAGTATTTATTATAACAGTATAATGTTATTTGGCCTTTCCAAAATGACACATTCAGAAGTCAAACTGACATTCTAATTACAAATTAAAGATTCCTTGTCACTAGAAACTCTTACCCGTATACGATTTTAATACACGTCCGTTCAGCAGCTCCAGGCACAGAATTGGAAATGTTAAAATCTTGGAGCCTAGAAATGAGCTTCTCCCACATGCAGCTTTTTCTGGCTGAGCTACAAACCCACAGAAATGATAGCTTGGTATGATTTGTGGTCAGAAACTTCAACAGAGCTGTATGAGATGATGCTCTAAGAAAAACGTTAAGCTTCCTCTGCTTGGAGGGTGGGGGAGAATGAATCTCAGCTTTTCCTTACTGCTGCTGTCCTGCTTAACTGGTGTAGAGTCTGTTAACTGGAGAAGAATCACCATAAACTACTAAACTATGCATTGAATTGTCCTCATCTCTTTAATGATATTGCCAATAACGTACCTTAATGAGACAAAAAAAAGCATCCTAGTTCAACAAATCACTGGAGAGGTTGCCCCCTTGAAAGTGAACAGAATTCGAATAGGACTACTCTGAATTAAGAACCTGTACTTAATCAGGAAAGCTTGCAGGGCCCCATCTTATCCACACAGATGAATTCCTTGCAAATGTAAACCTAAAAAGGACAGTTATGGTAGCTTTGCTTTTTTGGTGGGTTGTTTTTTTTTTTTTGGGGGGGGGGGGGTTGTAGGGGTTTTTTTGTTTGGTTTGTTTTGTTTCTCTTTAAACAAGAATAGGAATCAATATGGACTTAGAGATGCATAGAACTAAATAGTTCACTTTACTTAAGAATTTCATATTATCATTATTGACATTGTTGACTTTGTAACAGAAATTAATAAGAGCAGTAATGACCATATTTTGTTTGCAACTGAGAGCTGTTTGCTAGCTTCTGGAAAAGAGGTTGATGGCTTAAAATTACTTCCTAAAAAAACCACAAAAAAATCAGCATAGTTTTCATGACCTGTTAACCCCTGAGCCTTTCTATGGAAACTATCAAAGCTCAGGCGGAGAAGGGAACTGATGGAGCCTTCCCTCACAGGTGTGCAGAGCTCTGCTAGCATGGGGAGACCTGCAGCACCACATTCCCTCCTGCAGGTGCATCTTCCTGTAAGTGGGGCTCACCATGCAAGGCCGATGCAATTCAAGTTATCCGACTACCCAAGCTCATGTTTCCATCGCATTCAGTGCTTCATCTGGTGAAGAGACGGGGAACAACTCTTTGAGCAAGAGCTGCAACCCAAATGGATAAATCCTCCCTCCTGTAATTCCAGGCTGGTGGCAGGTGAGGAAGAAACACATGGAGACCATGCGGCTGGGCATGACAGCATCCTCCACCACCAGTCTGGGCTGCCCAAGTGGCTGTCAAAGCTTGACTACACTGCTGATGATCAATTTAAGATTTTAAAGGGCATTTAATTCACATTTGAAATTATTGGAGATATTAAACACAACTGTTACAAATTTTTTGACAGTTACCTTAATTAGACTGGGTCTGATTTAATATTTCCAGCACAGTTGAAACTCTTACTTTACTGGGGGCCATGGAAGTTTCTCAGCATGTTAGGTCTGGTAAATGAAATCGAGTTCAAGCAAATCTATTAACACAGTCCAACACTTTCCACAGTTCATTACAAATAATAATTACTTTCTGAAAACTTCCTCCCTCACTACGAAGGACAGATCTGACTCAGTAAAAACAATACCAGTGAGGAAAGCTCAATTTTTGCTGAAAGATTCAAGAACGTGCAAGAGCTTTTTTTTGTACCTGCCAGCAGTTGCCACGCATACATTATATCATCAGGTTTCAAAAACTGCCCAACTTCTTTCAGACAAACCGCCAATATTACCTCAACCAATATGCAATCAAAATCAGCTCCCTACGTTATTTACTAGAACTGAAGTTGGCTACATAAATAGAAGAACCTGCAAAACTGGAGATCTGCCTATCACAGGCACCTTGGAAAGTTTTCTTAAAAGATCAACTTATCTATTACTTTAAACATTCTCTAACATTAGCCATCTATTACTGCGAGCTTCCTAAAAAGGGCTAATAATTTAGAATGAACATGGTTTCTTCTTATCTTTGTGATTTGGAGGATATTAGCTCAGCTGGGGTCTCTCAAACAGATATTTGATATAAAACATTCCTAATTCATTTGACTATATACTGAGGTCAGATGGCACTATTTCTGTTTCCAGGTGAATCTTAAGTGAGCTTTGTACTGCTGAAAATGTGCTGGCATAGCTTTTAACATAAAACCTGCTTTAATAAATTACAATAAAGTATCATGCAGTTATTATTTTTGTGAATATTCCCGTGAGTAAATCTCCCTATTAGAAATGCACGACAAGGTTATACAAATCACATGAACGTTGTTAGTATAAACTGAGGAACATTTTAATAGTATTAATTGATAATGTTCTTTCACTACTAAGTATCAGCAAATACTGCCTACCTGAGATAGTTCTGTGCTGCTTTTCCTCACTATATTGATATTTTTGGAAATATTTAACTTTAAAAAAAAAAAAAAACAGGCATAGGAGATTAAGCAATAAAAATAAATTCATATTCTACACGTCTGTATTATCGTCCTAAAATCTGTAGAGTTGTCTGGATGTCCATAGCGATGGGTAGCATCATCGTTCATTGCCTTCAAAAGGTTGATTTCAGGCTATTTAAATAAATTCTCTTCCCTGCGTACTGACGATAGCACGTGATGACAATTTTGCTTCAAGTTAGCCACTAAGGGCAAAACGGAGCAGTTCTGTTCGGTCATCTTGGGGTGCTTGTGGAGGGTGGTGCTGCCGGTACCATTTTGCCGCAGCACCAGCACGCCACGGTGCTTTCCCTGCTGTCTGCCTGCCCTTCTATGCCAGCAGGCTTTATATACATTTCATACGTTCTAAGGCATTCTAAAAATCACACTTCGATCGTATCTATATTGTTAGAGAGATTTCAAATGTTGCTTTGGGGGGGGTTTTTTGATGTGTTTTCAGCCTTTTAGTATTTATTTGTTATATTCAGTAAGTTCATTTATGCAAAGGAGCATATCGGTGTGGGCTATTTATGTGTAGCAAAGTCCTTCTTTAAGGCCACTGAATCTTTTTACCTTGAAAACCTGTGTGTTGGGAAGGTAATCTATTGCACGTACCGTTAAGAGCGTGTAGAGCTAAATGAAGGACACTTGCCTCATATACGTGGATCTGACCAATGCTTTCTATACAACATGCCCAAAGAGATGTCAGGTATCCAGCTGCTACTGAGCCCACGGGAACCCAAGTGGTGGGCTGCTAAGTAGCATGGAGTAGGTTTGTCAGCTGTACCTATATAAGAAGATATCTAATGTTCTATAAAAATACTGCAAAGGATTAAGAGAAAAAAAAAAACCAAAAACAAAAATAAAATAAAAAGCGAAAATCACTGGGAATCTATAAATGTATTGAAAATTTTTACTTCAACCCAATTGAAAATAAAAAGTTAATTCAGAGCCTTTCTTAGTAAAGAATGAAAGAGGAGAGAAAAATCATACCATGCGGACCCAAGGCAATTTCCAAGTACTCAGTGCTGCTAAGATTTGAGCCAACAGAAACTAAATGTGTTATTAGGAGGTTAGTGCAACTGCCCTAGCACTGCCTGTGGAGAGGAGGACTAAACCAGTTTTACAAGGTAGACAGACTGTGGTCAGGATTGGCGAGACAAGTGTTTGTAAATGATTACATCATGTCTTGAGCGCTAAAAGCACATAAGGATACTAGAAATAATGCACTACAATGGCTTTGCAGCACCCCCTTTCCCATGGCTGCCATGCCTCAGTCAGAGAGGGAGACAAAAAGATTTAAATATACCTTCATTTATGTACACACACCATTTTATAGCCTGTTTGACCTGCTAGAATTTATCCCTTACAAACACAGGAATTGCAAAGTTAAATAGGAGGTTAGGTAAAGTTTAACATATGCCTGTTTGGTTTTCCTTCTTAAAGAAATAAAAACGGCTACTGGAAATAACAGATACTGCATGAAGCGTTGAAGCGAGGATATTATTTTTTGTCTGTGCTACCTAGAAGCAGACAAGCTCACACAACTTACACTGTTGAAAAATTTGCTGCTCACAGCAGCACAACTTACCGGTAATAACAGAAAAACAAAGGAGGGGTGTGCTTGCCATGTATGTCATAGTCACATACCTGGCAAACTACATGCTCTATGTATACTACGTGGCTGGTTTTGACAAGAGGTGAGTGGATTGGCTTTCACAGGTAAATATCAGCAAACAAAACCTAATTTGCTAAACACTACACTATAGAGACAGTAGATCCTCAGGTCGCCACTGAAAAATGACTTGGCTCAGCAAGAAGAGCGCTGATGTGGCTTGCGGTGCCAAGACCGGCTTCCTCCCCACCTCCCTCCTTCCTTATGCATTCACAACTGCAGATCTTGCCAAGGTTCTGTGTTTTCTGACTGGTTCCCCCCTCCCCCCTATTTTTTTTTTTTATTCAATATTGATCCCTAGTGCAACAATAAGTAACAGTATTGGAAAACAGCCATTATCTCCCTTGGTCTTCATAACTTACTACACTCCATAGTAAACAAACTGAGTAAACAAGGTCAACAAGAACAAAAGAAGCTGAGAAAATTTTCATGGCTTTCATTTGAATGAACTGTGCTGTCCATCTGCTTTTTCAATTACAGCATAAAAGTAAATAAATAGGAGAACCACTGAGAAGTAATAATCAAAGAGTAAATTAAGCCTAGCTTTTTTCCTTTGTTCTTAAGAAAGCAGTTTTAATATTCAGAGATGGTTTTCTAACATAAACCCACTTTTTAGGCTCTACCTTCTTTTCTGAAGGGGAGAACTGAGAAAGAGAATCCCGGTTTGCATTACCATAAACAACACACATAAACAATACACAGTATAAAAATTACCAATATGAGCCAAAGCCCCTTGAGATCCTAAGTATATGCTAAAATTTCAAACGGCCATACCCAGAGTTAGCTGACACTCCTGCTCAATCTCATTTTTGTATCTCCTATAACTGCTTCAGAGATGAAGATACTATACATTACCAAACCTCAGGAGCTTTTCAAGCTTTACTTGAAAAGCAAGTGGTACATTATGGTTTTAAATCCTGAAATCTGCAGGGACTATAAAACAGAGTAAATTAGTTGGCTGGGTAATAGAGCCAGGACCTGATCCCCTAGTGATGAAAGAATTCCCCGTGATTTCCAAACAACTGGTCCAGCCAGCTAGCTGAGGTATTAAAAAAAGAAATAGATTGATCTAACCCCAACTTTTAAAAATAGTTGTGACCTTTCCCAAAGCTGAAATAGAAAAAAGAAAAAAAAGAAAAAAAAAAGTAGAAAGAGAACAAGTGCTTTTGTTTCAATGCTCTAGATAAGGACTGAAGACGTATTACCTTTTTTCAAACCTAAAGAAGTTTTAAATGCATATAATCTTAAGCATCAAAAGAGACAGAACCGTATTATCATAGATGTTAACAAGAGGCTAGGGTGTATAGTAATTGAACTTTAATAAAAGCCTCCCTCACAATTTCAATTTACAGTTGCATTTTCACATTTGATCCAGACCCTTGCCAACTTCTTCAAGCTGTCATACCATGCTTATGATTGGAGTAACTCTTTATGGTGCAGATGTATAAAGGAAGAGAAAAATAAAAAAAATAAAGAGGGGAACGTGCTCATGAGCATCAGACTGATGTATTAGATTTTTCACCTCTAAGTAGACTTTGCAGAAATGTGTTGCTAAAATCACTGAGAATACAGACTGACCCACAGAACATGGCTTTGCCATATAATGACTTAGCCCTGCAACAGAGCAAGGCTTCTTCCCACTTTCAACTCCAGCAATTTGATTCAAGTACTGTCTCAGACACTTCAGGCTTTGGTATTTGTAGCCAACCTCTTTTGCTGCATTTTCTTTGAATGTTACCAATCATCTATGCAATTGCAGCTGCAAAACTAATCTTTGCGGTATATTACATGTAATAAGGCCTTTTAAAAACTGAAGCCCCTATGACCTCTACTTTATTTCGAGAACTTTTCATGATCTAATACTAAATTGAAATATTTCCTCTATCAAGTCCAAATATATTTCTTCTTTTTCAAGTACCGCCATCTTCTTTAGTGCAATGAGAGGCAAGAGCTTTGAAAGGATTCCTGTAACCCGATTAACATTTTTGTAATTGCAAGAATTTCTAGAACTGCCACCAGGTTATAAAACAAAATCAAAGTAATATGGAAGGATATTTGCACAAAGGCACAGAGAGGTAGAAGCCATATGACTCTCAAATAATTCTGTGCTCAAAGGTTCCCATTATTTTAAAATATTTTGTAAAAAATAATTTATTTGAATTATCTGTTAGGAAAAAAAGATGTAAAAGGACAGAGGCATGACATCATAATGAAAATTTTAAAAATCCAGTTTCTACTTAACATTTCGTTTCTCAACAGAAGCAAGACATTTGTTAAGAAGGCATGCGGGGTTATATTTCACAGTCCCTCCAGTTAAAACATGTACAGACACACGTTCACGTGCGTGCGCGCACACACACTTTCTGTTAAAGGAGCTTCAGCTGAAGCAACTGTGATCTAATCTTATCTAACAAGGCAAGAAAGTATTAATTCTGCTTTTGGATTTGGGGCAATTCTGCCACCCACAAGAAGGGTAACACTGGGAATGACTTTCGTGTGTGTGTGTGTGAAATGGTGAAATCACCCTTCATGGCAAGGTACTGGATATATTTAGAGGTATTTTAAATGAACAGTTCCTGTAACAGAATTTAAAAGGGCACAATCTAGCACAGAGCAGTTTCTGTAAGTTCAAAGAGGAATTTTTTATTATTGTTATGTATACATGCATTAATGATTATTCAGTGCTTCAAGATAGGAACTTCACTGTCCAGGAGGCTGTAATGCTCCAAGCATAAACATCAGGCTTCTGCAGATTTCAAGATCCTATACATTGGCTTGCTCAGATGAATTCTTCTGTCACATAGAGCATCCATTATATATTAACTACATTTTCTTATTGCAGCCGGCTGGGGATAAAACACAGTTAATAACCCAGTATCAGTGCTTCTCAAAACATTTTAAAAGCACAGCCTTATCATCACCGATTCATCCTGCCTTAAATGAAGACAAACAGAAATGCTACAAAAGGTCTCCACAGCATCTAACCTAGAAGGAAATATAACCTCCTAAAATAAAATTGGGGACAACTAAATATTTTCACTGAAACTGCTTAAACAGGTTTTGTTGGTTGGTTGGTTGGTTGGTTGGTTTGTACAATGTGTGTTTTCTTTAAAGAGGTGGTGAGATTTGGGGTGTGGGGGGGTATTTTTTTCTTCCATGACTCATCCAGCATGAATCTCTTCTGCAAGAAAGCGTTCCAGAAATAAAAAGTGATACTCAGAATAGTAGTATGTATGCAGATGAATTACTACACTCTACAACATTGACTGGAAAAAAAAAAAACCACCAAAACTGAAAACCACCAACACACACACAGAAATATGATGGCATTTTCAAGGAAAAAATAGTTTGGTTTTTTCCCCTTAATAGTTCTATTATCTTATCCCACAGGAAATTATTTTCCATCCCAATATATTAGGTCTCTTGCACAATATGAATAGAAACACTGAGAAAGGAAGTTACTTAAAACAGTAACGGGTCCACAGAGGCAGGGGGAAAAGGGGTGAGGGGCGGGGGGGGGGGGGGGGGCGGGAAGGGGGGAAAAAAAAAAGGAAAAAAAAAAAGGAAAGGTACAAGGTTCTCCCCCCACTCCTCCTCCCCCTTTTCTTTGTAAATTTTAATTTTAGTTCTTTTTTTTGTTTGTGTTTCTTCAGTAAGGGCAAGGCATGGGGGTGCGTGGGGGATGGACTTTTTGGGGGTGGGGGTGGAGGACTGGCTTCCAGTCGGGATTTACCGAGCCCTCAGGACCAGCGCTCGCTGTCCCATAACTGCAATATCACTGCAGCGTTTCCTCCGGTCTGACGACCGTCGCACACAGCACCAGCGCACGGCACACACCAAAACCTCTCTCCCCTTTCCCCTCCCGACCAGTGAAGGGCGCTTTCCACCTGACCCGAACAGACTGGCCACCCAGCCCGAGGGGTGGCCACGGGGGCCATCATGCTCACAGGACGAGCCAGCTCCCGTGAGCCACCCGCGCTGCCGGACCAAGGAAGGCGCGATGCTGGCGAGGTGGCCGAGCCAAGGCAGCAGAGACCGACGGGACCTTTTAAGGTAAAAGATGGCAGCGTCCAGCTACGACCATGGGCCACGGAAGAGCCCTCACATTGAGCAGGACTGGAGGAGGTCCCCCGTTCTCAGTGTGCTGCATCAGCACTGTGGCACTGACGGCCACCCACCGTTTCTCCTCTTGGAGCCGCTGAGAACAGTAGCAACTGACTTTTATCTTATGCTAAATTATTAACTCCATGCTAAATGCAAGCAAATGTTGCTTTGGGGGAGCTATGTATGTTTTTAAGTGCAAAACACCTACCCATTAAAACGCTTAGCAGAAATGTATTATATTCATTGGCTTTTGGCTTACTCTATAAACACACTACATCATTTTGTAGAATTTTTATTATTGCTATTACAGTTCCACGTTTCTGTTCAACTCAAAATGATGAATGCAAAACCAATACAATAGGTAGCAAATGTATCCACGGTGACCAAACAACAAACTCTAAAGCACAGCACCGTGAGTGAAAATTAGCAGTTACCGAAACCACTTCATCAAAATTCCGGGGCAACGTAAAAGAAAGGCTTACACAATTAGAAGGGTCACAGTAAGTTTAATTATGTGAAGGCTCACCTCAAATAGTAGAATATACATAGTACAATGTAGTAAAATAGTAGAATATCTCAGCCCAAAATCTTCTTGGAGGCTACAGCTTTAGAGAGAGCAAGAAACGCTATGACCGATGGCTGAATTTAACAACTTTTGTCTCTGATGGTTAAGAAACTCACTTCGCCCATTAATACTTGCTATAGAAGAATAATATTTTCACAGGGTTAGGTCTTACTTTCCATGGTAATTATTTCAGCATTTATTTCAACCTTAATGCTGTACACGTGTGTTACCACTATGCCACCTTACATCAACTAGACAAGAAGGCCCAGAAAAACAAGCAAGACGCAGACAAACATACAGAAAAGCTTTCTTTTTCTTCCCTTCCTATTCTTTAGGTAGCCCAATAGTAGCACGCACAGAGAAAGATATACCAGAGAATTCTTTACTAATATTAAAAGGAAATACTTCCCCCCTCCCCCCCCCCAAATATAAAATTCCAATATCGTCTATGTGACGGCTATAGCAATTTTAAGTCAAAGTAGGTGCACGATGTACAGAGTCAAGCTTTCCTCCGGCTCTGTGCAATGCTGCTTCGTGCAGTAAGTGTTGCAACAGGGACAGGTGGGATTACAGACATTCCGGCTTCTCACAGACAGAGCAGGAAAACACCCAGAACAACCACAGGCAAACATTATCCCCATTAGCTCATGCTTTGTTATGCAAAAGACAGAAACAAGAATATTCATTTAAAACTTAATATTAAAGCAAGTTTCAGACTGAAACAAAGCAGACGGAGAACCTGCCTAACAGAAACTTTCAGCTCTGCTCTCAGAAGTGAAATTTCCTACCAAGCAGAGAGAAAGCACAATCAGGTTTGTTCCAATTAAAAACTTGTGTTGCACCAGAAAACAAATGAGCACGTGAAACACTGGTCTGTAATTTTTCAAAGAAGTAACACCCAAATAAGTTTGACCACCATTACATGTTCCTGAAAATTATAAGCAGAAAAAAAATAGGATAAAATTAAGTACCATACAGCTATCATATACCTAATACTCTAACCCATATAACTTCAGAAAATCTTAACTTCCAACCCTAGCCACACAGGCAATTGTTGCAAAACTGGCTGTAAAAAAAAAAGAAAATCCATCTTGCGCTTGCAATGATATTAAAAGTAGAAAAATAACCCAAAAGAAACGAGCAAAAAATTAACCTAACGCTACATTTTTAATGGTGAAGAGACTTAATCAAAATTACTCAAACCTAAACCCATAATATCTGTTCTTCCTCTTTGGAAGTCTTTGGAAAATGTAGTAGAGCTAAAACAGTGCAAATTTATCTTTGAAAGGGAGTCTGAACAGTTCTGACAACTCAGCCAATTTATATTTTTTTCTGTTAGGACAGTTTACATCAAAATCAATCTGCTTTCATAATTGATGGATTTCACTGTTAAAGTCAACACCCCCATCCCCCAATATTTTTAATTTTATGAAAATAAGAAAATAATGCTTAGCATGCCATAAAGCATAGTACTTTTGTGACAGGGCTCAGAATATTCCAAAAGTTCTTCTCTTAAAGCTTGACGCGAACTCCTGATTCAATATTTAATGAAACTGAGAAAGCTGCTGAATGTCCCAGAAATCCTCCAACTCTCTGCTCTGTGCTCATTCTAAGTATTATGCAGCTATAAATTAACACCGAGGCTAGATGAGATTTCAAGTAGCCAAGAACAGTATTTTTCCATCGCACCACCAGATTTTCTATTCTTTTTTTTTTTTTTTTTTTGGCTATTTAGCAGCACTAACTTGCAGCATTCTATTGCAATCTTACATCCCAGCCCAGTACTGCAGCACCACGCTGCCTAGACCCAGCTCCACGCTCCAGCATGTTTTTAGGGTATGCAGTCAGCTCAGCTGTAAGCCTGAGGAAGATTTCCATCAAGCAACAAACCTAAACTCTGCACAAACATTTAACAGCTCTGAGACCTCTAAAGGCTTAAAATAATATGCATTTCGTGGTACGCTAGGAGCCAACCCCACACCCGTGATCTGCATAACGCAGAGTACTCGGCAAACACACCGCTGCAAATAAAGCATTCTTTCGCCTTTGTATCTTTGAATTCTTCAAACTAAAAGCTGAATGAAATACTAAGGCTCACTGTGCCTCCCCACCACAGACAGTGCAGTAGCAGCTCGTCCATTACGTTAAGTTCGGCTAAAACTTCCCATGCCTCACAAGCATTTCCCATCCCCTCTCGGCAGATGAAGCACAAGTTCATCTAAAACAAACCTAGGACGAGTGCATCCTATCTAGCTTATTTTTCAAGCCGCTAAAACTACGCGGTAGCCCACTCAAACAGAAGATTTCCCAGACAATGGAATCCTTTCAAACTGCACAGCCGACAGGATTCCCCAGTTGTCAGTTTTAGGTACGTTGCCAGCACGAAAACGTTCTTGAATCCGAAATTTGTAATAATCGCTCCTATTGATAATGTGAGCAGAAGCAGAATTGCATCACGGCGAACACTTACCAAAATACATTATGTTTCTCATTAATCATGCAGTCAGGATCCCACCGCTGTGTATTCAGCATTAGCTCCCGCACAGGGCTGACATGTAAAACGGAGCTCTTTCATTCTACATTATGTGGAAATTTCCCAGCACAAGAAGCGTGAGCGAGCAGCGTGCCTCCTCAGGATGAGCGCTTTGCAGGCAGTCTTATCCCTGATACAATCCCTGTCTGATTTAGCGTTTACTCCGGCTGCATGCTGCACTGCCCATTCTTACTGTAATCTGACTCCTCCTTCTGATGTCCTTGCTGTGCCTGTGACATCAGGACTAAGAGTACTACAAACAGATCTTGTCTTTAACGGGCTTGCAACGACGTGCTCTAATATCCTCGTTAACCTAACTCTGGCTTGGGGAAAAAAAAAAAAAAAAAAAAAAAAAGCCCTTCTAAAATCGTACCTTTTTTTTTTTCTTTTCTTTTCTTTTTTTTTTTTTTTGTTTGTTTGGCAGCAAACGCGTTCAGTGACATAACGTGCTCAATTACATAATCGATGGGAAAGACAAAGCGTATATTGTTAGCGTATTTTTCTTTGAAGGGCAGGCTCCAGGAGAAGCCCCGACTGCCCTGATTCCCCAACTTCAGTAGCAGATGAAGATGCTCGGCACTTTGCAAGATCATGTTCCCCTAGCACTTGTGTTTTGTTTTGTTTTTGTTTTTGTTTTTTTTTTGTTTGTTTGTTTTTTTGTTTTTTTTTTTTTTTTTTAAATCAATAGTTCCATTTCAATAAATTATTTTCATCTGAATGTTGGCTAAAGCTCAGTCTGTTTCTATTTTTTAAAAGCAACTGACAAACAGGTAGTTCAATCTCAATAGAGCTGAACTGATTTTTTAAACTATGATTTCTTCGCATGAATAACAAAACATGAGCACGGGAGACATATGACAGCGAGGATTTGTAATGGAGTTTACAACCTTTCACCCTCCAGGTCTCCGGTTCCTTTCCAGCCCAGGTTGATAAGTCATTAGCAGCTGGCTGCTATTTTATTGTCCTGTGACAAATGGAGCGGCCCTAAGTTTGTTGTAAATAGGTCCCCACACAGTCCCTGCTGCTATAGGAACTAGGAGCAGCTTCAGAGGAAGAAAGACCAAAGAAATATTGAAATACGTTCCACCACCTACACATAGTGCCTTGGGATGGATCTGACACACGCTGGTGTGGCAGCATGGTGAAGACTACGTCGTCTCTATTTGTGCACATACGACGTCTGTTCTATGGATCAATAGAGGACATGGGTTTCCTGCAGTCAGTCTGGCATGTATCACTGATAATACACTTAAACTAAATAAAGGTAAAATATAATGGACAGTATGCTGAAGTGTTTATTTCATTAGAATAGCATCTAACGGGATGAATGCTTTCATTCCACAGGAAAGAGGATGACAGGTATAATTCATTGAAAGCTCCACTTCTAATTTGTAAAAGCTCCACACAATAACTGCTATTTCATGAGGTCCAATCACTTAAGGCAAAATTATCCCACCAGCCCAGCAGCCAAGGAATGCTCCAATTGCAGCAGAAGAGTTAAAAGCCCTGGTGTACATCACCGCTACGCATCTCTCAGCTAGAGTCCTCCGCAGCATTGCTCTCACGAGGTTTCATGCCACCTGTATGAAAGTCACCGAGATCAAACACTGCCGGGGGGAACTGGGGCATGAATTTAAGTCCTGTCCCTCACTGGCAGTCCCAGTTCTCTGTTTCTGATGCCTGGCCTTTCTCAGTGCCCTTTCTTATTCCAGCTGTCCCTAGGGAGAGGCACGCCTGAAATGAGAGATACATGGTACACAGATAAACTCCTAAATAAACTTTGCTTCACAACCAAAAAGCACACAGTGCAGGAGCATGTTCTGAGGCCACAGTGTGCAATGGAGGAAGATCAAGACTTCTTGTGTGGTTCAAACTGACCAACTGCAACTTAAGTTGCGCAAATCCTAAATCACAGTGAAGAAATACTATGTAGAAACCCCTTGGGAAAAAAAAAAAAAAACAAAACCAAAAACTGTCTACAAACCATGGCCTGTGTAGGTATTCATGGTACCTTCCTTTTCTCTATTTCATCATTATTCTCATTCACGTCTACCGCACAAGGAAGGACACCTCACTATAGGACAAAATACTACCCTCGAAGACTGGTTTAAAATGCCTCAGCTGAGCCACTCTAATGTCCTCTGAGCAGTAGGTAGAAGCTACTATGAGGAGCTTTCTGCAGCACAAGCATTCCCTCCCCTTCCTTCACTGAGAGTAAAAGCTCAGAGAATCAATTCACTGTGAAATCCTCCAGCTCCTTTCTAGCTCCAAAGTGCTTTCGCAGAGGTGCTGAGTGATGCCCTTTAGGAGAGTCTGCGCCCAGGGCCAGCGTTTTGCCTCTTAGGCTGCCTTTACCTTATCACAGAAAAGCTTGGGCTCGTTCTGCTGGGAGTCAGACCCTGCGAGATGTAGGCTACCTCCAGTCTCCACGTTCCTCCAAGCTGATACGCCTCGATGATTCGTGCCCTCAGCTGGCCAGATTGAGAGCCTGGGTACAGACAACTGATGTCTATATAGATGTACCATTAGCGGTCAGGCAGCAACCATGCTGCCTTAGAACATCCCTTCTTGCTATATGTGTATAAATTTGGTGGAGCCTAATGGCAGGTCAGCTCCTCAGGAAGCGTAAAGAGCAAAGCGCCACATAAACTGACGTATTCTTCAATACCTGGTTTTGCACTTTAGGATGCAAAACAATCAGGACCATCTGCCCCCTTATTGCATCTCATTTATGTTCTTACAATAAGCATACAATCAAAGTCGCCAAAGAGAAACTAAACCAAAAAGTTTTCTTTAATTTCTTTGGATTTCAACTGTAGAACAAATGCAAGGGAGGAGTGAAAGTCACTGGTGGTCTCTCCCGGAAAGCTTTCACAGCCCAAATTCACATACTCCATGCCAAAATCTGCTTTCATTTACACACATACAACATTAATAAACTGCAAAAAGAAGTAGAGTTCCAAGTAAGGGACAAAGAATAAATTTTATTCCCCGAATGGGATATTGTCACGGTCAGTGAAAGCAAGGATTAGTTTAGTAACTGCAGTCCCGAATGGCTGGTTCTTTAACTCAAGCACTGGGGACTCTGCTGAAGGCAACTGTGGGGAAGCGCAAACACTTGTGTGCGTCTGGAGATTTGAGCAGACCCAGTCTGGGCATGTAGGGTCATGCAGAACGAAGGAGCAAATTAGCCCATGATGTCAGCCCACGGTGCAAACTCCCGATCATCAACAAGCCACCACAGGCTAACCAGCATTTAGCTTTTCTACAGATGCAGGTCAACTGCAAAATTATCATATTTTCATGCATGGTTCACCTATAAAAATAAACCCCCCAAACCCTTGTGATTCAGCATAAGCATAAACGTAACAGGAAAAAAAAAAGTACCTTCTGCCAAAACAGCTACCCCACACCCTTATTTCTAACAACAGAAGTAGTTTCTACTCCCTGAAATCCTCTTTCCCAACAACCTGCTTCTTTTTTTTCCTACTAGCATCTCCACCTTCGTTTCTTCTGTCCTTCCTCACTTTGACAACCCCACTTTGGTAAAGGGTTTGCCACAAAGCGCAGATTTTCAAAATGCAGACTACCCCACAAGACATTACCTCCTCCGAATAAACAAAAAGCAAGCTGAGAGAGTACACGTGTCCCAGAAGTATAGCACATGCCCTACATTTCTCCAGAGCTGGGAAAGCTACAGGTTACCTCCCACGCCTGACTTGGTCTAGATCCAGAAGGCCACTTCATGAACTAGCTGGGCTATCTATGCTTTCTACTGATTTTTATCTATCCACTGATTTACACAATGCCTCCACAGTAAGTACTAAAACCACTCGCAGGCATGTCTGTTGCAGAGACCAATTAATATTTAATATTAATGCACCCAGTTAATTCCCTAGGATTCCTGGAAAACTCACTTCCAGTCTTGAACTCTCCCAGGAGGCAACTAATATTAGATTTGTACCCAGACTCTTACCGGTTGGCTTTGAGGAATTTCAATTAGCGAGGCTGACCACAAACCTGTTCTTGCAAATGCAGAAGCATATCGAGGGAGGCTTTGCTGGCAGAAATGTAATAGTAGGCAGAAAAATATACCAGTGACACAACATTTTAAGTCTATACATCATGTGTAGTAGGTTAAAAGATCTCATACACTTGAAAGGTTTCCAGGTTTTCCTAAAATTATTTTTTTCTCCTGTACAGAGACAGCTATTAAGAATAAAAATATATTGTGCAAATAATCATTTCTGAAAATAAACTGGGAGAAGCATTCCAAATCACGCTTGGCCTACTAATTTGCCAAAAGCACCCCAAAACTAAAAGATTCTTGAAGGTAAAGTAGGGCTAGAACTTCTACATAATTTGGAAATTTATGTATTGCACATATTTCATTCCTATTAGTACTACAGTAACCACAGTGCAGAAATAAAATCAGCAAACAAGCCACAGTTTTGTAGGGCTCCAAAAAGTAATTGAAAGCCTTTCCAAGTGCACATATTTTTGTGCCTCAAATCAAATATACTAAGTACATCGGCTAAAAATTTGGTTTGTTTTTATTTTGAAGCCATCTGGAGTGGGTTAAGACACACTACACAATAATGCAGATTTTGCGACTCATTACTAAACTCTTGAGGTTACACTAAAGGATAAGAAGGGAAGGAGCACGTTACGTTTGTATATTTTAAGTAGCCACAGAGGCTCATCTTTGGTTTTGCACGTTCTCCACTGGCTAAAACTACCAAATGTGTTTTTTACCCTTGACTCAGAAGTGTCACTTCTGGAAATCTGCAATATTTGTCACCATGAATACCACTTAGCTGCAGCAGTACCCAAAGGAACTCTGTACCGCCACACGTGAATACAACTGGAGGAACTTAATTAATCTTCCTGTCACTTCCATGATGCTTTTCATTAGTTTAGCTGCTATCTGATCAACTGCGCCATTCTCTATTGGAAATGGCTAACCAGAACCTCCTATAAAAGCGTTTTCAAGAGGTAAACAAAGACTCACCTTTGATTCTGAGAGCCTTTACAAATCTTTGCCATGCAGACTTTATCAGTTCAATACTAGCACTTGCAGCACTGTTGTTTTTAAGCAACTGGGATTTTCTACGTATGAGAAAATAGCAACAATATGCATTTTCCTCACCTTAAAACTAGTACTTCTAGTATTTTATAGTTTGAACACAGATGACATGTGGCAATTGAAAGGTCATATTTTGCTGAATTTCCTTTCCACGGATATGGGTAGTTATTACACAAACAAACAGAATGCTGCCAACATAAAACCAAACCTACATTTTAGGCACTATTGCAGCTTATTGTTTTACTAAATGCCCACTCCCGTCATCTTTTTCTCCTAAGCATGTGACAAGATTTAAGAGAATGAATGAATACATAACTGGTGCAGAAGCTTCTTTAACTATTGTATGTATATTGATAATAATTTAAAAGAGAAAGATGGTCTCAAAAGCAAATGACAAGATTGAAAAGCTTGTCTGAGTCCATGTCAAGGATATCTTTTTCACACATACGCAAAATCTATTATTTTTTTCAGTCAAAGAATGAAAACTGGAACTGCTGGTAAAATCAACTCCAAAGTGCATAATCCTTTCTTTCTCCCTCTTTCACCTGTAATTTTATTTCTGCACTGCATTCAGTAAAGTCTGTCTAACTAATGAGCAGGCTTTGAGTATATCAGATGTAGACAATCCATCACTACCCTTGGTGAGGTGAACAAGTCAGCATTTCACTTTTTTCATCCATCTTTCCAAGTCTCCCAACAATTTTGCAACATACCTTTTTAAGATTCATCACCCAATCCAGGCATTGTATTCTCACAATTTCTAAATTTATAATATATAAATTTAAATTTATAAATCCAGATGTTGCACTGAGAAATTCTGTAGAGATTTCACACTCTAGATTTCTTTTTTTTTTTCCACTCTGATTCACAGGATGCCATCCGTTCGTAAGCCCACCCTGCATTTTGCATTTCTGATTATACCATAATGAAGTAGCTAAATTTGATACGTAGAGGATCTGTCAATTAACCCCTTCTTAATCATATGTGTACATGCCTTATGCTGTACAGTACATTTGTTTAAAAGAAAACAGTGGCCAAAACTACGCATGTCTATTATTCCTAAAATCATCTTCATCAACCAAATGACAAGTCTCAAGTAACAAAACCAGATATTACATAGTGAAATGGTCTCTTTATACTGCCTGGTTTAACTGTTTATATTCAGTTGAACAAAAATAACTAAAATTTATTGCATTATTAATTAGAGATCTTTTTCATTTTGCTCAGAAATGATAGCAATGCAATTATAGCAATGCAATTAGGTATCAGTTACATTTCATTACGAGAAAATTATTAGCACTTCTATATTCCCCTGTGGTTTCACGTGTACAGTTTGGGTTTGGGGTTTTTTTGGGGGTGGTTGGTTGGTTGGGTTTTGCTTAGTTTTTGGTTTGCTTTTTGTTTGGTTTTGGGTTTGATTGTTGGGTTTTTTTTTCCTTCAAAAAGGTGCATCAATGAAATGGGGATCTCCTCAACAAATCTTTTAGGACTCTTGTGCAAGTTATCCAGGCCTATTGATTTTAAATACTCTTTAGTCCAAGTAGCTGCTGCTTGACATCTTCCTTTCTTTCTTACAGGCATTTTGGAAAGTGCCTCAGCACACTCATGACATGAGGATAGCATCAAGCATTTTTCAAAATACAGAATAAAAATATTTATTTAACACTTATGGCTCTTTCAAATCACTCATAACAATCTTACTATCTCCATCTAGTGGCTTGTACTGTTAGGATTTCTGTTCTTAACACACTGAAAACTTTTTATTGTCCTTTCCCTTGCCAAACACAGATTTTTCATTTCCTGTTTTTGGCTTTCCCTATAAATTTTCCATACTTCTTACTTCTAATTTATACCAATTAGTATCCACTTCCTCTTTTATCGTTTTGTTCCAAGTAGCTTTTTAATTTCTAGTTGCTGTCCTTATTTCGTGACTGAACAAGAACAGACTTTTAGCCAAAGTTTTCCATTTACTGAAAACATTAAATGACTTTTTTAGTCACATGGTAACCTCAAGTTATTTAAGGAAGTGTCAATTTTCTTTCCAAGCCTTTCTATCTTCTTCTTCCCAAACAGTTCCGCTCCTAATTTTCCTTTAAGAAATAAAAGGTCTTGAAGCACAAAATATGTAAAAGATTTTATCTGTATTCTGTTTGCTACTGTAGAATATAATCAAATCAATTTCCACACCCTTAAGTCCCTAAATGGAAAAATTTCAAGATATGGTATTGAAACAATACTCCTTCATTTTCTTGATGCTGTGTAGAGATGTTCAAAAATGAAAACAACAACAACAAAAAAGGTAGCAACGCAGTATGATTTTATGTTTCCCGGTGATTATGAAGGTATTGAGCTGTGATTTCAATATATAACTACAAAAGGAAAATGCCAACAGATGCAGTCCAAATGTGAGTGGGTGCAGAGCAGCTTGTTTTTTATGCTGGGTCAATCAATGGGAGCAAGGTTGCAACGTAGACCTACAGCCAGCAAGGGACACACACACTGGCAGCTGCACAGCACTACCGCTTCTCTCCTGCTTTGGAGAGCTGAGATACTTTGCAGCAGCATCTGAAGCATCTGCAAGATGCCAGCACCACATTTGGAAACTAACAACAGGCAGGAGCTTGAGGCACATCCAGCTTTAACTCCCTAAAAAGAAGGCATCTCAACTAAACGAGCCAGTGCTACAGGTGCCTCCTGGGGCAACTCATCCCGTGGTAAATTGTTCCCTGAGAGGAAAAAGAGTGGTCCCTCTCTGCAGGTACTTCTCTCATTCCACTGACTTGCAGAAGGGTATCAACTTAGGATGTAACGTAGGATAGATGATAAACTTTTAGCCAGTTACAGTTAGGCAGGAGAAGTTTCATCTCTAATGACTGCAAAACAGTTTAACTAATCTGATAGAAAACACACATTATGTGTTTGAATTTCTCTTTAATATCCAAGAAAACAATCATTTTGGCCAACATGTTGCTATCAAAGGAAATGCTAGTCAAAGGTCAGTAAACTGCAATCTATCAGAAACTGCCATGCAAAAAGGGGAGGAGGAGGACAAAATGGCAGCAGACAAGACTGAGGGTATAAAAAGATGCAATTTAGAGCACAGTGTTCAACTTTTTATGAGATAGTTTTGAAAAATATATACTGTTTTTATTCACGCCAGAGCTGAGTTAGGTTCCCATGTCCATGTGTAAGAATTTTGCAGTTCCACACATGTAAGCTTCACAACACAGTGTAAGAAACGAATTGCCATGAAGTGAAAATATCAGTGATACTTATTTTTCCCACAGCAGATCTCACTTTAGGTGAGATTTGACTCAGAGACTGACCCCTGTTTTTACATGTGTATGTGGGTGCCTACCTGCGAGATGGAGGGCTGATTTCCCATCAGTCAACAGAGATCAAATCGATGCAGTCAACAAAGTCAGAAGAGATATTTATCACATCTGGCAGTAGACGCCAGCTTTGGTTGGCCAAGTAGCTCTCCAAACTCCATTAACTATATTGACTAGAATTTCACCGATCAAAAGGAAAGCTCAGATACCTAATTCACCCATAGATACCTATACACATGCACCTAACTATACATACTCTACAAAATGCAAGCTGAATCCCAGCCAAGGCTTCCAAACATCTTAAAAGATCTGGGACCCCTGCAGATCACTCATACCCGTTGAAACGCGGCTCCATCTGCGATCATCATAGCAACTACCAACTGTGCTCAGCAACACTAAGCAGCAATTTAGAACAGAACATGAACACCACCTGCAAGTGAAACCAGCATGAAATTTATTCAAGAAGAATTGAATTATCTCCTAAGGAATTAACTACAACATTAGCTTCCACAGTGCCTGAGAAAATTTCCCATACTCTTAAATGACCACGCAGTGCCTCAATATTTCGTTTTATGCAAAAAAACCCCACCAAAGATCAAAAATGTCTGTCTCGAAAATGCGTGGCACAGAAGAAAGTACCACTCTTGAATGACCAAGCTGGCATCCTAAAATAAATATGTTCCACTAAAATCCCTATGGATTAGCTTATGATATTCATTCTTACTTTTAAGAAAAAAATGGGAGCATGTCACAAAGTAGCTGTTAGATGACAGAGACATTTAGTGTTAATAGTGAAAAGAAAAAAATATGTTAAAACCACCCAGAAACAACTGATTTCTTTTAAGTTTCAAATGTTCCAGTACTCTTCTCCCAGAAGAGGTGGGGGGGGGAAGTTACTGCTTTTTACCACTCTGCCAATAGTGTTCAAATACATTCCTACCAGGTTTATAATAATTAACAGTAAAAGGAGAGTTTTCATCTCTGTTCCCGCCTTTTGATCTTATTGACAGAGCCTCCTGCCATTCTAATTCAGAACGACATGTACAGCAAAAAACTCCTGTCTCTATCTGTTCCTGACTTTCTTGTTACATCTTTTTCCTGTATGGTTTCCTTTTGATCTGCCATACCTCTGAATTTAATTATCAGGTTTGAAAACACCCTGCCATAACAGCAGCCTATAAGTAATTCTGTCTGTTTCCCACAGCTGAACGAGAAGATTGTATCCCAAAGCCAAGCTCTCTCTTCAATATGCACTTTTCAGAGTCCATTTCAATGCAAATACTTTGCAACTGTATTTATGCCAAAATAATTAGGAAATTAATAATTTTGAAACAGGATAGCCTAAATAGAGTATTGCTATTTTTTGATAATTCAGTGACTTCATTTTCAGTCAGTTTGCCACTCAGAACGTCTACAAATAAGCCTAGTTACTCTAGGTGCCTAAATATGGATGTAGAGACAGAAAATACTGGACTAAGTCATAGAATCATAGAAGAGTCCTTACCTCACAGAATTTTTTCTTGTCTGCACTATATATAGGTGAACAGTATACCACGGATGAAGGCGTACATTATAGCTTAACTTCATATTCCAACAAAGCATTAAGAACTGAAAGAATTTCAGCTAGGTTTGAAAGCCCCAGCCATGTCTCTCCAGACTCTGGAGATATGAGACAACTGTTCCAGGTGTAGTGGCTCTCTATGAATTTATCTTGGACAGAAAGACGGTGCTGTGCCAACAGCATCACAGCTTGGGAGTATTAGAGGAGGAAAAGCTGGCCGCAGAGTTGGGGGTCTGTATCTCTGCCCAGCACTGAGGGATAGCCTGCAGACAGCAGAACAGAAGATGAGTTTTTCCTGAAGATACATGATGGTATGCTGGACTGCTACACTCACTTCATCTGCAGATCCGCTGCTCCCTCTTTATGTAAAAACAGTGATTGTCATTACATGAACATTTATGTTCTGACTGCCCAGACAGAGTTGACTGCAACATAAAAGTGACTTCTAGCTCATCTGTGGGTTGCAGTGATTTGGCAGTTTAGTTTTGTGCACTAGAAAACTGCATCACTGACAGAAAAGCTTTCATGGAAAATAGTGTAAGAAATAGAAGGCCTCAGTAAAACCATTTTATGCAGAAGTCTGCAGTGCCTGTTTTATCTCGCTAAAGATAATTTATCATGTCCTATAAGCTGTTGATACTTTTTGTACTGATACACTTTTCATTACTTATCTATCACTTCCTTCCTTGATCACTGTCCACCAGAGCATTTAATCAAGTAATTATTTTTACCAAGAGTAACTGTCCGTACATTAAAATCCACTGGGCCATGCTTCATCTTCATTTACATCCCTTAAAACCAAGGACTTGAAGAACAAATTCAGGAAGTACTGTGCACGAGTAGTGCAATGTTGCACCAAGCATGTACGCATGCTCAGATAAACACATATTTACATTCAGCCATGTGCGCGCGCACATACGCATGCAGTGTAACATGACTATGCTAGATGCTCTCTCAGATGTATAATTAACTTGCTACACAGGTAAATAGCCACATTAGGATTCCTGTTTCCCTTTCTTTCTCGTTTGTGCTCAGCAAGGTAATCTTTTTTTCATCATTGGATATGAGGTCAATCAAATTTTAGAATTAGTAGTGATAAAATTTTCACTCTATTGTATTATTTTTAACTTTCTATTCAGTGTGCCAGAGACATTTGATCAGAATGAGGAAGAAATTAAATTATAATGGTGAAAATTTTAGCAGGTTACAGTATGATAAGTGTTAGGAATTGCTCCTAGTAAAGTCATAGTCGGTTCCTCCTCATTGCTGCTGGGCATAAAGATTTGTCATGACTGGTTACCTCTGTCTTCCGGGCCTCATAACTGTTCTAGTTAGGTTAGAAACCTCTTTTTTCCCCATCTTTGTTGAATATCCCAACCAAACCATAGGGGAAGAATAAGAAAGAACCATGGTTTTAGTCAAGGTTCTTGGAGAGGGTCTTCCACGGGGCAGAAGTCCATTGGAGCCACCTGAAAGACAGGCAGATTAGTCTCAGCTGGAGATTAACCAGCAGTCCTGTAGGCTACCCACGGCTCGTCCTCCTTATGCAAGGATTAATATCCACAGTTCCATAGTACATGCTTTACCTCCCATCACCGGTCCTCATCCATTCATTACAGGAATTTGAACTACTGTCTAGGAGACACCTAATGATCTAGACACCTGGTGAGCGCTTTAATAAGCTTATGATATTATCACCTTCTGTCTGATGCTATGAATGTTTAGATCTACAGATAAAGACTCCACTAGGACAAACTATAAAAGACCATTCAGGATAGCTCTCGTGGCAATGGATCACCACAGGGAAGACCAAGGGAAAATGCCTTGGTCTGAATCAAGACAAACAAGTAATTAAGCTGTCCCCAAGACCCAGGTAATCTGCATATTAGGCTACTGTTTGGTTTTTTCTGGGATAAAAATGCAAGGACACTATTAAAATAAAATTTCTGACAAAAAATTGACCATAAAATTGGTGGATAGATTCCTGCTAATAGGCGCCTTTTTTTGATAAATAATAAAAATTGGGGTGCGTGAGTTATTCTTAGGTGCCAGGCTGGGCACAGTGCAAGGAGGCAAAACACATTGTTACTGCTTTCTTTTTTTTTTTTTTAATATTATTTATTTATTGAATTTTCATTGGAGTTAGATAATTTTTAATTTAAAAACAGAAAATTGAAGATATTCAGATAAGTTTAAAGCAACAATAATCACAGAAGAGCACAGAGGCTTTCAGGTAGTGTTTTAGGATAAGTACTTTCAGGGTTTCTTTAGAAGAAAGTTACATAAAGTACTGCCTATCAATGTACAAATTGCAAACAAAGAAACAGATTTTTTTATATATATATTATGTGACTACCTAATCTGATTTTCTAGTTAAGAAGCAGATGAACCAGTGGTTTGGTCCTGCTGTTGCACATACTGTGTATGCCGTAATTTTTCTGCTAGTCTTTTACCCTTTTGTAAAGAGTCATTTTAAACTTTTCATAGAATATTTTCTATGGGAAGGTTAGATCTGACAGGGTACTAATGCATTAGCCTTTGATCTTTTTTCCTTGATTTACAAGCACTCGAGCCTGCTAGAAGATTTTGTAAAATGACAAATGAAAGAGTAAGTGGCTGAACAAGAAACACCTATTACTTTGAAAGGGGACACCACAGGAGGTGGAACAGTTTTTAGGTAAGAAATTACAAAATATTTAATTTATGGGACTTTAAGAAAGGTGGATTTTAAGTACCACTACTATGCATACATACATATTTTTAAATGTATCAGAGATACCAAATTGTGAGTTAATGAGAGCATTCTACATGAGTCATCAAAGCGTGTACATTCCAAGGGAGGCATAATTAGTCATTTCTGATGACTGGCTAAAAACTATAAATACCCCTTCACTGTCAATCAGGGGTCACACCATGAAGTTGTTAAGGAACAAATAAATCCTTTCAAGAGGGGCAGTTTGACTGTAAAGCTTCTCCAGTAGGAACCACCTCTATCCAAATAGTTCTCTCTTTTTAATCCTAGTGAAAGACCCTTTCATCTCAGCCAGCTAAATGACCCTTGCTCATCAACAGCCAAACATTGGCACCTTTTGAGATGTCGCCCCACCAGGGCCAAGATATGCTTCACAGAATGTATCGTTCTGCACACAGACTGACGAAGTCCTCATTTACCAGACGCGAGGCACTCATAATGCAAAAGGATCAAAGGACATGAACATTTATGATATAATATCAATATTTTTGCAAGAGCTGTTGCATTTTCAAGTAGCAGATCTTACAAGATGGGAAATAGTATATCCCTGTTTTGCAGATGAAACGTGGGCTTAAAATATAATCAGAAAGATTAGTTAAAGACAGAAAAAAGACTAAACTCCCAGAGCTCTTGACTCTAGGCCAGCATTCAGCTCACTCTGGCCCCCATCTCATAAACAATAAAACCAACTGTGAGAAAGCAGCGTACATAAAACCTGTACTTACCTCTCATATTGCTGAAAGAATATAAACAAAATGGTTTACTATGTTGTAAGAAAGCACTGACTCACATTTTCCTTACACTGTGTTCACTTACGTGCTTGGCTTTTTGGAGTTTTTTGTTTGTTTGTTGGTTCCCTCCACCCCCCAAGACAAAAAAGGGTCATATTCTCCTGGTATAGCTTCAGTGAGGCTCTGGAAGTTACTTTGGGGTGAACTTGACCCACATTTGTGTCAGTAAGGAGTTGTGCTGCTAATAATGGAAAAGGTCTTCTGTTCGTTATGTCACTATTGAGTAGTTTTTAAAAAAAAAAAAATGCTTGCAAACAATTGTTGTCAGCTTTCAAACGTAATTTTATAATACTCCTGTGGCCTTCAAACATGCTACATTTTCATCCTTATCACCACATTAAATCAAATTGCCAATAATGTCTTTGGGACGAATTTGAATTCTTCGGGCTTGAATTTAATTACATTATGTAAACTAGAAAATGTCTTCAGTGTGCTTTGAGGGAATAGCTTATCTTGGCAATTGTTAAATTCTGTTTTGTTTAAAATATTTGCATTTTGATAACTTCATACTGCTGCATACAGCATTTATTGATCTTTCTCAGGAATCCATTTTCAATATAGTGCATTGTATTTAATTTCCATAAACCCTTAACTGGAGCATATTCTTACACAGTATTTAAGGAAAAAAATAAATTAACAGGTTTTCGAGAGCACCAATATTTTGGTTTATAGCAATTATAAGATAGGGAAATGCATCCCTATGCATTTTTTTTCCCTGAACACTGTACTTTAGCGTACACCCTGGAACAGAGCAAAATTACCTTCGTTAAAATTTTTCACAGCAGAACTACAGTTATGTGGCATGCTACCTGCATATGGAAGGGTTTTTTTCTTTCTATATTATGATTCATTTACTACCTAATTTGACTTATTCAGTATATATTTTGTTCTTGTGGGTTTTTTGTTTTGTTTGGTTTGGGGATTTTTTTTTGGTAGGGTATTTTTAAAGTATTTTCTGGAGCTCTCTGTCCCTCATCTCATGATTTCTCTCTCTTCTTCTGAATCTTCCCCCTTCCCGTCATTCTCCCTTCTCTCTCACACTCACACTTATGGCAGCGATAACTGCATTTTCAGACACAATCAAAGGATATTTTTTTCTTTCATATTTATTTCACAGAACACATCTAAATGTGGAAACATTTTACAGTCAATCAAGCCGAGTCTGCCTTCCACCTGCACTTGAATGAAGCTCTTGAAATGCACGCAAGACCAATTCTAATTAGGTGGATCGTAAGCAAATATTACAAAGATTTGCATCATCTTATCTAATGAAAAAAATATATACATCTAACAAAGGCACGCAGATTTTTATATCCTTTCTAATTTTTAAACTTTAGGAAAGCAGATCAGTATGTGAAAAATCTCACTTCACAGCTTGATGTCAGCAAATGAGTAAGACAGTTTTTCCAGCATGTAGTATCCACGGCCAACTGTCCTGTAAACATCCAGCGAGTCTAAGCAAAAACATTGCCATGAAAAGTCTTCCTTAATAACATTGCCACTTATCAAGGTCTGGCTCAAAAGTGTATTATTGCAAGTAATAGCATCCTGCTAATATCTTAGCTATTTTTCTAAAGATAATAAATCTCCCCTTCAATACCCACGCTAAATCCCCCTACCAGATTCACTGGTAGGGTGGATCTCAGATAAACAACAGAAATGAAGGATTATTGCAGTCACAGTGTGGAAATTTTGATCAGCTGGATGTTCCCATGCAGTAAATAGTGTTCAGCTGCACACCACATCTGCTCTGGCACAAACGTGTCCAAAAAGGGATATGGGTTTGGCCAAAAAGGGCACTTTTTTTTTTTTTTTTTTTTTTTACACAATTTTAGATTCTACTGCATTTCCAACAGTTAAAGTATAGGCCAGAGAGTTTTGGAAGCTTTGTCAGATGTGGAGTATACAGATGAGCAAACATACCAGTATGTTTATAAACAGATCTCATTGCAAACATTGACGTTCAAGTATTCTATATGCTTCTGGGATTTGAGTTCTTTCATGAAGTGTTTGATAATTTAAAGGATTATCCCTGCTTCCACAGGTTTCAACCAATTTAAAGGAAAACCAGATCTCTTACCACTGTCTTCAGTGGTAAGAGCATAAAAAAAACCACCAAAACCAACAGCATTAAAAAAAAGAAAAAAAGAAAAAAGGTCATGCAAAGCGGTTTTTAAAACATGAAAATAAACCTGGCATTGGATTTTTGCTTAGTTTTTTGGGGGTTTTTTTGGTTTGTTTGGTTTTTTTTTTAATTTTTTTATTTTTTTTTATAAATTATATTAAAACCTGGATTATGCTCTATTTTTTGCTGTATTAGGTCATCTTACAGAAGATATGCAATAGAGTTAGCAACTGGAATAGCTATTATTTAAAAAAGACTGAAGAATTTCATGGTTTGCTGTCAGAATATGCTGTAAAGAAATATGCCACAGGCTTGCTTTTGGGCAACTGTCTAAAAGTGCTCCCAATAATAATCAGGGGCGTGTAATTTTAAGAGTATATAACATGTAAGCGCACGTGAAGGCATGAAAAACTCTAGCTCCCACTTTCCTCAGGAACTTGACCACTTATTTTTTGTTAACAGCCACAAAAAAATGCTCTAGTGGCCTATATGAGCTGAGCAACTCTGCACCTACATAGCTGACGTCTAAATAACCATAAAATTCTTTGGCAGCGTTGGCCTTGGTCCTTACTTGTAATCTGTACAGAGAGGGAGCTGATGGCAAACATAAAATTACATGTAACATCTAAGTGTTTCTGTTGAATACCTCACATATTTGAAAACTAGTCATGGCACTGAGTTACAGATTTTCAGCCGCGACCAGACTCTGTGTACGTTAAGTGTGGCTCACGTAACTGCAGCACAATATTCTTTATAAATCTGGATCAGAAACAAAACCCTCTGAAGAACATCTGCTGCTGCTGTTGAATCATCTCATGTCAGGTACTACCACTCACCGTCACAGTGGTGACTCAGGCTGACGCGTGGACTGCATTAGCTCCAATGAGGTTATGAAAAAATAAGCTTCTGACAAACTACTTTGAACTTCTTTGCCACACTTGGAACAAACACCTCGCGCAGTAATACCTAATTTGTTATTCAATGTTACCTATGAAACAATAGCCCACAAAATGGATAGACACAGCTGTTGAGAGTGCATGTCGCTTTCTATCAAAGCAATGTAATAGTTTAATTTGCCCGAAGCACACCTTACATGTGAAAACAGGAAAGGCTACATCCACAGGTTCACAAACTCCAGAGAGTACATTAGAATACCAATGGCCAGCTGTAGGTGGTCACACTGTCTGCATCTGAGCTGGCCCTCCAGGCTTCCCTTATTGCTCATAGAGACAACAGGCACTCTTACAACTCCATCAGCTCAGCCTACAGTAGACTCTAAAACAGGTGTGATGAATCGTTCCTTAGAAATTTCTAGGTTGATTTTGTTCCCCCTCCCACGCTAAAGAAAGCATAAACAATTAGGATGGATGTGCTTCCGAAATGTAGGAGCCTAAATTTCCTTACAAATCATTTCACCCCTCCTGTGAATATTGGGCCAGTGCGTGAAAAATCAGCCTCCAAGTCAAACTTACGCAAACAATCTCTTCACTTAAGATTGCTCAAATGCACAGACTAATCCAACTGCTAGTAGATTATTTTTTTTTGTCTAGCCCCTCTGGCTATCTCTGTGGACAAACATTTTTGCCATCGCCTATCAAAAGGGGAACCAAAAATGCAAACCCTATTCATCTCCTTTGTCACTGGCCCTAGAAGTTCTCCGAAAAACAGCAGTCTATTATACTTTTTTATTGTGCTCCCAATGGTGAGGAGAGAAACGGCAGGCCTGCTGCCCTTTTAAATTTCCAGGAAAAACAGCTGAAGCCATGCCATTGCACGATCTCTGCCTCTACTTCACAAGCACTGTCCAAGAGCACGGTATAAAAAAATAATTTAAGGTATGTAACAAAGAACAGAACGGAGCATAACCTACAGTCAAAAAGTTCTCAGAAGTAATTGCTCAAAGAAGTCAGGAAGGCTCACATAGATGGCTTTTATCCTGATTCTCTACACACACAAAGTTGATTAAGTTGAGCTCAATGTAGTTATACACATATCGAGTAGCTTAAAAACTGTCATTACCAACAGCAAGTCACTTAACAAAAGATATGGAAAAGTTTAGAGTGATAAGCTGTGCAATATGGGTCCAAATGTAGCGTACTTGAAAGCAAAAAGTGAAGTCAAAAATTACAAGGCACATCTGTTTAGACACGGCCACCAAGTGGGATTAATGTCCATCACAGTCTTCTCTTCTAAGGCAGAACGTGGGGAGCCAACAGAGCAATCCACAGACCTGCCTTGCAATAGGATCAGACAAAGGAGGGAAAAAAAAAAAAAGCCACCCACACAAAACACTTTTAATATTGTTTTGGAAGAGGCAGAGAAAACAATGATTTATTAAAAACAAGTACATAGGAGAAAGCCTCCAGAGACCAGATTTATAATAATTACTACCTCTACTGGCACCTTCTTGCCTTTTAAACTTTGAAGAAAAGGATGTGGGAGAAGGTCACACACAAGAAAACATTTGTCATCCTAAAGGCATCCTCCATTTCTATGATAAAATAATTTCTCTTATAATACATTGCAAAGCAATGGACTTCAGTTCTCAAATTATGCTCTGTTAACATGAATCATACTGGAAAAGTGCACTCTCATTTTCACCCCTTTCAAGTCAGTAACTATTGTTCCTTCAACTATTTCATATGTGTGGGTTGGTTTTTTTTTTTTTTTGCGCTCATGTGAAAAAAACAAAAAACAACCCCCCACCAAACAAATGCCCGGAGACAGGTGAAATACCGTACATGAAAACCGAACCGCCTCTTTCTGTTATGCTTGCCTCCTACCGCTAGCTATCTGGTAGGATGCCCTCAGGACTGCGCTGGCCATTTGCCGCTATCGGTATGATTTTTTGTCTGGCCTTTAGCCTTCTGCCTGAAGGAAGATGTCTCCAAGGGAAGGTGTCTCACAAAATATTCCTATATGTTCAGTTTACCATGCATAAATTACACTCAGGTAGACAAGTGCCACACTTGCTCGAGGAGGCCAGTTTAAAATTTCCTGGTTTTACTTCCCATTCCCAGTGCAACAGTAATGCTGATACTACATCAACATTTCACTGTGCTGGATGCAGTCCCTGAAAGAATATCCATTTTATATTGGCAGAAACTAAATGATTAATACAGTATTGATTGCAAAGAAGTTTGCGAGTGGAGAGTTGCCAAGCCATTGGTTGCCATACCTTATCAGCAGTCAGCTCTGACAGATTCATTTGATGCCTCATACACATAAACTACCTTATACATTCTTAAACAAGATTTAATGTATATTCTTCAGACAGAACAAGTTACTGCGGATAAAATATGTAGCCATCAAAAGAAAGAATTTTTCCCTGTGCTGGAATTTCTCATGTAAGTACATAATCACTTGTATTTCTGCCTATATGACTGCACATTGAGAGTTCATTAGCTTTATATGTAATGTTCTTACTTCTATTCATAACGCCATGCAAGAATTCAACACAACTACGGTTTGCGTGTAAGTCTAAGCCATCTGTTACCCATCTTGAATTCGAAAATCACCTTTATATTCCTGTGTGATGTCGCTGAGCCAGACCATGCAAACCATTTAGAGCAGCCTTAGGAATGTGCCTTAACCATGTGATAACGATTAAAGAATATAATCCAAAGTGGCTGCTGCATTATGAGCCACAGTGATTTCTGGCACCTCCTCTGTTGCTGCTTGTATACAACCACCATTAGTTTTAAACATGCTCTTTCTTTAGAAGGAAACAGTAAAAATAAAAAATAAGAAAAAGGAGGATTACATCAAACATTGTTTTAATTTCACTTCCAACCTAGGGCCACAGTGAAAGCCCCAGCCAGCTTTAAAGCCTTAGCCTAAATAGCATCATCTCTTACCCCGCTGAAAGTTAGATTTGAGGACATGGATTTGAAGGAAATTTTCAAGGCCATTTTCTCTATCTGAGCAGCTAAAGCCCTTCCTGAAATAATTTGATTGACATGCATAGACTGAAAATATAGATTGTAGGCAAGACTTACAGAATACATTTTTGCCCCTAGCAGACATTACAGACCTCACTATGGACTTATCAGGATTACCAGACTAATTTAGCTGGCAATCTATATTTTTGTACAGGTGCTTATCAGTCTGCCATAAGAATATTATCACTTAGTACAGTTTGGGTATTAACAGCTAGCAGCTCTTTAGAGTACATTTTTCTAGTACCACTTTTTTTATTTTATTATTAAGTAAAGACAAAAAGTATCAATTGTAGCACAAATTTCTGAACTATAAAGTTGCCACTAAGTTCCCTTGGATCAATTTTCCAGAGAATGGCAATTATTTTCAACACTGTTTCTCCAGCTTCTGCTTTTTATCTTAGAGTACACTTAGAGTAATTAAGACAAAGTTTCAAGAAACAGATATGCAAAGCTAAAACAAATTTAATAGTGGATTTCTTAGTGTATAATTCAGCCAAGTTTAAGCATTTCCTTGTGGAGTCACTAATAATCGATGCCACTGCTGATGTATTGATATTTATCTCTGATGTCTGATATTAATTTCTATACAACATGTCATGAATTTCTTTGGACAACCGGAAGAGATTAATTTCAATGCGAAGTTCTCAAAGTGCAATGCATTTTGGAGCCAAAGAACTCCTACTATCGATACCTGTTGGTAACACCCAGCTGAGTTCTTACAAATTAAGGCAAGAGCCCAAATGTCTGCTTCCGTATTCCTGTTTTCCTAAATACAGCTCCATTGGTTTCCATCACCAATGGCACTACACTTTTACATGCATATATATATACACACACACATATACACACACATACATACATATATACATACACATAAATATATATGTATGTATATATGTGAGCAAGACAAAATTGTCTCCAGCATGTCTCCAGCAAGTTTTCTTTGGTCTGACCTCTTTTCTTATTCATTAAAATTACCTGAGTAATCTTCCATTGGTGCTGCATTAGATCATGAATCAAAAGTTTCACTTCAAAAAACATAGTGTCTGCCCATTAGACACCTTTTAATGCCTTAATGTGAAAGTCTGCACTTCACCAGATGTCTTCAAATCATATGTCCACTTTCAGTCAGTCTATTACCTCAGAATCAAGCTAATCTGGTACACTAGTGAGGAGAAAAAAAAGCCTCTAAAATGCCTCCTGTTGTGCAATAGTGGTGTTCTGGAGCAGTACTGCACTAGCTGTGACAGAGTAATAGGGCTATTTATATCTTTAGTGCTTGATAACTCAAAAAACTAAGTTACATCTAAGTAATTTTGGGGGCAGTAAAGCTTTTCGGTGTCTGCAGAATACAAGTATGCTAATGAACTAAACATTTTTTTTGGATATATAAATGAACGTTATCTTTCAAACCAGAACCAAATTCCCTAGCTAAATCTCTGAATATAATTTCCTGAGCTTGTGTGAAGTACTCCTTTATGTACGATTATTATTTTAGTAGCTTTGCTAAAAAAGTAAATCTCTTACATTCATTAAAAACTAATAGTTGCCTTTTAAGCACATTAGTGCAAATATATTTATCCCTATCACAAGGAATCAGGCTATGCTTTGCTGACTTTCATTATCAGAAAATAGTCTCATTTGTCTTTTTTTCCAGATGAAGTTTTGTTTACTCAGTTATATTTCAAAAATTAAAGCTAAGAGCAACTGTAAAATGTAAATTAAACTCCGTGTACTATTACCCACAATTCTACAAGAAGCAAAGCTTTTAACAGTTTTATATTTATTATTTTAAAGAAAAAAACCAAGAACAACAAAAAACAAAAACCAAAAAACACCACAAAAAAAGATGCTTATTCTCAGCAAATACTCATGGTTTATAACCCAAACATTCATAAGATTCAACTAATAAATATTATGGTCTTTAGCATTTGGTCAAGTGTCTTTCTTGATTTCTACCTTTCCAAGCTACCTGGCATTTAGGAACAGTCCCAAACCAGCAAAACACGTCAATGCTTCAAATTAACACAAACACGGATCACAATGTGTCCTTCACTACCGCAGATAATTAATTGCTAAAGGAGTTTACCTATATGAAGGAGTCAGCTTGAAGAAAAATATTAGTTTGGATATTTTGATCCTCAGACATTAGGTATGGTAAGTCATCGCTCTGCCTGCTT
Organism: Fratercula arctica; assembly: GCA_947846985.1. Taxonomy (NCBI): domain Eukaryota; kingdom Metazoa; phylum Chordata; class Aves; order Charadriiformes; family Alcidae; genus Fratercula; species Fratercula arctica. The sequence goes on from CANTUZ010000002.1 coordinate 41,676,872, forward strand.
GAGCTGCACTTTCAACTGCTGCATTCCAGATATTCAGGAGTTTTCTTTAGATATTATCACTTATGAAAATTGGAAGTTGATGATTTTCTCACATCTATATAGACTTTAAAAAAAAAACCCAACAAACACAAAAACAACAAAAAAAAACCCAAACAAAACAAAAAAACCCACCCAAACTAAATTCTGCCATGTTACTTAGATTTTAACTATGTGAAGAGACTACCATCTGTTAGCCCTCAGGATTAAAAGACAAAAGGGAAGGTAAGTAATGGCATCAGAAGCTGGCCCCTTAGGTTAGAAACATCAGTGTTTCATATGGATGTATACCGGTATGCAATTTCAGGAAGTTACAGAGTTAAAACTTATAGTTAATGCCAAGTTTGATGCCTGGATTATTCACATCCTGCATGATTTCTATGAAAAACTACGGACAAGGTTGAGACCGTAAAATTAAGAGAACGGTTGTACAATCAATACTCTTATTGATTTTAGAAGACTGATAGCAGTCTTGGAAAGCTGACAAGGGGGAAGCCACTGAAGCCAGGGAAATGGGCTAATGAGGCACAGTAATAATCTGAGACAAATCAGGGAAAGAGAAGAGCCGTGCATCCTCTCATCAGCAGCATGAGACAGGTTACAAGTGCCAAAAGGTGAGGGCAGGGGGACTCCCATCCCTGATAAACTGATAGAAAAGTCTCGTAACGACTGCTGCTCGGAGCGGCCTGGGGCAAAGAGAGCACTTCCTTCACATAACTGGCTTCAGCAAAGTGATATCTATCAGCTGAACTGCCCCTCTTTCGCTTAACCCCAAGATTTACCTCAACAACCCCATGCAACGCAAAGGAAACTGTTTCACCTCTGATAAACCCCTGGGCTACATGGATTATTTTAGTTCCTCATGTTACAGCTTTTTTCCCAAATTTGGCAATCCAGCCTGTAAACTTCTGCTTTGCCTGAATTCACAGTATATGCTTTTTTAACCTATAAAACTTGATTAGTGTGAAAAATGAATACTGCTCAGCTGACAAATACAAGACAAATTAACTGGGTCTACTGTTTCCTGGGAAGCAGAGTGCTCTGGACAGACAAACCCACAAAAGCCTTGAAAGTCTCAGGAACTGCAATATGCTTCCCGTCAAGCTGCAAGAATCAGTTTGAGGATGGATTTATCAAGCCCCGAGGAAAGTCTCCCCTACCAGGTATAGCTCCATACCTTTGATAACTTGAAAATGAGATGAACCAGACATGCCACATCAAAAAACTTCCAATGAGAAGGCCTGTAACACAGTTACTTTACTTTCTTTGCTCAGGAGGGAAGAGAGATAGGATTTGCTACAGCTCCTTCCCAAATATAAACATATTGTATTTCTTGTCCCAGCTAACCTCTCCTTACGTCCCCTGTTGCTCTTCCCCAAACTGTACGTTAGAGATAACACACTGGCCATGCTGTGCTTTGACTTTACCTCTAGCTTTGATGAGTGCTGAAAAAACCTACAATGATTCAAGGCGTGATGAAAGGGACTTGACGTCCCCTCTCATTTTCAGGTTTGCAGCCAGCCACTTCATAGAGAAGAAATTGCTGCTTCCAGACAGCAGCACCGAGAACCTCAGGTGCAAGCTGACTTTCAATAGGTCAGATGATTTTTTCGCATCTTCATGAGAGGCCAAAGGACATTTAAATCTTTCTACTACTCGTTATTTTCAGGTCTGATCATCTGGTTTGTATGAGGACATTTTTGTATTTTATGCATTAAATCAACTAAAATGACAACCACCTGGTCTGAGATTCATTTAGGTTAATCTTAGGAATGCAGAGCTTTAAATGTGCATTTCTCTAGTGTTAGCTGGAGACAGCATTTCCACAGGATATTCAAAGTATGCCTAGGGCTTTAACTATCATTAAGTAGAATGAAGAAAGAAAGAAAAAGTCAACAAGCAGATATAATCACAAGTCTTACATAAAATAATCCCTATACTAGCCAGTTGGAGGAAAACTGTTTGGGTTTTTTGGTTGGGGTTTTTTTTTTATTTTATTTTATTTAGGCCATAAAATAGTCATTCGTGTGTGTGGTCTGGGACCCTGACAGTTAGATTCCAAAGTTTGTTTATAGTTTTCTTTCCATTTGATTCCTCCTCTTTCCTTAACCTGTCATCTGCCTCTGGACATCTATGGAATTTTTCTTAATGCTAAAAATAGAAACAAAATTCTGCCTGTATTTGGTGTGTTATAACCAAACTGTAACTTGCTCTTCTCTATCAAATTATCAGCTATTAGGAGCAGCAACTACCACCTGTACAAAAGAACCACTAAAACATCAAGGACATTTTAAGGTGCTGTGGAAGTAATTTTAAAGAGAAGAAAAAATATACTTTAGTACTCTCAAATTTATACTGTGACCCTGAGCCTATTTTAACAGAGAACAACAAGAAGGCACCCGTTAATCTAAATGGGAATAGGACAGGACCCCAGGGAAGGTTCCATATTCTATGGGTTTTTTTTTTAATATTGAATCAATGTGAAGTATTCCATTTTTTGTAGTAAAATATACACAATGTGTTTTCAAATAGTATTAAATATCACATGCCCATATGCTGAAGATAAGAAACCAAACAAAAAAGTTATTAATGCAAAAGCGAATGGACCTATATCTCAAAACGTAACCAAAATAAAATCTCCACTGCCAACAGTGACTCAGCTCAGTGACATCTTTTTCCACCTGCATTTCATAACCACCTTATGTTTGCACTATAAAACTTTGTTTTAAAAAGTCATGAAAAGCTTACTGGACTTGAATTATGCTAAACCATAGACTTGGAACAAAGTGTCTTCATTATCCTATTTCCAAGTTCCAGATAAAATAATATTTGAAATACAGCTATTATAATTGCTGAATAATTATTTAGATTGCATATTCAAAGAAACCCTGCCAGTAATCTAAGGTCATCACTCTCATAACATTGAAGTATTACAGTACAAACCCTGGAATAAGGATTTCTTTGGTTGACATAGCAGTACTTAAAACAAAAAGACAACCTTAAACAGAAAACAGTCCCTAAACTTTTAATCCTGCTCAGATATGCGTCCTCATCCATTCTCAGGCTTTACTACTCCCAGGATAGCATTTAACCCAACATTTCCAACAATACTGCACTCAAAATTTATTTACTCCTAAATTACCATACTATTGTTTTTCTCGTACACCTTCCCCTCTACCTCCACATTTGTGGTCAACTTGGCATTGCTAGAAACTTCATTTTACTATATTTATTTATTAAAAAGCAATTCAATTCAGTGATAAAGAAAAGGCTATCTTTATCTTGTACATGTGTTAATTTTTATTTTAACCAAGTATTATCTATAAAGCAGTATTCTGTTGTATTTTATGAAGAATCATATTTATCCCATAGACTCTTATAACATAAATATAGAAAGCTAAAGACTTGTACAATTTGAAAGGCTTGTCCCTTTCTAATATTCTGCTTTGGAAGAAGTCACCTTATTTCTAGAGCATAATGATTTATTTTTTTTGCTAGGATTAAAAGTTTATTTCCCAGACAGTATGATTTCCGAATGCCAAAAACCACTTCAAAATGACAAAAAAATATATATCTTTTTATAAACACTGCAAATAGCTTTAAAACATCAAAATAAATTATTACTCTTGAGTTAAAAAGCTTTAAAAACCAAAATATTTAGTCTTTCTATTATGAACCAAGTAGAAAGGCTTTCCAAGTATTTTTAAAGACAATTCTCCTAAATTAACTTTCTCAACCTATCATTATTTTCTGTTTTACTGATTTAAACTAATATTAAGAAATTCCTTAGGGGAGACAACGTGCTCCGGTCTTCTTTTAGGTTCTCATGTCCGTACCTTGCATGACTGAGGACTGTGACTTTTCTTCTGAAATGTCCTCAGTGAAATATTGAGGCCGTTGTAAAAGTGTTTACTCCTTGTGAGGAAAAGTATGCTGACGCTCTATGCTTGTAAAAGTATCGACTGTCACAAAATTTCAGTAAAACCCTGACTGTAGGAACTTTAGGGAACCTCCATCAGAAGTATTACATTTCCTACTCTAAGGTAGCGGCTTTATCAACCATTGGCCAACTAACGCACAGCTTGAATGGTGGTCCCTATGCAGGACTTGCAGAATCAGACATTCCCTTACCGGCAGGAGAACTCAGGGCAGGAGGCAGAGAGGAACTGCCTGAAGACTTCTTGTGTCTCTGCAGTTCTCGGCATTTTGGCAGAGCTCCTTAGGAAATTTAATACTAAGTATAAATCCCACTGAAATAAACTTGTAGAATCTTCAAGGCTTTTGAAATCTGGCTCTCAAGTGGCCTGCTGAACCCTCTCATTAAATAACATGTGGAGTAATATAGATTAGATGGTCAAGACTATTATATCCAGAATAGGGAATCGTGTGTTTTAAATTATGAATATTAGCTGTCAATCCTTTTCTTATGAGTCTTTTAGACTGCCTAAACAACCGAGGATGGCATAATCATGTTACATGCTCACTGTATAAAAGGCGGTGGTGAGAAACGACAGTCGAAGCACAGACAAGCGATGCAACCATTTGTTTAGAAGATTCAATTACCGCTTCCATACAGGACTTGATTCACTACCGTTTCTGACACTGCTTCCTATTGTTGCAGCTCAAAATTTACGGGCAGGAGCTTTGACTTTTCACTAAATGGATCCAAAGCGGCAGACTTCCCGTCACTTAAAAACCATGCAGTCAAAGGCAATGTTCAAGCAACAGACGCTTTCAAATCAATAATGCAAAGCACTCAAAGCTACCAGTGTAGTTGACAGAGACAACGTCCCGTTTATATATCCTGTCTGGCTTGACTCAGCGAACATATTAGACTTCAAATGCAGTACAGGCAAATAAAGCAAACAAGGAATTACAGTCATACCTCAGGAAAGTTATTCTCATGGAAATAAACATACCATTTTGCAATACGGATTGCTTTGGTAGTTACATCCTATACTTCGTTAAACAATGAAGGCAAAATGAAGGCAAAAATTGAATTAGTTAAGCTTACAGCGATGATTAGTTAAGCTGATATCACTGCCTCTCTCAAGACTGCTCTCTTAGCCAGACCTGAAGATCTCTCTAAATTGAACCAAAACATGGTATAAATACCACTTTTATAATAAAACCATTGTTGTAACTTTTAAGTATTGCAATGATTACCAATAGAAGCTTAGTCACTTTTGAAAAAATACAGCAGACCCTGTTTGATTAGCACTTCACATGCTATCCTGACAGAGGCAGATTATCCATTCAGCATGGAAACCACACACTCTTATCATCATCTTGCTTGCAAATACTATAGCTAAGCTCTTTTTAAAACTCACTTGTGCCCTCAATCTTACCTGCTTTTGTTCATAACGCTAAGACAAATGCATCTGCAAATGCAGAAGGATAAAATAACACAAGTAATATCATACAGGCTGGAGATTCATGCCACTGTAGATAATATTCTAAAATTTTATTAAGTATTACATTTTAGTCATTTAATCATTTTAAATTGATGAGTTAAAAAAATAGTGCCTAACCACAAAGGGGTTTAGGCCTATGATCAGTTCAAGTTCATGTCACATTAATGCGTATCCTCTTAGATCCAATAGAGTTTGCTCTTTTTTTAACCTATGTGACTGAAATGTAGAAGGAAAAATAAAATCAGAAGTAAGCATTGACTAGTAACCAGTGAGCAACAATGGTGTGACAGACTAGAACTTTAAGCAGCATGTGAATTATTCAAGATCAAAAATGATGTGTGCAGTAAAAGGTGACATAACATCTTGCTAATTGCCCAGAAGGCATAAGTTCCAATTTTCTCTAGACAATACATTCATTTGGTTTAGTTGACAAAAGTTATGCATACAGGATAACACATCTAAATTCAAATTTCTTGCTCCATAGTACAAAAGTGAAAAGGAATAAAAATTCATTTTCCTATAGTCGAGATTTCTTCACACATTTCCAACCCTTGTAAGGCTCAAAACTGTCTTTCTGGATATCACAGATCAGAGTTTTCCCTGACATTTAATTAAATCAGGGAAGAATATGCCTGTGTAGGAATGGAAGCAGAGGGAGAGTAAGTGCATTTCCCACAACTGTAGCTTTCCCAGTGTCTAACTATGACTATGATGTGGATCTAACACCAGATGATCAGAACAGCCACTTTGTAGGAAAGGAATCACACCACAGGGCATGACTTTGAGGAAGGTGACTATAGTCCTGTTAATATTAAATGAGGAGAGTGAGTGTTAATTCAAACTCTATGCCACAGTTTTCCTAAAGGCAGAAAAAACTCCCTTTTCACTTTGCTGACATTCATGTCATAGTTGAACAGGGTAATAATTACTTCTCTGGAAGCACAGCTGGGATGGAAAAAGAACATGAAGTCTAACCTAATCAAACCTATTTTCTACAAAGCTTTGGCATGATTCTGGCCTAAGTAGCTATCTATCCTCATTAACCTTTTATTGCCACAATGGCGAGACAGGTCAGGTCAAAGGTATGTTGCCATAAAGGGAAACCTCAACAGAAACTACCACAATTCTGCATAGAAGTCCTTTACCTTCACTGTCTCACCATGTGGAAGTACCAAAAGGATCAAAATTCACTTAGCTTTGAACTGAGATGAACACCTGGAGTGTGTTTCAACTGCTTAACTCTTACTGACAGTAAGAGGGCAGATTCCAGTGAGAAATGGTACAAAAATACAAACAAATCATAATAGAGTGGCCTACAGTCAACGTGACTTACTTTTTGATGGCAGCTGCCCACAATTCACACTTTTGCCTCCATTAGCAGCAAGGGAAAACTCCCCTTTCTATTGGGACTTAGGCTGCCTCCCACTTACACAAGGGTCAAACCACATGCTGGAAGGTACCACCCTGCTCCTGAAAACTCACTCAGATTCATCCTGCAATAACTTCAGTGTCTCCCTCAGTTTCAGCACAAGACTGAGTGTTTTCCTTAGCTGAGAAAACAAATACACATAATAAAAATGTGCAGCGTCCATCCTTGGATGTTCTCACGGACCGAATAAAGCTCTGAGCAACCCAGTCAGATCTCGCAGCTCACTCTGCTTTCAGCCAGGGGTTGGACTAGAGATTTCCTGAGGTCCCTCCCAAGATGAACTATCCTTAAAAATGAATAGACAGAATGGATTTTTTTTTTTTTTTCCATCAAATACCATCACCTTCTATATTATTTATCTTGAAATCAGAAAATAATTAAAAATGAATATGGCAGATGTTCTTGGAGACAAAATAAACCATTTTTCAGATGAAATGGAATCATTAAGGTAACTACAACTGCTCTTACTACTCTTTATTCTCATCATGCCTTGCTTTAAATTATTGTAATTGCCTGTGGTAGAAAATTTGTCCTAGTACGTGCATGCAAGTCAAATCCCAGTCAGAAACTCCTCTGTACAGCAGATGAATATTCATCATGAATGTATTTGTGAAGCAACTGTTCACAAATATTTGTTTCCCAAGGTGAGTTTCAAAAAACCCCCACCTACAAAAGTTGTGAAATATCTCCAATTCAAGGCTTGTTTGTATTGCACAGCTTGTTAAGGCAGCGGCAGGACCTGCCTCCGTAGAGGAGCTATTGCAAAATACTATTATTCCTTTCAGCAGATAGCAACTCTTTTGTGCCAACACTGTCCCACATGTGGGATGCCTGTCTGCAGCTTAATCTTTGCCCACTTTTAAAGCAGCAATACTGAGCGGGCATCCTCAGAGCATATTCCTGTAGTTTCACAAGGCCCTTCCTCCTATCTAAGTATCAGGGCTAACTCGTGCGCTCCCCGAGCACTCCTCTCCCACTGTGTTTTCAACTCCTCTGAGAGCAAAATGCCACAGGAGGTGCAGCCGCCGGACTGAGACCCAGTGTCCTTCTGCACCCCAGGTAAAGAGCCTCTCAGCATACCTGAATATGCCACTTGTGCATGTGTTTGCACTGCAAAGTCAAACAGCCAGGCCTAAACCGCGGGTAAAAGGCTAGATGCTTAAGCAAGCAATCAGATCTGAGAGGCAGCTACTTCCAGCTCAGATAGACGGCTGTTGATTTACTAATTCAGCCTTGAAAACAACAAGCCAGGAAGCTCGAAGCAGTGAGACCTTGGTCCACATCCTCACATGGGGGTGAAACCTTGAAGTTTTCTCCACAAAAAGTAGTGATATCCTACTCAAAATAATAACCACGAATAGCAAAAGTCTTGGGATAGGTTCAATGGATGAAAGATCAAGCATCCTCCTTTAAGGAACCATCAACCACCAAGCATTTTGGATGTGTTCATAGAAATACTCTCCAGTCTTTCATCCTTCCTTGTTAGCATTGATCACTTTGCATTCCTTGACACCTATTAAATCTATTCTGGTGCTGGAGCGAGTCCAGCGGAGGGCAACGAAGCTGGTGAAGGGCCTGGAGAATAAATCTGATGAGGAGCGATTGAAGGAGCTGGGACTGTTTCGTTTGAGGAAGAGGAGGCTGAGGGGAGACCTCATCACTCTCTACAACTACTTGAAAGGACATTGTAGAGAGGTTGGTTCTGGTCTCTTCTCACAGGTAATTAGCAATAGAACAAGAGGGAATGGGTTCAAGCTGCAGCAGGGTAGGTTTAGGCTGGACATTAGGAAAAAATTCTTCACAGAAAGAGTGGTCAGACACTGGAATGGGCTGCCCAGGGAGGCGGTGGAGTCACCATCCCTGAATGTGTTTAAGGCTCATTTAGATGTGGTGTTAGGGGATATGGTGTAAGGGAGAACTTTGTAGAGTGGGGTTGATGGTTGGACTCGATAATCCCAAGGGTCTTTTCCTAAACCTAGATGATTCTACGATTGAGTTGGCTTTAATAATTAGATACTTAAATGACAGCTGAAACACTAAGGGGATTTCACATCCGCTGACCCAGGAGCAAAAATTCAAGCTTTTCTGCAGAAAGGGGAGCTTTTGCACAGTGAAATGTTAGCCCAACAACACAGAAAAATAAATAATTAATGACATGTTATACATTTAATCTACAATGAAGTAATACAATAGCAGCAAGATGGGAGAAATCACATTTGTGCCATAAACATTATATATCATTCTGTCTTATGTAAGCCATTTATACATGTACATTATTCACCGCTATTCCTCTCCATGCATTTTTAATTGTTTAGTTTACATGATAAAATGTGACTTTCAGCTTGAATTAAGACAAAAAGTAAATCTTGATATAAGCCATAATTAAAACATGCAAAATTTGTGGCAATAACAGCTATCAGTGAAGGGTAATGGTTCAGTGAAAAATCAATCAGGTGAAAAATTAGCTAGCTATTAAGAAGAAATAACTTAGCACTATTAGTAAATTCAAAGTAGAAGCTGAACTTTTCTTTGCAACCAAAGGAAGGATAAGTAGGATGTTTTCCTATAGCGTTCATCAAAGCTACTTTGTGTTGCTTTGATGCCTGCTCCCTGATTACCACACCCAGTGCAAGTCCTTCTATTTTTACTTGACTCAGTTTGACAAGCTGACACAAGCTTGACGATATTAACTATATGAACAGTAAAACTAAAAATAAAATAAAGAGGACAACTGTAGACTTACTTCACAATTTTTTATTCACCCTAAAACTTGCAATAGTCTGACCTGTACGAAGGGAAATGATTCCTGGATATTAGACCCCTCGCAAATTACCTTCATATAGCTGCTTCTGAAAGCACAGAGCAAAGCATGGTTTCCATACTGAGAATTCTTAATCTTTCAAGGCAAGCCTCCAGCCCCAGTAATGAATTATGGCTTGAACTTTGATCTTTTTTGTCTTATCCATAGGAGAAGAAAATGTATCTATATTCACAAAAGCTGTCTGGAAGTTTTAATGCGAAGTTATTTTGCAGTGGGAAAAAAGCCATTTATGCAAAGCCACCATTTTCAGAAGGACAAGCCTCATTTCATGACGGGAGAAACTTAAATTCCAACTACTTCCTTCCCAGATACAAGGCTCGTGTCAATGCAGTAGTTGTACAGCCTGGAAAAAAATATTCGACACATCTTCTCTTGTAGGCAAGTTAACAAGAAGCTCTAATTGAGGTAGGAGTTGACAAGGAGGAAGGTTGTCCCACCTCTTTTCTCACTTGGTCTTCTACTTCATCTGAAACAAGCTTATATGCAAGTCATAAGACTGGAGAAATTATACAGAAACTGTCAAATGTCTAAAACTTAAAAATACATAAGTAAATAAAAATTTTAGTACCAACCTGGTAAGACCAAGAAGTCCATTTTAATTGTCTTTTTTTTTTTTTTTTGGATCATCTTTTTATGTTGGAGAAACATATTTGTCCTTTCGTGATAAATTTGCAAAAGAAAAAGGACCAAACAAATGCCCCACATTTTTAACAGAGCTGGTTTTATTCTCTGGGTGGTACCAATACTCGTATTATCAGACCTTTCTACAGTATTTAGCAGCAAAAATCACCAATAGCCCTGTATTGCTTTCACAGAGTCCACCCAAATGGATGGGAAAGGACCGTATAAGGCCTTTTCACTCACATGAAACCCAGAAGTTTATTATTGCCACTTCTCTGCCTCTGCAGCTGTCAACTGAGAAGCAGCAAGAAGTTCAGTTCTCTCTCCCTTGTTATTCAGTGCCTAGCAGAGGTGGCTGCAAAAGCTGATGAGACAACACAAACTGGAAAGTGAGCAGATTACAGATAATACCTAGCCTTATCCATTACATAAAAAGAATTTACTCAGTGCCTAGCAGAAGCAGAAATTCAAGAAGCCTTGAAATAGGTTAAGGGGGGGGGGGGGGGGGGGGGGGAAGCTGTTACCAGTAGAAATATAGTCACTTAAAGGGAATTTCCTCCTCCAGGGTATTCCCTACCAACAAGGAATATCTCCTCTCAGAATAGTAAAACAATCCATAGCTTAGGAGGATTTTTTTGGTTTTGTTTCTTTAAACACACACCACCATTGGTTGGGCACATAATTATAGGTCAAACAAATTTCTGTTTCTGTCTAGGGCTGATCAGATGGTTTTGCCCCTTTTTATAAAACTGGAATTGGCAAGCAATGCTGGCAATCACTACTTTCACATTTAATTATTGCAACTCATCTAGGAATGCAGCCACAGAGCCTGAAAATGTTCCAACTGGTACAAAAGCCTGTCTGCTTAGCAACAGGGATACAATGAACTGGAGTTCTGAGTGCTTCTCTTGCTGTGCTCGCTCTCTACTGAATTAAGAATCCAGTCTGCTTATTTGTGCAAAGACTCCCTGGAGACTGTAACTGCCACAACAGCTGGACTCATGCAATTCTTTATCACAAGATATAAAAGGTACTTAAGAATTCACTACCACCTAAACCCAGTGTTGTTTGAATTAACCTTCATTATGTGCTTTATCTAGATACACAAAAGATGCCCATCTATAAATCAACAGACAAACAGATACAAACAAAAATCTCCAAAGCATAACTATGAACTGCTTCTACAACAGAAAGAAAATAGAATATATTTATTACGAAGCATTCACTGCTATGTAGACACTAACAGACACGTAGATGTTGATGAGGTCATATTGTCAACTACAACCAAAAAAAAATGATATCCAAGTCAAATAAAAAAAAACACCTTAGCCACTGTTATTTTGCATACCCTGATGTACTATGTTGTTTTCCACAGACAGTGATCTGTTTTCATTTATTTCATGTGGTAAATTCACCTCATTTGCACATAGCTATCTCATAGACTTTCTTTTAAGTTGTGCAATATTATAACAGGGCATGAGACTTCTTGGTATCAGTCAGCATCTGATTACGGTAATTTCACACTCTGCTGTAATCAGTTATGAAATCCTTACATCACTTTTATCCACACCTCACTCCCTTCCCCCAAAAGCTCTCTGCAAGCCAACTAAGAGTAATTAGCTCATCAAAGCAAGATTAGTTTTTTTCCAGATTCCCCATGTATTTAATTCAGGTGTGTAATTCCTGTCTCCTCTTTGCATGTCCTGGCAATCTACTTTTCAATTCCAAGGGAAATACTGAAAAAAATTAAATCAAATACTGTTCATCACCTTTATGGTCAGAAGAGGGTCTTTGCATATATGTAAAGCATTGTGTACAATCCATGAAACTTAATATACATCTTCATCTGATTTCACACCTTCCAAGTCTGAATCTGAAAGTCTTCTGCCGTATTCAGTAGGAAATATGATCACAAGGCAATAGTTTACAAGACCTGAAAGTAGATCATTGAAGGCTCTTTATAGTCTCCTAACAGTAAATTCCTAACTAGCAAAGTTATTGTGAAGCAAAGGACCGGAAAGGAGTCTATAGGGGGTTCAAATTCCACCTCAAAACAGTGATTGCAGAGAAAGGAGACGTTACCACACAAGCCTGTTCTTTCCAATTTGCAGTCATTTCCCCAGCCCATTCCTCAGAAAACTCCCCTATGTTGCCATTTCTAAGGTCTTAACAGCTTATGTGTTCTTTTTCTTGATATGTTTTCCTATTTTAAGTTTTCAGTTCCTCGCCAATTTTAGCTGTTGGTTGGACAACAAGCAATAACCTTTTACAAAAAGGGGATACAAACTCATAACAGTGACTGCAGCCTTTGGATGGTGACTTTTTGGACCAAAGCAGTTCAGTTATGACTAAAAATAATAGGTTTATCATTCATTCTCTGTTCTCTGTAACATCCCCAACCATTGCCAGTCCACATATAAACCTCTGCCCATAAATTTTTGGGGGATAATCTTTCCTTAACATACCTTCTTTTTCTTTAACAGAACCACACTGTACTCTCATCATCCAGTATCTCTTCTAACCCCATCATCACTGTTTCTTTTAACAATTGCAAAAACACACAGCTGATGCTAATCCAGACAGAGCAACTATGAAACCTACAGGTTTATTCATTCCATCATGTGTAAAAGGCACCCACATCAACTCATGTATTTCTCTGAAACAAAAAAACCTTCTGGGGTGGGACAGGGGAAAAAAAGCTTCCCACAGACTTCAGATTAGCATAAGAATCTCCTTCCTAAATCATTATTGTTCTCTAGTTGAACAGTGTCTATCAAAATACTGAGCAGCTACTATTTGCTCACAAATTATTATAATATAGTTACTGCTAGCAATGGGCTTATCTGAAATGCTTCTGAAAAGGCAGTTTTCTGGTACTTTTGAAGACATAGTTCTGAGTCTTAGAATAAAATTCCAGGACTGTCACATTCTTGTTTAAATTTCAGGTCAAGGGAGCTGTTCAGCTTTAACTTAACATCTCTCTGAACAATGTCAAGAACATCAAGAAGTGCCAAACCAACCAGAGCTGCATGAAACTGATAAGAGAGAGATATGACGTTCATATAAAAATCAAGCTGGAAATCAATAGGGGAGCCTGGATTTAAACTGAAAGTCATTTTTATAGCTCAGCTGTTAATATCAGTGGGAGCCTGGAAGCTTACTGCCATGTGCTTACTCGGGATAAGCTCCGAGACTCGTTTCTTGCATGCCTTCACCATCTTGTCCTGGCTTGCACTCAAGAGTGGAGATTATAACTAATTGTTTGCTTGGACATGGGACCAAGTTTTCCCCCACGCCTACAGTTGCTTTGCTCTAGCTGAAGGCACCAACCATGATATCAATAGCTTTGGCAGCAGCAAAGTGGAAATTCCTCAGGCATGAAAGACTGACAGAGCTCCTTCTCCCACCGCCATCCATCCCACAGTGGCACCCAGCAGATGGTGACTCACTCACATATTTCTTCTGCACAGCAGGTGCCAAGCAACAAGGAACCACACCCAACCAACACAGCTTAAGGCTCTCCCGAGTATCCTCTGAACTATATGAGCAGTCAAGGTAGAAAAAATAAGTATCTTTAACCTGTTCCTCCCCTTCATCCTTGCCAACTGCTCCTGGTAGACATAGGGCACAAGTAAGACTAAGATTCATTACATACTTGGATTTCTGTTATACTAGTCAGTAATTAATTCTATGATTTCACCAGCTCTTCACAAGATATCGCCTTGAAATTAGCTGCAGACTGCAAACAATTTGAAATTCTCACCTCAGGGTTTTAATGAAACAGTTGGGTACTTATATAAGCATGTCTGATGCTTTGGGCAGTTTAAACATTTGGCTCAAGGATGCTCACATCTCCAAAGAGCTTCATATCATCACTGTGTTTGCCTTTTCTAACAAACCAGCAAAGGTTATCTCACAGTGTAAAACAAGTAGTATCTCCCTTTTTGCATTAACATAGGGGACTGGCAAATTCTTCTACGGCATTAAAATTAAAGTGATTATACAGGTTCAAAGCAATTATTAATACAATTATAGTTTCCAACAGAGTGGCAACGATTTGGGTTTTCTGTGCAGACCTCTAGCATATTCATGTATAGGTTTTCTTTGAAATAAATTAATGGACTCTTAGGAATTCAAGGTTAAGTTCTGAATCAAATTTATTCCAGCCAGTTTGAGGTACATACTGTATGTTCTCTTTTAATTTATTACTTTTGATGGAACTGAATCTTACTTGGGCACTCATTATTAAACTTTTTTTTTTAATGTAATAGAATGTCCCTTTAATTTATATGTTTTTCAGGTAAACAAGGTGCAAGAACATACATATCCTACATGTCAGATGGGTATTTTGGAAGACTGTCTGTCCCTCATAATCAATTACAATGACCTCACAGTTCATGGGATCTGCAAGTCTGTTGTAGAACCATCTCTATGTAAAGATGATCAAAACTAACATAACCATAAATATAATTTTTAATATTTTCGAAAATATAATTAAACTAGAGAAAGAAAGATGTATGTTATAATAAATTCTCTGGCTCCATTCCTGTATTTAGTATGTTGAGTTTGTCAGCATGCCCTTTGTTTTAATTCACTTGCTTTTGCAAAGGCCTTCTCTAGAGATCAACTCAAGCATTGATGTATAAAGATGAATTTTCTGGCCCAAGGAGATCAGTTTGCACAGTCAGTAACAATATCCCAGAGGTGAACCAGAAGACTCTACATGCGAAACCAAATTCAATAACAGTATCACAACAGAAAGCTCCAGATCCACAGATGGCATCATTTCTACTCTCACAGTACATCTGTGCAAATCATAAAGTGGAAAGTCAATGATAAAAAGGTGATTCATTAAATCACAGGTATGTCATTATATTGGGACAGAATCCCCTTCTGGCACTTGAGATCTTTCTGCATTCCAAATTAAGGCTTAAGATGACTAGATGCAACATAATTTCCCAAAACCATACAGCTATCAAACAAAGTTAAGTAGCCGTTAACATTAAATTGACCTAAAGAATGTTCACATTTGGAATTACAATAAAAAGGTCAAGTTTACCAATATGATTATTATTATTTCTGTTACAGCCATGTTTAAAGATGCCACACAAGACTAGGTAGTGGTTAAAACAGAGAAAATAGTTTTCTCATACTAGACCCCCAGTGCTAAGGTTCAGAATTGCTTTAAATATTGCCTGGATGCTTACGGCAAGCGGCTGCAATTGTTTGGATGTAGAAAACATGACACATCAAAGGAGGATGAAATACTGTATTTTTTTATATGTGTAATGAACTGGTTGGGAAGGGAGCAGATTATAGGTTACTGCTAAGGTATACACGTACTGATGACACAGGAGATTTGAGTTACCTTCCTAATGTCACCTGGGAAACATGCATTAGATTCAGAAATGTATACCAGGTCACTATACACACAAGAGTATTTTTTTATCATGCTATTTATAAAATTGGGAATTTTATATTGAGGGAAAAGTTGAATCTCTCCCACTGCACAGATTTACCTCACAAAGCCGTATCTGACACTCCATCTCTTTTTCATAATGTATGCTACCTGCTTGTTCTTAGCACTTCTTTCAGCCGGATAAGGAAAACACATTGGCAAGCTGATTAATGGCTTTGCTCCCTTTCATCTTTCAGTTCCCATGTACTCACACAATATATAAATGGTTGAGTTACAAAACACTCTAGAAATGCATGCAATTCAACGTAATCCCTCTCTTATTTCTGTAAACTTTTATCATTTAAAAAAAAAAAAAAGTCTAAAACTTTGTTATGCTTAATATTGTAAATACTTACTTTTTTTTTGTCAATAATCATATTACAGCATTACACTGTTTCTATTAGTTGTTATACTCATCGCTATGACAAACATGGAAAATGACCGTAACCCAAGTAGTACTTTACTGGGCTGTCTGTTAACTGCTGGCAAGTGCAAATGCTCCTGCTCCTGGACCACTGACATTGGGCCTGGAACATCTCTCTGGGTAAGATACTCGGATTTCCTTCTCATGGGGACCACAGCACATAGAGGGGACACTAATGTGTGCCCATGTTACAGTAAATGAGGAGTCAGAAGACATCTGCTGCCCACAGCAGGACCCATGAGCAAGAAGAACTTCTGGGTCTTCCCATTGGAGTCATCCTGTAAAACGGCTGCTTAAAAAGGCAGCTTTCCTAAGTAAGGGTTTCCATGAGCGTGCTCCTAGCCTCTCTGTGTTCTGTTTCCTCAGTGTGTCAGAAGAACACTGCCTCAAAATAAATTAATATCCCTCTCTCAAATACATTCCAAATATGTGCAAATCCATGCTTTTTAAATTTTAACCACAAAGATTAAGATTTTTGTTCTGTGACACTCGGCCAGTCTCCTACTTTAGGTTCATCGGCAGAATGTGATCTCTTTTGCTTAGGTGTGCATGTGCGTGTGTTAATAAGAATTAATAATTTGGAGCTTTATACTGTCTTTAATGTACTGCCAAGGCAGATAAATCTTATTATCCCTATTTAGAAATGTGGAAAATGAGACAGGGGAATAATATGATTCATTTAAAATATGATTGCAGACCCAAAAATAGAACCCATGTCCTTTTACCACATTATGTACGAATTGGCCTAGCAGGGAATTAGAAAACTGGTTTAAATAAAACTAGGAATTCTTTAGGTATTCTGCCCTAAATATGATCTTCACAGTGCTCTTTTATTTTTTATCTTTTAAAGTACTAATTTTTTTTTCCTAATTACATTCTCCAATATTCTGACTTGTTAATGACAGATACAGATATATATAAGCTAAATTAAGAAGTGCTGGAAATTTCTTGAAAAAAAAATCATCCCTTTTTTTCTTTGGATTTAAAACTAAATTGTTCAAAGCAAGAAAAGAATAAATGGTAATTATCATCCAGGTAATCCTTCCTGTAATCTTAGAAACTTTTTTGATTAGCCAATTACTAGTTATGCGGCAGGCACAGGCAATCGTATCTAATTGTGTGTATGTACGTACTGATGTTATATTTATATATATATGCATATGCATGTATTTATATATCTTGTTTTGTTCTCTAGAAGCCTGTGATATCTATCTAGAGGATTCTTTCCCTGTCTCTGATAACATAGCTTTCCTCTGTTAATCTGTATAATTTACCAACAAAAAAGCCCATTTTTTAAAAATAAATTTTCTTGGAAAAATGCTGGAAATCAGTACTGCAATCACTTTCTCACACAAAATCTGCACAGTTCTTGTCACAGATGAAATGCCTGGCCCTCCTGAGTAGAAAATATTAGCTAGTCACATGTTAAAATGACCTTCGGCTCTGCTATGTTGATCTGCCATTACACCATTTAGACAAAATTCACCGTTTTTTTCTTGTTTGAATTTCACTCATTCCGGTCAAATTCCTTATTTATAAACGTACTAGTCAAATCATTAACAGTCAGTATTTGCTTGAGTTCCTAACTTTTTTTTTCCCCACTCCACTGTTCTTATCAGTTTAGCGAAAATCTAGCAAACATTGCGCTATGCCATCTATTATCAGAGAACAGGAACGTGCTTTTCAGATTCTATGAAGGTATTTCCTCTTCTCTCCTACCCTCCTCCCCCCTCCAAAGACATTTCTGTCATTCCGGGATTCCTGCTTTCAGGCTTCAAAGAAACTCTGTGTTCCTTTCTAAGCTAGTTACAAAAAATACCCACATTTACTTTTGGAAGATCTGCACCAAATATATCTTTAATATAAAACCTCCTCAATAACTGATAAATTTTATTTAACTAATTATAGGTTAGTATTACACATTAATAAAATAATAACTAAGCAAAGTTAAGTCCCATTAGATTAATTCTGATGATACAAACAAATTTGTATAGTTTCAAAGAAAAAAATAATCAAGTATGCATGAAATATTGGGAGGGTTTTCTGGCTTTATTAAAGCTGTATTTAAAAAAATACAGTAATGAACAGCAGGAATATCATTCTTCATAAATAGTTGAATATATCAATATTTAATATTTGTGAAATTAATGCCAGAGTTTGGGGCTTTTTTTCTTTATTGTGCAGAAAACCGGTCCAGATCGGCCATTATGTTAAAGCATAAAAATATTCAAAGTAAAGTCTTTGTGTCTTTCTGACAGAACATATTCAGGAGAAAAAAAAAAAAAAAAAAAAAGAAAAAGCAGCAGAGAGTGCGGAAAATTGAATCTTTTAAACAATCCCATTTTGACTGAATTGCAGCACGCAATACTGAACACAGAGAAAGCACTTTCCAAAAATATAAGCTCATTTCCATAAACTATTTTTTTAAAATAAAAAACATTTTAATAGAAGTTTTTCCTTGTCTGAATAAAAAGCTAGAACCTGATTTTTTGTTTGTTTTCTTTCTTTACTATGAAATAAACGCAATGTGTGTGGAAAAAAACTAATCGGGTCTTTTAAGACAGTGACGGAAATTGAACAGCTAAGAAACTTATTTTAAGCTGAAGTCTCTTCTTTGAACAGTGATCCGGACAACAGCAAGACACAATTTCTCCAGCTCCTTTCCAGCTTCATTAGGAAATCTTTTATGCGTACTATAATAAAGCTGGGTTTTCTTCACAGCTTTGGGAGTTTTTTTCTGCTTGCCTGCTATCAGGATTTCCCAGGGAAATGCATGCATTAGGAAGGACCCAGTGCTGGGATTTCGTTTCCTCTTATTCCCCATATATGCTCTCTCTGGACAGAGAAGCAGAGGCTCCCAGTTCTCTTCCCACTGCAACGAAAGGGAGCTTACCACTAAGGAAATTACAGACCTTCAAAACTTTCAAAATGAAGACCCGTTTAGTCCAACCAGAAGAGTCCGATCAGGCAAGACATGGAGTAAGGACTTAAGAGTAACAAGATCTAAAATACCAAACATACACAAATGAGCTTAACAATGCAGGGAAACAGAAACAAATAAATTGCCTTTCCACTTTTCAGCACAGCATCTTCTTATCTCTTTCTAAAAATAATTTTGAAAAGTGCAAACATTACTACGTTATTTAACATACTGCAGCATATTGTATTTTGTGGCCCATCTTTTTTTATAAATCTATGTCCCTGAACGCACATATAGATATTTTACGTGTGTGTGTGTGTGTATGTATAAATTCAATAGAAACCTATCTGAAATTGAATATTTAAAGAGTAAATAAAACTGACTTTCAATTTGCTATAAAGAGTGGGAAATAGCTGGCTTGACGGGACTGTGGACATGCTCAAGGGAGATGTTTTCCAGTTGCTTGTACTTCCCATGGAGACTTTCACATAATTACTGTTTTAAGTAGCTAGGATATAAAAACTTAGTCCTTCCCAAGCCCAGCATGAATTCTTTGCCTTCATCTTTGGGTAAAAGTGGAATAGAGTCCTTCTCCAATGTATATCTGAGAGTAATATGATTACTTTTCCAGCCAAGAAGTAAAATTGATTATCACTCACACAGTTTTCTTAACACCACTATGACCCTATCTAAAATGAAGTATCATTTGCAAGCTTAAAAGAAGGATATGACTAAGTATTCACATGGCTGTGGAATCTGTTGACAGTACACCCATGTTTAAGTGATTTATGCATTAGAGCATTTTAATACTAGAACACCTGTAGGCTTTATTAGATACTAATACATTTCCCTGTGATATCCTGACTGCTGTTCAGAATTATCTCTCTATATAGGTATCGATGGATGTGCACGTATGTATTTTTGCATACTCACACAACCCCCCCCTAGATTCTTACTGTACCACCAAGCAGCTGGTGACCACTTGTGTCAGTCAAAAAGACTTATATTAGTTTTTTCACTCTATTATCATACAAAATGGTAAAGATTTGTTCATAAGTTGAAAAAAAAAAAAAAAATCCTAAGTAAAAATTCCAGCTTATTGCAGTTAAACAAGTCCAAGCTGACTATTTAAATAAATAGAAGCGGTACAACTATAGATTGGTATAGAGGTAGAAATCTCAAAGTATTTTCAAAATACTTCAATGAGATGTAAGAAAATCAGCAACTGCTACTATTTTCATTACACTATAAATGCTGTAGGTAGGAGCACTGTATATTGGTTAAAATATTGACTTGAATCTATATACCAAAAGCAATGAGCAGAAAAGCAAGTAACAAAAAGTTATGTTTTAGTTGCACAATCTGAGAAATTGTGCCCTACAAACCCCATGAGTATAAAGTATGATTTGATTTGAGGTCCTACAGGTAAGAACTATGTTTTTGTTTACTCCAAGTTATGGATTCCTTATAATTTTTCACAATGAAAAGAGAGAACATGTGAAACCAGGGATACTCTCAGGTCCATTCATCCTTGGAGATATATTGTATTACTGGACACCTAACTCCTCAAAAATTTATCATGAAAACTGCCAGCCCTGTTGGTAATTTCAGAGGAAAATAAAGTAGTATATCGTTTATGAAAGCTAAACTCTTTTCCTTGACTATGAAGATCAAACTCCTAGTCAGGACTAAGGTTCACTACCTGCTCAGCCTATTGACCACTGGTACATTTTGCCAATAGTGAGTATTAGAAAAAGTATCATAAAGTCTTCTATTTCAAGTTGTAATAGCTTGCTTACTTCGGTAAGCCCTCGGTGGAAAGAGGATTTCTTTTTTTTTCAAAGCCATGGCAGAACTCTGCGTCAACTTTTATAACTTCTTTTTAATATATTTTATATGAGGAGGTTGCGCCAGAAATCCCAAACCTTCCATTTAGGCATTCACTTTTTCCAACAAAAGTTGCATTCCTTTTTGTAGTTTTACTTTGAAAGATTGCATAATTATCCTGAAATAACCATGGAGCTGACTGTTCAAAGATTGAAAAATTTTAAATAATACCTTCCTAAAGCGCTAATTGTTAAATTAGATATGATCCTTTAATAAAATTTATCTTAAAGTTTATCAAATTTCTTCTGATCTTGCTTTATACTTGTTAATACTTTTCCCATAGCATTTAATCATCTTTATCCAGTGTTACTCACATGCAACAAAACACAGCTACATACTTACTGTTTGGTTAACTTTGGGGAATTTCTAGGTATTGGGTTTCTTTGACGGGAAAAGTTTCTAGCCGAAAGAGAATTTAGCTGTCTGTGATGAAAAATAAGTATGCAGAGATTTAAGCTGTGCCTGACAGACTCTTTACACAAAGATACTACTTCTTGTGTAATGGACGATAATAAGCATAATTGTTCTGATGTGTCATGAACTCAGACATAAAAGCCCCAAATACAGTCTATCTAACACTAGGGCTATTATTTTATTCTCTTTTTTTCATTTTAAAAATGGTTATTTGAGCTCAAAACCCCGCTGCCTAATGGATAGAGTCCTTACTAAGCCAATGTAAGTTTGCATGATGCTGGGATCATATTGTAATAAAACGCAATGAACAAAGCTACATGTGCCCCATCAGAGTTTTGTCTGTCTCTAACTGCCTTTTAATGCATATATATGTATTTTAATGCACATATATGCATTTAAAAGATAGGTGAATGACCCGAGCCACAGAACATCATGCTCATATCAAGTTACTGAAGAGGAAAAATGTGAAAATTTCTGATAATAAGGACGCTTTTGCTTCTTTTCTGAAATGCAAACTCTTCACTAATTCATCTAGTTCAGATGAGTGTTAGCAGTTAAAGCACACAACCAATAAGTCTACTGGGTGATAATCCTGGCTTAACTAAAAACTTAGCAGATTTGTGCCCCAGTTTATCACCTCTACTGTGGTTTTACAGCATGGCATTTGTTATCTGCTTCAAACCAGTGTGGCAGGGATTAATTAGTCAGTGTTTTAAACCATTCCAATGCTTAAAATCTCTACTGAGTGCAAGTGGCAACTGCAACTACTAATTATCCCTGCAAACATGCACTGATTTAACTGTTCACCTGAAAATTGCTCAGCTTCAGTAGGCTGACAGTTTTTTTCTTGTCCAGAAAGTATATTCCAATAAAACTGCAGAAGTCTGTAAATACTATAACAGTAATGAAAGACAGGAAAAAAAGCAACCCTCTAACATTGCAGTACGTTGTTAGTACACAAATTTCATTGTCATCTTTATATCTTTGACACTAAGGACAATGATCATAAAACTCCCTGAAATAACAATAACCACGTCCACCTAAAAGCCCCTAGCAAACAAAGAAAAGCCAAGCTTTATTTTAGAGATCAAAATTGAAACCAGAAATTTAGCATATTTGACTTATGGAAGGTGCAATGTGCATGGATGTTTTTTCACCTAGACACACTTCAATATGATTTAATATGGTCTAAATACAAACCTGGTGGAACTTTTCTCATTCTGGGTATGTCCAAACATCTCTCTGCCCCAATACACTAAGAATCTCAAAAATTCCGTTGATTTCACAATCTTGTCATGAATTAATGAAATCATGGCACAAGTAAAAGCCACGTCAGATCCTGACAGCAAACAGTTTCCTAAACGAAACATGAGGATTATCATTTCAGTTTATGTCTGCTTGAAAGACATAAAAGCATTCCTTAAGAGAAAACAACATTACCAAAGTGAAGATAATCCCTTGAAAATGTTAAAAAGAATCAAAGCAAGCCAGTTGCCTAGAATATTTTTTGCATAAATTATCAGAATCTATACTGTCTGTATATGCCAAAGTTTTGCTAGGATGTGTTGTGTGCACATTTGCACAGGCATACGTTTAAGCAATTGGATGCAGGAGGTGATCTATCACATGCAAGAAACCCACATCTTTTGATCTGTTCTGCCTCTTTGGGTAAAGGTGACATTCTATTGTTAGCACTGCAAAACCCTTTCCTTTCCTGACTCTTAAGAGGTACAAATACATAAAACTGTTCATCCATACTAAAGAGATACTTAAATGTAGGCCTCCAGAATGAGCACAAATCTACAAGATAGAATATAAATTCGGCAGGCACTAAATTGTGCTTCTTGCAAGCACAGTTTTCTCATTCCCTGTGCCATTTCAGGGCTTCTGTGTTGGGCAGAAAGGGGGGGTAACAATGCAAATCTTACTAGGGAGTATTTTACTGACTGGGACATACAGAACATCAGATGCCATATCTAAACTACAGGTGTGCTTACTTATATGTTTGATTAGTCTTTATTAAATTAGCATAGAAATACTAACAGCTTGATCTTACAAGCCTACACACACATCAGTAGTCCACCCAAACAATGACATAAGACTATTCACTTAAACTTAGTTTTTCAAAAACGTGCTTGCTGTTCACAAACATAAATAATTTCCTTTCACCTGAGACACAATAAGGAGATTGGGTCTCAATTATTTATATGCTTTTGGATTTATCACATTTTCATCTTAATAATTTATCAGATTTCCACCAAATCTATATTTATCTGTTTTACGATACTTTAAAATGAATGAGTCCCTCATCTATTTCTGAATCTCTCATTTCTCTCTCCTATTCATTAATCCCTGTTACTAATGAAAACTGGGATGCTCAAAGTGCAATTGAGTAATTCCACAACCCAATACCATGGTCCAGTTACAACACAGCAAGGCAAAGTGTGCAATTTCTTTGCATTACTATGTCGATATTACGTGTTAGTTCTTTTTTATCTAAACATTTATGGAAATGGGGGGTCGGGGCTCATGGTTTTTGTGCCCTAATAAATTTTAAATGTATTTGTAGTTCTCAACCAACCTTCTCTTAAGAGTAGGTGCCTCCAAGATAATCACATTCCCCCCATCTCCAGAATTACCTTTAGACATTTCTGTTTTAGCACAAATATTTTTCATATTTTCCTCTTTGGGAATAGATTATTCTAATCATCCTCTTGCATTTCTCGAAGCAGCTTTCATGCCACTTCGGTGTTCAGTCATACAAATAAAATTGATGGAGTCTACTTATGGCAAATCTGCCATGATTTTATGTTTAAATCAATGTGAATAATGCAGGACAAAGCAATATATATTTAAAACTTCCATACTTTCAAAGTATTTGCTTGCTTCTATGTGTGTACTCAAAATTTTAGAAGATTCATCCATAAGGAGAGCTTTTCCATCGCTTTAATAAGCACTGGATTTTATTCTTCCTGTCAATAACCTATAAAAGAGGTTAATCTAAGATTCTTAGCCTATTTTACTGCTCAAGAAGGAGAAAAAATGTCACGCATTTCCGAGCTTTCAAAATCTAGGGCTTAAGAAAAACATTTTCAAGAGAAAATAGTGCCTACCTGCAACTTCTACTTATATTTGTGTAAACAATAAACATAGCCCAACAGCACTACCGAGTCTCCACACTTGAAAGCTCACAGTTTTAGAGCAAATATACTGCAACACCAACACACACAACAGAGCTACTAAAGAATTTGCTACAGAGAAACAAGGAGATTTTAGTTCACAAATGGCTTAGCTGACTCCTGAAGGTAAACAAGCTTCGTAACAGGAAAGGAAACGGGAACAATTCCTATTACATTAAACGTTACATAAAGGCTTTGGTACACACACATTCTATCATACCAAAAGGGAAAAATGACATTCAGGAGAAAAAAGATAGCCTAAACAGCACACTGGCGATCTGGCCAAAAAAAAGAAAAACATTCCCATTAGTGCAGTAACGTATGGAGTTTTGCAGTATATGCTGAGGCTGCAGCTGGAGCACTGTACTTGTCAGCTTTGTGTCTGGAAGCTTTTCTGGCTTCCTCTGTGTAGCTATAGGTGCTGACCCTACTGCTGGAAGAAGAAGATAAGCAGAATGTTTTAATCCGTACATTAATTATTGAAATTCATACTGTAAACAAATATTTTAGGAAACTAAGTTATTCCAAACAGATTCTTTTCTTTGCCCTTGTTCCCCTGTTACACCATTCGAAGCAGTGTGTAATTGCGTACTGTTTCTAAAGCAAGGGACCTTTTTAAGGCAAAACTCATGCATTATGCATGGCTACTACAGTGGGCCACTGCATAGTCACACTTCATGGGTCAGCGGGATGGGAGAATAATTCCATATAGAGTTGCAGAACAGAAAAGCAAACACACTTTTTCTAGAAAGACATTTGCAAATGACAGTTAATCCATCTGAACCTTCAATTTAGCTGCATCTTCTTTTGCCTCTCCCCCAGGGAAACTGAGGAGCTAATAATAAAAGAAAATGAGATGCTGTAATGCAAAATATGTTAAATGCACATTATAAACATCAGTGGTGGCCAGCCAACATCGCAACAGCAGATCTAGACGTCAAGCAGCTTTTCAAGGAACAAAGAAAAAACACGATGACCATGTTTTGTCACTAACAAAAGGGCTCTAGGGTGTCCCAGTGCCAATGATAGGAAGATGTTTACAAACCAAAGAGATTTTCAATCTAAATCCTCTAATCTCCAAAGAATATGGATTGAGGATATTGTATTCCTGAAGATGAATTTGCCATATCCTGAAGTAGTTCCTCTTTACATTTGGTTCCTTCCACAAACTTATTTCCAGGTAAAATGTATTAAAAAGATATTTCCAAAAATGCCTCAGGGGATGGAAATATTGTCTCAAGTGCTACTGAAAATGAAGAGTGCAGTACCAGAGTTATTATGGTTGTTCCTACATTTCTATAGGAAATACAAGGAGCCATACAAGGAGCAATTGCACTAAAATCCAGATGTTATCACAGATTTAAAAGCTTCGGAAAAAAGGCAAAAAATAGATCTCCTAGTCTTACTAGAAATACAGCCCCTCAGTAGTGTTGTCCCCCTCTTAGCTCTCAGATGACTGTGGAGCAGTACTTAATCCCTCATTACTATGCAGTAACTCCGCACCCCTGGTGTGCCCCAGGTAGCCATACTCCTGATCGTAATGTCTTTTGATTAACACATAGTCACATGGGGCAATATTTAAACCACTATTTGATCATTCTCCATTGAAGTCTTTCCCCGTACCCTTATTGCCGTGTGGCTGCGTTCCAGAGCTTTCTCACTTTCTTCTCTGCTCCTCTTTCTTTCTCTTCTCCAGTTAGCCATGCCCCAGCTCTGATCCCATGCAACTCGGCATTAAGCACCTACCTCCCAAGGTGAGCATGCTCCAGTACTTCATCTGCCCTCCTTTACATATCAAGGGTGAAGAGTTCAGATCTCCTCTCATTTTCACCACAGGACATGACATCTGAAGTTGGGTCTATCTCTCAAGAAGCAGCGGTATAACGTAAGCATCAGGCCCTGGTAATTACTTAGTCATAAAGAGTCTTTCTGTCTTGGGAAAACTCCTCTCTATTTAACTAGTGTGTATATTAAATGTTAGCTTACAAGATCCACAGTGGCAGACTGTAGACTAATTTATGTTTAACTAATACCAGTTTCAAGAGTACCGAGTTAATACATGGTGGAGGATTAGAAACTAAAATGTACTGCCTCCATGCTGCCAATCTTGAAATGTATTAAAAATACCCAAAGCAGGAATGCACAACACATCAACGGCAGTGATCGCGATCAAAAAGTTGAGGGGAATTTGTTTATCAAAAACAAAACAAAAAATAATCCAAAGGTTGCCAAGATCTTCGCAGTTAAATTAGTAGAAAATGAATTTTGGCAAGAAAACAGAGGAATTACAGAGCCAAGAGACAGGTTAAAAAAGCAAGACTTCCTTTTCATTTACTGTGTAATGCTAGTCAGGTGAGCTTTGTTCCCACCTCCCATGAAAAACCTATTTCGTAATCTAGTCTTTAAGACCATACCAGCCATTCTCAACACCAGGTCTTTGCAGTTCTGCTGGCCAAAAAGAGAAGTGAATGCAGCTAGTCCCGGCAGCCTGCATGTATGGTATCCTGACAGGGAAAAAAACCCAACACAGTTTTTCAACAAAGTTCCATACAAATGGCATAATATCTGTTCAGGCATGTACCTTGCAAAGTTACAGAGCAGTAACTCTCCTCCATTTTTCCATGCACTATTATCACAGCATCTTGCATGTATTTAGAAGTTGAAGCTGTTGACTGTTTTTCCATGAACTCTGCCAGAAGAATGATTCAGCCCAGCAACAGAACCCTTTCCCACTCTTATCTGAACTTAAGAATGGCTGGTCAGACCAAAGTCCTTCATATTAAATTTACAAGCCAGGCAAGAGTTTTAAAACAAAGGAAAACACAACACAGTATGAAAATTTTTATGGCTACTAAAAAGGAAAGATCATTAATGTCTCGAGATGCTATGCAAGTTACAGGAAGATAGCAAGTAAAATGAATTGAAACTACATTGTAATACGATGTTCCTGTGGCTCCATCCTACTTCGACTGTTTCTGCCATAGAAGGAAAATGTGATCCATCTGTTGGATAGATACTTAAGGAAAACGACTCCTTGCAGGAATCAGAAACTATTTGTGTGGGTGGTATTTAAGGTCCTACAGCTTTCGCTGGGTATGTTGACATAAAATTACATTAAAAAGGAGTAATATCAGCCCAGCAGGAGTTACATAAAACCAAAATATACTTTGTCTTTTTATCTCTGTTTCAATATGCACTAAAAAAAAATTAAAGTTAATTTTAATACCTTTTGTGTGATGCATAACAATGGAGAAAACTGATTTATACAAGCTCATAAGGACAAGATTAAGGCAACAGAAAGAGATTATCCCATTGAATTTCAAGACTTACCCCTGTTTATGGGTAAGTCTATTTCTACAAGGACCCGGGTCAATGCAAAAAATAGTAATGCACACAGATAGCTTCAGACAGCCTTCATCAGCCCTGGTCTAAAATAAGTTCCAACAATTTAAAACATATTAACCACAAAACAGCTTCTGAATATCATGGTTCCTTATCTGCAGGGTCCTCTTACAAATGTTTTCACACACCATGAAATCCTAAATTGCTTTAACATATACAAAACAGGTAGGCGCATCTTCTCAAGAAGCAGATCATTTACAGTTTATGATAGCCAATTCAGACAGTTTGCCAAATTTGTTTAGAAAATGTGAAGTCATTTATTCTTGAATTAGATAGAATTAGCTACAAGAAGCTCCAAGCAACCTCACACACCTACCCTGACTCATTTCTGCTGGCTTTGGGTTTTGTTGTTGTTGGCTTTTTTTTTTTTGAAATAATGATTCCTGCCTCTAAAAAAAGCCATCCCTCTCTTTTCCCCACATGCAAAACATCAGCGTTTTCCCATCTCCCATCTGTGTTTTGTCTTTAAGGCTCTGAACTTGCAGGGATTTAAATACATGTTCAAGCTGTTTAGGCAGGGACGAAGCCTTGCTTCCATGAGTATTTTGTACTGTACCCAGCTAGATATCCTGCACCTTGCATATGCATCATTAAACAGAACCCTAATTAATCAATATTGTTAAAATGAACATGGTGCCATTTCAAAACAGGAAGATAACTGCTTTTTTAATGAAGCATTTAAAATGCTCAACAGCCATACAGGTTTGTTTATTATCCATCACGGATAGTGTTAAAGCTAAAGGGAAACAAGGATTTGTGCCAGTCTGTACTTCATAAATTAATTAATAATATTAAGTACTAGGCTGAACACAAAAGAACGCTCCTTTTTTGAAAAGACTTCAAAATATATTTTTTTCTGCACAACACACAATTAAGAAAAACTAAATCCCAATTCTGAAGAGTTATGTGATCTGATACAAACTTGTTCCAAAACAAAATTGTTATTAGGCTCTTGTTACAAATCAAAGCAGCAATAAAAATATGACTTCTTCTTAAAAAGTAATGAAAAGAAAAGCAAATCAGAGATCTGGCGTAGCAGAAACTTAATGCTTTTTAAGGTAGCTGATCTGAAGCTGTTGTCTCAGTCAAGGGCATCAGGAGAAAATTAGTCTCTTTACCAATTTCAGCAGAAATTGAAAATATGATTAAAAACATGTATACTTTTAAAATCTTGAGCTGGCCCTTCTTCTTGTTTGTCTGTTCCCACGTAGCAGATCTGCCAGGGTGACCTCCAGAAATCTCACCAGCCCTGCCTGGCTCACCTTTACAACCGTCCCACTCTCTACCAGATTTATATAGCAAATCTGCTCTCCTTACCATCCCAATGACATCCCAATTTATTTATTTAGCAAGCTGCTTGTCTGGCTTCCTCCTTAGACAAACAAAAACATTCTTGGGTACAACCAGGTCTCCCAGGTTTCTCTCCAGACTGAGACTGAGACAGCTCTGAAGTTTTCTCTGCAGTTTCCCACTCTTCCCTTCCATAACTAATTCATAAGCTTAAAACCTGGTTAAAAACATGAAAGTCACAGAGACGAGTGCTTGCCAACTCCAGTAGCTAACAATATGCGGGCATCCATTTAACACACACAAACACACACAAACACCTTTGTACTTTAAAGCAAAGTATTTAAAAACATTTTCCTCTTTCATCCACTTGCCAGCTTTCAGTGCCTCTTGAAAAAGTCAGTAATATCACAGACATCTAGGGAAAAGTTTAATTCCATCAACAATTAAAGCAGTTCAGATTTTATACTGTTGAAGAAACACAAAACTTGCCAGTTCTTGCATCTTAACAGATTGCATTCTGCTTTTAAATCCACTTTTTTGATGAATTGAATGGAGCCCTCTGCATAAGCAGAAATCTAACTCCACGGATACTGTGGCCATATCTGATTAAAGATAGATTATTGCTTTTGGCAATTTATCATGAAGGCACTGATAGCAGTGTCATATTTAAGGTCACGTTGAGGCTTATATATTTATTTTTCAAACTTTGAAGACTGAATTTTTCTTTTTTTTTTTTATATTTAACACGATGCATTCAGAACACAGATCGATCTTCTATAATATTTGCTTATTAAGGTGTTTCCTTTCATGCTTAGGAAAGGCATTAAAATCAAATACACTTTTAAAAACATTTTCATTAAAATGTCAGTGTTTATTTCAGTCTCAATATCTAACAAACCACAGTCTACAAATTCCAGACAGCCAGACAAATATTTTCAGGCAGCGGGCTCTTGCAAATTCTAAACACAAAGAAGGGCTTCATTTTCTAAAGAGAAGCTGAAGAAACTACCCAATTATTTCCATCATTGGTGCTGCCTTCTTAGCTTAAAACCTCTTACGCCAATGGTTTTTGACCTTAGATGCTTTTTTGTCCTCTGCTTACCCAGATCTCAGCAGTGCTTCTCCACGTGAACCAGAAAAGAAATATTAAAAGATGCTGGGGTGAAAGCTGCTAAGGAGCAGAGCTGTGAGAAGGTCCTTGCAATCACTGCTTCTCTTACTCACCAATCTCCTACTGCTAGTTTTGTCTTCCAAATTAGAGTTTTTCTATCCATTGCAGACTTTGCTTATTTCCACATTTAATGTTTGCATCAGGAGATGTTGGAAAGATGAGGTGAATGAGGGACTGTGAATGGAATGTGGTGATGAAGGAAGAGACATGCGGGGGAAGCACAGGTAGCCTTCAGTAGATTGGATTTTTCCAGACACAATCTTTCTGGTGGTAGATTTGACAAAAAAAAAAAAAAAAAATCACAGAATGGATCTATTCAATACCAGTATGGCAATCTAAACAATGGAGGAACGGAGTGCAGCTGATGTATCACAGTCAGGAAGGCAGGGGAAGGAGGAAACCTATATCTGAGGGACAGTGATATTATAACAATAACAAAACTATGAATAATAGCCTACAGAAAAAAAAAAAAAAAAGGCTTATCCAAACTTAAACAGCAAAATCCATGCCAGCCTTGACTTTCTATGTCTCCTTCACCTAACACTTCCACTGACACATTTAGCAAACTCTGTGACTCCTCAGCTAACCCCCAGTTTCAAAATGAGAGCCACCCCCACCAAAATCACATGTGAATAACTACCCTTAGTTTCCACCTTCCCGTTTTTTAAACCACTTTCACACCAGTACCTTTGTGCTGATCCCATATCCTCATTTCTGATCCCAGTCAAGGTACAAGCATACAATACCTTTTTAACAGAGCGTATCATTACCTCCATTGCAAAGAAAAACACTCAAGAACCAGATACGTGGTCTCTGCTAAAGAACGCATAATCACTCAAGGCCAACAATCCTTCCAACTGTAGATCTGATTGCCTTTTGTGGTTGTTTATGTACAGAAAATGCTCACGTAGAAAGCTCCAAGTTTGCTTGTAGCAGAACCACCACTACTGTTAACTAATATTACACTCCCTCCTGCACACCGAATACCACACACAGCTTTGTAATGAGATTCATAATATAAGAATAAATATAACATAAGACATATACTTGCTGCACACTGCCCTTTAGTCAGAATATTTCCAGGTGTGGACTAATTACTAAATTGGCTAAAAATACAAAAGTACAGCATTGTTCACACATTAAGGAAAAGTATAAAATCAAGAGGCTTCTGAGGTAGAAAACAGCTGCAGCTGGCATGAAGAATACAACATCCGCGGTTCCCTGATAAGGATGCTTGTGAAGCTACATGAGGTACGGGGCGGGATGCAATTATTCCGCGGCTTCACCTTATGATGTATAGCAGATACGGGAATGGGACGATACCATGAAACAGATAAGCTGCCAATTAGCTGCCTGCTCAATACTCGGAGCCAACATTTTGTCAAATTTTGATGAAATGCTGTCCTTTGTGCGAACTTTGCTCATTATAATGTCATTATAATACCAAAACACACCTCCATCCCAAAGGCTACCCGCCTCCAAGGTGCAACCACTCCTTCTTGACCCTGCGCCCTGAATTTCTCGTAAACTATACCTTTAATTGTGAAGCGAGAGAATTTCACACCAATCATAATAAAAGTATGTATGACTAAAGTCACTCAAACTCCACCTTGAAGATAACAAATAGTATAAAAATAGCCCGAGAGAGGGGGGATACCCAGGGAAGACACCATCGCAAAGAATTCCATCACTGACTTCCGGGATCAGTCGATGGGCTGAGCCTTTCTTTCCCTCCATAGGGACGCCTCTGGGTAAGACTTAGATTAGACCGAGTGCTTTCTCGGGAAACTTAGAAATTTCTCTAGGGAATTTCTTTCCTACATTTATAGCCAGGCTGTATCATTTATAACTTTGTCGTGAGTTTTGTACATGTAACAGTACTTTCATTTGCACGTGCTTTGCAGACAGCGTATTTATCACCGGCAATCCTAAGAACCTATCTATCTGTTGTTTAAATAAACTGCACTGTTTAAGTAACTAGTCGTTTCAGTTTCTCACTGAACGCGACCAAAGACTCGAGAGAGGCCGTGCTAGTTCATGAGCACGACTAGACTGAAGGTGCAGTCCACTATTAGTGTATCCAAATCGTAATAATTTAATACATATTAAACGCGATTGGACTGATAGTGCTGAATTGGGCATCGCTCAGAATTTAAACCTAGCCGCACCTAGCCTCCCATCTCGCTGAGGAGTGTTAGAACGCAAGGGGGTTTATCTTCTGCCAAAACCCGCTTTGCCCCTTTCACGCAACACCAGGTGGAAAGGACTGTTCTTGTGCAGCTTTCCAAAACCGCAGAAGGCATTTGCAAAGCCATCCTCATCGGTTGCCTCTCTCAACCACGGCATCACACCTCT
Organism: Fratercula arctica; assembly: GCA_947846985.1. NCBI lineage: Eukaryota > Metazoa > Chordata > Aves > Charadriiformes > Alcidae > Fratercula > Fratercula arctica. The sequence goes on from CANTUZ010000002.1 coordinate 41,709,693, forward strand.
GCTAAATCCAGCCCAGCTCTGGAGGCAGCTGGAGGGGTGGGGATCTGGCAGCCGCCTGCCTCCAGCTGGCAGGGAATCAGGGAGAGAGCTGCTGAAACCATTTTCCCGCAATTTCTATGAAAAAGTACTGCAGTGTAGCTTTTCCCTCAACCAGTAAATAGTGGGGGGAAAATATTAACAGGTCAACTGGAGAAGCAAAGAAAAAGCAAAACAAACAAAAAATCCAGCTCCAGTATTTGCCCTGTATATGTTGCGGGTACCTCAATCCAGCAAAATTTGTAGAACTTAATACACAATACCTGAGCAGAACCATCAAATACCTTTCTTTCGATATCGAGTGAACACACCTTTTATTGCAATTCCTTGCTCAAAGAAACCTTTAGAGAATAAACTAAGTAAATCCTAATCTCATCCACCTACAATTACCAACAACCGCCTAACATGTCTTCCAAGATGGTGTTCCAACTTTCTGTCTTTATACCACTTTAACTAAAAAAACTTCCCAATGAATGCAATTTGGCAAATGTCAGCATTGTTTTTTTTCTGCCTTTTGACTCTTTCGAACTCCAATATATGCAACTATGTATATTATAAGTCTGGTCCCTTTATTGTGCCATCAAAAGGAATGTTAGTTCCACTTTAGTGGAACGTTAGTTCCACAATTTAGTAAATGTTTTCAGGGCACCAATATGATGAAACTACTGCAATGGTTCAAGTCAACAACTTTCCCTTAAAGTATAAATAAATGTCTTTGGTGCTTCCTCAGACAACAAAAATAATAATAGCTGCACATAGATCTCTATTAAAATTAGTTCTACAGGTTTATAATGAATCCTTAAAAGAGTTCTTATGCAATAAATTAGCGTGACAATGCCAAATGCAAATTGCAGGACATGAGCATGCTAGCCATCGCTCTGACCACCAAAGAAAAAACTCCACCTGAAAGTGAGATGTGATTCATAACCCAAAGCTAGAAGGCAAATCCTGAGAGAGCTCAAGATGTCCTACTAATGGTATAAAGTAACTGCAGCCCATTATGGAAAACCTCTGCTAACATTAAAGCTTTGATCTGCAAGATGTTAATTCGGTGAAAATACCTTTTAGCACTGCCATGACAGCAGAATGTCTGACAACTGCATCAGCAAGGTGTGCTAAAGATTGTATATGATATGTACAAGGGAGGCAGAGACAGTGGTACTGAACGGCTTTTATCAGCATTAGTTTGGGATAACGACCTTCTCTGCCTCTAATAGCTAACACTGAATGTATACTGTGGCATTTGATCATAAACTCCATCAAGGCTTCAGTATCCTCCACCATAAGCATACTGAAGCTAAGGAAATTAAGTTTACAGGCCACTTACATGAGATAAGGGCAAAAGCTGAATAATGAAATTGCACAGAAAGGCTAATTACCAGTGACTGACAGTCATATACAAAAGGTGTCTTGAAACAGCTTCCACTGGGAAATTTCACCAAGGGAATAAGGAAATAGATTCACAATGTTGACAGCATGAAATCAAGAGAATCTGCAACCTCTCCTGTAGGATAGCTATCTGGAGAATAAGGTCAAAATATCAAATTATTTTAGCAAGTTGAAGGCATGTCCAGAAATCAACAAAGCATTCAGCAAAACTTTGGCTGAGGAGCGCAATAAATCTGGAGGAGACAAATGCACAAGTACCAAGTGGGAAAAACTCAGTAGTCATTGCAGTTTTGCAGTGTACAATATCTGAAAGCAAATCAGTAATGCAATGCTGCTTCAAAAAAGGCAAACCTTATTTTTGGATCTATTAACAGGCACGGAATTCATGATGACTGGAACGAAATCTGTCAATTTTGCTTGCTATTGATGGGTTTCTTCTTCCAAAAACGGGATCTACAACTATATCTCTTGGGACTAGTTCAAGGAATTAAAATTTTTATAATTTGCAAACAAATGATTTTGGAGAGACATGGCCATTTGTCTCCTAGTCACAAAATCTTAAGAGAAATGTCATCAGCTCTTTCCCCATGTCAGAGCTGTTTCCCCTTGTCAGTCTACACAGGCAGGAGCAGAGTCATCATTTCAGTCTGTGGCAAAAAGACCCAGGGTTAATACCTGGAAAATCTTTCTAATTATTATGGTAATTAAACAGTGAAAGATGGCAAACTACAGGAATCTACTCAACTGTAGGTTCTTAAGAACAGTGCAGTGAGCTCCTGAGACAGATGGTTTCATTATACTTCCTTCAGCCTGAGTACAAAGGGTTAAGCTAGACGATTCCCATCAAAGGGTGGGTGTCAGGAGGATGGGGCCAGGCTCTTTTCAGTGGTGCCCAGCAACAGGACAAGAGGTAACGGGCACAAACTGGAGCATAGGAAGTTCCACCTAAACATGAGGAGGAACTTCTTTACCCTGAGGGTGGCAGAGCACTGGAACAGGCTGCCCAGAGAGGTGGTGGAGTCTCCACCTCTGGAGACATTCAAAACCCGCCTGGACGCGTTCCTGTGCCACCTGCTCTGGGTGACCCTGCTCTGGCATAGGGTTGGACTAGATGATCTCCAGAGGTCCCTTCCAACCCCATGATTCTATGATGATTCCCATGTCCATTCCAAATTTGGACTCTCAGTCCTGCAGGCCAGCCTGGAAAACAGACTTCTGACATATGCTTGAGGTTAGCTAAATTCCTGAGGTTCTTTTATTGCATCAGACACACATAAGGTAGAAAGTAGTTTCCAGTAAGACCATGCAGATTTTGTAGCTGGCTAACACTATTCATAGATGTACTCACTATGAATAACGAAACGAACTCTTAGCAAGCTTTTTATATTCTGCCAACACATATTCATTTTTATGAATGTAAACACACAGTAGATGAAAAGCCACAAATGAGAGAGAAGTTAAAGTGATATGCCTAGGATGCAGATTTTATTGATGTAAGTATCTGTAAGTCTCCTTCCTTCCTTCCTTCTTTCTTTCTTTCTTTCTTTCTTTCTTTCTTTCTTTCTTTCTTTCTTTCTTTCCAAAGCAAAACAAAGAATAAGAGGGAACTCTTCAATGGTGTGTAGGTCTGGATATTTCCAATCAGCTACCACATTTTTATATTTAATTCATTTTTTTTTAGGAAAAAGCCCAAATATAATATTATATAGTAAACTATGTTACATTGTATATAACAAGGTAACCATCATAGTCTTCAAAACACAGCATAAAACTCAATGTCAAAATGTCAAAAACAGCCAGCTTTCTTCTTCCTTGCTTTACATAAAAAAAGAGAAGAACCTAGCTAGCCTCTGTGCAGTCATTTCTACTGTCATTACCAATTGCATTTAGATATGTCATTAATATACTCTGAAAATTGGGGTGCCAGGTTTTCATTCCCTGCGAAACACTTTCCCCCCACCCCCCTTCTTTCCTTTTACATACAAATATATCAGAGTCTTAAAACATGACAAAACCTTCACATTTGGCTCATCAAAAGTGACACTAACAACACAGTCATCTGACGAGATAATTTGCTTCTTAGATTAAAAAAAGCATCATAGATATATTAAAAAAAAAAACCCAACATTTTGCTGTCTACCAAGCCCTATCACTTCAATGAATACAGTCCTCTTGACACTGAATAGTTTATTTTCATAAATTTTTCCTGACTGAATGTAGAGTTATCTAAGCGACAGAATGTATACTCATGAGAAAACACAAGGGATCGATTTATTGCTATCTTTGTGATTATATTGCTAGCTCTCTTCTACCTTTGCAGCTGTTGCTGGCTTCACAGTTAATATAGCTGTTTTGCATTGAAAACTGCATAACAACATAGTACAAAGTCGAAAAGGAGGAGGCTGCTTTTTATTCTTTATGCTCGACTAGTTAGTCACAACAGCATTACATAAATGAGTTACTGTTATATAGCCATTACATAGGATCTATTGGTTATATAAAAAGCTCCCAGATTTTGCCTTTTAAGTTGAAAAATACTTCAATCGCCATTACTGTCATGCAGCACTGCTTTAAATTAAGAAAGGCCGTCTTTATATAAGAAAATCTTATCTATTTTTTCATGTTGGTTTTTTTTTTTTAATATAGCTAACATTGTGACAATCACACCAAGTGTTAAAAAGTACCAAACCCCAATAAATGATTCCTTGACTTGATCAATCTTTAATCCTGACAAGAGACTGTTACTTCATGCAACTCATCAGACAAAACAGGATTTCACAATCTCAACATACTTTACCTACAAAAGAGATGAATGAGAAGAACTACTGAAAGGAACACAACCTCTTCCTCCTCAGATCATCTCTCCAGTCTGTCTTCCTAGTATTCAGAGCTGCAATAAAGGAGTGATTCCCCAAATATATTGTACTATTGCCTCTATTAAAAAAGTACTATATGGCAGTGGTGCAATGAAAAAGTTTAAGATGTACAAACCAGCGTAAAACCAACCGCAGCAGGAACATCAAGGAACATACATCACACAACATCTAATGCATTAACCACTTCAAAATATAAAAAAGGAAATTGTCAAAGACCAAAAGTTATGCACAAACTATCAGCTTTTATTGACAAGAAGTCACACTTGCGAGCCATTTAAGCGGTCATAATTTTCAAACACGTTAATATGAACATTTAGCTATATTTGATATCAGAATCCATTATCAATAGCTCTTTATTATTCAGATGCACATGCTTCCATTGATCTGCAAAAATTCTCGACACGCATTTTTCTCATATGTGAATCAAGATTAAAGACTAGACATGAGGAGTAAGACTGGAGTAACGTATAGCAAGTATGCTCTTGTTACAACAGTTGCCTTTTTTTTTTCTTCAGTGGACTTTCATCATTCACATCAGGCAGTTGTACACAATTTTCTATTAAAACTTATCCTCATTAAAAGAGCATTCTGAAAACCTTATTGAAGGTAACCTGGAAATGACTGATGGGTTCTTCATCTCCTACCATATTAAAGAAATGACAACGGAACACACTATGTATCATCAGCAGATTAGACTGTAAGTAGATAAGGATGACTTCCTAATCCATATAGTTAGATTTATGTCACTGATTTAAAAGTATAAGATGTCTTCCCTGCAAAAATTCCGTTATTTATTGCTTAACGACATGACACTGCAAAGACTGGGCTATGGGAATAGATATTAAATTACTTTTAAATCCTCTGATGCTTCTTAATGCAGACACATTTTTTTTCCATTTTAAAAAATGACATATTTTGCGGTTTTGTTCTTCCTTCTCACATTTGTAATCTTTTTTCATTGTGTTGCTACTTAGGTAGACCAACTGCGTCAGCAAACGCATTCTCCTGACATCTCAAGAGTCACTGGCTATGACACAGTAGGCTTCTCTCAAAGATTTTGTATTGTTGCTGCTGTTGGTTCAACTACCCCAGTACCAACACCACCGCACACCTCATAGGAACTATGAACTCCTGCCTATAGCGGATGCCAAAGGACCTCACGGTTACTATACTGCTGGCTGCAAACACTCCAGCTTTCTATTATATATTTTTAATAGCAAAGGTTTGTAGAAGTAATGGGAAATTTCAAGAAAGGACCCTTCCTCTGAGGAAAGCCATCAAAGTTTAACCATGTGGACTCTCCAAAAAGACAGAGAAACTACAGAAAATGATGCTGCTCCTTCCAGCAGAATAAATGACATGAGCCTTAAAAGCAAGGCGGTTTGAACTGTTCGCAGTGAAAAAAGCTCAAATATGTGTGTTTTAATGCTGTTTAGGTTTTGGTGAAACTTTTTCCAATTTTGCTACAAATGGACCGTTGTTGCAGTGAAAGTAAACCCACTTTACCATCAGCTGCTTTAGTTCTTTTAAATAAATGCTAGGGGGGAAAAAAGGAAAGAGTTTTTCCACATAGAAATTCTTACGCTTTCTTTAACTTTCTGTACTTGCCCTCTCTGCTCTGGTTCTAGGCAAAGCAGTGACTTTAATCCAACAAACCCCCACATTTTTGTAACACTTCTCCATTTCCTACCCTCCCCGCTCCGTACTAACCCCTAATGGGTCCCTTGCTGTGGTGCTTGTATTCATCACATCTATTGCCAAGATGGATTAGTGAATTTATAAAACTGGAAACTTTAAAAAAATCCATTAATTTTCTACAAAATCAGTTCCCTGATCCAGCTCACCACAGCACTACACAAAACCTGATGTCAGTATACAATAGCTAGTGGGAATAAATAAGCAAAAGAAGGTGGGACCATTTCTGTCCATGGCAGAATTATTTCTTATACTATTTGCTACACTCTGTGTAACGGACTTGGTCTAGTAGGACCCAGATCATCAAGTGCTGTAATATAAATGATGTTTCCAAACTGAGTAGACATTCTAAGATTTGGTCCTAAACCCAAATCATTGGTACTCTTGTATGATATGTTAAATGTTTTATAGTAGCCACATAATTAAATCATGCACTCTAAATTAGCAATATCACCACTTTCTAGCCACAAAACATATTTCTGCTCTCTAATGAAATGTCCCTAAAACCTAGCTAAGCGCCACTAAGATGAAAAATATATTTTGAGTGAGTCTGTGGACAAAAGGCCAGGACTGACTTCTGCCCCTATCCTTCTGTATCACTTCTGTAGAGCGCAGATTACAGCAAGCTGCAGAACTCCCGTGTGGGTGAAAGGATGAGATGGTGCCCCCAGCCACTAAGAGACAGGGCTTTCCAGCGATAACTAAACCCCCTTTTGCTTCAGCGTTTCTTTAGTCATCTTTGGTGCTTTTTATGAAGACCTCAGGAAACAGAATTTTTTTATTAAAAAGAATCTGCCTTACAGTGTCAAATAAATGAATAAACAGATAATTTATGAGGGAAGCGAAAGGCTCTGTTAATTTGCTAATAAGCAAGCCTTATAGCTGTCATTTAAACCACAGTCCTTTTGAAGACCCATGTGCTAAGAAGTTTCTGCTGTCTTATTGCTATTTTGAATTAGGCTTATTTCCATGAAGTTAGATATCTAACACCTTAATTTCACTCTTTAATTTGCTTACTTTCTTTAAAATAGAAAGCTGTATTCATTTCCTTTATACAATACTGACTTCACTGTTACAAAAACCAGCTCATAGAACTTCCTAAAATCTCTAATCAACATCGACTTTGTTTTGTTTTGTTTAATCATCTAGATACCAAAGCCACAGCCATTCCTTGCCACTTAATAAGGCCAGCTTGTAAATAACAGTTGGCTTTCTAAAGGATTCAAAATCTATAAAAATAGTTCAGTGATAGCCATTAAAATATGTCCCACAGATGGCTGCATAATTTGGGATTCCATTTTGTTCTTCTGTTGCATAGCCTTTAGTTTGTTTACTTTTTTCCCCTCTTGCAATTTAAAAAAACAAATCAACACATTCTCAATACTGTTTTAAACAGCTCCATTCTTACATACTTTATTTTAATGTTTCGTATTTTTAGAAACAGTTCAAAGACTTCAATACATTTCCAAATACTATTTTAGCTCAATCTGTGAATTAGATAGATATTTATAATAATTTTAGAGAACTCAGATACAAGGAGATTATGACTTGCCTGTGTATGACGCACTGATACAGCCAGCAACACTAACAGCAACTAAAGAATTTTCATCGTGATTTCAGGAAAAATTTCTGCCACTTACATAGTCTCCTCAATTATCTCAGGCCATTTAGCTGTCCTCCCAAACAAAGCCCTGCTTTCTCTTCTTTTTCAAATCTCCCTTCGAGGTCTGCTTGCCACAGCACATCACTTAGTACAGGGCCTAAGCAAATTTTTAAGAATATATATTGTGTTCAGATTAGGACAATTAATTTACACTTTTTCTGTAACTAGCCCTTCTAAGTGTTTAAAAGAAGTCTCAAAAGCATACTGGGCTCAAGTCTGAATTTTATGTCACATAGAAGGTGTTGCAATTCAAAATGAACCAAAAGCCTTCAATATCCACTGTTAATCTTGTGTCAGACACAACATCTTCTGAGAAAAAAAAAGCAGCATCTTACAGCTCAGCCATGGAGACCATTAATTAGACCTTGCAGATAACAAGGGTTCATAAAGTAACCGCAACACAAATACTGGGTAAATTTTGAAAAATGCATTCTTCCTTCTTCCCTTGTGCACGCAACCTAAACCTTGCTTAATCTGTGCCCAAGTGCAAATGAATGGATTGCTATGATGTATGAATAAATTCTTAGTTTTAATATGAAAATCTGGGTGCCTTTGTAATTTTTTTAAATCTAATCTATTTAACAACATTTGGGGCTACAAATAAGGTTCCCATGTTTCTAATTATGTGTCCGGCACTTTGTTTTTTTGAACGCTGTAAGTATACTTGCAAACTAGAGACAACAGAAACAAAAATGAAATACAGAACTATCTTGAGCACAGGGAGAAGGATATCTTTCTTGTTTAGACCTTTACATTCAAAGAATGTCTGGGACAAAGAAATCACAATTTCTCAAGGATGCATCAACTGTAAAGACAAATATGGAAGTCAATTTGTTCTTTTGGGATACGACAGAAATTTTGATACTCTTTCTGTTCAAGTAAATTAATTAGTTAGCACGTTTCTACTATGATTTTGTGATATTTGGGACATACAATCCCCCCATATAGTTTTCCTGTTCCCCTGAAAGGGAAGGTTTACTCAATTCAATTTCATTTTCTTTCTTCCCCCCCCCCCCCCCCCAGCTTTTCTCTTTCTTCTGCTCAGAAAAGGAAAGCTCAATTTTGCACCACAGGAAGAGTTGAGCAACGAATTTTTTTTTGTTTTCTTTTTAAATACCCCAATACATTAGAAACAGACCTTTGGTATGAGCTTTCTTGCAAAACATCATGGGCAACTACTTTCTTTGCTATACCCCAAAAGTTATTCTAGAAAATGAAGAAAGATTTCCATATCAAATTTCTGGAGAGACAGTCATTAGTGCAATCAGGAAAACTCCGTAGAACGACCAGCTTGGGGTTAAGGTCACAGAGGCTTCGCCTGTATCTCCTGCCTGAAAAATGACAGTTTCCAGTACACCATCTGCTTTTTTTCAGATCTTTTTGATTTGGAACTGATCTTTTGATAAAATACTTGTGAAACAAAGATATAAACAACATAGAAAACATTGCCAGTACTGCATTTTCTATACATCCACTAAGGAAGGAAGACCAAAACCACTATTGAGATTGAGGAGTAACACAGATTTGCTTTAATAAAAGAAGTAAGTTTTTAAAGATATAAAGCAACAGCAGTGTTAAGCAGGTTTAACCTGTGATTTTCCACAGCATGTAAGGAGGCAGAGATGGTGACCGAGATATGCAGGCTAATGAATTAAGCCTGACCAGGATTTTGGAAATACTACTTTTGATTTGGGCTTTCTTCAGCTTTACAACTCAGTTTCTCTACCTGGGCCTAATGGAAAGAAACTCTTTGGTTGAACTGTTTGAAACGTCTACATCAAAAGAACTCTACAGAAGCCAGATACTCTATTTACTTCACTTTAAGTTTCATTGAAGAGCTGTTCTGAGAATAAATGTACCTGATAGTAAGAAGAGGTCGGAAAGCTGTTTGAAAATGGAATTCCTTCATGTTTAATAGCACATTCTAGGCAGCAAAGCTTCTAACTGTGCAAACAAAAAAGAAACGCTCTGAAACCATTGTTTACCTTGACTCCATGACAATATTTATGGTAACTTCATTTGTATTTAATTAAGGTACAGTTTATTTTTCTTCGTATGTTATGTTGCCAATTTTCTTCAATAAAATTTGCAGGTATTCACCTCAGTACATGTTTTTCAGAACAAAATAGCAAAAATGAATTAAATTATTTGCCTATGACCTCTCAGAATAAACTTTTCAAGAAAAAAATCCTCAGATTTGACAGTGAAGAATGATAATTTCTAAAACACGTGTCTCTGACCTCCGTTCGATATGGCTTTACAAGATAGTAATTCCTCTTTAATCTCTTCAAACACTGAATTCTACCGTCATTTTCATTTTATTTGATTTGCTACATTATCTTTCATATAAATACAGGTTTTCTTGAAGCATATTCAGAAAAATACAACATGCAAGCTAAATTCAGTTACCAATGTGCAATGCACAGGCAAAGCCACAAACACTAATGCTAGCAAGACTACATTGCATTTACATAAAAATAAGCTAAGTAGGAATATTTCATTTCAAATATCAAGATGAGAAATGGCACATAATTAATCAAAAATGCAAAATATTTGAACTAAAATGCTGAAAAAATAGGTAGGAAATGAGCTTTTCCACTATAAACTACTGTTAGTGTCTATGGTCCCACTGCTAAAAGCAAGGATATTCTGAGCTGCCCCATGTTCTCAAAAAATGATTCTTTAAAATATTCAGCAAATCAATATCAATTTAATTATGGAAACTTAAAACTCTTTCAGGCTTATGTAATTTACTTTTAAAGAATTAGCTGTGATAAATATAGCTTATTGCATGTTTTTCTTCTGACCTACTTCAAATATTCGAAATAAAAACTACCTGCCAAAGGAAATTTAAATTCTTAAAATATATGTTGAGTGAACGTATTGTAATTCAACCATCTCTCTAAGCCTCAGTTCAGCTGAATCGTCTGTAAAAAAGTGAAATAAAAATAGCAGATGCAACTTCAGTATGACCCCACATCTTCTTCAAATTTATATAAAAAGAGGAGATGTTTATGTTTCTTCATCCACCAAAGTCTTTGTGGTACAAGATCTCATTTCATCATGTTATCTGAATTACAGCATTATCTCTCTATTGGGCCTCTTGTGTGGAATAACAATGTCAGCATGAACTCTTTACTGAATTTAGCTTTCTGGTCGTGTTATCACAAATTGGTTTGAGTACACAGGCTGCAAAAATGGAGAATGACAAATCAAATAACCCACAAGGGAGAAGAAAGCTTTAATAGCTTCTTGCCTGTCGACTGGTTATTATAAGATGATGACAAACAGCATCACACTGGTAACTTTTCTAGACATTTGAACTGTGCTTTAGAACAGATTAACTCGAGATCATATTTAAAAAGTCACAGGTCTCAAAAGATGAAAAATCATACTAGCAACTCCACCTAGATTAGATGATTATTACTGTTCTGAAAAATGAAACTTAATGATAGCCAAAGACTTCAAGAACAAATAAGTCAAAGACTCTGCAAACTCTGGAAATACACTCATCTAGCATTCTAGTGGTGTACCTATTAACTCCAGTGTTAAAACTAAGGTCATTATTTATTTATTTATTTATTTCCACAAAGTATCTCTTTTTGGAAAAAGTTATATCCCAAGCTGGCAACTCTGGTTTTCTGACTTCTGACCTTTAATTTCCACATTATGTGGAAAGAATAAAAATGAAATAAAAATGAACAGTATAGTAAATATATGAGAAATTCTGTATCCATGCAGTGTCAGCACCAGGAAAAATGTACTATATCGTAAAAGTGCACTTTCCCCCCCCCCCCCCTTTTTTTTTTTTTCTACAGCATTTATGGAATATGGGCTCCCTCCAGTGGTAAAATTAACATTCAAAAATCTTCACACTTGTTTATGAGCTTAATTGTATAGCCTAATAAACAAAATAACAGCCACACATATTGAAGGCTAGGAGTTCAAATCCCTTTTGAGATGGGATTTTTATTTATACTTTTTTTTTCTTTCTAATTGTATCAGATATAGACAGCATTTTTAATCACTTTGTTAAAAGCAACGCAAAATCAACAGGTTCCAAAAGAAACATTTCAACATTTCAAGTTTCAAAAGAAACCTTTTTTTCCAAAGACCTTATTTTTTTAAGTCAAGCGAGACCTTTGTATGAATAAAATAAATGATTTGATAATTTATGCACCCTATACTTCACCAATTACATTATAAAAAAATATATATATACATAGTGCCAAAGCCTACCGAGTATGACTGCTACCTCAGAAGAACGCATTACAAATGGACAAAATTAGTTCTTCAGGGAAGCAGAAGATATATCTTCCAGTTCTGGCCCATGTTTTCTCTCTTCCTGCCCATCCCAGAATGCAAGATACGCTTTCATTCTCAGAGCCACATCAATTCAAGATATTGTGATTCATTTATGTGAGAGTTGGCTTTGTCTAATTCCAGAGACAACGCAGCTTATGAGAAAGCTGCTAACTTTGTTATGGCTACTTTTACTTCCTGGTTTGCTCACTGTGAAATACTTCTATTTACAAGCTTCACTGCAGCACGGTTATATTTTGCTTTCTATTTTATTCTACATTACTACCTGTTTTCTCTATACTACACAACGTTGTATGCCTAGCAAACAGAGTGACTGAGATAAGCCATCATGGTGAACATCTGACTGCTTGGAACAAAGCAGTTGAGCCACAAAACAACAAATCACTTATATGGATACTTCGTTTTAAACACATTGTTTAGTTCGCTTTTGTGGAACTACTTTTTGCTTGAAGATAATCTCTGCTCAAAAGAACTACTATATTTTGATTCTCATTACAAAAATAAAGGACTGGAACAGATAGTCATTAAAACTCATGGTAAGATTCCAATATAAGTAAAATCATTAAGTCAGAAAAAGTAATGCTAGTTTGTGACAATTTTGTTGGCTCTCCAGGGAGTTCTCTCCTTCGAGAGGACCTCATGTGGAGGCTTTACTTTTTACACAAGGAAATGGGAAGCTTGAACACACAACTTTCTTTAATGTTATAGTCTAGACTATGTCTACTCTGAAGCAAAACGCTGAGTCAATTATCAATATTATTATATATTCAATTATATGTATTATATATTCAAAATATCTGAAATAACCCAGTGGAAGAAGCAATTACGTTTAATCAGTTTTGTACTGTTTTTTTTTTTTCCTGTAAAAACAATCAATAACATAGTGTTAACTTCTCTTCTGCAAAAAATATAAATAAATAAATAAAAGGCAATTTCTCCTCTCCCCATCAAACCACCAGCTTGAAAAAAAAGTCAAGGGCGTATTGGCATGGCACAATATCTGTAGAAGAGATTAGTGAGAAGAGAATAAATTAAATATAGGCAAGTAAAGCAAGATGCAAGTAGAGATATTCTGGCCAGAATCTCAGGAATCATAAATTCCAGCATTTCGTGGAGAATAATGTCACCTCAATTGTGACTTGTTTTATTGGATTGTTTGAAACATTTAAGCTATTTTCTAAGGGGGAAGAGGACATAAATTAGCATTTGCTGCTCATTAAAAAAGTATGTGCATTTTATCTGTGCAGTTGCCCTAATTTTATAAATAGGTCTGCACAAGGAAATAATGTAAATGCTATCTATCACATTTCACTACAACCTAGTACATTAATTGCTCTGATCTATCAGCATATGACACATGTTTTAACATGGAACAGAACCTCTCATTTATTCACAACCCCCATTTCCTATCAGTTGCTTTCACAAGATCATACTTTTAAACCTTCAGCATCACTCCCTCTATATCTGAGTATTAAAGTTTTTCTACTTTAATACTCAGATATAGAAGATGACTCACAGACATGAATTTATGGTCATTCTAACAGAGAACCCATGAAGGGGAGGGATCTCAGAGACCCCATAACCACTGTTTGTTTCATTGACCTTAAATTGGTATGTGTGACTTGGGAGTGTTAGTAGTTTGCTAACAGGCATCTGAGGCGCAGAAACAGCTGCTTTAAGCGATCCACATGTATTGAATGCATGTATCAATCAACCAGCAGGAACCCCTTTTATGTCCCTCTCTTTCACCAGGATTTCTTCTTGGCCTTCGCCCAGCAGGGTATATCCAGTGACCAACTCATCACCCTTTGAAGTTAATGCTAGAATGTCACTGACTTTAACAAGAATCAGACTGAGAAAGGAGACAGATACGAGAGCTGGTGTTTACTGGACCATCCTCTCAAACTTAGTCACAAAGGCAGAGCTGACCCCAGACACCAACAGCAGCAAAAATAATGGCTGAATAATCCCTTCCCATATAAAGTCAGATCTCAAAATGTTTTTAACAGAATGCTCCAAGTTACCAGCTGTGCGATGCACAATCAAGTAGAAAGACGAAGGTCCTCAGAGACTTCGGGAGTTTGACTGAGATAAGCTACCAGGAGTGCAGGCTGTTTTCCACCTTTCCTGAGAACAACACACAGGTGGAAGCTTCTGCAAGCCTCAGGAGAAAAAATCTGATACCAGGAACTAACAGAAGACACACAGCGATGTTCCTCCTGCATATCACAGACATGACACAGGAGATTAAAGCGTAGCAAGGGCCCTCAAGAGACCAAGAACAAGGCAGTGGCAGAAGTCTAGAGAATAAAGGCACAGGATGATACCAGAGACCCACAGACTACAAATCACAAACGGTCTGCTATGGATCACTGAAGGAACGAAACCTTGACAGCTTGCTAGAAATGGGTTTAAGACAGAAAAAAGAGAACAAAGAATTTGTGTGTGACATATGTAAAATATCCCACATGCTGTGAAATAACAAAAAAGTACAATACAGTCGCAGACTATACAAGAATAAGAAAAAAGGAAGAACAGAAAGGGAGGAATGGCTCCAACCTTGTCTTCTCCAGTAAAGCAGCACCACGCTTGATTTATCTGTGCATGTCTTCCCTCACCTTCAGTAGAGGACATACTCTACTTTTGCATTTGCCACTGCAGCTCTATGGTCATCATTAAAGTATTCCTTTTGCTATAGCTGGTTAAGTAAAAAAGATTTTTAAAAGGCAGTGCGTGTGTGTGTGTGTCTGTATTTTGCTCCAGCCTTCCCACATGATAAGTTGACTGATTTCCCAATACCAAGTCACACTAAACTTCAGCACAATAAAGGATTTTAAAAGAGCATAAATGTGTTAATTCACTTATGAAATATTAGATGATAACATTAGAGGTTTCCTTGTTTCCTTCACTTCCTTTGCTAGGGGTGAGATACCACCCGTTGCTTCAAATCTCAGTCCACTGCTTGGACTCCGTTAACATGCCCTTGAAAGAAGGACTGGTGTAAAGCGAACTTGTATTTAGGAAATAACTTCCTGTAAGTTCGCTTTCAATTTCTTTGTAACGTGGCCTGAATGCTTAGTGCTTTATGGGCTGTAATTTTCTATTACTTTCCTGTAGCTTAACCAGGAAGAAAGCAGTGATGATATACAGCTATAGCAGACAGTGAGTTCCTGCGACCAGAAAAAAAAAAAATCACTGATTCTTAGGAAAGATGGGGAAAAAAATAGTCTATGAGATATATCTACCTGTGTAATTCGCTCCTAGAGAAAATCACTGAGTCGAGTAATGTAAAATTTTAAAAGGCTACAGCACTTTATGGCTTCTAACATTATTTGCTGTATGTGCTAAAATAACGCAATAAATGCACAATCTATGCTTCAGAACAAAATACATTATTTCATTTGCACAAATTCTGTATTATTTTGGTTTTTTCTTCTTTGGCGTTTTTGGGTTTGTTTTTTTTTTTTTTTGGTTTGTTTGGTTTTGTTTTTTTTGCAATGAATGCCAAACTGGATGAACTCCATACCAAAATTCAGTTTTACCTGTACAAAGCACCTTCATGAATTTGTATTGAATTCTTTAACTGCTTCAGTTACGCCCCAAAATACGGTGAACAAGAACTCAGATACCCAGCCGTTACCTAGCATACTGAGGGCTTAAGCATTCTTCTAAAAAGCAGAAGACTACGTGTTCTCCTCAACAGGAGTACAGTATACAAACACTCACTCCAACAGGTTAGAATAAGGTTTGGTGTACAGTTAGGGTTAACTGTCATCTTCAATAAGCATTACTGAGGTTGTAACTTTTTTCATTCATGAGTTATAATCCAAAATCGACAACTTCTTCCTGTGTTGCAGAAGCACTGACAGAAATCCAAAGTATTGCAAACTGTATTGATTTTCAGTTGTGCAAGTAAAATTTTGAAAGTTGAAATACATTTTTTTACTTCTTTCTTCACATTAAAACAACTGAAATATTGTATTAACACAGTGCCTGCTGGATCAGAGAGACCAGGACTCTCTATAGACTAGTGATTACTGTTATCACTGAGGGAAATCTGATTTGAGTCAAATGAGCATTTAAGCACCATATACATAATGGATTGGCTTTGGAACTGTGATTACAGGTGCTTTATTGCAATAGTGCCCTGTATTTAAGGATTATGATACTCTTCTAGGTTAAAGTCCCTATGAACTTCATAAGAATTTCAAGGTAATGTTTCTTGACTTGGGTGAATCGCCCAACTCCAGGGTTAACAAGTGATTTAAAGAACCGTGTTTTTCAGCAGTCCAGTCAGAACGTACATTTCTAAAAAAAAACACATAAAACATATTACATCAGGCCTCGCAGGAGCAGTAGCAGAGAAACTCTTAGATGGCGAATTCTCACTGCACGTAGGTAGGGTAGGTATCTATGTGCTCTGCGGCTGTGGGCACTTAGGGAACAGCACGGAGAAACTGTGTACATGAATTTATTCTGCTTGTGCTCTACCTAGCCAGAAGCCATGTGATCGCATTAGCACCTGATTCAGTGCATCTCGCCTGTTACCTTAGGCTTTACTTTTATGCAAACTCTGGCTATGAGACTTCTGGCTGACTCTAAAAATAGGCAGAACAAGTTTCTATCTGTCTGCATTGAAAAACATCGCAGTGGCATACTCCTCGGCGCCCAAAGCTTTGTGAACTCAGCGCTTCAGACAAGGAGGTTGCTTTTAGTCTCACTGCAGCCAAGAGCCTGACAATCTGATGAAACTTCACTTTCTTTCAGTATATGACACAGAACAAATCCTCATTAATATTAATGTAGCAGTCCGTACATAAAGAGTAAGATGATATGAAGGGATAGCATTTAAAGAAGAATATAGGTCACTGATCTTACTGTATTTTTATCATCTCATAGTTATTATCTCCTGACTGGTTACAACATAAAATTTTATAGCTCATAAATGTCTTATAAATTAAGCGCTCATTAAATGGCATGTATTTTTCTGTTATAAAGTTTTACTGAGTAAAAGACACACAATTTTGAGTAGACAAGAAGTATTATGAAACAGATTTAACATTAGGTTTTGTAGATTTAAGAAATTCAGACAATTAAGTCAATGCTTATATTGTTCTCAATTTCAAATGTTATAATTCTGAAAATGCAGAAAAGTAATCAGTCCTAATAGTTACCATAGGTTACATTTCGATAGTTTATGATCTATTTACTGACTTGTGTACCACTTCACATATTCCATCTTTGAATGTAAATCAATAGGTGTTCACATTTTTCATTTTTAGAAAAATGAAAGGGCATTGATATTCCATGAAACCTGCCTATCAATCCAAGTTAAGACCTCAAATATTTGCCTTTCTGCACAGAGGTTAGAACTCTTACTTCACAGGGATTAGTAATTCAGGTTTTTTTCTTTGATCACAATGTAAATTCATTGTAGACTCATACCTCGTAATAATCCATCTGTTAAGCTTTTCTGCTCAGTAGCTGTTAAAATTAGGAGAGGATTTGTTGGTGGGTTATTTTTATTCACAACCACATTAATGCAAGTCCTAAACTAATCAATTTGCATTATGTAGCCTTTCATGCAGTTTGCACAGATTTACAGCTTGGTTGCTTTATCTAGTCTCATGCCTGTGAGACAGCTGTTAGGCATTTAGCTAATCTAATTCTAATCCCCAGGGGGGTTCTGGTTTGTCCACTGGAAGGTAGATGCATGGACCACAGTTTACCATCTGAAGTATCTACGTCACTCCTGTTTAATTTATTTTTTTCTTTATGATTCTGGATCCAAAATTGTTGTGAAAAGGTTCATTAGAACTGTCTGAATAATCACAGTGTAACAGCTATTGGCTACAGTTTGCTTCTAATTTTAATTTTCTCATGGGTATGTTTAACATCTCGTGCGTCTTTTAAGCCTCTCATGCTGATTTCAAGGGGTAGTAAGCAAAGATTTTTTTTTTTTAATATATTCAATCTACATGAGGCTATAAAGCACTTTCTGAACAGCGGTTTTGTTTCTTCTGCCACTTGAATTTTTTCTCTTATCTTTTTTATGATACTTAAAGAAATAAGGGGAAAAGAAAAGATTAAATCTTTCTTTGATTGCGTCCCTGCCAACAGATCATATCTGCAAAAGACCATTCAGTTTTCTCATTAAAATTCACAGTCCCTAGATGACTAAACTTAATTGGCGAGAAGTCAAGGAACATAATTGTTTAAATTATGAACATTTCTAAAAACAGTGCATTATGATGAAAGTCATCTATTTATATTGCACCATTTCATTATGATTGTCCTTTCAATGGGTATTTTATCTTGCTGTTAAAAAGGTAGTAAAGTGAAAACCTGACAAAAATGAAACAGCTTAATCTGCTGAATACTAACAATCTTCAAAGCAAATTTATTTTCACACAGGAAGTGAATTTAGATTTTTAAAAATTAAATGCATTTTTTCCTAATGCTATTTATATACTTGAGCACACAGCTGCTTGACAGCTAATAAACAAGTTTATATTTAAACAAGAAGCCAAGATAAAGTACTAGCTATATAATAATCGATAGAAATTCTGCCTCCGAGCTTCAGCAAAGAGCTCGCTTTAATAATGAAATCACAAACTATAAATGATAAAGATTACAGGCCGGCAGAAGATTGTGCTCCCACTTAAATTAACGGCAAAATTGCTCAGACCATTTCTTGCCCCATCCAAGCTAGGCCACAGCCCAGCCTTAATCAAATCACACTCGTATGACATAGCCAGCTTGAGCTGACCTCACACATCTTCCCTTTGTAATCTAATGTGCCTAGTGAAGGCGGATATCAGTCTCTCACTAACCCACTCAATACACCCTTGCAAAGACTTGTTCACTTTTGGCCGTGAGTTTACTGGCGAGTGGGTAGAGAGAGGGCAATTCCCCCGCCCTTGTGCCGTTAGCGTAGGTCGGTGAGCCATGTCTGTGGCGTGGCGTGGGGCTGGGCATCCACTGGCACCCAGCTGCACAGGGGCCGCGATGCACCTGCGCTGATTTGACCCTTGGAAAAAGGTTTGAGAGGATAGGGGAAAAACAGGGAATGAACCAGGCAGTAGGAGCATCAGCTTCATCCCTCACCTCCCTTCAGAGGCATGTTTTCCTCTTTGTTTCAGTTCCAGTTTGTCAGGGAATCAGGCTCCCTGATGCAGACAGGGAACAAAGTTTACCTTACACAGTCTAACCTATATTTTCCTTCTACCAATCCAGACAAAGCCTTCTTCCTACTTCAAATCCAGGTAATAATTGACCTCAAGTGAGTTAAACAAGAGCCTGGATGGAGTGTTGGCAAGATGAACCCAGAAGTCATATTCTGCATGTCCCACGTATATCAAGCCTCAGAGATCAACAGCTGCCTGGGATTTCAGCAGGACTGATAAATCTCCCTATAGTTGCCTTTGCTAGCGGTGAGCGTTTCCCACACCTGTGAAGATCTTCACTGTTCCTGCAACGTCGGATGTGTGTATCCCTGGACCACGCCAGTCTAATGTGTTTTCTGGCAAGACACAAGGCCAGCTAAGCAACATATGTTCCTTCTGCCCTGCTAGTATTTGCTAACCAGATGGTATTCAAAGAATGCAAGTCAGTGATGTTCTCTGTTCACCCATCTGTCCTGAAATTCTCACAGCTTAAAACAAGTACACGTTCCATCTCTAAACATTAGGATGCAGTGAAATACAAGGTGGCTATGGCAAAATAGCAGTAAGGCACCATAAGCAAGAGCTCACACAAAAAAGTAAATAAAGCTTCCCATCCTATTCTTGATTCATTTCCTTGCAATTTGCAGTACAGCTGCTTTGCAGCGTTACTTAGCGTCCTGAGCTGGATATTGTTTGTGCTAGATTGTTATTTACCAGTTCACTCTGCTGCATGTATTCAGGCAAAGACCAAATGAAGTAAAGCCACCAAAATGACTTTCAAAGTAGGCCACCATGAGTATTATTTCAACCACTTAAAACATTTAATCTTTGCTTTAGTCCCCTTTTTATACTGTTTAAAAACTTGAATTGGGAGAGAGACAGGGATATCAATGCAAAAGTGGAATTTTATTTCCAAAAGTGGACACAAGGATGTCATTCTGCTGAGCTTCACTCTCTGACCTTTCAATCTGTTACACAGTACAGAAAACACACCCTTCTCCCAAGCATAGTACCTTCCCCAGAAAGGTTAGCTGATTCAGATTTATAATTAAAATGATTCATTTATAATAAAATTACTTCAATCAATCAATTTTGTAACTCAATAGCTAAACAAAGGGTAGAGATCTCCACAAAACAGCTGATGAACTGCTTTCGCTTTGCAAGTGCAACAGTTCCTGATGCCTACTTGAGCTGACACCCGGTTAACAGTCCTATCTCATCTTTGTCTTTCCAGAGCTTGGGTTTCAAATTATTTCGATGAAAAGATGGAGTTGTTCAGCTTTCTTTTCCAAAACTTACATTTATTTTCCTTTCCCATCTCCCTTGGATCTGAAATAGATCTATGGGGAGAAAACCTAACAAATAATGTTAAAACATTGCCTTAGCATTTTCTTCGACCATTTTTTTTATTCTCTTTCAAGACTCCATTAAATAAACTGTTTTTCCCTAAATTTTCAAGCTTCGCCCAGTCTTTAAGGCAATTTGATGAATTTTCAATGGTCAAAACAAACAAAATATCTAAATATTCAGTTTATTATGCATAAGATATGTTCTGGTGCTTTTCACTTCATTTAGTTCTACAAAGGTTTTTTTTCCCCTTTTGTTTGTAAAGATAAGGCATACTGTCCCCCAGGAAATCCAACAGATGAAGAACAGGATATCTCTCTGTTTGTCAGTCTGAGCACTACAACATCAGAAAAATAATTTTAGGAAGAACAATTGAAATAATTGTTGTGGGGTTTTTCTTCCTGAGCCTGCACAATTACTTTGTGTTATTTAATACAGGTGTGAAAATCCAACCTCACTTTGCTCATAGCATGGAAGAGATTTCATCCTTCTGAGTATTCAAAGGGTCAACGAAAGGTTTTACGAAATCCCTGAGAAATTAGATTTTTATTAAATTATATTTTAAGAGTTACTATACTTACATATAAGCATATAAAATATATCTAATTTCTATGCTATCTTAAAAGTTAAATATTTCTTCTTTACCTTCTTTCTTCTATTTCCAACTACACTTGAAAAAGCTAATTTACTGGTTCTAATCTTTATTCTTTGACTGACCAAACACACAGACAAAGAAAAGATGTAAGAAAATATATTTTCACACCAATAAAGTGCACTCCTCTCTTCATTCTCTCCTGTTCAGCTGATCTTGTAATCCTTAGGAACTTTTGTATGGATAATAAAGGATATTATAGAAAAATAAGCATACCTTTTACTAGAAATTATAAAATTTCTGGTTTCTAAATGTTTACAGGTTGTCAGCTTGAATTTTATTCAGTCACGGAAAGCAGGGGTTCCGCCTGAAAAAAACTAGGAATTAAGATTACAGCCCCTGTTTATCAGTATTTGAATAGCTACAATTAACGTACATGCATTTTTGTATGATTACATTTTTACAAATAATTTTGTAACCAATGACAATTACTAGTACAGTAGTCTGTTGGACTGACTATTACCATTACAAAGCCTTTGCTGTTTAACAACTACTCAGTATTTCATAGGAAATTAATTTGATGGTTTTAATTTCAGTATCCATTGGACAAGAATCCGTATTATCTCTAAACCAAATCAAACAACCCCCTGTAACTGGCAGTAACTGGGAACAATTAAGAGATGAATACTGAATAGTTCACAGATCTAGTCACATCTTTACATGCTCTACAAAAATCTTTCTTCTGCAGTACCAACAATTAGCACTGATCATTTCAAAACCATAGAATTCATTCAAACCTCCATATGCACAAAGACAGTTCAAGTGCAGAGAGCGTTATAGTTGGAGTATGCTGAGAGTGTGCAGTAAATGGAATACAATTTTCCTGACAGTTCAATGACTGTAAGGAGGACCAGATTTTCAGACACATTAGTGGGTCAGACAGGGGTTTCCTGTCAGGAGATTGAAAGCAAAATTCTTAAAATGCGTTTTAATTGGCGCTCCAAAATTGCAGATAAATGCTTCGCATAACTAACAAAAGGAGCAAAAGGAGCTAAGTTAGATGCCTAACACAAAATGAAAGGCAACTCCTTCTTCTGTGCCTGTCAAAGCAGCTATGTGTAACCCAAAGGTTAAGCTATTTGGATCCTGGAGCCTCCGAACACCTTCCAAAACCTGGCTTTCAGTGCCTGGCACTCTTTCAGAAAATTAAGTAGTGTGCAATTTAGAAAGCTCCCCCCGCCCCCCAGTTTGTGAGATATGAAATTGATCTAATCTGAGAACTGTTACTAATTTAGCACAACCTCTTCTAAAAAATATTTACGTGCAAATGATACCTTTAGCTGTCAGTGCAGAACAAGGACACCTTTGTACTCTCCTCTCACAACAAGGAGAGTACAGGAGTTGAACAAGCGCAGCACCAATACAAATATGGCTTATTTACGATACAAGAAGGAAGCAAGCTATTTTAATCTTTAAATGAGGTGGCTATGCCTTAGGAACGCTCCATAGGGAGGTAAATACTATATATTATATTTATATGTGCACAGTAAGTATACTGCTGCTCAAGATGTTCCAGTGTCGTTGCTAGAAGTGAGAATGACATACAATGATGTATCTGGGCTGACAGCTGAAGGAGAGAGACAAATACTTGTCTGTAAAATGTTCTGTGCGTGCACAACCTATGGCACTACGTTATACGTCAAATGCTTTGGCCTGAGCTGAATAAAGTATGATCTACAGCTACCATTTATTGTACCTGACAGTTCAGTAAATCTGTATTTTAGTCCTATAAGAAAACTGAGAGCAGAGCAGTTTTGCTATTCACCAGGATCTTAAGAAAAAGGGTTATTCACTAGTGGTTAACATTAACCCTTAGCAAGGACTGTAAGTGATTCTGGAATGCACTTGGCATTTTCAGAGAAAACTGTACCAGAAACTCTAACCACCAAGGACACCAAACCTTTCAACACTTGTACAAATAACTGTTTGTAAGAGTCCCATTGCTGTGCCCTAGCAAAACTGACCACAATATTTCTGCCTATCGCTGAATGTAACATGGGAGTGAGGATACAGTACATATGATAAAGGGAAGAAAAAAAAGTACTGATTAAATATTGCACACTGTGTCAATACTTAAATTTCTGCAGATATATTCTAAGTAGCTCACATACTTTTGTATATTTAAATTTAAATAGATTTTGCCTTGATAGGGAAGGCGAGGGAAAGAGATTCAAGAACAATTTCAATCAGATGAAGATAGACATTAGATGAGAAGATTTGCGAAAACTATTTTAAGCTCATGTATGCAACCCTCAATGTCTTTGAATTCGAAATAAAAATACTTCAGTGACGCAACTAGTTTACATGATTATCTAAAGCTTATGCAAAACACAGAGCTCTACTTGAGGATGCAAAATAAGCTGGAAAATGTCAAGAAGGCAGCCTCTGTCAGATAATTGTAGGTCTGTTGCTTAACCAGCAGAATACAAAATTCAGGGCACCAAATTAAAGCAAATCATATGCTTTCAAATTTGAAAAGCTATTTAAGTTTTTGATGTTATCACAAGAGTAAAAGGAGCACTTTTATTTCATTGGCAAAGTATATACCTACTATTAATAACAACAGAAATATTAAACACGTTTCAAATATGAAATAAAAATATGGAAGCACAAAGCATTTTTTCCCATGAAATGACAGACAATTTTCTAGAATGTAAACTGGCCTTTTTTGGTGATAATGTCATGAAGAATGTTTCCACAGATATAAGTACCAGGGGTGTTAAGACACCAATAAAATCCTATTTTACAAAACACAGTAAAGAAGTTTGATTTTGAGAATCTACTTTTTTCAATGAAAACTTCCTCAAAATTAGAAACTTCTTCTTTCTTCCACAAATGTTGATCCGTTTCATAAAGTGCGCATGAAGGTTTTTTGTGAATTAGTTGTTTTAAAAATGTGAAATTCAGAGGTACAAGAGCTGTATAAACACAGTAATATCACAGTTCTACCAATATGATCTTCATTATAAATTACTATGATACTGCAGTAGAGGAAGTGACACAGTGATTGACTCAACATACATTCATAAAAAGATACAGGGTAATGTCCACACTTCCTGTCATGTTGCAGAGAAACTGAAGATTTGATGGAACCGAGCTCTTCTAGTCAAGACAAGAAACTACAGATTTCAAAGGAAAAAAAAAAAACAAAACAAAACACACCAACACACACACACACACCCCCGCCCCGCGTTTCTTGGGAGAATTTTCCTAAGCTTCCATAACTTTAATTATGACTGCTCCTTGTTGGTTTTAAGCTTTACAGTTTATTACCTTTTTTTCTTGAATAAAGTAATAGGATAATCTCTACAAGCTGAAAGGCATGATCTTAATATAAAGGGCCACATAAGCAGATCAACTCAAAAAGCGACACAAGAATCAGTGATTCACACTCAAAGAAAAAAAATCACAGCTGTTCCAGGTCTGAGTGCCCTTATTGCAATCACAGAAAGGGGATTTCAATTTTTAAATATTTTGTTCAGAGGATAGTGATATTTTATTTATTCAGAGGAGCCTTACCCACATTTTGACAAGTTGATTATCAATTACAGTATTGTGAAAAGGAGGATATCACAGCTGCTATTTTTCATCACCAGCATCTGATAACGTTACGTCCTAAATGAATAAAGCATGTCACTGCGTTCCACAATTTTATAGTTTGCACCACACAACACAGTCAACAACTCTGTGACGAAGAAGGTATATTTCATAAGATATTTTACTGCTTCTCTGACTGTGCCAAGCCTGGATCAATCAAAACCAGTCACACTTTTTGGTGTTTGGGTGAGAATTTTCTTCTTCAGGAATAGAAATAGACCTTTCAAGCACATTATGAAAAGTATAAAGTGATACCACATTCTACCATTCTGAACTGATTACCTACCCCCCCCAACCAAAGTAAAAAGTCTTCTAACAGCCTAAGTAAAACAATTTAACAAAATTAAGATTTATGGCATGTGAGCTCCTACATCACTCAGAAACCAAACACTGATTATTTTTTTTTTTAAAAGCTTTGTGTACAGACACAATTCTGTTGATGCTTTCAAGAATTCCAAATAATGTCTTATGATTAACATTAGGAGAATTATCATTGAGAGTCATTCAAGTATTACTTTACCCTATATGCCGTATAGGGACACATGCCTTATATACAGGCTTATTATAAATGTATATGCTGATTTATAAGAAACATCCTGGTGAAATTCAGTGGGATTACCAAAGTAATAGTTACTGCCGTGTTTATAGCTTGGTTGGATTAGAACCTTAATTTTTAAATATTGGAAGAGGGGGAGTAGGGATTTTTATCTTTGAGCTAGAGTTCTTAAAACTCTAACTTAAAGCAGTGCTTCTAAACACATAATGTAAAATAATTATAATCAACTTTAATATAAAAAAACCACCACAAATGCTATTTGCAATTGCAAAGCCTGTTTTAAATTAACTGAAATGATGACTCTAGTTATTATCGGTAGTATTAAACTGCACTGCATTAAATCACTTTATTGTATGGTCCGTCATCATTACAAAGATCAACAATAATTAAATAATGATCTAAAAGTTCGCTGTTATCTGTAATCTATATCAACTGTAAATAGTAATTAGGGCGAGTACTTAAAAAGAAAGTCAGTTGCTAATCATAGATATTTGACTGAATCCCATGACTTCTAAAGGCAGGTTCAGATTGACACCATCTCGCAGCTAGTTTCTGATGTAAATAACAGATCAGGTATATAAAGCAAAGTGTTCTGTTTGGAACTAAGCAACAGGAAGATACTTACGGCCAAAACAACACCTAAACTGTTAAGATGTATTATCACTATGCATATAAAAAAAAAAAAAAAAAAAAGAGACAGAAAAACATATTTACAAGCTGTATTCATAATAAAAAAGATTAGGCTTCCCCCCCCCAAAAAAAAGTCAAATTTGTTTTTTTTCTTTCTATGGCTTCAAAAGAAAATAAGGTATCACGGCAGAAAGAGAAGTCAGACACAAAGAGATAACCGTATATTTCAGGAACTGATGGGTGAGTTCACCAGATAAGTTTGTCAAGGGTTCATTTCCAAGAGAAAGATTATCTTTCAATAAATCTATTACTAATCTTTGCAAGGGCATAACGAGAGTTCTCCGCAGACTACATTATTATTCCTCATGCAGATGATAATACGAGAGCCTTTTGTGAATTCCTGGTCTTAAAATAACTCAAGATATACAGTGTACCTTCAAAAAGAAAGACAGAAAGAAAACACCTATCTGGATCAGAAATTAATGTCCAATTTATTTTCTATGGCAAAATGGAACAATAAGTATTTAAATACAAGTTGTCATATTTAGGTAACAATTTTTTCCTGAATTTATATAAGCACCATTTGTGTCTTTTCTCATACTTCCATAGACACAGATCCTAAAGCTTTATATTTTAAAGATAATTTTTCCATATGAAAAATGGTCAAATTAGTATTGCTGGATTCTCTGTAATTAATACAAAAAAAAAAAAAAAAGAAACCTATCAACCACAGAGATGAATATTTAATAAATTCTAAATATTAGGAGCATCTGGAGAATTACTGAGGGAAGCCATATGTTGACCCTTTGTGCACAGCAGAAGCCAAGGAGATTCACGTATCTTGCAAGTAATGTAACTAAAAACGTTTGTGGAACCTCAAAAAATTTTCATCTGCCCTTATAACACTACTCTAATTGTATTGGTATGTTTCATATGACTTTACATTGAAGAACTAGTCCTCAAAATACAACATAGTACGTATATTAAAGATCACACAGATTGAAGTTAAAGACCTCAGAAAAATCAAGACACAGAAAGTATCTACGACGCAGAACATCTTCAATGACAGTCTCCTGTTCTGTCATCTGTTCTTCATAATCTCCATTTTGGTGCTGTTTGATATTCAAAAGGTATTACAGATACTCACTTATTCCATTGTTCCACTGCAATTGAGTTCACCTATGGATCTATTTGACATAAAACTTGTTTGTGTTACAAGCTTGAAGTATTTTTCTGATTTTTTTAAACTTGAGTAGAGACTGTCATTCCCAGATCTGATCTAATCTATTAGGTGACATACCACTGAAGTCATTGACAGCATAAAGCACCATAAATGATGGCAGATCTCTCAGTATAAAGTAACGTTTGCATTATTTTTCATCTTCTTTTGATGTTTTTAATCAAGACTCATGCTGGCACAAAACAGTCACACAAATGGTGTCTGAGGATTTAGAAAAAAAACCAATTTTTAAAATGAATGGAAGTCTGTTTTACCTGAAAGCAGAATAGGATGAAGGCTACCTAAAGATAGCCTAAAGGTTTATGCTAAGGATGTGTTTGCTTATTTGTTCCCTCTTAAACAGAGATTTAAATAAGTTTTCCCAATAAGTTTTCCCACTGTTGGAGCGCATATATAGCATTAAGTATCTTCAGAAAAAAACACCAGGACTTTCAGTAGAAAAATTCTTCTTCCCCTAACCTGAAGAGCTTTATCCCTGAGGCAGAGAGGAACAGGTCTGAAGAGATTCTCAATGAATGCAGTTCCCACCAGTCTGTCAGATCATTCCTGAGAACTGACCCAATGAGCTTTAACAGCGGTGTCTATATCCAAAAAAAACCAGGAAAGTTTCAAGCCACTGTAAGAACACTTTGGCTTTCTCCTGCCAAGGAACGTGGACATTCATGACAATTGGCTTTGGGTTAAACTCATGCATTCTCAAAAAAGACAAGTCAGTAAATTTGCCTCTACCAGCTAGAGGGAGAGGCAAGCATAGCGGGTTTTTTTTTTGTTTTTGTTTTTTGTTTTTTTTTTTTTTTTTTTTTACAACTCCTGTCAAGAGGCAAAATGCTGTTGGGTTTATGTAGACATGTAGTGCATGTAAAGGTAAGGTACAGGTGACTGGAAAATATTAATCTCAGCTAAGCAAGTGTGGTTTTGGCCAGTAAAGCCAGAGGAAGAGTTCAAGAAGCTGTATTATGGGGCTTCTGAAAACTGAATGTCCACAGCAAGACTTTGAGTACTGTAATGTATTAGTTCATTCAGTGGTGTGACTCTCTGTTCATCACTCTTGGAACAGGGAAGACTCTAGATCTTGCTGTGGCAGCAAATGTTGCCCTTTCCAAGGCAAGAGTCTAGCAATTTTGCAGGGCAACCATGTGTATGAGTACTGAGCATCCTGCTTATGCCAAGGAATTTTTGAAGACCCATATGTCAAGCAGGAGTCTGATGATGACTGGGAATGTCTTGAGGATAGTGTGGTCATGGCCACATGATTTAGGGGCACCAGTCAGGACAAGCAAGGAATTTGACCTCAGAAGCATGGAGTACTCTCTTAAGTACTATAGGCATGATCTGTTAAGTCTCCTGTCCACATTTGAAACAGTTATCAGGGATTCAGTTTGTCCTGAGAGGACCTAGGTAAGTATGGGTATGGAACCTAAGGCTATTATCTCAAACGAAATTAGAACTAAAGTAGTCATTTGGTCAGATAAAGGAGCTTTTGAGAGATGAGATGCTGCAGGCAACAATGAGGCATGAAAGGCTGTGAGTAAGGAGAAAGCCTGAGGGTTGATTCATGGATCAATCTGCTGTAATACTTCATCTGCTTTCATCAGTAGTAGCCGTTACTAATTTGTACATCCTTATTAAACACTTATTTATTAAGCAGGGCTTTCTGGTTACAGCATCACAGAATTTCTGAACTACAGAAGAATGTGCCAAGAACTTGGAGCTTCTGATCCCTAGAGGAGAGCGAACTTCATTCATTTCCTTTCCTTCTTGACGCTTTCTCCCAAGGAGAAATAAGGTCTGCAACAGCCCATTTCTACTCCTTTTCCTCCAAGAAGGTTATAAAATGCAGGACTTAAGAAGCATACATAAAACATGCAGCCTCTCACGCATGTCAATAACTGTGCTTAATCCCTATGTGATTCTAACCCTATCCCAAACAGACACTAGCAAAAAGTATCAGCCCTTAAAAAGGCAGAAATAAAAGAAACGTTATGTGATTTAAAGCACATTAAGCCAAAAATAAAAATTAAAAATTCATGTTTCCTAAACACCTGTTCCGACAATGAGTGCCAGTCAAGGGATGCCAAAATAGCAATCTCTTACAATTAGTAAATTCCAATTTTTTAAAATAAAATTGTTCCACCAAAAAAAAAAAAAAAAGCATCAAGACCATCTACAACATTAGTACTGGAAATCCATCTGTCTTCTTACAGAATTACTTATTCCTTTTCACGTTTCCATAGTCACCCAGTGCAAGGCTGGTGAGGAGTCTCCCCAAGCCACTAACTGTCAAGTCTCCCAGAACCAGCTCACTCCCAAGTGCCCCTCTGCACAGATAGCTGGCTCCCAATTTACTTCAAAACATTTCAATTCAAAAAGCCACAAAATATTTCCACAACCATATTAAATACAGATCACCATGCATTTTCATATATAAAAAGTGGTATTTATGTAACATATATAACTAAGAAACAGACTATTACTGTGATTGCAGTATGTCTTAAAATACAATAAACTAAGCTGCATGGTTTATAACCAGGACTAGGCAGTTGCAATGTAGTGTCAGAATCCCAGGGAAGCAGTAGACTGTATAGCACTTGGATAAAAAATAAGGAAAAACCACAGATCAAGCAGGTAGAATGTCTAGAAAAAAAACAGTACTGTCATATTAATCCACGCATTACAACTCCACATTTTTCTGGAAATACCTGTACGGTTTGTACAAATCCATGAGGAGGAAACACATCATTTACTGCTAGCAACTGCTTCCTGATAAAATTGTCAAGAGTCAGGAATCAAATAATTTGTTGTTTATTGGGGAGCTAGAAATTTAGCAAGGGATGGGGAAAAAAAAAAAATCAATTCTGTGTACACCATGGTAATCAAAAGGTATGAAAACCTATGGACCTATTTGCAGATGTACAACCCCTCTGTATCCAGTAGTACATTAAACTCCTGTTTATGTATGTGTGTAAAGTGATAGACAGGAACTAATAGATCTGCACTTTGGGAGTACATACTCCTTGGTAACACACAGGCGGTTCCAGA
Source organism: Fratercula arctica (assembly GCA_947846985.1). Classification (NCBI taxonomy): domain Eukaryota; kingdom Metazoa; phylum Chordata; class Aves; order Charadriiformes; family Alcidae; genus Fratercula; species Fratercula arctica. The sequence goes on from CANTUZ010000002.1 coordinate 41,739,902, forward strand.
AGCGCAACAGAAATCTTGTAGAAGGAATTGAGAGTTTACAACTGCATAAAGACCATTAGAGGCCAGACAGAAACAAGCAACGTAAGCACCAGTTCAGCCATTCAGTGTCTCTATTGATCACAATGAATTGAGGTGAACTCAGAGATCAACAGGAGGATGTTCTGTCCAAGGGATAGCATGCGTCTAAATTTTCCTATGCTCAAGCTCTTTTCTTCTGGAAATACTGATCCTAGAATATTTTGAAAATACGCATTTTTCCAGAATTTCCAAACATCAGGTAGCCTTGAAAACCTGATGCTGTGATTTGGCTACTACATGACAGTCAGTCTTGGCCATGAACACAGCACACATGACTAGGACCTTAGGGTGTAGAACAACTGTATATACTGTATGCATACTTGCAACATACATGTTAATGATGATGCCAACATTTTCGGGTCTGCTTGTAATTCCGGGAAGACATGTGGGAGCCAGTCTCAGAGCAATAAAGCTGGCAATAAGTCTGCAGAGTATTCAGTGGATCACTTGATGCAGAGGTCTCCCCATTTATGATCTGGAAGAGTAACTATCGCCATTCTCCACTGACATGCATTGGCTTTGCATAAACAAAGACTTTGTGACTTTTCTGCTCCCAAATTTTCCCTCTGAATTTGTCCATTTAGATGTGAAGCAGAGCACCCTTATGATGACCGCAGAAAGTATTCAGAAGTTTGCAAACAGATATTTCAACTTTTCTTCCATTGCCACTTCCAAATGTCAGGCAGTGAGACCATTCAGTACAAATCTTGTTAACAATGATCAATGTCTTTGACTAACAGTGACTGCATAGGCTCTGTGTCCGTTATTCTTTTAACTGCAGAAGTTCTGTCCAAGATCATTGATTCCAAGGATGCTTGAGAAAAAAATATATCTTAGTAACATATCCTATTCAGGATGTAGGCAGAATGGGTTGAGATTTTTTTTTGTGCCATGATCTGAAATACATTTGGGATGATACTGTAACCAAGGCTCAGGAAATAACTTAATCAGATGCCTTTGTTAGAAAATCAAACTAACAAAAGATGAGATTGATTGAATTTTAGAAACTCTGTGGAAAATTAAGGCTATTCAAAGTAATTTGGACACAGAACTCTTGAGACAGCAAATGTCAGCTTATGAAAAGTTTCTGTTGCTAGGAGACTATAACAACAAGATGCCTATGTAGTAAAAGTACTTCTGATCTATCAAGAAGAAAATGGCTTGATTAAAGAATAAATGAATGCTAATTGATATACCTAACAGCTAGTAAAAACAGATTCGTTCAACAGTGCCAGAAACCTGTCCTGATGGCAAGCTAGCTGCTGTCTTAGTTTTCTTTGGAGCAGATTCTACAGCAGCCATTCCCATCCCCAGTGAGCTTCCACTTGGTCATACAAAAAGGTGACCCTCTTCTCCTCCCAGACAAGAACGTTCTCATATAATTTTTTTCAGGGCACTGTTTAATTCTTCAAAGAAAATTTAGAACAAATATCAGAACATGCAAAGAAATCCTTATGTTCTCCTTTGTTACAGTTGCAAGATATTTTTGAGCTTTATCTGCCTCAGAACTGTGAGAAGGTAACAGCCTTCCCTTCAACATATCAGCCGTACCCTCTGTAGCCCCAAGAATCTTGGGCAGTAAAATACTTTGATAGAAACTAAGTGATTCTTTCCCAGCACAGGTCACTGTTTAAAGCCAAGAAGGAAACTGTAAGGGGATTCAATTCCTTGGTGCTGACCTGGAATCCAGATCCAACTATTACATACCTATTTTGCTGTATGGGAAGACAGGTGCTTAAGATGACAGATACAAAAAAAAAAACTTTCACCCTTGTCCAAATTTATGAATGTTATTTAAGATGCTAAATTTTAGTGTACAGTTTAGGTAAGAACATGCACATCACTTATTAAAGCTCAGCAGTAACTAAGCCAGCCGTAGAAATGCTGGTAATTTTGATCATCTGCCCATAATTTATATACTACTTCAGATCAGGTACAGCTACCTGTCTTTTAAAAAGGCCAACCCACCAAAATACAACAAATTTGTGCTACCTCATGGAGTAGGTGAAACATTTATTCTTTTTGTGTCAAAAAGCCAATGAAGAGACACTATTTAAAACCAAGTAAATGTATATTAAAGACACAAATTGCTACAGATGTTTGTTAACTGCTTGACTGGTCATAGACACTTGCCAACCTCATGAACAGAAGCATTCTCAAGTGATTCCAGCACATTAATCCTTTTTCATTTTTTCTTATTGATTGAAAGGGTACTTCTACAGAGGTTAAAGATTTATACAGCTGTTTCATCCAAGAGGTGCTGAACCAAGTCAGTCTAATGACAGGGAGACTGAAGTGACTTTTGTGTTAATGAATACCATTCCACAGTTCTCCGCTTTATAAAAACCATAAAATAAAACTCTACATAACGACACGAAAGATAGACTTTGATAAAAAGGATATCATTTCTAGTACAAACAGATATACAGAGCATGCCAAATGGACCATAAAATGTACCCCTTCAGGGAGCTAGGCTGTGGAAATTTCACAAAAAAAATAGCTGCATTGTGTTGCATTACTCTCAGTCAGCATATGTAAAAGTAGCATAGATTATACTGTTCTACTGCTTTCTCTCTTCATATAAAGAAAACTGATCAATGAACCACTTATCAAGCCCGAACAATATAAATCTGCTGAGTTCAACAGAGCAGTTGTGAAAGATGCTTGAATAGGACAAATGACTTAGATACAGATTCTCTGGATGGTCACCAAGGACCTCCCATATCAGGAGCAATAAAGACTTATCACAGATAAACACCTTGCTCAAATCTCTCAAGTAAGCCTGTGAGAGAAGCATCTGTTGATTTGGGAATGCAGCTAGAGCTGTAATGCAGCTCGACATAATATTGCTTTGTATTAAAGTTCTCAACCTTTCCCATGAAACTGACTATCAAGACCTGTCAGACCTAACTGGATTGGTTTCCTACAAAGAAAAGTTCTCTATGGAACTTTATCCATGGGAGAACAGTTACTCTTAGCCAGTAATTGTTCTTGTGTAGTATGTATCTAAAGCATATGAGCTATATATACTCTTTACATGAGATATATACACATACATACGTATATCATCTTTTCATCTCACATAAAGGACTCAGGTTCATGAGAGAGATGCATTCCAGCTTTGATTTTGGTGCTGGTTAGCATTTCCTTTTTTTGAACCACATAGTAATCCTTTTCATTCCCATTTTTATTTACACTTTTTCTGTCATGTGGCAGAGTAAATGTGAGAAGCGCCTGATCTCAAATGTTAAGTCTATAAACTATGTCTGTAAGTTATTTATGCTATCCACAGCACATAGCAGTACAGGAGGAGAATGTGCAACAGCAACTGCTCTTATATGCAGCTTTAGAGGAAGGAAAAGAAGACAGGAGCAACCGTCTGGAGAATAAATGTCTGAGGAATCATCAAGAAAGGATAGAGAAACAGAAAGAGACAAGCAGAATATAGACAGAAAGAGTAGTCTCCAGCTGGACTTCAAAATAAATCCTGGAAACCATAGGCCTGGCTCATATAAGTGATAAACATACTTTGTCTTAAACTACTGCTAGGAGTAGGCTGGTAGGAGCTCTGAAACAGAAACCCCAGTGCAGATTGAGAGCTGATTATGCCATTATTGGTAAGAAGTGGAGTTTCATAAAAAGGAGTTGTACAATGAACTTTTTTATTCTCAAAGATGAAGTTAGCATCCCAATAATATGCTGGAGTAATTTCACTTTTTGCAGCATTCTCTTCTCATCACAATAGGGCAAAATGCCGCAGAGTAAATTAATACATCTGAAAGAACACTTTTGTCTTCAATACAGTACTGAACAACTCAACAAGCATCACAGGTGTAATGCCTTTGATTATAGAGGTTCCCACTACATCTCCCTCATATGGTGTAGAAAACCTGTTCCTCAATGAAACTTATCTTTAATACAGCAAATTCCACTCATATATTTGACACCTCCAAAGGCAATGAAAAATAAATCCCATCACATTCATTAAAAACTCTGTTTTTCAAGTTTTCTTAACCTAGCAAATTTTATGTTTTTGAACAATGCAAATAAATTGTGCCCTTCATCAGCATTCCTCCTCAGCATCCTATCTACCTACCTTTCAGCAACCCACGTCTCCTTATTAAAAGAGAAATCATCTGATCACCATTTAACATCTTCTCTTCCTTACAAGAAAATTCCCTAACCAATTTATGCAAGTCAAAAAAGCCAGCCCTTGCAGGAGTATCCAATAGACGGCCAGACAGTTCTTGATAGAAATAAGTCTGAAATCTGAGTGTGGTCATATTGTAGTTGAAAATTTAAAGTCCCTGCTTTAATAGAAGACAAATAAGATTTCATCCTACAATAGAGGAGTGTTGATATGAAATTGAAAATGCCACTTTTCTCTGACAGTATCTTCTTCACGTAAACAGAATTTATCTAAACACTTGAATTAAAAAAGCTTATCCAACTTCCTTTGAAAGAATTAATAGACTGTGCCTCTCTTGCATACTTCAATAATCTAGACAGTTCTGTCTGCAGTTGTTTCAAAGAAACACCACACTGCACAAGGGGATGTCCAGGATAATATGGGGAAAGTCTACCTCGCTGCTTTTTCTCCAATCTGGCTGGTAACCAAAGAGCTCCAGCCCAGAATCTGTGTAGCCAATTTGTCATGGCATGAAATAAAAAAGTTAGTTGGTGACAGCACACACTAACAGAGGCATATCACTTTCAGATTAAAGATGGATCGCTTCTGGTTAGCCTGGAGAGCAGAAAGAACTGGAATCCATCTGCATGCTTCTACCCTGTAATATTCCCTAATGGCATAGATGGTCCTGCAGGTACATTCTGTGCCTTCAGCTGATGTCATGGCTTACTAAGGAATTGGGATTTTATAAAGTGGACCCAAACTCTTTCTCCTCCGATGTATATGGATTCCTAGCTCCACTCCAGCTCCACTCTTACCTCTGGGAGACTCATTTCATATCTCTGGAAAGCCTTTCTCACATGTCATCTCCTCCTTATAATCTTACTATAATCTATATTAATGGACTATAATTTTACATTATAATGGGCTATAATCTTACATTAATGGACTCCAATTAATGGACATCTCCAATGTCTGACAGGATTCATGCAAGCTTGCTAGCTCACAAAGTCTCCTTCAGCCTCCCATACTTCTCTGTCCTTGTTCAAAACTCTTCAGCCTTCTCTCTTGAGACATACAGTGGTACATGCGGGTTTCCTCATTCCCTTTCTGGGAGTTTCTGTGGCCCTGTAACTGTCCTCTCCAGACTCCCTGTCCCCTTGGTAGTCACCTGATTAACACAAGGAACATTAGGAACTCTTTCGAAAGCTACTTGCCAATTTCTTGATCATTCTTTCCCTTAAAAGGTGTCACATCATGTGACAAGATCACTAGCTCTTCGTTCATTGCGCTATAATGAGGATCATGTTATAGGGAGCAGACAAATCCCATACACATATTTCAAAAATTGACAGTAGAATTCAATAGCAAGTATATCATCAGGAATTAATTTAGAGTGATGTTAAGCAAAGTTAATCTCTTCTAATCATTTGAAGAGAGGCAGTGAAGCAGCAATATTTCATTATTTGTTATGTAAAATTAAGGGTTTATCCAGTGCAATGTAGCCTGGAGCCACACTGTCAAAATAACAAATAGCTTTAAAATAGTAGATGCCATCTTTTTGGCACGCAGATACTGCATGAGAGCTTAGACTACTTCTGTGTGTAATAACTAGATTGTTAATTGCCCTATGAAAATATAACCTAAAAGACTTGCTTGCATTTGAATAAGCTAACTGCATTCAACATTCCTTACTGATTCTTTTAATCATGAAAATGCCTACTGAACTCAATGGGAGTCTGACTGAATAAAGAACGCTGATCAGAGTCCTTGGAGACTGTTGAAAAAAGTCTCTCCAAAAAATTATTAGAGGTTATATTCTGCTGAAAGGCTATGGAAAAGACTTTTTTTTTTTTTTCTATAATTATAAATTGTCTTATAAAACACTGTTTGTAGCAAGGACCTTTAAAGGGAAAAAAGAAAAGCCCACCTAATTGCTTGCAGCAGCAGAAATACACCTAGCATATTTATTAGTTTACAAATGGCATTCTCAAGGTACTACATTGCATTTCTTAAGTTAAATGCTTTCCAAAATATTTGAAAGGTAGAGGAAGGTGGAGTGAATGAGAATTATGCTGAATTCTTTTTGAGTATAAGCACCTCTCTGTCACTGCCCACTTCTACAGGGTATGGCTCCAAAACTTCAAGCTTGGGTCACTGTGGCAATTCTCCCTTTTTCCTCTGCCTTCCACACTGCAGTTGGAGTATTGCATAAAGATAATACAGTGATAAATTGACCCTGTTCAGGTGCTAAAAGGTGATATTGACTTGAACGATGCAAGACGCTTACCATGGGACAAAACTTTTAATGAAGATAGATCAATGCACGCAACAAAAGTAAGGGGGAAAAGAAAAAGTCAATAGCTGAGACAGCCCTAATGCACATTTCATAAGGAGGGCAACAGATTAATCATATTAAATTTCTAAAAATGTGTTCATGTGTTCTTTGTATGTATGTTTGCTCACACATGCTATCTAGAGAGGTTCTGATTACTACGCCAGGGAACAAGATCTTGGAGTTAGCTGGTAGAATTTGGTCAGCAAACTGTAACTGCACCACAATCAAGCAGACTTTCAGATTTGGCAAGAATCTCTCTTTTCCAAATCATTACTGAGCTATTGTAGCTAACAAAAATAAAACACCAGTAAGGTCACCTTATGAGAAAAGGCACACCTTCTGTACAAAAAGATAAAGAACTGCATCTTACAAAATTATAATAAATTCCATCTGAGAGCCAAAGGCTTCTCTAAGAAATAAGCTTTACTTCCCTATACACCTTATGAGTAAGGGCCATTTTTAGGCTATGATCTATGCAAGCTTCCAGTGAATCATGTCTCTGTCTTATTAAAATGACACAAATAGAATACAAGTAAACCATGAAGCAGTGACTGTAGTTTTCTGAGGCCTGAATAACTGCGACTGGTAATTTGTAGTCATGTGCATGCAAGTAAAAATAAAACAGAGTATAATGGGTTTCTTGATTAATGGTATCACATACTGAGAATGCTTCAAGCTACAGTTCTTGGGCAACCGGGAATCAAAAGAGCAGAGCTGCTGACAAGTGTGGCTGGAGGTAATGTGATTTCTATAAATATGAAATAGTACTGAGTTACATCTATCAACAGTTATCTCTGCTTGAATATTTCAAAATGTCAAAGAGTACACTAGTAACCGTCTGGAAAAAAAAAAACCAATAAAACTTTGCATCAAAAAAAAAACCCGAAACACTTTCTGTATACATTTCACTAAGAATTGCTTTATAAATCTTGAACTACTGGTCTATCAGGCAGAGAACAGTTCTTGTGCTTACCCTCATTTAAAAAAAAAAAAAAAAAAAAAAAAGTCCTAAGTCATTATTGTATTCCTTATATCCCAGAAGAGAAGTTTAACTGTGTGTTGAGGGAAAAAAGAAAAGACAACAAACATGCATAATACACCAGATAACAAAAATATTAAAGATTACATTTGCTGCTGGTGAGCAGCACGATTAAAAAGTTCGAAGATGTAGCATCCAGTAATCCTTTAATGACTATTAACATTTATCATCAGGTTCATCCTTAACACATATATGTCCCACATAAGTTATTATCCATCAATCCATCAGATACAAATTTTAAACTGTATTACTTGCCCTCTAAAAGGGTTATTCTCTAAGGTTAATTTATATTCATTACCTATTCTGCATTGTTGGTAGCAAATTTTATGAACACAGAGGTTTTGGGAAAATGATAATAATAATAATAATGATGGTATGGTATTACTTTTTTTTAAAAAGCCATCATGTGTACACATAGCATAAATTTAAACATTAACTGTCACAACACACAAAACTGACTACTGAAGTGCTTCTATACAGAGTCAAATTCAAATCTGATGCAAATAGCTATTTTACTGAGGAAAGTATAAATCTATTTGCCAAACTTTGGGGTTTTCTCAACAAACACGCTCAGTTTTCATTAAAGTTAGCATTCTGAATGAAATACAACGTAAATCATTTAACGGTAATTTAAGTACAGGAGGTTAGTACAATATAGTGGTCAAAGTAAGGCTCAAAGACTGATGCATTTTGTTGCATACAGAAATACAAAGAAATCATTAAATACTATTACATTTCATGACAGGAAGTATGATTGTGTTGAAAATTCAATCAGGTTTCTTTGTCGGTCTAATAACAAGAATTTTAACATCCTGCTGCCAAAAACCAGTGAAGCACAGTATTGCATTCAAGACACAGACTACAGCTAGATTCTAATTCTCTGTCTGGCTGACAACAACTGAAAATATCTCAACTGTTACACGTTGCTTTATTTTTCTCTGCACACCATACAGAATAAATCAAGAAAAATAACATTAAAAATGGATTCATGAGAAACTACACCTTTTTTTCAATTTCTTGTGCTTTTCTTTTTATAGTCTCACACATTAACTTACCCAACAGCATTGCACTCACTGCTAATGAAAAGAAAGCAGGCAGTACAAATCTTCTTAAGCCTCCCGTGGCAAGAAAACTATTACAGAAATGAATAGAAGAAAGTCTCTGGAGCCTTTCCCTTGCCTGCTTGTTTTACAAAAGGCAGTAAGGATCACACTGAGAAGTGTCAAAGCTGAATAAACCACTAGCAATTGCGTTTATACCCTTTGGGTAGTTAGTCCTTCATAGCTGATGATTCGACTTTGTCCAAAAACCCAGTATGTGAGAAACAATGCAGAATCTATCAGAGGCTGTAGCCAAGCTTAAAACTGTAGACAAAGAAACAGTTTGCTTCTAAAGGTTTGCAAGGAAGGGCTTGTCACAGGACATTAATTCAAGCAAGCTGATGTTACATCAAATCAGCGCATCTAGATACAGTTAATCTGCAGCTTTTCACGTTGCATTCTACGAGGCGTTCGGCTGCGGCGTACTGGAGCCCCTGGGTTTAGTGTCGCTTAAGAACAGGAGAGCTCACTGCTCTTCCCGTTCACATTAAAATGCATGTTTAGCATCTAGAAAACCATGTGGTAAACTGTGGGGATTTTTTTCCTCAAGCTTTATTACGAGCTGCAATTGGCATCTAATATTGCACATTTGATTAAAATTACTCTCCTGCCTTTGTTGTAGGTAAGCTTATATATAAAGGAGTTTCAAATGATAAAATATAGAGGATTTTCTTCTAAAACTATTACAAACAGTAGGGGGACAACCTGACAATAACTAGGCAGCATTTGATTGTCACAGCTACTTTACGAGACAAGCAAGAGGAATGGTGGTAAATCCGTATTTCTTTTATTATTTTTTCCATAACCTTACATTTATTGTAGACAGCTGATCAAAAAAAACGATATGTGGAATTGGCATTTTTCTTTGGCATTTTGCTGCTTAGAAATGCCGAGCATTTTATGTTCTCTTGAACTACACAATGACAACTTTTTTTAGAAGCTTGAACATTAGCAGCAATGCATGAGGACTTCCTTTGTGAATAACAGGACTTCATTTACTATTCACTGAAATAAAGGCTTGTGTACTCAAAAAACAAAGTAAGTATGAATAACGACAAAAATGAATTAATGTCTAGCCTGTGTATTATTAACAAGTCTCAACTTGTTAATAATGAATCCTATTCTACTCACTAACTTTTGTTTTTTCTTTTCAAAGGTACTTATATTTTGATCTTATTCCAACTTCCAAACCCATCCATTATGAATGAAGATTTGCAATCTTTCTAGTCCAAAAATTTTGGTACTGGCAGGACAAGCAGAGCATACAGAAATTTGGCTAACATGAGGTGACCTCAACCAAAGATGATATTCACAAGAACAGTCCATTCTTCCTCCCTCAACTTACCATAAAACACACTGACAAAAAATCACCTAGTGTTACTGTATAGACACTCACCCTTCCTACTCATGCCCCCTTCTCCTGCTGTGCATGACTCCCAGCTATTCTTGTAACACTGACATTCCTTTCTGTTGATACTAATTGAATTTGTCTGTGCAAATATTCCTGGCACTATTCACGATTTCAGTTTCTGTTCATTCTTTGCCATTTCTACAGAACAGGCCTGTGCCTTTGCTTGCCACACTTTCTTACCAAGGCTTTATGAATATTTACGGAGCAGAAATTGGGTCATGCAAGGACATTTTTCTAATTTAGCACTGAAGTCTCCGTAGGGTTCTTTACAGCAAGTATCATTTGCAAAATTTTGATGTCGTTTCTGAATTTTTAATTTTTAGTCAACTATGTTACATATGACAAAACTCAGAAATGGAAAGGAATGACAGTTTCGCCAGTATGCAAGGGCAACGGCATTACCTAGTTGCTAGCCAAGGCAAAAAAGAGGACTGCCAGTCTGGCGCACTGGAATTCTGTGGCAAGTAGTAGCAGTACTACTTACCCAAATATTGGTCAAAATACCAAAGAGTGCAGGACTATTTTATAATGACAACAGATGGACTACAAATAGGAAAACCTTCCATCATAAATCACAGTCATTTGAGTGCCATTCAAAGAGTAATTAAGTTTCAGTCATTGTTTAATGTCTTCATAATGGAGCGTGAGTGGCAAAGCTCATTGGAAAGGAAGCTGAACTATGCTGTACTACAGCCTAACGTGCAAGGGAGCAGATTCCAGCACCTTTGCACTGTTAAAATAGCGATTTATTCTAAGTTATCCCAGTCACTTAAGCCCTTCAAAGTAAGTCATTTGCAATCATATTTCCGTGGTGCTACAATAACACAATCTGGCCTTTGTGTTACTTTCTGCATTCCTCCTCATGGTGAACAATCTATCTACAGAATGCGCATTCACTGGAGACATCTGCTAATAAAAACGCTGAAAGGAATACAGAAAAGAAGTCAATCAAGCTAGCTTGATATGCTAAATGTCATTAAATCTACAACATATTGTACTCCAAATGGTTTTAAGTGAATAAAACATCAATCTAAGACACAGAGAAAGAATATCTAAAAATACAAACTGTCACCAATTTATGCCACTAAACTGGACTTAATCTTCAAACTTCAGTTTGAATTTTGAAATGAAGACAGTTTTAGACTTTCATCTTCCCAACAACAGTATGGGATATACCTGTAGGAGCTGTGGGGTCCTTCTGAGAATGTTCTACCTCATGGAACAGAGCTTGAGAGAAAAAACTGCAAAAATCTTGAGGGTTATCTCCTCTGGATTTTTCCCATTAAAAAAATAGCATGCTTTTCCAGGGACTACCAAAAAAAAAAAAACCCAAAACCCTAATGCAATCCTAAAGACAGCCTGATGAAAGCATAAACTAAGTCATACAGCTTTTCTGTGCGTTCTCCCTGTAGCTAATTCATTCTGGTTGCTAGCATCCCAAAAGTAGCACAGTGACACTCCAGTAAAGGCTTGTTCTTCCAAACCCAGAGCTCTGTGTGCCTACCGCTCATGCTACTTCCCCCGACATTCCCAGCTTAACAAAGATATTACCCTTTGTGAGACTCACAGCAAAACGATGAGATAGTAAAAAGCAGTACTGAAAAGAGTCTTTAGTCTTCTGTACTTGATGTGTGTTGATTCTGTTGAAGGCCAAATACTGTGCCAACAAATTCGGTGCTGAATTCTCAATGTATCTAGACTCCTGATTTTGCAAGATGCCTGTAGTATGGTGAAGGCAACGGCTTAAAGGTAATTAGCCATTACCTGTAACTTTTGTTTGCACATCTATGAACATTATTTTGGTATAAACATGCAGAATTTATTTCACTTAAATCCATATATGGGAAATTCATTATTCTAGTCAAAAGATGATACCACATGTCCAGATTTACTTTTCAGACCTTTGAACTTTCAAACTAGTCATATAATTAGTGCGTAGACTATCTGTAACACTAAGGAGGCGGCACAACTTACTCCAGCATTACATTTAAAATTGAAATCAGATTTCTGGAGTCTAAACGTCCCACACAAGACTCCAGAAGGATATTAGGTGCAGCAGCTACACTTAGCACATTGCAAACCGTACTTGGAATAATGCATTCATTAACATGGTGAGATACACTGTCTCTCTCTGTTCTACATATCTGTAGGTCTCCATTATTCACCCATTGCTTATACATTCACACTTGGGCTGAATTTTCTGGTAGACCTATATCTCAAAAACAAAGCTAAACAAAATCATCAAATGGAAAGCCAGAGAGGGCCAACGTTCGACGATTCAAATAGGTAGAGAGTATCAAATCAGCAAAACTGCTATTCTCTTTGGCCCCATTTATCCAAAGTAACATAAAAAGCCTTTCACAGCCAGCACCACTAAAAAGGAAGTTGATGGGACTTAAAAAGCAGGTCTCCCCTGCTTTAAAAATCCAAATAATTTACCGGCACTTAGAACTGGACGACAGTTTTCCAAGATGAACTTTATAGGGGATGAATTAAATATATGCTTTTGTATGTATAGAACAATGAGTATTTCTTTTTCAGTATTGATTTAATGAAATTAAGGAAGAGTCTGAACAAGAAAATGAGAGATAAAGGTCTGGGGATAAACCAACCTTGGTTTGCAATTTTAAGTCACCTTACACGTGTCAAACACAACATGAATAAAACCTCTTTCTAGTCAATTCTTTTGTGGGTATTAACCTTCAAATGACATAAGTTTGCCATACGTTTCTTGGAATGCACTTACTAATTGAACTTCTTTTATCTATAAGATGCTTGAGAAAACAGCCTGCCTTCTAGCAATAGACTAGATAATGAAGTCCTCACAGTTTTTAGCAACCTGTAACTACTACTAGAGCAGCTTTTGGGGCACATAATTTCCTTGATCTTATCCACACAAAGCCAATGAATGAAAGTAGCAATAAAAAATTAACCTTTAAAATATTTGTATATTGCCTAGCTGCTCAAGTTGCTACCTGCACTTTTTGTCCCATGTAACAATTTCAGGAAAAATAAATTCAAATGGTGTCCAGGCAAAGGAACAGAGACACAAAGGGAAATGGTTTCTCTACCGTGAGAACATCCCACCACAAAACGTAATCTCCAAGCCTTTGAGCGTATGTTTTATACTCTGAATTAACATCAAAACTAAAACCTGTTCTTCTGTTAAAGTAGACATGTATGTAGATCTGGCAAAGATGGTATATCTTTTTCTAAATCCCCAAAACACTTATGTATAGTTTGACCTAACGTTTACACTGATATTCTCCATGCTTTCTCATTCTTGGAAGATGATTTTTTTTTTTTTTTGAAGTTTCAGAAAAGGCACATCAGTCACTTCTGATCACAAGGGTTGTTACTTTACTGAAATAATTCTACTATTTCTTTTCTCAAAATTTATCTACTTCCCTACATTCTGATTGACTATAGATGTCTGATTTGCACAAGTTAATTTTGAAATAACCGCATAATGTGCCATTCCCTTTACTGTGATTGCCTGAAACCTATCATTAGCCAATCAAAGAGCAAGGACCTGCATAATCACTCTGGGGTATTTTTCAGTAACTGTTCTGTGAATATGCAATTTTCCTCCACTATGCAAATTTCACAAACATGTTCCTAAAGCTCTGATTGAAACTGTTGCTCAGAATTTTAAAGTTGTTAACCATGGTGCCATCCAAACTTCTTATTCCTCAAAAATGTAAAAGCTCTAGAATAAGAAAAATGGGGAAATAAACAGGAAAAAAAAAAATCATAGCAAGATGGCTTCCATGCTAAAATATTAGAAGAATCTATGGACAGGATCAGGCTCAAAGGACAACAGCACAATAGCCACCAGTGCATATGAAAGAACAGACCATAGCTTACCCCATCCTAATGCTGACTTCTCAACAGCAACAACAACAAAAATTAATTAAATAACTGTCTATTACCAAAAGAAAGTAGAGTCCTTAACATTCAAATGAAGCATGTCTAATGAATAAGAAAAGCCATTCTAAAATATCTGTTCACAGAGAAACATACTTTGAAAACATCTGAGGTATCCTTCAGGTCCAAAAATATACATAGGCTTTGCTGTTACTTGAACAGAAAGAGGATTCTATCTTTTCTTTCACTTCCTTTACTCTCTGCAAATCAGCTACCTAACTGGCCCAAAGCAACTGTCAAATTCTGTTGACCTGCTCTATTTGTTTAGTAGAATATATAAGACTGTGCAGTACCAATTTACTTGTTATTTCTATCTAATAGAAAGAATATCTTTAATGCCGTTCAGTCCGTTGCTGTCAGTTATTGTCATGAACGTGAATATCTACTGGAAGTTAAAAGTGATGTTATTTTGGTATTGGGTGGTTATATGAATTTGACAAAAATCCCAAATTATCTTGAGTGCAAATAATTTATTGAAGCATAAATAACATCACATATTTATATAGCGTGTTTATTTTGCCATTATCCTAAACATACATTTAAACTATTAGACAAGTTTTTTGAGATAATGATGGAGAAAATAGATGGGAAACTGAATATTAATACCACTGCTGATGTCCACAGAGAACAAGCTGATAAGACATCCGGATTAACAACTCCAGACCTCCTGGGAGTTTTACAACTAGTTCCTAGTATACACAGTCACAAACACAAGATTAACAGTTGAAAAAGTGTGAAAGTGAGCATTTTCATAGCAAGCCATAAGCATTTGGAGCACTGTATGTAGGGAAACACCACGGCAACCTAGAGTATTGCAGTGACTGTTTCCAAACACATGGTAACCATGTTATTTCACACGGAGAACTTACAAACTGGATGAGTGATATAAATATTATTACTTTTAAAATAAAAATAATGAAAAGCATATTCCCGGCTTTATGAGATATTCTGCTTTCAGAACTAAGAACAACCATAATCTATTATTCCCCAGAGCCATGAATGCTGACAAGTATGTAAGAGCTTTTGAGCTTAATGTAACAACACAGATACTTCCATCTTAGCAGCAAAAAATATGTCTGCTTACAGTCATGGTGAGCACTAAGTCCAGGTGAAATACCAACAAGAGCCCTCAGCCTTCTCTAAGTTGAGGAGAAAAGGGCTGAGCCTAAATTCAAAGTTTTCTGGTTATGAATGTAGAGCTAGAAATTACAGCTCAACCTAAATACTTGTCATCTTGAGAGAAGAGATGGGCCAAGCAGCATATTATGATAGATCAGTGTGTAGAGAGGTTGATTACTCAAAAAAACCCTTTACAAGTTTGAAAGGAGGTCATTAACAGCATTTAATAACCATCCCATAGCCTACCATCCATTGAAACTGAAGGCAGAAGGTTCTGACCTATGCGCAGAGTAGAACCATCAAAAGAAATGCTAGAACATTCAAAAGTTATTTGTGTTGACTTCACAGGTGAGTATCTCTCCTCCAGCTGAAGCATTACTAAAGCTCATGACTACAGCGGATCCGGAATGCCCATTTATTTTCTACAGAACGTATTTTGGACTCTAATTTAATTCTAATTTGGAGCAAAAACTTTACATTCTGATTTTTTCTATGAAACAGAACTTGTGCTCTTCATCCAGCTCTCACATAGTTCTGTTTGTCTTGGGATTTATCCAGAATAACACTGTTCATTATGGAAGAGTGATGAGTCTGAAAGTCAAGCTAAACTGGCAGTCCTATCATTTAAGTACTTACATTTTTAACTTGCTGAAATAATCAAGTACTTATTTACGTTAAAAATGCAAAAAAAAAAAAAAAGATTTTTTTTTTTTCTACAGGAAATCTATTTAAGAAGCTTCACTATACACCAGCTGCAGTTATAATTTGTCATGTCTTAAGTTTCTCTACCAAATTGGTTCCCAAAAAAGGAACTATTTACCATGCCAGTTATTTATGCTTAGAACACCGTGTTTGCAGAGCTTCTGCAAAATACAACACAGCCATTGCACACTTGGGCACAAGAAGTGTGATTTTGTTTGCACCACCAATGTCCTGGTATAAACATCCTCTACCTGAAAATGAAATAATTTCAGACAAAAAAGATCTTCTTCTCCTTATGGAGACAGAAGCTATACAGACTAGAAATGCGGGGGGGGGGGGAACAAAACAAACAAAAAAAACCAAACACCAATCCCAAAGAACAAAAAAGTGAGGGAAACCTTTTTACAAATATATGGAGAAAAAAATATGAGATGAGACTCAAAAAATGTTGTCCAAGCCTTAGTTATCTACTACATTTAACTATCACATGCTACCCAAATACTTCTGTTCCAAACTTTCTGAAAAAGTTTCCAAATTGTCAATATGAACTATCAACTCTTTTGGAGTAACCTGCATGATTTTTTTATTTTAGGGGTTCGGGACTACAGACATGCCACAATTTCAAGTTTCTCCCTGCAATCACGGAATGATTTTAAATGAACACATAGGCATCTAGAGTAATTTCTTTGCCCCAGGGTACCATCCAGTTGCTGCATCGCAGGGATACAGCTTTCCTGTAGGTCCTGCGCCATATCTGGTAGCTCTGTGATGGTATCTCAGCTAACCAAGGACACCTCGGAAATGGCAGAAGATGCCCATGTTAGTAGCATAATTGCTCCAGGGTTCTAACTGTAGCAGATTTCAGCAACGCAACAACCCACACTAACTTCCCAAGTATAAATAAACATGCTGTTGG
Source organism: Fratercula arctica (assembly GCA_947846985.1). Classification (NCBI taxonomy): domain Eukaryota; kingdom Metazoa; phylum Chordata; class Aves; order Charadriiformes; family Alcidae; genus Fratercula; species Fratercula arctica. The sequence continues at coordinate 41,756,661 of CANTUZ010000002.1, forward strand.
TGACTTCATGTCTTAAACTTCATCTAGTTTTCTAGTGAAAACACGATTTAGCAAAAGACTGTCTGACGTTCAACAGAAACAGAAGAAAATTTGCTTCCAATCTCTCAAAACAGTTTTCACTAGATATCCTACACATGTCATACTACATAAGGAATAATCTCTCAGCAATAATTTTGAGCTTTACTATTTAGAAAAATAAGGATTTGCATGTTCTGTTAGACTCCATTTGGCATACAGGGTCAGAGGCCAAGTAATATCACAGTTAAAATACTTTCAGATATTAAAGAGCCATGCCGGTTCAGTTCAAAACCCTTAACCAAGACAAAATCTGTTTGGAAAGATGATACTTATTAATACTTTCAAGCAGGAAGAATTGAGAAAATTTCTGGGCAAAATTTTACTACTTGCTGTTGTACCTACACAAAAGGAGAGAAAATAAGGCAGCACCGGCATCTGAATCATACTGCAGTGCATACACGGTGCGTATAGTAAAAAAAAAAAAAAAAAAAAAAAAAATTTTAGACTGCTCAGTTACTTTTGCATGGCCTTTTCTGATATTCCTAAAAAATTGTGTTCTGTGGCACTTACCAAGAAAAGTAAAGCTCTTTGTAATGCATGCTCCACCTACACGGTATGTGGTGACTTAGCCAGTGGTGAGCGATACCTTTATTTCTGTATCTTAAGTGCATGAAAGAGTTTTCCTTTCAATCGCTGCAGGTGGCCAAGTTCCCGATTGTACAAGGTCGAATATACGATAGCACGTAATACAAGAATACAAATAACATTTAGGCCAAATGCAAAGAAAACTAAATAGAACATGGAAAACTTATTTTCCCTAGCAAATGGTGGAAGCCAATTTCCTTCCTTTTAAAGCAGGAGGAACATGGCAGAGGAGGTGTCATAAGATTACCTCCTGTTCTGGCAATCACTACATAGACGTCCTTCTTATTATATTATCTGTGGTCATTTGCACTGTTTCATAACTTCATCTGGTCCACCATGTTAATGGTGGTCTAATTCATCTCACTGAATCCTCAAGCCAGATTCAATCTGTACCTGTTTTTAATGTAAATGGAAAAGCGCCCATATTCTGGAGAAGAGGTACTCTCTAGGACTTGAATGTTAAACATAAACTACGAATTTTGTCAGTAACACTATCACAGCATTCTAGCACTTGATAAGCTAACGGAAACATTAAGCCATCTTGTATTTTTATCTCCTCCACCAGATGCGCATATTTATAAAAGGTGTAATTTCATATTTTCTATGTTTTTATGTTGCTATGATTCTGCAAATTCTATTTAGAAAAAAAACAAAAATCCTGCAACTAAGTGTCAAAACACCGTTACTACATTTTAAAACTATTCTGTCCCAAAGAACATCTAAGTAACAACAGAACTGCAGATTTTTTCCTTCAAAAAAGATTCTAATACTCTCTGCCAAGATGGCAAAAACATGGCACAAAGTAAGTGTTGCAAATTTATTGTAAATTAAAGTGCTTTCCTCCTTTTTGCTACGGTACATTGCCTTCACCGTTATTGCGTAAATAGCAATGAGTGCCTCTCCCTTTTCTGGCTCAGCTCTTGTTACTTCTTGTGATGAAATCTGTCAAACTATTAAGCAGAAACATGTTTTTAGCTTTGCTGCCACTGATACCAGGAAAAGCATTTGCGGATTTAATGAGACAAATGACCTCTTCAGTATCTGATGAAAATATCTCCCAATTCTTATCTTTACATTTTCAGTTCTAATTCAAAATGATTCCTAGAGGTTAAATACTGAAGCATTAACAAGATGCACTGTAATCTACCACTGCTGCTGTAATTCCCTTTGGATATATGCCATCTCAAAATTATTCTCCTGGAGTGTTTTGGTTTTTTTTTTTTTTTAAAGGTGAGCATTGCTCCAGTCTCCCCCCCCATCACTGCTACAAAGATTGTAACACCTCTTATGCAAAAATCACTCTTATTTCAACATGGCAAGTCATATATGATCAATATGATTTTCAGACCTTTCAAGTTTATCTGAAAAGGAAAATAAAAACGAGACTCCTCTCTCCGCTGTTAAGGTGAAGAGTTCTGCAAGGTGCAATTGGGAGCCCAAAAGGCTGCAGAAAGTTGAACTCTTGCAGGATTCAACCTGAAATACAGTGGAAAAGTTTGGCTGTGGAGTAGATCCTTCCCTCTAAGAAGCTTTTTTAGGACCTTCACTTTAACTGCAATTATTATCTATATTGCTGTACCATCCAATGCGTTTAGTCGAGGCTGTGGGTCTCTTGGGAGTGAGTCTGTAAACAAAGACAGTCTCTATCCTGAATAACATATGCTACAATTTGAGACACAGAATCAACAAGACAGGGAGAGGGATCAGTATGATAGCGTGTGAGTGGGAAGAACCAAACTAACTGTGATCAAATAGTACAGTAAAACAGATAGATGTTCATTTTGATGGCTTACAACTATCTGAATGTTTAACTCTTCTTTTTTTAAAATCTTATAAGCGAGCCTGCCTATCTCCAACGGGGTGTTCAATTTAGACATCCCCTTACTACTTGACTTCTTTTAGCATTCCAGAAGGTGCTGAGAAGAGAGATGGGAGAGGACAGAGTAGATGCCCTACAGTGTAACTCTGAGATGACACTTCCAGCTGAAGCACTTCATGTAACAGCATGCAGATGTAAGTCTAAAACAGACAGAGGCATCCAAAGTGAGCAGAACTTACGTAAGTGAATAGGCAAATAACAGACAAGAGCAGAATCAGAACAAGCATATCTAACTAGAAAAAAAAAAAAAAAAACACCTCCATAATGAAGATGATGTGCTAAAACAGGAATAAGAACAGGAAAGCAGTTTCATGATTAAAGTAGAGGAAGACATGCATCAGTTTGAGGAAGTTTAACTGGAGATTAAAGCATTACAATACTAAATCAAAAGATAATAAGGAACACATGTAGGGACAGAAATAAAGGTCAGGAGTTAGAATCTTCAGGAGCTGGAAACCAAACAGGCAAGTAGGTACAGTGAATGCCTTGAGGGGGGGAAAGAGGTTTCCAAGCAGCATGTAGATTCTCACTGTGCGGTTCTATTGGAGAGACGATTTAGGCTCAAGTTAGGAGGACAAAAGTTCAACGTATCTTTAATGAATTTATGAACTATGTCATAATTTCATATTTAACTTGTGCCTGAAATGCACCAGTGTTATCTTTACTTAAATAACACGTTTGGCGCAGGACTCTTAATTTCTCCCTGGACACTTATTCCAAAGGAGTTTCTCTCCTAGTTCTCTCCAAACTTGTTTTCTGCTGATCCCACTTGATGGATCATTACTGCAGTGTCTCAGGAGACAATAAAAGCCTTGGACCAGAGAGCCTGTAGGCACCAGATTTAGAGTCTTTATCTTCTGTACCTGCCCTTTGATGTGCAATGTCTTTGTAATAAGGCGAATGCTTTTCCACACCATGCATTGCTAGCCCACTGTGGACACTATCATATGCAAACAATAAAATTCCAAGCATCTGCTGATTATAGTAAGTTTTGCTTTCAACAGGAACTTTGTAACTTTTTAGGCTAATTAGTATCTCTCACTGCAACACTATTTGCTTTTAATATTAATTTAGATCTGGTTCTGTGTGTGTGGTGCATGCTTCTATTTAACAAACATTTCTGACTGAAGCTTAGGAAGCAAGCTGAGAGTTAACAACTTTCACCATGGAAAATCAATCCACTTAAAGAAATATAAGACAAGCCCCTGAGCCTCCCTTTCAAAGCAGCATGTCCACGTGAAACCATCTAACAAATAGTTTCAACTTGGTGGACTGAATTTAGCATATTAATTACTCAATCTAGGCCAGCAGGTAGACTATGAAAGACTTGATGGTCAAGAATTATGGGACGGACAAAAATTATTAAAATACCAATATATTACTACAATTTCCAATTAAAAATGTAAAACATTCAGTGTAAAACAAGCTTGAGTAATTATGAAAATGTAAGCACATCCTGTGTTACAAGTTACAACACTGAGATTCACTTTCTTCTCCTTTGGTGTTTTATGCACAGGTGTCCAGGGTAGATATGGACTTTTCCATATAAGCTTATTAGGCAAAGCAAAGAGCAAAGTCGAGAGAGAGAGAGAGAGAGAGAGAGAGAGAGAGAGAGAGAGAGAGAGAGAGAGAGAGAGAGAGAGAGAGAGAGAGAGAGAATATATTTGGAAAAATTCATTAAACATTGTAGGATGTAGAATTCCAGCTTTCTGTGACAGCACTGAGTTTTGGCAAAGACCATGGCAAATAAATCTAATTATATCAAAAGCACAGCAAATACAACTATAAATTGCTCCACGTGGTTCATTGCACAAGTCAGACTTAACCATCCCTAATTTTTACCATGGTGATTACAACTAAATCCTCAAGTGTCATCTGTGTTGGATGAAGACAGTAATGTCTCTAACCTATGACTATTTTTAAAAAATGTATTAGTATATAAATGTCAGTTGCCTCCTTTACACTTTGAATTATCAGCTTTTGCACAAACTATTTATAAAAGAGGGGGGTAAATTCTCAAATAGCCATTCTTGAGTTTGAGTGGGTTTTTGGCAAACTTGTACTTACTTGCAGCTGTAAGGATAACTCAATTATTTGTGAAAGAGTGTTTATACATAGATTTCCAATTATTGTGATATAAATAACACCATACTAACGGGCTATTTTGCAGTCCCTCCTCATTCATTCAAGGTAGTTGTGGACAGCAGAACAGAGAAGTTCATGGAACACTTTGTTCTCAAGCTGAAATATTTTGGTTCAGGTAATACTTAAATTATAATAAATTGTCATTGGAAGAAAAATTCAAAAAAACATTTAGATCCACTGATACGGCACATTTGATACGACTGATTCATTTCTTTACAATAAGAAAACAAAGCATCTTCCACTTTTGAGAGTAATAAAATATTTTTGTCACTTTGTCCAAAGTGTAACAATAAAATAGATGAGAAAAGAATGTCTAGTACTATATGAAACAGAAAGGGGAAAATTCAGGATATTATATCAGAGGCACTAAAAAAGGCAGGGAGTTTAAACAGGAAAAAATAGTGATGTTCTTCTGAGAAAATAGAAAGTACAGCATCATATAATTTTATTTTCTTTTTCCATTAACATGCAGTTCATTTGACAAAAAAAAAAAAAAATCCTCCTCTTTTTTCTCAAGTGACAGATACTCTATTTAATTTCTGAGTATGGGCTTCTTAAGGTTTTAAATTATCAGCTGCTTTGTATCTAACTTTTTTTTTTTGAAGGAACAACACCATGCATTTCTTTTTATAATCGCATAAGGGGAACTTCTTTGCCTTCCATTACTCAAATGGACTGTATGATTTGAGGCTCTAAAAGGCTTCCATATCAATATAATTTTTTAAAATATTTCTAAGAACGTTATATCAACCCTATTTTTGTAAGAAATTATTTCCTACTATTCGAAAGATGTAAACCGCTGCATATATTAACTATTGATTTTTGTATATGATTAAATCTGTCATTCTAGTTACAATAAATATTATTCTTCACCCACTACAAAATAACAATAAAAATGACTGCAATAATTTCAGTGGAAATACTTAGGTTTGCCTTTACAATGTAATTGTCAACACGAGCATCATAATACTATACCGCCAGAAGTTCTGAAACTGTCAGCACTCATGACTGAAACAACAGTCCATGTCACTAAGTGGTTTTAAACATCTTGTGTTTGATGCAGTCCAATCTGTAGACTTCCCATATCTCTGTGAGGCTTTTTTCTCTTAGAATATTGTCCTAACTATGCTGATTGTGACTCCTGATCTGCTTTGTTTACAAAAAAATGTATTTCTATTACTAATTTTCCTCTCAAGAGAGCTGCATGCAAAATAGTTTTCAATTCTGAGCATATTAAAAGCTGAAATGATTACAAGAAAGCCTTTCCTTTAACTTTTTTTTTTTATTTTAGGTAGATTGTAAGTTTTCAGAGCTAAACCAAACTGTGTCGGTCTTTGCCAGATGACCATTATCTCATGTCTAAAGCCCTCTCTGAACAAGAATTGCCAAGGATTTCTCATCTCTAGTTTCCTTCTTGTTCTATTTTCCTTCTGCGTTTTAATGAGATTAGACCCGAAGCTCTTAAATGAAGAGGCAGAACAAAAAAATAGCATGTGATATTCTCCCTAAAGCAGCTGAAAACACACCAGCTTGAAGAAATGTTAAACATTTTCCAGAGTTCTATCACACCATGGTGACAAATCAGGAACTCTTTCAGACTGTTTCTAAAAATAAATAATGCATTTACTTCACTCTCTCAACTCATTTCTCCCCTTCCATCATACAGCTGAGGGTCTGTTTTTTTAAGTTAAACACCTTAAAAAGGAAATGGCATGTATTCCATTTCCTAATCAGCACAGATTTACAGTAATTGTGTGGTAATTTGGTGATAAGAAAAGGTCCTTTAGTTGGTCTGAATTTTAATGACAGTAATCTTATTTTAAATTATAAAAGGAAGAAATTCAATGCTCTCTAAATTATGGTGAAAAAGTATTACTCCTGAATGTCAGCCAGTTTAGAAAATAATTTGGGTGAAAAAAGCCCCCAGTTGTTCCTACAAAATCGTTTCACCTGAAAAGTCATTCACTAGCCATAAGCAGAACGCCAGCTCCCGGGTACAGCTTTTACGGCTCAGCCAGCTCAGCTATCAGAAGAGATGTTTTTGCAGTCACCTGAAAACCAGAGGTAAAGCTATGGCCCAAACTTCTGCAACGTGCTAACGTGGCTGCTCAGATCTTTTCTCACCGTGAATAAAACTACAGTGTTTACCTTCTCTGAGAACTTATTTTTTTTTATCACTTCCTAACGCACTCCCATGAAGGGTGAACCTTCAAACGCCAATTTATTGATTCCTCCAGAAAATATCTTTTTAATGTCTTTTGAACCACGTTGACAGGTGGAATATGATTTATAAAAAAAAGCCTAACAGTGACCTCAGCAGCCACAGAGCAAATTATTTTCCCAAGATTTGTGACCATATTATAATGCAACATCAATTTTGACAAACAGCAAATCAGTGTGATTAATGGGAGTTATCCTGAATCTCCCAGTCATTCATTCAACTCCACCCACTGCTCCGTGTCTTTTGGAAAGAGCCCTAGCATTCCATGTCTCTGAAAAGTTATGAAAAATCTTCCAAAGGTGTCTGACTGTCAACTCAGTGCAAAAATAAATTGACTTTCAGAGCAGGGCTCAGGCTTTGCTTAAACATGGATCAGTCATAGCTTTCAGACCAAATACCTTGCTACCTTTCACGGCTCGCTGATAGCATCCACATTTATTTACTGACAATTCTCCATTCTTTCAAAGAGCTGGGCAGAAAACGAAGTTCAATTAAAGAGCAGGAAGACGCTCGGCACAGGACCAGTTGTATTTTTTGCCTCCCTTCTTCCACATACCGTACTGTATCCCACAGCACTGGGGTGCTGTGGTGCGCATTCAGCTTCACCAAATACCTCACTGAGCTTTTCCTCATGAGGAAAGGCTGCAAGGCTTCTTGCAAGGAAAACTCCGTGTCACGCCTATCAAGGGCTCTCATGCTTCCTGCAAGTCAAATACATGTAACTTTGACACGTCATTATAATTCAAACAATTCCTTATTTAAAACAACGCATTTTTATTAAAAATTCAACCATATACTACAGTTTTGTTTTTTGGAGACTGCTTTGTCCTTTTTAAAAAAAAAATATAGGTATTTTTAAGAAGTTGTCATAGTAACCAGTGCACATAGGTGCCTGTGGTGTTTTTTAACTTGGAAATATAATCACAATAATCCTTATTAAATGTTATAGGAACAAAGTTTCAAGTTTGTCATTACAAAATACGTAAATAAAACATGGGATGTGTATGTGCATGTAAACACAAAGGGAAAGACACGTTCATATGGCAAAAAATTTGGCATGTTACCTACATAAAATCTATATTATACATATATGTACATATTATACATGCATACATACATAAAATCTATATTATATAGATTCTAATATTATATAGATTTATAGATATAGATAATATTATCTAGATTATATTATTATTATATTATATAGATTTTAAATAAAGTACTGACATCCACATTTATACCACACATATTATGGGCCACCAGTACATTAAAAGATTCTAGCAAATACACACATTTACATACAGCAGTTACTATGACAACACCTAAAATGTATATAGCAATATGACCCAGAGAAACACACAGTGCCCCACAGAAAGACCCACTTTTGACATTCTGCGTATCTAAATTGGGCATCTACAATTATTTCTGCACCACTAACTGTGAAAGCCTCTCTGAGGTTGTATCAGCAAAACAGGAAAGTAAACTTCTAGAATATAGTAATTGTTCTAAAGTATTGATATTTTTAACCTCGGAATACTTGTTTAGTTTTTGCTTTAGTCTTTCATAGAAAAATCGCAGGAACTTTATTAAAAGCAAAGCTGAAATAAATTAATATCAATGGATAATCGGTACCAGCCCTGATTGAGGTAGATATAATGGTGAAAATATGAATCCCAAAGGACCAGTATGAATGTTAATTAACAGCGTGGAGAAAAAATACCTTGTGTCTCTTTCCTACCCTGTTTTTCACCCATGAGAAGTACCCTCAGTGGCATATCACTATATTCTAGCTTGTTTCCTTTCTTTCCCGAGCACACCTGCTCCAGTAGTACTGCCTGCTTAGCACTAAGAACATGAATATGTTCCATTCTGAATCGCGGCTAAGGATGTTTTGCTCATGTCTAGCTCGAAAAGGGGAACAGAAAGCTCACAATTTGATAAAAGGTTTCCTATTCAGGACCATACTTAAGCACATCCCTTAACTTAAAGCAAGAATTCAAACATCATTCCAGTAGCGTCAAAGCCATTTAATTCTCTCATTACTGCTCTTTCGTTATAGATGTGTGTGTCATATCCTTTATGCCAAATCCCGCGTAGCTGCAAATTGTCTTAATTCCACTGATTCCAAGAGAGGTAGATTGATACGTACCGGCCCAGATCTGACCTTTTGTATTAAGACTTTATCGGACTTTCTAGTCCCAATGGGAGTAACAGACAAGCACGGGAGGGAAGACAGCAAGTTAAAAATTTGTTTCCTGGACACAATAAAAACAAGGTAGGCATCAACAGATGAGTAATTTGGTTTTTAACATATGGCATCTATTTCCAATGAATCAGACCTTTTATTTTTAAAGAGGAAAATATTTGTCTGGGGCGTGAAGGAAACCCTCTATAAAAGGTAAAAAGACACAGAAATATGTTAAATAGAATATTTCTGTTTTCAACTCATACTAAGAAAGATTTAATCACACCAGTGCAGTCATGATACTTTGTTTTCCACAGGTTTCATCAGTGAATCACATCCAAATTGTTCCCAGGAGCACACTGAATTATTTTTCAGGATTTGATTTATCCTCACTGGTAACTGCTATAATTTATGATAGATTCCATTTTGTCTACCCATGTTATAAAACAAACACATGTAAGCAGAGAACATCTAACAAGACAGAGCACCACAGTGGGAAAACAATTTGGAAAAGGCAGTTATTTTATAACAGCTAAACTTTGTGAAGGAATGGATGAAACAATATTACAAGAAGAAAGAGATATGTAAGTATTACAGTTACTATTCAACTCCTCATTTTTGTCTTATTGTCATACACTATAGTGACACCAGCTAGTGGAAATGTTCTTCAACTCAAAAGCCTAAATTGCTTCAAACAAGTCATAAGTAAAAGGAGCTGTGGCCTGTTCTGGCCATCCTCTGGGAGCTTGCAGACCCCAAATATCTCACTCTCTTGAACCAATTATCAAAGCACACTGCTATGTCCTGTGAGTGAGAGAGATGGTTTGTATCACGACAAGGTACTCACTACTTTAATCCCACCGTGCTGCAGTGAAGGACATTAATAAGTGGCATAAAGAATAATGTCACCATAATAACCAATACAGCTGGATAATTATAACTGTAAAAATTCTATTGGTGAGAAGGGTTTGTGATTAATTTTCTAATGTACCTACAAATATGGTGATTGGCATTTATGGTAGTGGAAATCTCCAAAAGCAGCAGACATGGGAACACTGAAATTCAAACTATTGGTTTACAATGGTAAAAGGTAAGCAAGAAAACAGTAAAGGCAATGCAAGAAAGACTACAGCAGAATTATTATCCTTTTAGGACCCACCACTTTTAAGATTTGCCTGCTTTCGCGTAGATGAGACACTGAATCTTTTAAAACAAAGATGAAGCCTGAAGTAAGCATTGCAGAGGAATTGCAAGTCACAGGGTTGAGGTTGTCTCCAGCTTTAAATGAGGAAGTTCCTCATTGAGCTATTGTAGTTCTACACCCACCAGGATAATTCATTTTTTTATTTCTGAAGCAACTCAAATGAGAAAAGCCAAGGCTTGTTACAGCTGTGATCCTTCAGTTCTAAAAGACAGCTATTCTTTATCTTTGTCTAGGCTCCTATAGCTCTGTTCCTTCAGCTGACCTAATTAAAACTTTTTTTGCATAGATTTTAATTTGGCTATTAATGAGACTGCGTTGATGCTGAATGTTTGTAATGATGAGAAAGCTCTGAGAAAAAATACTTGACAGTAGTGATGCTCAGCTTTGACACAGAGTGGTCTACCAAGGAAACAATTTGAGTCAATGCCTCTTAACAAAAGAATTTTGCACAGATTTTAGTTTATAAAGTAACAGAAGACACAATCTGTTTCTTCTTAAATCTGCATTTTGTTAGTTTAACCCCCTGAACTACTACAAAAATACTGTAAATATCCAAACAGATGGCAAACTCAGACATTATACTTTGCAGCCATCAGTTTTTCAGGTCTTCTACAGGTCAGTATCTTGTAGAGTCTCAGTATCACCCTGTGTAATAGTCCAAATTAAAAATTTCACTATTATCCGTCAATAAATTACATGCAATTGTATTTCCTTAATGTTGTTTTCCTATATATTATAATATATGTTTGTATAAAATAACCTGAAGACGACTAGAAAAGAGGAATTTCATGGTCTGGTTTAATAATTATCTTGAAATACATTAGAATTTATTGTGAAATACATTCAAACCACCAGCTGCAAAATAAGGGAGGAAATACCAATCCACAGCAGAAGGCACAGTAGAATGTCCCACCCCATTTTGATTTTATCTATCAAAATGCAGTGGGACAAGAGGTCCTTAATGCAGTAGTTACCAAAGGAAAACTAGAATAATCTTAAATAATGTCTCCCTTTAAAGTATTTTCATTAAATCAGGCAGATGGATAGGGAGACAGGAAATACAGAAAGACAAAACTTCAGATGAAAGAAGTATAACCATTATCATGCTCCATATGGATTGTCTTCATTCTGCCAATGCATCAATGCATTAGGCCTCTACCTCAACACCATGTGTCATATCTTCATGTGACTTGCACACATGAAAGCACGCCTTCGTATGTGACTGAAAGAGAAGTTGTCTCACAGCAATTCACCCCGTGCAGCTCATCCTTCTTCTGTAACCCATACTACTTGACAGTGCCATGAACCCTGTGACACAGGTTGCCATCAACATCCATCTCTCTCTATTCCACCTGCTAACACAATGCTAATAATCAACACGGAGTTAAGGCAAGTGGCTGTTCCACACCTGTGAGCACAGTGCTTTCCCTGGCTAACAGCCAAAGGATAGGAGAGTTATCTATTTATTATACAAGACTTTCTGATATCCTCCAGGAAATGCCATCTGCCAGTTCATTTTCAGTTCTGACTCAGTAGGGTTTTGAACAACCAACTGAATGAGGCCTTGAAAGGAGCACCAAAAGATGGAAGAAAATTGGCAGGGGAATGTCATGTCTCCACCAGGTCCCTGGGCTGCAAAGAAAAGGTAAGGAACAAATACAAGTGCACAACCTGATCTCTCAATGCAGGTAAACGCTCCTCATCCAAAACTGCACTTAGCACAATGTCCGACCCTAAGCTGCTCAAAGTAGCTGGCAACTTCTCCAGTGCCAAAGGGGCAGGGGGAGAAGGGGACACTCCCCTGACACAGAAACCTTGCCCCAGTGTAGGAAAAGGAATTTTAATGGATGAAGGACATTTTTCCACACTTTCTTTCCTGAGTATCAGTTACACTTCTCAGCCATCCAGAAAGCAAGAAATCAAGAAAAGTTACGTTCAGGCTTTGGCATTTCTTTGTGTCCTGCATCATTATGGAATAATGATCTCAGAATGACAAGAGAGAAAAAGGACAGTCAGAAAAGAGAAATCATCTGGGATACAAGTCCATGATTTAATGTTCAAAACATTTTGGAATTGATTTAGTCTCTTTCTGCCTTCATTTCTCTTGTAAAATTATTCAGATTTCACTAGACCGGAGGGAGATAACCTACTCCGTCTTCAGTGGTCTGAGCACTGTTTTTTCATCGTATCCCGTGGATCAGTGATGGCCCACAAATGAAGTCCCACAAGGAAAGCAGTTAGTTCTAATGAGTTCACTTTTTTAAACTTTAAAGCAAAGAAATGGTCTTTGATTTTCAAGAGGATAAAGGCTAGATCAGAACCTCCACCTGGTATACAGGTATAGATGTCAGCTCTGATTCAGATAAGGAGATAGCAGTGGTTTTGCCTCTTTCCTCAGCTTCACTGGAAGAAATTTAAAAAGTTTTCCGACAATAACATTCACTTGGCTAATTGGAAAACAGGCATGTAGGAAAGAGAGACTGGTTTTTAAAACCAGCTTCTCTGACAACATGCAGAAGAGAGTCATAAAAACTATCTCCATAAGACAAAAACATTACGAGAACAACAAATTCATTGCACGGGATTCATGTTTGGCAAAACACATAAAAAATGGCTAAGATTTTCCTAGCTCCTGTATATAAGGGATTGTTCTCATTTGTACATATATGTATACAAATATATAAGTATGTATACAGACACGTAAGATATAGTTACGTACTTTGTATACACACAGAATATCTCTCTCACTGAAAAAGAAACAATACTTCAAAATGTTTTCTATCTAAAAGAACAGAGAGTAAAAGGTTTTAATATTCAACCGTTCATCTTAACACATACATTACCAGAGCACCTAACAGACTATAACAAGCATCGTACGATCAATTAGTGATGTGGAAGCCTGGTATTAGGGACCCCACCACGAGAAAACACTTAGGCTGGATAGAATATGCCATTCCTTCCTGATGGCTTTTTTTTTTTTTGTCATTAGAAAGTACCTTGTCAACAGAGACATTGATTCTGATTATAAATAAAACATTAAAGTCTCAAGAAGTGTATTTCAAAAGTTCACCTGTTTCATTGTACTTGTTAGAATTTATTTTCTTTCGGTACTGTACCCGTTGATTGTTGGCAATGTTGTCAGGGGAAAGCCATAGACTCACACACCTACTTGCATCTTTCAAATTCATTGACATGTATTTAAATTATCATAATCTGTTTTATTATAAGCAAGAATTTTTCCTTTTTAACTTCCCTTTTCTTCCCTTTTAGGATTTTAATTACCATTTCAGTTCAGCTATACTTTATTATACCGAAAATAAAACAGTACCTCTGAAGCACTCTCATACAGCACCGTTTCAACAAGAAATGATGCAAATGGACTCAAAGGATTTCCAGTGGTGTTGGCTTTCTCCTGCCCTTTCCCAAGAACTTAGACTGACTTATTAGTGTGGGTTAGATGAATGGACAGTAAGGTGGATAGAAAACTGGTTGAAAGATAGAGCTCAGAGGGCTGTGATTAGGGGACAGAATCTAGTTGGAGACCAGTGACGAGTGGGGTTCCCCAGGGGTCAGTACTGGGTCCAGTCCTCTTCAATATATTCATCAATGACCTGGATGAGGGGATAGAGTGCACCCTCAGCAAGTTTGCTGATGACACAAAGCTGGGGGGGGCGGCTGACACACCGGAGGGCTGTGCTGCCATACAGAGAGACCTGGACAGGCTGGAGATCTGGGCAGAGAGAAACCTTATGAAATTCAACAAGGGCAAGTGTAGGGTGCTGCACCTGGGGAGGAACAACCCCATGCACCAGTACAGGTTGGGGGCTGACCTGCTGGAGAGCAGCTCTGCGGAAAGAGATCTGGGAGTCCTGGTGGACAACAGGATGACCATGAGCCAGCAATGTGCCCTTGTGGCCAAGAAGGCCAATGGCATCCTGGGGTGCATCAAAAAGAGTGTGGCCAGCAGGTCAAGGGAGGTCATCCTCCCCCTCTACTCTGCATTGGTGAGGCCACACCTGGAGTACTGTGTCCAGTTCTGGGCTCCCCGGTTCCAGAAGGACAGGGAACTGCTGGAAAGGGTGCAGCAGAGGGCTAACAAGATGATTAGGGGACTGGAACACCTCTCTTATGAGGAAAGGCTGAGGGACTTGGGTCTCTTCAGTCTGGAAAAAAGACGGCTGAGGGGGGATCTTATCAACACTTATAAATACTTAAAGGGTGGGAGTCAGGAGGATGGGACCAGGCTCTTTTCAGTAGTGCCTGGGGACAGGACAAGAGGCAATGGGCACAAACTTGAGCACAAGAAGTTCCACCTAAACATGAGGAGGAACTTCTTTACCCTGAGGGTGGCAGAGCACTGGAACAGGCTGCCCAGAGAGGTGGTGGAGTCTCCGTCTCTGGAGACATTCAAAACCCGCCTGGACACGTTCCTGTGTAACCTGCTCTAGGTGACCCTGCTCTGGCACGGGGGTTGGACTAGATGATCTCCAGAGGTCCCTTCCAACCCTATGGTTCTATGATTCTATGATTAGTAGGAATTTTACAAGGAGTATCTTAAAAAGTCCTACACAAAAAAGTTACCTAGAATACATGAGTATCTCCACTTTAGACACAAATAAGTCTTTGCTTGAGGTTGGGGGAGGGAGGAAAGTGAGATTCATTGTATCACTTTTATTTGGAAGAACTGATTTGGAGTAAACATTTCAGAAACATTCATTATAATCTTTCAACAATACACCTGAACTCAGGCTAAGGAATATCATGGCTGGATAGCTTAGAGTGATTTATCTCTATCGAAGTCTTTTTGGTTTTCGTTCTTTCTTATGACAAGAAACCTGTGGTATAAAAAAAAAATAAAAAAAATTAAAAAAAAGAGGAAATCCAGCACAACACTAATAACAAGATTTAAAAAAAAAAAAAAAAAAATCAAAAATTGCAGGACCGGGGAAAAAATTCTTTCATTAACCCTTCAAATGGATATGATAAGCCAGGAAGGAAAACATACCAGAACAACAGAGAAAGCACTGGCCAGCTAGAATCAAGTGCATTGTTACTCATTTATTCAGCAACTTGATAACATTATGCTATTACAGTCTAATAATTAGCCTAAATGAGGAAAAAAACTAGACTTGATTGTGTTTGTTGGTATATAAAGAGTTGACCAGAATACATAGGGGTTTTAAGTTATCTGGCAAAAATAAGAAAGCTTCAGCTCATATCAACCTAAAACACAAGTCCTTCCTACTTTCATTTTGGAAAGAAAAAAGTGTTTCAGGTCAGATTACTTACTTGTCCTGGAATGTAACATTTCATACTAGACACGTGTATTAAAAGTAAAGGAAACAGAGGAATAAATTCACATTACTGCTAGACGATAGACAGACCATCTCCTCTCCCCCTATGGAAAGATATAAGGCAGGTTGCTTTCAATCTCTCCAGTTAAGGCTGTTCTGCCAAGATTGGAAGTGTGGTCTCTGAAGCAACAGAAGAAAAACAGAACACCATGGTATATCACATTTTACCATTCCTCAACATGGAGCTATGAGAGGATCACACTTTCATTTTAGGCAGCTTTCTCTCATACCACAACAAAAACCTATTTTTAAGTGGGCCAGAGGATTTGTGTCAGATACTTTCAAAACTGCTTTGCATAGCCTTTTGCCAGTATTGTTCATTGTCTGCTAGCTTGGAAGAGAATGACAATAGGCGACCTTTATTCCAGTTCCTTTTTAAGTAAAAAGATTAACAAAAACTTGTTAAGAAACAGAATTGCAAATAGTTACATACATGCATGTCTATGACTCAACTTTCAATCATTTTTCTATCAAGTCACTGATAAATTGCATGCCAAAGATGGCAAAAGCCATAATACAAAAGCAATACATAGATTACATTTCCAAAGACATTACATTCAATACTCAACAAGGACTGAAATAAAATCAATGCACTATAGCAACCATATTTCCAAAGAGCTGACAAAATGAAAATTTATTTATTCAACGCTGCTGGCATGATTAATCTTTTCAAATATACGAAGCTTCAAGTGTTTTATAAAATAAACCAATGCATCGTCACAAGCACAAAAAGCTTTGAATATCATCATGAAGCAGAGTGTTTCAGAACAGTCATCTTCCTCAGGGCTCTAGACTTGGACGAGCACGTTCTCATTGTGTTATATGTATATTTTATATCATCTTATATAAAATCCAAAGTGAAATAAATGGTTTTTGTGTGTGTAATTACACAATATACTTAGTACAGTTATGAGTTATTTGTATACTGAGAAAACATTTACTTAGTTGCTTGTCTCCGATCCAACTATGTCCAAAGTAAATCCAACATGTTTTCTGCATCGTAAAGTAGATTTTTCAGATCCCAATGGTACTGTATTACAAACAGTCCAATCAAAACATTTCAGGTTATCTTAATCCTTCTACAATCTGCTTGCTATTTTCTTCTGCTGAAAGCCACTCAAGTTCAATCATTGCAAATGTTATAAAAACCTTGCTGATTTATTTCCCCGCTCAGAAAGTCAATAAAACAACTTATGACTTGACATCAAACACATAATTCAGCCAAGAAACCAAACTCCTGACAACCACTCATTTAAATCCTGAAAGTCTTTAGTTGTAGAGATACCTGCTATATAACACTGTGCTTCTGGAATTATTATTGCATTTAAAAATTAGACACAAAGACATGAAAACCAGCATGCATATATATGAAACAGACTGGACTAGACTAGAACAGACCAGACCAGACTAGAACAAACCAGGACGAGATGAGCTTGGGGCATCGACCACCTCCCTAGGAAGGCTGTTCCAGTGTTTGACCACCCTCTTGGTAGTGAACTGCTTCCTAATGGCCAGTCTAAGCCTTCCCTGGCACAGGTTTGAATCATTCCCACATGTCCTGTCACTGGATCCCAGGGAGAAGAGCTCAGCACCTCCCTCTCCACTTCCCCTCCTCAGGAAGCTGCAGAGAGCAATGAGGTCGCCCCTCAGCCTCCTTTTCTCCAAACTAGACAAACCCAAAGTCCTTAGCCGCTCCTCACAGGACATTCCTTCCAGCCCTTTCACCAGCTTTGTTGCCCTCCTCTGGATGCATTCAAGGACCTTAACATCTTTCTTAAATTTTGGAGCCCACAACAGCACACAGTACTCCAGGTGAGGCCACACCAACGCTGTATACATTGAAATAATCACCTCTTTTGACCAGCTGGTTATGCTGTGTCTGATGCACCCCAGGATGCGGTTTGCCAGGGCACCCTGCTGACTCCTATTGAGCCTGCTGTTGACCAGCACTCCCAGATCCCTTTCCGCAGGGCTGCTCTCCAGCCACTCCTCTCCCAATGTGTACTTGTGCCCGGCAGCCTGTCCTAGGTGCAGAATCCAGCATTTGAACTTGTTAAATTTCATCCCATTAATCATTGCCCAATGCTCAAATCTATCTAGATCCCTCTGCAAGGCATCTTGTCCCTCAAGAGAATAAACAGCACCTCCCAGTTTGGTATCATCAGCAGACTTGCTAATGGTGTATTCAACTACCATATCCAGATCATTGATAAAGATATTAAACAGAACTGGCCCTAGAATTGAACTCTGAGGAACTGTCCTGGTTTGAGGTAAAACAGAACCAACTTTCTGTTCAGTAACTTTACTTCTTAGCTAGGCCTCTTCTAACTCTCTGAAATTAACTGCATGTGGTGCCGAAAACTGTTCACTCTCAGAGTGATAAGACCAATATTTATAGTTCATGCCAAGGAACGGTAGCAGAGAGGCTCTTGCTTATACTTATTGCTATAACACCAAGGTCAGCTAATTCCATATTTGCCCAGTTAGAGGGTCAGAAATGGAAAAGCATAGAGCGGTCCCACCTGCAGGGAGGAGCAGACAGGACAGGGGACTCAAAACTGACCAACATGGGTATTCCATCCCATCTGCCCCATGCTCAGTGTAAAAGCTGAGGGATCAAAGGGTCAGCCTTCTTTCTTCAATGGCCGGCACCCAAGGAGGACCCTGTCTGTTCACCTGCCTTTGATCCCAATCCATGTGTTCCTGACTCCAGCTCTGGAGTCCAGTTCCCACCCATCGCTGAGTCCAGCCTGGGACTTCCCCAGTGCCTGCCAGTGCCGTCATCCTGGGAGCTTAATACGGTTTTGTATATACTGTGTCAATTTCATTATTTCCTTTATATTTTATTATTAATATTTCATTAAAGTAGTTTAGTTCCTTCTAAACTTGTAAATCTCTGTCTCTCCTCCTTCTCTCCTTGGAGCAAGAGATGAGGGGGGAGAGCATCTATCACATCTGTCATTGCCCAATTCAGCCAAAACCACAACAGGAACATATATATTCATACGTCATTTGTAGGAATATAAATGAATATATTAAATATATGAAAATTAATTCATGTATTCATTTTTCAGTATATTAAAACAATGCAGATATCAATTAAATTTAGATTCTCATGCTTACATCCTGGCCAGTTGTTTTCATCCCTATACATAAGTTAAGAGCATTTGTTTCCATTCTTTGTAATGTAACCTAAAGTCTGAGTAAAATAAGCACATTCCTGGTTAGAACTTAACTAAAAACTGCTCAGGCCATACAAAATCTGGTTTGTCTGCACATACCCAATACCCAAGAACTCAGCACTTCATGACATAAAACTACTGATATCCTGAAAGACAGAGATCTGTGCAGAAAAAGGCTGTGCAGCCTCTGGAGTTAGATGGAGATATCCGATTTATGTTTTTGTGCATTTTAACTGGCCAATATCCAATAATTCATTTTTCTACCGTTGGATCTTAATTTTTAATAAACATAAACATCTCAGGAATTGATGCTTCAGACCTCAAACAGAAGTTAAATAAGGTTAGTAGTTTTAATTTACTGCGGATCCTGTTCCAATTTAGCAGCAATCTGTTAGACACAAAAATAGTATTTGATACCTCATTATAAAAGACTTAGAAAGTAACACTCTCATTATGTAGTAGACAGAAGAAAAAGCATATGTATGCATTTATGCAAAAAACAAACACAGGTCTAGAACTGCTTTGCTAAGACATGGGACAGATCAAACTCAAATGCATAGTAGCACTGTTGCAGGGAAAGAATAAGAATCCAAGGTCCAGATTCGGGAAGGTAATAAAAGTATTTTCAGAGAGACAGGAATAATTTTTTTTTTGCTCTCATGAGTTTCTTGCCAATGTTGTGACTAATTCGATAAGTTAGGGCTGAAAATTAGCCACCAGATTGAACATTAAGTTCCATCACACCCCTCCCAAACAAGCAATGTCTAAATATTGAAGATAATCTCTGTAAGACATCCTTTTCCAGTCTTACAGCAAAATCTGCTTTTCAAAGTCACCTGTCACTGTTTAGTCGGTGAAAGGCTGAACTGAAAAATCAGGAGGAAAAAAAAAAGTTTGCTTTGAGTCATTGTACAATAGGTAATTTTTTGGATGAAATTAAGAATTGTCAAAAAATTGTTTCAGGTTGTACCTCATCCAATTCAAAACCAAAACATTCTAAGGTTTGGTTTTTTTTTCCTTCTGTTCAGGTAACTAAATTTAGGGGCTGGGGAGAAGCTTTCTTTTCTGATTAAATACTCCTCTCTTACAGCTTCAATAACCCTATTTATAATCACAAAACAGGACTGTTCACTGTTTTTCACCCAAATGTATATGGCAAATTCCATGCAAATTCATAAACATACTTAGTCAACCTGAAACACTGTCTTTTGGCAACTAAACTATTTGTTTAAAAAAATTAAGTAGTCGGTCCTAGTCTTGATTAGTGCAGCAATGTTTCCTCCAGCAGCCTTGCTTTGACCTCTTACAATCATAAAGATCAGTTCTTAGTCTGGTTTTCTGATCATCAAAGATCCACCTTCTGTCCTTCTTTTGTCCCTTTCTTCTGTCACATTAAACGCTAACTTCTTTTTCTTTTGTTACCTTTATGGCTCTTCATACGTTATCATTTCCCATTTAATGCTGGAGGACAAATACCTGTTCCTCATCACCAAGTGATGCCTATTTCCTTCATCTACTGCTTTAAACTAGATATGTGCACCTTTGTCAGACCTAATATCTTCACCTTTTAAATTTCTACTTGAACTATGCTTTAATACCTAAATTAGGAAATTACTTGATCATAGGCAGGATGCTCGTCTGCTGAGCCAAAAACCGATCCTTAAATTTATCTTATGAGGCGGATTCTGCATTATTTTCTAGTTATGTTCCCTCTGTTCCTCAGCCTGTAGAGTAGCATATGCTGTTAAGATGGTCCTCAAAGAGCTCCGTAGGCCCAGCTGCGTTGCGCTGAGACCCCTTCTTACTCTGGCCGTGGAGGTAGTCAGAACCTGAAGGCTGAAAACAGCCAATTTCTGTCAAATGTTTTTGATCAGAATGCTCTGATGTACTATACGAGATCCAAAATGAACTTTGAATCTTTTCTTCACTAAATATACATATTCACATTCACACTGTTGAGAGCATACATATATACAACTGTTATAATTTCCATCATTGCCTCAGCTCAAAAAGCTGTTCAAGTGAAGAAACTTGAAACAAACTTTACTCGACATTGGCAAACAGCGGGAACCAACCAGAGGTAGTCTTGGTTTTGAACAGCTAGTTTTGAAATGCTGTTTTAAATAGTTTGTTAACTCAAGTATAGGAACCTAACCGTGAACTAAAATGTAAGAATGCACTTCAAATGCAGAAGCACTAAAATCACATAAAAACGAAAAAAAGTGACAAAATGATAGGTTTTGAAGTGGAAATTAAAAAAAAAAAAAAAATAAAAGGAAAAATAATATGAAACAGAATAGTCTTTGCCTATCATGGAAAATGCATTTTTGCCATTTTTTATACCTGAGTTCCTAATTATAGACTAAATAGTGACTGATACTAGGGACAGAACATCAGAAAAAGATCACCAAAAGACCTAGAATTAGACGTTAGGGCTCATCAAAGAAGGTCAAATAGTCCACACAAACATCTGGTACCAGAAAGCAGACAGTGCTGTGATATGGAAGTAAGGAGGACAGATATAAAGGCAAAAACACTTCTAGAAAGGAAAGCTGAGCAAAAAGGTCACCTCAAACTTAAAGTTGTGATCCACAGGACAGGTAGTTGGTGAAGTTGCTCATGCTGTGGAAAATTACACCATCCAAGACAGGTAAAGGTGTAGCAAGACTGACCAAATAGTAGAAGTGGAACATTTTTCACCACCTACCAAGAGACACACCTTTGGGGAGAAGGCTAATGCACCATTTTTTTAAAAAATTGCAATCCGTGGTTTCTGGGTTGCACTGTTAGAAAAATAAACCATGCATTATTATATATTCCGCTCTAACAGGAAGAAAATGGTTTTTTCATGGTCACTTTGGGGACAAAAATAACTCAAGAGACTTTTCTGAGGTTGTATGAGTTTAAGGCCTAAAGAGATGCAAGGTCTAAAGATATTTTGTCTGGGAAAAGACATTAGAACGGTGCAGCCTTACACTTAGGGACCTCTGAAAAAAAATCAGAGATGCTGATAAAGCTACACGTAAAAAGGTAAATTCTTTGTGAGAGAGCTCAATCTGAGAAAGACATTATAACAATAGGGTAGAGCTAGATTACAGCAAGACTGAGAACAGCAGTGAAAGAAAATCAGAGGTATGAAGGTTCTCTGCAATGGCAACACCATACAGACACAAGCTTAATTTTGCTCACAAAGAAAGCATTTTCAAGACAATATTATGAATCTAAGCAGCCTCGAGTTCATGATCTTTAGTACAATAACAATTAGCACCAAAAAAGAAAAATATTTCCAGGGAAACTTTTAGCAGCTCTTACAAAATCTTTGCCAAACCTAGGGTGCAGTGTTTCATACAGGCACCTACAAAAACTTCATGACAATATGCTTATATAAAGGAAGCAGTTTTGTTCTTTTCAAACTCACTGAATGAAGTCTCATGTCTTCGTAGGAAGCCCAGGTCAGCTAAAACCAAGTATAACTCAATTGCCATAGTCAACTGGGGTCTGACAAGCAATATTTCTGCCACTCATTTCCTCCGATAACAGAAACCTTTTTTTTTTTCTCAAATGCTAAGTCAAGTAAAAGAGTTTATGCTGATGATATCACACAAAAAAAAAAAAAAAAAGGATATCTGAGGTAAAATAGGCAAGTTTGATCTCTGTAGCTTCCTACTTAACTTCTTACTTCCTCCTTGACTTAAGGTTGTCATACTAAACGGCAATATAGAACACAATTTTCTCTCACTATTAGTTTTGCACAGGTTTCACTAAGTTTAGACAAAAAAATATATATATGACTGTCACCGCGAGTCTCCTTCCATAGCATAGGGATGATCTACATAGCTTAATAATCTGATTTATTTTAGGCATTATCTTTTGAAAGAGGTGAATGATACCTTTGACTCTGCTGACTGTACTGATCAGGGCTCCACCTTCAAAAGGAGAATGGAGCTCAAGGACAGATTTCTTCACTGTATATCTAGCCAGGAGAATCTCATCACATGCACCCGACATTTTCCAGCAGTGAGCTGCTCCTTAATATGCATAAGTTTAAATGGTTTTCACTGAAGTAGACTTTTAGATATTTTTTCCACAAGTGCCCATTTTTCTTGCTCTAAGGGACTCCTAGGAAATGATATAAAAATATTAAAATTACTATAGAAAAAATAGGCAGCCTCAGACCTGCATACGTTGTTAAACTACAGACTGACATCAGGAGCACTCCCATTACATCTTCTGACACTTTCTACTTGGAATCATAGAACAGTTTGGGTTGGAAGGGACCTTTAAAGGTCATCTAGTCCAAACCCCCTGCAATGAGCTAGTACTACCAAAACTGTCCCTGGAGATTTGTCATTTCAGAGACAGACAGAACAACTTCTTCCCTCCTGTCCAATGCTTAATTGTGAAATCTACTACACTACGTTACAATGGCTACCTAAATCCAGTAGCAACAATGCTGCTGCTGACACTAATCCTTCAGGAGAGACCTGGTACACACCGGAGAATGGGGTGTTGAAGTGCTGCCTTTGCAAATTCTGGTTTTCCATTCAAACATAGCAATGCTAATTAATAAAATTATATTGGAAAAATGTGCTTCTCATAAGCCACTGAAATCAGCTATGTTATGTACCATGGGCCTCTGCAATGTTTAACTGATCAGACTGCTTGACCCTGAATGATGGTTGAATAACAGCCCATTTAGTTTACCCAAGGAGTGACAGTGCAGATCTTGAGAAGTCTGGTCTTTTCCCAATCTTTCGGGCTTTTAGTTAGTAATGAGCTTCTCTAAGGTAACTTCACCACTTCTCCACAAGTTTCTTGGTGCAAAGACTAACATAGTCCATAGCTGTGGTCCTTAGTGGCTATGATAGTAATAATTACCCACTGGGAATATCCTCTACGCGCCAGAGCTCCTGGGCTCAGTTTGAAAGCCTCCTGCTGAGAGCTGAGAAAAGACAGAAGTGAGCAGTTCTGGCAGCACGTTCCTTAGAATAAGGTAAGCAAGGAAGCTACTAACAATATTTAGAACATGATATTGAAGTGTACATGTAATTAAAACTCCTGCTCAATTTTTCTGTTTACCTCACGGAACCAGGATAACAAGCTGGTTTCAAAGTAGACTGCGAGTGGGCAAGCCATTTATACCAACTGCTCTTGCAGACTTCAGTTCAGCTCACCATACTGTTAGTCAAGGAAGACATCAGGAAAGACAACTGTGATCTGAATGAATTTTCACATCTTTAAACCCCAGGTGAGAACAGCGATAGTTTTCCGATCAGTTACCCCCAGGGAAGAAAAATAATGAGGGAGGAGGCCCAAGTGAGTAAACATTATTGAGCTAGCACTTGTTACTGAAATAATTATCAGCCTTGGCAGACAGAGCAGGGAAATCTGTGGCAGGGTTAGTGAGTCACCATCAGCAAAAGAAAGCGTTGCAGCATATAAGAACGGACAATCCTAATGAAAGCAGAAAAGTCTGTTAGATACCCCAGGGAAGAAACACAGACAAAAATACTCATAACAATTCAGTATTCCAGCCAACAAAGTCATGAGTAATATTGCTGTAGGCTACAAGGAGACCTTTTCTAACAAAGCTTACTTTTTTCTAATGAACATTTATTCTTCCCCACAGGATTGCTCTGCTCTCATTTCGCCTCCTCAGAAGCCCTGCGGGAATCAATGCTGAGGTCTATTTAAAACAAACACTGATCTTGCAAACTTTCCATTACTACGATATTCATTGTCAGTGCAGACTATTTAGTGAAAAATTAACAAACTCTCCTCCAAAATCAATCCGTTTAACTGAATTTTCTCTACAGGGCTTTATGATATTCTTCAGTCACAATCAGTCATTGTGTTGCTTGGTATTCCTGAAAATACCTAGGAAGTCCAAAGCATTAATAACTACTAATTATATCACTGATTCTAAATAATTTTATTTGTTATTCCAAAAGTGTTTCAGTTGTCATAAGACCAACAAAATAATGTTTGACTCCTGTGTAAAGGGAAAGCAAACAGCTTGTTAATAAAACCTCATCTTATACTCTTTGTTCTGAAAATTTACTCAATTTTTAATGAACAAAAAAATATAATCTTAGAGAATTGCCATCTATCTGTGTAAAATTCATGAAAGAAAACTGCTGAAGACCGAACAGAACCACCTTACGCACTAAGAGTGTGTAAGAGTACTGGTTATTTGTAACAAACATAAGTATGGTTAGATTTACATTTTAGTAGCAAACAATAACAACAAACAGGGCCAACACAAACCATCATCTATCAGCAAATTATCAACAAATAGCAACAGTTACTAACATTCAATGTAGTACTGGTAAAAATGAAATTGATTTAATTCATCAGAAAGATGGGTCAAGGATGTGAATGAGGATTTGGCCTGCAGCAAAATTTAGAGTTTAGCACAAGCAATTATCTCAAGCTCAATAGCTTTATTATCCAATTACTGTATAGTGAATTTTTCTACACCTTTCCAAATAAGCAGCAGATGTTCCCGCAGCAGAAACTGCGTACATTAGTAATGAAACACAACTCATGACATATTGTACCCAAGGGCACAGAAATCTTTTGATTAAGCAAGTATTTTCATAGCAGCTGTACAACAGGCGGACTAAAAGGGTCTTTCACCAAGTCTCACAAAAATATCCTAATTTGTCATGGTTTGGAGGAAATTAATGACCTAGTACTAAACTAAATTTCAAAGAAGCACGTTATCAGAAGCTCCTATGAAACAAAAAAAACTCTATTGGTTTAGCAACAGACTAAAATCTGTTAACAATAATCTTAGGAGAATTTACATCTAAAAAACTATTTTTGTATCACTCTAGTTATAGTTAACAATTTATTTGAGGTGAGACAGAGCGTGGACCAATTGTTAATGCCATGTAGTTTTTAGCTGGACCATTTTGAAATGGGTAAGAAGAACTTTCAAACACAGCTCCCCTATCAAAAAGTGTACCAAAATCAGTATTTACTATTATTCACCAATGAAGAATGGTGTTACAAACAGACCAACCTAATGCTAGGTATTGTTAAATTGGTAATCTCAAATTTATTCAGGCTACAAATAGCCAGTAGCCAGGACAAACACCTTAATTTCAATTTGTCTGATCAAAATAGAAACGGTTGGTTCCAAAACTACACACCACGGATGCAAGTATTTATTTCAAGCTGCATGCATGACAATTAAAAAAATTAAACAGACTTCTGTGCTTCTGATCTTTCCTGCTTACTAAGGCTGTTTCTCATTTACACATACCTTTCAAAATCCAAAATTAAGAAGGTTTTAGGGGAGCGAAGTAGCTCATGGGAAGTCACCACATTCATATTAACAGCAGAGCAGGGGGCAAAGCAGAGGCCCTGAAGACAAAGGAGCTAACAATACAAGGAAATCAAAAACATGGGCTTCATCACTAAACCCAAGTCATACCTACAGTGTTTCATCAAGATCGATGATGCTCATAATCGAAAATATTCCATCCCCATTTAGGGTCCTTATAACCTTAACATCCATCAAAGCAGTAAATACATTATGAAAGCAAAGATCATATTCAGAGGTTGTGCCTAATGTGACTCTAAAGAAGCATTTTTGTGCAGTGAATTATTCTTTTAATGTTTTTCCCTTCCAATTTACTCTGATAGAAGTTGTTAATGTAATGGCAGACGCGTTGGCATATAAAGAGACCCTTGGCAAGGAAGAATGTACAAGTTTGTTTTATATTTATCTTACTTCCTCTTGCACTTAGATCATGATTTTAAAATTTATCTCAGTCCTTCCTTTTATGTTTAGGGACATTAATGCCATCCTGTCAGTGCTTTAAAAATAAAACCAGTGGCATTCAATAACTTCTGTAAACAATCTTTAATAAAGGTCTAGAGCTCAAGTGGATAGCAAGAAGGTAATAAAATGCCTAATACCACTTATAGGTCACGTAATACGACAGTTTATTTTAGCTCATCTGAGCAATGGTATGGGACAGCTAACACCATTCTCTATCTCCTTAGTCATAGTTTTAGAATTTGTAAGACTATCAAACTTGGTTTTCATATCTTCTTCTAAGACTTTACAAGACAAAAATGTCTTTTCCTTCTCCTTATATGCATCTATGAAGCTCAAACAAGCCTTATAGATTTAGTAAATTGGTTTTAAATTAAAAATCAGGCTTCACCATAAATATGTATTTCAGCTTTTCAAAGGTCTTTAAAGACTGCCAGTGTAACATTGCATGCTAGTGCTATGCATAGGAGCATGAAAAAAAGCACAGGGCTCAAGTATCTCCAATTAACCTTGTCCGAATTGCGTATATCCCACACTCAGAAGGCATACTAGCAAAGACAGTGAAATGATGAGTAGTTAACATGCTTGTCAGCAAAAGCATCTGCGTACAACCAAGAATCACGCTGATTTGATAGAGTACACAAGCACGTAGTGAGGTATATTACACGGGCAGGGTAAGATAACCTTCAAACCTAGTTTTGATTGGCTGAAGAGCTGCTCAGTGGATGTTACAAGTTGCCTCAACCTTTCTGGTGCCTTCCATTGAGAAGGATAACCATGATTAGGTCCCATCAGGTGTTTACTAGAGAATCTGAAAGTGGAATCACTGTGTTACAGGCTTCAGTTGAAAGATTTGTCCTGAAGAGCAGATATTGTTTTATGTTCCATAGTCCTGTCTGGAAACCTGATGAATCTTGAAATGGAAAAAGCTTCAAATGAACAGAACTTCAGCAAACCTGCTGAAAACTCTCATTCATGCTGTGTTCAAGGAATGAACAGACATTTGGGCTGAACCATCTAACCTCAAAGTAACGTGTCACATATTTCTGCACAGTTGCAGACCTGCCAATACACACTTCAACACCGTGAAGAATTCAAAGATATATCAAACACAAAAGAAACAATTTT
Organism: Fratercula arctica; assembly: GCA_947846985.1. Taxonomy (NCBI): domain Eukaryota; kingdom Metazoa; phylum Chordata; class Aves; order Charadriiformes; family Alcidae; genus Fratercula; species Fratercula arctica. The sequence goes on from CANTUZ010000002.1 coordinate 41,784,411, forward strand.
CAAGAACTATTAGTGATTTAGGGTACTTTAGTTTCTAGCTGCCCAGCATATGTCAGCTGGGAAGAAACTGGTTTTCAGAAAAGTTGTGGCACATACCTTCACAGATGGACATTTTTTCTTTAATGAGCTATTTACATCAGAATAACATTTGTTAAATAGTCTGGATGGATACAAAGGTAAAAATGAGTATCTGAAGTGTAAAGGATTAATTTAACTTTACCCAAAACAGGACATTCCAATGTCCTGGCATTGGCTTTGTAGACTTAGTTGCCAATCACCACAAAATAGAGGAACAACTCCCATACCTGATATCTGGTGTTCAGACACATCTATGAAAACTTAGGGCAATGTCTGGGGATGTCAGAAACATTAGTTCAAAGAAATTCTGATGTTGGGTTGTCAATCAAGACTACCAGAAGAGTTCCATAACCACTGAAACACAAACAGTCTCTTGTGAAAGAGACACTCATCTCAGCCCAGACCATTAAAAACCCTTGTTAAAATGGTTTAAACATATAGTGACTGGAAGACAGGAGTGAGGCCATCAGGCTATAGAATCATTCTCAGAATTGTTCTACGGACAAGTATAATATTAAAGTGAGATTTAAAAAACCACAAAATTTCAACAGACTTTTAAGATGCTGGTTTTAACCAAACCCAAGTATTTTTAGAATCTTTCACATAAATTGAAATTAGATAAAATATTCCAATATGGCTTGATGATTATTCTTGTTGGGAAACTGTTTACACAGCTGAGCAAAGTCTGAAGATTGACTTCATGAACCTGTTTAAAAAACTAGTGTGGAATGCACTGTAAATATGATTTTTGAAATCATGTAGATGTGCCACTTAGGGACGTGCTTTAGTGGTGGACTTAGCAGTGTTAGGTTTACAGTTGGACTAGATGATCTTAAAGGTCTTTTCCAAAGTAAATGATTCTATGGTTCTGTGAAAAGCAAAATTTCTTTTAGAACACAATATGCTGCCCCACATCTCTATGGTATTTAATGTGGTAATTCACCAGAGAAAGCCCTAGTCATTTCTTGTTCCCATGAGCAAAAAAAAAAAGACCTTCCACATGTTAAGGTTTGTTGCCTATGGTGGAAGGATGTTATATCAAAACAATCATCCCTAAAATTCAACCATTCTTATACACTGTTGAAAAATTATTATTATATGACAGTCATGAGTCTCAACAGAGAATGTAGTTGACATTTTCTTTCAGCAGCATACTCTGACAAATTACAGAAACTAAGTTTGAAAGACCAGTCACCAAGGCTGAAATGCCTTGGAGGGAGAGAAGAAAAGTGTTCATGGTATAGTTGACAGAGAAAAACATCTCCTGATTTTTATGGCTTTAGACTGCCCAAGACCAAGGACACGATCAAATTTCTAATGCTACCCACACACACAAAGAATTAAAATAGTTCAAATCCAATTTAAAAGTGTCTCTTGAATGGTTTAGCATTTATTAGAAACTGTGATTGTTCTCTTCACAAAAATATATGCTAAGAAGAATTAACTCATATTATTTCGTAATTATCCCCCTCTCTGGAATTCTTCGCGAACCTTTTCATTTCTACGTCAAGAGTATCCTCACATGCATGAGGAAGTGCTTGTTCTACAAATTTAAATTGCTGTGGATTGTAGCTGCAGGGCTGGTTACTATACTCTTCCTCTAATCTCTCCGTTAGAGATGTCTTTTCTAATCTTAGAAAAGTCATATTCTTCACCAATCCTCAAAAACTGTAGCATCAGCTTTTGGGAGATAAATACTGAAATTCCTTTACTTTCAGGCCTTGGTTTCCAGTATATTATACTTGCATTATACAACCTGTCCTTTCACAACAGACTGAAATGAAAATGTATTTGCAGTTTTTCCTTTTGAGGCGGCCATCACCAGCAGTGACACAGTAACGTAGAACAGATTTCCATTTAAAAATTATACTGTTAATATAATTGTAGACAGCTTTAAAAAGAAAACTATATGCTCATCTTATTGAAACTTCTGCATGAGCCTACTCTACTTAACAATTGTAACAGTCCCAGATACTACTCCTTCTTTAAGTCTCTCACCGCACTGTCTTCCAGCCTCCCCTTTTGGAATCACTCTTTTAACCCAAAATAACCCCCATTTTTCCATTTGACAGCTTCCACAGACAGAATAATAGAGAAGAAGAAAGCACCTTTTGGCATATTTGGTACAATTTCAGTGTCCTTCCCCTGCCTGTAATACTTATGAACTCTGTGTGCTTTGTAAGCACTTTTCTCCATACTAGACCATGAAATCTTTCTCTTAGTTTCTGCTCTATTGGATAGGATGGTCTGAATCGATCCATTTGTAGCCAGCACCTAACCAAAACACCCAGGTTAAAGACATAATTTAGCATTTTACTAAGGTACCAAAATTAAGAATCTAGGAAATTTAGCCTCTGTATACAACCCACTATCCCTGGTAGATCACTTCCTAATTATTCCTTCCTTGTGAATTCTTACTGTACCTCCTCCTTTCCATGTCGAGAGCGTCCTTGCATGCATGAGCAAGTGAAGCCGGGATTCATTCTACCTCAAGTAGTCATTTACCTATGCAATTGCACACAAGTTTTTTGTGCCTCCTACACGTGAAGCTTCTTTAGTATAGCACGATTTTCAAAACATTTATACAACAATAGTCAACATTCAGGCAAGACCACTCAAAGATAATGTCTTCAGTAAGTGCTATTTTGACCTCGTAACAGCTTTATACGTCAAAAATACAATAGCTTCTGCTAGAACTCATGTAAAAGGGCAAGATTTTTTTTTAAAACAACCTATTTATTGCTTTTTTGCTCCAAATTAGAAAGCAAATGAGCCACTTACATTCTTTAGAAACAAAACTCAGAACTATTCAGACTGGAAGGGCAACAGACAGCTACAAGCAGCTGTAAAACAACTAGAACTATCATACAATGTTAACTACAGCAGTTACTGTTACTTCTACTTAAACATGATTTCGAATAAAGAGATATGAATGTATAATGATTATATCTTCTATGCCACATCAGTAACTTGGGAATCTAAGTCCTTGTGAACTTAGGAAAAAAGGTCTACAAGCACATAATTATGTTTAATGACCAGATTACCTAAGAAATAGGACAGACACCTGCACATTTTAAAAGTATTTTAAAAAATGAGATGTCCCTATAGAGCTAGTGGAAGAGATGAGGTATACATGGAATACGGTTGAGATTAAAAGCATATCAATTATATATTAGCATTTTATCTATGAGAAAGAAGGATCTTCATCCTCACTTTAATACACAGGGTTAGATTTTTCTGGTTTCATTTAATTCAATAAAATGTTATCGCTGTTATAAGAACCGGACAGATTCTTCAGGAAACTGTTCAAAGGACTGACAGAATTGTCATTACATAACAAACTCACAGGGACTGCAAAATACATACCAGATTGAAACTTATTTAAACTTAAGTACAGAACCTTCTTGTTTGATTACAACAGCTTAGATCTGACTCACCCTGGTGTTATTTTATTTGATGCCACAGGCTTTTAAGAGGAAATAACCTGTTTATTACAGAATCTTATAATAATTGGATGCATTAAACTATAGGAACATCAGCTTCCTCACCTATCAGGCACACAAGGAAAATGACATATGTACAACCACTCCCTACTGCGCATTTGTGAGGATTTGAAGTTTGTAAAAGAACGACTATCTCAGGAATAGCGTGGCCCAGTTGCTGTTCCCAGACTAACAGCATTGCACTGAACAACTAGCAAGGAACAGGCACGCTGCTGCCCCAGATGTGAGGTGATGCCCTGGCCCTGCAGTAATGCCAATGCACTTTCCCCAGCACACACGCTGTGCGTTCCTCCCTCCCCTGCCAACAGCACCTGGGCACCTCCAGCTCCTCTTCTTGCTTTTTCATGCTCACAGTGACTGGTAGGACATCTTATGCAAGATTGCATAGTTTGTCACAGTTCAAACGAGGAAGAGAATGGAGAAGTGCAATCAAGTATTGGGTCTGAGTGCTCCTTATCTGTTGCGGGGTACAGCTGTTGCTTCAGGTATGCTGGAGGTACCCTGAGAAAAGAGGCCCAAGGGCTACAAATGCAGGACTCTGTTCCACATTGTTCCTATAGAAGTCAACAAAACCCTGTTTCTATATGCAAGACAGAGGGTGATCCACTATTGCGGATGCTACTCTGACATCCTAGAAGTGGGTATTCACTTTCTGCTGCCATCCAGAATACCTGTTCAACTTTCAGCAAGATATTTTATGGCCAATTACAACAGACAGTATTTAGAAAACCAAAATGAGAAGATGACAAGAGTTAAGACAATTGTGGCTTTTGCAAGTCTGATTGCATGATTATCTGTATCTCTAGGCATCTTAAAAGCTGAGGCACAGCCTCTCTGGGCTTCTACTTAATAGCACCCTAATTCATAGAGATATTGCGAGCACATCTATAATTAAAAAGGATTAGGATATTTAGCTCTCTTGCTATCCCAAGTATCCAAGGTGCAACTTATGACACAGTATGAGGAAAGCTCATCCTTCCTAAAATAGTGTACTAGAAGTCTGACTGTTCACTGCTTCTTCCAACACAAGTATTAGGATACTAATATGAACAAAAGAAAATAGTTCCTCATACAAAGTGAAGTTAAGCTGTTGAAATTCCTGGCCTAGAAACGTTGTGGATGCTTAAGGATTACATGGGTTCAAAGGGAGACTGAACAGACCTGACAGGAAAAAAAATAATCCTCTGAAAGTGCAAAATACACAGAAATCATCTCTGGCTCTAGCAGCAGCTGCAAAGTATTAGAGGATGGAAGAGTATATACACTTGCTACATTTTCCTATGCATCTGTTCTCATTCAAAGAATACTTCAGACCCATGTACCAAAGCAACTCTTACACTCTTATGCAAAGTCATTAACAAATTAACTACCATAATATTAAGAATCTTTTTTGCTCAGCACAATTCAGCTTCCCTTTTAAAGTTCTATTTCTATATGCCAAATAAAAATTTTTATGGACTCTTTTTATTATTTGGACAAATCCAAGTGATGTCACATCCATTTCTTGGCATGGCTGCAATAAACACACTAAAAATTAGGATACCAGAGAAAATTAAGCACTTTGGCAATTGAAGTTGGATTATCTCAGCACTGAATTCATTGCCAGCAATGGACACAGCAGGAAAAAACAGTGTGAAATGCTTGCAATCACGTTTACAGAAGTCCAAGCAGCTGTCTGCACACAGGGCATCTCTGTTCTGTCTCAAAATACAAGGGGTAGAGTACCTTTACTGTGACAGCACACAAATCAGCAAAGTAACTGACAAAAGAGGAGCATTAGGAAAAAAAGAGGAATATTAGGAAAATGCTGCAGGTTCCTATCAACTCATACCAATACAAAATCCGTTTGTACAACCATTTTTCAAAACCATGAAAGATATCACTGAAAAAAAACCGACCCTGAAATCAAGGAAAGGACACTAAAGCATAACTTAGATGATTCACTTTGACAGCTTTAGTTTGATTTTAACGATGATTCAGACACACATACATTAGCATTGACGTAATAGATTTTCAGGTTGCAAAGGTCAGATGGGATTGGTTTTGTCTTTTTGTGGAGGCTTCCCCATCAAACTGCTACTGGTATTTTGCTACTTCCCCACAAGCGCTACTTGTATTTTGAAACTCAAGGGACTTAAACCAGAACTCTTGCATAAATGTTGCATGTGACTAGTGGAAAACCAAAAAATTAGTGTCTAGTGGAAATTACCACATTTGTAAAATGGCAAAATAAAAATCAGACAGATTTTACTGTACTGAAAAATGCATTCATCTAACTGAGGAACACAATGGCCCTGTAGTTCTGTAATTCTCAATAAAATATTGGAAAGTACCTAAGAAATGACAAAAATACAGAAGTACACAATGACCACATATAAATATATTTTATATCTGTTTTAGTAGGAGTATTCTTAAGAGTTGGAATTCAGATGTATGAGGAACAAATATGTAGGAGAACTCAGAATTTCAGAAGTGCTAAGTTGCGTGGATGCTTTTCCAAAGCCCACTAAAACTAATGGGAAGAAAAATTGTTTCAGAAATATTTTTTTAAGTCACCATTAAGTCACCATTGTTTCTAAGTAATTTAAAAAAAAAAATTCTGATATTGCATCTTTCAGATAAATTTTCTTTTCAAAGAACACTATCCCAAGCAAGTTTAATCTATCTCCAGTTACAATTCTTCTTCCGACACTTTGAGTGCAAAAACCTCTTAGAAGAAGAAAGTTCCTCATTTCAGCTTTCAGTGCCAGATTATCCTTGCTATACCTGAAGTGCAGCTGAGATCAATCCTCAATCTGTTTCCTACAGGAAGACAAGAATGGAAAAGGGATCCAGGAAATAAGACCATGCGGGTGAAACAGAGGTAAATACATAGGTTTGAGGTTAAGCCAAAAGAAAGTATCACATCGTAATCTTAAACCACTGAACACTTCCATAAAAACAAAATGAAATAGGGTCCCTGGGGTCTGGACCAGGGCAGTCTCTGCATGTAACAATTCTGAAAGAAGATCTTGCGTCCATCCCTCTGCTCTTGGACTAAGGTCTCTATGAGAAACTACAGCCATAAGAGGACCCGAAACTGAATCTCATGGTTCAGGAGTACTGCATTAAATGGCTTTCAACTGGACCATTTCCATCCTTTGGCTTCCACAAAGCATAAACAATTTCTCAAGAAGCTGCAAGCTCTAACTACCTTTAAAGGAGCATGGTAGTTGAAAGAAAGCCAAAGCTGATAATGATTGTACAAGCAGTTATTTCCACACTTCTCATCTGTAGGCTCTATTAATGTCAGAAAACTTTTGTATTTTTGCCTGGTTCCTTTTTATTTTGTATTTCTTTTAAGAGAAATCGGCAATTTAATGCTATTAGCGATGTACCCTCCTAAGCACGTCACCTAGTGTGATGCCAATTTAGAGACTCAGTTGCTTGGAGGATAAGTTGAAAAGAAAATAAGTGTTCTGAAGCTGTGGGAAACAGTGTGCTATCCTGACCATGCTGCTTTTCAGTTTGATGCTGATTTGAGGCTCAGGGGAACCCTTGGAGGGTAAGTTAAACACTGTGCTGAACTAAGCAGTCGCTGGGATGTGGCACGGTCTGGATTCACCTCCCGAATGGTTTCAGAACACTTTTGTTCTTTTCAACAGCTCAGTCGTACAGCACGTAAGCTTAGGGAAGAAAATACTGAACTATAAAGCTGCTCAGTGGTGTCACAGAACTCAGCACAGGCCAGGGCAAGATGATCCAAGTAGGTATAAGGGGAAAACATACTTTTATAGGATGTGAAGTGCACTGAGTAAATCAAGAGATACTTAGGCTCCAGTTAAATTTAAATCCTTCCCTTTAGATTTTGAGATCTCTACACCAAAACTTTAACAAAACTTTAGTTCCATTTAAGATATAAGCACACTACAGGCTAAAATAAGGCCTGTAACAAAACCCACACAAATTTCAGGGTACTTCAGAACTGCAGCCCTGGCCAAGCAAACAGCAGGGCAGGGATGGCAAGTTGCATATGTTTATTGCTGCATTTCAGCAATATGTCGGATTCGCTGTTTGTATGTATTCCACAAAACAAAAGGTCGCTTTCAAGAATTTGTCTCAAGTGTTGCTCTCCTCTTTTTCTCAGGACACAAACCTACTACATCACAGCTAACTGCTGCCAATCAGTATTACTGAAAAGCAATTCTTCAAGGGTATTAAAGGCTAAAATTTACATAATAGCTACCTAGACTAGAGATCACAGCTGGGTCAAGGTGCCTTTGCACTAAAAATATATACACATACAACAAAATATGGTGGTGCAGGCTTCAAGGAACTGACAGTCTAAATGACTGACCTAACAGGTAGGTAAAGATGTGACAGACAGCAGGAAAAAGATACGAGATAGGCTACAGACTCAAGACAATGTGAGGAGCCCCATAATCCTATGAGGGCACATGGATGTACAAAAATGCAAGACTTGCTTATGACGTCAGGAAGTGAGGTCACACCTTGTTCTGCACTTGCTCACCAATCAAGTATTGGATGCAACCTCAATGAGAGAAAGGCAAAGCACTCCCAAATGGACTTTGACAGCATGTTCCGAGGTTAATGCACAGAAGGAACCAGGCGCACATGTGCTTGGGGGATAGAACAAAACATCAGCCTGACTGATCCGCTCTAAACCTGTTCATGCAGGTATCTATGAGTAACTCTCTGACCCGCTCATGGAAAAACAAAGTTCTAAACAGAATTTGGTGACACGTAGTTTTGTCTACCAGCACTGGTGTTTGGTACCTATTAACCAGTTTGATGCATTTATTTTATTTATTATGAGCAGACTGTCTCCAGAGGTCTTTAAAAATTACTTTTTTCCATCACTGAGGTTTATCTTTTCAGGCCATACACTATTTGCACACTTTAAAAAACACAGCTTATTCATGCTTTTCTGTATAAAGCCCTTGAGAGTCATTCCCTTCTACCATAGGCATTTGTGCGCTATTGAGAAATGCCATTATAAAATGCCCAAGCCATTATGATGTATGTTATCAGTGGCTACTAAGGGAATTTTTATGTATTATTAACACACTCATCAATGTGTTTGGTGCACATAGTCTAAACTTGAATACTGAAAACGCTGATGCTATTTTGAGTATTTTGATAGTCTATAAACGAAAAACTTTCTTGATAGAAAGAATTCTGGCTTTTTCCCTATCAAATTTTTGAAGGCAGCCATAACTTCCATTACAGTCATCTTAAAATCTGGTCCTGCCAGCATGCTAACTGTTTTCCATTAGGCATTGGTATCTCAGTTCTGGTATAAATAGCAGGATAACAATTATTATCTTCATGGTATAAGGCAGTCTAGTTCTGAAGAGGAAACGAAAGCAATTCTGAATAAACTGAGAGTTTGCATATCTCTGCGATACTGATCTCCCATGACCGTACCACGGCTAGTATTAGCGTACACAGAACCAATGTGCGTTTCTGCTTTAAGATTACATTTCTCAAGGCTCCTATGTGGCCTGAGCACCCTGTACCCTTGTGACCCTCTCAGACGCAGTTTGTGTTCTCACTGCTGCTTATCCTCTGAAACCGTAGAAAGGGAGAAGAGCTATAAAACAGGCTTGAGAGTTGACTGAAACCTCTCGGGCAGAGGCATCTGCCGAGAAGGATCACTGCCATCCATAGAAGAAACTGCCAGGGCTACTGGACTGCTCCTGCCTATTTTGGCTTCTGTTGCTACCGTCACAATAAAGAGTAAGGGAGATGAGGATTTCCACCATGCCAGGCCCAGGGTTCCCGATAACTGGAAAGAGGAAGGGACCGTAGAGGGCTTTCTCCTGGACACCCACGCCATGCACAGAGATGGCATTTTCCCCACAGACCTTGCCACATTTCCTGGGTAGAACGTGACTTGTGTGTAATCAGACCAAAAGCAGTGCAGTTAGTCACAGTATGGAAAGGAGCCAATACCATCTGAGAGGGGTCAGTGGCTGAACAAGGAAAAAAAACAATGTATGGCTGGAGAGGGAAAGGGGAAAGCAAGAGATCTGGAGCTGGAGGAGCCTGCAGCAAGCATCTGAATTCTCAGGTGACTGCATGAAGTGCTGTTTTTCGAGTTTGCTCTAGTGTTAGCACCTTCTCTTTTATTTCTATTTAATTGTGTCGTTCAGCTTTCTGATTTCTAATACTTACTGTTATAGAAATGTCACAGTGCTCAAATAGTTAATTCCTTTATGAATTAATTCTTTTATGAAATAAGTGTGGACTGGTACATGAATGTAATGGTTTGCCTGACCTTGGAGCTAGACACATCACTCCTTAAAAAAAATTGTTGTGTCCCCCACCCCCATAGTAAGGGATACTTGGTTACAGTCCAGTGATATTAACAGGTCTCAGCATCCACTTTTCTGTTTACTGGAATACCAGGGGCCAAATTAGCCACTGGCATAACATCAACAAAGTCAAGCAGATGATTCCAACAGGGAATTAAGCCATGGGCACCACAAGGCAAGTTCTTTCCATCACTAAGCCACAAAACAGCAAGATCATTACACTGCTTCCCAAAAGTTTGTGTCCAACTAATTCAGAATTCAAAACTAAAAAAAAAAAAAAAAAAAAAATCTGAAATAGTCAGTTCTGCGGTATTCAATCAGCCGAGAGATGAAGAGTTCATTTTCGTTGACTGATAAGATGCTTTGTGATTTCTTGTGTGTTCCTACAAGTATCATTTGTTAGCAATCTTTGACTGTTCTCTTTTACTAACAGGGAATAATTAGCGATCATTATTTTAAGTGAACATTGGAGAACCACCCCCTTCAGGGAATACGTATGAAATACAACAAAAGAGTACAAAAGGAGAGAAGCTTTGTTTGAAAACAACATTTTAAACATACCAAGATTACTCCTGAGGTCTCCAACCAGGGCAAAAAAAAAAAGAAAATAATCCACCAAAATTCAAAAAACAAACACACACCCCCAAAAAATAAACAAAAAAACCCAAACAAACAAAAAACCCCATGCAAACACCAGACAGAAATTCAAAGCATGGTAAAAGAAATTGGAAATTGTTAGCAATATGGTCAACTACGATTGCTGTAAATATATATTGGACTGACAATGCAGTTAACTCGTAATTTATAAACGAAAAGTATGCAGGTCACCTGTTCTCTGAAATGTGAGTAGCCCTGAGAGAAAGCTCACAGCTCTGCCAAAAATATAAACAGTCTTTGAAAGCTGCTTGTTAAAAAAAGCGTAGAAGGACATTTGCAAATAAATCTTTATAGACAGACCTCTTCAGACAGCCCATGTACAACTGCTGTAACATATTTATAGAAGGTTGCTTCATGGTCACAGAAATACTGAGTATATTAACCAGTGTCAAAACATGATGCTGATGCTTAAGTCGAATGAACTGTCAAAGATGGGTCTGAATAGGCATACACTTTAGCAGAAAACTATCAGTTTGATTACTGCGTCAGAATTAAAATAAACTTAAAAGGGAAATGCGAAAGAGCTTCTTTCTCCCTGCTCCCTCCATATGCCTCCTCCCTAAAACCCCTTGTGCTGGAGACACCGTTAAAGCCTTCCTTTTGTCTCTGTCTCTGAGACAGAAGAGACAAAAGAAAAACATTAAAATTTCCCTAGTAGAAAGGCAAGGCAGCAGTCAGGGAAATAGGTCAAGATTTGGAAGACTGAGGTCTGTAACAGCAGTCTACCGTGGACCTCCCGTGAGTTCCTCAGTAAGCTACTTATAGCCAGTTTCAGAAAGATGTTTAAGTGCCTGTCTCCCTGTGAAATCAATGGGATCTGGGTAGCGGGATCCCTTTGAGGAGCTAGTTCTCAATTTCTTTGTGCCTTACTCCCCTACCTGTAAAAAGGAGGAGATACCACTTTCCTACCTGACTTGCATGCTGCGAGTTTGAATATTTATGGACTGCGAGGAGCTCAGGGGCACTACATCAGATAATCCCAACAAAGAAGTTAATGTGCTGAACCAGATCTCCCCTTTCACACAAAACCTAAAAATACACTTAACAAATAGAGAAATCATTACTTAGGGAGAAATCCCACAAAACACTTCTGAGTTTAACTGACCAATATTTAACAACACTGGCCAGAAACAAAGTGACTTAGCACTCAAACATTCACTTGGTACAAATGACAGATTTTTGCACAGTCAAGGCATCCCTGTGAAAATGGCTGGAAAATAAAGGCAATCGCTTTCCCCTTTTTGCTTTGGAAAAGTGATTCATTTTTTTCCCCATTCATAAATTTGAGCAGAATCCCAGTTATTAATGAGCATAACAGAATTCAGTAAAAAAATATATACAGACTCTTTCTATGGTATTCTCCCTTTCAAAACCACATTTAAGTGTTAAAACTACACTGCTTTTTCTTTTTGTTCAGATACTGAATGATCTTACTCTTGACCTCATGCTATACAAACTAACTTTCCTCCGTTATTTCTGAAAAAAAGGGAGAGAAAAATTACACAGTTTTCTGAACTCCATTTTGATTGTTAATGTTGCAGTTTCGTGTGGAGTTAAGATTTCCCTTTCTAAGCAAAATGTCTGTCTGGGCTTCTCCAGTGCAACAGCCCTCTCCAATATAAATTGCTCAAGCGTCTGAAGATGCTCATGGTTTTTAGTATTCCCTTTACTCGAAGCAACTAGTTCCCCTTCAAACACCTTGAAACTAGCAGATAAACCCTTGTCACAAGGGTAGAAAAGCAAGCAGGCAAACCAATATTACCCCAAAGTTACTGCCATTCCTTTGCTTTCCAGAGATTATGCCAGTAGTTTGAGGTACTGCCATTACGCTTGCACTGATTTTTTTCCCTCCCTACAGAATTTCCCAAGATATTCAGAATTCACTGAATTATGCACTGAATTTCCCAAGATATGCCGAATTCACTGAAAAGTGAAGCCGCATATAGCAAAGTGAAACTGCGAAAGCTAGTGCCGTGCTTAGAGTTGTACCATTTTAACAATGAGGGAGAATTGTTCCAATTTAACAGTGGAACATGGTAAAAAAACAATTCATTGAACCACTTCAGATTACTTCTCCTCAACAAGGACACCCTTCTCTGAAAAACTTACTTTTCTACTCACAGATGCTCCTACCATGAATCCATTAAAGCATCAACAGTTATTCTTCACTACTGGTTTGTTCCCAGGACTGCTCACAAGTTTTTTTCTCAGGAAGACAATGAACAAGACAGATTTCAACCTGAAATTTGTATTTGTACAATTCTAATATCTTCCAAGCAATACTCATCCTTAACAATTTTTGTATTACATTATGACAATACAGCATGCTGCATTAAAATGTAAAACTAAAAGCAACAGCAAAAAAAAAAAAAAAAAAAAAAAAAAAAAAAAAAACCAACACACAGTTAAAACACCCAGATAGTCTGATTGGCTTCCATTCAACTCTGAATTTAACTAATAATCTGGTATTCAGTCTTGCACTTATATTCAATTATGACTAGCAATGCTTTGACATATTCAGTGCAAGACACATGAAGAATGCATTTTGTTATTCTTTCTTTTCATTTTATATCATCATCTCTCGTATTTGCATATAAAACAGCAAATGTGTTTAGTCCCTTGTGGAATTAGAGAGGCCGCACAAACATTCCACATCCTGTTGGCTGTTTCTACCCAAGCTGTGCTACCGCTGACAGGCCCTTTGAAGTTGCAACAGCTCTGAGAGAAACAGACGGTCTTTATAGAAAAGCCAGCATTTCAGAAAAAAATAATTAAAAAAAAAAAAGGATTATTTTTTCTTGATTGGAGCCAAATTACAAAACTAATTTCTGATTTAAATCTGCTTGTTCTTCTGCATTCCCCCAAACACCAAGTTTTTAATACAGACAACCTTGGGCACTACTCCAGGGCTAGTAAAGCTCAGGTTAAAATGCCAAGGATGCTGGGATGTGCTCAACAAGGCCCTATTCTAGTAGAAACTAGCATTCATTTAAAATCCAACTGAGAAAATGCAAAATTAAATTTTACAAAGCTTTCTTCACATATGAGCTACGTAGATCCAATAAACAACTTATCAGCAGCAGTCATCTATTTCATTCTGCCAATTTAAGATTACTGCTTTAATATATATTTTCCAGAGTTTTATCTAATCCTGTTCTAAACAGTATTTTTCCCCAATTTCCTCTAGTACTATCACAGAACTAAATACATTTCGGTCCATCTAAGCTTTATCTGAAGTCCACATTATCTGCACATCACAGTCATTCACAGTTAGAAGTATAACCTTAAAGGCTCTTCTGAACTTCTTTCAAACTATAGCTGCTCAGATAAAATCACTGATGGAAGTGTTATTTCCTTCCTTCACTTTTCCATATTATCCTGCTTGGATGGGATATAAAACTCAAAGCCACTCCTCAACTCCAAAAGCACAGCAGCAGGCGATGCACAGGCACAGCCTGCTCAAAAGCACAACTCCCGGGTGCTCCGTGGACACCCATCGAGACAATCTCTCAGCACTCTTTGAAAACAATCTTCACCTACAATAATGCTGATGGATCAGGCGCCACCTATATCAAAGACGGCACCTCCGCAGTTCATATTTACGGTGTACCACACTCAGAGGCTGCCACGCTAGTCAGCAGGAAAGTATAGTGAACAAGGCATACACAAAACTGAAGTTCAAGAGCCTGAGTTAAAATCATAACCTTGAAGTAAAACGCTAGAAGACATAAAAACAAGCCAAAGATTCTAGGTCAAAACCACTAACGCTTTTCTGCAAAGAAACTACAGTGTTAAAAATACATTAGCTTAAGAACCAGGTTACACACACTCTTTCACACCTACACATAAGAATACAAACATCTATTTTTAAAACCAAGGCAAGTCCAGCAAAGGTTGCAGTGAACCACCTACAGGAGGATTTTGCCCTTCTCTCTAGAATACTAAAAGCACAAGGGCGTCAAGCGCGTGCAGGAAGACGATAGGCGACTCCTCTCCTTTATTCTGTTCCCCATCCGTTCTCCCCCACCCTCCCCTAAGCCTGACAATAAAGCCTGGGGAATCCCCCTGCAAGCGAGAAGCCGAATGGTCCACTTCTGCATGGACTGGGGAAGGCAGCCTGGGTCGGGACGCAGGCGCAGCTCCTGGACAGTCCCTTACTCTGCTCCACAGTCAGCAACCATGTGCGCAACAGTGATCTGGGGCTCTTCCATCACACGACGTTAACACCTTTCATGGAGCTGTGCCCTCCCTTCGCAGTGCGAGAGCTTGCCACCCTCGGCACAGAAACCAAGTCTTAAATGGTTTGAGGACAATATTGCACCCTTATACTCTGCACTGAATCCTATGAGGGTGAGCTTTGGGGCAGTGAGAGAGATTTCAAACTCCTGCTGTCAGAAATGCTCTCTTTTGGTAGGTAAATGAGAGTCCAGAGCTGTCAATCTGGCACCTCTTGCCAGCGTGGAATTTATTTTTTTAGGAAAGTTGTAACAAATGTAATGTGATCAGGTACTAAATCAATCATCCAGATTTTTGGCTCCTGTTGTTCACATGCTAAGCTGTTATCAGATAGCTGGTTATGAAACTACAATTTTAACCCTTAAGCACCAAATGAGAACAACCTTACGGACACATGAATAATCAGGCCTGAAGTGAGGTCTATTATACGGTACTGCTGCGTGTCTAATTCTACAAATTACATTTATTTTCCATGTTCCTTACCAAGTGGAAAATGTAAGCCACGGGAAGTCACATAAATATTAGTTTCTTTGCAAAATTTTTCATATTTATTTTTGGAAAACCCCTCAACTATTTTGCATTGGATTTTAACATTTTTGATTCTCTTTCCGCCTGTTTCTCTTATTTGTGCATCACAAAGCAGAAGCGTCATGCTTCAAAGAAAATGCAGGGATACAAGACATAGGAGGACGGTGGGGAACAGAAATGAAGGAGAGGTTAACAAATACAAAATATAATGTACTTTATGCCTGCCTAGATGCCACCTCTTCTTTAAGACTACTGCAGTTTACTAATAGAGGGCTGTGTCCTATTAATAGCACGGGAGATTGAAGCCAGTCAATGCAGGAGGGTAGACCAAAAGTAGCGTCCAAACTAGGAGGTCAGTAGAGACCAGTAATGAACACAAACGTCTCTGGAGCCTCCTCAGCTGTCCCCAGCTCTCCACAGAAGAGCAGCAGCTCTCAGCCGCTTCCTGTGGTTTCTTCACTGTAAACATGTGCGAAGGAATAAGCTGACAAAGCCTCCAGGTCTTATGGCCACCTCTACAGCCACACAGAAATGCAGTACGAGGTGCCTTAAGCATTTAAATGTTCTCTGTTCAACCTGTTTCTAATTACTGCTGGTGCCCTCCATCTGCTCCTCAAGAAAAATCAGCCATAAATCACCTCTTGCCTTATCAACTGCAAGCAGAAATTGCAACAAAGCTTACAGAAATCAACAGAAGGGTATCTGGTACCCATTCAAGCCCATTATTCCTTCCTCATAATATCTTCAATTTCTAAGCTAGATCTCGGTCTGAGTTAACACTAAAATAGTTTTGTTGTTGTAATAGCTGAAAAATCATTGCATCAAAGATCCACTTAATATTTTCACACTGCAAATCTATCACAGTGAAATGCAATTTGTCTTTCAGGAGCCAAAGCAATGAACTGAGCCCATAATTCATGATTTCTTAATTTCCACCGTAAACTCCCAGATGCAACAATATATATTATGATACATGTTCAAATCAGCTACAGGTAAAAACTTGATGTGTTTTGATCTTGATATTGTCACTAAGTTTGTAATTTAAAAATGTCTCATCAGTATTGCCAAGCATGTTAATTTTAAAATATTGTCATGTAAAAAGGGCAAAAAATAGTAAGTTTTTAAATCTGAGCACTGTTTATCTTAATGCACTGAACGAGGCAAAGGCCCTGTGGAAAAACAGAACAAAACAAAACACGGGCTCATGAAATTAAGAGTTAGTGGCATACAGTGTGTCTCAATGAGGCACAAACACAAGGTACAAGTTGTCAGCAGCTGGCTTTTATGAACTTCTGAGGTTGACCTAGGAGCTCATACATGTTACAAATCTATTATTTTACAGCACGTCAAAGCCCTAGAAACAGAGTTTTAAACAGTGGCAAGTACTTCTTGCTACAACGACAGCATGAGCCACTCTGGAGAATGTCTGTATTAGCTTCCTTCCTACCCATCCTGCACATGCTCACATTTAGTTCATTTGACCAAATCTGTGTACTTTTTTAACACCGAGACTCATCGTAAAAGTGAGCTATTACTACTGTTGCAACACTGGTTGTAAGTTACACTTTTCTCTGCTCTACTGCTAGCCCAGGGGGAAAAAAAAAAAAAAAAAAATCAGGTATAAGGAAGTGATAAATTTGGAGATATTTTTAGAACAGATCAACTGCCATAGTTTTATTTCCGTTAACTCCCTGTGTTTATTGATTGACTCCATAGGTTTTCATATCATTAGTAAGATGAAATTAGTGTTTATGGACAGGCATACATTGAGTTAAAAAGAAACACTAGAACCAAATGTAAAATTAGACTTCGCAGAATTTATGCCTGGTTTAAACTGATCATTATTTCTGATATTACGGTTAAGTGGAGAGCTAGTTATGCTCTGATATGTCATTATAAGCAATAAAAGCAGGCTTCAAAACTAAGAGTCTTACATATAGCAATCAAACTGGGAAAAAAATACAGATCATTCATAATCGTCCAATAACATCATAATCATGCCAATAAGAGAAGCAAACACAGAGATACCCTCTTTTAGGGTATTAGCCTTCCCATTCAAGAATAGATTCCCTTATCACCAGATTAAAGGGGATGAATATTTTCTGCCTAACAGATAAGAACTTGGGGTGTTGTTCCACGCTGAATGATTCTTATTTATCAGATATTTGGTTACAAACAGTCCTTCCTAGCTGTAGTTTACTTGGCAAATGTTAATGCAAAGACCATGAAATACTCAAATAAATCAGAAAGAACTAAGCATAAAAAAAAAAAAAAAAAACTACACCAGCAATTATATCCTTGAAAATCAGTTCAGGAATATTTTGGTTTTATTCTATCTCCAAAAAATGCAGTAAACAAAGAAGTCGTCTCCTGTATCCAGATTTGCTTGAGGTTTTGGGGTTGTTATGTTTGCTCTCTGGAGTTTTCTTTAAAAAGTGAACTGCAGGGAACATACTTAAGTCAATTCAGTTACCCTGTCACAGCAAGGAGATGTAATGTTTTTGTCCTCTGTAACACCTCAGCTGTTGAACTCACACCACTGGGTGATGGCAGGACCCCCAAACTCACAACACATCGCAATTCACTGGCAACCTCATGGCTTCGCTTCTGCCAGCCCATACTGCAGTTTCAACTTGCTGTTGCCGCTAAATCCCAGGGCTCTGCAGAACCGTCTGCCCTCAGATATGGCAGTAGAGGTAGAATATTTCTGTTGAAAATCCATTTCACCTTATTTTTCAGTTGCTGAGGTTGTTTTCTTTCCTTCTTTCTCTCTCTCTTTTTTTTCCCCCTCTCTTTTTTTTTTTTTTAAGAAAAGAAAAAAATTGTGTTGTGCTAAAGCTAATGCGTAACAGCGTTCTTGGATAAGCATTCCAGTACATCACACATCACAGAAGAACAGGAGCACGACCATACCATTCCAATGGATATAGAATAAAATCAGGTGACAGAGCAAACAGCAGACCACAGTTACAACTAGCATGATATCCAACAGCCTATAGCTGGATCAAACCAAAAATGAAACTGTCTTGGTATATAGAGGAATATCCAACTTCAAGAAAGACTTAGAGCACTCTATAGTTGCGCTGAATCAAGACGTTAATCTCATAAATCATGACACAGAACTACAGGTAGAGTCAGACTGCATGGTGACTACTGTCAACTTCCTTCCACTTTCTAGCAGAAGCAAAAAAGAAATTTATTTCACTTGAATAAAAAAGTTTTTGATACTTAGCATAAGCATGTCATTATTCCTCACATTTAAGAAATAAAGCAATTTGACAAGGGAAAGATGGGAAAACCCGTAGCAAATTTTAGCATTTTTGTGGGAAAATATTTTCTCAGTCACTTTGCTACAATACAAAGGAAGGTAAGGTGCATATATTTGCAAGTTGTATTAAGAAATTCCTAAGCTTAATTAAATGGTTATCTCCAAAAAAAGCTGGTTATATTTAAACTGTAGATGTGCAGTAGTAACCCTGAAAGACTTCTCTAAATATAGAATGTACATATCTAACATAGAAATAGAACTGTTACCACACACAAATACATGGCAGTACATTAAAGTAGAAATTACGAAGATCATATATTACTGAAAAGGGTGAATGAGGTGGATAGAAGAACTATCCCATGCTACATTTAATTTTCCAGTAGTATAGAGTCCATTAGATATCCAATGTTAGTGGTATAAGTGAGTAGATCTAAACTATGTCATAGTTGGAAAACACCTCCTGAATTCAGACTCAGGAACTGGAAGTTCTCCACGGCCTTCTGACAGCAAGAAACTTACCCACTGGATAAGAGCCTACCTGCCAGACACTCTAAATTGGTCAGAATTTGGTGTTAACATTCAAGGTCTAGAAATCAAACTAGACTATTTTTCAGAGATGCAAAGAATTTCTATAACCCCCGAAATGAATGAGAAAAAAAAGAGGGGTCTAGCTGGTATCTGTAAAAATAACATACTTCTCCAGTCTAGACGTGGGTGTGGAAACTCAAACTTGAATAACTGAAGTGAAATTTTGGTTAATGGAGCCATGATTTCATCCCTAGGTTTTTTTTTGTTTTCATTTTCAACAGAATTTTTATGAAGCCATTTAACTGGGGGAAAGTAGTGATTTGATTATGTAGTATAACTGACCGGATACTGAATCCGGGAAGTTATTTTACCAGTATCTCCTAACCATCAGCTGCAACAAGGACATACACAGCAGATCACAACAGGTGAACAAGATTATTTGCGTGAAATAAGCCTGTTGAATAGCACTATGAAATATTTCCAGCTCAAACAGCTGGAAGCACACACTTAAACTATTCGATATCTGGGATATGATTCAGGGAATCGGCAACTACAGACAGAATTGTTTCTAAAAGAGGAACTGAAGCAATATTTTTTACAGCAGTCACCACACTCTAAGGACAGTCAACAGTTTATACTAATTTTAAAAACACGAATGACGTTCTGCATTGTACAAGAATCTTGATGGGAGGCAAAGATGTGACCTTCCGCATAACATCCTTTTTGAAAACATAACTGCTTCCACAGACATGGTGTGAAGTGCTGCTTGTCACGATCTTGGTTTCAACACCATACCATGAATTCCCAGTGTCCCATTAGGGGCACTCACTCCATTTTCCTTTAACCAGAATAAAGCAGTTATGACATTGAATCCCTTCATGCTTAAAATGAATATAAACAAATACAAAATATCCTTCACCTTTTTTTTTTTTTTTTTCCCCTCTCTGGCAAGTACTGCTAAGCCACATGGCTCTACCCATGAACTGTTGTCAACAAGCTGCTCTGAAGCTGAAGTTCTAGATGACAGGCTAGACAAAATGATCCACGATGAGTATTAGAGACATATTGAAGAATTTATCCTACTTCCTTTCCCTTAATGACTGACATGGTGGAATTGATAGCTTTGTAAACCATTTTAATCTACTTTCTTAAAATGTACTAAGCAGTGATGTAAAGCCTTCAATACTTTTTTTTTTTTTTAATGTTGTGACTTGTCACATCTTTCCCTTTAAAAGAGTCCTTTGCATGCCCAAGCTCCACAAAGAATAAGGCATCAAGTTTAAAAGACCAGCTGAAAATGTCTTGTCTGATTTACTGAAGTTGTCACTGAAATTCATCAGCATTCCCGAGAACACTGTCTTATCATTTAAAAAGCCCTGCAGCAGCACTAACAAAACACCTCTTGGGTATCCCTCCTCAACAGAGATACATGGCAGGCTACTCAGGAATCCAGCTCTTACAGCAAGCCGGTCAGTATCAGCTGTTCCTCCATATTCCCAATGTAATAACAGTCCACAGAAATCAAAAAGAAAACTGATAAGGGGACTCTATTTGGAGGAAACAAAAACAAAACAAAAAAAAAAAAACACAAAAGAAATGAAAACCCACCTCTCCAACCCTCTACTAAGCTCCACCTAGAATTAAGAAAGAAGAAACAAAAAGTTGTTCTTCAAACCTACAAGAAGGTGCCTTGAACAAACCCCTAAGCACGCCCATGATGCAGGGCTGGCGTTACCTACCCTGGGCTCCTCCAACAGCTCCCACCGTGATTCCCAGTCACCCATCCTGGGGAAACCTGGAAGCAGCCTCATACCCTTCTGGGCACCCCCACAGCCGGAGGGGTGGTCTCAGTTGTGAGATGCACACTCTGCCAGGAGTAAATGCAACTACCTTGTCCTGATCACTCCATATGGGATTATAAAATTCCATCTTCTAAACAATGCATGAAATTCCTCTGATTGGCATATTTTAGATGCCTTCGAAACAGGCTGTGAATTTGTAATGCTCAGTGTCAGAAAAAAAAGCTCTAGAAGAATATATTTCCTAATAGCACTTAATACAAATTAGCTATTTTACAACAAGAAATACCAAAATAATATCCCATTACACTGATATGCAGCAACATAATATTTCAGATTTTTCAGACAATTACCTTAAATACTTCCTGCTCTGCCCAAATTAATATAAGTACATGCAGAAAATTAACTGGCTGTCTAGGTGCACTGTGGAACAGAGCAAGAGTGGCACCATGCACTACAAACGCAGATATTGTGTTTCACCTCTCCAGAGACAATAATGTGATTCTTGAGCTTTCATGACGGTTTACTAAGTCTGCCAAAGGACTGTGAGTCCAAGGGTAGGGATAAGGTAATTTTATTACATTAAACTAATAGGAGTAATAATACAATTTCCAGTATTTTTACACAGATTTTGGTTTCATACTACAATATAGACCAGAATGGGTAATACTGCAGCTCTAATAGGACTTATAAAAGCGTATTAATAAATGCTATCCAAAACAGTAGGGTTAAATCCTGTACCCATTCAGCACCTCCACTATCTTCCTAATGGAATCGTGAATTTCCTTTTAGACAGTAAGAGCTC
The DNA here is from genome assembly GCA_947846985.1 of Fratercula arctica. Taxonomy (NCBI): domain Eukaryota; kingdom Metazoa; phylum Chordata; class Aves; order Charadriiformes; family Alcidae; genus Fratercula; species Fratercula arctica. Next base: position 41,806,130 of record CANTUZ010000002.1, read on the forward strand.
AGATCTATCTTCAAACTTTAAAAATCCATTACTGCTCCCCAGCGATAAATTGGTAATTGAAACAGTTGGGTTGGTGCACAAATAACACACTGATGTTAGATAGCCTCCCAGCTCTCGAAAACATGGAAGCCTTTAAGCTTCAGCACTTTAACATACTCTCTGGAGAGCTGATAGAGGAAATCACCAGGAAAAAATCCTAGTACTGGCTTCAATTGCATCTCAGCAGAACTCTTTCAAGCTCCACAGTATGGAAATTGCTTGTGCCTGGTGCTGCTCTGGCAGCCCCTCTGGGGCTGGGGGCATGTTATTAGGTTTAATTTGCCCATGCAGAAAAACTAGTTCTGCAGCTGTTACTATAATTTAAACTTACAGTGTCAGCCTTTTAGCTTTTGCATTGTAACACTGTTTGCCTGGATTCAGAAAGAACACGGAAAAGTGAAAATCACTATTTTATTCGGCCTGTCAGTGAGCTAGGAAAAAAAAAAATGGGGGGGGGAGGCATTTGAGGCATTCATTTCGCTTTCATTCCAATAAATGTAAACCACTCCTAATCTTGACAGGCTAAGACAAACTAGTTAAATATATGTGCCTAAATAATTTCAGTGTCCAGCAATACAGAACAGGCAATATTTCAAACCTGTATTATCTTCTTTTATTAATTGTTGCATAGTGTGTATTAGTATTAAATTACTGTGAAGTTTCTGCATAATTACACTCGTTCATATTTCTGAAGAAATAGGATTAGCTTGCCTTGGTCTTGGAATTTAATAGCAGAAGATACACAGCAAATTTGTCTTTGGCTATGTCTTAAAAGACATGCTGCTTCCCTTAGCCTCTCCATGCATCCCTTCTCCACATCTGTAATACATGCTACAGTGCCCTCTCATGGATACTCAACACCTAACAGGAGAAAGAGTGACGCTACCAAATCTTTGCAATCACATCATTTCATTCAAGACATAACAGGTTAGTTAAAAAGTCGCTACGAGAGAAGATTTTGTAAGAGCAGCTGACTGCTAACTAACATCATTCATTACCGTTAAGTGTTCAACTTATGGTTCATTACTGAACCCACAGAATTTTAGGTAAAGGCAGTGTTTGAAAACTATTCTGGGGTAGTGATCCATGGCCAAATCTTCCCCTCAGACATTTCCATATCAAGTTCATCACCACTGCTTTCTCAAGCTATTCTACCCTCTTCCAGGAGCGTCTTCAAATCAAGTCCCAGCTATTCCAGTCTCCTTCATTTCATACTCATGGGCACTGTAATGCAGCACAGCTCATCCAGGCTGTGTTTTTTGCTGGGAGACACTTCAGAACTCTTCCAGCCACAAGTTATATAGCTATAGTTACTTTGGAGAAATAAAGGAATTTGTCTTTTTACAATTCAGCTTCTCAAAGTATTATAAGGACTAACAAACCCAATAGGAAAACAGACTATATTTACAAAAACCGTGCAAAGTTATGACAGAGAAGCAATGTCCCCAGTTGCATAAACACTATTTTATCCAGAGAAGAAAATATATTAAGTAGAATTTTTTAGACCTGTGTATGAGAAAAATAAGAAATAATCTACAAATGACCAAACACGACCAAAACATTCGCGTAAAGGGATAATGCCTTTAAATAAAATTTAATAAGTCTAGAACACATCAGAGCTTTACTTGTATAAAAGCTTGTAAACTTGAAATAGAAGACAAACAGTGGTTTGGCCCCTTCCCAACACTGCATACATTGTACCTGGCACAAACTATCAGGATATCGACAGAATGGGGCACCTTTTATAAACATCAAATGAAAGTGTTTAAATTGCAGTTTTGGCTATAATACAAATAACAGTTTTGTTAAGAGTTTGGAATAGGAGCATAGGGGTGTGGAATTACTCAATTTCTACAAAAACCTAAATTTAGTTACAAAAAGTTTAAAAGTACTGAAGCATTTAACAAATCAAAGAGAAAGCACTAATGTACTTATAGACTGAAAATCAAAAAAAAATGCTTTATGAACCAACTACAAGCCAATTATCTGCATCGTATTTTCAATGCAGACTATTTAAAGCAACTCATATTATATGCGGAATTGGAAATATTTTTTTTAAAGTCTGTTTTGTTTTTTAAATTAAAAGTTTCTGACACGATAACAGAAATTGATCTAATTACTCCACTTGTTAAAGACAGAACATCTGGGATTGTACTGACTAAACTTAAGCCATCTGAGCAGGCTGCAAAATGACAAACCACTGCAAAGCTACAGGGTATTTTGATCACAATTTAGACCACTGTTGGCGTGTAACACATGCAAATTCAGGTACAGTTATTCCATGTGCTACTTTCCGTGTTCTGTTTTGGCATATTATACAGTTCGAGCAACACATATATACAGATGTATTCCATTTATACATATGTATGTGTTCACGCATATCAAGTGTGAAATATTGCAACATTTAGCAAAATTTATCAAAACCAATATTCACAGTCTGGAACAAAAAGTCAATTGACTTCATTCCTAGAATCAGTTAAAAACGAGGGGGTAAATATCATCTCTAAACCTGTTTTCTGGCAGGTAAAGAGCTCTTGATGTTATGTTTGCTTTGAAGATATATTTTGCAAATTCATCAGAGAGAGGGAAACTGAACTATGACTTTCTAATAAAGAGTTAATGTGAAAGAGTGTACTGTGTGACATTTTGAAGTATTACTGTACTAAGGAAAAGAATTTTAATGCTAGTAAAGAATTTTTGTCTCAAACTTATGGTGGGGAAAACATAACTAATGCTCAGGCATGACTATTTTTTGAAATATTTCTATGCACTGATTTTGTTTCCTACATTCAAACGCAAAAAGTCTACGGCAGGTAGTTAAATATAAAATAAGAAAGAGGAAGTGAAGAAGTTAAATTGAAGACTTCCATTTAATTCTATATTCAGGAGCCAAAACCAGACTCATTAACCGCAATTACAAGATCTCCTTCTACCTTGCTCGAAAATGAACCCTGCTTGGAAACAGGCTCAGAGAACGTGGCCAAAGTTCACATAGGACAAACAAACCTTTATAGTCCAGTGAAAAGTACACTAAGGGCAGCCAGGTTTAGTAGAAATATTTCAAATTCATTGAAAAAGTGTTAAGACAATTGTCTGCCATATGCATACTTCCAAGACAAAACACACTAGGCAAAGATTTTCCATTCATGTATCAAAAACATCAGACATTCATATGAAATTATGTAAAGCACTGTAGATTAAACTAATTTCCATATACTTAAAAGCTCAGTACCTATTTGAGATTTCAGTCATTTGATCTGAGGATCTTTAATTTGCTCTTCAAGGAAGTCCCAATAAATTGAAAGAGGAATCCTATCAGACTTGAAAGATTGCAGATTATGAGGTAACAGCTAGAAAATTACGAAAGAGAAAGAGTAAAGAACATATCAGCCCAAATAGGTATGAATTCTGCTCTTTAAGAATCTCCCATTTAAAGTATTTACTCAGAAGTGGCACTTCACAGAGAGATCAGATTTCTAGCACTGGACAACAGATTGCAACCTGCAGCAGATACTGGATCTCAGCTGGTTCTCCTTAAGACACTAGTTCCTAAGGAAAACATTTCCCACAAACAGACAGGAAACCATATCAGACATCAAATATCTTATAAGTTACACGTGGGTTTGTTGTGTGGGACCAGAGTAGTAAAGTTATTACTCAGTCTTGCACCTGCATTTAATTAAATTTGGAGCTGAAGCTAAAAAGAATGGTAACGTTTATGTCAAACGCTGATCAATCTGCACTTACTAAGTGTGAAACTTAATTGAGAAACAGAAACAGACTTTGATTCTAGGTCACAAAAATTATATCCAATAGACTCATCAGGAGACTGCAAAGAATTTGTGCAACTCTCCAGATTTAATACAGATTCCCTTAATGTCTCCTTGATGTTAATTCAAAACTGAATTTCAGAGAAAAACATATTCCCCCGAAATTAACATCTTCGTCACCTACTGGAAGCACTCAAGGTAAACGTTACGCTGAGGCATAAAAAATAACTTTGAAAACACCTTCAAGTGCACAGAGCAAGCGATACTCCAGTAAAACCTTTCAAGTGTTCCACGGAAAGAAAGTATCAAGTGACTTCTCGTAAACCATGACCTAGCCTTCACGTGTTCTGCATGTTGAAAAATGTTCTGAAAAACAAACCAGGCAAGGCAGTTCAGCAGGGAGTTCCTCTTACCTTTCAAAATTAGACCCCAAGTTCAACTCTTTAGCCTGCTCCCTTTTCTGTAATGTATCTTATATGGATTGCTGTGAAAAATGAAGAAATATTCTGGAGATGTTTGCAGATAACTAGGTTAAATTCCCCAAATAAGGAGCTTTTGTTGGTTTTGGGGGGTGGTTTTGTTTTCGTTTTTTAAACTACATGCTGCCTCTGGGAATTTTGACATTCACAATTCTACACGTAAAAAAGTAGTTCTTGAATGCATATCTTTGAGAAGGTGGATCCCACGTGTATTAACGGGGATATCACAGCAGAGCAAAAACATAAATGTAGCCTACATTTCAAAAAAGCCTTTTTTAAAACAACAATGATAAAAGAACGTTAACGAGAGGTTATAGGCGTATAGCAGGAACAGCAAACTATAAACTGTGAATGAATCCTGCCAGAAGATTAAAGTATGACTACAGAGAGAGAAATTCTCATATGTGCCTGTGCATCTATTTCCATAACCCTTAGAGCAGCTGTCACATAAAAGTCACTGCTAGTGAACAAAATAAAACACTTCAACTGCGACAGTCATACATCATCTTTGACATTTGGTGAGGCAAGTAATAACGTCCTATTCACAAAAATGCACTCCACGCATGAAAGGGCACGTCTTTGCAGAACGGTGCAAGAATGCGTGGGACTCCTATGAAGCCACCCACTCAGAACTGCTGGTTGAGATTGTTGGTGACATGAGAAGATGGCAGTCTCTGCCAGGGAAGGTTATTACATTCCTTTGTAATCAGGTGTAATGCTGGCCAGAAAGTATTAGCATATGGGTCATCAAAGGTTGTCTTTGGAGGAGCTTAGCATTTCAGCTGCATAAAGCCAAAGCTAGCCAAGACAGCGCTTTCAAGCTGCTATCTTTTACTCCAGAAATGCATCTCCTCTTCTACAATTAGACTACTGCTGCTACAAGTATTGGAGCAAATTAATTTTTTCTTTGTTTATTTATATTGGTAAACAGCTATCAATTATTTCAGCACATTTAAATAACACCACTTCAACAATCCTTCCTCCCTTCTGTATGTTCTGCACAAAAAAATCTGGATTTACTCTCCCACATTTTGTCATAGATTAGTTGGTTTTAGGTGACATGAAAACAAATGACTTTCTCCTCAAAGTGACACAGTGCTAAATTTCAGACTATCGAGCTTCTTTTGATCCTTTCGAATGATAGGACTAGAAAACAGAACTGTTAAGCATTTTATCTGTCAAAAAAAACCCAAAAACTAAACTTGTATTTCATTTTAATGTAGTCTGGCTGGTACCTCAATATAATACATGTGTAAATCCCCAAGAAATTCAGGTCAGGCTAGAAGAAGCACTACAAGTTAGCATCTAATACAAGCAATGCTATAAAGTCACATTTGGAAAAACAATCAAGGTTTGCTTCAGTGGTGGTGTTCGCTAGCTGTAGCTATGATTATTATGGCAAGAAAAGCAGCAACATCTGATGGTACATTCAGCAAGGTAACCTGCCACAATAGCTGTTTGGTTTCCAGAGAGATAAAAGCCTTCCTATGGTGAAAACAGACAATACGGCTTCAGAGGAAGGACTTGCATTCTTTTGTCTTTTGACTGGTATTAAAAAAAAAAAATTGTAAAATTAAATAATAAATCCAGAAGCTTTACTACCAACAGTAATGGAAAAGCAGCTGGGGCAGTTTCCTCAGCTGGAGCAGTACAACGCAGATCAGTGTCAGGGCTGCATCCTACAAAAACTGGCTGTAAACCACAGCGTTCTCTTCCTCCCCAAACTCTGTAGTGCTGCCATTTAAACCAGTCACTTACCAGAATGTACAGCCCACAGTATTAATTTTGGAAATCACTGACCTATCACAGAAATGTCCTATTTGTTTAGGTTTGGGGTTGTTGGGGTTTTTTTTATTATTTTTACACCCACATCACTAAGACTGACTTAAAATTAATCTTGCCTAGTGAGCACGCTGAAGGTAGAAGAAAAATCCAGCTGTCAAGATAATATAGAAGTCTATAATGGGAAATGATCCCAGAAATGCCATCATCACATATATTTTCAAAGAACACACACTTGGCGTTATATTCTGCTCTCAAAACAAAATTTCCATTAAAGGTATCATACACTAAAAAGAGAGTTTGTCTCCAAATATGAGGTGTACCTTAGATAGCAGGCTAGAAGATGCACAGTCCTACCCTAAAGACATACTTATAAAGTCTATTCAGAAAGTGATCTTGCCACATTTCTTGCCTTCCCAGGGCAGAACTTTTCAAAGCAGTGAACTATTTGTAAATTCCTGAATGCCAAAAGAAAAATACTGTGAACATCAGATAATCTGTAACTGACAGTCTGGCCAAGTGACAAGACACAAAGGAAGAAGGATCAATAATCCTATTGGCAGACCTGCCAAACCTCCTTACAGAGCCAAGAAAAGGTGGGATTCACTTTATTTCCTATCACTAAATGCTTCGCTCGCCATCAATTTGAAGTGCAGACACCAAGAAGGAATTTATCTTGCATAATCATCACCAAATGATGAATTTTTTTTAATCGAAACTTCTGTATTATTCCTTACTACAGTATAAACAGAAAACACGTTGATTAAACTATCTAAAAAAATATAACCTGGTAAAAGATAACATAAAACATCTTTGTCACTTGCTTGTAATGGTAACCAAGCATTTTTACACCTACTAGAGCATGGGAATCCTGCCTCAGTCAAACAACAGGAACGACACTTGTGGAACCGAAGTAGCTGCTGAAAAGATTTTGATTTACAGAGTCTTTCCCTTTCCTTGTGTTCTGAAGACTACAATGAAACCTATTTTTCCTCTTATGGACTCCTACCTCGGGTTAAAAGCTCACTGACACCACTGTACTACAAATGTCTGGAAAATCAGTAATTTGAAAGAAAATTACCAAAAATCGTCGTAGAATGTAAAAAGGCCAAATATGTTCTATTGCTCCAAACATAAGTAGCATCAAGTAGCATCTTTACTTGTAGTTAACTGTTTTTAAAGAGGTCACTGATTTTTCCTGCATATCCCAAGCTCCCAAGCTTTAACAACTTTAATTGAAGGTATTTCCTGCATAACAGAAGAGGAATTCATGGCAGGCAAAATATTTCCTTTGCTTCTCCATGGATGTGTGATCTGCAGCAGTGATCTCTAATCATTAAAAGCTTAATATGTTTTAAGTTTGTATGATATTTTATTTTATTAAAAAGCTTTTCGACTAGCTAGATATAAATATCACACGTCAAGCAGTAATCAAGGAGTAAGCACACTATATGACTGTTGAAGGAAGAGTCATTAAAATACAACAATATTTTTAAATCTTTCAATAAATATAGGCTGAGTACAACTTTTACAGTAAATAATTTCTTTGATTTTCCAGAAGAACACAGTTACATAGAATTAAAATAAAACAAAGGAGCTTTATAGTAACAATCAAACTTCTAATAAGCTATTGCTAGAAATACCAGTAAAATAAACCGTGTTTATTCTAAATTACTGACATGGAATATATACTAAGTACTTTCCATTTAAGTTCCAACACCTCACTGCACATTTGGAAAGGACTTTCTTAAAATTTTATGATTGAAATTTTCTGATAGACAAATATTACCTAAAGCAAACAGAAAAGGAAATGGTACTGTAAAATTAGACAGAAAGGAAGTAAATCAAAAAGTGTTTTGCTCAAACAGCTGTTACCAAATGCTTGTGGAAATATACACACTGAAGAATGATATTAATAGTAGCTGCAGATGGTTTTTAAATCCGTCCATCCATTACAGTTAAACGAGCTATGCAGAAGTGACGATATGAACAGACAACAAAAAGACACTGACAGTCACAGAAGCCTACATGAAACAGCAGAACATTCCCAGAGTCCAAAGCTCCGCTCTGATGGAAGCGAAGGAGCCGCAGCTCACTACCATGAGCCTGATTATTTGACCATCACTTCTTGGCATGAACGCTTCAGTGTCTGATGAGTTCAACTATATTTCAGCGGAGTAAAATAATTTATGAATTTGGCTGGTACTGAAAACTTGTGTAACTTGCAGTTCATAACCCTATCTTTACATCTTATAAATTAAGCATTATGAGAAATGGTGTGGCTGCAAATTTCCATCCTTATTCTCTGTGGAGCTACTTGTTATTTGATGTTATTATGCTTAACGCAATGTACATAGCATAACATAATATTTATGCTGTAAATTAATCTAATGTCCAAAGAGAACTGGAATGATTCATTTTTCCCAGGTAAAAAACATCCTCAAGTTTGGTTTGGGGTTTGTTTGTTTTAGTTGTTGGGATTTTTGTTGGTTTTTTTGTTGTTGGTTTTGGTGTTTTTTTGTTTTGTGGGGGTGTTTGGGGGGGTTTCTTTTTTTTTGGTGGGGTTTTTTTTTGGTTTTTTTTTGTTTGGTTTTTTTTTTTTTTTTTTTTTTTTTTTTTTTTTTTACAAATGAGTAAGAAAATCCAAATAATCTCAAACTAAAATTTACAGAAAAATAAGCTTCAGCAGACACGCAGGTATTCTCACAAACCATTCCTATGTCGACATTTGGGGAAAGAAACATAGCTGAATATTCCATTTGCAATCCTAGAAACATACCAATATGAGCATAATTCTCTTCAGAACTTGACAGCAGGTCAGCTAAGAATGCAAAGTTTACTATATATTACAAGCCAAAGAATTAGAAAGTATTATCAGGGGGAATTTATAACAGGATAAAAAACCCCCATCCAAAATAACTTTTGCAATATTGCTTTTAAAAAGATGAAATTAAATATATATTTTATTTTGGTCAGGGAGCTGTGGATAAAGAAAGAGACGTACCACAGCTTTTGATGGAGATACGAAGACTGGTAAGTGAATTACCTGTCAGATTTAGACTGTAAATGTCAGAAGAAAGGCAAGTCATGAAAATTGGGACATGAATCGTATATCCTTCATTCTAGTTCTGGTTGCTAGAAACTCATTGTAAGATTTTGGGCAAGTCAGGAAACATCCATGTCTCATATTCCACACCTGCATTTGGGCTGGCTGAGAAGTGTTACTTGGCTAACGAATTTCCCCATCGTTATGAGAAGTAGGTGAAAACACCTGCTGGACTATCAGATAATTTGCCAGATGAGAAGCTGATGGAAACTAAACGACACAGCAGCACACTGAGTACCTGCAGTCCCTACAGCCACAACGCTTTCCCACGAAAGGGGCTGAATAAACAGTTCATAAGCAAACAACCTAAAATGTACGTAAGTTTGGAAGTGATTTCACTGTAATCATCGGGGTATTAGAAATATCAAGACAGTCATAAACTCCCAGTAATTAACCATCAAGACAGGCCTCATTTAAACGCAGTTATTAAATGTTGGGAAAATTAATTAAGCTCAAATGCCAAATATGAAAACTTAAATCTCTAAGTGACAAACAGAAGCTTGTGTTTCAACCTATAAGCTTTTCAATAAGAGAGACAGAATTCAGTCTTTGAGGTTTCAAATCCTGAAGAGCGTGGCTATATCTCACTTTCCTTAAATTTACTTTGCAAAAATGAAAAAAAAAAAAAAAAAGAAAAAAGGGAAAGGCTGTAACATCCAAAGTCCTAAGAAATTAAGAAAAAATTCAGTAAATTGAAGAGAATTCTCTAGGCTCTGATCCACATGATCATGATCATTAAATGTGCCATCAATCAGCATAAACCTCTATAACTTGCAAGTTAAATGCTGTTTCAAACTAGTTTCTTTCACAGATAATTTCTCTTTATTACTATAGTCAACTCTGCTAAGAAATGTTACTGCTAAAAAGCATGCATATTCATCACAGCGACGTGCAGCAATCTACAGCAAACGAGAACTTGGTGTGACCAAATAACTCATTGTTTTGGAAAAGAAGTAATTGAAAACTAATTTATTAAAGAACAGATTTCCAGATTTAGAAAACTTCCACTTCAAACTTATCCAATTTTTAAATTATTTTTTCAGGTTTCCTCTTTATTTCACCGTGAACTTTTTTTTTTTTTTTTTTTTTTTTAAATTTTAGCTAGGAATTGGCAGTGCAAGGATAGGCTGTTGCACAAAGACCAATATAATAGCTTCTTGTTTAAATAATCTAGTAAGTGTAGTGATCTTAAGTAATACTTTCCTGGTTACAGAAACATTGTGCATTCTCTTACAAGCATTTGCTTAACTTGGTAAGAAAACAGAGTTAGACGACCCATGATGTATAAATTTATCGAGTCAGAGACATGTTTAGAACTGTTGGCCAGAGCTTTGATCCCTTAAGGGGGAAAAATAAATACATAAATAAAAAGCAAGTTTCAGGCTCATCACTATTCTCTTCCTAGCACCAGAAGGTTTTAAGTAAATTTGCTCAGGCAATCATCTACTAAGTAGCTGAATAACAATTAGATCATATTATTATCTGTTCTTTAGGTTATGCATATCAGTAAAATAAGTAGCCAAACCTCAGATTGGTAAAAGTCAGCAACTCCTTTCCTTTTCCCTTATTGTGCTGCTGTGAGAGGACAGGATACTGGTCTGAGTTCATTGCTCCCCCCTTCAAGGTGGTACTCAGCCTGAGTTCTTTAATCTAAACTGAAAGAGGTAAGCAGCGCCTCACAAAGATTTCACCAGGACTTTTTTCCTAATCTCCATCTATCCAGAAGTTCACTCATGCAACGACTAATGATCTGAGTTAGACTTTTCCAGCACCAAGAAAGAGGGTCTAACCAAAGTCGTCAGGAGTTTAATACGCATCACAGTTTAATTGGCCCATTTATTTTTACTCATAGCTCCACGTGAGACCAAGACATGCAATTTAGAAATAAATACAAAAATCTGTCTTCTACTGCATGATTCATCATCGCTCTGTATGCTACCTAGTAACAATATTTTCAAAGGTACAATCTCAAGTTAAGCACATTTACCAGAAAATAGAACCATCAAGTCATAGAATGGTTAGAGTTGTAAGGGACCTGCAAAGATCATCTAGTTCCAACCCCCTGCCATGGGCAGGGACACCTCCCACTAGACCAGGCTGCTCAAAGCCCCATCCAACCTGGCCTTGAACGCTTCCAGGGATGATGAACATTGTTCCAAACGTTTATACCACTAATATTTTAAGTATATCCAATACTAAAAGCAGGAAAGAAGAAATGCATCTTGGTATTATTGACAGAAGGTATTCAGTTGCCTTTGGTAAAGTAGTACGTTTATAAGACCAAAACAGCAAAGCAAAGCTGAATTAGGAGAGAATAAAAAATACAGTGCACAGAAAGTGAAAGGATGCGTACTGTGGGGAAAGGATCACAGAATGGAGACAGAAAAAAGGAATAATGAAGAGAATGATGCCAGAAAGAAAAATAGTATGGGAAGAAGATGACAGAAGAAGATAAAAAAAAAAATTGTTTAAAGGATTTATGGTCGTTCGTAATACCGCACATTTTTCTGGATACAATTTAAGATAGTTTTCAAATTCAGGTTATTTTACATAGGCTGGAAATACAGAACTAGACGTCTCCCTCAGCACAGTTTCTTTCAATCTCCTCCACTTATCTTCCCTCTCTTAACGAAAGTGAAATGAATTCTTTGATGGACAAGAGAGAAAACGCCAAAAGGCCAAGATGCAGCTTCATGGTTACTACTTAATACCATGTTTCTGTGTTTTCCTTCAAACCATAATATTAATTTAATGCTAAGTTTCTTTTACACAAATGGGCCATTTAGCATATTAACTGCAAAGCACCTACTAAATAATGAGAAAAATGCTACTGTGAGTTAGTGTGTATTTACAGGACACTGAGAAGTTATGACCATTTACATCTAAGAATGCAGTCTACAGTTTCTGTAAGGAACAAGAAAAAAAAGTGCTGAGGGCATTTGACAAAAATCCAGGATAGGTTTCAAATCCTCACACCACGCTCTGCGGATGCGTTCAACTACATCCCATTGTAAACCTGAAAATCTGATAGGCTGGTGTTCTCTATAATAAAGCCAGAATAAATCCTTTAACATGGACCCTTCCTGCTCTTCCTTCACCCACAAATAATTGCTTTCTTTAACACTCTCTTCAACAAGAACAAACAGAGACTCAGCTCGAGCTGAAATGGAAGCCAAATATGACTGGGCTTGAATCTATTTTTTTTCCAGCTCATCCAGAGTTCCTGTGGTAGAGCCCTTTAGGAGTGCATGAAAGCAGATAGCTCAAAGCCCACATAGTTATTCCTGGATTTAAATACAGATTGGAAATGAATGTCCTGTGGATAAATGCCTGTGAAAAACCCAGAGGAGAATAAGTGCTTGGGAGATTAAGAGATTTACTGTAACGTCTGTGAAAGCTGAACGTTTAAAGGGCAGGAATTCTCCATTTTTCAATCAGCAAATTTAAAGGGGCAGAGCACCTAATTAAAAGCCCTCCTTATGTGTGTGCACCTGTGCATGCATATACTTATGTTTATAAATCAGCAGATGTATATTACTTATAGATTATGCAACTATTCTGGTCAGCAAAATTAATATAAATGTTAGATGTTCTTTTTATTCTTTTTTTTTTCAAATGGCACTTTGGCTAGTTCACAGAGTCATTTAGGTTGGAGAAGACCTTTAAGATCATGGAGTCCAACCATTCTCTGTATTGCTCAAGATCCCTTACCGAACTGAGGGCAAATAGCTCCTACTTTACCCTCAGTGAAAAGAAACTTCACATACAATTTGATTTTATAACTCTCTTCTTTTTTCTGCTTGCTCCATCATCTTTACTACTTATTACTCACGGAAAATGTAAATCTAGACATGCTGAGGAACTGCTATGCCAAGCTTTACTTACTGTCTTCCTGCCCAATTCTTCCCTTTAAATTAGGAAGACTGCAAGAACACAGAAGAATTCACGTGTACAAACAGTAAACATCTGTTTCACACCAAAGACCAAATATAACAGCCACGTGCCTGAAGATCTTGCTCTCCAAATCATCCCACGCCACGTACGGACAACAGCATATACTAAGTCCATCCCTTTTGCGACTAACCCTGCTGTTTCTTTGCTTTGCTCTTTCTGAAATGATGAACATTCACGAACTGTTAGTACAAAAGCAAACCTTTGAAGTGGAAACGTGACTGCAGATTTTTGCACATTCATGTAATTTGCCTGAGTGCTACGTTTCAGAAAGGGTATCCAGAGACTCTCACCATTCTCTATGACCAGTCACCAGTTTGCCTATCCTTCATCTGTCCCTGTCCTACATTACTCCCTTCCAAATTGTAGCCAAGGGCAATATTCTCATAAATATCTTTGATACAGCAAATCCCTAAGGATTCTACCAGTGGGATTCATGTAAAAAATAAACACAATCACATTCTTACACATCTGATCTCACCTCCCAAAGGCATTTAAAAAATCACGGATCAAGTCCCTGAGCATTTACTCAGGACAAACCCTTCCTGAGTTTGGCAGCAGCGATGTCAGACACCAATGAATTGACACATAAATGAAATATTCACCAGGTTTGGTTTCTTTTCTAATTGTAAAAAAACCAAGGGTGGGAATATTACATCTTATACATTAACAACTGTTGAGCAATAAAAACTTGTTATTTTGATCTTCACAGAGAAGAAAAAAAAAAAGGAGCCATAAACTTTGAGCAATTCTGTAAATATCATGAAAACATGCCTGTCAATATTTTCAGTATTAATAGCGGGAGTTAGAAATGAAGCTGAAAGGGACCTTCTGAAGGAATTATTTCTTTGCAATTTAATTTGTTAGAAAACGTCTGCATGGCCAGTATCACCATAAAGAAAAGCAAGGAGGAAAAATGGCTGCATACTACAAGTAATAGGTATTTTTTTTTTTATTCCTTCATAATATTGTTTTCGTACACACTTAAGTTAACAATATTGCCGTTTGTTTACGGAAGAACAGAGTGGGAATATAAAGAGGTTATGTAATTTCACTTGCAGCTTGTGCTGCGTACAGGCAAAAAGGAAAGTTTGCTACACACTTCTTCATTCCAGGGCAACTATTTAATAATCGGGTTTAAAACAGTAAGATGCTTTAGACACATGAGTTAAAATCCCCAAAAGATATCAAGAGCATTTCACAGTTCAATTAGTGTTTTGGAAGATTTAAAAAAAAAAAAAAAAAAAAAAAAAACCACCACGCAAAAAAAAAAAAACACAACAAGAACCAGCCTGGTTTTTACTAATGCCACAGAAAGATTCTCCTAAATAAAGCCTTAACATTCTCATACTGTGTGCTCAGCAGTATTGCTAAAATACAGACACTTCTGTGGTAAAGATAGCAAGAGCATAAGGAACTCCACATAACAGCGTTCAGAAAAGGAGGGAGAGAAAGCCGAGGCCATTCCCACGAAGCATTAAATTAACTTCCACAAAATGAAATTAATAATTCTTTTCCTCAGTTCTTCCCCACCCCCCGCACTCCAGATAACACCTTCAGCACTCCCAAAGTGAATTTGGGGGGGGGGGGGGGGGGGAACCAACAAACCCTCATTTTAATTTTTGATGCTACCAATATTTTGTGCTATTTATAGTATTACTCTAGAGTCTTCACATGCCTTGTGCCTTACATAGTGATAAGGGTAACAGAATCCGCATCCTGAAGACCGCCAACATAGCAGATATAATATCACCATGTGATATTAAATAATTCCACAGGTATCGTGATCTAATTAAACTAGCAATAGTAGACCAACTGATGAAACTGCAACATGACAAATATGCTATGGGTCTTTTTATACTCCAAAAGAGTTTCCTCCTAGAAGAATCCAAAGAGTTATGTATGGTTTATATTTCTATGAGAAACGTTCCAAGGCTCACCCAACTTCATATGCAAGGAAACCTGGATTCCTCAGATGAGATGTGTTATTCATTCCTCTGTTCTTTAATGTTCAGATATGTTATCTAATTTGGGATAAATTCTTGTCATGAGCCAGGCAGAAAGGGTTTTTTTGCATTGTATCTTCTCGCTAGTATTTTATGGGGTTAAAAATGCAATACAGAAGTGGATTTTCTTGAAACGTAATTCCAGTTATTAAGAACTTTATTTTTAAGTTGTGTAGCATGGAAACATTATTTTTCAACTCTGGATTAAAAACAAGGCAGAAAATCAAAATATCATGTAGATTCAAACAGTTGAGAAATGCCATGGTTTAGCTTTGAACTCTTTTCCCTGCTCAAAATCAGTTAGTTATCAGAACAAGCATTTCACTTAAGTTTTCCTCAGATAATGACTATGAATTCTTTTCCTAGGGTTCCTTGAAGGAGGAGGAAGAAATGAGAGGTAGTAGGCTGGGGAGAGTACTGGTTTTTTGCACGTGTCTTTCACTTTGTCAGCTTGCAATGAAAAAACACTCTAACTTCTGCTGGGTAATTTACACCAACCTGCTGGCGCCTGGCAGAAGGAACCCACCATCTGAGTAGGAAATAACACGCACCAGGCATTCAAGTGAATGTGAAATATAAAGTCTATGAAAATTTATGGTAATTTCCTTAATGACTTCAAGATGGTCAGGAAGGAAAAAATATTTTATGTTTTGTCAGGTTTTCAATCTGACATAAAAGACAAACAGTTCCCTCCCCTATCCCATAGTCTTCCCCACAGTTGTTTGTTTACGCATTCTAGTAATTTCCTGCATTTCTATTTATCTCTGCAAGTTAATCCCATCCTATAAAAATGAATTGTCATATGCCTGATTTTCCCACCAAATCATGAAACAGTACCAACCTCGCCCCATCTGAATCCTACTATTCCTTCATTACTCAGTCTTTTCATGGCACAGCACTGATCCCCTTTTATCCTGCATAAAAGTTTGTTCAGGGGTTCGTGCCACAGGGGGTTGTGAAGGGCATTTTACTACAAAAGAGCGAGCTTCTCCATGGGAATCAAGGCCCTCTAAAGTTTTCCATGAGATTAAATAGTATGAGTCTAACCTCACATATTGTTACAGTAAAATGGTCTAGTAGGAAGCTGCTGTTGGCCTGATTACTGCCCTCGGTATGGGCAATACCCTGCCTTTCCCATAGGGCTTCTTTGGGTCACAGTGGGTGGTTTTCAACCTTACACGATGTCAAGGGAAAAGGAGCCTTAGGCGCCTCACTTTGTACACAAAATAAACAAATTGAGCACATTTCAAAATTCATGCTGTGCTTTGTGTACATATTCCTGTCTTCTTTGGTCTCAAGAACATTGTGAAATGATTTATTATCAAAGTAATATAAAGGATGAAGCAGATATCATTTGATTCCCCCCCCCCCTTCAGCCACTGCACTATAAACTCACCACTCTTGCCGTTTTGTGGTTGCACATGCTGCCTCAGCCACCGCATTTTAATGGCATCTCATCTATAGCAGGTGAACTGCAGAGCCTGGCGAGCTCTGTCAGAACAGATTAACCAAAAAGCCTTTGGGTATCCGCAAACAGTAAGTCATGGTGACAACTGTCTTTCTGGGTAACTTCGGGGACCAGCTAAGCATGATTACTCAAGCTTTCTATGATGACACTTAATGAAATATCCACAGTTAGTTGGCGAAAGAAGAAAGTAATATTACAAAGATCATTCTCCAAAGAAATTTAAAAAGTGGATATAGGAAGGGATACATGTTTTGACCAAAATATACCAGGGGTATCATAATAGCACTGAACAGTAACCATACCACTTCAAGTTGCTGGTGAAAAAAAAACATTCTTACGTAAAGATGTGATGTTTTAGTAATCCTATCAACAATTGACATACTCCTAGAGATATGTCAAAAGTAATCACACCTGTTCTTGTTAAGTATTGGATTACATCAGTCATAAAGTAATATGAATACTAAAGTGCAAGAGGCTTTCTTGACTGTATTGAATAGAAAAATACAAAGACTTAAGAAGCGAAAAATCCTTACGTCATACTGCGTAAAAGCAGCTTCTCTGGACTACAAAATTTGCAGGATCAGTGAATAAAACTCAATTAGAAGAAATGCAACTCAGCTTTCCTGAGCCATTAAGGATTGGGAAGCTTTATTCCTACTGATGTTCACTTGAAAACATCATCAATGTGACTTCTGATTTGACAAAACACACACATACTGCTTGGAAAATTCCTTTCAAAAAGGAGTTATTGCACTTCTTCAGCAAAAAGACATCCACTACAATTTTCAAAGATTAAAAAGTAACTAGCTGCTGACTACCGTACAGGGCTGACTCTGAGCAAAATAGGAAGATGGTGCACAAATGTGCTCCCCATAAAGGACAGCACTGGAATTTTCTTCCAAACTAGCCCAAGAGATAACATATCTCTATGCAGACTAAGAATAAAGGGTGCCATGATTTTTGTCTGTGTGCGCGTACGAATATATAATCACTATACTCAGAAGCACACATATTCAGATTTAACATGACCCTCCAGCACTCTATTAATGTGGTCAATAGATTTTGTAGGATGGTCCGTGTGCAATATCAAAGGAATCACAAAAGCAGCAAATTATTTCCCCCACAACAGATTTACAGGTATATAACAGATTAAACTAACCTACAGTCCAAATTTCTAGCCTGTACCAAAAAACATGAAGTAATTTATAACTACTGACAGATAAATCCAATCTCACAGAGATAAAATTAAGGGAGTCAATCTGTTGAAATAAACTTAAATAAACTTATTTAATTATTCTTTCTTTAGCTATAGCATATTTTTCATTTCCACGATCTTTTAACTTGGAGTGTTCATAAGACCAGAGAGGCTTGCCACTCCTCTTGAAACAATTTATTTCACAGTAGTAAGTCTTTAAATGCCAACGCTGCAATTCTGAATGATATATATTTTTCAAAGCTTGGCAGTTCCAGGATCTTTTCTTTGGCTTTCTCAAGCATGTTTCATCTGTCTGTGACAAAGGTCACTGACATCAAAAGTCAGTGATAAAATCAAATAAAACACAGTGAATTATTATGGCAACATTTTTTTCTTAAACATTTCAGGATTTTAAAACATTGGGAATACTCTGTTACTGATATATAGTACTTTTGATACTAGTTTACAATGACAATTCTAAATACAGATATGTATTTTCCCCTCAACATACAAAAAATTACTCTTTAATTAGTCATAATTTAATTTCATGAGACGTGATCTGTGAGAAAAAAGCCACCACACACAAAAACAAAAAAAAAACCACAAAATTTCAATATAAATTATTGGATCATTTTTTGAGCTGTTTGATCACTCCATTGTTTACACAGCAGTCTACTGTTGACATCTTCAATGGTTTACATTAAAAGTTCATGTATTTTAAGAAAAAAAAAATAATTTGAATGGCTACTAATATGGGCCTGCACGAAGACCAAGTCTGCCTTAATACATCATTGAACAACATGGTATCTATTGTTACCTAACTACTGCATCCCATAACGTCTGTTCTTCCCTCTAACAACACAAAAAAGGTCTAAAACCAAGATCCATGTATACTAGTAGCTTTGTTCCTAGATTTCCTCTTTTAGAGGACAAAAATTTTATTTTTATTATCTTTACCTGGATAGATTGTAACATACAGTTCTGACTATGCTACAGGCACTTTGATGAAAAAATAAAAATACCGAAAAAGGCTTCGACACTTTGTTTTACATCTCAAAGCCTTTCTAAGAATACAGATTTTACTGCATTTTTTAGCGTCTGCCAAATAACACCAGCAACTTGACATTCAGAGTGGAGTTTTCTTGGCATTTTTCCTTTTTAAACACATAGCTATGAAGAAAAATCCAAGCCTTTAGCTGTATATATCTTGCTTCTGATGCAAATTCAGGCCCCTGAATCTTTAAAACTGAAGTTTTCCCAGTGTATTTTCTACAGAACCTTAGAATAACTCAGGTGGAAAGGGATCTCTGGAATTCATTTTGCCCAACCTCACACTCCAAACAGAACTAGCTTCAAAGTTAGACGAGGTTGAGTTCTTAAAATCTCCAGAGAACAATTTCCACAGCCTCTCTAAGCAACTTATTTCAGTGCTTACCCATTTTATAGTGAAGTTCTGAATGCTTTTTTCCTTACGTCTCATCACAATTTCCCTTGCTGCAACTTGTGGCTACCCCCTCTTGCCCTTTCACTGTACAAATCCATCTTCTCTCTAAAATCCTTCTAGAACGTTGAAGATTGCAGCAGGATCACCCATTAGCCCTTTCCAGCACAAAATTCCACAAGAAACACTCCTATAGGCTTGACCCTAAAGGTCTATGGGTGCAAGGTCACTCCAAAAAGGCAAACTGCTTCTTTTAAAGACTTTTCATTTTTAATGCATCACATAGCAAAGTCACTTCAGAGTATCAGGTATCACTACTGAGCTGAGGGACATCCCTGGTAGTATTTCAACTTGAACTCGGTTACATTTGTCTACAGTCCTTGTCTCAACTACCTTTGGCAAGAAGAATGCTGTCATTTTGTCAGCAGAGTTTTGCTACATCTTCCAGGAAAAAAGAAACATTAAAGAAACTATTTTCACGACAGAAAAGGAAAAAAAGGCAGCATTGAAATTGGAAGTTTATTGAGAATGACCAGCTATGCATATGTATACATCTGTGTTTTACTATACAAAAGTTTTATGACTCATAACATGACTCTGAATCAAAAGTGAGGAAAATGGAGCTAAGTGCAGTCAGAACTATGGCCATTGGTTTTCTTCACTTTGATGATCAAATAAAAAAACATGATAAGAAAAAAAAAACCAACCCCAAACCCAGACAACACCCTAGGAAAAACTCAGACGTATTAATCAAATTCTACTGTCTTTCCCCCATGCAAAACACATCTATTCACAATGCCAAGGTTCAAACCTCTACTGAATTTGAGGACAGGAACGGAAACGGAAGGAGCAATTCTTAATCCACTTTTGAATAATACTGCTATTTCTATTGGGATGGAATGAGAATTACACAAAGGTAGGAATGGGGTTCTCTTAGCAAAAAAGGGACAGATGAGTTAAGCATTCTCAAGAATAATTACAAATTGAACAGCTTCAATAGAAGAAAATTAATAGAACTCTATTTCTGAATAATCTTTCACATTACATTCCATATAATAAATTATATACCATCCCCATTAGGGAGGCTTGCATTTAAAGACATATTACCCTGTCAGAAAGTCTTTACAGAAGAATTTTAATTTTGATTACAGAACAGAAATTAGTTTAGTAAGTGAGCTGCTTTGCTTACAATCTGTGTATCTTTCCAGCTCTCTAAATTCAAATATAGCGAAAACCTGGGGGGGAAATCTTGATTATGTCTATATATCTACAGTGCTGTCTGCATGGGGACTCCAGCCAGGCTAAGATATAAGGATTAATGCAAGAAAGACAGACATCATACAGATTAACTCGCTCCCGCAGTAGCAGTGTGACCTGTAGATTAGAATTGGTGTTTCCTCGATGACATAAACTGAACTGGCATAAATTTGTGCTAACCTTAATTAAAGTTCCCCAGTAGAGTGAAGAACTTGCCTCCTTCTCTTGAAATCAACAGGAGTTTGTAATTTATTTAAGCTGGTCTTAAAACTCTGATCTTGAAATATATTTCACCCTACTGTGAAAAACGTCAGAGGATAAAAAATTAACTAAAGATTTCAGTGACATGACTATCGGGAAGACAGTATATTTTGAATCAGAGGAATAAAAGGCTGTAAATAAGAAAAAGTCAGCGTTACCGAAACATGTGTCACATTTGATGATATCTGCTTTATTTTTCTGCTATTCAGATATAGGTCAAAAATTTTTCTTAAATTCTGTAATATCCTAAAAATTAAAAAAATAATGCCACATAAGAAACACAAAATTATCCTTTTAGAGCCTCATTGAGGAATATAGACCTATATTTCAAGTAAGAAAAATAACTGAATATGGGAAAAGCTAGCTCTGTGGAAATTAATACCAGGAAATGTTGATAAACTTAGTGCGTTGTCATGACTCACAGAAGATTTGTTGCCTACCAGATGCCAGCGCAGAAAAATACCCCATCATATTAAAAGAAGACAAGTTACTGAGAAGGTCTGGAAGGAAGCCATGGTCATCATAATCTATATTGGACCTAGTGATATAAGCAGAACTAAATGGAGATCCTGCAAAACAGGTTTCAAGAGTTTGTTCACTGTACATGCAAGTAGAGGTCAAATGCCAGCGTTCTCAGAAATGAGACTGGTGCCACACTCAGGGAGAAGCAAAGAATGGCAGACCAACACCTCGGCACAGTTCGGAAACACCACAGATGAACAAAGATTGCTCCTAGAGGAACTGAGCCTTATACAGCTAATGTAGTATTACTTATCAGTATTCCTGCTACAGCATAAAACATTAAGACAACACTTACCTAAAAGAGTATTAACTTTAAAACAGAGAAACAAACCAGTTCAGATAAATATGGTGTACGGCACGGTCTAGCCTGAAGCCATACAGCAGGGAAAAGAGGGGCGGAAAAGAAAGTAATTAAAAAGAGGCTACGTCGATGTTAAGCAGAGGGGCAAAGAGAGCAAGATGACAGTTAGCTTTCCCGCTTTTCACAAGCATATTTTAAGCACAGATTTGAGGACTAAAAGGGCAGTTATTTTTCAACATAGAAGAAAAAGTCTTCTACACCTAGAGCTAACAAACTCCTGAAGACATGAGGCCAGAGATGCCTAAAAAGGACAAGTGAACTGGGGGACAACAATGTTTGGAACACACAGGGCAAGAACTGTGAGTATGGAAGAGGATTGAAAGTAGCGAGCAGGCACAGAAGGGGTGAAGATTTTCACCCTCTAACCTGCACATAATGGCAGCCTTTGTGTGCTGCTGAAGACACCTTTAAGTATCTCAGCCCCCACTGCCTTAGCAGAGCAATCAGAAACCCTATCCAGCTTTGTCAGGAGGCAGCAAAGGACGGACCCACTTCTGAACTTGTTTCAGCTGTCCAACACTGTTGTAGAATTTCTCGTGGACAGACATCCATGTCCTATGGATGAAGGGAACTTGCTATGAATCTTGCTTTGGAGATGGCACCCAAAAGGAGGGCGCTCTATACAGCTGGCTATATTAAAAGAGAACCTGATCAGTCTTATATTCAGGCAGAAAACTAGAAGAAACTCAATTCTTTGTAATTTTTTCAACCTGCAGTTAGAGGCCTGTTTAGACCCTGGGCAGATGTTCTTAGTGGTTAAAACTCTTCATAGACCTTAAACAGTTTGATTCATAATAAACTGTCACAGCAGGTTTTACTCAGTCGACACCTAAGATGGTAGGAAAGAAAGGAATTTCACAGTTGAGACTGAAACCATACTTCAACAAAGGACATAAGCACATTCTTAAGTGCACTTAATGAACAATAAGGAACCTCAAAAATACTTTAAGCATATTTAGCCATAAATTTCTACTTATCACCCAGCTTCTAAAGAATTAATCATAATTAATAAATGCAGTTTTCTAGGCTCCTATAATTTTTACGGTTTTTTTCATTCTGACATGTTATTCAGTGGACCAATTACCAGATAAACTACATGAAAAATTGTTTAACTACTACGAATTTCTCCTCCCCAAATCCAAAAGAAAGTTTTGGGGATTGCTGAAATGTATGGTAGGTTTGTGACTCCATGGCATTATTGAAGTTATTCCAGGTGCACTCACTAAACTTTCTCCCCAGCCTCCCCACAACTTGTTACAATGCCAGGGTTTACCTATGATTGGTCTGTATTAAAATTTAGTAACGTCCCTGTGTATTTATTTGTAATATGTAGCAATCACCTAACTATAGCAAGTCTACAATGGATATTTGCTCACAGGTGAAGAGTTTGTCCACAATTAACATCCATCCATCACTTTTTGTATACTCACAAAGCCAAGTGGATCCTACTGTGCTTATTAGGGGAATTATGAACATCATGCATGTGACCGGTGTGAGCTGGCCCTTTCTTAGGCTTAATTCATTCAATGATACACAAGTTACCTTGTGATTAAACTTTGTGCTGAATGATGATGTCATACATGGTGGGTATTACAGTCTTGACTATAGAAAAACATAAATTCTGCAAACACAAGTAGTGCTTTAACACATACCTTCCTTACAAAAGTCCTCTTAAAAGCAGACACTAGTTAACAGTTCACTAACTGGAATAGGAACACGATGAAACCAGACAAGTGCTTCGGAATAAGAAGAAAGATGTACATCTGGGAGCAATGGAAGTGACAACACACTGCCCTCAGCCAGTCCTACTTGTCCAGAGATCTCCAGCTTTGACATTTGGGAGGTATTACAGAATACCCAGAAGGAACCTGCTGTGCTTCTTTACGAAATACTGGCATCTATGACCCACAAACTAGAGGCTTAAAACCGGACGATAACTCATATAGGATTTACTGTTAACTGGCCATGGGGCTCTGCATCAGAACGTGAAATTAAAAATAAAATAAAATAAAAATTGCAGCCCCAAAACAGTAAAATAGTGGTTGTGGTGCAAGTTCTTCCTTCATCTTGAGAAGGACCTGTTACAGGTCACTGCTAGAGACATGATGTCCAAAGACATCTCAAGCTGATCTGAAAATACTTGTTTCCCAGGGAACTAATAGAAAATACACTCCTCTGAAGGAGAATATACTTTGTCTGAAGATTTCCTCCATTCCTCAATGCCCTATCCAATCCTCTTTCCCTGAAAGGAAGGCTAATGCAATGAAAAGAGCAGGTGACACCATTTCCTTAAAGCTGTAGCTGAGTAGTTTACCATGGTAAAATAAAATTCTGCCTGCCCCAGTTTCACGATCAAAAACATGACAGCAGAAGCACAAAGCGAAGCAGTAGCACAGAACTAGAAAAGAACCAGCAACAGAAAAGCACAAGGAAGGAGACTCTGCAAGTCGTTTAGGAGAATCTTCTGGATTTCCTGCCTGCAGGACTGTAAAAAGTTAGGATTTAGATGCAAAAAAAAGAAGTTGTAAAAGATTAAATATTTTCTCTGTGTGCAAAAATTTACTGTGTAGATATTACAGAATTGTCATCTCAAGAGCTGTTGTGGGAAACTACATTCAACCACCAAATGCACTTGGAAAAAAAAATGTGTGAAACAGATTTTGCTCGTATTTAGCGTATATTTCAGTATAACTGTAACAATCGAATTGTTATTCATTCTTAAGTAGTATCTAGGGCTTAATTAAGAGACTTGCTTTTTGCAATTACCAAGGGATTAAAAAGAAAAAAAAAAAAAGGATATTTAATTCTGTTATTTTCCCTTTCTTTTTTCCATGCACTCACTGTCCTTGTTCATAGTACAATAAAATTTTACTAAGATGGAATTTCACTGAAAAAAAGTTGTAGGCAGGTTTAGTTTAAAAGAAAGTAAATGAAACTTGCTTAACTGGATAGTCTTTTGTCTGGGTTATGAATTCAGCTAGATAAACTACTGCCACTTGCCTCATCGGCTCCTGTGTTTGAAAAGAATAGTGCTTCAGAAAACAATTTTTAAACTGAAAGGAGTTCTATGAATTTTGTGGTATTTCTCTACTTGTTATCTAATGTATTGTCAAAAGTATTGCAGAGGAAAGCAGTTTTAGCTTTTGTCCTAACCATGCCTCACTCACTCATGATGATTCAGCAACTTACACAAAAGGAAGCACAGGGGAAATTCTGGTTTACATATAAAATCTTAGTAATACACATTTGCATCCCCAGTTATTTTTCCATTCTGTCAGTAGAAACGTGAGTCTCACTCCTGCTGGTCAGAATAAACAGTTTCCCACAAGAGGTCATCTCTTCCCATAGCATCCAGGTTAGTTTTGTGAAAAGCGGTACAATGTCAGCAGACCAGACTAGGAAATACATTTTGCCCTCTTTTAACCCCAAAACTTACTCGATCAAAATCTCCACTGACTTGCTTGTCACCTTGCTACGGCATGTATGAGAGCAGAAAGGCAAAAAAGTCACCAGCAAGAATATATTATAGGGTGTAATGAGGAAAGGGTGAGAAGTCTTTTTAAGTGACATAAAAGGCAATTATTAGGAGGAAGAAACATGGAAAATTCTGTTACTCCCAAGCGCATACAGTTCAGTAACACAAGTGCTGATGTCTCACCATGTCCTGTTAAGTCATCACGAATCACTGTACCAAGTAATGACACAAGAAACAACGGGTTCACGTCATTTTTGTGACTCTGCACAGTGTGCTGTTCTGAGGCTGCTCTGCCCCAGGAAGGAACCAAGAGGGTATCGTAACACTAAAGCTGCCAAGCTGACAGACAAGCAACCAGCAAAACTTTTTGAAGTAAATCCGGTTCCATTTGAGTTGTTCAAATTCAGTACAGATACCAATAACGGCAGCAAAGAAATGCTGCTTTTAACCCCACAACACACATCATTTATTAATTGCGTATTTGCAGAGGTTAATAGGTTTGCGCTTAATTAACTTACCTTACAAAATTACGTAGAGATATTTTAGTAACACGCTGTTATTTGTGTCCAGCAGAAAAAAGCTACTTCACACAGGTTGAAGATGATGCCTACAGCGTGACAGCTTTAATTACACAGTCAATTGCTAATACAGCTGAACCCTACCTCTGCTCAGCAGTCCATGGCAAATTATTTGGGAACAAGGCATGGGCTGTTGCTTCATATAAATCAACCCTCCATTTCTATTACCCCTCATGATATAAAACACACAAATCCATCCTGCTTTGTGGGAATAATTCAGAAACGTAACAAAACAAGGAGAAGTAACAATTCCAATATTTTTCCCAACCTTTCGATGTACGTTAGTTCCGAGTGAGCACACAACTTTGCAAAGGCACGTACAACCCATAGCACGTTCCATGAATCGCTGTATTTGGAAATGCGGTTTTCCTGTACGCAGTTCAAGTACTTCACTCATTCAACATGAGATACAATGAATAACTACTGATGATGAAGCCTCAGAAGACAATCTCATAAAGCAGAGCCTTTACTTAGTTTTACTTTACAGCAGAACTTAGTCTCAAGAATGATTAGACCATTAACCTGCACATTGTGCATAACAGCTGTCTTCTCTGACAATTAGACTTCTACACAAGAAATACCATTCTCATAAATAAAGCAACCCACTGACATACAATAAACAAACAGTACTGTGCGTGTTTAACGGTTACTTCAGTTACATCAGTGACCTTCAAAAAGCATCACTTGTGTGCACATGATAAACAGAAAGGGTCAAGTCATAATTTTTTTTCGGTCATGGTCATACGTCAGTTGAGCTTGCTGGGGTCTCGTCAACAAAATAATAATTCATCCGAAAAACATTACCCATATTTCAGATATACCAGTTTTGACAAAATCTATTATTGTGGAAGGTCTGTTAGGTTCTGATTTCTACTTGACTTAGAAAAGGGATCTCAAACAGGGTCTCTGTTCAAAGTGAGGGGAGGGTGGTTACTCAAATATTCAGTTATAACTCAGTTCTAACTTTTAGCAAGAAATACTTAATATTGGTCTCTATTTCACTTACAATGTTCAGTTGAAAAAAAAAAAAATCTGAAATCTCAAAGTTTGGCGACATGGGAGAAATCACTTCCTTATGCTCTTCCGTATGTTATTCTCCCAGTGGAGTGCTGCTTTTGATGATACTCAAAGATCTGCGAGATGTGAAAAGCCTCAAGTTTCAGGCAACCCCTCAAAATAATTTCACTTTGAAACAAAGCGCTAGATAGTCAATCAGCTATTTTCTGGCTACAAATGGATGCAGCTACACATGACATACAGAGGAAGTAAGAGACATGCCTCTGTACTACTGCTTTGATCCTCTCTAGAATATAAATGTTGAAGCACGATTGAAGCCTTCTGACACTAATTTCAGCACTGCTTAATTACTAATTCTTTCATTATCATGGATTAAAGCAGAAAAATGAACTGCAGAAAAACACTCTATCATTAGCAAAATCGTTGTGCTAATAATAACGATAACACAATTTTACCTTAACTGAAGATATCAATAACATTTGACTGCGTTTATTTGGTTATATAAAGAATACCTTTGGTTATAGAAAGAATAGATTTGTGGATAACCGTATTGCACTAATTTTGGTGGATAACCATATTGCATTTGTGGATAATGGTATTGCATCAATTAGGAAATCCATTTTCCTTTACACATTTTCACAGCTCCTACTAATGCTAGTGGTATTCTTCCTAAGCCTGAACTATGAACAGTGCCAAACATTACAGTCCTACCACTTCAAGACAAAATGATTTGTGGTGTTCGGTATTATGGGGGGTTTTTTTTGTTTGCTTTTTGTTTTAAGGGAATGAGCAACTCCTTGTACGTAGCAAAGCACTCACATCTAACACACTTCACCAACATACCCATGTTATTCCCAACTCTTAAAGCCAGGACAAAGCACAGATTATTAAAATACCTCTCAAATCCTGGCTAAGGGTTAGCGTTCTGCATGTCCTGCAGATGGGGCAGGAAGCAACTCACAGCACAAAATATTAAGCTACGTGTGTGGCCTGAAGAAAGAAAGTCTGGAAGTCTTAAGTACATCACATTAAGACCATCATTTCTGTGACACGGTGCATAGAAGCAGAGAGAACAATACAGTACTACTCTACATAGTACAGCAAAGTTGAGTACTACCTGTTATGAAACAGAGAAAATTATAAAATAACATGTTTTTTTTCTTGTCAGAGACCATCGTTTGCCTCTATTATCTGATCTACTTTTCTACATAAAACCACAAACATGTTTTTCTTTGAGGTATGCGATTCACTCTGATGATAGGAAAACACACCACCTACTACAAAATGCTTTTCACAAAGCTGTCAACGAAATCAACTAAAATCAAAATAACCTTTGTTCCATCTCTGTCTGACTTCAGTCATGATCTTTAAACAGACTTATGCTAGCTATGTGTTGAACCCGGAATAAGCAAACTAAAGTTAAATGAGTTTGGGAACGTATTTGTTCTGTGTCATGTATTTGTTTCAATGTTTTTTGCAACTGCCTCACATTTATTAAAAGCAAACATACCCCTAACAAGTATAACCTTTCTAGTAGACTCTGAAATACAGAATATCACTGATTATGCTGAAAAACATCAAAATGCAAATGGAAGGAGAAAGAATTTGAATCAACATCGTCACATAAACAAAATATAAAATGAAAACCCGTGTAACAAACACAGACAGTGTACTTTTAGCAATTTGCCAGATGCTTATGCTAGGGATGACCCCAAGGACTCTGAAGTCACCGAGAACATTTGCCTTAACTTCAAAGGATTTGCTGGTTGAATAAAAAAAAAAAAAAAAAAATGCTTAGACTCATGTATATTGACATTACTGCACATTGCTGCAATTCTCAGGTCAACACATGGCAAAAGGTAGAGATATTTTAATGCTTACCGTTATCACTTTTGAGATTTCCATTGCTGAGCTGTTTTAACCTCTTCTGATGGGATTTGCCGTTGTAGTGGATCTGTGCCTGAGCAGCAGAGTTCAGCTGAATGTTACAAACGTTACACAAAGTGAAATTGGTGTGTTTCTTTTCTCTTTCCTTCTTTTCTTCAGTGCCATCGGGTGCTAATTCTTTCTCATCTTCCCTGTCTGGGACAGATGTGAAATCTGAATTGTATGAGTGGTTATCAACTGGTAAATCAGGGCTCCAGGGCTTCTTCATATTTTCTGGAGAAAAAAAAAAAAAAAAAAAACAAAACAAAAAAACAAACACCCATGATGGAAAATTGTTGAATAATACAAAATAATATATGCAAGTTTTCTACATCTGCAAACCAACAAAAGGCAGGTTCTTTGCATTTCCATATTCTAACACTACATTCCTGCTCACGTGTTTTGCTTTCTGTTCATATTTTTCAGTTCTGCTGTGTAACTTGAGTAACAGTCACAGCCACTCAGGTGAACGTCTTTAAATGTTCAAGGGTATTATCAAATCTCTCACTGGAACCAACCTGTCAGGGGCTGGGGTTCCTAAATTTTTTTTTTTTTTTTTATTATTTCTATCTTATCCCTTGGCTAGTTTATTTAGGAATTATCCTAAGAAAAGCTACCTTACAAATGCTAAGTTAGAAATCTCAGCGAAGTCCAGCTGAAGCTCATGACATCTTAACTGTCACCTTCATTGGGAAGCTGCGTTGGACGCAGGTGTCCAGGTGCTGGCAGTGGGGGCTGCAGAGTGACCTCTCTAAGACAACACCAAGGGCTGTCCCACGCTGGGAAGAGTCAGCTCCAGGCAGATCCAAAATTGACCCACTAGTGCCCAAAGTTGAGCCCATCAACCACAGGTGCGGCACCTCTGTGATAACATATCTAAGAAAGGGTAAAAACACTGTGCAGCAGCTGAAAAAACAGGAGAGGAACAGCACTGTAGACAGTGGAAAAGAAGGGGGAGAAGGTGCTCCAGGCTCTGGAGCAGAGATTCCCCTGCAGCTCATGGTGAAGACCACGGTGACGCAGGTTGTCTCCCTGCAACCCATGGAGGGCCACAGCAGAACAGAGCAGGTGGACGTGCCCTGAAGGAAGCTGCAGCCCATGGAGAGAGAGCCCATGCAGGAGCAGGCTCCCAGCAAGGGCTGTGGTCCGTGGAGGTGAACCCACGCAGGAGCAGGTTTTCTGGCAGGACTTGTGACCCCGCAGGGGACCCATGCTGGAGCAGCCCTTTCCTGAAGGACTGTACCCCATGGGAAGGGCCCACGCTGGAGCACTTTTTCAAGAATTGCAGCCCATGGGAAGGACCCCCACTGGAGCAGTTCGTGAAGGACTGCATCCCATGGGAGGGGCCCCACTCTGGAGCAGGGGAACAGCAGGAGGAGGAAGGTGCAGCAGAGATGAAATTATATGGACTGACCACAACCCCCAATTCCCATCCCCCTGCACTGCTCAAGAACAGAAGACTCAGGAGTGAAGTTAAGCCCAGGAAAAAGGTGGGGGGGTGGGCAGGGCAGAGGGACAAAGTATTTTAGTGTTTTGTCTTTGTTTCTCACCATCCTAGTCTATTTTAATTGGCAATAACTTAAATTAATTTTCCTCAAGTTGAATCTATTTTGCCCATGACGGTAACCCTAAGCATTCTCCCTGTCTTTATCTCAACCCACGAGCTTTTCCATCTCATTTCCCCCTCCCTACCCCGGTGCAGAAAGGGAGTGAGAGGGCGGCTGGGTGGGGGGTCTGGCAGCCAGCTACGCTCAATCCACAGCAGAAATACAAGCAGTTATTGCAGCAGAAAGATTTTATAACTGTCTCTAGGAGTAAATCCATAAGTAACACATTTTGATTTTTTTAAATATGAAACAGACAATAAATAGGTCAGTTAAACTCTATGTGAAGGACAACCTATTGTTACATTCCATTACATACACTCCTATGTTCAAATACTACACTTGACTAATCACTACAAATTTTTAGCTGGTTTAGCACTTAGAAATGCAAGAGTCATTTTTCAAGTTGGAAAAAAAAAAAATGAGAGGGGGGAGTTATTCTATGTTTCCTATATTTATATATTTTGATGTGTTTACATTAACAGAAGAAAAAATAGCCCCCTATATTTTAGTCAGCAAAATTTAAATGCATAGACCTCACTCTTGAGTTTATTAACTAGGTATTTAGCAACTCCCAGTCACCCTCCCTCTCTCCACTTCCCGTGAATGCTTTCAAGCCCAAGTCTAATCGTTTCATAATTTGCCTGGTTCAAAATAGTTCAAGGACAAATAACAAATATGTTCTATTAGTTTCTTAGCTTAACCTCCCAGGATTATAATGCAAGGATAGTTAATTTAGCTGCAGCTAATACCAAACTGCAACA
This sequence comes from Fratercula arctica, assembly GCA_947846985.1. NCBI lineage: Eukaryota > Metazoa > Chordata > Aves > Charadriiformes > Alcidae > Fratercula > Fratercula arctica. The sequence goes on from CANTUZ010000002.1 coordinate 41,837,132, forward strand.
ACTACAGAAATGAGAAGATAATCCCCATCTGCAGAACTTCAAGTGAAACCACTGTAAACATGAGCTGCTGTGATTAAAGGTGAGCAGAAATGGCACAGGTGAAGAAGTGCTCTGTGCACTGCAAACCTAATGTACTATCCGAGGAGCACAAAATGTTATACCAATTTAGCATCTTGATGAGATCTTTGTATAGCATATAAATCTTTAAACTGCTTGTTCTCCCATACTTAGTGAATAAATGAAGGTCTAGCCAAAGATTCTAATCTGTACTTTGAGTGACAAAATTACTGCAGCCTTAAATACGATTATACGATTTGGTCTCTAACTAAAAATTAGTCAGCCTAGAGACAAAAAAAGATGATTGCAGCAACACAAGAAAATGGGCTACAGATGCCTTTAATCCCAGAACCAGACAAGGTTCAGCAGCTAAAAATAAGTCTAAACAAGCCTTCAAATTTGGGTCCAATTACACCGAAATACAGCAAATGATTCTTGAGAGAGTTTCAAATATTGTAAATTTCATCAGCTAAATGTTTTGCTGGCCCTCCCAAGGATTTAAACATATTTATTGCTTTCCAACCAAATCATAAAGACAGATTTATCTAAAGATGCAAATCTAAAACCTATCAATATTCAAAATCGTTTCAATCTCAGTTTTCAGATTTGCTTGTTATCTAATTAGTATTGCGTTCTTTTATGCTAACTAAACCCTATTTCAGTTACGAAAGTACAGAGCCAGTTCTGAGAGGAGCTCTGCACTTGCTGGAGATTAAAACCTCACTCAACCAGTTCAGTCAGTATTATTATTTCAGTTTTTGTGTATAGTCAATTCTTATCTAGGATTTTAGCTGTCTAAAGCAAGACACAAGAAAGCAGGCTAAAAAATCCATTCCAAAGCAAAACTAAAGAGAAAAAGCAGCAGCATAAAAGTAGTTATTTATCAAAATCAAATCTATTATACCAACAGTGATGACAGGAACTTTTATAGAGAAATCACAACCGTCCCATAAGACATTATGAAACTGTGAAAGCTTAGGAGAAAACCTGAGGTTTTTCTACAACAGATCTATAGTATATTTCTCCTAATGGAAGGAGGCGGTTTCTCCTGAGGAAGCAGCAGCAATCCATCAACCTCTCAGCCTTATGGAGTTTGGGGTGAGCAATATCTCCAACAAAAAGAGCTATATTCATCTATCTAAAATATTTTTAAATTAAGAAATTCAGTCTTTATTCAAAGCATTACAGGGATTAAAATGCCAACGTGATAGCAATAGCTTTACTGAATTGCTCTAGATGACAGTAACTTTTCAGAAATCCCAGCTTATATACAGGCTGTACATTAATATGTATAATCTTTTGCATTGAGAGCATTCCCCACTAGAGAGCAGTATGAATTTAAAATTACAGGTACAATATATCTCTAGACCTATAGTGCTAATCATATAGCCATGAGATTACTATAATAAAACAGATCTTCTAACCAAGATGTAAAACTTTGTCAGCAAATATGATCTAGTAAATTAAACAAACATTGTACACTGTGTGTACATGTTTAATTCCTTTTGAAACATTTACACAGATAAGCTGGCAGCCTAATAAACTGTATTAGCATGTGGTAACATCCCTCTAATATTACAATCAACACAGCCTAATCTATGAGAGTCTTATTTTTGACATATAGAATAGTTCTGTTTTGCATTCTAATCTCATTCTAGAAAAATAAATTATTAAATGCACACTAGATAAAGGCGCAGGAAAATAATAAGGGAAATTACACCTTGGAAATAAATGATTCAAGCATCTACCATTTGATTTGTGCTTTCATTAGAAAGCTGTGATGGCATTAGAGCTGCAATACATTTTTGCCTACTGCCGCGTCTCTCGCAAATGTGAAGGAAGAAGGGGATAATGTATAACTGCAGACTAGGTGACAATTAGGAAAACAGAAGTTTCAGGAATACATATTACACTAAAGTCTGCCACCGTTTCCTTTACAGACACATAGAGATTTCTGAATATGTAATAGCACTACTAAAGGACTAAGGTGAAATATTACACACCTGTGCAAGCCACTTGAGCTGATGCTGTAAACCAGCATTCCATAGCAGTACTCCATATATTGATTGGACAAAAACAGTTTGAGAAAAAAAAAAAAAAGTAATAACAGTCCCAAACATGAAGACAAAAGACTTTGGAAAAACAGAAGCAGTTTCGGATTAAAACATTCTGAATCCTTCTTACTTAATATTCCTTAAAGGGAAAGGAAATAAAGATAGCAAAGGTTAAAGAAGGGAGAGATATCCAACTGAGTATCGCTTGCTGAGATACTTTTAAAAATACAATTTACCACTCCAACTAGTATTTTTAAATTAAAAAAAAAAAAAAAAAAAGTTTGAGAAATCTTGTAAAAGATCTACCAGTGTTTCAGCTAATGCAGATGCAGACTGAGTCTTGCAAAGCACTGCACAGGCTTTCAGTTCATACCTGCATATGCCTGCATCATTCCGTACTTCTATTTTCTGGTATGAAATGTTTAGGCAGCAATTTTATTGGTTAGGGTGAGGGAAAAAATGCTTAGTTTATTCTACTGGGAAGTTACACGGAATATGATTAGATGAAAACATTATAATCTTAATTTTAAAAGAAATTTTTAGTTGCTATCAATGTCTTATTGTTTTGAACTACTGATGCTTTGTGGAGATGGATAGGCATTAAACGAAAATCTTCTTTCCCTGCCATTATATTATAGAGTTCATCTTGACTGCATCGGTTGCGTATCATACAAACAGTCATCAGTTTTGCAGATAACTTTTTTTGCCCCTAAAAGAAAGCTAACTTCTCAAAGTTTAGGAGCCCCAAGAAAGACGGCAGTGAACTACAAATGAATGAGCAAGGTAACCAAGAACTCAAAATTTCAAGCCAATTTAAATAGTGCTGTGAATAAGTGCTTACATTTATTTTCCCTGGAGCTCTGAACTCAATTTTGGCTCAATGATGCTTACCAGTAAAATGAACTTTGCATGACGTTATAGCTTTGTGAAGTAGAAAACTGTCCCGTGTGGAAAACCAGCACAACTACAGTTTGTGGTGTTTGCTGGCTTAGCTAACACAGCTACTGCCTGGGGATTTCTCTTCTGAAATGTGCTTGAATGTAAGGGATTAGAAATTACATCCTCCCTGTGAAACAATCCTTCCCTTCTTAAACACAAGACAAAAGCATGCTTTCTATTCAAGGATACGGAAAGGAAACTTTGTTCATTTGTATTACAACCAATTGGTTTATTTCCAGACTGTCTTGTCAGTGTGGAACTATCCCAGTCACTGACTCTTAGACCTTGTGTACATAATAGTCAAATACATTGGGTTCATTTAAGAGGGCAGCGAAGCACACAAATCCCAGAGTAAGAGACCACTGTGCAGGTAAGTCAGTCATACTCAACACAGACCATTTGCCACTGATGAATGACAGAATGTAACCTAAAGAATATCTCTTTGGAAGAAGCCACTTCCCAAAAGGTCACTCTGACAAATACATTGTCTTTAATAGCTGAAGGACAGAAAACACAGGCAGGGCATTAAGGACAAAAGGCCACTAATTATAATATACAGGGATTTCTAATATTTCATTACAAAACTGTGAAAGTGGCAAAGGAACTTAGGCGGCAATCATCAAAGTTGCAGATGCTTGAGTCTCAGGCACCCCTAGACTCTGCAGTCACTGTAAGTCTCACTAACAGGGCCTATGGAAAGAGTCATCTCACTATGAAGTACACTAAAATTATAAATTCAAGCATTTTGTTCTTAGAAACACACACTCTCCTTCATTTGCAGACGTCTGCGCTGTAGATCTCAAGTTAGACAGGATGAATCTCACTCGCCTGCCATAATAGCCTCTACAAACATTAAAAGGACTGAACTTTGGAAGGTAAAAAGAAAACCTGATTTTTAGGTATCAACAGATAACAACATATATCAACAGATAACAGCTGCTTTCAAAAAAACTGTTGCTAAAACAATGTTTTAAAAAAAATAAAATAAAAATCTATCACTTATCAAGACCCTCTCTCTAATTATCACCTTGTCAGTTTTGGAGGAATGATAACATTGGAAGAATGTTATCAGCACACTGCACAAAAGCCCCTCTGCTAATAACTGGGATCTTCCAATCTTTTTGAACACCGTAAATCTGATGCTATATCTTTCAGCTGATAGGACACTACTGGTTGTTATGTCAGTCATGGTAGCAGGGTGACCTTTATGTTGGCCTTTTAAGAAACAATTCCATGCCGTGAGCCCATACATGTGACAGGACCCTCCCTAAAACTGGATATTTGTAGGCTACAGTCTTCCTATTTACCTGTTATGCTATTTGAAAAATCCCTGCTGCACCTGTGACCTCTTTAACAAGAAGCCAGTGACAGCTAGTTTGGCTTTGCAACCTCTAGATTGACCTCGCTGAATAAAATGTTGGCTCTAGAAATTCATTACTGGGAGAAGCTTAAAATGAACATATTGCCATCTATTCTACACATGGATGGAGGGGGCAGGACAGCCTGGGGAAGGATCAGGAATACAAAAATAAAATAGCTTTTCCTTCTTCCACCCACTGTTATCACTGGGTGATGTGGTCCCGACACTGTAGCCTTTTGGTTTTGATCAGGGTTGCACCTGCTCTTGGTTTTGAGCCCAAAGCAATTTAGGTCATGAATGGTCTATTTCACACATTGCTGCTGTGGCGGTTACAAACATACAATGAGATGGATGAACAATGGGAAAACAGTGAAAGGGCACTCAGGGTGAAAGCACTGCATCTCTGAAACGCAGCTCCCTCCCAAATGACCCAAGTAACCTTCAGGATATGCTGCAGGACTCATCTGTTTTCTCTGGATGGATGAATAAACGTCATTTCAGCGGAAGAGCTACTGGGGAATGGGAACCTACTGGGATTGGAAAGGCTTTTTTAAAAATAATTGATTTTTCAGGACCTCCTTTGTTCCGAGTCTTTCAGATTTTGCTGTCTTTCAGATGAAAATTAAATACAAAATAGTATACAATACAATAAAAACTGATGTGAAAATCTGGAAAATACATGCTTTAAGTAATTTTACACTGTTGGTAGGCTTTTCTACTAAGAGTTTTAGGACTGCAAGAATAACCATCAGTTGTTTCTAAAAAGCAAGGAAGAGTTTGTCAGGTCATACACCCAAGAGCTAAATTACTAGTCAACGATAAGATTGCGGAAAGAAGTCAGTATTTCTTGTTGCTGTCTGTCTCATACAGTGCACATCACATCTCATTCGAAGACACTATTTGCCAAATTTTCTCTCAAAAATCCACAGAAAGTGTAGTAGAAGAGGTAGCTTAGGAAGAAAAAAAAAAAAAAGTCAGGGAGGGAAACACCCTATTTTCCTGTTTGTTGTTTCTCCATATCCTTCCAGCTCCCCCAAATTTGATCGCTGCTGCTAGCTGTTATACCCTCTTCAGTCATCCATGTGAATAAGAAGAAAATCATACTCATCATGGTCTCAGGTGATTTTTGCAAGGCTTAAGAGGAGAATAATCTCTTGAGCAAAAACTGCCTCCAGTGAAAGAAATAAAAGCAGGTTCTCCCCACATGTTTATTGCCTGGGGGAGGTGGAAGGAGACCGAGGTTATTTGGGGTTGGAGGGCTTTATAACTTAATGTCTATGTCCTGGGACTCCTCCCAAGAAATACATCTCTGCAAACTGGACCCTGTAAGAGTAAATTTTTATCCATCTGAAAAAGGCTCATTGTATATTTGTATACCTTGAGCAATAGCGCAGAAAATAAAAGCCTGGGCTTTTGTTTTGTTTTGCCGGGAGAGCACTTAAATCTTTCAGGAAAGGCTGCATTTCAATACAGCAGCAAATGAACAGACTCCAGCCTATCTCCCGTCACAGTCACGCACACTTAAAGGAACTTACAGATGAACTAAACAGAAAAAGTTCATCATTTCTTGGTTCAGCAGTTCCCTCGTGCCAGAAGCAACCAACAGACATCTCATAGTCTCAAAATATACTGCAGTCATTTTTTTAAATTGAGTTCTATAAAAAGAGCTAAGCACTAATCAACACCATATGTTATTCAATTAGCTGGTAATACATATCTATTTCTCAAGCCTGTGCTAACATAATGGAGCACTTTGGGTGGTTTGGAACTATTTAAAGGCCAAGTAATTAATTTGCAAACATCAGCTTCTAAAATCTGAGAAGCACTACTGTGGTGACTTACAGCCAGAGCCAAGTCATGAAAACTCCCTCCTTTGCTTTTTATTCAATCCGTTTTCAGAGATGATCCTTGTGAAGACAAAGGTTTCTGCCGAAAATAGGGCCAAATAAAAATCATGGGTTCAGCTGCGTGTCTGGTACCCAGGCCCCGGGGGATGCTCATCCCGTGCAGGTAAAGCAGGCTTGTTTGCGCTGCCTCACCGCCCTCGCCGTCAGCGGTATCTTGTGTGCAGCCCTTGTACAGAAGGCAATAGTTAAAATGGCAAAAGGCACAGCTAGCACAGCTATGAAGGCTCTGCCTATCAAGAAAATTTCTTGTGACCGTGCACACTGAAGTGTATTACGTTTTCCATATTCTCGATTTCCGCATTTGGGAATTCCAGTCGCAGCCTCGGAACTCCTGTCAACAGCACTCTTGAGTCGGCTGGGCTCAAAAAGAAGGGACAGAAGCGTCCGATTGCCATTCACACTGCCTCTATAAGACGAAACCTTAGTCTTCGTATTTTTTCTGAGAAGGCAGGCAGTCAATACAGGTTTTAAAGGTTGGGGGGCATGGGGGGAATGCAGATTTTTCAAGTTACTAACTCTGAGCAACATATAAATGAGACCATTTAGCAGAGTCCAGAGACGTAAAGAAAAAAGGACATGCAAAGGGAAAAGATGACAACTGATCTTTTTCTACAGAACTACTAAAGTTTTGTAGGTTTTGTAATTACTTTTCATTTCATAAATAGAAGTCGCCTCTTTCAGCCCCTCTGGATCAACTGCCTGACATGAAATCAGCCTACAGCCTGTCATCCAGATACCCTGTAAGTGCTGTATTCCCCCTTAAAGACCTTTAGTTTTCCTAGTACCTAAATATCCAGTCAAATCTTTATACCTCAGCAGAAAGCAAGAGCATGAACAGTTGTTTGGGCATAATGAGCAACTAATTTTTGCAGACAAGTTCAGTTCTCTTCTTAACACTCCAATACAACCACTAGCTACCACTGTATCCAAACAGGTAAGTTTTAAAACATCCTTAAGTTTCAGTTAGTGCTTGTTTCTATTTTGTTGATAGGTTATCTCTTTAGAAACACAAGTGACTTTTTTTTTTTTCTTTTTTCATTAAGTATTTTGGCAATATGCTTATGAAAACACAGCTACAAAATGAAACAGAAAAAGAATTAAAAGACAAGTTGCATGAATGAGTTCTGTGGGAATTCTGCTTAAAAAAAGAACCACCATCCCCCCCGCCCCCCCCCCCAAAAAAAAACCCACGGCAGAATAAAGAATGATAATTTTGAGCCAGATAGTTCATCCCCTACAATCTTTGTCGCACATCTAAAATCCAGCCATCAGACACTGAAGAAAATAAACTGGCAATAAATGTAGTTGTGGTGGGGAAGAGGAAATTAAAGGTCACAAGCAAGGGATTACTAAAACTCATATTTTTTTTCTTTTCAATTTAGGAGGATTGTCATAAATTCGTGGTTTGTACTTTTTTTTTTTTTCACATAAGCAATTTCAAAATTATTTTCTTGTAGTTTGCAAGATAATTTCTTAAGATTGCCAGAGTTCTATGATTTGAGTTCTCAAACCCCCTCAAGCCCTAGGAAATAGCAACGTTTACCACATATAAAAACGGTCAAAACTTAGAAGTTAATCTTCCCCTTCTTGTTATACTTTTGTTTTGGGTAGTTGCTATGTGGATATTTTTTAAACAAAAGGCTTTTAAAACAAGGGAACTATGGAGGAGCAAAAGAGCAATTTTTGTGCTTCAATCAGTTACCATTTGGAAAAATTTTCCAGATCAAAACATATTCTACGTTTTGTCTCCCTATAAATGCACCTCCACAAACACCAGTGTTAAAAAAAGCTTCAGGAATTCGGGCTTATATTTGAATATTATCATTTATACTTTTGCAAAAGTAATTGTTTTTTCAGATTATCTGTTCATTAGAAAACATTCAGGTAGCTCTGGCAGCATTTACAAGTGTAGGGGGTTTTTTTATGATTATTTTATTGCTTCATTACACCCACTGGGCCATTTAATGTTGAATTTAATAGAGAGCAGACCATTTTCCAAGTAATGCAAACACATCAAGGTGAAAGTCTGTTGTGTTTGGAAAGGTTAGCAGGTGCTTTTGCAAGTGTATGTGAAAGTTAATTGTCATTTATCTTATTCTTGCACTTCTGGATTGCATACTCTTTAACAAAGAGGATGTATTTAGTACAGCATTCATGGCAACAAGAATATAATTTCTGCACATATAATGTGCTTTCATGTCAACTACACATTTACCTCAATCTCTTCGTCAATATTAGGGATTTAGAGATAAATATCTAGAAAACCAGACTATCCTTGAAATGAATCAGTAAAAAAAAATGTGAAAGACAAATTGGGAGATCTGGACCTTTTCATGTTTCCCCAGGATGACACAGTGTCCTACAGCAGCAGCTAAAGTCTTTTGTTACAGTCACACAAGGCCAACGTAGGGCTTTGCTTATAGGCTTTATGATAAAATAATTCCCCAGTTGCATCTGTGTCACATTTCTAATAACCCTTTCATCACACTACCCAGATGTAATGCATTTATAGAAATGCTTATGCATCAAAAATAAAAATGTGCAAAAGGAATCCAATTATTGAAAAGAGAAACTGGCATGATATTTTTTTTTTTATTTGGGATAAATTCAGGTGATTCACTATTAGTGAATGTGAATGTACTTTCAAGGTACAACTGCTATAGTCTCATGGGGTGAGCGTACGTCCTAGCGTATATCCAGGCAAATGTATCAGGACCTAAGAGGACTCAAGCAATGAGATATTGCAGTAACTTATTCCTTGCATTACTTTCCCACAAATGTAATTCACTCCTCTGTTGAATCATATGTGGAAAATGAGGGTAGGAGACATTGGGGAGAATTTTTTATTTTTTTTTTTAACAAGTTACACACATGAAAATAGCTTTGAGGATAAGTATAAGGGAAGGCTTTGAAATTATTTCTCTAAGTTTTATTGATCCAAGTTCTCTGAAATATGTTAACTATTTACAATTTAGACGCATACAGCTCAATAATAAAAATATGGAAATAGAGGAAAACATGGACAAACTAGAGACGTCAAGCCAACACCTCCTCTCCGGCACAGGGAATGCTGCTTCACTTTGCTTATAAAAATCAAGCCCTGTTTGAAATTGATGATTTTACAAGATAGTGCAGCAATATCTTCTGAAATCTAGAAAGTTACTAGAGAGGCCCCAGGAGCTTAATGGATGCATTAATCAATGACGGTGCCTTACTATTGCTCAAATACAAAACAGGCTCCTAAAATAGGAAAGGTTTTCAGTTTTGCAGAAATATATATATATTTATATATCTTTTCTGTGCAAAGTTGTCTGGAACCGCTGCCTTCAGGATTCCACCACCCTATTATTTTTTTGTTAAGCTTTATACAGCATGGGTTGCTAATAATTAAAAGGCATCAGCGCTTACTTCTGAAACACCCTCACATGATTGGAAGCCATTTTTTTGTCCTAAAAAAAACGTATTTCTGGAAAAGAATCATGCAAAGTATGGGAATAACAGCACACACAGACAGAAAGTAGGATAGCTGATGCTTTCCAGCCTTCTCTGGGAGACCTTCACAGCAGTATTCTGTTGCGCTTTGCAGCAGATGCTTATAACGCAAACCCAGAACTGCTGCTCTTGGGGAAGCCTGAGCACTTTGCTCAGCCACTGTGATCTGCAGAATCCACTGCTGCTGAGTCTGTAAAATATTTCCAGCTCTGCTGGCTCCACCAGCCACCTGCAAACTCTCTCAACCCGGCAGGGTAGGCTGAAGATGTTGAAAACCTCTGAGAAGTCACGCATGGTAGAATTTAAAGCTCTGCAAGACCTATGAAGTTTCTTCCTTCAGCCATGCTGATTCAGATGAAGAAGCTTTTAAACTCTATTAAACATAGGACACGTTTATAAAATCCCTGGGACTTTCATGACTACTTAATTTTTCAGAATAACAGCTCAATTTTGCATTAAAATATTCGTTAGCACTGAAGGTCACATAAGACTCCTGAATAAAGTATATATGAAATTTTCAAAATTAACTCATTTTGAAACATGGTTTTATAACAAAAGGTTAGAAGACTTCACAAAATATTAAGTGGCCCAATATTTCAAGGCTTTTTTATCTCAGAATTACCATCTCTGATTAACCCCATCCCTCATCATCTAAAACATTGCACCTCACCGGACATGTACAAGACTTCAATCTAAATGAACTTTTTCGGAAAAGTTAGAGAAGCGTTAAATATGAGGGCAGTAGTGACCCTTAGCTACTTGCAGAGCTTTACAATGTGGCTCTCCTTCCACTAAAAACCAGACTGAATCCGTTTTCTTAAAATGTCAAGATAAACACGTTCCTCTACAGGTGCAAGTCAGGATGGCAGCCACTAAAGTCAGCAGCACTACATTGGCACAAAAATGGTGCAAGAAAAGCAGAATCAGATCCCCATTTTCCTTCTACCTGGAAATTCATGCAGTGATTTCAGCATCTCAGCAGTCACCATAACTTCTGCTGTTCTTCCTATGCGTTATAGAAACTGTCAGGTTTTAAATTTATGGTATCTTTTACAGCTTGAGTTAAAGAACACTTAAAGCACTTTCAGTGTTTGATATACCTCTACTCTAGAAGAATAGAAATGAGGCTCCGTTATTAATTTAGACCCAGACTCTGCACACTATCAGTCTCAGGGAATTTTAATGGGATTACCTGCATGAGTAAGAACTTCTTATATGACAAAAGCTTTGCAGGATTGCAAAGCTTTTCTAATCAGAAAAGGGAAATATTTAATGATGAGAAAGTACAAAGATTAACAATAGCTAAAACTTCATTGTTGACTGTATGACTCACAAGGCTGCAATTCATTCACTATCAATTTAATGAATATCTGACCAATCAGCTGGTTTTATTTTCCTGAGAAGATCCATAAGGTAATAAAAATCCAAATGATGTAAAATTACTACTTCTATTGTAAACCTTAATATTGTCGGCTTTGTTTCTTCCCTGAAAAATTTCTTCTTTAATAGAAGAAAAATTGTTGAACTATGGGCAACGGAGATAAAAAAATTACACGTCTCAATACACATTCATTTACTTTTGTTTCAATTTTATGGCATTCCATTTGAAATCTCTGTCACATTTTCATTTTGTTTGTCACAGAGGCATATGACGAGAAACCACTGCACACAAGCAAAGCCATCAAAAACAAAGCCTAAACCCAAACAACTGAATGAGTGACCTTCCCCTAAGCCACCGCACACAAGAGACTACTCCATCCTACCTCTTATTTCTCTAGTTTAGACAAAATCATCGTTCTTTTACTTAGCATTATTTAAATCCAGCACAATAGCTGTCAGGAGCAAATGGGAATGGCTTACCTTGCGGTATAGCAGCGTTACCCACTTCAGTATGCCTTGCTCCTACAGTACATACACATCTGGAACCAACACACACTCACTGTCATCAACTGCTTTTCACAAATCACTTGATGACTGATCGCTACACTTATCGCTCTTCATTGACTGCGCCTCATTCCACATTACCGCTCTCCTGCTGCTTCAGCAAATTCTGAAACTTCTATTGCAAAGAGAATTCACGCACAAACCAAGGCAGTGATCCTTTACACTGGATACTTCTCACTATATCAAGACTTTTTGCAGTGATCTGCATTTATTTACAAAAAAAAAAAAAAAAAAAAAAATCATTTTTCCATTACAGTTGCAAGCTCTTTACCCAGAAGTAAGCAGCAAGGGTTGTTCCCTCCACCACATCCCCCGTAGCACACTATGATTTATATCTTTACTGCTCTATAACAGACATGTTTTTTTTAGTATTGAAGAATTCAAAGATCTATAACACACATAAATAACCAGCCACATGGCTTTGGGAAGATAATCATTCTGAATGGCCACCAACCACTGGACTTTTTTTGAAACATCTTCTGCCACAAAGCACGCTTCTTTCAGTCCTGCCAACTAACTTCAACTCTTGTGTTATAAATAACCTCAAGAAGGACAGGAAAGTTTAATTTGTTGTATGTACTTAATGTATACATAACTTATATATACACACACACATATATATACACAGATATACATATCCAAGACTTTTGGAAGAGGTATCAACAGGGTCATTTGAGCAAACCATTTGAGGTCAAAACCACCACAAATTTTCTCACAAAAACTTGGCCAAAACCAACATTTTTCACACATACAAGGTGACAATGCTCTTTTCAACTTTCCTTGCACAAACTTAAATTTTAATGAGAAAGAAAAGCAAAAAGCCTCTGTGTCCTTCAGCCCAAGCAACACCAAGTCATTATGTTTCAAATTTTGTTCTCTAGAACAGCCAATTAGTACAGCCAATATCACAATCACCTACAGGTGACCAGGTGCTAAATGCTGTTACAGGTTTAAGGCAGGAGATGAAGCAACCACCACTTTTCCTGCTGTCACCATTTCAACCATCAAAAGAGATACCAGAAGGTGGGTGGATTTTCTCTGAGAGCAAGCCTACCAGAAACACAAATGCCCAGTGGCAAAGTATGAAATGAAAGAAAGCAGCCAACAGCCCAACTATGAGTAAGTTTCACAGTGTGTCATGGTTTAACTCCAGCCAGCAACAACTAGGACCACGCAGCCGCTTGCTCGGTTTGGATGGGGAAGAGAATCAGAAGAGTGAAAGCAAGGAAGAACTCATTGGTTGAGATAAAGACAGTTTAATAAGTAAAGCAAAAGCCACGCAAGCAAAGTAAAACACGGAATTCATTCACTGCTTCCCATCGGCAGGCAGGTGTTCAGCCATCTCTGGGAAACCAAGGCTCCGTCACGCATAACGGTTACATGGGAAGACAAATGCCATCTGTCCAAACATCCCCTCCTTCCTTCTTCTTCCCCCATCTTTCTATACTGAGCATGACATCACATGGTATGGAATAGCCCTTTGGTCAGTTGGGGTCAGCTGTCCCAGCTGTGTCCCCTCCCAGCCTACTTACTTGCAGGACTAGAAATGGCCTGGATTGCTTAGCAACAATCAAAAACAACAGTGTGCTATCAGCACCATTTCTCATCCCAAATCCTAAACATATCCAGCTGCTAGTAAGTCAGTCAACTCCATCCCAGATGAAACCACAACACAGCGGCATAATATTTTGTCACACCTGTGAACATAGCACAGGATTTTCTTACCCTGAGAGAGCGTTTGTCACCAAAGGTATTAGCACTGACGAATGACAACCCAAGTTCTTTTTATTTCTGCCTGCAGGAGCCTTTCACTCACTATAAAGATAAAACCCAACAACCTTGACAAAGCGTACAATCAAACATGGTAAATTCTGGCATAAAACAATGTAATGAAACCAAGTTATTCCATCCCTTGCAGAGTTCATCCTTTAAATCTGAACTTTTGGGCTCCACTGATTTGCAGGAGTAAGGACCGAAGCAGAGGACCCCAGAGGCAGACACCTGATGGTGTTACCTAGCTCCATAACCAGTCACGTTTCTGAGCATGCATGCAGGGACTTTCTCTTATCACCATACAGAACAAGAACCCACTCTACTAATGGTTTGTCAGTAAAGGTAAAGAAAAAAAAAAAAGGGGGGGGGTACCTATATAAAGAAACACAACTAGAGGATATTGTAGAAGTTAGCTTGGTATGGTTTAGTGTCCATTTTAATTACAGTAACTATAAGTTGTGGGACGTTCAGATCTTAAAACTGCACTTCAGGATTACGCCAAGGAACAAACAGAAAAGAGAGCACCATAAGGCTGACCTTCAGGAAACCCATGAAGTCAAAACTCATATTTTCTTGACAGTCCCATGGGCTACCTCCCTGCAGACACTCCATTTGGTTCCGATTTCTTCTTTATGAGCAACTCTGCATTAAACTTGGCCAATACAAGCAGTCAACTTTTTAAACAAATGCAATGTCCTTAGCTATGGCTACGTGACATGTCAAAGTTCATTAGTTTCTCACATTTGTTTTCACGCTCACTTTCACATCATTTCCACTAAGCTCATTTTCTTGTCCCAACTCAATGTTGCTAATCACCCACATCAGCTTCCCCAAAAATACTGCAAAGGTAGCTTTATTCCTGGAGCACCTATTTTTCATGCTTCTTCCCAGTTCTTCATATCAAATAGCTGCATCTGAAGCTGACCATTTACATTAGCCTGCAGAAAAGTCCTGTCCCACCGCGCTCCCAATTAGTCTAACAGCCCCAACTGCTTCCATACCGTGAGATGCAACCCCCCTTCTCTAAGCGGATTCATTCCACAGAACTCTTCACCACAGAAACTCATCACATAGAATAAGTACTTTAAAGAACACTCTTACTTAGACACATTCATAACTTTTTAAATCTTGTACCAGCATGAACGGCACAGTTTAAAAGTAGAAAAAGGACATGCAGTCTGGAATTGCATTATTGTGAAGCCGAAAGATCTGTCATTGCCACTGCAAAAGGTATTTTCTTAAAGTACACTGAAAGAAACATGTGCCATCTTAAAAAAGGAAATCGGTTGGAGAGAGTGCCTACAGAGGCAAAAGCTTTCTGAACTCACAAATACAGCCAAAGTGTCTTTAAATTAAATGCATTATTAGAATACAAGACCGAGATGCAGATAACATTATGAAGTACTACAATAAGTTATCACTGAAAATAGCAGTGAAGTTGGGACGATTAGATACATGCACTATTATATTTTCTTCATTACCTGTTGGATCTTCAGGAAAAGAACCTTAAAGAACATCACCTTAAAGAACAACACTCAGTGCTGCCAGCAGCAACCTTGTTGAAAGCCGTTTACCATATCTGTAAATCTTGAACAATTCCTGTCTGCATCCAGACAAAAACACTTCAGTCAATCATGCAATTGCCAAGTGCAGTAGGAGGTGAAACTTGAATTCATGCTTTCTGGGCTCCTAACTTAACACAGTTTCTAATGCTACCGGGACAATTTCTCTCCTCTCCTTCCAGCCCCCCTCTGCTCTTCTCCTCCTTTTCTACCCAACTTTATTTTTTAGATCATTGTGCTTTTAAGGAAAACCAACAAATATTTTTCTTGTTTGAATGACAGAGTATTTTTTCTTAGCATGATACTATGCCTAGCATGAGGGAAGTTCAGCAGTATGTTTCATAGCCTCCTTTTCCCTTTTGTTTGCCATTTAAAGGGAAAATACATTAGAAGTCTATTCAATTTTCTGACACTTGGGAATTAGGTAGGAAAAATAAGTTCACAATCATTGTCATCTAGTGCTTTCTATCTAGGAAGAACAACAAATCCTAGGAATGCCCCAAACACAAAAGGCATATGTTTAGGTAAAAGTTAATGTTTGAATTTTGGATATCATATTTTAGAAACTGAATGTATGCCACAGGATGAAACTCTTCTGCCTGTACAGATGATTTACTCCTCAAATACAGTAGTCTTCCCCAAGGAACTGCTGAGTAATTGCTATGTCTAGTATTATTCAGTACAGTGCCTATATCTGCTCAAGCGACATTTTTTAGGACACTAATAAAGCTTCGACAGGATTGTTGTATTTTTTGGACCATCTCTTCTTAAGGGGTAAGATTTTCAAAATGATGCCCAAACGTGGGGCTAAAACCAAAACAAAACATATACCTGCAATTAGTATGTTCTGTTGATTGTTTTAGTCTAACTTATACTGGTATTTCTTAAAAAGCAATCACTGTACAGTAATTAAAAGACTATTTTATCATAAAAACTTCACTACATAAGGGAAACATGCAAATACTTCTCAGTAGTTACATGTACTTTTAAAAAAAAAGACATTACATTTGGCCATTTTAAGGCATAAAATTTTGATTCATTATAAACGTGAAATTATCGTATTAAGACACTTATCCAAATGTATTCACCAGACAACAGTACAGAGTGTCTCCTACATCTGCTAGAGAGATCTGGAATCCATTTATTGGTACTGTAATGTGTACTAAGCACATTCTTCTGCATTGCTCAAAGAATACTTTGTTCTTTAATTTAATCGATTAATTAGCTAATATTTTCTGAGTGCTTTGAACATGTAACATTCTCCAGAACAGTTGAGTGCTGTTACCAAAACAACCATGGGACAGATTTTTCTAGACTGCAGGTATATGCATTTTTTCAGACATTTAAGGATTATTCAACAACTGAGAAGTTAGTTGTAGTTGAGTAATAGAGAGAGTATAGGTATTGGACAGGAAACATTTTTCCTTAAGGATTATGGATCAAAATTAGAAAACTATTAGAAAACTCATCTATTTCTTTCTTCTACGCTGTTTCCCTGGATTTTGTTTCACTGGTTAAATTCAGAAAAATATTGTATCATTTGTTTTGAATGGACTTGATCCTATTCTGAATTCTTACAACATGCTTCAACCCAACTGAGGGACAATTGTCCCTCTTCGTGCAAGTGCAGAAAATGTAGAAAACCTGAGTGAACTTTACAGGGACCAGAGTAAAGATCGAGATTTTTGTGGACTCGGGCAGCCCTGCAAAGAGGAAAGCATTCCTAACATTTGAAAACTAAACCCAATGCACCCGGGGACTAACCAAAACTGCTGCTGTAAGAGAGAGGTGACTAGCCCCACAAAAGGACTCGCGATCTACAGCGCCCATGCATTTCACTCTTTACCCGCCATGCACCACGCCGCCCCAGGGCGGGCAGCTAAGAGCGGATGGGTTGGCAGTTGAGTCATTCCCTGACCTCAGATGAATCATTCCCTGACCTCCTCTCAGTCATTTCCATCATATGCTAAACTCTGCTCATGATGTTGTCAGTATCATCTACCAAAGGCCAACATAAACCCTCACGCATACACAGAGCAAACAACCCTCCTCCTAGTAATAAAACCACAACTGGGAGTTCCCCCAATCTCAATTACCTCAGACCTTCAAGAGAAATAAAGTTATTTTTGTAAATTATTGTTTATTGTTTCTACTCTAATGAAGAATTTGAATTATGCCCATCTTAGTTATATTGGTATGCAGTATTTCCAGTGTGTGTTGTCTGAACTCTGCATAAATCAATACCACCATTGTGCTTAGCATCATCTTCTACAGAAACAGCAACTCTGCTTGCTTCTAGACAGACTGTTTCAAATATGATTACTTGACAGAAGAGAATGCCATGCAGGTTTCCCAACACAGGCATAAAGTCCAAATCTCCCGGGGAAGGGTGAGAAGAGACATGGAGTAACATCAGCAGCAAAGAATTTGACGTCAGCTTCCTAACTTCCAGTTTTTTATAACAGAAATACAGGTCAGAGACAAGGACTGAGGTGGAAGAGCACTCTTTGAACAGCTCGGTCTCTCCAAAAGTTTATTTTGTTCTTTGCCTAGAATTCAGTAATCAAATTTTACTGAATATGTGAAAGTCTCCAAATCAGTGGGGAAAAAAAGAAAACACAACTGGTGAACACCAACCCTCTTCAGAAACTGAAACTCATGAGTTTGGGGTTCAGCATACATTTAGCTTCAATTTCTATGGTTTCACATCTTCAGAGTTTTGATTTAGCAATTCTTTCCAAGTCAAAAGCATAAAAAAGAATGCAAGGAGAACATATTAAATTCAGTCCAGGTTCACAAACCTTGCTGAACTTGAGCTTGGCTTGTTTCATATTGAAACACAACTCAATTGCTCTAGCTTTTCATTATAAAAGTCTTTAAAGATCTTGCTCTGAATGCAGCAATTTGATTTAAATTACATTAAATCCACACTAGAGGCTGACAAAGAGGATCAAAACAAATTTAAGTCATATTATTCAAATTTCAGATATATCCAATATATCCCAGTAAACATCAGTTCTTCAATGTCAGCACTTAACAGCAATCCTAACACTTGTTTTACGCATCTTATTGAACACACAGATTATTCTAGAAGGAATTTTCAAGGACAGGCATTTCACCCACTGCCTTGGCATTATAGAGTAAAACATCCCAAAGAGCAAGGGGCCCTCTTCTGCCTTTTCAGAATACATTTCCACTAATTATTTACCAACCAATTAAAAAAACAAGAAGGGTTCTTCCCCCAAATCATAAATTCAGACGAAATCATATTAAATCTGTGACAAAGAAACCTATAAAAATAAGAAAATGATTAAGTTTTAGGCATAATTTAACTGTATGTTGCAGTATAATCCTGCAGATACAGATGTGATACGAGTTCTCCTGCAAACAGGAATTTGGTTGGTTGTTTCATTCCTCAAGTTCCTTCTTATTCTACTGAAAATAATAGAGTCACTTGAGACTTAAGTCTGGGTTGCATTGTTCCTCCTCCTGGCAACTATTTATTGTTGTTCCTCTTTTTGAGAGGATCTGAAGTGATATTAAGTGGGAATAGTGACCCAGAGAGTAATATTAGCCATGTTCCCATAAAACACAATCATATAAGGAGTATAATGTTTGTACTAGTACAATACCTTCTGAAGTGTGTTACACTCCATACCTTTTTGGGAAAATCAGCGATTGCATGTAACATTTAATCAAAGATCCACTCTACTGTAAAAGAGCAATTTCTCTTCAATTTTCCACTTAGTAATTCAAAAACTCTTTTGAATGTCAACTGCTGGCAATTTTTGTGCTGGCTACAACTTGGTCAGAATAAAAAAAAACTAAAATCATTAGCATGTTAATAACTTAGTGTCTCTAAGGGGTAGTTAGATGGTCCTACATCAGAAAAAGAAGCTTCTTTTTCAGCCCTATTCTTAGTTGTAAAGTGATTATAATTTGCCACAATTTCAATTTGTGGAGAAGGATTTCTCAGCAGGCAGCATGCAGTCCTGTCGTAGTTGCAATAAGAGCAGCTCACTGAGAAATTTTCACATCCATTAAGATGCAGAAAGGAAAATAAAGAACTTAACATGCGCAAATAAGAAAGTGGACAGTCTCTAAACAAAACTGTAAGAGGAAGTTACCTAGGCAAAATGTGGTTGCCTGTATTAAAATACAAGCAGGTGTCTGAGAGTAGCTTTCCACACTTTCTAATTTATTACAATCAAATCAGCTTATACATCAGACTTCATGCAGTATCTCAACCCGTTTTTAACCTTTGCATAGTAAATGGCTTAAGATAGGAAAAGAAAGAAAAGTTAGGTCCACATCCTTACACAAACCAGTTATTGTTCATATACCCAATCTCATGCATGTCACTGGTCAACACGGAAATGAAAGGCATGTTCACAGTAAAGGTTTTGTCAATACTAGGGTTTGTTATTTTGTGCAATTAAGAAATGGATCACAGATGGATTCCATCTAATAGAAGAAAGTGGATATTTAGGATACATAATGGTGATTTCAATGTCTATCATTTTATTTGGAGGAACAACATATAAATGCATAATTTTGCACAAAACTTCTAACAAGGCAGATTTTATTCTATCTTTTCTTTTTTTCTGGTTTTTTTTTTTTTTTTTCCTTTTTGATCATTAAAAATGAGTTTTCATTAATCTACAGGTCTACTGCATTCATACGTGTATTTTTTGGACAGAAGCAAATTGTTCAAAGGAGACTTTCAAGGGCATAAACAACATTCAACCTGTCGCTATGTATAAGAAGCAGTATAGTGCAGATGTTTCAGCAGAGTATTCATAAATTCAGCTAATATTTGGAGCAGAGAACACTCAGCTGCTTGCTGCTGTGGCCCACACACTTCTCCATGGCCTTACCCAATGGTATGTTCCTGTATTCACGCAATTTGCGCGGTTTACCTAACAAATTGCGCTGATCATGGAGTTTTGACTCACCTCAGTATCTCACCTTTATCTTACAAGAAACTGAACTGCTTCTCGTGAACTTTCTTGGCGAGGAAAAAGTTAAGTTCTAAGCATAAACACATACTGTCATTTGCAGAAACTATTAAAAACACTATGGAAAAAGAGAAACAGCCAGAAAGGAAGCGCAGAGTTGTGGTACCAGACACTGAACGAATCTCTCCAGTTAAACAAACGCTCTGCTCATGTGCTTCAATAATTGACCTAATTCACATGGAAAAATTAACAACTGGAAAGAAAGGAATAACCTAATGTGCTTTGCAACCTGAATGTCACATGTTTTTTCCTACAGTGGGACATTCTAATGAGGACTTGGGAAACAGCAGAGCTTGCTCCCAGAGCATAGAGTCAGCAAACTATGGAGCCAACGATGGGACAGGGCTCTGTGAAACAGGTTCGAGCCTGAAGAAAGGAATCATTTCCAGCTAAGAAAGGCAGCCCAGGCACAGCAAAAACTTACAGATACGCAGTGCAGAGGTGCTCAGATCAGTTTACATACTGATACTAGTCTGTTTATAACACTTTTATCGCTTGCTCCAAGCCCTCAATTCTCAGAAAGGATTGCGGAGCTGAACCAAGCCACCGCTTTGCCCTGAGGATCTTCAGTGCATCCCTGCACCAACAACCGAGGCAGGCTTGAAAGGAAATAAATAGACCTGGGGGAGTTCTCCACAGTGATTTGCATTGCCAAGACATAGGAGGCACAAATAAGCTTTAATCAGCCTCAAGCTGTATGGAGAGAATATTTATACAGCGAAAATATAATTAGTAACGTTCATAACACTACAACAATCTAGTCTGTGCCTTGATTTGAGAACTCCTTGTTAGCAAGAGCACAACAAAATGCTCCTTCACACACTGAATGACTATGAAAGAATTTTCAGAGGCTCAGCTCTGAAAAGCAGAGACTAAATCTTCACTTAAAGTCATTTGACACCATTTCCTGTTATTTTTCCCAGATAAATTTTGAAAAAAAGTACTCTAAATGAAACATCTATGAGGTTAATTCTAAAGTTATGAGAAAACAGTGACCAAGTTGTAACTGTCAGTGATTTCGCCAAATGAGAAAGATGTATTAGCAGGCTCTACTGGGATGTGTTTTCTGTCCAATATTATTCATTAGTTTCATTAACAACTGGATGATAGCATGGCAGTATATACTTATTAAACTGGTAGATTACATCAAGCACAAAGGGAATGAAAACACATCAGAGGTGAAGAGATTAAATTCAAAATTAAATTGACAAGGTGGAGAGATGCCCCATTAAGAAGATCCCATAAGACAGAATGGAAATCATCAACCACACAAATACAAGATGGGGAAAAAACAGTTAGGCTGAAGTTTTAGAGTAAAGAGTATGAGTGTTAGAATATATCACACACAGAAAGTGTAATTAGCATGCTAAAAGAATGGTACTGTCTGAAATACTATCATTCTAAGATGAAAGGCTAAATCATAGACAAGTAAGAAATATTTGGTTTTTTGGCATCTGCTAAGAGTATTTTGCCCTTCTTTGGGGACAGAGAATATGTTTGTAGGAATTCCTCACATCACAGTATAAGGGCTTTTTCTTCTATTTCTGTTCCAGCTCAGGGTCACTTAAGTCTCCTTTCTTCCTACTTCTGTCAGAGATCACTCGAACTATGCTGTATTATGGGCTGTGCCTTGAATACGTATGGTTTTACAGATGCTTCCTGCCATACTACTAGAACAGTGCACTCATTCTTGAAATTTGCTTAACAGATTTACCTCCCTTTTATCTGGGCCTTCAGTCACTCAACAGATACACATCATCTACCAAAAAAAATCCTTCATATTTCCCGGTTACATTTTTGTGAGAAATGAGCTTAGCACTGCACTGAAAACAAACAGATTCTGCAAAACAAGAACTCATTCACAGAGTGCATGGAAGCAAAATCTCTTACAACACTTATATTCAACTTAGGCCTGCGACACTGAAACAGATTCCTGAAGGAAGATAAATTTGACAGTTAAGGTCACATAAATAAATAAATAAATATTAAAAAAAAACACACCCAAACATCCAAAATATTGTTAATGACTGCAAAAAGGTATTTCTTTTTGTATAATGTTTCTTTTTTTTCCAAGGGTTTGCTCCAGCAAGGAAGCCTCACTTTTCGTCTGTATCTTAATAGCGCATGCTTTCACCACAGCTGGGTACAAAAATTATACACCAGCATTCAGCAGTGATAAAGGTCTTGGAAAGCATAAAGCCTCAGCACGACAACTCCGGCAGCAGGATGGGATGAAAAACAGAGGAGAAAAGAACAAACGAAAAAAAAAAATCAACGCAAAACATGAGAGTGACAGGTACTGTGGGCTGCTGCACATCAGCCATGGAGAATTCCCTTTTCTCCACCATGTGTGACGCTACACTGTGTGAGGAGCACCATGTTTGAACTATACAAAAGGACACAAAAGGGTGAACTAGTGATTACGGTTAAATTTAAATTGACAGCCGATTTACTGGTTTATTGTTCTAAAATTTAACACTTTTTTTCTTTTTAAACATACTTGTAGATCTTCTGAACCATATCCTTGTTTGGTGACTATCTGTATACTTGCGTAGAAGTTTTAGTATTGTAAATATAGTTAACATGAAAGATGAAAAATTTGAAAGCTAAAGGTGATTCAGGGTTTGGTTTACCCGAGACCAGATTTCCAATGGAATTTCCAACCCATGAAAAAAAAAAAAAAAACTGAGCTTTCAAAATAATATTTCACAAAAATAAATGAAGCACATTTTCACGGAAGTTAGTAAGAGTTTGGCATACAATACACATACACGCAGGATTATATAGGTGCTTTAATGGATTAGCCATGCAGCACCTATGCTGTAAATTCTAGGAAATGAAGTTGCATTGGACTTACTCATGTTACACGTCAGAACAGCGAATGCAGACAAAATCTGACAAACGTATTGCAACACAGGAATAAAACAGCTACTCCTCATCAGAGTAGCGAATCCCATATGAGTGGGACTCAACTTCGATGACATGTAAAGCCAGCTCTTACAGGTACTTGATCTTGAGTTTCTCTAGCCAGCAACAGCTCTGATCAGCTGTGTGATGCACAAGCATCCCTGGACAAATGGTCAACTGATGGAGTGAAAATTTATTTGTGAAAAAAAAAAAAAAAAAAAAAAAAAATGCAGACTATTAAAAAATTATTATAGTTTGCAGGCACGCACATCTTATCAACTTATGTAAGGAAGCAGTACTAAAGCAGTGCATGAAGCTAAAATACGAGCTATAATGTATTTTGCTTTATCTAGAGATTCATAATGTACTTGCTATAGTATGCAGTTATTACAGTTTTGGTTGTTGACAGATTCTCTAAGGCAAGAACTATATTCATACATTTCTGCAGGACTAATTACAATGCCTGCAAAAAGGCTGAGGAGTCATCAAGCTTGAGCGCACTGGTTGAAGGTTAAAGTCTCTTCCAACGAAGCTCCAATGAATCCAAAGCAGAAGCAAGAACAATGACTCTAGGGCAATACAGAGTTCATACTCATTAGCTTTTGCTATTCCTTTTTTAACAACATTATGTACCATGCCCTTTCTTTTTCCCCTCTCACTCTCCAACATTTGCTAGTGTTTTTAAAGATGGGACGTTGAAACTGCTCCTGGTGCTCTTGGTAATGGAGGCAGATCTGCATCCTTTGCATGCAAGAAATAAATGCTCACTTTATTATTGGTTTTGCTTTCTGTATGGACGAGTTCTAAGTTTGGTAGAAATGGGGTGGAAGAGGTAGTAAAAACCTGAATTGTATTTGATCATCTAAAAAATAACTGGTAAGAAATCTCTCTCTTAGGCATTGATCGTATTTTTTTCACGTCAACCTTTTTTAACCTCACTTAGAGAGTGATCTAATGGACCTCAATGGGAAATGGACGGGGCTACCATTGATCTGGTAATTTAAAGGGAGCCCATCATATGGCTCATTCAGCATCACTCATATAAATACAACAGAAACACAGTTAGTGTTCTTGAAGTGACTTACAGGATTAAAGCTCAACCTCTGACAGCTAGACAGCTCCTTCAGATTTTTTGTCAGTTAGAACAATTTCAGCATTTTTACCCATGTTGTCACCGTTAATCGATCCATGCTTAAAGGAACTTGAATGTGTTGTTACCCATCAATTCAGGATTTAGATTTACATGATATACCCACCCCATAAGAAAGTTTCCAAAAATATCCCTCAAGATCTCCACATACCACTATAAGGTACCAAAATGTAACTGTAAGAAAAGTGGCCACAGATGAACAAACAGGGGAACACAAAGTAAAAATAGAAGAGAATGCTCAGAGGGGAAACTCATCAATTTGTATAAATACCCGAATGGGGTGGGGGAAGCCTTCTGACCTCAGGTACCCTGTGATTCTGTGAACTGCAGACCACTTTGCAAGTAAGTAGTAATATGTTCAATTATCAGGATTTAAATCAATCTAGCTGAAACCCATACAGCGTTTCAAAACAATTTGATTCTGCTCCCACTCTGTTTTTATGAAGGACTTACCACAGAGAAACGACTCTACTTAAAGACAACTAGTAAATAAGATCTTTTGGAAATGGAGTAAAATATACTTTCAAACCTGCTTTTAGATACTGGGACATTTTAATAAATCACAATACTTTGCAGAAGACACACAGAATACATAAAGCATTTATGTTAAAGCTAGATAGGGTAGTTACAGGTATCCTGGCCATTAACAAGAATCCATTTGCAATAACATTTTCACAGGCAAGTACAGTAGATTTAAGACAGACGTATGTCCTACGATAAGAATGATAGGCAACCATGGAGTAGAATTCGTGTCAAAATGTTTCTCTAAGCAGCTAGATCAGTTTAAATTAAAATGCCTAAAATATTAATTCTCTTCAGATTCAATGAATACCGTAAGAAGTGTTCACTGAAAAGATTTAATTCAGCCTATTTTACATTTGCACTTTATACTTGTTTTCTTAAAGAAAAGCTAATGCTGATTGGTTTGTATTAACTAAAACATTAGTTTGCAGGTAAATAAAATGACTACATTAAATTTTTAATTTCTTTTTTGTTATGAACCCGCAATATATCTGGCCTTTTTCTTCAAAAAAATATAATGTTTTACATGTATTTAGATTCTCAGCTTGCAAACGTTATATCAGAATATGCTGACTATTGCCATTTTCTCATTAGAAGACAATGAATGACTGCTGTCACCCTCCATTTCTATACAAACTAGAATCATGGAATCATAGAATATCACAAGTTGGAAGGGACCCATAAGGATCAGAGTCCAACTCCCTGCTCCTCACAGGACTACCTAAAACTAAACTATATGACTAAGAGAATTGTCCAGAAGCTCCTTGAACGGTTGACAGGTTTGGTATCGTTACCACTTCCCCAGGAAGCCTGTTCCAGTGACTGACCACCCTCTCAGTGAAGAACCTTTTCCCCAATGTCCAATCTGAACTTCCCCTGACGCAGCTTCATTCCATTTCCTCATGACCTATTGCTGGTCCCCAGAGAAGAAATCAGTAACTCCCCAGATGTAGACTACGATGAGGTCACCTTCTCCTCTCCAAGCTGAACAAAGCAAGTGACCTCAGTCTGAACAGTTGACTTATAGGGTCTGTTGCAGGAGATAAGCATCATCAAAACCTGTTCTAATTACTTTCTATAAAGCACTGAATACAGCATTAGAAGAGCCAACGTGGGTAACAACCCTCTAGGATGAGCAAAAGAAGCCAACTATGTTTTGGAAAACATATCCATAATCAGAATAGCAGAAGAGCTGGAAAGAAACAGTTACTCTGTCTTCACAGATTTATGACAGAAAACAAATTAGTATCCATGGTATCATCCTGTTTTACACGTCTTCCGTTGAAACAATGAGTAAAGAAAAACGGCTAAATTATTAATTCCTTGAGATCTACAAGTCTAAGTGGTATACAGAAAGAGATAAGAAAAATCAATGTATTTGGGGTTTGGTTGGGTTGGGGGATTCTGGGGTTTTTTTCCTTCAAAAAAAAAAAAAAAAAAAGAAGCAGCAAATCCCATCACTTTGGTAGACAAATGTCATTAAATCTCTGCAAGAGATTTTCTCCCATGTTCATGGTACACTGCTCCAATATGATGTTCATGCAAAAATAAACCAATTAAATTATTAACAAGGTGCAATTAATATAACCAAGAATCAGGCCCAGTTTGTAATTATTTCTGCATGTTGCTTCAGGGCTTGGGGCAGGGGGGAGTACAGCAAGGTAGTCATAATAGCTTGCAAGAATAACATGTGTTAGGCATTTACCCTTTCTCTGGCAAAGAACTCAAAACTTTCTGCCTTACAAAATATCACTAGCAGCAGATATTCGGTATGGAAACATTTTCAAACTGCATATGTCTTGGCAAGTCAGGAGAGCAATTGGGAAGATTATCTTCTGTTGAGAACATCAAGACAGATTTTTGTGATAAACTACTATAGTTTTAGAATACAAAAAATGGGAACACCTTAATATAAGTCTAGTAAGTAAAACTGAGTAACAGCAAACCTTTTAACACCATGCTGAAAAATCATTAAAGTTTTGTTTTAAAATAAAGTCTCAAACATCTGCCTTTCCTAGAGGTATGTCTGAGTTGAGTAACTTCCCAATAGATTGTTTTGCTGCAAACATCTGCACACTCAGAAATGAAGAATACCCTCAAGTAAGCATATAATGCGAAAGAGAATGATACAATACAAAATAAAAGTAATTTCATTTTCCATTTATTTATTGTTAATGAAAAAATACATAGCTGTATTTGAAAGTGCATCCTTCCTAAATCAATTACATCCCGCTTCACTCGCGCACCACTTGAGTGATACAGGTAGCTAAAGCACATCTCCAAGTACAATCCTGCCTTACTTAGCAAACAAACTGAAGAGCCAACTGTATTATCTCACAATTTAACAGTTCCAGACCAACTGAACTGCACTTACACTCTTTATCCTAAAAGGTATCGGGGGGGGAGATAAAAAAAGAGACAGCTTATTAAAGCAGCTTCACTATTATCTGTTAACCAATACAATCACTTATTTAATTGGGTTGAATTTTTGAGGCAATTCTGAAATCCCCTTTATGCTGGAGCAGAAGGCTGTATCCAGTTCTCTTCTCCACATCAAACTGCCAAGCGTGGTCATGCAATGGCCACAAATTACCGCTTTGAGGGGAAAGAAACACTGCCAGAACAGAAGAGCAGAAAGAGACAAATATTACTCCCGCACACAACATGAGCTCATGCTTCATTTATCTTATTTTAAGAACCGATCTACAGAAATTGATGCAGTTTTCAATTTGACCCTTCTCTTCCTCTTCCTAATTCTATTTCAAATAATCATGACTTCAAAGATTCAGAATGACTATGGCATCCTTCAGTGGCCAGTGACCCCAAAGCTGGCACGAAGTGGAACCAGCACAGATGTAAAGTGCAGCTGCTTCAAAGGCACCTCCTTGGACCAGTGTCCCCTAAAATATGTGTGTATATATGTCTCCATCACCATTTGCCAATAAAGAAGGCCAGTACTTGGAAAAGAATACTTGCTTTCATCATATATAAACACCATTAATTTAAAAAAAAAAAAAAAAAAAAAAAAGAAGAAACGAAAACCACACAACAGTATTGCTCCACAGCACTGTATTTGAACTCAAAGCGCAAGAGAGGAAGGAGAGCAAAACAAAAGTGTCAATGTGTATCTGTGAAAATTTAAGTTTTAACCACTATGCATTTTAACCAGTAAATACATCTCCGTGCCCCACATTTCCTTCTTTTGTCTAAACTATGTATGGTCCGTTATATACAAAAGAAGATGATTTTCTAAGGTAGCTAGTATTACACCACCTTAATTTCAGAATGGACAGAATATTTAACTCCTTTAAGGGAAATTAATCTTTGGAAATTCACTGTGTTGATATCTATCAATCAATGCATCCAAAAATCCCAATTTTTCCCCAGTATTCACTGAACAAGATATAGCTATTAAAAGTTTTACTCAGTAGAAGACTCAGGTCTACAATATGAGCTGGAGGACAATCCAGCACAGAAATACAGAGAACCTTCATGAATGCCATCAATCTGGTCTGTCAGTTTTTACTAAGTAATGTACTGAAATCTATCAAAAAATTATAAATGTCCAATAAAAGGCATTATAACCTCTTACGGCTCTCCATCCCCACATCAACTTTCTATCTACTGCTTCTTGATAATAGTTGGGAAACACATGAAGAGCTTTAAATCTAAAAAAGAAGTGTTACTTCTGAAACTTTCAGGAGACAAGTTTCAGCCTCTGCCTTCCCTCTATCAAAATTAGAAAAGATCATTGATGTGTAAACATATAAAATGGAAAATAGGAAAATGGAAAAGAAAAATTTACTGAATATCTAGTGTTCAGCTGACACTGGTGTAAAAACCTGAATCACTTTCCTGCTACTCACTGCCACAGAAACTTCAGGGTACCAAAAAAAAAAAAAAAAAAAAAATCTTAAGAGCTACAGATAGTACAAATGACAAAGTGTACAGAGAAGAGAGGCAGAAAAAATAAAATGTAAAAGACAATTAATGCAACCTTTAACACAATGCAAAAATAAAGAATTCTACATTATGCAACAAGAAGAGTGGAAGAACTAAATGGTTTTCTTTTCTGCCCTTATACGATAAGCAGAATCTTAATCATGTATCTCTGGATTTATCAATGCAGTTACCTGGAATTTTCAGAAGTCTGGAGATATAATGCCGAACAGGAATTTAAAGAAAGTTAAAACCAAGAAAGTGGAAAAACTGGGAGCATAGAAATGTCGCATTAATGTTGATCTATTAAATAAATAAACAAATAAATCAGTGTTTCCCTGAAGAAGGCCAGTATGCATAGGATGGATGGTTACCTTTCCTGATACTATACGCTGCACATCAGAATGTGCACGCAGCAGAGGTTGCAGTGTATGTTTTGTGTTTTCCTCAAACCTCAAAAGAGACAGAAAATGGGAAATTCCAGAAGGAGGCAGCAGCCAGCAATGGTTTTCCAGAAATCTCCCTCGCTACACCATGGGATGGGATATGCACAGGAGCCCAAGTCAACATGATAGATGGTTGGCTTCAGGAAGCCCTACTGGCTGTCCTCCCTCATGCAGGGATTCATGGACAAGACCCTCTCCTACACCAGATCTCCTCTTAGTGATGCGACAGCCCCAGCAGCCTCCTCACTTAATGTTTTTGCAAGGTGTAGATCCATGCAGTTACATACTAAACAAATCTTTTCTGATACGCCCTTCTAACTACCAGCTTTCCAAGATTAAAAGAACACAAACTCGCGAATTATCCAAATTAAGTGTTTGGTAAACCACACTGAACCACACAAAACTAAGTAAATCTACCTAAACAAGAACTAGCAGTTAAGCATGTTGATAAAGTTAATGCAGAGGAAATGTGATTACTACACGGTCACTTTTCCAGATTCTAAATTAACGGCAACTGCTCACAAAAGAACCCTTAAGAGAAACACCTGGAAATCAGAATTCCTACTCTTTGCTAAGTCCTGAAATTTTAAAACAATTTTCATACATGATCTGCAAATGAGATTCTTCTTTTATTTAAATTACTTCATCATAATGTTACTAATTTTACAAAAGTACAGTGAGGACAAAAAGTTAATTTTTATTTAGTTCTGAACTGAATGCATCTTCCTGCACTCATATCAAACTAGCAAACCCTCTTTCTAGTTTTGTGTTAAAACAGTAATATACCTATTTTGATCCCACTGAAACAGATTGATCTTTCCAGAAAGGACACTCGAATTCGGTGCAGGGTTGAAACTTGACCTTTCACGGCAAACCATACAGATGATCTAGTGGAAGAGCTTACAGCAAGAAGAGGCAAAGCTGGCAGAAAGCGAGAGTCAGACCTGTCTTTCGCTACAAATCCAAGCACGATGTATTTGGAGCATGGCACAGGAGCTCATTATTGCTGCGATTATAGGTTTAAAAGCGAAACATACTCCTGATTGCAGTACAGAAAATTCAATATAACTTTGTAGTTGCTACAATCAGCTCTTCTGTTTATAGACAATAGGATGAATATCCAAATCAGTCATATTACATTTTTGACAGATTTAAAATTTCATTATCAGAGAATGACTATTTATATTTAAATGAGCTTGTGTCACACACAACAGATTTGACACACACGACGGTCTACCTTATAAAAAACAGAAGGTGAAAAAGGTATTTAACTTTTAGCTGCTTAGTGGTACTGCATTAGATGGACATGTTTGCAGAGCTACTTGGAGGGATTTTGTTACAGCTTGTAAAAGGGGATTACCAAACCGTTCTTTCCAATTTATGTGAAAAACACTCAGTTGCACACCAATATCCGTCAGCATGATAAACTCTGACTCCAACACGTGTAAGACCAATTCATGATTGAAACTGACATGGAGAACTATTTTAATCAACTAATAATCACTCAAAATTACCTCCAGGAAAAGCCCTGTTGCTTCGGTATTTAGATTAAGTGTCAAGGCTCAGTCTGAACTTCTTATAAAGAAGGCAGCTTCTCTTACAACAAATTTCTGTTAAGTTGACAGGAGTTAATGTACCTGGCAGCTTCTCAGCAGACAGCAGGTTTAGGCACAGAATGCTGATGACGCTGGAGCTTTGTGCCACCAACAGAAGTCATTAAGGTGACAGAACTTTCAAACGAGACACTTCTGTAAATTATTAAAAGAAAATCACTCTTAGGGTAAAATGTCTTAGCTCAAGAATGAATTTACTTGGAGGATGCTTGGTAAGGCTCCTTTTGTTTGTTTTCAACATACGTGACATGCAATATAGGGCACTATTCACCATGCACTGGATTGTTTTTTTACAAATCTAAGCACACACATAACTCCAAATACACACCGTGAAACAAGCAGCTTTGTATTGGTTTTGGCTAGCTCTCAGCCAGACTGAATACCAGGCCGATTAGCAAAACATTTGATTAATTGAGCAAACTTTGACTTCAAGTGCGTACACATAAACACACAGGATCTATAGATACTTAAAAAAAGGGGGAAGCTGTGTACAAAAAAAAAAAAAAAAAAAACCACAAAACAGAACAATGAAGAATGCCTAGTTTCAAACAGGAAACCAACGCATTTCTTTGCCAGCTGACCTGCAGGGAAGCCTGTGGAGATGCCACCTTGAAGGGGAAGACCAGCCTAAATACCGCAGAGTGTAGGGCTAAACTATATGCTTGATGCCAGGTTTACGGGCATCCACTGTAACAATTCACCTGCAGACACTTGCTGACTGCCTGACAATCCTGCCCTCTGCTACTGGCTAAAAGACTTGCTAATAATAGCACTAAAGGATTTTTTCCTCTTATAGGGCCTGCCCTTAAAACGACATTCTTATTACGGAACCACACTGTGTCCTTCGCCAATTAGAAGGATGTTTATTTATGAAATAAAGCAAACAAAGCCTCTGAGAGTGCAAATACACCGTGTTTCTTGCATTTAATGCATTTTTGGTTTTACTTTAGCCAAGTAAAAACACATATTACACTTAAACAAAGGAACCTGCTGTTCCTGCAGTCGCTCACTCTGTGCTGATTATATCCTATTTCCAAAGAGTTTACATTGTTCTGAGAAAAAGTTTTGGATATGCTGATACTTGTCTTCCCAAACCTGCAGTTCTCTCTCAAGCAAGCTAAGGATAGACTCAAACTGTTATTTCCAAGATTCTTCAGCAACGCTGGCTGAAAAGATTTCTCATACAGCTTTTCCTCAGGAAAAGATTCATACCCTCCTACCAACACAGATAATCTGGCGTAACTGTTCATTTAGATTGAACTAAGTTAACTCTAGAGCATTTGCATGTTGTGTTAATTGATCTCACCTAAGAAAATAATGTCATTGTGCCAACTCAAAACCCGTTACTGGAATATGCTGCAACAGCCTAACGCTGTGGAGCTCCAGAACGCCTATAGCAGAGATATTTTATAATTCTATAAAGGTAAACTATGTCAAGTCAAAACATGCCCTGAGGGTAAAATAACCAAAATTGCTTCATTCTGCTTCGTCTGCACTGAAGGTCTGATGACTGGCCTTCCCTTAGCCAGGACTCCTGCACAGTTTCAGTCCCTGACACTTTCCCCATTCAGGTTAAAATAACCTTTGAGGAAAGAGAGAGATTTCAGACTGAAGGGTATTGCTTTCCTCATCATATTTGTTTCGCTCATATTAAACTACTGCTGAGGAAATTATAACACAATTAAAACTTTCTCAAAATCCTAAGCTATATACGAGAAAGGCAGTGGTCCAACCAGAGAAACGACAGTCAGTGTTTAACAAGACACAAGTGCTTATGGAGGGTATCAGAAAATAGTACACCTCATGTAAGAAAGGGGACAAATTATGATAGTTGCGGGAATCATTATTCTGAATTTCCTGACTTTATGTGTGTAAATTTCAGTAATAATGTGACATTAATGTAGTTATTTGCACTTAACACACACATGTTTATTTAAAGAAAAAAAAAGTCACCACAATGACAAACCACTCTCTGAGATGCACTCTGGGCAAGTAAATGTCAAGCAGCAGGAGAAATTTAAGTTACACAATATCACAGATATGCACTAGAGCAAAAACTTTTTTTTTTTTTTGGTACCATGCAAAAGCCTCTTGGGAAGGAATCGGTTGGTCCTTTTTAGAGCAAAGACTATTTCTATGTGCATAGTTCAAGACACTCAGCGGGAATCTATAAATAACTACATCGCAAAAGCAGGACCCACTAACAAATTTTCATCTTAAATTGTAAGGAAACATTGTGGGTTTTGTTGTTTTGTGTTTTGGGGGGTTTTCTGTTTGTTTGTTTTTTGGGGGCTTGTTTTTTTTTTTTTTAATTTGCAATGATTTCAATAAATCAGGCAGGATCCTGATGCTTTTCACAGGCAAAGTACACAATGCCTTCATGTCCTTTTATTATCCCTAGAAGGTGACTTGGAGATTATGTCTTCTGCATCATCTGCTGGGCTGCCTACCTGATAAATAGTCCTTGCACCGGAGCTCTGCAAAGAGGCTGGTTTCAACAACGCCGTGAATTGTGTTGCTCATACCTGCACATTTGCAGCACTGCCAAAATGATTTCCTAAGCATCTCCCTTAAGAAAACATCCTTGAAACCTTTCGGGTTTCCTTGCTACGTGTCTGTATGACTTTGCTGGGGGAAACTGAAAGACAAGGCTTTCTTTTTCCCAGTAACTATGTAAGTGCATGGACAGAGCATGCCAAAAAAATAAAAAAATAAATTTTTTAAAAAAAAAAAAGGACACTATTAAACTCTTCCACCAAGTGTTACTTAGAAGTAGGGATTACACACATGGAATATGTGGAACCACTCGCGTTCTCAAAAAAAAAAATCACAAATACTGTTTCAAATGTATTTGCTATATACCATCAAATTCTTAGGTGTTACTCCAAAATACATACACATAAAATTAAATCATAAAGCCTTAAAACAGATGCCATAAAGCTCAAAGGATTTCTGCATATTTTTATGCAGGTACAGAATTTGGGAAAGGAAAACAGCTTCCTATCCTGGCATACTACTTTAAACTGAACTGCATTGAGTAACACTTGGTTGTGATGGACATATTTTTAGGTATCTTTAGAGCTACGTATATACATAAACACTTCACAAAGTATTATTTTAAAATAAAACATATGGAAAAATAACTTTTTTCTACCTGATAATCTGCTGGTAGACCACAAGAGTATAAGAGATAACACAAGTCCAGCTAGCATGTCTACAACAAGTCGACTGGAGGTATGGAAGAGTTTCAAAACAGAGCAAGTATCTAGCACGTATGCCTAGAATATCCTCTCTGTCTCCAATAGTTTGTGGATTTCCAAGACAGAAGTGCTGGAGGTTTCTTTTTCTGTTTCATTGTTTGGGGGGGTTGCGTGGGCTTTGTTTTTGTTTTAGAAGTGTGCTTCATGGATTTCTTTTCTTTGAAAATCTCCAATCATACCTTAAGCCCGTGTCAACTTTTATTATCTACAGCTTCCTGCAGCAAGGAGTTTATGCACTGAGCTGTAGTTCTTCTTGTTTTCTTTAAGCCAGCTCTTGCTAGTTTCATTTATTGCCTCTTGTTCTTTTCTTAGATGAGACAGCGAACATTTTTTCCCTAATAATTTTCTCCATGGCACTTACAATTTTATAGGGTTCTAAAATAAGCTCCCTTTTTTTCAGGATAAAGAGTCCTGGCCAATTTAGTGCCTCCTTGTGCAGAAGTCATTGCGTAACCTTGATCATACTCGCTGCCCTTTCTAGAACCTACTCCATTTCTACTACATGGTTTTTGAGAGATGGAGTCCAGAACTGGCCCAAATACTGAACACATAGTCACATCGTGGAATAATTCAGTGTCATAATCATGTTGCGTTCCATTTTCTACTTCTTCTTAATTCCTAACATTGCACTGGCTTTTTTAAAAAAACAATACTGGGCATTCAGCTCCAGAAGGATGAGATACTTTGCAGCTCTAGAGAACGTCACAACAACATACCTTCACGGTTCTGGAGCAAGACACTAAAATTTGACGGCTGATGGTTTGTCACTTTCTTATGGAGTAACACAGGTCAAATATTCCCTTTTCTTATTTATACAAATAATCCTGATTAACTTTATGATGATATTCATGATCAAGACATGCAGAATTTCTTTTTATTAGCAGCGTTTTGTGGAATAATGCAGTAAACACCACTAACGAACAGGTTATAGGAGATGTTTTGTACAACGATAATACAAGAACACCCCAAAGATGCTTTCTTGAAAGGTGTGATGGTTTTAATGATTTGACAGATAACAAAGACCTTTTTCTGTAAGAGTTAAGGGGCGGGGGGGGACACATATATGCAGTCACTCAAAAAATACATGCAGTTAAAATACAGAGTGACAGTGCATTGCAACATAAAATCCCTGTGATTCACATCCCAATAACACTACCTAAACCCGCAATACCCTGGCAGCACGAATGTAAAAATACTGAAAGGATGCTGCTGTATAGCTGTCAATAAGGGAGTTCCCTGCACTACTTGTGTCAGCAATATATGAACAACATATTACTGAAAACTAAAAGTATTGCGCAGTACCTTACTGTATCTGTATTCTCAACGGTTAAATTAGTACTATACACAGGGATGTTTTCAGCAGAAGGGTGAATAACAGGAAAATGGGATGAGGATGACAGCAGAGCAAGGTTTTAACGCAGGAACAGGACTTCAAAACAACGAGTAGACAACCAAGGGACCTTGCAGTCTTTATACGTCCTCTGTGTCCCACATAGTACCCTTAAGTGCCAAGTTCCTATAATCAATATAGGCTTAGCTCTGTGTTATGGACAGTCAAACCTATTTCCAAAACCAAAATTTGTTTCTAGTCCATAGTCTGCTGTTCTCATCATTGCTATCCTTCTCCAAATTCCCGGCATCATTCTCAAGTCTAGCTTTTATTCATCAAATTTAAATATCTATATTTAATAAATAAATGCAAAGACAAAAATACTGTCTCACTTTTTATCTGATTTAATATTGAGTACTTTTCCTGAATGTAGCACTGAAAAAGATAACAAAAAATTTATTGAATAGGGGCAGTCCTGGGGAAAGCAGATCATATTGTAATACCCAAGAGAAGAAAAAAAAAACCATAAATATATGTATCATTTTGTTTGCTGCCCAAACAAAATGCGTGTCTCAAGATTCATTTCAAAAGCATTTGTCTGCTATTTGATACGCTGTCAAAAGTAAGTCTACCTTGTTGTCTAGGTACAGACTTCTTAAATTTATATACATAATACTTAAGATGTACATATATGATTTCAGATATTATTGGGGTACATATTCCTATACAGATTTTACATTTAAGATATATGTAGAGAAAGATAAGAAAATTCTGGACTTGTTCTTAGAAAGTACCGATGCTTACGTACATAGGCCAAGGCTTCGAAGAGGGTCTATCTTTGGGAGCTACTATTCTACAGGAATATGTATCAGAACAGCTGAGAAAGAAAATGTAAAGTCACAACTAAATAAAAGCTATTTCCCCTTTGGAAATCCTCTAAAGTCCTGTATGGACATTTGAAAGACTTTGGTTTAGCAAAACACAGGAAGATTTGGAATTTTCCAATAAGACAGCAATAATAAATAGACAGACAATGTTTCAAGACAAGAGATCACAAGAGTATCTGTATTTTTAAGCATATTTTGCTGGGATGTAAACTTAAATCTTAGTCCCCTGTAATATGGTGGGAGCTATACTGTCCAGAATGAGCCAAGGGCCGGAAGGCAGTTTAAAATTAGAATTAGTGAGTATGGTATTTTTCCTCAAAGATTAGCTATTAAAAAAAAAAAAAAAAAAAGAGACACATCTATTTCTTCACATAAATGCTTATTAGCTGTATTCCTCACAACAAACTGAAGTTTGAGTGAACTTGCAATTGTTTTCCACTCAATTCTGTTCTATAATATTCAACATGAATAGCAGTATTTCCCCGAATACATTACAAAGGAAACCAAAGAAATGCTTTGTTTTCCCTCATTTTATTAAATTGTAGCCTACAATTCTTTTCTTGACACTAATTCCAACTATGATGTGGTCCTCAGTTTCTCTTAATTTTCCCAGAATCAGAGCTTACTGTAGCCAGATGCTTTTTTCCCCCCACAGGCATTTCCCATCCCTTTAAGAAGCGTTAAGTATATTCCATATAGAACTGGGAGGACAAAGTCGTCACTGTTTTTTCTCTAACAGTCTTATCTACCTTTCTTCATTTTCATTCTACAATATACTCTGCCACTATTTACAGTGTTTTAATCATCACCTCATCATATTTGTCTATTTTTTTTTTTTAATAGTTTATATTTACCTACCTTCATTTCATTTTCCTACGTAAGTTAATCTTTGGGGGGTAAAACTCAAAGGCACTTCAAGCTCCATTACTACATGCAACATTTTGCCAGGGAAATAAAATGCATACCTACCATTAAAATAGCCTAAGTAATCAGCTTGCCTGAAGCATGCTAATTTTTTCTTAATTTAATTAGTAATGGCTTGTCACTTTCACCACAGCTGCTCACTAAATTTGGAATTTGCTGAGAACATGGAGTTCAAAAATTTCAGGTTTGTCATCAGGCACAAAAAGTTTACATTTTCTTAACTTTTACAATTAATAATTGTAAATCTGACGTTTAAATTATTTGTCTAAAAGCCCCAAATCAGAATTGAAGGCAAAATTTTATGAGGTGCTGCTCGTGAACAATACTAAAGATTAGACACCTTCCAGAGAGCTGATTCTGCAAATCCATACATGCACTTCAAAAATAATTCAAGTTTACCAGGTTAACTAAAGGATTTCTTAAAACAGCTACATTCAAGATGTCTAAGAAAACTTTCAGAGAATTTTAAGTACAGAAATGAACATAATGAAGCTAAAAAGGAAAACATGATAGCAATTCTACTTACACATACTCAGCAGAGAAACAATCGCAAGTCTTGCCATAAAACTTAAGTACAAACTTTTTAAAAAAAAAAAAAGGCAACCTGAACATTTACAAATGCCAGGAGAAGCTTTTTCTACTCAAATATCAAGAAAGTCAAAGCCCATTTAATAAAGTCAATCAAAATGAAATTTGGGGATAACTATCAGCAGTTATTTAATGAAATTACCAGGAAATCTCAGGGAGCATCCCAAAGGCATCTTGATGAAACGTATTTAAAAATGACTGAAATCTCAGCTACCCAGAGATGGTGTTGGAGCAGGAAAGAGCTGAAATATTGAAAGAGAATAAATCTTTACTGCAATAATCCTGCTTCA
The DNA here is from genome assembly GCA_947846985.1 of Fratercula arctica. Lineage (NCBI taxonomy): Eukaryota > Metazoa > Chordata > Aves > Charadriiformes > Alcidae > Fratercula > Fratercula arctica. The sequence goes on from CANTUZ010000002.1 coordinate 41,875,094, forward strand.
AGCCATAGCCCAAGAACACTCACAACCTTCCCTTTTTAGGGTGCCCTTGAACAGACAAGAGAAAACACAGTATTTGAGCAACAGTCTCCCATTCCCAAGCCACAACTAAAGAGGGTACTCTGGAAGATATCATCTGTCATTTCTCATCTTCAGTCTCCAGTTTTCATCAGACTTCTTACATTTACCTCCTGCAGTAATGTACCGCAGTGGAGCACAGTAGGCAATGGGCTGAAGGCAGATATGAGAGGGTACGTGCTAGATGAATGGCCATGAAAACAAACCTCCAACAGCATCCTCCAGCTCCCTCAGCCTCCCCCCATGTTGATATGGGTCTCCAGGGGGGACACTGCAGTGCCCAGCAAGAGAGAAGAGCCTTTCTGTCCCCCCATATGGACATAACTGGACAGGTCTGTTGCTGTATTTCCAAGTTCTTATCTCAACTGGAACAGGGAACCACCCAGTCTGACACAGGCTGGAGGAGACCATCTAAGATAGAAGTTATGCTGCATTGTCCATCTTGTGGGTTGCCCTAGACACCTCTGAATCCCCTGGAATGAGCAAGCTGCATGGCCAGAAAACACCGTTTCACAAGGAGAAAACCCTGTAGCAGGGCTATGCATTTATTTTTTCCAGTTGGAACTAAATAAACAACAGTAAATCTGCCACGTAAAACACACTCATATTTTCATGTAGGCACAAGCAAGAAAAGAGAGCAGACAAATATCAAGAAGTGCCAGAATTTTCCAATGCAATTAATTGGAAAAATATTGCAAATATGTTTACTGCAGTTTTCAGTGGTACAAATCCACACAGACATCCCTATTTCCTCTGACAACCAAGCTCAGAACCTAGAAGTCTGAAGGATTCATCGTCTTGTGGTAGGGTTGAGAGATTTGACATGCACATTAAGAATGCTGTCTTGACCCGGTTCCAGTTGCACTATCTTAAAACACCAATAGCTAAAACTTTATGTAGATTTGGGAGGGGGGCAAAAACGTTCCAGAAGACATTAGCCTAAAAAATAATTTTATTTCCCTCATCTTTGAGCACCAGCCTTCAAATAATGGCAGCACAGAAATGCAGAACGGCAGAAGCTTACAAGAGGCATTAAACACATTTCTACTTCTATACGCTTCTACTATTTGGCAATACCTATATAAAAGCAAGGTTATTTATAATATTTGTAATAACATCTCCTTTTTGCCTTTTATCTCAATTCCAGTGCTTCATTTTTTTTTTCCTAGTAGCCAAGCAACTGAAAAAAATCAATCCGCCTGCATACAGTTCGATGACCCTAGCTCCGTACATTATATAGTGCTGAGACGTTTAAGAGATTATACTCTCCAGCCAGAGAAGGCAACTGGTCACCGCTTCATACAAGATAGCCATTACTCATGGTACAACCTGTGATAAATGATGCCATCTTTCTGTACCTCTAGAGGCAGGGGTTGGCTGCAGGGGCTTCTATATAGTTAGTCTCCCGTTCAACCTAGGTGCAGAAAGCTCACCAAAGCTCCAAAGCTACTCAAAGGAAAAGCTTGGAAGAAGGCTGCTATATAGAAGGTTGGGTTTGGTTTTTTTTTTTTTTTTGATGGCTCCTTGGGTTTTAGCAGAATATCACGGGTAAAATCCATAATTACATTTGTCACTCAAGTCTATTTTCAGAATTTGGTTTCTCAGGTTACTACATGTCACTCAACATCTCAGTAATTTAGCTCCTTGTTCCACATCCTTAGATGGGTTTTACACCTTTGGTGTAAGCCAACATTAGTGCCATAGCACTATTTACTACATGTTGAAATCTAACGCACTTTATTTGCTCTAATTATGAAGTCATTACTAGCATGCAGAAAGGCACATAATCAATTAGAAACAACATGCTTCTCCCTAAATAATGTACTTGAGAAGCATACCATACATGGTAATATGCCATTTAAAAAAAGTAAAGTTTATTAGTCCGTGAATTAAAGCCTACTTCAGAAAAAAAAAAACCAAAACCCACCAACCAGATTCACAGTATTAAATGGTTCCAACTCAAGAAGTCAAAACATCTAAAGCAATAAATTCAAGGTATTCTGTGCAAGGAAACCTTTATCAATTTATAGTTTAGCCATGAGAAAGAACAGCCATTTTCAGATATTTCTGGCTTTGCTAAAGAACGGACTGACAAGGCCAGAACATTTCAACCCTGTGATTGCACGCCATCAGCAAGTCCACTCGCCCAAGTCAGGAATAACAAGCAGCCTCTCTACAGAGGACCAAACCAGAGCAAATTGTTTCTTGGTTTTATTCTGTGGGAAGATTAGGTTGTCTAGGGTTTCTAGTTGGAAAAAAAAAAATAAAAATAAAAATAAAAAATTCCCTTGCCCCACACCTAGCAAGTACTGTGGCTGATTGGTGAAACAATGGTGAGATAGGCCTCAGGCTCTCCCAGATTTTCCTTGCAAGCCTGGCTCGTCCCCATGAAGTGGAGAACAGCTCCAGGTCTTCACTCTACACTGAGGGTCACAGTCTGAGGATGATCTAGCTCCCTTATTCCCCAAATGTGACTCTGTTGAAAAGCAAGTCAATCCCAGGCTAGCCAATTAAAAGAAAGCTTGAATTGCCACGATGATACAGGTGCCTGAACCGTGCTGTGCTTCTCCTTTCCTCTGCCTTACAATAAAATGCCATCTCTTTTCAGAAAACCCCAGGAGCTTTCTGAGGTCTGCCTGCTTGCTAATGGGCCAACTTAAGGATGAATGCAGCTGAATACAATTGTACATATTTTAATAGCAAATGTTAATAATCTAATTACTGTGAATCACAGTTCAGGGCTCCATTCAAATGTGGTTGAATCTACCACCTCCCTCATATGCACTTGCCTCAGAACGAGGCACTCCAAAGTAATATTTAAAGCAAAACATTCAACTTTGTCACCTTTACAACCTGATTTGCACTCACTTCTTGTCACTGTAAGCAGAACATTTTAATGTTGTAGTTCACTTTGTTAAAAATTAGCAAATACACATTAAAAGCTCTTCTCCCTGCTATAAAATTTCCTGTGAATGAAACTTAACTTTAAAAGTTTTAACACAAAAAAAAACCACAGAAAAATTATTCTGCATGTAAATTTTAAGCATCACCAATAAAAATAATGGTTATCAAAGGAAACGTTCATAATTGCTGTCATTCTTCTTCTCATCTGTTTTACATCAGATTGCCTCAGAAAGACAAAAGCATCCTCATCACCTGTCCCAAAGGAAAACAGAGAACCCAATGCTGCATATTAAGGCACCCAAGAACAAAAAAGGTCTCTTTTTTTTTTTTTTAAAAAAAAAAAAGCTCATTTAAACTAGAACTAAGCAGCATACAAAACACTCATGTAGGCCTTGCTTCAAATTCAAGGACTATCCACTCGGCCAGAACAGATAGCCGGGCTGCAGGCGAGGAAGGGGATGGTGGGACCTACACCCTACACCCTGAGTGGATACGGCGTAGCCTACATAACGCAACCATAAACATCATGTTAATTCTTCCCAGAAAAGCCACTATCAATCTGACTCCTTTTCAAATAGAAGGGACTTGATTTGGAGAAAAATTATCACTGGCAGCTGCTTCAGGCACAAACTCCTGCCGCTTTAGACTGGGCTGGGTAATAAACTCCCAGACTTTCAAGCAGCTCTGTCAAGATGCACTTTACAAATCAATGCGAGCCCTCGCTACCTATCTATTAGTCTGAGAGGACCTATCTGAGCACGCAGCATCTTGCTTCCTCGAACCCAGCCTGTGAACACCAGTAATCACTGAAACCCGAACTATCAGAGAGGGGCATTTTTGGCAGATTTTTCCACATATCTCTTTATTCACTGATTAAGCATCTCAGCTTTTTTGATTTTTTTTTTTTTTTTTGTTCTGTTCCTTCTCTGTACAAAAACATTAGTCCCCCCAGTTATCTACAATCAGTCTATGTGCCAAGGAAGGGCTGCAAGTGCCGCAGCAGCTTCAGCAGCTCTCAGTCCCGACCAGGCAGTGCGTATTCCCGCTCTGCGGTCCCTGTGCAGCCTCTCCAGTACCGCCCAGTGACTGCTGGGTATGCCTAGATCAGCCAAACTAGGCCATAAGCCAATTTGGGAGCCCCAGATTTAACTTCTTTGCCACACTCGGAGGACTAAGATCTACAGCTCCAGCTAACCCAGAAGGACTGTGTTTCCCTTCTTTTTCAATCCATCTGTTTAAACAAAGCTTACTAGGTTTCTTTTAATGATGCTTTCTTTTTATTTCCCCCCCCCTCTTTTTTGTCTAAAAGCTAAACACAAATGAAAGATAACTGTAAAACAAAAACTGTAACACACCACAGAATCACAGAATGGTTGAGGTAGGAAGGGACCTCTGGTAATCGCCTGGTCCAACCTCGCTGCTCAAGCAGGCAACCACCTATAGGGTGGCTCAGGGCCACCTATAGCCAGTCGAGCAGGACCACATCCAGGTGGCTTTTCAATACCTCCAAGGTTGGAGAATCCACAGCTTCCCTAGGCAACCTCTGACAGTGCTTGGTCACCCTCACAGCAATAAAAGTGCTTCCTGCTTTTCAAAGTTAACATCCTGTGTTTCAGTTTATGCCCACTGCCTCTTGTCCTGTCACTGGGCACCACTGAAAAGATGCTGGCTCCATCTTCATTACACCCTTCAGGTATTTATACACACGCACAAGATCCCCCCTTGAGCATTCTTTTCTCCAGGCTGAAGAGTCCCAGTTCTCCCAGCCTTCTTTCGTAGAAGAGGTGCTTGTCAGACAGTAAAACACCCCATGTCTCAGAAGGATGCCCAGAAAAAGTGACCTTGTACTATCCTGTTTAATACATACTGTGGCATCAGTGTTTGACAATGCAGGACTGTGATACTGGGACAACAGGAGAAGAGCTGCAATTATGGTGCGACCAGTGCCGGCTTGGAGGAACCAAATCATAGGGATGTAAAGGTCAAATAAAAAAAAAAAAAGAGCAATATGGTGTAAATTAGGAACAGCACTTTCCAGCAGAGGAATTTGTTAAAGATAAACGTTATTCTTTACTCATCAGTAATTTTCAGGATTTGCTGGAGCAGCCCTGCCTACAGCTCTCCAGCGTGTTTCCATTGGAGGATAAGGTGGTTGGAGCGGTCTCAACAGCCCAGCAAGGACACAGGTGAGGAGGGAGGGTGTCCCAATAGGGCAAGGTTTTTCCACAGCCCCTAGGAGCACCCCCGCTCACGCCCAGCTCATTCAGAAGCACGCAGGTTCAAAGACCACAGCTAAGCACAACGAGCAGGGCTCATGTCATCGCCTACAAATGAACCCCCGCCGTGTTTCACCTTCGGTTCAATACAACCAGCACCGCGGTTTAAAGCTATGTAAAAATCAATCCACAAAGATTTCTAAGTTATTAATTAATTTTTTTTCAAATCACTGAAGGGAGGAGGAATTTCACACAGCCTTCACTGTATATATTCAATTATTTGCACATTAATAAAACCAACCACAAACAAGAGTTCCATACCTAAGGACAGAGGAACGTGTTTTCATATTCATACATTCCTTTTCACATAAAAAGGTAATATCTTTGATGGAATGTTGTTAAATATTGCATGCAGGAGTTCTTAATGTTTAAAAACAGTAACTTATTTATATTTCATTTTTATTTAAAGGCTTCTGATAATGTTAACAGTTGAAATAATGCAAACAAACCATCTTCTTGGAGGCATTTTCCTTCCTGTGTTCCCATATACACTCTAAGTAAGATAGTCAACAAGGGACAAGTCATATGCAAATTTATTTTGCAGTTTGGGATTGTGCTAAATAATTACTAACAAAAATGTATTATTCAGCTCCAGGCTATCTCACTGCATTAGAATTAAATGGCAACTATTTGCTCTTTCAGTGGTGGCAAGAACCACTGGGCTGATGTCAGCATCATTTTGAATGCCATTATCGCCGTCTCTGGTTCTTTAGAAGGAGCAGGCAGATTTATTTACAACCTAGTGAAAGTCTCACATTTCTTTGAGCATGACACCATAGGAAATATCTTACTTATTCTCGATAACTAGGAGCGTATTAGTATTATTAAAAGCTATTGCCTTATTAAGAAGGCTGCTATAACATTCCCATTCCTCTGGGAAAATTCATTATCCCATACCATTTGAGCACCAGTAGGCAACTGTGCATATTTACTGCGAGGGAAATGCCAGAAAGCAAGAAAGCAGAATACTCTTTTGAGTGCTTGCCAAAGAGCCATGTGACACATGCCCAGATCTGGTGTTAAGGGTTGTGGGTTTTTTAATCCCGCCTCTCCCCCCCCCCCCTTTTTTTTTTTTTTTGCAGAAATACCAATGAAAGAGTAACAAGAAACCGCACAAGTCTGAATCCCAGCTGTTATGCTCTTTGGAAAGATACCAGAAGCGCCAGCACCCTACACTCCCACTGACAGGCAGAATAGGCTGAAGAAATATGAGGACTGAACCACAGGATTGTTTGTTTTTCATGGCTAGCGACACCGCAGTTAAAAGGTACGGGACATGCCACCCTGCAGGCACTGCTGAATCACACTGGGAATATCCTCTCCGTGCCTTTCCTTCCAAGGAGAAAGCGCATGCAGCCTCGGCCATTTGGGCAGAATCTTTCCACAACATCCTATTCCATCTGTGAGCATTAGTGCCTCAATCTGGCCATAAATTAGTAGTTTCTAAGGCTAATTGAGCATATATAAAGACACACACTCCCCTGTCTCTGTCTTAACTGATGCCATCCTCTTTTTCCTGTCTTTGTTAAGGGCGGTATTTAAGATGGAAATATTGTAACGACGCATTCAAAACACACTGCGAACTAAATATTCATGAAGTCAAAACAATACTCCCAGAGGAATATCCTCTTATGGATTCATAGCGAAGGGGGAGGTTGCTTTCAGTGCTTGGCGATACACTTTTTCCGCAAGCAAAACACCGCTCAGCCAGTCCTTGATGCAGCCTTGGCTTAGCCACAGCCTCTCTCCCTCTTTCCCTCGGCTTGTCCTGACACAGGCTGACCCCAAAAGCCCTTTGGCCTAACCCCGTCATGAAAACAAAGCAGCCAAACGTTGCTCTAGCATGAGAATATAATCCTTTATGCACACTGAAGTAAAATATAATCAAAGTTCATGAATCCGAACACCATCTTAGCAAAGTGTTCCTCACTTACACCCCAGAACAAGATCAGGTTCCTTCTGGAAATGTCATTAACAGCTTTGTCATGCCTTTCTACCTCTACCCTATTGAACTTCGGAGGGTCATCCGACTCTAAAATAGAGAATGAAATACAAATACTCCCAGACTTCTTGAATCTCAGTTCAAGGTAAAATTTAGACTCACCCTTCTATCTCGACACATCAAAAGATGGGGAACAAAAATGAGGGCTGTTCAATGATCATCAAATATTAAAATGTAGCCTTGTATTCTACATGCCCATTCCCTAGAGAATGCCTGCAAACAGTGTAACACTTAATTTGAACTACTTCAGGCGAAGGCAGCTGAAGACCACCACTACTTCAGAATTGATGTTCCTGCATTTTAAAATGACATTTTTCCATCATCCACAGGCCAAACTCATCCAGGCTTTTAGAAGGCAGCATACAAAAAACAATAATCACACTATTTATCATTCAGCTCTCAGGCTTTTTACTATTTTGATAAATACATGGTCAGCATGTGTTGGTTTTTAGTCAAACAAAAACTGATTAAGAGCACATTTTTTGCTACTGATGATATTAAATCTACTTGAAGCAGATGGGATACGTCCATTCCCTTACTCATTATGTAAAGATAAACAAAGGGAACACATTCACAGGGCTAGATAACATCGCCATCCCAATTATGCCTTCAGCTTCCAACTACAAATGCCCTATTCTTATTTGGACCAATATCCAGCCAGTTACCACTGCAAGTATTGCCAGGCTATGGACAAGTGAAGAGATGGATGGAGCCATCTACAAGCTGCAGGCGCAAAATTGTTTAAGTGGAAATTAAATATTTATTAAAAAAATAATTAAAATGCTACTTTGTGTTTTTAAAGTTGAACCAAAAAAACAATTAATGTAATAAAGCCCATTAAATTCTCTATTGTAACAAGTTCTCTGACAAAGGCACGCAGTTTGGTCTCTTATGTCCTCAGTAGATGGCTCATGTGACTTCGGTTTCATTAATGTATACAACATTATAAGTGGGAAGCATATAGAAAGCATGGCTTACTCCCCAGTTTATTTCCCTGTCTGGATTTAAACACAGCCATTGTGGCCTAGCAGAGATATCCCTACAGATTTGTAACATGCAGAAAGCATTACTAATGAACAAAGCTGCATATAAGCAGCTAACTAACTTTTAATATGTTTACAAGGGCGCAAGTACAGCTCCTCTTGCCACCCATTTTAACAGAGTCCAGGCTCAGTAACACACCTCGAGCATCAGCAAATGAGCAGGCATAAATGAAACAATCTATGTACAACAAAAGCAGTGGCAAAGCACTGTCCACTTCTCATCAGGAAAAAGGCAAAGGTGCAGAGAAAAAAAAAAAAAAAACAAAAACCAAAAACAACAAACCACAAAATAACAAAGGAAAAAACTTTTGACAACTTCATGAGGAGAGAGCATTTCACTATCAACAGAAAAAGGAAACAGACGATGGCCAGCAAAGGCTTCTCCCATGAAGACAAGAGTAACAGTCCCATTGCTCCAAGTAGCAGTGCCTGTCAACAGTGCAAAGAAAAAGCCCTAAGCCACTGGTGACTATTTCACATATTGCCACCTTCCCACCGACACCTGGCATGAAGCAAAACTAAATACTAAAAATAAGATTTTCCACAGTCAGGATATGTTAAAATAAAAATAATATTAAAAAAAAAAAAGCTTACAAGAGGGAAATCCCATTGAAATTCCAAGAGTGAGAGCAGAAGTAATCAGCTGAGCAGTGGGGACACTGCTTTCTCACTTTCACTCTTGACGAGGAAAAGCAGCAGGCACCAGGGATGCAAGTTCAAGTGCAGCCTGTAAGAGCGAGTCCTGCAGCATCTGCTTCTGAGCTTTCCCTCCTCTCTGGTACTCTTGGAGGGGCTGAAGCTGTCTCAGACTCAACGCTGCATCAAACTGGTAGTAATAAGCAGATCCTCCTACCTCCCCACCCTCAAAGACAGTTGTAACTTTAAGTCAAAAACCTTAAACGTATGTCACGTTTGATTTTCTTAAGTGATTAGTACATTACTAATCAAATTGAGAAGCTGATTAGCAAATTGAATATCTGATTAGCTCCTTCCATGATGCAAAGAATTAGATATTAATCAAAGCTCGCAAAAGATAAGCACCACCATCCTCACACTCAAACCAAGCACCTGCATTTCACAGGGGGAAAAATAATGATTATTAAAACCAATGAATTGTAGCTCTTTGATTAGTTCCAGGCACTTTTTTTCTCATCTCATCAAGGTAATTATACAATAAATCTTTGAAAAATATATGCTGTATTTAACAAAGCAGGCCTGATACATTTTGCTCAATAAAGACTGTTCCCTCACGGCTCCTCCAGATAGCTAATACCCTCTTCTGTAAGATGACCTACTACAACAAAATTCCATTCCAACAGCTGCAGACTGCTTTACTGGTATTGGCGTAAACAAGTCACTCGCGCCATCGTACCAGCATCGAGTTTGTTCCACATATGACAGTTCATAAGGTTTTCAGTGGCTTAAAAATATATATTAACAAAAAAAAATGAAAAGAAAAAAAAAAAAGCATCTGCTGGTGTCAAGACAATTTCTTGGCAGAACTCAGCAAGAGGACAGCTTTCAGCTGATTAGCTGTGCCCTCATAATTAAAGAGTCATCACAGTCACTGGGAATTACTTCAAGCTGGTTTACAAGTTAAGAGTCATCAATAACAAACTTAAAATAAATTCTGCCCTGAGTGATCCTAATGCAGGGCTAGATTGTGCATGCCTAATAGCTTTATGGTTTTTATTTTTTTTTATTTCAACTTAGAAGTCAGTATCCATTTAACTGAAACCTTTGTATTTCTGCAGTATTTTTATTCTATCAATGTTCTGAAAACTATAAACAAAGAATTTCTTTTTTTTGTTTCTTAAATGCTTCCAAGTAAGCATACTCTAATTAGTTTTTTTGCTTGTCATACGATTTTTCGAAGAAAATTATAGTCAACTTTAACCATGCTATAAATCCCAAGGTATAAATTCTCACTTGGATGAGAATTAAAAAAACCTTAATTAATTCTTCTCTGCCTACAGCCAGAAAATATATTTCAACCAGCTTTATCATTCCCTGCATCAGCTATTGGATAAAACACATTAGCCGTTGCCCAACTGCTGTATCTCTCCTGCTAAAGAGATCCGAAGGAACCTATTTAGGTCCCAGTTAATGAGTTGAGCTACCCAAGAAAACAAATGTTAGTCCTCAAACTTGTCCTCCAGTTACCATCAGTATTAAAATCTGTGCTGCTACACCATTTTCTTTTTGGATTTCTCTCTATTCTTTCTTTCCTCTTTAATTCTAGGAAAATCCACACCCACTAAAATGAGATCACTCATCAGTTTTCCCATACTTTCCTACGTGCATTTGTTTTTGAATTGCTCAAAGCATTACTGTCAGAATCTTGACTAGAATCTGTTAAATTGGGTGGTACAATCCTTTCCACCTTGAATAAAAAAAAAAAGGAAGAGTCACTAGGAATTATTCATCTAATACCATAACAAAGATCACCAGATTTGTATTCAACTGTGACAATAACATCAATAATTGAACACAAATCTGTTGACTTGCAAATGATAAAATATACGGGGTCAGGAATTAATGTTTCATACACAATTTTATACATGAGGAAGAAGAAAAAATTCAGTCAAGATCACTGTCAAATTATCAGAACAGCAAATTTCTACATAACCTTTTGGTGTTTCTCTAGGCACCAAATTATTACATTTTGCTTTTGAAAGAGAAACAGGAGTTTGGAAGTCTGTTGATGGGGGGATGGTGAAGGAGAGGGTAAAGAAAGGACACAGTGCCATCCAAATGCTGTCTCTCTACATTTTTAAACATTACATATGTGATATCAAAATCTATAGCTAGCTATACACAGCCTGAGCAGTGACTCAAGGAAAAGAATCCACAATTTTCAGTAGCAAAATACACAAGTCTTTACTACTAGGACAGAATACATAGCTCATCATCTACTACTGAAGAACAAGAAAGCATACATGTAATTAATGTATTTGTCATAGAAAACACACTGTTACATATATCTGGAACTCTTCAAATACAGTTATTTTCACATACATACCAGAAATATCACCACAGTATATAACCAGGCTGTAGCAGCTTTTGCATTTTGTCTTCCAAAGTTTGCCTGGGTTAGTTTCGCTACTAAAGCAAAATGCTGTGGGAGTGCTGCACGTAACCATTCTGGAGCAAACTGGAACAGCTGGTGAGATACTGCTACTCAGATTGACTGGAGGCATTAAAAAAAAGTTCATGGGAAACAGCAAATGCAAGATTTCTCCACTATCTTGTGCTACCCCACAACAGTCAAATAGAATTTCAGCATCTGCACTCGTAAAACGCAAGGACATCTCCGCTTAGTGCCGCAGAGCAGGGAACACGTTGCACTCTCTAAGAGGGTCCACAGCAGGTTACACACTTACTGATACTTTCCCAAGCACTTAATGTACTTGGCCTGGCTTCGGTGCAGTGCCTCCCAGATGTCCTCTTAAAACCTGTGAACTTCAGCATCCTTAAAACAGATGCCCCTGCTGTGTAAAGTAGCCCAAATGTGATTCCCATTCAAAACTCTGTCTTTTTTTTGCTGTTGAACAGACTTCAGTGCATAATATACCCTGCACTGTGTTGAGATGAAGGATGCTCAGGGAACACTGGATAACTGGTATCCCATTGGGGCTCTCCAGAAAACAAGTTTCCCACCTCAGGATACTACTCCTTAGAGAAGGTTTTAAATAAATACACCTCAAAATTATTTCACAGCTGTGCAAGTACCTTCACTCTATGAACAAACTGAAAGACCAGAGCAGGCTTATAAGAATAAAGCCTTGGTATCCAACTGTGCTATAAAAAGCAGGCTTTTGCTGTACTCTCCTCTTGGTTTTTGGAGTGCAAGCAATTACTATTATACATTTAAAAGTCTTTCAGAAGTCTTGGTTTATGTTATTTTAAGCTACTCTAAGAACATTTCACTAGGAGAATAGAAGACAATTAGCATGCCTCCTGACAGCAATCTGAACTTTGTAGAGCTTCTGCCTGGTAATCTTGAACACCGCAGTTCTTAAGTAAGGTACAATTTCCCACCCCTTGCCAATGGGGAGAGTAACACACCTGTGGTGAGGAGATGTGGCCTCCTACGGCCTTGTTTTTCTCCTCTAGTAAGCAAAAGTTGTTAAACTTAGAGCAGTTCGAACAGCCAGTCTAGATCCTACAGGATACATCCCTACAAGCCCCAGCCTACATTCCTGATGGGCCACAAAACCTCAAATCAGCTTCCTAAATACTTAATGAAGAGATGTAGGTGACACAAAGAAAAAAAAAAAAACTCACCCAAAGTTGATTAAAACATCATTAACTCTTTGCACAACCTACCCTCAGAAATTCACTTCGTTCAGAGAAAACACAAGCAGGTGTCGTTCCCGTAATCATTCTCTTGTGACTCCTTGAGACCTGGATGTTGCTTTACTACCCAGTCCTCACTGCTCTGCTGCCTTTTTATTCATTTATTTATTTACTAGAAAAATAGAGCTCGGTTTCTAACCCCCACGCTCGGAAGTAAAACCAGGGCAACACAGTCTTCCGAGCACTGGGACAGCCTGCAACATGGTATAAATTGCTTCAGTCTTTCCAGTATCTCATAAAGTCTAACACCTAAAGGTAACAACGCAAATCTCAGCGCTGGCAATCATTTCTGCAGAAACATCCAGCTAACAGGCTTATTCTAACACTCCCAAACTGTTTCCAAAACTTCCTATGTGCCAGAAATCCCGACTGTTTTCTTCCAAAAGCTCCAGGTTTACTCCTGTTAGTATCTAGGATGCACTTAGGTGCACCTTCAACAACTCAAAACCTGAAAATTAATGGGGCACATAAAATAGGATTCAATATCAAAATAGGTAACAACTTTAATCCCCAGTTTTATTTGCATATTGCTTATTTAATTAAAAGTCTACGATTTACAAAAAAAATAAAAAGCCACTGCAACCGAATTTCTACTCTGCCAAACAATATGCTGCACAACCAAGTTTTGCCACGTACCTTAGATCCAGATTGCTCGCCTTCATAACATTTCAGCTACATCAAGACAACTGAAGTACCAATTTATCAAAAGAAATGTTTGGTTTATTTTTAATATAATTTAACAAGAAAATTAATACCTGGAGAGCAGAGAGGGACCCAACTGGAGACTCCACCAAGTGAAAGGTTGCAGACTGATCTCAGCTCTTTTCTGCTCTCTTGGTGTGACTGCCAGGACCCCAAGGGCACCTGCATAGGCAGTAATTGCCCTGAACAGCCTCACCTGGGACCCCCACCAACCCTACCCCCCACCACACACCCACACTCCTTCCCCAGGATGAAGATAAGACCAGCAAACGAGGCTTGGCTGAGAACAAATACAAATTCTTCCACAGTTTCTTCAGCCATGAAATCAAAGAGTAAAGAAGCCCTTGTTTAGACAAAAAAAATCAGATGTAGAAAATCCCCCTGTGTTTTTTTTTTTTTCCCTTAATTATCTGTGCAAGCAACAAAGTTGCCAAGGAAAAATATTTCTTCTACAGCATATTACTTGCAAGTGCAAGAGATAAAATTATACACATTCAGATACTAGCACTTTGCTTACATGCACAACGTGTCTTTTTCTCTAGGTACAGATACACACGTGTTTAGATGCATCAGGATTCCAAAATGTAGACCCTATTTAATACTAAAGAACCATAGTGATTGTCATGCATCAAGATCACTGCACTGGGAAAAGGCTAGGTAATTTGCAAACTCACACGTTTACTGTGTATCAGAATATCAGAAAACCCCCTGATTGCGAGTGACATTTTATATTAGGAAAAATGCATAACGGGGTAGATGCCCAGTATTTGAAAGGGGTGTTGTAAACAGCTCTGGCTCGCTTTTCATCCCACCTCAACCAACAACGTGCTTACACGCCGAGACAGAGAGAAAAGGCAATGGGTAAGGGAATGCTCCTAAATGCTGTTTTATTCCCTACCAGAAGGGCTAAGTATTAATGATGCATAAATGTTTCCAGAAAAAAAAACTTAAAAGCTTGGAGGCCATATGTTACCATCACAGCTACACTATGGAACAGAAATATGGCTTTATTTGTGTGTTTACATGAGTAACAGCAGACTCCACCCCTAATTAAGGTTTTATTAGTATTATCTCATACTAGAGAGTCTGTCCGATGATATATCTCCTAAGCCTCCCAACACAAGTTATAGTAGTACTTCTCAATGTCCATATATCCCTGTTTGTAAATACACGTACCTACCGTTCCCTGGCACTGAAAAAACTTCAAATTGTGTCTTAAGTGTCACTCGGCTTGAAACTACAATGTTCATGCTGGAGAAAGCTCAAGTACTCTCTTCATGTGATTAGCCCCCAACTGTCACCCCGTGAAGTAATAATTCATCCCAGCACCTGGTGGGCTGAGAGAAAAGGCAGGAAGAGGAAAGGCTCAAGTGACTTCAGTGGGAGAATAAACTCCAGCTACCCCCTGTTCCGCCACCAGCTCTGTCTCAGGTTTGAGCCTGACCATTTATCAACGCGCTTCAACAATACTAAGAGGAAAGGAAAGCATCAAATTAACTCTATCTGCCTAAAAAGAAATCATAAAGAATCTCCAGTCTTTTTTATTGTATTCAATTAACTCAAACTAAAAAAACAAACCGACAAAAAAAACCCAAAACTAAACAAAAAACGCATTCTCCAATAAAGATACAGTAGACATCAGTCTGTCCATTCAGGGGAAATGGAACTGCTGTGAATTATGAAAATACCAACTCCATCACAAGTTCTGCAATATTTAATATTTACTTAAAAATCTATTTTTCATCATGTATTCTTAAGATCACCGAAATCTGCAGCTCTGGGGTAAAATAAAGACTGACGGGTCACCTGGGCATGACTGCAAGTGTAGCCTTGTTCATGAGCTTGAAGTTTGAATTGAAGAGTGAAGGTCTCACCTTGTATTATCCAAGAAAATGGTTATGTTTTATGATTTATCTGCTTCACTAAACGTTGCTGAAACTTGATTGGTTGCTTTCAAGTTAATGAATAAAATAAAGTCTATTAATTTTAAAAAGCATTTGAAAAGGAAAGATATTATTATTTTCTTCTTCCCCAAGTAACTGTCATGCCCAAATGCTATCAATACATTCATGGAATCTGATGAGTGATGGTACTGCCAAAACCTTCTGGCAGACTAAGTTCTCACACGCTTAGCGGAGGATGTCCCACTGGCAGCAACGCACACAGGGAGCTCATTCAGAAGCAAAAGCCTACAGGTCGAAGCAGCACAAATAGCTACGCGAGGGACTCGGAGACCTGCGACTTCCCAATGATTTTGAGCTAGCATCAGCTGGAAACCCACTGTGCAGCCTCGTCAGACTGCAGCAGGCTGCCAGCAAAACCAGTCTGAGATGAGAGAGACAGAATGAGAACAAAACACAGAACAGAAAGGAGAACACACTCAGAACTCTTGCCATATTAAAATAAAATCGGGGGAAAATGTTCACTGTTCCAAGAGAAAAGGAAGACATGAAATAATCAGTTATGGTAAATGAAACGGCACCAGGCAAACCTCTTTATCCCTTTGAAGTATCGTGGGATGTGGTGAGATCGGAGGGGTGCTATGCCAAGAGAAAACAAGCAGCATGAGATGCTCACGTCACACCCCCCCAGCAGGCCACGTGCCACAGAGACAACACTCTGTGTGTGTGTGTGTGTGTGTGTGTGTGTGTGTGTGTAAATATTTGGTACACAATACTTTTAAAACTTGCAAGTTTTTTTTATAAGAAAAACTCTGATTTAATAACCCAAATAAAGCCTGGCTAATAATTGAAGGCCACATTATAGAAGTGAGTCTCATTAATCTAAACTGTGGCAATGGATCTGAGTGCTTATCTAAATGTTTCCATTTTTGTGCTTTCCACAAATGCTAACAAAAGGCAAACAGAAAATAGAGTGCAACAGATAATTACACAATGCTGGAACTGGGGGCAGCACAAGTTGCCCAATTAATTGAGTTGAAAAACATGTCAAGAGGGGTGAGCAAGTACTGTGTTAATTCCAGGCTCTTCTCTTTAGTGCCCATGCAAAACCCATTATACCACGGGAATTTTTTCTTTTGGTTTCAGTGATCGTTAGCTCTGGTTACTTTTCGCTGCTCACTCACGCACAGGCAAAAGACTACTGAAATTGTTTGACTTTTGAGCGCCAACAAGTCATCTTTGATTAATTTTTTGCAATCAACGAATCAGAAAATCATTTCTTTAATCATTTATTAATATCCTATTATTATATGGCTATTTGCAAATAATTTTTTTTTTTTTTTTTTTTTTTTTTTTTACAGGGAGGGAGACAATAGTAATTTACAAACGCAACAAACAAAACCCTTGCTCATTAAGAGGTAATGAAAGCAACAACTTGAGCAGCCAAAGGAAAAAAAAATGGCTTGGGCTTTAACTCTAATTTTCATGGGCCTTGAAGTTGTCCCAATGGCCTAGGTTACCTTCACTTTGCTAACCAGCTGCGAGGAATACACATGCAAACTTTTTGCTGTGGATCTTTCAGCGCATCCTTAGTCACTGCAGAACTAACTGAATTTCAAAACAAACCCATGGTCAACTGCCCAGTTACCATGAAATGCTTTTACGCAGGGTGCGGAATTTTAATAAATTGAAACCCAGCTAGAGTGAACAGAGAGGCACTGGCTGTGAATTAAACCCATTCCAGTGCATTTACTGACCCAAAGATAGTTCATCCAGCTTGACCTTCCTGGGGGAGATGAGTAAATAACAAATATAAATAGAAGGACAGTTTTAAAGACTCACATGCTGTTCTGGCTATGGACACTGTATCTCAAGCATGATTATTTTCTAGTTCATTTAATCTAAATGTTATGACTAGTAATAGACCATCTAAACCATTTATTTTTTATTTCAGTAAAAAAGCGAATATGAGACCGTAAGATTTAAACCCCCCCCCCCCCCGCAAGAATTTCTATAAAATAACAGGATTTCAAACTATAATACCTATTATACTGGCATATAAGAAAAGTGGATAAACAAGCATTTTTGTGACAAGATTTTTCTGACTCCCAAATCAGATATAAAACAAAAACCAGCAGTTTTCCAAGACAAATATGCAAGTAAAAAATAATACATCACTGTAAATCGGAGAAAAAAATATGCTGAACACAGACAGTGTTAATAACCCTATATTATTATATTGTAGAGTCACAGGAAATAGAATTTTTGATCTTGCATTCTGTCAATTTCTGAATACCATAACTCTGGCAGATTAAATCAGAAGTTTCCAAAAGGTTATCAGCTATAAGCATATACACAAATTTATCAGTTAATTTTTTTCAATCCCTCACTAAGGATACAAGAAAATTTGCAACTTTCTCTCTAAATCACACAGATTTTTGTTTGGGACTAAACTTGCGAATCAACTTATACCATTAATCAGGTACAGACTATGTACAAATTGCACAATGCATACACAGATAGGATGCATGTTTGGAGGCCAAAACATTCAATTTCTATACTTCAAAAGTGTATGAACTTAAAAGTATTCAAAAAAAATCAGAATTATATGTAGCTCAGACATAATGTTTAGAAAAGGTATAATAGTTTTGTGGCACACTTGGAACTTCTAATACTTATTTGCTAAAAATACTTATAATTGCCTCTGCCTCTTACTACTATTCTATGGATGAACTTGCATTATTAGGAAAGCAAGCCTGGAAACAGAATAATTTATAACTAAAATATCTCAAATCTCTGCAGCATTTCTCAAAGTACATCATATTTAGTTTGATTTAGTGCTTGCCTGTGTTTCTCTCCTTCTGTGACGGTACTTACCTGCCAGATCTTTAGTTTTTGCTTTGTTGTTACAAGCAAGTACATTCCAACCATAACCAGCAAAGCAGGCCCGTTTTTTTTCCAGAACAACGCACAGCTTAAATACACAGCATTTCCAAACAGATGTTAATACACAGTGTAGAAAGTTCAGCAGCCATCAGTATATCTTAGCACATATATTTTAGTATATTCGTTCTTTCCCTTTGAAAATTAATTTATCCAAATTTTAATCTCCACAAGTGTCGTCTTAAGGCTCCAGGTAAAAACATCATATGCAGGGAGGACTGAACAGGTCTCTCTTTGAGACCTATTCAAACAGAGCTTTAGTTCATTTAATTGAGTTTAGAAACTGGAGATACCCTGGAGTACTGCATTGGAAAAAATCTGTCTACCACAATAACTATAAAATATATACCAAGTTGTGTAAAAGTTCTTTGAACTTCATTTTAATGTTAGTATGGAAAGCTGTTGTGTTGTAGTTTGTTGTGATTATTTTTTTTTTTTTTTTTTAAGAGAGAGAAAAAGACAACTGCCATGTTTAAATGCCAGACCAAGGAGAGGATAGTTAAAACACTCCACTACAGAAATTCAAATGTAATTCAGTTTTGGAAAAAGCATGCAAAAGTCTCAAAAGATTAATAAGGGGACGCTAAGTGCACCATTTTCCAATCACAATTATATGTCAGCCACATAAAGCAAACAATAGTGGTACATAAAGTCCGCTGTAATAGAGTCAGATACAAAGTGCAACTAATTCAGACAGTAAAATTGCTATTTTAATGGCATTCCGTTCTGCATACAGCATTCCTAATCTTAAACCCTTGAGAGTAATTAGCTCTCCAGTCACCTCTTTCCTATACTTAAATTTACTCACCTGAAGAATGTCACAGAAATCAGTGGGGCTCCCCCATATTTTGGTAAGCCATCAGGTCCTGACTGTATCCTGGAGGTCTGGGCATAAACACTGCTCCAGAAACAGTCATTTTTGAAGGGCAAAGTGGAAAAGATGGATTTTGACAGGTTGAAAGCTTTATTTTTCTTGCCCTGTTTTGTTGCTCTTTTCCTACAATAAGATAAGTAATAAAAGAACATAATTATCTTTTGCTGATGCCTATTTCCCTCTACTGCAGAGGAAGCCTAGTTGGCTGGTTTGACCCACATGCTGAAGTTTTAACTGCATCAAGGGTGGATGAAATGAATCTCTCCCTGACTCATCTGTCTTTACAACCTTCAAAAACCTTTACAACCTCCAACTACTGACCAGGTGAGACAAGGACAAGCAATAAGAGTGTGTTAGGAACAGCTGAAGTAGCATCTGCAGAGGTAGTATCTTTTTCTTACATCAGCAGATAAAGAGATACTGAAGGAAACAAAAGCTTTTTGACACTCAAAGCCTTTATCAGACCTGAAAGAACAGAGCAAACATCAAGCTAAGTAAAAATTTGAAAACACCTGGTTTATATAATAAGCTTTGTTCCAGAACAATTAGACAATCTTTAGAACAGAGGAGCAGAAAAAGCTTTTGGCAGGGCAAGAAGCAATAACTCATAATATATTTTCCAAGCACGAGGAATAAATACTTAGCACCTAGAGAACAGCTGGGCGTTAGGAGTTGTTACTCAGGAAAAACAATAATCTGCCGTAACAGCAATGTCTCTGTTGCACTTAGTATCTAATGAGATTTTACTTTTAGCACTGATGTTCATTATTAAAGGCTTTTGCAGTTTCTCTTGAAGATCAAGACTATGAAATCAGGGAGACGTTGGTTTTGGGTTGGTTTTTTTTTTTTGTAAATATACCTTTTCTCAGTTATTTTGTCCATTACTCATTGCCTCTGTAAGTTTATTCTGGTATATATAGTACTAACTCTATTTGATTTTGCCCACTCCAATAGCACTCAATCCACTGGATAAAGCCCACCCGTATGCTGAAATTTGCACACACATAATTGTCAAAAACCAAGGAGTCCATGCAAGGCTCCAGATGCAGAGACACCTTACAGCTGTTAGTCCAAAGAGATTTGTCACCTTAGGATAAGTTTGCAGGTGTTAGGGAACAGGATGCCGACTGAAGACTGATGGAAATAAAAGTGAGGGAAAGTGAGGAAAGGAAGCTGGAAAACTTCTTCGAAGAAACCATCTGTCTTGGTAGAAGACCAAGTAGCCTGTGATAAATTGTGTGTGCAATACAGCATATAACAACATCCAGGGAAAGAAAAAACAAACCAACAAAACCCAATACTCATACTGGGTTGCTTCTTTCTTGTAACCAGAGTCTATATACTGGTCACGTTACTCTTTTGAAGAAAGCCTTTGTTTGCTGAGAGCCATGTCTCCTCAGATCACATACAGACAAATTAGAGAGCTTTAGCTTTCTAATGGCTTGAATAGGCGCATGGATGTGAACGTGTATGTGAATCACAAAATGCAACTGATACAAAAGCCCTCAAAGCTAAATCCAAAAGCTGTCATCCCGTTTTGTGGAAATTAGGCTACATGCAGCCCAAACAAGCTTGATAGCACGTCACATAAAATCGGATGGGTAAGTGGCAATTGCCATCTATTCACATATATCAGATACATTGGATGTCAGGCATCCATCACAGACAACAACAATATTCTGAGCTTGTATTTTTTTTTTGTCCCTCTGTATAGGAACTGCAATTTCAGTAGCATTTCATTCAGAAAGATATGATTACAATAGCCAGCCATTTAGAAACTAGTAAAACAGCAAAAAGAATTATTGTACATTAATAGTATCATTTAGATTTCTGGCAGTTTCAATTAGTGCTATGAAGTCCTTCAATTCAATTAATGTAGAAAATATTACAAATATGAAAGGCATTTCTCTTTTTAAAATATCACCTTGGGATATATACTACTTCAGTAAGAGATACGAGTGTTTTGGCAGTTAGTTATAATTATTTTCATGAGATGACCCTCACGTTTCATTGCTGAGAAACTCTTGGGGTAAACCATACAGCTAACCTCCTACCTTCATCAGAGCAAACGCCTTGCCGAGTCACACATTCCCCAAAACACATAAACATTATGCAGCACCCAACGTCACTCGTATACATCACATCTGAAACCAAGCTCAACATCATTATGGATGAGTTACAAGGCAGAAAAAATGTAATAGCTAAGCTCTTCAGAGAATTCAGAACAAAGTAGCACGCTCCCCTCCCAGCAAGAATCTTAACTCAGAAATTCATTGCTTCAGCATTTTCAACTAAATAAAATATTCTCATATTTCTCAAATTAAAAAGTGTGGTGGTACTTATTGCATGGAAGATACAAACGGCCAGGCTGTGTGCACCTACAATCTTCCCATAGAGTTTCATGCCTAATGGCCTCTTCTTGTGACTGACAGCTCTGATGGACTCAGCTGAAGGCTGATTTTAATGAAACTCCATTTTCCAAACGGACACCATTATTTTTGTCCTAATCATAACTCTCAGCACAAAAAAAAGCTCCCCCCTTTTCTCCTCCATCAGTATAATTTTAAATTGAAATACCAAACTCCTTTTACACAATTTGGTCTACTGACTTTCAGTCAGCTTTGCAGAAAGATATTTTCTTCAGCTTATGTAAAGCCAGAATGATAGCTCATTTTGAATAAAATAGGCCTTGGACGATTTATATAATAGACTGCTCTGTTCAGATGAATCGGATATGTCGATCAGAAGACCAGCAGTCTAGAAGCATTCGACTCGGTATGTGGGCCCCAAACAGACATTCAAATCCCAGCAACTCCCAGTTTTCCTCTTTAAAGCAAAGATAAGTTTTAGAATATGACCGCTTAGAAAACAAACCCGTAAAAGCTTTTTAAACCAGTGTGAAATGTTAACCAAGAGGGCATTCCGCTTCTGAGACTTCAGACAGCAACCTGAACCCACACTACTGGGCTCACACGGATGTACTAAAATACCCAGCATCGGCTAGTTCAGTCCTGAGCTCTTTAGGAGATGACACGGCCGTGGTACGACGTCTGTGGGGAAACAATGGAAGAGCTGCACATCCAGAGTCAGCAAACGGGGTACGTACCTTTGCTGAAATCCCAGATAACAGGCAGGGAGGCGACCGCTGGCACACAGGCAGGAGAGCACCCGCTCCCAGGCGCTTCAGCTTTCTGCTGCTTCTGCTCACTGAGAAATGATGTTGTCCCAGTGAGCTAAATGACTGTTTCAGCAATATGGCAAATAATATGTCCAACCGCAGCGAAGGAAGAATAAGGAGAAGCATGCTGCAACTTAAGGTAAACGAGCATGCTGCCTACCTCTCACAGGTAATCTTGAAGGAGCCCATGAGGAAATACAGATGTCTCTTGTTACTTAAGGTGAAAGATGACTCTGATGTCAATGAAACATGCGGACTAAGACACACAACTAAGATTTAAGAAACAATTCTTTACAAAGTCTTGTTTCTTTACCTGCTATTCATCAGACAGCCCTTCCTTGAAGTCAACCACTTCCTTACAAAATTCAGTACTGCAGGTTCAAGCTTGTCTGTGCACTGTTTTTGCAGAGTAAAATGAGATTGGAAAAAATCTGCACTATAGCTGCGTGTTGGGCACCAAGGGCAGGGTTTCAGTAGCAGAGGCCAGTCACAGCCATCTCTGGAACCACCATAAACAGCCCATCGCCCCCCAAAATCTCAGGCAGGTTTAAGAGAGCCTGTGGCAGTCACAAGGAGGGACAGCGCTGGAGACACGCTCTGGGGCAGGAGGTGCTCCATGCCAAAGCGGGGCACCCTGAGGGACTGCAGCCATGGCTGACCCCCGCTGGAGCAGGGACACCCCTGAGGGACTGCAGCCATGGGTGACCCCCCGCTGGAGCAGGGACACCCCTGAGGGACTGCAGCCATGGGTGACCCCCCGCTGGAGCAGGGACCCCCGTGAGGGACGGCAGCCATGAGCGACCCATGCTGGGGCAGCAACACCCCCAAGGGACTGCGGCTGTGGGGAACCCCTGCCAAGGCAGGGACACCCCCTCAGGGGGACCTTGGCCTGTGGATGCCACTCTAGAGCAGGGGCATTAAGAAAGAGAATGGCAGGAAAACCAGTAAAACAAAGAAGAGCAGAAATATACCATTACAGCACATGACCCCACCTCCCCAGTTCTCTTCATCTCACCAAAGGAGCTGGAGCACACTGAACCTAACCTGCAGTGAAGATAAGGTAAATTGAGACTAGGAAGGGGTTAGGAAAGATGTTTAGGTTAAGCTGCATCTGGGGAAGGAAAGGTGTTGACTTGTTTAATTATGTTCTTCCCCCACACCCCCACCCCCAATACCCAAATCCATGATCAGCAGTTTCTGTTGATTGGTAAAAAATTAAATTCAACAAAGATTCTCAAGTCAAGACTGTTTTGCTCATAACAAACTGCAATACCAAGGTGACAGAGGTTATTTCTTTAGGCTTCATACTAAGTAGAAAAATAATAGGCTTTAGCCTTTCTTTCTCAGTACTTGCACAGAACTTCATTGGTATAATTATGGCAGTAGTGTATTCAATAGCTTGGGGAAATACAAACAGATTGCAGTAACATCCCATTGGGTTATCTTTCAACATATGTCTCAGCTAAATAGAGTTGAAAGAAAGTTCATCAAAATAGATTTCTCCGGACCTACCAGAATGAGGTCCCTATCGTTACCCTACTTAGGAAACACTGACATTGTAATTACTTCAGGCACCCATCTGGCACAAATCACATCATTATTTCATTTCAGATGGTCTCAGATATTAACTTTGTTTCCCTCTCAGTTAGACTGTGTCACCAACATGTGAATCATGTCATTTACAACAGGAAAGCCAACAACAGTGATTTCTACCTCATGATCCTGAAAAGCCCTGGCAATTGATAATGTTGGAAAATTTACTTTAAGGTTCAAATCATGTTTTAGTTGACAGCGAGCTGAACCTGTAATTCTTTCGTTTCTCTTCAATGACCTCATTCTAGGTCACAGGTGTTTCATATTTACTGGTAACAATTGGCACACTCGTTGGCAGATGCCAAATACTGATAAAATTAAGTCCAAAATGTTGAAGTTCTTACTTTCCTAAATAGGTCAAACAATCTAAAGTAGTGTAGTGCATTTAGGTCTTTTGTTTTTTCAAGTTTTCCCATAAGGAGATTATTATGGTTTTTAATTTATTATTTTGAAGGATTGGGAAAAAATAATAAAATTAAAAGCAAACAATTCTTGCATTATGGAATCTGTAAGGAAAATATTTGCTCTTGAATTCAAAATTCCAGCCACACTGGTCTTAATCAGACAAATCGATCACCTTTGTTCATTAACTGAGGGATTATAACTAACGAAGTCAGCTGTAATGCCCAAATATGCAAGGCTACAATTTCAAATTATTTTTCTCTGAATTTTATCTAAATTTTACTCACAGGTGATAACTTTCTGACCACCCTTGACAGTAAACTTATACACAATATTTTTCTCAAAAGCAGACAATTAACACATGTTCATTTAAAATTTAGAAGGATAATTTTACTTTCAAAGTTACATGCATGTATATGCATTTTAGATGCATTGGAAAAAAAAAAACCACAAAAGGAGTATAAGAGAAGTAATTTGTGCTAAAACATTCAGTGACACAGGTTATATATCAGATATCTGTAGAAGACTTTACTTTTTCTTACAACATAGATTTCTTCAAAAACAGCAGACTTTCCACCAACTTTCCAACGTACATCCCAATGTAGACCATCATTAAGGTGTTTCTGTTCTTCACTGTTACGCTGTTGCATTGTGTTTCATGAGCTAGGAAACAGTTATGAGAACAACAAGGAACCCCATGGGAGATAAGAATCAAAAAGTCTATTTTCCAGAAGTTGCCTAGACCAACTCCATCAGTTATCAATACTTTGAGGCTTGATCAGCTAGAAAGGGTTCTTTGGTCAAATTAACATTCTAAATCTGTGACTGTCTGTGGCAACAAAGCTTCAAACAAAAACTTCTGGGAAAATGCCTTCATTTGAAATGATTTTCAGGGCTACTCCAATCAACACGAGAGCTGTTTCTTAATTTTGTGCTAAGTGTGGTCATTGCCATCCGGAAATTCACCACTTCAATTCCTATTGATATGCAGCAAACTAGTTTTGTTCTGATACATCAATTCACATAGCCGATCTCACGGAGGCAACAGCCACCTGCTTGAGATTTCCAGTTTTGTTTGAACGCTAACAGCATCCATTAGCCTGCTCCGTGAACTTCTGAGGCCAACAAGAGAAATGAGGTCTTGGTCTTCCCCAGGGCTCCTCACAGCCTGGCTAAATACCATGTATTAACATGGAGGAAGAGAGCAGTGAGGTCCTTTAGGCCAGGGTCCTTGGAAACTCAGCTCCACTTACCCCAATGAAAGAGAACTCGTTACTTGTAAGACGGAAAGTAAACTGGAGGTGACAAGGCTGGATGCTTGTAAGCAACAGCTGTTTCTGTCATACATGTCTGCTGTGTTTTGCTGTAATCTGTGCGGTTACATCTGAGATCCCTTTTAATGGATTGGGGGGCAAAGCTAAAGAGCTTTTATGGATGCTACAAACAATGAAAAAGGGTGTTTCTGAAAGGTAGTCCAGATGGTAGGTGAATCTGGGTCAGAGCTGCATCATATGCTACCAGTTGGAATCTAGAGGGTAGAAGGCAGGAAAGATGATTCCTTGCTGTAAGGAAGAAAATTAATGCTCTGTCTTTATGTAAACAAGTTATTAGGAATTGTTGTTATTAGGAGGAAGCTGCGTTTCAGAGAGACGTTTTTTACCACGTTTTTCACAATAAAAAATGTCTATTAATTGAATATAAACAATAAAACATAAAACCGCAATAGAGCTGTAGCAGAACATGCCTGAAGTTCTGACTGCTCATATGTTACTGTCAATAGGTTATAAATTATGAAGGTAAAGTCTCCCTTTCCTAGGTGGTAAAATGCTGCAGGACAGATGTGATAGTTCAGTGGTTTCTAATTGGCCTCCTGTCCTCATCACAGCGCATAGCGCTTGGTTTTCTCAGGATATTCATCATCAACAGTACAGTCTCCTGAAGAGCTCTTTATTTCTGTGTTTGCCCAGTTGCCCTTCCTGCACAACCTTGCCTTGTCCAGGTACTTCCCTCAGCTAATCTGCTTTCTTGGCCACCTTCTGGCATTTACTCTAGCGATCAAAACCACATCTTCTTGCCCTCTCTCACTCCTTACAAAGATGTCTCGGATCCTCGGATTTAAGACTTTTCTCCGTAATGGCCATGCTACCCTGAACTCTTTGAAGACACTCTACACAAAACTATTGTTTCAGTACAAGTTCCCATATCAGCATCAATAAATGGTGCATGTATTCTTCCTCTCTTTTGGCATCAGACGACATTCCTATCCTAACTTACTAGCACTTAGGGGATCATAAAGCCTTTTCGTACAGAGCCCTTGTACAATAACTGTCATGTTCTGGGTTGGAAGAGTGGGTAATAGAGTCAGCAATACAATGTACAACTCCCCAGACTATCAGCGCGTTGCCCTGAGGCATGCCTCCAAGAGGCTTAAATTGCAAAGGAGTAAAAAGAAAAAAAAAAAAAAGTGATATGGCATCAAGGGAAGGAAAACATGGCATAAACACTACCTAGTGCTGTTGCCCTGTTTGCAGCTACAGGGGAGTGATTTATTGCCTAATGTTGTACACCTGAAGCAGCCCAAGTGGGTCTAACCGCCGGCTGCCAGACCTGCATTTCTTCCCGGCCATGCATTCCCATTCCCTCGCTGGCAGACATTTGAACCTGGCATGAACCCTTTCAGACAGAAAGACCACGCTGTTTCACTTCCTAAAACAGCATCTTCATCTGCAATTTCAGCTATTCTCTGCTCAGCCTTTGTGAAAGATCTCCAGTGCCAGGGTGGTCACATTGCTGGCCAAGCTCACCTTGGTGCCCATTTTCATGTTTGGTCCTACCTGCTCCGAACTTGCTAAATTATCCCAGCCCAGGCTATTGTTTCGGTCACCCTTGGAAAACTTCACTGCACATTTTAATGCAAGTGCAGGGAACAAAGTAACAGGGAGCAAATTCTATGCTTGTTCTCCTCTGTGCCTCGGGACTAGTGATGCCCACTCACCCCACCATCTTTATGGGAATGCCTTGCAACAGTGGCAGAGACTATGCATAACTGGCCTGTTTGAGCTCCTGACAGTGGCACATCCAGCACCAGGAAATGGGAAGACACGACACTTGACCTAAATCTGCCTTCAGAACTCAATGGACTCGCTGCATCCAAGACACAGATGTTTCAGGGCAACATGGGAGCACGGCGCATTCATCATATCAGCCTGCTTTTAGCAGGTTACCGAGGCACCTTGTATTCCTACAGTCCTCCCAAGCCACTTTCTTTGCTTGATCCCTTGCTTGTTTGTTTGTTCTGAAGCAGCCCTGGTCCTTGTTCTGCATTTCTCCATTCGTACTGCCAGACATGCCAAGAATTTTGCATTTCAGTGTTCACGTTGCTGGGACATTTCCCCACTCTGAAGAGAGTCTAGGACCCCTGGACCACTGTAGATATAAACATGGGAAAGACAGAAGTACCAAAGCATGGTGATTTTAAAAATTGTGTGGGTTCAGCTGCATTAACTTCACATGAATTAAAATAGCAAGGGGGCAAAACCGGCTGTGTACCAGCATTGAAATGGTGAAATGACATCAGGAGAAATAAAGGACACGCAGACAAACTAATTCAGGTGTAAAGTCGTATCAGTCTGGCAGAAGTGCCTGAAGTGGGAGAGTTGTTCTGGATACAAACTTTCCACTGAAAATAGGAACTATTTCTAGAAGACAGCTATTGTACTCCCAGGCTGGATTAGTTTGAAATAAAAAGGCTAACATAATAAATATTATTTCTTTTCAAGTCCAATTGTCTATGGAATTGAAATATCTTACTCACTAAAATAAAAAGTTATTCAGAGAAAACCCTGTTTTTTAAAGAAAGTCTTAAGAAAATTTAGTTCATTCAGTTAAAAGATAGCCATAAATAAAACCATAAAATATGGCTTCTTCAGTTCACTGCTGAATTTCTCTGCAACAAAATTTACTCAGGGTCAAAAAGGAAATTTAATGCATGTTCATGTGTCGTGTCTGCACCCTTTTTTCAATTTACACAATGTGGTAATTTAATTTTTAAAATGTAGTACTGCACAAATTCCACAGAGCGCTATCAAACACACAATACATTAAAGAGAAAAAATAACACATTTCTTCCTTTAGTCATATCATTCTTGACCACTACATCTAAAAACATTAGGCAACAGTGTCAGAGCAAAATGTATTTTTTTGTTTCCACCTATCTACTTAAGTTCCCTTTTTCCTAATACCTCCTATTACTCTTTCTGAGGTATGAGCGGTAGGCATAATTTGTTCCTTCAAACTTTTGACATTTTTTTTCACTCAATATATATGTGAAAAGTTTTAATTATAGAGAGAACTGATAGCACTGCACGTTAACGCTGCCATCATTCGCTATGAGTAAGATCCCATTTGCAGTTGCTTAGAACTTTGCCAAACTTTAATTGCAATGACACTTTTTATTGTTTGATGTCTGTCTCAGACACAATGGTTTTGGAAACATGGCTAAAGCAATTTTGGGGAAAACTAAGCTAGGGAAACATATTGTTTGCCCATAAATCTGGAAAATATTACTGGATATGAATGGCTCAGAAGACAGAGAGAATGCTAAGAAAATACAGGGGCAACTGAGAGTCTTAAGGGGCCTGGGACTGCCTAGAGAAGGAAATTCGGACAGGAAACCAGGAAAAGTGGAACTAAGAGGCTGAGACATGGGCATAAAAGACTGGAGTTAATTACTTCTGTGTGTTGCCAGTTGTATGGTAGTGGCATGGACTGCAAAACGCTCCTGCAGGCAATAAAGGATCCGGTTCCTCTAACCCCCTGCCAGTCCCTGTGCTGTACAGCTATCTACCTTTCCAGTAACGTGATTAGTCACACACTGTCAGCTAGGGATCTGCCACTTTAACCTTGACCATTGGTCTTTTAGGTAGCTCTGCTACCAGTTTTACTGTGCTGTATCTTCCTGTGTCTCTAAAGACTGCTAGCAAACATGAAGGTGTGCAGTCTTTACACCAGCGCCTGTTTTGGGGAATTTCCAGAAGAATCACAGCGTAGCTAACATTGCTCTGTTTCCACAATGTTTTAGAACCACTGGCACCCTTAGGATTTCCTTTGATCTTTCTTCCTTTGGTTTCCCACAAATGCTACCTTCCCTTTCATCCTTTGATTTAGACACAGGTATTGTCTGGCATGCCCCAAAGAGTTGCTACCGTCCAGTATCACAGTATTCTACTGCCTCTTCCCTGACTTCTCCCTTCCTTGCAACACGAACATTACCAGCAACAATGTCAACATCGAAGAGTTCCCCTAGAGCCTGTTTCGATTTCCTCTGAAACATCCCAACCAGGCTAACTCCAAAGACATTCTTATTTAGTGATGTCTTCTGTCGGATAACAAAAAGTTCTAGGTGCAGCCCAACTATCTGTGCACTAGAATCATATTTCTGAACTCACAGGGGGAAAAGAGAAAAGAAAGAAAAAAGAAAAAAAAAAAAAAAAGAAAAGAAAAAACCTGCACACACGTGCCTTTCTGTTGCTATGTCCTTGATCTTTGATGAGAATTGAGAGTCACTATTCATTCACTACTATATTGAAAGATGCAGGTCTTCTATGATATTCTGTCCTCTTACAGACTTTACTAAAAAAGAAGCTCATCTAGTTACTCTAATAGCTCATCTAGCTATTTGATGTTTGGGGGGGAAAGCTGCCCTCACTGTTTTCCTCCAGGTAAATACAAATCAGACAAACTCCAGTCATACAAGCCTGTAACAGTTTCACTGTATGAATTACATGTCTCACAAATCATCGTATTTCTACTGGCAGAACTGTCCTTTCCCATAGGCAGAGCACAAATACCAGAAGACTTTCAGTTCAGGATTCTATTTTGCTTCCTGGCTTCAATTAAGAGAAATTAAAACAGCATCTTTCTACTGTTTTATTCTGTTTGTGATCAGAACATTTGTCAAATACCCTTTTAAGCTGCTGAACTGTGATGAACATTATTGCTGACCACCATATAGCATGTTCCTCTTTGCTTTCTTTAACCAGTAAAATACTTCATCTTCCCCACATCTCTTTTTAAATCCACTATATGCACTTTTGTGCAAGCTCAGTTGTAGAATGCCCTCTATCTGAAAATAAAACCTTCTGTGTGAGGCTTTGCTGTCCCACTTCTTCTGTTTTGTTTCCTTCTTAATCATGCTCTTTGCTGTTCCCCTCCTTATCACTGCTATAGTATTTTGTATTTCATCATTCAAAAATATTCCACACTTGTAAAATTAAATTGTTTACTCAAGAAGCTATTAATGAGCAATTTTGCAGTGTGCCAAGAAGATTCAAGCTCCATGCATGCAGATTTGGCCAGATGCTACCTTTCCCCAGTATACGCATCTTTCTCCACACTCAAAAACCTACTAACTTGCCTCAGTAAATTCCTTGGATATCTGTTCCCATTTCTCAACTGCAAATAGCCACTGTGCAGACATTGCCTATACACCCCTATATGTTTAAGTCATTAAATCCAGCTCCTCAATCACTGCCGAGAAAATACTGTTAACTGTTTGAAAGAGTCAGGCAATGCTGTGTCCCCTCTCATATGGAGTTTTGCATATTCTTTTCAACATCAGGCACCCTATTCTTATACATTAATATCAATGTGTAAATTACATATAACACATATTAAAAATAAATAAATTATCTCTTATATAGAATTGTATTGTTTTCAGTAATAAACCCTCCAAAAAATCTCAGGTAATTCACTTTCAGTGGACACAATCTTTACTACCTTTCACCTGAAGTTGCAAAATGTATAATTCTAAGCTAATTAAAGGTTAACTCACATGCTGGCACAAACAACGGTGGCTACCGCTTTTGCCTGAATGTTGAATTATTTGCAACTCATTCCCATTCATTGAAGTCTATGTCAGCCTTATCTTTGGCTATATACATTGCAATTTCCTCCTACCAGAAGATTCTCTTCTGGCTCATGGTCAGTTGGACACTGTCATATGCTGGTAGGAGCAGCTCAGTCCAAGTATTCACCTTCAGTGAGTGCCATATGCGCTGTTTTACTCCTACTTCAAATAACTTGGCTGTCAAGGCATACAAAATTAATTCTAAGTGCAGGAGAAGAAATATACTCTCTGGAGCTGAAAAGCTTGCCAAAGGGAAAAGCAGCATTAATAAGAAAATTGTAATGCTCATTTACTGCATGCAACTTTTCAATCTCTTTCTCAAAGTTCTGTAATAGCACATCCAGTGAGAACCCAAAAGGCAGGTGGATGAAACAGTCAGAAACACTGACCCAACAAAAAAGGATTTTTACCATTTGCCAGTGACGAGCCCTAATGCAGTCCTTCACTGCCCCTGCGCAGTCTGTGGGCACCTCCTAAATCAGATTTTCCCTTTCTGTCAGAAATTTCCACAGAGTTCTGTAAGTCACGTGTACTCAAAATGGCAAAAAGACATTTTCCCCGCAGCCACATCAGGAAAAATAGCAGCTTCCAAAGAGGACAACCATCACCCTCAAAATTAAAGGGGAGACACAACCAGATAAAAATAGTCAAGAAAAAAAAAAAAAAAACTTTCTTAAAATGGAAAAGGACTGATAACATCTTACGTATTAATTTGTGGCAAAATTTGAGCTTTAAGATTACTCAGACGATAGCTTAAAAAGCAAAGAGGAAGGACTTTTCCATTTTGATCGGAAGTAAAAGATGCAGAAGTTATGCAGCTAACATATGTCCACAAAACAGTTAAAAACAAAACCAAAAAAAAAGCATGAACAGAGTTGCTAAACACAGCTATTAAACATATTTTCATTCACTGAACTGTAAGGTTTTTATTGATAGCATTAAAGCCATTCAGGAACGGTTTTATTCAGGAACCAAAATGATTATGCACACGTTAAATATCTATTATTTCAGGTCTTACTTGAAATCAGCATGTTATCAACCTCTAGGAAAACAGAATAATTAATCAAGTTGACATAAAATTGCTTTCCAAAACATTCAGAAGCAAATCAACAAATAAGCCTTTCTCTTGCCTTTTCCAGAGGGGGAAAAAAAAAAAAAAAAAAAAAAAAAAAAAAGACTTATTTGTAAACAGATGCACCTGAAAATGGCCTGAAACTAGGCAGCTTTAAGCTTTAAAGTTATTCATACTCGGCAAATAAAATTCTACCTCACCAGGAGTGAGGAGAGAAACGACAGTTCTATCTTGTTATAGACTTTCACATCAAGATATTTACCACCTTCCTATCTCTGTCAAATCTGATTATAAACCGGGGGATCAGCAAGCAGGAGATTAAAGGCTCATCTGAGAAGATGGAACAAATGAAATTGATGAAAACTGCCCATACTGTGTCAGTTTTACAGGAACAGTCATCCAGACGGAGGGACTGTTGGAATTACAGATATGAGTGCTCTCAGTCTCTCTCTGCCTTTGAAATGTAAATGAAAACTGCTGGAATTGTCGAACAGAAAGTGCTAACTTTTTTTTTTTTATATATATATATATATTGCGGGAGTCTTTTCACGTTGACAAGCTTTGTGGGACACAGGATTAGCGTTATATTAAACAGAGATCCTTGCTGATCCTTGGGCTTTCTCTGTTCTTATTGGTGAATTTTTTCTCCACGGGCATTATATGCATTCAGTTTCTATTCCGTAAGAAAGGGAAGTACTTCTTGCTGCGCGGTCTGTTAGGCATGTACCTAAAGTGCTGCATGAGCACTAAGGTCTTTTGAGCATCTCTCTGTCTACCTGAAGCTGCTTCAGAGAAGCCACAGCCCAAAAGGAAGAACCGGCCAGCTGTAAAAACAGTACAAAAGCCTAGAAATAGAGGTTTACGTAAATAATCTCTATCAGAGGGACGGCTGAAGGGTTAAAAAGTGAGATTTTCTTGCTCAAGAAGAAAAAGGAGTGTAGGGGGTGGGGTTGAGTCGCCTTTCCCACTGCCACCCAACTAAACAAACAAATGACAGCTTGTTCTTCCAGTTGCCACGATGTGATTTGCATTTTCCGATTACTTTTTATCGATTTTACAGTTTAGCACCCAACCACGTTTTGAACACGAGACGATGCAAGTTGAAAATGGGCATCCTTCACTTGCCCGATGCTCTCTAAACCCACGCTCTTTCTGAGCACGTATAAACATATTGCAGGACGGCGAGTAGTCTCAGCCTCTAGCAGCAAAGGGACACGTTCAAAGTCTCCCCTTCCAAGAGCGACACCTCAGAGAGGAGGCATATACACACACGCACACACACACACAGGCACTCCACACAGTACCTAATTCTAATTTGAGAGCTACGTGGGCCTAAATCCGTGCCTGTTCCTTCATGCACAAGAGCAGGTGCAAGTATTGAGGGCACCGTCTCCTATAGCGCGCAACAGAGAGTCTCTCCCAGAAACGTGCCGGGTGTAGGAGTAGCGGATCATCAGGACAGAGCAAGTTTAATTTCATTCTCTGTGAACTGCAAATGCAATTTCTCTCGCTGCATCCTGGGAAAAGTACGGCAGCAAAACTATCCTCCCACGGTGGATTTACTGAAGTGATTTTTCAAAAATGAATGGAAAGAGGGAAAAAGAAATCCTATGCAGAATAAAACTCCGCTGCTTATACATTTTTTCAATTATACCGTCTAAAATGGAAGTTCCACTCTGACATTTTAAAAGAATTTATTTTCTTGCATCTATCAGTAAAGATTAAAAAAAAAAGTTTTTTGGGAAAAAAAAAAAAACAGCTACATAGAAAGCCAGAGTAACCACTTTCCCTGTCCTCCCCATCCTCCCACATTTTCCTTCGTGCGGTTTTTTGCTTTTACTGCCTACATTCTTCACCTGAAGTCAAACCCTCTGTTTATGGCCTCACAGTGGTTGCTGTGGAGGTGATTATAATGTACAAAGCCAAATGTGATGAGTTCAAATTTGGAGTGTGCAGCATTATCTGATGAAATGTGTTTAAAGTAATAGTAGATTAAAAAAAGGGGGGGGGGGGGAACGACACATTGAAAACGAGTAAATTAACTTATTAAATGACTTACATCATCACAACTGTTTTCAGACATGTTATTCCACTGGTTGTAGAGACTGAGCGCTAAACTATACATATGGAAGCAAGCACACAACATGAACACAGTGCTCACACAGATGGCAGCAGAGCTCCCAGCCACGCTCCTCAGTGGTGCCTGCTGTGATTGCTATCTTCTTCTGGAGCAAAAACATACCAACAACAAAACGCGGTGACACAGACATGCGCTCCACAGTGCTGCTCTGACAATGAAAGTGCTTCATGTCGCCTTCCACACAGCACATGTATCTACACCACCTTCAAGAGTCAGATTAAGTTATGACTAGAAACTCCTGAAAAAGCTATTCGTTCATTATAATTCCTTCTGCTACAAGGATTGGTTTCACACACACCTTTTCACACACCACATTTAAAAATACAACTGTTCAAGCATGGGTGCTAATTCTCAAGAAATACATTAAAGATTACGAACAGGAGATATCTGTCTTGCCATTTGCACCACAAAGTCAGCAACTGACAAGTTTTCACAACTTTGGTAGCAGATACAATCCTTAATTTTTTTCTTATGTTAGGAAAATTATTAATGATTTAAATTAACTGAATTATTTTCTAAACCATGTGTTGCCCTTAACCTTAACACCTGAAGTACTACCAGGAGTACATAGTTTGTAACTCTGTGTACTCTCAAGATACACATGTGAAGAACACATTAGTATAGATGACAAATTAGAGAAACCTGGAAGCCACATATACCCTTTATATTTGGGGGGGGGGGGGGGGTGTGTATCCTGAAATACAGCATAGCAGGACAAGAAGTGCTTCCAAGTTAATTGAATGTCAAGGTCCAAGGAAAACCACGAACAAAGATTTGTGATTCTGACCTGTACTGATAGAAATGCTTACCCGTCTACTTGTTAAAAGCAAAACCTACAAAAACCTACAAATTGCAGTGGGACAAAGGTAAAATGAGATATCAGATTTATTAAAAAAAAAAAAAAAAAAACAAAACAAAACCAAAAAAAACAAAGATCCCACGACACATAAAACAATTGGAGACAATGTAAGCAAAAGAAAAATTCCCAACGTGAGACTTTAATCACCACAGAACTCAATGAGAGATCATATTAAAATATTATTAAGCACAGAAAGTGATTCTCTAAACAATCTTTTAACATGAGTGCCTTGAGAGTACCCGTGGCCCAATGCATCCTATTACATGACTGCAGAAGCGTTAACAAATTAATTATACCAAATAGCTGAATTTATTAGGATATGCGAGATAATGGCTGTTAACACCAAAAATTATCAAGTGCTTCCTTGGAATGAAAAACAATAGTCTTCTATACCAGGAAAATATATTACCAGCAAGGCTGTACTACTGCATGCGGGCTGTGTTGCAAGACAATTTCTTACACAGGAATATCATTGGAAAACTGTGAAATTCACTGGGAGGTTTCTACACAAGAAGATACCAGGATACAAAAATGAAATGGAGCTGCAGCTTCTTCAGCAGATTCCTCAAGCCAGACATAGGGGACATCCAAAAAACCCACCCACCCTGCTGGCCGGGCGGCGTGTGGAGCCTCAGAGCAGGCAGCCATGCTGCTACACCGGAGCTGGGACCCAGAAAGCGCCGGGAGCCCAGATCCAACAGGACCGTCAGGTTTCCGGACTCCTTGCCAAAGAAGCCAGAGACAGACACCAGGAAGTTTGTGAAAGGCTCCTGATGTTCACAAATGTGCTCAAGTGAACATCGGGCCTGTAGCTACAGGGCTGAAATTTGGTTACAGCTTCCTTGCTCTTGGCTGCAGAGCTCAACTGCAGTTAGAGTTCACTGAAATGCAGAATGTTTGGTTCATGGACAATTTTAATCTCTTCTTTTTTTCTTTTTTTTTTTCTTTTTTTTTTTTTAAATCAGATTTGGACTAGAGGAGTGGATGATTCACAGGAATACACTGAGCCTGCATTCACTTCTTCATATTTGTGGGCAGCTACCCAGCAAGCCCAGGGCCAAGATGCACACGAGCTTTCTACTAACAAAACCTAGCGAAATGGCCTCTGCGACACAGCGCGGTGTAAGTCTCCAGGAAGGCAATGCCTAAGTAGACCTAGCACTAGTTCTCTTCCTTCAACACTACTGAACGCAGGTGCACCAGAGGTCGGTGGTTTTACTTTAGAAGAGAATAAAAGGTAAAAATGTATATTGAGTCTGGACCTCTGCATCAAGTCAGAAGCAGATGGGATACAAGCTCAGCATATTTAAGGAAGAGACAAGGCCAAACAGAGGGGTCTGGAGACTGAAGCCCTCAGCCTCATTAAAAAAAAAAAAAAAAAAAAAAACAACAAAAAAAAAAAACCAACACCCACCACACACACACAAAAACCCCCCAACTCCCCCCCAAAAAACCCCAAACACAAAAACTAACCACCAAATAGCAAAGCATTATCTTTCAGACTCTCTCTGTAATAACCAGAGAATGTGCTATTATTACACTGGAAGATCTCAATTACTCAAGTTGTCAAGACCCTTCTCCCCCTCTACTCTGCACTGGTGAGGCCACAACTGGAATATTGTGTCCAGTTCTGGGCTCCCCAGTTCAAGAGAGACAGGGAACTACTGGAGAGAGTCCAGCGTAGGGCAGCAAAGATGATTGAGGGATTGGAGCATCTCCCTTATGAGGAAAGGCTGGGAGAGCTGGGACTCTTTAGCCTGGAGAAGAGAAGGCTGAGGGGAGACCTTATTAGTGTTTACAAGTATCTAAAGGGTGGGTTTAAGGAGGATGGAGCCAGACTTTTTTAAGTGGTTCCCAGTAACAGGATGAGGGGTAATGGGCACAAGCTGGAACATACGAAGTTCCGATCAAATATGAGAAAAAACTTCTTTACGGTGAGGGTGACAGAGCACTGGAACAGGCTGCCCAGGCAGGTTGTGGAGTCCCCTTCTCTGGAGACTTTCAAGACCCGCCTGGATGCAGTCCTGAGTAATGTGCTCCAGGCAATCCTGCTTCAGCAGGGGAGTTGGACTGGATGATCTCTAGAGGTCCCTTCCAACTCTGAAAAATTCCGCGATTCCGTGGTTCTTGTCCAAAATCTTACCTACACTTCTGATTTATCCAATGGATAGTCACAACGCCAGATACCTGGCACGCTCTCTTGTATTTCTCAAAAAGTTACTATGTTTCTAGGTGCACTCTGATAAGGGACTGCAAGCCTAGGAATAGCTACTGCTCTTTTTATTCCAAGAGCCATGCACATAAGCAAATGATTAGCTTTCCATCGTATCTTTTCTGGAACATCCTAGAATGAGTTCCTTGCATTATATTTTGCAAGTGATACTTCAGACCACCAGTGGAATCATTTTAGCACCACTTACTCTTGGCCTGATTTCTAGGAAGATGTGGCCATTATCTAGAGCTCCCTCTTTTCCAAAGATTTCAGGCTTGATTTTGAATTTCGACCTGTGAAAAAGTAACAAGGGCTGAAGAGCTGCCAGATTTTGTGCATTCTCCTTCCTTTGATGTTTTCAAGACTGGAGTGAAGAAAGCCCTGAGCATCCCGATCTGATCTCACAGCTAACACAGAGCAGGAGACTCGACTAGAGACCTTTTTTAGGACCCTGAATTATCCTATGCATTCCTCAAGTTTCCACTAGATATGCTGAACAGAATCAGAACTTAATGGATCTAAATATTTTAACTTGATTTAAAAAAAAAAAAAAAAAAGTAATATGCTATTGTCACACCATACCAATAGAGAAATCTGCAACTTTCCTCTTTTTCACTGAGAAAGTAGTAAAATAGAGTTTCAGTTTGCAGAATACAAAAGCCATTGGCTAAAAACGTCCACCTATTATCAAACTGGCCTCATGGTGCTACAGGATAAGATCGGGGAAAAAAAGCTGGCCATGATCCAGGATGCATCTTCAGATTTACTCTCCCTGCAATGGAACAACTGCTCAAAGCTATTAAGAACTCTGAGAAACCTCTCAGGTGTCACTTAATCATCAGTTCTGTGAGAACATTTGTCTGCTTCAGTCCCTGGAACAAGTGGCAAAACAGAAGAATTCAAAAAGCCTAGAAAATAAGCTCACCGACTGATATGATGCATACAGCAAATGGCTACGTCCCACAAGATCAGCTTGTTCCAAGATCAGAATCTCATTGCAGTCACTACAGTTTTGGCAAGGCGATCCTTTTCCCACCTTCACATTTGTAATAGAGCTCTCTCCCAAAACGTACCGGAATTGAGCTGGGACTAGGTTCTCAGCCCAGACATTAAGAAAACAAACAAACAAACAAAAAAATCTATTGTCCTATTCTAATCAGACCATTGCCACTTCTCAGTGAAAAATAACAAGAGGTCCTCCTGTTGCACAATGAATAAAAGCGGTGATGAGTTCTTTTTTGCTTCATTAGAACATACCTTGGTAGGCCAAAGGCTTGAAGCAATTTAGGCTGCACGCAGCTGTACCGTT
This sequence comes from Fratercula arctica, assembly GCA_947846985.1. Classification (NCBI taxonomy): domain Eukaryota; kingdom Metazoa; phylum Chordata; class Aves; order Charadriiformes; family Alcidae; genus Fratercula; species Fratercula arctica. Next base: position 41,913,845 of record CANTUZ010000002.1, read on the forward strand.
AACACAAACAACTCACCACCCCTCAGGCTACTTCAGTGTTAACTGAAATCAATACCTGGACTGGAAGCAGTCTGCCATAGAGAATCTACGAAGTCCAATGTCATCCAGACTGGAAAAGGCTGTGTTTCCCTAAAGCATTTCTTGTGTTCTAGAGACCACTTTCCTCCAGTTTTTAAATGGATTGGCAGACCTGAATATCTCTTGGAATTCCAAATAACTAGACGGCCAAAAATTCACACCTCTAGCTTAAAAAAAATTGAAGATTGCGTTCCCATCCCCTCTAACTCAGGCTTGAACATTATAAGCCATATATCACTGGTGTTGAGATGTCATTATCAGGACGTCTTATATTTAAAAATTATGCAGAAGCCCAGAGACATTCTGCCCAGCACAGAACACAGCAGCTCATCTGTTTTGTGAGCCTGGCTGATGTGAATGCCTCACAAGGGTCCCTTGATCTTTCTGCATACAGCTTCTCATTACGGAACCTCCTCTCACTTACCTCCTAAAAAATTTTACTGCCGCCCACTTCTTGTCTAGCAGCAACCATGACCTCCCACATGCAACCACAGTGACTGCCAGCCAAAAAAGAAGAAACTGGTGAGGACACCTGGTCATACTATGCAAATTTACTCAATCCAGCTTCTGGAGAAAGAGTATCTCTTCTCAACCTCCCATTCCTCCCCCTCACTACAAATGCCAGCTGTTTCGACAGCTCCGTAGTTTCAGAGCTTCAGAGTGGCAAGTACTGAACAAAATACTGGAATGGTTTGTACAGTAAAGCTCAGTGCAGTCAGTGGCAATAACAAGTCTTTTTTCTCACTTCTTTCCACAAGCTCTTGGGTTCGTTATCACAAACTAACAGTTCTACTTCAATCTGCCTTCAGGAAAAGGTTCTACCCACTAATTCTTACCCCCCGTTTCTACTTTCTGATACTTTCCACAGGAATGTGGCATCAACAACTCTTAATGAAAATTGGCCATAGAGAGCAAAGAAAAATATTCTTAGACGTCACAGGGCACAAGACAAGATCACAAAGCCATCTTAAAAGGAAAACATATGCGTTAACATTTTAGTTTAGTTTATTAAACAGATCCTCCAGTATTTACCTTCCAAATGCAACAGAGTTGTTTTTTCATGGAAATAAAGAAAATCATTTCAAGGGTATGACCACAAAGTAAGCTAAGGCTAAATGCTGTTCAATGAGTCAAGGTACAGCCAGTGTAATACCTTTTTAACAAAAGGACATTTACTTACGAAACACTCAGCTTAACTAGCAGCCAGAGTGCTATCTGCAAGCCCACTCAGCATGGCAAGAGGTGCTGGCACAGCCTCCCGGCCACGCGGCCCCTTCATTCGCGCCCTGTCGCTTGTCTGCTCTATTAACATTATTAACTTAATCCAAGAATGCCATTATAGTTTTGTTGCACTTTTCATTTAATGCTTCAATATTTTAATCAGCACTAATTTAAAATCCATCAACAAAACAGAATATACCAAATTGAAGCTACAGTAACAACATTCCTGGTTTAACCGTTGCACGTGTTTGTGCATTGCAGCTCTGCTATGATTTTGTATGATTGGAAATACTACAGCCTCTACCCGATTTCATATACCTGGAGAGAGAATATGAAAATGTTGCCCTACGGTTTCATGAGAAAGAGAGGTTGAATCCTAAGAGGATAAAGATATTCCAGGTTTTGTGATGGCTTATCCTTCTGCTGCCCAGAACAGCACTGGGTCAAGTCCAGCCCAAATACATATGGGAAAGCAGTCAGAGTTGCCACGGTTCCAATCAATTATTATGGCGACATGATGAAACAAATTCAGTGCATAAACAGACATTCCAACTTCGGTTAACGGACAAGATGATTCATTGTTATAACATGGCAAGGCTAAATGGAAAGACAAAGGCAGAGACACTAAACCGAATACTAGGACTGGAAACTTCCAGATGTGAGTATAAAATGCCCCTGAGCCAGGGTTACTCAAAATATAAAATACTTCAGAATGTACTAAAATGAGATAGTTTCTATAGTTCTGTCAGAGTAATCATTTCACCTAGCTTCACAATTTTAAACAGCAAGAGCCAAATGATCAGGAAAATTATTTTTTTTTTTCCCTTTTAAAGCACACCTTGCATTTCCCAGTAAAATGATTTGTGAACTCTGTCCGATTAAAACTCTCCAAATCTTCGTTAGAACAAAGGTCAGAAAAATAAATCTGGTTGTGGAATGGAGGGGAAGTCTTTGGTTTCTTAACTATATTTCTGTGCCAAAATGGGATTTAAATGAATATCATAAAACTGTATTTGCAGTCTGCTTCTAAGATCTAGATGGTGGGTTTGTCATTCTATTTTAAGTTCAAATTTAGAGTAATAGCTAGATTTGTAGCTCTGATTACTTAATTCTAATTGCGCAAGTTGTAATGCTAGGTTTTATCAGTATAATAAATAACCTCTTCTGCGAGCCAGGGGGGAAAAGGCACATGCAGCCATGTAACAGGTATCTACTGGTTTTATCATGCAAATTTCTGGCCATGAAGAGTATTAGCTTTTTTACAGTAACACCATTGTGAACTAATTTGAAAAAAAAAAAAAAAGGCAAACAAACAAATGAAAAAAACCCTGAATCAAAAAAAGACCCCAAAACATCCACACAATGAAACTTAACTCCTAAATCATACAAGTTTTTTGAAAAGTTGACCCTACTATGTATAGGGGCTGATTAAGATAAGTAAAGAGGTATCAGCAGGTGCTTACATCAAGGAAAAGGCTAAGCAAGTCAAAATATGTTTGGGAAACCAAACCTTCTTGCTCTCCAGGTCAAACCCTTTACCCATCCGTTTGTTTTGAAAGCCATGCCTTCACAGCAAGGTCTGCATTCCACATGGCAAACACTGACTGGTGAGACCCCAAAAGTGACTGAGGCATCAAAGTGGTAGCAGATGTAAGTAGAAGTAACGTCAGTGTTCACACTTGCTGAACATACAGGCTAGAAAAATGTTTTAGGATTTAAAGTCTACCCGCAGACTGTTCCAGCTGATCACAGAAAAGAGGTTTACTTGCTGCAAGAAGAGAACTTCTATTATTTTATATTAAGCAGGTTTATATATATATATATAATATATATATATATAAACGCCTACATGAATTTCAGACATTTACTTTTACAAATACTACAATAAGTGAGGCGTAGAGAACTATGCCTCCAGCAAAACAGAAGATTTGGTTATGACTACCTCCGTATGACCAAGAACATTATTTCCCAGGAGACAGAGGAGGTAAAAAGGAACAAGCTGACAGAAAATACCGAAGCACATTCTTGAATATTTCAAGAAGAAATGCGTGAAGATGAGAACATCTGCAACTGGAAAGCTCAAGCACAACTTCATTTCCCTACTATCAACTGTAGAATTAGTCCAGGCCAGGCCAGTAGCAACCAGAAGTCATTAGCATACGTGTATACATCTAAGTTTAAAGAAGAGGCAAACAACGGACAGGTTTGGAGGTTTTTTTCCTTCCTCCATCAGTTCCATATAGTTAGAGTCACCCACTTCTCTGGAGCCGTAACCTGCTGACTTCTATCCTTACCGCACTACAACCTCTCCGTTACTCTGAGAAGGCATAAACACCAAACAGAAACGAAGACAACAGGTTTTGTCTTGTTCTGTGACATCACTAGACAGGTGAAGACTAAAATTAGCCAGCGGGCCCAGGTGAAAAAGAGGTCTGGGTTGCTACCACTCACACTTATTTATCCAGCCTACCTGGGCATGATCCAACATGTTGGCACGATACCAACTGATTTCATTGTGCTGCCTGAAACACAGAGGACTTCCACTCCCCAGCCTCAATTTGGATTTGGCACAATTTGTTAGCCGTTGAGGAAAAAAAAAAAAAAAAAAATTCAACTAACTTAAGTAATAATTTTCTGTCTAAAATATCACGTATGTGTACACACATTTCTGCACCCATCCAGCACTATTTACTTGTGGCCTTTCCCCTGGTAATTGTTTTCATACTAAGAATGCAGAACTACTACTTTTTCACGACACAACTTTCACATGGCTTTAAAAAGGGATATAAAATACTGCTTTCTCTCCAGAAGTTATTTTTGGTGGTGTCAAGTATCTCAGCTTCTAGTCACATACTTTCCATATCTGCTCCTTAAGGGACGAGATTTTTTTCGTACAAGCATTTAAAAGTTTTCTTAAGTAGTACAGTAAAATAGTACTTGATTTACACTGTGGTTCCCACTACGCTACTCCTTAACATCTTCTGCTTAGACTATCTGTAATAGAATTCTGGCTGTAGCCATCCATCCAGGTTTTCAGGCTCCTAGGAGATTTTACAGGTAAGGTGCCAATGCTAACCCAACATTAAATCATTTAAAAACAGGCTTTTTACAAGACTGTTAATATTCATCATCTTAACAGGATCTTGAACTTCTTGCTGGACTCTTGACAATGACTTCGTTTACTGTCTAGACCGCAACGGTTGGAAATGTTAATCTTACTTCACATTGCTTTACATGGTATGAAACTACAAAAAGTATAAAACAAGAACTTCTGCACATGAGATCATTGGGAAAACTTCATATTTGTGTTTTAAAATATTTGAAAAATAGAGAAAAGTCTCTATAATTAACTCATATAAAAGGTGAAAAGAATGTCAAAGCTGGCAAACACTGGTAACTTGACTCAGTTAAACAGCAGGTTTGCCCAGGTGTTCACAACTCAGCGTGCACCCTGCCAGTTTAGACCCTTAAATGATGCCCGAATAAACATTATCTTAATCCAAACATACACAGAAGTGTTGTGCTTGGTCTTCAGCTGGTGTTAACCATCACAGTGCCATTGAGATCCATAGAGCTATGCCACTTTTTACCTACACAGGCTGGTGGCCTATTGAAAAGGGTTTGCAGCAAAAGGAGAATAGGAAAGAATAATATTACTCCCCAAAACTGAAAGTATTTCGTACTTTCAATACCTGCCAGTTCTCTTGTGAATAGTTCTCACTTCACTTTGATAATTGCATGCGCGTGTGTATGAATGAGTCAGACCTGTAAGTCTGTTTGCCAGTTAAAAATTGCTGACAGCTCACATACCACAATTTTACTTTTCGATATATCTTACTTATAACCCCTCTAATGACTTAGCTTGAACATTTTAAGCAAATTTTCCATTCCTGCATGAAGTGGTCAGTACTGTCTACAAAAGCCAAAATTTACTTTAGAGTCCGTTCTTGGAAAACAGAGTGTTTCTATAACTTTGAAAATTTAAGAAGCATACCAAAGTACTACACTTTTTTTTTTTTTTTTCCTCACCAAAAATCTTCCTGTAGCCCACAATCAGTATTAGGGACCTACAAATCAGGTCTAAATTTGTTTTTTACCTTATGTTTGGAGCTGTTAATGTGGATAGTACATGACCTGGTAAATAAGTCCAGTGCACCTTGCAAAGACAGTACAGCAGAAAGAGTGATTATCCTTAAAGTACAGTTGAAAATTAATTGGGATGCAAACTATATGTGCTGCAGTGTAATTTAGTGTTCCACGTTGCTACAGTAATTACTTAAATGAGAATTTAGTGTCACGTGATACTTTACAAAACATTTATAAGAAGCAACTCTGACAGACTGAAGCACACCGCACCTTTTTGTTCAGCTAAATTGGAACAAAGTTATAAAATATCTCCCTAAATTAACTAATCTACGGTAGAGCTACTCTGATAATATTTTAATCACAACAGCAAACTGCAGCACTACAACCTTTGCCATAATTGCATAGCCGTAACAGTCGAAGATTTTCAGTTTGACCTGGCACCTTACAGCACACAGTCTGTGGGTTCAATTCTGGCTCTGCTCAGGTCAGTGCCAAAACTGCCATCGACTTCACTGCATCCAGGATTTTGGTCTATGTGCCTAGCTACTGCACAGCACCCATGAATAACAGGTATGTAACTTAAAGGGATCCCACCAACTCTCTTTTTTATGCAAACTATTTCCCACTACCAGCATTGCACTCAGAATTAACAGGATAAATATTTACAGCTGTTTTTAAACAGACGCTTTTATTCTCTAACTGGATAATGCTTCCATTCTTTGCACAGTCGTTTATTTGAGAGGGGCTTTTGATACCCACTGTCAAAACCTTCGCCTACACTCCTTTAGTCTGTTTTCTTTCTCTTTGCCTCATTAAAGAGGCACAAACAAGGAAAAGAGAAAAGGAGGTGCGGCTGCAAAATCACTCTAGCTCAGAAATATGCAGGTGACAGTCGGTGGGAGAAGCAACTTCTAGTTTTCTTTCATTTCAGACCTGTACTTGGGAGTATTACTTTCATAGCAAGCACCTTCTTCAGAACCCCGTCGCCTAAGACGCCAGGCTCCCCGTCATCCCAACACCTTTATCACCAAGATTACTGCGCGCATTACAGCACTCTATATACTTGGGAAGAGTACAAATACACATTCAGCCAAATTATTTTCTCTGGAAAACGCACAAAGTTACTTTGGGGGACTGGTATCTCCGACAACCAACAAGCATGAATTAAAAGCAGAGCTCACAACTTAAAACTGTGACTTTATCCTCGAAGGGGTTAGGTCGGAGACTTCTGCAAACCCACTTAGCCAAACAGCAGGTTTAAAACCCATGGGGAACGCACAGCTAGAACAAATTCTAAGGAGATTTCCAGACGCTGCGGCCGTATCTCCACAAGCAGTTGGGTTTGTTCATCAAAGCAGGCAACAGTGACAGCCAAGGGTGCAGTGGGGAAACCGTACATGACAGATTTGGCTCTGGGTAACGGCATTCACCGTTCAGCACACAACGGGTCACGAACCTGAACACTTGTTTTCAATAGTTCGTGCGACACCATTCCCTTCCATGTTTTCAAAGTCAGGAGATCGGGTTTTGGAAGAACTGTTTGCCTGCTGCTTAGCCACGGAAAAGAGCATCTACCTCCCCGAACAAGTCAGGGGGAAAAGATGAGAGCACACCGGGCAAGTATTTTTAAACAGTGCTTCCCGGGCATTAAGACCAGGCAGATGCAAGCCAAAAAAGATTTCGAGGACTCTTCCCAGATTCCACTGGCGTTTGCCGGGCTGCAAACGCTTTCCCCAACAATCAAAGGAGCGGCTACCAAAGCGAGATGCCAAAACGCACGCCAACACCGTTCCTCTCCCCTCGCCTCGGTACGCGGTAAATACGAGGCATGAGGCGCAGCCCGGCGGAGTTTGGGCGCAGAAGGGGGACGGCACAGAAGATCCCCCCGCCCCAGGGGAGCCGAGCGGGTCAAACAAGTCACAGACAAGTTGTCCCGCGGGGGGATGCCCCGCACGGACATTCCCCATCCCAGCCCCCCGCCCGCGGAGGGGGTGCCCCGCACGGACCATCCCTATGCCAGCCCCGCCGCGGCCGCCCCCTCTTACCGTGCCGCGGCTGGGGTTTGCCGCCCGGCGGCTTCTCCTTCCTGCCGCCCGCCGCGCTCCGCATCCGCCAGCCCGCCGCCCCCCTGCCCAGCGCGCCGGCCATGCCGCGGGCGGCGGCGGCGGCTCCGCGCAGCGCCGCGCACCGGGAGGCTGGCGGGGAGAGCGCAGGGGCGGAGAAGGGACGGTGGGACCCGCTGCCCGGCGGCGGCGGGCGGGAGCGGCGCGGTCCCCGGCGGTCCCGCCTCCGCCCGGCCCGGTGTCAATCAGCGGGGGCGGACGGACGGGCAGCGCCGAGCTTCACCCCCCCCCAGCCCCGGGCAGCACCGCCCCGCGCCCCCCGCCTCCATCAGCCGGGGGCGGCCTCACGGAGCGCCGGGGCTTGGCCCCCTGCCCGGCCAGGTCCGCGCGAGGCCGCCGTTTTAGGGGGGAGGGCAGGGCAGAGCGGCGGCAGCCCCCCTGTTCGTACCGCGGGGAGGGAGAACATGGGAGGAGGCGGCGGTGGGCTCCTGGGAGCAGGAGACTTCCACACTTGGGAAATGACAATCCTCACGCATAAACCTCCTCCTGCCCGCCGGCAAGTCCTCCTACAGCACCTCCGCTGAAAAACATGTGTACGTTACCTCCTGCCATCGCAATCATTGGTTCTGCACACCCCTGACTCCATAACGATGAGTAACTCAACCTGAGATTCCCACCTCCCACCAGCCCATGTGTGGTGAGACAGCAGCCTCCTTCCTTCCCTTCCTCCCGCCCTCCCTCACCTCCGCGGAGCATCCTCTTCCTCGCTAGGGTCCCGGGGACTCCCCCCCTCGCCGTCGCCATCCTCCCCTTAGCTTTGGCATGGGGCCTCCAAAATTTCTGTTAAAGGATCGTTGCGATGTAAGAAACGTAACGCTCTCTGCAAATGTGGTGGCTTCTTAAAATCAGGTTGAGGGACTAAAAAGTTACAGGCACGGGGAGATGGAATATTTATCAATTTGCAGGCAAGAAAAAGTAGTTTGAAATGCAGTTGTAGTCCTGAGGCTTTGGCAGAGCGGCACGTTTCCGAAGTACAAATAACGCGCATAACTTTTGTTTGTAAGCTTGATAATAAATCCACCTGTATGTCAAATTCTAGCAGTCACCGCAACAGCCCTGAAAAGTTGTTCCACAGTTGGTTTTTAATTTTTCATTCACATATATCTCTATATGTCATCAGCAACTCCACCAGGCAAATCTTTCTTTCTGCCTGGACACTTTGAAATGCAGAGAAAATGTATGCAGAATTTGCAGTGATCCTTCTTTCAAAAAAAAAAAAAAAAAAAGGAAAATAAAGTCTCCTTCCTGTGCCTGTGCCACTGTATTCCATCTCTGTTTCCTTGACTTCAAGAAGCTTGTGGAGAAAGATAATTAGGATTCATTGTTATCATAAGTTTAGAACTTTGGAAAATGACTCAGAAACAAGTTGGGTTTTGGGTTTTTTTTTGTTTGTTTGTTTTTGAAAGATTCTGTTTGGCTTCAACACTCAATCAGCCAAGGTGTAAAGGAGCCATTGCTTGCAATGCAACAGCACTGTTTTGTCCTCTAGTTAAAAATTACCCGCCTTTTTTCCAATGCTGATCTCCTCCAACAGCCTCTGCAAATCCATTATCCATCCCAAGCCCTAAATTCCCCCGGGTTGTTCTGCCTCACCTGTGAATTCTGGCTTGCAGAAGAGAGTCAGTCCGCTGGTGTTGTCTGCTGAAGCTGCCGGTGTTTGAACATGCTGCATCAGGGGTGGTTTTCATTAGCAGAGAGAATGATTCATGTGAACAAGGATCGCTGACCTTGACCTGACATGTACAGATGCACCCCGTGGTGATGAATGCAACAGAATAAACAGTTAGATATGACTGCTTATTCCCTCTTGTAGTGTTGCTCTTGCCCAACTCTATTGCACTACAATACAAATAATGACTCATTTGCTTACCATCATGATATCACATTTAGAAACCTGCTATTCATCTCCGCTCAAAGGATCTTGAATAAATACACTCCCAAAATGACTGATTTAAATCATATCTATTTCTATCACTTGATCCTGTTTCTGGTGTTATTGATACAGTCTACACAAGTGGGTGTGTGGTGTATCATGTCGCTGCTGTTCTACATCAGGATGTTTTTTTATAGTGAATAGTCTTTTGTTAAATGAACTTTTATAATAGTATTTACACAGGGGAGGAGGAAGAAAGAAAAATGAAAGAAAACACATCTGGAGATATATCTCTTTTGCAAGGAATATGAAACTCCTATAGCAATTAGTTGGAATGCAAATTAAGAACAGGGTATAAAAAAGTTTTGTAGAGAGCAATATTTTTAAATGATATAAAAATATATAGCATATAAAACAAGGAATTGGTGTGGAGAGAGAAAAGTCTGCAATAGTTGTATGTAGAATTAATATTCCAGAGCAGGTTTAATAAAGAGGAAAAAGGCAAAAAAGACGTATACCAACCTTACATACTTAAATTTTTCCTTGTGCAAAGAGGTATTTTTGCAGAAACTTCCACAGCTGAAAAAATATATTCACAACCCCTTCTTGAAAGATTGATTTTTCCATTATCAACATTTCAGAACTTTCCTTTTTCTTTTTTCTTTTTTTCTTTTTTTTTTTTTTAAGGAGTGAAAGACACACGAGTCTTCTTAAATGTTATTGTACAGTGTAGTACATGTGATTTAAAGGACCATCACACTTCTTCATCATATGCTCACAAAAGGTGTAGTGGAGAATATGAGCAGCCTCTGTTGAAAAGGAAATGTACAGATATCATAAAATGATAATATTGAAATGTTATATAGTACCTCTATGTATCATACTGTCATTCCCTTGATGTAGCATCATAAGTTGCAAGCTAATTTTTGTTTATGTTTCCTGCTCATTTAACATTGAAGATGTACAATGGTTTTAATCTATTAACTTGGGGCTGTTTTTCCACTGGTGAGGGAGTATTTGGATGTCATATCTCTCTGTTTAATATGTTCTTCGCATAGACGCATTAAACAGACTGGTGATTTGAATACATGTTCTAAATTTTGCTTATACTAAACTGACTTATTCAGACCTTCACAAATAGGAGCATTGCCATACTTGCTTTTCTGCTTAGGCATCTGTTGTCTTACCTAAGAATAATACAGAAGAATTTCCAATAGCACCATTTCTCAGTGCTGAAATTATTATACTCGCTTGCTTTGGAAAGGGCAAAACACAGCAGCTTCTACCTTGTCAGTCCACCTGAGGACATGACCTCAAATTCGAAGGCTTTAGCTGAGTTCACGGTAGCAATCCAGCCCTGATCTAGAAGCCCCAAGGCAGTTCTGCCCCTTCTCACCTTCCAATCCAAAACTTGCTGGCAACACCCTTGTAATTTACTGAAGATATCTACCTTCTCCTAACCTGGCCAAACAGAGGAAAGCTAGATGGAGCAGAAAAGTAGTTCACAAGATGACACCAATTCCTTGCAGAGCACCCCTTCACATTCCACAAGGGAATCTGTGCCCGTCCAGAAGATGCCACCAGGCATTATGTAAATACACTGGTGATTTTGTACAAACCAGACAAAAGCTGCAAGCACACACCTTTTTTGCTGGGCTAACACACCCGCCTGCAGCTGCCCTCCTCTGCTCTATCTGCAAAGCTGTGGCTGTGCCAAAGCAGCTAAACTGGCACCTGTACCCCACCTTGCTCTTTCACAGCAACCTCAGCGATATTCCTCCAGTGCTTTGGGTCAGCCTGTGTACACTCCCCTTATGCTTCCCGGTGCTGGAGGAAATGGAAAACCAACGGGGTGGCTTTGATACCAGCTACAAGACAAGGCACAGGGCAGGAGTTAGGCGGTGGTGGCTCTTGCCTTGGCAATAGCAGCATCCACCCCCACCACAACTTTATAATCCGCAGTATAATCTTTCTGAGTCTTCTTTCTTTCATGTGCTAGGAGCAGCTGAGCACGTGCTGGCACCAAGTTCAGCAAAGATACAGCACCGGCACGGTGGGCAGCGGGGATCCCCACCAGCTCCAAACCATGAGAGCACTGCTGGCCGAGGCTGTTTGAGGAAAACTTCAAGGCCAACCTTAAACAAGTCATATTCTTTGCTTCCTGTGCTCAGAACTGCTTCACGGAGCTGGGGGCAGGTTAGAGGACTAGATATTCATCATAAAAAGGAATGTGCAATGGAGTCAGATCTTAGCACTGAAAGTCTGACAGAAAAGAGAGCCGCTATAATTTTACATGGGAAAAAGCAGAAATAGTGACTTATCTTTGTATCTACAAAGTCTAATTTTCAGGTTACATATTCCCAAAATTCAAGGTATACTTGGATTCCCAGAATCTTTCTTTTAAGTGTAATATTGTTTCTTCTCCTCCTCGAAACTAGGGAAAAATAGTAGGTAACTGTGAAACAACGTCACACTGGAAAGCAACATTTCTGTTCCCTATGCCCTTGCCCGTGTTTGTTTCAGTGCACCTCTGTTCCTTCAGTTATTATGCCTAACAGCAGAAAAACTTGTTTTCCAGCAAGTGGAAGTGAAGGGACGCATTTCCAATGGGTAGGACAGAAGATACAATTCACAGACTGCGCCCTTTTCATGCCACACAGGGCTTGATCCAGCTGACTGTACAAAGCAATTGGGGGTCTGCCCAAAGAGTCAGGGGTGCTGGGTGGTTGCAGAGTTAGGCAGAATTCCCGTTCCATGCAAAGTGAGGGTAAGTATGGAGATGCAGAAAGCCCACAGGATACAGTTTTGACCTTAGAGCATTCCAGTTACTATTCTGGAAGCTCAAATTTGAAATTATCCTATTACATGGTGAATGTCCTGCCAAAAGTCCATTTTATTCAAACTTTTACTCAAATCTGATCAGAGGGAGCTACTTCAATCACAATCCTGTCTCTGACATATTGCTGGGGGACAGAGTTGGCTGCACATTTTTGTCTTTTCATCCAATATACTGAACAACTTGTAATCTCAGACTTGTAATCTCAGATTCATTTATCCTAGTGTTGAAGTTTGAGGTATTTCAATATTTCACTGTTACTTAGAGCAGACTGAGGAAACTGCATGCACAAGTACATCACTAACCCAGTGACCAAACATTTCAAGAGACATAAGCATGTATTTCCAGGTACCACCATTTAGTAGCTCACAAATAAACTGGGAGGTTTCTGAATGAAATAAGAGGTGTAAAAACAAGTATAAAAAAAACCAAAACCACCCTGAATATTTACTGTTCTTTCAGATCAGGCAAGTTTTGGTGGCTGAAATACAAAACTTACATAAAGGGAATTTCTGCTTTCAAAGCTATGGAATTATTGCAGGGGTGCCTCTTGGTCCCTTACATTAGCTAATGAAATCGAAATGCTGCTCAAGAGCTGCATCAAAAGACAGATAATCTTTAGGACACGCAAGAGACGGGATCCCAAGGGGACACACTGGTCTCATGTATTTACTAATGCTTTTACTCTGGATACTCTGAGGAATGGGATTTTAGATAAATATAGAGCAAAAGTATGCCCAGGGATCTTTGAGAGAAGAATTAGGAGGACAGTCATAAAAGGCTAAATTCAGCTTATAATTACCCCAGTCACAGAATTGAAAAAAGAAATAGCTATGGTAAGAAAGTTTAAAGAGGTCTTCCTTTCTACTTCTTTCCAAAATGAAATAGATTTTCCCTGAATTTTCTGAATTTCTTAGGAAACAAATTTAGCAGTTTGAGAGAAAACTCCCATTTCTTCCTTTTTGACATATATTTTGTGTGATCTGCAACTCCTGCTTTACTTCTTGTGTTGATTATCAGTCTTTCTTGGTGTTCAACTTGGTCCCTGTTACAAATATGCTTCCTTGTCTCTGTGTCAGAAACACATTTGCTGTGCTTTACTTTAAAAAAGTAGCAGTGATATAAATTGAAGTCAGTTTAATATAATATAAAGGACGATACAATCTGGACTAAGAATTTAGTCTTACAGATGTGAGCAGAAATGTACAGAGAGAGTAAAATTTCATACCCTAACCAGAATAAAGCCATTGCCCTGCAGTGGGAACTTGGGGGAGGGAAAAAAAAAAAGGAAAAAAAAAAAAGAAAAAAAAGGTCTCTTTTTCACCTGTCACCTTCTTAAAGAATCAGTGAGTCAGACACAGCCTTACTTTCTGTTTGCAGCTCTGTAGGGAACTGCGGAAAACCTATTGCCAGGGGCTGCAAAAGGAACGTGCTGAATGAAACGTTACCTCCGCTGGCTGTGCACCTCCCTGCCGACAGCCACAACATCTGTAGCATCCCTCCAGCATACGGTAGGTTGCAGGCACTTGCAGAAAACCTCACACGGGTTTTATGGTACTAGCGACTGCGAATGGCTTGTTTGTTCTTCGTCTGTCTGTGACCATAATTCAGGGTTTCACTCTCTGTTCCACCGGAGTTCTGCTTGAATATGGCATCTGGGATTGGGCCCTAACCGCAGTGGCTAAAAACCCATCAAACACAGGCTGTGCTACATCCTTACTGAGTAGCATGTTAATGTAACTGAACTCATACAGTTACGGAGGTTTATTCACCCATTAAATCCACTACGACCACCTTATATGACTTCTCCCTGGCTTTTAGTCAAAAACTGTTGCTTTAGGTGGTTTTGGTAAAGAGAATGCGCTAGCGTAAAGCCACATGGAGTAAGACAGATTTGCAATTTTTAAACATATGTCTCAAAATTACATAATTCCCCTACTTTAATAACCACCTAATTATTGAAAGAACTAGTACATTAATATTTAGTGTAAGTATAAATAGGTATCTAACAACCACTCTAACATAACTTTAAGAAAACATTCAGAGCGTTCCTATGTAACATCAATGAAGAATATGGAACCAAAATAAGGAAATTCCTTTGGAATTAGGTGTATAGGAGATCCTTGATCACTAGCATTAGTTCTTTTTGCTTTGGCTGGTTCCCCATTAGTCACCATCTAACAACAATTCTTTAAAATTTCCAGTTGCCTTCATCGTTCCTCAAGTTTCTTTGGTGCTTTCACTGGCTCCTAGTGGAACCTTTTCTTGTCAGGGTTTATTCTCTGTTCCTTTTAATTTTGGATGTATGCAGTGTTCAGGGAACATTCAGAGCCGAAGGGACAGCTCTGTCACATTCAGTAGCTGAGTTCCAGGACATTGACACTGATGACCTGACCATATAGCAGAACATTCTGACAGGTTCCTAGGTTATTGCAATTTTACTGCATGACACCTCTGTCTCACTGCTTCCTCCTCTGATGTGCTATGAAGAGAACTATCACAATACAATGGCACACACTACTTAACCTCTTTGAAACCTATTTGCCCTGAATAATAGAATTTTTGCAATTTTGCTCTTTCAGCCTGCAGAGGATGGGGCTCAGTGGTGGAAAGGTGGTGTTTAGACCATCAGCTGGAGGCTAACCAATGTGTCCCTTTTCCCCGTGAAAATTTTTCTTTTTCCTATACAAACCAGAAAAATAATCTCACCCTGGAGTGAGAAGCAGATGCTGGTAATGTTCACAATGATGATGCATGTCAGGTCATGTGCTGTCTCATTAATCAGCACATCTCACAGCTGGCAGAGACCAGAACTGTGTGAAATGCAAGATGGGGGTTGTTGTCACCACTTCTTCACCCCTCCATCGGCAACAGAGGGGGCTCTACCACCAGGCACAGTTCCGATGGATGCATTTTGGCCCTACCTACGTGATCTTTCAGTCTTGGTCAGAATAAACACTTCCACAATACTGGATGAATAGAGAAAAAGAAAACAGCATTTGTGTCCTATGTAGGAAACGGGGACAGGAGTCAAGAAGCAGCTTCTATTTTACCCAACGCGCAGCTGAGCTCCGTAACACACTGCTCCCAGAAGCCAGTCCCATGTTGCTGACCACAGGAAAGCAGCATTCCTCTCCAGGGTTGCTTCAGCTTGTCACAACCAGCCTCTGTCTTTCCTATAGACTAGAGATAAAAATACAATTTAATGTTTGACACCTCTTGATTTCCCAATACATTTTTTCACGTTGAGCTTTAATAGCCACAGCAGTGAGGGACGTGAAAACGCATGACACACCATGGGACCACCTGACTTTTAAAAACTGACAAACCACAAATAGAGTTGTTAATAATGATGCATGTCTTTCTATTTTTTTCTGTCCAGCTACAGTGAAACTAAAAGGCACTACACACATAGAACTGCTCCAAATCTGCCTCTCCTATTTCTGTCTTCATCTCATATTTTTCAGCATGAACACATTGGATCTTTCGGGATTTCATAACCCTATACCTCTCAGAAGCATTCTTTATATAGATACATAGTTATATATACATCATGTGTAACTTATTTGTTTCTTAAACAGTTGGTAGTCCATCTCCATTTCAGTCACTCGTTGGACCATGCTAATAAAACAAGCAATGATTCCTATCAGTGATCAGGGAGTTAAAAATTATAAGACAGTGTTCTTAAATGGCATTTGTATCCCATGGGGCACCTGTGGCATGAGTTTGGTTTAAGGGCAGAAAAGATAATTCTAGGTCACTCCAGTCTTCAAAACACAGCACAGGAATAAAAATGTACGTTTGCCAAAATCAAAGATGCAAAGTGCATACACTAGGCTTTATTTCTGAATTACTATAATTTTTTTTTCAGAACTCAAACTAAATACAAATTTCAGCACAGATGCATACAAAAAAAAAAAAAAAAAAAAAAAAAGAAATATTGATAATTCAAGTCTACATACCTAGAGCCCCTCTTCACTTCTAGAAGCACCTCGTACAGCACTGCTGTAAGAGACCAGAGACAAAAAGCCTGAAAATTAAAAGCCGCAGCAGCTCAACAGAGCAATACAACACCCTCTTAGGCTTAGGTGCATCTGGCACTACACTCAGTCCTTCCACTCATGCTTAACCAGAAATAATAAGCATTCATTCACACAGAAGGAAACATTTTCTAAAATGTGTCATATTTTGCTCTACATTTACCTAATTTGCAATAGAAAAAAGAAGATACGTGAACCTCTGCACCTGATAAAGTCAGTTGACTTCAAAGGGCTCGGGACTTTACACAGAATTTTCAAAAATATTTTTGGATAATATAATACTGAGTTTAGGTCAACATCAGATGAAAGTCTCAAAAATACTGGTCTGATTCTGTAAAATTTTCATCTTAAATGATGATACTGATTTTAGCAAATCTAGTAATTTTAGTATATTTAGTAAAACTGCAGGATTGAGCATATGCAGATGTTGAATAGCTAGAAGTGTTATTTATTCTGATAAGATGGAAGTTCACCAAATTGATCTACAAACACTGGCATGAAATTTAATGATGTTTCAGAGAATAGAACTTTCCTACCATGTATACTATAATTATATTTTCTAAATCACATGTGGTGCAATTTTAGGTACAATAACTGCAAAGAGCCTAGTAAGAATATGATAAACCCAAGGCACATGAAATATTAGGTAGTGTTCCCATGCTTTGGAGCAGGTTAATATTTTCTATATCCAAATATCAACGGAAGAGAAACTTAGTTTGGATCAAAGCTCAGCTTACCTTACTTAATTTCTGTTCCTGTGTCTGTCAATGAGAAACTTGCCTCAGTAAAGACAAAAGACGAAATCTAATACATAGCGCATATCTAACACATAGCACAATCACCTAAAATTAGGAAATATAATGACTAAATTATAAATATTTCACTCTGAAAAGAGAATAAGTGATGTCGTGTTATGTGTCCATGGGAAGACCTGCCTTAGAGGTGGATTCAAAGAAAACTCTATAGAGAATTAGAAAACTGGCAGTTCACAATGCTATTCACTGCTAAAAGTAAAATACAGAAATACTCCAGGGAGAAATAAAAATTCCCACAAGTCTTCCTAGCAAAGAGATGCTGTCTCTCATTTCTTCTATGACATAAATATGTCAATTATTTATCATGTAAGACTTTATATATCTTATAATAATTATGACCCACAATCAGCTGAAACACTGAAAACGTGCTCTTTCCTTGGAAAAGTCTCTAGGGCCAATGGCTAATGTCCACTCCTAGAAGAGATGTAGACTTAATTCTGACAACAGCAGACAAGGGATCTGAACTAGAATTTGTCACTTTCTACGTAAGAACTCCAACCACTAGGCTGTCAACTCAAAGGGAGATTTCCTTTTTTCAGCCATATTTTAATTTGCAATTATATTAAGAATAGTGGCCCGAGCTACATTTGTGGGGCAGCCACCTCTTTGTTGCTCACTGGGCATGCTCCTAAAAGTTCCTGCTGAGTTGGTTTTCTCAGGGGGGCTTAAGCAGAGATACTGACTGCATTGATCCTGACTGAGCTTAGGTATGAGCCAGGTGCCAAGCTGGATGCCTGCCCTCTAAGTCCCTGGTTTTGCCTGGCTTCCAGTGAAAACTCGGAAAGAACTTCAGAATTTTCAGCTCAGCCCTCTAAGTACTTATTCTTGCAAGCAAGGGATTTGTGGGAACAGTCCCTTAACTTTTCATGTTCCAAGTTTCACATGCCAGAAAAATTTAATAGACTATTCTGTGGTTTTGAAATCATGCTGAATACAGACTTAGTGCCAGCAGTTTTTAAATAATTTCCTTCACTATTAGACATAACAGTGCAGTGGAAGTTTGAACTAAAACTTGCTTCCTTGATTAAATATTATCCCCCTGCCATTTTGACCTACAACCTATAAAGAAAGCTCTAGAGTATATGCTTAAGCACACATATAGTCCCGTTAACTTCACTGGGCATAATGAGAAAAGCGAATGAGAGGTTTTGTTTCTTTAAGTTATTATTTTAACATTGTTCAGGAGGACTGAACAATTAAATGTTTCTTTGGAGAGATACATTGAAGACATTGTGCTCAATCACATGGTTATTTTCAGCAGAGAAGAATTCTATTTGCTTAATGGCAAATGGTGGATTTTCACAGATACTGGAATTGCTCAAATGACATGGTTATAGGAAGCTGTGGAGGGCCTGAAAATTTGAAATTAAAAGAAAAATCACTATGTGTTGATGTATAAACAACTTGACATTTAAGTTTTTACTATTAACATAGCATTTAAACAACTGAGAGGGCAAATAAAAGTGGTTGTAGTCCTAAAATTTTCACAACTTCAGTAACTGATATTCACTATTATTTAAAGTGTGGTTTCTTTTTTTCACCCTAGGGAAAAAAAAAAAAATCAGTTATCCATTTGCAAAGGTATATGGCATCACATGATCAATCCTCTCTACCCCCATCCCAGAAAACATGCATAGCAAAAGTCCTTCATCTGATTGCTTAGAAATATCACATATACCTGCCAAAGGTAATGAGATGTATAGCTGTAAGATAACAGAAGAGAATATATTATGGTTTTAGGTTTTGACATCTAACATTTTACCAGCTTGTAAATTGTGAAATTATTGTACAGAATTTCATTCAGAAGTCCTTCATTCAACCACATGCTAGTGATCCACCTCTCAAAAATCTAGGATTAAATGCATCTGTTTAAACACTTTGATCTTTCCTTCATTGAAAAGATCATTCAAGACCAAATTGAAAACTCATTGTGTTATTCTTAGTCATTGAGAAATAACAAAAGATACAGTTGCTGTCAGTTTTTAGAAGATTTCGTTCCTGGTTTAAGGAAGTAAATTTTTGTTTTCCAAAAAAATCAAGCTAATAATTTGCACTGCACATGTTATATTTAATTACAAAATAGTCCCTTCCATGTTATACAACTAGCTGTAGATAAAAGTCAGTTTCTTATTGGATACTCTAGAACTCTCTCCAGTTAAAACATTTTTTGTGTTCAAGTGGTAAACCTACACGTATATGTCGCACCTAGACATAAAATAAGTCATTAGTTTAACTCAAAGCCAAATCTCCTTGAACTATTGATACTGACAAAGTAGCTGTTTAGCAGTAGGAAAAATGCATCTTAGAAATCATTTTAAACAAAAATGGTTGTCATGTTTAAATAGGATTCTTCTCCCCTCACCACCTCACTTGAGCTTGGGAATCTTAAGCTGTTCCTGCCAATTTTGCCTCAGTGACTCATTCTAACTAAGCTTTTCGGATTTTGGTTTTTCTGTTGTTTTTATGTTCCATGGTACTGTGCCATTTTGAGAGCACAGATTGTATTTTTATTAATAAAATAGGACGTATAGAGTCATGCAGTCATATAGAATTACTCAGTGCCCCTCTGGTCTTATCCAAAAACCTAAAAAGAAATGTTAAAAAAGGAGGGCTGGATCAAGAAAGCAATTAAATTGGGTTAATTGACATGATTCTGGACTGAAAGCGTTCACTTGGCTCCGAGTCCTACGTTTAATGAAGTATTTGTTTGCACAATCCATCTGTGTGTAAGTGCTTGAGAAAAAAAAAAATAGACAGAAAGTATAAACAAAGCTTTTAATAGATCCATTAACAAATAGATAAGTTGACATTTATCTTTGATATGTCAACTACAGATGAATCTCATTACTACATTAACACATTTCCCCACAAATTTCCCGTGGGCACATAAGGCTATTTTACTGCACTTGTCTTAGACCCAACCTGGCATCAGCTGTACACTTTCCAGGCGGGGAAGTAGCAATTCCTACAGCTTCCTCTAAGAAAAAGAAAGTTTTCCCTCATCCTCTCATGTCCGTTGATAGGATGCCCTAATGTTGTTGCAAAAACTCTTTGGAGATCACTACGGAAGGAACAAACTCCCATCTGAACGGAATAAATGAATACTTCGTCTTTCCAGTTGTATGATACAAATATATTCTGCTGCTGTCCATGCATAGTCAAGACCTATATAAAGTAGTGTCCTTGCAATATATATATTTATAAGGAATATGCAAAAGACATCCAGGAGAGCACATTTTCTGTATTGTTACAGTACCTCACAACTGCAGACTTTCACTAGCCCTTTCAATTCCCAAAGTCTTTCTCTACTTTGCATGAATTTAGGATTCCTGCAGTAGCTTTCTCAGACAGCAGGTGAAAGAACCTAGATAAAATTAATAATTTATAAATCCCCCTCTACTGTTCCTCATTTTTGGAAATCATGTACCCTTTTATTCCACTGAAGTGCACACATTCACTGCAAAGCGGAACTGAGGCTACTTTCACGCAGTGCTTCTCAAGTAACTTATTGGTTGCAAAGCTGACATGCACCTGTTGCCTTCAGGTGGTTAATCCAAACATAAATTTCAATATTAGCCCTTCTTCCCGGAGATTATGACCCGGCGCCAGGGATTTTGCCATCCTCTTGGTTCATGGTGGGTGTCAAGCAAATCTTTAAAATTCCTGCACAGTGATGTTACCCATTGCAATACCTCTATCCTTTTCCTTATGCTAGCCTTCGCCTTACCTTGTATGGTTTTCCACAGTGTATATAGCTCATTGGACTGTTTTGTGACCCAAACTGGAGCTCTGCACACCTTTTGCCTAGTAATTTGGATTCCCTTTTGCATGAGAGTACTGTCCACTTTCCACAGTCTGACCATGGCCTGGGTCACTTCCCTTACTTCACAAATACCAGTCATTTTTGCATTGGTTTAATACTGAGTCACCTAGGAGTGTGTTTTGGACAAGATCTTTTCCTTATAAGGCATTCCAGAAACCCTCACCTATACGTTGTGAGATTTCCATCCAGACTCCTCAGTGGGTACCATGTCAAGAGCATTTGTGTAGCTGAGCATCCATCCAAACAACTCGCTCAGGTCTTTTGGAATATTCCTGAAGTGGGTAACCAACCTTGGCTTAAAAAAAGGCTATATATTAATCTTGCTGTTCACAAGGCAGTTCCAGTGAACCTTGACTCAGCTAACTTCATTCTTTGACATTCTCTTCAAGCCAAAACATGTTTTTCAGCAAAGAGAAATCTCCTCTATGATACACTAGTAGAGACAGAGAATCTTTTTATGACGATATACATATATGTATTTCATCTTTTTATGAAATTTAGAGCAATCTCTCTGATTTAAAGTGTTTATAGGTTTATGTAAGGCCTATATGTCAGGAATGTCTTTTTAAATATACTGCACAGTGAAGTTAGTACAGGTGTTCTGGAAAGATAATTTTGCTGTAGAGTATGGAACATATATATTGGAGGTGGCTTTGTTCAACGGAAAACAAGATTTTACATGGTTTTGGTAGCTTCCTACTTTTTACATCTATTCTGTGTAGGTAGATGAGCTACAGCTGAGCTGAGCTGGCTTCACATGCACTAGCCAGCAGCAGTAAGGAATGTGAGACCCAGCCTAGCAGCACTTGAGGCTGGATCAAGGCTGGAAGCGGTGCAGCAGTGCTGCGCAAATGGCTTTTGTGCCAGTAAGTATGCTGGTAAAATGCTGCACTGTACATCTTTATCTATTCAAATCCGCATCGACTCAAGGAGATTTGCACCAGGCTCCAGTGCTCAGAGATGACATATGCTTACAGAGATAATTTAACCTGTTCTCCCACTGCTTGTAAAATAAAAGTGAAAGCGGCCATATACAGGCAGTACAAAACGCAGGGCCAGAGCAAAACTGGTTTGAGTAGAGAGACAAAAATGAAAATTACACCTGCTAATGGAGAACAATCTACTAGCGCTGTTTAATCAAAATAAATAAACTAATCAAACTAAATAAATGTAATAATTTTTAAAAAGTTTTGTGTGAAAATCCAAACCTAGTCTATCTTTTCCCAGTGAGTCTTCATTTGCACATTAGGCGTTTACTGTTTCTTGGGGTTTTTTTTCCCCCATAATTATCATATTGGACTAAATATTATCCTCTTAACATACAATGCTGAAGTACACCACTTAAGTACTTGATAATGCATACTATGTATCTTCAAATAACATGGCAATGACAATTATTGCACTGAAAGGAAAGCAAAAATACTAAAATGCTGCCTATTTTCTATAAAGAATGCTCAACTTGCAACTACACAAATGAATATATATAGAATTTCCATTATGCAAAAATATGCTGTTGGACTTCACAGAGCCTGTGTGTACACATACACACCCACAGAAGAATAACAATTAGAAATGCTGACATTTGTCTTACCTTCCAACCTTTTAGCACTTTTCCATTGATACATTCTAAAAAATCAGCATAATTTGTAAGAGTCTCAATGAGAAGTTCTCCTAGGGCTTTAGAAATTAAGTGTGATGCATGCCCTTTAGGCTATATTTTCCTTTGAAAAGAAGTTCTACTACATTGAAGTTTTTGATTCTAAACAAGATTGATATGCTCAGATAAGCTACACATTATTACAAGATGGTCACTAGCTTCCGGGATCTTTATTTCAATATTTAAGAGAGCTAACAAGATGGTCAGCTTTGTTAAAACCAATTTTGGCTATAGATTACTAATCTGCATTAGCTAAAACTTTTCAAAGAAAATTTGAAAAGCAGCATCAAATGAATGTTCTTTTTTTTTTTTTTTAACTTTCAAAATCCTATTTTTGCTCTGATATACAGAAAACAGCGGGCCAGATTTATGTCTACTTTTGTTTCACTGAGACCAAAGGAAATTACGTCACAGCCGAACTGAGCTCAAATTGGTCGAATCTGTAACACAGCGTAGCGTCCCTGCACACCTTAATGTGTACACTGAAAACTGATTGTTCCACTTCTGCGCCAGATTATGGATCTGACCCTGATGTAGTCATAACAAAAAAAAAAAAAAAAAAAAAAAAAAAAACACCAAAAAAACCCAAATGAACAAAAAAAAAAAGGGCTGGGCTATGAAAGAGAAACTCCGCTGCAGGACTGGGTTTGGAATACATGACCTAATTTGAAGCAGAAATCTCATTGATTTCAGCTTCGTGGCCCAAAGGCAAAAGGTCCAGCACTGTTGCCAGGGAAGTCAGTGGCAAAACTCCTACTGGGTGCAATGTGAGTTGGTTGGGTTTTATATCAGGCTTGCGTCAGGAAGACACTGAGCGAAACGTCGGCCCTATCAGTATCAGTAGGATTTTTGCCACTCGCGAAGTGAGCACCAAGACTGCATTTCTTACATCTGCAAAACTAAAGCCAAGTAATTGCAGTCTGTCTTTCTTCCTGGATGGGTATTGCTTGCAGCTGACATTTTTCAGAATTCTTTTCTTACTGTTAAAAATTTTGCTATCTGCGAGTGTTGCTATAACTCATTTTTACTTAATTTTTCTGCATTTATTTTTCTCTTTAAACCTTTTCTTGTCTCTTTAATAACACAACTTCTTTTTTCAACCCCTCTCACTCCAAGCAGTGTGATTTTGGAATCACACAGGGAGCACAGATAGGTTTATAGTTCAGGGGATTTAAGAAACTGACTGACTTCGGGAAAAACTCTGTATTTCATTGTTCAGAGGATAAAACCAAATTAGGACATTATTTAAATATGTCAAAATGGTGTGAGAATTCACTAATGCTTTTGATTAATTAAAGAAGTAGAAGTTACTTATTGTAGTAGCTAGCAATATTTATAATTCTCAGCTCCTCTGTAGGTACTTTCTGTCCATGGATATCAGTAGTCTATTTCCTTAATATCTTGTTCATTTCTACACCACTGATAAAATTAGACCAAAACTATTTTCTAAGGATCCCTCAATAGGCATTAGAGAAGAATAAAGATACAGTTGTAATAATGAGGCCAATCTCTGCTTCCCAAAATCCTGTAATAATTCCACTATTAAAATCCATGGTGTCATGAAATTACTTGGCATAGACTAATGCATGGAAGTACATTCAGTAATGAGACAAGAAACCAAAACATTGTACAGTCATGGGAGGATGGTCAAAGCTTAATATTTGATGATTCATTAGGAATTGTGTAGCGTATTTATAATCTGACACTTTTTTAAGAATCGGGGGGAGGGGTTGGAATATTTTTTTTTTTTTAAGAGAAATCTTTTAAGGATTTCATGTTCCTGAAACTTCTTTTATGCTGTTAAAATGACAGGTATGCTGTAAATTCTTTTTTACTTGTTAATATGTGTCCGTTGATCAATGAGTTAGGTTTGTCTGCTTATGGCATTTTAACACATTACACCATTTATTACATCATTCTTTTAAAGAGCAAAATTCCAATAATAGCCATTTCCTTACACCTTCCTTGTTTCATGTTGATATTCTTTAGGAAGAATGGAAATTAAAAATTTTAAATTTTACAAAGATTTTAAAACCTTTTCTTAAAGGTTACAATTCACATAGAAATTTCTGGTTATCTGACAACCAAAAAGAAAGTCAGAAAGATGCCATGGTACCCTCTCAATTCTGACTGCTATGATGAGATTATAGATTCCTGGCATAAGTGTATTTTTATTGTAACTCTAATTTGACAATTTTCAAACAATGTGAAAACTGTATTTAAGCTGTAAGGGTGCGTGCTTCACCCCCACGCCATCACCTCGCACCTCGGACATCTAAAGAAGCAGAGCAGAGGATAGAATACAATATGGGTAGGAGAGAAAAGAACTGCAGATGTGCAACGAAGGAATAAGAACAAAAGAAAGTTTTGAACAACTTAGGATCCACCAATATTGAAATAATTTTTCTTTCACATCTAAGAAAAGAGAAAGCAGAGGAATTCACATCTAAGAAAAGCCTTTCTAGGTGGAGAAAAAGCAAATGTCAGCACACTAAGCCCAACCATCAGCCTGGCACTCCATCTATTCTTTTCTCACCAAACCTTAGATAAGCAGCTCCTGTGCAGTGTATTTCTACAAGTATAAAGGAAACATTGCTACTTTTAACTGTCTGAAGTAATCTATAATATATGTTTGCCTGGCATACCAAGTAGGCAGGACTAAAAGCTTTGTTTACTTGGAGATTAACTCTTGCATTGCAATTTATGATTCAATTGAGCAGACAATTTATGCCCTACAGTTGGTATTTTTATGTAGAATAGTGCATGTATTAGAGGTGTACGTTTTTGATTCATGTAAAAGAGGATTAAAATGTTTGCAGGTGAATGATGTCTTTAAAAAGCTATTGAGGTAGGAAAATGATCAAATACCAGACAAGATATTTATACCTAGTGAACATTTTATATCAGTGTTTTAATACTTCTGCAAAGCAATAAAGCTGGAAATAGAGTGAACTAATTCTTAACTTGAGTAGACTAGAAAAAAGCAATTTTATGCTAGATCCCCAGCCCAACACCTAATGTCAATGAAACCTACACAGTTTGAACACTATGCCCAGTCCTGAGTGAAAACAGACAGTTAAATGCATCCCTAATGTGAGCGCTGAAATCACTGGAAGCATGCCTGCTCACATTACGTTGGAAATTTTTTTTTTAGCTACTATGCCTTAAAGTATTTATTATCAACTGCATAAAATACACCATTTAAGAACATATGGCTTGGCAAAATGTCACCCTTTGCTTTAATGTTTCTGGAGTTTGAGTTTAAACAGACTTTATAAACTGTTGAAGAAAGAAAATAGCTGAAGAGCAAAATCACAAGAAACATTTGAGCTATGAAAGCATTCTTACAAGGGACTTGTTTTTAAAGGCATTCAGAGTACTATTAAAAAGTGGTAATAGAAGCAGCAGCAAGTTGAGCACATATATACCAGTTAATGTCTGCCTGGGTAGCTCAGAGTCCTCCAATCACAGAATCAATCAATTTTTTGCTTTGACAACCATCTTTCAGTCTTTGTGGCAAAGCTGCCCCTGCATGGGCACATCTTCATTGTCCTCTTCATCCTTGCAGATGAAAAAGTACACTTTCATGTAAGTTGTTAGATGCTGGGAAGACATTTGTAAACAACGTCATTTTAAAAGGACAAGTAATGAACCTGAATGCCAACTTCTGTTAAAGCAGTTATTTGATAAGCTTGAAGTGAGATTCAGAGGGACAGAAGAAAGGACACAGTCACTGGAAGGATATAATTTAGTGCTTAAAAAGGAACTTAGAAGCAGATCACAGCTATAATTCAGGCTAATGTTTCATTTCATTTTAAAAGGGAGTCATTAGAAAATGCTTTGAAGCATAAGAATGTCTGCCCAATGGGCTTCCTGACTGGTCTAGGAAGGGAAGATCTCAAACAGTTTAATAGAAAGTTATGTAAAGATCCAGACTTCAAGATAAAAATAGACAATATGTACTATGCAGAAAATTATCATCATTTCTGGTGCCCTTGGGTTTTGCCCTGCAAGTGCTTACTCACTTGAAAAAAATCCTAATGTCTCCAAACCCCACTTACTTTCTAATTAGAGTATTATTACTTACATGAGTAAGCATTTGCAGGATAAGTGCTTCTGCAAGCAGTCTGAGAGAGGCCAGCAAGTGAATGAGCACTGGAATGGAATGATCCATTTAGCTACCCAGGAAGCCCCGGTATACCTGAGTCCTGCCCTGCAGGCAATAAATTACCTTTCTGTGAGTAAGCAGGGCTTGGAATAAGCAATGGCCCTTACATGAGAACTACATTTGCTTGTGCAATCACCACAAACACAGATAAATAAATAAATAAATAGCCAGCAAGCCGTAGGTGTCTGACAGCACTTTGGGGATCAGAAGGTCTCAGGTAGTTAAAAGTTGGGGATTCAGCTGCAGTTTGGATTTGAGAGTTGCAAAGAAGCCCCTACATAAATGCTAAGGTGTGCTGTATCAAGTGGCACTCCAGGAGAGGGAAGGCTGTAGCCTCTTCACCTTCCAGTAAATCCACAGCTGCCTCCAAGAGTCCTATGTCTTTATCATGCTCAAAACTAATTTGCATGAAAAGTAGAAAAAGAAGAAAATATCCTTCTGGATTGATCATCAGGGATATAAAGAAGGCTATTAAAAAATCCAGAATTTACTGCCAGATAGACATATACGCCCTGAGGGTAACAGACAACAAAAGACTGTAAAGTTCCAGTGATGTCAAATTTATTAGGTGGCCAGCATGGCTGTAGTTCTGAGATACAAGAGATTTTTACATCAGTTCAGTTGCCTACACAAGCGTCCAGCACCATTTGAGACCTCTGTTAGCACAGACATCTGCACAGCGATGGCAAAGATGAGTCAAGGCCAATGGGCGTCCACCCTCCTGGACAAACGGCTGGAGGACATGAGACACTGCAAACCATATCAAGTGGTGCCAGATGTCTATATTTAGGAGGCTGAATCAAGACGTCTATAACCTGAAGTTATTCCATAACAGCTGCCTGACATACTAAATCCCTCTATCAAAGACAGATATTGCTGATCAAACCCTGTGAATTGGGAAGGTCAAGCATGAGGATACCCATTTACAGCCTTGTTTAGAAATAAACAGATAGGCACTGGCTAGACAGAAGAGGCAGACTCCAGTGAAGAGGACAAGACCAGTTTTTTTCCTGTGCCTGAGTGCAAGCACACTGACAGCTTGGTATACAGGTTGTTGATGTCAATTCTTTTTTCAAAAGACACACATAAAAGCTGTTGTGTTGGGTCCAGTAGATTCCACTGCACTTCAGCAAGCGCAAACCAGCATCTACTCAGGACTTTGGATGGAAATGCAAAGCACTTTGATTCCACATGGATTTCAACCCAAAATCACGAAGTCTGGCATTTCACAGAATCACAGAACGGTTGAGGTTGGAAGGGACCGATGGAGGTCATCTTGCTCAAACCCCATGCTCAAGCAGGGTCACCTAAAGCAGGTATCCCAGGATCCTATCCAGGCAGCTTTTGAGTATCTCCAAGGTTGGAGATTCCACAACCTCCCTGGGCAACCTGTGCCAGTGCTCTGTCACCCTCACACTGAAAAAGTGCTTCCTGATATTCAGAGGGAACTTCCTGTGTTGCAGTTTGTGCGCATTGCCTCTTCTTCTGTCACTGGGCACCACTGAAAAGAGCCTGGCTCTGTCTTCTTTGCAGCCTACCTTCAGGTTTTTATATACACCAATAAGATCCCCCTGAGTCTTCTCTTGTCCAAGCTGAACAGTCACACCTGTCTCAGCCTTTCCTTGTAACAGGGAAGCTCCAGTCCCTTCATCATCTTAGTGATGCTTCACTGGATTTTCTCCAGCAGCTCTATCTCTCTCTCTTGTACTGGAGAGTGCAGAACTGGACACAGAACTGGAGATGTAGCTTCACCAGTGCTAAGAGGGTAACTCAATTATACTTAAAAATACCCTAAAATACACACCTGGTAGAAATGGGCTTTTTTTCACAATTTTCAGCTCTGTAGATGGAAAATTTTTCAGTACTATGTATAAACTTAACAGAAAGGAGGAGAGTCTGTCATGCTATAAAATTGCTGGCATGTAATTAAAAAAAAAAAAAACACCAACCAAAAAACCCCAAAGAACAAAACGGACCAAAAAAAAACCAATATGAAAAGCCAAAGTTGTCCAGCATTGATCTCTGATAGTTCACATAAATATTTATAGTCACAGAAGGCAAAGGCAGGGACTGGGCGAATGAGGAAGTGCCCAGTGTAGGAGAAGACCGGGTTTGAGATCATCTGAGGAACTTGAAGGTTCACAAGTCCATGGCACCTGATGAGATTCATCTGCAGGTCCTGAGGGAACTGGCAGATGAAGTTCTTAAGCCACTATAGGTCATATTTGAGAAGTCATGGCAGTTCACTGAAGTTCCTGCTGACTGGAAAAGTGGAAACATAACCCCCATTTTTAAAAAGGGAAAAAGGAAGACCTGGGGAACTACAGGCCAGTCAGTCTCACTTCCGTGCCCAGTAAGATCATGGAGCAGATCCTCCTGGAAACTATGCTAAGGCACATGGAAAATAAGGAGGTGACTGGTGACAGCCAACATGGCTTCACTAAGGGCAAATTGCACCTGAAAAATCTGATGGCCTTCTATGATGGCATTACAGCTTTGGTGGATAAGGGAAGAGCAACTGACATCATCTACCTGGACTTGTGCAAAGCATTTGACACTGTCCCACACAACATCCTTGTCTCTAAATTGGAGAGACATGGATTTGCCAGATGGAACACTTGGTGGATAAGGAATTGGCTGGAATGTTGCACTCAAAGAGTTGTGGTCGATGTCCAAGTGGCAACCAGTGATGAGTGCCATTCCTCAGGGGTCAGAATTGGAACTGGTGCTGTTTAACAGCTTTGTTGGCAATGTGAACAGCAGGATTGAGTGCACCCTCAGCAAGTTTGCCAACGACGCCAAGCTGTGTGGTGCAGTCAACACACTGGAGGGAAGGGATGCCATCCAGAGGGACCTGGACAGGCTTGGGAAGTGGGCCCATGCAAATCTCATGAAGATTAATAAGGCCAAGTGCAAGGTCCTGCACCTGGGTCAGGGCAACCCTAAGCACAAATACAGGCTGGGTGGAGAATGGCTTGAGAGCAGCCCCAAGGAGAAGAACTTGGGGGTACTGGTTGAAGAGAAGCTCAATGTGAGCCAGCAATGCGTGCTTGCAGCCCAGAAGGCCAACTGCATCAAAAGAAGCGTGGCCAGCAAGTTGAGGGAGGTGATTCTGCCCCTCAACTCGACTCTGGTGAGACCTCACCTGGAGTATTGTATCCAGCTTTGGAGTCCTCAGCACAGGAAGGACATGGACCTATTGGAGTGAGTCCAGAGGAGAGCCACAAAGATGACCACAGGGCTGGAGCACCTCTCCTATAAAGACAGGCTGAGAGAGTTGGGGTTGTTCAGCCTGGAGAAGAGAAGGATCCAGGGAGACCTTATAGCAGCTTTCCAGTAGCTAAAAAGGGCCTACAGGAAAGATGGCAAAGGATTCTTTATCAGGGAGTGTAGGGATGGGGTGAGGGGTAACAGTTTTAAACTGAAAGAGGAGAGATTTAGAGTAGATATTAGGAAGAAATTCTTTACTGTGAGGGTGGTGAGGCACTGGAACAGGTTGCCCAGGGAAGCTGTGGATGCCCCATCCCTGGAGGTGTTCAAGGCTAGGCTGGATGGGGCTTTGAGCAACCTTATGTAGTGGAAGGTGTCCCTGCCCATGGCAGGGGGGTTGCAAGTAGTTGATCTTTAAGGTTCGTTCCAACTCAAACCATCCTATGACTCTATGATATTTTCTATAGGTAGTTTCTTATACAGAGCTGAGGTATCAAACCAAAACTGTCTGTACCTTGGAGAGAAATGTCAACACTTATCTGCAGAGAAACCAACAGACATAGCACAAGCTAAATAAAGTTATAAAAACCGGTTCATCTTAATTCATGCAGCAGCAAATTATTTTGTCACTATATTGTCATAATGAAGTAGTTCCTTCCTCAACATGGGCACACTAGCTCTGTCATTTATTATCAGATCATGGTAAAACTCCCCAAAGCATGAGGTATTGTGCCTTAGATGGACCCTCTCATACAATGTTAACATATATTAAAAAAAAAAATCAGCTCAAATTGACTTATAATTTCCTGTTGAAGCCAGGGAGGAATGATAGCCACATTAAGAGAGAGTTACTGAACTCATTATGATGATTATTCTAACAAATATGCAAGAAAATCCTCAAAGCACACTGCACTGAATACCCAAATTTAGACACAAAATGAGGAATTTCAGAAGCCAGATGCAGAAACAGTGCCACTTTGAAGATTTTTTTTCTGTATATTGGATACAGAAGTGACTTGTGAATTCAAGCAGGCAGTAAGAGATACCAAATCTCATTTCTCCTGCAGAATATAGCTTTCCAGACTTTTTCTACTTTCCACTTCCTCATGTTGCGTTCTTTCCTTATATACCTGAAGATGCCATCTCCTTCAGTGCTATTTGATCCATTTAGGATGTTCAATTCAGATAATAGGTGCCTTTGCAATTTTCTAGATCTATTCCTGATGGAGCAGCATATGAGTCATGTCAGTGGAAAGTCCTAGACGTGTTCCCTCAGGAGTTTATCTCAGTCCTCTTCTACTATGCAAAGCTCAGAGACATTGAGTTTACAGATGAAAAAGGAACATTATGTACCCTCTGTGGAAAATATGTGACATTTCAAACACCTGACCAGCTTTTATTGAGACCGATTCCTACAGAGGAAGCTTTTCACAAGTTCAACCAACATTTATTCTGTGGCTTAGTAAGCATCTCTTACAAGTAACAGGTTGACTGGGAGAGCTTCAGCAAATTGCTGGCTCCCACTCACTACCTAGCATACATAAAAACGTTCGCTTTGGCAGTACCAAGGGTTTGAGAAGAACCCCAGATGCCACATCTAACATGAGAGCCAGAGCTGTCATGCTCGACAGAGCTAAGGAAGTGTGTGATCCCACTCTTCTTAGCCCTTCAAACGATGCTCATATCCCCCCAGCCTGAAACGATGCAGGGGAGGAGTTCAGGCCCTCCTGCTGACACCAATGCTGTACTCATCCCACATCGCTTCTGCTTGAGCATCACATAGAGGAAAGACGCAAGTTCCAACTTAGAATCATAGAACCATAGAAAAGACCTTTAAATCATTGAGTGCAACCATTAACTTAACACTGCCAAGTCCATCAATAAACCATGTCCCTCAGCCCACATCTACACGTCTTTTAAATACCTCCAGGGGTGGTGACTCAACCACTTCCCTGGGCAGCCTGTTCCAATGCTTGACAAGCCTTTCTGTGAAGAAATTTTTCCCAATACCCAATCTATACCTTCCCTTGTGCAACTTGAGGCCATTTCCTCTCTTATCACTTGTTACCTAGGAGAAGAGACTGATACCCACCTGGCTACAACCTCCTTTCAGGGAATGGTAGAGAGCAATAATGTCTCCCCTCAGCCTCCTTTTCTCCAGGCTAAACATCCCCAGTTCCCTCAGCTGCTCCTCACAGGACTTGTTCTCTAGATCCTTCACCAGCTTCATTGCTCTTCTTTGGACATGCTCCAGCACCTCAATGCCTGTCTTTTAGTGAGGGGCCCAAAACTGAACACAGTATTCAAGGTGCGGCCTCACCAGTGCCGAGCACAGGTTCCCAAACACTTCCGCAGTCCTGCTGGCCACGCTAGTTCTGAAACAAGCCAGGATGCTGTTGGCCTTCTTGGCCACCTGGGCACACTGCTGGCTCAGATTCAGTTGGCTGTCAACCAGCACCCCCAGGTCATTATCTGCCAGGCAGCTCTCCAGCCACACTTCCCCAAGCCTGTAGCGCTGCATGGGGTTATTGTGACCCAGGTGCAGGACCTGGCACTTGACCTTGTTGAATCTCATGCAATTGGCCTTGTCCCATTGATCCAGCCTGTCCGGATTCCTCTATAGAGGGATCCTACCCTCAAGCAGATGAACACCCCCACCCAACTTGGTGTAGTCTGCAAACTTACTGAGGGTGCACTTGATCCCCTCATCCAGATCATTGATAAAGATACTAAACAGAACTGGCCCCAGTACTAAGCCTTGGGGAACACCACTTGTGACCAACTGGATGTAACTCCATTCGACCACAACTCTTTGGGTTCAGCCATACAGCTAGTTTTTTAATCCAACAAAGTGTCTGCCCATCCAAGCCATGAGCAGCCAGTTTCTCCAGGAGAATGCTGTGGGAAATGGTGTCAAAGGCTTTACTAAAGACCAGGTAAACAACATCCACAGCCTTTCCCTCATCCACTAAGCAGGTCACCTTGTCATAGAAGGAGATCAGGTTAGTCAAGCAGGACCTACCTTTCCTAAAGCTGTGCTCATTGGGCCTGATCACCTGGTTGTCCTGTATGTGCCATGTGATGGCACTCAAGATGATCTGCTCCATAACCTTCCCTGGCACCAAAGTCAGACTGACAGGCCTGTAGTTCTCTGAATCCTCCTTCCATCCCTCCTTGCAGATGGGCGTCACATTTGCTAACTTCCAGTCAACTGGGACCTCCCCACTTAGCCAGGACTGCTGATAAATGACTGACATTTGTTTGATAGGTAAAGCTGGATGCCACTACAAGTTTCAAAGTCCAGAGGGAGATGGGTATGCTGCGAGCTGGTGTAGTTCTTGAAAAGTTAAACTCATTAAAACGAGACTGTGGAGAGGTAAAAGCAAAGATATATGCTTATTTTTTTGAGATAAAAACCATAGCTGAGCTCAACCAAAACCATCCTTTTCTTATTCTATACTGGAAGCAAGACCACAAAAGCAATGCCTTTCATCAAAATTTCTTAACTTGTTATTATTCTGCTCACATAGTTACAAATAAATAGCCACACTTGTTCAAAAAGTATGACTGCTTATCCACTCTGTTAAGCAGAGTATCTTAACGAGCAGCTAGCAGACTGTCTTTTCTAATAAAATGTGAACCAGGAGACTGGGAGGCATTTTTGAACAAAATTCATGTGATTAACATGCAAAATCCTCTATGAGCTCAGAGAAGTCAATGGATTCAAACTAGATCTGGATTTGTCCCAGTGCTTGCTATCATTTGCAGTGATAATTAACATTGCAAGGCTGGCTTCAACTCCCCAGCTGACATCAATTATGTCAATAGATTCCCGAGGATTAATTCTCTACAATAAATGGAAAAATTAAAATATAGTTGCCAATATATAAAGGTGCTCACTAAATGGTTTCCAGGATATATCGTTCTTCAGTGTTGTATAACTAGCCTACTTTGTTAATCTGTGTCACCAGAGCTAGCTTGCTGCTCAACTAATACAGATGTAAAAGAACCAAATCTCTATAAATACAGGAGATGTTACAGCTTCAGCAAAGAAAACGGATCTATTAAGAAGGCTTTTTTCAGATGACTTTCAACAGGCCTTGGGGGCTGCTAAGTCTGGCAAAAATGAACATGTCAGGTTTCATTGAAAATCACTGCCTGGCGAAAATGGGATTTTGAAAGATGAGCCACCTGCTTTATTAATAACAACATCACAAGATTTTTTTTCATTTGTTTTATAGACGCAAAACTGTGTTCCACAGATCATTTTAAAATGTGAACAAAGGCTTAAAAACAACTGGAGTTATTTTTTAAGGATCTTCCCCCTCCCTGTCATCATAAGGCTCATAAATATAAGACTTTTACAGCAAAGATTTCCCCTTCCTTCTGTTTTGGCTGCAGGGAACGTCTACAGAAAAATAAAACTAAATCTACAATATGAGGGAATCAAAACCGTAAAATGTGAGCAGCATTACTGGAGAAACCGCTGAAAGACTAGGCACAAATCTCACTGGGGGCAAGACGACAGGTACCTTAACTTATCTGCAGACAGTTTTAAAACCTAGAAAACGCACAGCACAGCATAGGGGCAGGTGGCAGAGGTCCAGAGGTCACTGTTTTAACGTACATGACGCTTGGTAACCTGCACTCCACTCCTACAGTCCACTGGAGCCCACTGGGCCAGTGGCAGGGTACGGTTAATCACAGGGAGGTCTGCACTATTTCAATAGAGCACATAGCATTTCTCGTCATTTTTGAGACTTCTGTCCTGAACCCACTAGACACTGAGCAATCAAACTTGGTATAGCAAACCCTTTACCCACCATCCAACGCAGCTGCCTCTCAGCTGGGAAAAAACAGTTGTTTTACGACCGGGCAGCAACAGTGATAACTTCAGACTGGGAAAAGGAGGCATGTAGCTTACATTCAACTGAGCTGCGGTGGGGCAATTCACAGGCAGGTGTCACAGAGATAATACCGAACGGATGGGGAGTCAGGAAACTCAAAGTGAATGTTCCCATTCCTACATATTGTTTTCTAAAAACTGTTGAAAACATAGTTGAAATCTGTGTTAATGTCACTATTAGCTGCAGCACAACTCATAAGATAGAACAGAATAGCTTTGAGAAAAAGCATGATGGTTAACTTTGCTTCCCCTGTTGCCATTGGGATCAATTAGTTCTTGTGATTGACTACCATTCGCACGAGTTTTCTTCACCCATTCATGAAATTAAAAAAATTAAAAAGGCATTTCTTTTACCTCTATTTGAAATGTGTAAAACCCAGCAAAATAGTATTTCTAACTACTGCTTTCTTAGAGGAATAACGGACTAACAAACAACTATGTTCTGTCTACTTTTCCCAATTACTTCTTATTTTTCAATTTCTAAACCATTAAAAATACTAATTACTTTATAAGACATTTCTTTGTAATTCACACGTACATATATATAAAATCACTGAACTGAAGTCACTATTGAGGAAAACAGTCTGACAGTAAAAGAGGAGGTTACAACTCAAGAAAGAAATACAGGAGAAAGCAATGCAATACGAGATTTTCCATAGTAGTCTGCTTTACCAGCATAGAAAAAAGGTGTGCTCCCAGAGTGACATTCACTCATCCATCTGCCCTTCAGAATACAAAATTAAATAACAGCATCTTTATTCTGTTTGTCCAAAACAGTCATCTCAGCCTCTGGAGTACATACAATATTGTGAGTAAGACACAAGGCAGTTAGCCCCCAGAACACTGTGTTTTATGAAAAACATTGGGTTTTGGTTGTGAGGGAGGTACCATCCAAATTGATCAAATTGCACTCAGCTAGATTGTTAGAGTTCAGCAGAAGATAAATAATCTCATCATCTTTAGAACACACTCCAGCAATGCATTACAGTAGTTTGGGTTTTCACTTCAGTCGGTACTGGCTGCCAGCAGTGGCACTAATGGATTTAAGTCCAGCAGCATTCTGACTGATGACAACTTCAGCCTGGTAGAAACTGCATGGATGTAGAATTGCTTTTAAATTTGATGTGTGGTTTGAAGGGTGGGGGCTGCTTATTCTTGTTTGGAGATTGCTAATTTGTCAAAATTGCTTTACAAAGTCAGGAAGATTCCTGTGAAGCTTGTTTAGAGCTGAGGTAGATTTCAAACACCTCCAGTTTGCCCCTCATCCTCCCTGCTCAGCTCCTTTGCAGCACATCAGAGTGCCTTGGATGGCATATCCTGCACCTAAAGTTCCCTCCTCTTTCATGAGGGGGGGGCGGGAATCAAAATTTTATTGACACTGAACCTCATAAAAATTCTCTGTGGAGAGAGTTGCATTTCTGTTTACTGATACTACAAGTTCTTGTAAAATTAAAACCACCCAGCCTTTCAATTACTCTTAAGCTCAAGTTAGTTCAGGAGGTAACACTAGCTAGTGATGACTCAGCATGAGTAAGCAACAGAGTAGACCGAAGCTGGGGTGAAGGTCTTTTTCTCTGTAATTCCCACTTTGTACAACAGTATTGAGACCTGCATCTTGCCAACACAGCCCACTCAAACCTTTTATGATCTTTGCCTCCATCTCTTTTTGTCATTCCTGTCTTAACTGGATTTATTCCTTTGCCTGAAAAACCTGCACCTGTCCTGGGCTTGTTTCCCATCTCCCCAGCCTTGAGCCCTGGTTTCTGGTCCTCTCTCCAATTCCCTGTTGATTCTTAGTTTCAGCTGCTTCCTCAGGCTGCTCTGTCCTTGACTATGATTTCCTACTGCATGATTGCCCTGCCCCACTTCTTTTCCCCATACAAAACAATAAGGAGGTTGTTTTGTCCGCTGTCAACAATTATTGTATCTCAAACCTCACTCTATCACCTTATCTAACTTCACAACATCCTAAGTATTGTGTGCTGTAGTGGTTTAATTTACAGACCACTAACATGGTATGTCAACCTTTGGTGTTGACACTTAGTGAAGTTCATCAACAATCACAGAAAAAGGAAAACTTTCCTCTAACAGTCTTTAGTTGACTGATCCCCAAGGCAGAGACTGCTCTTGGGACCACAAGCTTTCCCACAGCTCATCGTTCCATTAACAGTGTCAGTACATTGTAGTGACTGACGTCACTCATCAAAAAACCAAGTCTGTCCCATAAAGGGACAATATATCAGGTGAACAAATATGTTTTTAGCTTCTTCGTTTAAAAGGTTCCTGAAATACAGAAAAACAACAGACCAAATACACAAAACAAGACACGGGTCTCTCTTTTCTTCGTCTGGTACATACCTAGTCTTTTTAATGACACCTTGACTTCTAATAGCTCCCAAGGTTGGTTCCACTTGCTAATCCATTTTTTTCTTTATTTCTTCTGTGGCATTAATGTTACACTTTTCCCTGATTTCAGAGAGAAGGGTGTAAAACAAGGTTTTTTATTGGAAATATCCATTTTATTGTGTTCCCCTGTCACTAACAGGCATTTCACACAGACTTCAAAGGTCATTGATATTGCTATTCTTATTTATTAGTGGTCCACCCTGACCAG
The DNA here is from genome assembly GCA_947846985.1 of Fratercula arctica. Lineage (NCBI taxonomy): Eukaryota > Metazoa > Chordata > Aves > Charadriiformes > Alcidae > Fratercula > Fratercula arctica. Next base: position 41,951,295 of record CANTUZ010000002.1, read on the forward strand.
TAAAAGCTCAGGCAAAAAACCCCAACAAACAAACAAGGTATATTTTGCAGACATAGCAGTTTTCTGTCACTGTATAATTTCAGTCGCAGCTGTGTAACATACCACATACTGAGCTGAGCAATAGGCCAGAAGATTATGATATTCATCATCATGTGATTGAAAAAAACTTACATGGAAACCGGAAAAAAGTATTTTGAATAGTCATAGGTTATGACAAGGGAAAAAAGGTGTAACCAAATGTCATGAATTAAACATTGTATTTACATGAAGCAAGACTGCAATCTTCTTTTTGGATTTGATGTGAGTACCATCCTCAAATCAAGCACTTTCATTGTGCATGTGTCTAGCACTTTAACTGATGACACATTCCATTGAATTCTCTCTTCCTTATCTTTTTTTAATATCTCTCATGAGAAAATCTGTCTTAGCTGTTTGGAACATGCTATAGCCAAGACTGATGATTAAAACATGACACAACGTGTTTGGATCTCAGAAAGCTTCTGATGAAAGTCTGATATAACAAGTCCCTCTCAGCCAAAAGGTGCTGCGTCGCACTGTAGCGGACATTGTATACGGGACCAATTAAAATACAGTTAAACTGAGACTGTTCATAAGTAAATCTGCCTATGAAAAAATGACCAGTAATGGCTAGGAGGAGAGCTAGTTGATTTAACTGATTCCTTATAAATATCTTCATGTTTTGATGCTTTGTGCCTCCTTCCCTTTGATTCTGCACGCGGATCTTTTTAAACTAGATCTCAGAGAACCCTTATTGCCTCTTGTCACCTAAAAAGTAATTAACAATGAGCTATCTTATTTCTTAATAGCAATCCAGTTTGTTCAGCTTCTTGGGAAAAATCGGAAGAAATGAGACACCAGTAATGATCCAATCAAAGCAGACAGTGGCACAGAGAATAAGGACCAATAAATAGAGGTTTCACCAGGAATGTAATTATTGAAGATCAAGATCTATTTTGCGGTAAACCAACATAGAGTACTGCTATGTACATGATAAAAAATAAACAAAAAGACTATAATTAAAAGTAGGAGAATTTCAAATAAAGAATCATAGCACTATAAAGGAAAGGAATTAAGTATTCCAGCATGAATTATTTGAATTAGGTTTTGTTTTGTTTTGTTTTTACCTTCAGGACAGATCTGACTTCCTACTACATTCAAAGACTCCTAAACAAATTTGTCTCATCTTTCACTATTTAAACGAACTTTATGCCGTTAATTAAAATGATGGGGGTGCTATCTGACAACCTACAGGCAAAAAGAACTGTAGACACAGCAATTACAGCATCTGGTTACTTCAAAAAATATCAAGACAATGCAGGCAATCTGTTCCCAAGATGTTAATTAGTTTCCACGTATGAAAAATGACTCACGATAAGTTTAAAGACATGTGGTGTGGCAGCGAGGGGAATGGATAGACACATCATCCAGCTGTGGAAAATATGAAACTAACTCAGACACTCTGCACCCTCCTTTGAAGAAGACCAACGCAGTAAGCTGTGTCACGTGCATAAACTTACAAGCTTGAAATAGATAGTAACGATGGTATATTAATTTTTTAAAAACTTACATTTGGGGGGAAAAAAACCCAACCAACCAGCCAACAAACTAACAGCTGTATCACATGCTTATACGAAGAAAGACCTCAGCTCTTGTGCTTAAAACATCCCATTGTATTAGTGGAGAAAAGTTGCAGTTGTGGCACATCGGATGCTCATCTAATTCAGACATCATGGTAAAGCTAAGGCTGGTGTAGTATCACAGATCAGCACACAATTGAGGCCCTTCTGTGGGAGCAGGAGAACTACAGCAATCACTGACAAGTATCCCAGTTAGACAATCTAAAAATGATAATGAAGGCTGATGCGATGGGATTGCCTCATACAAGTGTATTGTTCTGTGCAAGTCCCATCCCGTGAATAAACATGTTCAAGGAGACCTACAAATTGAGAAATTCAATCAACTAGCGTTACAGCAACAAAGAGATTGTAAAAAACACACACTTGGAGAATGCAAGGATAAATGAAGGGAGATACCAGGGAGACTTTTTTATCAGAAAAAAAAAAAAAAAAACAATTTATCTGAAGTATCACGTTCTTCAATATTCCTTTCTGTTCTAAAAATCTTTCAGACATTTGGGCATTTCTTCTGCAATGATCATTCACTTTTCTGCTCAGACATCTCTTGAATGCTTAGTCTGATATGCATCCGGCTACTGCTTTGACTGTGTCCTCGTGAACTTTGCAATTAGTATCAGGAAGGTTTGATTATTCATTCAAACTTACCCACTTGCATTAATGCTACTGCCGATAACGAGCTATATGAGGGGTTCTTCAGCAATACTTAAAGGATGTAAGAGGTGTGCAATGGGCTTGATTTGTAACTGCTATGTATTAATACAGCAGCATCAAAGTCTGTGACATTGCATAAAACTATGATTGAAAATTGTATCATTACGAATACCTGTGCAATGGAGATGAAGTTTAATAACTGCACCCTACAGCAGTATGCATCCTTGGTGGAGGAAATGCGTATGCTATCTCTGAGATGATTCACAAGGCTCTCTAGCCAGGCAGGTTTTTGAAGAAATTAGATTAATTGGGCAGTGGACCTCTTTTCCTAATTTCAAAGCCAACTAAATGTAAAAAGTCTTAAGGATCTGAATTTTCTAAGGAGAAAGGATTTCTAAATAATAGACTATATTTTGGCAAAGTTGATGGGAGAAAAATATTTTGCTTCAGCTGCCCCACACCAAATGATTTATGAAAGATTTTTTTGACAAAAATCAATTTATTTGTTTTAAATTTCTATTCAGAACTGCTTCTGCTTGGCAGTTGCTAGCCTTGGTGTTTCTCCAGCTGTCAAATATCACTAAAACTGAAACCTTTGGCTTAGTTTTTGCTCCTTATATTTAATAAATGGTTTAAGATGTAATCAAACTTGCATTGAACCTGGAAGAAGGCATTAAGTGCAAATATAAAAACATTAAAAGCCTTTTTTTTTTATTATTAAAGTATTGTCCTACTAAGGAAGAAGTAGAGTTTGATTACCAAATCCAGAAGGGTTATGCCCCAGGACATGCCTAGCATGGACAAGGAGTACCTATGGCACATCAACCTTTCGACTGGAGCAGTCCAAGGATGTTACCTTCTATGATGGCCATTATAGTTGATCCCTTTATTACAATTATTTTGTATACTGCGTGGCCTACTCCTTGCCACCTTCCAGGGACTCCTGACACATAATCAAAAAGCAAGGCATAAGTAATTTAAACTGTTCTAGCACTCATTGACTTTCCCAAGGGTTCACAACCCTTCTCCCTGCAGCATGTCCAGACTTATATGTAAAAGAGTTGCAGAAATCTGGGCATCCCCAACATGTGATAAGTGCCCATGCACCCACATAACTAAAAGAGAATGTACATTGCAACAGAATCTGGAGGCTTTATGGCAGTCATGGGATAGGGGGTGGCCGTGGACCCATGATGGGCACTCTTTTTGTCATCTGTCAGAGGAGGGCTGAAGATGTATGTCTCCCGTGCACCTCTTTAGGTACATCCTAAAGCGTCTGACCTTTCAGGCATCCATCTGCTTGAAAGGTCAGATGCTCCTGCAGTACAGGATTCAAGCAGAAATTTGCAGATGGAATGAAAGAAGGCAGGCATTTCTTTCTACTTTCTTATTTTTTGCCAGCTGAAGCCTGCTCCTTGCTGTTAGGACTTTGGAGGAATTAATATCTCATCTGCAGTGAGATGCATGTTTATTAATAACAACACAGTTTAATCTAAGTTAAACCACTGAAATCAATGGAGTTAGGACACATTTATGCCACTCAGTTTGCAAACAGAATCTAGTCCTTAGGTTGCTTACTATACTATTTTTATACTGTGACCTATTTTAGCAGTTATCTTTGGAGAGAAAGGTTTAAGTAAAGATCATGGTAAAAAAAATGTGTCTCATTTGCATACTTTACACACCATTTCATTTATTAAACAATCATATATATGTGTGTTTAATTGAATAAGTATTGTGCAAATTAATAGAAAAATTGTCTAAAAATACCTAAAGTTTAACAAAAAGTTTATTCAGCTATAGCTGGAGCCTTCAGCAGAGGTTTGAAGATTTTCTGTTGTATTCAGATTTGAGCTTGTTTTATCTACATGACTGCCCTCTAACTTAATCCTTTCTATTTTATTTGTAAGATGAAAGGCTTCAGGTAATTTAGACTATATATATTCATGCAAGACGTTACAAAGAGTTGTTCATGCCTATGTCAAAATGTGTTGAATAAATCATTTAAAAAAAATAAAAATCTGAATCCATATAAAAATAAATATGCCCAGAAAGATCTAATTCTTTATATGTAAGTAAAACAAAAGCATTAAAAAGAATTTAAAAGAAACCGCAATTATTACACTGCTATAAATATTTTTAAACAAAAAACCTCTTTATTTAACCACTGTGAACAAAGCAAAATAACATTAACTGCAAAAACACTTCAATATTCAACATAATCTGCATAACCAAGAGGGAAATCAAATAGGATTTTGGTTTAGTTGCTCTAAAAATGCAGATTGCCTTCACACTTTGTGATATGTTACAGAAAAAAAATAGCGTGCACATTTCAATCCTATTTTAAACAGGATCTATGAATAATCTCTGGACTCATTCGTCCATGTCAGCTCTAAATCTTGCCATTTCTAAAAAAATAGCCCAGGCTACACCAGAAAGGTCTCCAGGCCTGTATTTCACATAACTTCTTCAGTCCAGCTGCAAATCTCCCCACTCAAGTCCTTCCACAGGCCTGCTCACAACACTGCCTCTCAGTACCTAGTTCTGACCAAACTACCATTTCCAAAAGCAAATACAAATACGTTTTGGGTTTGGTTTTTTTTGTCAACATTTATCCCATCTTCTTCCTTCACACAATCTACTCTAGAACCTGATTTTGTCACCAGCCCATCTGTGCCTCACATGCACACGCCTCTGGCCGGGTGTCTCCTGTTGTGCCTGCCGTAATCTTTTCCAGGAAAAAAATACCCAAAACATTAGCACATAAAAATCTTACTGATACTCATACGCTCATTTTGCACATCACTGCATTCATTTTCTTACTGAGATTAAAACATTTATCAGAATTTGCTAGAGCCAGCTGTATTTGACTAAGTTATGTTTAGAAGCAAGAAGTTTGATCCAGACATCGTTCTTCATGGTACATCTGCTAGTTCTTCTAAAAGGTTTTTAAATATATATGCTTTTCACATTTTAAACAGCATTTTCAGTTTATTCTTCCTTCTACCAGCATATATAATGGTCAAGGGATGTTTACAATATGCTTACTGGATCTAAAAAGGATCTCATGCTTCTTTATCCTCTGGCTTTGTAAAATGCTCTAAATCTTTTATATCATTTTCATGAGTTTGAAGGAGAGCTCCATTTTTGAATCTTTTACACAAAAACACTACAAGATCTTTTTAACCTTCCTTCTTTCCTTCTGGTAAAACTCAGACTAAAAAATCTCTTTCTTCTGTGCTAAGTGGTTTCCGCATTACAATGAGGTATGTACAGTCAGAGTTTATATATTATTGGAAAACAATAGAATAAAAGTTTACAGAATATTGCTCAAGTTTCAGGATTTGATTGTTTTAAAAAAGACAGGAAATAAAGACAGCCAGAAAAATAGGATTTCAGCGTAAGGAAAAAAGAGGCAATTAAAAAAATGCATATGGGCCTAGTTTAAATTCCAAAAGGCTCCCTTTATAAAATAAACAATTGAAAAATCTATTTCTGTAAATGGGAAGCAAGAATTATCACCATATTGTGAATTGGCTTAGTTAATATTTACTCTGGTACTTGCTGAAAACGTAAATGCAACTCACAAAAAGCCAATAGTCTTTTAGACTACCCTCTGGTTGTTGTTTTTTGGAGGGGGTGGTCGGAGAAGGGATTCATTTCTATTTTTTTAACCCATTGAACATGATCAATTGGACAGATGCAATCCAAACATATTTATCTGTTTATAACTTCTCTCCTTTTGTTGTTATTGTGAAAGTGTTGTGAAAAGAATTCTCAGTTCTCAAAGTCTGTGTGTTGTGTGTATAGGTGGGATCTTTTTTACTATAGCTCTAGTCATGAAGAAAAATACAAGAGCCCCAATCAGACTCAGTCTGATCCCTTTTCTAATGACTGCTCTCTAATATTGTTTAATTGCCTGTGAAGATGCAAACAGGCCTAAAATCCATAATAATTAGCTTAAGATAACTGACCGAGGTTCAGGCATTCAGGCCTGCTATCAGCATTTCTGGCTGCTTTGCACAATAAAAGGAGAAAATTAGGAGGGATAATCTTTGAATGCAACGCAAAGGAAAGGAGAGTTTTGTTTACTAAGAATTTCTCTTTCCAGCACACCTTCTCAAGGACATAGAAGCCATATTCAGCATCTACGTGTTGAAATTCCTATTTGCAGGCTAGCTATGAGCCACAATTTGCAAGGAGAAAAAGAAACTACTGAGAAAGACACAAGAAAGACAAGAATCAAATCCTTTCTGTCTCTCTGCTTGGTGACAGTTAGCAAGAGAAAAGATCTGCAAAGTTTCACACGTTTGTTTTTAGGGCAATGAACCTTTTGCACTTCTGTCTGCATTTAATAGGATTCTTCAAGTGATATCAGTGTATTTAGCATCACCAGTTGCTGCTACATTCCAGCTCATGAACTAGCTAAAATGGGAGCAACCTACTGTTCATCCATTCACCTGAACAGACACCTCTCAGAGTTTAAAATTGCTGCTGTTTTTACGTTGCACCTAGAAATTAATGTTAAATCAGTGACTTTACAGCATGAAAATAGGTCACAGTGGAAGCATATACTATCTAGAGACTGACGCGGCACTTTTATGTTGTACACGGGGCTTTAATTGAGTCTATAGTTAGAAACTTACCTTACGCTATGAAATAACCCGATAACATAGGAAGGAAAATAAACAAGCAAACAAAATCCTCAGATAAAGCCTAGACAGCATGGGCTCTATTCCTGGTTAACAGAAAAAAGCTGGACCTTTTTATGCTGCTGTATCCCCTCCAACCTGCCTCCAGCAAATGAGTATATGCATATCCAGATGAGATCAACAAGTATACCCTGCAACTTGTGGTTTGTGCAGAAGAATCATGGAGGAAAAATAAGGGGTAGGGAATGAAACAAATAATGGGTATATTCATTTCTCTCCTTAAAGGCATTGTTATGGACAATAATATTACCTCTATGGAGTTTTTTCATTTCTTACCAATGTCTTTGTTCCAGTCCTGAACATTCCAGTGAATATTCCGCTTGCCTGCAAAGGAAAGAAAATAGATAGAAAAAGTAACATAAACAGCAGGTCTTTTAAAGAACATTTCTGGAATATGTGTGCGCCCATGGGTGTTTATATTTCCACATATGTTTTTTAATTTCAACATTTCTTTAAAGTTGTTAAAACTTTTTTTTTTTTTTGGTGAAACTTTGGTTTTGTAAACACTGACATTAGAAAATGTATTAACTACTTTATAATTGTGAAATAAATCTCAGTAATGGCTGGCAGTCATGTTTAAGGAATTGTTAGATGCCTAGGATTAAGAGTCATTATTATCTCTCACATGTTCTTTAATGATTTCAGAGAAAGAATTAATTTTATCTCAAGCTCTTTAAATTACTGCAGCCAGGTACATACATACACACCATAACATAGTGTCACATTTTGGTTTAAACACCACAACTGAAAAAGCAGCCACAGTCACAGTATATATCTGCCTTCTTCACAAAGATCATAGAATCATAGGATCATATAATCTTAGCATCTGTTGGGTTGGAAGGGACCTTTAAAGGTCATCTAGTCCAACCCCCCTGCAGTAAGCAGGGACATCTTCAACTAGATCAGGTTGCTCAGAGCCGCGTCAAGCCTGGCCTTGAATGTCTCCAGGGATGGGGCCTCCACCACCTCTCTGGGCAACCTGTGCCAGTGCCTCACCACCCTATTGTAGCAAACTTCTTCCTAATGTCTAATCTAAACCTACCCTGCTCTACTCTAAAATCATTTCCCCTCGTCCTATCGCTACATGGCCTTGCAAACAGCCCCTCCCCAGCTTTCTTGTAGGCCCCCTTCAGGTACTAGAAGGCCACTATAAGGTCTCCCCGGAGTCTTCTCTTCTCCAGGCTGAACAACCCCAACTCTCTCAGCCTGCCTTCATAGGAGAGGTGCTCCAGCCCTCGAATCATCTTCGTGGCCCTCCTCTGGATCTGTTCCAACAGGTCCGTGTCCTTCTTGTGCTGAGGGCTCCAGAGCTGGACACAGTACATAGATGTTAAGTATGGTTGAGGAAGCCACAAGAGTATCTTTTAAACTAGTAGCATCCTTAACTTTTTTCAGAAATCATCATTTATTTGGCGAGTGACTTTCAGTATGCTTGGGTGAAGCAGCCAACTTTTATCTCATTGTTTTAAATCAATTATTTTGTCAGTGCCTGTAAAATTAGCATCAAAACTGGTTCTACTGAGATTAATGGTAAAACATCCAACACATTAGTAGGGTTGGATTTCACTCATCACTAAAAATATTCACTGTTTATATATTAAATTATATATGATTCTTCAAAAGAATAAAATTATATACAACAGTGAAACGCCATTCAGTTTGTCTCACTGCCATCTGAAGAAAAGAATGCACTGACTAAACATTATGGGACTGATTTCCAGAAGACTGCACAGGAGAGGCTTGCAATGAGCTCTTAGTTCTGCTCAGTTTTCTCTTAAACTAAACAAAATCTATGAAACACACATGAAAATTTCCATTTCTCTGGCCATTCTGAATCACAATACAATATGTATCAACAGGGCTTCTGTCAACATAATTGGCTACAGCAGTCAGGTTTTCAGAAGAGCTTAGCTTCAGCTTTGCCACCAAAACAAATAAGATTATAAGAACAAGCTCTGCTTACAAGACACTGACTTCTTTGAAAAATCTGCGTAGAAGTGTCATGGTTGGAGCTGCTTGGTCCTGGCCTCTTCTCAACATTTGACCTTCATCTAAGTACCAAAGTGGTGCCAAATCCTCTTTAGAAAGCCCATTCCCCAATTGTCTTTTCTCCCTGTAAAAATCCACTCTATTGCATCTGCAGGATTAGCAGAATAAAACAGGATATAGAAGGGATGCCATATGTAGTCCAGCCATTTCACTTTTTACCGGTTATTCCTGCCACTCACTGCTCCACCCCACAAGAATATTTATTTTAATTATTAAAGAGTAGAAAAACCCGAAAAGACCTTCTAAGCTAACTTGTCTGTTCTTGTGAATTTCTCAAGATGGACTTAGCCTAAAGATGCTGATGTAAATTCACATTTTGATGGATTTTGTATTGATTGCCAACGTCAACGTGAAAGTGTGTGTATATTTGGGCCTGAGGAAAAGATTCTCTATAAACGGACATCCAGTTGCCTAGTAGGCATTGAATTCAGAGTGATGGCACAGAGGAGCCTGTTTGGTTGTGGTTTCCCTTTTGTATTGTTTGCTTATTATATCCAGTGGCTTCTACAGGTATTCCTTCTTCTGTCCCTGTAGGAACCATGTAAGTACTGTTATATTAATAAACAGAGGATATATTTAGATCAAATTAAGTATTCCATAGAGAGGCTTAGTTTGTTACTAATTGTGATCGACATGAACACAAAGCTAAAGGGTTTGCTACCAGGAACAAAGAAAAATTGGAATTTTATAAGCATCCTTTGTAGCCCCTTAAGAAAGGGAGATCTGAGGATTTTGCAGAACAATGTGCCCTTTTCATTTATTACCATATCCCAGAGGGAGAAACGAGGTGGAAAAGAAATAATACAAGCACTGAATTACAGATAGAATAAGTATAGAGTTTAATGGTAAAAGACTATTCACAAATGCCAAAGACAATCGGTATATTAATTTAATATAGCTGTGGGCTCCCTGTGTCTATCTCTAGCCATCAGCATATCCGGATCAATTGAATGATGAGACAAAATGAAAATTCTGATGTGATACTTTCTGTAAACACCCGTGTAAATGAAACTTGCATTTGGGATGATAGACAGTTATACTTCAGCATATCCAAATGACCACATTCAATAAAAGGCAAGTGCTCTAAATGCAGGAGTGCAGACAAGATTGCCTGAACATGAAGATCCCAAAGTCCTTCTTGAACATATGAAGTACAGTATGGTTGTATGCTAAATTCGTACTAGAGAAAAAAAGGTAAGAAACAGGTAAGAGCAATTGGAAAATCTGGTTGTGAGTCAGTGCATTGATTCTTGCTTTCTTATTTTTTTCCCCCAAAGTAAAAATCTCTTTGTTTAAAGCTAATTATAATTTGGGATGGATGCTGGTACATTGCATAGCATAAAATAATAGCAAATTTTTATACAAGGGAAAAAAACCAACATGGCAGAGACTTGGAATTTATTATTACAGCCATTTACTTTACTATGGCTCAATTTAACGCGATTCTATGCAATACAAATATACACTGTGGTTTTCCAGATAAGATGCTGTAGAAGAGTGAAACAAAATGGAGACCAAGAGGGGAAAGAGAATAAGGTAACTAATGGGAATACACTTTGTAGAGCAAAGGTTTTGTCTGAGCATATGCAGGATGCAAAAGACAAGAATTTTGTCTCTGACCCTTAAGATTAGATCATATTTGCTGGAAAACACAACTTCAAGAAGCATCATTTGAGACTTTGGATCGAATTTAACTTCTTTGTGGTTAGCAACCAACAGATTTGATAAGCATTTTAATGCTGCGCTATATTCTTAACATGTTTTGCTTTGACATTTTAGCTATTTAAAAACAGTTAAATACAATTTAAATTTAAATGTATTATTTAATTGTGTATTAAAGCAAAACAGACAACTCAGTCTGAAATCAACATACGCTTTGGGCTTTGTTTAGTTTTGTGTAAAAGAAAAACAAATATCAATTTTCCTTTGGGGTTGTCCCTTAACATTCTTGCTTTAGTTCCTCAGGCAAATTCAAAATAAAAAGAAAAAAAGAAGAGCTATAATCGTTCACAGAGCTGTACTCCTGCCACAAATTGCTAGGCCATTAATGGTCTGTCGGTAAGGAGATGTTGGTAGGGAAATCAATCTTTTCTCCATTGCTCTTTCAAGAAGCTATTCCTGAAACTTCATTTGTACTCCTTTCTTTTTCAAATATTACTTTAAAGGTTTTGCTGTTGCTCATGATACCAGCACGCAATAAATTAGTGCAGTAGCATAAAATCTACTAGCTTTTCACAACTATTTATTACATTATAGCACAGAGGAAAAGATAGAGCTTCATACCCATTAGGGGTAATAGCGACAAACCAGGAAAGTGAAAACAAGTGCAAAATAACTGCAACTAACTTGCACTCTGCTGGGTGAAATCATGTTGGTCCTGAGATTAGCGATGCTTTTGCCAGCTTTGACACCAACTGCTGTGGGCTAAGAAGTGCCCCTCTTTACATCCCGCAAGGAATTCCCCAGCCAAAATCCAGTCAATCCTAACACAGAGTTTTTGAGACAAACCACGTCTTGCTTAGCGATACAAATCCCAGTTCAGCTCTTACAAGCGTCCTAATGTGGTTATCAAAGGACTAACTTAATATTGCTGACCCAGTTCAAGAAGATGGTAAGGGGTGATAAGCGGAAGTATTCATCATGGTTTGGTTAACACAGGCTTTCTGCGGTCAGTGAAACAAAACTGACTCCTGTGGAGATCATTCAAAGGGACCTAAGGTAGTCTTGCCTCCTGAATCCCCGGGGGAAAAACACAGTGCAGGCTCGTCTCCCCCCGGGGAAGACCCCGTCTCTCCTTCCCCCAGAATTCATTGATGTGGTAGAGAGCGTCTAGAGGCTATCGGCACTGCTGGGTGGGGAGGTAAAAAGGCTGTTATAACTCTCCATACCGATGCACTCCTTCAGTAGTTCAACAGTAATATACATATAAAAATACCTATAAACCTTTAGACAGCAGAAGACAAAAAGGCAAAATACTCAAAATACAGGGAAGCAAAAATATAAAAAAGAAAGGACAACTTCAGCCTATCCAAGTATTCCTTTACCAGGGTGTCTATAGATGGCTATTCTGGCTATTTTGTCAGATATTCATTCTCTCTCTTTTTCCCACTCTTTTCTTTGTTGCGACTGTTCTCATTGTTTCAGAGTTGAGAAGAATTTCAAATGAAGGAGTTACATTTTCAATAATACATCAAACATAATCTCAACACATTCAAAAGTGATGGGACCCATAGTAAATTACATGTTGCGAGGCCTCATCAGCTGAAGCGATTACTCCAGTTTTCAAGCCATTTTAAAAGAGCCAAGAAACTGATGCTATTTACATCATGTATATAAATAACATGTATCTCATATTTATATAAAATGTGTGAGATGGGTGAACATTTCTGCAAGTGTTCATTTGAATTTTAACTTGAATTCATATTAGCAGTGATTGCACAATGGAGACAATGATTGTACCCAACCCCTTTGGAATTTTCTCCCCTTGGGATTTCAATGAGTATCTGCTTTTTGCATGAGCTTTCTCAGAGGCAGGGGCTTGTGATGGCAAGTGCAGTATTTAGAGAGACCAATATTCCAAAAAATCATTTCAGGAGTGCTCCTGAAAATGCAGCCATCTAAAGACAAACTCACTGTATTATGAAGAGTGAGAAGAGAAAAAAAGAACAAGAAATAAGAGTGAGAAATTTTTTTTTTTCTGGTATTACGTTTGGAGGTTGCTTTGATTTCATTTAAAACATACATATCAACATTTTAAAACTTAAAACCTTGTTCAATAGAATTCAGAAATCTTATCAGAGACAAGGAGCATGTTGTCAGTAAAGCATTTTTATCCTGTAGAAAGAGAGATATGTAAGAGTGTATTTTTCTTTTTATGCGTGCTATTACAAATAGCAAAGATAAGTATTTTTGTAAGAAACTGCAGTTAATCATGTATGTATATAACAGTAGATTATACAGCACAGTGGGCTTGATACATGACAGTGCTTCACATCGCAAGTGGGTAACATTTCAAAAACGCCACGCAGAATAAAACAAGAGCCACCCATAGAAGGCATTGAGGCGCCTTGTAAAAAAGAAGTTTACTTTGCTAATGAAAGCTTTATAACCAACAAATCTCACCTTCCTGGTATTATTTTACATGGTATAGGGGACAATTCGTGACAGGATGACCTTATTCCCAAGATTACTTACCAGAGCCCTCAAGGCCAGCAAAGCAGCACACTGGAGGGAGGATATGAGTGTGGATTTCATCTGTGAACACTCTGAAAATGGAAAAGAAAAAGTAATAGAGAGCTATGCTCATTCATTCAGGGAGTGAAAATAACACATACTCTGTTAATGGTTGAGAGGTGTGGCTGGAATTCCAAATACTACTTTTAATTTGTTTATTATTGAGTGTGCAAAATAAATAACAGCACTTACTTAAGAAAATTATAAGCCAACCTGAGAAATTCTGGAATTATAAAGAGTTTAAACTGACCATGTTATTCACCATAGCTATTTGAAGTTACACTATACAATGTCGTGTCATGCCAGGTTAGTATTGCCCACAAGAAATATCACACAGGTCTCCCCCAAATCCCAACTGGATCCAAAAAAGTAGCATGAATGGGCTACTTTTGTATGTTTGTGTCTGCTTCCTCGTTTGGAAGGTGGTTTCAAATTTCTATCCTCTGATACCCTTTTTATGCAAAATTCAGTGAAGATTAGCTGGGACTCTCATGACTGAAAAACACAGTGACTGAAGCACATAAACTTCATGAAAATTGAGGTGACTTCCCAAAAGACTTCAATGAATCCCCACAAGCTGGCAATGTCATGGGCTTTTCCAAACCTACTACAAAATTGATCAATGAAATACTTGACATACAGAAGCATTTTTATCCATGTTAAACAGTTAGGAGTCTGAACTCTGAGCCCCAGAAAGTTAAAAGCCAATAGTTCAGTTGTGTCTAATACTTTTGGTATTGTAATTTGCATTGAATTGGGAGTGAGTTTTCAGAGCTAGAGAGTACTGTCGACCCACAATGGACAACTGAATAATAGGCAAATAAATCAGTTTTTGAAAACACTGGCCTTAAAGAACTTTTCTGCAAAAAACCAGTGTGTCATAAAAATACAGCAAGGAAAAGCTATTTCTAATTATGTAGCTGAGCCCCAAGACAACCTTCTAGCTAATATACATATGGCAAAAGCAGTTTTGTGTAATGGCTTTTTACAGTTTATATGCGTGATATAATATGGAGAAGGTTTTGTACTTTAATTCACGTTTGCCCTTATACAACACCGAGTCTCTGGCACTGTCAATCTGAAGGCAAGGCTGCAAATGTAGCGTGGCCCTGGAGCCACTAGTCATTCAGCTCTGAATCCTAAAGGAAGTTTTGGGGACAACGGGGAAAAAGTAAAAACCCCATAACTAAACTAACTTTGCATACAAGCTGTTCCCCTAGTGCATGAAGGCAGAAGAAACTTTACCTATGCCAAGAAGAGGGAAAGAAACAAGACTGAAATGTACTCCATAGAGTCAGGACAAAACAGCAGTGATTCACGGTGAGGGAACAGGTTCTGAGGGCTCTTTGCAAATGAAAATTGGTAATTGGCACCGAGCCACTCTGGTAATGAGTCGGTGCTGAAGTCGCTACTACAGACAGTGCTTTGCCACTCCTGAGTAATAAGCTTTGTTTGGGGAATGTCAGCTCAATTTATTATACATAGATTAAATTTGATTTTCTACTACATTGACAAATTATATACACACAGGCTTTACTGTTAACGTACATTTGTTTGTATTTCTATACCTGCAGTTCAAAAAAGACTGAGGGTCATCAAAATTGTTGGATTATTACTAATTACTATCACATTTGTAAGATAACAAAAACAACATTCCAAAAACATATGTGAGCACTTGACTTCCATTGCATTAGGAAAAATATCTAAACACTTAAAATACCTACTCTAATATTTAAAAAGCAATCCAGATAAAAAAAGTTGGAGTTTACGTGCAGGTCCTATAAAAAAAAGTTAAAATATTTAAAATATCCCAACATTAGGCAAGATTTATGTGCTCGGCTAAAATGCAGAGCAGTGAATAGGTCATTTACTTATCTTCTAACACACTATAAATAAGGTATAAATAAATTAAATGAACTTGCTTAATAGGCAAGGTAACACCAGAGGCAAAATAATGATTTTTTAAATTGCCATTTCCCAGGAAAGGAACACATCAGATTCTCTACAAGACACTGAAACCACCTCACTATGCTGACTCTGGTATATCGTACTACATGTTATTTTCAACTTGTCAGTGGGCTAGCAGCTTTCCTTCTCTGCCCACTCAAATCTTCAGCATATGAAAATTAAAGAAAATTCTGTTTGCACAAGATTTATTAGATTTTTGTCTGGTTTTCCGCTATGATAGTGCTTCTTGTTTGTGCCTACCTACATATTTGTCACTTCTAATAAATTTTGAGCCCACTGACTGATTTGAACTAAATTTGAAAGACCAAGATCAGAAAGACAGGTTGGTTCCTAGCAACTTTATGAAAAATAGAGAAACACTGGAAACGCCCACGTGAGAAGGCAAATCCTCATACCTGCTTCCACTAATGGAAAGCTCCAGGGAGGGTTTACACTTTCTTAGACAAAAAAATCAAACCCATAGGAAATCAGATTTCATTCTGTTTTTAAAGTTACGGAAACACTGTTAATTAAACGCCTGTGCAGTCAAAAAAAGATTATCTACAGAGAAGTGTCATTTCCCAGGTCCACCCCTACATTAAAGAGATAGCCTTGGTGCAGTCTCATGCAAATATAGTTAGGTCTCACAAACCAGGCTATACGGTGCCACATCTGTGGTATACTCCCAGCCATTTCCTTTAGAAAATCAGGATCATACTTAGCATCAGATGAACCAGTATTTTGGAGGGAGCAGAGGAAGATCACCTACCAGAAAGCTCTAGCCAGATGAAAAATCACTTTGTGTCTTTTCAGCAGTGCAAAATAATCCTATCAAGCCAAAGAACACACGCTCTGGTTTTCTTGGCAGGGATCTCTACCAGCTGCCTGCACAATCCTCCCCGTACTCTTCAGACCTGTGTGCTGATACCTCTGCTAACCTCTGTAGCTGCACCTCTCTCTGTCCTTCATGGTCACAGACCTGCAAAACTAGTAGCATTTTTTTGGTGGGTGGACAGTCTGGGCAAAAACTTAGGAAATCCACAAATTTAAAAACATTTGTTTTGCCAGCTGAAATAAAACCAAAATTTTCACCAAAAAAAATTAATATTTTATTTGTGCTTTGGGGCAGCGAAGCAGCTGCATATAAATTCTTCTATAATCCTGCCTAGTCTATGGGAGGGAACAGAGACATAACATCTAAGGAGATGGACAAGATCCTAGTTTAAATTGAAGGGAAATGAGTACAATGAGCATGTGAGGGGGGTTTTGTTCCTTTTGTACCTTTTTTTAAATTAAATGTAGCTTTCTGAAGAAGCTCACCAGCACAGGACAGGAAAAGGTCCTCAAAAGTGAAATGAAGATATGCATCTCAACTTCACCATGGGTGAAAACGTGTATTTTTTGCTGAAAAAGCCAAGTGATGGCTTTATGGATAACTGCTACCATGAAGCAAGGCACAGAGATGTCCCTTTTGTAGAAAAAGGAAACTATGAAATGGTGTTGTCTCACAGAAAGACTGACAAAATGTGGCTTTTTCTCAAGAGAAGCGACTCCTGTGCACACTTTCAAAGGCAGTTAAAATGGCGACATAACTATCTGTAACAGTGAAAAATTAAGAACTCCTGTTCCTGAGTGCGTTTCACAGACTATCAGTATAGCTGAGTATTTTCACTGTAAAAGAATTTTCACTGTAAAAGAAGGATGTCTGAAGAGGTTGAAAGTATGCACTTATACTATAAGAAAGTAAAAAGTCTTTAAGTCCAAAGCCAACAGCTTAAGATGAGACTAAAGTACAAGCATCTGGTTGCTTCTGTTTCTCCTTTTAACCGGCAGCAGTTTGATACTTGTTTCCTGCCTTGCTGTTCTCCTAATTTGACAGCAAGACTGAAATCATAATCACGTTTGGGAGATGTGAGGTAGCGTTCAGTGAAAGCACAGGTAGTAAAAGAAATTAGAGAAACACAACATTAAGTCATTCTTTTTGTGTATTTATCTGTAAGGTCTTTCTTCATGTCACATATGATTGCTTTAAGTATTGATTCATCATCCTCTCTCCAATATTAATAATTCTCGAAATACAGTCTTTGTTTTCAGTAAAATTTGAGTTTTAATTTGAAGTAAAACCTGCTTCTTTATTCCCAGGAGAGACACAAGTCTTCTATAATGACTACTTTTAAGGGATTTGTTTTTGCTTTTTTACTGTCACCTTGCTTTTATTGGAAGAACTATACTTCTGTTCTAAAATAGAATTTAAATCGTGCATTGAACAGATTTTAAACAGCAACTGAAGTACAGGAACATACACAACGCACAAATGTTTCTCTAAGTCAATGAAAAAAACCAACCATGAAAGGTCAGAAAAATGTAGCTTATATTTACACAGAGCACTTGCTTTTCACCTTCCATCTTCACCTGTCACTACCTAGAGGGGTTTCTTTGACATATACGGACAACAACTAAAGGAGGTGGAAAAGTGCTAATGTCCTACTAAAGATAGCCTCCTTTGAGCAGAAAATAGAAGACCAGCAGTGGTATTTCCTATTTATTTTGCTTTATTTAGTAGTGTCTGAAGAAATATTATTGTAAGCAAATCTACCTCATCTGCAGAAAATGTTTACATTCCCTAATGAATACTCACTTATGCAAAAGACTTTTTAGCCATTTCCAGTCCAAACATATTTGACCATCTAAAATGACATTTCTCCTCAGTAAACTACAAAGACAAGTTAAGCTAAACATTTATATCTACATTAAGGCATTAATAACACTATCACTTCATTTATAACATGGATTTTTATAAACATAACTTTTTCACCTTGGAAGACGCTCTCAAAATAGAGATATAAATCAAATACTTGACATAAAAAGTAAGGGCATCTACAAGATATTTCAGTCCCTTAATCTCCAAAGTCCTGGAGATGCAGCGTCACCAGCGATTCTGTATTACGAGACAGGCAAGTCCCACTTGGATGTGGTTCAGATAAGCACTCAAGACACCCCATGCATTGCAGTGAGACTCAGCACATGCATTGTAGCTGTTTTGTGGAGGTACAGAAGTGCTAGTGGTGAGCCATCTGGAGAAATATTTGGTTGTCAAAGGTACCGGTGCTCGGTAATGGAGCTTAGGTGTCGGCCATGGTTTGGGCCGGGTTGGCCAACGACAAGACAACAGAAGCTCTCCCCGACCTCTCCCTCCATGGAGGGGAAGAAGACAGATAAAGAGATTTATGAGTTTAGAAAAACTAACCTACTTTAATGAAATATTAATAATCAAATAAAAAGAAAATAATTAAATAGATACTACATACATATATACAAAACCAGATCAAGTTCCTAGGAAGATGTCACTGGCAGGAGCTGGGAAAGTTCCAGACAGGACTCAGTGACAAATGAGAAGTGGAACACACTGACCAGGATCAAAAGGTGGATGAGCTGACAGAGTCCTCCTCAGGCATCAGTCATTGAAGAAAGAGCCATTGAAGCAGTCCATTGAAGAAGCACCTTTAAGATGAGCCAACCTGACCCCTTGGCTCCCTCAGCTGTTACACTGGTCATGGCGGATGGGATGGAACACCCGATTGGTCGGTTTGGGTCACCTGACCTGTCCACGCCTCCCCACAGGTGCGGCCCCTCCATGGGGTAAACAGCCCAGTCGGTGACCCTGGGTGCCACAGCCACCGGTGTGAGCAGGAGCCTCTCGCTGAGCAGAAAGTCGACTCTGCTTCACCCCAAAGCAGGACAGTGTCCTTATCAAGTACAGGGTCTATTCCCTATCAAGTATACGGAGCTCTTTTTGGATACTAAGTGTTTTCACCAATAGCATACAATTTAGACATCATTTCCAACTAGATATGTTGCACAGTAAGGGCATTTTAATGGACTATGAAGAATAAATATCATAAGAATATAAAAAGACTACCTTGGGTGACACAAGTGATATTCAGGCCAATTCCTAGAATTCACATTAGGAGCTTCTAAAACACATTTTCCTTCCTCAACATTAAGAACACACTGAATCAGTGTATCAAGAAGAATCAACGCAACTGTCAGTGCAATTGCCACAGGGAATTGTTTCCATCATTGCAACACAATATATTTGCCTGGACATATCACACTAACTAGCTATCTCACTACATTTAGCAGAAGAGACTGCCAAATTACTGTTTAATTCAGTGAAGATACAGATCTAAGCAGCCTATTAAGATCTTTGCTTTGACTTGTAGTCTGATTTAAAGTGACAATTCAAATCTGCTCTTGTATAACTATAAAATAATGGGATATTAATAATACAGTTTATGCATTTCAAGCCAAGCTAAATTTTAAGCGTATTATCAAGATGCAATGAAATATTTAAAAATTAAAGTGGAATGATAAATGAGGAGGCTGAAAAAAGGTAATTAAAGCATACAAGTTTAAAACTGTCCTTTTCCTGTGTACATTGTCAAATTTTGTTATGGGTAAATGCAATAGAACAGCCATTTTTTTTTTACCCTTCACTATTAAACAAGAGTATCCAAGCTGTGATAGATCATTTATACATTTTTTTACTCTGTGTATTTCAAATGCAGTGCCAAGCACCGTCTTCTTCCAAGCCTTGAGAGCAGATGCTGAAATGAAGGCAGGAGTATTAAAAAGATTAGTCAAAAATAGAGGTGGCACAAGTCTTAAAATCTAAGTACTCCAGAGCTCCATGTTGGAATACGAAACCTTCATAAAACTTCCTATATTGTTAAGAACTAGAAGGAAGGTAAATTAATGAGTTTCCCAAAAACAACAAATGGACAAAAACATGAGAGAGAAATTGGAGGTTGGAAGCCATATTATGATTCAGGCTATCTCTGGGAACATACATCCAAGTCTTGATCAGAAATTGAAGCCAAAAGCATTCATTGTGTTAGAACATCCTAATTTTCAATTTTTCACGAGTCTTTTTGGCAATAAGGGATTTTTTCCTGTGCTGCCAATGGACAAACAGATCCACATCTAAAATATTCAACAGGCTGGGCTGCCAGTGGAGATTAGACCCTAGAATATTTATGGGAAGAACAAAGTCAGTCCTTAGGGTGTGATCAGATCGGACTAGTACTGGTCAATAACTATCACCCTTCAAACTTCTGTCCTGCTTGAGCTTGACATTAACCCATATGCCTTAAAGGTATAAATTTATCTCCTACAACAGTTCAACAGGAAATTCTAGAAACTGATGAGACATTTCAGCTCCTGAGGGCTGTTCATTCTTTTTCCTCTGAAAAACATCCAGACAACCCACCTCCCCTTCCTGATCCTGCTCGGCATTTGAAACTCAATGGGAAATTAAGTTTCAGAAATGAGAGTCTTCCACCTGTGAAGAAATACATGCTCAACAACAGTCAGGTTATGAGCCTTGAACTGAGTCAGCTTTTAGACAGCTCAAGTTTCATTCCATGTTACGTACCATGTGGGGATACTTTTTTAGAAAGAGAACATGCAGTAAAGATATCCATGACTACTGGCTATGATTTTTACTAAGGCAAAGTAAATGTTTAATCCAAAATGAATCTTTAAAATCTGTGCAGATGAAATTGTGAAGTCCTTGTTGTACCAGATAAGCTCCTTTTTTTAATATTGCAGGCATACACTGTAACTACTGCAAATATCAGAGCATGAAACATCTCCTTGTAATGCCCAGGTTTGGATACGTAGAAGTTTTCACCACTCTCACTGAATGAGAACTAAGTCACTGAAATTCACTCTCGGAAGGCAATGTTTCAAACCTGTCCTGTGCAAAGCATCTAATCAAAGCTGTACGAATAGATCTTACATATTCTTGAATCTGCTCTAGTGAGTTTAACAGAACTTATTTATTATATTCTAGAACATTTCAATACACTTATGTTCAGTAAGCCTGTTTTTCCATTCTCTAAACTGGCAAATTTTCAGGTCAAGGAACTTCATGACTGATTTTGCAACACTAAATTATTTCAAACCAAGTAGGGCTTTGGAGATGTATGGTTATGATTAAAAGTGGCAATTCCTATGAACCATATGAAAAGCATACTGCATTAATATCATCCTACAGCCTTCTGCTATTTTATTCCTTGTACCCTTATAACAATTTTTTTTATTATTATTAAAAATGTATTATGACTAGGTTCAATTGTAAGCACAAAGTGAAATTTTAAAACAAGGTTGGAAATCCCAACGCAGTAGGAACAAGCTGTATATACAGTGCTTTAGTTTAAAATGTATGTAGTGAATAATGCATCATAAGAGATTTAGAGTTTGTTGCCCTTTTTTTTTTTTTTTTTTAAAGTAGGTTTTCCATGCTTGTATATGACAGTTATTTGTTACAGAAATCTGGACAATGTACTGATAGCCTGTCAAGATTTTGATGATGGAGAGACTTATAGAAAAAGATCAGTCTAGACCTCCATATAATGTGAAGATCCTATTCACCATTAGTAGTATAAATAGCTCCCATATGAATCCTTTGAATATAAATCAGTCAATTACTTAAAACCACTTAATTTCTATCCACCACACACTATGTAATAATATCCCTTTGCAAGTACAATCTTTTGTAAAGTAAGCTTTAGAAAGCAGTTATGACATATCATACAGACAAGCAAGCCAAGCCTTGGAGATGTAATTGTGTAAGTTACCAAAAATCAAGAAACGAATTAGAGGCAGAGGTGAGAACAGGATACAGGTCTTCTGCTTCTAATGCTTTGGCGTGAGGTGCTCAGTAGAGGTAAGTCCATGGCAGCTCATGCTGCTCCAGGAATGCACTGATGAGTAGCCTCTAGCTAAAAGTCATCTCAAAACTTCCACTCAAAACACAAGTGAAACCCTTTTGAGCTGTAAGGAGATCACAGCTGATTTCAGTCTTTCTCAGACTCTCTGGGGTCAGGGTGGCCTGGGATGCCAAGTGCTCAAGTGCCTATACAGAGAGTGAGGTTTCCTGCTTCCTATTCAGATGAAGGTCATCTGAAGTAGCATTGGACTTTAAAGAGAATTTCCATACCAAACTGAGATTTTGCCCAGGAACGCTTTGCACAGTGCTGCCTATATCACCTCCCCACGGCACCTGTAAAACATCTTTTAACTCTTGTCAGATCCGGCTTCTTTGTCCTCCCTTTCCCATCATCAGTGCCTTCCTTCAACAGAGATTTTCCATTGTTTCTAAGGAACGGTGCTTCATTCCAAATTTCACCTTCAAATGTTTTTTTCTTCCTGCCCTCACCTTCAACTTCGATCCTCATTTGCATCACTGTCGGAAAGCAGAAGTGCAGCGTGTTGCAAAGATTCCTTTCACCTGCAACTTGGTCATTTTCATTGATGTGCTCAATTTACAGTTCAGGGACAGGAGATTCATGCCTGCCATTAACCTTGAAGTTTGGTTAATAGGGAACCTTCAGTATGACCCAGTCCTCAGAAGTACATCATTGAGGTTTAACTGGACTGATATAGATATGTAGGTGTATTTCCTCCCTGCCAATACAAACATAAATATTGAACACTGAATAAAGCAGCCGGGCCATTTCCCAGGCTGACAGGGTCCATTCTTAGAGATACGTGATCTAGCAGGAATCCCCTCTCTTACATTTCCTGCACATTTTAATATATCTATCACACCCTCCAGCAATACAATCTAGATGTCTTTTTGAAGATTTCTGTATACGACTCCATACAACCTAAAGAATGATATTCCCTCCAGCTTTTGCTGAGGGAGCTCCTGTCAGTGAAACTCCTTTTTCTGTTGTCTCCTTCACAGCCATACAAAAGATAAAGATAATTCCACTAATAAGCTACATGCTATTCTTGTAAAAGCAACACTATGCAATGGAAAAAGTGAAATCCAAAGGGAGAAGTCAAAACCTATTACTCTCTAGAGGGAGTGGTATTGGTAGTCTGCAGCTATGTAACATTTCTGGTTGCCCAATAAAAGAAAAAAGTGTTTATTTTATTTTATTTTTAAACAGATGTCTGAAAAGCATTTGTCCAATCCCTTTTTCCATGGAAAACCGAGGCACTGTGGAGTCTCCAGAACTGTTGAAATTAAGGCATCACTAAATCCAGAAAAGCATAAAATTAAGAAACAGAGAAAAAAAAATTTCAGACTTCCCAAAAGGTTTTATTGTTTATATTAATAAACCTTTAAGCGTACTGATCAAATTTCTGGGGAAAATATTTCTGTCTAAAGCTTCTCTCTTCTTTTAGTTAAGATCACAGACCTACAAACATTGACATTTCAGGAGAGAAGATACAACCCTAAAACCTTCCCTAAAAACAGAAGAACGTAATTGTCCTTCCCACAGTGAAAGCTGATGGCATCCTGGGCTGCATTAGGAGGAGTGTTGCCAGCAGATTGACAGAGGTGATCCTTCTCTTTTACTCAGCATTGCTGAGACAACTGCAGTGCTGGGTTCAGTTCTGGGCTCCCCAGTACAAGTGAGAGCCACTGGAGAAAGTCCAATGAAGGGCTGTGAAGGTGAAGAAAGGACTGGAGCATCTCTGCTATGAGAAGATACAAATGTTCAACCTAGAGAAAAAAAAGCTCAGGAGGATCTTACCAAGGCATATAAATACCTGAAGGGAGAGTGCAAAGCCAACAGAGCCAGGCTCTTTTCAGTGGTGCCCAGTGACAGAATCAGAAGCAATGGGCACGAACTGAAACACAGGAGGCTCCCTTTGCACGTCAGGAAACACTTTTTCAGTGTTAGGGTGAAAGAACGCTGGCACAGGTTGCTCAGGGATGTTGTGGAGTCTCTGTCCTCAGACATATTAAAAGGCCATCTGGACATGGACCAGAATGGGTTCTAGGTGGCCCTGCTTGAACAGGGGTATTGGGCAAGATGACCTCCATAGGTCCCTTCCAACCTCAACTATTCTGTGGTTCTGCAGTCTTAATGTTTCTATATCACAGAACTCAGAAGTTCATAAAAAGCACTGTTTTGAAAGACATATTTAAAAGGAGGACTGTGGCACTGGACTAAATCAAGCTCAACAGTGAGTTCCTGAAAGACAGATAGGGCAAATCTCCAGAAGGAAAGCTCTCCCAATCAACTGGAGCATAGTGGAAATGGTGTTGGTGCCAAGCCTCTAAAATCCTAAATTCTGTCCCTGTCGTCTCTCAAACTGCTTATGGAAGCTTATTAAAGTCATAGAGTCATAGAATCATTTAGGTTGGAAGAGACCCTTGGGATCATTGAGTCCAACCATCAACTCCACTCTACAAAGTTCTCCCTTACACCATATCCCCTAACACCACATCTAAACGAGTCTTAAACACATTCAGGGATGGTGACTCCACCACCTCCCTGGGCAGCCTATTCCAGTGTCAAGTCATTTCTACCTTCCAAGTTACAGCTACAATCTTACCTCCTAGGAGTTTTATGGGGACAAATTGAAGTGAGATGTTTAGAGGGTGAAATGAGAAACAAGGAATGCAAAGGCTTACAAGAACAAGAAGAAATACCGCCCCAGGAAATAAACTGATCAAAGGAACTGCATTCATTCACTTGTTAATACAAAAGCCCCCAAAAGGACACCTTTACAGATGCTCCCTGTCCTGCAAACTGATCCTCCACATGCAGCATTTTGCTCTGACCCTAACATGTGAAGCTGAGCTTGCAATAGATGAATTCACTGCACAAACAGTACATCCAGCTCACAAGAGGTGACTTGTGTCAGCTTGGCAGAAGGTTAGTGACTTGCCCAGGCTGATGCAGGCTCCAGTTCAGACACACAGCCTCACTTCTCCCTGTGGCTTCTTCTGTTGTCTTCCATGGACATGTTCACTAAGTAAGGATTTGAGTGTGATGATATGTGGCAGAACCTCGATGAGAATAATGAAAGATTCAGACCAGAAAATCTGAGCCACAGGTCCATACAAATCACATCATATGTGCTATGCATTTCAAGAGATATGATTCTGCTACTGATTTCAGAGAAAAACATAAAAGCATCTATGCCTGTCCTTCAGCTTCCCAGATCTTGCTCCCTACAGCATCCTGGTGCGAAATGCGGGCATACGCATGCTTTAGGAACATGACTTTATGTTTCAATACCAGGGAATTTTTTTGTTTTCTTGTTTCTCATTTCTGTTTTCACTATGTAGAACTTGGTTCCTCTTTCTTGGGGGGATGGGACACAACTAGTCAGTCCCCAGATGGGTGTGTAACACACTGTTTCCATACACCGTTACCATCATTCAGGGTCAGCTGTCACAAGGGTGTTAGAGAGGCTCACGCTTTTTGCGCCACTTCAAAAAAAAAAAAAAAAAAAAAAGCATTTAAGCCTACCTCAGGCACACACAGAGTAGTTCTCAGTCTGCCTCTGCCCATTTCTTGGTCAGCCGCAGCAGCAGAGCAGTGAGACTCCTGAAGCCACCCTCTCACAACCAATTAAATAGTCTTTGACACCACAGGGCTTTTGTGATAAATATGTGTGTGTGGCTAGAGAGCTTAAAATTCAGTATGCCCTTGGGAAAAATCACTTCACATCCTTGTGAGAAAGCTAATGGGGAGACCGGAAAAAATTCAGGACTAACATTTAGAAAATAGTTGGAGCTCTGGAAGGATATGACAACCAAATAGATAATCAGGCTGGAGAAAAGTGATGGAAACGACATTGTGATGTGCCAATCAAACAGCAGGGAAGAACCTATCGGCCCAAACAAACTGAAACCAACAAGAAAACATTCTCTTTAACTGCTCAAAATGTTGTACACAAAGGAGGCAGAGGAAATCTATTGGGAAGGCACTGAGCCAGATTTATTAAATAGCAAGTCAGACAATAGGGCCAATAAAACATAACAGAATGCTTATGAAACTGATAAACTATCTCCAGTGGAAAAGGTATTAAATTAACCAAAAAACCCCAGACTTCTGGTGGGAAGAAGAGGGACAAGAACAGCTCAGCCCACTGCTAGAAAAAAACAGAAAATGCAATTTATAGCTGAGATGGAACAGCAAAAACAAGAGAATAATATGGCTGAAGCTCTAGGGAAGCCCAGGCTCTGAGTTGTTCAGTCTGAAGAACAAAAAAAGGAAAGAAAAAAAATTCCCAGTATATTACTAAAAAAATCATACAGCAAGATGAAATCACTAACACTAAGTCACTAAAAGAAACCAGAGGGTTGTAGCAAATATTTATGAAAAAAATCAAAGAAGGGCTTCACAAAGTGTGTAATTTAGAATGACCCAGAAAAATATTATGCAGTTAATGCACTTTCTGATACGTATTCGCTCAGTTCCTTTTATGACTTTGTTATTCAATGGACTGATCACTATTAGGATACCCCAGGTCAGAGCCATGTGAGCTCTACCCCAAAGCTCTACCCCAGTCACCAGCTTTCACCAACCTCCCAGGCCACCAGCTCGGTGCTGGCATTTACACCACCCCATTGCTTTCTTTTTAACACATGAAGTTATTGAAGCTATGGAAAAAAAGGATGAAGTATTAGTGCGATTATGTTATTAGTAAGAAAAATCTTCTACTTCCACTCCACAGAAAAAAGGGAAAAGATCATGAGACCAGGGACAGCAAGTCCAGACTGAGACAGCTTGGTCCCACTCTCAAAATAATAAGGCAGTAAGGGATACGAAAACTCTGAACTAAGGGAAAAAGAACAAAACTTCAGCTCTCTCTAATTTGAGCACCTAGGCATCTTCTCGGTAGGAAAAGGGTCATGTTTGTATAATATCAACCTGACAAAGTTATGATCTCTAGGTGGTACGGTAATCCGAATACAGAAAGACTGACAAGCAGTAAGCCACTTGTGCATTAATCAGGCTATAAGTGCTGCCTGAATTCCACAAGAAACCTCTCTTCTGGCTGCCTGCTAATCAAAGATAGTTCACAAAGAAAGCTTTTGCTAGGATATTTTAGACAATTCTTTCACACACACGTAAAAAAAAAAAAAAAAAGGCTAAACTGTGGAGAAGTACGTGAAAACTGAAAATGGAGAACACAAACTAAGCAGAAGTATTTCAATCTTCTAAACAGTGTCTGAATTTTGGGAAAATCTCTATAGGTCTTTATTGGTGGAAGGAATGTCTTGCGATGCTGTGAAATAGACTTTTATATACCCAGCAGATGGCGGGTAGACGTTAAGTTTGTTCTCTCTGCAGATGTTAAGATGACAAAATGTGTCAAAGGACCTTGGACAAGTAGACAAAAGGGAGGGGAAACCTAGAGGGCTGTTGAATCCCTCACTTGAGCAAAAGGTTTTAAGTTGCCAAGACTGGAATTGTCTATGGCACAGCTTAGTCATTCCCTATAAAATACTCTCTAAACCAGTTTTTTCCTGAAAGGTCTGGTGAGGCCAGTAACCAAGGGCAGCAGACATTATCTTGGCAAGGAGTTATTTCTTTGCCTTAAGCCTTCTAAGAAAGAGGTTGTGTTTCGTAATAAGGAATATTCCCCAAGAACTTGGAGCTCTTGTAAGTCTAGCTTTACTCTTAAACACCATTCCTGCTGTGCCACTGAAATTGGTGGCAGCACTGTAACTGCCACTTCCTCGGCACCCGCTGCTTCTGCAAATGCATGCAAGATTTCAAGTTTTAGGAGCTTGTTTAGGAAGCTGAGCAGGCTGAAGTCTTAACAAAAAAACACATGATACAATGCAGAAAGAGTTATTGAAAGGACAGCAGCTTTTAATATACTAGGTTGGAAGCAACACACCTTTAGCCTATTAGAATAGTACAGTGTAAACTTGAGCTAGATTCTTGTTCTGCAGACTCCTTAAAATCTATAAAGATTATAAAGCTCTGGTTATAAAGAAAGCAGGAGGCGTTCCTAGGGAATAGCTGCTTTATATAAGGTGATTCTTCAGCTGCCTCAAAGCTGCTGAAGGATCCCAGCAGGAGTAACATTAGGCCTTCACTAGGTCTCACTAACTGCAGGAAGCCAGACTGTGCTATTTCCCATCTATTTTTTCTTAATGTTTGGTCCATGGCAAGTATTGAGACAACCAGATCAGTTCCATGCTTGCTCCGACTGCAAGAAGCACCTATGAAGTATACTCAACACAGCCCTTTCCATCATCCTTATACTAAGGCTGTCATCCCCATTTCCAAGAAAGTCTTTCGGTGTCATAAAGCACAAGTTGCCTAAAACCCCAGACTCTCTGGGTGATGCACAAAACAGGGTTGTTGGTGACTCTGTGTCCACAAAGCAACCAAAATAGCCACATTCCAGTGGCCACCTAAATGCACAATCCTGGAGACGCTTTGATAAAATATGCTTACAGACTCAGCAGCATGAGTCTTCAGGGACCTGAGTATTTATCTGCTGTGGTCCAAACATTAGACATAAAGACATTATTTCTCCACTTTGGTCTCTGTAGGATCTAATTGTTTAAGACAACTCACAGCATGCCCACTGGAAAAAGACCACCTGCAGTCCAGCACTAAGCACAGCAGTTCGGGAAACTTTCATTAAAATCATAATTACTTTAAAACTCTCTTTTTACTAGAGTTTTGGCCAGGAATCAAAAGATCAGAATCAAAAGTTCCCTTCCCAGCCCAGTCTTAACACCCCAAAGTGCTTGCTTTTAGTGGGGGCAGGGAGGTAATTTCACCTAACTTAAAACATCTACCTGACCTTTTTAGTTAATGGTGTTAACAGGAACATCTAAAACAGATCAGAAACTGTGTGAGGTTGAAGTGCCTGTTCCACTCTTTGAACATACAGGGGGGTCTAGACAACTAATCAACATTATGATCCCAGGTAGCCATTTATGGTTCAGCTATCTGAGTTCAGGCGCAATGGCCCCCCAGCTTCATTGTGCATCTCTGGCTCTCATTGTGACAAGCTTTTACACCTTCTCCTGCATAATGTTTTCTTCTAGATCAGGTTTTGGCAGCACTTATGATCTTCTATGTGCTATAGCTAGTCTGGTGAGGTCCAGGTGACAGCACATCATTTATTGGAGACAGCGTGCCAGCCTAAATTGGAGAGGACACTGTGGATTCTGTTAATGCCCACCCCTAACTTTTCTCTTACTCTGTCATTGCATCCTGTTAAAAAAGGAGGAGAAGATTATACTACTAAATTCACTCTGTAAAACCCTTTGAAATCTTAAGATGAAGAACCCAATATAAGTGCAGAGAAGCAATGTCATTATGACCCTTTCAAGTACAAAATACAACCACTTGAGAAAAAGTTTCACATCATTTTATATATCTTTATATCTGTTCCTAATTGTAAATCCTCCTCTTTGACTGAGGCTGTCTTCAGTCTGTAATCGACTGAAGGTCGATTTCTGAGGTGTCCTTTTAAGTCAGATGCCAGTGAGCTGAGTAAAAAAAAAAAAAAAAAAAAAAAAAAAAAGGGAAAAAGAAACACCTTAAAAGGAAAGGAAAAAAGGAAAAGGGAAGACGAAAGCTGAGCTGTAGAAGACTATCACTTTCTGCCCTGTTAGTACTTGCATTTTTCATGCTGGGATGTTTTTTTTTTTTCTGTGTGTTTTCACTTGGTTGTCTCTTTTTGCAAGTGTTTGGGAAATAGAGACAGGCTGAAACTTTGAAATTTCTGCTGAGTAGAACACAAACATAACTTTGCTAACCACGTGCTGAGGAGCTAGCTCAACAGAAGCCAGCAGGGTCAGCAACAGTCTTTCAGCAGAGAGCACTGAAAGAGTGCTGATTTCTCAAGTCAGAAAATTAAGGCTGGCCAAGATAAACAAAAATAGTCTTGTAAAATCATTTCACAGATTGATTTTCTGATTATGTTATCATACTATCTGCTATTATCAATATCTTCTTACCTATAAAACCAGATCCTTCTACATTTGAGGGGGGGGGGGGAAAGATGTTAAATGCCCAAGTGAGTCCAAACTTATATAAACTTTTTTTCAAACAAGAATTTTAATTAGATTTATAAGCACTTTTACATTCCCAAGTGAGAAAAGCAGTATGCTTTAAGCAAGGAATTAAGTCCCAGCATGCTAATTATAATGCAGGTTTAGGTGTCTGTGTCAGGTTGGATTATTCCCATCTACAGATTTTCACTATTTACGCTGACCTCCTGACGCACAGTAGTTCTAGTGCAGCAATGTAATGTAATCCTGAGGTTGACTCGAAGAAGCCATTCCCTGATAGAGAGATGTCTCCGAAGGCAATGTCAAACCTGATGCAGCAGAGATGTCGAATTTCCAGTTCTAAGCAACCTAGTTGTGTTCAATTAATCAAATAACTGTAATTGGTTAAAAAACGAGTGCAAGAAAAGAAAGGAAAGACACTAGCATACTGAATAGGTCCTTAACCACAAACTGCACTTGGTTTGTGCTTCTGGTTTGGCCTTTAAAGGCCAAATTTAAAATTCAACTTTAAAATTTAACTGATTCCAGCTAACGAGCTCTTTCCAACTCAACCTGCCACCAGTTCGGCACCATCTCCAAGGCACAGTCCCACAACAGACAAGTTCTTCCAAAAGCATCTAAAGATATTTGGCTGCCCAGATCCCAGGATATGCCAGAGTTTATCGTCTGCCTGTGCAAAAAAGAGGCACAAAAAAAAGACATTCTCAGATGTAGCTGGTACATCTGGACTGCTGCCTGTCTGTAAACTGATTTGATGGCAGGGGAAAGGAGGCTGGGCAATTGGGGATATATTTCATTTTACATACAGAAACATACAAATGAATAAAAGATACATCAACGTTTCATTTCTAAATGCTGTCAGAACAACAACAATCTTCATCGGAGCTCATGATAACCAGCAACTCTACTAAACCAGATTCGTTCCACTTCCCATTTTTCCACACTGTATCCAGCCGCAGTGTCCAATTAATGGACATGGGGCAAAAAATTGAAAAAAATTCTGACAACAAGTACAGCATGTAAAACTTAGGAGAAAGTATCCATTTCCAAGAGGGACACTTTATGATTTATATTTTGTAGTTTGTGAAATGTTGTTTCAGAAAAGGACCATTCTGAACCACACACCAGTGATACGAGTTTACCAGTTAGGATATCTTTCAGCAGTGAAATCAGACAGGATATTGATGTCTTACAGAGCCCAGAAGCCTTCATTAAGTTAAAATTCATGTTTAATTGCCCTAAGAGTAGTCATTAGGTTGAAGACTTCAAGCTCCTTTTTCATGGGGCTGCACGTACTATATTTGCTCACACTGATAAAATCTACAGTGCTTTCAGCTCTTAAGGGCTCACATCCCCTCTTGTGTTGCTAAGTGGTGGTACCCTCTCCCACAGGTGCCAACAGCAACTTTTTCTAAGGCTTTTAACTCTCCTCAGCACAAGCAATACAAGCTGCAACTCTGATTTAAGAGACCACAGAGACAGAACAGCTGCAACATTTCAGCTCCAGGAACTTCCCTTTGAATGTGCTGCATTCTTCATTTTATGTGGATTCTCAAGTGACGAATCAAGGAGGAGGGAAAGAGGCCAAGATAACAGAATGAGAAAGCATACACCAAAAAGGACTTCCAGAAACAGTCTGTTGTTTATAAGTGGCCTCGGATACTGGGATTACTTACATATGAGTTTTCTGGAATACAACATCTTCTGGCAGAAACAACCTCTTGAGAGCAGGGGTTCCAGAAGTGCAACCCCCGGGTCTGTTAGAAGACCACAAAACATTGCTGTATGGTCCACACTGGAACTTTTAAACATATCTGCTTCTGGCAGACACAGAACTATAGCAACTAAAGGACCTGGGTCCACTATACTAGAACCAAGCTTTACCTCTAGGTGCTCCAGGAGGTAATGCCTGCAGTCAGTGACCCATGGAAGAGTCATCCCACAAGCGTCTGGACTGTGCCCCAGTTATACAACCAGATCCTGTATACTCCCCCGGCTACACCTAATACTCTGCTTGGCAGGGAGAAGCTGTTGCATTGACCTGTTCCAGGAGTACTTATGTCATCAGGAAAAAAGGGAGTTTCCACTTCTGCAAGGGCAGAAAAAGAAAAGCAGTCCTTACTTAATATGTAGACACACAAGTGGATTGAGGAATTTTACTTCTCCCCTAAATGAATTTTTATGATTTGCTCCTGCCTGATAAAACTCTGGAATTCCTGCCTTATGGTATGTAGGATCTACAAACTTCTCGGTGAAGATGATGTTTCTTTTGTGCAAAAAAAGAACAACTTACTTACAGTGGAGTTGGACTCCACTATCAAGCCCTGGCACGTGTGCCGTTTAATGTCCTAACGTTACCACCTTCATGCCAATGCTTGTTACTGACATGCCTCCATGCACGCAGCCTTTCATTCAGTAGGTTTCCCAAAATACTGTTAGGAGCCTTTTTTGGGATACCTTCCCTGCCTTGCTAGTACTGAATGCTTTGACTAGAAACATGATACAAAAATCATCTGCGAAGGACAATTGTGTTGAATGACAAGATCTAGCTGAAATATGACTGTCTGAAAAAAAAATCAGAAACTTTTTCATCCTTAACAAGCTGTATATATTGTGTAAAAATAGCATATTCCAAATTTATCTATCAAGTTTAATTACATAAAATTGTCCTTCAAACACAGGTACGCCAACAGACACTGAACTTAATAAATGCAAAGCAAACTTTTCAAGCATCCAATTGCTGAGGATTTTCTTAGCCTCCTAAATACCCAATTCATAAGTTCCTTCATTCATATATCTATTAATAACAAAACAAATGATTCTTTCAGCTGTGCATCATTAAGGTTATCCCAGGAGCAGAAACCTTTTGAACCTATGACAGAGTTCCCAGAGCCTGTCAGAGACAGCAGTTCAAGCTGATCACGTGCACTGCCTTACTGAGAGTGGTCCAAGCCATATCTTGAACTCAGATTACCCATACTTCCTATATATTTGTTGTGATACTACTTGCAAACATAAAAGAAAAAGAAACCTGGAACAAATTCGGTGTTTATTGCACGTCATGTCGCAAAAAAGAACACAACTGGAGGTAAGATGAAACACTTCCTGTACAGTCAACACAATCTAGTATCTGCCTACACAAATAGGAGATGAAATCCTAAAAAAATAAATAAATAAACCCATAAAAATATCTATGTCAAATATCAGCTGCATGCCAGTTACTTTTTAATATCATGGGTTTTAACAATATAAAGCAAGACGTCTGGGGGGGGTGGGGGGGAAATCAGATTCTGGGCCATCAGAACTTTGCTAACATACAAAAAAAAAGGACAGGAGAATATCATTTTTATAATTCTAGCTTTGTAAATGTCACAAGCCTTCTGCTTCCTGAACTCTGTCTCCTGCTTTGTTACAACATGTATCCCACCGTATACCTGAGCATGCAGAGTCTGAACTCACTGCTGTCATGCTGTATTATCCTATTAGACTTGTGCTGTATTAGATGTGACACCTTGTCTTTGCAAGTTAAAGATATCACTACATATTGCTCCCTATAATTATACTGCTGTTTGATATCACTACAGAAGAAAATGAAAGCTACACCCTGTAGAATTATTTGTGACATATTTCCATAATTATGCAGATATATACACTACAGAAAGAAACAATTTGTGTTAATACAGCCTGGAAACAAATATTTTCTCAAGAATAAAAGAACATGAATATGCTTGAATAGGCTATCCAGCAAAACAGTATCTTTTAACAAGAGGATCTACTGGTAAGAGGGACCCATATAAAGAAACAATTTACAACCACATACACTTCTTTTACATGGTCATTTTCCTTTGTCCTATATCCTTTATAGTAATAAAGCCATACAAAACCCAACTTTGCCACTATTACTTGCTGCGACTGAACAGTACAGATAAATGGTAATATGTGTACAATAATTAATCATTGTATGCTGTGCCTTGTTGATAAAGAATGAATTCCTCTTTTTTTTGGTAAAAATCTTTGTATATAAGGGAACAAAAGCAAAACATTGGTAAAATGAAATAAGGTAAGCAAGATATAACTTGCTTGGAAAAAAAACCCTTCAGGTGAAAGGTAAGAAATAATAAAAAAAATCATATTAAAAATACAAATATTTGAGTTATTTTCGTACTACTTGTGAAGTACACTTTGGGCTCAAATAAGTTCCCACTTCATTGAGTTGGCACTGTATCTTATTTTTCTACAACAGATCCTTCTATAGCCATGAAAATAGACGCTACAGTACAACATTTAATACAAAGTCGTGACCAGCTTGCTCTAATACAACACAGCTCTACACAGCTGAAGTCAACATAATGTCTACTAATGGTTGCAATAGAAGAAGGACTAATCAGAGAGACAAATTACAACAATTGGGCTTGTACAAAGTAGAACTGCATGCTACAAGCCATCTCCTTGGAAAAAACGAAGCCATTTGCAAGGTACTACCCTGCCCCATGCAGGCAAGGTGGCAGAGCATAGTCGAGGGCTCGAGATGGCTGTCTTGCAATGAGATTTTTACATTTGCTAAAATCAATAGCGGTTCAGCGGCAAGAGTACAATCCAGTTATGTTCTATCATCTTCCCCTATTATCATCATTTTTGAGAGCATCTAAAGTTTGTCGGTTTTCTGCTTGACATCTGGCTAAAAGAATAATCAAGAGAGCTACAGCAGGCAGAAAAATGGGTCCCTCCGGCATTGCTCTGCCTCTGAAATGGGACACATACGGAATGCTAGCACCCAGAATATGCCTTTCTTTGCACTGAACTTTATTTCTTGGCTTGTTGGAACAAAGATAAACAAGGAAGCCATTTTAAGAGAATGAGAGGGATACTAGGAACATCTTTTCACATTCTAGAATGAATGCGGGTTTTTCACATCATTTCCCAGTAATCATCATTTTTACATCATTTTTTAGTAGTTATGACATAGATTGGAAGGGGTACCCCAAACAGCAGCACCCACCTCAGCAGCGCAGACTACATTTAACGTTAAATATGAGATAAACACAAATAACATACCTTTTCTTCTGGAGATGTGAACTGCAAAAGTAAAAAAATACGCACACAAGGGTAAAATTTTCTTTTGACTGCCCTCCGGTCTCACAATCGTACTGCTTGGCATTGCATGGACACTAAAATACAGCACAAAAGGAATATGACTAAAAAACCCCAGAACATAAATAAAAACCTGCAGTATATACAGTATGTTTTTTTCATCTGTTTTATGAATTAAATTGCCCAAGGAAGACCCAAAGGGTGAAATGACTGCTGTAAGTGAATTCAGAGTACCAAGAATTTCTTGCAGGGAGGATGCTGAATGACAGCTGTGGTTTTGAGCTGTGGTTTCAAGAGTGACTCCATACACTGACTAGAGATGTGACTCTGCCCCGCTTAGAGATCCTGCCTGGTATCAGCCTAAAGCCATTATCAGCCACCTGCTGGGCAGTTTATGTGAGATGAGTTGGTAATATCTGCTCCATACACCAGAGACTGAGCAAGCATAATAGAAACTCATGTGATAATGATTTTTATTTGGCAGCTAATGTGGGTTTTATTTATCTAGCAAAAGTAAATTCTGCTAGAGCTGATGCCTGGAGCTGATTCTTCCACCACAGGATATGAGCAACTTCCTCAGTTGGAGTAGTGGTTATTCTTGTGTGTTAGAAATATGAGAATAAAGCCTCATGAGAATAAACTTTATATATGTAAATATCCCCAGCAGCTTGATTTTCCTGAAAAATTGACTGTTTGTCCCATCTTGCCTGTCTGCTCTTTTTTTCCTTCACATCCTGTTCAGCTTTGCCTTATTCTCTTTCCTTCCTCTGGGTTTGGTTTAGCTCAGCCTTTCCAGAGCCCATCCCTCTCACATCTTCATCTGGTGTGATAAGAACCAGGGAAGCCTCCCACTGCTTGCAGCCACTACTCTTCTTCCTCTTCTCATGGATTATGTTCCCTCTTCAGCCCTGCATCCACCTGCCATGGCTCATTCCTCAGATCTGCAGAAATTTGTCTCGCAAAGCCCAGCCCTTGGTTTATCTTTGGGCACCTCCATATTAAATACAGCCACCAATAACCCCGTACTCTGAACCCCAACCTCGGTTAAGAATCACGGTTGAAAGCCCAGAGGCTTTGTTAAATTTATTATCATGTCCAGCAATAAAATTGGGCATGAAAACTGAACAAGTTTGTTTCTTTCAGCAAAGACACAAGTCAAGAATTAATTTCTTCACTTGAGGAGAGGGAGAAGTCCATTTGCAGCCTGGGTCATGTAACATCTGTCCTCTTTATGAGGTTCTCTCAGATTTGCACTCTGACAAATCTGAAGGTCTTAAATTCACCAAAAACCAGAAAAAACCCGAAGTCCACAAACCCCTTGAAAATTGCTCTTGTGCAATAAAAACAGGGAATGCTAATGGACTGTGCTTCTCTTTACAACCTATTGATTTTGCAACAATTAAACCTTAAAATTTTATAGACTTTTTGATATTTGTAGTGTATTTATTTGGAACTATCACTTACCATGAAAACTATCATTACAAAATCTACAGCTGCTTCCTAAGCGGAAGGCACTCTTTTGAATATGCTTCTTCCACTCACAACAGCAAGCCTAGTATTTTTATTCTTCAGTCCCCTGCCTCACTGTATAACTTTGTGATCAGTTTTTGACTGCAGATTTCGCTCTGGACTGAACTGTGTCACTTCAATCAGGTTAAATTTTTCAGCCTCAGAGAGCTAGTGATACCAACTGCTGTTGCCAGCAGTTACAGGCAAAGTAGAAGAATTGAACAAAACAAATAATTCATTCTGTCAATTTTTGGTTTGTATTTGTGAATCATCTGCAAATAAATCTAACTTTTCACACATTCTTAATTGCTAAAATTAATAGTATTAACATGAAACTGACTTACGCATTAGGTAAATTTCCTCTGCAAGTCAGATAGGTCTTTCATGAAATCTAGTCCACAGTGAAATCAATGACAAAATTCTCATTAACTTTGCAGCATTAAGACTCATTACTGTATACTGTGTCTATTCCCTGATTACCTGTAATTAACTTCCACTGAAACTTCCCTCACACAAGTCCTACTTTATTGATTGTGCTCTCCAACTAATGTAAATAACCAAACATGGTTCAACTTGTAAATTTTAAAATCAGGTAGATACGCACTTTTAAATGTTTTCAGCAAATACCTCAAAACCAAAGATTAATATTTGCCTTCCTTGAAGCTTATTATCTTCTCTCCAGGGTATTCCCATTAGTAAAACCTGAGCACTCACACGATGAATATGAAAGATCACTGTACTGGTGAGTACTGGGATTCTGCTGGCCAGCCTATGAAGAGATTACATAGATATCCATCCAAAGCTGCTAAAGCTGCACTGTTTTGTTGCAGCAGGCAGTAATAACCACATAAGATAGATGAAAGGATTATATCTGGTCTTTAGGGAGTGGGTAATAGAGATCTATAACAGAGGAGACCTGCAAGAAAATCTTTGAAATCGCCAAGCTCAGGGAAGAGAATTAGGTCAAAAAACTCAAATAATGACAAATCCTAGAGATGAAGTGGAAATTCTGAGTTCACTATGGTGTGCTTCTGCTCATCTAGCACTAATTGGTTAAAGATTAGGTAGCAGATCTAATTCAGACATCTCTATGAAGTCAGTGGACTAAAAGAGAAGTCTGCAGAATACGATTCACTTTATTCTATTATAAGAAAAGTATCAAAAAAACCCCAAACCCAAAAAACCAAATCCACAAGGAGCTGTCAGGGAGCAACAAGAGCAGGTCTGCTCCCTAAGGGGAGTTGAGCCAGGAGCGGCAGGGGGTCCCCATGGGGACAAGCAGGGTAGGGTGTCACCAGCCAGGGCCTGTCCACCACCCTGAGTTGGGGAGCAGGGCAGAACCTGAGCTGGTGGCCAGGTCCCACCAAGAGTCCAAGCTATAAGGCAATACCATGGTGGTAAAACAGGTCCCAGGTCAAGCCAAGAAGCCAGTCCACAGGTTGAGGTCTGCATCAAGGGGATCCATGGCCAGGCTGGACATCGCTGTGGCTGCACTAGAGACCAGCACTCCTCCATCAGAGTTCAGAGCAAGGGCTAAAGACTCTAATGGGTGTAAGTCCCAGGTAAGGCTTGTCATTAAGGCCTATTAGTGCACTCGAGGCCCTGACACAAATCCAGCCTTCCACAGATTTGCAAAGACAACAAAGCACCTGCATTTTAGCCAGAAAACCAGTGCAACTCACAAAAATTATAAAGTAGGTTAGGTACTTGTCTTTTACCGATTTCAGTAGTCCCACCATTAAAAACAGTCTTAACATTTCAAAGTAACCTAATACATACCTGTTTTGCTCTATCGAGGTTTTTGACAGAACTGTTCCACATTTCCCCTTCCATTTCTGGCTACTCATCTTTAGTTATGCATTAAATCAATCTGGAGAGTTGACTCTGTTTCTGTCTATTCCAGCTTTG
Source organism: Fratercula arctica (assembly GCA_947846985.1). NCBI lineage: Eukaryota > Metazoa > Chordata > Aves > Charadriiformes > Alcidae > Fratercula > Fratercula arctica. The sequence continues at coordinate 41,989,859 of CANTUZ010000002.1, forward strand.
AGGCAGTGTAGGGAAATTGTCTCACCTGTTAGTCAAGTTGTTCTATAATAGTTAAACAGAACAAGATTTATTGATCATATGCCTTCCCTGAGCGATGACTCCCAATTGAGTTACACAAGAAAAAATAATCACAGTGCTTTCTTGTAATTATCATTTTCTGTTTTTGTGACCTGACATGAATTTTCTGTTCTAAATTTTTCAATATAGCCTGGAAATTGGTCCCATTCTTGGGCTCCAAAAGCAAAGTCTCAATTATTTCTTCTTTTTTTCTTTTTAGGAGAGACCACCAATTTTCCTAACCCAAAACATGTCTGCAAAATAATCTTCCAAATGTGTTCCATCTGACAGCCAAAATTTTACTGCACACTTTACAATCAGCCAAGTTCTTCCGATATCGTTTTCCGTTCCTTAAATTCCCAGAAAGGCCAGTGGCTTTTCATGTATAAACAGGAGAACAATTTTCTGCAAGTGGCATAGTCAAAACCAGTAAGGTCACATTCAACCAATGGTGAAACGTGAAGTTTAGTATCAGGCAAAGATACCTATACTAACTCTATTTTATTATTCGCTTCCCACCAGTGTCAGCAATAGGCTGTTCACTTATCAAATGCAGGGGTCATCCCACCCCATATCTCAAGGAGGTGTTCCAATTCAGTTTGATCATTTAACCCATTCTTATTCTTCATAGTATTCTCTTGTAGTTATGGTTTAAAACGATAAACTTATTTGTTTTACTTTAATCACTCCTAGGGATATCACTCACACGAGGAAATGTGAGTCTCAAGAATACTTTTAAGACTAGGAAGTTCAGATGAAGTTCCTTCCACCAGCATGGTTTGAAAAAACAGCACTGTCAATCCACTTTAAATATTCTGCTGTAACCTGAGGTATATTTCAATGGTAAGGAGAACTGACACTTTACTCAACAAAAATCTTGTTTAGATATGAATCTAATTACCTAAGACAACTCAGTGAACAATACCTACAACAAATGATTAAAGTTACTGGTATTTAAAGGGATTTCTATGCTTTTGATTCAGTGAATCAATAGCGATGCTCAATGGAATACAAGAAAAGGCTCAATGGAATACAGAGTGAAGAGGAGTTATTTGTCTTCACAACTTTTCCTTTTTAGCTTTCATTACAAATGCCTCCAACCCTCCTGACCTTTGCACTAAGAAGTCACTTGCAACTTCCAGGGTCTACTCCAAGGTGTACGTAGTCTCAGGAGAGCACAGTGTGGCATCAGGTGCTGTAGGATCAGGTAACAGATCTTACAGACCGATCTAGTTCCATTTCAATACTAGTTTTTAACTGGGTAAGGAAAGACCGAAGAGTTTACTCATCTCTTTTGAGGACCTGGTTCAAATTCTACAATTTCCCATTTGTACAGTTTTATCTAAAGGTCTAATCCTGCAACTGTTAATGGCTCAGCATCAGACCCCACTGCAAAAAAGAAGCCAGGTCCAGATGTTTTTCATTCAAAACACACTGTGATATTTTCAAAACCAGCAAATGTTTCATGATCAAGCTATAAACTCTATACATACAGTCCATATTACATGAATGGAATTTACCTAAAGATACAAGCAATTTCCACGTAGTCTTTCCTCTATAAAACCTAATGAGCTTTCAGAGACTGAAAAAAAGGTACTAGAGAAAAGGTTAACATGAAGTTACAATGTTAGCCCTGATCATGACTCGTATCCTCAGCAGAATCTAATGCTGACACCATCACCATCAAATCAATATAGTCAAAATCACTATCCTGAAGTACATTTGTCAGTGTAATCTAAAGAAATATTATCAATATCTACAGTGAAATAAAAACAAGGGTTTGTCAACTGTTGCTTTTGTCACTTGGTCTGGGGAACAGTGGAAAGACAGGGGATGGGAAAACAGAGTGACTCCTGCAAAACGCATATTGAATCACAGCCTCGGTAATCATTTCTCTTAATTTTTTTGAGTATTCCTCTCAGATTTAGCTTCTCACAAATGTTTAGTTTATTCTTTCTTTTCTTCTAAATACTTTAGATGTGTTGGGTGGAAGAGTCATAGGGAAAATAGACTCTTCTAAGTAATTGTTCCCTTCGGATACCTGGCACATCTCTTTGGGCTCCTCCTTTTCTATCCACACTTTGCACATTAAAGACTAGAAGAAGTATCACTGGTTCTTGAGAGAAACAAACAGCTCAGGCTAAGTCACAGTAAGAGTATGCCCACCAAGCCCTAGAGCCCTGATCTCAGACATTTTGAGGTTTTCCTCAGATCTTGGAGCCTGTTTCCGGAGTGCCAGTAAATCTGGGAAAGCAGCTACACCGTGACTACTTATCTTGCAGCAGTGTAAGAAGAGCAACAGGAGCTGAAAACTGCAGACAGTTGTTCTTGAGAGTGAAGAGCTGAGCAAGGAGGACAGAGACATCCTGGACTCAGTTCACAGCCTTGCTACAGGCTTCCTGCCAGGGGTGAGACAAGTCAGCAAAATCCCGTGGCCCGGTTCCCCAGCTACACAACAGGGTCAATTCTTCCTTTCTCCCACGCACATTCTGTCTCCCTCAGTCACAGTCGGTGCCTCAGCAGCGCTGCTCCTGCCACCAAAGCTCTTCTGCACGAACCTGCCTGAACAGGGTTCCCAGGGACCTACACATGTGGATGGAGGAACCGTCACGAGAAAACAGTGGGTGAAGAGTGGAAACATATGTGCCACAAAATAACACGTGAAAGTGTCCCAAGAACTAGTAAACTGAGGACACCAAGAGGCCAGTGAACGCGTCCATCAACCAGCAGTGGCATAACAGACCAAGAGAGGAAATGGGCTGTTACATGTAGACGGAAGCTACAGGTATAACACACACCTGCTGGCACAAAGGACCTCAAAGGAGTTTCCAAACACCTGTCTAACAACCATGGCTGTACCAGGATGACCATCCACTCCTGAGTACAGTAGGGTTGGCCTCTCACTGTTGCTCCAGCTGCGTGCAGGTGTGTGAACTGTGCAAAAGAGTGAGTGAATGCAGAGTGTAAATAGTTTTCTGCTATTAACAGCTCAAGTCTATTAAAAAAAATAACTTTATAAAAGGTGTTCTAACAAACCTGTTTGTTCTCTGTGTCTCTCTCCAGACTGGATTTCTTTTCAGGGAAACTTCCAACACTTCATCAGGTGTATTTGAAGTGTGTAACACAGTATGGTCATAATCCTTTTAAGACCTCAAGATGCTACTTCTACAGTCATTGTATTATTACTATTACTGACAGTAGCAAGAAATGGTTGCAGTTTAAGAAAAAAAAAAGAGTCTCAATTTCACTTTACTATCTTGATTTATACCAACTGAGCGTAGGCTCTAATCTGCTTCACTTGTAAACAAGCATTTGTTCTGAGTTTTATAAAATAGCAGTGAAATGTAATAAGCTAGTATTAGATAGAAAATAGACCAGGACTGGGTTGCACAATATTTCCAGATTGATGAATCATGCAATTTGCAACCTTATTGCTCCTTTACCACACAGCATGAGCCAGTATAGTTACAATAAAGACACATTCCTTCTTTTCTTAAAAAAATAATAAATAAAATCACATCAGGGATAGTCTATGTAACACATACTAAATGAAGTCCAGAGATTTGGGGGGTTTTAAGTTTACTGCACTGATACCATGGACTGGAACCAATAAATCACAAAATAAGGATCAAATAAGGGAGAGGGCATTCATTTTGATGAACCAACCTTTATAAAATAGGTCTATCAGACAGCAGCCTGCACATGTCCTTGGACTGTCCTGAGGTGTCCAGCCAAGATCAGCAAGGGAAGTGAGGTGAGCAGAAGGAGCAGCTGGAGTTTTAGAGGTATATCTGAAACCTTCTTCATCTGCAGAAGTGCATGCTGATTTACCCGGCTCACATATCTGAAACCAGAAAATAACAAAGCTTCACGTTTAACACTTCATGCTTCACCTGTGTTTACATGTTAAAAAAAGTTTTTAGTCAACTGTAACTGACGTGTATTTATCTGAGATGACAAAACCTTTTTGCTTTTGTAAGCCAGTAAAAAGCTGATGTTTTAGATAGAAGTTCCTGAAGTAACCCGATGCCCAAAAGTACATTCAAGGTTTTCACGGTCCAAGACAGAATTGTTCAATAGGAATAAAAAATTCAGAATCAAAAGAGAAGCTGTACCTTCAAAAAACAATTTGGGTTCTGTGGTCCAATTCCAGATTTTTGGGGGTGTGGGTTGTCGCTGCCACCCTCCCCCCTAGCTAATGCTGTTCACAAAGTAGAGCAGGACATTCAACTCTAAACCCGACTTCAGTTTTCAGTCCTTTGCTGATTCTTTCATAGTTAGGTCAAAGGATTATGCTGATGCAAAATCATGACAGAGAAATTAAATACAGGGGGAATTTTAACATGTAGCAATGCAGCTCACCATGTTCTCTGCCTAAATGACAGAATGAACAGCTAATATCTGTGCTGAAAAATGCCTGCAATGTCACTCATCTACAGCAGGAGTTGGAATTTCCCGATTTTTTTTACGCTTACAGCCATATATACTATCAGGCTGCCTTTTTACATGTAATACTCATATGGGTTTGATTATAATTATAGATGATAATGTCCAACTTTTAAGTAACATTTTTCAGCAGCGGATTTCAAAGCATATCAGAAAGGCAGCCAGGATTTTTATTCTCTTTTTATATGTGGAAGAACAGATTCAGAATAGGAAAGTGACTTATACCAGCACTCATCACCCACCAGCACAGAGCCCAAAATAGTACATGGTCTGTAAAGCAAAGTTTTGCTATAGCAGCTAATCTGTTATCAACACTTGTTAAAAATCACTGAGAAAACATTTGGATAATGGAAAGAGTTAAATATTTGCTCCGATCTGACAGCGAGAAAAGCATTTTTGTGTCTTTGTCCCTTGAACTGATGTAAGAGATTGCCTAGCTAAGGGCAACGTCATCTTTTAACCAGCAGACAGACTATCTGACAGGGGTCTCTGTCCCACTCCATCTAACAGTAAATTGGAAGGGAGAACGGGAAGTTTCAGCAATGCAGAAACAGATAAAACCTGGAAAAAGCAGGCAGATGAAGCAAAACAGAAAACAGTATGACTGGCAACACCAAAGGGAAATACAGATCATAAGACAACTGAGAAATCAATTCAGCCGTGAGACTGCACAATGAGGCACATTCCCCTGACAAGCTGAGCCAAAAGGAGACCACCGTTCTCAAGCCCTCCACCAGGGAGCTTCTCTCAGTCCCAGGGCTGGCCACATTCTGGTGGGCCTTGCAAATCACAGAACACCACAGCTTGGTTCCTGTGTCTATAACATACAGTAATACCAGAACGAATCACTAGAAATGCAATTCGTCCATTATCTTTCATATAACTGCCTGGATTCCCAAAACGTTTGTTTTTTTTTTCCTTTTTTAAAAAAAATGTAAAAGCACACAGGGTGTCAATGGTGGGGCCACCAACCATGTGCAGCCTCAGACACTGAGTCCAAAGAGACCATCCAGGAATCAGTTCCTGGCTGAATGAGCCAGCAACTCACATTTAGGGGACAGCTGCCCACCAGGCAGCAGGGGCCACCCAGACCTGGTCTACAACACCAGCGGATTACACAAAACCATACACACCTGGCCTCATGAAAGCAAAGGAAAAGCAAGGCTAGGATGGAAAAAAAAATAGAATAAAAAAAAGGATAAAAATACCTCACATTAAATACTTCAAATACTTGAGGAGGCAAACAGCTTGCTAGAGTGAATTACACGAGTGGGAGGAGGCATCTATTGCCTGTGATACCAGGTAGGGGACAATTAGAGCGGGATCTCTCTAAATGCCATTGGCACAGCTGACTCTCCAAGAGATCCAGGTACCAGAGCATGCCAGAACAGCAGTGGGCTGAGCACACTGGCCCTGATCTGAAATCTGACGACATCAATGGAACCGTTTCCTCTGGCATCAGGAAATTTTGGATCACACCCAATATCAACAGCAGCTTTGAACTGGAACAAACTTTGATCGTTGCACAGATCTTCCTCGAGCTCCTTCTTTTACAGTTTTATTTAACACTGAATGACAGCCTCCTTTGTAAATTAAACAGCTGGGGAACAAATTAGCCCAATCTACTTAGAGTGTTGAAAATTAGGAACGTAAGTTAGCTTTTTGCAATATCAGTGAGAAAGCTCTGGAAGTTCCTGAATTAGTTTAAGATTAAAATTCACCCAGTGAGCCTTACTGGTTTATTCAGCGTGTTCACATCAATCACTAAACATAGCAGGAGTACAGAGTACAGGCCAACAATGCCCCGCAAACCTGCAGGGGGTTGTTCCAGTTGATGCCACATACACACAGTAACCTTCCCCACAGGCCTAGAATAATTTAACATAAAAGAATGTAGAAAAAAATTCACTTTAATAAAGAGATAGAAGGAGAGAATGGGAAACACAGGAGGTGGGTAGGAGTGAAAGGAGTGCTAGGCCCCACAGAGGACTTGCATGCAAAATTAGCATGCTCACGTGTATTTGGTGAAATACAAATATGTAAAGAATACCAACAATGTTTTTTGTCTCAGATATTTTTTTCTAGATAGCTTCCTCCAGCAGACCTTTCTAACGTGTTTACTTCATCTATTAACACAGTATTAGAAATCTCAGCACACCGGTAATCAAAATAAGCAAGCTGAACCCCACTGGAAATGCCAGAGCACATGGCATAGCAAAAGGACCTGCAAGACAAAATGATGGGAGACACTTGACTGTAGCCCCAGTCTGGAAGGGTTCCCCTCCATCCCTCCTCCAAAAGTTTGTTCCCAAACATATTCCCATATGTAAATCAGTTTTCTACACCTTAAGATAGGTACATAAGAAATATGATGTGGGGTTTTTTTTGCTGTTGTTCCTTATGCTTTCATTTCTTCTTGGCCAGCGGCAGGAAGACAACATAAGGCATCAGAGTGAAAAAGAGACAAAGGCAGAGACATTCATGAGTGAAGGTGAAAGTAAGAATGTGAGGCAATGAAATGTAAAGGGCGGGGTAGAAATGAAAGGTCTGGATGGATAAAGCAAAGAATTACTGGGCAAGAAAACTGCATCTGGAAATGCATCACAAGTGCAGTAAGAGAGACTCATTAAGGAAAGACAATACCAGGTGAGAAAAAGACAGTACATGGGAAAAAAAAAAAAAAATAGTACATTATCACTTAAAAGTTGGCATAACACATACACAGAGCAGGGATGAAGTAAGGATTCACTATCAGTTTTCATTCTGTCATTGCCTAACATTTTTGGCAAGTGGTTAACTTCACAACCTTGATTAATGTCCTTTTGATGGTTTTTTTGTGTGCTTATAACACCTTGTCTGAGAGGCTGAGACTTACCCATCACAATTGCAGTTTTCAGATTTCAATGCTTCTGGAGCAACCAGAGCATAAAAGTGTGTCAAAACAATCCTTTTCACACCCAGCTCACTCAGAGCTAAAACGATTTTTTTTTTAAATCCTTTGAAAAAAATTCACTTCTGAGAGAAGAGCAAGCATGAAAAATTGCCCACCAAGAAGTAATTTGAGGGATGTTATAAACCGTGTACAAAGATAAATTAGAATGAAAGAGTCATCATGTCTGTGCCATCTAAATTGTAGAGTACCCCTGTTAATACAATGCGTTTGCCAGTAATCCTCAGGGAAGTCATCTCCAACAACAAATTTCACTTAAAAGATTTAAAAAGATCCTTCACAATGTAATCCATGGTTTGGAAGTCTTAGGACTTAGGAACTGCACTACATCCCTTCTTATGGATGGAATCCAAACATGAGACATCTTCCATAACATCAGAGATCTCCAGTGCTTAGTACAGTTGGATACATTTCTGGATATAGCTCTGTAGATCCCTTTGAAGGATGCTGTGGCTGAAAACTACTGCAAATAATTCCAGTGCTAGACAGCTTTAAGGACTGCCTCCAGTGGAAGCAGTTAAAACTTGCAAAAGATGCAAAGATCTTAAGTAGGGCATTTCATTAGGAGCAAACACCCTATTTTTATTTCATATATATATATATTTATTTATTTCAACTTATCTTTATAAGTTTGACAGCAAGGATTTCCAAAGTCAGCTTATAAAACAGTCTTATATGATGACCTTTGAGATCTTTTCTTGATAGCACGTGATCTATTTTGCTTGATCTTCAGCACCCTAAACATATATTATTCACAACGCCAGTTGCAATAAGCATTGAGGGACCATTTTCTTCACATAGAAGATGGATATCACAGATCTGATGTGACAGAGCAGATGACAAACGTTCAGAACAGAGGAGGGCACTGAGCAATGCATGACCAGCAACCTCGGCACAAGCAGCATCTGATATCCTTTGAGATCCTTCTTGTAAGCACCCTGCTTTGATCAATGGCCAAGATTATTTACCCCATTGTAGTCATTAGGAGGTGCTGTACACGTTGCTCTCAGGAAACTGGTGGAGCAAGAAGGGTAGCAGTACATTAGTTAAGACTGTAATAACCTAAAATGTGTAGCCCCTCTGTTTTAATTACTCTAAATCCTACCTTCATTTGCTGTTGATGTTCAATTAATAAGTAGATTCTAATGATTTCATTGCTACAATCCTCATTCATTACCCTGGAAGAAAGATGCACTTTCTAACTTTTTCTTTTTTTTTTAAGAGAATTTTTAGCCTGGTTTATTTTAACAATGATCTTCTTAATTTAGTCAATATAAACTAAGGCAGTAAGTGCCAACAGGAGTAGATATTCAGTAAAAAAACAACATCAGCTATTCACATTAGGTAAGGGGTTTTCTTTGTTGCTTTTAATCAATCTCTGCATTGTAGACATCTCAGATTGTTGCTAGAGGTTTGTGCCACATCTGCTGTTCATGAGATACAAGCCAAGAATCCACAGTTAGCACTTTTTAAAGTGCTTTTATGTCATGCTTTTAATTTCATTTTTGCAAGCGTGGGTAATTTAAAAATTGCTACATTTGAGCATTTTGTAAGTTTTGAGATGCCGAAAGGGGAGAGGCAAAATAGCCCCATTCACTTCCCACACTATTAAAAGGAGGTTGTCAGGATTGGCTGGAACAATTGAGATTAAAAGAAGCATCTGTAACTTAATGAGATCAATCATCAATATTGCCTTAGCACCACACCCAAATAGGTGGAATTCTCTATGTCTTTATCACTTTCGGTTGTCTCCAAATTCTACATTCTCCTGGAAAAGATTCATGGCTCAGACTGATGCTTTTTTTTTTTTTTTTTTTAATGGCCTCTGCAAAATCAAGATTTAGCCAAACAGCAGCATCAGTAAATGTTATAATGTCCCATTCAATTCATTGTTCCAGATGTGACTTTCAGAGTCTAGCAAGACTACTTATAAAACAATGTTATTAAAAAAGCCATTTTTATCTTTCTCCATATTATTTGTATTTATTAGAGAAAGGAAAATAAGTACAAAACCCACTAGTGAAACCACTGAAGAGTAATAAATTAAATCCCCAAATACAGGAAATGAGAATACTCTGATCCTCCTAATATCAATGCCTCTGAGTATGTATATGGAATAAATTTAGCTGCATATTTAAACAATTCAACTGATAATTAAAGCTACCACATATGCAGGGTAGGGGAAGTAAGACAGTCATGTCAAAATGAAAACAGAGTACCTTGGATTTTCATTTCCTGGTTCTTTTTCTGGATTTCTATTTGTAAGCTTGAAGTTTCTTTGGTATACATTTTCGTTTTAACATCTGTGCATGAAGTTAGATAAAGCATATACATACATATGTATGTACGTATGTATATTTATATATTTTATGTATCACTGAAGCAAAGCATACACAGAGTTTTAATAATGCTGCTTCTTTCTCAGAAAGAGGCGTGAGTTCCAAGAGTCTGGTTATATCTCAAGGATGATATATTTCGGTCTCTTAGGTGAAAGGAGGCAAGGAGATAGCCAGCTGGCTCATGTGAAGGTAAATCTTCCATGCCAGCTGGACAAGAAGTAGTATCGCTGTTAGCTTTGGAGGCTGCTGCCTGCCTACTGACTACAGGAAGACCAGAAGAGTTAAGCAGCAAAATCTACATGCAAACAATTTTCCATTCCATATGGAGTTGTCATTATCCCTTTGAGTATAATTAGGTTTCCCAGATTTACAGTGCTGTATGCGGCAATACACTGAATCAGACTGCTCAGCTGCTTGCCACTCACACAGCATTTCCAAGTCAGGCCTCGTTACCCTCCTGGCAGTGAGCGATGAGGGGAAGAAGGCACATTAGAGCTCTTGGGTCCTAGAGGGAAACTTACAAAACTCTTGAAAGAAGAAAGGGATGAGACATTCAACAAAAGTGAAATATGGACATGCGTCTAACCCTTCTGCTTCCTAAACACTGGATAGCTGGTTACGGTCTTTAAGTCTGGGTACAGCCAGGGTATCTGCCTGAAGATACAACGTACTGCAAGGAACCTTAAAACCCCCACTTTCAATGACTCTCGGCTGCTGAACTTGAAGGAACATACATAATATATTTAATTTCTTTTTTTTTTCTTTCACTGACTTAATGTAATCATTACCACATTTTTGCAACGTTGCCAAATACACCTTAACATGCCACTTGGTTTAAAACCCCCGAGGCAGAGGCCATGTCTGGACTCAAATGATAAGGTGTCATGAGCTGTTAAATTGATGATGCGTGTTTAAATTTTATAGACAAAGAAACTAAAGGGCAGTCTGACCCACACTTATCCAGCAAATCTGTGGCAGGGATGAGAACAGAGCACACACACCTTGACCTCAATCTTGTGTGTGAGCCAAATGCAGTCTCTCTTCATTTAACCTGTAAATTTAGTGAAGAGACAGTTGCTAGAGTTATGGTATCTCCTGTTAACCAAGACCGCTAACATACTGGGTATTTGGAGTAGCTCCTTTAGCTCTTGTGTGTGAAATACTAAGAATGAGTCTAACCTCCTAGGAAGAAGTCAACTTGTGCAAGTTGAAATGCCACCCAAAAAAGCCACCTTAATGTTACTATATTGTGTGCCTCCATCTGAGTCCAGAAACACAAAGGAAAAAAAAAGAAAACGCACTGACCGAGGCAGATTTTAAATTATTTCATATCTAGCCAGCAATAACATAGTGAACTGCCTCGCAGTTCATGGATGGGAACATACTTCCCATCCATGCAGACGGGAGCATCTGCCTAAATCATATCAAGCCACTTACCATTGTGAGTATAGTAAGTTGTACTGATGACACAGTAGGGCAATATCAAAAATGCAGAGAACGTGAGACAAATACAATAAAATTTATAAAATAATTCACAAAATAAGCATGGGCATTTCAGACTCTGCAGCCTACAGTCCTGACCCTTGATAGTCAAGAACATGACCGAAGTGCACTGCATCTCTTCCTGCCTGTCCATTAGGGCTTGCTTTCCTTTCAGCTGGGAAAGGAAAGGCAACCTTAGGTCTCATCATACAGACAGAGTCTTGGCATATAACAAAAATTTCTACTAAAGACTCAGAGTTCACTGGCTGGAAATGTCTAGTCACACAGATTGCAATGACCATGGACTATAAGTACAGATATAAAAAAGACAAACGCAATCCTATAACACATCGCACATTGTATAAGTCAGAGCACTGTGTATTACCTCTGTAAGACCTTATCTAGAATTAAGCTTACAAATTCCAGTTACCTGTTTCCATGATGAATTAAGACTACTACAGGTTAGAAAAGGACTAAGATGATCAGAAGAATGGTTATCTTACATGAAAGGCACAAAATTCAGAGAAAAAAAAAAAAGAAAAAGCAGAGAGAAGTCTTTAGACTGCTGTATATGAATACACCTCTCCTATGAGGACAGACTGAGAGAGTTGGGGTTGTTCAGTCTGGAGAAAAGAAGGCTCTGAGGAGACCTTATGGTGGCCTACCGGTATCTTAAGGGGGCCTACAAGAAAGCTGGTGAGGGACTTCTTAGGGTGGCAGGTGATGGTAGGACTAGAGGGAATGGATTAAAGCTAGAGATGGGATGATTCAGACTGGACGTTAGGAAGAAGTTCTTCACCATGAGGGTGGTGAGACACTGGAACAGGTTGCCCAGAGAGGTGGTGGATGCCCCATCCCTGGAATTTTTTACGGCCAGGCTGGATGGGGCTCTGAGCAACCTGATCTAGTAGGAGATGTCCCTGCCCACGGCAGGGAGGTTGGAACTATATGATCTTTAAGGTCCCTTCCAACCCTAACAATTCTATGATTTTATGATTCTACGAACACTGGAGGAAGAAAAGAGCTGTTAAACTGCAGTGCAAACTGAAGAGCCAATGGATATAACCAGGCCATAAATAAGCATAGACTGGACCTTCCCATAAGGCAAGTGATTTTCTAGAATATTCTGCTTATACAGGTAAGAGGAGCAAACATCCTAACCAATTTTGATGGAGCTGGCACATTTATAAACAGGGTGATATGACAATATGCTTAGCTCAGCAGCTTGGATTTGACGATCTATGAAATCCTTTTCACTTCTGTCATCACATCTTTTGCTAAGTGATTACCCTAGTGATTGAATTAGGAAAATTCACGTATCACTACAACAGCAAAACCCATCATGGGCTGCTGCTGAACAAAGCAGGTCTTGTCAGCATATTTATATTGTTTTATTAGGGAGGGGGCTTTTTTATTTTTGTGTTTACTTTTCATTGGAGTTTGGACTTTTTTGTTTGGGATTTGGGATTGGGGATTTTTTTGATTTGTTGGTTGGGGGAATTTTTGATGGTTTTTTTTGGTGGGGGTTTGGTTTTGTTTTTTGAAGATCCAGAACCCCAAGCCTGAGTCCATAGCTTATAGTGTGGTTTCTTTCCATACGGTTCAAAGGAAGGTTGTGCACAAGAATAGAAGGAAGAAAGAAACCACAGTCCTTTGCAGCTGCTGTACTACCCACAGCCCTAGAACCAACATGGAACGAGGAAGAAATCGTATCTTCAGAAGTGGCTAAATAAACCACTGTGATTGATCACCTAACATATCTGTCCCTGTGAAAGCAATTTTAGAGTTAAATTGCACCAAATACTAAGCCCACATGACTGAATAGAGGTTCTATGTCCCTCAGCTTTCTTCTATCTAATGCAGACAGCTGGGGGTTTTGAGGGTTTTCTGTTTTGTTTTAAATAGAGAACTGAATACTGAACCATAATCTCCAGCTTCTTATCAGGCAGCCAAGTTCCTTCTCAGGGTAAAGTGTCATACCCATCATCTTTACATTTAAGAGGGTATTTTTATTGTGAATCAGTAAGGAGGAAGGGCATCCTCGAGAATACAGTGGTAAAAAATAATTTCACTAATAACTTCCCCCAAAAAACCCACATAGGTGGATCAAAAGATTGTTATCTTGATCAACCAACAAGGAGTTTATGTGTCCAAAATCTCCATGTATTTTAACTATATAAAGTTGATTCTTAAAAAAATATTGTTTCTTCTCAAACTTTACCAGGATGATAAACTATCCCCTGCCTTGGTCTCTGACCTAGCCTGACTTATTTCTCCCATGAAGAGTTGGAGGATAGCAGAATCCATCACTCAGCTATTTGAGTTCATGTATAACAACATCAAGCAGCTGCCTTTAGAGCAACATAACACAAGACCTGAATGCAAATTGAAGATGAGAAATTTGTCACCACCAGTAGAAACAATTTCATTCCAGATAACACGGGTGATATACACCTATTCCTCATATTTTAGTTCTCCTTTCTTTGCTTTATTTATGTGCCATAAAGCTGTAATTCGCCAGTGAAGAATGAAACACTTTATTGAACATCTATACAGTATTTACACTCCCTGCATCAGATGCCACTTTTTCATCATAATGGGACATATCGGGAAGCCCAGAGCTATGAAGATTTATGGACTTGTGGACTGCATTGGTAAAAATACAGAGTACCATGAGCAGGCTCTCACAATGAGCCCAATCTAGTAAACTTTCATATTAATTAGAAATCTCTGGAGGGTTTATGGGTAACAATTTAAGTTAATGGGAACATCATTCTCTGTCATCCATCATTCCTGTAGGGAGAGTAATAATTTAGGAAGAAAAAAAGAAATTAAAATAAAGACAGTGTCTGACAACAGAATTTTGAAATGTTGTGATGCTTTCAATTTATAGGTTTTACCAGAAGTTGTACCTCCCAGAATTTATGATCAAGTCAGCTTGTAGCAATTTTTTTTTTTCATGACAATGACATTTATACAAGGAAGAGCAATTTTAATTTAAAACAAATAAATAAAAAATAACGAAAAACATAATGCCTCGAGGAACTGATGATTAAGGAATCTGCTGCCTCCAGAATATTGTTAGTGGTTCAGGTCAAACTTCAAACCCGTCTCTTGCAGGTATTTAGGTATAAGCTTACCTATATACACAGACAGCCTTGTTTAGGACAGCAGAGCCATTTGAGATGAGTCAGATTAAGCCCAGGCCTGTATCTCTGGGGGAACACAGCCTTAGCTACACCAGAAAAACCACTCATAATTTTACATGGAGCCAGAGTCCTAAATACATCAGCTGCACTGTGCTCGGTTTTGACAGATGGGAGCAAAGGCAAAAAATGCCTCCAACCACAAAACCACAGGTGTTTTTAGCCAATGCTGGGTGAAACCACCAGGGTTTTAAAAATACAGTTGGGAATGCGAGTTTGGGAATCATCACCCAAATTTATGAGAGATTAATTGAATCATACCTAGATTCTCAGGAGAATCACCAGGAAATTTGTATGCTTTGCTAATAACATTGTTGGCACTTCCCCCCCCCCCCCCCCCCCCCCCCCCCTTTCTTTTAGTTCTAAAGGACAATCCTCATATAAAATTTCGTGTCCTGTCAATTCAATATTAGACAGAACCCATTTGCTCAGATGAAAACTGTTAGCTTTACTTGTACTAAGTTTCAAGACTCACAAAACATGAGAATGTAAGTATTATGAGGATGTATCTTAAAGTAATGACATCTATGCATATCTAACTGAAATTGTTTCATGAGCAAAAGTCTTATCTGTTTGGCTTTCCTAGCCAGGTACCACACAGTGCCATTTTGGTGTATCTATCAAAACAGAATAACACTATCAAAACAGAATAACAGGAGTGAAAAAAAGCAGAAAAGTTAGCAAATTACCCTGTTAGTAACCCTTTCTCCAGAGACAAGCTACCTGTGATTTGGACTCTTTGCAGGGTTGCAGATTAAGGTAGGCAGCACATGACAAGAACACCTGAAGCAAAAGAGAAATGTTTGTTTTACCTAGAGCCATCTCAGCATATCAAAAGTGGTGAGAAACAGTTGTTTGGCTAGCCCGGTTTGCCTCACTTCTGTGGAAAGACTGATGATGGCATAACAAAAAGCTTAATCGCTTATTAAAGCATGAGCGTATTCATTTCCTGTTACCATGAGAGCAGTGTGAGAGACAGAAAGCAAGCTGCGACATTATAGAGGCAGAATGAATAACAATAGATCACTTTAGAAATTTAAATAATTCAAAGTTACGTGGATCACGTATGATAACATCATTGCAGATAAGCTGGATTGTAAAATCCAACTTCAATTATTCAAGCCTTGCCCATTCAGCCCATCCACAGAGAAACACTTTCCTAAGGAACTATACTAAGAATTACTTGTTTGTTTTCCTAGATGAGAGATTTGGAGCAGAAGAAAGCGCTTCATATAATTAAGCATCAAGGAATTTTATCGAGAAGGTTAACAAAAAGGGCCTAAAGAAACAAGACACAGCAGGGCAAGTCTTAATGACTGTCTCTCGAGAAAAACTCAGGGATTGGAACATCATGGAATTTGGTTGTACAACTCAGGAGAATTCACTATTAAAGAGAAGCAAAATGATCAGTTAATCAGTGATTAACTATGATTGTTGTGGTACTGCTAAGGAAGAGAAAAGTAAAAATAGAGCACACAGAGTGGCTACCTAATTTACACCTTTTTTACGGAGGAAACCTTCAGTCACAGGGACCTCTGACAATGAGGTTAATCTCAGCCTCAAGATTCCTAATTCTCCAGATTGAAACACATTTTAGGGTAGATCTTAGGTAAGCAAACATTTAAAGATAGGGAATGAGATCTCACCTATCTGTGGAAGACCCCGTCATTTACTATGGAAAAGCTAATACAGTATAAATAGCAAGTATCTGTGGTTGTACCCAAGTCCTATGACATGAGATAAACAAAAGCATATCTGAATTTTTGGGGCAGATGCTTATTAAACTCCAATCAAGTCTTACTATTTGTCCAGAATCTCAGTTTGATCTACAACCCCTCTATAGGGCCATGCTTTAAGCAAATTTACCTTTTACGGGTTTTGCCACCATTACAAGTTACTTTTCAATTTTTACTTAACACACCATCTTAAAATTTTAACCCAGTTCCCTTGTGGAACTTCATAATTTCAGTCGTGATCATACAGTCATGATGAGGTCGTCACTGTTCTGGGAAGGTACGGGTTTGTTGTCAGTCTTCATGCCTTATTGCGGAATCTATTCTGTCTGGGGTTTCTTACCTTTCTGCTTGCTGCTTTCTTGCACAAGAAAACAGGATATTCTTCTTCAGTTCATGAATAAGTAGTCCATTAGTGCTAAGACAGAGTAATTTGTCAATATTCTTGTAGCAATAAATTCTCAGAGCATCTTTAGAGGTCCTCTTTCAATGCTAAACAGGAGATATCCCTGAAATATCCGTCAGATTCATCAAATTTAATAAGAATTGATACTGTTTCAAATAAAGGCTTATTTCTTTGGCTCTCAAACCTCTCAAGCTCTTAAAATAGTCTTAAAACTTAATTACTTCTTAAGGGGTTCTTTGAATTTAAATAATGTTTCGAGATGGCATCACATCTTACGAGTAGTCCTTAGAGAGGTAGTTGGTTACAAGTTTCTCACAGAAACTTGTGAAGCATTGCCAGATCAATTCATTCCACAAAATACATGTTCAAATGACTTCTTATATCAGTAACATGGCATCATATAACCCTGCCATATTGTACCAAACTCATCTCACTATTCACCTAAGGAGAAGGAAAGAGAAGTATGTGACAGTTTTTATTAAGATACGTTTGCAACACAGGTCCAATATGAAAATCCAGCCCTGACTGGAAATATGCTTAATCGTTTGCTTCAATCCACTGCAGTCAAAAGAATACAAATACGTGTTTTAAATGCTTTCGCAAATACATCTGGGCGGTTAGCTAAATCTTAGGGATGACTCCAGAGCAACATAGTCATCACCAAGCAAAAGTTTATTGTTGGCCTGATCGGACAACTATCAGTATGAAATAGTTAACCACGTTTGATACATGACTTTGAAAATAAGGACTAATTTTCCTCCTTATTCACTTATCTATGGCAGTGTCTCAGCTTTCAGAGCACAAATGAGAAACCTCTCCAACAAGTGCAATATTAGAAAAAAAAAAAAAAAAGGCAGGAGGGGGGGAAAAGCACTTAATTGCATTGGCATGTCTTTTCGTGCCTCAGTTTCTCAAGATTTTCAGTTATCCATTCCAATTAGGAGACAATTATGGGAGAAACAGGAGGAAAGTGAAGACGGAGACCTGACAAAGACGTTTTGCAGGTGTGAAAGTTTAACATAAAGCTAATGGGCTTAAAACACAGGGCTTTGCCAGCAGCCAGCCAAGGCTCTGAAACAAATTCCCATAGGAATTAAGGACTGTCACAAGTGGCATAAATTCTCGCTTCAAATGCAAATCACTCTTCTTCTGTCCATCTTGCTTTCCATAAGCAGAAAACAATCCTATTAAAACAAAGCATCCCTACTAAGTATCTAATACTTCATGTAGGGAAGGAACAAGCCAAATATGCCAGATGCTAGTTACCTCACATACCATAAACTTGCAAGGGTACTCATATACTTCACAATGAAAGCAGAATGAGAACCTACATAAAATAGAATAACATACAACAAGAGCAGTGCAGGAGGGAGATTGTGACAAGGATATCGTTACTAGGAGAGCAGGATACAAAAAAAAAAAAAAAAGCTACTGAAGACACGCTGCTGCAGCTGAATTATGTAGAGCTCTGAAAAAGAACAAGCTCGATTTTAACACACTGATTTATTCTCTGTTTCTCTTTCCTCACTTATGACGTAATCATTAATCAGCTGCTTTTACAGTGAGAGAAACTGGTTTTTGATTAAATTAATCATGAATACAGTCCAGAAATAGTTCCCTGCAAGTATTCTTTTGAGCAAACACTTCACTCCCACAGCTTTTCACAAAAAGCTCCACAGAAGATAAAATAGGTACAAACATGATCTAAGCAAAACCCTATTTAGCAATTGTCAAAACACTAGTGAGTAGATTTCCTCATTATTCACTCGGCTCTGCTGGTATCTTCGCAGCCAGGGCGCAGATGAGAACCCTCTGCTGCACAGCAACAAAAGCAGGAGGGACAGAGAAAGATTTCTAGCTGGGCTGAAAACCTCTCTCCTCACCTTGGCGCTAGGTACCTCTGAATTTAAGGGCCAGAATTGTTTCTGGTGATTCTCAAGAGGCAGAGAGGGAAACTGCAAGCCAGAGAATGGCTTTTGAAGCAAGAACAGAGCTCCTGCAAAAGCCATTTCCTTACCTACAATCACTCTTTCATCTCAGGCCATTTGTCTGATCGAAACTGCCTGACCCGTCATTACTAAATGACATTACAAGGGCAGTTCTGTTTGGTGACACTTAAAGTTTTCAGCTTGTCTCTAGATTAAAATCACTGTTCTGGAGGGATTCCTGGACAAAGCTAGGAATGGGAATCACATGCTCAGACACATAAATGCATTACCCTTTGAGCTGAAATTGTACTCCTTCAAGAGACTCCACCACCGCACAAACATTAACACTTCTTACTCTAATTGCACATTTGGATGAAACACCTGGTTTACAAATACAATGCCAACATGTTATATGTGTTTAAAAACAACAACAAAGTCCACTGACTAAAAGATCTGAGGATTTGCCTGGAGGCTTGCGTATAACAGCCACTTTGAGCAATTCTAAATTTAACCAATATGCTATAAAAACAAAATGCACAGCACTTCATACACTTGTCACTAACACTAATTTAAACCACACTGTGGAATAAGCTATTTAAATGGGCTTGTTGACCTACTTTTTAATCCCAGCTTTTGGGGAAGAAAAGAAGTTAAGTAGTAACTTAGAAGATTGTTATTTCCTATAAATCATATTTTTGTATGGCTCTTACCACACAGTATTTCATTTTATGAGGGTTTTTTCCACTGAATACAGGTACCGATTAAGCCGCAGAATGTTCGGAGATGGAAAAGTATTTTAATTCATTATTGCCTTGAAGTGATCCTCATTGTCTGACATTTTGGAAATCATTTTGCCTGTAATCAGTCTTTTCTCTGTCCTCTCAGTCACTTCCATTTGAAAAGAATGAGACCATCTTAAACATTAAAAGGAGCTTGACGCCATACAGAGCTACTTACAAGGAGGAATAAAGGGATTTTGTTTAATTCAGTTCTTTGTCATAAAAATTCTTTCCTCAAAATCATTCCAAACAATTATTCACTTTTCTTTAATGTTTGTCCCAAGCATATATTTTTAGGTTCTCCACTGTTCTGTTACACCCTGTACGTGTGAGCTCCATTCCAAAACATTTTTCTTAGGACAACAGTTGTTCTACATATTTCTCAATAGTATCCAAGTTATAGAGATGAACTGAAATAAGTTAAAAACCAAAATCTACAGTGCAGTTCTTTCCAATACCTATACACTTAGACATGGAAGCTGATGACCCAAGCTAACAGAACAACTTACGGGTGAAAGTAAGCATTTGCATTTTTACAGGTACGTAATTAGAAACTCAGTGCAAAAGTGGGTCTTTATGTCTCAGCTTTTGTGCCAGACAAGCAAAAGGTACAAAAGGAGAAAAATACAACAAGTTTCTGATAAAGGAAAGCTGTACAGCTGGCACGTCTCCCTGGCTTCTGTGGAATTCTGTGAGCAGGCAATTGGACATCCACAAGGTGGATGCACATGAAAAACATACACAAAATCTATCATGTTTATGACTTGATTTGATGCACAGAAGATACCATAACATAGCTAGGAGCTAGAAAAAAAAATATCTTTGAACTACTTATTCCATTAGGCATCTAACTGTGGCAAGATGGACTTTGCCATGAGCTAACTGACTACGCTTTAGGATGTTCATCCACTACTGTGTTAAAGTGACACAATACAAAGAAAGAGAGCATAGGACCTACCATAGCAGAATAGTCCTTTTCCTTTGAGAGACAAACAGAAAGATGAAAAGGGGAAGGGAAAAAAAAAAAAAGTGAAAGAAATTTAATTATTCTGGTGTCATGCACATCAAACGTAACTGTTAATACCTTTATACAAGAGGCCACTGGGACTGTGCACATCCATAGGACTGAAGGCTTAATCTGAGTAATGACTAACACATTGTCAATCTAAATTTTTCTAGAAACCTATCTCTGGTAAAGAAGGAACATACCCTGCTTTCCTTGGGATATGTGAATTCCTTCGTGGTGTGCGTGCTTGCACTTGACAGGATTAGAGGATTGTGAAGACAAGCTTCTCCCACTCAGGGATAGAAGGTTGGCATTTTTACCTTTGATCATAGTGAAGCAGCAGTAAAGCAATCAAACCAAGCAAGGGGAGCAGAAACCATAGGGTTAAAAACCAAGTACTAACAAAACTAGAAAAATCACGGCACAAAACAATTTATGTGAGAGTTGGCAAGGCAAGATGGGGAAAATATATCCCTTTTTCTTTTGCAAAATCTCTAAAGAGGGAAAAGAAAGAAGTGTCAATTATTAACACAGCAGCAGAAATCCTGTGAAAAAAAAAATGTATAAGTAGTAAGGTGATTCCAGGTAGAGTCTGGGTAATGTAAGCCATGTTTATATGTGCAAAGAAGTCAAGAAAGCATCCCCTGAAAAAGGTCATGGAAGAGACAGTCTAGGGGCCAAACATGTAAATGGAGAAAACAGTACAAATTCAGACTTTTAGTTATATTTAAGAGGAGGCAGATGGGATTGCATAGACAATTCTAGACTGCACAATCACAAACCTACAGACCAACCAAGTCCCTTAACATTAGCAATAGATAAACTACAATGAGATATTTAAAGAGAAGCTTACCGACTCAGTGTCCTTACTATTTCATTTTCTGCAAAGTTTTAGTTAGTGGCTCTTCTTAGGGAGTGGAAGAAAAAAAAGGAAAAAAAAAAAATATTCTGAGTAATTCAGCCCCATTTCAGCTAATCATAGCCCGACCTATCACCTTGCCAGGAGAATCTTTTCTGCCTGCATTATGAGGGGTTGGTTTTGGATTTTTGCACACTTGTGAGTTTAAAGACATAAACAGAAACCTGACAGGAGGCAGAAAACAGATCTTTCTTTTACTTATATTTTAAGAAATATGAAATGCATTCAAGTTGCACACTGAAAGTTAAGGGTACAATTTAAATGGGTACAAACTGCATGCAGAAACAATTGAGATTACTTTCCAAGAACCTAATAACAGTCAAGGACTAGTAAAACCTGTAAGTACTCTTTAGAAGAAAGATGGCAACTGTGGATTAAAAGGAACACTTGGTGAACAGATTGACTTAAATTGTGGTTTTTATTAGTATCTAACATAGGGTATCTTTCAGAAGGCTTTCAGATAATCAGCTTGCTTTAAAATACTGCATGTCAACATTTTAGTCAATATCTCTATGCATCAACAAGCTAAAGCAGAGACCACTTTCTTTGCAGCAGGCAGTATTTCTCACTTTAGTGTAGATTGTTGGAGAACACATGCAGATTCAGCAGCTCTGCTGGCTTTCTTTTAGCATCAGATGTCTCCTGCCCAACTCTGGCTACAAGAGAGAGGTCTTCTTCAACAAACCAAAATACATCACCAAGGGTGGTGGAGAGGAGAGAGGTACAAAGGTGCGAGGGAAGTTTTGCTATGCTGAGAATGGGGCTGTGTCTCCTTCCCTCTCTGCTCCATTAACTCTGCCCATGTGGCACATGCTCCATGTCACCTACAAGGTTGCAGACCTGTCCCTTCTTCCAACAGGATTAGGGAGAAAGCTGTGTGAGATCTCCACAGCACACTGATGACATATGGCCCAAAACATGTGGCATTTTCCAGCAGCTTCTAGTGAACATGAGAAATTATAAACCTGAAGCCCAAATGACTCCTCAGGGTCTTTGAGAACCTGCCAGATTTCTTCCCTTGGAGTCCTTCAGAGGATAAAATATGGCAGTTACATCACTTCCCTCAGCCAAAGCTCAAAGGAAAACACAACATCCCGTCAATGAGAGAGTCAGGCCTTTGACTTGCGTGGTCTACAGAAAAGATTCACTTTTTGCAAAGTCCTTGCGCTTGTTTTAACACACACAGGCTATCCGCAGGTATTCATCTTAGTCAGATGCTTATCACACCGTTGCTAGCAAAGGTGCTCAATATCACACACACTTTACCATTTCTTTAAAGTAATACGGTTTTGGGATCATGAAGTTACCATTGCTATTCCAAGGAATTACCAGCACAAATTAATCTTAACTTTAATGGAATTGCTTACAGCCATAAAACAGTATCATAATGCAACATCCGCATTTTTAAAATATATGTGCATGGTGGTTTGATCTTCATTTTGCACAGCATTCTTTTATTAAGATTTTCCTGAAATCTGAAGGCAGGCCCCAACGCTAGTGGAAGCCAAAAAGAAAAAAAAAAAAAAAAAAAAGTTACTTTCTTGAAGGCTACCCTTTTCTCAGGCTGACCAAGCAAAATCTGAACCTACCGCTATGGGACACAGATGCAACACCTGACTCTGTCCAAATCCCCCTCATACCCCAAACCAAAACCTTAAACAAACCATAAACAACACAGAGGTAGCAAGAGGAGTGAAGGCACAGGAAGTCACATGCAGAGGATTTATTCAAACAAAGCTATGCAGACCTGATCAGCACTTCTTTCGTCAGGGAAGGAAGTTACTTCAGAGGACAAAATTTTATCCCTGAGCTATGTCAAGCAGTATGAATTGTTTAAGTTTGCCTGCTGAAATTAAGTGGCATGCCACAAAGAACAAGAGGCCAGGTCAGGGGAGCTAACATTTAGCCACATGGGCAATGAGCCCAGACAAGGGCAGTCAGGTCCAAGAGCAGTTAATAGCTGCTCCTCAGAGGTGACAAAAATCTGGAGGTGACACAGCAAGTAGGGACTGACTTCTTGCAGTCATTGGCAGCCAAAAAGAGCTAAATGAAATGACTACTGTCATTTCATTATTACGCAAAAAACTTTGTCATTTTCTGCAGTAGCTGCTGTAATTATCAAAGTGCAGATTTTAGACGGATGTGGGATCCTTTCCAGAGGGCAAACAAGTTAACCTGGAAAGCTCTACAGGGGAGCTACCATACCTTCATGGCTGTCAAGGCCAGAAGCCGAATGCATCATAGTCAGTAGCAAAGAACAGTAATTCATCCCTTCGTTCAGACACATCTGGTTATCACCTAGAAGGTTCTCTGAATAACACAAGAGACCTGTCCAATAAGCCAAACAGCAAGAAGCCCTCATGCCATAGGGAATCTATTTTTTTTAATAACCAGAGTTAGAAGCTGTCTCACTAATGAAAATAGGAATTTGGGCTGGGACTCCTACTCTTATGCAATAACTTCCCTCCATCCTTATCCTTCAAAGCCAACCATGGGATGACAGCAATCAGAGGCCCAGTTTTGACAGTGTGTGAGGGAAAGGGAGCAATAGCAGTTCTTTATTATCAGAGAAAACAATTTTTAAAAAGGAATCAGCCTTTAGCATCTATTAACTAGTTCCCAACAAGCTAGTTCCCAAGTAGGTTGATAAAAACAATGACATAACTTAGAATCATAGAATGGTTAGAGTTGGAAGGGACCTTAAAGATCATCTAGTTTCAACCCCCCTGCCATGGACCTCCCACTAGACCAGGCTGCTCAAAGCCCCATCCAGCCTGGTCTTGAACACTTCCAGGGATGGGGCATCCACAACTTCTCTGGGCAGCCTGTTTCAGTGCCTCACCACCCTCACAGCAAAGAATTTTTTCCTATCATCTAATCTAAGTCTACTGTCTTCCAGTTTAAAACCACTACCCCTCGTCCTACCACTACGCTCCCTGATGATGAGTCCCTCCCCATCTTTCCTGTAGGCCGCCCTTAAGTACTGGAAGGCTGCTATAAATTCTTCATCATCTCCCTTTACGCTGCTGTTTTTCCCTCTGGCAGGATCACATGCACACCCTCCCAAAGCTGAGAGAACACAGAAAAACAATTCTTTTTCTTCATGAAGACAAAACATTTTGATGAGAATAACGGAATTCATCGGCACTGAGAACAGAGGTGCAGAATAGGAAGACGCATAGCACAGAGCACATTTAATCTAATCTAACAAAGTTTTCCCAAACAAGTTTTAAATACCGTATTGCTGCACCTCTAAACAGTAAGCCTTTTATGCAGTACAGGCTTTTAATACACTCACCGCACAACCCTACCCACCCACCTTGCATGTTCCTATTGCTGGATTCTGCATTTCCTTTTGGCAACTGTACCTCACCTACTTCCAAAAGAGAGCTAAGGCTGTATTCCCAGTCAAGAGCAGCGCAGTGTTTATCAGAGAAGTCTATATCACAATTGGAAAAGATATGGTTTATAAATACAAAAATGGAGAGAACCAGTAAAGTGCAATTCTAGACCAATGGCTTTTAAGGTTGTGTACTTTTCTGATATATTTTTCCTCTTGTTGTGGATGAAATCAATGGGCCCGCGCTGTTTCTCAAAATCTAAAATAGACAAGTCTCTTTTTTATGACTTAAAAACATAATTTAGCCTTTGCTGAGCAGACTTATTTCTATACACAAAGCATGCCAGTCAATTACATCAAAACAATTTCATTCAGGTCACTAAACATCAGTAGGTAGGCATGATTTAGTGCCAGGAGTGTATTATACAAGAGCACAGCAATTTTGAGGTTTGGAATTGAAATGGAAATTGCAGCGTAGATGAATATTGACAGTAAGCACATACAGCAGCAGGGAGCATCCTGCACTTACTCAGGGACACGTGACCAACCCGTTCCTGACAAGGAATCCTTCTTCCATATCATACAAGAACAACATTGTATTTTCTTAATTGAAGTTAATGCCTAGCATTTGCATGCAAATTGCTGTACAAGTGTAGGAGTCACATGTATCAAGAAAGTTTAAAAAACGAACTTATTACTCTTAATTTCATGGTTCTAGATTCATAAAAGCTATTTTATTCTCTTGCATAATTGAAGGCTTTTATTTAAACCTGGAATAAAACAATAGTAGCTATTCCTTGCCCCACTTTTTCTTCTCTGAGGAAGAACTAGAATTGGTTTTGTTTATTGATCCAACATTTCCAACACCTTTGAAACAAAACTCTAACACACTGAAAGGTGAGATATCTTGTTTTGGCCATTGTTCATAAAGACCCTTTTGATATCTGTCAGATAAAGGATTTGGGGATTTTCTTACAAAAATTAACAATATACACATCAACTTCTTGTAATTGCAAGCAATTGCTTAATTAAAAAAAAAAAAAGTGACTTGGAGTCATATCTTTTATAACACACTGTATGTTTCTGGAAACACTATGGCTCCTAAAAACAACTTTGAAAGATGAGTTCTACTTTAGAAAAACCTGTCTCAGTCAACCATCACTACTTATCTAATTGAAAGCCGGCATGCTCTGTTAACCAGGAGGCAGCAGAGAATTCTTCCAACTACCTGTTTTCTCTGTCCAAGGCCATCACTTATTTTTCACTATTCAAAAAAACATAATCTCTGAGGATGAGGGCTATTTCTTAGCTGTGATTATCACCTCTTGGCTCATATACTCTGACAATCAGACGTATTACACTGTGGATTTTTTTTCCCACATGATGGATTTCATCAATTGCTCTCCAGCAGTATCTAAACTACCATCGTGTTGCACCAACCAAAGACCGTCTTTCCTCTGGAAGATTTGGGCTTATGACAAGATATGGCCTGGTTTTAGCTGACTCAGACTGTCTGCTGAATTACTCAGTTAAGAGCTCTAAAAATCGACACTTTCATGATAAATTTACATTTCTCCTGTCCTGCAGTTACTCATCACAAATGCAAACAGCAGACCACATTTTAAACAGAGTATTAGAGCTTTAAAATTACTGAGCAAACAATGGATGAATGAACCGTTAACTCATTTTGTATTCATTGTAGCAATACTAAGATTTAACGGTTATACTGAATATGTATAATTAACAGACAGGCTATTGTAATTATTTATATACCAGCTATGTTCTGAAGGGTTACTCCACAACATCCTCAGTAGCTGCTTCAAAAGAAATGACAGCAAAGAAATCTCCTGGGAAATGATCAAATGCCATTTTTAGATGGCTAATTAACAGCTGCAACCCCCAGCAACGTAAAAGAATCAACGTGAACATGCAGTTCTGTCAGAAATTTGTTTCAAGGTAACAGCTGTCACAAAACAGTGAGACAAGAAGAAAAACAGGTGGAATAAACACTTAATGGTCATTTCTAGTCTCTGAAATCTTTAAGTGTTCATTTCTGCAGCCCTAGTTAGTGCTTACATCAGTGGGACAATGCGCATTAGCATAACTCAACACAAGGAACATCTTCAGGATTCAGGTATGAATGTCTCAAATACTGAGGGTGAAAAACTGGCACCACTGACACTGAGGGGCTGCCAGAAGAGCAGTGGGACCAAGACTTCTCCCCCTAATGCCTAACATGCCTTCACCTTCAACTGTCCCCTCCTTCCAGCCTGATTCTTCAGATACTCCTACCTTCTCATAGCCTTTCCTCTCCCCACCCAGCCATTTCAGCATCTCACACAAGCCTACCTTTGGCAAAGGTGAGACTCACCATTTGCAAAAGCTTTGCAAGTATTTTCTCTGTCCAAAATGATCATTTATTTTTTACTATTCAAAAACCATCATCTCTGAGGGTGAGGGCTATTTCTTAGCTGTGATTATTACCTTTTGGCTCATATACTCTGACAATCAGAAGCATTACACTATGGAATTTTTTTCCACATGATGGATTTCATCAATTGCTCTCCAGCAGTATCTGAACTACCATCGTGTTACACCAACCAAAGACTATCTTTCCTCTGAAAGATTTGGGATTATGACAAGATCTGGCATCAGTTTAAAATGTAGCTAAATGTAGTTCACTGCCTCCATGCTGCTGCTTTTGTCCTCTACACACTGGCAACACAGGATCACATTTTCACTCTGAAAGGCTGAAAATCAAAGAACTAAACATTTTCCAATTCTGTTCTAAAAGAATTTCAAAGGGGAAAACAAATGGCCCACGTCTTGGGGAATATGAAGTGAAACCAAAAAGAAAAACTGCAGCCTGCTCCCAAAAGCAATGGTTCTCCCAAGTTGGAGCCAGCACAAATCCTTTGTGTGTTAAATGGACGGGAATTACAAAAATATTTCTTTCACAGGTCCTTGTTAATCTAAATCACACACTTTTTCAAATTCTGCTCTTCTTTAGGAAAGAAAAAAAAATCAAAAAGGTTGTTAGAAAACTTATTTTTCAGAAATAGGAAGACGCTTAGATGGATACTCCTTGTTTTACTGACTTAGAAATCTCTGATGGCAAATAATTAACCAAGATAGAAACCACCATGTCAATCACTGAAGAGCTTTAGGCAGCAGTGTCCAAAATAACTGTCACAAATTGTGACAATGCATGTCCCAGTAGAGGCTTTTGTCATTACCATCATGAGCCTAGCAGAGTTTAAGCATATTTTACAAACCAGAAGATATTTTATCAGTTTATAATTTCTAGCCTATCAAAGAGAATTATGTATTCCCTGACTCTAAGTAACCATGAGTTCATTGTATCTGTGAAACAGCATGCAGGATAATCTCAGAAAGTCTGAAGTTACATGCTCAGAGGGCCTGACTCTGCTCTAGCTTTTTACATGAAGTTTGAATTAGACAAAGGTATTTGGATTTGAGAATTAAGAAGTGCAACAGGTAAAACACAATTCTTAATGCAGTAGCTACAGTTTCAGTCAAGTAAAAAAAAAAAATAAAATATCAGTAATGTGAGCACTCAGCAATGGTTTAATATAGACACAAAATTTGTGAATCATGACAATTAAATAATGACTCATGAGGGAACGCTAGTAAGCAAAATCAGTTCCTTTTTTAACGTAAGAGTTCAGTGATTACTTTTTTTTTCTTTAATTGCAGTAACATTACTTCTGAGGGCCAAATACAACAGCTTAAAAAACCTTTCAATGTGCATAGACCTACATTACCCGTTCCTAAAACTTAATTTCAGTTAAGTACCACATCCACTTACCAAGAATATATTTGAATATACAACTGTGGTCCTAAGCATTCCCAAAGCAAACCACAGACTTTCATGGGTGGATTTAAAAGAAGGAAGTTTCACAGTATTCTGATTCTCTGAAGTACAGGAGCTGACTGAAAGAACATGCCTGGCTAGCAGCACAGTGTTGATATTTCTTCAGTCACACACTAATCAGAGCTGATTAGAAGTTAGGTTTGACTCCTATTTTGTTTTATAACCTAGGGAAATCTGAGTCTGCACCACTTTTTCATAACACAGTCTTACAGCAAAACAGGAGTCAGACAAGGAAAAAAAAAAAAACAAGAGGAAAATGGTGCCAACCTCCACTCCAACCTCATCCTCCCAGAAAATCTGAGGCTGCAAAGATCAGTTCTCTTCTTACCTAAGAACGGTTCTCTCCATCATGAAAACTGCCACAGGGTAAAGAAGAGAAAGGGTCTTAGGAAGCTGGAGAAACAAGGCCCAGAAATAGTAGGCCAATAACATACGTGATAGGTACTTCAACATTTTCCCCTAATGGATCAAATAAGTGAGTTCTCAGTAATACACATCTCCCCTATAAACTATAAACAAAATTAAAATAAGACTGCTTGCCTTCCTCAGAAGATAAAGTTCCCTCTTATTTTGCCACCTAACTAACTGCTGCTGCGTTGGTTTGATTTTACCTTTCTGTTTGGTATGGTGTTTCTGTTACTCTTCCAAGTAGATGTGTCCCTTCCTAAAGGGAAATTATCAGCATAACAAGGCTGTAAGTGCTTCCTAATACTCCGTGGACACTTTACAGACTGAGAAGGAGGTTCAGGAAAAAGAAAGAAAAAGAATCTTAAAGTCCTGACACATCTGAGATACAACATATAGCATGTCAGTTACAGATGAAAACTGTACACTGCAATTAGCTTTTATTTTGTTGCAGGGAAAGAGATACTAAATATATATATATAAAAATTTATTTCTACAAGCACCCCGAGTCACATGGACAAGCTGTGACTAACCGTTGTTTTCTCTGCTTTCCCTCCATCCCCCAGCCTGCTACACACCTATGTATATTCTTTAATTTTAAGCATACATTTACAATTGCTTTGTCATTTTAGCTACTCTACAGCAGGGAGTAGGATCCTTCATGAGACCTTTTCATTTACTGAACAATCAAGTAAAAATAAAAGGTTAATAGTTCAAGAATACCTACAAGGAAAACTGATCAAAAGCCATTCCTGATACGACCTCATTGACTTCATGGACTCAGCTTTTACTGCTGGTTTTTATACATTGCATCTTTGAAGTAAACAAAGCATTAAAAGCATTTAAATGCTATACATTATAATGAAATGGACCAGAATAACTGCGCGTTTTAAGCACATTCCTCTGTCTCAACTTCATGATTCAAATAGGACACACTAAAGAGTAAATAATACATATTACAACACCAGTAGAGTCTGTCTTGCTTTCTTTAAGCATAGGTAGCATTAGGTTAATTGGTTTCAATGCTGGGGTGAAATTTCACTATTAACTGATGTTCCTATTATATCCCTGCATTTAATATAAATTTCCTGAATTACGGCAAGTATTGAAAAAATGTGAATTAGTTCGATTTTCCTGTGCAGGAAGAGGAAGGACAAAGACATGCCAACTGATGCTGCAAGCCTTCAGGGTAGCTAAGAAAAAAAGCTGCCATTCCATTAACTAAAAAAAAAAAAAAAAACCCCCACAAAAAAAAAAGGAGAAAAAAAAAAATCACTATTGGGTTAAGATACATAGCTCTGTGAAAGAGATAGCTGGAGTGGGACCTTGCTTGCCAGCATGCAAGGTTCAAGGGCTCACTGATGTAAGGTCACGTTGAAATAGATTGCATTTGAGATGGAGTCTCCACTGAGTTAGTTGAACTTTATGTTCCAGATGTCCTCATGTAAAAGTACACTTCCGTAACATTTCAGAGCAGTGAGAGACACGTTTTATAACCCCTTTGTTCCTGTAAAGGCTCTTACAGAAAAGGATTTAGCACGGTGGAGATTTTTCCATATTTTCACATTGGCTGTAGAATTGCTGTTAGACTATTTATTCAATAAGCAGTTATGCCTGTCACACTTAAATGTGAGAAAACTGAGTTTATTTCCAAGAACCCACTGTGTTGACAAAAGATTAGTTACACAAATCAGCTTCACAAACAACAAAACTCATGAAGGCTGGTGACCTTTGCATAGTGCCTTGTTTGATATGGCACGTTCTTACAGTGGATTGTGGATGGGACGAGCAGTTTAGGAAAGTGTCATTTAGTCAGTCAATACTTTTCTGAAGGGAAGAAGGGGCAAGAAACATATTATTATTTATAGGAGCGCATCACATGAAAGTTGTCCCAAAAGTACCGTTTACAAAAGAGGCGGACACTGTGATTACTGCCCTTTTCTTATAAAAGCACTGCTGTGCACTAACACTTGTGGTTACAAGTGAGGCCTTCGGGCATCTGCACTGGAGCAGCTCCCTCACTCAGGCAAAAACTTATTAACTTCAGCATGCAGCATCCTAACATCTTTCTGCTGGAGCACCCTTACAGAAGCAGTACTATCACCCACCCTCATCATGCAGACAGTTTGATCAGGATATCACCACTGGGAGGATATAGACACAGAACCAGAACCTTGAATTATTTTCTCTTCTAAATAGAGAAGGCCAGGAGATATTACAAATATGAGATATAAAAATGAAGGATATCGCTTTAAAAACCCTTTGTTGAAATTTTCATTACAGAACGCATGAGGAATAATTAAAGGACAGCTATATTTCTTTGGTCTACTGACATAAACAGAAAAGAAGGATAGGAATTTCATAAAGCATGGTAATTCGCAGGGCATAAACTATGATAACGAGAAGAAATTAGGAGTAGGAAATTTTAGGCTAAATATTTAAAATACTGACAATTGGTCATGTCTGTTTTACAGAGGAACTCTACTACTTGGGACATGCAATACTAGAAAGCCAAAGTAATCATGAATTTGTGGAAACACAGGTATGAACTAGATACTTTAATATTTTTGGCCTCATCTCAATTCTTGGACCACAGGCAAATGAAAAAGGGGCCCAGTTAGCAGTAGCAATATTTCTAATATTTGCCATTCTTTTCACAACCAGCTCACTTTGGGAAGTTGCGCTTCTCTGAATACAGGCAACACTATTTAATCATGTATTATACCTTGAGATGGGTATCCATCCCTTCTCTCCCTCACACAGGTTGAGAAACCATTAAATAGAACAAAGCAGAAAGGCACAGCCTGTCAAACTGCATAGCACTAGAAAGGTTATCGTAATACAGTTGCAGGCTGCTGTCTTTTCCAGCCTGTATGACAGATGAAAAATTTCATTCTTGTGACAAAAATGGTAATGAGGATAGAAAATGGCACAACATGAATCCAGCTTTCTGACAGGGTTCGTAATGAGAATCAGAATTGTGCAAAGTTAATCTAATCCCATCACGGCATTAGAACTCAAGTCACAGGGGACTTGCTCATATCTATAGTTTCATATACATTATCTCAGGAGCACAAAGCTTATGTGGAAAAAAAAGATACAACAGCAGCTTTTTGAAGCTGAAAGAGGCTTGCACTATGATAAAATAATGGGGACAGCCTCATAGATGATCAGCCTCAAGCCCCAGCATTGTAAATGCAGCTGATTGCACCATCATAAGTGGGTGCATGCTAGCGTAAACATTTCTTTGTATGCACAAGCAACAAACCACAATCTAAAGGTTGATTTCCTCTGATCTAGAAGATGGAAACTACAGTGGCTTTTTGTCAGTCGTATGCATAAACCTCACCATTTCAAGAAAGAGATGTACTAGTATCCATTTAGTAACTGAGCTCATATTACACAGCAACACTGTGGTATGGTTTACATAGCAATTTATTATTATTATTTTAAAAGTGTTACTGACTTTCCATCTTACTTTTGAGTCTTTAGGGACCGTCATCAGACCAACATCACCTTTCTTTCTTTTCCAATCAGCTGTCATAAATAAGACCTCATAATTTTAAGTGCACAAAACCCCCATTCTCTGAACAATGCTGTGTTTCTAGGACATGAAGAATATAGTTTCTACATAATGTACACAGAAAATACAGTAGACAAAAATGCTGTAAAATGAGGTATTAGCTGGCAGACACATCACTAAGCCCAGAAACATTCTTAGTTTGGGGAAGAGTCCTAATTATCACTGAGGGACTTCCATCTTATATGCATCTCCCGATTTGGAGAGCTTGTGCTTCAGATATGTAAAAATATCTAGGATAAGATACTCTCCTCTCATTACTTTCCCTCCAGTCTCATTATTCAACTAATACTGAAAACACACACGGGATTACAAGTTAACCCCTTAAAAAAAGAAAAAAGCACATAACTACTTTTGCCTTGCATCCTAGTGAGCTGCATCAGGCAGAGATAGACATTAGAAAGTCTACACAACGTAACAGGTATCAAGCTAGTTTGACTCCTATAGTCGAAAGTAGCTGAAAATCACAGATTCATACAGCTCCTCAGAAGGAAACCAGATGGTGTTTGTCTGGAAGAATAATTGGGTTACTTCCACTCATCACATTCTTCATATGTGAAGAGAGATGTTACTTCATTGGATTTTAAAATCCTAAGTGCTATTATTTCAAAATATATCTTTATAAACCATTAAAAAACCCCAAATTTCTTTAAAATTGCTCTGAGAGGATACATGCTGGAAAAAATCTAAACATTGGGAGGCACATATGTAAGACAAGATCTTGCATGACTAAGTTATGATAAGACCAAATATAATTCATTATTTCATATATTTTTTTTTCAAGATTTAGCACTACAAGGATGAAATCCCTTTGAAGAAAGCATTTAACTTCATCCAGAAGATTTAATCTAGGGCACCTACAATAAAAAAAAACCCACAGAAAATTATTTTTAATAGTTTGTTAAATCTATTATTTGCCTATTGCGACATTCACTTAGTTAAACACCTTCATATATGTTTTCAGAATCTAGTATGGCTTTCCTCTTGTAAGACCACCGCACCCCCAGTGCAAGGTAACACATCTTACTTCAAAGAATAAAATCTCTTCGATTACAAAAAAGAAAAGCCCAAAGTATCATATTTTCAGTTATTTCCCCTCTATGTCTACTTCAGAAGACACCATTTCCATGACTTCTTCCCCCACCATAGTAATTTGTATAGTTTAAGCCTATAAGTCAGCAAAAACCCCGATGCACTGGCACAAAACATCTTTACATGAAAGAAGAATTTAACTTCTGTTACCAATATAAGCACTGATTATAAAGTCATAGTGGATGTACCCTTGGAAAAGGGTAGGATGCAAAGAAAAATGCGACAGAAGATGGCTTATTTACGACCCTACTTTAAGGATAGCAAAGCATTATCTCAGCCACGTTGTGAAGGTTTTGAGCATCATGTTCTCATTAATTTTTGCAGCAGTGGAAGGCTCAAAAAATAATAAAAGGAGTAGAGAGGGATGGAGCAACTTAAATGACAATGATATTATGTGTGTTATTAATGTCTCCCTGAAGACGCAGAAGCTAGTTGCAGTCATTTGGTTGAGAAGATGAAGGCACAGAAGAAACCTCATGAGAAACCGCATTGAGAAGGAAGCCTGACTTAACAGCCCATCACACTACTCCTTCAATTAATAGAGGACATGGCTGTACAGTACCATCTAAAACTGTTTTAAAGTTTTATTTTCCTCCTTGCATGTGTTGCTTCTACTTGAAAAAAAAAAATCAATGAGTTGGACTCTTATTTTCCACAACACACCAGTGGCAGGGAGGTGATTTGTTTAAGCTCTTCTGCTGAAAGAATGATAAAGCTAATTTTAGTGAGCATGAGGAGTGCTTCTCCCCCCACACCCCATGGACTCATTTGAATTGCAGGAAAACTCCTCCGGTACCTTTAATGAGTTTGTGGGACTCATTCATCCTAAAAAGGACTAATGCATTTCAGATGAAAGTGGAGATGTTAAAGGCTGGAAACGGCAGTTTCCAAGACATGAAAGAGTCTGTGACCAGTAATAATATTGTCCTTGGAGCAAGGGGCAAGCACTGGAAAGATAACCTGTATCACGCTCCAGTTCTTCCAGAGGTTTACAAAAAGCACTTGGCACAATATGAGTACAGGGCAGTGGTGGGTGAAAAACCCCACGCTCTTGAGCTGCCCATGTCTCCATAGGTTCTTAGTGAGCCTGAGGTATTTCCACTATGAGCTAATTCAGTAGCTTGTCAGCTGGTGCCTTCCCACACCCCTCCACAAGTGAATGCTTCAAGATTTTTAACAGAAAGATGGAGTCGCACTAGTAATATAGACAAAAATAAACCTTCATACTTGTATTAAATATACAGGTAAAGTTAATTTTTTTTGTGACTTTTACCTGACATATTAAGCTATCAAGCAACTGATTATTATAGCAAGATCTCAGCCTGTAGGATTTCTGCAGTGGTCAACAGTTCAGTGGCATTTTTGCATGACAGAATACCACATGCTGAGCAACGTGAAACATATTAAAAGGTCAAGAGCAGTAGTATACAGACATGCACAAAACTGGAAGCTTCTACTCAGTGTTTCTCAAATACACCCATTTTTTTCATTATTACTTATTTAAATTCAAGAGAAAAACACAACATTTTTGTCCGGGGTGAGGGGGGTATGTGTAAGTTCTACACTGTGTGCCCTACATATCCTCAGGGCAGGCAGTTCACTCCAGGTCGAGTGGTGGAGCACAAACAGCTTCCTGGCCACAACCAGCAGCACAGGGAAACTGCCTCCCAAGCCACAAGGTGACCAGTATCCCAGTCCTAACTTCCAGGGGAAATCACACACCTCCACATCATGTGTTTTCATGCTGCTCCGCAACTGGTTGCTATTCTTTAAAATCATACTCCTGTGAACTCGAAACATACTGTCCATTTTCTTTTGGACCAGGAAGTGTTTAGAAGTATAAAAAAAATACATGTGGGTAAATATATGTACATATAAATATAAGTACATATAAAGTGCCATCTGTGCATATGTACACAGATATGAAGATACAAATTAAATTTCTAAAAGCATAGGTACAAAGTGTGTAAGACATTATTTAACAAGAGTATTTTTTATTAATAAAAGTGTAAATGAAAGTATCAAAACAATCACAAACACCTCCACACACACTTTCCAAGGCTGGTTAACAATCCCTAAGATGTCAGGAGAAGGTGGGTTGAGAGATAAGTTCAGAGACAGGGGGTGCCAAAAAGACTGGTGATGGGGAAGGAGAGCAAACAAGGTAGAACATGCTCGAGCGTCATGGGCCTGTCCTAGGAGGCCCACAGAAGACCCCCTGCCATGTGTGACAGTCCTGTGAGCTGGGCAGAGGAGGCCTCCATCTGCAACCCTTGCTCCAGAGAATGACCATGCAGTATTATCAGGCCAGGCAAGCTTTGTGGGGTGCCCTAAGATAGGCATCATTGCCCACAAAAAATGCGAAAATAGAACCAAAGAAGAACAGATGTACACAGACGATCGAGAAAAGCTGCAGAGGATTTCCAAGAAGGTTTACAGATGCATACAGATTTCTGATGGGTGGAAGGTTGTGCTATACATGTTTTCGTAACAGTACTTAGACTGATGTCTTCTCCAACATACTGTGAATTCAAAAGTATGGCATGAGTGGCAGCATCACCTTTGTCATGTTATTGACAATCAACAATAGTAATTATCTGATAACAATTATGTTCCAGGAACACCATACAGAAGCCAGCATAGCATTCAACTTATTTCTTCCAGTTTGGATGTGCACTACACAATAAAATAGGAAAATTCGATACCCCAAGTACATATATTTTAGTGCAGTTTAAGTTTCAGACATATGGTTTTGTAATGGGAAATGGAATAATTCTTAGAATTAATTCCTTTTTTTCCTAGAAGTAAATATTCAATATATGTGAAAAACATCTGAAAGCTTCACTTTGCCAGGCATAGAAGACAATGGAAAAACAACCATGTAATACACCAGCAT
The DNA here is from genome assembly GCA_947846985.1 of Fratercula arctica. NCBI lineage: Eukaryota > Metazoa > Chordata > Aves > Charadriiformes > Alcidae > Fratercula > Fratercula arctica. The sequence goes on from CANTUZ010000002.1 coordinate 42,026,318, forward strand.
GCAAACCCAAACCAACTCACTGACCTCAGTGCTTTTTTATTGCAACTGTTCCCATGACACTTGCTTACCAACTTCAGGCTAAAACCATCCAGTTCTAATTCTTTTGTGGTACAAAACAATGACACTTTGAACACCACTAAACCCCAAATGGCGTTATATCCCTAAATACTTTAACCTTAGTCTCATATGTTGGCAGGCTAATTGAAAACAAAATTATTTGCCTGCTTGTCACAAAACAAATTGCTCACCTTGTTATCTTCACTTCTGCTGGTTAGTATCATTTTGGATTTCAAAAAAAAAAAGATAGTGAGTCCATGGGCTGTTTCAGATCATCTGCTGCTAGACTGCATTAAAAGTAAGTGTTCATTGGTTTTGGTGTCCTGCCCAAAATCTCTCTTAAAAATAGAGAATACATAGGAGCATTCAGTTTGAGTATATTTTGCAAAGCTAATACGAATGCCTATTTATGTTTCCACACAAACCCATATAATAAACAATTTATGTTTGCTTATTACAAAATTTATGAAGGAAGAGTTAGAGACTTGGAAAGGGGAGGGAAGAGAAAAGCAGCTGCCCATATAGGAGCACCTTCCTTCCCCCTCTGCTTTCTGCTGCCCTTAACTGATTTAAGGAGGATAGGTCTGCTAATTTGCCTCAAGTTTCTCTTTAGGTTTGAATCATTCCCTGTACCGAGCCTCTTGGCATGGGACGATATGACTGAAATACTTTTGGAGACTGCCACAGCCACTACCAGGGCCTGCTCCATTAAGCCGGGGATCTCACACCTACAAGGAAGAGCTAACATTTTCATAGCAAGAATCAGAAACAAATAAAGTCCTATTAAGCTTCTCCTCCTCCATCAAGGTTAATATCTCAAGATAATGACAATACATGAGAGGAGTCCTGTCAACCTCTGCAGGACATATTAAATTCCTGTTAAATATGGATTAGATGAGTGCTGCAAAACCATACAGTTATAAAGGGTACATCCCTTGAACTATCTGGCATCCACTGCAAGGCCAGAGCAACAGACAGCACTTCTGGAAGAGATGTACAGGTAGTAAGCAAGGTTTACATGAAGGTCACAATCCTCAGTATCATTTCTGAGGGAGAAGGAAAAAAAATAAAAATCAGATGTACTTGCAAATGTCTTCATTATTTTAAAATACCAAATGAGTCCAAGGAAGCTATATAATTTTAAGAGCAAAGTAACTGAAAAAAACCCATGGGATGCAGACCACAGTTAAATAAGGTGAATGTTTTACAGAGAGGGATGAGAGAACAATAGATGAAAGAGTATTTATTGAATATTCAACTGCTAAAACCCCTTAATTTTCTGCAAGTATAACAGGGCATAACCCAGGGTTGCCACAACTGTGATGGATTCTTCAGGGTGTAATGCTGAGTGAGTGGCTGGAGATTCACTCACCCTGCAAAAACAGCAAGAAAAATATTGGATGAGCAAGCTTCCTGAACACACACTTAAAACTGGTAAGGTAAGTAAACCTGAACACAGGAGTGATGAAGTGTCTGCTCTACTATCTGCTCTGCAAAAATAAAATATCTTCTTGGTCAGAGACAGTGATTGAAGTGCTCAACAGACTGACAGAGGCTTAAAGAAAAAACTCCAGCAGAAAAAGTTTGTGCACTCACCTTAGCTGAAGGATCCCGCAAGTACCAGTGCATTAGTTGCAACAAAAATGTTAAACCAAGCATTTATCATGTAGACACATGAGAAAAGTTTCCTGGAAAAACAACATATGAGGAGGAAGTATGTGGAAAAACTTACAGGAAAGAAATATCATCACCAATGTGAATTTAGTTAATTTCTTTCTGTAGGGCCACTGTTCATTTTTAGTACAGAACATGAAGCATGACCAGAAAATTCAAATATTGTATATTTAGCTATTTCAGATAATTTTACTTAAGACTTGTACTTGGATTTCTATGTCTGCTCTCCTCTCGCATCTTTCTTTTGGAGAAAAATGAGGGAGGAAGATGTTTTGAAGCATCAGTAGGTTGTTCTCCTTTCCCCTCAATTCGCACCCACTGTGTTCATCATTCAACAATAGCTTCTGTGGCCTCTGAAAAAGCAGGTGGTCGATTTCTGCTAATATATTACTACTAAATCCATTCACCAACCACATGATGCTCAAGACAACAACCCTATGTTAATAACCAGTTTCTGTCAAATGATTTTACTGGAATTGCTAAATTCACTGTGCTTTTCTTCTACATGAAAGACTGCATGAGTGACTAAAGAAGGAAAATGACTGCTGGTGAAACAGCTTGGGAGGAGAGTGGAGCATCCACCTATAGAGCAAGTACCATTCACGCACCACAAGGCAACACCTCTGTTCATTTACAAAAAAAAAAAAAAAATGCTTGGAAGAAAGATAAATCTTCACAAGCAGTAGTTAACCTGCAGCTGGTAACTTGTTCAGAGCAGTACAATCACTGGCTTCCATAGAAAAACTCTGTTTAGCACACCTGACTCTCCAAAGCTAGTTTAAACTCAGTAAATCCTCCACTGCTGCTGAGGTTTCTGTAAGGATTTCCTTCCTATCCCATCCCATCCACAATCCTGTGAAGTTATAGGTAGATTAGTCTTGTAAGATGAACAAGACTAAAAACATTATTTCTCTGCTATAACTATAACCCCACTGAAGAGCTTAAGACATATCCAAGATATACAAACAAGCACTTAAAATTTAAGACAGAAAAAGAGGGGAAAGAGCTTCTTTACTGTGTTTGTGGGCTGTCAGTTTCCAGGTATGTCATTTTATTTCAAATCACTACATGGAGCTGCAGCAGAAGAGATATGGAAGGGGTAGAGACTGCCACTAATCTGCTCTTTAGAGCAGATCTATACATCTAGGCTACAGCATAAAAAGCTAAGAGCATGTGACAAAGCCAGGAAATAAACAGCAATAATTTATCACAAGATGGCATGCATATAATCTTCCCCTTCTCTCCCCAAAAAGGATCACCCCCATAAAAGAGGCACTAACAGCATCTCTCACTAGTAAACAAAGGTCGTTGCAGCTTAAGGGCTTCTACTTCTTCAAATTGAGGGTAAGAGAAACAAAATCCTTTTGCCAATGGAAAAAGCTCCAGGGCCATTTATAGATCTGTAGGTGAAACCCAGCATCTTGAACTGCATCCAGGAAAGTCCCAGGCACCACAGGTATCACAATCATTTTTCATCAAGTTGAGGTTGATTTAAAAGGTTTAGTCCAGAGCACAGCATGTGTGTTATATTAATCTAATCTGGACATTATAGAGGCAGGCATTTGCGTTGCGGTTTGTATGCAGCTGTAGTCCTTTCTTCCTTTCTTGTTTGAGAGGAAGAAAGGCAGGTTGCAATGGCTACTGAAAGGCCAACCAGGACCTCACTACAGCTAGGTAGAACCATGCCTTTTCACATTATCCTTGCTAAAAGAAGCTTGGGTGATCCATGCGTCCTAACATGCTTGTTAAGGAGTGGATAAGAATATCAAAGAAATACTTACTTTTTCTTTTCAAGAAATAAAACAGTACTGGACTGAAATCAGACTTTTAAGTGGAAATCTTTTGGAAGATTACTCAATTTATGTTACAAAAAGAGTCAAGCATAGCTTTACCTTAGCTAAGTTCAGAGTAACAAAGAGTTGATTCAGCCACTTGTACAAATAGTGCCAGTTTTGGCATTTCTGCAGCCTACTATAGCTCAGAGCAATCCCCTGAAGGCCATGGGGACAGTGAGCACCAGCAGAAGTTGGGCTGCTTCTGTTAGGTCCCATCTTAGCTAAAGTGTTCCAATATCAAGTGAAGATGGAATCAAGGAGACTGGTACAGACAGGGACCTTGGCTGGTGCCAGGCTTTGCTGATGGGAAGATTACAGTCACCAACCTTGAATTAAGCAGCAGACAGTTGGTACATCTGCTCATAACGTCCTTAAATGACAAAGCATAAGCTTAATGCAGTATCTCTTTTTAGCTGTTTTAGGCATAGATGCTACCTACCTTATGTCTACAGTTTTTTTGAAGCTTGATATAGCTTTTATCTCAGTCACATCTTAACCACAGTTAGTGTCATGATTTAACCCCATCTGGCAGCTAGGACCACACAGCTGCAAGCACAGTTCTCCCCCTTTCCCAAGAAGGGAGAAGAGGGAGAAAAGGAGGGGAAAGGAAAAAAAACTCATGGGTTCAGATAAAGACAGTTTAATAGAAACAGTAACGGAAAACAACACTAATAACAATAATAATAATGATACAAGTCACTCTCACCACCCAGTGAATTGGAACCATCCTGAGCTGAGACCATGGATGCCCTCTCCCCCAGCAAACCCCCTTTTATATACTGACCATGACATCTATGGTACGGAATATTCCATTGGTCATTCCTTTGTTCTATCTATACGCTTTCTCAGCTTCTACAGGGAGATTGAGAAGAGTCCTTGAAAAGCATAGACATCACTTAGTAACAACTAAAACAATATGAATTATTGACATTCTTTTCACAGCAATCACTAGAAAGAAAATGAACTCTTTCCCAGATGAAACAAGGACAGATGATTTCACAGACTAATAATACGTTTTGTCAACAGGTCTTGGCAGCTATACTACATTGCAATACTGCAAGTGTGGACCAACTGTGGAAAATAATGGATCTTTTTATTGCTCACAATAATTTAATTGGGAATAAGTTATCTAATTTCTTTGGTGTAACAGAACCGTTCTTGCAAGTAAAAGCTGCTTTTATCAACATGGGCTTAAAAGAATTAACTTGTAGGAACCTCTCAAAGGTAACATTAATCCAACTGTGTACTAGATTCTCAAATTTTGTATTTAACTAATGAGCTAGACAAAGTCTGTCTTTCATTAAGAAAGCCTACTGCCATTAAGGAATCTTGCTGTTATTTCTTTTACATATACCAAACAGTACTTTTATTTACCCATGATTGTTAATGTATTTCCCTGCATGCTAAGTATTCATTTAGATTTGTTCTCTTTTGCAAAAATGTATCAAAAGTACATTTTTGTACTTGGTCCTCTTTTCAACCACTTGCCACTATTACATGTTCAGGACAAGCATCCTAAATCTATCAGAGATACTGATAAAAAAGTGTCACCCATGACATAGTCAGTCAAAGGAAAATTCTGAAGCAAAAAAATTATGGCATTAAAAGATTTTGGGTTTGCAATGATAGAACTGGAGAGGAGACGACATAGTAATTCTCCATCCAAGATTTTTCTCCCACATTTACCTTATCCATATAGTCTCAAAAAAACCTCTTTAAATTCTCCTAATGTACTAATTCACACATTTACGTATAACTTATCATTTACAAAAGCAATATCAGACTCCAGTTTTCCATCATCTTTCTCTTCGTATAAACTTTTTGTTTGTTATGTTTTTGTATGTCATTCATGCACAAAAAAATAATCAGTAACATGTAGAACAGCTCTTCTGTGGCTGCTTTTATAATTACACAATATGCTTTCAGGAGCATTTTGTTATCCTTTCTGATCTGAGGAAATAGAAAAAGAACAGGCTTAGAAGGTTATTTCAGATGAGAGAGAAACTGCAATGAAATTGAGTATATCTGGTGCAATCCTCTTTATTGGCATAAATAGAGTCTTGCTTTCTGAGCTCAGAAAGCCATCTGAAATAGCTGCCCTGCTTGCATTTTCACGCATCCTTTAGTCAAATCTGACTGAAAAGCCCTTTCTCTAATCTTCCAAGCATCTCAAATACTGCAGTTGGGGTTATTTGCAGTGTTTTTTCCTCCCATTTCAATGATTCAGAGACATCCATCTGCATTTTGGGTATGGATGTAATTTCAAGTTTATTGTTTCCTTTAAAGGAGGACTCCTCAAATTACCTTAAATGAAAGATTGTTATATACCTGATACAGATTCAATGAGATATAAAAATTTAAGATGCCAGGATAAAATAAGTGCAGCACAAATTCAGGATGACATTATGGAATACCACAAGTCACACAGAGTCTCATATAAGGCCACCTTTTTCTTGATAATAATTCCATACTCTCAACTTGAAAGTCGTAAAAGCATATAGCATATGCCTACGTTTCTGCAATATGCCTAAAGTGTAGAGTGAAGAAGTTCACGTTTCAGAAGGCATTTCCACTCACAGTGATTTCCATAGATGAGATACATTATCACATTAAACTAGCCCCAAGCATCTTTACAGAATAATTGTTAGAACTGTTATTTAAATAATAAGCCCACTTTTCTTGAGAAAATGCTGTTTCAAAAAGCTCTGGCGTACTGCTGCTCATACTCTCTACATAATTTCAAAGTATGAACACATGGAGCAGAGTAGTTTGCAGTAAGAACTGATCTATCGTGGCTCCAGGTTAAAGACGTACTTTGGGGCAGATCATGCATAACTCTCCTGTAGCACAAACTGCGTACATAACTTGTTAAACTGGCTCCTCTCATTTTTCTTGGGCTAACTGGAGCACTTCCAAAAACCCTGGCCAGAAGGGGTAATCTCAGTAAGCGAGAACTGCCATCAGCCCTCCAAATGCTTTTCTTGGTTTCTCATAAGGCATTCAAGGACCAGGTACACAGCCCGTGCTTGGCACAGCAGAGCAGAAATAAACCCAGTGTTCTAAACCGTCTTTCTGCAGCCCCATGACATTGGCCGAAGCCTGGACCAACACTGCCAAAGCCATGAGCTAAACCAACCTAATTGCTGTTGCAATTTATATGTCAGTTCTAGGTCACTAGGAATGGAATTTATTTTTTGGTACTTTCAAGTATGCCCCAAGCAGCCTGAAGTTCTGAAGCACTTGTTAAAGCACAAACACCAAACGCATGCTGTGCCGCAGCCTCCTCTAATACACAGAAATTCATAGTTTGACTTTCAAAACACTGGCCAGAAAGCCCAGATGTTTTTTTCAGCTGAGATCATTCAGGCCTCAACAGCTGAGCTGACCTGCTCCTGTTGTGACATTACAAACTAAAGGACTGTCTCATAATAAGCAAGGCAAAATAAATAAATAAATAAATAAAATCCCTTCTCTGCAGGAAGCCTGGGGGTACGCTGTGCTCTCCTGGATGGGTCACAGCACCCATGAGTACCAACGCACCGCTGGGACATAGCCCACATGGCACTGCACCACTTCACAACAACTTCCACAACATTCACGTTGGAACGTTTCTTCAGAATGGGAAAATTCTCAGATACAAGACTATAAAGACTATGACCTCAAGGAGACACTGAAGATTCACTCCTCCCTGCCACACGCTGCAATGCTAATGACAGCAGAGTCAATTGATTAGATAGGTAAGTGGAAGTGAAGCATTTCCTCAAATTAAAATATCATCCTTTCACCCTCCTCAAACACTATTTTCCAAGGAATCATTCTAAAGAAAGACTGGCCATTTTTCCATATTGAAGTCCTTGAAGATAGCAGAAAGAGCAATATTTTGTGGTTCATGGGGAGCTTAAACACCAATCTGCTTTCTGTATATACAGTCTCATAGAATGAGGTGCAGAATAGATGAAAGGTAATGTCTGATAAGGCCCTGCTTCTCACTCCCTCTTGGACTTACTGAACTGCCCAGCTGTGCACCTTATAGAAAGAGTCAGCAAAGTGATTTTGACTACAGAGGCTGACTTTGCTGGAAGCCAAAGTCACAGATCTTCAGTCTCATGTTGTTTAATTCATTCTTAATATTCTCTGAATGGCATCTGAAGAGTAATTTCAAAGATGCTTACTAAATAAATATGGAAGAGAGTGTATTAAATGTCAGCTTCGCTATTTTAAAATTTATGTGCTGCAGAGAAACATAAGACCAGAATGCAGCACCCACATAGTCTGAGTTGTGTTACTGGGAAGGGTTTGAAACAGTTACCACACTCCACAGCCAACAGGCGGATACTCTTATAAGGAGTTAACAGTCTTTCAGTATTCTCAAGTTAAATGCTTCCACTGGACAGCTATTGGTTGATAAATTTAAAAGATAGAAATATGTGTGATTTTACAGTCTGTGCACTTGGATTAATGCAGGGTACCCAGTGTAGTTGTCATTATGCATAACACAAAGTGTGCTACTTGGACCAACCTACTTCTCTGTTGGCCTCAGTGCTGCTAAAGTAATTTACAGCTACAGAAATAAAGGGTGTAAAAGTGGCTTTGGCAGAGGAAGACAACACTAAGTTTGCTGTAACAGGAGCTGGAGGAGATGTTGAATATGTCTCAACATATTGAAAGTGATTCTGATCACTAGATCTGTAGTGATACTCACTTATTGTTGAATGATAGTCATGAAAGCCTTGTTTCTCCTTGAGTTTTATTCATTCTGCCTCCCCAAGACACAGTTTCATTTGGTTCAGGGCTTTTCTGGCAAGGGTTTTTATTTTATATACTTACTTTAAAACAAAACAGGCTTTGACTTTATGAATTTTCTGGAAGGAAGACCAAGACATTCATTTGTCTGCACTTTTACCTACTTCGTTTATGCAGGATGAAATATTTGCTATTTCAGTCAAGAGACCAAAATTTGTAATTGGCTTTTATTATTTCAGATGTCTTGAGCCACATTACATCAGATATAATATCACCCTCCCACACCCCAGTCTACTCTGCTACTAGGAATCAATCATTTAATAAGTTTTACAGGCTGCAGCAACTTTTTCAACATATTGGCAAAATCTGAAGTACAAGGATTCAGAGTGTAATAGAAGCACAACTACTCTGGTTTATGCAGAGCTTGTCCTAATGATTTTAACTCATCTGTACCCACTATTTTGACTATTGGAGCACCGGTCTTCTCTTACACATCTGCACAGATTACTACTGCCAAGAATAAAAATAATTTTGGGAGGGAAGAGGATTAAAGTGCATAACCCTATTGCCAGGCAGCAGAACATGCATGAGCAAACATACAGTGGCCATGGTCCTCATGCCTAGGCGCAGTCCAGGAACATTCCTCTGTGATTTTTTTGGCAAAGGGCATTAAAAAAGTGACCTCTCCTCAGGCACTGGGAAGAAAAAGATTTGTAATAGAGAATTTCTATCCCATTCTCCTCCATTTGCCAAGTGCTTTTCTGGCACACACAAAAATAAAACTGCCAAACGAGGTTCAAACCAGAATGCTTCATCCTGAAAGTATTCCTTATTAGTAATCCTTGTCCAGTAAAAAAGGTGGGCCTGCTTCTGCAATCACTTATGCACATGAGTAGTCTTAAAAGTCAAAAAAGAAGGAAGAGTTAGCAGTCAGGGTTTTTCATTGTAGCCCTGTCTTACCAGCTGACTCACAGTACAGGAATAAATCTTGGCTGAGCATTTGACCTCACAAATCTTCTCTCTCCACTGCTATATTAAATTATCTTCTCCCAACCAACCTCACTTTGAAAGGTTCATGGTGCAACATACCTCTCCTAGCTTTTTTTTTTTTTATAAAGTCAGGTTATATCACATCTCCTTCCTTTCCTATCTTCATTTGCACTTAGAGATCCTTACTCTGAAGAGGAGAATTTTTCTGTAAGCAAGATTCTTATTGCAATTTTTCCCTCCAGGCAATAAAAGAATATTACATCAAGTTACTCTAGTCTGCAGCTGCACTAATTTTGTATGAAACTGTAAAAAGTATTTCTGCTTTCACAAGAAAAATGCACTTTTTTAAATGACATGCAGCTCCACCTTTTAGATCATCTCTGATTCTTTCCACTAATCTGTAATCATGCCTACGCCCATACCCTGTATATTTCATATACTACTGAAACAACGTGGCATGTCAGGACTAGGACTTCCATCATAGTTCATTTAGATGAAGATCCACTTATGATTTCCACCCAAAGTTGGCTGACAGGATACTGTCAAGACTATTTGTTCAGAACCATTAGTATGTTGTAGCCCCTTCCCATCGCTCAGTCTTAAGATATTTCTACTGTACTCTTGCCCCTGCTAACTCAATGACCAAGTAAATAGCACTTAGAAATTCATTTTCTGAATTGTGCTGTTGTGCAAGGACTGTAACTCTTTGCTGACTGTCTTCAGTTATAAACAGATGCCAGTGAGACTTATCTCTAGGAGAGGAGCAGTCTGTACAATAGCTTGAACCGTAGGGACCTCAGTCTGTTCAAGTGTTTGTTGGTATATTTTTGGGTTTTTAAAAAGCATAGCAATAGGTGAAATGATCAATACTGCTAAGATTCCATGTAGCAAAGTATGCAAGTCCTTTTTAAAAAACATTTTGAAGACTAATAAATTATGTTTACTAATCAAACTGTTTATACACATATACTATTCCAACACTGCCTCAAAGATACACGTTACATTTATTATGGGCCAGTTTACCTTCACACCTAATCCCTAGAACAGATATAGTACAATAACGCACCAGGAACAGGTCATGTCATTTGGTCTCCGCATTTTGATCTTGCAAATGCCCTAAAGAAATAGGGGTACCTGTATAAGGTTCCTCAGTGAGGTCTGAGTTACTCAAATGGTTCTGAAAGCATAGCTGTAGTACAGACAAATCAATTGTGCAGCCATACTGGTTCCAGAACAGCAAATGCACCACTAGCTCACAGCTTCTTTATCTGCTTTGTCTTCCTTCCTGACCTTACACACTGGTTGTCCCCAAGATGTTGTCACCCATCTGTATAAGGCAGGCACACACCCATTTACTTTCTCTACCCCTTGAAGCTTGGATTTGAAGATAAGGTATTTCCACATGCTGCTGAATCACAGTGGTGGCCAACATCAAGAAAAACATGGACCTTTCAAACGAGTTAGAATTCCAGTCTGAGACCAACCGTTCACAAGCATGTGCCCCAGTAATGGTTCCTTCAAGGGCCAGCAAAAGAAAGTGTATAGTCTTCCTCATCACACCATTTTCACTAGCTAGGTCTACACAGGCAACACAGGTAGAACAATTCTCAGCTTGAAGTACATCTTCTAGATACCTGCTGGCCTGCCACACTCATGCTAATGCAAGAGAGTTAGGCAAAAGAATATTATCTCTTCTTTCAGCTTCTAAAGGCCTATATCACCATCTTGCCCTTAGGAATCCGTCCATCACTCCGGTTATATAATTTCTTCGGAAAGCAGACACTTTTTCTTCTTGCTGACTAGCGTAACACATACATGTTTCTCTCAATCTTAATTATGCTTAACAAAACACAGTCTGTTTATCTTGGCAGTGCAAGCGTTACAAACTGTATTTACTTCTGCAACCAGAGCCCCAGTACTTAAGCGTAGCTCATGACCTCAGCTCCCCCTGAGCACAGGACCTTAGCAGATTGACGTGTTCTGGAAAGGCCCAGACAATACCGAGAGATGAACTATGCCACATTGCTCCAAGCAAACCAACTAAATTTGGTGCTTCTGCAGAGCAGAGCAATTTGTGACTAAGCTGGGTGGTGCATTTCTTAGTCTCTTAAAAATTCTGTTTTCAAAACAAAGAAAAGTGTATATAAGATAAAAACAAATTTTTCCTCAAGTTTTCATTGACACATGAAAACTCACTAGAGTTACCATGTGCCAAATTTATATATATATATATATATATATATATATATATATAAAATAAGAAAACAAACAACTATGCCATTTCTGTTGTTAATTCAAGCACATTAAAATGTGTTAAGCCATTGGAGTACTTGCGTCTGACCTGTGGAGCGTGAAGGTTTTTTTGGGTTGCTTTGGTGTGCTACTATATTTTACTAGTTAGCAATTCAGCCTCAGAAGGTGCTCTTGCAGCAATGTAAGACAGGCATGGCTTCAAGGGATTATGAAAAACATACTAATAGTCAATAAAAAGGTTACATATAGGTCATTCTGAAAGCATTTAAGGGAGCACATTTATAACTGTCAAGCTGTCGAATGGAAATTTCTCAGACTCTAGGAAAAGAGGTAGTTTCTCAACACTTTAGGCTGTGTTCTGTTATCTTTACCTCCCTCATCCTCCCTCCCCCATCTTTGGTAATCAGCTTCTAGCACGTTTTCCAGCCTGAAGTGCTATCATCATAAACGAAACAGAAAAGGACATTTAGATGACTTCCATTCCCAGTTTTATTTTTGGCTTTCTCGACCTTCTGGCAAGTTGGTTTACTATGAAAATTTCATTAAAGTTTCTATTAAATTCAGAATGGAAGATGGCAAGGAGGATACAATCCATTTTAAGGGCATTAATAACTATGGAGAAGGTAATAGTGTGACTGCTCCTGTATCAAAACAGCAAAGGCAATAATAGCTTTTTGCATTATAGAGCATTTTTTCTCCTTTACTTAAGGGAGAGCGCTCCTTTAGATTATTAGTCATTTCTTAATATGTAAAATTAATCTACAACAATTCCACTGAGCCAAGGAGGTACACTGCTACAGAAATAAGATCTTGGCATAAAACCCTCAAAAATACTAGCATATAGAGGAATGAGCTACTTATCACACAGTCTGATCAACTGCAAAAAGAAACCAGCTGAAATTTGTGCTATTATTCCTAAACCATGTTTCTACCTCTGGAGGGACTACTTCCATTTCCAGAATTAATAAGGGGAACATTTCTGACCCACCTGTTACAGTCATATGGGTTCTTTCCATATGTCTGTTATCTCAAGACTTCCTACAGCCGTGCAGCAATTTCCATTTGCCTTTCATATAAAACCGGCATGAAACAGCAAACTTGCTATGGGACTCCTTGAAGCCTTACTTTTCCTTTCCAAATCAAAACATTGTCTGGGATAGTTTTCTCACTTGATCTTCTGGGGAAGGTCTGTAGGGAGTAAGTCCAGAAAGGAATATTATATTCTGGGACCACTTATGGTAGGAAAGTCACCGTCCTGTATAACATCAACATGTTACATAGCAAAAGAAAATACTTGCAACACAATGTAGGGGACTTCACCTACCACCAAATTAAAGTTACACAGAAAGCGATTTGTGTACCCACTTTCAGGGAACAAACACAAGCTCTGTTTACACTAGTAAGCAAAATGGGACACATCCTGTTCCAAATACCTGAGGACAAGTTGCTCAGCGCAGCTAGCATCCACCCAGTTAAACTATGCTCCCTTTTCAGTAGGGCAGCTTTGTCCATAGAGCATAGTTTATTAACATAGAAATAGCCCTAAAGGCCAGAACATCAGCAGAGCACATATTGCAATATACACCGTATACGTCAGTAAAAGTGACATTTGCAAGGGCAGGGTTGCAGAACACAGGGACACTCCATTTCAAACAAAGTAGAATTTGCAAGTGGAAAACATTAATGAGTATGACATACAAAATACCTTCAAATCCTTCAACTGTTTTAATGGAATCTAGCAAGAAGCACTCCAATAAGATGCTCAATCATTTATTGAAAAGGATGTACTTCAACTTTTTAAATAGCAGTACATTATTTTAAAATTTCAATCTAAAAATTGAAGACCAAGAAGAGCCAGACTAGGTTCAGTGATTCTGGTTAAGTGAAAAAAAAAAATGATCCATTACCAAAACCCCCTGAAAGAAAGAAAAAAAAAAAGGTTAGATTAAAAAGGTTCTTCTAGGTAGTTGGTAGAACTGGAACTCAGGTAATGCAATAATGATCAGAGGTTATATAAATGGGATCCCTGCAATGTACATGTGGCAAAGACTTCATTTTGATCAAGTGGCACATTTAAAAAGTCATTATCTGTGCAGTAGATGTACTGTTTATGTAAAGAGGCATTGTTATGGGAGCAGCAAAGCAGAGAGGATGTTCCGTCAATGGGCAGAGCGCGCTATCCATGTATTTGTACCCAGATGTCAAGGACATAAGTTTTCCAGAAATAGAAACAATATCTGCACTTTAGAAGTGGGGAAAGGGGAAGATGTAAGAGTATTTCAACAGGGTCTCCAGTTTTATGTTTATTTATTTATTTTTAAGTGTTTAAATCACTGCTATGATACATAGTACTATTTTTACAGGTGAAAGCTGCTTTTATTACACTAAAACTAAAGTACATGTGCTAGACCATGTTCCACTGGCTAAAGTTGATATGTGTAGGCTCATCACCTCCGCTTTGTTCTTTGAGGAGTTATGGATCATGGATACATGGCTAACCAGGGAACGTATAGACTGAGCAGGACACATGGTATGGCAAGACAATTGACATGACTAATACGAAGCAGAAACAATGACTAGCTAAATTCATTTAAGTTGTCTAAGCCTTGTTTCAAAATTCTCAAGGGAGGTAAACAATGAAAGCTTAGCAAAATGTTGCAGTCCAGAGAACAATTATTTCAGAGATAAATGCTACACAGGAAACAAGAGGTGGGGAATATATTTGTCAAACTTTTGTGGAAATGGAAACAAAGGGAAATATAAATGACTAACAAAACTGGAGATAAAGATTAATGAACAAGTGATTTAATGAAGAAATAAATGAATCCTCATGAGCCTTGCTCCTCCAACTCAGAGAGTCAGGAGAAAGAATAAGGAAAAGATTTTAAGAGAGAATTTCACTGTGGAAGAGAATGTGTCTTTGGAGCAGTCATGAACTAAAATCAAGAACACTCAAAATATTCTGCACCCGTAAGACTGGATGCTTTTATTTTGTTTTCTTTTCCCTGAAGCAAAGTAAGCTAGCATAAGTTTCGAAAACAAAGAAGTCTTTGGTGGTTTTGATATCAATTCCCTCAGTTATCATTACACAGGATGAAGTTGTTGACCATATAAAGACATAGTCTGACCTGACAGGTCTTCAGGAATCGTTCTGCTGCACAAAGTTAGCCACCTGAAGAAAAAAAAAAACACCAACATTTTCAAACATTCTGCTTCCTGTTGAAAGCCATGATGCAACAAACTCGTGATAGTCCAGCTTCAAAATAACTAAATATTCTTCCCGTCTTGAAATGGATTTCCCCTCGCCCAGTTCTCTGATCTCCTGAAGGGTTTAAAAATATCGTTTCCTCAAAGACTACTTCTGAGAGGGGCCTTTTACCCCTTTAAGATGTTTGTGTCTTATGTATCCTGATGGATGTGCTTAAGATCAAAAAAAGCCCACAAAACAAAACACCATACACATCAGTAACACCTTGACCGCAGCGAATACTAATTGGAGAATTAAATTGAAAGCATGTTAAAAAGTCAGTCTTCAAACTTCTGTGACAGCAGATACCAGGGAGTGGCACAAAAGTGTTCTCAAATTTAAAAAAGCTCACACAACTCATGACAAAACCATTACTTCATCCCTTCCCTCTTTATCTGTGAGCTCAGCCAGCCAGCTAAAGAAGAGTTAGAACAATTTGTCTACTCCTATTTCTTAGAGCTGTTGCATTGTTTTCCCAAAAACCAAGTAGTCCCTATATTCCTCCGGGGAATTTCCCCAGGGGAAAATTCCTTGAAATCACAATATTCAGCCAAAAGTTCCATAAATACGTAAGTAGAAATAAGAAACTTTGCCACAGAACATAGTTACATGATTGGACTATTACGACTTAAATTTAAAAACTGAATTGAAACTGAGCTGATCCACTGTGGAAGCTGATATAGAGGGGTCTTCCAGAAACCAGGATGGCTTTTGTGTATATACACATATATATCCTGTCTAGAAGCATACAGAACCCAAGACACAAATATACTTCAAAAATGGATACAGAGCATGTCTGAGATGTGAAAATAAAATTATTGGCACTGTTAAACTGATAGTATTTCTTGTCATTCTGTGGATGGCAAAGCATTTAACATAGAGGTTTAGGAATACAAAATAATTTCAGAATTTTTCCGTGAAGGCGGTTTAAGTAGTTGAAAACATTGATCTTCGCTAATATGTCTTAAAGCTTATTTTCAAGGTTTTTTTGTTTTGCCTTCTTTTTGTGTGTGTGTTGCATCCATAAGTACCTTCATAAAAATATTCTTTCCATCCAAACATAATAAATAAAACTTATGTTAGTAAAAACCAAGTTGAACAGTTTGCACAGATCGAATTCTTTTAGAATCTTGGGAAAGGTCTTATGGCAACGAAGTCATGTAGTGTATCTAAAGAGCAAGAGCATTTGAAAATTGGTCAGTTAATCCCAGCACAATCATTTTATATAGCTGGCATTTGTTACATAGCAATGGCTGTAGCCAGGTTCAGAGTATTCCCTCAGGCATGTTCTAACCTAGCACCTCCAGGAGAGCCTCTAGGAATCACACAGTATCAAGAGCAATAGTAAAACCACTGGACTGTTACACTAGTTAGGAAAAGACAGAGCACAAAGAACTTCAGTGACAAATATAGCGCTATACGATATATACAACAATTAATGTTCTGATATTTCAAAGGAACATTTTACAACCACACAGATGGAGTACCATATTTTGTGTCATGCGGGGATATCACCTTTTAAGGGATAACTACTTCTCTTTAGGAGGCTATACCAAAGCAGCTAAATCCTCCTCCTGAGGTAAGACTATTTTAAGACACACAGTAAGATACGAACAAAATCCTGTTGTAGACCAGGATTATCTAAGCAAACAGAAACTGCCCTTTCTCAGGTTATCCAGTTTGCAGAACCTACTTTTGAATGGTTATTAAATTCCATTTTGGTTGATGTACTTTGGTATTAATTTCTCTACTTCATCCATGCATTTTCACTACCAATACGGACACAAGATTTACATACAGCTGCTGAATTTTAGTAGGTATGGGTAGCTATTCTTTCAGAATAACACTTGTTTTTATCATAAAAGAAAAATTTGATCTTATCTGTTAGATTCTCACTCTGTCATCAAGCTCACTCAGAAAGTGTCCATCCTTTGCATATTATGTCTGTAATTAGCCTAGTAGTTTACTGAAATACTATTTCTACTTTCCCTACCTATTACCTTTTTAAAAGCAACATATTTCATTTAAAGCCTCCTCCTTAAGTCAGGTGGGCCCTCAAGTAACATCCCTGGGTTGAGTTGAGAACCTTTTTGGGTTAAAAAAAAAAAGTTTGCTAAAAAAAAGAAAGGCATCAGAAGTGAAAATTTTAGGTCAAAGCACTTGATCACACTATAAGTTTAATTATTTAAGTATTTTAACTTAGGACTTGCTACTAGATTTTTTTCCTAAACCTATTGGTATTCTTATCACCTCTGCCTCACAGTTTAAGATTAAAACTCTCAGGAGAGTTTTTAATCAGGTGGTGGGGAAAGGTGAGATTTTTTGTGTAAGAACCTGAGAACTCCTATTCATTGTCTGTATTGGGTATCCAGCTCCAAAGCCAACACTGAAAGAAGATAGAAACCTCTGACTGATAAGGATGCTGGTAAAATAGATTAGATAAATCACTTGACCTGAAAGACTGCATTGGCCACTATCTCCAGTGCAGAAAGCTTAGAAAATCGCTCATAACTGAACTGCTAATAGTTTAGTAGAAACAGAGAGAAAGAGACGCTGTGTAAAGAGTGTTACTGGATGGAAATAAAGGAAGAAATCCACTACCAAGTTATGCTTCCCTTTTTGGCATCACTCAAACACATTTACACAAACATGGGGACAGGGGAAATTTTGCTGCTAAAAGAAAGGGAGAAGTGGCCCATGATGTTTAGAAGTTTTGATTTGTTTACCTTATCTCACAAGAAATAACATTATGTGACTGGTTTATTAATCTGGTACTGTAAATTCAGACAAAACATTATAAACATATAAAAACATTGAGTACATTGAAACATTTCACTGAAATGTTTATAAAATAGGACAACAGTATGAAATTGCGCTGAGAGATCAATAAAAGAAAAAGTCATTCAGCTTAGAAGGGAAAAAAGGATGAGTTTTGCCCATAGCACATTAGGCAGCACCAGGTCTGCGCTTGTTGCTCATAATTACTTTTTGCAGCAAGCATCAAATCCTCCTTGCTCAAATCAGCAGCTCTTTCAAAAGTCGTGAGGTGAATGTGTTTTCCTGCCTCCTTAGACACGGTTCTCGGTTTCAAGAGGACAGGGGAACAGCAACATCTCTCACCACCACCAGATGCCATGCTAGGGTGAACCTGACCAGAGGTGGCAGATCTCAGCAGCACTCAGGGATTTGCCCACAGCAGGGAGGGAACAGGGCAGGAGAGCAGAAGGTAATACAGAGTTGTCCCTCCGAGGTGATATGAAGGAGGTATGCTCAACAACTACCAAGACAGATTTTTGTTTCTAGTTCATCACCTGGAGCATCTGGTCCTAAAGTCTTCACAGGTTGGAAAGAAGTAAGTGGAGAAATAGCATTTGTCAGGGACTTATATAACGGCCAGGGAAGCCTTGAAGGAGAGAAGCCACAGTCTGAGACCCTACTTACATTACTTCTAGGTACTGCACACACATCCTGCAGCATGGTACCAATATTTGATGCTGCTTTCTCAGGGGATTGGCTTGCTTGTTTTTCTACCAGATTAATCATCCCCAGATTATCAAGTAGGCTAGTTACACAAACTTTCATCATCCGGGTTTGTTTTACCGGTAGCTTGTTTTGAACAAAGAGGCAGCAATGCAGTTTCAGGATTTCACAAACTAGATTTTTTTCTCTCTTGCTTGGAGGTTACCAAATGCCATCTAGCAGGACCATTACTGGGCATTCTTGCCAATTCCTAGATAAAAGCCTGAGTTTAAGAAACAGGGCTGAGAGCTCTCAACAAATTAAATCCTATTAATTTTTAGTGGGTTCAAGTGCCCTGTTCCCCTTAGCAATCATTTACTTCCGTTTCTTTTTGAAATTCAATATTTTTAATGCTTTTTAAATTGGTGGCCGCTAGTGAGAAAGACTTTGAATTAGACAACAGGAATTTGAATATGCTTTCCATAAAAGCCTTTAATGGGCCCATCATACTACATTTGAGGATAAATATGTAAATATGCACACTTGCCTTACAGAGTGCTTATAAGATTGCCCAAGTGCTATTTTTGTCAAGAAAATTGATTGACAATACCAAGCCTATTAAATGCACATATTTACCTCAAGAAGCACTACTTCAATAAAATGCACTTAACAGAAAATTTAGAGGGACAAAATTATAAACAGGATTAAATAGAGTTTGACATGGACATGAGTACAAAGAGAGGCAGAGTTGATATGTGCCCTAGAAAGGCAATAGCAATACTTTCACACCAATTCTCTGGTCTGAGAGCACCGATTTCCTTGCACTAAATTGCAAGAACCATCCTGCAAGTAATACTAGCATATCTGAGCAAAACCATATCATCCCTCAATCTCAGACTGGCCATTTTTCATGGTCTGGATGCTGCAGTCTTGTAACTGCTTTTTGAAGGAAATGACAATCCTGCTTTTGCTGCAAGAAGTATCCAGTAACAAAATAGAACATCATGCTAAAAAAAAAAAAAAGCTAAGCCTGTTGCTATCTGCTGTTTGCCTTGGGGTTAGCTTTAGGGCAGCTTTCCCTTTAGACAGCTTCAGATTAGAAAGCCCTACAAGAACTATTAAATGTGAAGATGTGGATACAACCTTTGACTTGGAGTCCCTAAGCCACAGATTGCTGAAAGCAATTGACGGAGTGAGAAAAGGCTCACTTGATGCCTGCCTGCTCTCATATTCATTTCCTAAACATCAAGAACTGGCAGCTTTCCAATCCACTAGAAGTCAGGCCCACTGAAGTGGGATACACACACCTTTGACCTTATCTTCCATTCCTAGATTTCTTTATGCAAATATTTTATGCTATCAAAAATGTCAAATAAATATAATTAGGATCTCTTAAAGTAATGTAGAAAGGAGGTTAGTGTAAAAGCACAACAGTAATGAACCATTTCTTCAACAAATTTTCAAAGTAAAATTTTTTGAATCTCTCAGTTTCTTGCTTTTCCCACCTGTAAGCTTAATATATTCTTCTCTGGGAAGAGTTGACTTCATTGCATATAAGTTCCTCAGGTAGAAAGCAATATGTATGTGGAAACTGGCTCTTACAATAACCAGGTTTTTAGGGGTTAAACAAAGAAGAACAATAAGCTTGTACTTTTCTTCGGGGATCATCATTATAGCATCTTTATTGTCCTTGAAAGTATTGGTCATTTACACAAACCAGCCTACACCCTCAGGTGAGGTAGGGAAGTCATTTTAGAAGATGACTGTTTCAGAGATGCATCACTAAAGAGCCAAGAAAAATCAAAGAATCTTCAAAGGACCTGGTGCTTTTAAAAACAAAATAATTCTCCTTTCACCTCCATGAATATATGCATACATTTGGATTAGAGAGCTTCAGATTTTTTTTTCTGAAAAAGCATAACTGGAAAATGTTAAAAGCTTCTCTTGGGCAGCTTACGTTACTGCATATGTTTCAACTGTTAGTCATATATTCCTATCATAAGTGTAGGAGTCCCAGAGGAGGAATCTTAGCTGTAGCCAAGAGAAGATTCAAGTTGTTTTGCTTTGTTTGCTAATAAACCATCTCCCAGGAAATGGCTAAGTCTGGGGTTTATGTAAAGCACAGCTTGCTATGTTTGAAGAGCAAGCTAGGAAAGATTTTTTGCTCACTCTATAAGTATATAAATTTATGAAAAAAATCCTACCACTCAAGGATTTATGTAAATATTTGTCAGCATGAAAGTAAAAAATAATTCATTGTAACTCTGTCTGTATTCGCATATCTAATGGCTCATATGACATAAAATTGACTACATATCCTGAGCACAACATCCAGCATCAAATCTGAATTTCCAAACTAAGAGACAGAACCTGTTATGTGATACAGTTTAGCTGCAACCACGCTCAGGGAGGACTGCTACTACATACTTTTATACTCTATAACACCTAAAATGGACAAGGATTGCAAATATACATCTAATGATAACATATGTGACTTCTTCCTGGAACAGTATGTTTAGCAGTACACAGACAGGGTTCAAACTGGCTGTATTTTTCTTCCTTCAACTCCTCTTGTTTGGATTTTCACAAGCAATCCAAAGTTAAAAATAAAAACAATAAAAAGCAAGATTAGCTAAGTTATGAAGCTCAGATTACCTGGGGCAAACAGCAGAAATCCATCTCTTGCCAGAACCTTTCCAGGTCTGTCAGTTACATATTTCCAAAAGAAAACTGGCTCTTGGAAAATTTTATACAGAAGAAACTATACCTCAGTTGGGAAGGGAACATATCAGTGAATTGGAGGAAGCAGAAAGAAGAAGCCCTTTTTTCCAAGGGAGTCCATTCAGCAGGCTTTGAACTCCAACACTTCTGTCTTGGCTCACATCACACTCGCTGTTACAGGACACCTCGCCAGGCACCTCTTGCTATGAGTAGAGTCATGTCAGACTGTCTCTCTTGAACCTATATAAAGAGGAGGAGGAATAGTCCAAGAGACACCTTTACCCTTAAGCTTCAGTTGAATCCCTTCTCCAGGGGAGGAAGAGCACCTATCACCACTCTAGCCATAACAGAACATGGGACCTTGTTGAAGAGCCATTAAGCTTGAGCAACTGTGTGCTACAAAGTCCATTTTGCCCAAATCTACAAAGTATTTGCCAGATCTACAGTAGTTTTGCCAGATCTACAAAGATCTGTTACCCTTTAACATCCTTCCCCTTATGGCTTAGTTGCCAAGCCCTTCAGTTTACTCCTCAACTTTGTAAGCGTTCAGGAGATTAAAAGACGGAAAGTTTTGGCAGATCCTCCCAGAAAGATCGCTAGCAGTTTAGGAGGGACCATGCCTCTGTGCTCTCTTCAGGATGCAAAGCAGAGCTACAGCAAAGCTCAACATACAAGACCTTCAGAAGAGCACCTTCCTGAACAGCAGGCTACAAGTTACACTACAACCTGCTTTACTGCCTTTCTTTAATGAACAGGTAAATCAATGTTGGTGAATCTCCTCATGACCTCAAACAGTCAGAACCTGTACAATGAAATCAGAGGTCCAAAAAATTCATAATCGTCTAAAAATCACTTTCTAGTACATGCTATGATCTTGGCTATACCTGTTAATTTTATTCATTACTAAATGAATAGTTAGTAAGGAACGGAATTGTTGAGCTCACCTAAAGGAAAGTAGCAAGCTTGTAGAAAGGTTTGAGACTGCTTCTGAAGAACCTCGTGTTCAACATTTCAATTAACTTCTTTCATTTTATAAATGCATAAGCGATAATGTAAAATGGAGAAAGTCACCCCCCTTTCCCACTCTCACTGACAGTCAATCCCCTAAAATTGAATGGAAAACTTTGTTTTAAACAGAGTATAGCAGCTACAAAATTCACTATTAATTCGATTATCCCTCTGCAGGAAAGAAATAATTAAAAGGTACAATTTTTTACTCAGAGGAATAAACAAAAGATATTTCAAAAGTTTTAGTCAAAATTTAGTCAGATTCCCATAATTACTTCAACTGAAGTTTATTACATAATACAAAAATATATTTTGTGTAATTTATTATTAAGAAAATACAATTTAAAAGAAAACCTTCCAGTGTTCTCCAAATGAAACAAAGAATGCAAGTGTTACGTGATTTCTTTCCTGGACATTTTTCAAGAATGCACTCAGTTTCTTCTGATAGAAAAGAGCCCAATTTTTCAGCCAGGTCCTCATGATATCAAATTTATTCCTCCCTCCCCAGTGATGTCTAGATTAATGCCTGTGAAAACAAACCTTTGTACTAAATTTATCCCAGTCATGTTTGACACTTTTCCAGAATCCAACAGGTAGAAACATCAGCCTTTATATTTACCTATAGTCTTCAAACTACATTAACAAGCTATTATGGATCAGATCACAGGCTGCACGCTCTCAGGCTGTGCAATTTCAGCAAACAGCAAGGATACCAATCTCTGGGTAAACATGGATTCTTTAAAGAGTTTAAGGATTTCCAATTCTAAGTAATTGATCTTAAACCTAGATAACTGAAAAATTACTGAAAAAAAAATCAGAATACTCAAGAGATGGCTGACTAAGCCCCCAGTCTTGCATCAGCTGTTAGCGCATGAAAAAGTAGTGGTGAAAAAACCTGAGTACACTTCCTTTCCTCAGCTGTATGCATTCAAAAGTATGACTAATGTCATAGTGCTCCCCTATTTAAGAAGGATGCAAAGGTCCTTGAATGCATCCAGAGGAGGGCAACAAAGCTGGTGAAAGGGCTGGAAGAAATGTCCTGTGAGGAGCGGCTGAGGACACCATGTTTGTCTAGTTTGGAGAAAAGGAGGCTGAGGGGCGACCTCATTGCTCTCTGCAGCTTCCTGAGGAGGGGAAGTGGAGAGGGAGGTGCTGAGCTCTTCTCCCTGAGATCCACTGACAGGATGCATGGGAATGGTTTAAAGCTGCACCAGGGGAGGATTAGACTGGACATTAGGAAGCATTTCTTTGCTGAGAGGGTGGTCAAACACTGGAACAGGCTTCCTTCGGAGGTGGTCGATGCCCCCCAAGCCTGTCAGTGTTTAAGAGGCATTCAAACAATGCCCTTAATACCATGCTTTAACTTTTGGTAAGTCCTGAAGGGGTCGGGCAGTTGGACTAGATGATCCTTGTAGGTCCCTTCCAACTGGATATATTCTATTAGATCAATTAAAATATCATTTAATGATTTAAAAAGGCAGACAGTGAACTCAAACACCAGAAAACACTCAAGTTTCCCCATGCAGACCCAACTAGGACCTCTGGTTTTATGCACTACATAATATGACTAGTTTGCATGAACACACACTGTATAAGACAAAAGGGACCATGAACCTGTTTTAACATGGAGGAAGGAGGGTGAAGTTTGCCTCTTTTTTTTAAGCTAGGACCTCTTCCTCCTTCAGAATTAAATCATTCTGTCTAATCAGTGATTTAGCAAGGATAGTGTAATTCAAGGAGAGATCCTCATATTTACCAAGCTCACCCAGCTACCCAAGAAGAGACGGTATCTAATTATAGTCATCCCTTTGACTAACACTTCACTCTCTCTCCTCTCATCCTGAATATGTCATTCACAACCTGTCACCTTTGCCTGAGCTCATCTAATCAGTTTTCCTATTTTTCCTGCATGCGTTAGCCCTCCACACATTTATCCATTATTCTTGCTGCCTGCTACTCTGCTATTTAAGTGTCTTTGTAAAAGTCTCGTATTACGCAGTCAAATCTGACAGCAAAGCAGCAGACAAACAAGTCTGAGGGACCAGTCACCGTAGCCACTGGTGACAGAGACCGGAAGAAACTGTTCTTCCCCTTGTTGCTTCCCAACTATTGCAGAGATACGATAGATGCACCTAAGGCTTTACCAGAGTAACTGAACTGACCGAAAGAAGCTGCTGAGCAACTAGTCCAGTGTGTGAGTGTTTTACTACCTGGCAGGGGCACAAGACCAACAGAATAGGAAGTTCAATGGTGAGGTTGGCTTGATGCAGAGAACACACGGCAGAGTTCAGCCCTGTTAACTGAAGTACAGTCACTGCCACAAAGGAAAAGTGACACTGACCCAGTGAGAATGATCTCAAAAGCAGCAAATACAGAGGTTTTCAAATAAGATTTTCAGCATCTTTCAGCTACTGAAAGCAAAACTGTAAGATTAGGTACCTGAGACAAAAGCAATGCATGGAATTGAAGAACAGGTTTTACATGGCTTGTTGGAACAAATAACGCACTCAAAACACAGTCTACTGTCACTTCTATTTGAGGTCTTGTTTGCTCACATCAGGAGTTTCTGGCCTTCCACTGACAGAACACTACAGTACTGAAAACAGAACTGTCTTTTCATGTGTGGAATAACATGCACTATTTTGGAAGAATTAGGATAACAAAAAACTCACTTATACTCCAATGACACTACGCTAAAAAGCCAAGCATTTGGCAAATTGGCTAACTGATCATAGAATAGTTTGGGTTGGAAGGGACCTTTAAAGGTCATCTAGTCCAACCACCCTGCAATGAGCAGGGACACCTTCAACTAGATCAGGTTGCTCAGAGCCCTGTCCAATCTGACCTTGAATGTTTCCAGGGATGGGGCATCTGCCACTTCTCTGGGCAACCTGTTCCAGTGTTTCACCACCCTCATTATAAAAGATTTCTTCCTTTGTCTAGTCTGAATCTACTCTCTTTTAGTTTAAAGCCATTACCCCTTGTCCTATTGCAACAGGCCCTGCTAAAAACTCTGTCCCCATCTTTCTTATAAGACCCCTTTAAGTATGAAAGGCTGCAAGAAAGTCTCCTTGCAGCCTTTTCTTCTCCAGGACGAACCACCCCAACTCTCTCAGCCTGTCTTCATAGGAGAGGTGCTCCAGCCCTCTGACCATTTTTGTGGCCCTTCTCTGGACCCACTCCAACAGGTCCATGTCCTTCTTATACTGGGAGTCCCAGAGCTAGACACAGTACTCCAGGTGGGGTCTCATGAGAGCAGAGCAGAGGGGTAGAATCTCCTCCCTCGACCTGCTGGCCACAATTCCTTTGATGAGGACCAGGATCTGTTTGGCTTTCTGGGCTGCAAGTGTCCAGCTTTTCATCCACCAGTAGCCCCAAGTCCTTCTCAGCAGGGCTGCTCTCAATCCTTTCATCCCCCAGCCTGCATTGATACTAGGGGTTGCCCCAACCCATGTGCAGGACCTTGCACTTGGCCTTGTTGAACCTCATGAGGCTCACACAGGTGCACTTCTTGAGCTTGTCCAGGTCCCTCTGTATGGCATCCTGTCCCTCAGGTGTGTCAACTATGCCACTCAGCTTGATTTCATCTGCAAACTTGCTGAGGGTGCACTCAATCCCACTGTCTATAGCATCGATGAAGATATTGAACAGTAGTGATCCCAGTACCTTCCTTTTCCAGATGACATACCTGTAGAAGCCCTTATTATTATTCTTTGCATCCCTTGCCAAGTTCAACTCCAGCTGCACCTTGGCCTTCCTGACCCCATCCCTACACAACCAGGCAGCATCTCTATACTCTTCCCAGGATACCTGTCCCTGCTTCCACTGCCTGTGCATTTCCTTCTTACCCTTTAGTTTGAGCAGCATGTCTCGACTCAGCCATGCTGGACTCTTGCCTTCCTTTTCTGTTTTCTTACATCTGGGAATCTAGAGCTCTTGCACTCCATAGAAAGCATCCTTAAAATTCTGCCAGCTCTGTTTTGTTGCCTTGCGCCTGAGGGCAGTCTCCCAGGGGGTCCTATGAACTAACTCCTTGAAGAGTTGGATGTTTACTTCCCTGAAATTCAAGGGCCTGACTTTACTCTTTGCCTGACCCACATCCCTCAGGACTGCAAACTCCACCAGTGCATGATCACTGCAGCCCAGGCTGCCTCCAATCTTGATGTCACTGATTAGCTCACTTGCATTGGTGACCATCAGGTCCATATCACATCCCCTCTGGTACGGCTGTCTATTACTTGGCTTAAGAAGTTATCCTCAATGCATTCCAGGAGTCTCTTGGATTGCTTACGTATAATAATAGAGGCCAAAATATTTCTCTTGAATAGCACACAGAAGGAAAGGGTTTGACAATATTAATCTCATTTTTTATTCACAGGCAGCTTAGGGCACTGGGCCAGATCCTCTGTTCACACAAGTTTCAGTAGGGTTGTGGCCAACTACTGTTCTGTGCCATAAAAGTTTCAAGTCTCTGATGAATGGTAGTAAATTAATTACAAGCAGGACAATGTTTTTCATGACCTAATATCCATATTTGTAATAGAGCACAAAGGACTTCATCACTTATTCACTGCAAATGGAGTCACGCAAAGGAGGACTCCCAAATGCCTCGGTGTTTCAAAGTCGGGGGACCAAATGGAATATATCACCATACCACAGCCCACATGGTCAAGGAAATAAATCCTTACTTATACCCCTTTCTCTGTTGATTTTTCCCAATCTGCTGTTTAAAAAGCAAAAAACCTCTTTGAGAACACTTGTCTACCTCTTCACATCTAGTTCTTACACCCTATACTGCATAGGGTTTACTTGTTAAAGGACATATCCAACACCCAATGAAGCCAACACCAGTTTCATTCCTAAAGCTGATATAGTAGCCAAACATCAAACTTGAAAGGGATTTAAGATCCCCCTCCTTATAACACTGTGCACTATTGGCATCATCCAAGGAGTATGGGCATTCCCACTCCTCCTAATTTACAGCAGGCTTCACATCAGGCTCTTTCGAATGTATATATGGCCTACCAGATACAATGAGAGTACCACACTGAGAGATACACCTCGACCTCAGGTGAGGTTCAGGCTCTCAACCTCATTCTAGCTTTGGAACAAAGGTGGTTTCCTGGCTCAGTTAAAAGCAATACCCTTGCACTTTTAGGTTAAGGAAGTCATAGAGATAAATCTCAGGTCTAAGACTAGACTAATCCCTAGATTCTTCACTTGTCATTTAAACTTTAGTTCTACAAAAGAATTCCATAAACTTGCAAGCATCCCTATAGCAGTCAACAAGATTATTTACCTATACATATATCTACCAATAAGTATTTATAGGATCAAAGGCTATTTTATTTACAAAGTTTTAATTTATCTTAGTTCATGCATTCACTGGTCAAGATGTCCTGTGCACATAACTTAAAATATTTAGTTGCTAAATTCCCTACTTGAAATATATAGTACTATAACCGTCAGGTCTCCATTAAAAATCTAAGACCATGGAATTCATGAGTGTCAGAAAAATCATGCCAAACACTATTAAGCCAAAGACTCTTTGAAGTTAAAAAGATTAGGTGAGATTTTTTAAAATTATCCTGTTGATCTGATGAGAAAGCATATCCTTTAGAGCAAACAAAAAGAATTTCTAACAAAGTAAGACTTTTTTCTATTTAGAATGTAATGATTCCCTCAAGCACTTTCAAACAAGAAAAGTTCACCCACAGATAATTAGTCCGGAGCTCATGACAAACCTGTTTTGCACAAATCAAGATGTTTGACTTCAATCAAGCTAAGTGAATGCTTATCTTCTGTAAGACAGGTAATCACAGTTACGACACTTAATACTGTAAAATAGCAGTCAAGACAATGTCTACTGAAAACAAACACAGGTTTTAGGGAAGGTAAGAAGTACTTTTTAGGTCTAAGAAAATTCCTTTTATTTTTTTTTTCCTTATAACATACTCACTTTTTAAGATCTCATGTTTATGCTTACAGCACAAAAACTTATCAGAGCACTTCACATGGACTTGAAAGACCTAGATCCTGTTATCATACTAGATACTGCTCTCCTAAGTGGCATCAAGGAAACCACTTTTGCCTCCCCACACCTTGGGATCTCCACTTGTAAAACAGAATGATGATATTTGTGTCCTTTATAAATTAGTGGCAGCTACTGACAGAAAAGTATTATGTAAGAATTCAGCAATATTTTTATGAAGAAATAAGTACACGTTCTTTGTAAGATGTTAGCCATGTGCATCAGATTTTCTTTAAATATTGATTTTAAAATAGCTAACCTTCTCCTTTGCTTGGCTTCCAATCTTGTCAGACCACAATGAAGATGAGACTTGGTCTCCACTTGGCTGTAACATTTCAGCATGTACAAGAAACATAATCCAAATGCAGATTGGGTTTTCTTTTAAAAAAAAAAAAAAAAACTTGCTAGAGATCCCCTGTAAATCATAACACCACCTACATTAAAAGTTCATTTTCCTTTCTGCCTTCCAGATCCCAGTAACTATGATCCCTCTAATACTAGGTGATGAGGGTGACTATCTCCTGAGACAGATTTATTTCATGTGTGTCACTGAACACATCATCATTTTCAAACACAAATAACTGGAACTTGAGGACAAAGCCACATAGTGCCAAAGAAGGAGCTTATTTCTGAATAACTGTGTTGAAGAAGGTCCCTTGACAGCAGTAAAGCTTACACTTGGTAATAGCTAGCTGCATAACCAAGTCTCCAAAGCAATGACCTCACTCTGAAAGGCTCTGCTTCCCATTACCAGACCTGGGGTCCATCCATCCATATCCATGATTTGTACCAAGTCTTAAAAAAAAATCCAGTAGAACACAACTTTTTAAAGGCTGCTGTAGGTGCTGTTTTTCTGACAATATTAACAGCACTTACACATGGAGTTGTGTATTACATTTCTCCTATCTTTGGGATGAAACACCTGCAAGCTCCAGCAGCACATCTGGCAGACTTTCACAAGATCCTGCCCTCAGCATCTAAGAGGTGGCATCACACCAGCAAGTTATCCTGTACACCCACATCCATGTGCACAGTTGGCCTTTTATCAAATGCACTGCACTGATAGGCTTTAACAAAAGCCCTTTAATTTATGCAGAAATAAATTCAAGAGACAAATGAGAACACCGGTTGCTGCATCACTCCATCCTCCCTAGATCCTGAAGGGGAACAATCCTGACTCACCAAAATGCTCTTGAGAAACATGGAGCAGATTAGGGTTACGCTGCAAGAGTCACTGCCCTCAGGGCCCTGACATGAGAAAATACAGTCCTCATCTCTAGGAAAAATTACAATTTAAATACAGCTGACAGCAGCCACAGAAAATTAAAAGCAAACAAGTTTAAAATCTTCAAACAAGCCTGTGAACAGGACTTTCAGAAGTTACAGACAGCCACTCCCAAGCTTCAGATGTATATACGCAGTGTTTTGTATCACTAATCTGTTGTGAGGATGCTGAGCCAAAGTGAATACCTCAGATGATAAAGTTAGGACTTTGCAGTTTAATCTCCAGCTCCAGATCCATCCTATCTGGGAGCTTTCAAGCTGCACGCTAACAAAATCATGTATAAAATAGTTAAGAAATGTCTTACTATTTGATACATAATGAAGTCTACTACCGATTCAACCTCTAATATAGCAAGCTGCAAACAAGTTCCAGATGGCCCTCAGACAGCTATAGCTGGCTGCTACAGCAACACAAATCTGATGGCTCCAGACATTTTCTGGCTTTCCAGAAAATTTAGGAATCGGTATCAAGACTGTGACTCCTCCAAGATTATTGTTTCCCAGTTCCCACCAAGAGACTATCAAAGAGCACTCAAAAGATAACAAACTGAGTGATCTGGCTAAATTCACTCAGAAATGGTTTCTCAACACATGACCAGTGCTTAAAATATCAACCTTGTTAAGGGAATTAACATAAAGAATTTCTGAAATGTTTTCCAGATGTTTGCAGTAATAAACAGAAAATCCCTTATGGTCTATTAAGGGGGAAAAATAGTATGATACTATTAATTTCCTTTATTTAAAAGGAAAGGAAGAGAAAGCATCCAAGAAGTGTCTGTGTTTAAGTTTAAAATATGTACAAACGCTAATATTATCACCTTAAGAAGCTAGAAAATGATGATCTGTATGTATATTGATTTACATATTAATAAAATAATAAGTGGCCAACAGAAAGTAAATTCAGGGGAAGAAAACCCACACACCAGGAAAACCAACAGAATCTACAGATATAGGCCCAGTCCACTGAACACTTTCAGAGTTTTTACAGTATCTTCAAAGGAGAAGGAAGAAAAGACCTGTGAAAAACTGAGACTTGTATTAAGAAACATTTCATCAGTTTGAAGCTCTTGTCTCAGGTAGATATATTTTATATTTTTTAAGGTTGAAATGATTAAGTAACCTCAAAACAGAAGGAAATATTATATTGTCTTGATCAGAACTTTTTTTGAGGCGAAACATTAATAACTGGCATACACTGATATCTAATGCTGCCCAGTGCCAGACAGTATATGAGAAGCAGATGGGAAGTAGTCATTAACAACTGAGCAGCACCCAGGGACTCCCACCACCCCAGGCCCTGTGTGTATTGCTTCTCCTTCCTCCCACGAGTCACCTTTTTGCAATAGCTATGAAGAAAATATGAGTTAACCCTACATTTCCCTATCTTGTGCCTGGAGAGAATGGATCTGACTAGAGGGCTGCCTCCTTTCTTCACCTAGCTAGCACTTTACTCTTCAAGGATTCCCATTAAATCCTCAGGGGGTTTTTAGCAATTAACACAGTGGGAATGGTAGTAATCAGCCCACAACGGGGTCACGCAACAGCCTATTTACCTACAGGAACACAGTGCAACTGGAATCATTAATAGAAAGCTTTGGAAAGGTTTGAAAGATTTCCAAACCTAAAGCTTTCCAAGTCCCTCATAAAGCTGTGATTGTATGCAGCTCCTGGCTAGGAATCCTTACAAAGCTGCATAGCACCTGAGCTGGCCTGTTAAAGCATCACGAGGAACAAACACGAAACACATTACCCTCCAATATACTAGCTGCAAACAATTACCAAGAGACTCTCATTATCTTTAAGAGACCTCCTGCAAACTCAAGTTTCCCATGTCCATTTTCATCTGTATCAGCATTAAAGAAGCATGGCATGCATTTTATCCTGTCTTCATTTGCAAACACCAGATTCTGAACAAGACCTGTGTTGGGATTATTTCATTTTTTTTCCTCCTTAGCAGCATCCTAAAGCAAGGCCCAGGGGAATCCTTGGAAGTGTTTTTTTTAGCACAGATGTACCTATACTGAAAATATTTGTCTGAAAGTTTTCAATAGCAGAATAACAAGAAACCAGTTGTCTTGTACGCACAAATTCAATGTTTTGGAAAATAGGAAAGTTACTTTTTAACTGATTTGGAAGGAAATATAAATCATATTTGTTGCAAAGGGAGGAGAAAAAGGTTGTATTTCCCAAAGTCAGGCTTATTGATTAGACTTCTAAGCACATTATAAAGCTAAAAGCTGTATTCACCAGCTGCCACACATTTGCTGATGCTGCAGGTCATTTCAGACAGCACAGCTTATATCTTTACCATAGAAGGGCCCATTTTCAAGGTCACTGGAACTATTTCTGTTGAACTTTAATACTGCATCTGCACGTGCTAAATCCTGGATATTACACTATCGACTTATAGAAGAATGACTTTTTCAGCTTGACTACATTGTGTTCACTGAAATTTATACGCTCTGCTTCAGTGCCCTTATTGGAGCTATTCAGCAAGAAGAAAGTTCTGGGTGAGTTTTGGAAGCACCTACTTGTACAATCAAGCACAACTTCTCTCATGTGCATTCCAGCTGCTTTTCTGTGCCAGGTAAGGGATTATCAGAACAGAGCTGTTTCATGAGGTCTCTCCCAGACTTGACTCCCCACTGCCCCTAAGGGCACACAAGGGGACAGATTATTACCACATAGTGCAAAGAGTGTTATTCTTACCTGAAGAAGCTGGCTCCACCACATTCTGCCTTTGAAAGGGACTGGAGTAGATCCATAGGGAACTATAACCAGTCTGTGAATATCCCCATACCAGCAACATTCACAGGAATAAATAACCATCTAATCAGAACCTTTCCACAATACAAACCAGGCAACCACCTGCACACTAAATTCAATTTAAACCAAAGCACCTCCTTGTGTCAGGGCCCTGAGGGCACCTGTAAGCTGTGATTGCCCTAAGTGGCCTCAGCTGGGACCCCTACACACACATCATCCAGGGCTTCATTTAAACTCAAACCCAGCAGCCAGGACTGGCCTGAGTGATGTTATAGGTGTGTCCGTCTCCTACCTAGATTATCTCCACCCCATCAAGGGCTGCCCCTGTTACAGCAACTGGTTCTGCCCTGCATGTATGCACCCCCCTGACTAATGTGGGGGAGAAAAATAAATATAAGGCTCATATTCTAACCATTAAAACTCAATCTCTTTAATCAGCTAAAGCGAAGTGTCGCTATCAGTGTCACTGCTCTATGTGAGTGCTTAGAGACTGATCAAATCAATTCTTTCTTTTTGTTGAGCTACACAGAATGACTTTTTGAGACCTTTTACTTTAATAATTCTGCTTAGACCTTCATAAGAGGGGCTGTCACGGACTTCAGAAATAGAAACATATGTTCCTCCCTGGAGGAGGTGAGGAAAGATTAAAAACCTTGCTACGAGGAAAACTTTCAACAAAATTACGCACAGGTTTTCTTCTATTATCTGCTCCATTCCTGTGGGCTGGTATAATCTCCCATGGGAAGGTACAGTCAGCGTTTGTCTCTTCAGCTCCGCAGTGTAAATGATGGGGCAGAAATGGGTTGTGTGTTGACTTAGAAATGTTAAATTTGCTCCTGTCACATGATCTGCACATCACCATATGGCCCTCACCTCTTTCCCTGCCCCCTAACTCAAGATTGTATCTGCATCTACCCTGTACAGACGTTTCCCAGGGCCTAAGATACTTTGTATCACTGGCTGATATATAATACGCTGTCAAATGGCAGTAATTTGGCTATTTTGCCTGAAGTCAAGTTGGTTACAAGGATTGCTCTGCTTCAGAAAATTCTTGACACACCAATTTACTATCTCATTATGTTCCTACTCTCTTTAGAGATAATACAGTCACATTAAATGCTCATTAATGTTAAAATTAAGAAGAAAAAATTAAACCCTCATCCTACATCTCTCTCTGTTTCTTAAATAGCTCATGCCCTAAACAGTTTAAATTTTATCTCATGTACGTGCCAACTAATCATCTTTGGTTGAGTAGTAGGGAGAACTGAACAACGTTTCTGATAAAGCTGATTAAACAGATGGGTTTTCCTTTGGGAGATAAATCACAGAAATGCTTACTTTTTGAAACATACCTTTTTTGAGAGGGAGGGCAGGATGGAGGGGAGCAGGAAAAAAAATTGTAGTATTGGGAAACAAATAGTGATCATACATGTGCCCAGTTTTCTGAGACAACTGAGACTAAACAGCATCACAGGAGTCACAAACTTTGTTTCTTTGCAACTTCCATGGGGAGGCTGGTCACTTTATTAATACCTGGCTGATTTTGTGTTCATGTGCATTTTTATTACCAAGAGATGCAAAACTTCCATCATAACCCTGGGCAGAAACTACAGCAGGTTGATTTGAGTTTGGAAAGGAGATCTTCCATTTGAGGAAAACTCTGCATGCATACACTTATATAACCTGTCTTCTGCATGCATGAGTAACTCCTTGTCCCCTTCTTCAGCTGTGCTGCCCAACAGCACACTGACTTGGCTATTACCTCCAGCATGTACAGGCTTATGGGTTATTACATGCCATCGTTGTTTTTTCCACAGTGTATAAATCCATGATTTGGCCAACTACTTCATCCACAGTCACACTATATGTAGCTCCTTGGAGGCCAGCCCACTGCACCAGGTACCTAGGGAAAGCCAATATGGTCCACAGCTGCACCTCCAACTTGAGTCAGAGCTGTGGTCAGTGCCATAGACTGGTCAGGTGGGCAGACCCACAGTAGTTTGGCTGACAGACACCTTCAGCATATGGACAGACCCTTCAGACAATAGAAGTAAAAGCCTGCTGCGCACTCCCACAACCTGCTGGGCCCAACAGGCAATAGCCACACACAGGATGAAAATAGATTCAGAGGCCTACTGTCTCTTCAAGCAATATGACTCCTGGAAAAAAAAAGACTGAGAGATCTTGATATCCCAATATCCAGAAGCATCCTTCTCCCTGGACACAAAATATGCCTGTCTGATATACAGATACTTTTTTCTGTGAAAATCAAGGTATGGTTTATCATTTCAGTAACATGTCAACAGTCTGACTTGCCTTTACTTGTGCCTTGTAGCAGAAATCTTTCTGCCAGTCATCTCTGACTGAAGAAAAGACAATCAGGACAACCTGCATGGTCATGCAATTTCTTTTTGTAGGCTGTAGGATATTTGGTGGTTTTTACGTTCAAACCTGAGCTTACTGAATGAGTACATCATCCTCAAAATCCTTTTATAATTGTGAGGGAAAATATCTGGGGAAAAAAATGTAAGAGCATCGGTATCTTTGAGCAAGTGGGAACAACAGAAAGCAAATTGCCAGCTTCTTGTTGCAAAAACTTGTTCTTGTCTTTGTCAACTTTTTCACCTCATTTCCAATGTAGTGATCAATCTTTCCTAGCGCACACTAAGTACTATTTCAAAGCTTTTTGTACTGGAGGTCCTTCTTTATGTATATTGGGTCATTTTTAACTTTATACACAGGAAGTGATAATTAACCTTATCTTTAGGGTACTTTGGAAATAGAGGGCGTGGGAGGAGTGGTAAAGAAAAGCTATTCCTAGTTGCTTTGAACAGCATTGGGTTAATAACTTTAAAAATTTTATTATCTAGAAAAACACAAACCTCAGTTTTTACACAGAACAACATCAGGGTATTTTATGAACTCTAACAGACTTGAAATAGTACATTGTCTTCCCAGAATTAATTTTTTTCCTTCCAAATGGCTGCCTACATAATGAATTACACACACAATGGGTTTTTCATGAGGTCTATATCTGTGTAAGCATAACTGTCTTTCCAAACAGCACTCAAACACACAAAAAAGATTCAACATGCAGTATCTAGCAGTTTAATGTCCCAAAGTCTTAATTCTGGAGGGAAACAGCTTAAATTCCCCATCACCAAATCAGACAGCAAGCTCACTGCTGTTGAAGGACAAGGTGTTGGAATTAAGCTCTGCTGGCATTTGCTCATGAAAGCTTGGGGAGGAGAGAGAGAGGAGGAAGAAGAAATGATGAAAAATGGCCCCTCTGGGCTAAATAGTAGAAGCATCTGCTGAAGTAATAAAAGTTTGTATTTGTACAATAATTGTTGCCCAAGTTTAACACTCGGGAGCTGGTAGTTAATCAGGCTGTACTTAGCAGTACATTATTTCACAGCAGCAGGAGAAGTTAGAAGCAGAGGAAACAGGCACTCAAAGGCTGAATTCTTCTGGAAGCACCACATCAGATGATCTTCAGCCAGGTGCAGTGTAGCAGGAAGAAAGACATGGCCCTGTCACCGAGAACAGACACACAGATACTTTCACTTGAGCTGCTGTTCTGGCTCAAGTTATGAAGGGTTCGTGGACAGATCTTTGTACAAGCAGAGCATCTGCTTTGAGTCTTTTCAGGCATAGTACATTTTATATTAGGCCACAGATACAAATAAGCCAAACAGGGAGATTAGAAAGCAAGTTATCTGTTTGGCACAGATTTTCATTGGTATGAGGCCCTGAGGACCAGCAAGGATCTGCCACAATAGGTTGCTGACAGCTTTTCTTCTGCAGTATATTGTCCTGGCTCAATAGCACAAGGTCAGACTGAATGCCTTTTTGCTGCCTTTCTGCTTCTCCTAGGGAGCAATTGCTTAGAAAAATATCCCTTTACTTGACAGGTTTGTAACACAAACAAAAAAATCCATCCTGGTTGTGGTTATTGGACTGATTGCTTAGGAATCAAACAGCAGAAGACTAATAGTGTCATAGTCCCTGAGCCACCAACCACACCAATGTACACTTAAATGCACATGAATGATAGCTGACCGGGGATAGCCTGGAACAATAAATGAATGAACCACTTCTTAAAAAAAATCCTAATACTCACACCTCATTATACAATTAGTAATCAATTCCCCCTCCTTGCAGAAAGCAAGCCAGGATAATTAACTACAAGAACTTCACACACACGCACCCTGTATGCAAAGCCTGAAGTCATTCTGCAGAACAACATCTACAGTGAGTGTGATGGAAAAGGAGACAGTTGCTTGGAGATTTTAAACCTGTTGACAAATTACAGCTATCTTTGCACATTCTCAAGATGAGCACTTTAAGGTTGACACTTTTATGTATACAATAAAAGGGGATGCTGCGTGGGAGGTACTGACACACCAAGGCTAAGAAAGAACATTACTTTACATTAAAATAGTCCCTATAGACATAGCAGTCCCCTTTTAGGATACATCTGGAAACAAAAGAGAATGCATGTTTTTGATTTAAAATCAATTTATTAGATATAGAAGCTTCACAAAGAGGCCTCCCCTAATGCTCTCGTCTCTTGTGCTCAAGAGGAGGATCCAACCCACACAGTCATCTGCTCCACGCAAGACCTTTCCTGAGTGAGCAGCCATGCCCTCAGCAGGGCTGCCAGTATGTCTAGGCTTCACAAAGTGTCACAAGTCAGTTGTGTTCAAATACAGTGAAATTTCTGGGATCTCCAGAACAAACCCTGGGCTATAATCCCATAAATGTACCTAAATTAACATTTTAGTTTATATATGCTTTACTTATACACTATCTGGCAAAACATCAATTTGACCATTACTATGAACACCCTATATATATATTAAAGCATTATTATTAGCAGACTGCCAGAGAAGGCTTCAGCAGCAGCCCACCTTTCTTGTAGGTCCAGCTCACCGTACACTATCTTGCCTCCCCCAAAAAATCTGTACATCATGATTTAGGTGTGTAACTGAAGAAAGCTGTCCTCACTGGAGCTGCAGCGCTGAGCTCCTGAAGGACGCCTACCCAAGGCAACTTTACGGGATGAGATTTGTGTGTGTGACAGGGCACCTTGCCCATCAGCGTGGCACAGCTCTGACAGTTCCATGTGGCATCTGTGTAGGGTTATCTCCGTTGTCCTCCCACCCCGCTCCTGAAACTGAAAGGAGGTCTAAGGGCATGAGGGGTACTTGCTCACGTCTGTAGCCCCAGTTGGTCCTCGGCCCTTTCAGGCTCAATATAGCAGATCAAGCAAAGCCTGCAGGGGAGGTGCCATGGCAGCAGCCGTCCTTGAAGGACAGGGAAGCAGCACAAGCAAGAGCTAGGGTGCAGAAGCGGGTCCTTGGGTCACACCACAACACCATGCCATGCCACACCACACCAGGCGGTTTGCCAACAATGAGCCAGTTGGGAGCCCATGACGAAGGTTATCCGCCTAATCCATGATCCCAGAGGTGCTTTGCATGCAGAAATTTGCCTTCGCTGGATTTACATTGAAATAGAATACTTTTTAAGAAGATTTCTGCAATGTCTTCTGTCTCCTTAAGCAGGGTCCTCACAGTCTCTTATATCCTAACTGTATTTTCCAGGATGCAAAATGAAGTTTATTAAAGATAGATGAATCTTAGCCTCTTTACATACATTTAAAATTGTCACTGAGACAGAGCTTCTGCTGTTGGTACCCAATGTCAATAACAGAATTGGGACATCAATACAAAAACATTGTCTTAGCAAGTGCATTTCAGCTTTGTTTTTTTCTTGTTTCCTTATATTAATGGCAAACATGCTGCAGATGCTGTTTTGGAGATAAATATTCAAACACTATTGTTAATTTCCCCATGAAAGCAAGGGTATAGGTGATTTATGACCATGATGTATTTTTTATTAGATAAATAGAACTGTCTATATGAAATTGCTGATCTACATTTTTGTTTTTAATTTCACTATCATGCTACTATTCCAAAAGGATTTACAAGCTGTTTACAGAAAGCAAAGTACAAGCCCATAACATAATCTAGCATTTAGCTTGGTCAAATTTAGAGGAAACTAATCCATGCAATCCAGTTATATTGAGATGAAAACAAAAACTGAATGCAAAGCACTGAATATAAATCTATATGAGAGATTTTAATAGATGAACTTATATTTACTTTATTCAAATTATTCAACCAAAGAGGACAGTAATTGTGGTGTTATAAGCACCACAACTGATATTATCGGTTTACTTGCATTAAATATATTTAGAGGTTTACATTGGATTTATATTGATCTCTGGCTTTCACAAAAAAACAGAAAATGCAGGAAAATGAAGGCACAGTATAGAGCTGTATATTATTTCTTCCTGGTATGAGAAGAAAAAAGAGTTCTAGGAAGTTGGCCAAAATACTTGTCCATCATAAATACTCTGCTAACATGCTTTCAATTATGTGCTCTCAAAGGAATCAGAAGGTCCTAATTACAAGAGCGAAAGATAAACCTGAGCAAAATCCCAACAAGGGCGTCAGCTCAGCCTGTGTTTCTGAGAGATGCTGACACTCGCACTCAGGGGGAACAGCAGATGCTCAACATAGCTCGCTGCTGGGCCTTCAGTGAACACGATTTGTTTTCCTGGTATTTTTCTGGGCTTCAAAAAATTTAACACATTTTGGATTCATCTTCCCGGTTTACAAGAGTGCCAGTGTGAATTCCCTGTCTCAGACTTTTCAGCTGTGCTGCATTTGGAAATAATGTGGGGGCCTCTCCTACCCAGTTTTGGGTGGGATTACAGCCAAGCAAGGCTTCACAGTGAATCTTTGGTTAAACAAATAGACTTTGGAGGATTCCAGGGGGCAAAAATAAAGAGGAGAGGCCTTACAGTAAGGACATGTTTTCACTGCCTAGACTATACGAAGCACAGATAAGATGGCTCAAAGTCTGGCCGTTTTCTACAGCACCATCATTCCCAGGCTGTACTGGGACATGCAGCATGAACACTAGGGTCAGAGTATTCACAGCTGAAAGCACCAAAGGTGAACTGGCATTTACTCTAAAAGCCAAGTTGCTGGTACAATTCTCAGCACCAAAATGAACAGGTTTGAAACTTATTCCCCACCCCACCACAACCATATCCAACTCAAAAAGAGGCTCAGCACAGTCATGAGGTCTGAAAGGAGCGCTCGCTGGCATCTTGTATTCTCATTCCCAATAAAGAGAAAATATCAGCATCCCCAAATTAATCTATCCTGAATCAATGATCACCAGCTCCAGTTATCCAGTTCCTCTGTTCTGCATTATAGGACTGTCTGTCTTGCAGAGAGAGTTTATACTTATTTGTAAGCAACCCATGTCCCTCTTAAAATTTCTGGTTCATTCCACTGTCTTCCCCCCTCCTCCCACTTTTTTATTTTAGATCTGCAGATGTTTTCACAGACGGAAAATTTTATTCCATTCTTCCTCTAGATGATCTTCGACAATTCTAGCTTATCAGATGGTGTGCACACTTACATACAAAAAGAAAGAATGCAAACGTGGATCTTGTTTTTAATACTGATTAAATGCATTAGAATAATTCTGTATGTTTTATGCTCTATCTTGCATAACTTTAAAACAACTTTAAGCGGTACCTGACTGCTGCCAACATAATGCACCCAGGTTGTCATCTTCACTTACCAACCACTGACACTCACTGGGATTGCTAGTGGTAGGAAAGGACAATGGGAACTTTAACTCCTCATCGAACAAAACTTCCCATAAATCAAAATCTATTCTTGCTCATATAATAAAAACAAGCTTAATTAAAACTAAGGAAATGGAATGGAGGAAAAAGTCTGTATGTTAATAGGAGGCCCAGCCTAATGAAGGAGAATTCGACCTTAAAGGTGAAATTGGAATTTCCTGAGTCAAGATGGAAATCCACAAATTTTGACCATGATTTTGTCATGTCAGCTCCTGTCAATCATTCACAAATACAACATTAGCAAAAAACACAGTATCAGAATAAAAACTAAAATTAAAGAGGAGTTGAGATTTACTATTACCTTTTGAAACTTCTTTGTCATGTTTTTCATTAGGCACTGATCTTTGGGAAGAGATGTTGAGCAACAAATCTCACCAGCAAATAGTTCAGTCCAATGATAGTGATGGTGGCAACGGAGTGGCATAAGGCATGGTCCCTTGCTAGCGATAATTTCTCTCTAAAGAAAGATTCTCTATACCCACCCAAAGAAAGGTCTCCCTTCTGCCTCAGCTAAGCCAAAAAACTCTTTAGACACTAGGCATTAATTGTAATTGTCTATGATGATCAATATTACTTTGATTTTGTCAGTCTGTCACAACATGGAAGCCCAGTCTAGCTCGCTGTAGGAGCAGCAGAGCAGAAAATCGTCAGTTCCCACATGCCCCTGGCTCCCGCAGAAAGAGTAGAGGAGCCTGGGGAAAGGAGCAGCCCTCCGGGCAGGAGGAGAGAGAGCAGGAATGACTGCAGGGGGGCAGGAAGTGGGGAAAATGATGAAATCTATCTCTGACATACCCAAGCATAGCTGGTGACATTAAGATTTTATAATAAGTAGTAAGTAACAATAAGTATGTTTTCCTCGCTATCTTCTTGTATCAGAGTATGCTAAACCATTCTAGAATTCTATGATTCTGTGCTGCTGGGGATAATAGCAAAAACTCACTCTGACTTGCTCCCTTTTTGTCTCCATTTTTCCCTTGTCCAGATAATTAAGGTCAGGAATAGTACAACTTCACTGCCATTAAGCCAGCTTCATCCCCACTGCAAGAAAGAACAAGATTTGGTTCTAATTAATTAATAATTATTATAATAAATTATAAAACAGTCTGAATTATTAATTATCCAGATACAAATATTCCTGACGCAAAAAGTATTTGACAGCAGCAAAGACTTGCTTACACAAAAAGGAGTTATAGATGAATCCAGAATAATTACTTCCAGACCACTCAGATCACAGACATTCATTCTGGAATGAAATTGGGAAGTCCATGCATGGAATTAACCTAGGAGTCCAATCTGAACTCTGTATTCAATCCCTCCCTTCCTCTGAATTATCTCTATAGTACAGACAAGGCTATATAGTTAAACTACAACTCAAAGAAGGCAGGAACAAGTGGCAAAATTGCTCCTTAAGGAATTACCACAGACTTTTTTTTTTTTATTTAGGCGAGCATTATTATAACTATGCATAACTCTCATAATAAGCATTTAATCAACTAATCCAATCACCCAGCACTTTTTCTGTCCCCTTTACGGAAGGCTGGGTTCCTATTTGCTCATATCTAACAAGCAACTTTGTACACTCCATTAGACTTTGTGTCTCTGGAGCCTGGCTCAAATTCCACACGTTTTATTCAGTCACCTTCAAAGCACTTATACGATGGTTCATCACACCTGAAGCTTAGTACAAAGTCTGCTGCATGAAATCATCAGGATTCTTTGGCTTACAAATTTCCACAAGTCTAGTCCTCAACAGAGCTGTTATTTACTCTGGGACTATGTCATTTTCTCCCCAGCAAAATGCCTCTTCCAAGTACCAACACTACAAATTTGAGCTCCAAAGGTGACAGCTGAGAAGAGGTTATTTTGATCCATGACAGAATCCATGACAGGGACTCATTCCTCAGATGGGGCACACAGATGGAAGCAGCAATAGCAATCTTTCTTATTTTGAGACATTAAACCTATCAAAACAAAGACTGAAGAGGTGCAATTGCTACCCATAAGTATCATGGGAGAGAAACCCCAAGAAGAGAAATTATGTGTTTAAAGTCAAGTTCAAGGTGGAACAAGAACAAGTAGGCATAAAACTAGCCACAAATTAATTTCGGGTGACAGTTAGAAGGTGGCTTTTTAGTCAGTATAGCAGCTAACCTCCTGGAGAGAACAGAGGACACAGGACTCGATCTCTTTCTAACTGTATAAGAGCACTGTTAGGGGAGCAGGAGTTTCATTCAAGAGTTCAAAAGATCGTTTCTAATGTTCCGTTCCCATGATGCAAATCAACAAGTTTTTCATCCTCTGGAAAATTCTAAGTCCCCTTTCCATATTTGTTAGTCAACTCAGGCTATAATAACATATTTTGAAAAAAGAGATTGTTATATAGAAAAGCACCACTCACTCTTTTTAAAGGTGGGCAAAGAGAGGCAAGGAGAATATGTCATGTGGCCAAGGACAGGCAGGAGGACCGCAGAGTAGCAGGGATTCGGACAGAAGTAGGTCAGGTTTAACCAAGGGACTGAGCAGACCATTAACCAGTGGCACTTTGTGCAGTAGCATTTTGCTTGAAGAGTTTTTGTGTACCTATCTAGTCACTTCTAGACTTGTCAGAAGAGATTGAAGGGACCATAGAATTGGATTTAAGGCTCACTTAGAACTTAATGTTTTTTCATAAGATGGAGCTCTGCCCTGTACCTTTTCTATAACATCACATAACCCGCTCCTTCACTGCCTTCCTGCCCCCCCCACTGAAGCCTACTTCTTCAAACCCAAAATCTCAGAATTCCACTCAGTGTTTTCGGGCAGAAAAATATTAGTTGTAATTGCTTGTGAACACATGGTTTTGTTGTGGGTGGAATGTCTCCAGCTTGTCATTCTTGAGAACTACTGAAAAATTAAGATACCTGAAAAAAAGGACTATGTGGTTTTTTCACAGTTAGCAGCTGTTACTATCTGATGAACTAAGGGTTTGTTTGCCACAGTATACAACAGAAACATGACTAGAGATGTGAATATGGAGTGATGTTATCATTTTAATTTCACCATGTTTTGCTCTTTGTCTCACATATTTTGGCATTAAATTATAGGGTACTTATGACACTATACAACTTCTGTTTTCTATATACATAAGGCTTCTGAGGAAAAATTAGCTTTAAAAAATCCTGTTCAGTTTTTCTAAGATGGATCCAGGGAAAATAACTAATAGATACCACTATTGCATTTTAAAAGGATAAAGGAACAAAAGGCAAAAACAGAGGTTAAATTTCTGATTCCCTATCTGAAAACAAAAGTCACAGAAATATAAAACTCTTAGCTTCTGAAATCACTGATGTGATCTTATCCGATAGACCTGTCAAAGTGAATTTCTAATATATTAAATCACAAAAAATGATGTTGAAATGATCTGACATGCACTCATAGAAGTCAAGAAGTTCCAAGTTGAGGCTAGAATTTGTCTTTAGCTCCCCTGGTTCTGCTGAGAGGGCAGTGGGCATGTTATGCTACGTTGTCCCTGTTGGTAGACTTCTTCAGTATGTTGCTGTAATTCTAGCCTGGATGCGAAACACTTTGTGTTGGGGGAATTAAGTCACTAAACTTTACCTGAGTGCAGCTATGCAATTTAACAGACCCAGATCTTGACCCAGAATCAGCGCTTTTCAGAAGCAAGTTTTTATGGTTAAGCTAAGGAACAAGAGCAGGGACTAATAATGGAGATACTGAAGGGCCTAAAATTAGTGTTCACAGGCAAGGATTACTGTGTGTTGCTGCAGTCGACACAGCTGCAGCTTAATAAAATAACACTAATGTAAGTCTAGGCCAATGTGAAGGTAGAGACTTTGTAACCTTAGAAGAAAGACTCTTTTAGAAAACAAAAAGAGAAAGAGAGCCCTCAAGATAAAGCTCAGCTAGGGAATTCCCTTCACTAGCTACTTGGGACATTCAGCAGCTCTGCCTGTTCTTCCAAATCATACTTATTTAACTTTCTCCCCTGATCATCCACTCTAAGAAACCTTGTCTTTAAGAGTTGATTCATTCCAAACAGTTTTCTAGTGGTTGCTCACTGCAGGACTGTTGTCAGACCTGTGCTAAGATGGCAACAACTCACAGTCACGGTTCATTAAGGTCCTCCCTTCGAAAGAGTGTCTTTCTGCTGACAGAGGGGATCTGCTGGGGCAGATCTCTGCTTTGCTCTATGTACGAATAAACCCAACCTTCGGTGGAGTGATGGCAGAGCAATTTAAACCACAGTATGTCATGTGCACATTAAGTCCTTGCACAGACACTTTCTCTTATGCAAAAAAACCCCAAATTGCACAGCAGAATGGAAGCAGAGGCAGACCACATTTTTCATCTTTTCAAAGAGCTATGCCTGGTTAGCAGGCTTCTACCTCTGACACTTCACAGACACCTGCGGAGAAAAGACTCCATCTTTCCAAGGATACTTTGCAAGTTGCGGCTGCTACATTTTATAAAAAGCTCCAGTGAAATAAATCTCCTTTCTATGTCAATTATCCTCCCATTTATTGTCCTGGAGTTAAACTCAGTTTAGCTCTGGGTACCCACCTGAACTTTGGAAAATGACAGTATGCCTCTTCATATTAATTTAATGACATCAGTTTTAAAAAAAACATATCAGGAACCCATGATGCATAAGCAAGAGAAATTTGAGCATAGTAAATAGTCTAGATTTGAAAAGGCTCAAACCAATGACAACTTTGAACACAAATACAGAGAAATGTTCCTGACTAGCATGAGAATCAAATAGCCTTTAATTTTAACTAAAGTCCTTGAATATTAATGTTCATGGGTTGAAGTGGCGAGTCTGAGACAGTCACCATCTCTCTTCAGGCTGCTTATATTGGATTCATTAGCAATTTATCATCGACGTAAAGGCAGAATTCAATTCCATCTGTGAGCTCCAAAGCACATAAGACTTGGCATACCTGATGAATTGCAGATGAGCAGGAACTGGAGTTACCATAATAGAGGTTAAAGGCTTCTGGAAGCTGCAACAATTTTACGGTATTATGCAATTTGGATAATAATTATAGCCTTCAAAGGTAGAGTTTAAATAGCTCCTCAAATAAGGCAGTTGCATAAACCTGGAAACATGCTATATTTTCTAATCTCAAATATCAAATTAGAAGATTGGTTTAGGGATTTCTAACCACTTCAGACAT
Source organism: Fratercula arctica (assembly GCA_947846985.1). Lineage (NCBI taxonomy): Eukaryota > Metazoa > Chordata > Aves > Charadriiformes > Alcidae > Fratercula > Fratercula arctica. The sequence goes on from CANTUZ010000002.1 coordinate 42,071,298, forward strand.
AACTCCTTTCGATTTTTTGAGCTTCAACATGATATTCAATTCATATTTCTTCCTAAATGTGAAACACAATCTTAAGTGCAAGCATTGGACCAGGCTGGGCTACCTGAACAATGTCAAATAGTACATAGAGCCAGGGAAACCAGCAAGGCAATATCAGAAGAGAAAGACAACACTTGACGTGAGTAGCAGGGGACCCTTATAGGTAGGTTAAATCTTAGGGATTTGACTGCTTTGCTTACATGCACACAGTTTTGATAACACAAAGGCTATCCGTTCACCTTTCTCCTTTGCACAACAAAAATTAGGTGAAAGAGTTGTTTGTGACAAATAGCTTTCCTAGCAGGCTGCCCCTGTAAGATTGCAGAAGGTGATGAGGTACTATACTGTCTAGAATTAAGCAGCAATAGTGGCTCTTGCTAAATTATACCAGACCTTGTCTTTAAGTCTTATTATCTGACCCTATCTGTTACTAAATGTTTTGATGCCCAGAGTAGGCATCAGGAAATCATTAAAGGAGGGTAACAGTAGGGGATAGGAATAAATTAATCAGACGTATCACTGTAAAGCCACCTTCTAAATAGAAAATCCCTCCATCAGTACTTCTTTCTCAATATTATTTTATAATTTAAAATAATTAAATGCAATGGTTGGGTTTTGCACACAAGCATAAGCAGAGACAGACACCACGTGCAATGTAACAGCGAAATGGAAACACAAAATATTAACTCAAGCTTGTGATCCACAGTTAAATTTGTGTGCAATAAGATGGAAATGTCATGTGTGACCATGGTTTCTCTATGTGTGCACATACATTGATTTCTGAACTTTGCAAAGCATTAGTTTGCCCTTTAAACTAAACTAGGAATTAAGCCTGCAGTTGTATAAAGGTCACTGAAGTGTAAAGATACTTACCACTCAAGAGCTTGACCCTATGCAAAAATAAGGAGAGAAAAGCCAAATTCAACTGAATTATTTATAAAAAGTATTTAATATAATATTTTTCTCTTTGTAAACTACTATGACATTATCAGACACAGAATAAATACTTTATGCATAGCTCCATGAAATGAATATAAAAGTGAAAACACAACCTACTTTACACATAATGGAACAAGGAAATGTAAAAAAGTGACAGTGAAGGAATCACAAAGTTACCAGAGTAGTAGGACCAGAAAGCACATGTTATCCTGTCCACAGCTCCTGTCTCTCTTCCTCCCTCTTCCTTCCACCACCCCCACTGAATTCATACATTACTTTTCAAAATATCCTCACATGGAAATCAAATATGAAGCAAGGTATAAATAAGAGTTTCATGTTTAAGGGTCAGTTCCAAGAGAAAATTTCAAGGCGAGGCATCACATCCTGCTACCAGGGTGTTTCACGTGGAGAGGAAAGATTGCTTCAAATGGAAAAGAGGGACTGGCATGGAAGTTGGGGAGAAAATTGAGGTTAATACCACAGGTGTGAATAACACAACTGATAAAAAAGCACAGAGCTGTAAGGGACCTTAGAAGTAAGGACAAAAAAGCTTAAGTGCAACACAGTTATCTTCTACCTCCACCCTCTGAATGGCAGAGGAGGAAAATAATTTCAGCAGCTGCAATTTTGAATGCAATGGAAGGGAGCAGAAAGGAGTAGGATGCTGTCACTGAGAGGGCAGATGAGAGTTTATTTGTGTTAGATTGAATCAAACCCTGAAATCTTTTTTTCCATTCACAGAGAAGCATGTTGAGTCAAAGGCATCCTTCAATCCCGCACTAATTTATCTGAGTTATAACTCAGTTATGTCACTAGTGATTGGCCCACTCATCAAACTTTTTTTGTGAGATGCAAGCAAGGAGCTGCAAGCATGTAATAATTTTAAATATGAACAAGACACAAAAGCTAATGTAACACTTGCAAGTGATTAAAAGCTGAAAAGGAAGAAATTAAAAAATGAACAGGAAAGCTGGAGCCCATCTGGGTATTATCTAAAATTAGACAAGTGACTACACAAGCAGCCAGAGACAGGTACCTCCCACCAGTCCCAAAAACAAAAACAAAGCAGTAATGGAGCTACAGAAGGTGTGACAGAGAGAAAAACAGTCGTAATAATGGATTTTCAGACTGTGTTATGTAAACAAAAAATGCTCTACTTCCATTTTTCATCTTTAAAAGAGAAATGTGGATTTTTAAAAGAAGTAGAACCACCATACTTCCTGTGATTTGTTGTGTTCTAGTGTCCTCCAATGGATAGTTTTGAAAGTGCTTGCTCTATAATAGTGAATCAGAATTACAGCTGTGCCTCACTTAATGCTTTTTGTATGGCATTTATTGCAAGATACTGGGAAGGGGGAACAATATTAGATCTTACAGACTCTTCATCTCTTTTCCTATATATAAACAGACATTGGCACTACCAAATTATCCCATCTTCAAAAAAGGAAGGAAGTGTGACCTTTTACCTGGTTGAAGCAGTGCCACCTGACAACTCATCAAGTTTGATACTGACCTTAGCCACTCATTCATCTTGTGAACCCACAAAAGGAGAAAAAACAACAGGATAATGAGAGTGTAGGCAGCCTTCAGGAGCCATGTATAAGACAAAGATTTAGCAGTCTCTGGAGATGCATGGCACAGCTGACGGAGAGTCTCTGGAGCCACAGCTTCTCTCCCTTCTTTCCAGCTGGTAAATTTGAATAAAACACCACTGAAGAAATATTCAATACTTTCATGTCTAAGTGAGAAAACACTGAAGTCAGCACTCATTTACATTGATTTAGTTGATGACATACTGCTTTCACTTGGAGAAGTAGCAAAAATGAGGATGGTTTTGTTTCTTTTTCTTTTTCAAAGGTCTAGGTATAAAACTAGCTCTCAGAATTTATAATCTGGAAGAATGATGCTCTAAACAGCTTTTCTAGGTACAGGGTTTTGCTTTAGTCATTTAAGGCTTCTTTACATGTCAAAGTTAATGCACAGTAAGTTGGTGTGGCAAACTTCTGTCCCTGGGTCAGTTGACAGCTTCCGCTAGCCGTGGCATTCCTCTACTCCTGATCACTGATCCTCATCACTGTCAGTGTCTTGTCCCAGCTGCAGCTGTCTTAGTCCTGCCTGCCCCATTGCCTAATCCAGTCCTTGCATCAGATGTCTCCTCCTGGCTACACTCACTTTTTCCAAATACTTCCAAGCAACATCTTTCTTAGGTTAAGCTTAAAAACCATGGATACAGGGAATGAAATAAACTTGCATTTGCCACTGCTTATATGGAAACTAATGACGCCTTTGTGCAAGGTGGATTATCCTGCTTCCAAAGAAAATTAAGGTACTTGGAACACCTAATATGTACTATGAATATAGAATCACAGAATAGTTTGTGTTGGAAGGGACCATTAAAGGTCATCTAGTCCAACCCCCCCTGCCATGGACAGGGAGACATTTTCCCCTAAATTAGGTTGTTCAAAGTCCTATCCAACCTGACCTTGAACACTTCTAGGAATGAAGCACCCACATTTCTCTGGACAACCTGTTCCAGTGTCTCACCACCTTCAGAGTAAAGAATTGCTTCCTTATATCTAATCTAAAGGTACCCTCTTTTAGTTTAAATCCATTACCCCTTATCCTGTCACTACAGGCCCTGGTAAAAAGTCTCTATCTCTCTTGTAAGCCCCTTTTGAGTACTGAAAGGCCATAAGAAGGTCTCCTTAGAGCCTTCTCTTCTCCAGGCTGAACAACCCCAACTCTCTCAGTCTTCCTCCATAGGAGAGGTGTTCCAGCCCTCAGATCATTTTCACGTCCCTCTTCTGGACCCACTGTAACAGGACCATGTCTTCCTTATGTTGGGGGCCCTGGAGCTGAACACAGTCTCCAAGTAGGATCTCACAAGAGCAGAGTAGAGGGGCAGAATCACCTCCCTCGACCTGCTGGCCACACTTCTTGTTATGCATCCCAGGATATGACTGTCTTTCTGGGCTGCAAACACACATTCTGGCTCATATCCTATTTTTCATCCACCAGTATCCCTAAGTCCTTCCCCACAGGGCTGCTCTCAGTCCATTCACCCCCCAGTCTGTATTGATACTGGGGATTGCCCCAACCCAGATGCAGGATGTTGCGCTTGGTTTTGTTGAATTTCATGAGATTCACATTGTCTCACTTCTCAAACCTGTCCAGGTCCCTCTGGATGGCATCCCTTCCCTCAAGCATACTAAAATGTGTGAAAGAACAACTAACACAGAGTAGGTAGTGCACCATAAATTCACACCCTGGTTTATTTTGTGCCAGTCTACCTATCAGACACGGCCTTCAAAATCCAAATTCAGTCAAAGGAACCATATGACACCATCCCACTGGCTCTTGTCTCCAGGGATTCATGGTCCTCCCAGCTGAAGATAATGCTTAGTTCTTTTCAGACAACATCCTTACATGCACCCCTGTTCAGGTCCTAAGGAGGCAAACACCAGAAAAATCTTAAGAACTCAGAATTGTAACATGCTATTGGCAGCAAGCATGTGACTGATGATATCTGCCAAACTTAGGAGATCTGAGGGCTTTAACAGAAGTATACTTACACCCTAAGGTCCTGTGTCCTCTTATGCCTCTCAACTTCCTCCTACAGTACATAAATTCTTAGATTTTTCTCTCCCTCGCCCAATCTCTCCAGAAATTTTCTTGAAATATTACAAGACAGAACATCCCTAGTATAGGTTACAACTTAGAAGTATGATCAGTGCCCAGCAATCTTAGCTGGGCTTAGCTTAACATAAAACCACAGATTTCATTAGTCACAATGCAGAAAATCAAGGGTCAACTTCAACAACATCAAGGATCAACACAGCTCTTTTGAAGAGAAGAATCCATTTAAAGTTGAAGACCATTGCAACATGCTTAACTCAGCACCTTGAACAAGCATGGCTTGTTCCATCACTATTATCTGGATACTAAGTGATAAAGAATTCTGTATATCCCATTGACTGATCCATTCAGTCACTATCATCTTACATGCCTTCTCCATAAATTTCATGTTGCTATTATACATAAAAGGGAAGACTTACTAGGTTTCTTTACTGCAAATTTAGTAACTGCAGATCTTTCACTACTGCTCAGTGTGCTTTGAAGCTCTCTTTCTCACCAAGCCATATAACATCCTTTAATTCCTTCAAGTAAAAAGTTTAGTAACATACTTCAAAGTCCCCTTATACACAGAGATGTCTGACACATTCTCAAATTCCCTGAAACAAAGACCTATACTCCTGTGTCTAGCTCCTTCAAAAGAGAGTGCCCAACAGTTTCACATTCCATTAAAAACTGTGGGAGGGGTTATATGTTATAACATCTGCTACTCTTTCAGAAATTTTTTTCTGGTTTCAGAATTCTTTAAACAGTTGTTTAAAATAGTTTGAACTCCCTCCTGTCTTTCGTGTCAATCTTTTTTTTTCTCCTCAGCAAATCCAATCTCTGAATTTTTGTGTTCTGTTTCTTTTTTGTTGTTTTTTTTTTCCTTTATGATCTGCAAGTAAACAGAAAGGAAGTCAGACACAAACACTATAACAAGCTTTAGATGTTTCTGAAGGTGTCGCCTAAAGAACTTAAATCTCAAAAGTGATGATTTTTCACCTTCCCCAGCAGGATTTAGGATTTTCATAAGCCCATAGTCACATTAAAACTTTTACAGAAGTGCAAGAGAGCAAAATCCATTAGCAAAGAAACAAATTCTTTTTTAGGATCTGATCTTCAGAAGAGAATGCAGGGTGAAAATGCTGTTTCTTGGGCACAAACTCAGATCTTAGTTAGTTAGTAGGTTCCTACTGGAAAAGCATCTGCCCCAGTTCCCTCACTGGCTTTCACAAGTCTATTCTTAGAGGTAGCAATCAACAGGCCCCCAAGCTTCCAATACGGTATCCTTGAAATCCCATTTCAAAAACCTTTCAGCACAGAGGCTAGAAGGAAATCCCCCCCTACTCTCCCCAGGTTTATTTTCAGCTTACGAGGTGGTGTTGAGAAGGCATTTACACTCAGAGAATCTTTTTTCCTTTTCCCTTTTGGCAAAGGTGCAGAAACATAAGGGCTGGTCACGGCAGCCATACAAGAGCATAGAATCATAGAATGGTTAGAGTTGGAAGGGACCTTAAAGATCATCTGGTTCCCACACCCCTGACCAGGTTGCTCAAAGCCCCATCCAGCTTGGTCTTGCCTTGAACACTTCCAGGGATGGGGCATCCACAACTTCTCTGGGCAACCTGTTCCAGTGTCTCACCACTCTCAGAGTAACCACCCTTAGGGCATCACTCAGGGTGGAGAGCTTGTGGCATGCTTTACCGCTCAACCCCAGCAAGGCTTCGCACCTTGAAACCGCTGGGAAGGTGTCCTATGTGAGCTTAGCAACTCATCCTGATCAAGTCAAACAACTGAAAAACATTCCAGTTTCATCAATTTCTCTTATAATTTGCCAAACAGCTTTAGTGGTAGCCTTTGCAAGAAGCCCTGGGCCCTGCGTAAGGCTAACAGGAGACACCAGAAGTGACTGTTGGACCCAGTGAAGGAAGCAGGATTTTGCGATTGACAGAAATGGTAATCTAGACCCGCTCCTGCTGAATAGCCTGTGGGTCTTAATTAAAGGGCAGAAAGGAAAGAGAGAAATGTCAGCACCAGAGAAAGAGACAACTAAAACCAATATACTGTAACCTGTGACTGCACAGCAAGTACTCCGTGTCAAAAGGCAGCCTTGTCTCTATTTAAACCATAAGCAGGGATGTAGGTAGCTTTACTGAAAAAATATCCAAGGTAGCCTGCCTACTGACATTCTCTTTAAATGAATGGGTTTAGGTTTTTTATATTTAAAGGAAGAAACAGTTCTAGATCAATGGTTCCCAACCAGGACTAAATTTCTACACACAACTTCAGCTGAGAAAAAACAAGAAAACAATACTCCAAAATTTTTAACACATCTTAACCTCAGCTGAGCTCTACCTCTCTATATATTTATGTAAAAGAGCACACACACATACATACATGCAAAAAATATTTTTATTTACTACTAACTGGAGAAGAGAACCAAATGTAGAAACATTGGTCCGAATTTTCTGAAATTCTCTATGGCTTCATAAAATATCCAAGAGTTAGTCTGAAATGTATGACTTCTACGTACCAAGCAGGTAGAGTTCTTTGCAAATCCAGAAAATTACCACTTTGAAAAAAAACTGTCAAAAATGTTCAGCACTATTCTAACTTTACTCCCACTTAGTGGCAAAATGATGTCACTGAAGTTGAAAAAGCAAAATTAAGATAAATGCCACACTTTTTTGAACTGTCTGATGTAACATCTTGTCAGTGGCAAGAATGCTGTGTCTTTCAAGGTTTAAAAACAAAAACAAAACCAACCCAAACCTCTAGAGTCCGCTCCTGCTCACAGTATGTTTTTCTGTATAGCTTCAGATTATTCTACATAATAGAATCATTCCCAGATGAGCTATCGCTATCTTTTTCTTTCCTATTGCCACTAGACCTGCAAGTACATTAAGAAAGACTTGGCATATACTGATTACTTTAAAATTCACTCCATGACTTTGCACTGGCACTAACTGATTGCTCTAGGCCTTGAAAGAATGCCAGATTTATGGGCTGTCTTCAGCAACTGCCTATTTTACCTACATCATTTTAAATGGATGTATAGGATAAGTAGTTTAAATATGTCCAATGTCATAAACATGACTCATCTTTGTAAAAGTCTTAGCATCACAGGGCAGAGCTCTTTCTGCTGTTTAAAAGATTATGTATCAAGAGTCTGGGATGCGCAAGTAGTGCATTAAGATTACAAAAGAGATGCCCCTTGAGAGGCTTTACAAATGACTGGTATAAAGATACAAAGTGCTTTGGAAGGAAAGTTATCTTCTCTTTTAGTTATCTGAAAGGATGGAAATCTGGACTTAAAAAATGTGCATGCTGCACTAATGTAAGATGATGCAAACAAGGAGCTGCATTACGCTTGGATGGTGTGAAGAGAGATCACCAAAGAACTCCACATCCACCGGACTAGCCATAAATAGGCATTCCTCAACACATTAGCTAACTTGCATTGTGTCAAGTTTTTAGAAAAATGAAGTATTTCCTATCCTTGAAACTGTGCAATGATAAGTTCTTATTTCTGCAGAAACCATTTTTTCTTAAATCAGCTCCCAGAGTGTACTTACAAAAGAAAAAAAACAAAAAAGATCAAGTACTTGGGCTTGCAGGATAAATATGTACAAATTCTTGATAAGTAAAACTCAGTGTTTTAATCAAAATTAGTTGTGTTGATGAGCAGAAATACGGGGTAAGAATAAAATTCTCATCCAAAGCAAAATTATAAAAGCATAGCATAATATTCCTCTCTCTCCGTTTGTTCAGTGTGATGTCAGTAAAGGCAAGTATAAAAATTTCATTGCACAACTTGCTCTAAAGCATATTCAGGAGGGAACTGGAAGTGCTGCAGTGAGCTGGGTCGGAACAAACTGCTGAAGATTTAGAACAAAGATGCAGTTTACAACCTGAGTCCTCATGTGACTCAAGTTACAGAATTATCCCTGTGATAAATCACCAGTACTACATAGCACACAATATTAGAGAGGGGATTTATGGTCCGCTTGTTATAAAAGTTGTAGACGCAGAAATACTAAAAATTGTTTTCTATTGGAAATCTGAAGAAGCAACATATAACAAAGACGCCATATATTAAAGGAGAGTATTACAGTCGTTTTGAGTCAGTGAGGTGAAGCTCACATGCAATCATCTAACTCCCTGGATTTGGTATGCCAAACAGTGAGCAATCAAACTGCATAAGATATAATTGCTCTGTAAAAGTCTGTTCATCTGTCATATTTGGCAAGTGTTCATCATGTCATATCTGTTTCTTCCTCAGAAAAAAAGCTGCTTATGATATAAGCAGAAGCCTCTTGCCCTAATAAGAGTCAGGCTCTTTTCCTTTCCCCAGAATTCTGCTTTTCTGTATTGGGGGAAATTTGCAGAGGGCAGGAACAGGGAATTGCTGCACAGCTACAGCTGTGGGACTGTCTTTGGTCACTTACTCCACCGGGAACATGCTTGGCTTGCTCTGTATTTTATATAATGAGTGTACAAAGTGTTCTCTAGGTAGACACAGCAAACTTCACACCATAGGTAGTCTTCAAGTTCATGATTCTGCAAAATGCTGAGTGTTTCAGTCCCAGTGCAGTAAAGCACGTGTCATTTCAGAAATAAAAGGACTACCACTGCAATATATACTGTTAAAGTGTGTGGAGACACACATAATGGCATCTTTACCTTACATGCCTGTGAAGCGCTTGGCATATGATAAGTAGTCAGTGTGAGCAACAATCGATGCACATAAGAATTTTTCATGCCTCTAATTATATCCAGTACATTCAACATCTTGCAGGACTAAACCATCAGAGGCAGCATACAGAAAAGATAGGAGAGGGGGAGATTTTGACAGAGCATCAAAGGGATACAAAGCTGGATTTCTGGAAACTGGAATCACACAAAGACTAAAGCTGACTGAACAAGGGCTTACTGGAAGTATTTGAAGAGCACAGTCATAATATCCATAATACGGCATTGTTAACTCCTAATTTTGGCATGTCTCTCAGCCTACACAATGTTTTTCTTGAAAACTCATATTCTGAAAGAGAGACACGCAGACAAGGTTTTGAAAAAAATCTTAGCCAAAGACAACTCCTCACAAAGCAGGTGCTTGAGGGTGGCTGGAAGGAGGCAAGGAAACTTTGAAAACCTTCCCATTTCTTGAGCTCTCTGCTGGATCCGTGAAAGTTTTCTCATTTCTCCACTAGACTGAACCTAAGTGCTACAGTGGCTTCCATCCTGCAAATCGTTCTGGTGCAGTTCCAGCTGAGCTTTGTGCTAGGCTGCTTGGAGGATTACAACCTTAAACAGTATTTCAAAGGGACAGCTGAAACTTAACCCCATGCTAGAAAAGTGCAAATACCTTCACTCAGCTCAAAGAAAGGCTGCGCATATTTGAAGTGAAAAGGTACAGGTTTAATGCAAATCCATTCAGCAATTAGTAAAGAAAATGAGGGTGTTATTAATGTCTGAAAAATCCTCTGCATTAGTTTTCATAATGTTTTCTAAGTACATATTAACACTAGAAGGAGACAGAGGACAGTAACTTGAAAGGTCGCTCTCCTAAGGCATTTCATCAAAGCAGGATTTAAATCCGGGAGCAAAGTGAGATATCATTTCCAGACAAAGAGGAAAAATTGCAGACTGAGAAGTTATTTTAAAACCTTTTTTCCCCACAATGATCCTTATGTATTGTATTAGCACTCCACATGCTACAACTACTTTAATAGGCATTTCAACCTGCAGGGAAGTTAAAGAATACTGCAGCTAGTGAATATTATTATTCCTACTTCTCATCAGTGATTATAAATATTCTAATCATGCATTATCTCATCTAGCCTAGGAGATATCAGGGTAGCTCTTCAAACACATTTCTGGTGCTTTACAGATTTGGAGAGCTTTATTCTTCTCATTCTGCAATTGTACACTTTATGCAGGTCTGTAAGGGAATGCACAGTTAAAACATCTGAATAAATTTCTGAATTTTTCCTCTCCATTCTCAGGCCCATGAATTTGAGGATTGGGGCTTCAGAAAAAACACCTTTGTTTAAAAGGTCTTGAACATTCCCTTCCCCAGGATCTGGAGACCGCTGACCACCCCTGAAAAGAACCAGATCAGTTATTAAGGATCTATATCAGACATTTAAATTTTAAAAAGTTTCAGTCATTCCAAAGAACTAGTCCTGCTGCTTCACGTAGTTACACAGATAAACACAGTTCTCTTCAAAATCCTCCAATATCGTCTTCCCCCACCTCAAATTTAGCCAGGGATTATCAGGGGAGGAGAGGGAGCAGCAGAACTCAACTAGAGAGCCAAAATAATGTTTCGCTGAAAAAGTCCAGCAAGTTCACAGCCATTCCAGCTTTGCAACAACTTCTGCCCAGTGCATTGCCTTGCCATAGAAGCAGAAAGTATTACCTTCACAGAGCCTCCGGTCCCCAGTATTTCTTTCCTTTGGGCAGAGTGAGGGTTTTTCTAATTATCTTTACCTTTGAAATAGCAATCTTACCCATCTCTCGCTTTGCTGAGGGATGTCCTAGACTGGGGGTGGAGGGATGGGGGATGCAGAGATGTTGCTAGGTGAAATGAAAAAGAGGGCAAGTCCTAATGACACACTTACTTATAGCTCTTTAGTTTCTACAACCAACAGTCTGAAGAACTACAGAAAAGCTGAATAGGAAATGGAGTGAAAAAAAAATAGATTTTACCCTTGAAGAGTGATTGTATAAATTTACAGTCCAGGTTTTCAAGACTGCAAAGCAGGTAACATCTAATTTTTAGAATGTGAATAAGAAGGGTAAAAGGGAAAATGAAAAAATGCCAAGACCTATTTATCTGTTCAAGGGAACAAAGAGGTATGATCCTCTTTTTTCCTTCTGCATTTCCAAGGTCAAATACAGCCCTTTGCTGTACAAGGTAAAAACCACAAGCACACACCTAGAAAGCAGCACCGAGGCAACACAGCACCTGCGGGTAGGAATTCTCACTGAAATCCTCTCAAAGTCATTGAAACTGCTGGAGTCCAAGATTTGTAGCAGGCACAGCGCAGTGGCAGGTGTGCCAGGCTCTCCGCCTGGACTGCAGCCCTTCTTCAGCACTACTTGACTCCCAAAGAATGGAGGCCTAGGGGAAAACTCCAGATTTGTCACAATAAGAATGGAAAGCCTTGCATTCATGCTCCTCTCTGAGGATCACAAAAAGCCTTACAAACGTTAATTAAAAAAAAAAGAAGGCCTTTGCAAATCCTTACAGAAACAGAAGGATAGCTTTGAACAACCATGAGTTCAGTGGCTGTTGCATACAACAGCAATTCTATACAGCACACAAAAACAAGGCGTAAGTCAAGTGTAAAGAAGTAAAAAGTATTAAATGACCCTTGTAGTAGGGATTTCAGTAGAGATTTTAACTGCTTGAGATGGATTGTGTCTGGAACAGAAGTACTAACACCCTTATTCTTCCTAAAACTGCAATACCATCTTTACTGACCCCAGGAGATCAGTGCCTTTCTCTATAAAGCCCATCCGCAGGTCATTAGCACGCTACTATTTATCACAAAGCTGTTTCATTAATGACTTGCTCGAAAGGGTCAGCACAACTCTGCTCTTTGAAAGGTCCCTCAAGAATTATCATATTTGAAGATTTTCAGCATGGAACTGAAGATTAATTCTTTAACCTGAGAGTCATTATGGGCTGCTTAAATGATTGAAGTAAAGAGAGAAGGGCTTTATGAAGTTCTTACATTTATACAGGATAGCTATATTGGGAAAGCTTTCTTTCTTTTAATTAGATTAAACTGCCAAGAAGCAGAGGCAAAAGGCACTTCCCTGGCCAAAATCTCCTCACTCCTATTACCCATGCAATTCCACCAATGCAAATTCCTACCCAGGGAAGCGGAGTCCTCTATTTGCTCAGCTGCACACTTCAATCACTTCAGGTTTCTGTTAGGGGATCCTCCAGCCTAAACTAAGGTTTCTAATATTCCAAATCTACAAAATTAGGACTACCTTGCATTTCTTGGGCAGTATATGTTACTTTGTCTATTGCTGCGTCTTAATACAAAGACTATGTATTTTAATCGAAAGAGCGTGTACCATTACCACAAATTATTATTATTTCACTGGAATCCAGCAATAAAGTTTGCATACAATTTATTTTTTAAAGTGTACAGCAGTTTGCAATTGCTGGTATGGCACACTTTATGTTCTGCCCCTAGCAATGCAAAAATATATAATTTATCACCCATAACTGCTAATTTAGAACAGGTTCTGTGCTATGTTGCTGCATTTACCACACCCTTAACCAAATTAACTTACTCAATGTATTTGTTAATATTGCAGCAGATAGAAAAAAAGCCAAGAGTACAAACAGATTTTGCAGGATTCACATTCTAAGCCCAAGTTCCAATTTGAACTCTTGAATCATATTTAGTTTATCAGAGGAGAAGCTTGCGTAATCACGCCCATGGCCAGGAAGATGTACTAGCTCACACAAAAGTCTTGGATTTCTAGAAGTGATTCCTACTGCCACTCTTCCAGCTGAACTTGCATCAACAGCAGCTACCTTCGCAAACATCACATATGTCACATTTCTGAACTATTTCAGACAGTGAGGTCATGAGCTCTTTTTTTTTTTTTTTTTTGTGCCTTAAAACTCAGGAGATAAAGCAAGTTAACTGTAAAACAAGTTGAGAAATTTGTCATTCCCCCGAGGCAAAAGTACATAAAAATTATTTGTATAAATAAGGCTGGTTGCAACTAATGTCATTTATCTTAGCCTTTCCAACTGAAGATTTACAAGAACACAAAGTCTTTCAGAGTTATTTATAAATTTAAAAGTTAGAGATTTTTTTCACTGATCTGACCTGAGAGGAAAATAAAGCAATTTCAGAATATACATTACTCATCAAATTCAGAAGACAGAGATTTGTAGTTTTAGCGCATCATGCTACAAAAACTTGCACAGTAATTTAAAATGAATTGGCAAGCAGCAGCAATGGCTACTTTAAACTACCTTTGCCTCCTGCAAAACATCCAGGCTGCTGTTCCCCTGATGAGCTAGCTGCAGGAAGCAGAAGTGGCTGGAGAATCCCAAAGCTCTTCAGGCTTCTGCTATGCTAGTGTGTAGTGCCCCAGCTGAGACCACCAAGTGATACCTTAATGTAATTAACAAAAGAAAAAATGCAGAATTTCAGATGCACCACAGCCTCTGAGGTGGTTTCTCCATTCTAGGAATCTCCAAAAGCTTATGTGTGCCTGCAGATGCCACAGTTGTGCCAGTTGCACACCTAACCTTGTCAATAGCACAGGTAGAAGGGTGAGAATTAAGTGGTTATACTTTATGGGAAGGAGAGGAGTAATAATAGTCTGACAATAATTCATCAATAAACAGAAGACTGATAACAACAGGAATTAATCTGAAGAGAGGCTGTGAGTTGTGATTGCATTATTGTGAAAGGAGGTTAAGAGCCTGTTTCCAACCAGAAATACTCAGTGCAAGACATCTGTTACAGAAAATGAAGATCTCAGACTGCTGTTCTTTCCCTAGTCCATTGCCCACCCCTGCCTCTGACTCAGCACCTCGCAGTGGCCAGCTGTGTCCCCCGAGAGCTGCCAGGCGAGCTGCTCCCACAGGCACTGTCTCACACCCGTCAGGGTGAGCCACATGGAGCAGCTAAAACTGCTACTTTAAACCAAGGGTAAATGTGTTTACTGAGTCAGCAGGTTGTGAAAACTTGGCTTTAAGAAACAAGCTGCATAGTGGTCTCTAGTCTCTCTCCCATTCCCTCCTGCAGCATCCATATCACATCTCATTTATCTTTTTTTTTTTCCCTAGTTCATTGGAGCTGATGTTTTCCAGTTTACAAGCACTATCTAGGCTACATAAAAGAAGATGAGGTTGGGGACCAGTAAACAGGGACCCTTACCCAGCCAGCAGTCCAGCCAGATGTTCCAGCTGGTCAGAGCAGGACACGCACAGCCCACAGACCCCATCGCAGGTCCATCCACCAAGGCAAAACGCTGCCCCGCTGGCCACCACCAGCCCAGACTGGTGTGAGTTATTTTACCTAACACAGACAAATTTTCCTGATGCTAACTAGGGAGTTTTCACATAAACTGCTCTACTAACAGAGCCCTGGAGTAAAAAAATCTCTTGATAGGACAGAAAGGGACTGAAAATAGCTGCAGGTCAGTGACCTTTTATGTTGGCACAGCTGGATCTAGGAGCTGAATTTCCTTACTTAAATCTAAGATGCAGTATTGCACAGTAAGGAAGGAATAACTTTTATCAGCAACTTCAATCGTTCTCTTTCCCCTTAATTAGTCCTATATGTTGTAGCCGGAGGAGGAGTTGTGGAAGCAGATATGGAAAACTGCAGAAAACTAATAGTTCAGAGAAGCCAGAGTTTGCACCAGTTTAAGTAGTTTTGTGGTCTTTGTGGTCTATATGGCCTGCTAGTTGGAAACTATTAACATTAAACGCAGGCCAAATTATGCTCTTACACATAACTGTTACAGAGTTAGAGCAACCTCACCCACAGCCCCAGGGGCAGACCCGAGGCCAGGGCACTCCCAGGAGTTACTTTTCCAGTCCAACTTGGCCAGGGCCAGCTCTCCAGGTGGCAATGCTAATTCCTAACCTGATACTTGAGCTCCTCCATGTGGCGAGCAGTAGTCTTAATCTTTCCTGTGTGCATCAAAGAACTTCCTTATTCTTCACAGCGTTTTTCCTTTCATTATTCTTCTTACAGAAAATTAAATATTACCAAAGATACAATATTACACTATGGGGCAAGAACGATTAGTTCTGAGGATAATGAAAGGAGAACAAAGGCAGCATTACTCTGATAATTGCTATTAGTCACGAATACGTACTTTCATAACATGATGTAGTTAATTTGCATGTTCACCAAAAAAACTGCTCTAAGTTCAGATACAGATCAGCTGTTTTAAACAGTCAGCTTTGGACAAAATCGTACATGAATTCAAATAGCCTCTTGATTAAAGTAGTGCCCTTCCCATGGTGAAATATCTAGCAAAATGGATTCTATTCTGTTGAAGATTTACAACTTCTGCTCGGTCAAGCTAGAAATAACAAGACATAGTGCAGGTTTATTCCTTGAAAATTTGATAAAGAGGTTTTTATATTAAGCTGCAGCCAATGGAGAATCTATCTGCCTTTTTAAAGAAGTATCTGGGAATTAAAGATGGCATTTGTTTAAAAGAAAAAGGCTTGTGATTCCAAGTACATCAGTACAAGAAAGCTATTAAGGACATTTACTTTTCCCAGCCATTTAACTTTTCAAGTTGTTTTGCATGCTGTAGAATATTGTTTAGTCAAGTTTAATTCTGTGCTGAAGGCTGGTATCCTATTCCCGTATGCCTACATGGCAATGCCATTTTACTCACGCGTGACTTAACAAGCTCACACACTCACTTTTCCACTGACACTGTAAGAAGCAATGCTGAAACTGCTTATTTTTAAGTTCATTTTGGGGGTTTTTTGGATACACCCTCACTTCTTATGTCATAAATTAAGTTCTTTAATGTGTACACTCAAAAAAATATTTAGGTTGACTATGGGTAGAGCTCAGATCTTGTTTTAAAGAAGTTACCTTTTCTTAATGGAAACCTTCTACATGTTTTTGTTTGATTGAGTTTAGGTTGGTTTGGGGGGGGGGGGGTGCGGTTCACACTAGCATGAGAAAAATCATCAAGCAGAGGATACACATCTGAGCTGCCTCAGTGGCAACTAGGCCACAGGAAAAGAAGGAGAGGTGGCAGGAAAAATGTGACCTTCCCTGAAATACCTATATGGAACCTACAGGCAGAACAACCGTATTTCAGAAGGCAGGCGGGCAGACATATCTACCTCCAGCATCTTTCCCAGGGTTGCATGAATAGCCCATTTTCAAAGTTCCCCATTTAGCCCACATCATAGAGTTTGTAGAAGTCAAATGCAGTAGATAGCAGACAGCAAGGAAGAAGAAGTGAACTAACCTCACCTCCTCCCCCTAAAACGTAAGAACTTAGAAAAGCTGGTCAAAAAAGGAAAAATAAATGCTCACTAATTTTTTATTCAATGGAGTGCACTAAAAAACTAAAAGTTTTTAGCTTTTTTAACTTCTTGCCTTTGTCAGGCAATCACCCAGTTTTCCACAAGATTTCTCAAATCTGAAATAAGGTGATCATTCTGTGTTTTGGCTTTCAGGAAGATGAAGCTGTGCTCACAGATATTCTAACCATCAGAAACTCATGAGCAATCATACTTTCCCCTATAGCCACATCTAAAGATCACAAGTAATGCTTTCAAACCTGTCTCTGCTATTGCCATTGCTTTATCAATTGTTACAGACAGAGGGAGCAAACTACTAATCAGAGGGAAGGGAAAGGGCGCATTTGGTGAAGAAACCACTCTAAGAGGAATAGTCCTACAGCAGGGGTGGGAAAAGGACATCATGAGACCTGTTCATTTCATGACTGACCTGTGTAGTCTATTTTCTTCATCCTAAAACCCACATGAAAGTCAAGAGGCAGAGTGTGCTTCCGTGTTCAAGCACCATCAGTGAACTGCTTTTGTTTCATGTATGGGAATGCTCTTGCTTCATTTTTCAATAATAACGTGAGGCAGTAAATGGGAGAAGCAGGGAGATTAAAAATAAATAAATAAATAAATAAATAAATAAATAAACAAATAAATAAATGGGAAAGGAAAAACAAAGCGGGGAAAGCATTTGTGTATCCTGAGGAGTTTGTGTCTTATAAAGCATTTTTTAAGCTAATTCCCACATACAGCCATGTGGCTAACTAACAAATTCCGTGGCATTTTCTGTTAAAAAAAAACCTCCGATAATTAACCGGGGGTTTTTTTGGTATATTGAACTCATTTTTTTTAGTATATTTATTTGTATTATGCATTAGAAATCCTATGTTTATGTTCCTGAAATCCTCATTTTCTACAGAAAAAGCAGAGCAATGAGAACTTGCACATGCCAGCCCCTTCCCAAGTCATACCCTGGAGGGACTCTCAGCTCACCTAGTCCTTCTCCTACAGGAATGCCAATGCCTGTGGTGGGCACCAGTTCGGCAAGCATGAAGTTGAGGCCTCAAGCTTACTCATATATACAACAAGCCACATAATAAAAAAAGAAAAAGCATTTCTTACTACAAACCCTGTCAGAATTTGAGCTGATGCTGTTTTGTTTTCAGTGTGGTCATGGCGTATTTCCCATATGAATCATTCTGTGCAGCCTCTTCTCCCATCACACACACACACAGAGTCCCTCAGACTCTCGGCCAACCTTGCTCTACAAGTGGCCTCAGCTTCTCCTCCCTTATGCTCCTCACTGTCCTCTGGGGTCCCTAGGCTCCCTCACCAAGCCCAATTTTTAAAAGCTAGTGTTTTAGAGTAGTGGTTACAGCTTGTGGAAGTAATTATCAGGCAGATCAAGAAGCCAGCTGGGATCAAGCTTTCTGAAGCTGAGAGGGTGAAACCAAGTTTGTGCAAGAAGAGGAGGTGAGGGAAAAAGCTTCACTTTTGGGAAATCTGAAGATGACTCAATCCAGACTTAGGACCAAGACAAAAAGGAAAACTGTTGCAGAAAGGGAAATTGTAGGAGGATAGAGAACAGTATTTACAATGATCATAGAGATCACGGACATTATATTCCAGAGAATTCCCATGAACAAATTCCATCCATTACCTGCAAAGACTGCTCAGTGCATTATCCCACCTCTGTTGCTATGATATCTGAGTTCAAGTCCTCCTCCTCTCCATAATGCTTCCTAATTTTTTAGGTTCATTGACATTACAGAGTACCTACTTCCTTCACGTACTGCGTGGAGAGCATCCACTGTAGGCGTGACCACCTATCCCCAGGAGAAGTCAGCAACAGCCTAGAAGCTGACATCACCCTTTAAACATGAATATAGAAGTTATTTTTTTCTGTTGGCAGAGGAGGGAGGACAAGAGAATGTAATTAAGTGCATGAATGCTTAAGAGATCATTTTTATTCCAATTTATCTGAAGAATGCAGGAGGTTTTAATCTTGATTTGAGGAATTCTGATTCAACCAACCTTCTGGATTAGCCCAACTGCCATGTATTTCTCACCACTGTTACAAGACCACACACCAGTTTTCGGGTCCCCCAGCCCACCTTCCCACCCCACCCCTCTTTCTTTTTCACCTTAAACACCATTGCCTTTCTCCAGGTTCATCTATGAAAGTCAAGGGATTTACACCCCTTGAAAACCATAATACAGCAAGAGATCATGCACTGAATTTAGCTTACAAACCTATTCACTGTAACAATAGAATGGAAATTAATGGCCAGGCCCTCAGCTGCAACCATCAGCTTAGCTCCATTAAAATCCACCCTGCGGCCTGACCCCTGAGCACCGACCTAACTTTGTGCTGGCTGACACAGTTTCCATGGGCTTCACAGCAAGCAGGAAATAGCCGGGGTGTGGGAAAGCCCCAGCCATGCCTCCTCCTACCCCGACCAAGCTCCCACAGAGCTGGTGCGTGGGCTGCACGCCTGCCTGCCTTCTTGCCCGGGAGGCTCCCAGGCCAGGGGTGGTCCCCCCAGACAGAAACATTACCATGCTGCAGCCAGCTCAGAAGACCTCACTTTTGGAAACTGCCATTCCTGCCCACAGTTGTATAAGCAATCACAACTTTGGATAGAAGCTAAAAGAAAGTGCAAGGAAATTTAGGGAAAGATGAGCTTCATTCCAATTCCACACTAAAATGTGGATTTTTTTTTTTATTTTTTTTTTTTTAAGTTTTCAACCACACATTAGAATGAGAAGGAAAGTAAGCATGCGGTAAGGCTCTCAGAAAAAGCCTAGCATAATTAAAGGAAAGAGGAACACCAGCGTCTCAGTTCTGAATCAGACAATTTGGAAACTTTCCCTCTTGAAGAAGTCAGTTCTTGCTGCCATGTGTGTTTTTGTGGAAATACCAAAGTCCAAAGACCTGCCTCTAAGTAAGCTTCAGAATTCTGTAAAAGTTTATTTAAAAAAAAAAAAAAGGTCTTTAAACTCCAGTGCTTTTTATGTATTTTAAATGAGGAAATTATGTTATGCTATTTAAAATGATGATGGGATACGTAGCGTATTACTGATCTCTCGGTACAAAACTCATTCATTCAGTGTTCTTTCTACGCAAGCTTTGCATTTTGCCTTTCCATCAGAAAGATAGTACCCACCATGCAATAATTTCTATCTATTCCTTTTCTTGATATTCCACCTCGGGTTTAATTTGGAATCTAATGTCGAGGAACTAGGAAAAATAAAAAAACAAAAATCAATTGTGAACATTCCAACCTTCCCGATAAAAAAAAAAAACAAACCACCAAAATCCTTGATTCAAAGTTTTACTTTATATACCGTCAATCTCCCAGTAGCCCCGTTTCTCAATCAGAATTTGAATAATCTTTACAATTTGTATTCCCCAAAACTCAAATTTAATGACTTAGTAGGTATAGAAAGAGAAATAACAGCTGCAGCTTATCCCGCTGTGCTATTCAGTAATGACAATGTTATACCACATTAGCAATTGTGACATTAATAAAAAGAAGCCCATAGGATTAGCCAGAGACAGCTGACTTTAGTCAAATGTAGGTCATGCTTTGTTTGCTCAGAGCTGGGTAATAAATTTCCAGGTAAGTGCTCTCATGTGTCATACATATATGCCAGGAGCATAATTTCAGCTATACTAAATGATCCACATTCTTAAATTTCTGTAAGCCGTTTTTGAATTATTGTTAAGCATTTAATTCCACAGCAGCATCTTACAGGCTACTTAAAGTTATTAACTCATATGACATTATGGCATGTTTTCTTTCTAGTGTCAGCTAATAGCATCTTGATCTGGTTTCCCTTTCACCTTAAGGTATCTGCAACTCTGAATTGTGAGTATTTAACAAAAGATACTTAGCAAGGAATCAAAACCACTACATTTTGCAGCTCTAGCTAAAGGGAAAACAGTATTTGGAATCAATCCAAGCAGCAGCAAGATATCTTCCACCACAGAAGGGAGGCTTTAAAAAAAATTTAAAGGAAATAAAGGCATAGCCTTCAATTAACAGTACAAAAGATCCTATCTCAATCTCTGCTACTTTGGCAAGCCCTCAAAATTTGGATTGAAAGCAGACCTTTAAATATATTCATATTTAATCTCAGCACAAGATGTGCATATTGTACACTGAAACCTTAAAGGCCAAATTCTGTGTTCAGTAACACCCTGGCAGGCTCCAGTGGGAAAGGGTGAGTGTAATACAGCAGACACTGACCTTGAGGTTGTAATCTTACTTTCACTATTTTTTTTTATATTATGGAAATAATTAGAGGCCCCAAACAAGATCAGGGCCTTTTTGTACAAGGCACCATCCTGACATACAGAACAGAGAGGGGAACTGTAGTTATGAAGAGCTCAAATCGCAGCAAGACAGACAGAAAAATGTATGATTATCACCTTTTTACAGACGGGGTACTGATCCACAGAAAGGCTAAATGACAGATCCAGATGGCTTTAATTCCACCTAAGTCTTTCGTCTAGTGGTTGCTATGGCTTTAGGCAGCTACTCATCCTGCCCCTTATTTTAGGGGCACCAAACTCCCTCCTCACAGCCCGGGTATTATAGGGACTGTCTGAGTCATGCCCCAGCTGCCCTGCTACAAGTGCCATGTAAGAGGGACCCATGGCTGTACCTTATTGCATGTACCATGGTAGTGCCTTGTCATCTTATTTACAATTAATTAGTCCAATCGTTTCTGAGCAACAGTAGTTTATTTCTTGACTCCTTTCTATTTTTACCCATGTCTTTGCTAAAATGTATTTACACATCAGCCAGTCTTTGGGGGCTTCTGAAGCATGTCAAGTGGAAGAGCTGATGTACCTATAATTTCAGTTGATTGTTTGTTTGGCTGGTTGGTTCACTCTTTTAATGGCATGTATTCTTGAAATAGAAATTAAAGACAATGTAAGTAGTTTTTTCTTTAGTAATTAAGAAATCTTGAGATCAAAAAGGGGGTTTTTGTGTAGGGAACTAAAACAAGAAGGCTCTGCAGTCTTTCAGTACAATTCATCAAGTAACAGTTTCTTCAAAGCAGCGATGTTTACTGGTCTCTTTCTTGAAGGCTGCAGTTGTATCTTTATTACCCTTCATTGTTATCAGTGAAGCAAAATGCCATAGCTTCATTTGAGGCAAAAGAAATTCCCTTTGTGAGAGGCAATGATTTCCAGCAGATCCCGAATACCTTTGTGCTTGACTTCAAGGAATTAGAGGTGGTCAGCATTCTCTGACAAGTCTGTATTACAGTGTATTAGAAATATTGTCTGCTTGAGGTAATTCCTGCTCAAAAATAATTCACACAGACACAAATAAAGAAAAAGAAAGAAAAAAAAAGAAGAAGAAAAAAAAAAGAAAAAGAAAGAGAAAGAAAAAAATAGAAAAAAGAAAAAAAAAGAAAAAAAAAACACTACAAAAAGCAGGAGCACAAATGACACCCTGAAAAACTAATGAGAAGGAGCAAATTTGTCTTAGGGTCAGAACCATGCAACTCCAACAAATATTGCACACATGTATCATCCCAGAGCAGCACTAGCCAGCCTGCCTTTTATTAAGAATTTCTACCTGCTTTGCAGAGGGAGGGAGAACCTCACTGAACAGCACTCAGCCCCTCGTACTTATAGACAAATGAAGCTGGTGAAGCTCTCTCACATGCATAAACACACACCCCCCCCCCATACAGAAACATTCTCTCCTACAGAAAATGGTCTTAGCAAAATGAAAGCATGTAAAGAAAATATTTTGTTTGAAATTGTCAATATTTTTTCCTCAAAATAAAAATGAAACATTTTCAGTGGAAAAAAAAATAAACAGAACGTGTTTAAACAAGTGGTTTTTTTCTTTCTTTTTTTTTTTTCTTTAGCAAAGAGAAAAACAAAGAAGACCTTTTGGTGGGAAAAATCAATCCCTTCACTGATGGGCTGGCTGTCTCCCTGTCTGCGCAGGCTGATGCTCCTTTGTTCCCAGCCCCGTTCCCCAGCCTTCCAGCTGAGCTGGTGCCTCAGAGGATGCCTCCTGGCTCCCTCTGACTGAGCACAACCCAGGAAGGCAGCTCGCTGCCCATCCTGCTCACCCCCTTTATGACTAGTGCCCAAACCCCCGCATCCCACAGGACACAAAGCTGGCAGAAACGGGACTTTCCTAAACACTCATATTCCCTTCTCCCTTCCCTCCCCACTAGAAAAATATCAAAGCGAGCATTTTTTTATTATTTCAGGGCTTTTTTTTTCCTCCCTATCACAGCTCATTTATAAGGCAGTACAGAACCACTGCCAGGGTGGCAGGTGAGAGATGAGTCTTTCCTCACCAAATTACTTGCAATGGCAACTTTTGTTTTGGATACGAGCTTAAGGCATATGACAGCAGCAAGGCCAAAGGTAGAAAGGCATTTTGCAAGGGCAAAGAGTGTGTAGCTCACCAAACAGAGCTGTGGGGTAATAGGGACCTTTCAACTAGGAGGAAGCTGGATGCAGGGCTAAGGCTTGCGCTGTCCCTACCACAGCTCATGGCAGCTCCAAGCTGCCTATCTCCCTATCACAGCCTCAGCAGCGCTGGACCCAATGCAGTCCCCTCAGGGCTATGCACTCATTTTCCACCCTAATTTCCTGTCCACCCTTCTAAGTCTGTCCCACACACCCTGGCATGGGAGGCCAAGGGGCTGGGGCATGCTGCTGCAGCCGGGGGCCACCCCACATGGCACCCAGGGCCACCTCTCACAGCACCTGGGCACAGGGCCCAGCATGCCCATCCGTCACGGGCACTTACACCCCTGGACCTCTTCCCATGTAATTACACCACTGCTTTTCAAGCCTGAAATGAACTTTCTGCTAGCACAGCTGTACGGCTGAAAGCCCTCTCAAACACCTCAACGGAAATGACGGTCAGCAGAGCCAACTTCTCCACAAGCATACCCAAAGCTACATTAAACAGAAAGGAACAGAGAGGCACTAAAATTTAAAAAAAATAAAATAAAATATATATATATCCAACCTCCCTCCACTGCTCTGCTTGCACGTACAAACAGGTTACAGACTAGAGGTGCAGTGCAACAGCTTGCCCTCTGTAACTGTACACAATGTGCAACCCTTGCTTCGCATCTCAAATTGAAAGCAGTCATGGAAGTTAATAGAAATACCATCAGGATTTTTCATAACTGCACACACAGATGAACAGTAGGATTTTGCATTTAAAAGAAAAGACAGAAGAAAAAAGAAAAGATAAAAGAAAGAAAAAAAGGAGAAATTCCTGGTAAGTGTTTCAGCCCGGGTGTTCAGGCGGCTTGGGAATCCATCCTCAATTTGTGATACACACTTTGTCACTTACTTTCAAAGACCTACAAATAGTGAGAATAAAAAGAGCAGACGGAGAGCAACACCAGGCAAAATCATTCCCAACTCTAAACCAAATACCATCTGTAAAATATCTTTATATACAAGTGAGAAGAAATAAAATAGCAATTTATTCAACAGTTATGAGGACTGGTTCTATATCAGCTACACATTTGATGAATTTCAAGTCATCAGAAACCATAAGTTCTCACCTCCTTTTCTCAAAATCACCAGCAATCTTCAAAAATAACTCAAGATACTACAAGCAAACTGGTTTTAATCACATTTCCAGATGAATAGATCACCCTGTTACTTTAAAAAGCACTCAGCATCATTGGAAAGACAAAGCTGGTGAAGAGAAAATGGAAACCTAAGTTTGTGTGGCAAGGAAAAGAAGACAAGAAAAAAAACCCCTAGATAATTGTGGGGACGATTCTTTAGGCTTCATCAGTAGCACTTAGCTACAAGCCGCTGGCCCATCCCTTAAAAAAAAAAAACCAAAGTCCTTCACTGGAAAAACAAGCAGCGTTACATATAACCGTTGCTATATGCCAGACTCACTGACATCAAAGTGTACTTACGTGAGGTAATGTTGGTGCAATACACTTAATCAACAATTAAATTACTCCTACGTGAAAAAATGCGCGGGTGAAGGAGACAGGGAACTTGAGGAGAAACCCAGCAAGCCAACACCATCGATCAGAGGCACATGGAGACTCCCAAAGCTCACAGGGAGAAAGGAAATTTGAGGAACAGGTGGAGAAGCAGCAATTATACCAAACACTCCCCGTGGGGGTCCATCAGGGCAGGGCCCAGCAGCCAGGGCCCATCCCACCAAACCAGGCACCCCGCACCTCCCTGGGGACAGGCCTAAGCTGGGCCAGGCTAGCTGTGGGCCCGCAGGTGGGCCCAGTTCAGTGGCCCCATGGCCAGGCCAGGGCTGTGGAGAGCTGGAGACCGGCCCTGCTGAGGCATCTCTGGGGCAGGGGCTGATGGTCCTGGGGGGCTGACATGGGGTTCTGGGCTGTGGGCAGGGTGGGGGGAGTCCCTGGTGGCAGACAGGGACATTAAGGCTGCTTGGTGGCCTCAGAGCCCTGACCCCTGGCCTGTCCTGGCTGTGGCCAGCTGAAAGCAGCATATAAACTCCTCTTGCAGAGCCCGTAGTTGCTCATGACACTGGGCATAACAGACTATTTACATTAAAATCTACTGCAAAAAAAAAAAAAAATTATTAGTCAAAAATGGTAATATTAATCTCCAGTATTGCCAGGTGATGGCACTTCACCAAAGAAGACCCGAGATGTTGGTCAGGCAACAGATTTAAAGAGGTGACTCTTCTAAAGGGAGTTAAGAAAAATAACCCGTAGTGACTGAGGACCAAATTCTCTACTCATCTCCAAAGACAAAAGTTTCAGTGGTTTTAGAGAAAGTTGCAGGGAAGCACCTGAAAGCAAAACTCAGTCCCAAGAGTACAAGACTCAAAAAAAGCCCCAAAATAGCGTGCTTATTTGTTTGCTTAAAGTATCAAATTAAAGCCTGCTAATAAACCCAAAGTAAGATTAGTTGGAAATCAGATGTTGGACCTGTTACCATAAAGTGCTATTGAATATGACTAATATGCTTGTGTTACTAATAAAAGTCTGTGTTAGACATGAAAAAAATGGGAAAAAAAATGCACTAACCAACTCCTAGACAAGGACCACAGAACTAGTTTTAGGTAACGTTAAATTTCAGGCTTCAGTGAAAAAAACCAAACCAAAACAAAAACCAACAGATACCAACAGACACATTCTTAGAAACTAGAGAATTAGGAAAAAATTAATTGTCTGTCCGAATTCCATCTGTGAAATAAATGTGTACACACATACACAAATCTTGGGAGGTTGAGGGAGGAAAGGAA
The DNA here is from genome assembly GCA_947846985.1 of Fratercula arctica. NCBI lineage: Eukaryota > Metazoa > Chordata > Aves > Charadriiformes > Alcidae > Fratercula > Fratercula arctica. The sequence continues at coordinate 42,097,194 of CANTUZ010000002.1, forward strand.
AAACACGGCTACCCTCCTGCAAAGCAAAGCAAAGAAGAGAAAGGATGTCCTATTCCATTAATATCCAAAATCCTTTATTATGAGGAAGAAAATCTAATGAAAGAAAATATCCCTGCTCACCTTTGCAAGACGCACAGTCTCCATCTTGACTGCTGCTCTCCTGTATCTGCCACATCACACCGACACACACGCTACCCATACGTGTGCATTGCGGGGTTCAGATGTGGAAACAAGAGAAGAAACAAAATGCTGCCTTGAGGAACACGTACCTGCAGGCTTCCCAGTAACAGGTGAGGCCCAGTACCGGGTCTGGCTGGCACCGTTCCCAGTCACCAGTGTTTAAAGGTACTCAAATATATTTTCACTGTGGATTCCTGCTGAGGACAAGTGGAGTACCAAGGCTCAGCAGAGTCTGTCTCAGGGATACAGCCAGTAGAAATTTAAAAAGGATGGGAAACTATTTTGTGGAAGCTAGGCAAATCTATAGCAGACTAATTTCCAGGGATTTGTCAGTGTGCCAGACAAAGACTGGAAGTTTGTTGGCCCACTGGGAAAGTGGAGTAGGCAGCTTTAAGCCATGTAAGCACAGATTGCTGCTGCAAACACAAAAAAAAATTACTGCCCCTTTTCCCCAGTTTTTCAAGAATTTGTGTAACCTTCCTAAAATTCATCTGAAAGGAGAGCAAAATTCTCCTCAAAAGCTCCTAGAAACCTAAACATAATTATATGCCTTGGGGATCAATTTGGACACCAGTCATTGGGAAATACCTGATACTGCTTCCAGTTTAGCACAGACCTTGAAAGTCAGATGTAGGAGAGAAAATTCATACTTTTGAGAGCACCACAGCAACAATTTACTCAACTATTTCTTATGAAAATAAGAAAGTATAATTCAGAGATTTCTTAATAATTAAAATCTGATATACAGTGAATGTCTTTGTTTAAGTCAGGTACAAAATCACTGGGAAATGATGAGAGAAAGGAAGACTCACATTGCTCAGCTCAGGCACACACAGATATTTTTTAGACGTTCAGTATAAACCAGAATCGCTGCTGTAAGGTGGCTCTAAATACGTGCCGTTGTGCTGTTGTCCTGCAACACCAACTCCTCCAGCACAGTGCCTGGAACAGTTTCTGCATAAAGTGTCACCACAGCTGCTGCTGTGTATTTGGCTTGAAGTTCCACCTCCAGGGAAACCCAGGCCAAACTATTCATAATAATGGGCTGCAATTTATGGGAGATGACACTGCGCCCTTCCTACATGAGAAAGATTCAACATACCAGTCCATTCATTTATGCCTCATTAGTTCAAAGAGGTCCTTCATAAAGCAATAATATGGATATTTTGCTTCTCGGTTGTGTCTTTCTGAAAAGAACGTCAAACTGTTTTCCAAGTGTAATCAAATATTTAACTTTCTCCAAAATCATAGTCGAAGACAGGGAAAGATGAGTATGTCTGCAGGTACTATATACTATACCTTCACACTACTCCTGGGAAGATGGAGAAAGGTATGTCACAGGCAGAGCTGCAATACAGGGTCAGGAAGGAAAGCTCACTCTGTCAGGGGATTCAAGCTCACCAGTGTAAAAGCTGTGTGCAATTCTCTACCTTGTGTGTGGGTTGTGCAGCTAAGGTTTTTTTAACTATGTAGTTGATGGATGGCTTACAAAATATTACAAGAAAGTTACAACCAAATCTCAAAAAGAACCACAGGCTCAAGTCTACAAAGCACTTAAGCAAGAGATTAGCTTCCAGCATGGGAGTAATTGAAAACAACGCAATGCAACCTGTTTTGCCAAGTCAAGGCCTAAAGTAAGAATTTGCTGTCTCATTTAATATCTGGTGGGGGACAGTGAAGGCTGGCACACGGATACACAATCCTTCCACAAAGTTCGCTGTTCACTATATTAGCTACCTGAAAATGGCCAGATTTAGCCTCTCTCTCTCTTGGCTACGAACTCTGCTCTCAGATAGAGGTCATCCCCAGCTTCACAGCTTTGAATAATGATGTGGTTTGAGTGTTGCCAATTTTCCTGAAAGCTTAGAACAAATTGCTCTCTGTGCTGCCCATCTCTTTCAGCATTTTCCTCCAAGGAATAGTGGAGGCTGATAATAGGAACTTCTGGATGGAAACAAGTAGGGAGTATAGCAAATCTCCACTCTTCTGCCCAAAGGTAGTCCCGTTACTTACATTGCTTATTTTTATTCATGCTAAAATAAAGTGGACCACGAAGTAACCTAGTTTCTGTGAGCCAGACACCCCTGCCGAGCAAACTCACAGCTATCTAATTCAAATCACATATTTTCTCAGAGCCTGCCTGTGACCTCCTACTGAAGCTACAGAATACGTTGGTTCATCTTTGTCTCAAACTGACAGTGATAACTCAAGCTGAGCGCATGGTCATCTTTCCTGGTCAGGAGATTTCCTACTAAATTCCTTCAGCCGAAACATCTAAGCCACTTCTTGCTCTTTCATTCAGAATATCTTGATTTCTCTCTTTCTGAACACGAAATAATGACATTTATGTCCTTAATGTCCTTGGCATCTTATGGAATGAGATAAGCGATCTTCTATGTTTTCTTGCTGTAGTGTACCTAATTAGCTGGCAGACAAAATAAAAACAAGCAAACCAAAACCAAAAAAACAACCCTACCTCCATGCTAGTTTAGCTTTTTCCTATGTAATTTATCTCTCTGTCTTTCACACACTCACAATTTACCCCATTTAAGGTGAATGATTGAAATGATTCATCCAGTGCTTAAGTTAAAGGTATGAGAAGGAGACCTGGGCCATCTGTAAACATCACCAGGAATCTGCTGCAAGCCTACATTTTGACAACACACATGTTCCTGACAGCTTAGATAATTGAACACTCTGCATACAGGCGTCTTCCCTAGGGGGTATGCTGCAGAAAGGAAAAATACAACCCCAGACTGTAAGCCCTGCCAAGTACAAAGTACTCTGCTCATCCATTACCCCACCTTGTTCAATTCCCAACCTCCTCCTCGCAGGTAGAGGAGACAGAAAAATCCTAGGAGGAATATTAAAATCCACAGCTTCAGTCTGAGTCATTATCCAAGGGTTTCTTTGCTTAAATAGGTAGCTATGTAACGTTTTTGCAAATTATGTTGTTCCTGGCCAACAAACGTGGCACATTCCCTGTGACCACAGGACACTTCATCACACAGCAATTTCATGAAGGCAATCAGAAGTTTGATCTTCTGTGCCATAAAGCCTCCAAATCAACACAGCCCCCCAACAGCAGAATACAGTTTAAAGGATTATGCTCACAATAGAAAAATGCAGTTGGTTTTACCAGTTAGCCAACTTTCCTGTAAGCAGTATGTCACATTTCTGTAAAATTGTCCATAAGTCATTCTCAGACCCCAACTCAGTAAGGTTTATAAAACGTATGCTAAGTCCCATTTATTTTACTGGAAATAATCCCATGCTTTCAGTTAGCAATGTTGCCAAATGCAGGTATTCAAAAATCTTGAGTCAAGCACTAGGTTCCAAAGTAATAGGGCAGTATTTTATTTAAGATATTATTTTTCCTTGGACTCAAATTTTCAAGCTGTAGTCCAGAACCACAAGGACTACAAAATTGGGTTTTAATGTAAAGTCGAGCATTTGAATCTCAGTTCCCACAGCTAAAGCCTTAAGATCAACACAAAACATATGAGAGATGGCAATACAGAGTTAGGCACATGCTTAAACAATTTGTTTTGTTCCCTTCATGAAGGGAAGGGGTTTGGAGGAGAGGAGAGTCAGAACTTTAACCTCCAACCCTTTCACCTTTGAATCCTTACTCAAAAGCTTCCAGGAAGGAAAAAGGACTTTGCAGCATGTCTGGGAGTTTAACAAATCCAGGCTCCGGCTAATCAAATAGAGAAGCCCTAGGGCTGTACTAATTCCTAGACCCAATGAGGCCCCTCAGAATAGAAGGAAACTGTGAGCATAATAGGTAGTAGAGCTGCTTGAGTTCATTTACATGACATATCCCTGACTCCTAAGCTACTCTAATGCTTCTGACAGAATACGCAAAAGTAGGTTTCCCCACCCAAAACACTGATCTGGTCCAGTCAGGGCACAGCTGACTCCTGTGACCCCTGGATTTCATGCACTACAAAGCACAGTATATATTATGGGGTGAGTGAGGCTCCAGGAAATTCTCCTTTGAGGAAGCTAGGATTATATTTATGAAGCGTACTAGTAGATAGGTGTGTGTACCAGATCTGACACTGCCTGCACAAAGACAGAGATTCGGCAAAACAACACACGAAGTAGAAAAAGGTGAACTACTGATGACAGAAGAATAGATACTTCACAAACGTTTTCTTGCAGTTAGGTTTTCTTCCTGCTCTCTCAAGGGCAAGCTTTTCTATTATTTCACACCAAACTCAGTTATAACTAGCTAGCCATCATGCTTTACATCAAGATCTCTTTGGTAGCTGGAAGTTAGAGTGTGATACAAGGCATCCAGAATTTAGAAAGCAATTTAAGGATCAAATGATTCAGTGTAATGTTTCTGCAACCTGTAATTTAAAGGGCTAAAAGTCTTTCTGCAGCCACCAATGCTTTCAGGGTCATGAGTTTAGTTTTACTCTGCTATTTCACTTGGTAAATGGACTGTGGGCGTTTAAGGGGATGGCCGATCCTAAAACAGGAGCTCAGCCTTTAAAAAATGTTCATCGTGCATAGTACTTTGGTTTGCAGAATTAAAGGGGGAGGGGGAAACTAACTCAGTTTTTACTATTGCCAATTTCAGATATGTAAAATTGAAATTTCTCTAATCACTAGCAGGCAATCTGCACTAGAGACTGTAGCAATATTTTAAAAAATGACAATAATTAAGTTTCACAGACTTTGCAAGAGAGATGAAGTTTCAAGTCTGCAATTTTCTGTAATTTCATTTATCTAAAACAGTTCCTTTCTTACCTCATAAGAAAGAAAATAAAAAATAACTTGTTTACTTCCCTTCAGAAATGTAAATAGCCCAAACTCAGAAACTGAACTGAGAAAAATAAGGAGCTGATTGGACAGTTCAGTCACATATTACACTATGTACATAGATTATTTTCTTATCTTTTAACAAATAGCCCACTAGTCAACCGTGACTCTCATTAACGCCTCTTAATTACAGATTTGCTATATATTTTCAGGTAATAATTTTCAGTCCACTATTTATTGCAAGCATCTAGGATTTGATAACCATTTCATGTAAATATCTGGAAAAAGAACTGTAACACTACAATAATGAAAAGTACCTTGCAATTTACTTTCAGACAGTATTTTTGCCACACTTGCTGAAGTCCTTTCATAGCTTGGAATATAATGAACCCCTGAAAAAAAGCAAACCAGATCCATGCTTTAGTTTGCAAGAAGAAAATTAGACTTAGTGAGGAGAAAGGCTACTTACAAGAACAAAAAATCCACATTTTAATTCAGGTGTTCCATAATTCTGCTAACAGACTGAAAGTCCGAGTAGCTCAGAGTTTGATAATAAGAGATGATACCATTAAGTTGTTAGTTCCATTTCAACCCACGTTATAGCTATTGAAATTTTTTGCAGGCAGCGGCTGCTTGATCAACCTAAGTATGCAAAGCAGCCTTTTGGCTTTAAACTTGTTCCTACGTGTTCAAAACTTACACGAAAATCAATATAATAGTGATTATTAATTGTTCTGTTGCAACCTGGGCAAAGGAAATTGCAAGGTGTACCCTCTAAGTGACGGGAGGGACCCTACCAGCACATTTCCCCAAAGCCATATGGTGCACTATCATTGTTTATTAAAAAAAAAAAAAAAAACAAACAAAACCACACACAAAAAAACCAAAAAAAACCCACAAAAACCCCACACAAACAAAAGCAACATAAAAAAAACCCCACTGTGAAACGGGAATTAGAAAAGATGAGGGAGGGAGGAAGCAAAAGCTTACAGAACAGAGTATTTTTCACCTCAATCTCAGTTCTGACAGATTTCAGACATTTCAAAACCTTCCTGACACTTTATTTCCATGCTGACTTAGAAGACGTGTAAGTGCTAGAACACCCAAGTCATTAATTTCTCTGTCATCGTTGGATTAATTCTAATTTCCCACCTCTAACTTCTGGATGTTTCTGCTCTTTAGAGAAAAACTTGCTTAGATTAATTGCTTGCAACACACACTGATACGTAATCGTTTGGATGACAGATTAACTCACCCAACGGACATGGATGTAGCACATTGTGGGACCTACAGCCACATGGGGAACTGCCAGATTTATTGCTTTACCTAGACCCCTTTCAACACTGTTGTATGTGCATAAAGTCCTAAAAATACATTAAAAAACCCAAAAATTCTGGAAAGTGATCAACACGTCTTGAGAATATTCTGTTCATACTCATTGATTGGAATATCTTTTTGGTACATTAAAGGGTTTTTTTATTGTTTGTAGGTTGTCAACATGAAAATAAACATATCTTGAATTTACAAAATGTGACAAGTGTTTGGGAACCCACAGAAATGATAAAGCACAGACTCCATGCAAAAGGGAAAATGAATGAGGGCTAATTACAGGCCTTAGCTCCACCCAGCACTTCTAGCAAGAAATAGCAGAAACAAGGCTTAAGTTTCTTGAACAATTACCTGTTTTCCTTGTTTTCAAATGACGGACACAATGAACTCTTATAGAGGAAATCTTATAGAGTTTTCATTTCCCTTCCCCTTGGAAATAGCAACAGTTTTTTCCCTTCTTCATACAGTAATAGATTATCTACTGCTACCAGGGCTGGGATTTCACTTCAGCCAGCAGCTGAACTGGTTCTGAGCCATTTCCCACCAGTGGAGGTTAATATGTCACACCCATCAATTATCACATTTCCTGGCGTGGGCTGCCATGTGCTTAAATAATAACATGATAGTGCACGCACATGCTTCTGTATGCAAACAGCAAATTTACACTTGCATCCTCAATGATTTCTGCTGCATGAAGGGGAAAAAAAATTAGAGTGGGAAAATAGTAAATAGTTGCCTTCGTGACACGCAGCATCGAACCCTCATTCACAACATGGCACTTATCCCTACAAACAGTAAGGCCCCTGAAATGTAAAGGTTTGATAGGCAGAAGACAAAATCCCAACATTTACACACTATTCACACCTTTATTCCATGATACTAAACAATATCTGAGAGGCAGGTTACTTCTTTTAAATATGTCAAGACCAATCATCCCTGTTGCCTTGTGCTTGGTGCTGTGCCAGGTAAGGGGCACCTGAGGCACTCCGGCATACAGAGCTCTAACCACAGCATCCGTGGGTGGCTACAGGCCCTCACTATTTCATGAAAGACAGCTGGAAATACTTCCTTAGTTGCCAGTGGCATACAGCTGGAGCAAGCAATGGAGTGGAGATGGATATGAACTGTAAATAAAACGCACTCACTGGGAGCTTGAGGTTTTCTCTTGGCTTAAAACGTGCATGTGTACACACATACATACACACTCGCATACAAATAAAGCCAGGAAGGGACAATGTGATAATTTATTCTGACCTTCAATTAACTTCTGTGAAAAAATAATAAAATTATTTCAGTTTACACAGAAGGCCAAGTTCTCAAAAAATTACAGCATATGTAAGACAGAGTACTCCTCCAATACATTTGCGAAAAGCACTGGCTCATATACAAACTAATGATCATTTTCTTACCTACCTTACTATTCTCAGACATTAATTACTTTGATTTTATCCAGATCAGTTTGTGACACTCTTACAGCCAATGGGTCCTGCTTTTTTGGCACAAGGAAGAGCCCAGCCTGCCAGCCTTGAGCCTGCCTTCAGTCAGAAAAGGGGAGAGTGAAACCAAACTCAGTTAAGGCACCAAAGGGGGAGCAAAAATTGGCTGTGAAAGCCCTTGGGTATTTTATTTTCTGTTTTCCTTTCAAGAGAAAGCTAAAATAGCTCTGATTTTATTTGCCCTCATATATGAAGCTTGTGCAGAAAGCAGAGGTGCCCTAGACTCAAGTTTCTCACCTCAAATGGGAAATGACAGGGATCAGGAAGGGGGAAGGCATGAGCTGCTGTATTGGGTTTGTCTGACAAAGTTTTGGTAGCGGGAGGGCCACAAGGGTGGCTTCTGTGAGAAGATGTCAGAAGCTTCCCCCATGTCCAATAAAGCCAATGCCAGCTGGCTCCAAGAAAGATCTGCCACCAGCCAAGGCTGAGCCCATCAGTGATGGTTGAAGTACCTTTGGGATAACATATTGAGGAAGGGGAAAAAAATGCTGTGCAACAGCAGCCAGGTGAGAGGAGTGAGAATATGTGAGAGAAACAACTGCAGACACCAAGGTCAGTGAAGAAGGAGGGGGAGGAGGTGCTCCAGGTGCTGGAGCAGAGATTGCCCTGCAACCCATGGCGATGACCATGGTGAGGTGGGCTGTCCCCCTACAGCCCATGGAGGTTAACAGCGGAACAGAGATCCACCTGCAGCCCATGGAGGACCCCACACTGAAGCAGGTGAATACCCAAAAGAGGCTATGACACAGTGGGAAGCCCATGCTGGAGCAGGCTTCTGGCAGGATCTGTGGAGAGAGGAGCCCAGGCCAGAACAGGTTTGCTGGTGGGACTCGTGACCCCATGGGGGACCCATGCTGGAGCAGCCTGTTCCAAAAGGACTGCAACCCATGGAAGGGACCCACAATGGAGCAGTTTGTGAAGAACTACAGCCCGTATGAAGGACCCATGTTGGAGAAGTTCATGGAGAACTATCTCCTGTGGGAGGGACCCCACAATGGAGCAGAGGAAGAGTGTGAGGAGCCCTCCCCTTGGGGAGGAAGGAGCAGCAGCGACAACGTATGATGAACTGACCACAACACCCGTTGCCCATCCTCCTGCACCGCTCAGCAGGAGGACGTAGAGAAAATTGGGAGCGAAGTTGAGCCTGGGATGAACGGAGGGGTGGGGGGGAAGGTATTTTTAAGATATGGATTTATTACTCATTACCCTACTCTGATTTTAATTGGTAATAAATTAAATTCACTTTCACCAAGTCAGGTGTGTTTTGCCCATGATGGTAATTGCTGAGTGATCTCCCTATCCTTATCTCAAACCACGGGCTTTTCGTCGTATTTTTTCTCCCCCTGTCCAGTTGAGGAGAGGGAGTGATAGAGCGGCTTGGTGGTCACCTGGTGTCCAGACAAGGTCAACCTACCACAGCTGGGGTACATATTTGGAAGGGGAGGAGGTGTATTTTGTTTTAGGAGGCAAAGTTAGGGTCTCCTTCCTGTTTTCCACATCTCATTGAGGCATAAAGAAAAACCTAAGAGCCACACAAATGAAAGAAGTTGGGACGTGTGTCTATCACAATGGGAAATAAGAGAAGCAAGCAAAACACAAAAGCTATAGAAGCCTGAGTTCTTATGCTTCGATAAAATCACTTCTCTTTTGGAGGCGGCTATGGTTCCTAAATATGCTGTTGTTGGCCTTTGCCATAGCTTTGCTGAGCTGGTAGCTGTCAGCAGCCTGTTCTGCCCTCTCCCCCATCTCCCACTGGAGGCTTCAGCCAGCTATCGTGGCTAATATAATTTAAAACAGAAAATGTCTATTCTCGTAAAACTCTACTAGAATGAAATTACACATTATTGAGCTCCTTTATCAGAAAACATATTTTAAAATAAAGAACAGCTTTTTTATATTAAGTTAGAAACATATTAAATGAGTTATTTTTAATATGTTAACCAATTTGTATGGAGACTATGAGCATCTTCTCATGCTTCTGAGGCCTACACTCAATCCAGGAATGTGTTGTAAAATGGGTGAATACATTATCTTTCAAATGCTATACAGAATAATAATCTAGAGAAACACTTATACATTATAATTATGTGCTATTTAGAGTCCTTAGCTAGGTAGATAGTCATAGTGAGGAGCTATAGATAGTACTGTTATTTTCAGTGTAAGATCTTCATCTCATTCAGCTTCTCTCTGATATGATTTTGATCATCACTCAGAAATCTGATTTGTTGGAGGTTTTTATATCACATTTCCTTATCAAAGTTATATTTTTTTTGTAGCTAAGATGATATTTACTATTCAAGAGGTCTGTAAACTTCCCAGATCAAATTAATCAACTGAGCAGCTTCCAGAATTTTAAATATGGTCCCTATGGCAATAAATAGGTTTCACTGCTGATTTTGATTTACAAGATAAAGTAGATACTTATTTCATTCTACAAATTGATCATGACAGCCTAACTCTACAAACTGGCATTTTGGTGCTGTCCTGTGGCTCTTGTGGATGAAAAACATATCACATACATATGATGTACCTTCTAAGAAGTTAATGTCTTTGCTATATAATGTTGCATTGAAATATAATGGTGTGCAGACCAGGGCACAAAACGGCTTGGACTAAATATCTGGGAAATGAAATCCCTTTGGATGACTGTCAGAACTAGTCTGCTGCCATTATCCCAAGACACAAACTGGCACATTATCATTTTTATACATAGTTAAATACCCAGACTCTGATTTCATTAATCATTCACTTAGGTCTGCAAAATTATCAGGCAGAGGGCATTCCCTGTCTTCACATGAAATACTATTTACTAAAATACTATAGATGTATTGCATAATATAAATGTCTGGTATTTCAGCAATAATAATTGCACTTAAATCAAAGGTGGTTTTTCCCTTCAGCTCTCCTTTAACCTGCATACATTTTCATTTCTGCAACTCCTACTCCTCTAACAGAATCATGGAGGCTTTCTTACATCAAATTAGAACCAAAAAAAATTATTTTTCAGCATCTCACCCCACTTCAGTCACAGGGACCTCCAGAAGTGCAGAGTTATGCCTCCATTGCATGCCAAAGAACCAGTCCTATTTCCTTAAAAGCCAAGGAGGAAAAAAATATCCATTATCTGCAGAATAAACTGGATCAGCCTCCAAAAGATGATGCCAGAGGATTAGAACCTCCTGTCTTGCAAAATGGATCCACTTTCACAACACTGGAGATAACTTGTACACTATTTGAGGCAAAATTTCAAAATACAGGCCCATTTTCATTTGCATTCCTTACACAAAAAAAAAGGTAGATGCAAGTCTGCACTACAAAATCAGGTCATCGCAGGTATAAGTCCTTTCTGGGTACAAGCATATACTCTAATGTTTAAATTAAAAGAAAAAATCATTACAGATAATTGGTATCATCTGGCAGGGATATTTTCTGAGATCTCTTTCTTGATAGCCAAACTAACATCCAGACTTGGGAAGAAATATTGAACTACTACTAGATATAAGTTTTGGGGTAAGTTTATTATTATAAAACTGTTTCCTGTAAAGGAAATAATCATTGTATCCAACTCTATACTTTGACTAAGGTCAACTCTTGTGATTTTTCAGGAAACTAGAGCTATGCTAAGATGCCAATCATAACAAAAATACATTTTTTTTAAAAGTTAGAACTAGACTATACACACTGTTATCCCAGTCTGCATCTGCCATTGTTCAGCAGACGCATGATGCCTTCCTTCAAACTGGATGAAGAAACAGCTATCACTGGTAATCACTACATGTAGACACAGAATCATAGAATCATAGAATCATAGGGTTGGAAGGGACCTCTGGAGATCATCTAGTCCAACCCCCCTGCCAGAGCAGGGTCACCTAGACCAGGTTACACAGGAACACGTCCAGGCGGGTTTTGAATGTCTCCAGAGATGGAGACTCCACCACCTCTCTGGGCAGCCTGTTCCAGTGCTCTGCCACCCTCAAAGAAAAGAAGTTCCTTCTCACGTTTAGGTGGAACTTCTTATGCTCAAGTTTGTGCCCGTTACCTCTTGTCCTGTCACTGGGCACTGCTGAAAAGAGCCTGGCCCCATCCTCCTGACTCCCACCCTTTAAGTATTTATAAGTGTTGATAAGATCCCCCCTCAGCAGTCTTTTTTCCAGACTGAAGAGACCCAAATCTCTCAGCCTTTCTTCATAAGAGAGGTGTTCCAGTTCCCTAATCATCTTGGTAGCCCTTTGCTGTACCCTCTCCAGCAGTTCCCTGTCCTTCTTGAACCGGGGAGCCCAGAACTGGACACAGTACTCCAGGTGCGGCCTCACCAAGGCAGAGTAGAGGGGGAGGATGACCTCCCTTGACCTGCTGGCCACATTCTTCCTGAGGCACCCCAGGATGCCATTGGCCTTCTTGGCCACAAGGGCACATTGCTGGCTCATGGTCATCCTGTTGTCCACCAGGACTCCAGGTCTCTTTCCACAGAGCTGCTCTCCAGCAGGTCAGCCCCCAACCTGTACTGGTGCATGGGGTTGTTCCTCCCCAGGTGCAGCACCCAACATTGCTCTTGCTGAATTTCATAAGGTTTCTCTCTGCCCAGATCTCCAACCTGTCCAGGTCTCTCTGTATGGTGGCACAGCCTTCTGGTGTGTCAGCCACCCCCCCCAGCTTTGTGTCATCAGCAAACTTGCTGAGGGTGCACTTTATCCCCTCATCCAGATCATTAATGAATATATTGAAGAGGACTGGACCCAGTACTGACCCCTGGGGAACACCGCTCGTCACTGACCTCCAACTAGACTCTGTGCCCCTAATCATGACCCTCAGAGCTCTGTCTTTCAACCAGTTATCTATCCACCTTACTGTCCTTTCATCTAACCCACTCTTCCTAAACTTCCCTATGAGGATGCTGTGGGAGACCATGTTGAACGCCTTGCTTAAGTCAAGGTAGACCACATCTACTGCCCTCCCCTCATGTATCCATCCAGTCATGCCATCATAGAAGGCTATCAGATTAGTCAGACACGATTTCCCCTTGGTGAATCCATGTCCACTACTTGTGATAGCTTTCTTTTCCTCCACATGCCTTGAGATGACACCCAGAATGAGCTGTTCCATCACCTTTCCAGGGATGGAGGTGAGGCTGACCGGCCTGTAGTTCCCCGGCTCCTCCTTCTTGCCTTTTTTGAAGACTGGAGTGACATTGGCTTTCCTCCAGTCCCCAGGCACCTCGCCTGTTCTCCAGGACCTTTCACAGATGATGGAGAGCGGCCCAGCAATGACTTCTGCCAGCTCCCTCAGCACTCTCGGGTGCATCCCATCGGGGCCCATGGACTTGTGAATATCTAAATGATCTAATTGACCCCTCACTCAATCCTCCTCAACCCAAGGGAAGTCTTCTTCTTTCCCTGTTACTTTATTCAATGCCTGGGACTCCTGAGGGCTAGGCCGAGCAGTAAAGACCGAAGCAAAGAAGGCATTCAGTAACACCGCCTTCTCCGCATCCTCCGTCACCATGGCTCCTGTCTCATTCAACAGTGGGCCCACAACTTCTCTGGTCTTCCTTTTGCTTCCAATATACTTGCAGAAGCCCTTCCTGTTGAGCTTGACATCCCTTGCCAGGTTTAATTCCAAGGTGGCCTTGACTTTCCTTGTTTCATCCCTGCATGTGCTGGTGGCATTCTTGTAATCCTCCCAAGGGGTCAGTCCCTTCTTCCACTTATTGTAAACTTCCTTCTTCCACTTGAGCTTTTTCTGAAGCTCCGTGCTCAACCATGCAGGTCTCCTGCGTCCCTTGGCCTATTTCTTTCTCTTAGGGATGCACCGATCCTGAGCTTGGAGGAAGTGGTCTTTGAATATCAACCAGCTTTCTTGAGCCCCTTTGCCTTCCAGAGCCCTAGCCCACAGGATCTCTCTGAGCAGTTTCTTGAAGAGGTCGAAGTTAGTCCTCCTGAAATCCAAGGTTGTAATTTTACTTCTTGTTGTTTTGTGCATAGTACCCATGATCCTGAACTCTATCATTTCATGATCACTACAACTTAGGGTGCCCCCAACCTTAATGTCCTCCACCAGTCCCTCTGTGTTTGTCAGTACCAGGTCCAGAAGTGCTCCTCTCCTTGTTGGCTCCTGTACCAGCTGTGTCAAAAAGTTGTCATCAATGCACTGGAGGAACCTCCTGAACCATGCCTGGTTGTGTGGTCTTCCCAGCAGATATGGGGGTGATTGAAGTCCCCCATGAGAACCAAGGCATGCGATTGCAAGGCTACCTTCAGCTGTCTGTAGAAAGCTTCATCAGTTTCCCCATCCTGATCAGGTGGCCTGTAATAAACACCCACAACAGTGTCCCTCATATTTTCCTGTCCCTTAATCCTCACCCATAAGCTCTCAACCCTCTCTTCATCTGCCCCTAGTGAGACCTCAATGCATTCCAAATGCTCTCTCACATAGAGTGCAATTCCACCACCACACCTCACTGGTCTGTCTTTCCTGAAAAGGACATAGCCATCCATGACAGCATTCCAGTCATGCGAGCTGTCTCACCACGTCTCAGTAATTGCAATGAGATCGTGGCCCTGCAACCGCACACAGACCTCCAGCTCTTCCTGCTTATTCCCCATGCTGCGTGCATTGGTGTATAAGTATTTCAGAGAGGGAGTTGTGTGTGTAGTTTTGACCCTTGAGATGTGGTGTGCCTTCTGGCTTTCAGAAATACTGGCACACTGGCCTATGAGCGCTGAGCAACCACGCCCTGGCACCTCACCAGCAAGCCCAGTACCGTCCCCATCCCCCTTCAAATCTAGTTTAAAGGCCTCTCCATGAGCCCTGATAACTCTTGTCCTAGAACCCTTTTTCCCCTGGAAGTCAAGGTGTTCCTGCCTGTTACCAGCAGGCCAGGCGTTTTGTAGATCAGGCCATGATCAAAGAACCCAAAGTCCTGCCGGCAGCACCAAGCTCGAAGCCAGGCATTGATCTGCTGGCTCCTCCTATTTACCCCCTCATCATTCCCCGCAACGGGGGGATAGACGAGAACACAACTTGTGCTCCTGATCCCTTGACCAGGCATCCCAGGGTCTTGAAATCTTTCTTCATTGCCCTTGGACTTCTTGTTACCTTGTCGCTGCCTACCTGAAAGAACAAAAGTGGATAGTAGTCTGAGGGCCGTACCAGGGAAGGAAGCATCCTTTTCACATCCTTGACCCGGGCCCCAGGGAGGCAGCAGACCTCCCTATGTACCGGGTCCGGCCTGCATACTGGGCGTTACTCCATACATGGAGTTATGGTTTAAGGTGTGTCTGAAAACTGAGTTGTACCATACAGGAGCTCAAGCTGTTGGTTATTTTCTAATTCCCACTGAGATTCTCCCACTCCTCTTTCCTTGGCGTACAGTCTCCTTCTTCAAGAGGAATCAGCGATCCATAAAATTAAATAACATATTGCAGGCAAATCCTACTTAAACAATGGCACTATTCAGGAAAGCAAGGCAAACAGGATTTGGCCCTAGCTGTGAGTGCAATATTGATCCTGGATTGTGCATATCTTAACAGGTTAAGGCTTTTGTATGCAGTCACTAAAAAGAGCTCAGACAGAGCAGTGAAGTATGAAAATGTGCTATTTTGCTATCACTAGATGTACACACTAATAGCGTTCTCCCTTGACCCCCACTCTTTCCTTTTCCAGTTTACTGGATGTCCTCTCCCACTAGTGTAGGTTTTTTTCATCCAGTCATCTCCACCTCCTTTTGAACTTTTCCTTCTGTGATCACTTAGCCCAGTTAATTGTTTCCTGACTTTCCTTCCAATCCCTTCTCATTTACCCTTCTTTTCTGAATCCTGGCACTATATAATCTTTTTTGGGCTTAATTTCCATGCTGTTGCCAGATAAGTTACCCGAGATTACCCCCACTTACAGCATCACAGAGCAGGCCCTGTTCACCAGGGCACGCAGCTTGGAGGTAGGACACTAGGATCTCCAGGAATTCATTCATATTAACAGTGAAATTAAATAAGGGTGTTTAAAAAAAAAAGGTTTTCAGACAGAACTTTCCTCAGCAAATGCCATTAAGAGTATTGTATTCTAGCTCCAGATATATTTCTCACATAAATGTGACTGTCAGTCCCTTGGTCGATTTGTAAAGTAATCATATCAAACCTGCTGGGGTAAATCATTTCTATTCATAGGGAGTACCACTTAAGCAAGTTTTCTGCTTAATGATGATCCAGAAACATTTTGTAAAACATCTCGTAGCAGCCTACATTGAACACGTCAGTGCTGGATCCCTGGTTTTGAGCTAAGAATGCTGTTCATCCTTCCCGCAGTCCTCTTGGCCTGGACCGCGAGGTGCTGGGTGTGCTGCAGATAAAGACACACCACTTTAAAAGAAACAAACATTTGAAACAGTTGAATCTTACTAGTTTTAAAATGTCTGAGCTTTGTATATCCCCAGGGTCTCTCTGCTTGCATCTCCTTAAACAATACAAGCCATTATTAAGAACATGAATAACGTGGCATGCTATCATATTAGGATATAATTAAAAACAAGACAGCTAAGCCTCAAAGCTGTACTGAACATACCACACATATTGTGGTCTTCTGCATTTGTTCTGAATTAAAATCCCACTTCTCGCTTGAAACCTCACCTCGGTTTTCCTTGCACAGAAGCTAGTGCCTGTTTGGACGACGTTCACTTTTGGTAAAAAAGCTGTTCCCAGAGCTCAGGGCGGTGGGGGACACCCACCTGCCTCCCCGGGCGCCCTCCCTCTCTCTTGCTGTTGGGGAGGGCTCAGAGAGTCGTAGGAGCAGGAAAACCTCACTCCTCGCGGAGCACCCTGTGGCGTGGTCAGACTGACATCGCAGCGGAAAACCCAGCCCTGCCAGTCGCCCCTGTGGAGGCAACACGTCTGCCTCCTCACTTCCTGAGGTGGCAGCTTCCAGCCTGCAGCCATTTCGTGGGGGCCTCTCCCACAACAGAAGGACTAAATGGGAGACTGTCGTCATAGCCAGGACTCCTTCAGGACCATTAGGATCGGTATAAAACCAAATTAGGGCACCCACGCCTTCTTCCATCAAGCACTCTGTTCTCAGAGACAGTTTTCTCTCGCTAATCTATTTACCTAACCTCAAATTTTATGTTAAAAGCCAAGAGCATGTTGACTCAAGAACATGTTGGCAGGTGACCTAATTTTACCCAGCTATCAGCTGACTCAGAGCCAGGAGTGATGCCAGGCAAGCATAACCTGCTGGAAGAGCCAGTGCTTCCTGGTAACTCCTCTTTGCCCCTTTCCCTGCTGTTGCAGCTGGTTGGCACTACGGAGAAAAGTGAGCAGAGGGCTCCCTACCTGACCACAGGCTCTGTGAGTGGCCAATATGCCGTGCCTGCTGATTTTAACTCACAATTCCTCCCTCTCACCCATTTTGAAGAATAACCAGACCTTAAACACTGTCCATAATCCCAACCTAAAACTCCATAATCTCCTCAGACTGATCAGACTGTGAAGAAAAGAGCAGGACTTTGTTGGCCTGGAAGAGTGGAGGCCCTCAAGGATAAGTAGAAGTTCTAGAAAGTATTCAGAGAAGAACCTGGTGGCTGCACTTCTTCAGCCAGGTATCAGGAGAGTTCAGAGGCTTTGGGGGTCACTGATACAAATATTTGTTGTATTCATTCCAGAAATATGTCTGGAAAAGGTCTTCCCAGACCTGCTCGGGATCATTTCCAAAGCCAGCTATGGACTCATACCAGACTTGAAACACTGGAAACCTGCTGAGCAAGGATGAAAGCTATAAACAACTTAGGTGCTTTGATGAGTATTTAGTGTCTAGCTTTTCTTTTGTGTTCTCATCTGAAGAGGTGAGTGAGCTCATGTTGTTCTTTCCAGGTAAAGTGGCTCAGCACACAACCCTTTATCTACTCTGAAGGCTAACCTAGAAAGACATAATGACCTAGTGCCCCCTTTGACAGGATTCAGAGCTGTTTAAAATGAAATGCTGTTGGAGTGGACCTACAAGTAATACTGGGGACACCAAAAAGAGGGATTTCTAATGCCTTTGCTTATATTCATGGATGCTTTTAGTTCAAGGACCAGGCAGTGAAGATCTAGCTCTTCTTCAAGTGCTAGGTTACACCAAATGTAGCCAGAAGATCAAACCTTCAGGGATTGAGTGGCCTCTGGAGGAGTATCAGACCATGAGAAAGCCTCCCCCCACACACCATGACCTATAACAATGAGATGGGGTTTGGCAGGGGAGAGTGGTTGGTTTGTTTTGAAGGATGATTTTTGTTCCTTCTTAGTCATCAAAGCACTAGACTTCTCAAGAATAAA
Organism: Fratercula arctica; assembly: GCA_947846985.1. Taxonomy (NCBI): domain Eukaryota; kingdom Metazoa; phylum Chordata; class Aves; order Charadriiformes; family Alcidae; genus Fratercula; species Fratercula arctica. The sequence goes on from CANTUZ010000002.1 coordinate 42,115,273, forward strand.
ATATGCAGCAATTGATGAATTTGTTTTGTCTCCTGTCATACTGTTCTTAGCATGACTGCAGCTCAGATTTCAGATCTGTCAACCTGTGCCATGGCCTTTTGGATTCTTGCCATCTCTGGTGATCCTGTAAGCTCTAGCTAAGGAATACTTAGTCCCTGCCTTATGAAGCAGAGACACCATGGGCACAGTGGCATGTTCTCACCCCAGGACCCAGCATAAGAGACATGCCAAGCTGCCCATTCAAGCAGAGAGCAAGCCCGATTTTCAAATATGGATTTTCAGATGTGGGTAGAGACAGTCTCTGACAGAGCACTAAAAACTGTCTAGATCAGTTCTTGACAAAGCTTTCTCCCAGGTCTGGGGTGCTGCTACAGAGGCCATCCTTGGAAGCAGGGTCAGTGTCTTTTTTCCAGAGCTTTCAAGGTCTACTACCAGAAAGCAAAGCAATCTTTAATTTTTTCTTGTTGCCTGACCTATTGTTCTGTACATTGTTCCTGCCTCACCAGGGCCACAGCTTATTACTATCTGTATTGCTTCAGCTAATTATTCTATTAATGATTCAGCTAATATAGTTTAATACAGGAAATGCAGATGTCACATCATTAAACAATTATTTATGTATTCTAGACCTTTACCATAATCCATCTTGAGATGTGTTAATTTATTTCTCCCCTGGTGTTTATAAGGTATGACATCCTGCAAGCAACTAATTCTGGATCTCCGTTCTCTGAGATTTAATCAGCATTTGAGACTTATACCTGGTATTATGCCAGGATAACTAGAAAGCAAGGATGAGAAAGCTTTCAAGCATTTGGCAATTCCTTTCAAATATGCAGAATTTTAGAAGTTGATATGAAACATATAAAAAAACTTCCAGAAACTAGCAGTTCTTTCTCACTTCCCAAAAAAAACCCCCTAAAATAAATAAACCCATAGCTTATACAAGCGTGATCAAAATAATGCTTAATAGTTCATTAACAAACCACACAGTTATATTGTAGTTTCTCTTGAGTAAAGGGAAAGCTAAGTGAAACTAGTTGCTCTCAATAGCACAATGCAGCTGTGGATCCGTGTGTCCTGGATAGCTTACAATATGGATCCAGGGAAAATGTAGTCAGGGATTCCTGTGACTGAGAAAAAGAGCTTGTCATTTTACATCTCCAGATAACCAAGGCCATGAAAGTGTCATGGATGATGTGGTAGAGACACTGACTTTATTATTCATATTTTCTTATCTATTTTATTAGTCATATTAATTAACATCAAGTTGAATAGCACCTTAGACTCTGAAATTTATGTGTGACTCAGTTCAATTTTTTACAGAATAATTACTAATTAAATAATGTAATTCATTTAGAAATAGACATACTTGTAAGGGTAGGTAGTTGCCATTTTATGATGAAGTGTTCTTTTAGATTTGAGGGACAAAATAAATGAAAGGGAAAAAGAGGAGAAGAAACATCGAGGAGGAGACATGGCTTAGAGAGACACAAACATTCCAGCTGAAGCCAAGCAACACTGAGTGCAGGTTCCTTAAGCTTAATCGGTTGAGCATCCGCTAATAGGATTGGCCTTCACACCCCAGCCTTAAACCATTATATCCTTTACCTGGCAGTAGAGAAGAATTCATTTGGATATAACAGCTCATAGAGCCATCCTGCTCCCTTGAACCTCTGCACAAAAAGTGTTAATTTGGAGGCCTTCTACCTGCAGCCTCCCATATTGGGCCTATGGCTGCAGGCCTCATTTAGCTACATGACCTACCCCGTTATGCGTTGTGGTTCATTTTATCCCCCTTGGGAAGTAATCTAAATAGGCCATAGGTAGCAGAGGATCCCTCAAGGGATCAACCATCATGTTGAAACCATTTATATAAACATAAATACACACACATGTCATATAAAAAGGGACCAGAAAACTGGAGTGTGGGAGATGTGAAGAGCGGGTGGAAGGCTGCAAACTTTTTAGAAACTTTAGATTTTAGAGAAGCCACAGGAGAAAGAGGGACAATGAGGTGGTGGGTACCGTGTTCGGGATGATGGCACTAGCAAGGACGATGTCTCTGGAAAACAGGAGGAGGAAAACAAAATCATGGTTTGTGCAGGATCTGAGGTTGGCCTAGTGGAGATAGAAGACACTGGAAAATGGAGAGAAAAGGAGAGTACTGGACCACCGAAGAGAAAGCAAAACTGATCTGGAAACATGCACAGGAGCAGAGATATGGCAGCTTAAAGTTGTGATTGAGACAGGGGCTGTGGTAAGAGTGAGTGGTTGGTGGCTGGTAACCATAACAACAACAAAATTGGTGGAAAAATAGTGTAAAGGTACAGCCCCAGAAGGGCCCTCTGCAGCTGGGATAGCATCACCCCACCTGCAAGGGAGCAGAGATGGTAACTCAAAGCTTCCCAGTGAGCTCTTCTGTGCTTCAGTGTAAGCTTTCCTATGAAACACAAGGCATTTGATCTCCACATGAAAGCTTCACCTAAGTCTGATAGTTACAATTCTGGATAATTATGTCTCAGACAGCTGGCCAAGAAAAAAAGAAGTGGATTTAGCATAAGCAGGAAAACAAAAGAGGGTCTGTAAGTGTGCTCTACTTGCTTATCCATTCCAGGTAATTTACTAAGGAACAGGACTTCAGTGGATCTTTTCAAGACCCACTTAAGGGAGTAAGCATTAAAATATCAGAGGTACAATCAGAGTGTTATACAACTGCAACATAAAAATTGTAGACACAGATAAAAATCACACAAACTGCTACTTTACTGTGCAATTGTAACTGGTCAGATGCAGTAGGGCATGACAGTAGATGACAGTAATCAAGGCTCACTGAAAGCAATTACAGTTACAGGATAAGGAAATATGCAAAGTACATTTAAACCTGAGTCAAATTCAGCGTGAAGCAGAAAGCCTTCAACGGTTATGCTATGCAAAGAACAGAATAAAGAAGTCAGCACTCAGGAGCATGGAAACTTTTCATTTTGTTTCCAAAAAAACCTCAGCAGAATTGAACCATTCTCCAAAACAGGAATTTTATGCTAATTATCAGCGTGAAAATGAGAGTACAAAGCAGGTACTTTATTCCTATAAGCAATCTAATAGGCCACCAGACTCTTTTTTTTCAAACTGGATTTACCTGGCGCAGTGTGAAACAACACATACATTTCATTACTAGCTGTGCTTTATTTGCATATCAATGCACACATGAACCAGAATACAGTGTTGGCCCACTTTTTTCTAGCACCTGCTCAAACCTATGCAGCCAACCCTTCTGCATCTTATCACTTGCTAAAACACCAAATGCGCAAGCACACCAGTCGGAGGGGAGCAGAAATAGCTAAGGGTACCATAGCTTCGGTTTCTTTGTTAGTTAGCACAGTGCAAGTGATCAATGCATGTGACTCAGTTGTGTCTGCAAGTCCTCTCTTCCCACCCATATTTAGGTCAGATGTGCCTATCCCGAATAGCCATCCCCAGATAACACATCAAGTATAACCATTTTTCCTATAAGGGCACAAAATTCCCTGCTTTTCTGACTTCAAGGCATGTCTTTGAAATAGGAACTGGACAAATCTATTCCTTCACAGTTACAAAAGTCATTCCTGACTGTAAAATTCACCAAGGATTTATTTGGATGGGGATTTCAAGGCATAATACTAGGTCATATTAGTTATCTTGATCTAACAAACACCTTCTAAAAGCTTGGACAAAAGTAAAAGTCAAATTTTACCAGTTATTGAAATGGCTCATGTGAAGCTTTGGTTCCACCCTATGGCTTCAGAAGTTTATTATCCTCACTTTGTTTTAATTAGATCTTCAAACCAGCACTATCTTGTCTGAGCAAGCTGGGTCTGGTCCAGCTGAGCCACATCTAGCACACGGGTCACTCCCATTGCATGGCCGGGGCAGGCTGTATTGCCCTGCCTGTTGGGATGGCAGCAGGGATGAGGGACCCACCGCAGCCTGAGGAAGAGCAAGCAGTGGCAGCTCCCTTGTGCCTGGTCCTCCTCTTCCCCGCTCAGCCCCATCTGCAGCAGCAGCAGCAGCACCTTCTCTTTTGGTCCTGAGCCCTGCTGACTGTACTCCTCAGATGGTTGTTGCTGCAGCTGTGAATGCCAGAGGTGCAGAGCAGGGAGAGTTAGCAGCAGTGAAATAGCAACTCCACAGCAGATCAGATGGTAGTGCAGGCCTGTGTACTCTTCTGCCAAGGATGAGACAAAAATCAAACATCCTCCAAGGGAGGGCTTACAAATCCCCCTGAAGGGCCTGCGGCATTTCTTCTTCCTTTGCTGGCTTGCAAACTCAGAGGGACTGGAGCACTTCATGCCCCTTCACATCCTGTATTCTTGCATCACCCCACAAGCTTTCCCCAAAATCACCATCCTGCCTACAGCAACAACAAACTGAGACCACCTGGGACTAGACAGCACCCTCTGTTACTCTAAACTTTAGGCTAAACACAGTTTAGAATTGTTACTCTGTCCTCCAAAAATAGGGAGTACACCAAACAGCTCTAGAACCCATCCCTAGAAGTAGCAGCCTGACTGCGCTCCAGCAGCGTAAATCTTCTTCATCTTAATCCTGCCCTACAAGATGTTCACACCTATGGAAATCATGTGTTGTGTAGATTACACAAATCTGCCTGAGGGGTGGCCTGTCTTAAGTACAGCGAGACTGTCTAAGTGTAGTGGTAAGTCTTCCGTAGCACACTTTGTTCTACCCAGTATTTTATTTTTTTTAAGTGGCTCAAATCCTTTGACAACTTAAAAAGAACAGGAAAAACATAGCCTTATGAGCACCTTCAAGCAGACTGCAGCAATTTAATAATGTATAAAATAATAATAATGCAGTAAAGCAATCTCAGTCTTTCTAGGCTCCTTTTTACCATGGTCTGCATTCTTCCCGCTGCAGGTTGTGAACTCATTGGCTCTCACAGGGTAATCATGAACAGGTTGAGTTGGTATTTGGATAGGAAATCCCCAGGGAAGCCACAGCAGTCGTTTAGATTATTCAGTTACGGAAAGAACACTTTTCTCTTTGTATTTATAAGAATTCCTCCACATATCTTGGGAGACAGCCCTGTCTCTCAGATAAAGATTATCCAAGAAGCTATAGGCCAATGATTTTCAATTTTGTGGCTCCACATTTATTTTTCTTCTGTGGAGGTGTACAGGTCTGTGTAATGAATGGAAGTCTACAGACACAAGGCTTGCTAAATCAGCTTTTATAGATCTCTTAGTATTCCATAAAAACAAAGGTGTTTATGGACTGAAAGTTACCCCCAAAAAATCACCATATCATGCCACTTGTCGTTGTCAGTGTTCTTCTCAATCTTAGTATCTGAGTCAAATCCAGGTGTTGAAAACTACACTTTGAAAACATAAACTTCCAAGAGTTGTCAATAAAACGCTATGTTCTTCGCCCTCTGCGTGTGTGACAGGATAGGATAGAATTGTTATGTCTGATTAAACCGCTGCCATTTATTTCCCAATGTAGATACCCCCAGCACAGGCTGCATTTCAATCAGCAGGGCTGCCTGTCTTTTTTGAGAGTTCAGAATCAAAAGCACTAGAAAGAGGAAAAATGCACATCTCAAACGGCTTCCCTATTCAAGGTTTCCTCTCACCTGATGGAAATCCAAAGAGACGGCAGGTAGGTAAAAAGCATTGGGCTGTTTCTACTCTCTTTACCCAGAGTTACCTGGCTACCAGGCTGGGCCTCTGAACAAGTCATAACTTCGCCAGTTGGCCTCTTCATTGCTTGAGAATGCTGCTATAGTTTACCCCAGCTGCCAATAGCAGGCCAGCAGGTAGAAACAAACCCTAATGCAAAGGTATTTTGGTCATACCCTTTTTTCTGAAGCCAAAACTCCTACACTGGTAACCAGGATAAAGCAATAAAGTAGCTGCCACCACGAAACTCAAGAATCTACTAAGTGCCAATGGCTGCATCTGCCTATTTTAGGGTTGCTTTCTTCTAAAGGAGCAGAGCAAAACCAGACCCAACAGAGCAGAGAATGAGAACCAGTTAATATCAAATATCATTAATATGGAATATTCAGGAAAGCAAATGATGCAAAACACAAAGGAGTTATTTGCCTGCGTTCGGTAGAGTGCTGAATAAAAATAAAATTCTCACACTCATTCATCACTGAAATGAACAATCACTGTCAATTACTACTTGCATTCAGTACTTAATAAAATTATTTTACAGTACTCTATCTTCAACATTACTACTAGTCTTATTTTGTGTAATGTATACACCATCTCATTCAAATTCTGCCGCTTCCGTTAAGTGCTTTTTATGAGTTATTGATGCTCCATTGTTTTGCGTGTACTTCATTCTTTACCATCTGTGACAAGATTTTTAATCTTTACACACAAGAAACCAGGCTCAAGCAAGAATGACCTGTCAAGAATACTTACGGCTTTGTGGTTAACTCTCTCTTGAGTGCGATTTAATCGACGTGGTGCTGCCTGACAACATACAAGATTCAGCAACATAAAATCTAGATGTTAACCATTTGAGACCATCAAAGAGGAAGGTATGGAGGCTTGGGGATTTGCAACAGTACAAAAACTGGGTCATCTGGGATGTCCAAGTTTCTTCTTTAACAATAGTTAAGTGGGCTTGAACTGCGGTTTAGATGGGGCAACTGCAAGTTTGCCTTTTAGAGCTGCTTGATTTTTCATAGTGGTATTATAACAGACTGTGGAAAGCAATGGTAAATATTTCCAGGTGCAGTTCTGTCACTGGGCCTCACTCCAGAAGTCGTATCATTTTAAGCCGTCTTTTCAGGCAGTGAATTCGACCTCACTGTTGAGCAAATGTGGCACTCGTTGCAATGCTCATTTACCCAGTATGAACTCAACTAGTCCCATCAAACCATACATAACCTAGCAGACAGCACTTGGACACTGCTCCGATAGATATTTCAGGGTAGACACTGTAGGAAAGAAACTCAAGAGGCTATTAATGTCGAGCCATGACAGGAAGAGAGATGGGCTACTGTAGTGATGAGGAATAGGCAGCTTGGGACTAGGTAAGAAACCTTCTGCAGTGCTTATGGAATAATCTTCTTCCAGCCTTTCATTCTGCTCCAGTGGTTAAACACTCATCCCAGGCTCGGCTGCTTTACCCCTGAAAGCTACTTGCCTCCTGTCAGCCTGGTCCACCTGGCAATGGCACCACGCTCTCCTTAACACACTGGTGCTGACCTTGCTAAGTCAGCTGAAACACTTCAGTCATTTAAGTCCATTTTAAATCAGTCCACTAGCTCTCCTTTATCCAGCACATTAGATTTAGACCTTCTGCTCTCACCTTCAGTGATCCACATAACTGTACACTTTCTGTATACGCAGGTTTGATCTCTACCACTTACCATTGACATCAGTCTTCATGTCCCACTTATCTACCTCTCCTGCAAGCTTTTCTGTGTCATTCGGTCCTGTTTGTGAGACGCAACGCTGGTTCTGGTTCACTGAATTTGAACTTCTCATTCAAATCCCTCCTTTTAAGTTCATTTTGGTCGTGCCTACAATTAGTAGCTCACTGATCATAATTATTTTAAATAAACCATTCAGTTAAGCAATCGAGGTGTTTACAAGCCCCAACAGCTTAACAGCTTGATCTTACTGCTGTAATGTGTGAGGTAGTTCCTCACTCCATCTCCTCCTGCTGTTTATTACTCTCTCTCTAATCTAAAGTTAGATGGGAAATTCTTCAGGGAAGTGATTATATCTTTCTTTTTGCTCAGTGTAGTGCCTGTCATGTTTTAGGGTACAATAAAATGCAATACAGAATACGCACAAATGGATACCTGTAATCCAACACAAACTCAAACCCAGTAATACTGTGAAGAAAAAGTAAGTCTTAAAACCTAAGTGTCACAGTATGTGTTCAGTGACCAGTAAGAATAGCAAAAATCCATGAGAGTGTAACTGTGTGAAGTGAAAGGATTAATTTACAAGTCTCCCTAAAGAAGCAATGCCACACTTCAGGAAAATTGGAAAAACATTCAACTGAATAGTTCTACAGAGGTGCTTAAAGCTCAGTAGATCGAAAACGTGAACTGCCTATTTTAGTTTATGTAAGCAACCAAGAATGTCTGTCTACAAACAGTTTTCCAGGACATAGCTGTCACATGCTTCAGATGAATGTTGTGCTTGCTTCTAGTAGAGCTGAAGTCTATGACTTAATCTTATCTGTTTAACATCCAAGAATCCAGTTTTAGATTTTTGGCAGCTCGCATATGCTCCCCCTGTGGCAACTGCATAATAACATAATATAGTTAAAAAAATCCAGATCCTTTAAGGCTCAATTACCTCATGAAACTATTTTAAAATTCAGGGTGAACAAAACTGCAGTATTTCAGTTTACAAGCATCATTTTAGTTTACAGCTGTTTTAAAGGACCCATTCTAATGTTTTATGTCTTTCACCACCTGCAGAAGTGAATGAAAATATTTATTCTGTTTTGCAGAGGGCTACCAGAACCAAGAAGAAAGCAGAACTGAGTGAGAAAGAATAAAGTATTTTACAATAAAGATAAGATCCAGGATAATTGACTTTATTACCACTCTGTAGCACTGACGACACGTTCAAAAATCTTGCAAAGCTGCAATAAAAATAACCTATAGGCAAGTAAAAATCTTTAAAATGGCCCGTTGCCTAAATGAGTATTTATATTAGTACTTATAATCCTGATACAACCAAATTAGATTCTTAATATTTTTAATTACTCTTTTTAGAAAACGCATGTACATAAAAGGTTCGGTCTGTTTAACCTGTGGAATTAATTTGCCTACATTCTAAATTCCTTAGGTAGGAACTCTCTTTTCAGTGATTATCAATGCCAGCTGGAGGCTCCGTTGTAATATAAAATAAAGACTAAGAATGGGAGGACAGAATAAGCCAACCTTGAAAGAGCACTGCCTGGGGCCAGGAGAGGCAACCTCCTCCCTGAAACAGGAAAGGCTAAAGAGAAAGAAAATCAATCACGAAGAGCAAAAAAGAAGAAAGTGAAGCAGGTAAAAGAACAAGGTAAGTGTTGCAGCAGGGGAATAGTGGAGAGGGAAGGCAGGAAAGACAAGAGAGATGAAAGGAATCGGTCTCTTTGGTTTGGGGTTAAGTAAAGGGATTATGTTAGCACTGGAGGAAAGGGTTTAAATAAATGTCCTGGACTGGGACACCAGGCAGAAACCCCAGGCAGTGCCAGCTTCTCTGCAAAAGAGTCAAAGGTTCAGTAAGCGATGCCCAAAGGAGCTCTGCACAGGTGCAGGAGAGAATTAGGGATGGAAACTGTGGGTCTCGCTCCCCATCTTTCTCTCTGTGAGCAGTTAAGGGATGCTAAAGCGTACTGCGTGCTAGCTTTGTTCTGACAGCACAGCAGGTACAGGTGTTGCCCTTCACACCAGAAAATTCATGCTGCTCTGCTAATGTCTATTAACTGCAGCTCATACCAGAGGGGCCAATTCTAGTACAAAGTGAGCAGGCAAGTGTCCATGTCCTTTTCTGCTCTTCACAAAGATGGCCCTAAGGTAGTGCTTGTGGTTTCATCACCAGTGTACCTATTTACCAGGAACCGATACGAGACCATAAATACACTTCATTCAGAACAGCTGTCTGGCTGCAAGGCTTTCAGCAGAGCTGGGAAAATCATGGCGGGGGGGGGGGGGGGGGGGGGGAATTCTCTATGAATTATGGAGCTGGTCAAACACCAGAAAAACTGGTGTGTCAAATAAATGATTTGAGGAAAACCAGCCACAGTCACTGAACAGTGAAGAGTTTCTTCACGTTAGAGCATATCCATCTAAATTTCCAAGCTGATTCTGAACCAGACATAATTTCCATTCCTTCATGTCTCTTCATGGCAGGCACTGATAATCTTTTCATAAATACTTTTAGACCAAGAATTATTATGTGAGGAAATGTATGAATAACTTTGAATTACAAGTAAGTTAAAGAGTTTCACAGTCTGTCTATGAACTATGCACTAGTGAGGAAAAGCAGCTATCTTCACTGAATAAATAATTTGTTCAAAATTATTTGCTCAGTCCAGACTTACAGACTTACCAATTTGGCCTGGATTCAAACCAGTCATTAAGTGAAAAACTGTTTCCTGAAACTTATCCAGCAAAAAAAGGTCAATTTTCATAAAACCTATATGTATTTAGTCGTTTCAGCTAAAACATGATTTTTTTGTAAATAGCTCATCAGCACCATAGGTCTGAGCAGTGATGTCTGCCTGCATCTGCAGACAGTCTGGATCATTAACTTTGGGAAATGTGAAGTGTGCCATGAATCTCAATAGTGTGTTAACAAAGTGCTCTCGGGATCCTGTCAACAGCCCCTTGGGAGGAGCACGTATGTGACGAGCACCGTGGCAGGTCCCAGCCAGTCGCCCTAGAGAGGGTAAAGACCGGGAGGCTTATCTACAACCTCCCCTCCTTCCAGGTGCTTTTCAGCAGGGAAAAGGCTGCTGCTACAGCAAAGAGCCCTCTTATTGATCCTGCAGGAGCCACAAAAGGAGCCTCTGGGTACTCCTGCCCCACAAAAGTGAAGAGGGACACCCCTGCCATTGGCACTCCAGCTGGGAGCAAGGCCACGCTATGGATGTCCAACACATTACGTTGTAACTGAAGTCCATTTCTTTTGGCAGCTATGCGGGCAATTCCTGCTTCTTGTTCCTGTAGCAATGTCTCAGTTGGGTCGATGCATAGGTTTGTCTGGCTGTATGCTGAATCTGATCAAGGACTGACCAGGAGCTAAAAAACCAATAGCTCACTGCTTGGCTTCTGGACTTAGTGAGAAACCAGCATCCACATCCTTCCAGTGCCCACTGAAACATACTCAGGGGTACACTATGGTGAAACCATCCTCAGAAGCACAAAGACAGCAACAGAGACCATTCAGTCCTTCTCTATCCACCTCCCCAACACCCCCCTGCACCTTTTATCCGTGCTGGAGATCCAGTTAATTGGTTGAGTTTTGTGTAAATGTGTGTGAACGGCTTTCCTTTTTTTTTTTTTTTTTCATTCTCCATTTAGTTATGTGTTTGCTCAACAATTTAAGAAGGTTATTTAAAGCATATTTTTATTTACATTTGAACTGTACAATATTCAGTACAGCTATGCTTAAATAACTCGAGGCAAAGTGATAAGAAAATCAAGTATGTGGTTGACAGCTGTGGAAAAGGGACAATGTAAGAGATACATTTTAGCAAAAACAGTATTAATGTTTTATATCTTCATTATACCCTGTAAACACTTACACACCTGATTAAACCTACTCCTATTTAAACCAAGGAAGCTACTGACATGCAGAAAGCAAAAGGATGCATAAGAACATGGTGGATTAGGCCTAAATTGACACAGAATGCAATAACACATCACACTTTAATAGATTTACCTGACCAAGGGCTCTGAGTGGAAAAATAATATTATCATCAGAATGATAAACATTCCACTAATTAACTCCGGTTTTAGATTATCCCTAGATATATCTCATAAAGAGACAGTGAGATTTCCCACGTCTCTCAGAAATACGAAATGGCCTCTGCAGCATTTAAAAAAGAGATTATACTCTTCAGGTTTGTTTGTTTTTTTAAAAAGGTTGTACAACTAGCAAAGAGACCTGCTAATAATTATGTAAATTATTTGACTCAGTATGAACTTATTTGTTTAATATGTACCATGCTGTTATGCCTATGATAAGATTTAACATTAAAGTGTTGAAGCAATAGGAGAAAATCTGATTTCTTAATGAATCTGAACACTGCCATTCACTGACCTGATTTCTTAATGATTCTGAACAATACCACACTGACCAAATATAACTAGAGTTCCAGCTCAAAGCTGAATACATAGAGGAGTTTAAAATGCGATTCACTGACTGTGGCTCTATATGAAGTTGGCTTTAAATGACTGTGTCAACACAAAAACTGAAGGACTAGCATGAATGAAACTGCAACACTTTTAGATACAAAAATAAAGGACCAATCTTCAGATATACGCATTTTCCCTATGCGAGCTACCGTCCAGCTGTCATCACCAGAAGTTTGTGTAAGGTGCTTGCTGCCCTAATCACCAGCAGGAAGACTAGAATGGATACCGTCCAATTCCTCATCCTCTGCTTCTCAGACAATCACAATTGTGGCCCTGGAGACCGAAGGATAGGGCAGCAGGTGACAGCAATACTGCGTAAACCGGTTACGGGATAAGCAAAAGAAACAGCGGGGAATAGGAAGATTTGCCAGCCTCAATTCCAAGATAACTTCACTATGCACTGACTGTTCTGCTAATGCCAGGGAGCACAACAAATTAACAGGATATTGACCACTGTGCTGTTTCCACGAACCATCACTGTAGGATGCAGAAACACAGACAGCTCTTCTCCAAGACTCATCTCCCTCACGTGTGGTAGTCATTGCTGCACAACGTAGTTTTGTTCCAGCAGCACAGGACTATTCCCTGCCTGGTCCCTTTCCATAGTCTATAACTACGTTACCAGTTACTGACTTATGTCGGCTCTGAGCTATGTCATAAATTTATTGGCAGGAAATAAAAACCAGTCAATTGAAAGCAATCCTTTGTATGACTCTACCTTTTACATGTAAGAAATACATATATTTTTTAAATAATTGGAATAAAGCATATCACAATCCCTCAGCTTGGTATGTAGTTTTCAAGCACATGGAAAAAGCATTATTGCAAAACTTCTAGGTTTCCCTGGAAGAAATAGTACATTCCTGAAGGTAGGGAAGGTGAAAACCTCTGAACAAGCCAGTTGAAAATCTACAGTGAACCCTGGGAACTCAAAAGATACTCTGAACTCATGGAAAATTCACATTTTCATGGATTTTTTTTGTGAATCATTGTGTTGGAATAGCGGCCTCCTCAAATCAAAGTCGTGGATACTGACTCAACTCCAGCAAATGTGGATTTTTGCAAACCGTGAGATAGGATTATGTGAATGAAATCCTGGCCTCTTTACAGCACTTCTCTGTGTCATGTAAAACAGCCTCTAGTGAGGATTCACCCTAAATCACCTCTGCAATCAGGGGTTAACTGAACAGATACAAAACAGGGCTAAACAAAAGACATTGCAATAGAAGAAACAGGTTTTTGCCTACAAACCTTGATTTAACCTTAGACCCGAGTCTTCCTAAACAGGCCTAAGACAGCAGCTGTAGTGACACAACTTGCTACCCCCAAGCATTCAAAAACAGTGAGGTAAAAATCACTAGACTTGAAAAGCCTGACATTGGGGGGTGGGTGCTTTTACTAAGGATTTTGAAACTATAGGATTCCCTTTTTCAAACTTTTCTTCACGGTTTATATAAATCTGAGATTCTCCCCACGGTCTCAGAACATCTGGAGCTGATGGCTTCAGGAGAGCACTAAACATCACTAAAAATGTTAATACTCATTTTGCCAGCTTGCCTCTGCAGCGCTACCAGCAGGAGCCTTCTTTGGGGGCTGCGGGGCAGTCAGCTCAGCAGCAGAGCAGCACCGCAGGACGGAGAGGAGGAGGAGGAGAAGCGCAGGGAGATGGAGCTCTGCTTAGCACCTCCTGGCAAAGCGCACTCATCATTGCCTGGGTGACAAAGGATGGTTACGCCACTCTGCGTCCTCTCTTCATGCATTTTGCATCAATATTTGGTTCTGGCTTGAAAAGCTTCAGTGTTTCAAATCCGGCTAAATTGAGTGCCCTGTAAAATTTAGGTGGCAGCAATGTTTCTTTTCTGATTTACAACCCAAATGGGTATCACTGGACAAAGGTGACAAGAAGATTGAGGCAGGTGAGATAAAGATGGGATGGGTGCAGTTTTACAGTGGTAACTGAAATGGATTTTAAGGGCGTTATGCAAACACAGCACTGATGTGCTGTATCACATTTGGCCATATTCTCTGTGACGGTCCTCATGACTGATTCCTGCTGTGGTCCAGCATCTGCGGCAAGTGTTTCCTGAAAGATGTTTGGCAACCCTCAACTGTCTGATTTGCTCTGCTTTTTAAAATAAACCTTCCTGATAAAACCATTGCCTGTTCTTCAGTTTGTATTAGTACTTAATAATGCAGTTCTTCAAGACAGATTTCTTGGGTATTGCGGGTTAAAAGTGACATGGCATTTGGTGAGTGTGAAAAGCTGTTTTAAATCTACATATTTCAGCCCATATGGCTCCAGTGGTGTTGGCTCAGCCACAGTCATTCCTGTAGGAAATGCCACATGCCTGAGGAGCAGTTTTCTTTGACACTAGAGAGAGATGGGAGGGACCAAAAGCAGCAAGTGGGGCACACTAGTCTCCCACTGACCTCCTACATTATATTTTAATTTTCTGCTTGTTTTCATGTGTTTCTCCTTCCCACCAGTCCTCGAGAGTGGTGAGAAAGTAAGAACCAATGCACAACTTTTGGGCAGGGGGATTCTGGTGTGGACAAGGAGACCTAGACTGCTGAGCACAGTGCCTTCCACAGGGCGGTGAATCTCCTTACCTCCCAAGAACAATAAAGAAGCACATAGGGGAACAAATCTCTGTGTTATGCCCTAAAATAACCCAGAGTGGTGCTTTCTGGTGGGCTTTAGGACAAGGCAATCAATCCCATTATTATTTTACTGCCATAAGGGAGTTCTTTTCAAATGTATGGTGATAGAGCGATAATCTACAACGTACATCCTTATCATCACTTGTAAGAGAATCACATAAAACTCCTCCGTTATCATACACCATAAAAAGACTAAGCCACATGCACATTTTAAAAGGTAATTATTACATTTAAAGAAATGAAACCACATTCTGAATTATCTCAGTACCTTATTTAGGACAAGAGACGGCACTAATTTTTTTTTTTTTCTATTAAAGCAGTTTTTCACAATCCCTTTTTGTTAGAAAATAAAAGCTTAAAGCCAAGCACAGCTGCTGAAAAGCATTAATGAAACCTGTGTCTGCGTAGCAGAATCAAAGCAGTAGGAGCGGTGGCAGCTAGCCACAGAAAAGGGCAGATGAGTTACGGAAAGCAGCAACAAGGGAGGCATGAGATAGTAGGAGACAGCAAAGATTTACAAATGAGTTACTTGTTGCCATCCGTTACCATCTATATCTGCATCCGGGAAAAATGCAGTTTAGAAGATTCACAGTTTTGAAAATGTCAGTGCGTTATGATAATATCAAAACTGAAAACCAAAATCTTCGGTGTGACTTACAAGAGCATTACATACAGCAGGGTATATGGGATTTGGTTTAGTCTAAATAAACATGCATTTAGAAACCGTCATTTTTGTGGTTGGGTGCTTTCTCGGAGGCATACATATGGTCTGTTATTAATCTTTGGAAATCAACTGTGTTTCTTACAAACGCAAATTAATGTACTACTTTTTATATTCCAAATCAAATTATATAATAAAATGCATCCTTTCAATCAAGGTAATGCAATCTGACATGTGCTTTCCTTTGTGAAGCAGATGTTTTAATTGTTAGATAAGCTCCTAATAGTTTGCTTTCTTTGAAAGGAGAACGAAAGTATATGAATGACCTCTCCCTCCCCGTGGCTTTCAGAGCAGCTACTTTTCTTGAAGATTAGAAGTCTCTTGGACTCAAGCCCTAACTCCTCTTGTATCCGCAAACTACAATCTGAATTAGTTTTCTCCTTTAACAAAAACTCCTGCTGTGTTGGAGAATCTCTTAATTACTTTTCAAGCTTCTCCTGTTATTGTGGAACTCTATGAAAATCTGATTACAGTGCTAATAAAATGAGTGAATAACATTTTTTTTCCGTTTCATCTGAAGGCTTCAAAATACAGAGATACGCAAAGTCACAAAACAAGATTGCATTAATATAAATACATGAACAGTGCCAAATGAGAACCTTATGTCACGAAAATGTAACTGTGGGAACTATTCAATCACATCCGATAATGTGAAGTACTAAGGAACAAAATTTGACAATTTAGGTGTTCAGAATTCTTTATCAAGATAGTTTATAAGACTGAAGTTTTGTTCCGAGAGGCAAGAAAATACAGTGCACTTCCCACAACCTTTAGCCAAAAAAAAAAGGGGGGGGGGGATGAGGGGAAATCTTAGGTTCTAGAACCCCCAACCAGTCTGAATTTCTACAGCTGATAGTGGTGCTTCAAAGGCCACCAGCAGCTTCCAGTCTGTCACCAGACATAAAGATTCTGAACACAGAGTCAGTGTTGCTTCAGTGGGAGCTGCTGTCTTCTTGATATCAAATACAGACCTAAAACTCTGCCCAGCCAAAATTATATAGTACAAGGCCGAAAAGGAAAATAGAGCTCTACAGCAGGGAATTGCAAATCTGTTATGGTTTAGCGGGTGCTCAAATAAATCTTCATCTCTTCGGTATTAGACATCTTTATTCCAAGCTAAAAATTTCTATATCCCATACCCATGGCAAAGAAATTCACAAGCCTCCAAACCACAGCCGAGGTAACCTGACTTGAACACAGTGGGCCAGCATAGAAGTGTTTCTTTTTTTAAAGACACTGATATGTCTGTGGGGGAGTTGAAGAAAGCTCCTGCAGGAACAGCCCCAGATGACGAGACCCACCATCACCCCACAGGTTTTGTCTGTGAGGAAGCTCCTTCTCCATTACTTTCTTTTCAAATTCTGCCTCCTCAAGTCATTTTGCGATGTGCATTCCTCCAACATTTCTTCCTTTCATGATAATTTATTCTTTGTGGTGAGTAGCTGGATATACAGGAAGACTTATGCTAGCCAATATTGGAAATCAGTGAGGAAAGTATAGAAAGCCTCACCTTAAAAATATGATGTGCCCAATCATCATAAAATGTGTAACAGTGAAAGGGTGGTGTACCAGGTTTTGAAATCAATGATGCTGACATAAAACTAGAAAAGCACGGATGAATTCTATAGGGTTTTTACTTAATTTTTAGAGAAAGTAAAGCAAAGGGATGGAGCCTCAACAGGGCTAGGGTTCTGGGCCTACATGGTGACTGTCAGACGAGGCTGCTCTGCATCGCCTGCAGGAATTCAGCAGGAGCTGAAGCCATTGCCTTGTTGGGAGCAGCCGATGAGCTGCATCCTGCCTCTGGGCTGAGCTCCTGCAGGCACTTTTTCAGAAGCCGGACGTCTGTCTTCAAAGATGGCACTTTGGTGTTATTCAAAATTAAGGAATGAAGACAAGGCGTACCCCCTTCTTCAGGCGTTGGGCGTCTGCACGTATATGATGCCTGCAGTCTCACACTAGTCCCATGAGTTTTATGCCAGCATTCAGCCACTGCTCCCCTGGTACTGAGACACATCTAGGTGCAGAGGCTGCTACATGCAAATAATTACTGCTTGGAGGAGCAGTAGCTTCCTGTGCCTCCCCATGGAGACCTGGGCAGCTTTTCAGGGGCACTATACTGACTTTGGCTTCATGGAGCCCTTCTTCCCTCCTTGTAAGCCCCAGGTACAAGGAACCATTGTTGTCACACGGTGTCACATCATACCCCTCTCTCCTGCCACATGGCACTCTTTATATAAAAGTCACTTGTGATCTGGCTCCGCCGTCCCCGGCGCACAAGCCAAGGCAGCAAGGGGCTCCCGGTTATTGTTGTTTAGTTCTGAAGATGAAGTGGAAAACACGTGTAAACACTAGTATTTTGTTAACATTTAAATCTGTCTGCTAAAGCTAATGTGCCAGAGGAGGGGAAAAAACAAAAACAGTAAGACAAAGGCTGGTTGCTGTGCTGGCTGTTTGTCCTCAGGAGACTGATTTCCTGACGTCACCGGCACCAGCATGGGCAGAGCCCAGCCTTCCTCTTTTGGTTCTTTTGCTGCCGCTCAGATTGGCCGTTCACTGCTCGATACCCTGCTGCAACAAATGGGAGGCAGAGCACTTTTTTTATTTTTTTTTCCTCCTGCAAATTCAGAGTAAATTAGATTTGGTGCTCCGCCAAGAACAAAATACTGTCTACTACTGTAAGGATTGTTATGGGCCAGATCTTCAAATCTTTACTACTGGCAAAGCATGTTTGTCCAACTATTGAGTTAGTAAAGATATCTGATTTGGCCCGGTATTTTTTACATCTATGCCTTTAACTCTCTTTCCTCCCAGAACATGCAACTGAATGCAGTCGAGAAAAAATTGGGTCCACTTAAATAAGCAGTTCAGGATTCCCTGCTATAACTATACCTGCCCTGGCTGATTAGTGATCTTTGTTTTGAACAGTGCAATTAATTTCTATAGTATACAAGTATGAGCTCTGATGATCCCAACATTATTTGCATGGGTAGAATAAAACAAATCCAATGTGAGCACCCAAGAGGGGATGGAGGTCTAAATAATGTAGTATCTAACAGCCACAATAATAACCGCCTTGTGGAAAGTTGGAAATGACTTCTGTTTTCCTTGCTGTTTTTTCTAATGCTTGTAATTTTTTGTCTCCAAAGCATTTTAGAATCAGAATAAAAGAATAGTTATGACATTTGTTAAAATTCCAAAGTGCATCTGTCCACAACTCTTTCATATTGGCTTTCTGTAAACACTGTGCATTTCTAGCCAAAATCTCCCCTTTCACACTTCACAAAGGGGACAGAGCAGACAGCTTCATCTAATCCCAAAAGTGCAAATTTCAGACTAATTTATTTTTTGATGAGTCTCACACATAATTTTTTATAATTCCAAAGTAGCTTATACGTGTGATATATGTCCAGACTTTAAAATCCAACAAGAAGCATTCAGTAAACAAAAGTTTCATTATAATTGATTTGCCTATCTCTGTCTCACAAAATTTTCCCAGCATTGTCTGGATGCAATGATGGCTGCTGTCATGAATACGAATTACATGGTTTAATATCTTCTCTTTGCTGTGAAAAAGTGATTAAAATAGAATTTTAAATGGAATCGGTTTATAAAAAGGTTACAAGTTATTAAAGAAAATGTATTTTTACTGTAGAATTACTTTTAAATGACAGGATATGGGATGGAGAGGCATTCTAGAAGGACCAGAGAGTAGTGGAGGAATTCCATTGTTTTCATGTGAAAAAACCGGTACTTCAGTAATAGTCATCTTTGATAATGAGATCTGGTTTAATTAATAGTCTGTTTAACATGTGCATTCCATTATCAGGAATTATGGTGCTTCAGAGACCTCTCAGTGGAAGTAAAGACACAGTGGAGGGTGGTGTAAAGATGTTTGAGGTAGAGGGAGCCACACTGGTTCTGCAGCTGGGAGGAACAGATTCATATTATCATGGCGCTGTGAACAGCGAGTTCTGCCAGGGAGTGGTTTAGCTTGGAGGTAAGAGTCTCTACACCAGTGGGATCACCCATGCCAGGCAAACATTACCCACCATAAGATATGGAGAAACCCATTTTCTACTAGAATAGAAAATAATTTGGAATCGTGTTGCACAGTAATATAGACAACCAAATACACAATGGCCACATTGAACTGAGTAGCAGTTAAGAGTAAAATGTTGTTGAATTGTTTCTTTGTATAAAAGGGACAGAAAATAAATATTACCGTCTACTTTTTCATACCCTTTCCACTCTTACTGCTTCCGTAACTGACCTCACAAAATAGTCAGACCAGACACTGGTTTGCAGCTATTTCTGATGTCTTAAAGTGTTCTCAAGAGACTTGAGATAAGAAAAGGGCAAAAAAGCTAAGACTTAACCTACATGAAGGAATAAATATTGGTAACCGATGCCCACTGGAAGTGAAGCTGAGTGCTTCACCCTGGCAGAGGAGAAGCCAAAATCACTCTGCTATTTTCTTTAACTGAGAGTACCATCCTGGTGTTAATTATGATGACGGGTATCTCACCGAGTCAGCTAAATTAATCTGGATTTCCACTGGTGTAATCAATTGTTATCTTCTGCTAGCCTTGCTGATGCTGAGATGTGTATTACTTTCCCAGGCCCAGATGCCCCCAGCAACAGTGTTTAAGAATGTGTCCTTGTCCCCACTTTGTACTACTGTTAATTACAGGGGTATGAACTGTCCCTGAGCGATCATGCTTATTTCCTTCAGCAAGTGGGTGTAGAAGAGTGCTCAGCCTACTGAAGGTAATGTCAATCCCATCTGAGTTTGCTGAGTTTATGTGTTAAATCACTTTGTGACTGCAGAGTATTGACTATAAAAAGATTGAGACTCTTCTGGGTGCTCACCATCTGGGACTGCTGATCTGAGACAAGGGTGTGAAAGCATGCAGTCTGTGTAAATTGTCTGTATCCTCCCAGTTGCTGCTGCTCTGCGTCATTCTTTGAAGTATTCCCCGAGGAATGGCATACTACCCAGCTGAATCAAGCATGGTTAAGGCGTGCCATAATATCACATTTCCAAAATTGGTCTATTATAGCTTGAAATGAGTTATGTGCCCTTTGTTTGTATATTCCGTTTCTAAACCTAAATATATTTCTTTTACAGAACAGAAAGAAACCCCCCGTGAAAGTGTGCTGAAGGAGATGTGATAAATCAATTAGCAATAAGATACTTAGGGCTAGCCTGTTCAAACAGTTCTTCTCTTGACCTATGCTTGCTCTGTGAGTCTTGCTGAAATTTAATTCAAGAATATTCCAAAACACTGATTCTGGAAATATGTTTGGGGTTTTGTGTTTAATCAAACAGATTGGTTTTGTTACGCCTGTAAACTGACTTTAAGAAATCACTGTATTATGGCTCTAAGTTAAAAGAAATTCTTTCTCAGGATTTCACAATGTCTTCCTCCTTAGTAAGACTGATTTATCAAAGCATGCCAGTTCAGCACATAAACAGTGTCTTGGACCAAAGCACTTGTGCTAAACTGTAAAATTACAGCCTGGGTCATGGCAGAACACACAGGTATTGCTCAAAGAGCAGTAGAGAAAAAGACCCAGAGAGCCAAGTGTCCTCATCATTTTCATTGCTCTAATACTGCTGACCTGTTCAGTTTGCTGACCAGGACACTGAAGGCAGTAGAGAGTCTCCTAAGAGCTGAGACTCTTCTTGTCTTGGGCAGTGCCCAATAAAGTAATGAGAAGGTAAGGCAGTTACCTTTGCTTTGGCCCTTCAGATTCACACAGCTCAGATCTAATGTATATTTTATGTCAGGCCCATTAACCATATAACCTCATAATTAGTTACAAAAGATCCTCTTCTGACAGCACTATTCCTATTTTAATCAAACTGTCCCCCTTAGAGTACTTCTAATACCTTTGGGAGTTGCTGCTAATCTAGTAATGTTTTCCACTTCTGAAATCAGTCATTAATGAGACTGCTACTACTGTACATTAGAATCCCACCTATAGATTTCCAGATATGTTAAAACTATGAACCGAGGCCACCATGAGGTCTTCACACTAAAAAGGAAGACCGCCTAGTCATAAATGCCATATTTTGAGAGGGGAGGCGGGGTTTATATCACAAGATTCTTATATGGCCCAATATAGAGAGGGCTGCAATTTCAACTACTGCCTCGGATTTTTAGGAACTGTGGCTTTCAGTGTGGATGGCATCTTAGCAGAGTTCATGTAGGGAGCATAAATACCTGCTCTTACTCCCAACTCCATAGACCTGTACCCTCATGATGTTATAACAACATCTACAGTTAAGCAGGAAATAAACTAGATAGGTATCAGATGTGCTTTGTCTTTGAAGGTAGTTTAGATGCTCAATATCTGGAAGACAACAGTTCTGTCTGATTAACAGCCTCCCAATTCGTCATCAACCAGCGGTCTGTGAGTTACAGTTTGTGAAGTGAGGGACTAAGGCACTTACACATCTGGAAGGAAAAAATGCACAACAGATTGGATTGGGGGAGGGAAGATCATCCAGGGACAAAGTCAAGAAAAAGAATGTGTGCAAAGAGACGATGGGGGAAAAGAGAGTGGCTGGAAAAGGAAGAAGGGAGGGAGAAACATAAAAGGCAGGTCAGGTACAAAAGTCGTATTCAAAGAAAAACAGGGAAAAAATAGAAGGTAAAAGTGACAAAAACGGTGAAATAAAAGCAAAGAAAAAGGAACAGAAATGTGTGACAAGACAATGGGAGGCTTGCTCAACAGAATTAGACTATGAGATGCCCTAATTACTCACCATAGCTTTTTTCTCCCTAGTACAATTCTTCTCCACTTTCTTTTTTTTTTTTTCTTTAGTTTTGTGGGGTGTTATAGCTTAAAATACTCAGCTCCATCAGTTTTCTCAAGGTAGTTAATGAAAGAGAACTTCATTCCAGATGCCAAAATCTGTTTGCTACTAAATAAATAAATGAATAAGGCCATAAGCCGACAGACAAGTCAAATTTATAATACATTATCATCTGTTCACTGAAGGGATAGAAGGGATAAAATAGCTTATTCATGCAAAGACACATTTTGCCTTGGCTCACAACCTTTTAAAACAACATCATGTGGAAAGCAGGCGTTATACAGAGCTGTCATAACAGTCACATTAGCTGCAGGTGGCCAGCTACGAAAGCAATCCCTGTCTTCAAGCAATGAAGTGCGAAGCACTGCAAGGAAGCACAGGGGAGTGAGACAGGGCTGTGGCTTTGCTACCGGGGTAACTATGTGGAGAGTCCTCTGAAGCAGGCGACAGGCTACCTGGTGCTTTGTGTACCTGGAAAATCTAAAAGAAACTGTGAGCAAAGGAAGAGGAAGGTTTCGCAAAGGCGTGTGCCCTCCCAGGGTGCTCTTGGTACCAGGAGGCTCTACAATAGTATGTGGCTTTAGAACATGAACTGTAGCAAAAGTGAGGTTTGGACACAGAGAAATTTCAAGAACTATTGTATTGATACAAAAGAGTGGCAATCAAAAGAAAACAGAAATAGGCTTCATCTGAAACACTGAGGTATTCACTAAGGACAAAGGTGACAGATGTGTACATGGGACCTGACAGGCACTCATGCAGAAGGGCAGTATCTGACAAGCGAAATGTGTTTGCAGACTGATTATTGTTTTGAAATACATCTTTTCTATAATAATTTTTTTCCATCAGGAAATAGTAAAGTTGGTTGGTTGGTGATTAATTCCATCTTTGTCCCTAAGATTCAAGGCCAGATGCTGATCTAAACTGAGACCCCCTGGGATCACACATCAGGGCATGCAGCCATAAATCTTTGCTATGGCCAGCAGGGAACGCAGGTCCTAATCTTGATCCCACCTAAAAGAATATGATAGCTAAAGATCCACAGCTTGCAGTAAATAGCCGGAAACTAAACTGAAGGGACTGAAGTGTTGGCTGCTCTTCTCTTAGGAATCCTTACAGAGGTTACCAGACTTCCCCCAGAGTTTGCCATCTCCTAACAGGGGGGAGCTGAACAGCTTGTGAATCAGCTCTAAACCACTGCAGCTTACAGCGTGGTCTATTAAGGTAAACCAACATTGATTTTGGTTTATGCTAAACTGTAAGGTTCAGGAGCTGATTCACGAGCCGTTCAGCCACCCCTGCCACAGGGCAGATGCCTCTGGAAGACAGCAGGGTTGAGGGCATTAATTGCTTCGGCCACTGAATTTTAAACTGCCATTAACTGTGTGACAATATGTTTATGGGGAGTTCCCTGTGGAGAAAACCACCAAAAAACCCAACTAAACAGAAAGTTACAGCTTAGTTTGAAACTGTGATAATAATCATTTGTAGCTTACTTGGGATCCCTGTCTTCTCATATCATTTTTAAAACTGTACATTATTTTTGCTACCAAGAATACAGTTGCAATCTGAGATCTCAGATGTATGTTTCCTTCTATTCCTGGCATGAAAAATGGCATCACAATTCACCTTTACAGCTAAGCTGTGGAAAATGAAAGCTCTTGTAGTATTCACTGATGCTTTCAAGAGTTATATTAGTATTTTGCATCTCGACCTCCAGGACTCATAAATCTATACAAATATCAGGGGGTCCGAGCTTTTTGACATCCATGTGACTATTATATATATTTTGTGAAAGGGAAACTGAGGAACAGTTACTCAGTTTGTGTAGCTACACAAGTCATCTTAGCTTTTCTCACTTTAGATCCTAATTTTTACCAGAAAAGACCACTCTTCCTCCAAGACACTCCTATCAAAATCTGAAATCACATGAAACTAGGTTAATTTAGAGTTTCAGTGTAAGTTTAAAACTTAGTCCATTTTTAGAAAAATATTTACTATAACATTCATGAACTTTTGAATTAATCTAGAAAATGTTTTGAGCAAACTTGTCTATAGATCTGGTTTGGTGACCAAACTATGTAAAGTACATGAAACCAGATCACCCAAGCTTTGATGCTTCTTAGTCACTTTTGGTTTGCATTTTGAGTTTCAGACCAAAGCCATAGTTAAGGGAATGAACTGTTATGACTCAGAATAAAGAAAATACTTATGTGAGGTTCTCCCTAAAGAAACCCACAGATTTTTGCACAGTTCTCTATTTTCCCTATGAAATTAAACAGTGCTTTAAGCCTTCCCTCAGAAATAAAGTAAAATTAAATTCTCCTGTCAGAGGGCTTACCCTTGTTAGAGTTTCAAAAAAGATATCCATTTTAAGGAGCACACTCCCTATGGTACATTCAGGACCGCTTTATTAAAATACATACATGGCAAATAATGTATGGCATCAATAAAAAGGTTTAATAGTGGCAATTAGGATTTGATCCAAAGTCCATTAATGTCAATGGGAATGTTTCCATCGATTTCAAAGGAGTTTGAGGTTGGTTCCACATGAAAAAAGATGAACAACTGTTTCTAGGCCTATCCTAGCCTACCCAGGTGAGAGGAAACCCGTGTATCTTTCACATGTCTCCTTTACCTTCTGGGCTCTCACCAATGGATTTTTAATTACCAGTAATGGCCAGACCATTATATTTCAATTGCCAGCCAATTTCTGGTACATCGTTTCAGATCTGTGGGCTCTGCAAGCAGATGCCGAGGCAGCTGTGTCGCCCGCAGCCTCCGTGGCATCTCACCCCACGGGAGATGCAGCACAGCGAACCATTTAGCTGGCGTCCCCTGCAACCGGGAGCTCCAGTCCGGCAACACAGTGCAATCCAAGCTGCCGGAGCACAGGAGTGAAAAAGCTATCGTTGAAACTCTTCCAAAACCAAATTATATCTTCCATTGTCTCAAAGGAATAATAAAGCCTGGCTGGCTGATTGTGGAATATAATAATCATCTAGCTGAATTAGTGGGCATTCCTGGGAGTGACTGATTTCTGCTTTTCCCAAACAGCTTTTTTTTTTCCAAGATAATAGATCTTCTTACCTGAAAAACAGGATTTCTCTATCCATAACTATATGAAAACTAGAGTTAAGGAATTTAGAAACAGTGATATTCAGAATTATACTCCTTGTGTGTTCACAGCCAAAATAAAACGCTCTTTAGCAAAAATATATGGCTGTTGAAAGTGGATATAGTGTCAGGGCCCTGAGGGCGCTCCCCAGCCCAGCTCTCCCTGTCCGGTCTGGGGATCCCCTGGGGATCCCCCTACCCTGCCCAGGGCCCTGGGCTCCATGTCAGCTCCTACCCTAGCCATGCCACAGCAGGAGCCGTCTCCAGCTCCCTGCAGCCATGCCATGCCATGCCGAGCCACAGGCCCACAGCTTTGTCCTGTCCCCATCCCCAGGGAGGGCCCGAGCTCCAGGGCAGGGCAGCACATGCTACTGCAAGAGCTTCTGAGCAAAGATCTCTTCTCTGAGGCTGACCATTCAACTGCCACGTCAGGTCTCAGTCCTGCTCTGAGAGGGATGCTTGAAAATCTCAGTATTGCATCAGCACACAGTCGCACAACCTGCTTGAATCTGTAACGTGTTTTGTTACTTTAATGTGTTTTTCCAGGTAATGGTGAATTGTGGCGTTTTCTGTTTTTAAGTCATGTCTTTGATCTCGCGAGTAGAAACCCAAAGTCTTGATGGCATCGAGCAATTTAACACCTATTTGTGATCCTGACAATGATGATTCACAAGCTAAGGATCCTGCTCTCGTGCCTGTGGATGTTGTTGGCCTGGCAGAGCAAGCACTCTCACCTTCACCAAAGCAGAAGCACTTCATGGAAACGTGACGCAGTTAGACCTTGCACCAAGGATGTCAGAGACATGGGCACAAACCACGTGTTTTGCTGAAGGGACGTGTTATCTTGGGTTGCTGCCTGGAAAACAGGCAATGGCACAGGAAGGAGACAGGGGACTTCTTAATCTCTCTTGCTAATGCTGTTCCATTTTGAATGGGATCATTAAATATTAAAAGAGTGAGAGATCAAAAGATAGAGAATGACTTTTAGCCTGTTTGTTAGGCCTCTCACGTTTGCAGTTCCAATCCAGGGTAGATGTATGTATTTTTTAGAGAGAAGAAGAGATGCAATGAGGGAGAACAAATAAGTCAAGCTCCAAACTGCTATAGTGGTTAGGACACACTTCTGGGAGTTAGAAACTGTCTGGTTTTGGCCTTTCACTCAGCAGACAGAATTAAATTTCCATTTCCCACATTCTCAGTGATGCCTCCATCACCAGAAGACTGAACAGGCAAGGGTCTTCTGCTAGATCCAGGAGATGGACCTAGGAACCCCGTAGCTAGAAGCCCCAACCAGAGATAGGCACTTATATTTGTGGAAGACACTGTGCCGACATTCTCTCTCTCCTTGCCACTTCCTAATAACTAGGTTAAGTGGCTCACTACTCAGACAAATATTTGTGGATGTCCACTGTCTAAATATCTAGCTCTGCTAAGACACTTCAACTTGAAACGTATGGCCTTCCCTGAGAATTGTGAACTTCACTAGCCAATATAGCATCAATAGCTAGAAATTACAAGAGAGATACCAAATTGTCTTTGTGGGCCTAGTCCTCAGCTACGCCGTGGGCTGCAGGACGAAGAACTCTGCCAAACACAGGAAATCGACACACACATTTCAAAGAGAAACTGTGTGCTGGATTCTCTAATTTCCACTTTCCCAAATTAACTACGAAAGGCAAGAAACATCTACTTTGCAGAGGCAGAAATGGCTATGCAAGATGCAAAGCTGATCAAAATAAGGGTCTACTTGGATTAAAACACAGTAATAAATACAGCTAGGTGGGCTTTGAACTTAGTTACAAGGTTAAGAAGAGTTCCTTAAAACACTCATTATGGCAAGATTAAGATGTCCAAGAGCCCACTTGTGCTGCTCAGGGCTCTGAACTCTGGCAACGATACTCAGGAAAAAAGTCTGCTTGCTTAGGAAGTAGATGTGTTCCTGTGTTGTGCCTTGCAGCTTTTTTTAAATGAAGCGCGTGCCACACCTGTGTCCTTCCCACTGCCTCCCCATGACTTTGCAGCCTCAGGAATGGTTCCAGTGTGATTAAGAGTGCCTGTCCCTTCCCTGAAGTTGCTGCTTCCACTGCTTGCCTGCTTCATTTTGGGTAGGTGAGGAAGATGAGCACTAGCTGTGCTGTTTCTTGCACCCTGAGGTTCTGCAGAAGGAGCTTAGGGAAGAGCAGACAGGAGTTTGTCAGGCTCTGCCTAGACCTATAGGCAAAAGATGTCATTTATTTCCTACAACAGTTACTACCAAGGATGAGACAAAAGACATTTGGGTTTTTTTCTGCCTCTGTTTGTCCTTGGACTTAGTCACTGGCAGCTGCTGTATTGGCACTAGTTGGGTATAAGATTCCATAAAAGCAAAAGGGATAATTTGGGTTTATCAAACTGCAGACATTCCCCTTCATGCCTTCCAAGTACAGCTCAAATCAGGCTCTTTGGCCAGGATCTTCAGGAAAGAAGTGCAAAACATGACTAGTCTGACTTATTCCTGCAGGGGACTTCCATTTCACTGGGGGAATCCCCTGCAGAGAGCATGCGGGTAATTTCCACTTTGCACAAGGCAGACAATCTGCTTCAGACTGACTGTGGTCCCTTGTGTTCCTGAAATATATTTGGTCATTCATATTGAAAGGACTGAACGAGCCTGCTGTATGGGGTTTGGTTTGCTGCGGTGTATGCACTAGCCTACTCCTTAAGCACGCATTAATCATGCATTAACCATAGAGGACATTAGCCCACATTTTTCTGGAACCTTAACATTATTAAAAGGGAACATGAGTGCCCACGGCTTCTCTTTCTGTGTAAAGCTGTAACTTTCCCTACAGAGCCACGAGACATCCTCAGAATTTTACCCAACTTTAATCAGAAAAAGCAAGCTCTGATCCTGTGAATTAAGATGTTATGAAACCAACAGAAAATAATAGGAATGCGGAGGTGCTGAAGAGCGTGTGGAAATAACACCTAAAAAACCCCAATTTTCTTTTCTAACCTATCTTCACTTTTCAACATTCTCTCCCACGTATGGTGATGAATTAAGACAGGCAATGCAGGGAAGGGAATTCTTCCAGTTACAGGTCACTGCATTACAATAGCTTTGGAAATAAAGATTTTTCCCACCAGTACATACAAGATGATATTTTTAAAGCAGTGGCTTAGTCTAGGATTCGGTCGTTAACGATTTCTGTCTAGAAACTATCAGAGAATTATCCTGTGCAATTATCTTAAGTTGGGCTCTAAACCAGCAGATAGCAACAAACCTCTATTCTGGACACTAAGCAGCGATTTATTCCCTATCTTAAAGAAAAAGCCAGGCTTTCATTAAGGACACGGAAGCAAGTTATTACCTTACTCCCACCCATCCCTAATATGTTTTATCTTTATTCTTTACAATCCTGGACAGCAAAAGTGGCTGAGAGCCATCGGGATCTCTGATGTCACATGGTTATTGTCCCAGTTGTTTCTTCTGGTTCCAGCTGAATGACAGTGGGAGCTGTTCTGCTTCTGAGCAAAGGGGAGGAGGAGGAGCTGCAAATTCTTAGGTTTTTTAGGTTAGAGTGAGCAATCTTAAAAGTTGTTTGCCTCACAACTTATAACTCTCTTCACATTTAATGGCTTGAAAAGATTAGGGTGAATAAATTCTAATGATTTGGGGGTTTACACTGTTGTAGAGCAAATAAAGAAGTCAGGCTAGTAATAACTTGTCTCTGTGCCCACACAATGATTTTTTTTCAAAATGCCATTAAAATACTTTAAACAGATTTCTGTCAAGGCACTTACCTGTGTTCAGGATAATAGGCTTACCTGGTGTTCAGGATTCAATCATGTTTTCCTTGATATAGGATGTCATTTTTTAAGGGATGAGGACATACGCAATTAGCTGAAAACTTGCTACTCCGTTCTATATGCTGATAGCGGGAAAACAAAATGAACGTGAAGAATCCTGATCTCTGAATCACTCAAATGCTGTCTTTTCAGACACAGCTGGTGCTTCAGAGATCAGGGTACCTGTGAATTTCAGTTTACATTTGCCAACATACAGTGTGGGATTAATCCAAGTGGCAACAAAAGCAAAGCAAGATTGTAGAAAAAAAAATAATTAGATGCAGTGTGAGAATAAACCATCTACAAATGGGAGAAAGAGAATTATCAGAGAAGGAAAAAGAATAGAAAACAGGCCAGATCCTCTGGATTATCCTTATGGCTTTGTGCCATCACAGCAGAATAAGGAAAGCCAGCTACAGGAGGGGAATCCCGTAACAGCATAAAGCTACCGCAGGGACTCATGCCATTCTGTGTCCCCGCCTCAGCTCAGGGTGGAGGACAAGATTGGGAAAGAGAGGGCCTGCTGCTGAGAGCTGCCTGCTATCTGCTCTCCGAACAGCCCCACAGGGCCCGAGACTCATCAAATACACCCAGCAGCAGGGAAGAAATGGGGGGAGTGACACAGGCTGGGATAACTCCCGTGGAACTGAAAAGTGGAATCAGGTAAAGAATGAATAAAGGCAACTTTGTCCCCATTCCTCCAATACTTGGCTGATAACAGTTCAGATGGATGAAATGATCTGGTTCATTATGATTTGGCTGAAAGGGACTGATAGTACAACAGGGCACACCATAGACAACTGAATATTTCCATCTCACTCTTAAAATATTAAAGTTTTGAAAGTGAGATACGCTATCACAAGACACACACTGTTATGTTTTCAGCTGTATCACAGTTGAGATAATTCCTCGTCGTTTCTCTACCTCAGAAAACCAATCACTTTTTATCAGGGATAAATTATGACCACAATGGTCATTTAACAACTTAAATAGCAATATCAAAATGACATGTTCTTTTAAAAGGGGTTGAACAATAATTCATAAATAGAAATGCAGAAGAAACCTCAAAGTTGCATTTTCCTAGTTCTTATTTTGATGTGTAACAATAACTTAATTTCCCCAGGTTTTTAGCTGAAGAGAAATGGATAAAACTTGCCAGAAATGAGATCTCAGTACAGCTAAGTCAGTCTAAAAATCTAAATTGATCCAATACTTCTTTAAATGACACGCTTTTAAATGGAAACTTGGCTCAAGTTTCTCCAACTTCATGAATTTTGATTGGCATATCTGTCCTTATAACAGACACTCTAAATCAAGAGGCCTTAACAGAAGTGTCCTTAACTCTAACAGTCTTAAAGTGTGACTGTCTGTAACAGGTGAGCTGAACTCTGGTGTGTCTCTCTGAGGAAGCTGCAAGCTTCTGTGAGAGTAAAGAACTCAGGTTGTTTTGGAGGCGTCCGCTGTTGTAAATAGTGTCAGCTTTTAGAAACCACATTAAACTAAGCAGGAAGAAGGAAAGAAAAAAAAAAAGTGTAACGTGTGTGCCTTAGCACTCCAGCATGGGTGAAATCTAACACTGGAGTGTTGCCACTCACTTCAAAAGGGCCAGGATTTCACCCTATATGATCCAAACTTACAAAAGTCTTCCAAAGGATTTTGAATTATACAATATTATGCAACCTTTAACATCCGAGGGCCAAACACGTTATTTTGAAAGGTCAAAAGGACAAAACTGGGAGCAGTTGACTACCCTGCCCTATTCTCTTTACACTGCGTAGGTAGGGCTCATTCAAAACGTCCACTTTTAAAATCACAGGGCACACCTCAGTGTGCATGTTCTATTCATGAAGCAGTACAAACCTTCTCCCTAGTTTAGTCTTCCTTAATTTAAGCCCTACCACTTAGGGCTTTGGGCCAGAGGTTACACACCAAAAGAAAAATCAGGGCCTGCCTCTCGATGACTCAAACCCTTCACTTGGTGCTGGAACACTTCAGCGCTCTCTTGATTTTTTTGGCACCGGGAATTTATGACCCAGATTCTGGGACACTGTATGGCCCCATCCTACCCCTGTCTGAATTAGGCCATTCACTGAGCTTCTCTCCCTGTGCTTCCTGCGGATCCTAGGAGAAAAGGACTATAATGAAGCACACCGGATTGTTACTAAAGTGAAGTCCTGACACGGGCTGTGGAGTTTCAATAGACAGGGTATTCGAAAAGGAAAATTTATGCCTCCGTTAAGGCACCTTTAAGCAATCAGAACAACATTAAGGAAATACGGTAGAAAACTCATTTAAAAGTGAATTTCATCGCTTCCTGGGTGGTTTTCAGGAGGTTTGTTTTGGGATGATTGAAAGGAGAAGGCATGATTTAAGTGATTTTAGAAAAGGGGACCCTGATGTCAAGAGTGTGCAATGCAGCCAGCAGCCTTTCAGCACCAAGAGAAGCATTACTTGCAGAAGATCTGCATTCTTTAAAGGATTTTAATGCATCCTATTCTGTTAATTACAAAGTAATTAGTCCTTGTGAGAAGTCAATACATGCTAGTACCTAGCTGACATTAGGAGCTTTTCTCCATGAGTTCATCAGAAGCAGGAAGATACCTTGTAAATGTACACGAAATAGGAAGAACTAGCTGACTGCGGTATTTTTAAGTTTGGGTGAAAATGTCACTGGGATTATTTAACACAGAAATAGGAAGAGACAATAAACCAAGTTATTTCAAAACAATTACTCAACAAAGAAAAAGATTCATTGTATGTACAGGGAAACTGAAAAAAATCACTTCTGTTGTCTAGATATAACATGAGAGCAGTTGCCAATAATGCTTCTAATCCTTAAATATCTCAGCAGTGCTTCAAGTTCTCAATTTCTGTATGTTTGGTGGGACGGACTCCACCTACACCGTAACCATGAGTCAGAAAAAGTACAATACTTCACAGCTCAAGCAGGGAGAAACTTTTCCTTGTGTATGTGGAATGGCGAGAACACAATTTTGTAACTCCTTTTCGCTGTTAAAAGGGGGAAAATATTTTGACTTCCCATTACTCCTTTACCCTTGGCTGGTGTTATTTCCCTGTTAGATGAAGGCAGGTTTGAGGTGGTAAAAGTTTACGTAATGTAGCTAAGCATAAACTGCATGTTATGTAAAGATGAAAGCAGCAGGATCAGCGCAGGGACAGAAGTCTCCCAGTTAGGCCAGCACAGCCGGTTACCTGACAGCCAGCTCTGTCAGAGGTTTGGTTTGTTCCAGGTTAATATCATCCGTGCTAAACATGCAACGTTTCAGCGTGGCTCTGCCTCGGCCTCTCCCGTTCCTCATTGCGATGCTTGCCACGGAGGGAACGCCGACTCGCGTGGGAGGCCAGACCCATTTACCCGCCCGCCATCACGCTACAGCACCCATCTCCAACTGGGATGCTGCACGTCACCATCCCATCTCGTTAGCGGCCGGGGAGGGGGAAGGGGGGGGGCCGTTTGTCCCGTCACCCCCTGCTATCGCGACGCGGTGGCCCTTGCGGCCCAAACTACCACGACAAACACACAAGTCCGACAAACACGAAGCGCCGGCCCCGGCCCCTCTTTTCGTGCTGGGGAAGGCGCCGTGTGCCCCCCGCACCGACCCTTCACCAGGTATCGCCTCCTTCCCTCTCCTCAACCCCTCCGCCCGGACCTTTCGCTCCCCGGGGGGGCACCGGCCCTGCCCCCGGCTGCTCCCTCAGGCGGGGAGACGCGGTGGCTGCGCGGAGACAAAGGCGGCGGGGAGTGCGGGCCGGCGGGGGGGAACAAAGAACCCGAAAAAGACGAGAAGAGACAAGAAAGTTGATACCGGCCCCCGCGCCCCCCTGCCCGGTGCCGGCCTGCCCGGCCACCCCCCCCCCCCGCCGGGGAGTTTCGCGGCGGGGAGGGGGGGGAACCCGCGGTGACCTGTCCGCGAGAGAGGAGCGGGCTGGGTAGTCTGACCCCCGCTCCCCCATCATCCCCTCATGCCTCCTTCCTGCTCGGCCCCGCTCACCCTGCCCAGCCCCCCCGGGCTTCCCTTTAACGCGCGCTCCCGACGGCGGCTCTTCTCTACCCCCACACCCCCCCCTCCCCGGCCCGGCCCGGCGGCGCGCGGCCTCCAACGGCCCCCGCGGGCGCGCGCCCCATCCCAGCCCGCCTGTCACTTTCCCCCTCCCTGTCTCCTCCCCTCTTCGCCCGCCCCCTCGCCGAAAGCGCGCGCGCGCGCCCGCCCACCCCCCCTGCCCCTCCCTCGGAGGACCAGCGAGCGCCCGGGCTAATTGGCTGGCGGCGGGGACGCGCGCGCGGCGCTGGCCGGGCGGGCGGGGGCGCGCGGCGGAGGTGGGGGCGCGCGCGCGCGCGCGTCGGCGGCGCCTTCACTTCTCTTCGGGCAGTGGGGGCAGCGAGCGGCGGCGGCGGGAGAAGCAGCGGCCGCCGCTGCTGCTGAGCCGGGAGGGGAAGGAAGGAGCGGGCGAGGAGCGGAGCGGGCTGATGACTCAGTGAGCGGCTGCAGCCCCTTCTCAGCCCCGTGCCCGGCCGGAGTCGGGGCGACCCGCGGCGGATCGTCCCGCAGCCTGTGCCCGGCACTAGCGAGAGAGAGAGAGAGAGAGAGACCGACGTGCGCTCGCCTGCAGGTAGCAGCGGTGTCGCCGTGTCCCCCCCCTCCGCCCGCCCCGTCCCTCCCGAGTAACACCTCTGCCCTTCCCCCCCCCCCCCCCCCCCCGGTCTGTCTCCCTTCCCCCCCGTCCCTCGCCATCCCTCCCTCACGGTAGCCACCTCCTGTCCTCCGCTCCCCCCCCCCCCCCCCCGCCCCCCCGTTTAACCCTCGCTCTCTATCCTTCATCTCGCTTCCATCCCCCGCACCCCCCCAGCGCTGCCTGGTACCCTCCCTCCCCTCCCCCCCCCTTGTCATCCCCGGCCGTGCCCTTTCTTAACAACAGTCCCGGCCGCCCCCCGCCACGGCATCTCTGCCGCCGTTTCATCGCCCCCCCTCCCACCCCCCCCCGCCCCCCCCCCCCCCCCCCGGGTCCATCCATCCATCCATCCTTCCATGCTCCGCTCATCGCTTCAGCCTCCATTGCTCCTCAGCACCCCCACACCCCTTCGACAACTCTTCCGTGTCCATTCGTCCTGCTTGCCCCGCTGCGGGCGGCAGCAGCGGCCACCCCCGCTTCCCTCAGCCTCTACCCCTCCCCGGGCGATGTCCCGGTCCCCGCGGCACTCACTGCGCCCCTGGGTCGCCCCCTCGCTGGGGTACCCCCTGTCGGCCCCCCCGGGGTGCACCATCCCCACACCCCCCACCCGCCGCAGCGGTGGGCGCCCCGGCCCGGAGCCCCTCGGGGGGGGTTCTCCCCTTCCCCACCCCCCTCCTCCCCGAGCGCCCCGGGGAGCCCCGCAGCCCAACCCCCTCCCTTCCCTCATGTGCCCCCGACGTCTTCCTCTCGCAGTCTCCTCCTCCTCCTCCTCCCCGCGGCTGGCTCCTACTTCTCACCCCGGCCCGGCTAGGGGGATGCGTGTGGTGTTTGTGGGTGCCCGTGTCCCCCCCCCCCCCGGTACGGCCCGATGCTGCACGCCGGGTCTCCACGACAGGCGGATCGCCTGTGTGCCCACCCGCGGCGGCGGGGCCGTGGGAGCCCGGGAGTGCCCTCCCCTGCCTGCGGGTGCCCCTCGCAGAGGCGGACCCTACCCGGCTCCTCCTGCATCCCCTCCGGTGATGTTTTGGTCCTTTTGCCCTTTACGGTTTCTAATGAAGATGAAGTAAGGCGGCTGCTGCTGTTGCTGCTCTTCGTGGACCCTGCAGAAATATTCAATTTATCTTGGCTTATAGGAAATTAAGACCGCTTTAGAAAGACATCATCGCTAGCTGTGCCACCCTTGGGACCCATCTGCACGTTGCCAGGATCTCTCTGTCCCTGACTGCGGGATTTTTTTATTATTTTTTTGGGGGTGGTGGTGGGTTTTTTTTGTTGTGGTTTGGGTTTTCTTCCTTTTGAGGAGGGAGGGGAAGGTGCCAGTGGATATATATGACAGAAACAAGATCTTTTGGACACTCTTCACTTAGAATTGATAGTTGTAGTTACACTTGTAATCTGTGTCTCTGCTGAATCATCTCACGTTAAGGGAGAGACTTTTAAGTCTCCTTTTGCTCCCTCCCCTGTCCCCTCTGCTCATTTTTCTCAGCAGAAGAGCAGGGAGGTTAGCAACCCGCATCTGAATGTAGAATAGCCTGGCAGCCAGGGACCTGGACATCGTGTGTCTTTTCTCTCACTCCATGTGACAGTTGGAAACACACTCATGGCTGTCCAGTTTCAAGGAGTATCTTGTATTTCTTTCTCTGTGTTCATGGCAGTGAAATGTTTTCCTAACAGTGTCATCTCCTCAATTAATTTTTTTTTTTCTTCCATTCTCTTACTTGTTCATGTGTTTGTGTTTTAAGTTTGGCCACCTTTGAAGTGTCTGACTTCAGGCCCTTTGAAACACACTTTTACCATGATACTGATCATCCCTTGAACTATGCAAAATTCCTAAAATTGAAGATATCTTGAGGAGAGGGCACGGAAAAAACTGCCTGGATGTCAGAAAGGGGAGCAGAGAAAGAAGAGGAGAGGGGAAAAAAACCCAAGAAACTAGCCAGACATCAAATGACAGATTTAAGCATTTTGCTGTTGTAAATGCTGGCATTACATGTTACAGTAATTATATGCTCTGGGCTACTGTTACAGTGTTTGTCTGCTGGATAGTAACCTGAACTTACAAAGTGAATACTGTTGTTTTTGGATAATAGTAATATTTATAGCCAAGATTATTCACAGCAGATGTCCTGTGCACATAGGCTTTATTAAATATGCTTTTAACTTTCTGGCTTGCAGTATTAAAGCCTATGGTCATTGTGAAGAGAATTTTTCTCTTTAAAATTAGATGTATTAAGCAAAGATCAGAACTAAAATCTAAAGTAAATAAAGGCCATCAAAAGTGTTATAAAAAAAGATTAGATTGTATTTTAGCTATATGTAGAAGCAAAGAAAATGCCTTTTATAAGACTTATAAAATAGTCAAAAATTATCAAAGTAGCATTATAGTCATTAAATACATATTTTGACTTGTCAGAATACAATACTTCTGTGTTTTAGTACCGCTAAATCTTCTGTTGCTTTTATCTTAAAATCTGACAACCAGATGTAAACATCTAAACATTAACCTGTGTAAATATATGGATTATGTTAAATACAATGCTGCAGCTGTTCCATAGGAAAAATTGTTCTCTAAGAATGAACAATTTTTGTACTTTAATTTGGGATGCAAAGTACGCATTATTTCAATTACTTCAATGAGCAGGCTAGGTATTGTGTTTTTATATAAATTTGTGTATGAAAATATATTTATAAAATACTCTTTTCCATAATAAAATCCAAAATGTAGCTTAAGCTGATTAAGGTAAACCTAGTCACATATCCATCACCTGCTATTACTTGCTATTTCTTTTGACATCTAAACATTTTGAAGCGATGCCATACTTCTGGATTTCTTTTTCAGTACAGCTTCACAAATTAGACAGAAAAGATCTAATTCCTCCTGAAGTTAGCTGCATTGTATCAATAATGCCTGAAAAGATTAGTTCTTCCATTCCACGATATGTACTATTTGATAGAATTGGATCTTGGTAAGGCTTTTGCAGAAGAGGACTAAATGTATTGTCTTACATGCAGCTGTAATTAAACACAACCTTTTTAAAAGGCATCCTTTTCGACGTAACCCTGTTGGTATTGATGTTATTTTACTTTTCCTTTGCTGTCTCTTTCCATAAATACGTGCAGGGAGATGAACTTTGTTTAATCCACTGAATGAGCATGGTTGAATCTGAGCCTGCAATCTCAGTATTCTCCCGAGAGAGTAGTAAGACATATAATAGTCAAGGTGAATAGTTTTGTTCTTAATTGTGATGGTGTCTGTACGTAGGTAAGAGGAAAAGCAAGTCAAAGTTCAGAGCAATTTAAAACTCTTTGTGTATGAAAGAGAAATTCTTGATTCAGACAGATTCGATCAGAAAACCACCCAGATATATGGGGATTGCGTGGGTGTAAGCAAGTAACGTTTGGGCCTGTGTGCTTTGAAAGTGGTTCTTTTATTAAAATCTCTAGAGGAGGATATATAAAATACGTATATAAACTACAGGTTTGGAGTTAAAGGAAAAAACCTTCTGGGTTTAGTTGTTGTGGGGTTTTTTTTGTAAAATTTTCTAACAATCATTGCCACCACATATGCTAATTCAGTAAGAGTTTTTCATGGACATCTGCCCTTCATTAGAACAGTTTGAGAAGTCATGACAGCTGTAGCAGTGGGCTTGTAATTCCTCATCTGTCGGCATATTGTTATACTATTTAAAATGAAGGAAGACATGAAAATAGCTAACTAGTATCAGAAGTGGGCAAATAAAGCATTAACTTGACTTCTGAAACATACTGAGATTTCTTGTGGCTCGTGTTCTCTGACAGCTTTGTTGCCTCATGTTGCCCGAAGAGAATTTGTTGGGGAAAAAACTTCCTTATATCCTCTTGGTAACTTACCGCTCTAGAAGCGTACCATTTTAGTAAATACAAACAGTCCTGTGTTAGTGCCTTTTGGTCCTGTGAGTGTTTCCATCGAGCATGCCAAGATGTGGATTTTGTAATGTGGAAACCCACATTATAGACTTGGAATGAGCCCACAGATTTATTTTGTATGGAATAACAGAGAGTCTTAAGCTAGTAATAGCTCTCGGTTTTTAATGAACTATTCTAGATTTGAACCGGTGGCGTAGTGATGAGATAGCGAACTCATGATATTGCCAAGTAGTTAGAAAATACCATTCGCAGTGAATGGTATTATACTTGCAGAATTATGTTTCCTGCTTAGCTACAATAACATGCTTTACATATATATAAGGGTTTATTATTTATTTGGTGTGGGGTTTAAAATGACCAACTCCTGAATTATTGTTAAGATGCTTATGGCAAAACTCTGCAGTACTAAGATTACTGAAGTACTGTAACACAAGCATTATGTATTAAGATGAAGACGTTGTGTCTCATGTGTTATTTCCTTAAGGCATGTAAGAAATACTATTGGACGGTTTCTTCTGAACAAGCTAACTTTTGTTGTTTTGTTTTTTGTTCAGTGCGCCATCTGCCATGTCTACAGAGGGGCAGAGAGTTGATGATAGTCCGAGCACTAGTGGAGGCAGCTCTGATGGAGATCAGCGTGAAGGTGTTCAGCAGGAACAAGAAAGGGAGCAAGTTCAACCCAAGAAAAAAGAGGGCAAAATATCAAGCAAAACGGCTGCTAAACTGTCAACTAGTGCTAAAAGGTACGGTGTTCTTTCTGGCTTTTTATTTTCCTTTCTCTTTTTTTCAGCTGGCCATCAGATGTATGTATTGACCGAGTGTATTAATTTTCTTATTGTTTTATTATAACACTACTATGTCAGTGTAATAGCCTTTTGAGACTGGTCACAATAATGAGACTGGTATACTTTTTTCCTTTCTTTGACAGATTGGTTCTTTCACATGGTTTTAATAGTAGCTTGCATGATAAAAGCTGACATTTTTTTATTGCTAGTAAAACTCAGACAGTTTTGTAGCCTTATAAAATATATCTCTGTATGTGTATATATGACTGATGTTGAAACTTGTCAGTGTAACTTACAGTTAATTAACCATAAACATTTCAGACAGTTCAGTAACTCAGCATGTTAGGACTACCGTAATACCTATTGCTGTAAAGTGCTGCGTTTCCTTTTCCCAGATGGTCAGGTCAGAAGTATTTGAGTGAACAACAAATACATGTTGGTTTCATTACTTTAAACTGTGGTCTGGTTTAATACCCATTTCTTTTCCTTCTCTTTTTGTGCTTGAGAGGAAAGGTGGGTTTGTAGAATAGCTATTTAAATTATTCTATGCTATCATGTCAATCTCCAGATAATGATTGTCTTGCTTGGACCTGACAGCAGGAATTTACAGCTCAGTGTTGCTCCATTAGTACACGTAGGGGTGTTAGTCTAGGCAACAGAATTCAAATAGGATTATAGTGATTGAAGTTAAAAAACACTTTTAAAATAATCTGACAAGAGACCAATTCTGTCTTGATGCAGAATTACCAGATCCTGTTTCTTTGCTAATTCAAGGCCATGCAAAATACAAGAAAAAACATTAGAGTTGTGCCACTGTGGTGCTGTAGTAAAGGAGAAGCATCAAGGCCCTGTTGCCATAATTTATAACATATGCATGTAGTAGTAGTCCCTAAATACCAGTATATAAACCTGTGTGTACATCCCTTCAGGATCCAAGTCTTTTTCTTGGCTTAATCTATGCCTTACCATTTACGTACTTTTCTGAAGTCTATTCTGTCTTTCCAGTGAGGTATTGTCACGTTTTTCTTCTGCCATGGACACCTTCCTTACAGCTAGCCTTCCTTCCTTTTTGTTTCTTCCCCAGTGAAATGCTGTGAATTGTGAAGACCCATTCCTACTATGACACTATTAGGAGATTACCGAGTCGTATCACTTACGGGATGGCCAGCAAAGCTTGTCCCTGTTTTCTTTTATGACTAAAAGGAAAAAAATAAACAGCTTTCACTTCAGACCATGATGTTATTCATGTAGTTAATCCTCACACCCATCATAGTTTCTGGCCTTCTTCTCTTTCGTCTGCTTCCTACTATTGTTATTTTTTAAATATTAGGAATATGGGACTAGCTGTGACTTCTAAGGTCATAAAACCCCAGTTTTTAACATCTTTAGAACAGAGTCTGTGTGTC
Source organism: Fratercula arctica (assembly GCA_947846985.1). Taxonomy (NCBI): domain Eukaryota; kingdom Metazoa; phylum Chordata; class Aves; order Charadriiformes; family Alcidae; genus Fratercula; species Fratercula arctica. The sequence continues at coordinate 42,155,099 of CANTUZ010000002.1, forward strand.
CTGAACTTTGTACTATGCCTAATGTAATGATGCCACAATTCTGACCAGGGCCTGTGGACACTATCCAATTAAAAAATAATAATGATATGTCAGAAATTGGTCTATTAATCTTAGCTTTGTATCTTCAAAGCTTAGAGCTTTTATCAACATGCATTTCACAGTGATAAAATTACTTAAACCTTTCAAAGTTTAATCATATCTGCTTATGGTTCTGCTGAAACTAATTATGCCAGTTGCTGACATCAGTACGTTTGCCAGTTAGACTCTAAAGCCAGTTTCACATGTGTACTAATATTGAAGGAAAGCCTTTGATTATGCATTTTAAAAGCTGAGGTGATTTATAAGAGTTCTGTAGATATGTGCACAATAAGTAATTTTTTTTGAAAAAAGATGTATTTTAGGAGTGCTGATTGTCATAGCACTTTGTGGAAGGATCACAACAACAGTTTTTATAGTAACAGTATTTTAATAGTATAATGATATTTTTTTTAATTTTTTTTTTTTCAGTAATTTGTCACTGGGATTACATTTCTATAAACATTCTTAATCTGGCCAGGTTTTCATATTACGGGTTTTGTTTCTTTGCTTTTTAATTAGAATTAAGTAATTTTAAAAATTTAATTAAAATCAGTAACGCCTGAAGAAAGGAAAATCAGAAATTAAAGTAGAGGGAAAAAAAGGAAAGAAGTAACATGAAGGCAGGAAAATGGCAGAGTCCTCAATATGTGATAAATATTACAGAAACTGTCTGCATAAAGTATCATCAGAGTAATATTATTATTTTTGTTCTTTACAAGTGAAAAATAGTGTAGGAATAAGGCTATACTCCTTCAGGGGTAAATTTATTCTTGACCACGTTAAAAAGTGATCTTTTAAAAATTGAAATAAATTGAAGTAATTTAGCTGTCCTGGCGAAAAAAAGACTGAATATATGCTTAGTGACTCTCTCATTTTCTAGCTTTTGAATTCTGTGGGTTTGTGTGGCATTACTCTAAAGTCACAATAATCTTCACTTAAGTGTTTCACTATGCGATTCCCTCTAGTAACTCCATTATAGTTAAAGGAGTTAACTCTGCTAAAATCAGTAAAAACCCCAAACAACAGAGTGTACCATAGTTGCGGCTTTGGTCAAGATTCCTTAATTCCTGTTTAAAGCAGAGAACGCCAGCAAGTTAACGTAGTACTGAAGCTGAAGTCGCAGACTACAGACTTGATTCTAACCTGAGTTTGGAAGTCATGTTTTCTCACTTGGAAAGCTTTTTCATGCATATGGAATTGTAGTCACAGTACTTTTGGATTACATTATGATACCTACTGTATATCTTGGATTAGAATGAAGATTTGTGCATCTGTATTTGGAATACTTCTGGTTTTTATTTGTATGTTTATGTAGTCAATTAGATTTAAAGAATTTTCAGTAGCATTAGGTTTTATATAAACCAAGATTTAGCAGTATGCTGACTTTTGCTTGTGTAAAAGTAAACTGCTACCATGTCTTATGTATGAATATATTACTCCTGCAGCTTACTGCTTTCCAAAATGATCTGATTATGGAGGCTATATGAAACCACTTGAATTCGTATTTGAGTAAGATTTTTAAGATATGGAGTTTCTTCTGTTAGCATTGCTATAGATGGCATGAAGAAGGCAGAATGCCATCACACGCCATCCTTCTCTGTTAATACTTTTAGGACTAGCTGCTATACAGGTGTAATAGCTTACAGCATGTGTCATACAGTGCACTGGTCCTTCAATTTTTCTCACCCGGAGGGCATCACCTTAAATAGCAGCCTTTCTTACCTAACATGTCAAGATTGAGAAATTCACTGCATATCACAATTACAGTTCAGACACGGAATTGAATTGCTGTCCTTGAAAACAGCAGGCATCTTGTTACCTCTTAAGTAGCAAATCTTAGCATGACCTTTGAATTGAGAGAAGTGTAACTGTTCTTGGCTGACATAGTAGCTCAACAAATAAATGTATTGTTTTGCTTGGCTCCTGAAGTCGATAGTTGAAAATCTGTCAACCTCTGTGTCCAGTCTTGGATTTTTTTTTTTATAAATATCTGTGCCTACAATGAATTGTGAACTTTAAAACTTTAGTTGTAATCTTTGCTTTTCTTTATTGAAAGAAGTTACAACCTTAAGGAGTAGCAAATAGGTAATGGATTGAATTTATTGTAAGTTCAACAAAATAAAAATTAGCTTTTTTCCCCCTGTTCTCTTTTTCTCAGAGAAGTTTATCACAGCACTATTTTCAAGGAATCTGGGAATTATATTCAGCATGTTGAATATGACGGCAAAATATGGAGTGCTGCTTCTTATAAGAAATATCCTTGTCATTTATTGTGCATCTAGCATGGAGGCGAGAATATTTCTTTTCCTCCAGCATGAATCTAAACATCTTTAGATCAGTTTGCTGCTCAGTCACAGTTTATATAAGATTGAAATACATAACAGTGGTTGCATTTCTTAGTATTTTCTAAATAGCATATTCTTCAGTATGGTCTATTTGTTCACCAGGCTTTTATGGGTAAAGAGGCATGTATTTTAGAAAAGTAGACATGGTAAAAATACCTCATTGTCATATAGTCCTTTATTTTGCTTCTTTTCCTATTAATCATATTGGGAAATTCTCTGACACGTTCAGTTCTGTCTTAGCTTTAGAGAACTTTTAACTGTTTCATGAAGGAAACAACACTCAGTCCCCCTAGGCTTGGAACAGTAGTAAATATGTGTCTGTGAGAATTAATAATATTTGAAATCCACAATGTACTTTCATGCTTCTGAATTTATGGGTAGATGAACCTTTGCACTATAACTGGAAGGCAGTTATGTTTGTTCTTTTCTGTTAGTAAAATGGAGGGGTAAAATATTTTTATGTGTGTGTATGTATATGTATATATATATATGAGAGACAGAGGGGTCAAATAACTTCTCTGAGACCAAACAAAGATTATCAGATCTGACATTGCAAATTAAATGTCCTATGTGTACAGCCCAGGGCTTTGATTACTAGCAATCCCCCTGCTGTCACCCCACTCCCCAATATATAGTAAACCAGTATGTCATTAGTCTAAATATAAACCAGATATATATAATGATTTTAATTTGGCCTCTCTGACATAGCTAAACATAACTAGTGAGGCAGGAGATCCAAAGAAAGAGATGCCAGAAAGGACCCTGCAAAAAATGTTTTGTTGCCAGAGGCCACATATTCTTGTGGTGAACCCTCTGTGGTCAGCGAAGGAAATGAGGCACATCCTCTCCTATGCCAGATTCTAAGGGCAACTCAATGGAGATATGAAACAAGTGCCAGGGCAGTGGAATAACTCGTGCAGACAAAGGCCAGCTTGCACATTGGAGGTCTCTATCAGTGCAAGGCGCTCTGTGGTGTTGTCTGATGATTTAATTGCAACTTTGAATGCTGTGACATGTGAACAAGCTATGGCATCTCAGCTGCTCTACAGAAACTGGTTATGAATGTGCTCTCAGCATGAATGCAAGGTAAATTAAGGTCGCAACAAAAGAGGTGTAAGGTATACATTAATTTTAGTTTGGGATGCCACAGAGCAGGAGAATAAACACAGACAACTTGCTGCAGAACAACTGATGGACAGTCTTGTATTGGTATGTTGTATCTTGTTTGTATAAAAATAATCATGAATGAAATATCTCTTTATCTTAGATGCTTGCAAAAGCAATTAGGACTTTTGAACATAAATAGAAAGTACCATCTGATCAATTTTTATCGCTTGAAGCTGAAAGGTATTTTGTTCTTGTTTGCTCAATCACAGAAAAGCTTGAAAAAGACCGTTTTAGTGCTCTTGGCATTGGAAGGAAGAAATTTTGGGTTGAACTAGAATAGAAGGAGAAAAGGAGAGAGCTCTGTACCCTTTTGTTTTCAGAATGGAAGGGACATGGGCTAGGATTTAGGAGGAAGAATGTAAGGTTTTTGATCTAGGACTTAAGCTGCACTTGTCAATCCATTCTTGATGCGTCTCGGACTCATTGTAGGGCAGTGAAATATTAACTGCTCTTACTGATATTTGTAAAGCAAAGGAATAATCCCTGCCTCTATAGAAGTTCAATGCCATCATTCTGTAACTTCCCAAAAGGCAGAAAAAGCAAAACAACACATTAAACATGAAACTGAAGATTCCATGCTACGTAGGTTTTCTATTATTTGAATTTGTGATAGAATACTTTTCAAAAACACAGTAGAAATTTGTCATATACAGAAGAAATATTTTAAGCAGCTCCCACACTTGCATGATCTCCCTTCTAAAAGGTGTGAACTGTTAGGATTGTTTAAATGGAGCAACTTTTAAAAAGCAACGTTTGTTGTGTTTAGACTTCACCGATTGGATTTGCCCTTTTAAAAAATGTGGTGGATTTTCAGTGTTACTGCAATGACTTGCTGCAAATATTGATTAAGCAGCCTGTGCCTGTATTTTTAAAAGAAAGGAATGATATTTATTGGGGAAATTGGATGTACTGGAGATGCAAATATTTCAATGAGTAGAAAAAGCAAATAAACATTGAATTTCTCCCCCTCTACAGAAGTAACTAGTGTGTGTGTGTGTGTATGTATGGAGTGCATAGAGGTTAAAAGAAAAGCTAAGCATCTGAAAGGGTGTTTTTATCCTTTCAGTGATGTCGGTGGTCTAATAAATGATTATTACCTTTACCTATAAATCTTGCCCACGTATGTCCTAATTATTTCAGACTGTGAATGATAAAGGATTAGAGTTTCTCTACTTCCTTTGGTTCATTTATTCATTATAGCCATAAAATCAACTCATAGTGGCATAAGGGGAATTTTGATAGTGGCTCTGAGACTCTTTAGCATGTAAGATTGTGTTTGGATCTTAACATATAGAGAATCAAACTGCTCATTTTTATGTTATATATGCCAATGTAACTGAATGTTTATTTTGATAAACCATTTTCTTTGCTTGTGTGCAAAATGGGTGGCAATCATTTTTAACAAGATATGTGTGTACCTCAGGTCAGGCCTGAAATTTTGGGTTGTGGCTTTAGCACGTATCTCCAGAATTTCAGTGGTATTATTGTGCATGTTTTCTTTCTTAGTGTAGGGAATAACAGGAATAGCAGTTTGCTTCTGTACATGAAATTCCATGAAGGAGATGGGAAGAAGAAAATACCGAGGGTACATTTAATTGTTTTTCTTTTCCTTCCTCCTTCTAAATGTTAATGTTTTTGCACTGAAGTAGACTTTGGAAAAGCCCTGGGTGTAGTTTATAGGGAAAGTGGCCATTGCAGTCCTGCTTATGGCATCATACTCTGTCAAGTCTTTGGGAACTGTAAACTCCTACAAGTTCCTTTGGGAACTCTGTAAACTCCTACTCTGCGTGTTTAAATTTCTTCAGAGGCAGATATACTGGTTCCCATGTAGACACCGCTATAACAGAAAAGAGCCCATATTGCCAGATGTGGCATAGATCAGCAAATCAAGTACTTGGCATGGGATCATCAGCCTGGGAATACCCAGAAATCCTTAACAACAAAATTGCTCTGCCTGGAAGAAGACCTCCAGCAGGATGCCTGTAATGAGTTCAGTACTGCTGGGATCTGTACTGGAGACCTGCCCAGCTTCACATCTTCATCGGTGACCTGGAGGATATGGCAGAGCGCACTCTCAAGTTTGCAGATAACAGCAAGTTGGGGGGGAGCAGTTGGTACACACAGGGGCAGGGCTACTGCTCGGAGAGACCTCCAAGCAAGGGCTGACAGGGAACTTGTGAAATTCAACAAGGAGAAATGTAACATCGTGCATGTGGGAAGGACTAACCCCACATAATGATGCAGGCTGGGGGGCAGCTCTGCCAAGAAGGACGTGGGGGCCCTGGCAGACAGCAAGCTCGAGGTGAGGCAGCAATGAAGGCTGACTGCCTTCTGGGCTGTATTAACAGGAGCATAGTCAGTGGGTAAAGTGATTTATCTCCCTTTGTTCAGCCCTCATTAGATGGCATCTGGAATAAGGTGTACCCGATTTTGGGACCTCAGTACAAAGATGACACGCATTGGAGCAGGTCCAGCAGCAGGTCCCTAGCCTGATCAGGGAGCTGGAGCACTTGCCTTTGAGGACAGGCTTTGGAGGGACCTGATGGCAGCCCCTCAATACCTAGGAGGAGGTTATGAAGAAGGCTGGGATGGGCTCTTTCCAGGAGGCTGAGAGACAACTATCCTCTGAAGCTGGCTTTTTTGCCCTGCCAGTACAGAATACCTTAAGAAGTTAAATATTCTGGTGAGCAAGAGCTATGAGGATGTCGTATTTAACCTCAGCTGGCAACTAAACACCACGCAGCTGCTCGCTCACTCCCCCCAGTTGCAATGGGGGAGAGAATCAGAACAGTAAAAGTGAGGAAAAACTTGTGGGTTAAGTTAAAGACAGTTTAATAGGTAAAGCAAAAGCTGTGCATGCAAGCAAAGCAAAACAAGGCATTCATTCACTACTTCCCACTGGCAGGCAGGTGTTCAGCCATCTCCAGGAAATCAGGGCTGCATCACATGCAATGGTTACTTGGGAAGACAAATGCCGTAACTCTGAACGTTCCCCCTTCCTTCTTCCCCCAGCTTTCTATACTGAGCATGATGTCATATGGTATGGAATAGCCCTTTGGTCAGTTGAGGTCAGCTGTCCCACCTGTGTCCCCTCCCAACTTCTTGTGCATCCCCAGCCTACTCGCGGGTGGGGCGGTGTGAGGAGCAGAAAAGGCCTTGATTTTGTGTAAGCACTGCTCAGCAGTAACAAAAACAACTCTGCATTATTAATAATGTTTCCAGCACAACTCCAAAACATACCCCCATACTAGCTACTATGAAGAAAATTAACTCTCCCCCAGCCAAAACCAGCACAGAGGCGTAGAGGCAGAGGGGAAATTGAGAAGGAGGGTATATGAGACATTTAATTGTTGTGTGAGCAAAGGCGCTGAGAGCCCCAACTTACAGAAAAAGTGGCATTTTTGAGGTGCCTGCTCATGGTATAACTTGTCCCAAATTGGAGGCTTGTTTTTCAGAAAAGATTTGATTTTTAGTTCAATGTTTTCTTGAGCAGTTTCATGAAACCATATAGCATCAGCTTTCCATCAGAAATTGTAAGAATTATATTTTATTATTATTGATTGCTATAGAAATGTTCATAAAGTTGAAAGAAATATATTGCAAAAAAGTTCTGATAATATTATTTTTTTTTCTCTTAAGAATTCAGAAAGAACTTGCAGAAATTACATTAGACCCTCCTCCAAACTGTAGGTAAGTTCACCTGGATTTTATTCATTTGGAATATGGAAATGGAATATATAGAATTATGGAAATTGCATAGGGGACTGAAGTAAATTTTAGCTGTTTCTTTGTGCTGATTACTTAGTAATTTTGGAATAAAAGCTGATAGAGTTTGCTTACATACAAGGAATTGATATGACATTCTTCCTGGTAACAAAAATAATGATAAAAACTGATGAACTCTATGATGGGTAAAAATCAAAACACCCTTCATTTGAGGTATTAAATCAATAGCATTTTGTTTGATTCTGTAAAATGTAATCTTGGTGGCAGTTGCTGGTATGTTTGGTTTCTTTTTCTTGCAAATTGTTAACACACTGTGAATATAATGGAGAAGGAAAAATGTTATAGGCACAAACTATTATTAATCTTCTGACTGTGTTTCTGGTGATCAATTACGATATTCAGTGGAAACTTCCTGAAATAGAGTGTATCATTGCATAGCCTTTGTAACAATGACTTTGTGCTTGTGTTTCGGTGCGCCTTTTTTTTTTTGTTGTTGTTGTTGTTGTTTTTTGTTGGTGAGGTACATTTTACTTTCAGTGTGTTTAAAATTGGCTTTGAAATGAGTAATGAGGTAGGCCTAGAAACCCTGGCTGCCTGGTGGCCGGGGCCGGTATATAGTTGTTTTCAGATGGCTGTCTCCGGCTTCTTATCTGTCAGCTTGACATATGGGCAGTGCTGGAGCTGGGCCAGGGCTGCACGGCACTGCTTAAAGGAGCCCCTGCCACCCCATCTCCTGCGCTGAGAGGTCGGGCTCGGTGCAGAGGAATCGCTTCCATCCAGTCCTGCCAACCCCTTTCAACTGATGTGGTTAGTAGGATTCATTCTATTAGTGCAGTAAAAAAGAAAGATTGATAGAAATGGCTGATTGCATGCAGCTTTTGTAATGAATCCCAGTACGTTTCAGTATCGAATTAACTAAGCAACTGGTAGTAAAAATGACAGTCAGCTTTATTGTTTTGGTCTCTTGACAAAAGTATGTGTGAGAAAATATTCTAACAAGATTTGATGTGGTTGTGCTGGATCTCAAGATATAAGTCAAGTGGCTATGTACTAAAGCACTGCGTGGTGAAGTAGCCTTGCAATAATAGCGTTCAAAGAGTATTTCAGTCAATTAGGATGAACAGTTCTTTGCTAGATAAAACATTTTAATAGCTAAGCTGTTCTGTCATACTTATGACTGTGTGCGAGTCTTCAATCACATCAAAGCTGTTTCAAATGGCAGATCTTTACTTAGGTGTTGATGACTGATGCCTATTAGTGGATTGATTTGCTGGGATGAATATAAAACTTCAGTCTGTTGTAGAAGAATGCATAAGTCTTTGAACTGAGTCTAAAAGGCTTATAGTTTTTACAGTGGTGTCATTTGTTCTAGTTTTCTGAATCCTTCCCTTTGTAACAAAGTAGTTGTTTCAGTATACAGGATAGTGTTATTTGATTTTGTTTTGCTAGCAAGTGTAAAGTGAGCATTGGCTGTCTTAGTGGAAAGCCCATTGGTGACTTACAATTCTAAAAAAACCAACCAACCAACCAAAAAAAAAAAAACCAACCAAAAGTGTACCGGAGAGTTCCTGTTTATGGTGGTGTTTTTTTTTTTTTTTAATTATTTACACTAATGGTAAAATAGCAATAATGTGCACTGCATGATGATGTCTTGCAAAATCAAAAAATTACATCTAACTTGATGTGTCTGCTGCTTTAACACAGTTCTTAAGATTCAGAATTATTTCATGTTGTGATCTTGATAGATAACCATTAGTAGCTTTACTATTAGCAAATATGTTTTTATAGTCGATACGGAATCACTTCATTTAGTTTTATGCTCTGTTGACATAGTCTAAACAGTGTTTTCATTTGAACTTCATCTATTTTCTATTATAGTTAAACATTACAAAATAAATACATCAGCCAGACATGACTCTTCAGCATAATGAGGAAAGACAAGCTATAGTACAGTATTTCTTACCCTGAAGTATTCATATGTCCTTTCTTGGTTTTAGTGAAATTTACATCATTGTTATAACGAGTGTCAGATTTTCTATTTAAAAAGCATATTTCATAAAGATAAGTTCCTTGCAGATGTAGACTACTTGAAATGGTTGTGATTCCAGATAATCTTCACTATGTGTCCTCTTTTATATATAAAATAAATCATGGCAATAGGAATGTGATAAATCTCAAAACTAAATGTCACAGAAGACACGAAGGAAAGCTGTATTATTCAAGAATGCTCTCTAAGTAGGTAGTTAGGAAACTTCTGATAGGCAGGATATTGAGCTGAAATGGAACTTGGGTGGAATATTGCAAGATGTGTTGCAAGACTTTCCGTTAACTACAGCAGGCCAAAGCTTCAGGTTTGTCATCCAGGAAAAAACCCCAAATGGAACAGTATCTGTAGTACAGTAGCATCCCTTAATGGCACGTTAGGCTACACAGTCGGTACAAGCTCCAAGGGAGTTGCAACTTCCACTTCTGCAGCAGCTGTGATCTTAACGCTTTCCCTACCTCATCCCCACGAAGAGAATAGACTGTATAATCTTCTTGTTTGTCTGGAAGACAAAAAAAGTCTTGCTCACACATGTGCCTTGTAATTGGCAGATTATCGCTGCTGCGATTTGCAGCATCTTTCCAAAACTGTGGTAAGCTGTGGATTTCAGAGTTCCTAAAAAATCTGTCATGTTTGGTTTTAAAAGAAGATCTAATGTTAAAAGAAATCTGAGTTGCCTCCATCTGAATATTCTGTAGTTTGGGTTCTGGGCAATGGAAAGTCCTCTCGACTCCCCAGACTTTGGATCATTCCTTAGGACTGAGAATGTATAGTGTTCTAAGTGTCAAAAAGTTAAGCTGGGGGACGTGTGGGAGTTGAGCAGTGGAATCATTGCTATTTTTGGAGGAAGGCATGCCATAAAAAAGCCTGTTATACTTCATATTTAACAGAAAGAACTGGATGTTTTTTGGTATGTGTTGTGTCCCATCCCTCCCCCTCCCCCTTTACTTTTGTATAGAGCTGAATTTACTGTTAAGAGTCCTGAATGCTAAGCAGGTACATTTGTGTTTTAAATCTGCAGCCTTGTGAAATTTTAGTCTGTCAGGAGACAGTATACCTCAATTGTAGACGTTTGCCACTCTTCTCTTCTTTTTCCTCCTCATTGAAACACCGAATCTTGATTGCTAGAAATGTTGCACGTATTGTACCTCTGAGTAGTGCAGAATGTACCTTTTTTCATGGGCGATAAAAGCCCTCATCTTTAAGTATCATTTTCATACATTGCCTTACTGGAAGAGGGAAATAGTGGGGAATTCTTGTAGCTAAAATAACACCTTTTCAAACTTTCCCATATTTTGGACTGCATCTTGTTTAAGACAATAGATTTCATAGAATACAACTTCTATTGTCAGCATTGTATACTATTTCCCTTCTCACTGGCAAGAGAACAACATCTCTGTGGCAACTTATACCAGTTGCTTACATGGGAAAATAATATTTGGAAAGTATTTAATGTATTTTTAGCTTCTTTCAATGTGAACTTAGCAGCTGGAAACAAGAAGAGCCAGCACAAAGCGAATAGCAGCTCTCTGTGGACACCACTTGGAGCAATCCAAATTTTCCTATTAAGTCACTGTTGTTCCCCATCTTCCTTCTTCGTGTTTTCTTTTGATGTTCTCTAGCATATTTGTCACCGTTCTTCTCTTTTCTGTGGATTTACTGAAATTCCTTCTATGTGTATTCATTTTATTTCTTTTTCCCTGTAGAAGTGCGGGTGATGCTTGAGGCTCAGAAATATAAAGGACTGTGCAGCTTAGTGGGCAAATTGTCTGGTTCCCATTGCAAAACAATCAATTGAAAACCCTGCGTGTAGTCTTATCTTTTCTATTAGTTTGGAATCATTGCATTAATCCCTGCTTTCCTTTCTGCAAAATCGAGAAACAACCAACATATCTGATCCTAGTATTTTGCATGTGAAACTAATCACATTGAAAAGACTTAAAACACGTTTTTTTTGGGGGGGTGTGATGTAGAGAAGAGCCAAGTATAACGTCAAATTACTCATCTTGGCTTGGGGAGAGAGGTCAGTGTGCCGCATGGATGTCTCTTGTGCTGTTAATGACTGTATGGAGTCCGACGTTCCTGTTCAATATTGCTCTGGCTCAGTTTTTGCTGAAATGGTGGGGCTGTGATCTTTACAGCTCTAAAGCATTATGTGAATTCCATCAATTTAAGTTATTGTTCTTGAGGCCATTTGTTTAAACTCTTGCCTAATGCTACTTTAAAGCTAAGGAGATGGCAAAAGCATCAGGAGCAGAAAAAAAATGTTAGCACAATTTCACAGGAAGACCAGGAGAGAGAAGATTGTCAGCCTCGCTCTATGATGCAGAGAGATAGAGGTGTAGGGACTGAGAGCAGCTGGTACAGCAAGTATCTGTTGTGCTGCCCTGGCCTGCTTGAGTCTCCTTCCCTCTCACTCGAGGAACTTGTTAAGGGAATCTTCCCCTCTTCCCCATGTGTGTGCGCATACACACAAGCACGTGGGGCACTCACGTAGCTTTCCAACGTGAGCAAAGAGATGCCTTACAGTTTTTTAGATTGTACGCTCACAACATCAGTTTGACTTGGGGGTGTGTGTGTCAGAATAATCCTGGTTATATATGTTTCCTTAAAATATTTTCATAAATGTGAAAATATTTGGAGAAAGCAGAATAATACTTTTTCCAAATGCAGAACGCATAACTGATTCCTCTTGGGTGCTGGAATGATTCTGTTTTTAACACAACCTAAATTTGCTTCTCTTTTGGTTAGTCTCCTTAGGCTTGCACAGAGAATTTACTTAATGATTTTAGTAGCATTAAGTGCTTGCTCAGTAACACTGCATCCACTTAGGTAGTGTCCACTACCTGTTTCACTACCATTAGATGCCTGTTGAGCTCTTTTTAACTCTTGTGCGGAATGCACAGGCTACTTCAGTGAGGTGCTTCCTTGCTCTGTAACCAAAGAAGAAATCTTAGGGCAGCATAGGCACAGAACACCGTGGCTTTATTTGCTGGTTCCTTCATAAAACTCTGGGAGCACAAAGGGTGATTGGCACCGTACGCATGGTTGTCGTATCACTTAGAAGGAGTATGGGAGTATAGTGGATGCTCTGGCTAAGGAAAGGCTTAATCCTATTTCTTCTGATAGGGATTTCCCCAAAGGAGGACCTAGGCACAAAATTCAAGTGGAAAAAAACCCCAAGATCTAGCAGTTTAGATTTTTATTTTAAAAGGAACTGTGATCAGTGATTTTGATTGTTTGAGTGAGGGATGCATCAGTCCATTGCCATAAGCACATGACTGCGATGCGTGTGATGCTGATGTGGGAGCGGGATGAAAACCGGAATATGGAATGCTTCCTTTGAATGTTTTTCCTTGCAAACACTTCCAGCCTCCTTGGTATGAATCTCAGCTCTCTTCATGTTCGTTACATTACGTTACCCATGGAGTTTACCTTCTACCATATAGGCTTACTTTGAAGTGTTGCTAGTTTTCTGTAACCTTCTAGAGAAAATGTGACACAGAAAATTGTATATGACTTTGCATAGCTAGACCTTTTAAGAATTTACACCAAATAGCAAAACTTAATCAAAAAGATACGCATAGAAGCAGTTGATATTAAGTGCAGAATCCTGTTTTTAAATCTGTGATGTATCAACATTCATTTGAGGATAAGAATGAATGGAAAATGTATTTGAGTGCTCATTGCAACTGCTTTATTTTTTAATTTTTATTCCCTTTCTGCTTCAAAAGCAGCAAGAAACATGTCCCAAAAACATGCAAGTTAACAATTCCACTCGGATTTATCTTATAATAGCAACTATACTATATTTTATCACTTGAGTTAGCTTGCCTGTTTTTTATAACTGGTGGGTTTTTAAAATTTATTACCTTGGTACCTTGAAGTACCTCATATAAAAAGTGTCAGGTTACTTTTTAATACGTAATCTTTTAATTCCTTCAGCTGTTTTCTTTTAAGACAGTGCGGGACAATGTCACTTGTGCTTTAAGGTCTGAAGCATGTAACTCTACTAAACCATTTTTAAAAAATATCTGTTTATTTTCACTGTAAAAGTGACTCTAGACCTTTCAATGTCATGTTGTTCACAAAGCATCTGTTTTTAAAAAATAACACAGATGTTTCTTTTCATGGGTCTTCCATGTGTCAAGATGCAGTGCACTTGGAAGGCTATGTAAAACATAGCTACATAGCTGATGTTTCTTTAGTGATCTGATATCTTCGCGAATGTATGTTTGATATGAAAAATTATTAGACAGCACTGAGCTTGCTTTTTTTTTTTTTCATTGAATAAACTGAATTCTGAATATCTGCTTGATTCCTTTTCTGCTTGCGGTTGTGGGCTGATGTTAGGATTGATTAGATGCAGCACTCAAAAGCTTTAGGATGCATTGCGGACATTGGCGGCCACAAACCTTGGGAAATTTCATGAAGGTGGGAGGGGAAAAAGAAGAAAAAAAAAAAAAGGAAATTAAAAAAAGGCAGTAAAGGGAGCCTGCCGCTGGCTGCTTGCCACGACCGGCAGCTTCACTCACTGATGATGAAGTAAGGAACTGGCTGACAACACCCATTAATACCCCCTAGCATAACAATACTTCCACGTGATTTCTGCCAGTTCTCCCAGTTTTCAAATGATGACAACTTCTCTCCCTGGAGGACTAGAAAAGAGAAAATAGTATTAGAGAAGTATAAGACCACTTCAGTGAGCACTGTATGCGCACAGATTTGGAAGGTCGAAGGATGCCAGAAAGCATCCCCAAGGGGCAGCTGAAGCAGAGAAATGTGTGGAGATTGGGGCATAAGGAGGGGTTGTGATGATCATTTGCCCCTTTCTTGAAGCAGGAATGGGCAGAAAAGTGCCCAAAAAGGAGCCTGTGATGGACATGGAAGGGATATTTGCAGTCTGCTTAGTGTAGAACATTAGTAAAGCTCCAGTTTAAATTGCAAGTGTGGGGAAGGTGCAGTGGAGGATTGTAACAAGGGTAAAGAGAAACCCTTTCATGCTTTTCTTCAGAATTCCCCACGCTAAAGACATTTTCTTCCAGTGGTTTCACATCAAGTTGCAGCTGGTCTTTGTAGATCAGTCTACTAGGAAGTACAAGGGCAGTCCCCAATGCTTTCAGCTCCAGAATTTTTCAGACTACCTTCCATAGATATTTCTTTTGCCCTCTCCTACGTAGCTAAACAAAATTGTTGGCTTGTTTTTTTTTTTTCCCCTCCTAGGAACCTGAATGTGGTTTATAACATAAAACCGATATTATATATGCATGTTTTTGTAATCTCCTCAATACAATCCTCATAAAACACCAAACCGCTCCCCCCCTCCCCAACCCCCTAAAAGAGGTGTGTTAAATAAACAGTGATTGCTTGCCAGCAAGGGAGACAAAACCACGTTGGCCGAGGCTTTGCATCATTTTTAGGAGACTTTGCAAATATCTAAATGTGTTGCTTTCAAATTTAGGTAGTTATTTCTGTAGGGCTTTTTCCCGATGTTTTTCTTTTTTTTTTTTTTCCTGAAACGTAGACTAAGGTCTTGTATAAAAACTACATAAGGATAAATTTCTTTATAGAAATTTGATAGAGTTATTTGAAATTCTGACTGTAGTAGGTACTACTGCAACGAACAAGCAGTCACTGTCATTTCATGATAATCTTATAAGAAACATGCTTTTATTAGCAACTCATTACCCTTTAGTAAATTACTCATTACTGAATAAATGGAGGAAATGGAAGGTACTTTGTTGGTTGGGACTGACAGTATTACTGATAATGAAGTATTTGTTTTCTTAAATAAATGGTGCAATCTCAGAAGTGCCTAATGCTGTTGTCTTCAGTACATCCACAGTTGATCAGAATTTGAACTCTGATCTTCCATGTAACACTTAACATGAATTTGTCAGATGCTTTTTAAAAGTTTCCTTAAAAAGGAAATTATTTTTATTTCCTGAATGCTATGTGTACCTCTTATTCCTTCCAAAGAAAAAAATAGCGTTTTCCTCTCTCCTTGGAAATCTATTAAAAAAAAAAAAAAAATCAATCTTTCTCAGTTCCAATACCACAATTCTACAGCTTTTTAACAGCTGTTAACTTACACACTTTATTATTTTGTTGGGGTTTTTTTGTTTTGTTTTGGCTTTTTTATTATTGCTGGTTTTGTTTTGTTGCTACATAGGCATGACAGTTTAAGGCAATGCTGTAATTTATCTTTTATTCTTGGTACCCACACAATGTGTACAGATTTACAATTAATAGTCTGAATTTAATGAAATTGTTTTCCAAAATCTCCTGGCAGAAAAGCTGCAGTTTAAGACTAAAAGCCCATGAACTAGTAACAGAGCATACTTTACAGTGTTTCGGAAATAAACTATGAAATTGATCTGGGTGCTGTTTTCTTGGTGTGCAATAAAACTTATTTATGCTGTAGTTACACATTTGCAGCTTTGTTACAAGCTTTTTGGGGTATCTAATTGGCTGCAGCTTTGAATCATATCATAACACATGCCAAATGTTGCTAATTACAATTAAGTTATCTACTTGAAATAATCTTTGTTTTCATTTTCACTGACAATTTATTTTTTTCACTTATTTACATGCCTTTAATTTTTCATTTTAACAGTTCTTGCAGCACTTTAATTTATTTTTGTTTCAAAGCTGTGGAATTGGATTAAACAGGGTTTTTTAAACACTTCCATGTTGCTTGGAAAGAAGCCAGTTACTGTGTGTCGGCTTAATAGAAACCATGCTTAGCAGTGCCTCACATATGGCAGCTCGTGTTTGTGTGGTAAGGCATTATGTATTTTAAATATTACCTTTTATACCATAGTCAAATTTATGCCAGAATCTGAAGTTTCCTCTGATTAATGTTAACAAAAATAGCAAAGAGCCAACTGTTTCTGTTTTTTAGGGAGAAATATGTAATTAAATACATAAATTACTGTCTGCTCTGCACAAAAGCCATATTTATGTGGCCTTTATTAACTTGAGATGCATACTGTGCCCAGAGAAGGCTGTAGGTGAGTGATAATATGCTTTATTGACACTTTAGCCTTTTAATGTTGTAAATATTGTGGAGGCCAAGGTGGTGACTCTGTAGCTAAGACTGGAATATAAGGGTTTGCACTTAATTTAGGAGATTGAGTAACATTTGAAGAATAAGTGGTACACAGTTACAGCAATTACTCTTTCAGTAACACTTGACACATCTGACAACTTACAGCTTAAATTTCTCAAGGTTTTTTTTTCAGATTTGGATAATGTTTGTTGGTTGTTTATTTTATTTAAACGTTAGTATAACCTTTATGAAATTTGGAGCCTTTAAAAGCATTTGTTCTGGGTATAGACATTTCATAATGAAAATTCTTTACCAGAAAATATTATTTTCAGTGGAGAAATAGTGAATAATTTTATTCTTTCAAAATGATTGCCTCGTTTTTAGTACAGGTTGGTTTTTTGGGGAGAAGGGCTTTTTATTTCTGCAAGATTTGCTGATGTTCAATTTAACTTTTGTTTGGTAGGAAATTACAGTAATGACAACTGAAAATATACATCATAAATCTAGTAGAGATTATTGTCCTTCTTGTTATAACTTTAAAATTGCCAAAGTAAATTCTTTTCTTTCTATGACACCAGTGCAGTATCTTCTGCATCAATTATAATTATACAGGTAATGCATATAAACCTGTAGTAACAAATTGGATTTATTTTACATTTTAAGGTGTTCTAATTCTAAAATGACAAATAAGTGTTTTATTACACTAACTTATTAGTCTGTTTACACATAAGAAGGTAGCACTTAGGACTTTATACTTCTGAGCTAAATAGAAAAAAATTTTTTTTGAGATAAATACAATATGCTTAGAATAACTATATGGTGTTGACTGTAAGGTCATAGGTGTTATCCAGAGAATTTTAAAATTCTGTGTACTCTCACTATTTGATATCTTAGGTAGCCTAAATAGGATGAATATGTATTTTAACTCTAAAATTAGGCATGTTATAACCCTTCAAAAGAAGACAGTTGTGAGTAACGCATTTAAATTTCAGAGGAGTTTATGATTGAAAAATTAGTTGTCTGCCTAGCCTGCAATTTAAGATTTCTTGATATAAATAATTGATTGCTAAGCTCATAGCTGTGGCATTTTGACTAGGGTGGCAGACTTGGCGGGGGGCGGGGGGGGAAGTTTCAAATTTGGGGCTTGCAGCCAGAGTGGGTTCACAGGAAACTAGCTTCAGAACCTCTGCGGTCAATGCAGTGCTACCTTTTGCAGTAACATAAAGTAACCATGGATGGGATTCGTTAAGTGTTCTGGGTTAAACTGCTGGCTGGAGTTAACTGGGCTTGAACGTTGCACAGGAATTTTGACTGAGTTTCTAGCGTGAAAATGAACCTTTCCCGTTATTTCAGATTTTGTTGGATAGCTTGAAAAGAGTGGCATTCTTGACTGGATTTATTATGGGAGAGTGTCTGGCTTTTGATTACTGGGTAAGCATTAGCCTTAATCCATGTTATACTGGAGTAAGTTAATTTTTCTGCACCAGGAATCATAGAAAACACTCTGGCTTGCTAATTCAGAACACTTTGTGGGTGTGCACTTTTTGGCACGGCACCTCTCCCATCCTGGAGGACTGATTTTGCTGGCTGGGTCAGAAGCACAACAGTGGCTTCTTGTGTCTCCTGCATACAATCTGCCATGTTGCCTGCCGAAAACAATCCTCTGGAGTTACTTTGTGCTTAGGGTGCAGAGAGCAGGTTCTTCATCTTGCCTCTCCCTTTCCTGAGGTACTTGTGTAAGATCTGCCATAGTCTGGCTCAGAGAAAGTAGCCAGCTCTAGTGATGGGGAGAAACCTCAACGCCCAGTGCGCCACTCTGTAATTAGCTGTTTGTCTTATTTGTGTTCTGTTACAGATAAGATAAGATCCATCAGTCTATAAAAATATTTCTAAAAGAGGGCTTGCTTCGCTGCCATGTCTTACTCACAGCAATGTCCTGTCGGTAGCAGCAACAACAGTAAAGCACTTTGACACACAGTGTGTACATTACAAAAATGAAGTGTCATATCAAAACCAGCTGTAAACATTTTCACAGTCACTTGTCATTGCACATTTGAAGGTGGGAAGTTTTTAGAGACGACGACTCAATTTTCTTCCTTCCCTCCACAACTGGGCTGCCTAGAAGGGAAGAAGTATCTACTTGATATGGCATTTGATGGGCTGTTGTGGGCAATGCTACTAGAATCCTGTTTGTCCCAGTATGTTCCTCAACAGTCCATCATCACAGCGATTAGGCATCAGTGCAAGAGGACTGTTTTGAATTTTGATCCAGCGTTAACTGAATTATCATTTTGGGATTTTTGTTTGGTTTTGGTTTGGGTTTTTTTTTTTTGAATTTGTAAACTGTAGTCTTTGAAGAATAATATCACGTGACCACAAGTATCATTGGGATGGGAAACTGTCTAGCTGATAGGCATCACATAATCAACTCAAAAATCTCATTTGAGCCTGGAATTACTGTAGCGTAAATCAGATTTAAATTCAAGACTCAAGTATAATGACCTCCTCCATTACAAACATCCCTGAGAGTTATTTAATTAATAATGTATATTAACTCTAAGTATTTTGGCATATATGTGTGGCATACATTTTTAGGTAGCCACAAATACAGCCTCAGAAGCCCACAATGTGGTGGCTGTAGGATGACGCATTTTTAAGATGTTCTGCAACAACCTGCTTTGCTCCTTACTGAATACAAATAGCTGAGGGATGACAGCCATCTCGGTTTCAGTAGAATCTTTATGATTTATATGATAATGATAATTTTATTCTGATGCCAGTACAGAGCACTTTGCAGACTGATATCAAGGTTAATTGTCACTTTGAGAAGAAGTGAAGCACTGTCTGCCAACCTGATGCTCTGCTCAGCCGAGAGATAATTGTTATTCAAGTAGTATTTAAATGAGCCCAAATGCTGATAAATACACAACCAAAATATTTTATTTTTTTTCTCTCATGTTCATTCACTGTGCTAGAGAATGAGGTCATCACTGTGTATAAATATTGCTGATGGACGCTGTAGTAAAAACATGCTGAGTATTTACAGAACTACAAGAAACGGGTTTCCCCCAGTGTGGGTTGTGGGGAAATACTTTAAACTTGAGTTCCTCTTGTCAACACGTCCTAATTCTTTTATGTCTGTGGTTGCTTTTAGCAGTTGTGCTGTTACCTTACATGTGACTCCTTATGCACTGTGACCCGACCTTGTTGTGCATCTGAGATGTTTACAATTTGTACTATGCTTTGCAAGTTCTTGGGGTTACTCCGTGCTCCATGTATCTCACATTGATTCTAAAGATAACTTTCATTTTTTTCCCTCTAGATTTGGGGAATTGTAAGCAGGCCTGTGGCCAGAGAAATAATGCACAAGCACGCAAATATTACTATAAATCAGTAGGTTGGGGGGTTTTCTTGTATCCCTGGTAGCTGAGCAGCTTTTTAAGGGAGCTGGTCAGCCGTATGCAATAGCGTAGTCCTATATCGCAGAGAGCCACAAGGCTGTCCCAAAATCTGGGACTGGCTTTGTTTAATTTGCAACCCCCCTTTAAATTTAGAGTCTTCAAAATTATGATTTTACTGCGTAGCTTTTCCTCTTTTTGAAATATTTTAATTGAATAGAATCCATGTGCTTTTTTTCTACCTGCTGCTCCCCTAGAGGATTTTTTTTTTTCTGTGCTGTCTAAAAATTATTAGCTACAGGGGTCTTTTAGCCTTGAGAATTGTTAATTTATTTTGGTGCAGCAGTAGCTGTATCTACATACTTGTACTGCTGTTCTTTTCTGTGCTGCCATACTGACTTTTTCCTTATTCACATGAAAACTTCAGGGTTTATGTTCAGTGATTTGTTTGTTGCTAATATTTCAGTGAAGTGGGTTCTGTTTATTTGGTGTTTTTTTTATTTTATTTAGAATGTTAATTTGATGCACTTTTTGGACTAAATTAATAACTAATGTAACTCTACTAGACAGATTATGTTGTAAAATATGTCTAAACTTTGCACAAGGCACAGTAAAATTATAGAATAGTTACTTTAAAGGCTTCAAGAAGTAAAGATAAAATAAACTTACCTTAGTTTTTTATGTGAAGGGAGTGGTTTTTGCCATGACCATCCATAAATTCCTGGCTAAGGTATTTGCATATTACTTTTGTAGAAGGGTGGTTCATTACTTACTGGTAAGAGACCACTTTCTTGTTAATTCTCTTATTTAATATGCATTATAGTCCCATGGCTGAGAAACATAAATTCTTAAATGGATTGTTTTCACTCCTAAACACTTCCATACGTTTTTGTAATGTTTTTAGATTCTGTATGGCTTAGTAGCTTTCCAGATGACTAATGAAGATTTTAACAAACAAAATGGAAGAGGGCCAACTTGTAATTGTTAGTGCAGTAGCATAATCAGCCATACACGGTTTGTTTGTTATAGCTCAGCAACAGAACAATGTTTCAAAGAGAAAACATGCAGAGATGATTAGTAAGTACCACAGTGATGTGAGACTGTCCAACTACAGAAGCAGTCTAGCTGGGTTATTCATACGAATACTTCAAGTATATGCTTACATTTTTCTTATCATGAGGGGCACCGATAATGTCTAATTTTAGCAACGATTTATATGGAGTTACTAAGAAAAAATAAATGAAAGAGGGCTTTTTTGTTGTTTTTTTTCTTGGTTAAATGGATGCGTTGTAGAAGCGTAGCAAATGCCACATGTTGTACGAACTACCAAACCGATTATAGCTTACTTTATGCAAATATGAAAAGGTGAAAAATGTCTGGCAGGAAGACAGTTACTTTTAAAGAATAAAATGCTTATCAGATGTTTATCAAGGGTATAGATAAGTGACTTCAGGATTTATATTATAGCAATTAAAAAGGCTGCAAAATGAGCATCCTTTCTGACTATTGATTGAAATGAAGAAATGGAATTGGAAATACAATGCAGTGTGATAAGTAATGAAGAGAAGACTCAATTGCATAATAGTTGTTGTTACTGCTTTTCAATCTGTTTTGCTGAATTTGTTGCAAGCAAGCTTTAAAAGAAAAAAACAAAACCTAAAACATAGCCAGGAAGAAAAAAAACAAAGCAAACCCTCAAACTGTTACTGAGTTTACACAAGAATCTGAACATATTTGATTCATAAAACTATGCTGTTGCTTGGTCAGTTGAATAAATACAAAACTTCTCATATTTCACGTTCAAAATTTTCTTTGTGACTAACTATTTCAGATATCATTCTGTGTCCTTCTGTGGCAAGTTTGAAGATAGCATTCCGCTGTGAATTCTTCTTGGCGTCATCTCAGTCCTAGAAAGTGGTTGTTCTCTTGAGAATTTAGTATCGAATACAGAATGGTTGTATAGTGAATAGAAAAAGTTAAATTTGCTGCTTATCTGTGGAGAGACAATATATTAGTGTCTATTTTTGAAGAGTAAATGCCACTCAGTCCTAAAATATCCATTGAGTTTACAGATTCATTTTGCTCACCATTTCACTCGCCCTTTAGCAAAACAATTGGTTTACAAGCCTTATGCTGTTTTCTTCCAGCTTCTGCTGTGTGTTCTTTCATCCCCTTGATACAGTGACTTGAATCATCAGCTTTATCTAAATATGCAGGCTACAAAAGCTGATGAATCGGTTGAATTAGTTTTAAACAGATTTTAATTAAAAAGTGTCCGGATAGATTTTTGAATTCTTTAGTTTCTGTCTTATTTAGGGTTATATTAAATCTATTGATTTTAAACTGAATCAATGTAAACCTTGTTTCTAAATGTTCCTGCAGCTTTTTGACTGGTTTAGCTAAAAATAGTCTTAAATCATGTGTTTTTCTTGAGCAGTGCAAGTTTAAGCATAGGCAAGCCTTCAGCTAGGGGTCCATTTTTCTTCTTTCTTCTTTAGTTCTTCCTGAAGAAAAAACAGAGAGTCCAGGAACAAAGTAGTGTCTTTGGAGAAATGTCAACTAACCATCATTAACTTCTTTGGCTTTGCAAATTTTATAGGTTTCAGTTATTTTACTTGATAGGAGCCTTATTATTAAGCCATCCAGAGGGACCTGGACAAGCTTGAGAAGTGGGCTCATGTGAACCTCATGAGGTTCAACAAGGCCACATGCAGGGTCCTGCACCTGGGTCAGGGCAACCCCTGATATCGATACAGGCTGTGGGATGAAAGGATTGAGAGCAGCCCTGCCGGGGAGGACTTGGGGGTACTGGTGGACAGTACAGCCGTATCCTGGACTGCATCAAAAGAAGCATGGCCAGCAGGTCAAGGGAGGTGATTCTGCCCCTCTACTCTGCTCTGGTGAGACCCCACCTGGAGTACTGCATCCATCTCTGGAGTCCTCAGCACAGGAAAGACATGGACCTGTTGGAGTGGGTCTGGAGGAGGGCCACAAAAATGATCAGAGGGCTGGAACACCATTGCTGTGAAGACAGGCTGAGAGAGTTGGGGTTGTTCGGCCTGGAGAAGAGAAGGGTCTGGAGAGACCTCATTGCAGCCTTCCAGTACTTTAAGGGGGCCTCCAGGAAAGATGAGGACAAACATTTTTAGCAGGACTTGTGATAGGACAAGGGGTAATGGTTTCAAGCTAAAAGAGGGTAGATTTAGATGAGATATTAGGAGGAAATTCTTTACAATGAGGGTGGTAAAACACTGGAACAGGCCGTTCAGAGCGGCGGCAGGTGCCCCATCCCTCGAAACACTCAAGACCAGGTTGGATGAGGCTCTGAGCAACCTGATCTGGTTGAAGATGTCCCTGCTTATTGCAGGGGGGTTGGACTAGATGACCTTCAAAGGTCCCTTCCAGCCCAAACTATTCTGTGATTCTGTGATTATTTTAACAGACAAGATACTTCTTGGAGGCAGGGTCAATGTATGTCGTACAACATCATTTTGCTGTACAGTTTCTGATAAAATTAAATTCTGTAGGGAAGAGAAGGCTCAGAGGTATCTCATCAAAGTATATAAATACCTAGGGGGTGTAAAGAAGATGGAGCCAGGCTTGTTTCAGTGGTGCCCAGTGTCAGGACAAGAGGCAATGGGCACAAACTGAAACACAGGAGGCTCCATATCTGAACATCAGAAAACACTTTTTCACTGGGCAGGTGACAGAGCAGTGGCACAGGTTTCCCAGGGAAGTTGTGGAGTCTCTGTCCTTGGAGATATTCAAAAGCCGCCCGGACACAGTGCTGTGCAACCAGCTATAGGTGGCCGTGCTTGAGCATGGCAGTTGGACCAGATATCTCCAGAGGTCCTTTCCAACCTAAGCTGTTCTGTGATTCTGTGATAATTACAATGTTTGGTTTTTTTCTTGTTGAAAAGCATTCCAGCATTTTTGAGTTGACAGGTCATTAAAAAGCCTAAGGGTCAGTTTATATACTTTTGTTTTTACTGAAACAGTGATGATGAGATGCAGTTTAAAAATAGACCGTGTGTGGTGGTTGGCTCACATTCTGTGAGTTTAGCTTTATTTCATATATAAACATGTTCATTGCCTTTGTTGTACCGCAAGAAATCATGGGCAGTGTTTCTTGTTAGAGCTGAGTATAGCTTGTGTTTGCAAATAATTGATTGAAACTGAAGGATGAACTCAGAGGAGGCGTGGAGTGGATGTGTGAAACTTTTGCCCTTTTTGAATTGACTGTTAATTTTTGTCCTGACATCTAAATTCACTAATTAAATCTTTGATTGAAAATTTTGCAGAACTATTCTGTTTGAGCAACATGCAACTACTTTGCTCACCAGGATTGTACTACTTTATATTTAGACTTCTAATAAATGAAAATGGCTGACTGTTGTCTTTTAACAGTGAAGTTTAATGCTGCTAAGTGCTTTCACTTGCTTATTTCAATGAAGTATATATACAACCATGAAGAACTCTGTTCTTTGTCCCGAACAATTTTTTTTTCCCACACTTGAAATTTACTGCACTCCTTCGCATTTATTGCGTTTCCTTTTGAATCAAAAACAAAGAGCCAGCCAATACCTAAAGGCTTTCTGAATCCGTGCGGCTGAAATCCCTCTTAAACGTGTAACCTGTTTCATGCACTCAGATACATCTAACCCCAGATACAGGAAGAGATCGATCAAAGACTAACCTCAGAGCGATCCTGCAGAATTGCCAACCCCCTGTTACCAGGAGCGGTGTGGCTCCTGGCCTGCATGATGGGGGATCCCTGCCTGCCTTAGCACTTTCCTTGGCTCCCCAGAATGGTAGTAAGTGGCTTAAAAAAACCCCACCCATATTACTCAAAATGCTCTTTTATATCAGAGCAGTAAACATTCTAGTCCTTTTATTTGCTTCTAAAAGCAGTGACTAAATTGCTCAGCAAAAAGGGAGTAAATGATATGCTTAAGCTTTAATTGCCTTACAGTGGTATTCAATCAGCAAAAAAGGCCTTGCTGATGAGACATTGCGCATCTTGTAGGTTAGATGAAGAATTGGCATTGAATAAGCAAATAAAAAGTCTAGACCTGTACTGGCTCTGTACAGAGTCATGTCACATGCCACCGTACTAAGTTTCTGAAGATGATTCTTAAGAGGCAGGAGTGTCATTCCTGAGATGGAGAAAAGAGGCATCTTTCACCAAAGATGGGGAAGGAGAAATGATATGAGGCGTGTGTGGAACACCACTGATCTTATAGGGAGAGATTCACCTTCTAAAAAGGTTGGGAGACACTAGTTTAGCGTACAGACTACATTTAAAAAATACAGTTATGCAATGATTTTTTGACAAATAATATGCATACATAGAATGTTTCAAATTAATATAATATACATGTAATTTGGGGTGAATTAATGTGAAAGTTTATGAAGTTTAAGAATAAAGTTTAAAAAATGACAGTCACCTATTTTTTCAAAACCAATGTTTCTTCTGTTTAAGCACTTCTTGTTTAAAAAAAAAAAAAAACACTCCAAACTCAAACCCCAAATCTTTTAAAGAGTCCCTTTGAAGGGCTGCACATAAGGCTAGGTACATTGATCAATCTGGAATGCAGTTTTTGTATCATTTTGGTGTTGTGTTTTTGTTTTTTTTTTTTCTTCCTTCAATTTAATTTAAACAAATAAAAAAAATCAGTTGTTCCTTGCAGTCCATTAACTTTATAAACCACTTGGATTTCATTCGTGGACAACTTGGTCCATTCTTGTTACTGCAAAGCTTTGGTTCTCTAATTTTCAAGGCTTATCATTTAGTGCTTGTGATTGTCATGTTCCCAGTAATTTTTTTATTAAAGTTGAAATTTTATTATTTAATTACAGTTTACTGGAGAGCAGACAGAGTAACTTCAATATTATTTTACATACGGGTAACACTGGGAGAGGGAAGTCTTGTTGCCAGCAGTCTTAAGTACTGCTTAAAAGAGATACTTTCGTGAGCTAACCCTGTCTAAAGAGCCACATGATTCCTCACGTAAGAAGTAAAAATTCCTGAAAAAGCTTTTGAAAATAGCTTTTAAATTGCTATCCAATTTGAAGTAACCGATCCAGAGGATAAATTTAACAAGCATACCTTTGCTGCCAATTTGTTCTTGTATAAGCATTCGTATTGTAAATAGTCATATGTTTAAGCAAGAACTCTATTTAGACCTTGTGGTTAGTGAACCTGTTCATCATTAAAAATGCCAGTAATAGAGCATGTGACATAGCAGTGGCCTTTTTGTACCACAGAAACTAAAAGAAACAATATTAACCAAGTAATGTTGAAATTAGGGGAAAAACTGAGTGTATTCATTGGGACATCACTGGGTACTATAAAAATGACAAGAATTTATATCTAGATCAACCACTGAATTGTAGTTGCCCTTAAAATGTAGATCGTCTGCAGCAGATTTGGGGAAAAAAACCTCCTTGTAATGGTAATTCCCTAAAATACCAATGACGTTAAGACAAATAAAAAATATCTTAGGTTCCTGAAGCTGAGGGCGTCTTTCTTCCTCTGATAGTTTCCGTTCTTCTTAAGTACTTGGAAAACTAGCTATTTAATGTTTTTGGTAACAAGGTGTCCATCCCTTGTGGTGTTTCATGCTTTATCCTAGCCACTTCAGTGGCCTCCCCTTATTTATTTATGTTCTGCTACTTCTTGTTACAAAGGGGAGATGAGCCCTCTGGCCTTGTCACTGATGTCTATGTGGGTAAAATGAACAATACCAGAGTGCCTTCTTGGACTATAAAACTCAGTTGTTTATATTACTTAGTTATTAGAACAATCTGTCAAAGCTTTAGATAGCATCAGCCAGTATTCCCTTGAACAAATCCTGAGCATGGCTAGGGAGAAGGAAGGCTGAAAGACCTTCCCATCTGGCAGTTGCATACTTTGAAGGGTGGGGGAGTACGGACACAGGCTGTTCTGTGCCAGCTGGCCTTAGTGCCAGCAGACAGTCCTGGCATGTTTAATTTACTGTTATAGGCACAGTCTTTGTCTTATACGCCATCACGAACAGAAACCATGCGAATCTGGGCACCTTTCCATGCTGAGGGCATACATATGAGGGGTTATATATAATTTGTCTATTAGATTACTTCCAGGTTTCCCCCTTACTACTGGGTGCTGTTGAAAGAGTAACTTTCATAGCTGTGATTGGGCTGTATTTACTCAGGGCCAGGGCCACCAGGTGACACTGGGAAATACCTTGGTAACCCGTGGTTTTGCATAATTGTCTAGACAGGATGTTTTGGGAATGTAACCTTCTCTTCTGAATGCAATGTTGTGTTAGTATTTTGGTATTGCTATGCAGCAATAATACAGTTATTCATGTCTCTTAAAATGTGAACCTAGTAACACTGATGTTAAAAGGTGATAGAAATTTCATGAAAATCATCTGTGAATTAAAAAGGACCCCATGCGCCAAAAGGGAACAAGGCAACTGCGTGCCTGGCTTGTACTGAGATCAGAAGTTTGGCGTGTGAGTCCAGCTGGATGCCAAAAAATATCACCCGTACCCTACTTCATTATTTGGGGCTGTTGGCATTGATGATGGTCACTGTTGCTGGCCTTGCAATGTGGAAAGACTGTTCAAAGGCTGTCACTTTAGGTACGTCTCTGAAGGCTTTTCAGATTATGTCAAAAGATGATATGGGGGGGGTGGGGGGAAGAGTATTGTTACCGCACTTTCAGCTTTTGTTGGCCAGAAATATGAGACTTCGCTTTGCAGTGGCAGAAAATTACGCTTTTGCAAGTTTAACTTCTCAGATGTAAAATGTCTGAGAAGAGCTTCCAGTCTCTCCCAAAGCAGAGTGGTTGTTAACCTGGTGAAAAGTTACCAAAATATGCATTCTAATTCTTTAAATGGCTGCTCAGTGACTTTTTACATGGGAGCATAATTGATGGTGTCAGTTTTAATAAATAATTCAGTAGTTCTTTCTCTTTGATTGTATAGCAGGATTTGTGGATAATAGAGGTCTGAGGACTAAGTGTGACTGATGAGAATGGATGGCATATTACTATCAATCTTGTCACTTTTTACCACATGTAAAAATTGAATTGGAGTTATTGACCATCCCACAGCATATTTGTCCTCTCACTGTGTGTGGACCAAAAACATGCTCAGAAGGTGATAATTAAACTTTGTGTGCCAGAAATAACCAATGCTAGTTACATAGCTCCAGTGTTGGCTTTACTGATTTTACTTATTTTTTAATTTGCTACATGGAGAATGTGAAACTCACTTGTTTAATTCTGAATTTCATTGAGTTTAATTTCCTTGTAGTTTAGCTTTTTTTTTTTATACTTGTATTTACCATTCTGCTGTCAAACTGTATTTAATCAATGTGTTGAAAAAGAACTTATTTGACTCTGATAATTCTGATGAATACTTTGTAGTAAAATGACATGGTCAATAAATTAGGTTGTTATAGCAGCGTTTATTCTGTGTGTCTTTGCTTGACGTAAGGATAACTATGGCTAAATTTGGCTGATTCTGCCTGCCTTTTTTTTTTCTTTCTCTCTATTTTGCCTCAATTGTAGTTCATGATTCATCAGCTTGGAGTCTCTTCCACTCCCTGTCCATCTTCAGTCTTAATAGGAATTCTGGTTGGCTGTCCTTGATTCCTAGACATACCTTTGTCTATGGCTCCAGCAAGCAAAATATTGTTGGATGTTTCTTTATTTGGGTGTGTGCAAGGAGAGCAAGAGACCATTTCTATCTACCATATTTCTTGTTTGTTTTTTTTCTGAGATTTTTTTTTTGTTTGTATCACTTTCCTTTCAGGGTTCACTGAGCCCTGAATATGGTTGGAGCGTGGTAAATGTTATCTCTGTCCTACTAGGCTTTCCTCGAACCTAAAGTAGATCAGTCAATGATAATATCATGTAATTGCAAGTTGAACAACCTTTTTCTCCTTTGAGAGAGAATATATTATTACTACTTTGGGGAACTGATTTGATCAGAGTGTATAGCAGAAGCTTAACATCCTTTTAGGTATTTTCCCATAAAGAAAATAGAAGCTATGCCTGAAGACGTGGACTGGAAAGCTTTGCTTCTTCCACATTCCAAAAGATTGCACATGGAGTGATTGCCTCCCACCCCCTGTCTCCTCTTCCTGTATCAATTGTATTCAGTCCTAAAGTTCTCCCTCAAAATAAATCTGAACTCTTCCCTTCACCAGTTATTCCACTGTGCTGTCTGCCTGTAGCCCAGGGGATAGTGCTAGGAACACTCCAGAGTATGCAGCTCTACGCTTTGAGCCCCAAGCTTCAGCCTAACTACTAAATCTTGCTCCCAGATCTCTCCCAGCCCTTCCTCTGTTGTCGATAGTCTTAGGAGCCATGGGGACTAGTTCCCCCCAAATGCTCCCTGGGATACTACACAGATGCCAAGTCAGGTCTGCTACTTTGGTGCCTAGAAGGCTGGTCATCATATGGTCTTCCCTGGATCATTGAACTAGCTGTTGTGTTTGATAATTAACCCCCTGTCCGCTTTCCTTTCCACTGCAGGACCTTTTTTCTCCTGAGCATCAGCAATAGGGAATAATACCCTGGACATCAGTTGCTCTGTGCTGTCCCTGCAACCCTCTTGTTGATGTATCTCTCTCTCTGTCTTCGTGTGTTTGGTTTTTGGGGGTCTTGGTTTTTGGTTTGGGTTGGGTTTTTTTGTTTGTTTGTTTGATGTTTTTTTTTCCATTTGGCCAAACTGTCTTTGAAGGAGAGTATTTTTATCCCTGGCATCTATAAGCTGCCTGCAACAGGTGCATACGTGCTATACATGTTACGCATCATACATGAACTCAGAAATCTTCAATTGCCAAGTTGGTCTTAAATGATTGTATAATGCCACAGCATGCTCCAGAATTTATTCCTGTTCATAGCTTTAAACTTGTTGTGTCAATGCATGTTCCAGTAGAGGCCAGAAGGTCAGTGCTCAGGTAGTACATAAATTTTTGTAGTCTGAATGGGTCGATGGCTTGATTACCTCCCTTCACCATGAAGGACGCAAAGTACTAGGGCATATTGCAAAACTTCTGGTAAAGCCAAAATAAGCTTGACTTTAGGATTTGACTTTGGTTTTTATTATTGAGAAATCTGTGGAGTTGAACTTCACCTTTTGATGGGGAGCAGGGTGGGAAGGCATTTTGGTAGACAATTGAAGGTCCATTAAAATAATTGAGAACACTGGCACAGATGAATAGACAAGAGGAAATGGCCTCAAGTTGCACCAGGGGAGGTTTAGATTAGATATTAGGAAAAAATTTTACACTGAAAGGGTTATTAAGCATTGGAACAGGCTTCCCAGGGAAGTGGTGGAGGTATTTAAAAGATGACTAGACATAATGCTTAGCAATATGGTTTAGTGATGAGTTTTGTCAGTGTAAGGTTGATGGTTGGACTAGGTGATCTGGAAGGTCCCTTCCAACCTAGGCAATTCTATGAATATTGTTGACTGTTACACGATGAAACTTTTTCAACTACATGAAATGCCAAGCATGTGCTGTTTGCATCAGCGGGTAAGGAACTGTGTCCTGTTTAAAACAAACAACCTCCCCCCTGACCTGTCTATACTCATTCAACTTTGTCTACAATCCTGATTTACAGTTTATATCCTCTCCAGACTGAGTACCAATAAAGCATAAATATCTTGAATAGATGTAGTCATAATACATTTGAAATAGATTCATTTCTAATGTGACTATCTGGAGTCTAGAAGCATTTCATCAGGTATAGACCTCAATACCGTATTATTTTACTTGATGTATTGTTTCATTCACAAAACAGCATTTGTATTATTTGAAGACATCCTAGCATAATATTGGGTTTCTCAAAATAGCTAAATACCAAATAAGATTATGTTTTTGTATGTCGGTCATATATACTCTGTACTATTCTCTGGAAGGATAATGGAATACTACTCTGTGGCTTAAACTGGCTTAGCTTCTGAACTCGATTTTAAACCTTCATGGCAGTAAGCTTGTATGCTGTAATATATGCTCATTTCTGTAATGCTAAGCTTACTGTTATTAAAGCTCCAGCTTCCAGTAAATATCCCTGTTTGTGAAAGCATCTCCTATAACTTCTCCTTCTTGCCTTTCTGAAGAACAGAAATACAGTTTTTATGTTATTTTTGTTTATTTTTTAATCTGTTTTTCAATGGCAAAAGATTATACAATCAGAGTGTTGTTTCCAAAGTTTTTAGAGAGGAAGCTCAGTGGCTAATTTCAACCAATTTGACAGGAAAGTAGGAGTCTAAAAAATGCTAAATTCCTACAATAAGCCTACACACCATATGGCCCAGAGCCCACATGTAATCCTTGCAGCTATTGCTTTCCTGTGCCAGTGGCCAGGGGGCAACATGTTCCCTTTCGTCACATACTCAACAGATCGTCTGGAAAACAAGAGCTGATTTCTTCCAACAGCTCAAAGAAGCTCAGAAGCAACACAAAGGGTTGAAACGCGCTTCTCGACTTTCTTTGGATAGGCAGAAGTTCCTGTTTAGGGACGCGTTTAATATTAAGAGGGAACTGAGTTTTGGAAATACCTCCATCTGTGCTCACCACACATAATATAAAGAGGGATCTGCTGTATTGGAGAGAGTTTAGAGCAGACAGTTTTCCTGGTACCTTCTCTCTCTCTCTCTGATGCCTCAGGCTGCCAAACACCAGGTATTGTGGGAGGACAGTGAGCTGACTGGCATTCTTTCGGTGTTACGAAGTTCTTCTTTGAACTTCAGCCTTCAGAGGTATGTTAGTGCTGTTATTATGCAGGCAATAATTTTAAGAAAAGGTGTTCTTTTGTGAAGGACTGTAGTCTCCAGGCTGATTTCTGCTAAGGCACTTGGCTGTCAATGAAGTGCCTGATTCAGGTGAGATTCATGATTCCTTTAGTCAAAAAGGATGGGAAGATATTAATTCCTGTAGACCTGTGATAATTCTGTAAGTTCTATAACTATTTTTTTGACAAAAAGACTTTACACTAGCTGTCTGTATCTACCTTTTGGTATGCTGTAGACCATGAGGTAGAGATGCCCTCCATCACAATTTTCAAACTTCCCCAAAAGCTTGACTGGCATTAATAGCGTACTCTCCCTGTATTTGAGCATATGTCCAAAGCCACATCTGTTGCTAATTTATCTGTCAAGTGTGGGGAATGAATATTCACCTTCCAAGTCACACAGCTATATCACTTTAGCATAGACCACCTTTAATGGTAGAACAGAGAATAAAAAAAAAAAATTGTATTATGTTGTAGTGGTTGGTGCATTCTGGAGAAGGAAGAAGAGCCAGCAAGATGCTTATTATTATTAAGGAAATTGGAATTTCAGAATATGCTTCCTAGTTAGTCAATCCACTGTGAGGGGGACAGTTTTATTGGTGTTAAACTAAGGAAGCCCTCAATTTTGGTTTTCTTTTCTTACCTTTGGTGTGTATAGAGGTGTGAATTTTTAATGTCTTGCTCAGATGATGTGATTTTGGGTAAGTATTCTTGTGAAATGCAATTTATACACTTAGATTGCCTACATACCCCTGTCAATCCTGTCAGCTGCTCCTTTCTTCTCAGCACTGTCCACTCCCCCAGTCACTGGCCAAATTTCAACCAAAGTTGACAGAGGGAAAGAGGTTTCAGGTATATTAAATTCATATGAGATTCCTGAAAACAAGGTGACTGATAAAGAAGAGACTTTTGCTGTGTGGGATTATCAATATGCAAATACAACCCATATTAGACATTAGAGAATCTACATGGGAACTCAGCCCATGATAAACTGTTGCTTACTGGCACTACCTTGCTTGTTTCCTATTTTTATCGGTTGTCTCCAGTTTGTATTTTTTGTGAGGGCAGGGGAGAAAAACAAGGAAAAGAGGATGCTCTGTAAAAATAAAAAATGGCTTCACTTCTGTTTCTTTTAAAATTGTAGCAAGTTTGGAAAATGTTGTTGCTTTTCTTTAAAGAAGTAATGTTGGCTAAATCTGCCTTTTCTTCTAAAAGGTAGTATGATATGGATTGGATGTCCATGATTAAACATAGGTTGCGATCTTTTCTTTGAAAAATCTTATGCTTTAACCTTTATCTGACAGTTGTAACTGGAAATACCTGTTGCATCTCAGTTCTTGAACTAGAGTTAATTCGGCAGTTAAGCAGCATTGTGATTTATTTCTCTTTTACTCTTAAATGGGGGAAGAAACCCTAAAAATACTGCATTTAAAGTGCAGCTGAATATTAGTAAACAAACATGGGGCAAAAAAATCTTCTTAAAGAAAAAATGGTGGAAAAAGAAATACTATGCTGCTAAGTTTTGGTTGTGATTTGCAGTTATGGAAAGTGCTGGTTATATCTGTATAAACATATGGATCTATTCCAGACTGTAATGGTCATTTTGCCCTGCACCAAAACTGTGAGCTTCTTCCTAGTCAAGGCGTTGACTTATGCAGGGATCTTGAATCTACCAAAGACACATACCAGTGTATGTACGTTACACAACACTATTTAAATCACTTCTGCTTCTAGAGGAGCATAGAAAGATGCTGTATAGAATTTTTACCAAACCATATATACTCTGTCTTCAAGACTGTGATGCAATAGTCGGTTCCCTGTGTGTCCGTCCCCTGTCCTCCCCTCCGCCCCCAACTAACAATTCAGACAGTCTGTTTCTTGACTAGAAGATCTAGGTCTGACCTATGTTTATGATTCTTAGGTGTAGGTGTCCTGCAAACTACTGAACATTTAATTCTGGATTGAACATTAGATTAATAGGGGATATCAATAAAATAGATAGCTGTATAGAAGGGCTAATTGATGTTATAATGCTGAAACAAGTCAGGAACAGCTGAATAAATTTCATTACAGGTTATTATCCAGGACTCTAGCACTTCAGCTGGATACCCAGTAAATTGTCTATAGGTAGAACAGGGATTAGCCTCCAACTTTTCTTGGATCATAAGCCACTACAGGAATTGCCTTTCCACCAGTTCTAGAAGATGACTTTGTCTCAACCTCTGTTTTATGCTAGATATAATTACTGAATCCTTAGAGTTGCAACTTGTGTTTCATTGACCATTTTTTTTTGCCCTTATTTCCCCCCCCACTCCCCTTGCATGTATGCTGTCTGTTGTTCTGAAATAACACGGTGTGTCCTTCTGTCTTCTGCAATTTTTCACACATTTTGCAAAGGTACTATATCGGGTCAGGTGTTAGTAAGCCTTCATCTGTTGAGGAGCTGATTAGCATTAGAGCTAGTGATATTTTTGCTGATAGTGCTGAAATCCAAAGACTAAATGCAGCTCAGTGTAAATAGATACTACTTTGCTTTTTAATATAATGTAAACAGAAAAGAAGCAGCTCCCTTTGAAAATGCAAATTATTTCAGTATTAGGATGTATTAGTGAAATGGTAGCATAGAAGCAATGTCTGATGACTTCTGAGTAGGGCAAGTAGTATATAAGTGTTTTGAAGACCTGTGTTTTTTAAGTATGACTCAAACTGAGACATAGCTTCCGTAAAAAGAAATTATTCTAAACCAAAAAGTCTTTCTGATTTAGAAACAACTTTGCGTTGATCAGAATGTTGTAAGGTGTTCTTAAACTGCACTTTGTTGCTCTAAAATTTTAAATTTTTTTGTTATTTCCCAAACACCTAAAATAAATGAGGGTATCTTGTATTAAATAGCTGTATTTTAGCAGGAATTAGCATACAAATATTTGAGACTGAAAGTTTATAATGCCTTTTATCCTTTTTATGCTTATCTGTTTTAAGTAGCTTCAGTGCTCTATGAAGACAAAGGCACCGGTGTACATGCCACCGATAATAGACAGTGTGACCGTATCATGTATGCTTCCTTAATAATGTCTGACATTATCAGATTGATTAACTCGGCAGGGGGCCTTAATCAGATTTAACTACTGTTGGCAGCTGTACACTGGCAGAATAGTAATACATCAGGGAGTAATATTGAACTTCTTTTATAAGCTGTATTAAACATGAAACTCAAAAATGTACCATAAAAATTATCATTATTTCTAGTACTAATGCAATGAGAAGTGAAACCTGCACATTGCTCACACAGTCTCAGATCTCTTTTGGATTGTGCTTTCCCAAATTTTCTGTTGTCATCAGTTCCAAATACTGATCTGCTTCAGATTCTCCTTTGGTAGTTAATGGGAGTATATTTTAAATATAGCTATTTCTTTTAAGATTCAAAGACCAATAAATCGTTTGGGACTCAATGACTTAAACAGAAAAATAATAAAAACATTTTGTAGCTGCAGATTTAAGCATGTGTGTATGTGACAAAGTAATGATAGTTGGGTTTTCTGCTTTGTCCTTTTCAAGTCAAATGCCATATTGTGATACATTGCTTTAGTTTCATTTGATACAGAATACTCACAGTATTAATAAATAAAATGCAGGCCTCACAGATGTTAATGTAACATTCATTCATAGATCAATAGGTCAGGAGGGACAACTGTGATCATCAAGTGTGACCTTCTGCCTATCATGTGACATTAAGACTTTTCTGGGTTCATTCTTGTTTGAACTAAAACATATCTTCTTGAAAAGATTGACTCTTGGTTGTAACAAATTAATGAAGAGGGCAACCCCACTCCTTTTGTCTCAATGATCAGTTATCCTTTAGGTAAATTGCAGTGTGGATTTGTTTAACTTCCAGATACTACATTTCATT
The DNA here is from genome assembly GCA_947846985.1 of Fratercula arctica. Lineage (NCBI taxonomy): Eukaryota > Metazoa > Chordata > Aves > Charadriiformes > Alcidae > Fratercula > Fratercula arctica. Next base: position 42,190,615 of record CANTUZ010000002.1, read on the forward strand.
CTATCTTCCCATCATAGTTAAAATACAGTAGAAATATGCTACTGTTATTTTATAGTTAATTTAAAGGTTTTGTAATAGTTTAATTATAGTTAAATGCTGATTCTGCTGTTGGTACTTAGTGTTTTCCATTAATGTTCCATGCTTTGTGTTTCTGCACTAACTTTCTCTTTGAAAGTAAAATAATTGAAGTTCCTGGAGAGTTCTTGTTCTAAAGTAAGCATTTTAGTTTTTAACTATTACCACGTAAGGTGCTTGTGTTCAGCTAGTGGTTATGACACATTTATGAGTCTTCCTTCCCAAATCAGATTTTCTTGTTACTCTGAAAGTACAGCCTGCATCTTTGTATCTTCCATGTAAGACTGTGTTTCTTCATGTTCCGAATGCTGCTATTTGTTGTACTTATCTTATCAAGAAGTTCAGGTTGCTTTACCTAGGCAATTCAGTGTTTTCCATTTCCTCCATCTCTGTTGAAACTGTAATTGTTATCAGTGATGATTTAGTTTACTTCAGGTCATGAATATGAATGTGAAACCGCAGAGCACCAAGACCTGATCTTACCAGTTGCTCCTAGACTGTTTCAATTCCTCCTTTTCTGACTGAGCAAAAAGTCCTGCCATCTTATTTTCTGCATTTCTTATGTTGCAAGAGGATTCAAAGAGTATGGCCTTCTCTCTCTTCCTTCCTCTCCTCATAACATCTTCCAGACTGCAAGTTTAGATGATGGACATCCCCTAGCTGATACACCAGACTGAGCTGCCCTTAAAGAATAATTTCCTCATTAGAATCTTTTTTCCAAATTTTGTGGAAAATTATTTATAAGTAGCCTTCACATTGCTAAATACATGATTGGAAGAATAAGTTAGTCTCTGATTTGTGGAGTCTTTAGTGTCCTGTCTGGTCTTTTGTTTCTGTCACAGATTCTAGGTAATAGGTGCTCCATGAGTGAGCTTTACACAAGAAGGAATGAGGCAGTTGACTGTTGATTGGACAAATCCTTATTTATGTTTCCATGGTCTGGCAGATCTTCAAATTCAGAGAGGTTCATGTCTACCTGTGCTATCATTGCTGAAACAAAACAAAATCATTGGCTTTAAGTTAGGAGAGGAAATTATTAAAAGTGCTAATAAATAACAAAATTGTAATGATCAGAGAAATCTAATTTAGGTTTTTTTTCCAGAATACTAAACTTCTTGCTCCAAATGGTAGTGATGATTGCTAAAGTGATATTACAACTACTGCAATGATACTGCTGCTTTGCTAGTTTTATAATTGAAGCATCTCAGGCAATGACAGCTACGTGTGCTTCATTATATATCACAGAGAAATTCCATTTATATAGGTAAGCAAGCAAAGAGAAATTGTTTTGAATATATTTGTAATTACACAGGAAAGCGCTGTCAGAGACCTATAAAACAGATGAGCATTGATTATAGCAGAGGTGAAGGAGAGTCGATATTAACATAAGTTCAGACAAATCAAACTCGCATTTGAGCTGTTCAAAAATATTGTCATTTCAATAAGATGCAGAAAGAATCATCAAAAGTGCTGATAGTTCTCCAGTATTTCTGCATACTTGAGGTGGAGGGAGGTGGGAGAGGTAGTAAGTTGATGAATATGTCAGGTACAAAGAGGAAATGCTTCTGAGAACAAGCAAATGTTTAAGCAGAATGTTACTAACATTGCAGTAGATGTTGGCATCTGTCAGTCATGTTATTTATGACAATGTATATTTAAGTAGTAATTGCCCAGGAAGGCAACAGAATATAAAAATGTGCAAAACATTTTTTATTATTATTCTTTTTGTGCTTTTGTTGTTACGGGTTTTTTCATTTCACATCCATTCTTGTTTGCCAGTTTAGTACCTCTGGGGCTGCCTTGCAGATCATGAAGGTATTTTGAAACTGCTTTTAGATGACATCGTTTTATGGATTACTTTCCTTGCATGTGACAGAAAAATATAGTTCCATAGCACTCTCATGATAGATAAAATTGTTACCAATCTGATGTTCTGGGAGACCTATGGTGAGTGCTTATATGTATTTACTGTGAACTAGAGAAAGTGTATTATTTACAATTCTCATTTGTTGTTTCATGTCTTAATTCTCTCTTTTACTTAAGGCCTAATTAAATTGGTTTGTGGATCAAAATGAGTCCCCAAACTAAAAAAAAAAAAAAGTAATACAAATAACAGTGGCAACTTACACAAACCTTTTACAGACATACATTTCACGTAGTGTTATGTGATTGCTATACCTAAATTGGTATTTCCAGTTTTTGTAGTTACTATTTTGACTTGTTCAGGATAGACTTGAATAGCCCTGATTGTTTAGGGTCTCTTCAGTAGTTTCTGTATGGTAGTTTTATCAGGTCAAATTTACTTAATTTAGCACAGGAAGCTACATTGAAGGGGTTCAGGTAATCCAATGTGGTGTAGTGTGGATTCAGGGTTCGTCAGTAAGGCAGAAGAAAATAGATTCGGTTGAAGGATAGAGAAGATATTAACTCACTACTTCATAAAGTAAAGTATGGGATGCAAAGATTGATTAGTCAGCTCTGCTTGCTGGTAGGTGTTTTGCACCATGTCCCCATGAATATCACGTGCTCTGGAGAGAATAAAATAAATTGCATTACTAGGATAAATTAAAAAACCAAGTCAGTAATAAAACAGCAAATACAGTTATTGCAAAAAGAACTTTATGTATGCATCAGACCAGCCAAATAACTAACCAGCCTACTTAAAATTACTAAAAGATAATGTATAATCTGTAGTAATACGAGATTTTAGGGAAATGCCTGGTTAGAGACTTTCCTTTCTCACTGCTTAGATTCTTGTAAAGCATTTTTGCCTTTGGTATCAGTCTCTGAATACAAAGTATCTTATGAATTTGAAGCTCCACTTGACTCTAGCAGCTGGAAGGAACAGGCTGTCCAAAGTATTTTGGAGCCTGTGAGGCTGAATGCTGGGATTAGATCGTTCGCTTCTTTTGCAGCCTGCCTGCTGTTGCTTTAAAAGGGGATTTTTAAAGTCTTTCACACAGTTCCCCAGGGTTATCTGGGTTATCCTGAGTTATCTCTCTTTCCAATGAGTCATTGCAACTACTCATGATAAGTTGTGTGGGTTTTTTTCACTGGTAGAGTGCAATTCACGTACTTATTGCTAGTTTGGTTTTGGCATATGACTGAAGAAAAGAATCACTAAAAAAGAAAAAGAAAGTTCATTTTCATTCTTCTCCTGTGTGCAGCCAGATAGAATTTTCTTTAGGCTTGGGAATACAGCTTTACTGGTTTACAGTTGGTTATTAAGTTCATAATTGGAAAATTACATTTTTACCCTAGAAAGAGAGGAAGCTATTTTTGCTGCAAAATGTAATTATTTTTCATAAAAACAATTATTGAGTTAGATGACAAAGTGGTTATAAACCATTTTCCACTTTTCACTACTATTCAGAAGAGGGGTTTTTACAGCCCTATTTCCATGGACCATCAAATTTTGTTCTAGGCAGTTGAGTTGAGACTCAAAGATAGGGCAAATAAATCCTGGAAATGTAATCCCAAATAAAAGTTCATACACTTTCTAGTAGGATGGAGGGCTCAATTTATTTAGTGTCTTAAAAATAGCAGAACTTTATATCTGATGACAAAGCTTGTAATTGTCAGAGAAAGCAACAGTTGCCTCTTGTATAAGATCCAGGGAAAAAATAACTGAATATGAAAGGACAAAGAATGAGAGCAAACAGCTCCCATCAATAGATGTGTTATAGTGAACTCAGCATGCTGGTAGATGTGAAGAATAGATCATCGTTCCTCTAAAGAAAGTGGCATTTTCATTCCAATATTGAAGCGAATACAATAAGAGATACATTGACAATCTACTGCTTGTGGGAGTAGGTCTTGCATCAAAAGAAAAGGTTTTCCTCTTGCTATGAATTATATCTCTAAAATAACTGGAAATATTTTGTAATAGTTTGGGTCAGATCATTGCAGTGGAATTATTAATTTTGATATTATTTTAGAAATAATTTAATTCACATTGAAGTTGTGAAACAATGGAGCAACCATTACTGTGTCAAATGTTGTTCCTTAAGTTTGTGCATTGAACAAAAGTGAAAACAGTTTCTGCTGTTTGGAGGGGGAGGGGATTACTTTGATTTTAGTAGTGTGGCAGTCTTGAAGCTAAAATGCTAATTTTTATTTGGAATGAGGAAGCTGTTAATTGGTTTGTAGAATACTATTGAAAATCCATTAATGTATGGGAGAGCAAAATCGATTATGCATCTGTGCACATGTTTACTGATCATTGGGAAGAATGTCACCGCAGATTAGAAGTGTTCTGTCATGGGATCTAAAAGAATCTGTATTCTTCAAGCTTTATTAAAAAAAGGAGAGAGAAAATGGCTTGCAGTGTCAGTCAAGGCACATTAACTTTGCAAGAAGGACATTGGAATTATGTTGTATTATTATAAAAAGCACTAAATTGCTCCTCTCTTGGGAAAATGTATCAAGAATTTGGTGGCATTTTACCTCAGCTAAATAATTGATTCCTCCCTTCAGTGGCTAGGAAGCTTACTCGTATAGCTGGCTCTAAGCGAAGGTAAGCTGATCTGATCTCAGCATTGTACAGAATTATGTGTTTGAAAGATTGCAACTGTGGCATAATAAACAGCTAATGCGAGAACTGTGTGGACGAGAAGGTGATTGCAAATGCTTAGGGAAACAGGTAGACATTGAGGACTTCTCTTTACGTGTTTTTATTAACAGTTTGGACTTTTTGAGAGTTCTCATAGAACTAAAAACTGTGTCCATCCAGGATGCAGTCACCATTTTAATGTAAAATGATGGAGCTAGACAAGGATTCAGGGAGAGGTAGGCATGGGTGGCTGATTCCCACATTGATATCAGTTGCTACAAATTTACGCCAATAAAAATGCTTTAAGAGAATGAAAACCATAGTATGAAATGAAAACTGTAGTAGCATGTCTAATATGTGCCTCACTTCTGGTTTGTTTTGTGTTTTTTTTTTTTTTTTTTTTTTTTTTTTGTGTATCCCTTTTTAATTAAAAGCTCAGCTGGCTTCCCTGCAGCTCTGTGAAGTTCCAGGTCAGAGTTCTAGAACTCTTGATCGGAATTGTATGTTAATCAACCATTTCTCTTAAATGAGCGTATTCAATCATAGACAATTCTAAGTCACTTACTATATGTAACATAGTTATTATGCAATTTTTATATTGCAGCGATATATTTAACTTTCAAAACTACAGTGCTCGGCTTTTATATGCTGTTATTTTAAATACTGAAGAAAATAAAGATTTAAATAATCATCTGAAAATGTTAATAAATAGTTTTTTCATACACTGAAAGACACGCTAATAAAACCAAAAAGTAACATCTACAGATGCAGATCAAAGTAGCTTAAACAGTTTCAAATATTTACAGCTCTTAAAAATACATCGTAGCCAAATTCATGTAATTCTTCCAATTAAACATTCTAAGTACCAATACTGTGTTGTTTGAGGCTTTGAATGTTAAGTCTCTTATCAACCACATCGTTACCCTTTTTTTTTTTTTTTACTCAAATCATTGGCAGTATAGAGGGTTGCCAAGATGCCTTTTGGGACAAATTCATGTTTTGTTGACACCACTTTATTTACAAGTCTTATAAATAAGCATCTCAACAACGAGGAAGACGTTTTCAATCATCACAAGTTTCTCTGTATTTAATTCTTTTCCACAGAGTTGTTCTTTGACTTTCTAGGCTAATGTGCTAATCCTAAGAATTGTTATTCTGCTCAGTACTGAGGATTGCCCAGGTCGCTCTGGGTCAACATGCAAATTTCAGTAACAGATTCATCAAGAGGGCAGGTTGCATCCCCTGCTGCATTTTGCCTCTCTGTTCAGATAAAAACTGCAAGGCAGTGTAAGGATAAATTTTTGTGATGAATACTGTTACTAAACTTCGGGGGAGGGTGGAGCTGCTTCAGTTGAGTTTTTAAACTTTGATAGTGTTTCAGATGGAATATCAGTGGACAAAAGGATGACAATTATCTTGTACAAATCAACTTTTCAAGTTTCATCCCCAGGGAGAAGTAACAAAAGCCAGTATTGATTGCTCAGTTAGGCTAGTCAGGGGACTCAGCTACGAAAATAGATCTTGGAAGAAACAGGAGGCAGAAAAAGCATGGACAAAAGAAAGGAACAAATAGGAATGTTTTCTTTGCAGATGAGTGCTTGTAATTGCATAACAAATCACAAGAAAAACTGGCAGCCGAGAAGAGAGGGGGAGAGAAAAAGCGATGTGTATAGACTGGGATCCTGTTTTCTGAACCTTAAAATTATTCATTTAGGACAGTGAAACCTGCAGGGAAGTGGCGAAGTGGGTGTTTCAGTGCTTTGTCTAGAGCTGTGCGTATCCTGTACTGCTTAAAATCCAGGCAGAATGATTTCTAGAGGGCTCTGTATAGTACCCAAAACGTCCATTTGCTTAGCTTTTGCATGTGAATGTCTCAAGAGAGATGAGCTAGAAATGCAGTGTCCGCAAGGATGAAGCTCCGGGAAAGTGTGATTAGACTGCTGAAGCATCTGTGAGCCAGCACCTAAGGTCGGCTTTTCTTGAAGGATTCTCAGGTGGAGCCTGTGTCTCCAGGAAGCTTGCCGGAGAGGATGAATCAATATTGTAGGCTAGAGCGCACAGTCCCACCTGCAAGCAAAGAATTTTGATCAGGGATATGGGAAGCACGCTATTTATGCTTTTCTCAGAGTATCCTTAGCACCCCTACATTTTTCTCTGCCAACGACCACGATATCAGAGGAATGTCAAACCATGCCTGGATTCCTAAGGTAACATTCAACCTCCAGCAAAAGCCTGTGCAGCTCCTCCTCTAATCAGCTTTTTACCAGCTGTGGTTGAGCCAGTGGTTCATATTGTTCTTGAATTGTTCTTGAATTTGAGAAGCTTAATTATCTCTTAAATTTACTGCAGATAAAGAGAGTATGCTGTATGCCTTGCCCACCAGCTCATACAAGATTTTACCCAATTTTCATCATACCAGGATGTCTTGAGAGTATAATAATTAACATAGGCATTATAGTTGAAGGCAACAAATTAATCTATTTGTCTAGTGATGCAGCAGTGCCTTCAGATGGAAGAAATTCCTCCTTACTGCATTAACTTCTCTTTCATACACTAGGCACACTAAAATCAGTTGTTTCAGAAATGAAATGTTAAGTTTGATCTTAGTGCAAGTCATACTGCTGATGATTCAACTGCATTTCAAGACAACAAAACATCAATGGCATTGTAGTTAATGCGCTAAACATGCCATTTTAAAAAGCTATGTTCTTGCAATCAATAATTGGAGTTATTCCATTGAGAATGCCATTATTTTTCTCACTTCTTCTTAAGCTTAGACTCAGGTAGGGGTTTAAGCACCCTTGTAAAGTAGCATTCATTTTATGACTCCATCTTGAATTAAGTGTATCGCAAAAATAAAATGAGGTATAGGGGACAAACGTAGATATTAAAATTACAGTGCCAGTTTTGCAAAGGATTGTTCAAACTCTGAATATGCAGTTACATGTTGTCAAAGGTAACATTTATGCACTTAGTTTCAAAATTGATGCAGCAATTGCATGTTTTGTGTTGCAGTCTTTATGCCTGAACTCAACCTATACATATGTATATTCTCTAAACTGACAAACAACTGCCTAAACAAATAGGGGTTACAGAATTAGTGCTTTTGAGAGAAGTGATGTAGCCAAAGGACTGAAGCCCCCGCTCCCATACTTGGGTAACTGGATTCAGTCATACTTTGTGAGACAATATTAACAGCATAATTGACTACTTATAATAGCACTTAGATTTCATTTGGTAAGAACTGATTCAGAGCAGCAGGAATGTCATTTCAAAATACTCAGTAGTACTACATGTTACTACTGTATAACAAAAATGGAAAAATATATGTAGGTATGGGCTGCATCAAAAGAAGCGTGACCAGCAGGTTGAGGGAGGTGATTTTGCCCTTCTACTCTGCTCTGATGAGACCCCACCTGGAGCACTGCATCTAGCTCTGGACCCCTCAGAACGGGAAAGATATGGACCTCTTGGAGCGGGTCCAGAGGAGGACCATGAAGATGATCAGACTTCTCCTATGAGGACAGACTGAGAGAGTTGGGGTTGTTCAGCCTGGAGAAGAGAAGGCTCCAGAAGACCTTATTACGTCGCTCCAGTGCTTAAAGGAGGCTCATAAAAAAGATGAGGACAAACGTTTTTGCAGGGCCTGTTGTGATAGGACAAGCGTGTGGGTGAGGCACTGGAACAGGTTGCCCAGAGAAGCTGTGGATTCCCCATCCCTGGAGGTGTTCAAGGCCAGGCTGGATGGGGCTTTGAGCAACCTGGTCTAGTGGGAGGTGTCCCTGCCCATGGCAGGGGGGCTGGAACCAGATGATATTTAAGGTCCCTTCCAACTGTAATCATTCCATGATTCTATAAAAGAGGGTAGGTTTAGACTAGACAGAAGGAAGAAATTCTTTACAATAAGGGTGATGAAATACTGGAACAGGTTTCCCAGAGAGGTGGTAGGTGCCCCGTCCCTGGAAATATTCAAGGTCAGGTTGGACAGGTCCCTGAGCAACCTGATCTAGTTGAAGATGTCCCTGCTTATTGCAGGGGGGTTTGACTAGCTAACCTTTAAAGGTCCCTTCCAACCCAATCTATTCTATGATTTTATATAGGTGGATTATTTTTTTTTTTAATCTCCAACAGAAACCACATTCCTTAAATCTACCATATTGTTCAAATCTTATCATATTTATTTTTTAAATAGTAAATAATACATAGTATTGTACACTTTTACTGCATTTTCACACTGGCTTGCAGTTCAGCTGTTCACCTCGCTTCAGGCTGGGTTAAAAAAGCATAAATCTTTCTTTAATTTTGATATTTTTTTGGTACTGTGATTAAAAAGCATACATGATATTTTATATATTGAGATTGTGAATCTATCCTGTTTAGTATCTCCAGGAAAGTAACACAGAAAAGAAATATCCTATTTTTAAAAATGACTTCTGCAAATTCTGTCTAAGGACTTTTTGTATCAAAATTACTTAATGTATTCCAAAAGTTTAAAAAAGGCTTTGGTATTGTGTAAATAAAGTATATAGAGTAAACAAACAAGGTTAGCCATGGTTAACTGGCCCAATAAAACACCTTTCTTGAACTCTAAGCAAGTATTTATGGGGCCTTTTATTCTTCTTTTGTAAATAAAAACTGAAAAATTAAGTAGTGTGAATTAATAATAAACTTTTAAACACTGGTTATTTCCAGTCTGCATGAATATTCTCCTCAAAGTACTTTGCCCTGTGAGAGGAAATAGGAATCGTGTCTTTCATGCATGGATTTCATGGGCAAACGCTTGGATCTGTAATCATCCATTCTCCTGGAGAGTATTTTGGCTTTATATTGCTAACTGTGATATTGTGGACTTGTCTAACACCTGGGAGGAAGCCCATTAGCAGCCTTCAAGCATAGAAGATGGGAAGCATCAGCTCCCCGTGGTGGGTTTTCCCTCCTTGTGGAGCAGGTAGAGCAATAGCTGGTGTCACAAAAATTCACAACTGGGCGGTGCCAACTGAGGAGAGAGGCTAGGGCACAAAGCAGAAAAATTTAAGGGTAGATATTTATTCATGTGCATGAGGTGTCCCAGTCAAACTGAGGCACCCCAAATGTGGTTTTACACATCTGAATGTTGAGGTAAAACACGATTTGACTAAGCACTAGCACTCACACTAGGGATTACTAATCACAGTAAAACTTTGCAAAGCAGCTCTATTTCTGCAGCATTCTTGCTGTTTGTCTATGGATTCAGACATCCCTGGAGTCAGTCTTGCTAGAGTTACTTATCTGTGACGCCAGATGATGCTGGGAGGGTTTCAAAGATATGTTAGGGGGGCTGGGATGGTGGCATTATCTTGGTTGTATCCTTTATCCTTCATAGACAGCTCTAAGCTTCTAAGAAGCAAAGTCCTCATTTCCAGGACCAGGCTGTTTAGTTTGTTTCACTTTAGCATGAACAATACCAAAGCCTCCAGTAAAATTCCACTACTTCATTACATGACAGTGTATAATACGAATTAGTATATATATTAACAAAGTTAATACACTTTCATACTATAAAGACTGCTTAATATAACAGGAAAGGGAATTTTCGTATCACTGGTGTGAAGTAGTTCTCCTTTCTTACCTGAAGGAAGCTTGCACACGCAAGAGCATCGTGAGTCCGGTGGTAGCTTGTGTCACCCCTTCTCACAGAGCCTATGGCTTTCACAAGACCAGGCTGAAATGTGGAAGCAGTTGATCTAAATGAAGGCCAGCAAAGCAGAGGAGTAACATGGACCAGGAGAGCCTCCAGCAGCAGATCCAGCCTGCTCTTGTAGTTGTCTGTGCTCTCTCCCTCATTCCCTTGTGAAACTGTCTGGCTCTCCGGAGTGACTATTTGGATAGTTATCTCTCTTCTGAATTTCTTGCAAATTTTTGGCTTATTGCACCTCTAAGATGATTAAGCAGGCCTTTCTAACTTCACCTGTACTTCACAAGCAAAATTGGAGTTGGATTGGACTGTAAATATAAAAGAGATGGCTCACCTGATAAAACATGTGTTCCCTCAGTTTCTGTATGACACTGTTTGGTACTCCAGGCTGCTGGCCTTTTGTTTAACTAATCCATAATGATTTTACTTTTTTTAATACCAGTCGCAAATGTCAGATAATGCACCGAATTTTAACTCTGATTTGAATCACTTCTCAAGTAACAAACAAAAAATGACTGCACATGAAATCATGTTTGCAATTTCTCAGTACAGGCAACTCCACCATTACTATTTCTGCTATACTGATATATATGCATAGTTCTGCAGTAGTGTGTCTGTATAAGTGTGGGTTTGTATCCGTTCTTCAGTCCCCAAAGTAATGAATTTATTTAAAAAAAAATAACTGGGCCTTTTGCTTTAAGCCTTCAAATACACTTTACAGATTCTACACTGGAGCTTCCTTGGTTTTATCGTTTTCCAGTCCAGACATTTATTTTTCTTCCTATTAAGGTTTGGTTTTGTTTGTTTGTTTGTTTGTTTTTTTAATAATTTAAGGCAAGATTATTGCCTCTGACACACAAGGCAGACTGGTTTGTTTTGGCTGGCTGCAAATTCTGCCTCCCCTGTTAGAGGAAGAAAACTTCATATTGACTATAAAGCTGCTCCCCGACCCCATGGTCCCTGTGGTGGAAATGTAGCTATAGGGCTTTTGACCTCTGATTTTAGCTGCCTGGTACAAAAAGAAGGGCGGGAAGAAGTGGGTAGGGGCTTGTCATCTGTTGTAGGTCAGAAGAGTTTGCAGACATGTTTTTTGGGCTGGAGAGATGGAGAATAAAGAAGGTACAGCTCCAATCTGTGTGCTACTACTCTGCTACCCTGAGCAGGTGCATTAGAGAGCCTGTACACTGGTGAATGCCATCAGTCCTGGGTGGTATTAAAGGCATTAATTGCAGTAAGGATCCAGGAATGATAAGCTCACTTTCAATCATCCATTCTGGTGATAATTGCATGCATATGCATATGTGTACACGTACACACATGTGTCTCAGCAGCTCATTTGCGGATGTATTTGTTGCAAATAGGTAATAAAAGCATTAGCTATAGTTAGTATATGAGTTAACTCTTGCTTTGCTAATTCACCTCCATGTTAATCCACTCTGTTGCAAGTTTCAGGCTTATTTTGTTTGGCTTTGTGTTACAGAATTGTAGTTGGCAACTTTATTAAATCAAACAACCTAATTTCTTATCAGTTGTCAAGTATTTGTTCAGTTACCTGCTCTGCACAATCATCTTTGAAGATGCTATTTGTACAGTAGGCGCCCTTTAGCAAATAAAAATACAACCATGTGAAGTGGTGTAATTCAAAAATGATGTATTTTTGCCAGACCTGTGACCACTTATTCAGTCTCTTCCTCCTGTTTGTCATGAAGGCATTAGGGCTACAAAACCAGGGAACCTTTTTGTATATGTATCAAGTCAGGCTAGTGAAACAGACTTCCTGAATCTCTAATGTGTAAATTCAAGTGATTCAAGGGTATGGATTCACAGGGTAGATGGTTTCAAAAAAAGACAGCTGGAGTAGAAGTAATTTATTTTCTCTTCTTTTTATCTTTGCTTACGTGGGTATAACCAGAATAGAGCTTGTGAATGTTCTTTATAAATTAAAGTGTGCTTTACAAAATTTGCATTTAAAATGCTGTAATATTAACTTACTGTTCTATTTATGATAAGAAAGCAAATCTATCCTACTTGCCCAGTAGCATGATAAACAATCATTCTGAATCTGAAGTGGACATCCTCTGATTTCTGACAATAAATCTGCTATAATTCCTTTGCTTTTCTCAGAGAATTCTTAACAGGTGTTGATTTAAAAAAAATTAATACGTGCAATCCATCAAAAGAAGAGACCATTTATGGAGATTTTGATTTTAGTTCCTCTGAAATATTCACACCTTTACACTACCTTTTCATAAATCTCTCTTCAGGGGACTTTAAGATGGTGTTTTAGACAGTTTGGTGGAGCGTTAGAAGGTGGTGGTAGGTGTTTTCGGGCTGATCCTGTTCACTCTGCTCCTCAGGCAGCTCTGGTTGGACTGCCTGCCCCGCTGCCTGCTCTGCTGCCTGCCCCTCTGCCTGCACTTTTGCCTGCCCCTGGGTTTGTCCCCCTTCCCCAGCTGCTGCCCCTACTGCTCCGGAGCATGGGGGCGGCGATGGGGAGGAGGTACCCTGCTGCTGGACCCTGCCAGCTGGTCCCCTAAAACAAGCTCTGCTTCATGAAAAGTAATTAAAATAGTTCTGAGGGAAGAGATGAGTGACCTATTATGTATTGCATTAGCTTACCTTTTCTATTTTAGCAGTGGAGGTAGGAATCTGTCTGAGAGAAGCCCTTTTACTGGGACTGAATCTTTAACTTTTGCTTTTAGTTACAACTGATGTTGAAAGCCAAGAGGTTGAAGGGGGAAAAACAGCCTTGAAAAGAACGCTGCATCCCTCAGGCCCATGGAATTGTACATATCTCGTCTGACCCCCATCTGGAGAGACGACGGCAGCTTCCCACTGCCTCCGGACTCTGACAAATGAGTTCTCGCAGATTGTAGAGCAACAGCTTAAGGTGTAACCATCCCCAGATGCTTCTGATCTCTCTGCTGGCACTTACTACCTGGGAGAGGGCTGCCCTTTGATAAAAGTGATTTTTTCACCATGATGCCGTGCTGTAAAATGCAGGAGTCAGTATGTAGACACATGCCTTGTTTTCCTCTGGCATTGGTAGGCGGGCAGAGAGCTGTGGATGAGCTTGTCTCAAACTCTTTCTACTAAATATACCCAGGCTCATTTGTTAACAGATACGCAGCTACACCTTCACTAGGAATTTACCTTTGGTCTTCTGTTAGAAGTGGGCACTTACTTGACAGCACTCCTGACCTATCTAATTTTCTGTCATTTAGCCATTTTGTATCATTAGTCCAAAGTCCAAACTTTGTATTTGCAGAAAAATAAATATAAGTTAGGAAATGTATGCGCCTTTGCTGGAATACTGACTTTTTCCAAGAACAGAAAATATATTAGAGTAAAGAGAATATCTGTACCCCTCAGAGATGATAGAAGTGTTCTGGTTCACAATAAACATGGCAGAAGGGTGCTAATCAAAACAGGAAAAAAAGGAAGTGGATAGATTGCATAGTTCCAGTCATTTCATTTGCTCTGAAAATTTTGCTGTCATATCGTGGCATTGATGTATGTTCAGGCATACATTTTCTCAACTTCACTACTCCTGGTCGGCCGCATCATAGCACTGACCCTTCATCTATAATGATGAGCACACAACCCAATTTGGAAAACTACTAATGCAAGGCTAGTATGGTTCAGACAGCCCTACTACTGCTTTATAGACAACTGGCTTTCTCATTTTGCTCCTGATGGGGAAGTGCATCATTTGTCTACTATGTTCAGTTCTTGTTCCCTTGCTACACTTGATAGGGTGCTTGCAGCCAAGCCAACATGTCATCAGATCATCTGCCGTCATAAAGTGCTATTAGTTTTTTTTAAAAAAACTTAATTCACAGTTAATTACTTTGATACATAAGATACTCTAGTAGAGTAGTACCTAGTAGATATGCTAGTATTTTTTCTCTAATATACATACTCTTCTGCATATGTGAGTAAGTGTGTAGAAGACAGAGGCTGTTGTAGAGTGTACAGCAAGAAAATACATGAACATTTCAAAGCCTAGTTTCAAGAAAGGCAATTTTAAGTTGGAATAGGAACTACTGCTTATCGTGTTAAAGTATAAATGGTATTATTAAAATAAGTGCAGAACATTATACTTAACTTCCTAGTGGTTTCCCCCCAACACAGACAGGACGAAAGGATAAACTGAAGTGATTAATGCTTCATCTGCAGCCTTTTTTGTTTTTCTGTCGTATAATTGCCAAGAAGGTTGCTGTTGATCACCTTTACAGCAATGGCACATTAAGGTCTACTGAATTAGCCAATTAGGCAATTTATATTTATGTAAAGAATGCAAGTGGATATATAAAATATAATCAACTGATGTGTGCTGCTTGTCTCTTTGCTTTCTTAATAATTAGGCAACATCCATGCTTTCAGTGCAAAGTGAATAAATAATTGAATAAGATAAATAGTGAAGCCATTATGCTATTACTCACGGTTTGGGTATATTCTCATTTTTTCGCAAGACTAGTCACCTGCTACCTTCTGTCTACGCTATTATTAACCCAATATATTCTTTTTTTTTTATGTCAGTCTACAGATTTAAAGCTTTGCTTCATGTTTTTCATATTCATCAGACAGAGAAATATATCTGGTTTACTGTGTATTTTGAGAAGTTTTCAAGATTTTAGTTTGTCTTGGGTTATAGCTTGCATGAAAAAAATGTCTTCAAAGTGCTACTCATTTTTAACCGATCCACATGACTCAAGAGAAGTGAAATGATTTGTTTATATTAATATTTGGGTTTGTAAGGCCATTTGAAGTGGGTTTCATAATTGTAACTGTGGTTAGAACTGAAAAAGCTTGTTACCCTCTGTCCTCCAGAATTAAATTAATTTAAAGAGACAGGCTGCCATACTAACTTGTGAAATAGCAGCAATAACTATTTTATTTAATTTTATTATTGGTGCAAGAATAATGAAACTGAAAGAAATAATGAAAGGATCATTTAGCTTCAGTTCTGTTTCATACACCAAGAGAATTAATACCCCCTTACTTATCATTTTTTGTGTAGTACAGAATTATATTTTGATCATGTTAAGAGATTTCTGTGATGCCACGTTCAATAACTTGTATTGCTATGAATAACCCTCACACATTTTGGAGTTCAGTTTAATTTCTTTGGCACTAATATAAATTTGACTTGATTCTTTGGAGGATTTAAGAGATTCAAAACTTTGAACATATCAACTGTTAAAATACATCTTTTAACTATTATTTTAAACTTCGTGTTTCTAGCTGTGCAGATACTGAAGTGAATATGTGCTGTCATGTTTATGCATTAAGGTTAGATTTCTAAGTTCTCCTAATGTATTCTGGAAAAGTACGGAACAATTCCCCCCAATTAAACAAAACCTGAATAAGTGTGAAATAAGGACTACCAAAGAGCTGATATGTGTAAAATCACATGTTTCATAAGGAGGTAGTAGTTCTCCCCATTTTCAGATACGGGGATTAACAAGCACCAAATTAAAATAGCTGCTGACTCATTTTTTGATGGTTTCATAGAGTACCTATTTAAGCTAGGGAAGGCTTTTCTGACAGTTGCTGTGGATGCTAAAACTTCACATGGAATTGAGGAGAGACTGGAAAAGTGCCCAGAAGAGAAATTCTTGCTACGCCCATGATGCACGTAGAAACCACATTTGCCTCAGCTGTAGAAGGTGCCTTGGTTGCAGAGCGGGAAGCACTGGAAAATGTATTTTTTATAGTGACCCTGCTGTGATCTCTTCTGTGCATGTCCCTTTTGCCCCCTGTCAGAGACAAGATCCTGACTGGATCCTGGCTGCATTTATGCTCATAGGTAGAGATGAGAATATATTCAATATTGCTCTGCTCAACATTAACAGCAGTGGAAGTTCTGTGGATTAACTGGGGAAAAAAGGACACTACTGACCACAGTAGTGTCTACAAATTGAGAGCCATGTTCCATTTTTTAATACATTTGGTAGATTGCATTTTGCTAGAAAATACTAACGTCGGTGGATGAAGCCAAACCCATAGTTTTGGGGTTTTTTTGATTTACGTTTTGGGGGTAGAAAGTTTTATAAGCTTATCCTGTAAGGTTTCTGATAATATGGCAAACCTTCATTGTGTTATCTTGCACAGTGGCATGTCGTCTGTCATTTAACGTGGAACAAATTGTTAACTTAGGAGATGTAGTTAAAACAGGAGTTGCAGAAAGTATTTGCTTAATTGAGGCCTAAGCCTTGCCTTCTGTTGGCACAAGTGGGAGTAGAGCAAAATCCTGACAGTCCTCGCGAAGTATCCTATTTAAATCCCAGTGACACACCAAATGCTAAAATTGACCAGGAGACATTATGTGCATAGCGTGTTTAGACTGGCTCATACAGCACTTAACGTTGGAGTTTTCCTTCTCTTTGCCTTATTTCTGGAGGTTTGCAAACTCCCTTTTTAAGCGCCTGCAAACAGCCACGGCAGCTGAAACGGGTTTGCATCATCCAAGTGGAATGACCTGGCGCTGTGCAGAGCTCTTCACAACTGCGTACGTAAATGGGGCTTCTGCGGTTACAATAGTGCTAGCTTCCAGACATGTGTATGGATACCCCAGAGGGGTATCTTTTTAGTCTTGCTTTTCATTATTTTTGAGAAGCGAGCTTGGTTTAACTGCCAAAAGAAAGAATAATCTGTAAGGAAGTTAGCGTAGAAAAATTGACAAAAGAAAGGGTAAATAAAACACAGATAGTAGCTCGTACCTTAAGCTTGCTTTGACCATTTGAATTACTTTTCTATTATAATTTATTGCCATCAAATTTTGAATGTTTTAATGTAACATCTTGGATTAGCGGCACAAAGCATAGCATAGTCCGCAAATTCTCAAAAAGCCTAGTGGCAAAGTTAATGTCAGGTTGATAGCAGTAATAAAATTCAACATCAAGCACACTCAGGAGGATTAATTTAAAATCTGCTGTCATGAAATATCAGAATACAGAGAGGTACTTGATAGCCTGCGTGAGCTACTGATAGGGTATGCAAACATTTTCCCTTAACCACAAAAAATAACCACTGAGGAAGTCCAACTCCACCACCTCAGTATCAGCAACCACTATTATTTGATGCATTCTAGGAAGACCAGCTTTATTTTGGTGATAGTCGTCCCAAGTTATTCCACAGTGTTATCATTCACAAAGCTTAGCACGTGATTGTATATGAATTCATTGTTTGGCTTCACTTTTGTGGTATCTTGCCTGGTTTCTAGCATCTATTTTTACTTGTTCTGTTTTTAAATAAGCACAGAATTTGGCTAGGTTTACAGAATCTGTTGCAAAAATGAAAAGTAGATGATTTTGCAATTTTTGAAAGTTAAATTCTTCTTTTGCCGTGTTGCTTTTTTTTGCCTTCCTTTTCCTCCCTACCCCCACCTTCTCAAAATAAAAGCTTTACTGAAATTAGAGCAGGCAACAGTAATCAGAAGGGAGAAAATTTTCGGAGAGTTCGGAGTTTTCATCTTTATCCCCTGCTTTCTGCTTTTCCTCAGTTACATTAGATTACATTAGCACCAGAACACCACCTTCTACATATACCATAGATTTTTATCTTCTCCTCTGCTCTGTAAGGCAACATTTCTTTTTCACATGAGGTATCTCTCCACTTGCCACTTTACATTTACTTTAGGTGGGATTTTGTATTTAAAGAACACCAAGAATTTACAACGAAATGCAGTTTTAACAGTGTATGTTCCCAATTAAGTTGATCTTGGTGATATGATATTTTCACAGTAAGGGGAAAAATGTTTACATGTATGGAGCTGGTATGGTTTTGGCAGAGAAAAGGCCACCAAACATGAGAAGTTTGAATGAAGAGAAGGGTTTGCTGTCTGAAGTGAATCGTTTTTTGGTTTTCAAAAGGAGCAGAGAAAGTGCTTCAGCAATACCATGGAAACAATTCTAGACTTGCCACAGTTGACAGCATTATAAGCTGGTTTGTATCATTCACCTTGAAAACTGTTCAGTTTTGGGCCCCTCACTACAAGAAAAACATTGAGGTGCTGGAGTGTGTCTGAAGAAGGGCAACAAAACTGGTGAGGGGTCTAGAGCACAAGTCTTATGAGGAGCAGCTGAGGGAACTGGGGATGTTTAGCCTGGAGAAAAGGAGGCTGAGGGGAGACCTTATCGCTCTCTACAACTACCTGAAAGGAGGTTGTAGCGAGGTGAGGGGTGGTCTCTTCTCACACGTAAAAAGCAATAGGACAAGAAGAA
This sequence comes from Fratercula arctica, assembly GCA_947846985.1. Lineage (NCBI taxonomy): Eukaryota > Metazoa > Chordata > Aves > Charadriiformes > Alcidae > Fratercula > Fratercula arctica. The sequence continues at coordinate 42,209,144 of CANTUZ010000002.1, forward strand.
ATGGCCTCAAGTCGCGCCAGGGGAGGTTTAGATTGGATATAGGGAAAAATTTCTTCACGGAAAGGGTGGCCAAGCATTGGAACAGGCTGCCCAGGCAAGTGGTTGAGTCACCACTCCTGGAGGTATTTAAAAGACGTGTAGATGTGGTCCTTAGGGACATGGTTTAGTGATGGACTTGGCAGTGTTAGGTTAGCAGTTGGACTTGATGATCTTAAAGGTCTCTTCCAACCTAAATGATTCTGTGATTTTGAAAAAACATCAGAGTGTCAGCAAGCAATCATTACCAGAGTCTCTCTCATTCAATCTTGTGAAATGAGTTGCTTTGGCCTGGACCTTACTTTTGAGGGCTTCATTTCTTCTTCCAGCCAAGCTGCCTTGGCTCCTGCCTCCCATGGGATGCAGAGGGCCTCCTTTGCAAGGCTACTTAATGCATCGAAAGCCGGGCTCTGGAACAGGTACTTCCAAAACTGTAAATTTAAATAATAGTGTACCAGACCACAAAAAATCATGTTTTCTTCTCCCACATTTATTCTGTATTCTGTTTGTACATACTGTAACTGCTCAATTTTCCGTTCACTGGCATTTATAACTAGCAGATGCTTATTCCAAGGTGTATGTTGCCTTGTTAGTAAAGCAGAAGCCTCTTTTCTGAGGAAATTCCAAATCTTTCCTACTTTTGTCTGTTTGTCTGTCCTGTCTCATCAGTTTATTCCCTGTGTTGTTCTTTATTATATGTAGTAGCATATTTTCTACTTCCATTGCCAAAATCCCTCTCTGAACTGGATCTTGCTCTCAACAAACACTTTCTTGAGGACTTTTAGTTCCTCCAAGGCTCCAGGGAGACCTTCCAGTACTTAAAGGGGGCCTACAGGAAAGATGGGGAGGGACTTCTTATCAGGGAGTATAGTGACAGGAAGAGGGGTAATGGTTTTAAACTGAAAGAGGGGAGACTTAGATTAGATATTAGGAAGAAATTCTTTACTGTGAGGGTGGTGAGGCACTGGAACAGGTTGCCCAGAGAAGCTGTGGATACCCCATTCCTGAAAGTGTTCAAGGTCAGGGTGGATGGGGCTTTGAGCAGCCTGGTCTAGTGGCAGATGTCCGTGCCCATGGCAGGGGGATTGGAGCTAGATGATCTTTAAGGTCCCTTCCAACCCAAACAACTCTCTGATTCTATGATATAGGAGAACAATGCTTATCTCATAGTTGGGAGAGTTGTAGGTACTCCACTACCAAGCTCCGCTGGCATATGGCTTGTCAGGTGGAAAAAAAGAAGACTAGAAAAGTGAAAGAAGATGCACATGGCTATGGTGTTATCTTATTGCTGTTATGGCCATTCTACTTTGTTGCAGAATGAATGCCTACAAATAGTCTTCATCAAAGAAATATTTTTATTTAAAAAATTAATATAATGGAAGTGTAGTTAGCCAATATGATTATATTATTTATGATGTATATCAGGGAAAGAGGGAAACAAAAAGGTCAAGTTGATTCTAACAGATGCAAAATTTTTTGGTGAGGCTTGAAATTACTGGCACGTGGAACCTGTAGTGAATAATGTATAGAAAATATTTATGCAGTCTCTAATCTAGTGCAACTTCTATACTATAAATGTGTTCATAATGACAAATAGAAAGGGAATATTGCATCAAATGCAGATGAGTTTTCTTCAGCTCATTGATACAAGGAAAGCTTTATAGGTCCTGCTATTATTTCCCATTTTTCATAGAAGAGAGATTAAGTACCATATGAAAAGGCACACATAGCTGAAAAAGTACTGTAATTATGTGTAATTTCTTAAGAAAATATTTTTACAAATCCTGTATTTCATATTTTATGTTCATCCTAATTAGTTCAATAGAGAAATATTAAATACTAATTTTGCCATGCATGCCAAGATACCTGAAGGGTTATTTTAAAATATATTATTAATGGGACTGAATACAATGTGTGTGGTTCCTTTATGATAATTAATTCACTCAGGAGACAGTCCTAATAAGCAGATGTGAAACCAGAATTTGAGACGAAAACATTCTGTTTGGTTGTAAGGTTTACCTGCTTCCTAGTGTAAGTTTGCCTGGTAGATAAGTAATTCCAATCAAACTGCTTTGTGTACCTATCAAAAAGTGTTTTATTGGTATGCCTTGAACCGTAGGTGAAATTTTATCATGAAAAATTACACATATTCTTCATAAATATTCCCAAGATTAAAGCTAATTTTGCTAGATCACAGTTCATTTACTTTGATTGTACTTTGGTTTTTTTGCTTTTCACCCAACTATTTCACTGTTATGTCAGGCAGGTAATATTGATTTCTCACTGCAACAGTACTTAAAAGCTTTTGTGAAAACTAAATGAGTTTTTATACACAGCTGCCAATTTCATTTAGACTATTTTTAAGTGTCTACTAGAGTAATAGGAGATAACTTTTATTTCACTGAAAATGTTAATTTGGTTTTATTAAAGTTTAGCAGTTCGACAAAAAAGAAGCCCAGAGAGTATTGCATTAAATATTAATAGGTTTTTCTGTCAGGGTATTGGGAGGTTTGTTTTGTTTTGAAGAAATACCAGATCCTTTTAGACTGCTAAATCATTCTCATGACACTGTTATTTTGTCCTCAGTTGAAGTATGAATTGAAAGTATCTGTTCTCATTGGCTTATGTTACATGATTCAATAACGGTTTCTTTTGTATTTCTGTTTTACCTCCAAAGAAAAATGTAGGTATACAAAATAAAAATAACTGTGTCTGAAGAACAGGCCTATTAAATAACAATAGCATTAAATATATATTTACTGAAAAATATTTACAGTAATTTTTTTAATGGTTTATAAAAGGGGTAAAAAAGCTCAGTCATACTTGCTGCACTTGTTATGCCCCAAATTGTAAAGCTGAGAAATCTCTGATTCATTCTGTAGAGAGCTGCCAGCTTCTCCTACCTAAGACAAAGCAGGAAATTATCCATGTGGTTTGCTGTAGCACTGTTAAATCAGCTAGATGGATCCAAGTCTTAGTCTGAAATAAGGTCATACATGAGTTGTCTTTTAGAGCATCTCAACTGTCATGTGGTCTCTGTTTATGCCCAAATATGCTATTAACTCCCCTGCCCCTGACAAAAACAACAAAAGGATGTGAACAGAAATGATTAATCCACGTGGTATTCTTTGGCTATGGGATAAATAAGTTTCTTGATTAAAATTTTTGCCCTCATTTTTAATGAAAACAAACACAGATTTCTGAGTCAGGCAAACTCAGCCCTGATGAAGAAGATAAAATCTTGCAGTGATAATTTCAGAGCTTCCAGCTCTGGAGCCCATAGCAGCTTCTGTTCCACCATGATAGCTGTTTGCCAGCAGGCAGCATCAAATCCCTTAAAGTACCTTCTGGGCTGCTTTCATACTGCGGTTTAAGTAGTTTTGGAATATCAGCAGGTTTTCTCATGGAATGGTGCTTTTTCCCAATTCTGAATGTCTTTTTGATGTATTTTTTGTAAGTAAAAGTTAAATAGGGTTCTCTTTTGTATAATTTCTTCATAATGTTAGGAAAGCTGTAGCCTGAGGAGCAATTTTCTGTTATGTTTTAAAACTAATGAGGCATTTTTAATCTGGTTCAATTTGCAAGTTTATTCCAGACTCCCTCCACTGTGGATGTCTTCACTTGCTGTCACATGTTTTTGTGCCAGTTTTCTTAGCTGTGTTTGCTGAAAAAAACACATGCTTTGTTCTTATAGAAGTAAATATCTTTGTAGGTAGTGTCAGGTCCACTGAAGGCTTTGAAAGTAAGGACACTTGGACTGTGATTTGGCAAATGAAAACCAGTAGCGTCTAACGGAAGATACATAGATCTGGATTATTATAAAGAAAAATGGTCTGGAAAAGTGCTCATATTTGTGACTTCGTATTCACTCTTAAGTAAGGTGACTGGGTTTGGAAGACTGCCTGGGTTTGGAAGGCACCTCTGGAGATCATCTAGTCCAACTTCTCTGCTCAAAGCAGGATCAGCTAGAGCAGGTTGCCCAGGACTGCGTCCAGTTAGATGAATGTCTCCAAGGATGGAGACTCCGCAATGTCTCTGTGCAACCTGTTGCAGTGTTTCATAGAATCATAGAAAGGTTTGGGTTCGAAAGGACCTGAAAGATCATCTAGTTCCAACCCCCCTGCCATGGGCAGGGACACCTCCCACTAGACCAGGCTGCTCAAAGCCCCATCCAGCCTGGCCTTGAACACTTCCAGGGATGGGGCATCCACAGCTTCTCTGGGCAACCTGTTCCAGTGTCTCACCACCCTCACAGTTTGACCACCCTCAGAGTAAAGAAAGTGTTTTCTTGTGTTCAAATGTAATGAAGGTGAGGCTGACCTGCTTGTAGTTCCCTAGATCCTCCTTCCTGCCCTTCTTGAAGGTAGGAGTGTGGTTTGCTTTCTTCCAGTTGTCAGGAACCTCTCCCAATTGCCATGACTTTTTAAAGAAAATTTTAAGAGTGGCCTTGCAACAACATCAGCCAGCTCCCTCAGCACTCTTTGTTGCATCCTATCTGGTCCCATGGACTTGTGTGTGTCCGGTTTAAGTGTTCCTAAACCCAGTCATTCTCCACTGAGAGAAAGTCTTCATTGATCCACACTTTCCCCCTGGTTGCAGGAGCTTCAGATTACTGACGACAGGTCTTAACCTTCTTTACCAAGGCAAGGAAGACACTGAGTACCTCAGCCTTTTCCAAATCCTTTGTGATCAGGGCCTGCCTGTGTCCATTCAGCCAACAGGCCCACATTCTCCCTTGTCTTCCTTTAGCTGCTCATGTAGAAGACCTTTTTTCTTTCCCTGTACCTTCACCAGTCTCAACTCTGGTTTGCTTTGGCTTTTCTAACCCCATCCTTGTAAGCTTAGAGTGTCCCTGTATTTCTCCTGGGTCACCTTGACCCTGCTTCCACCTCTTGTACACTTCCTTTTTGTGCTTGAATTTAGGCAGGAGCTACTTGTTCATCCATGCAGGCCTCCTCCTGCCTTTGCTTGTGTGAATTGCAATACTCCAGGCTGGAGGTAACAAAAAAAAACGATCATTGCAACCATTTCCTTATGCAAAGATGTAAGTTTGAGTAGGGATTATAATGGAGAAAGTAAGTTAAGATTGAAAGAAGGAGGGATTTTGAAATATTGCTGCAGGCAGTGGAGTATGTTATGAAAATCTTTAAAAATATTTCAAAATAATTGAGTACAGATACACTGACAGTTGTAAACATAACCCTCTAGAAGGTTATAGAGTGTTATGTACAAGATTTAAAAGTGTTTTAAAATATTTGCTGTGATTTACAGTGCGACTTTCAAATTCTTAAGTGAAAATAGCTTGTCTTTATTTCAGTTGAAAAGGCTTCATAATAAAAGCAACCAGTGTTGAGGTGGGTGAATGAGTAAGGTATACGGAACCCACCCTCAGGTAAGTGCAGGCTGTCACCTAACCAAATACAGCATACCTGTATTTGATATAAAATATATATATATGAAAGAAATATATATATATATGAAAGAAAATGGGAAGGTTTAGATGATCAATGATGATTGCCAACAGTGCCTGGAATACCAGATTTAAAAAAGAAGAGTAGGGCATATTTGCCAGGAAATGGGCAAGGAACGGTCAATTTGACTTTTGTTTTTTATTAGGTTGAGATTTATTCTACTACATCTGCATTGCAATCCTCAATGAATGCCATAGAATTATTAATTATTAATTTTACCACAGTACTAAGTCAGTGTAAACATGGACCAGCACCCTAGACAACAGCACGTAGGAATTTTACAAGTGAATGATGGAGGGATGTAATATTGGCCAGTTGGAGGTAAGAGCTGATAAAATGAGAGATGGTCGAGTGGAAATAGGGCATGAAGTGAAGATAAATAATTGGTATTTAGTAAGACGGAGGAACAGGTGTTAGTGGGAGGAACTTGTAAAGAGGGTTACGTGGTGATTCAAAGAGCTTAGGAAATCGATCTTTGCAGGTGCGCTCTGGGCAGTTTTGAATGTCGTAAACTGTATTTGCTAAAGAAATGAGAAAGATAAAGGCCAGAGAAATAGGTGCAATAAAGAAATGTGACATAATCAGATACCAAATGGGAATATGCTTGGTGAAGGGCGGAAAAATGTAAATCATGGGTCAGTGACAAAGAAAGCATTTAGATGTGATCCAAATACAAAGAACTAGGAGACCCAAATAAAAAAAATCAGCTTGCTTATTAGCGGGGTGAGGATAGTGCTTGGAGAGATGAAGGAAGGAGACAAGGCTGGTGGCTAGATATGAGCTGGCATAGAGATGGAGGTATATTTTGATTTGGTCAAGAGAAGGCAGGTACAATGGCAGATGTCTGAGCGGTCTTTGAGAAGTGGTAGTTGAGTTTGTTTGGTGGTGGCTTTATCTGGAGATAACGTGCGGAGAGTGAAGGAAATTAATTAGAAAGGATGTGTAGAATGTGTCCTCCTTACCTGAAGGGAGGCTTCAGTTTTTGAGTCCAGATGAAGAAGCTCTTCCTAAGGACATGCTTGAATGATTGATTAGAAAAGTAGGAAATCAGGAGATATGACAGCTTATGTCATGTTTCACCTACACTATTGGTCTGTGATCTCATTTTACATCAGTTTAAAGGACCAAAATGGAAAAAGAGATGAAAGTATTAATATTTCAACAGCCAATCAATTATTTTTGACACTGGTGGAGGCTTGAGGTGATGAAAGGCAGAAGGCAAATCTAGACTGTAAGAGGGACGGGAAGATTCCTTACTTGTAAAACTTGTCATTTGTCAGTCTATCATTGTGGAGGAGAGTATTCTGAGGGACAATTGGATGTGGAAAGGTAAGTTTCTTTCTGTACTACTTAATGAAAAATGCATGACATTTATTTTGTAAGAGAAACAAAGATTGGAAGATGGAGAGAGAGGTTGGGGGGGGGGGTGTAGAAAAGGAGGAAAGTGTGAAGGGGTCGATACGCACTTTCTTCATACTCATCTGTCCGTCTTCCCCATCCCTGTTATCTCAAAAACCTTTCTTTTCACCATAAATTGATCTGATAGAGAAAATGGTGAGATACTAGGAAGATGTAAGTGTATAATTGTCCATGTGTATAAAATAAATGAGAAAGCTGAAGAAGAAAGAGATTGTATTTGAGAGTATATTTTACATAAAAAGAACAGGACCGTGAAGTATTTCATTAGTAATTGTCAGGAAAATCAGCAGCTAAGAGAAATATGCAATTCTTTTAAATGGATTTCTCTAGTTTTCTCCTCTTCCCTTCCCTAGCTACAATAAAAAGTGATGCATAGGGAGAATGTTATCACATGTATCAGTGAAGCATATATTACAGTGATGCTTGTGGTTTGCAGCCTGAGGATTGAACAGACTCCTCTTACTGAAAGACTTAGAGACCACAAAGTGTATTTTGACATACTGTCTCTACCATGTTTTGTCTTACTTTTTTTGTATAAAATATAAAAGGCGTGCGAGTTACACCGAAGACGCCAGCAAGGGTAGCTAGCCCAGCAGTGCGGAGCCAACACTGCTGAAACCCAGAAGCAGGCAGAACCCTGGGTGCTGTGGGAGGAGGACATCTCCGTTTTTATCCACAGCTCTCTGATCATCTAAGGTAGAATAATTTCTTCTCTGGCCTGCCTGGGAAGGAGGAGGGGGTGATGCTTTTTAGTTCCCAGATTCTGCACTGGCCTTCTGCTAGGCTGGCTATGTGGGTGAAGTAAGAAACAACTCATTGCAGGGAAGCACATGCCAAAAGCGAGGGGTGGTTTCCAGCAGCGGTCCAGGCGCTCTGGGAGGCAGTGGAGCAGCTGGGCTCCTTCACTCCACTGTTGAGAACCTGTTGAGCAGCTGCCTTCAGGACAAGACAGCAGTTGCTCAGATGGGTCAGCCCAGACCCACTGCATTGTGTATGACATAGGATGTCTTTCATGCAAGTAATTCTACTTTAGGTAGTGATTTTATATTGCCTCCAGCTGTAGGGTTGAGTTTAAATTATGAGAAATACTCCAGTGCGTTTGAAACTTGACATTTTGTCCTAAATATTTAGGCATAGCAACTAATTTTGGATAATAAAGTTCACATTCTTTGGGCTTACTGTAGATAAACTACTCAGAAGATGTGACATAGGGTATTGAGCTTTACAATGTCGTCAAACAAAATTGACAGCGTTCTGAGTCATCGGATTCTCAGCTGATGGTATCACTAGCTCAGGCACTAGGTAAACATATCATTGTTTAGGAGTTTGTTGTTCTAACAAACCAAGACATAGTTACTATTTTTGTACTGGTTCAAAACTTTGTCATCTGTTGTAATCAACAAAAGCTTAAAACTGAACTATTTCCCTGATTTTCTTCTTCCCCTATATTGCCTATATAAGGATTTGTTGCATCTAGATTGGACATGAGAGTTTGGCTGCTGATGTATTGGTATTTCTTTTAGAGAAAACAGTTGAAGTATTTTACATTAAGAAACAAGGAAAAACCCATCAACATGGTCTTTTTCAGATAGATATACTCTATGGAAGGAAAGTAACAAAATGATGGTGAATTTATCTTATTTTTCTTCAGTGTTACAAAACATAAATTGCCAGCATTTATTTACAGCCCATAAAACTAAGGACAACTTAAATCCATTAATGAGTTTCTAAGAATCTGGAAATTTTAAAAAAGAATTAATATAATCTAAGTAATCTAGGTTTCTTTTGAGTTTATGGGGGGGGCTGTGGTGTGTGTAAATTACTAGGTGACAGAGCTCTGTAAATGACAGAATTTCCTAAAACATGTGATTTAATGAGGAAAATCTGCAGGTTAATCCCTGCTACCTGGCATTACCGCATCCTAAAAAAACTCTTCAGAATGCAACAGGCTTCTAGTACTTTCTCTAAAACACTCCATTTTCTTTGTAACACCGAGATTAGAGTTTGGACTTTTTCTGTTAGGTGCAAATTAAGCATTTGATGTGGTTAAATAACTCTAAACTAAGTTTTTGAAGTTTTGTATAAATCCTACGTCACTGAATTAAAATGAAAGTCTCTTGCTTTGTTCATAATCCAAGGCAGGAGAACATCAGCGGTAGGATTTTTAGGTCCTTCTTTTTTCTTACTGTTCCCTGGCAATAACTTGGTCTGATGATAGAGAAAAGCCATAGAAAACATAGTGGAGAGGGAGGACAGAGAGGCATTTTCTCCCAGCTTTTATGATCAGACTCTGGCCTACTTCCATCGTTATATGGATCCCTTAGGCTTATTTTCCTATGGAATGAGTGTATGCAGGTTAAATTCAAGGTATATGGAGAGCTACTCTACCACTGCTGCTTCACGGCGCAATGAAGGATGTCCAACATCATCCTTTGGATAAGTTTGCCCTGTCACATTTCGTAAGTGTAATAAATACACAGCCAAAGATTTCTTTTCTTCAGAATGCTAGTGCTCTTAGCTGGATAAGGTAATCATATAGAGAAATTAAAAAATAATATTTTGAGGATAGTTAGATGTGAAATTATCTTTTCATTTTGGGAGTACTAGAGTCATTTAGTGATATTTCAGAGCAGGACATCTCACAGAGCTCTGCTTCTTTGGTTGTCTGAATTCTAAAGGACTTGGAGCCACCAGCAGCTGCACAGGAAACATGGGTTTCGACCAGTGTAACTTACAGGTACAGTACCTCCAATCGGGCATAAAATACTAATCAAAAATTACCATTAGTATAATGCAGAGTTCAAAATATTTTTTAACCAAACAAACCAAAAAGCAGCATAAGGAATGCTCTGTGTTGGATTTGTAGGTCTTCATTGTAAACAAAAAAGATAAATAGACAGATCCGTCGTCATGGTCTCTGTTGGGGCTCAGTGACCTTTTCAGGCTGAGCATTCTGCATCTCCCTCTACTCTGAAGTTTGTAGAAAGGCTTGATTATCCTTTTGTCATTCAGTCCTGATCAGCAGTTACACTAGCATCTGTTAGTGCCCATCCTGTGACACCTCTGATGCTCATGGCCATCGTTTCCTTCTGAAGAAACACCATTGTTTTTCTAAAGCAGCAGCAACTTGCAGGAGCCCATCTTGTGCTGATATTTTTGCTTTGCCTTTTCTGCGGTGTGTTTATTTGCAACCTTTCAGTGACTGGAACATCCGTTTCTAATTTAGAATTAATTAATTGTTGTTTTCAGTTTTTGAGAATAAAACAGCAGCAGGTGACAATCTGTACTTCATTACTGCCGCTCCATATTTTAACAGGATTGGATTTGCACCAGAGCTGGCCTTTTTTTCATTGAGCTCTTTGTTCTTTTGACACTTCTTGCCATTTACTATTTTAGGGAGAACACGAGATAGCAGCAACAGTCTTGAACCCAAATTTCATGGCAAACTGTCTAAAACTTATGCACACTGGATCTGTGGCTATTTCTTTTCCTTAGTCTTCATTTGTGGATTTAGGCAAATAAACAAATAGGGAACACAAGTTGATCTACTCACATATGGTTTGTTTGTTTGTTTTCAAAATTAGTTGTTTTCTTTAAAGACTGTAATTATAAATATTTAATTATTTTTTTACAAGGAGAACATACGGTTCCTTCTTAAATCATACTAATTTATATTATTTTCAGCTTTTAAGCTAAGTGAATATAATACTGCTGATATAGAAATACAATCTCAGTCGATTAAAGTATCCATGCTTTCTTCTAAATAGATAGTGGAAGTGCCGTGTGAATGATAACTACTTTACCTGGGACCATCTGGATTCTTGCCAGGAATGCAAGACTGTTATCAAGAGCTTTCTTCCAATTATTTGGTATAAAATTAATCCAGGATTAAACTGTCTCTTTTAGCAGCACCTAACTGTGATATCAGGAGAAGTGGTTCAGCCATTCACACTATTAGATTCTGTAATTTTGCCCGCTTGATGGTAAGCCTCTTTGTATGCTTCCTACTCTTTAGCATCTGTTAAACTAGGTATATTTGGAGTTTCAAAGGTCATCATTTTAATTCATGTTTTCTTGAGAGCTCAGTTACTGATAACTTATTTATGATTTAATGAGCAAATCCATCTTCCTTCTGGTTGATGGGATATGCATGTAGGGAACCCTCGTGGTCTACTCCGTCCCCAATGAATTTCCTGAGACAGTTTTTTCTGACAATGATTCAGGAGAGTTCTCAGGTTCTGCTTCCACAACGTGCCACAAATGTATCTTTATGTATTTTTTCCTTAAAAAATACATCCTTTTGCCTTTATCTGGAGAGTTTTAAAATGTTATGTGTATTTTTAGGTTTTACTACCCATAGCTTATACTCTGATCACTGAGGGTGGGGGTGGGGATAGGAGGGATAGGAGAGGGGTCTTACCACATGTTGGGGCAGTTATAGAAGAGCCTTAAGTCTTCACCAAGCAGGTAAAAAAGGAGCCCTGGGACTGTGGGGATGAAGTACGGATAGGTGGTAGAATGAGAAAATCTCCAGATGTTAAAAAGACCTGTTATATTTGCGTTAGTGACCACAAAGGTGCTGTAAATTTAATCCAGTTCCAGTGCAATAAATTTAATTCAGTTACTGTTCTTGTGTGTTCACATACAAGACTGGTATAATTAAGACCATTAATGCCAGTGTGCCAGGAATAAACATTTTCTGTTAATAGTTGTGGCAGAAGTTGCATGAAAGGGCTTTCAAATTGGAGTAAACATATCTGAGCCTGACTGCTTGCTGTTGATGAGAAGTGTTGCCAGTCTACAGGTCAATTTTGTACTAAGGTCCAGTAGAGATTCCCATTTTATGAATTTGAAATGCTTTCCCAAGTATGAATAAATTAATTCTCACAGTATCTGGAAAAGTAAACAAATATTACCCCATTTAAATTGTGGGAAAAGCAATTTAGGCAGATGAAATGATTTGTCACATAAAGAAAAGCTGTATCAGAGCCAGAAATCGAAGCCAGATTTCCTTATGGCATGTCCTGCTTTATTAAACTTCCCTCCCATGGCTGACATATGTCACCACATGCTGTTGTCCCTCAGTATTTCCACTTTGGATGTTATGAACATTGAAATAAGTTATCGGAATACAATGTCCCCCTGAAGGTGACCCTTCAGTCCACCCACTCTAATGCTCGAACTAAAGGAGTGAAACCACAAAGTACAGAAGTGAATTATCAGCTATTAGATCAGCCGCAGAAGTAGGACACAACACACTCTTTGCCAGTGTCTTATTTACTTTTCAAAACAGTTGTTTTCATAAACAGTTTGTGATGCTTGTGTATACAGAATAAAAGAGTTCTTTTCAAAGAGTGAATGTATTAAAAATTCATTTATTCAGAATTCATATTTACCTACTTTAATGTATTTGTACAGCGGGGAACCCTTTGTACCTTTTTAATTATTATTTTCTCTGGATGTTTAAGTCAATTACTGCTGAGCAGTTACACTCTGGTAGCTTTTGTTAAGTTTGGAAAGGAAGAATTATGGAACTCAAAGTAAAGCAAGCAGCTTGATCCCTCAGAATTAAACTTCCTTTTCTTAAGATGACAGAAGAATGTTCTGATGTCAAAGCTGATCACTTTAAAAATAACTGTTTAAAAATAAACCCTTAAATGACTTTTCTTTTTAAAGCTTTTTTTGGTAGTTATTTCTGAATAGATGAGCATTTATTTTTGGATGCTGATGCTTAACATTTAAAGCTTGTTTACAAAGCTCTCGCTACTTCTCCATAAAAGCAAGGAGCTGTAAAAGTCAAGTTCTTAGCTGATGTGGTGTTGGGTTCTGTTAGACACTGTCTCATCCGCTGTCATCAGAATTCAGAAAGAGAGGTGCTTTCACGAGACAGGGTGTCAAAGATTATAACATAGCTACAATATTTCAAGTCAGGTATAGAAAAATAAAATTCAAGTAAAAAAAAAAAGAATTGTTTATCTTACTTTATTGCTGGAGTCATGGTTTTCTATACGGCTACTGCTGATATTAAATTTCCTTTGAAACAATAATAATGGTCAGACTATTTCATTGAGATTTATAGTCATTATAACATTGACTATGGTAGTTGTAGAATTGGCAATATCTACCCTTTAAAAGTGACCTGATAGATATAGATTTCTTTTTTTTCTTTTCTAATTTTAGACTAGGGTCAAGTCCAAGTTATGTGCTTCTAAAAATTGAATGAATACTATTGTTATGCTTAAAATAAAAGGACAACACATTGTGTGAAAACCTCTTTTCTATTCAGACATATAAATTTGGTTCTTCTGGCCATCACATGCTGCATCACCAGCAGCTTGATTCCTTACTCATTTTGGATTGGAATTACTCCACTTTAAATTGGCCTCTGACTGATTTTCTTATAGAAATTATAGCTCTTTTACAGCATAATGCTGATGGACTCCTCCAACTTTAAATTTTCCTGAGTAGCTTCCAAACCCACGAGGGCCACCAGAGTAGTTACAGATACCAATGATTCTGAGTTATTCTCTGATCCTCCCATGAACCATAGTACCATGTGCCTGTGTATATTTGTCCCCAAAACAGTGTTGTTATTTGTTAGTTATAAAACAACAATAAATGTTAAGTTGTTACAGCAAATATATTGACTAGTAGAAAAAAACACCTAAAACATTTGGAATACAAAACCTGAAAAGGTCCATGTCCTAAATACCAATCTACAACCACCTACAATATTTGCACATAGTGAGTCTGTTTCTCTAATGAAATCTGCATCTATTCAGTTATAACTTGTTCTTGCTTTTTAACATCAGTTTCCCTGTGGGTGTTTATAAAACTAAACTAAACTAAATATTTCCTGAACAGATTATATTTTCACCTTCTTAAATGCTTCTGAATGTTAAAAGGACTGTATTATCCGCTTTTATTTACTTTTGATTTATACAACTACACTGAATTTCTAAAGCAGATTCTATCATCCTTTTTATATAGATATGTTTAGGTGCAGGTTTTGGAAATACCACTATATGGCGAAAAATACAGTAATGGTATACTTGGACCTGCCTGTTCTGGGGTTCAGTTTGCGTATTTGTAGCCACCTAAGCCAGGGCTATTTGTTCTGGGCTAAACCCTAGTGTGGAAAATAGGACTTGCTCTAGCTTGTGTCGCACAGTCTCAGTGAGGGCTAAATTTTACAGGTGCAAACTGCCTGCTCCTCTTTCCCAAACCTTATCATATAATGGTTGCAGCTAGTGAACGCTGAAGCAGACACAGTTGAAGTTCAAATTAATAATTAAGCTCTGAGAGTGTAACTACAAATTACCTAGTCATTGTCACCAATGCTTTTTAAGTATACTTCTCTTAATTATAATTCATTACCTGTGCTGATCAAGCAGTAGGTTCTGCAAATTCTCACTTTTAATTATTGTTATTGGAGCATGGAATCACTAATATAGTCTGGGATTTCATGTGCTCTTGTGACAGATTTTCATACTTGGGTTCTACTTGTGCTTCCATATGAGAAAGTTAAGATATCAATAATCCACTCCGATAGCTTCTGGTAACCTTTGCAAAAGAAACTTGTGTACAGCCTCACCATTAGACAGGAGCATCCATATTGGAGAAAATATCCTATGCCCAGCACTGTTGGAATATCTTCCAGTAATTGTTGGAATACCTTTCATATTCAAGAATTGGGATAATTTTTTAATTAATTTTTTGCATAAATGTTGTTTTAGTCCTTTTTGTTACTTAAACTGTTTTCAAAAGCATTTATTCATTGTTTCCTTAATTATTGAGGATGTTTATTGGGATTCAGTGCTACCTTTTGTTTTTTAATATGCAAGACTTAAGTGCAGGGTTAGCAAGGTACAGCAGAAAATCCTATTGCAGATTTTTATGAACTGTTAAAATATTCAATGACATTTCCTAAATATTCCATATTATTTAGATGGTATTTTTACTGTACTATACTGTATGTTTTGCCAATGCATTGAGAGGAAATTGCTTAAAAGCATTCTTAGTGAAATTTAAATATATGACAAAAATATTTAGCACAAAATATTTTTAGAAGGCTAACAAAACACCTCCGTCTGGCATGTGTCTTGGCTAAATACATTTAACTATGCTCTAACTTTAAAAGCCTGGTGTGAATTTGCAGAAAGAAACTGTTGGTTAGGTCTCTTTAATTAAATAGTTGCACCCCTAAACTTTATCCATATATTTTATTGACTAATTTCTTTAAAATAGAGGAGTTATCCATTGGAACAGCATGATACTTGATGAATATACATTTCAGTTATTTAAAGAGATTTGGTAGCATATTCTAGAATAATTTCATTTTCAGGCTTAATATACCCATTCAGGGATAATCCTATATTTAGCAACTCTAGGTAGACTTAATGTGTTGTATATAGGCAACAAAATAATAAACATGTTTTACTGTAATAATTAAGGTAAACCGACAAAAGGATCTCCATAGAATTCGTGTTATTTTTCATAGCACAACTAAGGTACGCTCTGCTTTACAAAAAAACCCAAACGTTTTATTTTTGCAAATTAAAATTGAGGCAACGAATGCTAGCAACTGTGTTCATTTCCAGACTGCTGAAGAAAAAGGCATTTAATATTAAACCTATACTACTTTGCTTCAAAATAAATCCTGATCTTTTAAATTTGCATGTTTGCAAGTCACAGCCATGCTGTGCAGGTTTCTCAACAAGTATGCCTGCTGCACAGCCCAGTGACTGGGGGACGTGTTGCGTTTAACACTGGGGTATTTAGGACTGGTAGCTTTTATAGCTCTTTTGTTGATTTTAATCAAATAATACTTAGCGTTTCATCTTAATCACACAAAGTGTCAACCAGCATTTTATGTCTGGGTAATAAAAAACACTGTTGAAATTCAGATTTCACACCAATTATTAATTGTAACACATCCTCAGGGCTTCAGCAAACATGGCACCTGAGGGTTAATAAAAATGATTTTCTAAGAACGCCGTGCAGAAGCTCGCCTCTATAAATAGCCTTTGTGAGTTACAGTGCATACATTAGCAGCTCTGGAAAGTGTTAAGAAACTCCGAACTTAATTCTCTTGTTTGTTTTTTGTTAAAGTATTTATCAAATAAGTTATAGGCACATCAATCTTACGCTTTTGCTTGTGATGGTGAATGTGTAGAATAATTGACTTTCTGTCCCATTTATAAAGTATTCCATCATTATCTGAGTGAATAATGTAATACCGATGTTTAAAGGGCTTTCACAGGAGGAAAAAGTGGCATGGCTCAGTTTACTGCATTGCCTGTCAGCATTTTATTTGTCTACAGAAGCATATGCCACAGCATTTCAGTTTTACTAAAGAAGCACTGTGTGTTCTTCAGCTATGAGGAAAGCTATAATAGGAAGTAGGTCAGTGTTTGAATGCAAGTCTCCCTCGTTGTTCCTGGATCTTTGCTGGTATTTTGAGTCTGTGAACAGTTTTCCTCCTAAGATGTTGCTTTATTTAAAAGAAAAGAGAAACCAAGCATGTTTTCCACCTTGTCTGTTAAGCTTCTGGGGGGTAAAAGTGAAAACACCAAAGTTTTGCACTCAAGGTCTGGTCAGCAAAGGAGTGTAAGTGAACCGTGAATTTTATAATCAACATCTTTACTAAATTGCAACCTATTTATTCTAACAGACCAAAAGGTCTATTAAGCTGACTCTAAGGTGTGTGTCTACATGAAAAGAGATGTCCTGTATCATTGTTGCATCTTCTAAAAATTCTGAGGGAAGGGGGAACAGTGAAAATGCTGGAGGAGTGGAGGTGCTGTGTCCATTGTTGCATTCACTTGCTCTGGTCACAAACTCAGTTTCTCATACATCGCTTCAAATGTAGTTTTCCTAGTAACTGAGTATTTTTCCAGTATGTTTCTACCTGACAAGAGGGGCCGAGGGGCAGCGTGTGCTAAGATGCAGTGGCTGTTGCCCCTGTTCTAGCAGAGATGAGATGCACCTCTCTAGCAAACAAGTTATGGAATCCAAGAATTCCTTGATCCAACACTGATGCAGAAATGCCTTTTGCAAAAATGTTATGCGTAAGCAGTTTTACAGATAAGCACAACTGGCCTGCATGTGTTATGAAAATAAATGGTTTTAGGAATAAGTGTGGTGATTATGTTTGTGTTTGACTTGTGCACTTTTTTCTCTTCAATAGATCTGCTTTCTGTTGCACTTTACCATGATTCAAAGTAAACCTTCAAATTTGTAATGCTTATAATCCCACTCATGCAGAGCTTCTTAAAAAGTATTTTTTATTCATTTGTTCTTCAGCAAAATGCCAGCTTTGTTCTTTTGGCTTTTGTCTTTAGTGAAGCAATAGCTTCATATTCATAAACCTCAAATATAGTTTCCCTCTTTTGCTATTAATTTGCTATCCACAGAAGACCTTCCATAGCATAGGAAATGCAAGGCATGATACTCGGTCTTGGAGCTAACTAATGGGAACAGATACCTTCATGTGTGTGACATACACATGGGGGAATAGCAGGGTAGTGATGTTAGTAAGAGAAAGGCCATAGTGCTACTCTGCTGCCTTGTGGTTGTGGGTATCCAGTTTACCACTTTCCTTTCTGAACCCATGCACTGAATCTGGTGGATCAGCAAATTATGCATCTGTATGTCTCCTCAAGAGGAAAAAAAATGCAGTTCTACCCACAAAAACATGGGGTTCAAAGCATTAGCATTAGGAAGTGTCCATCTGATCTTTTTGTCCTGCTATCCATTCTTATGACAGGGGAGTGCTTACTGGGCCCACGATGGACTAATAAGTCTCAGGTCCAATCAGAAGCAAAAGAACAGTCCTTATATTAAAAAGTTTTAAAGTATGAAGAAGCAGAGGCAACGAGATGAAATTGTTCAATCTGGCAGTCTCAGTGCACTTACACTGGTGAGCTTCATATACATATCACAACAAAGTCTTCATGTCTCCGAAGAAGGAACTTCAGGTCTGTGGATGCAGCCGAAACTGGAATTCCTTCTCTGGTTTCTGTTGCTGAATCTTGTCTGGCAGCTGCTACGTGGTAGAGGGTACGAAGAGAAGGCAGAAGAATCTGTGCAACAAACTGTAGTGCTCTGAGGGTCACAACTGATCTCTTCTGTCCTCTTTGTCCTCTCTTCTGTAAAATGCAAAATAGGAAGTTGAAGGACGGGGCAAAAGGGAATGAAAGGTTTGTGTGCAATTTTGAGAACTAAAAATGTAGGTTGCCACAGCAGCTGTCTGGTAGTTGATGTCTTTTCTGTGGTACCCCATTCTGAACACCTAACTATGTTCTGCAGTTTCTGCATGAGCGGCAGGGGGAAATTCAAGTCAACATTTATGAAGGATTTTGTCTTGAAAGGCTTTGTCCGTGGCTCCTCATCAGTCTGCATGTGTCTTTCTCCAGGCCAATTGCAGACCTGGTTTCTTGCTCTATAATCTCTGAATGAAAGTTTTATTTCAAATAAGACATCAAATACCAAAAAAGAAGGTATATAAATTCTGTCTTGCGAAGTACCTGTGTCACACCACTACGGCTCTTTATCCTGCTTTTCTTTAAATTGCAAGCACTCTTGGTCAGAAAATCAGATAACCCAGTAATTTCAGTCTCAAAGGGTGGTTCTGAAGAGGCTTTCATAATAACCCAGGAACTCTTAGGATGAAGTATGAAATGCTGTTTATTTTTGTTCCCTAACTTGCTGCATTCATACTTGACTTCTCTAATTGCAAAACCTTGTGGAAACTAGATTTCAGACAGGGCCTGTTGCCCAACTCTCTTAAGAAAAACAGGCAAACTACAGTTTCCATGGTTTCAGACACTGCTGCTCATCCTCTCAGGGCTGTTCTACTCTTGGTAGGAGAAATTCAAGCAGTGAGAATGTGTGAAAGGCTAAAAGTGAGATTGTTTGTTTCGGGGTTATTTTTTTTTTTTATTTCATCTTGTGTTTACTATAACAGCTAAAGTTTTCCCAGATTGTTGAAGCTGAAGAAATATTTTTCCCAGCCCAAGAAAGATTTCTCAATGATGTTATGAGTTCTCTTTCTCAAACAAGGCTGTCTTATGAAGTTTTTCTGAAAATGTTAGATATTTCAGTATTCACATTAGGAGTGTTTCTCTTGGTTTCGGGGATGGGACATCGGTAGGCAGTTGTTTATTTATCTGTAAATATAGTTATTTCAACCAAAATGGTTGGGTTCATTAGCCATAGGCTTCTGTTTCTAAAGGAGTAGTCTCCAGTTTTGGTAGATTATCCCAGTTATTTAAAGTAAATTGCATTTCCTGGGAAAGGGGAGAGGGAGACGGAGAATACAGGAGGGGAGGGGAAGGGAGGGCAGAGAGAGCGCTTGTCTCTCTTTTTTGCCTGCCATTCTTTGCCTTTTCCACCACAAAACCAGTTAAATGGTTTTTGAATGTTTAGTCACCTCTGAAATGGATGAATGTAGTTCTCAAGGAACGACCGTTGCTTGCAAACTAACCTCCCACTCTTTTTTTTTTGTTTTTTTAAATTAATTATTTGTGTGGCTCCCTGGTAAGAATCTGGGAGGGAGAGGATTTCTTGGTTTTCAAAACTTTTGATGTAGTACGAAACCCACTTGTGCTTTGCTTAAGCTCCCTTGTGTGAAATGAGATCATAGGGGACTGAACAGTTCCAGTTGGCAACTGGGTCCTCCTGATGGTTGTAGGAGGAAGGAACTTGAAGCATTAGAAGTCCTGGCCCTCCCTGGGAGCTGTTGCCCATGTTCCTGGCATGCAGGGGTCTACGCACAGCCAGAGGTGGTAGGTTGGCTAAAGAGGACCTACTCTGAGTCTCATTATGTAGGATGAGCTTTCCTGGCTCAGCTATCTACCTCAGATTTGCTTGGTTAGTGTAATTGAAAAAACTTTATGCTACCTTGGGTTTTATCCTTGATATTTTTGAGAAGATAATAAGTAAAAACAGTCCATATAGAATCAAACTGATCTTTTTCCCCTCCCAATCCTTCTGGGTCTAGAAGAGAAACTGCTCAGAAGAGACATACGTAACCGCTAGCCTGTAAGACAAGCTGTGAAAGCAGCCACTTGTAGTGAAAAATAGTATTCTCAAACCATTGGTGCTGATTAATTAATAGTGAAACTAATGCAATATTTGGTGCATCACTTAGTCCAGTGTTCTGGTATGTTATTTGGCTTCCATGAGAGTAGAAGCTCTTTGGCTTTTCAAGGCAGGAGATGACAACAATGCTCATGAGAAAAGGGACTCCTCCCTGCAGACTCTTAAACATTAAAAGCTGAGGAATACATACTGTTTTTTTCCCCAATGAGTTTACATGTAATTTTATTACCTAAAACCTAATAACTGTGTGAAAAAACATGTTTTTCCAAAATCTCTCTCTCCTTTTTATTAAATATTAGACTTGGCTTTGTTATGAGAAAACTACATTGCTGGCACATAAATTATGTAAAAACGAACTCTTACTTAGAAGAAAAGTGTTCAGTGGCCCACAAATTTGAAAAAACTTCCTGTGCTTTAGCAGAACCTTAGTGTTATTGTAATACTGCTTTGATCCAGTTGCCTATTACTTACGCAAAGGCTAATTAATTTCTTTAAGTATCTTATTGTACTATTTCCTTCTCAGCTTGTCACCAAATGTCATCTCCCCCGAACCTCTATTTAACTGCCACTTCCCAGCACCATCCCATGAGCTGTTAGAAGGAGTGAACAGCTGCTTTTCCCACTGCCAAGTGCCACTACTTGGATAGTTAGTAAAAGATGCTGATTTATGAAGTGATCGGTTTCCTCTGTCCCAGTGGCTGGATGAGTCACTCTGGAAGGAGCCTTGTGCTCATTGTCTCTGCATCTGAGCTCATACTTCCCCTGCCTTCATGTTTCCCACTGCTATTACAATGAGCCGTTCCCCAGGGAACTCCTTTGCAGGGGGCAACCGTACCCTTTCCAGCACAGTTTAAGAGCCTAAACTGAGAATTTTCTCCTGTACTTCTCTGCTATCGGCACTGCTCACCTCTTCAGAGTTCCCCAGCCACCATTCATTCCCCGTTTGCTGCTAACCCTTTGAAGGGTCTTTATCGTTTACAGATGCAAATAAAGTTTTCTGGGGTATATCAGCTCTATGGCAAGAAGAAAAGGAAAATAAACCCACTTTGGAGATTTGGGGATGCTTGGGCTACAAACGACTGAAAAGAAAGCAAATTGAGGAAGGATTGGGTACAGGGGACGGAGACCCAGAAGTAACAAGCAGAAGGGTGGCAAGTCTGGCTATTTTAATTAATTTCAGGAGTTGCCACTTTGAATTGATAACTGAGCAGTTTTCTGCATTTGATTTTGACTTATTATTGTCGGAGGCGGGGTAAGCCTGCGTAGGAAGCGGTGGGGGAGAGAGCATGCAGGCATTGGAAAGTGTGTCAGTGCTCTGACTCAACCTGGTAAAGTGTTTCCATTCGCTTTGCTGAAAAGTAATAGTCATCATCTTTGTTCCTCTTTCACCAGTCTGTGTCCTGACAGGGTGATCTTCTCGGGTTAGGGACTTTCCCCTCATGAGTACATCCATCTCATGTGGCAGGCACTCCCGTGAAGAGGGACGTGAAGCTGAACAGCAAAAGAAGTGAAATGTGATACAAAGTGAAAATGTTTTTTCTCGCTGTTTCTCTACCACAACCACTTTCACTAGGTTTTTTAATACTAATGTTCCTCCTCTGAACATTCCCGACCTCAACTAAATGACATTTTCTCTGTGTAAGAAGTATGTGTCACTGATCTGCTTATTTACCCTGTAGAGCCTGAATAAAATTGATAGGTACTTACTTTTTTTCCTGGCATCAGGATCAGCATCAACTGTTACTCATTCACCTCCCCCAAATTCACCAAAAGGTGTTGCTTAGTGCTTTCATCCGTAGCAGTGCAGCTCTTCAGTGGGCGAATGTCACAGAAGGCAGAAGTCCTTCTGCTCTGGGTTTTTAACTCTTGAGAGACTACTGCCTCATTTTCTGTGCCATCATGTGAAAAGCAGTAAATAAGCATGGAAGTCTGAAAGACAGAATTATGGAATAACACGGAGGTACTTGAGTTTGGGCTCGAAGCGCTGGGACGGTGTTATCTGTAGTGTCTTTATGCCTTTAGTTATTAGATACCAGCCCATATTTTAGGTATGTTAGATAAATGCTGCTATTACCTTATGTTGTGAAAAATCCATTGCTCCCCCTCTCAGAAAAACTTTGGTTTTAGAGATTTCCAAGACTAAACACTTTAAAACAATATAAATTTGGTATTTTAACAACTCTTTATTAGTGAGAAGCAGTGGTTTCATATTTAGAACTGTTTAGAATATGTTGAAAGCTGATTTAGTGGACAACAAGAAATACAAGTAATTTATTACTGGTTTTCTGCTGCTAATTAGCTGAGATACATTGTGATCTGATTTGTGATGAGATTATAATTTTCCAGTATTTTGACTGTCTCATTAGCTTAATGCTTAAGTAATAACTTGCCTCAGATAATGTATTTAATGTTTCAGTGGTTTTTTCTGTTCAAATATATGAAGGAAATAATTTTTCTATGTGTTCATTAGATGCTGTGATGATATATTGAAAATTATTACTATAAGCATATAAACAACCAAACCTTTCAGTCTGATGAAAATGTGAATGTATATTCAGAGGCCCCTTGTAAGTTTTCACAAATCTATAGTTATTAAATTAGATGGATTTTACTCCAGTGCTGTGCAACAAGCTGCTTGATACTCATTCCATTGTCTGAGAGGAATTTAGTTACATAGTTTAGAGATTGCTTCTGCAAACCTTTTTTTCATGTAAATGGTTTATACTTAAGTTTGTCCTTCGTAGTGGAAGCAGAGATTACTTAGTACAAAATGAGGCTGAAAGATTTACAATATCAAATTAAAGCTGTAACAGTTTGTTTTCTTCCAAATGACCTTTTTAAAAAAAAATAAAAAAAAAAGGAATGGTTTGCTTTAAGTTGGGGGTAGTCACACTTGAGTTTCATATAGGAACTCCAGGACTCCTTGGCATCTCAGATTCTGCCCAGGCAAACCAGAGCTGGATTAGCCTTTGTTTCTGTATTTGCCAGTAAAATACTGATTTCAGATTTGTACTCATTTTGATATGGCTCATTTGTAATTACATGGGTTTTTACTAGTAGGTAGAACAGTTTGTGCAAAAATGCATCATTTTCTTTATAGCAGAAATAGGCAAGGTTTTGTTGCAACCCTGTAAAGCAAACAAGTTCAGAGTCACTTAGCCGAGTCTTTTAATTTTTTTTCAGACTTCGGGAGTTTGGGGTTGGACAGGGCTGGATGCATCTATGATACAGATGGGAAATCGCCTAGAGCACACGGGCTGTACTGTTCTGCCCTCAGCCTCCCCATCAAATCTGCCCTTGTTTGGAGGACAACCCTTGATGTTTAATTCTGAAGCAAAGCATTAATTTGTGAACAGATAGCCTTTATCATCCTGCACACAACGGCATTTTCTTAATAGAATTCTTTACTTCAAAATATTAAATGATTGCTGTTGATTAGTTATAAATTGAACAAATGAGACTATTGCTGTTATCAAACAGGAACTTACAGTATTATTACAAGAATATTGAATGATTGTCAGTTTTTCTCTCCACAAAGCAATCCGCTTATACTGTTAAT
Source organism: Fratercula arctica (assembly GCA_947846985.1). Classification (NCBI taxonomy): domain Eukaryota; kingdom Metazoa; phylum Chordata; class Aves; order Charadriiformes; family Alcidae; genus Fratercula; species Fratercula arctica. The sequence goes on from CANTUZ010000002.1 coordinate 42,232,733, forward strand.
GGTAAATAGCCTGGGAATTTCTGTTTTGATGAGCTAATAATAATTAGCTGAAATAATACTCAGTTGTCTCTCTGTCTCTCTCTGTCTTTAAAAAAATATTTCTCGTGTTTATGGTGTCATTAAGAGGAACATCACAGACATCACATTATAGTGAATCTGATCTGGTGAAGGCCAAAACTGAGCTTGTGGTAACCCTCTAGTCCTTAGAAATAAGCAAACCACACTTAATGTAGTAATAAGGTTGTGATCCTAGAAAAACTTAGGCACCTGGTTAACTTTACCAGCTCTGTTTAGTCCTCTTCTCTTTTCACAGTGTATACAAGTTTTCAAAACCAGAGTCTAATACCAACTTGTAGCATGAAGAGTATCTTCTCTCAGTCCTTACACCATTCGGAACAAGTACCAAGCTCTGCGATGGAACTACTCTAGCTTTTTATGCCCATTTTAACATTGCTGTAAATAAAGTATGAAGGAACAGCAGAAGGACACAGTGAAATTGAGTAGCAGGAACTCAAGGTATTACAGGATAGATGCTGCAATATGGGAGACATAATTTTGCTAAAATTCAGCTTTCGTTGTTCCCTGTTTTGATCCCTCAAATTAAAAAAACAGTCAGTCTTTTTTAATTGTATAAAGTTAAATGCAATGCTGTCATTCTTTTTGTTAGAACATAATTTTTAAAATAGTCTTTCCAGAATTTTTTACTCCATGGTTAATAATTTTATTAGGACTTCCTGCATGGAGGAAAGAGATGCTCACAAAATAAATAAATGGCAGGCAGGGTAGGAGGGAAGGGAAAGGAGGAGAGGAGCTGAGAGAATTTATCTTTAACAGAAACATTTCTTTCCCATTAGTCTGAAGTGGTGTTTTCAGATACATTTGGTTGAAAACATCAGGCAGTGATAAGTTGGTTCTTTTTTAGTCTAGTGTTACTAACGATCTTTTTGCACTCTTTAAGTCTTAAAAAAAAATGTTTAGTCATCATTCTTTTTGTTCAGGAAGACATACAATTTAGTGAAGTTGTAATGAATTGAAGACATTTTGGAGCATAACTGTAATAACCAGAAGATCATTTCAATATTAATAGGTAGCTGAAAGCAGCACTTTGACCTGCTTTTTAAATTAAATAAACTGAAATGGTGGCTTAGATTCATTCAGCCAGTCTAAGTCTAGCCAAATATAGCTTTACATCTAGTATATCCTCTTTTCCATGATAAGACTCTGAATGAAGGAGGACAATCTGCTCACATTCATTATAATCATATCCTTGTAAGTATTTTCTTTATCTTCTGTTTAACACAACTAGGCCTAATTATTTTTCCTGTGCAGAGGAGTTTCTAGATAATGTATGTTTTGCATACATTATTTTGATAGCAATGACCAAAATCTTGCCCTGTCACGTTGTGTGAGGTAAGCTCCTGAAGAAATGGGGGAACTAGTTCAGAATTAAAAGCCAACATTCAGAAGTCTTTAGTCCAGCAAGCTCTTAGGTAGGAAAAAGTCCCCTCTTTTTTAATTTAGCTGCAATCCAATACCTTATTCTTGTCTGTAAGCAATATTTAACATTAACAAAAATTATTGATGTGATTATAGCCTGTCCTTGACATCATTCCTAGGTGTAGTAATGGAAAGGCTGATGTAGGTCTCCATTGATACAGAAATAAAGGGGAGGTGTAACACACACCAATCAATATTTGTTCAACTGTATATCCATCATTATTAGATTAAAACTTTGGCTGATGAAAGCTAATATTGTTACTATAAGATATACAGAATTCTGTAAGGTTTGACACAGTACTGTCTAACATTTTTATTTAAAATAATGATACAAGATCAATCTGGCATTCTAACTGGATTAGAAATTGGCAAACAAAGGGATGTCAATGCACCATTTTCTGTTGGGATCTTGTTGGAATCAGTTCTTCATTCTGTGTTGTGTAACATTTTAGTCAATAGGCTGGTAGAAATAAAACTGCTTGCACTGTTTGATTCACACGCGTGATTGGGGGAGTGGTGATGAACAACATGGGTTATTCTTACAAAACAACTTAGATAACTGGTAAACTGGATGTGAGCAACTGAAATATTTACATACAGTGCATCATTTTTGAGGAAAAGCAAAGGACATCATCTGAACTTGAACTCCCAATTCAATCATTTAGAAAGGCTAACATCCTCATTTCGATTATTATATGGTCAGTTTGTAAGTTTGATTCACAGTTGAGATAGTTTTGGTTGGCTTTATTTGTAGGTTTGGGTAATTGTTGGGGATGGGTTAAGTTGGTGGGGAAAGATCATTGAAGAACTGTTAAATCCTAAAAATACATCAGGAATACATTCTGTGTGAGAGATGATTCCTACAGTCGAACCTTTTAATATACTCTTCGCTTAGGCTGGTTGCTATTTATCTCCAGAAAAAGAAGCAATTAATTAGGCTTGTATGACGTGAGTGCTAGTGTGTGATTTGGAAGACAAAAGTTTGGTTCAACATTCTTTCATAACATGGCATGTTACTTAGTCCTGGTTTGTTTTAATTGCCTATGTGTAAAATGAGAATAATGAGTTTTCCTATCTTGCAGGGTGGTTGTAAAGATAAATTTCCTGAAATTTTTCGTATGCAGTGATGCTAGAACATTGGAAGCCATATAAATGCATTATCTTCCAATAATATTTCATATTAAAAACATTTTCAAATACTCCCCGTCTGCTTTTTAAAGCTTAGATAACAATTAGACCGTCACAGATTCGGGGTTTTTTGGTTTGCTGCTTTTAAGAAGAGAGCTGCCAAGCAAACAAAACAGCAACTGAAATATTCTATAAGAATACTTAACAGCAGACTTCAGCGGTCACCACTACATGCAATGTCCAGAAAAATTCGACTACAACTGAAATATGCACTTAATATAATTCAATTTCAATTAAAATAATTTAATAGGCTGATGTAATGCAAAATATAGAAAAAGGATTTTGAAATTTTGAAGGTATTGGGGCTGAAAAATCAAATTCAATGGTAGGAACTTCAAATGACCGAGAAAGCTTTTTTTCCCTTGTTTCTCACTTTTCTACTTGTGCATCTGTTTTGCTGTGATCTTGTGTGTAGGACACATCTGAAAAGGAACATTCATATTATGTAACTGAATGACAAAAGTGTCTTGAACATATGAGAGCCTAATTAGTACAAGCAACTCCTCACTGGAGAAAGCTGCGTTCCCTATTTAAACCACATGTACTCAATAACCATATCTGAGCTGACGTAAACTTTGTCAAGAGAGCAGCGATATAACTGTATGCTGTGTGCCCACATACATTACAGAGCTAAACATGCTGAACTCTAAGGTTAAACTATATTTGTTATCTGGCCCAACTTTGTCTTGTGTTCTTAGTGCACAGAAAATCTGTAAATACCCTGGTTTATTGTGAAACTAAATTAAAGTCATTGGTTATTTAACCCTTTGGTAGCCCAGTGAGGAACTTGCAAAATGTTTTAACTGGGTTCCTGGCAGATGTATTTGGTGGAATAATGAAAGACAGAACAACCTGAAGCACTGAATCACAGAATCATAGAATGGTTTAGGTTGGAAGGGACCTTGCAGATCATCTAGTTGCAACGCCCTGCCATGGGCAGGGACACCTCCCACTAGAGCAGGCTGCTCAAAGCCCCATCCAGCCTGGCCTGGAACACTTCCAGGGATGGGACATCCACAGCTTCCCTGGGCAACTGGTTCTGATGGAATTTTAAAACTTAAAGGAAAGGGTAAGAAATGAAACTAGAATTAAGAAGCACCAATTATCTAATGTTTGCTGAAGTAATATGGTTTAAATATATGCCTCAAGAAGTAATGTATGCTAGCTGATGCAAAACATGCTCATTACTAACACAGTGGTAAACGCTGTGGACTTGTGCTTCTAAGCGCATGAGGCTTGACTCACCAAGGCCTGAAGCTACTCCAGGAAAGACATAAGCAAACCCAGTGCTCTTTTCCCTCAAGACTCATCAAAGGATGAGTCATCTGTTAAAAACAGAGTAATCATCAGGCTATTTTGCTTTTCTGCTGACTATTACTATTAGAACAAAGCCTTCGAGCAAGAAAAAAAAAAAAAGAGAGGAAAAAAAAGACGTGGCTTTGATCTCATTCATGGGACTCAGTCTGGGTTATGCTTTCAAGTTCTGCCATCATGAGCGTTTCAGCCATAAGGTGGAAAACACTCTGCCACCACCAGGCGTAGCTCCAATGGCAAAACCTCTTGGTTGAGATGCAGTTAAGACTGTGTGAAAGCAGCTCCCTCTCTGATGAAGTGCTGTATCCCGTCCAAGGCACTGGTGTAAGCTCCAGGGCAAGGAAACACTTTCCTTTCTCTCCTTACAGCTTTTTCTCCTTAAAGCTGTAGTCTCTCAAGCATGGATATACTTTATTTCAGATGGGGGCTTTAATAAAGCGATAAACAGTGAAATAATTAGATTATACTTGGACAATACCCAAGCCAAAGCGTGCGAGAAGTGGGGATGAAGACCTACTGCCAACGCAGTTTCCATCCGAGATAAACGTGCCTGAGTGATTACATGAAGCCAGAGTCTAAACAGCCTAAGGAAACTTCTGCAAAACTTTCTCTTCAAAAAAGCTTCATTTCACAGAAAAGGTAGTGTTCTTAACAGGCCCCCCCCCCCCACCTCAGACCCTTATCCACACGAAATACTCCTGTCTGTCTAACAGGCAAAGGAGAGAATTCATAAGAACAGCCTTCGGATAGTATTTCTGTTACAAAAAGGAGAGAAATGTGAGGTAAAGTTTTGTGAAGTCCACTAAGGATTTTTAACACGAGGTATTTCATGACGTCAGATACTAAAACTAAGTAATACCATCAAGTTTTCAAATAAAAATTCCATCGTTATGAATGAAGATATTTCACACTACTCTCAATGAATAGGGCTTAGAAAATCTCCTATGATTGCTGGTGATTTTTCAAATCCTGTAAGCAATTTGATAACCAAGATTAGTATTTCTTTGTAGGTACACTTACAAGGGCTTTGGCATTGTGCATTATCCATTTACATTTAAATTTGAAGCATAGATTTCAAAAATAGAAATAGGTGATTGTAACACAGTGAATGCACTTCTGAAAATGGTATTTATTTAGGTGCTATACCTTAACTGTTGTTTAATGCTTTATTCCTAGTATCTGTACCTGGTATTATAGACATTGAGATTACCCTCAGTTTTACAAAAATAAACCTTGCAGAAAATGGTAATATACCAGACCATTTTCCCGTCTGGTTTCTGAGTGACAGCCGTAGGCTGTGTCTTTGTTGAGTTATAATTTCTCCAACAAGCTTGTCTCTTTTTCCCTTCGTATTATAATCTTTTGGGTACAAGGAGAGAGATCTAAAATTGTTGTGTTGATCCTGTGCTCTGCTGTTCTAGATGGGATGGCAGGACTACCATCGCCATAGAGTGGTAAATTCGAGCGCCATCTCCCTAAGCCTGTGTGCTGCCTTTCATCAAATGAACAAGTGCTCCCTTCCTTCTAAAAATTATTTTTATTATGTTTAGCACAGTTGATTTTACTGCCGCCTTATTATGTTCTTTGCTATGGGAATGTAGAATTTGACATGTCATTCAGAGTCAAAACTGTCTGCTTTGGGGGAAAATAGAAGATATCTTAAAGTGGGAAACATAAGATAAATTTCCCTTAGTGACATCGCATACAAATTTCTAACAAATTATTGGTTACATAGGCAGTTAACAAAGAACTTAATGTGATTTCTATATACAGTACAGGTTATCGTCAAACCCTGTACCAATAATGTAAACTAAGTATACAGTGATACGAAACTTCGCATACAGGTAAAGCAGCACTGTAGTGGCCTGAAGCTTGGCTTTCCCCCCAAAGAGTAACTTTCATTGAAGCTTAATTGTGAACTGAAAATTAAATTAATGTCCGAAATACTTTCTTATTATTCAGTCTTCTCAGCTGTTATCTTGGCAGTACAATTTACTCCAGCCCTTGAAATGCTATACGCGGAAGGATGCCAACTCTGCAAGTTCCAAAGCAGTTCTCATTTTAATCTAGCCTAGCGAGCATATAAAATAGCCGATCGAGTTGTATAGTTTACCAGATTAGTCAGTCAGTGGATGTTCATTGAGGCAGGAAGGAAGGTGAAAAGTCCATGGAAGCATTGTAATGTCTCTTTCTTTGTACTGAGAGCAATCGAGAGTCATCACCAGTCTTGCACTTGGGCAGCATTAGTCCCTGCACTGCCGGGGGACCAGGACTCGAGTTTGAACACTCTCTCCTGAGGAAATGCACTTGTTAGCACCTGCTTTAATTCTTATTTGCACTTTGCTTCACAAACAAGATGCTTTCACAATAGAAGTATTTATTTGACTGAAGACATATTTTGCTAAAAATGGTGCAAATTTCAAAATAGCTTTTACCAAATGAAGCTCTTCCTTTTATTCAGTTCCTGATAACAGTAAGGAAGAAAAAGAGAAAATGTTTGTCCTTTGGAGTTACTTATGATGAGACAGGATTTCACAGTATTTCTGTATTTGGGAAAAAGAAGGGTTACAAGAAAAATTCAGTTACCATGTGTCTATTAAAACAGAATTAATGTAGGCCTAATTGTTTAGCAGAACACTAATTATTTATGTATATGTCTATCCACCTGTCTATCTCTAGGCATTTTTGTTGGCTTTTTCCAGCTTGGCTCTAAATTCCTAATTTATTCTTTATATGAAATGTGGAAAATGCAGTATATTTCCTGGGATTTAAAACAACAAACCACTTTTTTCATCTTGTATCTAAATTTCATAGGGGTTGGAAACCTTCCAGTGCCAAAATCTAGTCTAATAATTTTCCTGAGGTCGACGACTTGATAGTATTCAATGTTCACTGTATGTTTTCAGAAATAAACACAGGCATATACTCAGCCTCTGCTTATGATGGTTTTAATAGAGTCAATTATTTGTTTTAGTGGATGTTTGTTTGTTTTAATAGATGAGTTGTCTTACTATAGCAAAAAAAAAAAAAAATCAGTATTCCAATTATTAATAATGCCAGGAAAGTGTGAGGATTTCTGAAATTTTTCAGACACTACAGTAATATTTAACTGCATGGCTAATAGAATGTTACACCAGAAGATACTGAGAGCTAGCTAGGATTCTGCACATGAGAATTATGTTGGTCCTATTAAAACCCATTTTTATCTCATTTTCATTTAAAATGTTCTGCCTAGGTTTAAAATAAGCCAACACTTTAAAATTTTAAATGTGATGTAACACAGTAGTCTTCACTAAAACTTCAGTCATTGGTATTTGAATAGTTGTTTAGTTCTTGTTCTACAGAGTTGAATTTGTGCTACTTACTGTAGAGCAGGATACTTCTGTACCATGATTATACATTTCCTAAAGTACACTGGTATTTTCTTACTAATTAGAATAAAAGTGAACCCATTATTTCACTGAGACACACCATTTTGTATAAGAATGCTAGGGATTTGTATTTTTAGCAGTAACTGTTCTATCAATATAGATTTAATTTTTTATTTAAAAACAGGCCATCATGAGCCAATTTATATGGGCAATATCTTCTCTGGTTTTATGCCTTGCCATTCAAGTATCTGATTAACAGGTACAATATAAAGGAACATCTCAATATGCATTAGCTAACAGAGTGGTTTCTCTGCTGTTTCATGGTAATCTATAAGCATATATTTGTCAGCCGTTTCACAGTAGTTGATGTTGTTCAAAGGCCTGCCCACCATCAGAATTTTAAGGAATGCCTCCTAGATTGCAGATTTGCATCAAAAAAAAAAAAGCAAGGTTAGTTTAGAATAGAGTAGATTCAGTTATGTTAAGGAAAGAAGGCATTAGACCATTTGTGTTAACATCTGCGCTAAGAAGTCTTTTGGGTTTGTTTTTAATCATGGATTGAAGTTTATTTAAACCTGCACATGAGGGGTTGTAATTGCTTCTTGAAATTGTTTCTTCCTTTTAGCCTTCAGTGTTAAACAAGATGGATACATTATTTTTTTTACAGCAGAAATGCAGTGGTTTATATTACATCACTGTTGGGAAATAGATCTTACACATTTACTCTTCTTCTGTCCCCAGTTCAGGAGTCCTTTTTCAAAAAGGGTCCTACGCAGTTGCTCAAGTCCCTGTTCACAGCACACCAGATGAATTTAAGAGTTTTTCCTAAACTGGGAGGGGAGACGATTGTGAATTCTCCTCAGATAGCCTCTTGCTTATCTTCCGTGTAATATATACAATTATTAGTGGTTTTGTTTTGTTTTGTTTTTTAAAAAAAGGCTTAGTATTTTGTCTCTCTAGTATTGTCCTTTTTCTTTGCAGAGTTCAATGGCAGGAGTTCTCTGGAGTAATGGCATCAGAACGCTTAAGAATCTATTAAATTATCTGTGATATTTTTATGGGTACAAATGCTGTTATTTTAAAACTGTGAGACACAAAATCTAGAAAAGCCCTTGTTCAGAAAAGATGAAAATCACCCATTTATTAAGCTCTCGAGCTGCGTTTTGAAGTCAGGATACTTCAGGGGGTATTAAGCATTTATTCGGTTGTCTAGTTTCAGGCGTGCGGACTGTGATAATGGGGACCTTGGAGGTCGTGGAATGCTCCTGCGTTTCGTGCCAGCGAGCTCAAGCCTCAGTCCACGTTATCATACCTGATGCTTCTGGTACTGGGGCAAGCACAGGTCCCTGCTTGCGGGACTGGCTTGTGCACTACGGACAAGTTTTGAGAGAGAAATCTTGAAAGCTTTGAAAGTATTCCCCCTTTTTATAAAAAAATCCATGTCTGCAGAAAAACAAAATGAAACGTTGTTCGTGCTCCAGGCTGGCTATTGTAAATCACACTTCACTAATTAGCAGCACTATACATGCAAGGTGAAAACAAAATTTGGTATTTAACTGATCCTTAGATAGATAGTTGCATTATTCTCCATCTCCACCTTGTCTCTTTTCCACCTTGTTGCCTCAGCTGCACAAGGACTTTCCCTAATTGTTTTCCTTCTAAAGACACAGGCAAATACTAAATGGCATTGAAGTGTGAAGCTACAGCATTGTAAGTTTGAATGTAAGTTAGGACAACTAAAGAAATGTGGGTTAGCTGCTATATAGATTATCATGAAATATTGCAATTTTTCTTTTTTTATTATTCATCTGTCATTATTCATGCATGAAGGGGTGGCATGGAGACTTTCACTGCCAATTTCCTTTTTGTGTTTACAGGTGGCTCTTGAAAACATAATTTCCTATAGTTTCATACAATTTCTGCTGAGTTACAGGTACTCAGATATTCTGATGATGCTGAACAGCCAAATGATGCAGCAAAGGAGAGGTCGTGGCATATTCCTTTAAATACATATGTATTAAGGGCTTGCAAGCAGATCTCAGATGTTTGTATTTGTCAGTCCCATCCTAATCACAGAGTGCTCTGTCTGAGGAACAAGGGTAGGGTGAAGAGAACTGTGGTGAAGGTGATAAAGAAAACAGCTTTTTTATTGCCCCTCTAGTCAGAGGGGGTCATAATGTAATCGTGCCCAGGAGAGAGATAGGAGCGTCCCTTCTGCAGGGACTAACACCTTGAGCACACCTATGTGGGGCACCAGAGGTCTGTACGAACTGCTGGTGACTTATTCCCAAGCTGCTGGCACTGCAGGTACCTAAACTGCGGAGTCCTAAGGGACACAGCCTGTTAGCTTCAGTGGGGCACCAAGCTAATGTTCCGTGTGCTGCCCCTTGATCCAGGTTGGGGTCTGTTGTACTTGGCAGACCCTCGCTAGGTCAATGGAGTGTCTGAATGTCCTGTGAAAACATTTCTCGTTGGTTTAGTACTATCTTGTGGATCTCTTCACCACACCTCATTGTTTGAAGCAGACAGGCTTATCTCTCAATTGAACTCTGTGAACATAAATCAGTGTTGGCATTTCATTTCCCCTACCCCTTACTACAATAAAAACCCACCACCAAACCACATTTGCTTACATGGCTCCTCATATGGGAGGCATTAATTTAGCCCAGGGTAAGCAGTGGTGTTCCTGATATTTCCCACCCAACAATCTGAAAGCCTGTAAAAGCAGCCACCAAGACGATGAAGAAAGGGAGTAGCACTGAACTGAGAAAACCGAGTTGACAAGTTACAGAAATAATGCTGCCTGAGGTTGAGCCATTAATGAGCAAAAGAAAACAAACCTCATCTAGAAGACCGCCTGTCAGTTTGAATGTTATACTATGAATATTTAAATGAAAACACTAAAAAAGACACACCGTTTTTCTCTTCTGAAAATCATAAACTAATAAATTGTGCTGTATATAAACTATGTAAAAATGTGCCACGGTTTTAGAGAAGGTGATGTGTTGCTTATTTGAAGGAAAGAAGGACCAAGTGTAGTTGGTACAGAACTTTGGGGACGGCGCAGGAACCCTGGGACAATGAGAAGAACAAGTCTCACAAACTTAATTTTTATTCTTTTCCATAAAGTTGGAGAAGAAACAAATGTTATTGCCCCAGTTTTTCCCCCCTCATATGTCTCACTAGAAATTAATTAACATTAGGCGACCGTCTCTGTCTCTCACAAAATAAAAAATGAAAACATAAAACAAAGACATCTCTGACAATGTACCGAACAATTTTGGCAGCTGAAGCTGTGTTTAATCTATAAACAGGTTAGTAATATTTAATACTTCAATTTGTATGCTGTGAGATTTTCTTTTGTTCCTGACAATTCTATATTTAAGATTACCAGGGCTTCAGGCAGAACTGTTTGGGTAGTAAAGTGATAAACCGACACCAGAATACTGAGCAGAAAAAAACCCATTACGCTAACAGCAGCCAACAGCAGTTAATGGTTTTCAGCTGTTGCAGATCTAATTGATCTTGTTGCTATAACAGAAAGCAGTTCTCTGTGATTCATATGCTTTCTTACTGGAACATATTCTACTCCCTTGCTGTTTTTAAGCCTCACTAACTCTGGTTTTTCCCTTTTCTTAAATGCCATTGCTAACAACACGTTCTATTTAAAGTTAATATTAGTCAAATAAAAATTCTGTTAGTTTGCTGGGCCTTAAATTTTCTCTCTTCATTAAAAAGAAAGGCCAAACTACTTAAATTCAGTTGTGCATTTCTTATACTTATTAATCCCCTTCTTTGTAGTGTCACACCCAGTACTCATTATCCTTGATTTATACCTACCTTGAAATCCGTATCTGCCATGAGTGTATCATATGTGACTAAAGTGACGTAAACATTTGCCATCAGCTGCAGTTTGATGCCAAAACCTCTTCTCAGTTCTTCATGCGGAGCTTCCACTGATGTCAATAGCATCCAATGTGTTTTCTTCAGGACATGGTTTGACCAGTACAACTGATAAAGCTGCCTGTACCATTTGTATTCTGCATACAAGTGCTTTACTTTTTTTTTGCTTTTATTTTTTTTTTCTTCACAGCATTCAGAAACTCCTGATGTATTATTTAAATTTTATAGAAGGATTAATTTGAATTATTTCACTGCAATTTTAGTGTTAGTCATTGTGTTGGGGGGTGTCGTCTTGATGAGATTTAATTTTTTGTCAAAAAGAAACTGGAAAAAATAGGAATTGTGTGAAAATCAATAGAAACTTCCATTCATAGTTGTAATTCTAACTCATCAAAGAAGAGAGTTTGTTTTCTTATTATAAATATGAGTGCATATCAAAGGGGAATTTCCAGTAAAAAGCATTAGGAATCTCAATGGAAATGCACACTGTCTATTTTGATATTGTTCAGATTTCATCTTCACTTCGAGAACTGCCTGTATTCGTAAGCAGGCAGACTGCTCCACAGAATCACGTTACCTGCCAGTTTTATGTGAAAAGGCTCTTGGCTCTCAGCATGTGCTGCAGCCGCATTGCTCCCTATATTATTTAAGTTAAATACCATGCATTAAGAAACTTGAATCATCTTTCTCTGGGAAAAAAAAAAAAAATAATTTGTAACTGTTTAAGTGTTGGAAAGTCCAATTATACCTCCTGTTCATTTTCTTTTGCTCTTGTAAAGGCATCCATTGCTGCAATGGAAGATAAAGTAACATTTGCAGACAGGAAAGAAATGGGGATTTTTTTCCTTTCTTCCTTTCTTGTTTCTGTTGCTGCGTTGTTCTGATTTGGTTTTTTAAAGGTTGACACAGAGCCCCCTGAGAATTTTTAACATATGAGAGTAGATAACCTTGTTCTTTTGTTCACTCATCCCTGCCCTGTTCTGATTGCCTGGGGCTGTTTTCTGAATATTCCATTTCATATCCGTTTAACACTTTCTCCATTCTTCTTTCTGCCTTCATTCATCAGTTCAGAATAATGTTACGTCCAATGTATCAGGAGGAAGCATAACAAAGACCTTCAGACCTAATCTCATCAGTGCCTCATTGAAGGAAGAGTCGCTAAGAACAAACCAAGGTTGTATAAACGCAGAGAAACCCATTGCAGGAAAATGCATGGGTTTGAATTTAGCATTTCCTTTAGTCCTTTTGCTTATCAGAGGCTTGACACTTCTTAAGAGATTCTGCTGCTTTCACCTATGATGAGAAGCTCTTAACTCCACATGCTGCCCTCTCTGGTGTTCAACACATTTCTCACAGAACCAGACATCATCCTGCGGGGAAGTATGGCAACATACAGCTCACAGTAAATCTTGGGCTATAAAAAGGCTAGGAAACTCTAATACACACAGACCAGCATCAGAAGGAATTTTCCGCTTACTTAAACAGCCATCTCCCTTTTTGACCAAAAGAACAGCAACATCTTGTCATCATGGTTAAAGAGAAGAACTTTCAATGAAAAGCTTATAAAGGAACATCTTGGCTTATGTGAAGAATGAGCAAAGCCTCAGAAAATTTATTGACATGAAGCACAAATGATTTCTGAAGTCACTCCTAACTGTGGAATAAGCGCAGGCTTCAGAAACACCTTTTTCTGAAGAGAATATTTAATTTTTCCATTCAAATACTTCTACAAAGGGGTGTGAATTCAACAGGTACAGTGTGAAGCAGGGCAGGGCAGAGTACTGAGGAAAAGCAATGCAAGCGTGTAAATGAAAATGCCCCATTTTCATGAAAAATACACATATAGGATTAGGAAAGGCATGTGCACTTTAAAAATCAGGCTACTTTTAGAGTCACATTTTAGACAGGAGCTTAGGAAAGTAACATATTACATTTTAACTTTCAATATTAAAACTTTATTGGTAGTGTAAAATTCTGTTTCTGAGAGGGAAAACTGAAGTACTTACAAAAAATTAACAGTAAAATAAAATAATACACAAATTCATCATCTTTACGTTTTAGAAAAAGACCAGAAGACAATAATAAAATCTGAGTTTCAGGAGACATGAAACTTTAACTAAAAAAAGTAAAACTTACCCTGCAAATGACACAATGGCAAATAAAGTGTACACTAGAAACCAAAGCCATCTGGCAAATTAAGTGAAAATTAATGATTAAAGAAAATCTCACTGTGTTTGTAGTGTATTTTCATCCATCTGTGCCCAATTATAAAAGAGTTGTCAAAGAAAGCAAGCCACCAGTGGTTAATTCCAAACGAATCCAGAAAGCCTGAAAACATCCATCAATGCTTTTCTTACACTTTGTAATCTCTGCAGGTTTCTGATAAGAGCAGCATTAAACTATGGTGTCATGAATCTTGGCTTTCACATTTGAAACTAACAGAGATGTACTACCTGTGATCATTTTAGATTAAGGAAATACCGTCTTTCAAAAGCACACTACAGCTAGAATTTATAAAAGGAAAAAATCTATGTTCCGATCCATTTCTGTCATGCTCAGCAATTGCGGTTAACGATATCTAGACTCTAAAACCATCAGCTGTGACCCAAGTAGATAGGGCTGAAATGCTGTGTGTTGCTGATGGAGCAGGCGGCGTTGGAGAGATGATGCGCCTTGCCCCGGCTCCGTGGCACATTGGGTTCACGGGGCTGTGGGGCCCAGGGACAGCAGTTGAGGTTGTCAATTTGCAAATTTCCTGACCCTTCCCGTCATTTCCTGACACTGCCTGTCCTACTGTGCTGCCATTTCACACCTTTAGCTCATTGCGCAACCACCCATATGGACTTGCTCGGCATCCTGCGCTTCACAGAGCAGCTGTACATTGTTCTCTCGGCAGAGAAGAGGCTGTTCTGTATTTGAAGGGGAAGGAGCCTGTGATTCCTTTACTGTTAGTTTGGGCCCCAAGATTATTTGGAAGTGCTGTGACTGCTAAGCTGTGGGGACTTCTGACTACACTTGCACCATAATGGAGTGCATGGTGATACGGTGATGGGTAGAACTATTAGATAGCCTTCCTTGGGTAGGTTAGCCTTTGGTCTTTCTCTAGAGCGAGCAAAGAGATATATCCAAAAGGCAATTTGTGAGAGATGGTGCCCAAATTAGTTGTTCTCTTGAGGACCTTAACCACTAATTGAAAAGGGAAACTAGTCTCTATACGCTACAGTTAACCTTTATGGAACTCCTCCGTAATGTAGTTTAGACCCAACAGTAGGTGCACATCAGAAGAATTAGCGAGGAACAAGCATGGAGAAGAGCAAGTAATTCCCTTTGTGTTCTGTATTTCCAGATGAGGATTTGATGTCAGAGAAGTGAGTGAGAGAAAGACATCAGGTAGCAACATTAACCAACCCTCTTCTTTGTGTGGATACTTTAGTGACTGGCAGTAAGGCATGAGCTTGCTTCCATGCTTTTTTTGAGTTAGTTTAGTAAAGGGTCATTTTTCTACCCTGGTTTCTTTCCCACAAAAGATGTAGGAGAGCAGTTTGGAGCTGTGACCAGGAAAAAAAGGCCAAAAGCATTGGGAGAAGTGTTAATGCTTCTCCAGTGCTACACTGTTCACTGTCAGCCTCCTACTGTTGTCTCTGAAGGCTGGTCATTTTATTCATTCTTAAAGTCCTTGTACAATTCCTTGCTGCTGGGGTTCTTCTGGCATATATTAGAACTCAGCCAGACTTGAAAAGTTCATTTATATGAAACATTTACAGTTGTAAAACTTCCAAAACCCAGTGACATCTGCTTTCTCAAATGGGCCCATGTGAAGCTGTTGTGCCCACCCCCTTTAAATAATACACTTGAATTAACCCCTTACACACGTGTAGCAGCAGACAAGATAAATCAGTATTATCAGCTAGCTATGTAATCATAACATTTATAGACCTCTCAACATCCTTTACATTTAGTACATTAAAATTGTCTGCTTACATGTAGACCATAGTTTGACATGTAATTGTTTTTGGATGCAGTTCAAGCTTATACAGAGCTTGTAGCTCCTTGGTTGTGTTGGTAGAAGTATTTGTGCAGCCGTGCAGTGAACCAGATCAGGGACCTGAGCCAAGTTACAGGGAAAAAAAAAAAAAAAGAAACAACAACAACAAAAAGGTTATTTTTGAGCTAGATCAGCTCCCCATACTGGCAAACTGGAAGCAGCAACAAAAAAGCAGGGGAAAAATGAGAACGAATGCCAGCATACCATTGAAACGGAGGCATGTCAGGCCATGTTTTCAATGTAAACTTCCAGTGCAGTGTAAAAGATTGCACCATCTAAATATCAACATTAAATGGTAATTCAGGAAAGCTATTTGTTATTGTTAAAGTAGAAATTGCCATCTTGACAAATCGATCTAGAATGCAAAACCATTTTTTTAAACTTGGACTGTCTAATTCTTTGGTAAACATTATTTTTGGGTTAGGGGGTGGTAAATTTATTGTTATGTTTCATAAATGACTGATAATGCTATTTTAATGCTGCAAAATAGATTCTGCTTCAAATGAAAAACCTAAACATAGCTACAAGGGACTAGATTATGCCTGTTATACCTCTATATGCCCATTTACTTCAGTGATGCTGATTAAAGAGTAATTTAGGGCAAAATTTTGTCCAAAAAGTTTGTTTAGTTCTTATATAAAAAGCATTCATTATTGCCTATCTTTTAATATAATCTGCACCATCTATGGCTTCATGTATGTACTTTATTTTCAAGCCCTATAGGGATTTGTGTTCCGCATCATCACATCCAGTATTTCCATAACATATGTGGTAGTAAAAGAGGAAATCCTGATATGGTGGTTTAGAAGTTCTAATATATGATTTCCTTTCCACTTTTTCTCTTACGTAGAAGAGAAAGGAGCTTCTGTAGACCAGCCCATTTTGAATGTCATCGTGAATTTTGTGTGCAGCATATGTGCACACAAAAATTACCCAGTTACAACTCATACAACATCATATACATGAAGTGAAACTTGATTTTGCCTCAAAAAATTAGGAAGTACTAATATTAAACTTACCCACTGTGCCATAATATTTTGCCTGTGTCTTGTCTGAAGGTTCAGCAAGCAGCACATGGAATGTTGTTGGGATGGAGCATTCAAAGTGCTGGGGAAATATTGTGGGATTTTAATAATCCTGCTGTTTTTTTTTTTTTAATTTAATAAAGCCTGTAGTAAGCCCTGCTCAGACGAACGCTTGCTCAGAAGCTGCAGCTCTAAAATTATTTAAAGTTGAGGGCAGTTTAGATTGGATGTCCTGGGGTCAGGGAGGTGTCTTCTACAAGTTCATATTTTTTATTTCCAGTTGAGAATCTTAACAGGGTTAGAGCTCTTAAGAAAACTCCGTTTTGGTAAAATAGGGAAAATATTTCTATGATGACTTAAATATTCCTTAAAGACAAGCTTTTCTAGAATAAAGTAATTCTGTCAGGTTTGGCATGGTGGTTTCCCATTAGCACACTCTCGGTTTCCAACTTGATTTTGCTAGCCTCAGAAAGTAGAGAGCTGCAGCATTTCCAAAATAACGCTCACCGATATGATGTTACAAAGAATATTGCCTGATGGAAATTCGTCTCTTCTCAAAGATGTTCCTTCCAAACCTGTGTCATGGAAAGGGCTACCAAACACTATTTTATAATGAAATTACCATCCTTTTAAGACCTGTTTTGAAAATGAGGGAAGATGTTTAAAGTTTTGGGCTTCCGTAAAAATAATACAGATATGAAAAAGCTAATGTTCTGCAAAGAAACCCAACACCTGGAAATAGCAGCAACACTTGGCATGGATTCTATGTGTCATCTCCTTAGTTCATTCATATAGAAATACAAGTGTATATATATTCTATTGATTGTAGGATTATATATTTTTATGTATATACACACACACATATATATACATGTGAAGAGGTTTATCTTGCATTTCTTTTTTCTTTTTGGAGGGAGGGGAAGCTAGAACAGACTAGTGCTTCCTGAAGAATAAAATAAATAAGAAATTGCTAAAGCAGTCACGGTAAAATCAAGCCACAGGCAAGTTTGTATCTTGTACAGTAACATGATATTCTGGTTGTATGCCTATTTAATATCTTTTAAGCCACCCTTGGGCAGGACCCCACTGTAAACAAGCTGTCGCGTTTGACTTGGAACATCCTTTTAAAAATAACACTAATAAATAAACATTCTGTCTTCACACATTTTGCTGCCAGGGATTCTCCATTTCTAAACTTCTGAGTGTAATGATTTGTAAAGGTTTTGCGTATTAACTGCAATTTTCTTTTTTTTTTCATAAATACGAATTCTTCATTTTCCATTTGTTTAATGTTTTTAAATTAAAACTTCAATTTTATTTTATAATTATATACTGTCATTTTAATAAAAGCTTTTATTGAAATCAGCTCCGTCTGTTAAATTCTCTGCCTGGCAGTGCATATATAAATCAATAATAGTAATATTAGGTAATAATAGAAGAGGAATATGAGTCTCAGATTATTAAGAGCTGAAGTTAAAAGCTTTACAGAGGAAATCGCATGCTGTGTACGGCAAGATCCATTGATTCAACCAAAGCCAGTGAGACGCGTAGCCTTGAATTCCTTCTGTGATACTTTATCTGTGAGCCATTTATCTAAATATATCCTTTAGCTCTTCTTCTCTTTGCTACTCTGATCCCCTTGTAGCTGCTCACTCTTCCCTGCTCGCTTTCGCTTGCTCCAGCATTTGCTGTCCCAAATGGGGCTGTGCAGGAGGTTTGGGATCCCTCTGGATTCCTTGCGGTCTTGCATAGAAGATCCTGTGAAGAGGAATCTGCAATAAAGACGTCAAAAATAAAAGGCTTTTGGAGCTGATGAGTAGCACTCCTTGTTCCCCTGAAAAGGCAAATGAAGTGTCCCACGTTGTGTTTTCACCAGTGGCCAAATCTTGCCTCTGCTCATGGGTGCTTCCATGCAAACCGAGCTCTGCCTGGGCTCCTTCCATTTTTGTGAGCTCCATGCGCAGCTGAAACAGGAATTCTGAATGGGATATTTCACCAGAGCTGACTCTGAATTAAAAACATATTTTCTGATCAGCAAGTCCAAAGAGTGTATTCAATTAGATGAATTTGTGAACAACCTGAGACTCTGTTGCCGCAGCGTTTGAGAGGAAGCACAGTTTGCTAGACTTCAGAAGTGACAACATTTCACTCCACGTTATTTGACACTTACATTGTTATTGAGTTGATGTTATTTGCTACAATTCCTCACCTTTTTCTGTTTTTTTTAGCTTTCTTTTTAAGCTCTGCTACTATTTCGCTGCATTATATGCTTTCCCTTGGGAGGGGATGTATGCGTGTATACACAATGTTGACAAATCTTTCCATTTCATTGGGACTCTCATACTTCCTGTGTGTGTGCATGCACGTGCAGTGCTTTAGGAAATATGTAGGCACATTAAAAACTCAACCTCTGTTTAAGAAGAATAAGATGTCTGATTCTTATGGTTGTGGAGAAAACCGAAAGAATGTCTGGCTTAAAGTAGAGTAATGAAGTTAAGTTAAGAGGAATTTTGAATAAAGGTTATTATTTTATCATTTTTGCCAACTTGGAGTTGGCAGTGCTGGGCTGAACATTGTTTTGTGTGTTTAAGACTTCTACAAAGTGAGAATAAATTTTAAAAACCATGGAACAACTAGCTATGTCTTTCTCACAGTAGCATAGATGACACTCCTGTCAAAATCAATGAAAACTGCGGAAGAATTCAGTGAGTTCTGTGTTGCTGTCACTTCACATAAGTATTACTAGCTCCATAATGCTGTTATTTCTTACCAGGTCACAAAAGACCATGGTAGCATGTAAGATACTCCACGTATGAATGGTACAATGACTACAGAGTAGTTTTCATTGAAAGACCTTTCAATCCTGCTGCTGGAAGTTTAAAGGAATTTCTTTAGCAGTAGCTGGAGGTTCTTCAATGAACATTGTTTCCACGCTTTCACTGGTTCATTTTGAAAGATACAAAAATACTTTTTCAGAATTAATGTTCTCTGCTGTGTTTCTCTGCATGTTGGATGCAAATTCCAAGTCAGTGTTGAGTATTGTGGTGTTTCTGAAGGATACTCAGCACATGGGATGTGCTTTGTGCATACATTGTATGTTTGACAGTGGGATTTTTGTGACAGGCTGTGGAACCATGAGATAAATTTTATTTACAATGCGTGTTTGACTGCCTCACCTTCATTCTCATCAATTTTCATTTTGATTTGGACTCAGTGTTAAGTGAAAGTATCACCCTGTAAAACAGAAACATTTATTTTCCCCTGCACCATATGCATTTTGAAAAAAAATCTAAAATGCTTTTGTGTTATTTTGCCTTACTCAGTGATCTGAGAGCCAGTATTTTGTGAGCCATTAAAAGCTTAATCAATAGATCTGAAAATGCTGTTTTCTGGTATTGCAAGACATTCTTTTCAATTCATGGTAGGTTCTGAGTTATTGGATGTTAAAACTCTAGTACCATGACTTACAGGGAATATATTTTAATAATTTTCATAGGTTATTGAAATATATTCATTATCATTTTATTCTCCCTTTAAGGCCTATAAAGTTGAACTCATGATAATAAAATCAACTGGCTTTACATGTAGATATATAAGAAATATTATCAATAAAAAAGTAAATCTCTCTAACACAGATCTAAAATAGATTGTCTGCAAAATGTGTGTTACAAATATGATAAATGGTGGTGCAAAGCAGAAGTATTATGAGCACTCTCTTAGGATGATCCACATTAAAATAAGGCAGTATCTCTGGGCTCACAGATGGTAAAATCTTAGCTGTACAATTCATTGGGGGGAGTGTAACAATTTATAGCCAGGAGGGTGTGTTACAGTCACATATGCGTGTCTAACTTTTGTTGTGTAACTGACAAACTTCATTTTCATTCAAGATCTGTTCTGTCTTTAGCCTTCACCGCAGCCGCATCAAGCATATTAAGCACTTGTTTTACTTCGTTTCTGGTGAAAATCACAGGTGTTGCAACAATTTTGTGTTGTTTGGATATAAAATTTGACGTCCGGTTTGAAGCGAGTTACTGATTTTTGAAGAATCGTTGTGTCTTTGGTTCAGTTGTTTAATCTTTGCTCAAGCTTTGTTCAGTTGCTTAAAGGCACTCCATTGGATAACAACAGTAGGGTGGTAGTGATGTCATAAGAAACTTGTGTGGATCACATTTGACTTCTAGGTAATTGCATGAAGATTTTGATTTTCGTATTCTGAAGTGCCATTTCCACCTCCTTACCTCGGCTTCTGCATTTTACATAAAGTCTGACTTCAGTCCTTAGAATATTAAGAGTATGTATTAATAAACCATGCACCTTTGAAAAGAATTGTGGAATATATTCCCTGAGGGTCAGTGATAACCTTGTGGTTCATGGTCCGCAGATTATTTAAATCCCTCAAGCTTAATAGGTGCTTTCATTCAAAGATTTAGGTACCCAGGCTTCTGAATTCATACATAGCTGCCTAAACAAGTGGTTACACCTCCATTTTTCTCCTCCACGGCCTAATTTATGTATGTTCCTGGATCCACTAGTGGGAATGGGTAGCTTTGTGGCTTTGTAGCTTTATGGCTGCTTCACTCTAGAGATTCATGGACCGTTTTTATGTTGTTTTTTATAGGGAGGAAGGGAATTCATGTATGTCCATCCAGATGAAAGATGTTAGAAGAAGTTAAAAGGCAGGAAAAGAAAGTAACAGAGAATGAGTGGCTGGGTTTTGAAGAAGGCTGTTTCAGATAGAGGCTGAATGTGGAAAATCCTCAATAGCATGGAAGGTACAAGCGCTGATCAAAACTAAGCTCGAGGAGGAAGAGAGAAGCAGAAATGAAAGACTTCACAAATGGAGAGAAGTCTCACAGAAAAACTAAGTTTCCTAAAACACCTGATAGCTCATGCTCTGTAAGTAGGAGTGGAAATAGAGAAACCTGATGGCTGAGCTCAAGCTGAAGAGGCAGACATAGAAGTAGAAAAAGGAACGCCAGTGCTCTGGGGTAAAGGGAGAGAACAAGTTGACAGTATAGACTGCAGAAAAGACAAAAGAGTGTAGATAGAGCGAAAAGGCAAGCAGAATTAAAGCTTTAATTTGGAGACAGCAGTCATGAGAGTCTCAGAATACGTGATGATACAGAATTTTGCAAGATTGAGGCAATAGTGCTGCATCAGATAAGGTAAATTGAATAGAGAAGAGGATGGAGGTGGAGAAAAAGACATTTAGTGGAGTGCACATCTAAAGAAGACGTGAAAATTCAAAGCCTGCCTCTTTCCTCAGGTGTAAAGGCATGGAAAAGAAAACATGAAAAAAGAGAAAACAGCACTTTCTTTTGTCGAGTTCAAGGGATGCTGAGACATCACCAAAATTTGGGTTTGTTGCTCTAAGGAAGTGTAGCATTAATCTGTACATGAGACCATTTCTTAGAGCAGTAAGAATAGGACATCCAGGTAGTTCTGCTTCACCAGGGGAGAATGGGAAATCTGGGTTATGGACCTTGCTGACTTAATGATGAATGCTTTTACTAGAACTATTTGATTCAAAACGGTTTCCCACTGTATTCATTGTTCCATCTACATAAGCTTTAATATTAACGGGTAATAAAAAACTTACTCAAGTAACAAATAAAGTACTCAAGTCACCACAATTAATTAATTAGCTGGTTTGTTTGTGGTTTTTGCTTATTTGCCCAATGGTTTAAATGGGCATCCTTAGTTTAGTGAGCACACTAAATACACTGGTACAGAGTAGAATAAGTGAAAAAAAGCTTCAGTAAGAAAACAAAATTTACTTTATGGTTTAACACTAATCAACCATTGCTAATGTGCTATAAAATACTACTTAAGGTAGATACTGATTTCCATTATTAAAGTTAATGGTCTTAGTTGCCTCATCTGCCTTATTCCAATATATTAAGCATGCAGACCCCATAATTTAATTATCACCTGTTAATATTGGTTCTAAATTCATTTTTGTGCTTTTGGGCTGAAGCTGCAATGATGAGCCAATTAAAAACCATTATCTGACTGCTCAAAGCATCGCATTTGTAGTTATGCTCAATAGTACATGATTCTACAGGGACTTTCAAGATGGAACATGCTGCCCTAATGCCTTTAGGGATTAGCTAAACAAAAGAAAAAATGTAAAGGAAATTTTAAATATTTTCTCTCCTGCAGGATTTTAATTTTCAGATCTCTTCCTTTGCTGTACATCACAGTTTTCCTTGAAGCTAATTTGCATAGCTGTAAAAATGTAGCATGTAGCTGAATTACAAGAGAGACTCAAATGAGACCCTGGGTTTTCTTTAAATCCCAGAGGAGGAATTTGGTTCAAGAATGTACATAAGGTACTAATTGCAAGGATTGTGTTAGATAGCTACTATTTGAATGAGCCTGCTGAACTAATAAAATACAGCATATCATAACCTCAGAGATTTGATAATGAAAAAATGAGCATTTAATTTATGTAGATGTTCTCAAAGCAACTTGAAAGGACAATAGCCACACATTGTATCAGTTCCATTACATTGTTTATTAACACGAAAGACTCCTTTCCTCTTACATTATCAGCTTGCTGCTGACAGGGAATTTCAAGTGCAGGTGTTTCAAGTTGGTCTAAATTTGTGCTTTTGTAATGGCTGACTGAGAAATGGCTAATGTAGACGATGCACCATAAAATTTGTTACCAGAATAGATGCATTTCACATGGAAATGCGTATTTGCGTTTTGTTCGTCAGTCTGTAATACTGCAATATAAACTTCCCAGCTCTTTGTGTATTGTAGATGTATAGTAATCGAGTGTCAGAATGTAGGAACTAGATGATTTGATCTACTGTAGCTATATGGTACTACATAAACACAACAGTGGGACATAAAGTTTCTAGAGGAGTCAGTGGAGAATCTTTATAGAAAAACCCTCTTCTAGAGCACAGCTGACCTAGAAGCTCTTTTAGGGGCCTGTTTGGCTGGGGTATAATGGGGGAGTATCCCTTTGCCTCTCTTCATTTCTTTGGGGCACCACAGTCTTAGGGACTTGAACTTGGCTCTTCTGGGACCAATTCCTCAAGTGAATCAAAAGTCGTGCCTCGAGCCGATGCAGAGATGCCAAACATCTGTACAGAAACATCCTGTTATTAGCCACTTAAAACTAACAGAAAGTGGAATTACTGCTGAATTCCGCTAACAGAAAGTGGAATTACTCAGCCAGGATTTAAATGAGGTTGGAGCTTTTCAGGGGAAGAGAAAGCTGCCAAAGGAAAAGCTAGCAGCAGCTGAAGTCAATGAGAATTCCCCAGTTGATACGTGCGCGTATTTGGGTGCTGGTTTGCTTTGGTTTGGTTGCTTTCTGCTCATAATTTTTTCACTATTGTATTATGGGCATGTGTTCTTTTGTCAGTGAAAGCTATTAGGAACAGAGCAGGAACCCTGCTGTGCCTTAAAATTAAAACAGGGAAAAAAAGCTCAAGCATGAGAAGAAAAAAATGAGCATAGATAAGAAATAAATGTAAATTAAGTTATCGGGGTTAAGTAATTTTGACCACAAACGGCAATATAAATACTGCATAACCATTCTTAGTAATTCTTCTTTGAGTTGGTATGGACAATTTTAAATTGTATAGTTTATTTTTCTTATTAAATTAAATGTACACTATTTTCCTGCCTCTCCGTACTTTCATTTGTCTGTTTTACAAGTTTCATCAAAAGCAACAGAGTTCAGCAGAGCTGCTGAGGACCTTTTCTCACCATTTCTCCCCCCACTCTTCTGCTTGGGGAAGGTCCGCAGCATAAACTTGAGAAATTCAAGTTAATTTGGCCCACATGCAATATTGAACCAATCTGTGCACACGCAGATACTCCTGCACAAAATTATTTAGAAGAAAATGGAAAAAAGCTGACAAGTGTAAGCTAGGTGGGTTGAGGAGGAGTGGGGAGATGCTGACAGTATTGTATTGAAGCAGAGAGCAGTTGTGAAGGACACCTGGCAGGACATTAGATTATTGTGGCAGCAGTTTTGGAGGATGTAAGAGATATCAGGAGGGGGCAAGTTTTCTTTATATCTTCTGTTCACATAATAACTCAGGTTTTTGGTAGTCTTTAAATATAAAGGGATCCCTTAATGTAAATTGTCAACTGTAAAATAACATTGTGATAACTCAGTTTCATAAAATTCAACTTGCCTGAAGTGCCAGAGTAATTTTTTTTTTTATGAATAAGCAGAACACCATTAGTATTTTCATCAGTCATTGACAAGTGAATGTGTTTTATGTCTTTATTAGTAAGTTGCCAAGACAGTTCGGCAAAACTGTAATGATTATAGAGGTAGCACTCAACCCTTGCAATTGCAAAGTAATATGGAGTTTAGGGTGAACCTCTGCTACTGTCAGCTCACCGTTTAATTCTATATAGACAGGCATGTATTTGATGTGATCCCTAACCTCAAATCTGGTGAAGTTAATTGTATTTTTTCCAATGTAACAATTTGATCTCATTATTTAAAAGTAAACCTGATTCTTCAGAATCACAGCCACCTACACATCCCTGTGTGTATTATGAAGTTTCACCGTATATACAGATTTTTTTAATATATAAAAATGTTTGTCTTGGGCACTGGGTTGTATACAAAAATTAGTTGATATGATTTGTCTCCTTTTTTAAGAGACACATGCCCTTAGTTCAGATAGTCCTTGAAGGCTTAGTCTATCAATAAATTATATATTATTTAGCTATATTTTTAATATTTGTTTATTAATTTAGTATTTTAAAATGTTTTACTGTGTTCTGATGAATGGAAACATTAGCCTCCCCAATAAGAGACGCACAGACTGTGTATACACAGTTCTTGTTTAGGTAGAGCTCCAAATGTGCCTTCAAAGCCTATTCTGAAGCTGTGTGACGTGACTTTGCATTCTGGAGGTACCAACTGGCTTTGACTGAATAGCTTTACTTTAAACTTAGAACAGAATGTGTTTTGTGCTGTGTGAAAAATGCTGTATCTTCTTCTAACAAAGCGGAATTACTCTTTGAGTAGAAAATAATTTTGCTGAAAATTTACATTTGGATTAATATTAAGAAATCTAGCTTTTGTGTCATTATTCAATTTATTCTGGCAGGCCTTAATAATGGGATGACAAGATCTTTCACGAGTTAAAATCAGAGTGTTTCCAACGAGCTATTTTAGAAGGAATTATATTGTTGTTGAACTAAATTATTGAGTGCTTATCTTCTCCCGTCGTGTTTATGTAAGTGTTGTACAGACAGCACAACAGTTCAAACAACTCTTTAGTAGAGCCATGTGTCTTGAGAAATTACTTAGGCTGCCATCAGGTTTTTTTCCACATGAGGAGGCAGTTCTCCAATGGCCTCTGGATTTTAACATTGACTAACTGATGCCTTTAAAACATTGTGATATTAACTGATCACATCTTTAAATACTTAGAAGGTTCAGTCAACATTATGGAAATGCTCATTTAGAAATCTTAATATTACAGGAGGTGGTGAAGTTTCTTTCTCCCATATTATAACTCATAACTGAGCAAATGACTCCATTTAACAATTTTGTGAAACTATTTCGATCTTGAGATATCATATTTTATCTGGAAGAGCTTTTATATAGCAGAAACATAGAAAATCACATGTTGGTGAGGCAAGAAAGGAATAGTACTGGAAACTGACATTCATCAAATTTTAGTTTTACGTATAGATTGCTTAGCTTGGATTATGAGAGCCTGTAAGCACACCTGCTGTAATTGGTTAGGCAAGAGGAGATTGATGATAATGATTTACTGTGGAATTCTTGTTAATTGTATATCATGCTTGGGAGAGTTTCTTTTTTCTCTCACTTTTGGTTTATTTAGAAGCTTTATTTAGTAAACAATTTATTAAATAGAGAATAAATACCCAGAAGTCATTATCCCAGCTATTAGCATTCTCCCTTTCACAGGTTAAGATGACTTCTCTTTTATGGTCTTAATTTTTCCTGAAATGGGCTGGCTGCTTCAAACGAGGTATCAGATTTAAAAGCCAAACATACGGCCTAGATGCAGGGTGCTTCCAACTTGTGCGCTTTAGGTGTGGATAGCTTGTGACGCTGAGTCTGATCTTGAACTGCATGACCATAATGCTGCTGTGGGTACTAAAAGTATGACTGAGCAATTGTGCCTCATTAAGGTGTTACAAATGTCTATTTTGAATAGTTCAGAATGAAAAAGGCTGTTTAAAATAAATTTAATCACTGTTTGGGCTGTGGTGGCTGTGGTGCTTGTATCTGCAAACAGCTCTTTAGAGACACGAGGGCTTTCAGCTAAGCCAATAGAAACACTGGATTTTAAGGGACTCTAGACATCACCAAATCTAGTTCACTGCCATGGCATGCAACATTATACGGTCTTCTTCACAGACAGATTATGTTCCACCTATTAGATTTTCCTTCCCCATTCTCTCCTTTTGGAAGGTTGTTGTAGGATCACACTCCTGTAACGATGATTGCAAACCTTCTTCCAGTTTCCGTCCTTAATTTATTCTTTACCAGTTTCTACCCATTTGTTCTAACACCAGCATTCTCTCATTGATTTAACAAACGTTTTGCCCCCAGTGCATTTGCTGCAAGCAATCGTCTTTCTTCCTGGACTTCATTTTTCAGCATAAAAAAACCCAAGTCCCTTCAGTCTCCTCCCATAAGATAGGTTTATGTTCGATCTCTGTAATAGTCCTGTTCAGCATCTGTTCAAATTTGAATTAATCTTTTTTTTTGAACATGTATAACTGGAATTATACACAATCCTTTAGATGAGGTCTTGGTACAGGCTATACAATGGTATGAATACTCCCCCTTCTTTATGAAAATACCATGCCTTGCCCTTCTCATGGTCAGATTCAATTAAGTGGCTCATAGTCATCCTGTGACTGACTAAAACAGGCTGCTATTTCCAACTAATGAGCTCCCAGTATGTATCAGGAATTCTTGTTATTAGTCCCATGTGCCCTTCGGACTATTACATTCAACCCAGTTCTGTTTCTGGGGTCTTCAAGATCATGCATTTCCCCCCACAGGACAATCAAATCCTCCTCCTCTAGGAAGACTCCACCTCCTGACTTTGTTTGCTCAACAAACTGCATTAGTGAATCTTTATTTTCATCCCAAGGTCATTAACTAAACTATGAAATAAAATGGGTCCGAAACTACAAACCCAGTATTTTTGGAAGAGATTAATCGCCTTCATGAGGTAATGGTAATACTGGCTCCTAAATGACCAATGACGTTATTTTTTTAATATATTATGCATCACAGTGAATCGATTTTACATGTTACCTCAGAGTTCAGTATTTTATACCCAGATATTCAGTACTTGAAACTTAAACCCGGTCACGTCTGAATACAAAGGCAGTCTTCTCTAAGGGCGTAGCAATCTGTCCAGATTTTCACCAAACACTACGCAGGTTAGATAAATGGGCCTCTGTGGATGCAGCATTTGGCAGATTAGATGCCTGTTATCTGTTCTCTCCACCCGCTAACATATTGCTAATTAGGTTTGAGAGTGAGGTGAAATGATTCATCTTAGCAGAACTGTGAGTGTCTTTAGTAAATCCTTACTCTACTTCAGTTCCAATCCACTTGAGAGAGAAAAGAAAATAGAAAGTCAGAGAAATGCTTCTGAGATTGTGCATGTATTTTTTACGTTTGTTTCTTTCCTATCCTTATCCCTAAAAGTCCTTAGATTATCATTAAATTGGTAAATATGAGACAGTCATGTGAATTAGTAGTACATGCAGAATAAATTCAGTGGAACTGGTAACCATACACTGAAAATGTGAACTAAGTACTTGAGGTAATTCTTCTGTGTGTCTGTGTAAACAAAGAGGCAAGAAGGGTAGGTTATCTTCATGTAGTACAGAAGACAACTGCACAATGAGTAGAAAAACGTGCGCAGACATAAATCTGACATTCTCAAACTTTCAAGCACTTGATTTTTTAACTGAATTAGGATTCTTTGAACATTGGGTGGTTCTTTTTTGTTTACTTTTGCCTACATATGATACTGTATGACTGAGTTCTTTCTGTAGCATCTCCTGTGACTGTTCCTATTCCCTTATTTTCTTCTCAGCCATTATGGTGATGAGTATGTGGTATCTAATGATCTGCAGTACTCCAGCTCTTTTCCCCTGGGATAATCTGGCAGATGATCTTCCCATATATGTCCTGCAGTTTATGTTAAGAATGGTTCCCCCAATTATGCTATATGTACCTGTTCCAAGGCTGGTGTTTATAAATGCCTATACAATACCATTCGTTGTATGTGATACCATTCTGCTATAAGATATTGCAGAGCAAAATTGACAAAGTAAGTAATTACAATATTTGTCTGAGATATGAATGGTTGGATTATACAGATGCTATGTTTATATTGAACCAGGAGAAGAGTGAGATTGATATATTGTTCCTCACTTGCATAATACAGTATGTGCTATAACATTTAAAAACACTCTGTAATTGCTTTAGTCCTTTGTTGATGCATAAATGGCATATTTGTATGCATCTTTGTAAGTGCCTCATAGAATTTAACAAGTTGAAGAAATGCATGACTAAATGAGCAACATGAATCTTTGTGCGGAAAAAAGTCTGTCTATTGTGGGGATGTATAACCTCTGGTATTTATTGATGCAGAGGATAAGTAACTAGAATCAATGGAGCTCCACATGGGGAAGGATGAGGAGCTGGTTGAGAGTGTATGGGTTAAGATTAAAGGGAAGACAGGGGAAGGTGATGTTACAGTAGGGGTCTGCTACAGGCCACCTGACCAGCAGAGCCAAGCAGATGAGGCCCTCCATAGGCAGATAGAAGTGGCTTCGTGTTCACAGGCCCTGGTCCTCCTGGGGGATTTCAACCACCCTGACATCTGCTGGAGGGACAACACAGCAAGGCACCAACAATCCAGGATGTTCCTGGAATGCATAGATGACAACTTCCTCCTCCAAATGGTAGAGGGACCAACAAGAAACGGTGCTATGCTGGACCTCGTTCTCGCCAACAGGGAAGGAATGGTGACCAACATGAGGCTCAGGGATAACCTTGGCTGCAGTGACCACGAAGCGATAGAATTTAAGATCCTCAGGGCAACTAGGAGGATATATTCCAAGCTTACGACCCTGGACTTTAGGCATGCAGACTTTGATCGCTTCAGGGATCTGCTGGCCAAAGTGCTATGAGACAAAGCTCTAGAGGGAAGGGGGACCCAGGACAGCTGGTCAGTATTCAAGGATCACCTTCTCCGTGTCCAGGAGCAAACTATACCAACAAAGAGGAAGGCAGGAAAGAATGCTAGGAGACCTGCCTGGATGAACAGGGAGTTCCTGGACACACTGTCACACAAAAAGAAACTTTATAAGGAGTGGAAGAAAGGACAGCTAGAAAGGGGGGCATATAAGGAAGCTGTCCGAACAGCAAGAGACCTGGTGAGAAAAGCTAAAGCTCAGTTAGAATTAAATCTAGCCAAGGAGATCAAGGGAAACAGCAAAAATTTCTATAGGTACATTAATGGTAAGAAGAAGACTAGGGAAGGTGTGGGCCCCCTCAGAAAGGAAACGGGGGAGCTGGTGACAAGTGATATGGAGAAGACCGAGGTTCTCAACGACTTCTTTTCCTCAGTCTTCACTGGCAAGGGCTCCAGCCACACTCCTGGAGTCACAGAAGACAATGGCAGGGGTTGGACAGAACTGCCCATCATAAGTGAAGATCAGGTTCGTGACCATCTGATGAACCTGAAAGTGAAGAAGTCCATGAGACCCAATGGGATACATCCACGGGTACTGAAGGAACTGACAGATGAGGTTGCTGAACCGCTCTCTATTATATTCCAAAAGTCATGGCAGTCTGGTGAAGTCCCCACTGACTGGAAAAGGGGAAACATAATCCCCATTTTCAAAAAGGGAGAGAAGGAAGAACCAGGGAACTATAGGCCAGTCAGTCTCACCTCCGTGCCTGGTAAGATTATGGAGTAGATCCTCCTGGAGGCACTGCTGAGGCAGAAGAATAACGAAGAGGTGACTGGGTACAATCAACACGGCTTCACCAAGGGCAAATCATGGCTGACAAACCTGGTGGCCTTCTATGAGAAGGTCACAACATCAATAGACAAGGGGAGAGCAACTGACGTCATTTACCTGGACCTGAGCAAAGCCTTTGACACTGTCCCGCATGACATCCTGGTCTCCAAGCTGATAAAATATGGGTTTGATGGAGTGACAATTCAGTGGATAAAGAACTGACTTGATGGCCACACCCAAAGAGTGGCTGTTAATGGGTCCATGTCCAAGTGGAGGCCAGTGATAAGTGGAGTCCCTCAAGGATCAGTACTGGGGCTGGTCTTGTTTAACATCTTCATCAGCAACATGGACAGTGGCATAGAGTGCACCCTCAGCAAGTTTGCCGACGAGACCAAGCTGTGTGGGAAGGGATGCCATCCAGAGGGACCTTGACGGGCTGGAGAGGTGGGCCCATGCCAACCTCCTGAAGTTCAACAAGACCAAGTGCAAGGTCCTCCATCTGGGTCGGGGCAATCCCAAGCACCAATATAGGCTGGGCAGTGACTGGCTTGAGAGCAGCCTTGAAGAAAAGGACTTGGGGGTGCTGGTAGATGAGAGGCTCAACATGAGCCGTCAGTGTGCACTAGCAGCCCAGAAAGCCTATCATATCCTGGGCTGCATCAGGAGAAGCGTGGCCAGCAGGTCGAGGGAGGTGATTCTCCACTCTCGTGAGACCCCACCTGGAGTACTGTGTCCAATTCTGGAGCCCCTACTACAAGAGAGTTATGGATGTGCTGGAACGTGTCCAGAGAAGGGCCAGGAGTATGCTCAGAGGGCTGGAGCACCTCTCCTATGAGGACAGACTGAGAGAGTTGGGGTTGTTCAGTCTGGAGAAAAGAAGGCTCCGGGGAAACCTTATAGTGGCCTACCAGTATCTTAAGGGGGCCTACAAGAAAGTTGGTGAGGGACTTCTTAGGATGTCGGGTAATGGTAAGACTAGAGGGAATGGATTAAAACTAGAGATGGGACGATTCAGACTGGATGTTAGGAAGAAGTTCTTCACCATGAGGGTGGTGAGACACTGGAACAGGCTGCCCAGAGAGGTGGTGGAAGTCCCATCCCTGGAATTTTTTAAAGCCAGGCTGGAAGGGGCTCTGAGCAACCTGATGTAGTAGGACATGTCCCTGCCCACGGCAGGGAGGTTGGAACTATATGATCTTTAAGGTCCCTTCCAACCCTAACAATTCTATGATTGTATGATTCTAAGTGGTTAGATAAGTGTCCCTTGGTCTGAAGCCTCACTGGTTAAGTATTTTCTGAATATTAATCTGCCAGGTTGTGGTTGTCTCTTGTTGAGAAAAGCAGCTATGTTCTTGCTGTCAGCAGAGGGTTTGAGCA
Source organism: Fratercula arctica (assembly GCA_947846985.1). Classification (NCBI taxonomy): domain Eukaryota; kingdom Metazoa; phylum Chordata; class Aves; order Charadriiformes; family Alcidae; genus Fratercula; species Fratercula arctica. The sequence goes on from CANTUZ010000002.1 coordinate 42,264,481, forward strand.
GTGTGGATCCAGCTGATGATTTTTCTCCATTCAGCTCAGTGCAAGGAGGAGAAAATGTATCTTACTCTCTTCTGCTTTGCTAAGGAGAGGAGGAAGCAGTCTGTGAGCTTTTTCTTATTTGAGCAACTATTGCAGAGACTGGGGAGGGGGAAGGCGATTCTCTCCATGCTTTGTGTCCTTGCAACACAAAGAGAGAGGTGCTTCAGAGTTTGAGAGTGGTTCCTCCTAAAATTGCACTTTGCTGTGGGAATTTCAGTCCGGCAACACTGAGACCGTTGGCATCACAAGACCGAGTGACGGATATCCCCGTGAAGCTATGTAGATTAATTTGAGGAGAGTGACACTACCAGCTGCCACCTTATTAAAGAGACTTCTGAAGGTGTGGGAGGGGATTGGAAGAGCTTTCTCAGATCTTTTGGATCACAAAGGTAAAAGAAGCAGTGAGGGGAATCAGGGTTAATTAAGGCAGCCTTAAGACCAGCCGTTGCTTCATGGCTCTGTTAATCGTGCGAGAGCTGCTGTGAGACTCGATGTCGAAGGCAGGGGCAGTGGGGAGGGATGTCTTTGCATCTGATAGAGCAATAGTCTGCTCTCCTTGGATAAAGCACATTTCCTTAGGCGGGTACATCTGCAAAGGAAACCCTCTGAATGCTAACTTAGCAGTTGAAATGTATCATCTCCAGTGATAGGTGGTAGGGTTTTTTGTACTTAATCTCCTGGCACGTGTACGGCCCCCTGCTTGCGCTCTAGCGGGATTCCCTAGAGCATTGGGCTGTGGAATTAATATCCAGAAAACTGTCATCTTGGACTTTTTGTAGATTGTGTGAATGTAAATGCATGAAATGCAGCTTCCTTGAAAATGAGGGCCAAACCCGGTCATTTAAATGAAAAATAAAGTTCTAAACTTCAACTCTAAAGCCATGAGCCTTTGGATGAGGCCTCTAGTGTTTGTGCTCTGCTCTGACGTGCAGGGAATACAACTACTCAAAAATGTTTGATACAAAAGTTAATATAGTGGTAAATCTTGTTGGGATTCTGTAATTTCACACTTGAACCAAAATATGAGCGTGAGAGAGAGTTTGGGAAGGCAGAGAGGGAGAAACTTCAAATGAAAGTTTTCAGATTCTTTAGGTTGTCTTTTGATTTCCTTTCATTTTTTCTTTAAAAAGAAATTCAAATATTTTCAAAATTGCCCTTATGAAATTGTAAGAAAAACAAAAAATGAAGGATTATATGTATAAAAGTGGAAGAAAGAGAACTGATGTTATCTCCATCCCTTAAGAGAGAGAAACGCATCCAGATGCAGGAAAGCCTCGCACAGGTTCCTTTATGGCCTGAGTAGACTTGAATCTGCACTTTCCTTTTCCTGTGAAGATGTCTGGGGAAATCCTGTGCTGTGGCATATTCCAGGGAGGTGCACTCTTGCTCTGTTCCCGGGGTGCTGCTTGGCTTTGTATAAATAATCACGCCTTGACTGGAGCAGGAAACGATGCTTGGGCACTTCTTTCATTTTGTGGGTGTGTGAACTGACCTGGGGGAGAAGAACAGTTGTTCTCTCTATCTTTCCTCTATCAGACACCAGAAACTTTATAACCTCAGAGGAATTTCTATTTCTTCATTCTCATTGCCATGCAGGGAGCTCAAAAAGAAGGTTCTGGGAAGTCAGATTATAACCTGAATACTGGTCTCAGTTAATGGTTCATCACAAATTTATGCCAATTCATAGAATTGCTGTCCAAATCTTTGTCACAGCACCATGTTGATAAAGAAAGTAGAAATTCTCAAATAATAAATACAAAGCATATGAAAGATTTTATTAGCCGTTTAGCACATTATGTTAATCTCCTGATAGCTAATATTATGAGCAAGGCTATGTCTGGAGAGAGCAATAGCAAGGATCTTAGGAATAGAAATAATGTCTTTTTAACATCCGAAAGAGGATTCAGAGAGCTAGTAGATTGTTATGAAAACTACTACTCTTAGTGAGCATATTAAATTGGCAGAGTATTAATCTGATGAAATGTAAGACGATGTCCCTTAAGAATGTAATTTACAATGTAGAAAGATCAGTTAAATATATAAAATAAAGCCATGAAAATGGACAGCATTTTTACAAATTAATTATTCCAGTGCATTTGATAGTAAAATTTAATATCTATAAATGCATCACGTTATACACTGAATTTGTGAAGTATTAAAGTAACATTTAAATTATAAAATCCAGTACATCTGTATTTATTAGGCTTAAGGTATCAGATATTAAGTATGATTCTATACTATTTTTCAAATATTTTAAATAGTATGTTTTATCTCTTCATGGTAAAAAAAGGTACAAATTCTGCAGAAAATAGTCCTGGTTGACAACAGGACTCTAAAGTCTGAATCCTGTAAAGCTGTAGAAACATCCTTAAATACTTTTCAAAGCTTCAGGTTATGTTATCGTCTGTTATCGTCTTCCTTTCTGTGCAGTTCTGTGCAGCATTTTCTATTTTTTCCTTCCTGAACAAAACCTAATTTTAATGTGCCTTCTCCCATCTGCTTCTTGGTGTCCACAAGATGTTGGTTAATGGACTAGAAATTTTGAAAATCTTTCTGTTATTAAAGGAATGACAGTCAGCAGTGGGAGGGTATAAAATGGACATGCACTTCTTAGGGGTTAATTGCCGCTTTGTTCCCCTTCTACAGATTTTCTCCAAGGTCAAGCTTAGTTTTATCTGATGTTTTCATGGAGAGGATAAGAAATTTTTCAGGACATCTCTGTTTAAATGGATGGAGAAGCCTAAAACTTAGGAAGTTAGATATAAATGTAATCCTGGCTTAACAATACCGATTTCGCTTGACTTAATCAGAGACTTAGTTGGCCTTGGTGGTTTTACAGAACGCTGTTTGTTAACCACACTGTGTGTAGTACATGCACTGCAGCTTGTCGGCAGTTTGCTTCATCTGTTCGTGTGGTAGGGGGTGCTTAAAACGGCGCTTGAAGGACGACGTGCTTAAAAATTAGTATTCAGCAGTTTTGCAGAGAGGCACCGTGAGCATAGCAAGGTCAGGTGCATAAGCAAAGCAGGATTTCCAGTTGCCACTTTGTGAATTAAAACATCAAATTCGCCCTTGGTTGTTTTTGTTTATATCACGTTGTGTGACTAAAAACATCAACGCGTTCACATGGAGATTAATTTTAAGTATCGTTAATTACCTGCCTCATAGTGATAGATGCCCCCAAATTCAAAGTATAGCCTGGAACCATCTTTTAATTCCCTGAAATCCATGTGGTTTTAAGGGATCTTGTGATACTTCGAAGCCTCAAGCCCCTAATTTCTTGTTTTCTGTTATTTGAACCAAGCCCTTATGGGTATTTTACAGCATTTTTCTGGTACTTTGTGGTTGTTATTTAAGTTTTACTGACACACTTAACCGTATATTTACACTGCATGTGTTTTAAGTAACTTATCAGTTGTAAAACATATCTGTCACACAACTTATATGTATCTAACTCATGGAGATCTGAGTCCTAATGCAGCAAAAATTGCCCGTGTAACATTTCAGAGGTCAGAGATCCTTCTGATTTTGACTTTAATGTAGTAGGAGCCGGTAATGGTGTTATACTCAGAACCCTCAAGTTTACAAGCCAATACATTAGGTGCCTTCGTTTGCTGCTGTCTTGCAAATACTTGCATACACCTGGAGCCTGTGATTTATCTGCCTTGGCTGGTGCACAAGTCACTGCTGCAGATGATGTCCCACTATGACCGTACTTACCCAGGTCTTTCCTCAAAAGCAGCTCCAGCGTCTATCTACTAAGTTCGCCTTTAATGTTGTCATTGCCATTATTGTTCCTTACTGTTTTGTAGCTGTATCAGCTCATCATATAGCTGTATCAGGCAGTTACGCCGGCATAGATAAGGAGACTACCAAACCAGGGGCTGTAGAGGGTGAGGAATGCTGCCTCTGAAAGTGTAACCAAGGCTAGATTTTTCCCAAATCTGTAGAGAAAGAGGAGGTATGTGATTCGAATAGGAACTTTCTGATTGAAATACTCTGGGTGGTCCACATGAAGGATTGAAAAGAGAGTGCGGAGTGTGTGGAGTTGCTGTAAGGAGCTTGGAGCGATGATTGAGTTTAGATTTGGGAATATTTTACTTGAAAGGGCTTTGTATTTCATATTGTTATATGCTCTACTTCCACATTTTATCTGCATTTGGTTAATGGGAGTGGTTTCTTTATGAGTACACACCAGGTTCAAAGAAGCAGGTGGGAGATTGTGTCCAAGTGCAGGTCAAGATGCAGATCCTGTCCAAGTGTCAGCAGGGTCTGGCCGCGTTAGACCCCGGTGTCTTTTCAGAAAGCCCCAGCTCCCCTCTCAGGTAGCGTTTGCAATAGGCTGGGTACCCTAAAACACCGATAATGACCTACCCAGCCTCTGAGCTTTGAAGTGTCAGTCTGACTCTTGCCCAGATCAGCCTTTCACAGCCTGTGTACAAGGTGAGCCTAATCCCTGATTATTTCTGACTTCACACAACCTGCTCCTAACCTGTGTATTATTCCTGGCAAACACAATCACTTTAAGTATGTTCACAGTGTCTATTCAATGGGCTTGTCGTCTTGTCTGCATCTAGTTGAAACACTGCATGAAACAGACACATTTTGAAAGAACTTCCGGAAAACTACACAATTCCTTTTTTTTTTTTTTATATAGTCTTTTCAACTCATTTGTGATTTTTGAACTTTTACTGTTGGCAACCAGTTACTTCTCCATACAGAGGTATGGATGCAATACACATAAAAAGATGCTTAAAATTCTTAAGAGTGTCAGTATTATAACTTTAAGTAACATGTACTTTAAGTAACAGCTACTTTCTATGCTGTTAAGTCAACTTCTTTTTGAAGGATAAAAATGCATCACCTAAAAAGATCTTAACTTCTGGAATATTCTTTTGACCCAGCTACTTGTGTACTTGTATATATTCACTCATGCTTCAAATTATTTTTGAATAGCTGATCTTTGATGATTTTTTTATTCAATTTTATATTCCCAAATCCCACAAAAGTAATGGTTTCTACTCACATTTCCATTTTTTGTACTTCAGGAAGACAGCTCTGGGAGCAGATAGATAGTCTCATGATTCTGATCTTGTTAAGAATCACACTATTAAAAATAAAAAGAGCTCAATACATCAAGAAATCTTTACATATGTGTAAAATAGAAGTATGTCCTTTGGTGCGTATACTTAATGTGGTCAGTTTTTAAGAACTGAGAAGAAACTTCCTGAAAAAGTTGCATAATGGAAGATGACACTGAAAATCCCCAAAAGTATGTAAAAATTTTAAGTATTGCAACTTTTCTCTGCATTTCTCAGGCGTTACTGCTCTTTTCTTCCAGACTCCCCAGAGCATATCCCACACAATTTATTTTGTGAAATACTGGGTGACTTGAAGCAATGAGGAAGATATGTTTTTAGATTGTTATATAACTTAGAAACAAATTCGTGCCACGTTTGGCAAGAATCGACGACTGTGCAGGTCTCTGTTGAAGGAGTAGGTGGGCACTCAGTGGGGAAGGTCAGAGGAGGTGGTGGGCTGCCCAAAGGGGGACAAGGATTACGTGAGGACGTACATCTTCCACTCGGCCGGACAGTACTAAACAAAGAAACAGCCGACCAGAGCCTACAATAAAGGTGGAATTATGTTAATTACCACGCTGAGGTCACCCCGCTCCCTTGAAGCATATGAGAAATCTCTGTCTATAACTTCAGTTTGATGGTCAGTGTAAGGCACTACACATGCGAGGAAACAGGTTCAAAACTGTAGCGCAATTATAGCTGGAGTTTGTGGCTCCCGAGGGCATCCTGCTCAGAGTTAACTAAAAATAACGAAAGCAAAACAGTTTATAGTAAAAGATCAGTTACCAAGATGGATTTGCACAGGCAGCGTAAAGTGATGCAATTTTTTTCACATAGCTACAGTTGTTCATTACAGAAGTTTTACCAAAGTTATGGATAGTTAGTGTTCACATACTCCATAGGTATCCCACCGCCTTTTCCTCTCTAATAGTGTTTATGCACATAAAAAGAACAAAGTAAAGAGAGGATCATTCCCAGAAAGGTACAGAATTTTTACAGGAATTCATGAAGAGACAGACTTGGTGTTTTGATGCAGCATGTACCAGGGGGATCTCAGGCTCTGCTGTATATTAGCTGCAGAAATTGTTTAGTTTTGTGTAATGTTTTCTAAGGACTTGTACAACATTCATTTCAAAAGAGTTGTAATTACAGATATGTCTTTTGAGAGAATCTCTTTTCCTCAAAGCCAAGCATTTCTTCAGGTAGTAAATGTAATCACAGCGTTACTGCTCAGGTCATACTTTTATGCATGTGTTAAGCAATAATTTTCTGTTATCATTTTTCATATTTCATCTTGAAAGATTTTTCCTATGATTTGTAGCTACACAAATAAGTCTCCAAGGATAAAGGAGGCTGAGTTTTTGTGCCATTTACAATCTGAGGAATTTCAGTTCCAAATTTCCAGTTTCATCTCACAACAGTTTACTCTTATTTGTGAAGCTTTCCATTTCTTGTATTCAGACTGTGCAAAAAAGACTGCAGGAGGCATTTGAAGGTTAGAATAAAGGAGCCGAATAAATCAAACTCAGAGATCCTAGCTACATCTAGAAAGTGGAAAGCCCTCTTATCACAGTTATCCCTAATAAAAAAGATTTTTATTAAGAAAACTTCTCTTTGAATGAGACCTTCACTTGCTTAAAAAACAAAACAGCACGCACAAAACAAAACAATTTCTTACAGCAGGTGCACCCTTGTCTGCATTTTGTCACATCTCAGATGAAGTCGTCTCTTTGATCCCCAGTTTGAACCTCTCCTTTCTGCCAGCCTGAGTAAGCCTGAGAAGCGCAGAGCCTGTGCCTGTGCTATGCCATTTGAGTACTGCAGTCTTAAAAAGGATATAATTTTCTTTTCATCACTGTGTTTCTCTGACTTTGGTAGGCATAGTAAATTAATGCAGACTTTGATAGAGCTCCATCTACTCTGAAACAGCCAGTGAGGAAAGAGTCCAACAAGGTTCAAAAGTTCCAGCATCAGAACCTAATCTAGCCCATTATTTAGGATTTATTTGGTTTTTCTCTGTTTTCAGTGTTACTTACACTGACTTCAATTGCTCAAATGTGTTCATGGCTATGAAGCTCACTTTCCATAGTGGCATAGACAAAAGGGTTCATTGTAGCTGCCCTTGCAGATGAGTTAAAGCAATCCGAAATGTGTGTTGAAAGGTGGGCTGGAGTAGCACACAACCTGAGGGCACGGTAGAGGCAAGAAGAGAGATGGCATGGGTTTTTCTTTTCTTAAACTGGTTGGTTATGTGACCCTAGAGAAGACAGAGCACCTTGTACTGCTTTGGTTGCCCTCTGCATAACAGTAAGGCACCTCTCAAAAAGCATGGGATCCGTGGTTGAAAAAATATGGAAAACATTACTTGATGAAGAATGGCAGAGACCCAGATCTTTGTTGTCCTTGCTGTTCCAGCTGTGCTCTTGCTGATTAGGCTAGCACTCGAATTTTATTTGTATGCCAACTGGATTCTATTTTTAATTCTTAAGACATCTTTAAAGATTTTTAAATGCTTAGGGTTTTCCCATCCCATTTTAGCCATCATCCACAGCATAGGATACTTTATTTCATGCAATTCTTGTTTATTTTGTTTGAAGGAAAATTAGATATTATTTTGGTTTAGTCAGTGACTATTTTGGCACCTCTGTCTTGTAGTCATTCCTCAAATCACAGAGTAACACTTTCAGTGTACACACAGAAGCATATTACAAAGGAAAAGATAAAAGACTGGTTATTCCATTACCATTGGATTTTTTCACTGTAGGTGTTACTTGCTCACCTACTGTTTAAATTAAGCCACTGTAAAATTGATAAAAATATGGTGTGAAATTGCCCTAATGTACATTCGGTTTGAGTTTTCTCTATGCCATTTACGAAAAATAAACAAAGCTACTTCAGTATGCAAAAATACTAATTGCTACTCTTGAATGTTTTTGAAGCAAAGGATACCTATTGAATTTACCTCAAATGTTTAAATAAAAAAAAAATTATACAGTCAACTTCATAGGAAGGTTCATTTTAATCTTCAAGTTGAACTTGGTTAGACATAAAAGATTTGTATGCTTTGAGAAGTCCAAACTTTAAACAAATGCTCTCTTTTTTATATATGGGGGGTTGATTTTTTTTTCCCTTGAAATCTGGAACACTTTGTTTTAATCAAGAGATCAATTACTGTGCTGAAAATGCAGCTTGACATATTAGCCAGCTTGAAGAGAATGGAAACTTAAACTATCTTCTCTCCCACCATCAGCCAGATGTTCAGATCTTCACCTTTTGATCCCCTGGGCAAGGGTTCAGGAATCCTGAGCTCTCTGCCAAACTGCAGTGCAGTGTGCTGACTCGGTAGTAGTAATTTATATGTACTCTTAGTATGGCTATACTGTAGCTGCCTTTAGACCCTTCTGTTGATACCCTCATCTTTACTTTTTAATTTTTAAATAGAAAATAATCTCTTCAGGATATTACCTTTTATTTACATGGAAAGATAATTCTCCAAAACTCTCATTTATGTATACCATTACTTCAAAACATAATAATACTAACATACTAGAAAGAAAATATCCTCAGTTTTTTTCTTCCCTGTATAATACTTCTCCAACCCTGTGCACAGGGATCGGTGCCCATCCTCTCTCTCACTGCAAGGGATTCTTGCTCTGCAAATTTAAAAATGACAGAACAGACCAACTGGTTGTGCTCCTCAGGCCAGTCCCTTTTTTCCTCCCTTGCCAAAGTGGGAGAGAGCAGTACAAATACACGCAGTTCTGTGGAGGTGCCTGAAATTTGGATCTCTCTGCCACCCCCAGGCAGGGGGAGTCTTGAGCCTGATGCATAAATTAAGTCTATAGTTGTTCAACATATGGTTGAGGACTTGCTTATCTACAAACATATGTTCTAAGTACCTTGCTGAAGGGGCACCTAGTCTAAGTAAAATCATCCACAGTCCCAGTGTGAACGTGCTCTGTGCCCAGTCTGCTTGTTCTGAGACACAATTACATTAAGAACGGAATTGCTTTTATAAAATTCACAAAACCAGAATGGTGGAGCAATTAATTGAGTGAGATAACTCTGAGCAGTGCTGCTTCATCTCTTCACTGCAAAATGTACATGTGAGTTATTTGGCTCTGTGGTTCCAGGGTAGCCTGCCTAGACCTTATGTCGAGTCTGACTTAAACTAGCAATGTACTTAGTATGTCCATAATAAATATATATATAAAATTACAACTAAAAGAACCCATGTAGAAAAAGCCATTCCCAGTTTTATGGGTAAGAAACTGTAACTTGCAGATGGTTGCAACATATATGTAAAATAGGAGACAGAAAGAACCTTGCTGAAGAAATACAATGCAACTAGACCACACCACCAGCACCATGAGACACACTACACCAGTTAATGGCACTGGGGCTTTTGATGTATCCTTAGCTTCCCTGTTATCCGTGTCCACTGACATCTTTCATCCCATTGAAATTGCACAGTTAGAAAAACTTTTGGCTTTAATGTGCGCAGGTTGTACGGTTTGGAATAAAAGTCTTCTGCAGCCCTGCCTCTTCTGCCCGGAGCAGTTATCTGGAATACCTGGTCTCATGTGTGCGTGTAATGCCAAGCCGGAGAGCCCATGGCTCAGGAGTTGTATGAAGTTGAGAGCTTGGGAATAATTAAAAGGCAAGGAGGAAGGGATGGTGTTACAAGTTACGTTAATCTCTTGCTGTTTTTCTTGCAAAAGGATTTTTGCGTAGTGAAGAGGTATGATTTGCCATGTGTTAATGTTACTGCACTTTGTTTTAAGTTTTATACCTGTCAAAATTCCTTATTTTTACAGTTTTTGTCTGTATTTTCCTTAAGAGACCAGAACTCTTTGAAAGTGTGAGAAATATGGTTAAGTGTGTCATGAAGGGACTGAAGGGAAATCCTAAAGCAGTTATGTTTCATCGAAATGCTTTCACGTATTATTTCTACAAAAGCCTCTGAATCAGTGCCGTTTCAAGTACTCAAATTGAATCCTAGAAATATAACTCTCAAGGGTGCAATATTTTTGTAAACATTAATATATAATAGAAGGAGAAATAGGATTAAATTTGTCTAAGTAGAAAAATGCATTGTTGAAGATGTTGGTAAAGCCACTGAAACCAAATATATTTCGCAGTATGGGATATAAAATTAAAACATTAATGAAATAAAATGTCAGTTACAAAACAACATTATTTATATTCAGAGATTTTTAATCTTATTGTTCAAATGTTTTACCTTCTAAGTGGTCCATTGCATTGGTGTAATACTATGGACCCTGTTTAAATTATTTTCTCGCTTTTTTGTTTAAAATTTGAAATTATAATGAAGTTTATTATTTTCAGAGTAAATATCTACATAGCATATTATAATATCCTGAAATTCAGTGTTCTCTTAGTTTATGAAACCTTCCTGGCTGGCACTTGACTTGAGAATCACATTCTTTACTACTACACAGCGGAACAATTTTAATTGCTCCCTTGAACATTACAACACTTCCAAGCATGAAGAAATGGCATAACAGCTATGAGAGTAAGTCTGCGCTATTTCAGTCACTTTTCCCATTTGACAGTGAAAATCATATGTTTAAAAAAAGAAGCTGCAGTCATGTAAAAATAATTTTTAAAAGCTACTGCTGACGTATTATGGAATGGAAGTAAAGGAATTCCTGTGAGGATATGATCTACTTTGTACTGCAGAAGGAGAAAAATACTAGGCAAAACATCTCAATTAGGAAATCATCCAATAAACTTTTAAAACCTATCCCTTGAATATCATGGAGTGCATCAGTTACACCAAGTACCAGAGTATATTCAATAGAACAGGTGGAGTGTTACCATCAAAATCATCTAAATGACAATTAAACAATGCATTGTGTTCTGATTAAGAGTGTTTTAGGACGAAAATGCCCAATAAAATTAAGAAAGATAATAAAAAGAAATAATCAAATCCTAAACTGTTGAGGCTAATTTAATACTAGGATTAGGATAATTTAGGATTTAGGTCTATAACTTTCAGGATTTAAATAGTTGGGTTTACATTGTCTATTAGTCCTGCTGGGAATAAGAACATTGAAGAAGGGCCTATCTTGTCCTATTATTGATTCTTAATAAAAAAGTCACAGCTTTCCTATTCCTCTTTATTGTAAAGATCCATTTCTTGACGAAATGAGTGTTCTTTTAATGCCTGGGTGCAGGAGCTAAATGGTGAGTGTCCTTTAAGGTACAAATATGGACTTCTCAGCCTGAAGCAGAGAGCGCGCTATTTCTTCAGTAACATTGTGCCCCAGAGAAGTTATCCAGGAAAGCGAGGCACAGTTTCTCAATGAACAAAGATTCTCCCTACATTCCTTTTCTAAGACTGAAAAAAAAAAAACCCAAAGCAAAACCAAAATGAAATTAACAATATATTGCTTAGCAATAAATAGAGCACTGCAGCAGTAGCAGATTCAAGTTCAGATTTGTTGCTTGTGTTCATTATGTTGTGTAGATCTCCAAGCTATTACAAACTAATAATCCTTGAAGTCATTCTTTGTGCATGTATAGACATCAAGAAGGCATATGTTACTAAAAAGCAGTCTTAATATCTCTTACTCAATGTCTTGACCATTCATCCAAATGGAGAAGCTTCAAACAGTGAAGAATGAAACGTGCCTGATAATATACCTGTCTGCTTCCTTCTCATAGAGATAAGCACCTTATCAGCCCTCTTCCTGCTAATGCCCTATCTACTCCCCAGATACTGTATCCCTTTCATTTTGGGTGCTCTGATCAATCGAATAGATTGGCTTGGAAGGGACCTTTAAAGGTCATCTAGTCCAACCCCCCTGCAATGAGCAGGGACATCTTCAACTAGATCAGGTTGCTCAGAGCCCTGTCCAACCTGACCTTGAATGTTTCCAGAGATGGCGTGTCTACCACTTCTCTGGGCAACCTGTTCCAGTGTTTCACCACCAATATGTCTAGTTAGAACAGCTGTCCCTAACGTGTATTTCATTTTGAAGATGGCTGCTTCTAATTCAGAATTGAAAAAAGCGCTAAGTGACTGGAAACTTGTCTTTTTTCTCCAGATACATCAGTTGATCTAATACAAGACAGTATCTGTCTTCATTGACCTTCCACTTTGCATGGCTGAAAAAGAAAAACATTTAGAGGAATCTCATGAATCAACTCGTAAATGTTAATTTCATGTATTTTATGCCAGGGTGATGGTGGTGTGTGTGGTAAGGTTGTATATGCTTAAATCTGGTTATCCCAATGGGGTCCTGATGTTGATGACTACTTATGGAAACTCCTCCTCAGTTCCTCTATGGACGTGTTTCACCCAGATGAGGGCCTGAAAGTCCAGTTTAAGGCTGCTTTACCTAAAAATAATGCAAGTTCTTGCTCTTCCTTTGTCACTCAGCAAATTGTTGTGGTTGAAGGTGCATGACTGACTGTACCTGACACTGTAAAAGATACATGCTGTGTTTTGACCATCACTGGTGAATGCTGGACTCCGAATGAAACAAAGAATCAGCAATGCCAGTATTCTCTCTGCATGGTTTTTCAGTAACTTTTTAGGAGTTTTTTGGGCAGTGAAGAGTGCCAGGCTTTGGGGGGTTCAACCACTCTTCTTATTCTAATGCTTCTGCTTCTCTTTTCTAAGCACTCTTATGGACAGAAGTTGACTCTTTCTGTCTTTCCTCTCAGACATGAATCTGAGCCTATGGAGTGATTACTCCATAGGCTGGATTCAAAGTTCATTGTACTCAACAGGAAGGAATCTGATGAACTTCAGTGAGCTTTAGATCCGTGTTAGGAAAGTCACTTGAAAATATGGACGTCCTATCTAGGCGAAAGACTTGGCCCCAAATCTGTTGAAGTCAGTCCATTTTTTTCCTTTACCAAGGCGCTTTAATGGAAAAAGTTATTCAGCGTTATGCTAGTCAGAAAATAATCCACATGAGTTTCATAAACATGTTGTGGGTTTTTTCTTTTCAAAAAGTGAAATTTATTTTTTAAGTCCTGAAGTGAGTATGGAAATCCATCCATCTTCCAATAAAAAAGTAGCGTCTAAATTTTTGGCATGTTAATGTGCTGCCTTCGGTTACAGATAAAGTGCCTTTAGGAGAACATCAACATTTCTGATGCGCAAATCAGAGTGCATACCTTTAGGGTGAGGTACATGCACTGATCATTTCACTGTGAGTATAAATATAATTATAATGGCTGTTCCAGCAGCTCAGTACAGAGCTTAATGTCCTTGTGGGAAGAAATGAAACCGTTGTTTCGGCACAGTTTTGAGTTCCACCTACTGCTTTGGCTGGCCGATGGTGTCACGGAGTGGTGGCAGCCCCAGTGGCAGCCCCAGTACCCTCCACTGGCTTGGTCAAAATGGCATCCTGCATCTGAAGACCGCTGTGCAGTGATGTCTCTCCTGCTAATCGGTATGGAAGAACAGTGGTAAAATTGGTGGTCAAAAAAGACACGCATGAGATGATGACTTTACAAGACTCATTAACGTGACCGAATTTCTAATGATCATTTACTCGGTACAGGCATACGGAACACTAGTCATTAGATACGAATCAGAAGAATATTTTTCTAAAAAGGCCTTTCTATAATGTGATATCCACAATAACTTTATCTGAGGTGGCAAAGAGACAGGCCTTTCACACAGCGTGCCTAAATAGCACTCTTAATCATATTTCATTTCCTCTCTCACCTCCTGTGTGACATTGCTTGCACATTTTCCATGTAATTACTGACCTCTGGCTATCAGTGGAAAAAATATCTCACTGCTGTATCTGCCCATTTTCCTTTCTCTCATTTTGAGTACTTGTTTACCAGTTCTTAGGCAACCTTCACAATGTTATACACCACTCTGAAATAATTCCCTGGCTCGGTGACCAGTTTGAAGTCATGTTCTTTTTCCTGATCTAGGAAGCAAATTCTGTATACTGTAGTTTCACTGCATCAACGATAGGTCTCAAAATCCTCTGAATTTGCCTCCAGTTACCTAAAAATATCAGCCCTAAGTTTCATTTCTCTTCCCATTTTATCAGACTTTACAGTTGTTTGTAGAATGTATTCTCAGTGAAAACACAGAAGCCAGCTTGTTACTTTTAGAAGCTGTAGTTACCAATTTTAGAGCCGAACTTCATTTTCTTTTTGTGAGCCTGTTCTATTGATCCATTTCTCTCCAGAGGAAAAATGGGATTGATAACTTAAACTATAACTATTAAATGAAAGGATACAGGAGAATTTTATGCTATTGTTACCTGCTTTTCACTTTTTTAGATTCACAGGGTTTAGTACAGAGGAGACTAAGAGCCAGCTTAACCTCCCATTTATCACAATGAAGACAGATTAGATAAAAAAAATGGTAAAAAAACATTTACCTGTATCACAGGATTGATCTCACACTTGGTCCTTCAGAAAGAGATCTTCTCATTGTTGGAAGACATCAAAAGAATCTGCTGTTTCCCTTGTCAGTTTATTCCAGTCAGTTATCACTTTCACTACTAAAAATTTATGTTTTATTTCCAGTTTGAATTAATCTGGCTTCAGCTTTCACATACATATTGCACTTTGTTTTACTAAATAAGCTTTCTTTAGAGTCCAGCATTCAGCAGTTTATCTTTCACAATAAGGCATTTTTTTCAGACCTTGATTATCTTTCTTTTCCTTACACTCACCAGATTTTCCAGTATCTCTTGAAAATATGAATGCTATGTGGTATTCCAACACCATCTATATAAGTAAAGTTATTTCTCTATTGACTGTATGTCCTTTTTGCCACTGCACCACACTGAATATTGGTGCAACATTGCTTATCCAGTGCTTTTTTTTAGAACCACAACTTTACCATCCCCTGTTTTGAAGGCCTGGCCTGCACAATGTGTCCCTAAAATGTTGTAAAACACACTTTGTCTGATAGGGCTTGGTTTATGATACAAACTAGGTTGCTCTGGAGTCATTTCTACGCCAGAGATCCAGATACTGTGTCTGCATTAGACAACCCCAAGCTGGAGTCCCCATGAGCCACCTCAACCTAAAAGCATTGCTGAGTCAGCATCAGTGTGCTGTGCCACTCCAAGATTTGAGCTGTTGAGTCCTCACCCCAGTGCAATCATGGAATCACAGAATGGTTCGGGTTAGAAAGGATCTTAAAGATCACCTAGTTCCAACCCCCCTGCTGTGGGCAGGGACACCTCCCACTAGACCAGGCTGCTCAATGTGCTAGGAGTACTTACCGATTCCCCTTAAGTTTTCATGAGCTTTGGGTTCCTCTCTCACTGTCACTGCACTTTGTGGACAAGCCCTGCGTGACTGCAATTTCCTCTTACCATTTGACTTTTCACCAGTCTTTGTGGGATTCTCTGATTTCATGAGAAAACGTCATTCAGATCGCTGATGAAAATGATTGAATAGTCTGGATTCTAGTACTGATTCCTGGAAAAGGGTACGAGAAACATCATGAGCTATTCCTCATTCGTGGCCATTATGTGAACACAGAACCTTTAGTGGATGTTTTGGGATGCAGTTAAATTAACAACTGAACCAGAAGTTTACACAGATGTAGGACTCTACCTTTAGCTCATTTATTCAAGTGTTCTGTTTCAGCGCACTTTCCCATCATTTCCACCCCAAGCCTTATCTACTGATGATCTAGAAACTGTTTCATGCCTTTTGGGGGAGTAAATCTCCTTTTCTCATAAAGGTTTATGAATGTATTACTTATTCTGGGTTTGCAGACTGGTGTCCCTGAAGTTCTCCATAGAATTTGTAACAATTTGTACAGAATGCAACTGTATCCAATAGCAGTTTGAATATATACATTTGTAAATGGTTCTTACAGGTATTAACTACTTAAACGAAAAATAAGGCGCAGTATTTCATTAGACTGTTAAAGTTCAGAACAAGTTTCTACTACATGCAGACCATTTTCATTATCAGTTCTGTGGGACAGTGCTTTGGGCATGTAAATTGTATATAGTAAATCACAGAATCATAGAATCATAGAACCATAGGGTTGGAAGGGACCTCTGGAGATCATCTAGTCCAACCCCCCTGCCAGAGCAGGGTCACCTAGAGCAGGTTACACAGGAACACGTCCAGGCGGGTTTTGAATGTCTCCAGAGATGGAGACTCCACCACCTCTCTGGGCAGCCTGTTCCAGTGCTCTGCCACCCTCAAAGTAAAGAAGTTCCTCCTCATGTTTAGGTGGAACTTCTTATGCTCAAGTTTGTGCCCATTGCCTCTTGTCCTGTCCCCGGGCACTACTGAAAAGAACCTGGTCCATTCCTCCTGACACCGACCCTTTAAGTATTTATAAGTGTTGATAAGATCCCCCCTCAGCAGTCTTTTTTCCAGACTGAAGAGACCCAAATCCCTCAGCCTTTCCTCATAAGAGAGGTGTTCCAGAAGGAGAAGTAAACTCATAATATATAAGTATATAAAGTAATATAAGTAAACTCATCATATTTCCTCATAAGAGAGGTGTTCCAGAAGGAGAAGTAAACTGAAAATGTGAAAATACATACAAGTTACAAGTAAACTGAAAATGTGAAAATAATGGCAGGAGGATGTTGTTGCCAGCAGATGATACGAAAAATTCTAAAATAATCTTTATTGATAAGTAGAACAAGTATTATTTCTGTGTTCTGGATTGCAGACAATTGTGTGGTGTATATTGCAATTTCTCTGACGGAAGAAGTAGTTTATAATGAAATATTAATGCTTGTGGCATTTTGCCGTGCTGAGGGGAGGAGGGTGTCATTTGAAAGCAGCCTGCATTAACACAAACACCAGTATTTTTTAAAAATATTGACTTTGACATTCTTGCAATAAATTAAGATTCAGTGCCAGGATTATGAGCTTCTTCCTTCTTATGGTTTCTGCTATATGATACCCATTTATCAAACTTAAGTGGCCAAATCAATAGAGTGTTTCCGTAGCAGGTAGTAATTGCTTTAGACTTATTACCTGTACTAACAGACTTTGAGTTCTTACCATCATTCTTCACTGGGCATCCCAAGCTGCCTTTTACGAAAAGGGCTGGGATACCACCCAGGACTTTCCCCCCCCCCCCCCCCCCCCCAATAATACTTGTTAAGTATGTAAGATGGCCTGATAAACTGGTGGGTTCTTTAAACCGACCATTCCGCAATGTATGTACATATGCAGTAGCTGCAGTCTCCGTTTTTTTATGTTCAGTCAATACTGTGAGCTCTGTTGCAGTTAATTTTACATTTTTGTTCATTAGAAGAAAAATTGTCCTAGATAATATTTTCATTGTGCTTACCTTTAACAAGCACTGTGCATTTTCAGGTTAACTGAAAAGTTTTATTGGTGCTGGTATTGTACAAATTTAGCTTTTATGGCCAGTAAAGTGTGTCTTTTTCTCTCCTGAGATAATGACTTGTACACCTGGCACTTTTACGGCATACAATGGATTTTATTTTTAAAGAGCTTTAATTAAGCTTCTGGTATCACACGACACAAGCAAGCAATGGGGTTTTTTTCCTTATCTCACACATCAACATATTAAAATGGATTAATTAATAGGCAACTATGGCCTTGAGATCTTATTAGTAGACTAAATATTTCATAGATTAGGAATTGGATTATAGGATGCTGTAAACAGCAGATATTACAGCACCTTTAAGTACATTGAGTTCAGGTGATGCTTTCACGGGTATTTGGCTAACTTTTTTTTTAGAACTATGTACATAAATTGCCCTTTTCATTTACAGGCGTATGCCTCATAGACGTGTTTTTGATTGGTGCTGCTGCAGGAAAGCAAAGAGAAAGATCCATCCTGCCAGGGTAGGCAGATCATCTCGAAACCAAAAAGCTGGATGGCTGCTTTACTGACATTTGCCTTATTCCTCTCATTTCCTTATTGCTGTCACTTTGCAGAGGGAGAAATCCCAGGATGACCTTGTCTGAATTGTACTGTACAGCAACAGGAACAGAATATTGGAGGGGGCACTTTTTTTTGCTTTTTTTTGAGGAAGTCTTACTCTGCTCAACAAAAGTAGTATTATTCATTCCCAGCTTCCTATCCAAATTTATTTAAGATCATCTGCCACAAGGGACAGAGGGAAGTATAAGTGAAGGAAAGAAAATCACATGTAGATATGTAATATTCATAAGGACTAACAGAACATAACGCTTTGTGCCCAAACTGTTGGGAGAAAACGTGTATAGTTCTTAACCCTGAGGATAAAAGTTAAAGCCTTAAAAGTCCAATCAAGTAATAAACAAAATGTTTAAATAATATAGCAATGACAGTAAATATTATGGAGGAATGTTTTCATTTTCATAGCTGTTGAAATTTTTATGCCTATTTCATTTGAGCTGCTACTTTTTTCATCCGGACCAGAAAGGCCATCCATTAATGTCAGATTGCAACCATAAACTCCCTGGAAGAGGAAGCAGTTCATCCTGTGTGTGTGCAGAGCATCTGCCACAGTGGATTTCCAAGTCAATCTGCAGATATTATCCCATAGTGAAAGACTGAGTGAAAATAATGCAGATTCGTGAACTTGGTGAGCCCCTCGCTATCACAGTAGTGTTTAAAATCTTTAAGGGTGCTTATTCTGGCGATCTAATCCTGCTGCATATTTAGAATGCATATAAGTAGCCATACTGAGGGGTGAGTGCTTTGCATTGAAAGATGCATGAAAAAAGGCACAAGACGACAAACAACAGACAAATAAGATTTCCCTTCCTCTCTATGCATCTACTGTTTTAAGCTTGTGAAGCATTAGACTTCCTTGATCTCTGAAAAACTGAGCTCTGTAAGTTAATTCTTGTGTAAAAAATGTGTCATTTATCTACCATTTTTTATGTTGTCATTTCTCATTAAATTGAGTGTTCCTATGTTATTTATAGAACTTCAGCTTTAAAAGCTTAACGTGCAGCCTGAACATTTGCCAGATTTACACTACCAGTCTGTCTCAGTGACGGCCAAAAGAGAGAGAAAGACATCTGAAGATAGCCTAATAAAATAAAGTTTGAAAAGGCAGGAAAGGGGGAGTGTATGTATATTGTCATCCTAGTTAGCATTTAAAAGCAGACCACTGACCTGTCAGCATATTAGATTGGGAGTTCAAGGAGGAGAAAAACTGATGAAAAATACTGCAAATGAAATTTAAGATACCTTTAGAAAATGAATAAACATGAGTGGAAATAGTTTAGTATTGTTTAGTCTGAATTGCTCATGGTCAATTTAATAGAAGTGGCATATTTTGAAAAGTACTACCAAAAAAGCTGAGCGATCTCTTTCCACAAAACACTTATTAATAGTGTGAAAAAAAAAACACCAAAAAAAAAGCTGTGACATTCTGTGAGTATGCCAGTTTTGCAGTGGTGGTTGTAAATGTAAAAAACCCACTCTTCTAAAAATTCAGAATGACCAACTTTTACTTATTTAGGAAATAGCATAGTCAGTTGATAAACAAAAAAGCTATTCTTATATTTTACTACACCCTTCCTGTGGAGATTCTCATTTCATCTTAAGCGTTTCTGTGGGATGTAGCAGAGAAGATAATAACACTTAAAAGCACTCTCCTCACCTTCATGTTTCCTAGTTCAAAGACATATTGGGGGGTGGTTGCCACCTACTTGTTATAATGTGAGGTGATAATAGTTACTGCTCCCTGTCTCTCACGCCTGTGCTGATGCTGCAGTACCAGTGAATAAAGTGCTGTAAAAAGATTGTAGTTTTGCTGCAAAACTCAACAGATTGTGAACTCGTTCAGAGAGTAAATCTGCCGAGAAAAAATATTGCTCTTTTTACTTAGTCATTTTTCCAACCACAGTTGTATCTCAACAGCTATTTTCTTTTTGCTGGTTAACAGTTGCTTCATTAAGCAGGTTGAGAAATACTTTCATAGCTTCGTAGTCTCATAAAAATATGACTTGTGATAAGTGTTTGTGTCTAATGAAACTCCACCAACATGGTCATGGGAAACCACAAAAAGTTCAGTTTCTTTAAAATTTGTGAAAGAAAAGGGCCGATGCCTATGATCCTGAATTTCAGTTATATATTAGGAAAAGGAAATCATAATTATATCAAATGTGATAGTTTCAATTAAAGTAGCAAATGAACAGTCTGATGTTTCATCTGTTTGCCAAGATCTGTCACCTCTTTACCCAAGGAAAGAAATTATCATAATGAGAGGCTTCGAGGCACTGGAGTAACTATTGTTCATGGGGAATAAAATATGGTCAGAATAAACTAGTCCCTTTGATATGTGTATCATTGTGTTTCCTCTACGGATGTTGTGTGTAGTGGATACGACCTTTTAAAGATTGTCAGAGCAGACCTGTAACCTCTTAATGTGCCACCTCTTTCGTTTTAATGGGTATGTGTAAGACAGTGCTTGAAATGCATTTGATAGAGATTCTGTAATCAAAAACCAACTTCATTTGCCTGAAACGTGCTCTGCCCTGAGCAACTGAATGGCAACCCTGTCCAGAAGGAGAGCTCTGAGCTCTCATGGTCACCCACTTTCCCCACTGGCTGACTTCCTACGCTGCCCTGCTCCAGCTGTCCGGTGTCTGTAGAGCAGATCCGTGATAAATTGCAATTCCCTTGCCCTGTGGTCGGGGTGTCGGGGGTGGGGGGGGAGGGGGCGGTGGCGTGTAGATTAAAGAAGAGCGCGTCTATCTAAAAGCATGCCTTTTCTCTCCACCTGCATCAGTTGATCTAATGAAAGAAATTCTTTCTTCCTTGAAATTGTGTTTGCCTATGTGTATGCTGGCTTCTTTGAATTAGTTTACATGAAAATTTATTCATATTAGTATGATTCACTACTCCTTTCTCCTTTGTTTAGAAAAATACTGTGTTACCTTTTTGGTCCGGGACCGTGTTTTCATTAAATGCAATGACTGTATTACCTAAAGGGACTTTGACTGATTTGGACCTCTTGTCATTGCTATATGAAAAATAATAAGCAGCTCTTGTGGATTTGGCGAGATCAGTGTGTTTAACCCTAGTTACTGGACAGATGAGGTACTAAACCTATTTGACTCCCCTGTGATAAGTCGGTGTTAGCAAAAGGATATATGTCGTCTAAATATTTAGAGCTAGAATTGTGAAGATGTCAGTCAAGTCTACTTAGTAGGATGCTTAAGAAAAAAAAAACATTCTCAGTAGCACAGATTTTGGAAACTGAGGGGAACTAAGCTTCTGGCTACATAATAACTATAAAGACATCACCTATCTCTGTAGCTTTGTGTGCTTGCCTACAGTACGCAAGCAAAACACATACCCAAATAGCGATTACTACTTCCATAATATCTGCGTTTATTAAGAATTATTTAAAAAAATGGAAAAAAATTATCAAGGGGACAGGGAAGCATAGGCACTCAATCAAGGCATCTTAAACACAGTTATTTTCTCCAACGTATGTGCATGCAGGAGTTTTTTTCTGTGTCTTGGTTTGTTGTGGATAGACAATTTCTTAGCCATATCATCTGAACTGTTTTTTCAGATATTGTAATCCCTTCTCTGAAGTAAGCCATCATGTTTTAAAAGTATTTAGTCCTGCTTTTTTTGAGCCTTGCTAACATTTTATACAGAATTTTAACAGTGAAGGTTTGTAACGTTCAGTGAGGTTAGGCTTGTGTCATTTTTTACATCTTTTTCATTTCTGCATGTGTCATTTTTGAAACCAGAACTTTGTTACTGAAATTATCTTGGCCATCAATGCCTGAATATCTTCAAAAATCCAGACCTAAGAACCCTATTGCTTTCATAGCCTGAAAACTGAGCTCTGCAGGCCCTGCTTCAATTGCAACTACTATTAAAAGCTTTAGGAAGCTATTGGCTTCATCAGTAGAATGGGAACTATCTAAATCTCTCAAAACAGAGTTTAAGTTTCTGGCAAAATGGTACTTTGAAGCAATTTCGTTTAATAAAGCTCCTTTTTGCAGGAAAATCTTCAGTATAACTGTTTACGCTTACTCACGAGAATCGCTATGTGAGGAAGTTTCTGAGTATCAGGAGAGTAAAGAAGATGTGTTTACAGGATCAAGCAGGAAATACGCAGAGAATGTCTGAAATAAATGATTTTACAAGAGAATAAATTGATAATGAGCTCTGCATTTCTGACCTGTTTAATCAAATGTATTTACCCATTAGTGCTTAACGCAATAAGAAACATACACCTAGAACTCTCTATTTTGTTCTTTGGACCGTCACTCCTTCGGTTGCTGACTCCAGAAGTATTTCAGTTGTTGCAGTAAGATATTACATAAAAAAATGTAAATTTCTTAAATGTATTTATTTACTATGTTTGATGTTTCTCATCATTACAGAGAAAGATAAAGACCTAAGATATTTAATAAAATCCGGTCTTCAAAATTACTGCCCAATTAAGTTCAAACAAAATAAAAGTTAATATGGCTTCGACTTTAGCTGTCAATAATTTTGACATATTTCAATCTTTATGTTGATTTTGTATTTTCAAGACCATAACTGCCATTTGGGGAAACACTCTGAATATCTTCAGCGTAACATTGCGTGGGTTAAATATTCAGCTTTGTTATTTATGTTTTTGAGTTCTTTGACCGTGCCTGAGAGAGAGATGTAGTCAAGGACCTACCCACAGATGATGCACGCTTCGGTACTGAAGGATGCACTAAGAAAGGCTTTTTGAGCGCTGGGTCATTTAGTCCCCGCTACAGTGAAAATCAAGCTTCTGCTAATGTAGGGTTTCTATGAATTTTTAAAGCAAACAAGAGGTTGTACGATATTATAATGACTGTGTTAATGTCTCCAAGTGCCGAATTTGGCCATATTCAAATCAATACTTGGCATTACTTTACAAGTGATACTTTAATCGTTAAAATACGTTTAGCAATATACAAGCGAGATTAAAGAGTTAGCACCTGTCTAAACGTAGATCTTCACTTTAAAATACCTGTATTGTTCAGGCCTTGATACCATGAGTTAATAAACCATATGCTTGCAAAAACAGGGGTTCATGTAACCTAATGTTTCATTAAGAAAATTTACCTTCAATGGCATGTTTCATTTTTCAGATTACAAAACATTTTGATGATTTATGATCATTAAGGAAATTAAGGTACTACTCTTCATGCCTACTTTATGACTGGATGTAAAATTAGCATACCTAATAAAGAGCTACCTTTTATGAGTGAAAATTACAGTCTTTTCTGAAATAATGTTGAGATCCTCCAGTTGATACAGACACTGTACTTTAATATCAGCATCGCTGTTTCTTGATGCCTTGGGAAAAATAGGCAAACAAAAATATATAATATCAGTTTACTTGAAAATCCAGTTCTATACATACGTACTGAAAATACCATGATCAATTTAGTTACGATTGTTACCATTTCAATCACATAAATTCAGAAGAAGAAAAAAAGAAAAAATACAACATTTCATACCAAGTCATACAGAGTCATCAAAAGTAAGTAGTGTCAATAGTTCAAGACTAACCACAATGGATTTGGTAACTTGGCATTACAAGAAATGAAGAAAAGCACAGTTACAGTAATACAGAAGTCGGCTGCTTTTCATTTTTATAATACCACTGAAATAACCACAAAGGAAATTTAAATAGCTACCTTTAAAAGAGTTGTAAGCTTGTGCCACAAATGAAAAGGAGCACAAGAATTTTAAATTATTGCTTTTTTAAAGTGCCCTTAAAGTATTTAGGAGAAAAAGTGCAGGATATCATAGAAGGTACAAATAAATAATTTAATCCTTTAAGGACAGATGATATCAGGCAGTAGAATATTTCATTTAGTCTGATATCCATGATACTACATGAAAAACATCTTCTTCATGCAACAAGAAGTGGGGTGGGGGTGAGTTCTGGTAAATTAATTGAAGAAAGAAGCTAAAGCTGATTCATTCAAGAAAGTGCCACTGTGTAACTTAAATCTTGAGTACAATTTTGTTTTGTGCAAAAATCATTTCATTCCTGAAAAGCTTGTGTGTTCAGACAAGAAATGCTAAAAGGAAGAGATATAGATGAAGTGGTTGATGGCAAAGAGAGGTCTTCAGCCAAACTTGAGCAGTGGGCCTCTTCCTGCATACGATTTGTTGCGTGCTTGGAATTCCCCAGAACTGAGCTGAAGATGGGTCAAAAATTTAAAAAATGTGTTTCTTTTTGGCCATTTAGTTTTCTTTTGTTTGTTTATTTGTTTATTCCTGGACTGTTTTAAAATATTTTAGGGAGAAAGAAAGGATATAAGCTAGAAAAAATGCTTAACAAATCAACTGAAAGAGGCAGAGAGAAAAAAATGAGATGTAAATAAGACACTTTCTGGGTACAGCTTTTAATTACCTTGTTTACTCCAATGAGTTATCATTCTATATTAATATAATCAGGAGAAACAGTAGAAAAATGCATAAAAGCTTATATAAAAATTATATAAAACATATACAATTTGTTATAGATGAGTGGTTTGGGCTTAGGAATGTTAATTTAATTTTACACACTTTTCAATCGCAAGAGTCTAGAGCCTTACCGTTGAAATTTCTATTTCACAGACAAGTAAACTGCTATCTTTGCCCTTTAGCTCAGCGGCTTTTGTTTGTTGATCGTTGAATCCAGATATGTTTGAGCCTCATATGATCCAAACAGAACACATTCATATTCATGAGTGTAATGGCCCGTCGTTAGAAAACAGTAAGCAACTAATTCTGCCCCCCACTCCCAATGCTCTCAGGGTACATCACTTTTAGGGGCTCACTTTGAGATCTTCTTATTTCCCGCTTTGTACATTGATACATGTAATGTTACAGGACTCTATTAAAAATATCGTCGTGCTGAATGAACTCCACAAAATTTAACGAAATTGAAAACAGGACCCCAGACTGCTAATGATGACATGCTTGCAGTGTTCCAAATGGACATCACCACTCATGAGCAGCTGGCTTTGATCCCTACTGACATGCATTGAAAGATGATTAAAAATACATATATGCTTCCTGAAGACATTGTGTATTTTCCAAAAGCTGCACGTGGGTGTTATGCAGCTCAGCAGGTGAGGACACAGGCTGCTTCCCACTGATGCAAGATGCAGGCTTTCCTCACTGTGGTGTGTTTGGGTAGAGAAAGTCCATTTTACAGATGAGTTTGCGAAGTTCCTGTTAAGATTCTTTCAGAGCAATAGCTGTCCTCACTGGGTTTACCTTGCCCTTCCTCCCTCTTCCCATACCTGTGTCCTGGCCCCATTCAGTGACTGCAGACACCCAGTCAGTAACCTAACATGAGCTAGAGCTCCACGTTCTTCTGCCTTCACAGCCCATCTCCAGTGTGATACAGACTTCTCAGGAGTATTTTCAGTACTTGCCTCATGGTTATAACTCAGTCCGAGACACACAAATAATACGGTTCTGTTATACTTTAAATCCCAGGGTTTTCATTGTTCTCGGAGGATTTGTATAAATAGGAAGTTTGTGTTGATTACGCTGAGTATCATCTATTCTCCAGGAAAAACAGAGGTGATAAAAAAAGATAGTAATTTGTTTTCATTGAGATAAATACATATAAAAATGTGTGATGGTGGAAATCTGGGGTCTGGTATTTAGATTAAGACAGTCTTAATCTGGTTTCTACTATCATCTGGACTAATTTTTGTAACCTTGTGTTATCATTACCACAAGTTCCTTAGCCCAAGGCAGTGTTTTATTTAAAACTACAGGAGCAAAGTAAATGAACTAAACTAAAGCACTGTAGGTTTTTCTAAGCTGTGAAAAAACAGAACCAAGATATCATAGTCCTCCATGGAGGAAAGACACTGTAACAACGGTCTCATGTAACTAGCTGGAAGGATTTGGGGAGATTTCTGAAGATAATCAGTTTAATTCTAAATATTGTGATATAATTCTTGTTGCCTTAGCAAATTGTAAGAAATGGGGTATATGGAGGTGACCTACTTGCAGTTGGTGGGAACAGACTTACATCTGATGAGTCTCTGCACAGTTTGAGATGTTACCGGAGCCATGGCTCAGGTGGGAGAAAATAAGTTGTATTTACCTGACATCAGTGCAGTTTGGATGTTATATAAATTTTATTGTTGTCAAAGTAGCAGTTGGATTGGATCTAGTACAATTCTTCAGTCTAATACCATCTAATTCAATTAATGCAATTCTAGATCCATTGCATTTGATCTAGTACAATTCTTAAATTCACAAATAAGTTGTATAGATAAATAGACTTATAGTGGATGGTATGCTAAAGCCATATAATACATGTATATAAAATAATGAAATCAATTTAATGTTTTACAGGTCATTAAAAACTAATAAGTAATTAAAGATTCCACACTGTGATAGCTAAGAGCAAGTTCTTAGATAATTGTATGATCGTTATAGTTTTGCAAGAGGTATAAAACCAGACTGTTGATAATTTTTAATGAGGAGAACAATACATAATAATATCACCTTACTCTAGTATTTTTGTCATTATATGGGATAAAGACATTTATGTCCAAAACTGATCTACTCTTAGACAAATTGTTCTCCCACTTGATAGAACTGTCTGGGGCTTTTTAAAAAAAATACTATATTTATGTTCAGGAGGACTTAGTTTTGTTTGTTTATTTTTTTCACATAACACATGTAATCCATGGAGTTAATAGTTTAAGTGGATTGGGAATCTTCCTGTGATTTGTCCGGGGTAAATTTTACTGATAATCTCATGCCTCATAATGTAGAGACAAGGAAACAAATCTGAATGCAGGACATTATACATCCTAGATCTATGAATAAAAGATAATGAGGGTTTTTTCCATATGTTTTTATAACAAAATAGGTTAGTCATTATTTATTCTTCCACTTAACTAGAGTGGGGTTTTTGTGTCAGTTTAATGCTTAATTTGATATGAATTGTTTTGTTTTACTGAATCACTATAGATGGCAAGAATCCCTATTTCAATTTCCAAAGGCTTGAATAAAACATTTGAGTAGCTTTTTTTTTTTTTTTTTTTTAACTGTGCTGAACTACATTTCTAAAGTTTTACTTTATTATTCTTTCGGAAATACAGAACGAAGTTCACTCACATATCTTGTCTAACTCCTAGTTCACTTGTCTAGACCCAGGAATATCACTACCAGATGTGTGCAAATAAAGAAGTGTTTTCTTCTTTTGAAGATAGTTAATAATAATCTATCACCAAATAAACTGGTAGACAGTCAGCATGGAAAAGAGTCTAATTTCATTTTTTGGAAAGGGGAGAGTGAAAAAACCTTGGCAACATGAAACCATCTTTGGGAGTGTTGAAAATAGTTCATGAATAGTCTGAAAACTGGCAGTGTTAAATAGGATGGGGAACTTTTTATAGGGACAGTTTCATTAGCTTTGCTAGTTTGTGTTGGTTTCTGTGGAACAGGGAAATTTTAATCCAGTCTTTAAATACCTGTTTCAGATTAGTGCACCTCTTTCAAATTTGTGTTAGCCTTACGTATGATGCCAAAGTTTTATGAGAGTCCAAATCCCTAAAAAAACCGCACAAAATGGTAATACTTCTTTTTCTTTAATCAAGATACTTAAGGTCATCTTTTAAAACTGTAATTTTCAATGAGAATACTCCGCATTTAATCCAGAGCTAGCTAAAATAAGAACCTGTTTTATTACTTATAGAGGAAGGAGAATTAATAACATATTGGAATTAAAACAACAAGATGTGTGTAGTTCAAATTATCTATATCCTTGAAGACATTTTGGCGAGACATTCTGATTCACCATTTCAATTGTATGTTTAAGTGATTTGGAATATTTTACAAAAAGCCCGCAACTGATTTAATAACTAGCAGAAGCTTCACTGAGTTGATTGCTGAATGTTATTAAAATCTTTGTTATATTTTCCTGTGTGTATTTTATTGGCATTAACTAACAGAAGTTTCTACCTGTATAATGAATATTCACAGACCCCATCCAGAGAAGCTTTTGAATGTGGAGAGAGAGATTTTTTATTTCATTTTCTCTTTTTAGACTTTATTTTCCACAGTTTATAAATGTGTATTTCACATTATCAGATCCTGCAACATCAGAAGTATTAACGTGGTTCTGATTGCCTTTATACCTGAAGCTGCATTTTTTTTAAATAGCAATGTGATTGAAGGATAGGATAATATAGCAAATCATAAGACAGTCCTACAGCCTAGAGAACACTCAGTAGGATGGAAGGAAGAGACCCAATTATCATCTATGAATACTTTCAGAGTAACTGTGTAGATGAAGGAAGGAATTATTCCCAGTCTGGGAAGATATCAAGACAAAGAATAATGGCCCAAAGCTATTAGAAGCAGTTTTTAACAATGGGCTACAATTGACAACTGATGCAGACAGTAAATTCCTGCTGAAGTCAAAACTGAGGAGCTCTTGGTCAGTGCAATCACTGGAACCAGTTGTTCCCAGTTTGCTGAGTCTGTTGATTTTGCAGAGAAGTCTTAGCTCGCTTACTTGAGAGTGAGGTTTTCCCTGGTTTAAATAGTACTGACTGGGTGGATATCTGATGTCTTTCTCCCACGCTTTTTCTGGCCCACTGCCTTCCTCCACATTAGTCCTGGTGGTCTCTGTGTTTTTTCTTAATCTTACCATATCCACTCTTAACTACCAAGCCACTTCAGCCTGGACCTAGTTGGATAACTGGCATCAGTGGAGCCTTCATCAGCAAGGTCCTCACCTCACTCAGGGAAATCATAGAATCATAGAATGGTTAGAGTTGGAAGGGACCTTAAAGATCTTCTAGTTCCAACCCCCTGCCATGGGCAGGGACACCTCCCATTAGACCGGGCTGCTCAAAGCCCCATCCAGCCTGGCCTTGAACACTTCCAGGGATGGGACTGACACATCTTCTCCGTGCAACCTGTTCCAGTGCCTCGCCACCCTCACAGTAAAGAATTTCTTCCTAATATCTAATCTGAGAATGAGAAAATCAGATCAGAGTGAAGCAAATTAAACTTCACCTCAGATCTACAGGACATTCACAGTTTTCTGATAGAGTATTGCCATTTTTGCAATTAAAAGACCAATCCGGGGAGAACTCCTCAGGGGACAGCTTGCCTAGACCACGTGCCAGGACCGAGCTCGAAATCAGCAGCCCCAGGGATGCGCTGGACTACCTGCCAGGCTCGGCAGAGTTCAGCTAAATAAATGACTGCGTGTTGATTAAGACAAGTTAGAGCACATCACCGACGGTTTTGGCCCAAAGCAGTGACACACGTCCACTTCTGTCTTCACTCCCGTGGTACCATGGCTGGCTGGGGTGGGAGATGTGGGGCACCACCATGCCTTGCAGTGGGTCAGGCAGCACCAAGCTCGCCATGGGTGGGTGGTGCCACGTTCGCCGTGGAGGTGAGCGGGGGCGCTGCTGGAGGAGATGGGAGGCATGAAGGCTGGTATTTGTAGGAGAAGGGGAAGAGAAACGGAAGTGTTGGGTATTTGGAGGAGAAAGGGAAAAGCCATTGTGTGAGGATGTGTAACGTGTATGGAGAGCTGATCTGATGCTCACCTGTCTGGTCCCTGCGGTGACCAAATCAGTCAAAATAGAAGAAACTCATTCTCAAATGAAAGATGCAGTGATATTCTTCCCGCACCGCATGTCACTACGGATTCTTGATGAGAAATAAAGTTGCCACCTGTTGAATTGCCAATACCTTCTGAAGTGCCTCCATCCTTTCTACAGGTCTTCCCTCCTCTTCTAGAATCAGCTGTGTTTACTCAGCCAGATAGGAAAATCACAGCTTTAACAGTTTGGAGTGTTATTTTGCAGGGGTGCAGAAACATAAAACAAGTTCACACAGGGAGGGGAAAACTGGACAAAAATGCATGAGGTTTGCAGATGGATTACCAGAACACAGAAAAAATTTAGTGGGATGGTGTGCACTGAAGAACTATAGTTATGTGTGGTGTTTTATATTATTTTTTGCTACATAAATACAGTTTAATCAGTCACATGGCATATGGTGAATAAAGGTAAGAGACAGAGTTAGTCCTGCCATCTGCTGCTGCAGAGATCATTGCCAGCATATTACAACTCCCTTTCTGCAAGACTCTCATACAGCTTCAAATCTCAGGCTTTCAGTTTCTTAAAGAATCGTGGTCTGATTTATAAGCCTGGAGGTTGTTTTTTAATTAAAAAAAAAAATGGGTTTAAAAATTTATTGAATGATTGTGTGAAAAAAACTACAAGTTGTTTTGTTTTATCTTTTTATCATTTTATTAAATCCTTCAATGCATTCAGCTCTTTATTCTCATATCAATTTCACCTCTAAAACATTATCCATAGTTTTGTATTCCAAAATGTGGAAACACTAGGAGGAACAGAACCACTGTCATCTGTTCAACTTCTCTTCTCAGAAACAAAATGAGTAAAGCAAATTACTAATTTTTACCAAAATATCAGAGAAGTTGCTTTCATTTTAGAAGTCAGATACTCATTATAGAGTGTGCTTTTGGTAGAATTAATTGAATAGATTATTTGTAAATCCTTTTGACCACTATGCAGTCCACTTTAAGGCTATTAGGCAAAGAAAGGAAAAAAATAAGAATTTTTAAAATAAGATTGAGGTTTTCAAAGAATACTCACATTTTCGCATTCTGCTAATCAGGATAGTTGATTTCAAACATTTTTAATTATTTCAGTTTTAAAGAAAATGTCTTAAACTTGTCATCCCAACTTTACTTGAATTTTCTGCACTCCTGCGGTGTCCTAAACATCACTTGAGCTCTAGTTCTTATGTTGCTATTTATCAGCCTGTCTGCTGTTTACAGGAGGAATTTTTTATTTTGGTAAAACATCTGGGGGACTGCGTAGTTTTTTTCCCCTTGGAAAACCACCTATGTTATGGAAGCATATTATTTCCATTAGGATGAACAGTTATTTTGGTGATGATCAGGGATTTGAAGCTCATTGTTTTGCTGGCTCTAATTGGCCTGTTCTTCTGGTGGCTCTTACTGTAACAGGATAAAAATTAAATGGCAGCTTTTTTAGGGCTGAAATAATTCTTTCCTGATTTTTGAAGTTGGAAGAATGGTGCCTGCAGGGCAGAATTACCTGACTATCTATGATGTTAAAGTGAGGAAAAAGCTAACGAGTAGTATTTTCTGTATTTTGATCCCTCAGGGTGATACGGGATTTTCTGAAAAGGAAGTAAGAGCACCATAACAAAAAGAGGAGGTAATAGTTATTCCAAGGGGGACACGTCCTGGCTTTACACCAAAGTATGCTTCCCCATAAGAAAGTAAAATCCTCAGTAGCTTCCCTAGAAGATGAATTTTAGAGCATTTTTGCGTTACTGTTGTTGAAAAGTTGTTATTTGAGCATAGTGACGGTTTGACACCAGAAAGGGGATGTGGCAGGCCTGACACCTGCTATGTGACAGCGTGTCCGCCTGCGTGACAGCGCACCCCTGCAGCTCAGTCCAAACCCAAAACCACAGCCACGTGTGAAGCAGAACTTGCTGGGTGCCAGATGACAGTCGTCATCTGAGAACACCTAAAATTAAGACACAGTTTGCCCGTATTTACCACTTTAGTCATATTTTTACTTTCTGTCACATAACACTACCTCAGGACAAAACATAGTTGTCTTTAATACTCCTGCTTCCTGCTAACAGAAAATGCTGTGAAAACACGGCATTTTTCCCATGTCAGGTAGAGCCCAGTACAACACCTAGTAAAATAAGAGGGGTTTGTTCTCTCCTCCCTTCCCTCCCTCCCTCTCTCCTGCCCCTCAATTTTCCTTTTTTTTCTTCCCCCTTAACTTCAGAGAATTTTGAATAGCCCCATAAGGAGAAGAAATATGCTTTAAGGAAAGATGCACGTAGGCCTCCAGAGCACAATAAGAGCATAAAATGTGTCTCAGAGGCTTAATTAGGTTTGCAATTAATTAATATTTGCAAACCGCTTTGAGAATCTGGGTGCAAATTATTATTATTTTCATGATGTCGCTGCTGAGACAGATGAACGGGAAGTAGAAACAAAAGGATAATCAGTAGATTTGTGAAGAGCTTCCACTGCCACATTAGGATCATTAACAATTGCTTCTTCTTATGTATCATTTTTATCCAATATTATTTTTCCCACTCTGGTGAAGGGAAAAATACAAGAGCTCAAAATTTCTGAAGTCTCACCAGCTCATGAGACAGAAAATACAATAAAAAGTGAGAGGTGGAGAAAAAAAGATTTTTTTTCAATGATTTTGAATATCAGGTGGGGAACAGGGAAGAGTCATTTGTACGACTAGTATGTAATTTCATAATTTTTTATTATTATTATTTGTTTACACCTAGTAAAATCTTAAGTGCTGTCCCCACACAATTTCCTAATTCTGTGAAACAATTTTGTTTTAATACATACGGACATAAAGGCTTTAGATAGTCCCCAACTGATTTTCACTGTCTGATAATAATATATTGGACAAAATAGCACTGCTATTTGTGTGGGAGTTAATGCTTTTGAAAACAGCAAATACACTTAGCTACAGTGTATTAACAGTGGGCGTTCTGCTTATTTTTATTGCAAGCTTTAGCACCGTGCAATTTTCCTGCAACATGTTAACAATAATCCACTTCATGCTGGCACTTAAGTATTTATTGAGCATTACAGTAAAAAAGTTATGGGAAAAAATGGGTATAAAAAAAACCCCCAAAATTACATCTTGGTATGACATGGTGTCCCTAATGAAAACAGTGATGAGGAAGTTGTTTTTAAGATTAGTAAAGGCTATTCCAAAAAAGTATTACATAGATATGGTATGGGTTTTACACTACCTTTACGAAAGAAAGAATGCTCTGACTAAGAAATGAAGTCCACAAATTCACGCCAAAAGTTTCATTGCAATCCCTGGTTAGTACCAAGCTGAACATCATGGAGAAAGCCATAAAAAATCTCAGGAGAGCAGAAGAGACCATCGCAAGCACTAACATGTGGCCCTGCACTAACCTACTCACACAGTGCGGTGTCTCCCCGGGCTTCCATAGATCTGGTCCACCTGCTTGGCCATATGGAGGATGAAGGATCGTGGCACATTCGCCCCTTCCCCATCCCAGGCCCTGTGAGGGTGATGGCTGTACTTGGCACCATGGGGAGGGGGAGATCTTCGTGGATTGTAGGTGTCATTGTGTAGTTAAGTATTTGTGCCCACATGTGCCAGTGGGGCTGGTCCCGATACGCTATGGGATGAAGCTCATTGCCAGCACCTTCATGCAAAGGAGTGATAATGGCCACAGCAATATCTAAAACGGCCTTCTTAAAGAATTGGTTTGAAAAATGTGTTTTTAAGAAGCTAATACCCTTACAAGTTCCAGGAAGGAGTGAATCCTTAGAGTTGGAAAAAGCTCTGCATGTAGCTTCTGAGTACAAAATTACGCGGCTTGGCTGTAATTTCGGAAGTGTGCACAGAAAGTAGTGGGAAGCAGTAGCACAAAGTGGTGTCCTCCGTAAAGGGCCTCCCGATTGGCATAGCAGCCGCTCACACTAGCCTGCAAAAGACAGTCTACAAGAAGGCAGCAGCGCAAATCAGCAAGACTGCATAAAACCACACGAGCATGGTAAGACAAGGGGGAAGCAGTGCTCAGAAAGCAAATGTCTTACAGAACAGCTAAATACGAGGAAGCTTAGGGAATGCTTGTTTCATTTTGAGTAACACCATAGAGCCCAGATACATGGGGGCAGCGCTCTGCGTAGTAAGGCCCTGTGTCACTACCTCTGGATGTTCAAGGAGCTCCATCCAGCTCCTTGGGTAGATCCACCTAAATGGTGTAGAGTAAGTAGGTTAGATTTTAACGGCACATTTGATAGCACAGGTCTGTTCTCCTTGAACATCCTACAGCCATCTGCCATACTTTGAGCTTTTGAAACAACTGAATTCCCTAGGAAAGCCATACTAATTTATCTGTAAATTTGACTGATTATCAGAGTGTTTACTTATGCAGGTATTCCAGCCATCAGGCATTCCTTCTAGGGTCCTTGTTGAGTTGTAAAACAGGACTGTAAAACACCTCTCCATAATCAGCTTCTTCCTTGTCTTCTGCAAGTTTCTCAGACACTGATTGTTTTTCTCTTCCAGTAGGTTGGAATTGTCTGTGCAGCATCTTCAGGCATTGTTACTGGGCAGGGCTCTGTTTTCATCTTCACACAGTTAATTTTTACAGGGAGCGTCAAAAGCCTGAATGTTCACCTAGACTGCTTTATTCTTTCATGTGGCGTAAAGAGATTTGGAGCCTTTGTATAAAATTTCTTTTGGAAGGTGATTAAGTAACCGTGCAACTTTTTGTTTTCATTGAAGTAAAGCAGGAAAACTGGCTTACACTTGTCACTCATTTTTCATGTGATAGAAAAAACTCCTCCTTGTAATAATAACACATTATTTTGGTCTCACAGATCTTTCCTTTATGCTTCACTTAGTTTTATTCAAATGAGGATGCCTCCACAAGTAAGACCCTGATAAATCTCTATGCCCCCTACTTTCCAGGGTTCCTTGAAAGATTTGTAGCAGGTGTTTACAGTTAAACATCTGCATTGTCCTTCATTGGATTTTGTCTAATGATTTATATGCATCAGTAGTCCCTTTGATACATGATAAAAATTATAAACATCAGAGAACAGAAAAACTAAAAGCCTTTTTACCAATTAAGACTCTCCTAAAGAAAACCTCACAAAAGATGATCCTTAGAGGGATAACTGCACGAACATGGAGAGCAATCATTAGCAAACACCGTATTGCATTGCTTCCCGCTGCGTTCTGTGGCTTCTTTCAGGTGTTAAATAACTTCTGGAAAAAACAATACTTTCACTTGAAAATGTAGCAAAAGGGCTGTGCTACAGCCCCTGGTGCCTATATGCGCATGTGTGGAGTGATTTATGCAACCTGGAGTCCAGCCTCTCGGTGTATCCCACTTTGAAAAGCAGGCACAAGTCTACAGTCCCATGAGCCCATCCCTTAAGACATCTTGGTGTACAATAGCTGTTTAAAATATTCCTTGAACACATTTGACATATTGAAACATACATTTCATCTCATCTGCCTTCAAAGAACACTTAAGTAACACAATACATATAATCAAACATATTTTTTTTCTGGGTGATTGATTATCATATGCTTTAAGTGCAAATTTCTTTTAATCTCATCTTTTTCCTGGTCCAAATTAAGGCTTACGTTTGAAAGGTATGGAAATGTATAGTGTTTATATGGTAATCATCTTCTGCTGTCACTGTTTCAAGTCACCTTCCAGACAAAAGAGATAGTAGCTGCTGAATGATCTGCTGGCTCCACAATTAACACAGGATTGATCACTCTTCCCCTGTTGCCTATATTAAAAGGCTACAATGCCCAGCCTGGTTACGTCTCACGCAGACAGATAACACCCCAATTTCTGTCCTCCCACCAGATCCTGTTCAGTTTTTGGTGTGACCAGGTATATCCCTGTAACACATGCCAAAATCAAGCCAGCTTCTCTTTCTGCACCTACTGAGGCTTCTTGAAAGAGCAAACAAATCCTGCTGGCACCCAGTTTGTGTGGCAGACCTGGTCCCCAGACTCTGAGCATCTTGAAAGCATAAGAAGGACCACCTTACGCGACTGCAGAAGAAAAACTTTGTCCCAATTCTGCGTGGGGGATGATGGCAGGGAAATACAATCCAAGGGTGTTATCAGCTATAACTGTTAGGGATAGAGAGATCATCTGTATCTTCTTCATAATTGTCACAGATCAAGCTCTGTGGTTTCTCTTTATGGCTTTTAGAAGAATTATAATTTTATCTTTTATAAAAATGTTATATTGGTGAAGTGAAACTGGAAATTTATGCAAAAATGGTTAGTAATGATTCAATCACAATTCTTATTATTCATACTCATGCCATAATTGATGCTGATAAGAAAGCGGAACCCTTTTGTTCACTCTTAGAACAATGCAATCATGCATTTTATTTTAAACTTTGTAAATTACCTATTTTCTGAAATTGCAAATGATCCATTTCTAAACATAAGCATTCTGTGTTGTAATCCCTTGATTTTATTTTAATGTGAACAATGCCATTCACTGTCTCCAAGCATATAACTAAAGATTTTAAATTTTAACAGTGAATATATTCTGTGTTTAATACTTACAAAGATATTCAATTATATACAGTTATTTATGAAGTGGAGAACTAATTGAATGTCACTGCTAAGCAGCGTGTCCCTGGAATTTAAATAGAAGTGTGAAGAATCCCAAGAGACTGTGACATACCAAGGGAATAAGAGTACGAGAGTAATGGGTAATATAATCTAAAAAGCAATAGACTTGACTTTTGTCCAAAAAAGCAATAGACTACTGTAAACTACCTTTTGCCTTAACTAAGTAAATTGCCTTCATTGCAGTACTGGCACAATTTAGGCAGAAAGGGGCCAGTGACCCCTTCCTCTCTCCCACCCCTGGTTTTTCACCAGCATGATGGGGTTGGAACACTCTGCTGGGAAGTGAGAAGAGTAGGTTTGGACCATGTCAGGCTGAGGAAGGAATTAAACCAGGGCTCCCCACGTCCTCTGTGTCCTGACCCTACAACAGCATTTTAAGAGCAGGCACCTATCACGTTCTGGTTGTGAAAGGAGGAAATGAAGCACCTGAACAAGTTAGGGTGGATTTGGGGCTTTGAAACTCTATCTGACATAGGCACTGCCTTGCAGGCCTTAAAAAAGATACCTAGGCTGCAAAAGGAGAAGAATTTGTGGCACACCCTTCCCTTAGTGTTTCTCTTGGCTAGTTTCAACAGCTCCCAGCTCAGCCTTACTGTCTGCTCTGCTGAATTCCTTTCCGAGGCGTCCAATTCTCCCACGGGCAGAGACCTCAGGCACCTAACCTGGTCCGAAGCAGATCGGTCTGGATGCCAGGCGTTTAGGATGAGAAATAATGACCCTCAGCATTGCCGGACCCAAATCCCTTCGCACATTTAACACCAAACACAAGCTAATCTCCTGCTGCTGCGGAAAACACCCCCAGTCACTCAGTAATAAACTGACTACAAGCTGTATGCAGCACTAGGTATATCACTAAGAAGACAAACAGGCAAGAAAGGTGTTAGCCCATCCATTAGAAATGGGTATCGTGTTCATTTGATAATCTTGTAGACTTTGTAGATGTGTGATGTTAAAGATGTAAGCAAAGTTACAGTAGTCGTGCCTTTAAAAGGCTTTAAAAGGTTGTGCCTTTAAAAGGGTGTGATACATAGATTGCAAACAGTGGGCTCTGATTGACGTGAAACAATTTTAGAGAATGCTGCTTTCACAAAGAGACTTCACGGGAGAGTAAAAAGAGGGAAGAATAATCTCCGATTGCTCTGTCATCTTGATTCTCCATTGTAGACTTTAGCACTGAGCACTGCAAGTGCAATATTTGTATGAAGTGCTTCACTGTCAGGAAAAACAGAAGCACTTGTAATTGAAATAGCACATGGGTTTACCGCCTGTTTTTACTATTTTTGTTACAACGTAAATTATGGCTGGTTATCACTGATTGTTTTTGCATTGTTTACATTATAAAATGTTATCACTTTAATTAAATCCATACATGCAGTTAAAACAGTTGCCATCGTGTAGTTCACTTCTACTGATACAGAGGTTCCTTACACGTGTGTATTGTTTTGCTTTAGCAAAGGAAATAACTACGCTGCTACAGGTATCAATAAAGCCCTGTAGTTATATACTGACTAAGCCTCTGCCAAGTAGAAATGTCTTGGTACCAAAATAATGCACACTTGAGTAAATTCATTGTTCAGGAAGAATTCTCCCGGGTTTACCAATGATGCCAGCAAACTTTCTCAAAAATACCGAGCTCACATCCCATGTTGTGAGTACCAGTAACAGACCAAGGGGTGCTCCCGGTGGTGCACAAGACGTAGCCGGGTGTCCCAGAGCTACTCATCTCAGTGTTTCACGTGGTCCCACTCTTCCCTTGGGGTTGCCATCAGCCAGGCAGAGCCTGGGCTGCTCCCCCTTGCTTCGGTAGCTGCTCTGAAATAACCCTCCGCCATTCCCTTCATGTGGGTGTTCCAGCTCAAAATGCTCTTTTCCACCTGGCCCTGTACCTGCACTGTTTGGGAAATGTAAATTTTGTGGCACTCAGGGTTTTAGCTGTTGCATAAACCTTTTTTTTTATATCTCTGTTATTGCTGGGAAAACCAAACATATTTGTCTCTTCCAGTTTAAGTGTACCTGAGAACCAAATAAATATACAAGCAGAGTCTCCTTAGATTCCTATCTTCAAGTTATTATTGTGTTCAGTGAGTTTGTGGTTTGATATACTGATAGTTAAATGAAAAGATTACTGTCATTACTGGTAATTTACAGTTTCTGTGTTTGATCTGTCAAATGTTCTTTCAAAGATTAAACATGGTCTGTTAGTGGTACAATCACCTCAAACTTCTTAGGCTGCAAATTCAAAAAAAGAGGAGCTGCTGTTTTCCTTGAAATTCCTCCCAGCCCGTGGTACTGTGAGATGTTACCTTGTACCCGTGTAAAGGTGTTCCTCCTAATTCAGATAGCTGGAGGCACTGTTGAAGGTAATCTTACAGCTATGCTTTCTGCCTTTTATGAAAAGTAATAATTATCATATTTCTTGGATGTGTCTCTCAATCATCTCTCAGGCTGCATAACGTGAGTGGGAGCTGCACAGGCAAAATTAAAAAAAGATTTCATTAGCAGGCCAAGATCTTTAGACATCTCTTTTTGCAGAGAGCTAAATTGGCAGTGCGGTCTTTTGTTCACATGGAGTAGGACTGCCTTTGAAAATATACTGTGTGCCTAATTCTTCGGTTTTTAACAAAAAGGTTTTTCATCGTACTATAAATTTAACAGCAAATGGTATAGTAAGTAATAAAAGGTGCACCAAAGTCTTACTGTCTGGTTTTTTTTGGTAACCCGTTCAAGTATTTACAGTAGTAACATAAAAAAAAAAAAATTTAAATTATTTTTACAGTAGGAGAATGAATTACAACTCTCAGAGGTGTTTACAAACACTAGTAGCTGAAACAAAACTGTTTTAAAAACTCAGTTTATTGATAGTTTAAATAGCAATACTGGGCTTTGTGGCAGGGTTGGTTTGTGGATTTTTTTTCAGGTAAGGAATTTAACCAGGTGAATTAGTATATTAAAAATGGGAAAAGTGTAGGTAGTATGTTGATTCAACCGTGTTCACTTCAGCCCTATTTCGATACTTATGACGCAGAGAGGTTGCAGGGGGGTCTTTTTTTTTTAATATCCTTTAGTTTTCTATGTTTTAGAGGATAGTCTGGTCTTCCAGGTACCCTTAATTCCAGGGAAATTGCTTGTCGTCTGCCAGATTACCAGCCTGATTTATAGAAACGACTGCCTAACAAAAGCCATTCAAAGGCTCCCAAAACCTTCTGGCTGCTGCCGAGCACAGCCGTTAGAGATGCAGAGAGCGGAGGAGGCAAAGCTGAGCTGGCTGCCTGGTCACTGGCCACCAGCCCCAGGGCTACCGGGGTGGGGAGGACGGCTTCCCCACCGCCGCCATCGTCTGACCGCAGGTTGTGTTGGGGAGAAAGTCACAAGCACCAGATGAAAACTTATCATCCATCCTTAAGTTGCCAGGCAGCCTAGATGGCTGTCACAGAGCTATCGCCACTGGAAGACCATCAATTTAGGGGTCACGGGAGCTGCAGGGGAAGTGTGGTGTAAGGAGGGTTTCTTGTCTGTCCATACCAGCTTCTGTAACTTGCCCTGAGTCCCTGAGCCGTAGGACGAGTTGCTGCGTGAGGTCTAAGAAGAGCGGACATGTTGTGGAGGGAGTCAGCTAATTTCCTTCCAATTACCGCCTGGCCCATGCGACCATTCTGCAACAGCACAAAATCTATTATCTGTTTCATTTTGTGGAAGTGGGCATTCATTAAAGTGTTAGAAACAATAAGCTGGCAAACATCTATTAGGTCTTTGTGCAAAGGCTTCACGCCTTCATGTTTCACTTGAGATAATATTTTTTAAGAACTCTTAAAATAATAAAAATAAAATTAGTATAGGGACAGTACTTAAAACAAGAGCCACAGCTCACTCAAGAGCACTGATTTGTAATGGAATAGGGAGGGATAGGGATGGAAAACATTGTTCAGATTCATGTTTAATCAGACCGAGTGCTTTTAATTAGCTGGAGAAGAAGATTGTGAATATTTCTATTTAAGTAAGTGTTACTGCTCAGAGAAATACTTTCATCATAAGAAAATGATCGGCTCACTTGGCATAAATGAAGAACTCATTATTGGTGTCTTTTAACATACGATGTCTTTTAACATTGCATATTCAAAGTAATAACAAGGAAGATGAGGCACCTGATAACTTTAAGCTTTTTTCTTTCACTTTCTATATTTTTTCAAAGCTTGGGTAATAACTGAAGTATAATTAGAGAACTTTCCTAAGATCTGGATCTATTTAATTGATTTAAGCATGACTACACAGAAGATTCATTTCAGTTGTTGGTGTTTTATTTAAATCATATGAAGGCATTGTTCTTACTGTGGTATTTTTAAGTTGCTCATAAAAGAGTACTAGAAATGTAATCAACACAAGACTGAAGTATCAATGTGGTATTGACATCATTAAAAATTAAAGTCGAGGATATTACTGAATTATGTTTTGACTTTCAATGAAACAATACTCTACTTTCTACAACAGTTGTTGCAAAATATTTTATAAATCTGCAAAGAATATGCAGCTAATGTCACTAAAGACCCTTCTTTAAAGTTCTCACCAGAGTCCAAGAAATAAAAGTTTTATCTAAGACTAAACATTTCTTACCAAAACTGAATTTTAGGAATTCAATTTCAGGAATTTAGGATAACGAGATTATCCTAATGATGTTAGCATTTGTGTTAAAATCAATACTCTGTCAAAGACGCATATAAGGCAAAAATGTTAGGCGTGCTGTAATTGTAATACTGGGGATCCCGTGTAGGAATATTTGGATTGTTACTTTTAGAATGTTTCCTTATTTCTCTGGAAAAAAATATTTTCCATGGACTGAAAACATTTAATTTTTCTAATTAAATCAGTTTTATGATCATTTTTACTGCATTAATTTGAGTCAAATATAGATCTTTTCCTAACATTATGTGGAGATTTCAAATACTGAGTTGTCAGATATTTTCTGCTAAGTAAAAATGCGTACTACCAAAAGGGACACAAGACCAGCACATGCGCTGCTGTTGTGGTGATCGGTCATGGCCAGAATCTGTCCCATGGTAAATGTAAGTGCAGTGTTGCTTACTTCTGTTTTATTCCAGGCCAAATTGTCTTGAAGAGGTTTGCATTTCCTCTGTATGCCCAGATAGTATCTGTGGGAAGTAACCTGTTAGCCGTCTGTCTGTGCGAAGATGCTCTCCCCCACCAAAGATATAAAAGGATCCTCTGGCCGGTGGGGATAAGGCTGAGGAAGTGGTTTCAGGATGGATTTAAGCCTATTTAAATCCCCGGGGTCACTGAAAGAGGTTGTCCCTCCTTCTGCTTTATCCTTCAGCCGTTCATTGCTGCCCCTCTCTGTGTCAGCACCGGGCTTGTCGGTTCAGGGAGCTGCTTCAGCTGAAAAAAACACCAAACCAACCTTTTTTTTCCTGTGGTCAGATTAATTTAGAGTCCAGCTGCACAGCTGCCCAAGCACTGATGCCAGCACAAACAAGGGAGCTGGAGCACACAATCACGGACAACAGGGAAGGCAGAACTGCTGCTCTCAGTAGCAGTAAATAAGGTGAAGTTACTCATGAAACTGCAGCCTGTGTGTGAGACACAGTCTCAGGCAAGATTACAGATCTATTTTTTCAAAGCCTTGAACTTGTGGGTAATCCTCCATAAGCAGAACTGTGTGAAATTTGCCATTTTATATTTTTTTTTTAGCTAAAACATTTTTTCAATAAACCAGATAGTTTTTCTGGAAAAAATATGTATACTGCTTTATTTTGTTTCCTGTAATGAATTAAGAGCTTGGGGTTTTTTTCTGAAAGTGCATTAGCTTCGTGTTAGGAAAGCATTTCAGTTACTTATTCTCAAATATTTTCATAGGTGATTGTTCCCTCTCTTCTTTCCCCCTCATAGTGAAGTGAGACATAGTGAAATTAATTGACTCTTCTGTCCTGTTCGGTGAGGAGCCTGTGACAGCCTGCAACTGAACCCACGTCTCTCAGTTTTCAATCCAGACTGGAGTGAATGCAGTTGGGGACCCTAAAGCCAGAACACATCCTTTGAAAAGATTACCCTCAGCTTTTTCCAGAAACTATCATGTAAATTTTTTCCAGCAAACTGACTGTGGTTCTCCCCATTGCTTTAGCTACAGCAGAGATAGATGTTCCTCCATTCAGCCTTGACCCTGGGAGTTTGTTAGGCAGCAGCTCTCCTGGGCTCCAAACATGCTTCTCCATAGTTTCCCTCACTTGGGAGAATTACGGTCTGTATTAGAAAAATTAATTAACGATTTGAGAGGAAATTTCAAATTTAGATGTTACCCACAGTGAGGAGAACAAAATTAACTCATTTAATGTCAGGCCTTTCATTAATTATATAATTAGCCTCCTGGCACTTGAAAAGAATTTAATATGGATATACATTTTAGGACCAGAAAATTGTGTGACCTTTTGCTGGGCGAAGTGGGGCCTTCTGCCTTTGTTTTTTGTCCTCTCCTCCTGGGTAGCATGTGAGCTGTAAGGTGCAGTTTACTAGAGGCTAGAAGGTCTGTCTGAGAGTATTGCAATTACGAGAGATTAAAGGGAAAATGGAGCAACTGGGGAGATTAAGAGAGTCACTCAGGCAGGACTTCTGTCTGTTCAGCTTAGTGTGAGAAAATAAATAATTCTTTTCTTTACTGCAGCGTTGTGTCCTCTTTCTTTCTTTCTTTCTCTCTTTCTTTCTTTGCTTTCTCTGATGATAAAGCAGACTTGAGTTTTATAAGCCTTTAGCTGGGTAATGGCTGTGCAGTGTGTAACTGGGCAAAAACTCCATCCTTTGGGCAAAATTATTTCAAAGTAGGTTGAATCACTGCAGCTGACAATTGTCCCGTGCGTGTGTGGCCTGTAAGAAGAACCACCTCTTGGGATTACCTTGGGTATCGTTAATGGAGATAGAGTGAACTAGGTAGCACAGGCACACTTTGTTTCTTTAACTGATAGATGCCTATATTACATGCATGAAATTGATGTATATAAACCCCCCCACATTTATGTGAATAGAACAGATGTGCATGGTTGCCCATCTAATACTGGTTTTAGTCGTACAAATTGAGTGGCCACAATTGAGCTAGCGCTGTCCTGAGTTACACCCCTTTAACTTCATTTGAAGCCATGGGCTGTAAGACTCAATACTAGAATGTATTTCACTTTTACAGTATAGGGATAGCTTGACATATAGCATCAGGGTATTATGCCTTTTAAACACGAATTGCTCTGGTCTATAACGAAGCATTTTAACTTTCTAAGACATTGTAGCAGTGATTTTTTATCTTAAACTACACCACAGCTGGAGTCTGAGAATGTATGGGTATTTGTCTGAAGTGTTACAAAGCTTCTGCAGAACTCAGAACTGACCAGGCATCCTTCTGGACATGCTCTGCAAGGCGTTGCTTCACTTACTGGGCTGGAGCGAACTGAAAAAAGGTTTCCTGCGTTGGGTGCCGCCATTTCCGGAGTCTGACTTTGAAGCTCAGAATAACACGTATGCATTTGGGTTAGTAATTAAGCAGCTATTAAAGCGCTTTCTTGAATCGTGACCTAATAGTCTAATTTTGGAAGTGCTGGGCAACCACACCTTGGCCTCAAAGGTATTTGTGAGGTCTTCACATAAAAATGTCTAATATAGTTACTCAAAACCCCAGGCCTCTTAAACGAGAGGGCGGTTTGGTAGTTTGAGCCTGAACCTGCTTGTTAATGACAGCTCGTATATTTGTCAACATT
This sequence comes from Fratercula arctica, assembly GCA_947846985.1. Taxonomy (NCBI): domain Eukaryota; kingdom Metazoa; phylum Chordata; class Aves; order Charadriiformes; family Alcidae; genus Fratercula; species Fratercula arctica. Next base: position 42,308,513 of record CANTUZ010000002.1, read on the forward strand.
CTTGAAGCATTTTTTTAGAAATCTGAAAAATTTCCTTTTGCTAGTTACTATTGGTTTGATGGCAGCCAGGAATTCTGTGATAGAAAAAACGCATCTTTTGGCTGTCTTTGAGGTGCGCTCCATTTCTGGGAGGGAATTTTCTTCACCAGAATTTGCTGTTACCCATGGGGACATAGCAAAGTGTCGTACAACTGTTCCAGTTCAACTAGATTGGTCTCACATAATGGTATTAAGTTTTTTACCCATCGTTTCTCAAGGAGAATACATCAACATCTTATTTTACTTTAATGCAGAAACTCATTGAATTACATGATGCTTGGGTTTATTCCTGGAATTTTTAACATGCAAAATTTCTGTATTCAAAATAAGTAGGATATGAGATAGATAAAATACTTAACAGAAGAGGTTTCAGTCTGAAATCAATTGAAGGTACTTGTGATTTTGTCTATCTTTTGCTTGGCTTATATTAAACTGCTAGAAGCTTGAAATTAACATTTATTTTCCTACTGCTTTTTTCTTCTGCATTCCAGAAGCCCTTCTCCCCTCGCAGTTTCTCTTTCTAAAGGCTTGTAAATTTGCACAGCTTTCTTGTTTACCTCTTCTTCTTCATATTGTCCTCAGTTGTGACAGCCCCTTCTGGGAAGAGAAGGAGTTGAGCTATACCCCCTCTACTGGCAAGCATGTATGTGCATTCAACTAAACAAAATACAAAACTGTATTTGCGAACAGCTTAACTTTTATCAACATCAGTACAAAGTTCTTTCTGGTCTTGTTGAAAGCAGGATTGGGACAAATGATGAATGTTTTTAATCTCTGAGAGGAAAATCTCATTTCCAGAAGATGTTCCAAACATCATACAGTTTACCAGGAGCCTGTGCTGCCAACTTGCCATTACTCAACGGGAATAATATTCAACCTATTGCTGGCATAATAGGCCTTGTAAGAGAAATTTTGCCGCTATTTTTTTATCACCATAGCCCTATGTTTCATATTGCAGCCTGTAACACAAGAGGAAGAGCTGGAGGACTTCTGCATACCAGAACTCTTTTCCCTTTCTCTTGCCTTTATTCTTCTCTCAGATCTAGACAGAAAGTCCTGGGAAGAGCTAACTGGTGCCCTGATCTCTGAAGCATAAGGTCTGAATAAGCCTTCCTCCATATGGAGAGAATTTGAGTCCATGCTTACACAGGACGAGGAAATGAGCTGAATTTAAGTGTTCAAATGGTACATAATTAAAGGTTTCTCGTATTAGATGCTTCTTTTTTTGTGTGTGCTTCTGTTGCTAGATACCGGATAGACAATATCTGAGCACACAAATCAGTTTGTATCAGCACAGGAAAAAATGTCAAACTCTTTCTAGAACTGTTTTTTCAGGGGATAAGTTTCAAATAGGATGAAGGAAATTCACAGTTTGATGACTTTTGACACAACAATTATCAATAGCATGAAACTGGTAACATGTAGAGTGTATTTCAGTGTCAAGCTCTGAGATGTTTTCTTTGATACACTTTGTCAGTTTGAAGGTAAAATCAGAGATCTTAGTTAAATATAATTGGAATATATATATAACATATTTCCACAAGAGGATAGTGGTTTAAAAGTAGAACATACTTGGGAAGTCAAGTACTTGGCACTGTTCCTTTCACAGAGTTAGGACTATGACACAGACATACAAAAATCATGAAACTGCAAAGTCAGCGTTAATCATCTCTAAGAACTGCATTTCCCGATTTGATACGGCTTTGTGGATATGTGACAAACTTACTGTATTTCAGATGCAAGTTTTTTGTGCTTTAAAGGTCAAATGTTTCAAATATATTGCATTCCTAATCAACATTGCATTTCATTTGCCAGCTGGAAATTTACTTTGACTTGGTATGTTAGAGAAGGGAAATGGGTGTGAGCTGGTTTTTGGCACACTACCATAGTTAGGAACAAGTAAAGTAAGGAAGAAGAATGAACTGAGTCATTTCTTGCTCCACAAAATTATTAAGTAAGGACAAGAGGATTGTATTTGTCAGCTCCTCTGTGTATGTGACAAATGCTAAACACGTTAAGTCAGCAAAACACGCACTTTCAGCAAATAGGTAGTTCTAGCTGCTGATGCCTGGGTCATGTGGTTGCTTGTCGGCAAGCAGAAACCATTGAAGAGGCGATGTGAAATCTTAAATAAAAACAGATGCATCTTCTTTTACAACCTGTTATTTGTGCTTAAAAGGGTAGGTGTCACAGCATCTGTTCGGTGGCCAGTCCTGCTCACTCTAGAGGTTGCATTAATGTAGTGGAGCCAATTGGCCACGCTGATATTTATTAAAAGAAAACCATCATGGTACAGAAAACCAACTTATCTGGAAAAGAGTCTGAGGTTACATCTATTCTGAAGAGGTAATGCATATAGAATGTATAAAATAGCTGTGCTGATTTTAGAAACAATACATGGAAGAAGCTCTTCCTCCATAGCCGCAGGTCTGCCGTGTTTGCCTCACCGACAATGGGTGTGCGTGATGGTCCGACGTAGAACAGGAGACCGTACGGTTGTATCTCTCAAATGCCTGGTTCAAATGGGAGAGAGGCTCTGGAGTTTTAAACTTTAGAATGAAAAGTCTAAAAGATTTTTCTTTGAGATACATATTTTTGAGAAAGTTAAACATAATTGTAAAATGAGTAAATTCTGCCTAGTCCGAGCATATAATCTGTCCATGGATCTTGCCAGCATGCGTACTTAGCCAAGAAGGAATAAATGCAAAATCTCATTTAGCCTAGTGAAAAAACACCTTATTTCCTATTCACATACCTTCTGTAAGAAGTTATTCTTGATGAATGTGAATGTGAAAATATACTACCAGGACAAATTCAGCTGCTTCTGTATGTTTAGACATGTCATTCCCTTTAGCTATTTCTGTGCCAACACAGCGCTATATTGCAACATTTTAGTGGTGATGTCTGGATAGCAAATGATTTGGGAAGCTGAATGAAACCTCCAGGTCATAAACAAGGTGTCATCTCCTCAAAACTTTTTAATAGTATGACATTGCCAACAATTTTTTAGAAATCCTGCCTTGCTGTACTTTAGCTCTGCTCTTCCCAGAGCTGCAGAATAGCAACAACAGCAGCGCTCAGTAGTCACCATCTTCAGCCACATCAGGCAATTAGTCCAGAGTCAAAGTGACACCACTGTGACATACCAGTTGCTTAAATGAGGCTTTTTCCTCTTGACTTTGAGAAACTCCATAGCAATCACCCTCATGGTAGGTGTATTTAGTTATGTGAGAGCTGATAAATGGTGCCAAGTATTTGCTGAGCTGAATAGATCAGTACATAAGCCATTTCTTGCCAATTTATGAGGTCCGGAAAATCTTTCGCTTTCTGCAGATTGACAAAGTGCAGACCTGAGGTGTTTGCTGAGATATAAATAAGCGAGTTGACTGACTTTGATCAGCTATGTCTTTTTCCTCATCTTGTAATGAAACATTTTCAATTTCTAACCTTGAATAATGTTTGGAGGTGCAGAGGTTTTACCTGACACTTTTCATTCCCATCCATTCTGTTGCCTTCTGTGAAGAGAGGAAGCCTTTTACAATGTTTTCTCTAAGAGGAAAATGTCTTTTGCATGGAACCTGTGAGAAATTACTTTATTCTTGTTTTTCTGGTAGTGTATGTGTGTTTCTTTACATCAGATCACATTCTGACAATATTGGTCTTGGTACCCATACAGAGTTTTGTGTAATTATCTTTATCCTGCTATTATCCTGCTATTTACATTTTTACTGCATTGTGATCTTACACAATCCACTTCCATGATTTAAAAAATTTATTTCCGTAGTCTTTTATTTTCCTAATGATCTTACTGAGCCAAGTTTAATCCTTAAGTAAGCTACTACAACTCCACTGAAGTCAGTGAATTGCATCATGACAATGTTTGGCCCATTACTTTAATTTATGAGAGGTTTTTTACATATGCATATGTTAGAAGCAGGTTTTTTCATTCTGCTACAAGCAACTGTAGTTGGTACTGGTAAGCTCTTGAAACAGTATATATTCTGATAAAGACACATAAAGAAAAGTAGGTGTTTATTCTACTGAAAATGAAACCTTGGAAATGTGTATATCATCATAGATTATGGTATATTAGGATTGTGCAGTGTATTTTTTGATATAAAGCAACATGATAGAATCATAGAATCACAGAATGGTTTGGGTTGGAAGGGACCTCTAAAGATCATCTCATCCAACCCTTGGACTAAGGGACATGGGCAGGGACATCTTTCAGCAGACCATGTTGCTTAAAGCCCCATCCAACCTGGCCTTGAACATTTCCAGGCATGGGGCATCCACAGCTTCCCTGAGCAACCTGTTCCAGTGTCTCACCGCTCTCATAAAAAAAAAATTCTTTCTTGTATCCAATATACATCTACCCTCTTTCAACCCCTCGTCCTATCACTTCAATCCCTGATAAAGAGTCCCTCTCCAGCTTTCTTGTAGGCCCCCTTCAGATACTGGAAGGCCATTATAAGATCTCCTCAGAGCCTTCTCTTCTCCAGGCTGAACAACCCCAACTCTCTCAGCCTGTCCTCATAGGAGAGGTGCTCCAGCACTCTGATCATCTTCGTGGCCTTTCTCTGGACTCGATCCAACAGGTCCATGTCTTTCCTGTGCTGAGGGCTCCAGAGCTGGACACAGTATTCCAAGTTGGGTCTTACCAGAGTGGAGTAGAGGGTCAAAATCACCTCCCTCGACCTGCTGGCCACGCTTCTTTTGATGCAGCCCATGATACAGTTGGCCTTCTGGGCTGTGAGCGCACATTGCCAGCTCATGTCCAACTTTTTATCCACCGGTGCCCCCAGTCCTTATCAGCAGGGCTCCCCTCAATCCCTTTATCCCCCAGCCTGTATTGATACCGGAGATTGCCCCAACCCAGGTGCAGGACTTTGCACTTGGCCTTCTTGAACCTCCTGAGGTTATCAAGCTTGTCCAGGTCCCTTTGGATGGCATCCTGTCCCTCAGGCATGTCAACAGCACCACTCAGCTTGGTGTCATCTGCAAACTTGCTGAGGGTGCACTCTATTTGACTATCCATGTCATTGATGAAGATATTGAATAGTATTGGTCCCAGTACAGACAGTTGAGGGGTAGGTACTGCCCAACTTAAGTGGGAAGAACAGAGCATATGAAAGCATTTTTAAAAGATGCTTTCTTCAGTTGAGACTTTCCGGTTACTTTGAACTGTATAGTATAGCTACCAACAAAACTCACCTTACCAACACACAGAGGTTTTCTGTGAGACTGTGTTCCAGCTCCTGTATGCACCCAGTCAACTGGACTTCATTATTTCAGTTACCTTTTCCCTAGAGTAGATTAAATTTGTGCAGAACTCCTTCAGCCAACCCTTTGAAAGACAGCCTCGGTGACATTTTGGCATTGTCAATCTGTCCAGTCTGCAAGGCTCTGTGTAGCCTACCAAAAACATACGCAATTCCTTCTCTGTCGACTGAACCTCCTCACCATACCTTTATGTAGCAGAAACATTACAAGTGTAAACACAGTTCCTAAACAGTCTGGTATCTTCTACTATTCAAAAGAAGTTTTTTTATCAATCTATGTGAAGTCACTCTTAATTCATATTTTATATTGCTGTCTCTTCTGAAGAAAAGATGTTGATTTTAAGTGTGTGGGTGTTTTACATCACTTTCTTGCTCTGGTTGCATTCATGTGGTTATAGAAGACAAGTGTGATCCCTGTGATAATGGATATATTATTCTAAGCTCTGTTATTAAGAGAATTTATTCTGGGCATCAGTTTCCATATCTCAATACAGGGACAAAAAATCACAGAGCTGCAGAATCCTCATATGAAAGATGTTATATTATTCATTAAGGGAAAATTGCCAATTAAAGCATATTACAAATGGTTCCACTCCAAATAGTGTTTATTCTACCCATTGACAGAGATTTTGCTCGGCCAGCTTAGAGTAAATAGATTCCTTATAATTAGTGAATCTGACTAGATACGGGCTGAAGTATTCTACTCATTAGAGGTACCACAGTCTGTTTTCTCATTTTCCATTCCCTGCAGGATATATTACAATGAGGCTGATCCTATTTCTATAGTTAGAAGAGTCAATTACGACAGCCAGCCACTAGCACACCAAGGTGTCGTGGTGAGGAGGTTAGATCCCTTCACCTCAAGCTCTACAACCTGTTTCCCACTGTCGCGTGGTGCGGCAGATGCAGATGCTCGACACAGGACATCCCGGCTTTGAACTTCTGCTGCAGAGATGAAAACCGGGTGGTAACGTTCCCTTGAGCTGATAACAAGCCCTGTATTCCGTGCCTGCTGTGGGTACTGATCTCGTGCTCTATGCCCACAAAAAGCAACAGCACCCCCTGAAAATCCAACGTGAAACTCTTAGGACTTGTTCTGAAATATTCCATCCTCGGATAATTGAGTTTATTCATTGCCCAACAGAACTAAATAGGCCTTGCTTATTAGTGCCTCCTGGTAGTGTACTGGCTGAAAAATAATGTTATAAAAGAAATGTATTTCAGTTCCTGAAATGCAACTTTTCACTTTGCTGTCAAAACCAGCAAGCTGCAGCTTGGAAGTGTGGGTCCTCAAGAGCTTGTGTCTTTAAATAGCTTTATGTGCACAGAACGTTGTGGTTCGCATCCATATGTATTTTTGGTACTAGGTCCTAACATTTTGTAAGAGCTGAAGATAATTAATGACTCCTCTTTATAGTACTGTGAATATTTTCATTGGCGTCAGCCGGTAGAAAGTATTTGCAGCAACGTGTTATTAAGTTTTAAATATTGTAGAGCAATGGCTGCAAGCTGTGCTCCATGTGACTGCGGAGAAGTAACTTTATAAAACAATTCCCTAACACCCGGAGTCCAGGTCTTCTCCTCGGCGGTGGTGGGAAGCCCACAGCAAAGGACCGGGTATTGCTCCTAGCCATACTCTTTTTTCTTCCATGTGCCTGTAAAAGTAATGGTATTGAATGAATGAAGAACGTCTTAAGCGTGGGTTGTCGAAGGGTTTGAAAATCTATTCAGCAAGGGAAGGGCTGCCCGCCCCCACTTCCCAGTCAGGAGTTTCTGGTTCTGGGTCAGTCTCTGGTGAGGAGGTCTGGCGTGAAGTATTTTAACAAAGCAAAGCCTTTTGTTTAAAATGCTAAAACAAACAAACAAACAAACAAACAAAAAAAAAAAAACACATTTTGGATGTATATTTGGATATGCATTTTTTGGATGTTTATTTTTGGGCATCTGTGGTGGCTAGCATAACAGAAAAACCCCTAAAAAAGTAATGTTGATGGGCATGTAAATACATTATCTGAAATTTGGAAGTAATTATAAACCACAGAGCAAGAATGTTATGGTGAGTTTCACTTCAACTGCCTGAACATGGAGCAAGAGTTACAAGGCCACTTCTGCTCATGATGTGATTATGGGGGTAATAAGTTAAAGTGTCAGTTGAAGCCCCAAACCACTTGATTTTTATTTGATTCATTAGTAGCGTATTAAACAGAGAAATGTATTTTGGTATTGAAATGCACACTAGGTAGCTATAACAAGTATGCCGATGCCATATGTAATGAATAACTGTAATGTTTTATAGCCCACAAATGAAAAATACTTGTGGCTATTATAGGGAAACAGAGATGAAAGGGGATGAAAAAAGTATCTGATTTTTTGGACAAGAGATAAGTCAATACACAACTTTTAATTAACATTGTTGGGAAGTCCTAATTTGCCTAAATCGATAACCATAAACTGAAATTGTATTTGTGGTAATGCCATCTAACTTGTACTAAATCTGTCCCATCATTTTTTTGGAAATACGTGAAAGTTCAGACGTGACATTATTTATACAATAAGAAGTATGGGCTTATGAATATTACAGTATTTTAGATAAATTCTCCAAAGCTTGCAAAGGGAGAAAAAGTTGGGGTTTGCAGACTTTCCTCAATTTGTGAAGTAAAATATATTTATCAGTTTCATAAAGTGAAAACAAGAGGAATAAAATAAGATAGCAGTGTCAATATAAGAGTAGTAGCTGTTGATGTTGCAAATACTGCTTCATTTGCAAAAAAATAAAATTATTTTTAAACCACTTTTACTTCCCACTGTTTATTCTGGTTTGTTTACCACAAAAACCTCTGGATGATGGCAGACAGAATTTGAGAGACACCCTGTGTGTAATTTCTATTTGTAAATATTATGGTACTGTATTTAAACGTAGTATTTACAGTCGCATCTGAGGAGGCAGCTGGCTGCTAACATTTGTGAACACCTCTCATTCACACAATCGTGTTTTTGAGGAAGATAAATTTACCTCACCTGTCAGTTTGCCAGGACCTCAGCTTCCTGATTTTCAACAAAAAGGGTATTTCTTTGCACTGGATTTTTTAGGAGGGAGTGGCTGGGGAGCAGGGATGGGTTCCTGAAAAGTGGTGTGATTTTTAGCCATTGTTTCTATTTGTGTAGTTTCTACTGTGGTAGTGCAGCAACCTGGAGCACTGGATTGGCGTACTGTTAGAAGTTAAAATATATATATATACACCCTACAATAAATAACAGAAAGTTAACCTTGAAGCCAGATGGATTATCTTTGTTTCAGTTTACTAATTCATTTTCTTATGTCTAGTGCTACTTAGTTTAACTTTTTATCTCTGCAGGGAAAATATTCATGTAAAAGTGTTAAAAGTGTTCCAATTTTTTTAAGTTGTAGCAAGATTTGAGTTCTGAACCCAACAGTAATCCCTACTGGTGAAAAAATTACTTGAAAATAAGTGTTAAAATGCAAATGAAAATAGAAATATTCTTTAAATAGAGAATATTGGCTCATGAAGAAACGTATGTCAAAATATAATAAATGCAGTTTTGTCAAACAAGTTAACAGACTTCCCAAATTACTGCATGCTCTTATTTGTTTCACACAGGAACTGACATTTCAGTTCTGAATGCCCGAGAATTGTATTTAAATTGTTCTGCACAATCTCAGACCCCCGCAGAAGTTATAGGGATGGAAGTCAACTGACAAGTTTGGTTGGTATTTTTGCATGATTCAGAAATATTGCTGTAACAGAAAAATCTTGGTCAAAGCTTGGTGGTTGCGGGGACTGGACCACCATCCGCTGCTTTTTGATTTTGAAGGTTTGGGGGCGGGGGGGGTTGATCATCTGAGAATACAGTTTTAGAATATGTTTCCTAACATGATAAACTGAAAACAATTTAAAGTAGATCAACCTAAATTTGAATGTACAATTGCACATGCAAGACCTTTTTTTTTTTTTTTGACAAGACTCACTAAAAATAGGAGATTTTAAAATTGCAAGCACAACTGCATGCACATTTTATGTGCTACAAGTGGCTCATAAGTGCTCTTTTTTTGTGCATCTCAATGTGTTGAAGTCAGTGGGAGTTTTATCACCAGCATCACTGAACACCAGGTCAACTCTTGAGTGCACTGGATTGAGCCCTCGCTTCCCAGGAAAGCTGACTGTCACTCCCAGCTCCTCTTGAGTTGGGGTTGAATACGCCTAGTCTGGTAAAGAAACATGTAAATCGCTTTGGTATCTTTAGGAAAAGGTAGGTAATGTATCCCAATAAGGGAAATGGCATTCATGTATTAAACGCTGCTGAGCTGACTACTTCATTGTGCGCGTTGTGTCTTGAGGTAGTCCAAGATCAGATGTGAACCCTGTGGTATCTCTGTTACACGAGAGTGTCTCTTGTCACGAGTTAAAACCTACCGGAAATTTCTGTGATCTGACATTTTCCCTGTTATATTTGCCACATTTCGTAGGGACGTCTGTTGGCGTGCCTGAGTGCCTTCGGGTGGGGCGGGGGGGGGGGGCGGTGTGTGCTCTCCAGAGCACAGCTCCAGTTCTCCATATGCTATACATTCAGCTTTAAATACAGCATTTATGTATTTCAAGGGAACTGCACTAACTTGATAGTGTTGCCTGGGGGAGAAAGAAATGCTTTCATGGAAAGATTGTCATGGGCCGTGAAGTGATAGCTGAAAGTAGCCGGCCTTATTCAGCAAAGTTCCTGGAGGTGTTTACATGTCTATGTGACTGTAAAACAGCCTTTCTTCAGTCCCGTTTTTCCCCCCCTTTCTCTCAGTTCTGTGTTTCAAGTTAAAATATATGTGAGCTTCTGTCTAGAAAAAGATTAAGAGCAAAGACTAAATCCCATTTGTGTTTCTCATGTGGTTAGTTCGGTTGCTTTCAGTATGTCTGCTTGAACAAGTAAAATAAAAACAGATTTAATTCCAAATCCTTTTACTAACCGGCAGGGAAGAGTACTCATTGACCATAATAATATCTTAGCTGAGTACTAGATGTCATCTATAAATGATACACATTTTTTAGTCATTAAGTCACATTAAGCAGTACTAAGTTTTGCCCTCAGCATAAGTAGTCTCTTGCAGTTGCATCTGTCTCTTCAGCATGCAGAGAACATGAAAGGAAAATTGTGTTTTACCCTATTATCTAAGAAATTGCAAAGCTATGAAAAACAGATTACTATTAATAAACAAAATTTTCTTCAAAAGGCTATGCGTACAGTTGTGAGGAAACAGCTGCTCTCCCTTCCAGAATATACAATTGGCAAGTACATTAATTTTAGAAAAGATTATTTTGAAGGCATCAAAACCAGTAAAAGTGCAGAAACTGTGACAAGAATACATATGCACACTGTTGTGATTCAATATGATCTGACAGAGGAATGCTTTTTCCTCTTAATACATAAAGTGGTATATTTAAATCTTTCTCAGGCAGCTAGATTTCTGCTAAATTACCACAAGCAGTACAGGTGAACTGCTGATTTTGATCATATCCCAGTTATTTAAGCAGTAATACGGCTTGAAATATCTCTACCATGCCTCCCCTCTGCGTTAGGAAAAAAGCAGGACATTTTTCTGTTAAAACTATTACACCAAATACAGTGTTCATGAAGAGTACCTGACTGACCATTACAGCTATTAGTACAGACACATTCCTAATTAACCTGTGAATAATCGGTAGAGACCGGCAGCTGTCTGGCATGTGTTCCCACAGCATTCTCAGTGCCTCAAACAAGAACTGGCACATGCAGCCGAGGAGTATTTCCTCCTCCATCCAGTCAGCGTTGCCAGCAAGGCTGCAATCAGCAATGATATTCTTATGACTTGGGACATTTGTCCGCTAAGAAATGGATTTTTAAAAAATCCATCCGTTAGATGCAGGCCACCAAAGAGCCTCCAAGTACGAACAATTTGGACAAAAGCCATCTAGGCTAGCACTGACCCAGAGACCGCAAGATGAACGTTTCTGTAGCTCATAGCCATTTGCTCCAGCTGTTTGCTTTGAATACACAAGACTTAAACAAGTGTGATTAGGATAATAAAGATAAGCAGTAACGCATGATAAAGATAAGTAATATAACTCTTAACGTTCATAGGTTAAGCTACATGTTACTTTTGCGCTGTGAATTTCAGCATGACTAGTGTAGTGTTCTGTGGTTCTCCTTGCGGTGCTAGCTCTGACTCAAAAACTGGTCGTTTGTCACTTAATGCACACAACCAGTCATATTACAAGTGAATAAACAATGATGAGAGAAGGTATCACTGGCAGCTGAACCAGGGAGATGAGCTGGAACTGAAAATGGGAAAGAAAATAACACAAATGTAATTTTTATCATGCAAAAAACATCTGTGTGAGTAAGGGTTCCAAGTTGTTGTTTGCCAAGGAAATTATAATGGCAATTTCAACTGTTGTTGGTATTATATCTTGATGTAGGGAACATACGCTGTGGTTATAAAAAAAAACCAGGTCCTATATATGTGAAGTTTAATTCTTCCATGACAGTCATTGATGACGACTTGCAGATTAGAATGCTGGTTCTCCCTTACTAATTAGAAATGTTGATTCTTCATTAGAGAAGGCATCCTTTCTAGAGTAGATCATGTGCAAGGCCTACAGCAGTGGAAGAGTCACTTGAAACCTTGAGAGGGATTTTACGGAGCTCCAAGTTCCCCAACTCCAGCTCTAAGGTGAAGACTGCTTTCACAAGCACGTACCTTCACACCAGCTGTTTGCCTTCCCAACCTGAGAACAGAGGCTGAGGTCTTCTCCTTCCAGCCGTACACTTTCATTATGGCTTTCAAATAACAAGCAAGCGTCCTTCTTGTCTTGAACCAGCTTTGCCGGCATCCTTCCCAGGACCACTTTCCATCTTTCCATCCTAATGCTTTTGAATAAAGCAAGAGATGAAACTAAGCCATTTATAGGAAAGGGTTTTCTAATCAGAAGTCCTGATCCTGGGAGAACAGTGTGGAGGTCTTTGTACTGAGAAGAATGTAGCCTCAGATGTCCCAAATTAGCTCACCTTTACTGAAAAACACATTGGAACAACCCCATTCCTATAGTGAAGTCTGTGGCATAACCAGAGTTTCTGGGACTGTTTTAGCAAGTTCACTTGGTAATTCTACATCTGACTTTGAGAGGATTCCCAGAAAGCGTAATCCTACATAAGCCCTTTCCTAACCTCAGACCCAGAGACTCTCCCAAAAGATCTCAGGAGAAAATTACCCTGATGATAGAAAAATGAGAGATCTCTGTATATTTTATTTTCTGTTTACCCTGTCATGGATCCAGATAAGTCCCCAGCCCCAGAGAAAGAGTAGGTGAAAAAGTCTCAACAGTATTCTACTGAAGTAGAAGAAGCCACATTATGGGTCCCAGTGTCACGTAAACACTCCCCAAGAATCTGCCAGATCCCCATTTATTTTAACTAGTCAGTCAAGTGGTGTAAATTGCTCAGTCCTCACAGACAGTGCAAACAAAAGTGCATATAGATGGTGTTTTCTTCTGATAAGTCAGAATGTGGCCTGCGATGGGGGAGATCAGTCTCAATCAAAAACTGAGTCATTTTAAGGTTTCTTTCACCTTGGAGCTATGGCTGGTCTCCATATTTGAAGTAAGAGAATAATTTCAAATGAAGAACAAATGTTGTGAAAATGTGTCTGTTTGCCAGCAATTTCCAAGTGTGTTTTCTTCTGTTTCCCAGGGATCTGGAGAAAAAAGACAGCCTCTTAACTAAATTGACTAAATAAAAGGAATCTGCTTTTGAAGTATATGGATTTCAGAATCAAATTTCCTTTTTCTGTGCCTGTTGGCTTTATAGGCTTGTTTACTCAGGAGGAAATGACTTGTTTTATAATGTGTTTAACATCATGTTAGTTAATCTGTGCCATAATATAGAGTTGTTTCCCTGCGTAAGCAAGCATTTCACGTGTAAGCGTGTGTGAATCTCTCACTGGAATGAGGGCAGTCTGTATTCAAGCCTCTTGCGCTGTTTACAGGATGGACAGAGGAGCAGACTTGTTGGCTACGCAGCTGTATTGTATTTTTGAGATATCTGTCTTTCTCTCTGTAAATACTAACTTCTTTAATTCTTCTTCTCATTGCTTTCCCTCGTTAATATTTTGGGAGGGTTTTTGGAGCACTTTATATAAAGAAACGAGAGTCTCTAAAACATCACAAAAGGAAATCTCAGAATCAGGCCACTTCAGAAAAAAGCCACAAAATTATTCTTGCTGCATGAGGTTTCAAAATTTCCAGGTTCCTATTTAGACAACTGCCTGGAGATGGGATTATTAAAGATGACAGTCTTGAGCAAATCAAACCTCTTTATAGGCAGTTGAATAAATCATTTCCAAGTAGGGGAATGCCACAATGACTAGTGGTTTTACAGAACCAGCTTTCTGAGGAACAGAGAATATACAGTCATTGCAAAATATACTGCCTTGCTTATAATATTCATAATAATCAGAAAATCTCTGTGTACATATATTAGAAATAATCCTGTATAAATCATTCTCAATTACTGAAATGGCTGACTACTGCAGAATATCTTTAATATTTCTTGAAGATAGACACTGCAGACGTCTTTTATGGATAAGACAAAAAATCATGAAATCATCAGTCTATCATCAGAAAGTGAGGAAGACGTTCGCTGAAGTTCAACTGATCCGTTCATCGCAAAGACATTGCGGATGTTAGTTTTTTTCTTTGTTCTTTTTTCATCATTTCTGATGAAGAGCATGAGTTTGGAATAATTTTTTTTATAAGTGATCAAATCAACCTATCAAATGGATTTCAAATCCAAAGCTTTCAGTATACTGCACCCATTCATGACAAGTCTTTCTACTCTCTTTGAGCTGGTCTGCTTTAGCCCTGTCTACCTCTCTGTCCTGCGTTGCCTCTAAGGTTTCCACAGAAACTAAACAGTCAATGCTGTTTTAAAGAATGCTTTCTTCCCTACTACACCTCTTAAATCTTCCAGCTGCTGTGGGGTTTCTCTGTTATCTGTCTGCACTCAGTCACCTTTTAAATTAGATTTAGAATTTAAAAATATAGTGCCCGATGGTGCCACCCCATTGTTGTGTATATCATGTTTTCTGTTTAGAAAGATAGAATGGTAAATTACAGCTGTTGTGGGTAAGGGGAAATGTAGTGAAATTAAAACGTAGTTATGTTTTGAAAAATAAATGACAATCCTGGGTAAGAAAAAAACTTAAGGAAAAGCAAATTAGGAGTAACGTGGAAATAATGTCACTTGGCAAGTTGCAAGGTTGTAGGTCATTTTAGAAGGTCCCAGGACAGTCTATTAATTTTTTTGTAGTGTTTTTCATTCCTAGTTACTTGTGTTTTCCTCTTTTGCTAAAATACAGCTACAGATCATGCTTGATATAATTTACTATAGAGGCCAATCAGGCTGATAAATATTTTATCTTATTTAAACTATGCGGTCCATTTCTGGTGGTATAAAAGAGCTGGAACTACAATTAGTGGTATTACTTTAAAAGAAAAAGAAAGGAAGGATGTGGCAAAAGGGAGTCAAGCCCATAGATGTGTAATAGGAGGCAAATGATTGTTTCTGGCCCTGAACAAGGAACACCTTCTGTGAAGGATTTTATGTAATTTTGTTCGGCTGAACAAAGTGGGGAATACTTAACAAAATTGCCATTTTTAAAATCTCATTGTGAATACTCAGCATGCTGTGATCATACACTGTGTAATGGTGTTTGCAATGAATAAATTGCTGTAGATACTATAATATAAATAACTGTTTTGTGCATTAAGAAGCAGTTCTCTTCGTGATGGTGTCTATCTCAGGAACACTCTGAAGACAGGACTTTAGGGAATAAAAGCATCAAAGTACTCTTTGAACAATACCAGCCTGCTAAAGTGCTAGAATACTTTTAATTCTTAGTGGTATTATTTAGAAATGAGCAATAAAATCAACTAAGTGATATACGCTTTGGTCTTAATCTATTTCTTATTTTTACTGTGGCCAAAACTTACTTCTTTTAAATACAACACAGCTTCAGCAGCTTCAGCCAATAATTTTTAATGGCTCCAGTGACAGGAGGGCAGAGAAAGTTAATCACAAGTAAAAAAAGGATTTGGCTCATACAGGCTTTTGGCACACTGACCTGGTGTGCTGCGGGTTGGCTGCAAGAAAGTGGAAGAAGCCCCAAAGTTAAGCTGCATATCACATTGGGTGATAAATGGACCTTTAGAAACACCTTGCTACAACTAGAGAAGATTCACAGTGAAAAAATGCGGTATCATACTGAATTCCATTGTTCTCAATAACATAAGAAGCAATATCTTGTGTTGTCCTGTAATACGTTGTGGCTCCTTTGACAGCTCATTGGGATCAGTTTTCCTAGATATTCTTCCAATCGCATTTACCACAAACATATTGGTTCCAAAGTGTAGATGAAAGTGGTAACTGGCTTCAATAAAAAGCACGTGATAAAAGCAGGATATAACCACTTTGAAGGAATTGTAGTATGGGTTAGGAAAATGTCTTAATATCCTCCTTCTCTTACTGCTTGCCTAAAAGTACTTTTTTTTTTTTTTTTTTTTAAGTTTCTTATGGAAAGATGGCCTCAATCAGAAAACTGTAAGAACTGGGAGAAAGTCTGATCCAAATTTTTCAGCTGAACTCTCTCGCTGTAACGGAAACTAAGTGGTGTAAGGGATTTGCCTGAAGTTTCCCTTTCTGCCAAAGCCTTTCTGAGTGACAAGTAGCCATGTCACTTCACTCTTGGTTTCCATTATGAATAATTAAGTCTAATGAAAGATACCTACCCAAAAATAATGCTCACCTCACTAAGTATGTTCATATTCCAACATATGTAAGACATAAATCCCCAGTAATATTACAGAGTGACCAAAAATACTGAATCTAGCATAGATCCAAATCTGAGTGTTAGATCACGGAAAGCCAAGCTTTTTCACTACATATAATGTCTAGTTAAAGTAAAATGAATAGCTCTTTAAAAATGCATATATATAGTTAATTTTCTTAGAGTAATTCAGATCTCTTGGGCCTCAAATTTAATGCTGAAAAATTTCTAGCTTAGATCTAGATGATAACTACCTGTAAGAACCATAAGCATCTTCCAATATTTTGATAATGGCACTTTTTGTACCATCTACATGAAGGAATTGAGATGGAGATAAATTTAAAAACAAAAAAAAACCCCAACCAACCAAAACAAAACAAAAAAAAAAAAAAGGAAAGAAGATTCTAGGATTTTTCAGCAGATTTTCATGAAAAAAGAAATTAGGAAAAGGTGCAAATTTGGGGAGAGTTTATTTCTTGATGGGACTTTAAGTCATCAATATGATAGCCGAACTAAGCACTTATCTAATTCTGAAGGGGTTTATTTCTTTAATTGCTCTTTGATTTTACTGCTCGGAGATTAGCCTGCTAATTTTATTCATAGCAGA
The DNA here is from genome assembly GCA_947846985.1 of Fratercula arctica. Classification (NCBI taxonomy): domain Eukaryota; kingdom Metazoa; phylum Chordata; class Aves; order Charadriiformes; family Alcidae; genus Fratercula; species Fratercula arctica. The sequence goes on from CANTUZ010000002.1 coordinate 42,325,308, forward strand.
GGTGTTATTAACTATACAACTGTGCCCATTGCCACAGGCAGTCTCAGTGTTCGCTGCTATCTCTTTGTTTTTGTTTTGTGGAAATGTATTCCTTTGGCTGCTGTGGCAACTGTTTATTACGTACATTTGTAAAAGCACCTACTGATCTCACTGTAGCATCTGGGTAGGCAGCTGTGACTCCCTTCCCTACGCCACTGTTGCTGCAGCACCGGCTCTTCTCACTCTTCATTTTCTACGTCTCAGAGGAAGGGCAACAGGGAAAGGAAGAAACCAAATGAGTAACTGCTGCACTGTAATAGAATCCCCCTGCATCATTTTCCACCCCCTCCTCCTTGGAAAAATAGCAGGATGTGTTGATGGCTGTTGATGGGAGAAAAAGAAAGGGGACTTCAGGGGGAGGGGGATCTGCATGTACCTGAAGGGAGGAAGGATCCACCATGATGAAGGAGCAATGAATTATCACCGTACAGAGGGAGGGGTGGGAGAGACACCAACTTCAAGCAGGAAATAGGAAATACAGGTTACACAAAGAAGAATCGTCAGTAACAAGGGAAGAGAAAGGGTGAAGGATCCAGAGGTGGAGGATCAGGTGGGCTTCCAGAATGGAGAGGAGAGAGAACTGGGAGAAGAGCAGAAGAAATTAAACAGGTGGCCGGTGCTGCTGGCACTGTCTGCATCCGTTCCGAAGCCGAAGGCACAGAGCAGTGGCTCAGGGGCCTGTGAGGCCAATGCTTCTCAATGGCACTATTTTTGCATTTTTTTAAACCGGGCTGGGCTGGGTGCGCAGGTGGGTCTGAGTCACCTGGTGATGTTAGCATCAGCGTAGCTCCCGCTGGTTTATTTCTTCCCAGATTGAGATTATCCAGCAACCACTTTGCCCGAACAGCCCCACTGCTGGTCCCGTGGCTGTTCCCAAGCACGTGGACAGCCCCGAGCTGTGGAACAGACCAAAGCAACCCTTTCGCTTAGGACCGGTTTCAGTATTGGCACCATGTTCAAAACGGAGAGCAGGGATATGTCCTGGGTTTCTTTTAATGAGACTTCATCTGAGCTTCTCAAGAGACTTATCTCACTGAAAGCTGAATCTGCAGTCTACTCTTTTGTCCCATCCATCCCCTTCCCTCACCAGCTGGGCTCTTAAAATTATTTTGCCAATCTTCCAATACATTGGTATCCACTTTGCCCCCTGGGCAAGTGGCTTCCCAGAAGCATTCACGGAGGGCAGCTAGAGGCAGGATCTGCTCCGGCATAACTGTTAGGTGTGCAAGAAACGGGATTGCGAGAAACTGTGTTGTATGTCTTATAAATGGAGATAATTCTGTGGTGAGCTTCTCTCCTCAGAGGGAAATCTCTTAAATAGTAAAGTCAAGGCTCTGTGTAATAAAAGGAAAGGAAGAGGAAGAGACTTGAGTGTATCCCTCTTCTGCTGTAATATGTTACCGGAGATAGTAGAGAGGGTCTGCATGCTCCATGGACTGCACCTGGGGCGGGGGAACCCCAGTGCTGATGTGTGCTTCTGTGCTAGGGCAATTCAGATTAAATAATGCAGCAATAAGAATTAATTGCCATTAACAATGCCAGGGAAAATGAGTTCATGGACAAAGTTGGTATAATATCCTGGTCCTGCTTTATTCTGCCAAAGGATGAGGATAAAAATGAATTTAAACTCACCCAGTCCAGAAGAATCTTTCCAGTTCTTTCTGAGTCCTGAGGAGTGGGAAGTCCTCCCAGCCATCTCGTTTTCCTATTTTATTTGGCCTGACTGCTTCCCCACACACACCATTAGCGTGTCGGAACTAGAAGGCAATTTAAGTTACAATTCCTTTTCTTACTTCTTTGTTTTGTGCTAGGGACTTGCCTTTCTCTTGTATTAAAGAGTACAGTTACACTTTAAAAGTGACAAGATTCAGAGACCAAGAGTGGAAGGGAAGACATTGAACTACTCCTCATTTTCCACATCACCAGAAACACACTCTGAGATTATGCTACCTCCAGTTAGAGATGCTGAGGAAGCATGTCATCCCTCCTCAAGAAATAAAAGTTAGATTAGAAAACAATAATTTATTCCATATGACTACTTGATAAATGAGGAAGATACCATTATTTTTCTGACCTTCTGTGTTTTCACTTTTTTGAGTTATTATCTGGAAATTGAGTAAATTTGTATACAAATCACAGATCTGATAAAACTAAAAATCAACTGTACTTTCATAACTTCTCCAGATACGTTTTCATCTGGTACGTCTTATAGATGTTGTTGTTTTCACACAACTCTCCTAATCTATCATTTTAAATTTAGTATTTTAGGATATTCTAAATGCAGGGAAAACTTGGTGTTTATAATGCATTTTACATTGTACTGGACAAGCAGTTTTTAGCAGCACTACTTTCAAGTGGCTGCCTGCCTACAACATCGTGAGGGAATAAAAAAGGCTCAGTGCATTAAGCATGTTTAAAGCAAAATGAATTCAGTTATAGTGGCATTTAAAGTATTTTGCTACTAAGTGTAACTGATGTGCATACATTACACCTGCAAGTACGCATGTAGGAAGCGGTGGCAGAACTAAAGTATATAAGGAGAGGCAAAGGAGAGTGAAATACAAAGGAGACCATGTGAGATGTTTTGACTCCTTTGGCCCAGATTTCGTCCACCCGTACTGATGTCATTCTGGAAGAGGAAGAAGGCTGGCTCCTTGTCCACCCACCCCGGCTCTTCCAGCGAGCAAAGCCTCCCCAGTGGGTAAAGCATACAATATTCCATGCAGTGTCTCATCGGCCGTAGAGGAATAATGACAACCACATTATATATAATAGGCAGCTAGCTCTGGACGAGACATTGGTAACATCAGGTCTCCAGGGCCTTTATGCTCATCTGCACCTCCTCAGTCCTCTGTTACAAATTCCACCTGGGAGAAAACGCTGGAAACTTGGCAGTGCCAGCTCCGGAGTCACACCGCGTGTTTCTCACTGGGCTCCTCGATCGCCTCATCCTGCGGGTTCGTTAGGGTTTCAGCATCAGGGCCCAAACTGGGAGGCTGTGCTGCTTGCTGGTCTGACAGCAGGCCTGTCCTTCTCCTAACCACCTTATCCTCATAGTTCAGCCACTTCCACCCGGAGCTGCCGCAGCCGTCACTCTTTCTCCCATAAAGCTGACGGATGTAGCAGTAGGTTAGTGGCAGGCAGCATGTGTACGCTCTGGCCCGGGGTCAGTCGAGTTCAAGGCAGATACAGTCTGCCCTTTGCCGAGCGGGTGCACATCTGAGTCTGTCCTTCCAAAGATAACAGAACTTAAGGCACCGAGATGTTTGGTTTGCTTTCTTTGAGATCTGTGGTTTGGTTGCCAGTAACATTAATAGAGCTGGAATATAAATCATACTGAATGTAAAACATTTGGGCTTCAGTGTGCCGGGCAGATATCCATGTGGAGAGAAGGGCAATTAAATCCTCTTGCATTATAAACCTTATAGAATAAGGCTCTGGCTGAGGTCTTGCACATATGGGAATTTTCTCTGGTGAAGCCTGATGAGTCTTCCTTCTGGTTGCCAATAATGTGGATAAATAGAGGCTTAACAGTTAGGAAAGAAGGATAACAAAGATAACACACCTGTCAAACTTTTTGTATTATTAATGTGCAAGTGAAAAAACGTTATGCTTGTGCGTGCTGTTGCCCTTAATACCAGCTGTTGCCTGTGCACATGGATCGGTATTTTTACATCGGTTGAACAGCCTTGCTGCCAGCAAGCACTCCAACAGGCAGCGTCGATAACAGCAGTCTTCCCACACTCCATACAATTCAAGCTATTCTTCAAATTAATAATAATACTTAATAAAGCTTCATCTCTCATTTGCAAAGAAAACCTTCAATTAATGTTAATCAGCATCCTCAGAATGTGATCAGGCTGGGCTTGTAGCTGGACGTGCCGAAAACAGTTCAACTGGCAGATGGAGCATTTTCCAACTATTCTAATTAATGACTGCTCATTTCAAACGTTAATGCAATTAAATAAATAGTCAAAACAAATAAAAATAGTATACATTATGAAAATGCCACTATCGGAGAGAGTTCTGATCAGAAGAGCAAGCCTTGCTCAAACCCAGAAAGGGCCCAGCCATCCCCTCCTGGTTAAATAAGGTCTAATAAAGGCAGGATTTGCTTTTGTTTCCAGCCATTTCTCTGGGACCCACATTTACATCACTTCCATTTTAACCTGCTGGCATCAATCGAGTCATTGCTTCTCCAAGTATTAGAACGTTTTTCTACAGAAAATGGAAAAGGATTTCTTTCACATATTATGGGCTTTTTTTCGTGTAAGAGCTAGACTGCCCCTGCTTCTTGCCTTTTCTATTTGAACTAATTGCCTGATTATTTTTTTTAAGTGTTTTACTTTCTGTGAACCTTGTATACCATAGCACTGATGTAGTCCCACATTCGTTTGGGCTTATAAAGAGTTCAATTAGCCCCTTAATGCCTAGTTCAGTCACAATTAAACCTTCCCTGTTGACTCGGGATTGGTCTTTCTAAAGGCAGTGGAGGTGTTTTTAATTATTCATTCTCTGGTTTGTTTCTTACAGCAGTCTCAGCTGTGCTTTATTATTCAAAGGTTAATGCAAACTGAGAACTGGGTAAATTAAATTTGTTTGGCAGCTAGCAGCCTGATGTATTATAGACACTGTGAAATATGGATGGCAACACTTCTGCTGTTGTGACACTTAAAAAGCCAGATTTTATCTTTAAAACAATGGCTAGTTTTGTTACTATGGCTGATAGAAAATGAATGTTCCATAATGTTATAGTCTCTGTAACCCGTTTTTGTTGAGAAAGCGCATAGTTTAGAAAGCCAAGAAGCATTAACAGCTATTGTAGAAAATTGATGTAGGTACCATGACTAATGAAGTACACTGCGCAGCACCAAGTCACGCAGTTGTATGCAGGGAATCATGCAGTCAGAAGTTTTAATGAAGGGAGCCCAAGGAATTTCAGGTGAGAGAGGGTTTTATTAACTTCCAGTGAACAAAATGAATAGTTGAGCAGTGAACATGACATGATGTCGTATAATAATTGTATGCCTTGGGTACACTGTGAGGCATGGAGCATAGCCAAGAGCTTTCATCTGTTCTGCACACAGGGTTATTTCACAAACCCCTGCATGCTGTGGAAATCTTTATTGCAAACATAGTAAGAATTGTTTCACAAGAAGTACCTTAAGACAATACCACGTCATTTATTTGAAATATTTACCAGCACTGCCTTCCTCTGAAAAATATTAATCAGATATCTGGAAGTCACCATCCCAATTGATCCTAATTAAAATTCAGGTCCTGTATCAATGACTGGCATCAGCAGACTGTGAACTGAAAAGAAGTCTTCATGTTCCTTAAGAGGCCACCCTGAGCGTAATATGTATTTCTATGGACAAGCATTATGTTGTATGAAAGGATGCGGTGTTGGCTTTTGGAAGAGTCATGCCCAAGAACTTTTATTAGTTTTTACTTTGACTTTGTCAGGAATTGACCGTGTGGGTGAGAGATTTTTCTCGTTTCATGTACAGGATTATGGTTTGTACATTTTAAATATTGTTTCAGTACTGTGTTTTTAAACGCAGACTTTGAATTAACATAATCCAACAGTTTATAATTTTTTTAAGATAGGGTGACAATTGCAGAGGAAAGCAGCCTTCTGTACTAGTGACTGGAGGCCTTAGGTTAGGTGACTTAGAAAGTGCAGCTGCAAGGTCGTTTGTACCCTGCTCAGTCTTTAGTACAGTCTGTGCTGTATAATAATGCGTGTAATTACACTGCTACTGACTGATGAGGTAGGTGGATGAGGAGGTAGGTGAAAATTGGATGGCTTGTGAGGCAAGACAGTGACAAGACATCTCAGCAAAGTCTCTGTATCCTTCCACTGTAAATACTTCACGTCTGCCCACTAAAATACTTGAGATAAGACAGTCGGGAATTTTTCTGTGCTTATTTGAATAATTTATAATGTGATTTTAATACTTCTTCCTGGCTGAATACATCACTTCACTGACAGCGCTTAGGACACCAGTTACATGTTTTATCCAGGACTAACTTAATGAATGTGATACACAATTTTAACTTGTAGTGTTATTGCAAAACCAGCGGAACTACTAGTAAATTATAACTGATGCAGTATATTCTTGATTGTCTGTGGTTATTATGTTTTGGTTTTTTTTTCTATTTTAGTGCTGGACCCAAAGGAGACAACATTTATGAATGGAGGTCAACTATACTGGGGCCTCCAGGGTCTGTATATGAAGGTGGAGTTTTCTTCCTTGACATTACCTTTTCACCGGACTATCCTTTTAAACCACCTAAGGTTAGTAGGAGGATATTAAAAGTCTGATGGGAGTCCTCTCCTTGTGATATTTTTTGATGTGTATGTTGGTATATCGTTGTAGGATGAACTATAAAACTTCCAAGGCAATAATGAATATTTAAACTGAGTATTTGGATGGAAAGAATTTAAATAACTGCCTAAAATTTGCCTGCATGTTCCCGGTATAGCTGGATGGATATGGATTTATTTAGCATAATTTTCAGCAGTTACTTGTTTGATTTGGATTTGTTTCTAATATGAAAGCATTTATATCTGAGTTGTACCCTTCATAAGCAGCTGAAGATACTTAATCTTTCCTGTTGACCCTTATCATTCACCTGGGGTCTGTGGCGGTCTGACAAAAATAGGCACCTTTTGCCCTACCCCATATAAATTACTTCTGCGTGTGCAAGATACACTGTTGTTCATGAAGTTGTAAGTAATTGCTTTACATCAATTTTCTGGAAGAATATGGAAATATGGCAGCAAAGGCGAGAAACTGGAGTTAAAGACAGAGATTTGCAGAATTTCTTACAGATTCATTTTCTAACACTGTCAATCATGACACTAACCACAAACATAGAACTGTACCAATAACATGAACGTGGCTCAGAATGTCATACAGAGAGAACGTAGTGATTATGAAGACTGGAAAAACAGAAGTGGGATGAAATGCGCTAGTGCAGAGTGTCATCGATAACCAGTAGTCATAATTGCTGAGGGAAGGTGTCAAAATGGGGCTTTACTGGGTGATCACAGGACTATTACAGACCACCCATCTCATACATCTATAAAAAAGGCAAATACACTCCTAAGATGCATCCTCTGGCATTGCCTGTAGAGATAAGGAGTACCAGTGTCATATACAAGACACTTGTAAGACTTTATCTAGAAGACTGAGTGAAATTCTTAACACACATGTTCACTAACAGGAGCAGAAACTAGGAAAATTTACCCCACAGGTCTGTTAATAGAATCAAATAAATTGATGGGCCTGTCTTTTATGAAACAAAGTGAAAAGGAGTGAATTGTTCACCTTGCCACTGCGGACACTGAGGGTCTGGAACAGCTTCCCAAAAGGAGCTATGGAAGCAAAAATACTTACCTTCTTTTTGAAAGGGTTGGTATGCAAAACCTCGGTATGGTCTATAATGGAAGGGTATTGCATTAAAAGCGAGAGTAGTTGATTCCTATTTGTTTACCATGAGTACACCATCAAAAGAGAAGGGTCTATAAACAGAATTTTAATGCCACAGTAGTAATGTCTATAGTAGTTAACATTGATATTATAGGGAAAAGTTTTAAAAAAGAATGAGAGAGATGAATTCGAAGTACTTGTCACTCTGTAAATTGGACTTTCACAGCCAGTGACCTAAAGATGGGTCAATATAGCAGTGTTAGAGACAGTCTAACTTTGTTTCCCACTTTTAGTGTTCCAGTTTAGGGAAGCTTTGAGGTCACTGACAAGTTGTGCAGGGCTTGTACACCTTGCTGACTGCACGCTTTCGGATTCAGATACCTGTGATTACATGGTGAAGAAAAAATTTTAAACTTTATAACTTCCCCATCAGTTAGCTAAAACTTTGGGCACACCGAGTTAGGTGATGCCCTGTTCTTCCTGCCTCCCTGCCAGCCCAGGCCAGTCCAGACTTCTTACTTGTTATACAAGGTCCTTGACAGGCTCCTTTTATTTGCTTTGTTGCGGTTAGTCTGTTTGTAATAGTTATAATGCCAGGGTTGCATTCATTTCCCCAGCAAATGAAAATTATGCTATTATGGGGATACTGGCATATCCATCAAATGGACTTATTGAGTATAAAATAGAACTTGAAGTTCTCTCTCTGAGGTCCAGACTTAATATGTGAAGAATTAGATCTGAAAGACAAGTTGGAGGGATGTCTTTTGTCATTCTCTCTGTTGAATCTGTTGAGTCTTGAGGCAATATATGCACTAGGCATCCTTTTAAAATAGAAGGTGAAGGTCCAGTTTGCTGTTTCACCACAAGGTAAAGACTTTTTCAATCCACACTCAGTTGTGTTTGGCAACTGTATTATTTTTAGACATCAGTAATGCAGCTGTGCATTGCTTATTAATGAAATATCAAGCAAAAAGATGGTTCTGGTTCTGCTTTGTAATAGATTTTTTTGTCTGCCTTTATCTTGATGCCAGTTATCATTGTAAGAAATGTGTGCATATAAATCATATGAAAATGTACTCCTTGATAAAAGATGAGAGAGTTGATGATGCCATATTGTATTACTAAAAGGCCAGTATTTATGATGAGGGAAATTATTATCTATAAGGAAGTAATGAGTACATGCGCACAGGGGACTATAATATGTCGCTAGCGTATTTTGTACACAGGGATTCTTATTCCATTCACTTCAGTCACTGTTGTAAATGACCCCTGTTTTCAGTCCTGCTGTAGGATCTCTCATACTGTTGCTATTTCATTACACCTATTTTCCAGACCCTATGAAACTAATTCATACGTAGAATAGTTTGGGAAATCCCTTGAATAAAGCAGTGTGGGAAGATGACTGCTTGTCATAAGGTAGCTGCTGCCAGTCAGTATTGTTGGGAAATGACAGCTAAATACATTCTCCACATGCCTATTTCTAGCAAAAGAAAGGTAGTGGGTACATGGAATGTAACATACAGCCTCACAGGATGGTGCTATCTGTGTCACTGGGTGTTGGCATCTCTTCTACTTCACAAAATTTGTGATATTTGGTGCTGTTCTCAAAATCATGGGTCCTAGGGTTATGGGAATAGACCATCTTAGATTTTTTTTCTAAGTATAGTCTCACTCCTTATGGATCTATCATCTTAAAAAATCTAGAGATAAAGTGCAGGACTGTGGAATGTACTGAGAAAGACATAAAATGTATTCCTGAGTGTTGGCAAGATTACCTCCCTGTAAGTACATAGCAGAAAGGGTCTAATTCACATTTCTCACTGTGATTGAATTCATACATTCCTCCTGAGATTTCTGTGGGCCATTTTCATCCCTCTTTTACTATGAAGTAAGGAAACATTTAAATGAGTACTGTCAAAATTGATCTTCCAAAACTGTGACCACAGAAGACCTGGGAAGAAACAGAAACTGTATTTCCCAGATGCAATTACTTGACCCAGACTGAGGTTCCAAAGGCAAATGCCCATGTCACATAACATAGTTACTGTTAAAGAGCCTAATCCAAAGTGTCTTAAAATCTGCAGAAAGATTTCCACGATCCCTTTTCCTTATCTGTTCTGAGATGTTGCACACTATTGTCATGCGTATGTATGTTGTGCATGGATGTTGGGAAAGGTAAAATAGGTTTTAAAATAGGAAAAATATATTGGAAGTGGATTCTGGATAAACATCTTTTATTTGTATTATTATAATTAAAATATGTTTGTGGTATAACCATTGTTCGGTTTGTATTATACAAAGTTCTCAGTATTTTCTAAAAGAGCCAGATTCCTTCTATAAACACTTGGTGCCTATTCGGATCATTTGGCAACCTGCTGCATATTGGAAAACATTAATTAAAACAAAATTAAACATCTGAGAACACATGCACTTGAAGAAAAGATGTTTGCCTATATTTTGGAGATTTTTTAACAAGTATATAAAGTAATTTTCATTTGTTCTTCTAGATGGTTAACCTGCTTTCCCACCTTATCTTTATCATGTAAAAGAAACTGAATCGCTCATTCATTCAGATTTTGTTTAATCAAAGAAAAAATATCTATCAAAAACTTTCATTTTTATGTATTTCTTCAGTTTTTACACTCATGTAGCCTTCAACATCACATCCTTTTAATATTTTGAAGTTTTATCTCTATTCTTCACATCTTCTAATTATACCGTGTGGTCCAGTTCACATTCCTAGTTTTGTATAGCCAAGCATCAGTGCCATCAATTTTCCCTTCCAGTCTGCACCAGCCAGTCTTTCCCCTACAGGTCCATATTTTTATTATTGTCCATCCTTACCTATCATTGTCTCTCTAAAGTTAAGCCATAAGCGCAATAGCAAATCAAGTTATTCTTCACCAAAATAGAATATACCATGTGGTAAGTCAGAATATAATTTGCTCTCACGATACTCATTTTTTTTCCCCTTTGAAGTCAGTCTATTTCGGTCTTTCAACTTGGTCTCATGCCTTGAAACTGGACTCCAGATTTCCCGAGCCAGAGGTCACTGACCCTTTCAGCTTTTCTTTCTTTTTAAATCAGTGGCATTTTGCTTCACACACAACCACAGCACACTCCTGCAGAGGAGGGAGTTGTTCTTCCCCAAAAAGTTTATCTGCGTGTGACTGATGCAACCTGAATAGGAGTAAGGGAGGGCCATCCCAGCCTAACTCCGATTTATCTCTACAACCAGAGAACACGATTTTTAGAACAGCTCATCTGAGAACTGACAAATTAGCTCTGGCTTTCTGGGAGGCTCTAATCAATTAAAAATATTTCCTTGCCTCTACTGCAAGGAAGCTTCTGTAGCACTGCGGAAATTAGCTGAGCACCCAGTTGGCTGAGTCAGCAAGAAAGCAGGCAGCCTGCAGAATCGCCCTTCTCCTTTCAGCTGCATCCCAAGTATCACGTTGCTTTTATGAGATGCTGGGCGGGAGGCAGGTATGGAACAGACAAAGCGAGGCGGAGATGTGGACATGATCTCACCGTCAGCTAAAGGCCAGATGCTGCTGAGGTTTCAGTGTTGGTCACAAGGGCGAGGTTTCACTTCAGCCCCAAAATACAGCCTCTCCCTTGTAGTGCAGTGGGCTGAAGACGAGAGAAAGCTGTGCCCTGTTCAGAGCGGCCACTTAAAGAAATGAACAAAAATACTTAGATGGCCTGCCAAGGAAATAACCCTACATTTCTCCAGTGCCTTAATGACCCCTCAACCTTTTTTAGAAATACCTTTGAGATTTCTTTTGCCTGCCAACTATCTTCCTTTCATCCTTAATGGATTCAGACAGTTCGCCCCTTGGCTTTAACGAAGGAAAGCTCTCTCTCTCGCTCTCTCTCTTTCTTGGGTATATTGAATGGGGTATATAGCTATGCATAGATAGATGTCTCTAGTGGGGGGGGCTGTATATCTGTGGGTATATGTGTGTGTGTGTATATATATCTGTATATGAATATGGCTTATCATATCTTTCCATCAGCCTGATCTGAGAGAAAGAATTTCAGCTAAACTTCTGTCCTTGGTCCACATCAGTGAATTCCCCAAGTATGCAAACTTTTGATCTGAGATCCTTTAAAGTTTAGCCATTGCAACAAATTAACACGGCATCATTACGTACACTATGGTTATTGAAGGAAGGGCAGTAATTTCATTATCCTGTATACTGTCCCTACGGAGCAGGAAACCTTGACAAATCGAGAAGCCATATCGGGGTCTTTCATACAGGTGTTTGTAGAAAAATGAACACTCTTCAAGAGAACTCTCCCCCCAGGAATTGTCACTGCAGTGGTGTCTGCATTTTCATCAAGAATAATCTTTATTAATAACTTCTACTCTCATATTTGACTGCATTCAGTCTATTACAGTGTCAATTCAATTTAACTGTAGCTGATACAATATGGATATATCTATCATTATCCTAGTACTCTGCTAGCTTTATTTTTGAATTTGAGTGATTTATAAAATCTCTTAATCCCAACTCTACAATTAATCTTGCTAGGGACTTTAATCTCAGCTGACTGAAAAATGGTTCACAGGACTTGAAAGCTACAATATGCTAAATCACCTCTAAATCAAAATTAAAATAACAGAAAACTCCATTTCCTCCTTGTAAATCTCATATGTCTATCGACTGCCTGAAAATTGTTCTTAACATTTGAAAGCTTAGCTGTTTTAAATCAACTGCTCAACTGCACGGAGGGTCTTTTTCCTTTGTAAATATAATGCACAGTGTCTATAGAATCTGGTTTTAATGGCAATGTTAAGCACCTTTTCAATTTTTTAATGCAATTGTCATATAGCACCAGTCTCTATGCACTGGTGGAATTTCATTAGGTGGAATCCTTCTCCTGTGGCATGAACTTGCTACCTATTTCATAAATTCAACTTCGTGTATGAGGGACAGTTCTTTTTGTTCTTGGCTTTTACTCTACTTTTTCATATTTATTTTATATGTGATCGGCTATTAAGGACACTTTTCTCTGCAGTGTAATAGAAAAACAGTGTTTGCAAGAGTAGATAAGAAAAAATAAGCAGTCCTTGTTACTACTAACCTCAATTGTTAAAATGAACCTTACAAGGCAGACCCACACTTTAACTTGCATGCGTCACTATTAACACAATTTACATTTGAAACTCTCTAACTCAGAATAACCTTAAGTACAGCCTATTTAATCATGGCTGTTTACCATCTCTGCAACCCTGGTGTCGGCAGGGCTTCAATCAACCTTCTCTTGCTCCCCCCAGATATTGCCATCCTATGACCAGCCTTCGAATGCGATGGTCTCCTGTCACCGTTATCCCTTACGTTCGTTTGCCTCGTCATACTCCTCTCATAGCCTCTGTCACATCACATTAGCTCTCGGTGCCGTGCTGTGCTGCTCACAGCTTTTCCCAGCTGCCTCCTGCCCTCCCCATCCTCCTCCTCTTGATGATCTGGTGGTCCCTCGCCTGGCGCATTCCCACACCGCTGCCTCCCCCGGCCCCTTTGCTGTGCCTCCACGTTCCCTTGTTCTTCGCCTGGCCTTGCTATTTACATCTTCTTGCTGAGCGCAGCCCGTGGATCCTTCATCCATGACAATAAATGGAGTTGGCAGGCTTTCCCAGCGAGCCAAGACTTCGGGTGGCTGCAGGCAGAAATCAGATTCAGGGGAGTCTTTGAGAGGGAGAAATGGGCAACCTACCACCAGCAGACCATTGTCAGAGCTGTAGTATCAGCCTGCTCTTCTCGGAGCGGCTGTTCCCAGGCACGCGAACCACAGGGTGCAGCTCCCACGCTTGCACCACTTGCAGTCAAACTCCCTTCGTTCCATAGGTCCCATATCATCGGGTAACGCTGAGCCTATAGGGCAGCGTGTAGTGGTATAGGGCTCAGGACAGGTCAAACCCAGGTGGCTCCTTAAAAAATTTTAATGTCTCTCAAAATGGCAGAATCACAGAGATGCAAGCAGAAATATTGACATATTTCTGAGGCTGAGGAAAAGATCAATGGCTACATTTTATTGCAAATAAATGCAAAAGTCACTTTTGATAGGGCAATACCAGGTAAATCTCTGAGATTTCCTTTGAATTCAGTTATCTGATAATTCTTCTAGTAATTGCCAAATTGAATTGCCATTTCTTCTAATGAATAGCCTTCTTTTTCAATCTGTTTTTAATATACTAATTCATATCAGTAGTTTGTATTGATTTATTTAGACTTGACGAAAATGTCCCTATCAAACTAAACTCTTCCTGTTTTCCATCACGCAAACTTAGGTGGTTCATCATTTCTTTCTGTTTCCTATAAATACCCCATAAACTAAGCTCCCCAAAAGGGCCTGTAGAGGCATCTTGTGGGGAATATCTTCTGCCTCACAGCAGTGGTTTGCGTACTGCTTGTAAAACGTATTTTCAAAAGAGGACTCGTGATGTCTATTGGATGTTTCAGAAAATATGTAATGCTGCCATATCACACACATGTTACTACTGCATAAAAGCCACACATAATCTAAAAATACATCACATCTCAATGTTCTTTCTTGTCCTCTTTACCTCACACACGCATATATATACGCAGATGTGAGAGAAAGAATTTTTTGTACATTATGACTATAGAATAAGAGTAGATGAACTGATTAGGACAGAAAATTTGAGGTCAATCTGCCTAAAACTTCTCATGTGGGGAGCACCTAAATCATAGAACCATAGAATGGTCCAGGTTGGAAGGGACCTTAGAGTTCATCTAGTTCCAACCCCCCTGCCCTGGTCAGAGACACCTCCCACTAGACCAGGCTGCTCAAAGCCCCATCCAGCCTGGCCTTGGACACTTCCAGGGATGGGGCATTGACAACTTCCCTGTGCAACCTGTTCCAGTGCCTCACCACCCTCATAGTAAAGAATTTCTTCTTAATATCTAGATTAAATCTCCCCTCTTTCAGTTTAAAACCATTACCCCTCATCCTATTGCTATACTCCCTGATAAAGAGTCCCTCCCATCCTTCCTGTAGGCCCCCTTTAGGTACTGGAAGGCCTCTATAAAGTCTCCCCGGAGCCTTCTCTTCTCCAGGCTGAACGACCCCAACTCTCTCAGCCTGTCCTCATAGCAGAGGTGCTCCAGCCCTCTGAGCATCTTCATGGCCTCCTCTGGACTTGCTCCAACAGGCTGTTAAAACTGGGCACGTAAAAAAAAATCCCAGGTTTCTTAGAACAAAATTTTACACCTTGAAATGCCTGCTGCAGCCTGGCCAGCAGCCCTGTGCCCACAGCCCCGTGATGGCGACACCTGCCTCTGCCTCCGCCTCCGCCTCCGTCCCGGAGCTCCCTCCTTACAGAAGCATAGCAGAATTAGGAAGAGCAGTGAGACGCCAGCTACTGCCTGTCACATGGTGATATGTGATTTTTCTCATGTAGAATAAAAATGTTGCTATGTGCTAGGCTAGCTCACATTTAGGTGAGGAGAGTCGGATTGCGTTAAAGCAAACATGAAGGAGCACTTTGGGGCGCTCAGAGAGGCGGCACATGTAGGACAATACAGCCTGCATGCTTTAAACTGCGAAAGGGAGGATTTATTTTATAAAAGTTAAATGGCCAGTAAATCTTTAAAAATTTTAGTCTCTAGAAAAGGACTTTATTGCTGACTTTCCATACGGCATTGCTAATTGTAAGAAATATGATGCTGATTAAATGAAAATCATTTTATAAAAGCTCGTATTGGCTTTGTGAGAAAGTTTTTGATGCTTTGCATCTGACTATATTGCTTCTATTCTCAGTGTCCCTAACCGGAACAGTAATCCATTTCCCTTGTTCTCTCCTGCTCTTTTATTTCCAGAAAGCTTTGTACAGTTTAGGATCATTTTTTTTATTTGCCCTCACAGATACATCAAAGATCATCAAGGTTCCTTTTTACTTTTTCTGATATTAAATCTGTGCACAAAATGAGTACGTTTATATAACGTAGACATTTAGTATTGCTGTGCTTAGTCAATACTAAGGGGATTTTTTTTTTCCCTGCAACAGTGAGTAGTTACTCAGCTTCATAATTACCATGAATATAATGAGTAATTACTCATATTGCATGCTGTTTCATTTTCAGTAATTCTAAAGGTTAACTCATGTGGATGCCATTATATCCCTTTTAAATTGTTATCACTTTTGGCTAGCTATGTCTTGCATGATGCATTTTGCCACAGAAACCCAGAGTAGTTTGCATATCAGATTTTTCTGTAGGTCAAGCAAAAGTAATTACAATTTATTATTTCCTGCTAATGCAGATGACATATTTTCCCTCAATAAAATAAACTACAGCTATTCTTAACCAACTAAAATTAGGTGTGAGCAAGTTTTTAAAAACTGGCTGAAGTTCACTTCTTGGCATGTATTTAAATTGTGCTCTTCCATAGTGAGCATCGTGTGGTCAGTCATTTATTATGCACTTTGTGTGATAATCCATTAAGTATCTCAACAATTGTTCACGCGCATGCTACAAATCCATAGTTAGAAACCAGAGAAACCCTGTCTTAGAAAGGCAGCCTCAGCGCTGGGTATAGATAAAATGAAGTGCACTCCATAAGAAATTTAAGAATGTTAATTAGTGTGAAGGCTATTGCATGAACATTGTGTCACGCGTAACTGTATTTTTCATTTAGGTTGTTTTATAGCATTTTTCTAATAGGACTAAAGAGTGTAGGCCTGATCTTGTTTTTATTATTCTTTCTATTCGAGCAGACAAATCTATTGTTCATAAAATCTGACAAACTGAGGTGGGAACTACTTACTCCCTCCTGAGCTCCATGAACATCATCATAAAGGGCATCATATTTTTTAATATATATATAACCTTTTCTGTATGCAGTACAACTTCTTCCACTTCAGGTAGTGCCACCACAGTTTTATTAAAACAGAACTCCAGGGGAATATTTGAGGAAGACAGAAGTTTCATCTCAGGCAGGCATGCAGAATTGCACCCTTGTAAGAAATGAAAGAGCTTGAAAGGAACTTTCCAAAACTGCCGGAATGAGAGCCCTGGGATCTCAGCCCTGCTTCCAGCGTTGGCCAAGCAGAAAAGGGTTGGTTTTGTTTATTTTCCTGTTGACTCTGGGAATCTTTCATCTCTCCCTGCACAGTCACCAGGCTTCAGTGGGAGGAATGAGGAAGAGGAGGTGAGGAGGGAAGAAAGCAATTCCTGAGTGCACGCTGTAACCCCTTGTCTGCCAATATGCAAAAGCGGAGAATCACTTCTTCCTCCTCATAAGTTTTTGAAGAGAATTACGACGGGATTCAGTGGAGTCTGAAAGCGCATGAGATGATGTGTTTGTGGGACTGGCCCTTTCAGAGCTGCCGTGCCTTTACGTGCCTGTCTCTGAATCTCACAGCGAAGGTTAAACAAGTCACACACATAGATGCCTATGCCACAGTGGCTGCTTGGTTTTAGACCTAATATAGGGAACATTTCGGTGCAAAAGAGAGCCAAAGAGTGATTTGAGGACTACATCATTCTGGAAAACTGGTGTAGAATCACTCTGAGATCCAGAAGTGATTTATCTGGCCTACAACCAGTTGCCTCCAATCACTCAACTGAAATCCATCTTAATTCACTCTTCCCAGGTTTTTTAAAGTCTTTTTTCATTCGGTGAACAGCCAGCCGTAGCTTTACATGTACCTCTTTTCTCTCTAATCATTTTTTCTCCCCCTTTTGAATAAATAACTTCATTTTCTTCTTAGACACTATATAAAGCATGTTTTTATTTGTTTAATTCTGTTTACAGTATTCAGAAGGGCTTGGCATTCAGCAGTAGATAAACAGATG
This sequence comes from Fratercula arctica, assembly GCA_947846985.1. NCBI lineage: Eukaryota > Metazoa > Chordata > Aves > Charadriiformes > Alcidae > Fratercula > Fratercula arctica. The sequence goes on from CANTUZ010000002.1 coordinate 42,342,610, forward strand.
AGTTTATTATTGCTTGCTTCCAAAACTGATTGCATATAAATTCCTTATCGTTACCTTTCAAAAGCTTGTTTATAGTACTCTTACATTTTTCAGAAGGTAGTCCCTTTTTTCACTATTTCCTGTAATTTGCATTTTTCTGACCTGCACTTTTATTCAACAAAAATGAGATACGCTCTTAAAATTGCAGAATGAAAGAGAGTAAATCCATAAAGGGCACTTATCGTTCAAAAAAAAGGATAAATTACTCCTCTACCATTCAATTGTCTGAGGATAGCTTCTATACACCCACACACTCCCTTGAGCCCCTGCATGGGATTGTTTAGGTGTTTTCATTAGGGGATAAATAGAATTAGAGTGCACTGCTTATAGGAACCATTTAAGTGGCATCAAAGGTAAAAATATGACCATAATAAAGAAAATGTAGTTCCCCTGGAATGCTATTATGACTTGGTTTCTCTCTACACATATAATAGGAACGACCCTGCATAACTTTAAAATGTGGGTATGGTAAACACAACATCCAGAAAGTTATATGTCAGCATTTCCCACATTAGCTGCAATTTGAGGCAATACCTGGATAAGGAAAGCAATATGTCATCCCAGTTGTACTCTATGATGCTTTGGAAGAACAGTTACCTGCCACCATCACTCCACAGCTCCCAGCGTATTAAGGCTGTCATTGATACAACTTCTTTTGAAATTCTGAAAAACTTTGATTTTTTTGTCATTAAAATGTCTCTGTCTACTTAGGGAGGCATTTTAAAGCACAGTGGCATGTTTGGCGAGTCAGTGACATATTTGTCAGTGATAAGCAGCATGCCTTATCTTGTGAGTGGGCGCCTTCCTCAGCATCACGGGTTTAAGATGTGCTCATACTGAAAAAATGCTACATTTCAGGTCTAAGTATTTGCTAGAAGTAGCCTTCTGACTACAAGTGGGTGTAATCCCACGTGCATTTATCCACCAGATGGCCTAAGATGGCAATGGAGTGTTGAACAGTTTATGAAAGACATGAACTACTTCCATTCATCCCAGTGGCTCTCTGAATCCCACCAAATTCCCAGTGTCTCTGCTTCAGCGCTTCAAAAGCAACTGAGGCAGGGGAATGTGTGGCAACGTGTCTGTCCTCTCAGCTGACGGCAAGACAGTTACACGTTAAAATACAGGCTCAAATTGATGGCCTTCTCTTAAGCAGGTTACAAGCTCAAACTGACCTGTCTATAAATAATTTAGAGGGTATAATTTAATCTGTGCAATGGATTCAGTGTGTTTCCCCCACATTCGGTGAGACCACGTATATCCTATTACTCAGTGTATTCAGGTATCACTGAATAATGTCCTCAAATTTTTCATGAATGAAGCATAGGAGAGCGCCTTTGTTCAGGAAAAATAATTAAGCAAAAACTTTATTCCAACAACGTACTAGATGTCATCTACCTTGACTTCAGCAAGGCTTTTGACACTGTCTCTCATAACATCCTCCTCAGGAAACTGAGGAAGTGTGGACTAGACGAGGGGGCAGTGAGGTGGGTTGAGAGCTGGCTGTGTGACAGGACTCAGAGGGTTGTGATTAATGGAGCAGGGTCGAGTTGGAGGCCTATAACCAGTGGTGTCCCCCAGGGGTCAATACTTGGACCAGTATTGTTTAACGTATTCATCAACAACCTGGACGAGGGGACAGAGTGTATGCTCAGCAGGTTCGCTGATGATACCAAACTGGGTGGGGTGGCTGACACCCCAGAGGGCTGTGCTGCCATCCAGCGTGACCTAGACAGGCTGGAGGCCTGGGCTGAGAAGAACCTAATGAGGTTCAACGAGGACAAGTGTAGGGTCCTGCACCTGGGGAGGAATTTGTAACCTTCCCTGTTCAAAATAGCTTTCCTTTGTAGACAAACATTTAATTTTATCACTAAATGCTTTTTTCTTGATCTTGCAGAAGACTTCCTTCACTCCAAATGCTGAATGTGCTTGGACTCCTAATGAGGGGAAAAAAATAGATCATCTAGCTATAGCGTTTGGATGAATTGAGTTCATTGTGCCAGAAATATTTTAAATTCTCATAAAAGTCACAGAAGTGAAGCACCTAGGCTGGAAAGCAATAAGCAAAACCACCACTGTAGGGGAAAAAAAAGAACCTACAAATACATAGGATATGGAGTGACAAACTACTAAATTATCCTATCAATTGGCAATACCATTAGACATCGATGCGTTTAAAAACTGATGAACTTGCTTTGTCGAGATCTTTGTTACAGAACTCACTGGTCCGTGACACTGGGCCCAAAAGTGTTTTCCCAGATTTATGTGGAGAAGTACTTAAAAGAAAAAGTATTTATTGTTGAATGCAGTGTTTTAATACCAGTGATGTACTACCTTTTCTTTCCATTATTTTGTCAAAGCTGCTTGATTTAATCCAAAGGAGCAGAATTTTTCAGCATGTTAGAGAATGATTTTTTTTTTTTTTAATAGAAATAACCAGTTACCATGTTATTTCACTTGTATCTTCTCTTCTGTTTACTGACAAGTGGCCTAATCTCAATCCCACTGAAATCACTGAGATTTCTGATTTTATTCAAAAATAGGACCATGCCTGTCATCAGTTTCCATTACACGCCAGAAGCGGGTTTATCTGTGTGGTAGAGCAGGGATAGGTGCCTCAGCATTCACAGTTATTAGCAGTGTCCAATTCTGGTGAAGAGCACAGCTTTCTTAAATTGGGGTGTGCTTCACCTGCTGTTGTCTCCTGCCTAATCAGCCCCTCTGTTGGCGGGGTTATTGCTGATGAGGTAGGCCACTGAAATTGTACATTTTAATTTTAGATGTTATGAATATGTCATTAAAACCATCTGGTTTGGCTTGTCTTTTGGGTAAAACTGATGGAGAAATTAGTTCTCGATGGAGACCCCCAAGGGGTAGTTTTCTATATTGTTCCTTCTTATCCGGTAGCCCCAGTATTCATTCCAAACTACGATATGGAATTCCGTAGCTGAACTTCTTTTAAAATAAAAGGCCCATATCTTCAACTTGAAGCAGAAGCACATCATTCTAGACTAAAAGAAGTAGTCTTGTCCTTGTTCTTTTACATATAGGATCACCTGGGAGACAGTATAAAATGGATACAGAAATCCTCAAAATCAGCCACAAAAAAAAAACCAGAAGGGTTTTGTGAGCAATTCTTCTGATTCAACTGAAACTTAAAATTCGGAAGTAAAAGCATTTTATTTGAGCAGCCTTTCTCAAAGATATTTCACTTTACTTTTTCCAGGAGCTACTGATGTGATGCCTCCACATTTTTTTTCCAGCTTCATCTGTTGAGTCAAATGGTGAACAGATGAAGACAGCAGAAGAATCTGTCTTCTTCTGCCTCTCTTCAAAGCGTAAAGTAGCTGTGGGCCTGAGTTATGAATGTTGTCCAGATCAGCGGCTGGAATACCTTTTTTTGGCCCCACACAAAAATAATGAGATCAGTGAGACCAAGGCAAGAGGAAGCTTGGGAAACATGTCCCAGTCTCACCTTTCACAAACCAGTTCCACTGCTGGCCATAGGTGGAAGAGGCAGACTTCATTTTCTTTATGTTCTTATGAATATCCCTGTCTTGCCCAGTCTTTAACTGACAGTAGCAGAGTACTGTCCTTTCAACCAGGAAAGCAGAATGTTAGTTTGTAGAATTTTTTAATTGCTTGATAATCACGTAATTACTGGCTTGAACACCGTTGTACTTAGACACGCTGTCTTTTTTAGGTAACATTTCGGACAAGAATCTACCACTGTAATATTAACAGCCAAGGCGTCATCTGCCTGGACATTTTAAAAGACAACTGGAGCCCAGCGTTAACCATTTCTAAAGTTCTCCTCTCCATCTGCTCCCTCCTCACAGACTGCAACCCAGGTAAGATGAATTAACTTTCACATTCGCATTCATTCACAGTTCATATTCAGTCAGCTATTAGGACGTGGTCCGTGCGCTGTTTTACTGCTACCTACTGAAAAAAGACAAAAAGGTAAATTTTCAATGCCTTGCATTTAAATTAAGGCATAGTATAGAAAGAAAGCACAATTGCAGGAGCTCAAGTGCATTTTTAGTACTTGAGAATAAAAATCTTTTAATTCAAAAAGTCTAATCAGTAGAAAATACCTTGTAGTAGGCACTAATTTGGATATTACAACCAGGATATTAGTACCAAGAAATATTAATGAGTTAATAAATATTGAAAAGGAAAGCTTTCATTTAAATATGCTGATAATATGGTCTCTGAAAAGAATATTAATAGTACTGACAATGATAGATGTCTAACACAGACTCTACAAATAATGAAAATTAATTTAAATGAGGTTTATTCAATATCCTGGACAGCCAGTATGAGTATTCAAAGCAAGCTGTCATTCTTATTAACTAGCGTAGCACTTAACCTCTTCCCTCAGCTCTTTTAGATTCGTTTTCTGCCATTGACCACTAGATCTGTAATTTCCACTTTCTCTTACCCTATTTACCAATGAATGACTCTGTGTAGCCTTGGAAAATCATAGTATATAGAAATTACGAAAGAATGGTTAAAGAAAAATTAAGTGAGCTGAGTGCTGTTGCTGGTTTATTTTTTATTGCACACTTCCATTTTTATTTTTTTTTAATTTGCCATCTAGTTTTTAAACCTCTAGGTTTCCTGTTTTTGAACTTTTCTCCCCAACCAAAGGGCTATAAATTGCTTTGCAAAGGGCAGAATGTGAGATTCTTGTTTAATCAAGGGCTGAGTCAAAAGCTGTAACAGAAGACTGAATTATTTCCAAGTTCAAAATAAGGTGAAAGTGGGAAAAGATCCAATTGACTATTTCATTTTCATGTGGGTTTGTTACTGTATATAGCATTAAAACTTATGGCATTCCTTCCAGCTAAGAGCTGGAGTGGTAAAGGAGCCCTGTGTTACCATTTCAAGCACATTTATTTCAGGTGTGTTGGATGCTCACTCCTTATGTCTCTGAAAGATTGATTTCTGCTAGTGTCTACCCCAAAATATGGCGAAGTGCCTGTAGGAATTCAGGCAGATGGGTGACAGAAGTATAAAGAAAAGCAAACGAATATTTGCTCGTGTGTCTTAGAGACCAAGTAGGGAGCTAGAGACAGTGCAAAGCTGTGTTGGGATTGAGAAACTGGCAATAAGTATGTGCTAATTTGTGGTTACCTCTCTTTGGAGGGTTACAGTCAACTTGAAAGCTGGCCACTTTCCAGTAGTGATTTGAAATTTAGAAATTTCAAACTGAACTCTGCCCCCTCAATCTTTTTCTTTCCCTTAGACTATTTTACACTTACCCGTAATATATTATCATATGCAATAAATTAATATACAAAAAACGGGAGGTTATTCTTCCCTTCAATTTCTTTCAGTTAGTAACCATAAGCATTCTCATGACCATAGTAAATAAAACAATTTTTATGGCGTTTCATTTTCAAACATTCTCTTCAATTACAAAGTAGTTTTGGATTTTGTTACTACTTCATGTTAAAATTTTTCTATGATCTTTTGAGGAATTAATGCAATTTCTTAATTTGTATTGCGAATTCCCCTCATGTGAGGCACCAATGGTGGATAGCTGTGAACTGCTGAGTCATTTTTGCCTTCGTTTGAGGTTGCCTGTTTCGTGTTAGATACTTTTTTTATTAAAAAGTGAACTTCGAATGTTAGTTATGTACAACAGAGGGCTTGCAAAAACTTACGAGTTCTGACTTTTCAGCGTATTGCCTAATGTGCTACAGCTTGTTCTGGTTGTACTGCCTGTCCCGTTATTTTTTTATGACATTTTATCATGAACAAATGATTGGTTCCTTGCCATCCAGATTAAATAGGATGGATGGATGGATGGATGGATGGATGGATGGATGGATGGATGGATGGATGGATGGAGAGAGAGAGAGAGATACATCACCGATATATATGTCACTGAGATACCTATCACTGAGATATATCACGTATATATGTACATATATAGATACAGAAACATGCAGAGATATGTGTTTTCCTCTCTGTCAGCTGGGAGTAATTTTCTAATCTCTCAGTCCTCTCCTCATCAAACTAGTCTGCCCCTTTCTAAAGGCAGAAACCCAACAGGGGACTCGATTTGATAAGCAACTTTGAACTCTTTGTTCACCATTCAGCAGCCAGAAGCAGATCAGGTCAAATGGAAAGGCAACACTGAATCTCCCACAAACATAAACACTTGGGATGGGTGAGTTTTCCACCCCCAGCCTCTCTGAAGGGAAAAATCAAGTATCAGTTACCCCCTAGTCTTACATTTATGCAAATCTTCATTAGAACAACAAATAGCGGTAAGAATGGCAGCTAATTAACCCTCAGTCATACACAGTGATTAAACGGAGCTGGAGCACAGCTGCAGCTTCATTGGCAAGCGCTGCTATTCTTCTCCAGCAGGCTGAGCAAATGAAAAGAGGTATTTGCTCCTGCCGCTCCTGTCATTCACGCAGTAATCTACAAAAGCCACGGAGAGGGTCTCTTTCCTCCCTGGTTATACATCACTGCCCTTTGTTCCCTATCACTCCAGGCAGGAGAGAGTTTGTCCTTTTTAAACAACTAATACAATCCTTTACTCATAAGCTGTCTCAGACCCTTCAGTCCTGATTATTATTAATTGTCTCTATTTTGCTTGGCAGTATCAGCCGGTAAACTGTGTTAATGAAATGTCTGAATTTTGTAACAGCTGGCTGAGTTTTTTTCATGGGGGGAAGGGGTGCCGTAGGGTTTGCGTATGAGTGAACATGTGTGAATTATCTGGGAGTGCGGGAGAGCCAACTGGAATGGTATCAGAGAGATGGGAGAGATGACAGGATACACTCACATTCAATCTGGGGATTCGTATTTTTCTTTAAGGTGGTACTCTGGGGCATGGCACACATCTTTTGCTACAAAGCAGGGCCCCAATCCTGTAAATATTTTGGCATGTGCATGAGCAACCCTAAAAAACCTGATAGATACATTCATCTGCATGGAACTGAGTATATGAGTAAGTGCTCAGAGGCTATTTCAGTGCTTGAGCACTGAAAATATTTACTTCCAGTGTCAGCTGCTAGGGCTTGCCTACGTGGGCAGTTAGTTATTGCAGAGTAACTCCATGTGTGGACACTCCCCTCTGAAAATTTATTAAGTCAAGTCACGAAAAACTGTCTTACTTGGAGTATAAGTCAGCTGTACTTTAAGTATTCAAGCAGAGCCCCGGGAGCGTAAATTCCCACACTGCCTTAATCCAAAGGAGCTTTCAAGTGTGGATGGCCCCTAAGGTTTTGTATTTTTACTGAGCTTCCAGTATGAAGACAAATTAATTATTTTTATATTTAGAGAGCTGGTGATGCTGATCTGGGTTGAAATGCTTACTGTTCTCAGTTGGTCATTGCCACCTCAGCCCTGCCAAAGGTTCTCGGGCGCCAGGAAAATTGTCATTTGCATATGCTTCAGAGAAAATAAATTGAAACAGAGATGAGACTGCGCTGCAACTTTTTTCTTCGTGTGGCCTCCTTCTTCACACCTTCAAAGTCTGAACTTGGCTGGCCTGATTGTCCGCGATGTCCGAACACTCCAACATTGAATCCTGTCTGCTTAATAACACGCAACTAAGCCTTGATTAGGACATCAGAACAAAATCTGCTGCATCTCCCTCACACCAGCTTTTTCACTTCTGCTGTCACCCTCCACCTCTAGCTCCTTACCATTTTTCCCACGTGCAAGTTCCACGGCCAGTGGGGATTTTATCCCTCGATTGCACCATTGATGTTGCCGAACCAAATGCCTCGGCGCTGCTCCTGCCCCTGTTCCCGGTGCGTCAGGCTGTGCCTGGCTGCGTGCTCCTGCGATGGGGATGTGCACAGTGGTCAGACAGAGGATGAGGGGGGCTGCCTGAGACGGGGAGCAGCCGCGGCATTGCTTTCCCACAAATGTGCTGGGTCAGGCTGAACACTTGGCTGGCTGCTGGAACCAAAGAAAAATGCAGAGGGGCTCTACAGAGCCTCGCTTGCTTTGCGCTTTAGAAACTGCTGCCTGATTTCTAGCCTGAACTGACTCACAGGAATTTTATACCCACTTGTTTTTAAGCAAATCTTATTGTATAGCTTAAGCGATCATTTTCCTGGTTTTCATTCCTGATGTACTAATGAAGAACCGTCCTCTTTCCTCCTGGTCTTTATTTTCTCCACGCTAACCACACCTGTGTCTGTTAACCTCCTTCTGTAAGAGTGGCTTTCTGTTCCCCTGCTCGTCCTCGCAGCCCCCTCCTTGCCCCTCCATCGTGCTGCAGTCATCCTTCCTCAACGTGCCTGGCTCGTGTGGAGTTCATCGGGGCATGAGGCACAGCTAGACAGACTAACCCGCTCATCATCACCGTCATCCAGGTTGAAATATTTACTGCTCCCCGCTGGATGTCCCTGTCTCACTGGCAGCCCTGTCAAAGGTTGTTTCTTCCTTAGCCCTGTCGTTTTCACTGTTTGCCTGCTTTCTAACCCAATTTGGTGAAATGATGGAGAAAGGAAAAGGAAAAGGGAAAGGGAAAAAAGGAAAAGGGAAAGGGAAAAAAGGAAAAGGAAGGAAGAGAGAGCAAAAGAAAGAAAAAGCATTTGCTAGAAAAGGGCATTAACCTCTGGCAAAGGCAACGCACACACAATTGACAGCAGTACCCACTTCACCTGGGTCAGCAGTGGCCAGGTTAGTTGGTCTGATTCTGCTCTCAGGTACTTCAGTGACATATTATATTAGCAGTGTAAAGCTGCTTGTCCCTTGTTATCCTTCAAACCCACCAGCAAGTGCGAGGCAGTTTGTGCAGTGTTACGTGTAAAGTTTGCTGTGAATGTAGTTTGAAATTGAAGCGTATGTGTCCTCGCAGTCAATGTCCTTATAAGAGTAAATGAGTTGGACAGATACTGCTGCATTACTTTGGTGTGAGCCCCATCAATTTTTATAGAAGCTGCAGTTGCTGAGCACATCTGAAAAGTAGACTACTTATGTTAAAAAACACATATTGTGGTTTTCAAATATAATGTACCTTGGTTAGAAGTATATGTGCTGGTGTTTTACGAGTACTGCCATGAATCATGAATTTACTAGGTGGTTTCATACTTTGTTAACCCACATTAAGTAACGTGGCTGTGCATTTTAATGACTTACATTTATCTAAGCATAGATAAACAAAGTCAGACAAGATCCTAAGATTATAGGGATCGTTACTTGTCTCACTAAGGGACACAAGACATACTTTCAAGATTTCTTTATATGAGTCATCCTTAATGTTTTGCCTTTATCTTCCCCAGAAACTTCATTGTTTTCATCACAGAGTAGGTATAACTGGCAATTTTGGATAACTTACTATTGTTGTTTTTCTCTTGCAATTACAAGTTATCCATGTGGTTTGGCATGATTTAGGTTTGCCTAAATTTTCTGCCAAAAAAAATATTAACCCTCTTACCTGCACCTGTATGAGGGTGCTGGTATTTAGGAAACTTTAAGAGATGGGATGCAGTTATTACAATATTATTTTTCCTTTTTTTCCCCTTGTTATTTTCCTAAAGGTTTGTAAGGTTCTGTACTCATACTGCTGAGAGTATAAATCCCAGTTCTGTCATCCTTTGCAGAAAAGGATTCAATACTGTAATTTAATGCATATCTTTGATCCTCAATGGGATCTAAAACAGCACTTTGGAGAGTCACTTTTCAACATAAGGCCCTAAAAGCCTGAACGGTATTTGCCCTGCTACAAAGCTGCTAGAATTGCAGCTGTCTGTTTCCAGGACCTTTGCAAAACAGGAGTAGGTGGGGAGATTTAAGTCCGAAAACATGCGAGGGGAAGAATTGAATTAGCATACTGTCTCAATTTCTCGGGCCCTTTCCCTTTCAGCCAGCAGTGTATGCTTTCAGAGGGAAGTTGGTGTCCTGCTGCAATGTCACCGCCCCATCCCTCGGCAGGTTTGCCTTCAGCAGCCTTCTCTGAAGCTTGCTGTTGGAATCTCTCTGGCCAGGGTGCACACCTGCATGCCTAGCAGGAGGCCCCAGGGTTCGGGCGCAAGTGCAACGTGGGTAGATGTGGTGTTTAGAAAGTTTTGAGCGCCTCCACATTTTGAATTTGTGTTTGTATTTGGGAAATGTAAGCTTCATCCAAATGCTCGTTTGTAGCGATTCATAGAATCACAAAATGGTTCGGGTTGGAAGGGACCTTAAATATCATCTCGTGCCAACCCCCCTGCCATGGGCAAGGACACCTTCCACTAGACCAGGTTGCCCAAAGCCCCATCCAGCCTGGCCTTGAACACTTCTAGGGGTGAGGCATCCACAGCTTCTCTGGACAACCAGTTCCAGTGTCTCACCACCCTCACAGTGAAAAATTTTGTCTTGATATCCAATCTAAATCTACCCTTTTCCAGTTTAAAACCATTACCCCTTGTGCTATCACTACACCCCCTTGTAAAAAGTCCCTCTCCAGCTTTCTTGTAGGCCCCCTTCAGACACTGGAAGGTCATTATATGATCTCTCCAGAGCCTTCTCTTCTCCAGGCTGAACAACCCCAACTCTCTCAGCCTGTCTTCATAGCAGAGGTGCTCCAGCCCTCTGAGCATCTTCGTGGCCCTCCTCTGGACTCACTCCAACAGGTTCATGTCCTTGTTATGTTGGAGGCTTCAAATCTTGACGAGTACTCCAGGTGGGGTCTCATGAAAGCAGAGTAAAGGGGCAGAATCACCTCCACCACTTGCTGGCCACACTTCTTTTGATGCAGCCAGGATGCGGTTGGCCTTCTGGCCTGCAACTGCGCATTGCCAGGTCATGTTGAGCTTCACATCAACCAACACCCCCAAGTCCTTCTCCTTAGGGCTTCCCTCAATCCATTCTTAATCCATTTCCATTTAATTCTCAATTCATTAATTCCTTAATCTCTACCACTTTGTGTAAGGTATTGACAGGTAAACCTAGATAGGCCAGTTAAGGAAGTCCCTTGCTGCACTGCCAGGAGCTCCTGCCCCCTGCACTGATGAGGGATTGTTTTCTGCGCACCCCAGGCAAAAGGAAGTAGGTTAATTTGAACCTTCTCAGGAAAACCCATCTCCCCCAGGGAGCTGGAGTGAGGCTGTCAGCCTTCAATGTGATGCCCGCTGACACACTCTGTTCTCCTGACTCTGCACTGGAGTGATCATCTCTGGTGCAGGGACATTAACACCCAAAATTGCCATGCCCACTTGCAAAGCGAGCGTGTGTCAGCACGTTAGGTTCCATGGGAGTAGCTCTGTTTTTTCAGCCGATAAGCTCCAGCCATACCAGCATGCATTTTAATACTCTAATAGATGTCCACTGTATCAATAAAAAAAGATCTATTTTCAGAATTACTGTGAGATCTGAAAGCGCTAGCCTGTCCAAGAAAAAAAAAAGTTTAAAAATAAATCTAAGGCAGCTTAATAAAGGAAAATGTAACATAGCTGTAAAAATAAAATCTGTTCCATGCTGGAGCAGTTTGGCTCCAAGTGAGGATTTGGCTGACTCGTGGTCACAGCTCTGCTGTTTGGCTTCCATGTTCGAACTTTAAAATAGCTACCCAGCCCCGGGTAATGAAGAACAGGTCCATGCCCCTCGCCACTCAGCAGACTGGATGTATCTTTTTTCTCTCTCTGTTCTCCTATATTATCTCGATCTAACAGGAAGCATGTATGATGTTTCTCCTCATCTGGTGCTTCTCCATAGCAGAGGCTGCTTTCTGTCAGTGCCGGTTCACGTCAGATGTTCCTTCTGCAATTTTTTAGACTTCCCAATTATCATTCCTTCTTTTCCCCTCACCCCCGGTTGTGAAGTGAATTTAGAAACTCTGGATGACAGCAAGTTCAAGGGATGAGCCACTTCTCATTTTCCTCATTCTTGTAATTTTTTTCCTTAGAGCCATGATCTGTACATTTTGCAACTATCAAAAAACTTTGCTTCAGAATCCAATCTGATTTTTTTCCTTCCCATTTAGCAGTTTAACAGCTTTGTTCAGTTTGTCAGAAAGCACTCCTAGTCTTTCCCGTGCCCAAATGTATTCTGTACTGGTTTGTAGTGAAATTTTGTTTCCTTTTAGACCATTTTTGTCAAGACATATAGAAAGCAGAGGAAAAACAGAAATACTCCTTCTGTAATAATCCAGAACATATTTGAGTAGATCTGTCAAATATGATGAATATTCTGGAAAATGACTGAAATACTTAGAAGCTGGCAAACCAGTTTTTAATTTGTCCAATTTTATAAGGCTGACTAAACCCTGCTACTTTGATTCTTCCCTGGCACCCACAGGCTACCACGTGCAATGTCACAGCACAGTACTATCAGACATACAACAAAATAATCTCGTTTTGCCATATATCCTTTTTGTAAGCAGCGGAGGGCCATGTAAACAATGAAATTGCTCTGTTGTCTGAGATTATTTATATTCTCTAGCTTGGAGCTGTTTTTCCCTTTTCTTCAGAGTTTGTATACTGTGCTCTGTCAGGAAATGGGCAGGTTTCTGGGCTCTTTAAGCACAATGGAAAATGCTCTTTTTGTATCTGGAGCAGGAAAATACTCTATGCTGTGTCACTCAAGCATGGCAACAAGTAAGAGATGGTAAACAAAAGTTAGAGCGGCGAGCAATCAATTCATGTAGTAATGATTTTTGGGTTGTTCTAAGTTGCAACATAACCTTTCTGTCCCTTTTTAAATCTCTGCCTTGGGTTGTCTCCAAATGAAATGAGCTCACTCCGAAGGCTTTTGCTTAGCAAATATACAAAATGTAGTGTGTGGTTGTTCTGCTGTCTTGGTGCTGCTGGGCTGGGAGCAGAGCGGGTGGGTGTTTTACAAAAAGGCCACTCTAAGAAGTTACCCTAAAGGAGCACGAAAGGAAGATGCAGCATAAAACTGATGGGGTTTGTTCTGCTCTCAGTGGGTGCAGAACGACAATGTCAAAGGTGGGATTGCCTTGGGAAAAACCCATCACCATCAACTTCATTCACATGAGCAAAACGATCCCGTCAGTTGCAACAAAGTCCTTTTTGCCAGAAACTACCTATTTATCTTTAAATACTGTATGTTCCCCTGCCTGTTCTGCAGAACCTGCTGTATATTTATTGAAATATGTACATATTTGGACTGATCCTATCATATATTCTAGAGCTGATATTTACAAATTCTTGATAGCCTATCAGTGATTTCTCTTTCCATTCCTTTTAAAAGATACTGTACTATACTATCTGTACTATAGTATTTATACAATACTAATTGCTATTCTATAGTTGGAATCATTTACAGTTTCTCATATTATGAGCTGGACACAGTACCAATATGTTAAAGGCATTTAGGCACCTAAAGTTGCTGGTAGACAGCCGGCAGGGTTTTCAGTACTTCCCATGGGATTTAGGCATCCAAAGTCCCAATAGGAGTCTCTGCACTGCCAGGAAGAGACTTTCTGTACATCTGGTCTTTAAATATTTGCAGACACATACACCTATGTGTGTTAAACTCTGTGGATGTGACTTATAAACATGAAATTAACCATATGTAAACGCAAGCAATGCAGGAGCACATTATGAAAATTATGAATAGATAAGCATTGAAAGAGAACTAATTTGTTTTGCCGTAAAGAGCTGATGAAAATGTTACAAGATTTTGTTCTTATCAACTGACTTAAGTCCCTTCAACATGAACCCATGACTGTGGGGATTATTATAACAGCAGGAAAAACATTTGTGAACTGTCATCCCTTTAGTAGTTCTCAGGAAAATATGTCTTGGAATATCTCCTAATTATGTGTGCAGGGGGAGGAGGCTTGGATCAGGATTACTATTTGTGTTGGCCCAAATCTTTGCTCTTTTCAGTTGCACATTGACAACACCTTATGGTGTGGTGGGTTGACCCTGGCTGGATGCCAGGTGCCCACCAAAGCCGCTCCATCACCCCCCTCCTCAGCTGGACAGGGGGAGAGAAGATACAACGAAAGGCTCATGGGTCGAGAAAAGGACAAGGAGAGATCATTCAGCAATTACTGTCACGGGCAAAACAGACCTGACTTGGGGAAAGTTAATTTAATTTATTACCAATCAAAATCAGAGTAAGGTAATGAGAAATAAAACCAAATCTGAAAAACACCTTCCTCCCACCCCTCCCTTCTTCCCAGGCTCAACTTCACTCCCGGTTTCTCTACCTCCTCCCTGCAGTGGTGCAGGGGGACGGGGAATTAGGGTTGTGGTCAGTTCATCACACATTGTCTCTGCAGCTCCTAACTCACGCTCTTCCCCTGCTCCAGTGTGGGGTCCCTCCCACAGGAGACAGTCCTCCACAAACTCCTCCAATGTGAGTCCTTCCCACAGGCTGCAGTTCTTCACAAACTGCTCCAGCGTGGGTCCCCCATGGGGTCACGAGTCCCACCAGCAAACCTGCTCCAGCCTGGGCTCCTCTCTCCACAGATCCTGCCAGGAGCCTGCTCCAGCACGGGCTTCCCACTGTGTCACAGCCTCCTTTGGGCATCCCTCTGCACCAGTGTGGGGTCCTCTGTGGGCTGCAGGTGGATCTCTGCTCCACCCTTAACCTCCATGGGCTGCAGAGGGACAGCCCACCTCACCATGGGCATTACCATGGGCTGCAGGGCAATCTCTGCTCCAGCACCTGGAGCACCTCCTCCCCCTCCTTCCTCACTGACCTTGGTGTCTGCAGAGTTGTTTCTCTCACATATTCTCACTCCTCTCACACAGCTGCAATTGCACATTTGGGTCGTGTCATCCCCCCGCCCCAACCCCTGCTTCTTAAATATGCTGTCCCAGAGGCGCTACCACCGTCACTGATGGGCTTGGCCTTGGCCAGCAGTGGGTCCACCTTGGAGCCAGCTGGCATTGGCTCTATCAGACATGGGGGAAGTTTCTGACATCTTCTCACAGAAGCCACCCCTGTAGCTCCCCCGGCTACCACAACCTTGCCACAGAAACCCAATCCATACAGGTAGAAGAGGGTTGTTCATGAGCATAGAGGCATTTCTTGTGTTTAGATTTCGGCTATTCAAAGCTCACAAGGCATAACTTAAAAGATTAACACAACTTCAGAAGTAAGATTGTTTAGAAATACTTAGTTTTAAACCCCCCATTATGGTTTCAGAAGTCTACAGCCTGTATAAGTAATTTTTTCTCTGAAAAGTGTCTGGAGCTATTTACATAAAAATATTGGTGGGTTTATGTAATTTAGAAAGTGAATGGTAGAGAATACTTTTTAAAAATAAAATGTGCAATCTGGATTTTATGCCTTGTGGTATCCAAGGCATAAAGCAGTCATTAACTGTAGCTCCAGGTATCAGTCACACACGCGCTTACCCTATTCTTTTTTTATCTGATGTATCTGTAACTCTACAAAGAATAATCAGTAGAAGGAGGATTGTAGTCATTCTCTAGCAGAAAACCAGTACCACTTGGTTCAGTCAGGTGCGTTGCCTGTAACTGCTGGCTGCTCAGTGGTTCAGTAAAAAGTGTAAAATTCCCTCAACACACTTTACTCTTACGGTAATACACTGGAGAGGAAATTCCCTCCTGCCCACAGATAACAACCAGATTATGTGTTGAAGCAGGAGCAGTAATAGCCTTTGCAATGGTAACTTAGGTGGTGCCATGACTAGTGTGTTTTCTAATTCTTTTATAATTTTCCTAAATTACCTTCTAATATTCCTACACTGTATTAGTGGGTGTGTTTAACTATTTGGTGTATGAAGCATCTACTTGCTTTTAACTTTTGCTAAATGTGTTGGGGTTTTGTTCTTTTGTTCTTCTTGTTCTTTTTTTCGTTTGTGTTCTTTTCTTACTATGGAAAAGATAAGCAAGAGCACTTTTTTTTATAATCATCTTTACAAAATTACCTGTCACATCTTGTTTTTTCTTTTTTTTTTTTTTCCCCTAAAGAAATAAGTATAGATTTCAACTGTTCCTTAAATGGGAAAGGTTTGACCACGCTGCTAGTGATTTCTTGTCCTTTTCAATAACTTTTCCATTCCTACTTTGCTTTTATTTAAGATGAGGTGAGAAAAATTGAACTTCGGACATAATAATACCCAACCATTAGTTTATTAAATGGCATTTGATGAAATCAGAGATTGAGTAAAATCCAAATCAGTAAAAAGGCTTTGTACATCTGTGTCAAGAAAGAAATGTAAAGGGATGTAATAGGCACTCAGGAGAGAAAAGAGTCTTGTCATTACCTGTAACTCTTCCTATTTTTTATTATTCCTCAAAAGGGGCTTCTAGAACATGAAAAATTCATTCTTACCACAAAATAGAAGTAAAGGTGGAAAAATACACCTAGCATTTTGATTTTTTTTAAAGCTTATAAAAGCTGCATGATAATACAGAGTTTTTAAAAGTTTGTGCACTTCTACTCGAGAAACACAGGGTTTCTATGAGCTTTACCTTAACCATCATTAAGTTAAAAGTATTTGAGAAAATGCATGAGTGATGGATGCTACAAATACAAAAGGTTACAATCCATTTTCCTTCCAATAAACGTGAAATTTAAAATAGTACCAGTGGAGGTTTCCTAGGCCCATTACCTCGGAGAGAAGACAGGTAATTTAGTGCATACACATAATAAATCTTTGTGTGAGCTGAGACCAAAATAAGTCATCGATGTTAAATGTTTAACAATGTGAAGTATTTAAATAAAGCTATTAGTTATTCCTCATATATAAAATATAGAGTCCTAGCTTAATTTGAATGAATTCCAAGATAGAAAGTAAGCTGCCTTTTACTTTCAAAATACGCTCAAATGATTTGCAGTCATTACATGTGTTTTCTTTGTTTCATGCAGGATTTGTCTAGCCAATACAGACATGTCCTTAATTACACTGGAACCTTTTGAGTAAAGTAGACACAACACTTTTGGGCTTAACCAATTCTACTGGATATATTTTCTCTCTAATAGGACTGCATATATTAAAGGGAAAAATAATTAAAACTAGAAAATCAATGAATTTAGACATCACATTTACCTGTATCCCTACACTTAATTCTCTAATCTCATAATAATTTAATCTAATATTCATTATTCCCAGTTAGTACAAGTAGCTCAAATCTCGGCTGGAATAAACCAGCATCAGTCCTGCTAAATTTTTATACTCCAGATTTTTCATTTAGACTTTGTTCCATTTTACTAAGTGGGGATTTTGGTTTGGGGTTTGGGTTTTTTTCTTCCCTCTGTACCTTTTTTAATGTAAAAGCAAGGATAGATTTTTGAAATTTCTTGCCATATGTTTCTAACTGCCTATGAACCACCTTCAGGACCCTGATTAGCACAACTGTTTTTAAGGATGCTTCTTCCTGTTCTTAAAATACACTTATTTTTGGTTCACTGCAGAAATCACACCATTCCACATTCTTTAAGTTCCTGCAAAGAAGCTTGCTACATTTGGCTCTCTAGCAGATTCACAACAAGAATGTAGAGTCAGTTCTGAAAAGCAAAATTTATAACCCTCGGTATAAGTTAGCTATTAAATCGTTTAGAGTCTCACTTTCTTGAGTAAGTTTTCAGAAATCAGTATTCCTGAGTTGTTCGGATTCTACCTTCAGAGATGATTTACACTACTGCAAGACGTGTCTCTTTTATTTTGCATGGCTAATTTTCTACATTATTCAGCAGGGGAGGAGGAAACGCTTGTTTGTTTTTTACAGTTTTGCAGATCTATCGAAGGCAACAAATAAAACAAATTATATGCAGCGTGTGTTTCCGAATCCCTATTTTCACAGCAAATTAAGTTCAGGTGCATTAACTGGAGTAGCAGACAGTTACTTAAATAGCAAAATGTATGGTGTAATTGTCCCAAATTTAAGGATGGGCTGTACTGTAAGATTTCGCATTCATATGGGATACAGAAATAGAGCTCTGATTAGTAAATTGTTTGTAGTATTTTCCATCTGTACAAGGCTTAGGAAAAAAGGCCCTCTATGGAATGGAGCATTTGCAACTTCAAGAGGAATTAGATTTCAGAAAATTCTCAAGGGATGGAATCCTCATCGCTTGGGTCTTTATAATACCGATTAGATAAAGTGGCATGAAAGTAGAAGTTATTGTAAGACACAATGTTACACTAGCAGAAGGAATGCCTTCCATGTCTTTTCCATCTCTACCTTGTATAGCTTTTTTCTACAGCTCAGTCTTAGGACTTCTTATGTCAGTGCCTGAAATCATTTGACAAAGTGATTATCATTTAGTCAAGCATGATAATGGAGTCAATATGACCCCTCACACAGGAAAGATAGTATTTCCAAATAAAGTTATTTTACCTCATGTTAAATATGAAATTATCCCTGCAAATAGCCTAAATTCAATCTTCATTCAGCGTTGCCGTGTAACTTTATTGCAACTAATCCAGGAGCTAAACCTGCCTGCGTGATGAATGATAATTATTGTGTTTAGCCTGTTTTTCCTTCTAGTCCTATTAGAACCTGTTCGTAATTAAACCTGATTATATTCATGTTCTGAAGCTAATTTAGAAGTGGATAGTCCATTTGGTTACTGAAATGAGGTTATTTTCTTCCTCACCTGCTGATTCCTCAGTCATTGCGAGAGCTAGCACCACCCTGCCTGCAGTCTAGAAAAGCCCCAAGAAGCCAGAACCATCAAAGAGAGCATCTGGGCCATCCTGACAAAAATCCAAAAAAATTAGTTTCCAGGCATTTTCCTTCCACTGCCTCTTGATGCAGATATGAACTTAGACATGTCTGAGCCAGATACAGCCCGCGACTTCCTTCCATGCATTCCCTGGGAGAAGGGGATCTATAGAGAGGGAATGGAGAGGCCTGACTATATTTTAATTTATTGTTGAGTAACAGTAAGAGGTGTGTTAACACAAGGGACACCAAAATTCCTACTCCTGTTCCAAGGGAGGTTCAACTTGCCAAGGGATTTCAGGGCCTGGCCTATGAAAAAGGGTCCTGTTGGCCTTTAGTAGGGACAAAGTTCTTCACCAGCACCCACCCACCCCCACCCCCCCACCCCCCCACTTCCCTTTTGTAAATAAAAACCTCTTGTATTCTTTTGACACTTTGTATGGGATTCCTAATAACAGTTTCGGATTTAAATGTGTCAAATTAATAACGAGATTTAATAGGACGAGGAGGAGAAAATCAGACTTAACCAAAATAAGCAGCATTCAATGATTAACTGCAATAAAGGAACAAAGAGACAGATTCGAGAGCAGCATTCAGATGACTCCTGCATCTGACCTAAAATGATCCTGATGTGTTTAAGTTGAAGATTTTGGTATCGCTCACATTCAAACCCTTCTCTGAAAAGTGAAGATGCCTTTAGGACTTGTTTTCCTCTCAGTGTCTAAATGCCACCAAAGACCAGACCATGCAGTAACACTTCCTCCCCTCTCTCTCTCCTGGGAATCCACATGGTACGCAGATCATATTGGACCTCCTGGTTTTCTTGCAGAGTAATCTACCTTTGGTGTGTGTGATCATAGGATGTCTAACACTGCACAAGGCATGGCCATAGAGAATGCCTTTACACCCAGTTGTTTAGGGATTAAACTGTTCATTCAGGATGTGTAAGGTCACTCCTTTGCCTGGAGACAGTGATTAGTGGGAAGTGAGAAGACACGAATCCAGAAGAAAAGTGTTTCTTTTTTCTTTAAATGAAAGAAATGCTAAACACAGTGGAATTCCTATAGAATAGCTATCCCTCCCTTAGTAAATATTCAGACAAAAAAAAAAAATCCACAGTATTTTTCTGAAAATACAGCTATGACCCTATGGATACGTGCCAGTTACATTATGGATCTTAGCATTTTGGTTGCTTGACAGCATTTTGAGGTCCAAGTGCTGTGATTTCCTTATTATCCACTCAGTCATATTCCACAAGGTGAATGCATATTGCTGTAACAACTTCTGCAAATTTTATCAAGCCACCTGCCATGTAATGTCTTTCATATCAAGTTCTTATTTACTAACACCCCTTTATTAATTTTTTTCTAATAACAATGACTGTTTCTCAATTGGGTTCATTATTATGAACAGATACATCGCTAATGTATCTGTGCTTTTAATTTTGAGACGCATCCAAGCATCAAAGTGAAGTGTGTTATTTCAGAACTTTAATTGTTCCAGCATGCTGGCACTTCTAATAGGTGCGTGTTCTTCCTTAATTAAAGACAACTCTTCAAGATCAGTACACTGTGCCTCCTTGATCCATGATTGCCTCAGCTAACTCCCAGTCAGCCAGCGAAGTTTATAGAAATCCTGCTAAAAACTGAAGACAGAAAAAAAAAAAACCTTACTCTTTAAACAAGAATGATTTCCCTTGGCAAGATACAGAGATGAATCACTGCCAACGCTTTCCTTTAAGAGCCATGTTAATAAAATGGGGCCAGATAATGCTCCTTATTTCTGAAACATCTTTTTCTTAGGCAGACTCATATTTCACACAGATCTGTGGTAGGTAGCCGGACAGCAATCAAATGCAAGTCTAGAGAGAGGAATGAATTTCTCCTTCGATGTATCCACAATGGGTATTTTCATAAATGGGTTTTCTAAACTGGATCTGCAGAGCTCTCTTATTTTTGAAGATAGGTAATATTTTTCTCCAGACAGCAGTTTGGACATTGGAGTCAAGTCACACATGCCTTAATATTTGTGTAACTTCAATCATTGTACGAACTAACAGAAGTCAAATGTGTTTCTGACAGTTCTACAGAGCAGAAAATTTAAAGTCAAGTCATGAATATCAGTCTCTTTACAATACACGCCTATACAGCAACATTTACCATGCTATCCCGATACCTTGTAATTTTTAGCATATTTATGCTCGGTATATCCTGGGTGATGGAGAAGCATTAGTCCAGTTTTTTAGGTGGGAAGCTAAGGCACCGCTGTAAGACCACTTAAATTTCTTGGGGTCATCATGACTACTTGCAAACCGTGAAGACCAAGAAGCATTCCGGAGTTTCACCTCTTGCGAGCAGTATGACGTGAGCACTTCCCTGCTTACCTGCCCAGATGTGCCCCCTGGCTACACCTTGGCTGTACCAAGACCTCAGGGTCTTCCATGCTTTTTCTCATCCTCTCTTTCTCCTCCTGCACCTGCTCTGATTTCTCCCAGGAAAAGGAACTTCAGGTGTATAGCTAGAGAGGTAACCGAGGGCTGAATGATTGAGTAACCAGGAGTATGGGATGTACTGGTGAACACAACTTCATAGGAAGTCCAGAGCACTACTGTAAGTCTTCTTTAGCCCTGTGTTAGCACAGTGACCACTAGGTCAGCTTTCCTATGTGGGGACAAAAAACTTTAGGCAAGCTTTTGGCTTTAAAATTGCACAGTCTCCAAGCTACAGTATCTATCACAGTTTTTACTTGGCTCTCCAGAGGCAGAGGTGGTTAGTGTAAACATTCAGATGCCTTTCCAAGATTGTCTCTCAAGATCTTATGCATTTACCCTGTATTTCCATATTTCCCATGCTATACCTGGAAAGACAATCCTGGGTTATATCTGAAACTGAAAAGTGACATAACAAAGTCAGCCTTTGTTTCTTCTGACTCCAACACATTTGGTCACCTTGTATCTAAGAATGCAATGTCAAAGGATATCTTACTGCATCCCTTGTTATTTTACTTTGGTGGGAACAAAGCTTTAAGGTCATATGGTTGTCCACTTTGTCCAATCTATGTCAACCACAGTAGTCAGCGTAATGAGGCACATGAGCTCTAAGGCAATTTCAGCAGGCATATTTTGATGTTTTCACACACTGGTGTAGCCTATATATATTAGAATTTTTCCACTGAGTATTAAGATGTGACCAACCAAATCTGCAAAACTGGCTCCTGAAACAAGTTCAGGAGAGAGTTCATTATACTCCATATCATACGATTTCTGCTGTAAACTGTAATTGCTAAAATGGATATTAACTTCACCAACTTCATTCCTAGTAGACGTTAGACCTTTCTAGAATTTGTTCCTTTCTCCTCTAAGGATTACCTTTTTTCTTTACTAAAACAACTCATTTTATTTATTATCCTTTTTTTTATACAGTTCTATTGATCACTTTATCATTCTGTACTGTTTTCAAAGCATCTTACCGATGGATAAATATATTCTATGTGGATAGTCAGAACTGTGATTGTAGTTCAGCTTGTAGGGTGTGTAAAGCAATTCAGAGCCCTGCTACCGCCCTTTGTTCTGACTTGAATCCCTCTGTTCTAGTTCGGACGCGTGTGTTGATCAGACTTCCAACTGCGAGACTAGTTTTATTGCCGCACAAACAGGGATTAGTGCTGCGCTGCACTCGTTTTCACTTGTGCCCTGAATTCGAGCACTCTTTTCAAAGGAGAAAGGTTAGTGGCAGTAATTCAGTGTGCCACTTCACCTGCCTCTGCCTCCAAAGAATTACTTAGTCTGTGCATTATTATTAATGATAGCAAAAGAGAGCAACACCGCTGCTATAACATCACTGAAGGATACTATGATGCATTGCATATACTTCATTTTCCACATCAAGACTCACAGTATCCTTGACGTGGTCTTCTAGGAGTTCATTAAGTTTAAAAGAGGCGACACGTGGCAAACTATGGAAACTTCCTGAGGCAAAGTGACACTATAAATAAAATTACTCACAAACAATTCATCTTTTCTTAATCCTTTCCTCTTGGGGTATTAAATTGTTCTATGACGTATTTTGTATAGCATATCTGACACTGCTTTTGTCTGCAGTTTCCACTGACCTGTCTTCTTGTAACACTAGCCCGGATGCCACTGAGAGCAACATAAGGAAATATAATTAGATATTAAATAAATTTTTTAAATTAAGTTTAAGGATGTTTTTGGTGTGCATCAAACTGTCAGCATTTGCTTTTATGAAAACCGGTGTTTCAGTGAATTATTAATTTCTGCTTTTTCCCCAATCTTTTTTTTTTTTTTTTTAGTTTGCCTTTTGGGACCTATTTTTTAAAGGTTGGTACAATATTAAAACCCAGAAAAACTGGATTCGGAAAGTTTGGCTTTCACTGCAAGCCAATATGGGAATATATTCTGTCCTGCACTGCTATTTGCACTGAAATCACCAAACAAAATATAGTTATTGAAAATGTGAGCTTTTATTTTGGGGAGGTTTAATTTCAGGGTAACCAGTCCTACCTGTGTGGCTTTATAAAGATGATTCCAAGGCAGCTATCCTATATGCAACATACAGAGCACCTGGACTTTTCCTAAAAAAAAAAAAAAAAAAAAAAAGCTCAAAAAGCCCAAGTACTCCCAATTTTTTACTTCAAAATGCAATACAGCAGAATATTTGGAAGGAGAGGCAGGCCTAAAAAAATAACAATTAGTATTCCATAAACCAAAACCTCTTCTAAATGTATAACTGAAATCCAAATAACTAAAAGATTATTCGGTTGCTTTCTTCTGCATTTCACACGGCCTGTCTAAAGAAAGGAAAGTGGATTTAATTTTTGGTGGCTGATGTTTCATAATAGGTAGCTCCTGTCAATGGGATGCCTCTCATAGCTATGAGAAAGGAGTCATTTGTAGCTCAGGAGAGAGAATAAGACCTTTCAAGTTGCATCTAACCTTTGGAAATTCTTCCAGTTTTATTCTGTTTCTTCAGCTAGAGGCCAGCTCTTCCGAATTCCCCCTGACACAGAGTTGAATCTAAACTTGGAGGAAAAAGAAGTACACTGTAAATATTTGGCTGAAGTAACTGAGATTTTTATAGAGCTGTGGGTTTTTCTAGTCTTTAAGGTGCTCCAGAAATCTTTCTGAGAACCCATTTGTGATGGTATAATAACTGGCTCCATCAGCTGTTCTCTATTAAAACTATAAAATACTGCAATAGAAATATAATTCCATTTTATAAATGCTCATAAAATATATATATAATGCATACAAACACCCGTAATGTACATTTTAAGTCTAAATGTGTGTCTTTTTAACCATGTTGGCACTACCAATTGGAATTTCATTGCATGTCATGTGGCTGATGGAGAAGGCACATTGAAATCAAGCTGTTAAATACACCATCTCCATTTTTTATTTCACTAGAGTATGTTTGCTGTATTTTTAAAAGAGCATTGAAAAGCCTGGGAGATGAATTCTGCTCTGAAATTGCTACTTGCTGACATAGAAATAGCTGTAAAAATACAAGCGGAGAAAAATACAGTATAGCAATATATTTTCATTTATTTGGGGGAAAAGTAGTTTTAAAGAAGAATTATAGTCTGTCTTCTGAATGATAAAGCAGTATAACTAGCATTAAACACAGCTGAAATTTTGTAATGACCAAACCTCAGCTCATCCAAATCCCCAATAGCATTAACTCCCTCGAATTGGACTGTAAATTTGATTAGCCTTACAACAGACATGAGACACAAATGTTCTTCCTTATACAGTCATATTAAGTGGCTGCAAGAGAAGATGACAAGTCATTGTAGAGCAGCGCACCCGACCTTTGTAAGCTAGGCAGGAGCTCCAGCTCACCCAGCTTTTAAATGCAGGGTAATTTCTTGAATTCTGGTAGAACATGAGGATTACATATGGTGAGGTGAGAGGGGATTTAGCAGATGCAGTCTTCCTATAAATCATCCAGAAGCTTTTCTTCATACTTTAGTTCTCTTGATTGACATTTTCCATGCAAGCTACATCGCTGAACCTTAGCTTCTGTCCATGCCTGGTTTATTTGGTGCTTTTTTTATATATTTTCATGACTCTTGCGCTGTCCTTTAACATGAAATTTGATGCTGTAACTCTGGGTGTCCTCCAGTTTTACATGGAACTAATCCAAGTATTGGATCATGGTTTTTTCTTTAAAAAAGCTAAAGGTTATAGAGATGTCCTAGGGCAGATTTCCTTAAGTGATAGTCAGGGACTAGAAGGAACAGTAAATTATGAGACCTTAAAGGTTCCCAGGTCCACAGAGTTGCGGCAGCTTCTCAGGTGAGCTGATGGTGGACGCCACGGCATGACTCCCCGCATTCCCCATGCGTGGATGTTGCCGCCAGCGCCACCCGTAAGGCTGCTCCCAGGTTTCGGTGCTGCTGAGTGCCACACACATCGCTCTACCTTGGCCCAGCTTCTCTGGCCACTGGATCCCTGAGGGATGAGGTACCCGTGGCTCTCAAGCCAGGCACCATGCATCTGGTGATCCGAGAGGTCCCAAAGTCCACACGTCCTGCCAGGCCAGGAGTTGCAGAGTTTTGCTGTTATTAACTTCCTGTGGGTTTATTTTCACTTCTTTCACTAGGTTGTTCTGATAACACATTTCTGGCGTAGCTTCATATTCCGATCTCTTGGTTTTCGTTGTCGTTTGGACACAGTCCCACTTGGAGTGAATTTATGAAATGAACCCTGATTCACTGATGAATCACGCTACTTCTAAAACAAAAATAAATGAAAAAGCTAGAGCGGTTTACTAGTTGTGGAAACAAATTTCTAACATTGAGAATAAAACCACAGATATATACAAATGTAAAATAAGAAACAGTTTTATGGTAATGAGAAATGGAAACATGGGAAAAGTACTATTATGAATTGTGAGATCCAGTATTCCTTTTTATCTCTTAATTAGACAGTTTACATAGCAGTTGTTTTATAAATACATATTTGGCCCTTCTTATGGACATTTCACAATACTCCTTAAATAGTGCAGCCTGGCTGAGAACCAGGTGGTGCTCACCCATGTGCTACTTAGTTTAGGGGCTAAATGGGAACTATTGTTTCTTCCTCATATTTGGTATTTTGTAGGACTTGGACACTGTAGCCAAGGCTCATGCGCGTTGGGAACTAAATCTTTTAATTGCTTTAATTAAGGTGCTTCAATTTGTCTTGTCATCTCCATTTTATAGCCTGTCCCCGTGAACTGCATAGCAACGGTGACTCATGACTCATTAAGTGTTGAGGGATCTGTCTCCTTGGGCCTGCTGGCCGGCTCCCTCCTCCACCAGGGACAATGTGGCTTGGGCCTGAAGCTGCCTGGCTTCATGCAGGTGCAGAAAGAGTCCATTTGCATTTCTGGAGTTCACACACCATCCTAACGTCCTCCAGCACAAACGCAGTGGCCTGCGTCAAATTGACCAGTGTTGCCACTGTTTGGGTGGCTCTGATCTGAAGTTAAAATTTCCCCCCTCACCAGCTGTCCCGACTTCCCAAACACAGCTGTTGTGCCTCCTGATGGTTTTACAGCTTCACAGGAACTGCTAAAATAAGCTAGCTCTTCAAACACCTGTTGAAGAGTCCTTACTGAAGTCCTCAGAAATAACCATGTATAATGACAACACACCTCCAGACCCTCTGACAGGGACCTGAAATAGCTGGGCCTCTCTGGCAATAACCATTTTTCTGTTTCTTCAGTTTGGGGTCTCAAACAAGCAAGTGGCTTTGCCAAACTGTGGGCTTGTTCTTTTATTCAATATTGTCATAACCAATGAAATGTGCAGCCAAACTGCAAAGGACAATGTTATTACTGTTACTACCGTGAGCACCTTTTAGTAGCATCCGCTTAGCAGCTGGTGGTGGGTGCAGCTGGTCCTGCTCACGCTACAGCAGGCAAGGACCTCTCTCTGCTTCAGCAGTCCTGCTTCGCACAGGCAGGCACCGATGGAGGGGGGCACTGACTGGAGGGAAGCACCCGAGATGATAGCTGATTCACAGGTCGCTCTCTGGGTGGGAATTTACACACTTTACACATCAGAAGCTCTGTAGACCTCAGACATCTTGCAGGCCATCACCTCCACTCTTTCCCCAACTGCCCAACGAAACACTGCAAAGATAAAGGCTTGAACACATGGATAAATAAACAGCCCAGTTCTCTACATTACTGGGCTTCAACAGATTTCCCCACTTTCTTATCGAGAACTCCTCTCACTGATTCCCCCATCCCAAAAGAAAGTAGACACCCCCCTGTGCAGAGGGTGAGAGGAAGAACCTGACCTTCCAAATCCTTCCAAAGATGTATGATGTTGAAATACTTCCTTGCTCCCAAAAGTAGATATGGATGGAAACACACAGTAGGAAACCAAACATTGTAATCTGTCATCCAGGATTGAGGATGATGATATGATCCTCAGTACCTTTTCAGTATATCAAGGAAATTGATTTACAGCTCTCAATGTGAAAGACACACTTTCATATATACATTGATCCCGCACATAAAAGACTTTCAGATTTGAACTGAGTAAACCTTTACTACAGCACATGACTTTTCACTGACTCACAGAAGGTTTTATAGAGATCTTAGCGGCAGCACTTTAAATATGCACTAAACCTCATTAAGGACTTTCTGCATTCCAGATGATAATGGCATGATATTTTTGCAACCCATCACAGCCAGATGCCTCAGAGGCCAAACCCCTCCAGGTCCCCAACAGCATGAAAACCAGCACATTCATTGAATTTTGCCCCAAGGATTCCTTCCAAGTTCAACCCTTAGGCTCCATTTCCCCATGGGTCTGTGAAAATGCTTCTTCGCACGGTGGTGTCGCATCCGAGGAGGGCATGGGAATTCGCAGCAGTGTTGCCAGGCTCATCCCCAAGCTATGTTACACTATGAAAAGGTTTCTCTGTGACTACTCCCTAAATTTTTTATTGAGAGAGATTTTGCCCTTTCCCATTGCCCAAGATCCCCATTTCCCCTGCAGCGCTTCTCAAACCTCATTCCAGCCATGAATAACTTTGCACTCCTTAAATACCTACAGACTATTAGCCTCCTATTTGCACCGAGCAAAACCCTTCCAGTAATCTCCTATATAGTTCTCCTCCTTGGCTGAGGAGTTAAAGGTGATATACTTTCTAGTCCTGAAACTTTTAAAAGGGATGTTAGATCAGATATTCTGCTTTGACACTTATGCATGTAAAAATAGCAAAGTCCAGGCCTCAGTGACCTCCTCTGGATATATTAAGATATTAAAGGTAAGTATATGCAGGACTGAGACTACAGAGACTTAGTACACCACGGTCACAGTGATAACTTGCCTTACTAATTTAGTAGGTGCAAACTTAAGATTCAAATCATGGGCTCTTCCTGAACGTAACAAAAGATTTTTTCATGAGGTATTGTTCAGCGATATTCAGTCAGACAACCAATTGATTTTGGGTTAAACCAACACATTTCTCCTGTCATAAACTCTTAACAAGCAAACAAAAAGGCCCAGATTTACTCTGCTTTGCAGAAGGCCTGACATCTAGTCCCAGGAATTTAAGTGGTTAATAATGCAAATGCCACACTCTGATTATGACTGTACTGGGGAAGCCCAGAGTCATATTGTTCAATGGCACCATCTTCAGTCAACTACAAAGCTGATTATTCACTGGCTTTAAGAAGATGTTCATCTGTCCTAAATCAGGAAAAAAACATGGTATCGGTGCTTCTGAACTCACGTGGTGTGATGGTACAATCTCAGGAAATCTACTGTTGCAGTAGAAATACCAAGAGTATGGTCTCCCAAAAAAGGGAAAATCTCTATATATTTTGTCTGCTTTAAACTGAGAAGAGAAAAATGGTGATGACATACAGTAACTTCTGGGAAGGTCTTGTCTTGTTTTATTTTTCTTAGAGGGATGATTGGTTTTTTTAGTTATTTGTAAAGTAATCTGTAGATCCAGATTAATGTAAAAATACTTTTTCAGGTTGTTTCTTCATTTTGTAAATACAGAAATAGCTTGAGAAGACAAAATCATGCAGCATTCTGGCCATATAAATGCTCAGAAAGATCCCATAAAATAAATACCAATTCCCAAAGTTTGGAATTAACTTCTGCTGCTTTGAAAATAATACTTACTGCCCTAATTCCTGATCTATCTTGATGCTTCAAAACTAAAAGTATACAAAAAAGCATTTAACCTGATAATTGAAATAGAGCCCATCCTCTTAGGTGATAGTATAGATATTTGTGGAAGTCTAATACCACAAATAAATCACAGAATCACACAGAATCACAGAATAGTACGGGTTGGAAGAGACCTCTGGAGATCATCTAGTCCAACCCCCCTGCCAGAGCAGGGTCACCCAGAGCAGGTGGCACAGGAACGCGTCCAGGCAGGTTTTGAATGTCTCCAGAGACGGAGACTCCACCATCTCTCTGGGCAGCCTGTTCCAGTGCTCTGCCACCCTCAGGGTAAAGAAGTTCCTCATGTTTACGTAGAACTTCCTATGTTCGAGTTTGTGCCCATTACCTCTTGTCCTGTTGCCGGGCACCACTGAAAAGAGCCTGGCCCCATCCTCCTGACACCCACCCTTTAAGTATTTATAAGCGTTGATAAGATCCCTCCTCAGTCGTCTTTTTTCCAGACTGAAGAGACCCAAATCCCTCAGCCTTTCTTCATAAGAGAGGTGTTCCAGTCCCCTAATCATCTTGGTAGCCCTTTGCTGCACCCTCTCCAGCAGTTCCCTGTCCTTCTTGAACGGGGGAGCCCAGAACTGGACACAGTACTCCAGGTGCGGCCTCACCAAGGTGGAGCAGAGGGGGAGGATGATGTAGTATGTTTGTTCTTACCACCTGAAAGAGACTTTTAGCTCAAAATGAAATTATTGGAACATTTGTTTGTGAGGCAGAATTTTAGATAATGGTTTTAATTATGTTTGCTAGAAATGTATAGCTGATTGCCAACCAATTCCTCCCCGTCTTCTTCTTCCTTTCTTCCTGTATGCATGAGAGCTTTCAAAATGGGACTAGTATGTGTAGGCACCTTGTTCTTACAGTGAAGCCTAAGCGAATTGAATGAGTCTGGATCTAAGAATAGCTTTTGCGTCCTTCCAAGGCTGACGAGTATTTCACAGTTTGTGTTTCCTTTTCAGCTGACCCCCTGGTTGGAAGTATTGCCACTCAGTATATGACTAACAGAGCAGAGCACGACAGAATGGCCAGACAGTGGACCAAGCGATACGCCACATAGGAACCTACTCTAGGATTTGCTGGACCTGTGCAAGCACATTCACTAAGTGCATCAATAGCCCTTCCCTTCATTCTTATTTTTTATTAAATTTTGAACCATTTTGTGACAAAAGGTTGTCCTTACTTTCTTTTTTGGGTTTATTTTTATTTTTATTTGTTTTGGGGTTTTTTGTTCTGTTAACTTGAAAGCTGTTTCCCTCAAATGTAGACAGGGAATTTTGGTTATCAGTGCAAAGAATGTTGGATCTGTAATAGTATAGAGCTTTGTCACAAAGCTTTGTATTAATGTGTGGTTTGGTTTTTTTTTTTCTTTCATGTGGTTTTCGGGAAAACAAACAAAATTCAGAATTATATCTCGTTTCTACTTAAATGTAGTGTTTAGGGTTATTTTTTTGTACTGAAGTCTTTAATGGTGGGTGCATGCTACTGGGAACAAGTTTTGTATAAAAGCTTAAAATCAAGAATCACTGTGCATTACTAAGACTGTGTTTATCACTAGCCTTCTGTTTCCCACACAAAAGGCTATTGCGTTGAACAAATTAATATGTATTTTGATTTACTTAAAAAAAAAAAGTGCTTGTAAATTTCTTAGGGACCTGCCACTTTTGACTGTGGATCAGTTGATGTACACTTGTATTATTAAAGCACTCAATAAAACACTGTGGCTGATAAATGCACTTCTTGCAAGACGGTGCTTTTGCGTTTGTGCTGTATAGGTTGCAGAGTCCTCACATAATACAACTGCAGGTTAAGCAACTATTTTTAGACCTAAACTGTTCATTTCTTCTCAACAAGGCATTTCTTAACTTAGAATTCTTCATTGCGCATATGTTTCATATACAAACATCTTCCAAATTTTAAGGCTTTTCTTTCACCTGCCAGTGCTCAGCTCAGCTATTCAGAAGTCTCTTGCTGCATCTTTTGTGCTATGGCTTCACTATATCCATCTTATATCCATTCAAAATAGTTGCCTATAAAAATAGCCTTGCAGTGAAAGCAGAATATTGATGATGATTTTATACAGCAGGCCTCATTTTGCCTTTCTCCAAGCTCTTTAATTGTAAAAGCAACTGTTATTTAAAAAAATAAATGAAGGTTTTCGATGGGAAAATTGAGCCCATTGCACCGATCATTCCCAGCACGTTCAATGGGAAGGGTATTTCTATTCAGATTTGACCTTCAGGCTAATTTTAGATATGCAGCCATAGAAGGAAAACTTCTACTTGGCTAAGGAAATGTGTGGGTGTTATGATTTAGAAAATATATACTGTGATGCTGATATCTAAATGTTCTTTGTGTTGCAAGGCATATTGGAAAATCCCTGTCTCTTATAATTAAATGTTACAGATGCTGTATACAGTGCTTTCCTGCCCTCTCCCCTCTCTCCTTGCCTGTTATGTTTAAAGAAGATCCTATCTTAAAGAAGATACATTACAATAGGGACAGTAAAAAGATACAGGGAGACCCAATCCAATTACACTCCAACCCAGTCCAACCCTCCTGAAAACTAAAGCAGTCAAGGTGACACCATAGATCCTCTACGCCAACCACTGCGCTGCTCAGCATTGCCATTTCTTTTTCTCTCAGTTATTTGCTAATAACTGAACAGACGTACAGCTTGAATCTGCTGGCAAGTTGTCCTCTACGTGAAGAGAAGCTGAACATTGACTTTGTTGTAGGTAGTATATCACTAACAGTGACTTTGTTGGAGGTAGTATATAACTACCACCCTAAGAACCACGGGGATCTCAAAGAAATTATCCATCTCTTTTGATCAAAGCAAATGGAGCGTCTTCTAGTGTCTGTAGAAGCCAACTGTTTACAAGCCCAGCCATACAACATTTTGAGGCCAACAGATCCTAAATACAGATGTGAAAGAACAATAACAGTTCAAAAATAAAATGAAACCCCTAAACCAGACTTCTCGGAGCCAGAACACCTTCTTAGGACAACTGTTATATGTGCTTCCACCATATAACTTGCCACGAAGTACCTCCATGTCTGAAGGGAACCTTCCTGCTGTAAAAATACAACAAAGGGGTAAAAGGATCAAAAAACACAACTGCATCTTGCCCAGTACAGTAACTTCCTCTCATCCCATCTGCTGAAGAGATTCCTGCCATAAAAGACCTGTGTCCCCTGAGACAGCAGTTAATGGGCAATTTCAGATTTTTTATGAATTACTTGAAGTGTTTGCCACTCTGCAGCCTTTATTTACACTCAGCTGAGCATAATGCAGTAATTTTACAGGTACATTTTAAACCTGCTTGAGAAAGAAGTCTTTAATCCCTATGATAATCTCTTTTTTGGGGGTTGGGTTGGGGTTTTTTTGGCCAAAATATAAAGAAGACATTATAAACAGAAGAGACTATGGATCTCTAATGAAGACGTAACTGAAAGCCAGCTGAGATACCTTGGAGGGGGAATTACAGAATTCTTAATAAATGTCTATTCTCAGTTCATCAGCTCTCACTTGCCTTTCTTACTGATCAAAAGCTGCGCAGTTTGAATTTTCAGGTAAGTTGCTCTCCATGTGAAGCTGAACAATCACTTTGTCCTAGATAATATAAAACTACTGCCTTAAGAACCACGGGGATCTCAAAGAAGTAATCAGAAAGGATCGACCCACGTTGATTAAAGCAGATGCAGAGTCTTCTGGCGTCTGCAGGAGCCAAATGTTTGCAAGTCTGGCCATAAAACATTCTCCTCTATTTGCAAATCTGTTCTATTTGCCTCCCAAGTAATTCTTTTTCTTCATCTGCGAAACCTGGGAAATGTGAAGTGTTATTTGAATCCTGCTGTTGTCGCTGAGGAGAAATGAGCCATCCCCAACAGAATTCAGTCTGCCAGCAGAGCCCCACTGAACAGTAATGTATTGGCATTGTCTCTTTTTTCCTTTTCTTTTTTCTACATCTAGAAAATATTGCATGTTATTCTGTCTCACCTTTGTTCTTCAGATCCTCTGCAAATTTAGGTGATGCCTGCTTCCTCTTTCATGACAAATCATCTTTCTAACTTCTGCTAGATGATGAAGTCCACATGCTGCCCTCCTAGGGTATGAATATCATTCAAATGACTCGCATATAGTAAAACATCAATAGCATACAGTTGTCCCAAAGCAGCATATAAAGGCCAACACTTCAGCAAACTCAGCATTTTCTCAGGGACACACAAATACTAAAGACATCTTACAGCTTTTCTGAATTCAGTTACAATATCAAGTAAACCGTATTTAATTTCCAGTAACACCAGGTAAATGTCTCATCCCCTTTGAGTTCCACTCAGATGAAGCAGAAATCAGGGAACTCTCCAAACTGTATTTACCCTTTCACAAATTACTGAAGTGGCCTTCACATCCCAACTCTCCAACTGACCAGCTGATTTCCCTCGCCAGAAAATGGCAGAAAAACATAGCTTATATTAAGGTACCCAAAACCATCCTGTATTTCCCGACTTGCTCCAGGAGTAAGTTTTAGCAGCTCGTAACCCTTTTGATTGCATGCATGGTGGGTGATTGCAGCCGAACAGTTAAAATCCATTAAAACCAGCTGCTGTGCCATGAACAGGGCAGGAGTAATTCCTCTTGAAAGCTCTTTCTTCAGGTTTTCATATTGTGAGCTGCAGATGGATACACAGTCATACTTCATGCCCAAAGGACGGGCAGCAGCTCACAGCCTGCCTTCCCTGCTACCCTGTGCAATGGTACTGTACAAGTATAAAACAACTGAGGTGTCGGGCACCATAAACCCCAAAATTGGGCCCTTCTTCAAGGCCCTCTCAGCCTTTTAAATTCTGGCCCGACACACGGTCTGGGTGCGGGGCGTGCTCTGAGCTGCTCTTTCAGCGTGCTGTTGCGGCATGCTCCCTCTCGCTGCCTGTCTTATCTCCAGCATTAATCCCTCTGACTTACTCCTCCTTCTCATTTCACCCTTTCCTTCTCTCTGGCTGCTTTCTTCTGCTTGACTGATTCATTGCTCGCGGCTGAGAGGCCACCCAAGACACTGATCCCGGTTCAAATAGCTCTTCCTGAAGTTGCCTGAGCATAGTAATCTCTTTGTCCTCCAAAGTATGTGCCCAAAAAGTGCCCCCAGGCCCCTCTCTGCTCCCCCTTGCCTGAGGCAGTGCCTACTGCAGCAGGAAAAGCAAAGGTGGCTCCACTAGAGTATGAAGATGCTGTGAGATGATTTAGACAGTGCAGCAACTCCCAGTTACTCCAGCCCCAGTGTTATCCTGAGGCCCCATTTCTCCTTTCCAAGTTCTCAGAAACTTCTCTTGCCTCTGAAGTTGGACATCTTGCCCCAGGCCCAATGCACTTGCCTGCATTTTGAGTTGGGCAGACTAAAACAACGACTCAGAGTAAAAATTCTGGCACCTCCGAAGTCTGACTGTCCATCCTTGGCAGCCGCGATTCCTGCAGAGCCAGCTCTGCCTGCTGGTTTTCCATCCTCGGTTGCTCTTTCTTCTCTTCTCCTTTTCATTCCCTTTCATTTCTCCTCCTATCCTTTCCTCCATGACATCAATATTAAGTCCTGAAGCTTCCTTTTCCCCCCTTTCCTCACCTCAGTCACAGCTCTGTTCTTCCCCTGGTGCTAACGAGACCATGTCACGTAACACTGGGCCTCCCAGAGCTGCTTGAAATGCCCCGATTTTTAGTTCTTAGAAGCAAGAAAAAGCTTTGAATGAATTAAGTACTTCCTCATTGTGCCACGCCTGGCACTGGCTATAAACTAAATCACTTCTCCCACACACGTCATTAGCAGTAATGAAATCCGGGCTGCCCTGCCTCCCGAGCATGACATCCATATGCAAATGCATTTCCGCAGCTCAAAGGATCTGCAGAACCAACGCATGGATGCTTGGGACACCTCCAGCAGCCTCTCTCAGGCCACAACTGGAATATATTTGGGGACTACTAGTTACCAGGAAGACTTTTATGATACCTTTAAATCCATCATTCTGCACCCTAATTCCATCATGAACTTTAACAGGGACCTGCAGCACTTTGGGATAATGAAAAGGGCAAAGCAAAACACCCCTTTCATGTCTACTTTGATTGCAAAAGAAAGTAGTCTTGGGCTAATGGAAGGTTGAAATAAAAACAAAGCTACTAAGTCATCCTAATCCCTTGCCAGTCCTAAATTAGAAAAATCCCACTTCACGTAACAGCTAAATA
Organism: Fratercula arctica; assembly: GCA_947846985.1. NCBI lineage: Eukaryota > Metazoa > Chordata > Aves > Charadriiformes > Alcidae > Fratercula > Fratercula arctica. The sequence continues at coordinate 42,377,665 of CANTUZ010000002.1, forward strand.
AAAGCTGTGTTTACTTCTATAGATTTTGCAGAACTGAATCCAAAAAACCCACTATCCAGGTGTCCCAATAGTAAACGTGGATGGTGAGATCAAGTGCTTCAGGAGAGGTTTTCTAGAGAAGTGCTTCCACTAGGAAGAGCTTCCCGGCACCCTCATCCCCTCCACCTCTGTCGGGCTGCACTCAGGGCTCTCCCCTTGGCAGTCCCTTGGGAAACAAGGTCTGGAAACAAGCACCTCGGGTCATTCCTTATTGTCACTGCTCCTCAAATACACTCATTCACAACAGGCATTTGTTGCTGCAGAATCAGTGCTGGGGTCCTCTTTTGTGTCACTGAGGACCTCGGGGTCAGGAAAAACAAAGGGTCACACTTCAGTTTCTGTGAAATGCCTCCTGTCTTTGCAGTTGACTCATAGCCTTTGTAAGGCCCTGAATGGAGTCTCTCCACATGAATGGAGCTCCTACCACACAGATTTCAATGCAGCCCCGCTCCTTTCTCCGCTTGTCATAAACTGTGCAAAGAAATTGCTTTTGCCCATCGCGCTTTGGAAACACCTTGCTCATAGCAAAGCTTAGCTGCTCTTGCCCATCTTCAAACTCTTCCATTTACATTTCTCAGACACTTCTCAACTATAAGAGCCTTTTTCTAGCCATCACGCCCCGACACCAAGGACCTGCAAAAATCCTGCTTCCTTCAGACTTCATGTAGCCTTCATCCATGGTCCTTCTCTGTCGCTCCCCAGTTCCTAAATCTGCTTCTTCACTCTGGCTTCAGTGACCCAAACCTCTTGCTAAGCCCACCGACACACCAAACGCCAAAGTCACCTCCGCTCCAGGCTCCTCGCAGCCCATCGCTGTCTCACCACAGCGTGCCAACATCTCACTGCGGAAGGGAAAGCCCACCCCAGCACCTGAAATTGCTGCCATCTTCACAAGAAGAGGGAGGAAAACCAGCTTTTGTGCGAAAGAGCAGGTGATGCTCCCAGTGCTCAGCCCTTACACTAAGGCACAAATACTCTCTGCAGATCTCCTGGTCTCAGAGTTCACAACAGCACTCTCTGTTGGTCTTTTAGGAGGAGTACTGTAAGCAGTAGCAAAATGGTTTGCATTAAATGCCCTGAATGTTACTTATCTAATTAATAGAATGAAACTTTCCAAAAAAAATATGTGTGCAGTGACAACTTCATCATCTTTCATACCGGAAAATAATTGTGTGAATTAAATAGTCTCTCCTGTTTCCTGTTCTGCTTCATTATGTATTGTCCACCCACTACCTCTTGCTGCAGTTTTAAAAGAAAATCTTCCTGAAATCTACTTAGGATTTAAATCCTTATTGCAAAGCAGCAAAGAATAATCAAAGCGTGCTCTGTCATATCAAGGTAATCTAATCAGAGAGGCTCATGGAATTATTTATACACATATATTTTTATGATAATTTAATAATTGATAGGTTTAAATGAATAATCTCATTCTCTTCTATTTCATAATATACATCATGAAATACTGTATTTCATTACTGTGTAAACTTACCATTTTATCTATTTAAAATAAATACAGATTTGAACAAACTTAATCAATAGTTTTCCAGTGGAAGAAGACGACAGTAACTTGTGTAGTATAGTACTGTGTGGACTTATTTGTCTTAAAAACCATAATCCTGTTTGTAACATTTTTCTTTCATTTTTTATAAAAGACAGAGAAAAGTCTGCAAATGAAAAATGACAGCAGTCACTTGAGCCCTGCTAACGTGCCCGTTGGAGCTGTTAGGCGTGATAACTTTGTCTGATTTCCAAAGAGTGGCACTGAAACTCCAGAGGCAGAAGGACGAGAGACGAAGTCGAACCCCAAGAAAAAATGCAAAGAAAAATAATGACAGAAATAAACACTGCACCCGTGTGCCACGAATTTCCTCCAGCGATGTATACATGCTGCGGCATCCCCCTTAGGTCAAAACAAACTCTGCTGGCAGCAGGATGCTGAGCTGTTTGAGCAAGCATCCAGACCCACCAGCTTCATGCTGCTCTCGCTGGGCACCCGGCTCCTGGTTGTGCGTGGGAACAGGTAACCCCGGGAAGTCAGAGTGTAAAATGGAAAAGCTGAGGGAGTTGTGCCTTCTTCCTTGCTCCTGGGCCCACCAGGGCAACCCCCTCACAGGGGGGCTTCCCTCTCCTCCTGCCAGTCCCACTCATCAGACGCTGTTGGGCCTGCGCCTGCCCAGTGAAATTTGGCAGTGGTTCTGCTGACTCTGCAATGATGCAAAACTAGCGGGAGCAGGACACGGGGTTGTGCCTGGCTGGGTGATGCCATTCTCCCCCTGCAGCTGAGGCACCCGGCACCTGCTTTAAATCCAGCTTGCAGCTCACCCAGGGCAGAGCCCCCGGCTTGTCCCCCCTGCAGAAACCCCTGCTCCCAGGGCATGAGGGGACCAGCCCTCCCTCCCCTCCTCCTCCTCCCCTCACGTCCAGCCCCCTGCTCAGACCCCCGGCAGTCATCGCCTCCGGCGCGTTCAAATTCAACCTAACGCAGAACCAAAAGGATTTTTCCAGGTTTCAGAAGCCACATGTAGAGCCAAAACTGCCAGCAGGTAACGCTCTCCCGTACGACAGACCTTCACGCAAGGGCAGGACTGTCACCCCTCTGCGCCAGCAGCACCACTGCTGTTCATGGCGGAGTTCAACATTCATGGCACAGCTTCGGCCATCGCAGACCTTGAGATGTAATGTTAGGAAACTCTTCAGGGGGGGTTTTTTGTTGCAAAGGCTTTTCTTGTCTCTAAAAAAAAAACAAACCATGGTGCACACTGTCTCTGTGCACGCGTCCTCTCCCTTCCTCTCCTCTCCTCTCCTCTCCTCTCTTCTCCTCTCCTCTCCTCTCCTCTCCTCTCCTCTCCTCTCCTCTCCTCTCCTCTCCTCTCCTCTCCTCTCCTCTCTCCTCTGCCATGCCCGGCAGGCTGAGCCTGGGAGCCTGCCTGTGGATCTAGAAATAATTTTTTTTGGAGAAGAGGGGAAAGATATAACCAGTAGCAAGAAAAATATTGGGAAGCAGGAATTTTCTCCCTTCCAGAGCTTGTCCAATGTGGGCAGAGCTAAGGCAACGCAACACTTACCCGGACAGCTGGACCTTATTTGCAGAGGATGTACCCTGCCTTTTCTTGGGTTATATCAAGCCAATGGAGGAATGTATTTTGAAGGGTAACACTGCGTGTGTTCTTATTTATAAATCCTTCTCCTATATTATTTTAAGCCAGGCTCGGGGTGGCAGGAGAGGGGACAGCTGGTGGCCACAGCCCTGTGACCCTCAGCCCAGGTCCTTCCTCATCCCACCACTGCCTTCAGGACTTGTCGGAGCAACACGGGGTCGGGGGGGGAGGCAGTACAGAGGGCCAGGGCAGAGATGCTGAGGAGAAAAAACACAATTGTGAGACCCAGCTTAAAATCAGATGCCAGCCTGGTCCTTCCCCAGCAAAAATATATGTGTATGTATGTGATATATGTGTATTGATGCATGTTTTATATACAAACGCCTGCTTTGGACACATGCTGGCACCTCCAGCACCGAAGAAGTTTCAGCCCCCAAGTGTCCCCAACAACGTGGTGGTGGGTGAGAGCACCATTGCGCACGATGCCACCCACAAGGGTGGTTCCAGCACTGCAGAAGGTAAAATAAAGAAAATAACATCAACGGGAACCGGTGGTGAGGCACTTACTAATTAAAGAAAAAGGGGAGGAATGCCAACAGAAACCTGCTGTAGATCTAGCAGAAGTAAACTTATCCAAATGAGTTAATTTAGGATCAAAATGTCACCACCCAGTCATAAACGAATATCCCAAAGTACAGAGCGGCTTTTCCCTGTCTAGCATTGCGCTACACCCTGGCAAAACAGGATCAAGCCACTTCCACTAGACACAAGAGCACACAGCCCTGAAATGTATGGACTTGCCTTGTTCCAGCGGGGGGTGCGGTGGGGGTGGAGACGTATTAAAATGCTTGTTGCCTATGGACAACTAATTCACACATGTTATTACACAGCCTAATTAGAATTATTAACATTATTAGAAATATTTAAAGCTGCTAAAGTAAAGTCACTCCCCATGCGGAACTCCTTAACAATAAATATTTGCCTTTTTAAAGGCCTGCCCCTCCAAATAAGCATTCCTGCTCCCAGAAAGCAGCAAAGCCCATCAGCAAGGAAAAAAAAAAAATAGTATCTTCAGTTCTTTATTAAATCCTTTGGGGAAAGTGAAATATGTTAAAGCCAATAATTCTCCAGGGAAGTGGTGAAGTGCTAGCTCGTAGTTGAGGCGTCTTCCCTTATTCCCTGCAGAGGCTCTCACACGGCTCCACCCTGCCTGAGCAGGAGGGACCGTCCGCAAGACCCGTGCAGAATCTCGACCAACCTGTCCCATGGTTAAATTCATGCACTGTGAGTTACATACAGTTTGTCGATCTGCACAACTGCCCTTGATCCACAAAGCTCAGCACGTGAGGACTTTTTTTCAGAATCAAGACCTTTTGTATGGTAGGTATTTTTGCCCGGGGGGATGATTTCAGCAGTATTTTGTATTAAATCTAATGTAAAACTCAGCAGAAAAAAAAAAGGTTAAATAACTACTTGTCTGTGTCACTAATCCTCCAAATATTTATACGTGTAATTTTATTTCTTACACGTGTATGAGATCTCTCTAATGAATCTGCTTCGGGTGGCCAAATAACTTTTCTCCGGGATATTGTTTTTCCTTCATACTTGTTTGTTTTTAAAGTATTTTGCTTGTTAAAGTGCCTACCCTCAGTATGGGTCTGCTTTAATTTCATAGAGGTACTTAAAAAATAGTCTTCCATGGATTTGCCATTCAAATGTTGCAGCATTGGAAATCTGAATATAAAACACGGTATAAACTTAAATGAAATTGCCCTAGAGGAATTGGTTTCTATTGTCTCAGCTGATAGAAAAGCAAAATGTAAAAAGCATACTGAAAAGTAAATTCAATTAAGTGCTAGTAATCTGAGATGTCATTAGCAGCATAAGCAAAGAGAGGTTTTGATTTACTACGTGTTGTGTTCAGCCTGGCTCGGGCGCTCTGAGCTGCTCTGCGGGGGTGTGAGACAGAGAGATTTTCAGTGGCCTGTCCTAGAGGGCTGATGGCCACCACGGGCAGCCCCCAGGTAGGAGCTGGAGTGGGAGCAGGTAGGGGGTAAAGATATTGCATGTTGACTGGGTCAGGCGTAGGAGAATACCAAAAAATTGGGTGCTGGAGCAACAGTTAGAGCCAGAGTAAGTAGGACACTTCTTTGAGGTTAAGGAGAGCTGCCTAATGGCACGTTCTCTTTCTGATTGTTGGAAATCGGTTTTAGGAAGCTCTTTTTAAATTCTTGTTCTTTCTTTAGATTGGCTCTCTGAGCCTAAATGTGTATTTACGTGACAGTGTCACCCTAGATTGTTGGCTTGTGTGCCTTGGGCCGCCTTAGAGGGTACATGCTGAGGGAGGGGTGCCTTTTGCCATGTGGGAGGTGCTGCAGCTGCCCAGCTGCTGGGGGATGCCTTCCTGCTGAGAGGTGGCCACAGGAGGGGCAGCCAGCTTTGCCCCACTCTTGGCTTCCTCCTGTGCTTCTCTGGGAGGCAACTTACTTGGAGTACCAACACTTCTGACCTCTCATGTGGTGGAGGGGAAAAAAAGCATGAATCCTTTTGTGTCTGAGACTTTTTGCGAAATAAGCTGCTTTGTTCCAGTAACCAAAGCCTCTGGAGGTGCCTCCACTCTTAGATGACAGTTGACAAAACTGTAGGATGCATTTTGTGTTTCAGGTGAAAGCTGATGGCAAATGGGAGGGATTTAGTGCAGCTTAAAAAGGACACCCCCAGAAAGTGGGAGAAACCTGTAAAGCACTGTAGCTTTTAAATCTGAATTAAAAGAGAGATGACTAGTGGGAGACAATGGTGGCCTTGAATCAACTTCAGTTCTTGTGTAAATGATCCTCTGCCTTGACAGGTCTCACTCACTTATGGTGAACTCACTAACAGCTGGGCTACACTGTCAGTCCTGTAACAACTTCAGTTTTCTGAAGTTTTTCTCTTTCATACAGGTTATACTTGATTGTTTTATTGGACTCCAAAAATAAAGTACACCATCACAGCTATGGAGATATATACATTGTTAAGGTTAAATTTTTTTTCATTTTTCTTTTTTTTTTTTTTCCTGATAAGGCTGAAAAAAAATGAAACACTTTGGATAAAACAAGAAAAAGCATCTTCTCGACGAACTTGTGGCATCCAGTGAGAGCTTTCAGACAAAGTGGCAAAAGCTGACAAAGTAAAGCAAATGACAACATAGTACTAAAATGAAAAGTGTTGCACAACTTCAACAGGGGATGCTGCCTAACCTGGCCTTGAAATGCCTATATGTGATATTTCTGTGTTGGAGGAGCTGATTCATTACCATTCTTTCTCTCTCCATGTGCTGCTTCCACAATGAACTGCTCGAAACTATACTGCTTTCAAAGTTGATGAGAATTAACTGAAGTTGATTAAAATAGCAAACTTGGAGGTTTTAACTTGACTCTTGGTAAAGTCAAAGCAAGTTTTGCTATTTGTTGGAGCCTTAAGGGGGTGAGAGAAGGAATTGTTTTTTATAAATCTTACGATTTTCAATGTAACCCTGCCTAGCTCAGATTTAGCTTGGCCTTTTCATGACTGACCTCTGAGTTTTACAATTAAATGAAGTTGTGAGGAGAACTAGGAAGTGGCCCTGATGCTAATCAGTGCTGAGCCTCCTTTGGACTCTGTACTGCTCAGCCCTCCCAAGTGAAAACAGCAAGCAAGTTCCCGGGAGGCTGGGACCGGACTGTCTATGTCTTCCAAAAGGCAAGTCAAAACACGGTCTTGGCCCAAAGTAACAGGCTCTGTGGGAAATCTGCTAGAGACAAGAATTCAACCTTAATTTCACCATCTCTTAGACATGGCACTGATTTTTCCTATCAAAAGGCTTACTTTCATCTATTCAGTCTGGGCTCCTGGCTTACTCTATGATAAACAATTTTCTTTCAGTTTAATTAAAACACTTTTTGTGTGCTAGGATGCCATCAAATCTATCTTTAATTGTATTGCCAGTCACAGCTCATTAGCCCCGTAGGCACAGTGGTCAGGCTGAAATACGAAACAAGAAAAAATCTGATGAGAACAAGTCATGAAGATATTTCATTAGTTCATCAAATGTGTGAGGATGAAGAATTTTCTTCTTTTTTGAAGAAAAAAAAAAAAGGGGGGGGAAAAAAACCCCAAAATGCAAAGGTGATACATTCTGAAAAATAAGAGAGACGAGTGATTCTAGTCCCAACCTCCCATCTCCTGCAGAGAGTCAAGGCTCGACTCTGGCTTTGGCCTCAGCATCCCCTGTCAGTCATCTTCCTCCCAGCGCTGCCCAGCAGACCTGCTCTGGCCTGTTTATTCTGCTTCTCCCTGCTTTATCCATGCCACTTTGTGCAATATCCTGGTTTTAAGCATGCAAGGATTATTTTTGGTCTTTTAGCCTCTCCACAAGAGTCTTCTATTCTGTCACGCAACAAAACCATCGGTTTACTGTCTCTTCGATCATCATTTTGCTTTTCCACATGTTTTTGGACTATTTCACAGCACTGCTTTGCCCAAAGCTGATTTACCAGGGCCTTGTGAAGTTTGTATGTTCTGGTGGAGCACGCCACTTCCTTTGCTCATTTCCTCTCCTTTACCAGAGGTTGTAATATATGCTAATGCACGAGGCATAATTTCTTCTATTTATAGGTACAGACAGCTATATATGAAGCGTGGAAGAGACAGTGCTACATAACGTATGCAGAAAACTTCATTACAGATGAGCACTTATCCTCATATTTAAGAGTTTGTCTATGTCACAAAACACTGGTAAATCAATGCAGGGTATCCTGTTGGAAATCTCAGTTGTCTCAGTTGTCTTTCCTGTAGGGCTTCACTTTTTTTTTTCTCCCTTTCCATTTCTTTTTATTAGGTTCTGGCTACTTCAGTGTCTTTGAATTTCCTTTAAATTGACCTACATCTCTTCCTGAAAGATCTGACTTAATCCTTGGTATCCTCATCTTAAAACAGGGCTATTAGTATGACCACATAGGACGTCTGCTGCAAGGAGGAGTAGCCAGGAGCTGGAGCCTGGGCAAGGAAGTGTGGTTATTGCTCAGCTCCTGGCTGCAGCCGGTGCCTTGCGCTCTTCAGTGTAAAGCTTTGTCTCCAATTCTGTAGCCCGGGCCTTAGGATAAGAGGGACTCAAATGCGTGGGGAAGCCTGAGGGTACGGCTTGACAGCATCAGTTAGCTGATCTAATGACTCCCTGGTGTTGAAAGGGAGCAGCCCTTCTCACCTCCAGTCATGCATTTCCATGCTGGTAAGGACTCTTGCTGAGCGGATTCAATTTACTGACCTTGCATAAACCGAGAGAGTGCGTGTATGGAGGGAGGAGGGTCAGGTTAGGCTTTGGATAATTCAGCAAGGGATGGGGTTAAATGACCTGGGTGGAGGTGGAAGGAACGGGACCGCAGCGATGAGCTGCCAGATCTCTGAACTCACGTCTGAACCTCATGGTCCCACCCTGCCTCAACTGAGCAATTCCACCCCTTTCTTTACACTGGCTCCGGTGTGCATCTGACCTGGCGACGAGTCGCTCCAGCGCGCTAAATTGGTAGACAATGGATGGGGCTTTGGGTGTCCAGGGTGTGTGTTTGGCTTGCATTCCCAAATGGCTTAGAGCAGGGTTAGACAAGCTCGAGAGCTGGTGTAAGGAAGGAGACCGGGAATGTGCAACCAGGGGTGGGAAGGCGGGTGGGATTGCAGCAGACAGCAATTAAATTGGTTTAAGCTGTTGTTTTGTGGCAGCTTGAGCCAATTTTAGGGGTGGCTTAAGTCCAAGTGTAAGGATACAGTTAAGTATCCTACCAAATGAAAGCATTTTCCTCAGTAAGTCTAAATATGAGTATCGTGTAGCTGTTTTTCCTGATTTCACAAATATTTACGTGAAAAAATTTTAAATGCTGTATGTATTTATAGCAATGAGGCAGCTCTTTAAGAACGGTATCCCATTATCTGCTAGTCACTCCTGTGGCTGCAGCAGTGGTGCCTCTTGCTAAGAGAGGTTTCTGCTAAAAGCCCTTTGATTGCCTCCCTGTTTGGAGCAGGGTAATGCCAGAAAGGAGATGGTGTCTTCTGGAAAGCCGGCAATGGAAGCAGTGTTTTCTCCTACAAATGTGTATCAGTAATGTATTTTGGCACTAGCCTTGCTCTGTGTGTCGCTTTGTACATTCCCAGTTGCTGTAGAAAGGAGGAATCGTTCCCTAACCGCATCTGAGTGCTGGTGTCCATCAGTTCTCAGGAGAGCCTGGAGCAGGTCGACTGTGATAACAACGTCTCTGGGCTGCGACAACATCTCTGGGCTGTGCTTACCATGGGATGCTCAAAAATACAGCGCCCTTCTCTGGCTCTGCACTGGCCCTTGGAGCAGGACTGGTTGCTGTAATCTCTGAAGCCCAGCATCAGGGTCCCCTCTTATCTCTCATGCCAGTGTGGATTGATCTCTGGGCAGATCTGCAAATGAATGGCCGCAGATGGGAAGAGTGAGGGGGGGGATAAGTGCTTCCTTTGTGCCTGTAACTACCACAAGTGCCATTAAGGAACATGCCAAGACCTTAATGAAATAACGCTGGGTACTTTCTCCCTGTCGCTGGGGCAAGCCAAAGAGGATGGGCGCATGATGCTTTGTCTTGTTCCATCTAGAGTCTCCATCCAAATAACAGCCATTTCCTCCTTACACAGCGCTCCAAAACCGGTGGAAATGGCCTCAGCAGCCTGCCAGGTCATTTTGCCTAGGAATCTGCTGGCCCACAAGAGCTGCTAACCATAATTTTGAAGTCCCCAAACCAAACATTGATAAAGGAAGCAGCAGTATCCGAGGCACTTCATTTAGGGTCCGATTAAAAATCAAAATCCAAAAATGTCAGCAGGAATGTTTTGCTGCTTTCCGTATGCTTTGCATAAAGCGATGGGGCCCAGTTGTTGCCACATGTTGTGGAATCGATGGACATGACTTCAGAGCTGCATGCAGCAGCAGCGCACAGGGAAGCCGGGAGTATTTGGGGCTCTCCTTACAGCAGGAGGAAAGCGGTGTTGCAGGAATGAAAGCAATCCTTTTTCTGACTACTCACAAATGCATGCCATACATTTCTCCTTTTGGTAGCCTATGACTGATCACATCAAGCTATAATGAGGAAGTGAATGGACAGCCAGGTAAGTAGCGCAGTCGCATGAAATCTCACCCTGCAGCTCATTATATGGAGCTTGTGCAGAATGTGATGTGTTGGCATCACAGGGATACTTGGGTCTGGATTCACTCTTCACCCTGTCTTCCCTGTGGCAGCTGCAGATAAGCTATTGATCTTTCTCCTCATTAATCAGAATAATTTTGAAGAAAAAATAAGGGGCTCATTTCCTATCCATTCTTCCCCTTAGTTCTTTAATTTACAAACAGCTTTATTTTGAGCTTTTCCTGTTTCCTGCCTCCTTTATGAGGCACCATTCAATGACTGCTACTTATTTGGTAGTGATATGTGACTCACGAAGTGTCTGGAGTTTTGCTTTGTAGAGCGTTAAGATGGGAGTAAAAAGGGAGAGAGGCGGGCCCTGTTTTTAAACAGGGTTTGCTGTGCTGTAACTTCATCAAACTCTAGGTAAATGGATTGAGTTGCCTGGGGTGGAAGAGGAACAAATGTACTGTTACAATCATTTTTGGGGTTTACATTTTTAAAGGAAAATGAATGCATCTATCTAGGGAACATATACATCTCTACTCCAACTTCAGAATCTTTAATTACCTTCGCAGCCTTGCTGTGCAGCAATAAAATGCTATTATCCTCACTTCATTTCCTACCCTCAGGTAAGGAAAGAAGGCGAGGGAGGCAAAGGACTAGCAGAACCCAGAGCCAAGGCAAGAGGCTTACAACCCTGATGGAGCAGATGGAAGCTTGGTGTCTGCGCAAACTGCAGCAAATCTGCATCCCGAGTGCCAGCAAAAAATGTGAAACAGAGAGGCCTGCCTTCTACTTAGGATTCCACTGTCTGAATCAAAGACACATGGAAGAACCCCCGTCCTCTTCGGATTCAGAGTCTGTATTTATTTCGTCATATCCAGTTATTCAATGAAATTATTTGGGCACATGGTGACTTTGTAAAGGACCCCCACGTAGGTGGAGGAATGACTGAAGTGGGGGTTTGGGTGTAAGGAAGACAGTGAGGCACCTGCCATAGCGAGCTCTGAGGGGCTTTTAGGGGCCTGTGGAACTCCAATGTTTGATTAACTGTTTAAAGCAACTAAAACAGCAGTTAAACCCAAAAGGCTTAAAGCTCCTTTTGATTTTCAACTCCCCTAGAGCTGACACCTGAACACATGTGCTGTGGCTTAGGCGCTGAGACCCTGGTTCTGAATACGGACTTGCATTTCAAGTCCACCACCCAAGGCTGGTGACTTCCCACTTCGGTTGGGCTTATTTGGCTTGGTTTTGTTTTTTCGTTATGTTCTCTTTTTTTTATGAACCTTTTTGAACTAAAAAGGATTGTTCTCTTTTAATGCAAATCACGCAAGAGATTTGAATGGATTGCTGCTTTTGATGCTACGATAGGCTAGGTATATGCAAAGTTACTAAACTCCATAATGTGATACAGTGGTTTTTTGTTTTGGTTTGGGTTTGTTTTTTTTTTAATATGTAGATATATTGCACAATACAAATGGAAGTGCAATTTTACCCATTTCAGGTTTGTTTGGAGCCTTCTCTGAGTTGTTTCTTTATTAAGCAGTGACTCACAAGGTGCTAGGAGTAAGCAGCCTGCACTTTGACTCTTGATGGGCACAACATTTACCTTATTACTACATGTTTTCACATAGATTCCCGGTATTTCTAAAATATCCAGTATGGTATTAAACGCAGAGCACAAAGCAGAGTGGGAGCGTGTTATTTACGAGGAAGTTGTCGAGCTCTTTGCTGCTGTAATATTGATGAGGCTTCTTGGACAGGTCACATTAGGACAGCATGATAGGGAATGAAAACTCTCTTATGGCTCCGAAGCCAGCACCTGGGGAACTTGATTTGAAATTGCTAAGCACCTATCCAGAGGAAAATAAAAGGCTGCTGCCGGGAAGCAGGTGTTGCATCTCGTTCTCAAGCTACGTAGCGGATTGTGTAAGGCACCATTGAGGTCGCGGGCATTATTAGGAGGTGGTGGGGAGCTGTGTGCTTTTGATTCCCCTTATCAAAAGGGATTTGGGTTTATTGCAGAAGTCCTGACAGCTCGGCGGTGTTCGCTGCCTTATTGTGCCTGCTGCAAAAGGTCAGTCCGTTCTGACTCAGGCAAGCGCTTTTCAGCCAGAGTCCTCCTGACAATAAACTATAAATGTTTTGTCTATCAGAAGGTGATGATAGCTTGGTATTGCAGTTTCCCTGTGCTACTGGACAGCTTTTTGTTTATATAGGCTCCCCTGTCTCCAGGATTTATCAGCCTGGCAGCAATTATAAACAAAACCCCATGGGTTTGGGACTTTCTCCGAATGTTTTCAGAGAAATGTTAAAATGCGTTGGTTTTCTCGCTGAAGAGTCACAGCCCATTATTCCGAGCTGATGAGGAAAAAGGGGCTGGGGAATTAAAACTGGGATCTCCCTCTGCCATTAAAAGTGAAGGGTGTTCCCCTCAAGGGTGATCCCATGGGATGCGCAGGGCTGCTGCGGGGAGCTCTGGAGCGGAGCCCAAGGTGTTTGAGAGGGGACCATCACACCCAGCACTTCTGCCTCACCAACTTCTCCAATTTCTCTTTGCCAGCAATAGGGAGGGGGAAATCTTCTATTCCCAGAGCCTTAGCCTATTTATATATCCAAGACTGATGACTGTAAATATGGGGTCCATTAGCTGAACTAACACCAGAGCTTTGTTAGACACTGTCACCAGAATATCCAGTAGCTCTAGTATCTAATAAAAGGATATTTGCATTGCGTGGGAGTGAGAAATTCCAGCTGTTAATATCCTGCAGCCTCTGCAAAATACTTATACCATACCATTCAAAAAGCAGTCTCCAAGGGGCTTGAGGAGAAAGTGGAAAGTGTGCAGAGTTGCCACCTGAGAGGGTGGTGTCGTGGAACCAGAGTACCGTAATGATGATTTCTTTGTGCAACAAGCTTAAAGTACTCATAAGGAAGCCATTACTAAGTGAAATAATGCCAGTGTTAAGTGCTTTGCTAGCACCAAAGCGCCAAATGCATGAAATCTGTGATACTCTGAAGAGGTGAGCAGATCCAGGTGTTGATTTTGGTTGTGGAAAAGAGCTGAAGAGCAGAGTTACACTCACAGAATCACAAAATCACAGAATGATTCAGGTTGGAAGGGACCTTAAAGGTCGTCTGGTTCCAATCCCCCTCCCCTGGGCAGGGACACCTCCCACTAGACCAGGCTGCTCAAAGCCTCATCCAGCCAGCCTCATACTCTGGTATGGGAGTAACTGGTTAGGGAGAGTTACCCCTCTCCCTAACCAGTGGCCTAGAAGAGGAGAAAGGGATTAATGCTCCCTTCTGCTTAGTTCCAGCCCTGTGAGTATTGCATTTGTTGCCACACACCACTAGACTATCAAGAAGAGGATTCCCTCTCCTCTCTCCCACCTATTCCTTAAATTTCTAGGAGGCATGGGTCTAACTCCTTTCTGAGTTAGAAGGGAGTTGAGGCCAAGTCTCCACATGTCTTGAATCAATATCTTAAGTGGAAGGTTACCATGTTAAAGGCTGCAGAGGGTTTTTATGTTCTTCAGGAGTTGGCTTGAGGCTGTGAAACTCAAAGAAAGAAGTGAACCTTCCTGCAGCCCTTGTCCACTGCTAAAGTTTGGGAGTCGGGATGGATTTTGGAGAGCACTTCTGTTGTTTGTATTTTCTGTGGGATCATTCTGGCAGCTCTATGGTGTAGTGCCAGAAGGCCTGGATTTCTTGAGGGATGTTTTGGATCACATTTTAGACATGTGGCTTCTTGTTACACCTATGTAGGCTGCTGCTAGAAAAGGTGATTCAGCTTTCCCTCTGCCTTGGCCACAGATTCCAGTTCATCTCTTTTTGCTCCAAATCTCACTCTTGTACAACCATAGGCAGCTGGCACAGCTTGCTAACCTGATGTTAAGGGCTTTCTGAGGCATGTGTGGAAAGAGCGGTTTTCTGAGAAATGGACTTGGGCGGACTTGAAATGGAGCAGTGCTGGCATCACAACATCCAAAATAAAGGGATGGGGACACCTTGCTGCACACAGGCAGGGTTAGAGAGGAATTCGAGACGGACCCTTCTGGCAGTGGCCTGCAGTGATGCTGGATGAGGAGAGGCAGCAAACAACAGCCTCAGCAGTGCCCTTTACCCACTACTTTCAGGCAATTCCAAAGGTGGAGCATGGGTGGCTGTACCTGCCAGCACAGTCTGATCATAGCCACGTAGCTCCTGACCCCACAAAGTGCAAATTATCTCACATGTGACGGAAAGTGCCTTCAATTCATCTTGTAGGCAGCGAAGTATTTTCAAGGTCTGGCCCTGATATACTGGAGGGGTTTTGGTGCATCTTAAGTGCATGATTTCAATGAACTGGATGTTGGTGAATGTATTTTGTGTATTTCTAACAATCCCTTCCGTGTTCTTGTGCAGAACTATTACTCTCCTCCATCTACTTACGTTCCATTTCTCTTTCCATCTGTTTCTGTTTCTAGTTTAGACAAAATGATACATTTTTTTTTTCCTTAACACTTTTCTCTAAAGGTAGAAAAAAAAATATGCTCCAGTCCTTCATAAATGCTTTGTGTCTGCCCTCCTCCCCCCAGCTCATTTGGTTGCGAGTGGAATGGCATATGTTGTCAGATACCCAGCACAAGGAGAAGTACATAACCCAGAACCTAATAAAACAACAAATCTAGTGTGCCCTCCTGGTCTGCAATCCTTCAACAGGCTCCCTTCATTAAACATCAAGCCATGTGTTTCTTAAAACAGATCACATCCCTGGTGCCACGGTGTGGTATGTGTTGCTCTCACTGTATTTCATGAGGGTTTTTTAATTTATAGCAACACAGTTTGTATTCTTACAAGGATTCTTGAAAAATTATAAACAAAAAAAAAATGTATGGGCAATACTGATATCTCTAAGAGCTGCAAGCTACCTAAAATCGATCTGAGCAGCGGTACTTGCAACTAACCTTGACCGCTCAGCTTTATTCCTGGCAGTGTCTGCAGCAGCCCGGCTATGCCTTACTTCTTCAGGCATTTTTGGTTGCCCAGGTGAAAATCCCAATTAAGCCCGGTGGCTCCAGTGGTGTTGTTCTGGATTTACACCGTGGTACCCATGAGCAGAATCCAACTGTAGGCTTCCTGCGTGCTCCCACCGCCCGGGCTGCGTTTCCATGGCACGAGCAGTGACAGAGCACCCGGGAGGACCGACAAGTCGCAGAAATCTTCCATTTGTACTCTGCCAGCTCGCCCCAGCTCCGGTGTTTCTTTTTCACTACTGTTTTAAAGCAAAGGTTAACGAGGTTATGGCCTTAAGCCTCTAGCTGGTATTCAGGCTGCTTTGGGTAACTGGCAGTGCTGGCAAGTAGAGGACACCGATGGAGTTTCTTTATATTTGATTAAAGAATGAATTGTTGCAAGCAGGGGGAGAAAACCAAGCTCCCTTGTAGAACAGGTTCGTACCTTGCCATTTGGATATTTTTAACAATAAAAACAGTTCTTTAGAAATGAGTGTGGTGAACTGTACCTACTAAAATTGCTTTTTTTATTATTATTTTAAGGCGAAAACACCGTATAAACCCACACATGTAATTCGGGGAGGGATGGGAGGTAAAATGCATTGCACTTCATTAGAAATGGTGCTTTTCATTTACAAGCCCATGAGACCAGTGTTTCACCAGCTGAACTCTGTCTGGTTTTCTGTGCACAGCTCCCCCAGTGGTATCTCGGTGGGCCAAAATTTCCGCTGAATTAAATGATCGCAGTCAGGTTGACTCAAAGGGTGTCTTGGTCTTTCACACAAATGGAAAATTTGCCCCGCTGTTATAAAAATATCTGCAGTGTTTATTAACCTAATAAAAGGGTGGCTAATTAACCACAGACCTGAAAAGTTAAAGCCGTTACTGCAGGCTGAGTCTCAGTTATGCTGATACGAGCGTGAAGTAATTTTACTGAAGTCTGTGCTGTTAGCTCAGACTTTCCCCGCTCTATCTGCAACCAGAATTTGGTTCAGTCCGCCTAATTATCTTTTATCAGGGCTTAGTTTCAGCTCAGTGACACATCTCCACCTTGCAACCAATCCTTTGGCTTTTGTGAAAGTCTTTTTTGTTGCGAACAGTGCCATTTTGGTTTCCATTTAAAAAGAATTAAAGATCCAATTATGCAAATTAATTTTAAAAGCTTTATTGCCAATCTTCTGGGAGAAAGGTTATTGCACAAAGCTTGCGACAGACTTAAAATAAGGGTTCTTTGGCTTTGAAATGCATCCCGGCGTGACACCCGCCTCTGCCTCCTGTCACACAGCTGGCAGCTGAACAGGAGATTTCCGGCAGTTCAGGGACCTGACCCTGAGGAGCTCTGCGTGGGTGCCACCTCCAGGCAGGGAAACCCTATTCTCCAGGAAAAGAGCCTGGCTTGACCCATGACAGTGGAGGGGAGAGGGATGGAGGAAGGAAGAGGGATGGATTGCGGGGTGACACAGGAGCCCCCAGACATGTGGGTTTGGCTGGAAGACTCGGAGGTTGAGCCTTTGTCCTATTCTCCTGAGGATTTAACACGGGGCACCAAGAGGAAGCAATTACTTGGGAACAGGGTGGAGTTTAGCTCAAGAAAAGCATGTTCAATCACGAGCTTATGTTATCTAGGCTTTAGAAATTATCCACTGCAAATATTAGGCCAAGACAGGGAAGATCAGGGACATGCTAAAATAATATTTGCAAGTAGTGTGTGCTCTGTGTGATGAGCAGGACTAGGTACCCTTCCACTCCTTTGTGCCTGACAGAGGGAAAAACGTTGACATGGTGATGCAAAGCTCAGAAACTGGCTGGTAGAAAGCTCAGCAGCTGAGGAAGCAGCTCCTATCCTTCCTTGTGTCCCACCTTCCCCATATCCAACCTCTTCCTAAGAGCACGTGAAAGCCACTCAAATGGCAAAGGAGTTGCTTCTCACTCGTTCTAGCAGGATGTGGAAATTCATAGGTCACAGAGAACAAATGGACATTGGAATTAAGCATCTCTATCATGGAAACCACAAAAATATCTCCACGTTGCTGCTGAAGCAAGGAAGCCAGAGATGGGCAGGCCCAGCTGTGGGTTTCACACTGGCGACGTAAGGCCCCTTGCAGAGCCCTAAGGGAGACGGTGGGGACCTCTTTGGGGGCAGAGCACACGGATGAGATTACTTGGCGAGAGCTGCACTGCAAAACTGGGAGTGGGAATGAAACTTCTGGGAGTTCAAGTATCTTCTATACTTAGCCCGGGAGAGAGGAGGCGAGGGGAGTGATGCCTCTGCGGTGCCAGGAGCAGGAGCGGCTTCAAGCAAAATCAGCTCTCAGGACCTGTGGAAAACCTTTGCTGCACTTTGTCTTGCTGTGATCTCAGCAGTCATAAAAGGGCTTGCTTTCTCACATGGCATTTGATGTCCCCGTCACACACTTATCAGGAAACTGGTCATCAGCTTTCGGACATGAACCTGAGCCATTCAGGGCAATGGCTGTCCGCAGCAGCTCAATAAAGGACTATCGTCTTGAGCCACGTGAGAGCAGAGAAGGTGGTCCTGGCTGGCATGATGAGGACCACGCTGACAGCGCCTTCACTGAGTCTCTCTGCCCATTCATTCACAAGCCAGTGGTCAGCAGGCGCTAGAGGAAGATGAGCTTACAGAGCGGACTGGAAAAAATGACTTGTGGGCTTGTTGTGTTCACAGAAATCTTCCCTTGTAGCTATATATATATATAAAAGGGTGAAAAAAGCAGGATTTGGCAAATG
Organism: Fratercula arctica; assembly: GCA_947846985.1. Taxonomy (NCBI): domain Eukaryota; kingdom Metazoa; phylum Chordata; class Aves; order Charadriiformes; family Alcidae; genus Fratercula; species Fratercula arctica. The sequence goes on from CANTUZ010000002.1 coordinate 42,395,704, forward strand.
CACTCCTGCTGAGAAGACTGCACTGGAAAAGCTTCTTGAAAACGGGCTTCCCTCTCTGGATGTTGAGGGGGGTAAACCTATGGAGTTGCTCTGGTTATTTTATACAGACGTGAGTGAGAAGATGTTGAGGTCAGTACACCATTGTGTGTGTTCGAAGTCAGCTGAGGTTTCTAGAATGGAAAGTCCCTCCCGTTGAGTTTTTACCTTTTTAATTCTGTCATTTGCTACAAAGGGACTGTGAAGATGTATTTACATGGACCTGTAACACTAAACCAGAAAATATTTAGCAGCATTTTCAGAAAAAATAACTCTGAACATCCTTTCAGTATGTTGCTTTATATACACTAGCATGTTCTGTAGGCCACTGTTGTGACAGACAACTCCAACTTCAACTGTTGTCGTAATAGCCCTCAAGACCCTATAGCATAAGATAATGTCATAGCATTTGAACAAGAGGGGTCTCAGAAGCACTTTCTGCTAGGATCACTGAATGGGCTACTCCAAGCGAAAATCCATCCAGCCATGGTGGTGCAGGCAGGTTCGGGGTAGAGGCAGTATGAATATTTTGAAACTGATTACCCTTCTTTTTGGAAAGGAAAAGAGGAGTTTGCAGGAAGCAAGGGATACTGTGGGGAGAACAGGAAGCTTTACATGACAAATTGTACTTCATGAGTCTAGTAGCAATACCACAGAGGCTGTTGCTTCAATGAGCATCCCCACGGGATCCCTGACAAAGCTGTTTAATATACCCAGTATTCTGCTTAGCTGACTGAAGACGGGGCAGGCAGGGTCTCTGATGGGCTGCAGCGTCTCCGATGGGCCACAGCTCTGCCTGGGTCTGGAGGTGGCACAGTCATGTCCCTAGGGGCCTGAGTGCAAAGGCAGCATTGCTCCTCTATGACTCGCGTTATTTACACTCCTGAAGATGTTGTTAAATGTCTTTCCTGTTGTTCATTCAGAGAACTCAAAAATTGCCCATATTACAATTAAATATATATATAAAATATATATATTCCAGCGTGAATTAAGAACCAAGACTTTACGGTGCCATAAGGTACACAAGAAAGTCTCTTAATTGCAAATCCCTGCTCCTGTTGGTCAGGTTTGGGCAGAATCCCCATTGCAGCTGGTGTCAAGTAGCTCCTGGTAGCTCTCAGTTCAGTTCCACTTCCATCCAGAAGTTGCCAATCTGATGCCAGTACACTAGCCTCTCCCTTGGGACAGCTTGCTACATATTTTTTACTATGAAACAACCAAATTGCCTAGAGCAGGAAGACGGACACCAACACTCTGTAAATATTGGCCTGTGCAGAGCTGAAACTTATGGCAGTGGAGAAAAGAGAATATCCAAGACACCACATGGAGATCTGGCCTTTCTCAGAGTTGATGGAGGCCAGAGACTGAAGTTGATGAATTAAGAAGAAGCCATTTGATTCACCTGATGCTCCTCTCTCTTGTCCTTGTTCTGACTTGGCTGAAGTAGATGCTCCATTGTAATAGCCAGAGTAGGAGGGCGAGTCAGGATCCACTTTGTTCGACACAAAAGGAGTGAGCGGAGGGTGTCTGCACAAGCCAAAGTGGGACGCCAGAAGTCCAGAAAATGAAGAGCAGATCCAGCACAGAGGGAGTCAAGTTTCTTCCTAACATAGCTGGCTCAAGACAGTAAGAGCTTCAAACAGATGGGAGCTTTCATTTTCTTGCTTTCCTTTTGGGATGAAGGGGAGATGAGCAAATCAGTCTTTCACCAGTGCTTCCACTCCTGGTGTTGACGGGTTTTGTTGATTTTCTGAGGGGGTGTTGGGTTTTGGGTTTTGGGGGGTTTTTTGTTTGTTTGTTTGATTTTTTTTATTGTATTTGTGCCCAAACAACCCAACCACCAAAGCAAACTCCAGCACAGCATGTTCGGAAGTGGTTTGAATATGCTGAAGATCAAAGGGAGATGCTGCCCAGTGTTTGATGTACACTTGTTTTTAATTCAAGGTTAAAGAAACAGCGAGAGCAAGGATGTATAGAACGGCCCCTATTGAGAATGCATCTGGGAGGTGAAGGGAGAGACATTCCTCCCTAGAACCCCATAAAACTATGCACATATGCTTCTCCCTATTGTTAATCCCTTTTGCTGATGGGATGTGGAGGAGATTTTATACAGTGGTGCAAAATGGAAATCTATTGCAGGACGAAAGAGTGCTGCAATCCCAGAGGGACTCTTATGTTCAAAACAAAATACAACAATGGAGTTAATTAGCATTGCATGGTTCACAAAATCCCCTCGAGGGGATCTTTCTCTGTTCTAAATCATCACTTGTATGTGAGATGGAAAAGCTCCCACTGAGCAGGCCCCTTCCACAAACTTTTAATAGATATTACCACGGTTTTTCATCATTTGCCATTGGCTTTGAGAAAGGTAACAGCTGAGCCAGGGCTATTCAGCTGCATTAACCAGCTGCATGTTAATACAGAAATACTCTCCTGCTCCTCCCTTCTGCCTGCAAACCAACCCCGCCCCCCCCAACAAATTAACCCTCTCCTGCCACACTTTTCCCTGCCACTGTGACACAGATATGCAGGCAGAGGGTTTAGTAAAGTTAGACAATTAAGCAAGGGAGGACCTCACTATGATTGTTTGAGCTTTACATATGTGCATATGAGGGTACCCAAACCAGATCTTCGACCCCCTGTGTCCACACCCATCTGAAGAGACAGCCTCTGCTCCAAAGGACTCGCCACCTCCCAGTGCCAGGGAGGAGGGCGAAAGGCCAAGAGGAAGGACCTTGCCCCAGGAACCCCACAAAAATCAAACCCATGCCTCCCGACTCCCACGCCTGCTATTACTCTCAGAGCCTGTTGGCACAAGACTCCCAGCAAGCCCAGCTATATTCTCACCGAACCGCCCTGTACCCACACAGCCCAATTTGCAGTGGGCATTAACACTGGAGACAATCTGTGCTCTGCTCACTAATAGCGCACAGTGAGCAGGGATTAACATTTCTCTGCTGGTTTGACTGGCCCCCAGTCGCCCTCCCACTCTGTTTTCACGTCACGCCAAAACTCATCAGTACCTGCATGTCCTCCACCCATTTGCAATTGTGTTGGCCAAATGGCCAAGGCTGCGTTTCAGTGGAGGCTTGCACTCCGGTGCAGCTCGCTCACCACTGCAAACTGCTGGAACCAACAGCAAAGCTCCACTGTGGACATGACTGCACTGCCTGATGCACCGCCCCACCGCCGATCCGGCATCTCCTTGTCTCCCGGGGAGAGCCAGGAAGCCCTGAAGAAACACTGCAATATGGCAATCATTGCACAAAGCCACAGCTAATGAATTGTTGGAGCAGGAACACGTCAGGGCACCTTGTAGCTCTCAATCAAGAGCTTGGAGTTGAAGTGCTTTGTGAGGAAAGAAGTCTGGCTCTGGCAGGGTTTGTGCTACCTGCCAAATTCTGATGGGTGAGAGGGGGTTTTGTCATGGGTCATTCCTACTAAACTATGTTTTATTATGATTGCCTCAGGTTAGTCAAGACTGCTGAATACTTTATGACTGGCAGAGTATCTGGTAAGGAAGACCTGACCATAGAAGTCTAGTATGCCAGAGGGAAGTTAGGAGGTAAGCCCTTTTCTTCTTCCATTTCAGCATTGGATGTGTTTACTGCTTTCTGTCTTAGCTAAGTATGTTGCCCTTCTTCCTTCACAGTGTCCCACAGAACTGCCACAGTGGCTGGGCTCCAAGAGCATCTCTGTTTGTAAGCAAGGATCCCTCTGTAACACAGGAGGGAAAGACACGTGGCTGTGCATAAGCACGGACACACAGACCGGCACTCCAGGGCAAGGGACCTCAGCAGAAAGTGTCTGTCCTCCCTTATGTTTTATTAGCATTTTAATTTAAATGGTGGTGAGACCGATGTGAAAGGGACGGTGAAGGGTGGTGATCAATTCAAACAAGCCATAGGCTAACACAAACCCTCTTCTTCCTGCTGTGGCTAAACTATCACCCACCCCCAGCTCCCGCTCCTCCCCCCATCCTGACTCTCACCTGGCACACCACAGTGGCACACCACCGTCTTCCCCTTTCACACACGCTGAAAGCGAGGGACCAACCCAGGGCAAGAGGAAATGGTTAAGCACATGACTGCCTGGAAAGCCTTCTGTTGGCCTCCCACCGCACTGCCACCACCGCTGTCACCTGCTTTTCACCCCTTCCTTCCTTTGTGCCCATTATGCCACTGTCCCACTTCTCCCGCTGCGCTGACCTGCACATTTCGGCCAGCCACCTCCTTGCCACTCTTGGCACACCAGGTTGAAAAGTCCCACCATCTAATGGTGACACAGTCCCTGCATGCTGGTTGCCACTTAGATCTGTTACTCTCCTACTTTGGCCGACAGACTGCTCTGAGATTATAACCTTGCAGTGCTCGTAGCACAGATGACATAACATTTCATGAGTTTGCGGACGTACTCATAGCTCCATAGAGTGTGTCCCCGAGCATTTTATCACAGCACGTGAGGAGATGTTTCACAGTGTTCTATCTAGGCACTGCTCCTGGCCCAGAGCCTAGGCATTTGAACAGTAAACTCCTTTTAGGACTCATATGAATGTGCACAGAGATAGCGAAGCAAGAAACAGAGGATATAATTAACCACTAAAGTTCCTCGCAATCATTGCAAAATGCCAACAGACTCTGTTCATCTCGATGGAGAACATAAAGTGGAATTTAAGCACAAGTAGGTTTCTGTTCTTGCTGTAGCAGCCTTACTCTCAGATGTTAGGGGCAGAGGTGGTTTCCTTGATCTTTCTGTGTGCCCTTTCTTTCCTACATCTTCTTTGGGAATCTGTTGTGGAGTAACTGCTGATGCACAGCCTGCCCTAGTGCAGTCCAGCAAAGCCATTTGAAGATGTGATCTGCATTGTTGAAACTCAGCCTAGTTTCTAGGAGCAGTTTGTGGAAGTGGCTCAAATCTTCGTGACCAGACTGCGCAGAGGACATTCTGCTGTATGGTAGAGTGTAACTGCAACACACTGCAGCTATCCCACAACAATGCTGCATGCAGGCTTCCTTGTTCCATGATTTTAATGCATTTTCCCAGTTCACTGTAACCCAAGCCCAGATTGTCCACCCGGGGACCTTTTTACTACTCTTCCTGTTGACTTGGTTTCCCTGGGAGGAAGTCTGGGGAAAACTGCTGTGTGGGCAAGCCTGAGGTGACTACCTCCACTTCTGCATTTGCTTCCTCATAGAATAAGCCTGGGATAAACAGCAAAAAGAAATTTGAATGTAATGACCTGCAGTGAGAGCTGGTAGGATTCTGCATAGGGCCAGTGCTGTGAAATGCACCGAGATGCTGAAAGGTTCAGGTAGGTGCCTAACCACCTTGAATTGCTTCGAGAGGACAGTTAAAGCCCTATTGTTTGAAATTGTTAAAACTGTCAACTGGAAAATTCCCTGTAGAAAACAGACCTGCATTGACTAGTCCTCCAGTGGCCTTTCCCATCTTCAGCTCCTATGATTTATGCGCTCATAAATTCCTTTGTGTTCTGTGCTTACCTGGGAGACTCGCCTGTGGCTGGCATCCAAGAACACCATAGTGGAGTTGCGTTAGGCTGTTCTTTCTGGTTTCCCATTGTCTCTTCCCTGCCTGAATTTGGATCCAAGAGCAGATACGGACTAGATGCAACATGTCCTCTTCAGACTGGAAGGCCACCTTTTCCCCCAGGGACATCCATCCAGTTTGATTCTGCCAGGTGATGGTCGAGAAGTGAAATGCCCTGTCCTTGCCAGCTGCTACCAGACTCTCTTCCCTTGCTGTACCTTGCTTGATCTCCTTGGCTTCAATCCTGCTCTCTTTTATTTAAAGGTGTCTGTACTGGGAGAAACATTTCTAGCCTGGGGCAGAACTGGTCTGAATTCACAACCAGTCCTCTACCAGCACAGGCTTTTTTGGAATATTTACTTCACATCATTTTTCAGGACAAAGTTTTACTTCAAAACAGCATATAAGGGAATTGTTTGTTAACGCAACTCTGTTTCATGTAAGCGTGCCCAAAGCTCTTCTTTGCCATGTATACAGCAGTATATTTGCATATCAGAAGATTTCACATAGCTTCTCAAGTACATGCCTAACTGCTCCCAATTGCCACAGTAACACTGGGGGAAAAAAGCTTTTTACAAATGCTCTGCCAGACGAATCACATTTTTAGCAGAAGCGGAACAATTCCTTTCTCTTAGAAAGATGTTTTCAATGAGGGCAGAATCAGTACAGCACTTAGTTACAATACTGGAGTGTCAGATGTTTATTGAGTCAGCAAAGGAGATATAAAAAGAACTGGCAGGGCTCTGCAAATCACTTTGATTTTTAGTAGTGACTCTACTACAGTAAACAGTAAATAATGTAAATAGCAAAGGTGTTCTCATTCACAGAGAAATGAAATGGGAAGTCACAATCCTTTTTTTTCCTTGTGATAAGAAATCTTTTGAAACCTTCTGATGCCATTTCTTATTCCATCAGCATTGCATTAACTTGATATGTTGCTGTTAAACGGCCGCACTTAAATACATCAAATGGATTAATGCTGGCACTTTATCAGGTATAGTTTCTGTTTCTGTAAGACATCTCTAGACATATAGAAACTACTTAAAATGAGAAAGGAAGTTTCTCCTCTTGACTGATTCAGAGGACTGTGTGTAGCCGGCTGATATTTCTTGAACATCCTGATTAGTGCCAGGCTGGTCACAGCTATGACAGGGCAGATAAGTTAAGTGGGCTTTGAAAATCGCTCTAAGTGACATGAGTTAGCGCAGCTCCAAAGTGCTCTCAGCCGTGCAGGAAAGCCAGCAGAGGCACAGTGAAGAAGAGCCTACAGACACATTCAAGCAAGCTGCAGTTTTGCCAGGCATAACTCAACCAAAGCTGAGGTATGAACCCAGTGAGCTGCCTTACACCATCTTCACTTATCTGGTATCGCTGTATGTAAATCCTCAGGCTGAAGGAAAAGGAAGGAAAGAAGCTGCTCACAAGAGAGAGTAATTTCATCACTTGATAAAGGAAAGCACTAAAAAGAGTGAGTCACTGGCCACCGCTTACAGAGCAGTAAATAAACACAGTCTAGTCACTTGTTACTTATTTTTTTAGCATTGAAAGTAAGAATGAAAGCTCTTCTCCATCCCAGTCTCACTGCTGGTTTCTCCCTCAAGCATCCAGTAGTTCACCTCTGCAGGACCAGCTACCTTGCAGGCAGGCAGGCAGGCAGGCAGGCCGGCTCCCCTTCCCTTTCTACCGCTCTGGGACTGGCGTGATTGCTGCCTTAAATATATGACTCTGCACAAATAACCTTCAGCTTGTGGGCCAGGGCCTGCCTCCCCCTGCTCTCTAGGAATGTCACTAAATCACTGCCAGCCCTGGCGCAAAGCCTGGCTCCGATTGTGTCATCTTGGTCTTGTGTCACGAGCTGCTGGGGCCACGGCGAGGTCGGGGACTTTCTGATGGAACAGGAAAGGTTTTCCCAAAAGGAAAGCTGAGCCCAAGAAAAGGAGATCCTTCCTTCTCCAGCCGGATTTTCAGTGCTCTGCCTCCTTGCGCGGGACAGTCGGCAATTTCCTCCCCTTTTAGCTCCTGCTGACACACGGCTGGGTGGTTTCCAGCCTCCTCTGTGCACATTGTTCTGCAAGTGTTTGTCTTAGCAAAGTGCAGGGCCAGCCGCACCTTGCAATTAATAAATATGTGTCAACACTCGGTGCAAGCCTGATTATTATCATTACCCCAGAATTAGAGGGCTGGCACAGCCATTGAGCCGCCTGAGGGCCCGATCCTGCCAGGTGCTCAGTGCTCTTCATTTCCATTGTCAGCAAGGAGAGCGGAGGGCAGGAGGGAATTACAGGATTCAGCTGTCCAAGGGGTGATTTTTTTATTTAGTCTCGAATTCTAAAAGAGATTATTTCTGTCAAGAGAGAGGAGCAAAGTGAAATTAATAGCTAGGGGCCATCCCCCTCAACTGCTGTAAAATAGTGCCACTCACTTAACAGCAATGGATCACTGCTGATTTACATCAGCTGAGAATCTGGTGCTGAGTTGGTAAACATGAAATGGAGATTATAAAAGGAAATTAATAACACTGAAAGCTAACCCAAAAGCTGAACACGTATGCAGGGATTCCTCTGTCGGTTACAATGCAGCTGCATGGGGCTCGAGTTGAATTTCTAATCCATCTTGACCCTGACAGGTCAGAGAACTCCCCATTTTGCGCTTGGAGAAGTGCCCCCCTGGAGCCAGGGTCACACCGATGTACCTGGAGGGAGGAGTTGAATCCTCAGGCCTGATTATGATTTGCACTAATGCCTCTTTTCACTGGAAATGCTGTGACATTTACTTAACACCCTGAGCACCGCTCGAGCGATAAAGAAACCATGGAGGCAGATCTTGAAAGGCGGTGAGTTTCCTGAAAATGCAGACAGGACATATTTTTAAGATATCTCCACTCTGAAAATATCTCTTCAGGCTAAGTCCTCAGATCTCCTTGATTTCATCAAGAGTTCAGCGTTGCTCCTGCACTGATAATTTGCAGAATTTGTAGAAGTGCCTAACTGCTCTTCAGGCAACTTGAGAAATCCTGCCTCCCTGGCAAGCAGGGGATCGGGCAGTCCAGCAGGATTTGGCTGCATCCTAAGGAATAGGTGGTTCTTGTCAAAGCTGTTGCATCAGGAGGGTTGAGGATTGAGCTAGAAGGATGGAAATGAGCGGGTCCTTGACAGAGAGTGGCAGCCTAGAGTACCATCAGGTGTAGTGGTGCTTCCACAAGAGCACAGTAAACAGTGCTCACTGCCTTTTACTCTTTTCCATCTCTGTTGGTCTGAGCATCCCTGCATCCCTTAGAGCAAGAGAAGAGCGGGAGTGGGTGCTGGTGCGCTGACTTGAATGGAGAACAATCTAAGAAATCTGCAAGGGTTTCTGAAACAGCTGCCTTGAAGGAGGCCTGCTGCTGAAACCCAGTACAGCCCTAGGCCTGGGGACTGCTACTTGAACAAAATAGAAATGGCAGCTCCTCCAAGAACTGCCATTAGCAGAACAATCATTGCCCCAAATCCCTCTGCCCGTTTCTAATCAATACTGCAGACACTGCAATAATATCAAGGCCCGTTGCTATGGAATACATACCAAAACAGAAGAACTGTGCCCAGTAGCAGGTTAAAGCAAAGTGTGTTCAGGTGCAGCAGACAATGATGAAGGGTCATATTGTGGTTAGAAGAAGGACTCGCTCTTGCATCATGTAATGCTGCAGCCCTTATCCAAACAGTTTCTACAGTCCAGACCTATTTGAGGAGCAAGGAGAAGCAGCAGACCTCTCTGCCAGCTGTGGACCTGATTCTTTGCCTCCATTCATATCTCCAGCTTGTTGGACATTGCTTTGGGAAAGTTAATCCATGAGTTTGACTTACCATGGCTATTGCTATCTTGTAGATCCTCCGTGTCTACTGTCTTTCTTGGTTACTGTGGAAATCTTCTCCTGCATTAGACATTGTTAATCTGTCTCTTCATTTTCCAAGCTCACACACATAACATAGTATTGGTGGTCCCCTCTATGTAATAATACCAAGAAATGGCTTTTCCTAGCTAACCTCACAGTGAAAATTGTCATCATGGTCCAGGACTATTTTAAGGCATCCACAATTTCCCAGTCCTACACCACTGTTAAAAAAGATTCCTGAGATCCATCAACCAGTCCAGAGGCAGTGAAATATTCTGACTAACATAAAATTTCCATTTCTTACATGATCAAAGCCAACATCCCCTATGAAAGGCATAGAGGACTATCTCGTATTTTTATAACACCTGTTTGCATTTCAACACAGCAACCCAAGCAAAAATCATGTGTGTACGGTTGTGTCAGACAGCCTGAGCAAGGTAGCAGGTAAGTGACTTCCTGGAGAGGCTGGGTGCTGCCATCCATGGCTGTTTCCTCATGTTCAGCTGCCATCTGCTCAGGACAGCAGAGCCCTCACTGACCCCTGGGGCAGGCACTGCCACAATTCATAGCATTGCATGGTTTAACCCTCATCATCTACGTCTTCTTATCCACAGGCTGCCCATAAACTACTGAAAAAAACCCAATCTGGTTATTTCTCTCCTAAGTTTCTCCATGAAAGGTCTCTTCTTACGACACTTTCCCAAAAACCACAACTCAGACTCTTTTATGGTTGAGCTGTTACAGCATTGGTACTGCTCCTTGCTGCTTATGACACCATCTATTCTTCTTTTAAACTTCTCCATCCAAAAGGCACCCTTTTCGTCTTTTTTCTTTTGTTTTCTGTTCATATGTTACCTAGCAGAATTTTATTCTGTAGTAGAGTGGGATTGGTGTGCAAGTTCTGTGGTAATGAGAATAATATTATCATTTTTTAGAGGCAGCTGCTTCTTCATTTTGTGGTGAGGCAGCAAGAGCAGCCACAGCTATGAGCTTCTTCATGTTTCTCTGCTAAGTCACTTGTGACTGAAGTTAGTTCATTTGTTACTTGTGCCCTTTAATGGGAAGACGTATTCTCACCAAAACTGTGTTGGCATAGCTGAAATTCTCCATGTTGCCTTCTTGCACCTGGTCTGCAGCGAGAAATCAGGTTCCTTCAAAAAATGGGAGCAGGAGAGACTGTCTTACAGGGAATTCAGAAAGCAGGTCTGCTGCAAATACTGCATGGCTCTTTTTTGATTGCTACTACATCACCTGCTGCAGACATGGCATTGGTGCCTGGGGAGCATGGTACCTGTCTCCATCTCAACACTCCTTTCTGGAACTTTCCTTGACCTTTTGCCTCGGTGCCTGCATTTGGAGGGCCTGTTCTGCACTGCACCTCAGAGCCACCAGCTTTAAGACCTTGTTTGTGCATTTTGGCTATAGGAGCTCATTAAATGAGCTGATTAAAGCCTAGATCCTCAAAGGTATTTAGGCACCTAAATCTGGTTAAGCCTGTTTGATCCCAGTGGGGTTAGATACCCCTGTGTTTTTAAGGAGCTGGGTGTAGTGTCCTGATTTTGGGGGAGGAAGAAGAGGGGACAAGGAGCAAGAGGCATTTTTCTGCAAAATGTGCATAAAAGGACTGAATACTGGAAATGAAGGATGTCAGACCCTGAATTACAGATCTTAAGGTTATAGAACTAATACAGAATAAACAGTGGAAATGAAATTAATGTTTCCCGCATTTCTTCCAGCTTCTCAAAATACACTGGGGCAAACCACACACTTTCCAACACTCGCATGCTTTTTCTTCTGTCTTATTTTTTTCTTTCCCTCTCTGCTAGTCTGCCACTGACCATCAGCCCCTTCAGGCAAGGACTCTGCTCTCCTTCATGGCCAGAAATTGTTTGGCAGACCCTGGGCAATAAGAACGTGCCTTTCAAAACTGGCCAAGCAGTGCAAGGATTTATGCTGCCCTGAAGCCCCATACAATAGGAAGAGCACAGTGTGTTGACTCTTTGGTATTTTTTATTGTTAGTCTTATGGGCTGGTAAGCTGGTCTCAGCTACTTTTCCTTACGACTACTGTGAAATAATCCAGCTTCGGTTGTGATGGGCCCCGATGAATATCTGAATTTCAGGCGGACTGCCGTGGCTGTGCCTGGGCATGACTCCTACCCCAGAGTTAATTTCTTCCTGTGTGAACCAGGTATTTCCCAGGCACGATCACATGTTAGAAAACCACTTCTCTCACCAGGAAGGAGCAGAGCCACTAATGGTGGTGGTTTGTCCCGGCGACCCCTTCGCTGCAGTTGAAGGATGCAGCCTGGTGTGGGATTGTGCTGGGAGCCCTCTCTCACCTGCGCGGCTGGACGCCCACAGAGCCTCCGCGTGCAACCGCTCTCACAAAGCCCAGCGGTGCATATTATACCTCTGAGCAGACATTAAATATGCGCTGGTGCTTATCTTTCATGAAAACAAATGAACAGAAGTATCTGTTGCTGCAGCCTCTGAGTCTGCGTGGAGGTGAAGCCCACGGGGGTGAAGCAACAGCTCCCAGCTCCCTGCAGATGCATTTCCTCTCTTTGCCAGCCCACGTCCCACCGAAAACAGCTTCTCCCCCTCCACTACGAGAAGGCAAGGCAGTGCCCAGGGAGCCTGTTGAAGAGGAGCCGGAGAAAGGACTGATTAAGACGTGAGCGAGGAAGCTCTGCTGGTGAGGCATTCCCGGCAGGGGTGCTGGCGGGACGCCTGCCCACAAACCCAGCGGCAGGAGCCGCCTTCCCTGGACCTCCGGAGACACTGGGAGAATTTCCTCTTCAGCTATTTTCAGGTGGCACCTGCGTCTCTCACTAGCCACGGATGCCACAAGGCATGGTGCCAAAAAATCTGCAGCTTGGCAGCTTCTCTACATGGACTCAAGAAATATATTCTGGATTATCTGTACCATCTGCCTCTCACAGGTGTTCATCTGGGAGGAAGGGGGAGGAGAAGGGCACCTGAGGGCACCAGAATCCAATGGAAAGTGTTTTATAGGGCAATACACATTGTAGCATCTGGTGCTGATGGAAGAGGAAGAAGGAGGAGGAAGAAGAACGGATACCAATTCCTACGTTGGAAAGATTACTGAAGTTTACTGCACAGTTTCACTGGAACTGGGCAAATCTCTGAGTCCTCACCCCTTGGTCTGCCAGGAGGACAGGGGAGGTTTGGGGGTAAGAATCCCCAGGGTTGTGTACTTGGGGGGAAGGCAATTTTCTGGGTAAGTCTGGAGAGGAACTGTGTGGTGTGTGCCTTGTTTGTGGGTAAGTGGAAGTTTGGAGTAAGCATCCACAGGTGATGGGCTTGGGTTTTTTGTCAGCTATGGCAAAATACTGCTGTCTCCCAGCAGACACCACAAAGGTCTCATCCTCCTTTACTTATTCATGCTGAATCATTAATATTTTCCTGAAAGTAGAACTCTGCTGGTTCTCACAGAGCTACAAAGCTACATTTCTAAACAAAGATCTTATTTGTGAGGAGATGAAACTCTGACGGCAGTGAATGGTTTGCTTTCCACTGCGCCACAGAAACACTGTTTCCTGCCCCTCCCATGAAAAGAATTTGCTGCGGCGGTCCCGGCGCAGACTGCACACCTACAGAAACCACAGGCTGCCCACGCAGGCACCCGCTCACCTCCAGGGACAGCCACGGGTCAGCAGAAGCTGGAGCTGCCACACCTGCGGGGCTCCCCATGCTGCCTGCTGAAGGAGGACCACTGGCCCGCGCTACATCTTTTTTTTTAAATCTGTCCTGAGGAATTGATTTGTCTCCACCTTGAAGCAGGGAAACTGAGGCAGGAGGGTATTTCTGCTGTTTGGAGACAACCTTGGACCAACACTTAAGTAGGGCTGGCCCATATCTCACCTGGTAGGTGCTCCTGTTGTCATCCTTGCTGTGGGTCTTGGAGCAGTCAACAAGGAGCTGGAGAAGGCCACCACCACTCTTTTCTATGCCCCCTACATAACCATTGGTCTAACATCTCCTTTAGAGCCTGCAGAAGGTCCAGGGACAGCTGGGCTTCCCACAGCGGCACCCCACTCCCATTGCCTTCAAAAGTGTTCATGGGAACGGACCAACTTTGCAACTACTTTTCAAGATGCAAGGCTGTGCAAGTCATGAAAGAATTGCACAGAGCGGAAGAAAAATAAAACCGCTCTCAGCTCCTCATCTGCAAGCTGTTGCTGCACAAGAAGGCAGCGCAGAGCTGGTGTGAGGAAAGAGATTGTTGTTTCATGTGGTTTCCAGATAACCACCGGTAACATATATGATTGCAGCTGACCTTGTGATACCTTATTGCTACTTGTATTTTCTTTAAAAGTACAAAGAAGCTGTGTTGCCTAATGCAAATGAGACTGATGGTGGAGAAACAAACTCACAGCACCTTTAGTAGCAAGGCTGATGGCTGGAGTACCACGTTTCAGCCACAGCTCTCCTCTTGTCTTCCTGTTGTGTCCATCATCGTCTGGAACACACACTGACTATGCCATTTGGCTATAAAATATGGCCCTTCATCATTAGCCACACGGTTTTCTAGTCCCCCAGCCCGAACCACTGTGCTTTCTTTTGCTTCACCTGTGGAGCTACATACAGTACTGTGGTGGTTCTCTACCACCATGCTTCAGGCCTAATTGCAAGTTAGAGCTTCTCCATCAGTGGCACCACAAACAAACCAGGGTCCTGATCCAAGCAATTTTAATTGGATACTCATGGGAATAACAGTAAGTAATAAGAAAAAAGGAAGCATAGCTTTGCCAACTAGACCAGGAAAACTCTGACTGAGCTCAGGGAGGCTCACAGTGAACTCATGGTACCTCAGCTATCCTTATTTTATAGGTCTCCAAGAGTTCTGGTTTTGTTCAATGTACTAAATAACAGTGTTTATTTTCTAGTGTGGATTTTCTATTTTTATGGTTAGTTTTGTTGTTCTCAAGCGCAGAATAAGAATACCTCAGATACTAATGACTGTTTCCCTGCTTACTGCAGGGTGGTCGGACTAGATGACCTTTAAAGGTCCCTTCCAACCCAAACCATTCTATGATTCTATAAGAATGGAGAAAGTGAGAAAATTGAGACTCAGAAGTAAAATTACAATCACTCAAAGATAGGACAGGGCAAAAGATAGTGTCAGTTGCCTCTGAGTACTGCTCGTATGTCTTATGAAGTGTATAAAGTTATATAAAGGCATTAATGTCTTTGGGCACCTTGTCATTTTTAATGCTAACTTTTTGTGTCACTTGTTTTTGGGATGAAGGAGAGAGAGAAAACATCATATTAGTCCTTGTGAGAAGTGCCAGACTGACAGCCTTGAAAACGAGTACTTAATACATCTCCGTGTCAGGCAGTGCAGGGGCAGAAAAAACTACCCAAGGTGTACTGAGAGGAGCTGCACACGACTTCTTGCCTATGGGCAGAGAGAGCTACCTGAATGCTGCCCTGGTCTTGCCTGCTTCGGATGCTGGAGAGGGTCCTAATGTAACATGGGAGAGTCTCTCTCAGCTGCAGCATGGGACTGTGATAGCTACCGCGAGCACCCCAAGACCATATAAGCCACAGTCCTGGCTGATTCCCCAATACAAACAAATGTTTGTACCAATACCTTGTGTCCTCAGGTATTCTATGGTAAGCTGTGCCTGATCTTGAGGCGCATACGTAAGTTCAATTGCTACAGAGCTGAATTTTACAGAAGTTTTATGAGTACATTTTAAAGATGAGATTTGCCCTGTATTACGTTTGCACATATATCAGACAATAAATTGCATAGCTGCTGTGCTGGTCATTAGCAGATGTCTCCCTGAGGTTCCAGGGTTCTGCATGATGTACAGATTGGTTGGGCTGATTTCAGTCCCAGGGGAAAAAGAGAAAAGAGAAAAAGAAAATGATGACACAAGACTCAATTAATAATGAATTGGAGGACCAAAATACAACTATTGCCGGTCAACAGATGTTGTGAAAAGCAGGTCAAACAAACTGAGTGTATTACATCTATGTAGTTGTTTTTACCAGCTGATATGTTTGACATAGTACTTCATGCCATTTTGTTTAGATTTAACGCTATACAATTTCGGCAGAGTACGCCTGCAGTGGCCTGGGAAACACACTGCTAAGCTTTCATAAAGTTATAGTAACTGTACGGCACAGTATTTGGGGGCTTCTATTGGGTTTCTGTAAGCATCAACATTAGGATCGAGGACATTCAACATCTCAAATGAATGCCCTGGAAATGAATATAAAATCGCTGCTAATAAAATTTGCAGATGACATAAAGACAATGATGAGGACAGAGCGCTCGTACAAACTGACCAGGAGCTTAGCAATCCTGGATCATTCTAGGAAAATGTGGTTTTATGCAATGAAATGTAAAGTAATTCATTTAGCAGCATGGAATCAAGCCAAAGTTACAGACTTCATCCTGTTGAAGAACGGATCTGAAAAAGATTATAGCAGAAAAGCAGTTCAACATGGACTCCAAAGGCGATTCTGTGATAAAACATGAGCAGTCTTACCCTGGGACTTCTAAACTGATGATTAGTGAGTAGGACTAAGGAAGTGATTTTACTGGATAGAACACTGGGGCAAGTTATATCGGAATACAACATCTGGTTTTGGTGTCCACATGTTTAAAGGATATTTGAAACAGGAAAGAGCCTCCAAAATGAGAGAAATCTTTGCAGCAAGAGATGCAAGAGCTTAGTGCTTCAGCTTATCGAAAAGCATATTGAAGGGACTGAATTATAGCACAGAAGTACCTTGGTTGTAAGCAGAAAATAGAAGGGTTCCTCATTCTAGTGGAAAAAACTGTAATAAGGACTAACGTCTGGAAACTAAGGCCAGGCAAACTCAAATTAGAAAACCGAAGTTTGGGGGGGGGGTTGGGGTTTTTTTTGTTTTGTGGGGGGTTTTTTTGTTTTTTGTTGTTGTTGTTTTGGTTTTGGTTTTTTTTTTTTAGTGAAGGTGATCAGCCACTGGAACACGTAACCAAAGGACCAAGTCATTCTCCATCTCATGGCCTCTTCAAATCAGGCTGCACCTTAGCCAAATGCAAATTATTGGCCTCATTACGGACATAACTGCAAGGAATTTAATGGCCTGTGATGCACGGGAGGCTACACCAGATGAGCTAACGATCTCTTTTCACCTTAACCTCTGTGCATCAATGAATAATAGGAATTAATTTTGGCACTACAGAGAGATATTGCCAACTGAGAAAGGATGAAGGTGTTTTTGGCATGCAGAGAGGAGTGGAGGGTGCTTCTAACAACCAGAAGCTTTTTACTTTACTTATAACTTTACTCTTTAGTAATAATGTCAGAGGGCAAGAAATGAATTTATTTTTGCAGGGATTCCCATTGTTAAATTCTTTCCTACCAGCAGGCTTGGAAAACAAAATTTCTTCACTTCCTTCCCCCTAAATTTATGCTTTCAATACATTAATTTAAGCAAAGGAATGTCTTCATTTGCTAAGCAAATGAAGCAAATCATCTGAAGGTTCCTATTATTGTCTGTGATAAATAGTTAATACAAGCACAGTCCAAAGAGCAGTGAAATTAAAGGGACTCTCCACAGAGTTTTTTCCAGTGGAAGTTTTATCAGGTTCACTGACATTCAGACAGTCATTATGCAATTTTATGGTATTCACATCCATTCAGTAGAACCGACTTTGGCTACATTGGCGTAGATCTGGATGCACACCTGGCAAGTCCATCTGCATTGGTTCAAACTTTACATTCTGGGGGCTTTTTTTTTTTTATAAACCATCCAGAAGCTTCTTAAAATGACACAAATGATTCTGTTACCCATTTCTGGAGCAAATTATATTTTGCCAAGATACAGGTAATTCTGTAGATACACTATCTTTTTACACAACTAGGAGAGCATTGACTTCCACCATAAGGTTCATTTTCACAGTATCAGTACCAGGTAATTTGGTTTTTGAATTTCCCTGTTTCCCCCAAAAGAAAGGGACAATATTCTAGAAGACCTGAAGGGAATTCATCCCAATAGTTTTGATTTAGCTCCTACAATAAAAACGCTCTTTTCTGAAATGTTCATTTTGTCTGCCATACCTGCTTCCCTGCTTCATAAAACCTCCTTGAAAACTTGGCCTTTAGGTATACTTGGAAAAAATGTGTTTAAACAAGGTAAAGGTCTTGGATGTGGAATGTTAGAGCCAGCTCTACTTCTGCTGATTTCACTGGGAACTTTAGGTCAAATTTTCTCACTGTTAATAAAAGTCGGTGGGGGTTTTTTTTATGTAAATACTGCATACTGCACATTAAATGAGTTAGAAAACGTATAATAAGTCCCCTATTCTTCAGCAGTTGTTTTCTACTTCCCGACTGTTTTTATTATAATGTTCTTGTCTATCGCTGATGTGTAAAAAGATGTATCTACTGTTCTACATACATTACTCCAGCACAGTGCTGGTCCATACTTACCTCTCCTAGCCAGCACAGCATCATAATTAATAATAATAATATTTATTACTGTTGTTATTATTATTATCAGTAGTAATAATATTAATATTAAATATTAAAATAATTTTTAAAAAGAAAACCAAATTAATACTAATACTTTATATACTCCACAGGCAGAAGAATATGTACCAATGATATATGTGTTAAGATGAAGAAGGAATTTACCTAACAGGAGTCTAACTGGGTGACAAGACAAGAGAATAGGATGGGAACAGGTAGATCCAGGGCACCTGGAGAATGTATATTATAATAAGGCCTCTAGATAAAAGTGTTTTATTTATTTAACTGGTTATGAAATTATACATACCTATATATACATTTAATACACATGGAAACTTTGCCCATTCAGAATGCATGACACTACTTATTTTATTCTGCGATTAAGAAAACTTCATAATATTGCTATGTTTGGGTCCATTCTAAGTAGATCAGCTGTGCTTTTGTTATCTCTCTCTCTCAAAAAAAGAAAGACCTGTAGAAGTGCATCACTGATGCACTAATTCCTACTGGGGATATTTTCTCAGCTGGGAATGAAAAACCATCAGCAGAGAGTAGATACTTCTGGGAAAAAAAAAATATAAAAAGATGCAGCAGAAAGAAAGAAGAGTCTACGAAGTGGGAAGCTCATGATGAGTTAGAAAACCTGTGAGGAGTTCCCTGTCCTGCCACTGATACCTCTGTGCCTTGAGGCCACCCAGAGAATGCCTCTTTAGCATCTCTGGTCCCCCTCCAGTAGCTCTTCACCACACAGCCATGTTGTGAGTCTCTCAGATCTGATTGCAATGAGGAACCACATCGAGAGCGAGCTGAGTTAGATACAAGAGGCAGCAGGATAATATCTGCCTTTATGAGGGGACAGATACTGCCGTGAAAAGCCAGGACATGGATCCCTGCCGTTAGAATATGAACACAAGGATTATTAAATGAATGGGTGTCATAACAGAAATAATAACACTGACCTCTAGTTTTCATCAGTCTTAATGTTGTTCCCTCATTATAACAAACTATTTACCCTTTGGCCTCATTTTATGCACATGGGAATCAGATTATTGCCTCATAAAACAAAGGAGCAGTGAGATTATCACTTAAGTAATGGCCCCAAACATACTGTTAGCACAGCGTCACGGATTGTTGCTATACAGCAGAGTAGTATAACTCCTTTCATTAGGGCACAGTCCCAGTAACACGGGCAGTGGAGCAGGTAGAAATGTCATGGAGTGAGCGAGCACAGCTTCCCGTTCATGCTCGGAGCAGTCAATCCCCTGAATTTTATCCTTGCCACTTATTATAGCTTAGAAAGCTCATACCCATTTAGAAGTGATAGCTGCTGCCTCCATGCCAAATTGCTTTATCAGTTTTAGATAGCCGATTTTTATCCCCCTGGTATTTGCTGATAAAATGTTTGCACACTGTTACATGGGGAAATACAGAGCACTCGGTGGGGGCGGAGAGAAAAAGAAAAAAAAAAAAAGACGCCTTGATAATTTAAGAGCTGGCATTTCAGAACGAGAATGTCAAGCAGTTTAGATCTTGTTGACGTTGAACCCTGGGGCTCTCCCTCCCTCCTTCTTCTTCATGTTTAAAGCAGGCAGAGTGATCCTGTGCTAAGGGCGCGTAGTCAGATACCTCTGCTGGGGATTCTTCTGACCAGCTTCAGGCACACAGCAGTGACTGAAGTCCGTGGAGACAAGGATCTGTGGATATAATGCCGGCATTGTCTACACTTTCATTTCTGCCGTACGCTGGCCCCTCTCCTCCTCTGCATTCATTGTCGCTGCGACATTTAGCTTGGGAGAGGGGCCATCGTAGGCTGCATATTTATTAATCATTCTTACCTGCTTCTCTTTTTGTTCTTTTCTCCCGCTCTTTTCTATATAGGGAGACAGAAAGACAGCAGCATATCGTAGCAGAAGTACTTACACAGCATTTCTTTTATCCACAGATCCCAAAGTGCCCTACAAAGGTAAGCGCTAATATAACAATTATCATCCCTGTTTGTCAAATTAGAGAAGCGAGGCTGAGAGAGAAACCCAAGGGCACACAGCAGGCCAGTGATACAGGCTGGAAGAGACCTTATGGCTTCCATACAGCATGTTGGGTTTTATGCTATGTGCTTCTTAAGGCAAGTAGCCTGGTGGGAAGGCCTCTCCTGTCCTTAATCAGAGACATTTTGACCAGCAGAAGACATCCTTTTTAAACAGCAGTTCTGAGAGCTGCAGCACTGCACGTTTTAGTGGACAAGCCGGTGCAGTGTAATATTATCTGCACTCCAGCAATAGAGTTACTTTCGTCTCAGGACTCTGCAAAACTTCTTCCCAGCCACTGCTTCCCATCGAGACTGCTAGGCTGGCTGGGCGAGCAGGCTGCAAAGGGTGGGCAGGGATCGGGAAATGAGTACATGCATCAGGAGATTGAGAAGAGGTGACTAAACCCCTGATTATTATCAGCTACCTCTAAACACCCCTCCCTCCCAGAGCCAGGGTCCAACCACCCAGGGCAGGCAGAGCCTTCCCCAGTTACACACACACAGCAGCAAAATTTTGATTTCCCTGAAAGTAGTGGTGTCTGCATAATATCACCCTGCTGATTTTTATATCTCGATTCCAGCTTTGTTTATCGTCTGAGAACCGTTATAAAAATAAAATCCAGATTTATTTTTTTTAAGTGGTGATGAGGATGGGAGTCTGGATGTCTCAGGGATTAGGTAATGGGAGAGACAGTCTTTGGCTTGAAGTCACCCATTCAACTGTGGTCAGGTCAGCCGTGTGTTAGCATTTATGTTGTCCGCTATCCCATGTATGGAGAAGTTGGTGGTCTTATTCT
Organism: Fratercula arctica; assembly: GCA_947846985.1. Taxonomy (NCBI): domain Eukaryota; kingdom Metazoa; phylum Chordata; class Aves; order Charadriiformes; family Alcidae; genus Fratercula; species Fratercula arctica. Next base: position 42,416,475 of record CANTUZ010000002.1, read on the forward strand.
GATGTGTAACTTAAAAGGAACATTTTACTAGGATTTATTAGCATCAAAGCTGAGGAGTACATGAGCATGGACAATTAAGCAGGCCTGAAACTTCTGGGCTGTGTCAGGATTTCAGTACACTGGAAGATGTTGTGGATAATGCTGACCATGCTGCACATCTCTTGCAGGTAGTGGATCTAGGGAAAAGCCTTCATTGCAATCAATCCAGCATCTTCTCAAAGGTGGTGTCATCACTCTAAAAGAGGCTGAACATTAGTATTGTTTTCCTTTGATAATTGAAAGATTTAAGCGACCCCTTTTTGGCTCACACCAGCATATGAACTCCATGTAATTTTGTATATTATCTCCACTGGAAATATTCTGTGGTTTCTTTTTCCCTCCTGGTGTAAGTACAATATCTATAATGCAGTACTTGCAGCCACTGCCAGGGCCTTGGACAGTTGTGGGGAGAAATGTGAATTGAAAGTGGATTTGAAAAAAAAAATAAATAAAAAATCCCTTCCTTAATGGTACCTTTGTAACTGATTAGATTTGGTAATGGACTTGCAAATGAAGTTTAAACATTAATCTAAGAGCTCAATTAGGTAAGGTATTATGGTGCAGCAGAGATTTCTTCCATTCCCCAAGCAAGTGAAAAAAACGTCGGAAATGAAGACAAAATCAGCTTTTTTCTTTCTTGTCTTTTGAAAGGTTTAGCAGAGGTTGTTACTGAATTAATGAAATACTATTGATTCATATATCCTTTCTAATAAGTGAAATGGAAGGGGGTATCACTTGTGTTTCCTGCAGCAGTTTCATAGTGCAATTGGCAACACCATTGAACTCCCATAGGCCTGAAAATCCCCAAGCAAATCAGACCTCTCCGGAGGTCACCTGCTGACGGGAGACACATTAGCAAGCCATCTGACATTTTTTAATAAACTCTTAAGATTGCACTTTGCACTGGGAGTCACAAAGTACGCTTTTCAGTATGACCAACTTACTGGACCCCATAGTGTTTGCTCACAAAGGTTCAAACTCAAAGTCGCACTTAACTGCATGTTTAAATGGGAATTAAGCATATTATTAAAGTTAAGTGTGTGCTTAAGTACTGCTCTAAATAGAAATGCTTTCCTGAATCCGGAATAGCAGCGAAGAGTAATTCCTTCCACTGCGGACCTCGCAGGGTGGAATGCCATAACCTACATTATGTAGGAGGTCAGACGGGATGGTTGGTTGTGGTCACCCTGCTTGGACCTCCAGCCTGCAAATAGGACACGTCGTTGATCAAACACCAACTCTCCAACTGGATGATGTCCAGCACAAGCGAGCAGCGTTTAGAATTATAAGAAGGAAATAAAGACAGTCTGGGGTAATTAAACACAGGGGAGATTTTTTCCATTCCCAAGCCCAAGCCATCAGTGTTTTGGATAACTTGTTCTATTAAAAAGCTATCTTGCTATAATGTATTTGAACAGTCCTTTATTCTGCTCATTCTATTAAGGTTGCTCTGAAATTATTCCACTGAGTATTGCCAGCAGCTTTGAGACCTTTAGCACACAGCATTAAGTAGAAATGAATAAAGACTTGGCTAAAATAAGACAGGGCGACTCACTTAAAAGGCACTGTCAAGACATTTTATACACCTTTCCTTTTACTCTGCTTTGTTTATAATATTGCTCTGAGAAGCCTGAAAATACTTGATTCTTCCCGATGGCATTTGGCCCCTTACTCTGTGCAAACAGATGTTGTCTTCAATGGCAGTGTGAGTGAGCCTGGCTCTTTCCTCTGAAGAATCTCAGCTTGCGTAGTCCACTGCTCTGCTGAACCAGCTTTGTTGTGGATCAGCAGTAGAGGTGTCCCGATAATTGCTCCTACACAGACATGGGACGAAGGGAGCATCTGAAATGCGGAATTGGTAGCCCATATGAACTAATGACTGTGAGACTTTTAAATATGAACTCTTGGAAAGTAATACATAATATTTGCATTCAGGCATTAAAATGTCCTCACAGTACATGAACACAGGAGATGCTGAGTGGGTTCAAGAATGCAGTTGTCCACTGAGGTTTCCCACCATAAGAGCCATGATTCAGTGAGAGACACTCGCCCCACATGTACCTAGTGATGCCCTTACAGCAGAAGATATCCTTCAGCTAGTGCAGGGAGGACAACCTGAGTGGGAGAACTTCTGCTGGCTGTGACACTTCGTCAGTGGGATGATAACACTAACGTCGCCTCAGGTACATGAGCCTCACAGCATTAGCTGGGCGTATGTAGTGGGGTGAGTACTGAGCAACTCAGCGTAGCCATCCAAGCCGTCTCCTTCAGATGTGGGCTGACAGCCTCAGCTGCACCACTTTGTGCGAGCTAGAAGTCTTCCCCGGGTAGTGCTTTGAAGCAGGGAACTGCTTGTCTCGTCCCCCATCTTCTTGCACTCTGGTGCTTTTGCAACACATTCATCACAGCTCCTCCTTCTCCCTCTCGCTGTCATTTGGCTGCCGCAGGAGAAGCAGGAATGTGGAGCCAAGTGACTACGTTGCTGATTCAGTTCTCTCTGAGGTAGCACCAGCGCTCTGCCAGCTTTAATTACACGAAAAAATTTGTTTAGAAATGTGGGGGCTTTTTATAAGCCCTAAGGTCAGATCCTCTTCTCATCTATGCTGGCGTCAATCAGGAGGATGTCAACAAGCGCCAGTGAGATCTGTTTTAAAACCTTAATTCCTTTCCAAGTCTCCTAACAGAGTGTAGATGCCACTGCAGAACACTTGCCTGTCAGCAGCCAAAAAAAAAAACATGCTGGAAATTGTTGCTAGGACCAACTATTAAAAAATTGCTTCCATTAGTCCAAGGGCTACCTCCTCTCCCACCATCCTCTTTCCTCTTTCTCCACTGTCTCGTCACACAGACCTGGAACCATCCCAAGTGACAGTTGTTGGTGACAGTACCCATCTCTGCGAGAAAAATACTAAAATGCAGCCCAGGAACATCCCAGGGAATAAAACTGGAAATTTCTTGAATTCAGGAAGAAAAACCATCCAGGGCAACTAAGATTTCAAAGTATTGTGAGGTGGTGGTTAGGGGGATTTCCATCACACTTCACAGATCTACTGAGAGCAAGGCTCTCTACCAGCGTTACTTCATCCATCTTTAAGGAGAAAGGCAACAGCTGTTTAATAGCACTGTGTATGTAACACTCCCTGACAGCTCATGACAAAATGGAAAGTGGAAATAGGACTTTTTTTTCAAAGATCATTGCCACTACTTTACCCACCAATTCTCTCTAATGAATTGTGTGATACGGCCCCAAGAGACCTTACTTGAAGAATAGTTCTCCCAAAGTAAGCTACTGTGAAAGCCCTTTTTGACAGTTTTTTCCAGATTTGACAATTTCCTTGGCATAAGACCCACTCCTTTACCCTCACTTTTCCTTTCACTGTCTTTCCACGGGAAGAATTAAAATCCTCTGTGCGAAGACCTCTCTCAAAGTTTTTCACCTCAAACGCGGTCCTACTAAGATGAATATTCAGGGTAAGCATGAAGTACTTTTGCAATCTTTGTGCCTCAGTCTCATTTTGAAGGGCTCATTGAATCTGACCTGTAACAGGTAACACATATTTAAAGAGAAAAGGCCCCTTGTTTCACTAAGGCTCTGGGTTCTCAAAGTATATCAGGCCTTGTCTTGAGCTGATGCAAATTTCCACTTTGAAACACTTACAGTGATTTGGCCCCACCAGGGTCTCGTCCTTTATATTTCCTTTGAATTAGCCTCGCGTCCACGCTTTCCCTCAGAAATAGAGCTCAGACTCCTGCCTGCATTATGAGGCCCAGCAAATAGCCACCCATGAGATGGGAGATTGTGGCCATCCCTTGGCCCATTGTAAAAGGGAGGTGGCATGACTGATGAGTCAGATACTTCAAGAGAAGTATTACAGAGCAGCTGATGCATGGTGCCTTGCTAGCAGGGTCAAACGTGTCTGAGCACTTTACTATTTACGGGGCACTTTTGAGACAATATGTAGTGGAGATTTATTTTAGAGTATTTGATTCAGGGCACACTTACCGAGTTAAATATTGTCTCCATACCTGTATTGTTTACGTGCCTGTGCGTGTGTGTATTTATATATGTATATATATATATATAGTAGGCACATTGCTTTGGTTGGCTGCTCTTCAGATTCAGGACACGAAAAATCAACAGTTTCATAATTCACTATTAACACTCACAGACCTTTCCAGCCTCCCAAGCCATTACTGCTCTCTCTTTTGTAAGATCAGACGACAAGGACCACTGCCTCATAACGGTACCTCGTAACAGTGAGTACTGAAGTTGGACATTGCTTTAGACTGCAAAATTGCAGCCAGTAATCACGGCTCAAAGCATATCTCCAATTTAGGCATAAATATTGCTCATTAAATGTTATGGGAGAGGAATATAAAAATCTTACTTTGTCTCTCATTGAAACAGTAAACAGCACAGCCAAAGCACCTGCTACAAACAGCTCTGTAAATCTTCCTATAAGGTAGGACATCTAGCACTGGAGAATTAATTTGTCACTATGTTCATCTATGTTTTGAGGAAAGCAAGATGTTCCTGGGGAACCAAGGCTAAACCTTTCTGGTGGTGCTCAGCCATGGGAACCTCAGTAATTCTCCATATGACTGGAAAGCACAGCTGGTTCCAGTAGCCAACACAGTAATATAAAACATGACACCTCCAACCTTGCCGAGGCAGATCCCCTGCTAAAGTCAATGAGAATTTGGCATCTGTATCAGCAGCCAGTTTGGCCCTTCAAAATAAGGTATCAGTATGCGGTTTTCAAGTCAGTTGCCAGCAGGGATTTGTTTCTGTGGGAAAGGTCCCTGGATAAAAAAATAAATAAATCATGCTAGCACTTTTGTTAGTTACATCAGTACAAAATCTGTGTGTAGACCAAGCCAAAGGTTTAGGATTCCAGATATTCCTACTGGGTGGTGTTAGTTTGCTGGAAACAAATTAATATATGCAAAACTCTAGTCCAGGCAAGATAAACCACACTTGGGCGCTTGCTAAGCTGATGAAACTGAAGCCTTGCAGGCACAGCCAGGCTTCACTTCAGTGTTCGCCTCCATGAAAGAGGGCAGACAGTCATGTGCTGCTCCGCCTGTGCTCCAGCCAGCCAGATGTGAGGCAGCCAAGAAGTCCCGGTGAAGCATGTGTATCGGATCCAGTGTGTCATATGTACTCCTGATTAGTTTTCCATTTCCAGTCTTGGAAGGCGTCCTTATCCATATGTGGATTAATTATGCATCTCACGCTCCTTTTGCAATCAAGAAAGTAACATCAGCATTTTCCTGCAGCTACAGAAAAACCTTTGCGCTGAAACAGTCTTGTGGGTCGGCATCTTTTCCTACAGCTCAGCTGGACAGATGGGGGGAAGGGAGAGGAGAAATAAACTTACTAGAAATTTTTCCTCGACCTAATTTTCTTACTGTGAGCTATGGATTTACATTTAAAATAATTAAACCAAAAATATCACCTAGGTAGCTCACATAGGGCTCCTTAATTTATACTGACCACACGAAAATGAGCAGGTAGTAAGAGATGTTAAGTATCAGCACCTTCGGAAATCAAACCACTTGATTTAGGCAGTTAAACAGGCACATTGGAAATGGTTTGCCTTAATGAGTTCCCCAAAGTTCCACAGATTATTAGAAAAATAACTAAAGAAGCATTTTTATTCAAGAGGCAAAATATAATGCAGTGTCGAACCATTAAGCGTAATTTGCATGAAACGTGGTGTGCACACACAACTGCCTCTGTTTGAACTTTACAGCCTTTCTATATAATATACTAGTAATAATTTCCCCCTTGTAATACTCGGTAGGTTTCTCTTGCTTTGGGGGATATTAGGTGAACTCTTTTGTAGGTAAAATGACAACCGCAAGTGAATGGTAAGATTGTGCGGCTGAGTGGATAAAATACTTTAAATTATGGCACTATGATAAAGACACACTGCAAAGGTTGCAAGTCATTTTTCATTTTAAGGTCAGTGTTCATGATTCCGCCAACATTTTTAGATAGGTTTAAGAACGAGGTTCAGTCTGTTTAAATGTATCACAGAGCTGTATCTGTAGAAAGCTTTCTGTGCCTGCAGAGAACTCTCCTCCTATTCCACTGCAAGGGAAGATACAACCCTCTATCTGTAAGAGCTCCTCAGGAAATTCTTTAGTTTGGCACTAAGTATTTTGAATCCAATCTAGATCCTTTCTTCTCCAGCACAAGTGGTAGGCTCTTTTTTTTCTAATCATGGGCCCAGCTTGCACTAATAATGAGGCTCACAAGCTTATGCGTAAGGAGGAGGATATCTTATCTTAGAAAGCTATCTTGTGCGAGGTAGCTGGATTTCAAATTTGGGAATTTTCATGGAATTTATACAGGAGAATCATGCAAGCACTTAGGGGACTGTAAAATAAATCTCTCCCAAATGGATCACTACAGTATTAGGAGATTAGCTTTCTACAGGGCTGTCTGCGCTAGGAAAAATAATGTCCATTTTAAAGACTAGCTCAGCTGCAGTAGTGCACCGGTAGGCGGTGGGCAAAGGTAGAGAGGACAAAGTAGAGGGTAGAGAGGTCTTTGATCTTATCATTCTGTCATGAAAACCTGCTCTCACTACCGCTATGAAACTAATACAACTTTTTCTCGTGGCTTAGCTCCATAAAATCCGATGTTAGTTTTGTCTTGACAAATGCAATCTGAAAGCTGTGATTTCCTCTGCATCCTTAGGGAGAAATGACTTCAGGAAGGTTCTTTGACGGGTTGGGAATTTTTCCCAGATTCTGCCTTCAGTTGCCTTCTCAGAGAAAAAAGCAAAAGCAAAAAAAAAAAAAGAAAAAAAAGGTGTGGTGCCTCCAAATTCAAGAGGAATGTTTCAGGAAAGCATCCTAACTTCATGAAGTTTGATGTTAAGTTGGGCTAAGCCTTGAGTCAGGCCTAAAGGTGTGGCAGAAAGTTTGCCCATGAGGTCGAATTCTGCCCCTATTGCACCATGTAACAGCACAGATGTGAATATCCTTCTCCTGAGCTTATACTGAAGAAGAAAGCTCAGTCTTTTGGTCTTGTGATTTTATGGAGGTGTTCAAGACCAGGTTGGATGGGGTTTTGAGCAACCTGATCTAGTGGGTGGCGTCCCTGCCCTTGGCAGGGAGGTTGGAACTAGATGATCTTCAAGGTCCCTTTCAACCTAAACCATTCTATGATTCTATGATGAAACTGGTAGTTGATGCTTTTGTCTCTCACTTTTGGAAACAAAGACTTTTCCTCTGGCATGGCATTGCTCCCTCCACGGGTGTCCTAGCAGATAGAGCTAGATTCGGTGCTAGTGTAAGTGGGCACAACCCTTTATACCTCAGCTGGATTGAGGAGCCTCTACCAGCAGCGAACTTGCCCCGGTTTACCAGAGCGAAGGTCTTATTTTTTACTGGAAGCATCTTATTCATCGCTGCTAGTGCCGTAAACACCTATTAAGATCACAGAATTACAGAATCACGGAATTGTAGGGTTGGAAGGGACGTCTGGACATCATCTAGTCCAACCCTCCTGCCAGAGCAGGGTCACCCAGAGCAGGTTGCACAGGAATGCGTTCAGGTGGGTTTTGAATGTCTCCAGAGGTGGAGACTCCACCACCTCTCTGGGCAGCCTGTTCCAGTGCTCTGCCACCCTCAAAGTAAAGAAGTTCCTCCTCATGTTTAGGTGGAACTTCCTACGCTCAAGTTTGTGCCCGTTACCTCTTGTCCTGTTGCCGGGCACCACTGAAAAGAGCCTGGTCCCATCCTCCTGACACCCACCCTTTAAGTATTTATAAGCGTTGATAAGATCTCCCCTCAGCCATCTTTTTTCCAGACTGAAGAGACCCAAATCCCTCAGCCTTTCTTCATACGAGAGGTGTTCCAGTCCCCTAATCATCTTGGTAGCCCTTTGCTGCACCCTCTCCAGCAGTTCCCTGTCCTTCTTGAACCAGGAAGCCCAGAACTGGACACAGTACTCCAGGTGCTCCATCACTTCCTGGCATCGCCTCTCAACTCCCCTTGAATTTAGTTTCATTCTCTCTTCCTAACCTCAACACCAAAATAAAAAAAAATAAAAAAATAAATTAAAAAAAAAAATAAATTAAAAAAAAAAAAAAACCAAAACAAAAAAAAAAAACCCTTTTTCCCTTTGGGAGGGGACCTGAGAAGGGCCTTACGGGCACCTCAGCCGCAGTGGTGATTTTGCAGCGTTACTAAATTAAGTCCCTGATTAAAAGCCGGCGCGCTGCGAGCTCCCCCTCCTGTCGCCGAGCCGTACGGCTCGGCTCGGCTCGGCTCCGGCTCGGTTGGGCTCGGCTCCGGCTCGGCACCCGGTGGTACCCACCGGAGGGCAGAAGGATGCTGGAGAAAGGCGGGTGGGATGTAATTTGGAACGAAGAAAACTCCGGAGAGGAATAGGGCGCTGCCAAGTTTCGGGGGGTGGGTGTCTGGCATCGAAAAACCGGCATGTCGGAAAGCAAAGCGGCTTTATGTTGTACACCAGAGCCTTCATGGGCTGGGCTGATAAAAATTGTCTGGCGTGGTATGATGCTAGCTTTTGGCAGGCCGTCGCTTGTTTTAAACAATTGTATCTTTAAGGAGGAAATAAGCGCTAAAATTACAAGAAAATCCCTTGTTCCTCTGCTATCTCTGCATCTTCCCTTGTAATGGTTTAACTCAAAGGGGCTTGGGATCTAGGAAGGAGAAAACAGAATTTTTTTCAGAGACTGTAAGCCTGCCCCTGAGGCAGAAAGGAAAGGTGAATACTGAGTGGCATTGAGAGAGGGCACCACATGCATTGTAGTCAGAACAACCTTGTTCAGGCTCTCCCCATCTATGTTTTATAGATGCAGCGTGTATTTATACGGCAAGAGGACGGTCAGAAGCTTGCACAGTGTACTCCAGACATGAGGGACGGGAGAGCCAGATCCAGGAGTGCATTTGCTGTGAGTGCTACTGAAGCTCATCTTCACATACAGCGTCTTGAGAGCATTTTAAGAAGGAATGAGGTTTTCCAAGTGAAAGCTCTGCTGAGAAATCATCACCAGCCAGTGCTGCCAGACAACAGGCAATCACTGTAGGTCTACCCCTGGGTCTGACGTGGTTTAGAGCCCAATCACACAGCGAAGATGAGCAGAACAAGTCCAGGAGTTTCCTCTCACTCTTTCTCAGAGGCAGGGTGTGATCCGGAGCAACTGTGAGCAAGCGGCTCAAGGTGTGTAGCTGTTCCCTCATTTACAAACCAAAGCAAATGCTCATTTGGAGGGAGGGAAAAAAGGAGGAAAATGGATTCAGGCCTGTCTTGAATGTGAGCTGAGAACTGTCACTAAAATGGAACAAGAGGAGCATCATTTGGGGTGAAAGTGAACCCAGGCACAGGATAATTTCACCTGTGTCCTTCTGCCACTTCCCACTCCTGGCAGGCCCTGGAAGTGCCTGGAGGGTGGTCTAAGGCATTGGGCTAGGGTGGGGAGGAGGCAGGGGTGTTGACACACAAGGAAGGAGACCAGGGAGAGAGGCTTACCCCTGGAGCTGAAGTCATTCATTAAAGCTGTGCATAGGGTACAATGAGTCAAGAAGCTATGCATTTTAGACTGGAGGTGGGAGTAGAGAATTTAGTACCTTCCTTCTGGGCTTTCCCCAAAGCCTAAGCAGAAGCCTGAGAGAGAGCAATGTGTGTTTGCGCAGTTTGCAGCCCAGCCAGGGAAATCTGGCACAGCTCAGGTACCACAGGGTAGAAGTTTTCCAAAAAATCCTACTTCCATCCTCCTCCCTCCCATCTCTCAAATCCATCAAAGCCATTCATAGGGCCCGATAGACTGTGGAGCAGTTAGACTGTAGGACAAAACACATTTGTTCCTCTGAGCAGAGACTGTGTATGTGTGTCTGGATGCAAAGTATTGTGGGCTGGAACTGTGAGCTGAGACATGCATATACAAAGCAGCGCAGAAGATCACCATACAGGCAGAGAGAAATAGAGCTTTACACCTGGTGTAAAGGCTTTAACCCTCCCCAGATCAGGGGACCAGGTGGCACAGTTTAGAACAGCCATAACCTCCATCAGGTAGTTGTTGTGGGTGGAGGTGCTTGTGAGTAGCCTGTACACCTTCTCCCCTCCTCCTCCCCAACCTTTCCATGCATCCTGCAAGCGCATCCCATAAACCAGGGGCCAGGAGGGCCTGACAGATTAAAATCTCACCCCTGTGAGCTGCTTCAAAACAGGTTTATGCCACGAGGCCATTGAGAAGTACTCATAGTGAGAGCCAGACCCTTCCTCTTAGTCAGAACTCTACAAGAGGTAAGTTTGTTGGTTTCAATCGGATGCTTGTGTTACTTACTATGGTTTCTAAAAGTAAATAGGAGTTTTAATCTTAGAAATAAGCGATGGGGAAACCTTCCAGTCGTCAAAGTGAGGTTTGACTCAAAAGGGAAGAAAGAACCCGCTTGTTCATAGGCAGCCTCCCAAATCAAAGAAGCCAGAACCTCCACTTCCCCAGCCACCACCTTCGCCAGCACTGCCTTGGCACCAGGCTCCTCTCCTGCAAATGTGAGTGGGTGGAGTTGTATTTGCAGGCTGGAGGGAGTTCCTGAGCTGACACGCTGCCAGATTCGGGCTTTGTTAACTGTTGCTTTCACTGTCAGCTGCTGAGATTATAACGGGAGCATTTTTCATAACGTGGGGGACAAAAATTAAAAAGAGGCCATTAGATTAAGCAGCAACCCTGGGACAATTTGTAAGTCACAGTTAAGAGAGAGATATCTGGAAGATTTGCCAAGTTCAAAGGTCTTCATTATTAATGTTCCAGTAGCTGACTTGATGGATTATCTCTAGTCTGTGTCCCCTTATTCCTTCCACCTTCTCTCCTGAAGACAAATGCTTAAGACAAATCTCTAGATGGAAGGATAGACTCTGTAATAGATTATTTCTTATTACTTAGAGATTGGTTAATAACTTACTAATTCAATTTCAGTGTTTCATCCCCCACTTCAATTAATCTTTAGAATATAAAGTAAATGCTGTTCTTTGTTCTTCCAATGCTAATGAAGAAAGAAACTAACGAGGACACCTGGCCTTGATACCTTTCTAAAGATGATTTAGCTGCATAGGACTTAATTTTTTTTTTTTTTTCTCTCTTCTTTTATTTACTTCTACTTCTTAAAGACAAAATACACTCATAAAACTGAAAGCTGTCCAAGCTGGTTATGAGCCCAATTTCAAGCGTGTCACACAAGCCTTACTCTAATAAAATTCCATTTCTTGGCAGAGTGTTACAAAAATCATGCATACCTATACTCTTCCATTCTGCAGATAAATATTTTATACAAATACTTTACACATACTCAAATAAAACAAGATATAGGAACTTTTGTACAGCGACTCAAACTGCTGGACCAGTGCTCAAACCACTCTGGAACAGTGCTTTAAGATTTAGCAGATGTAGAGAGTGATTTGTTTTTAACAAATTGTATCTGTGGCTCTGTGGCCATAATGCGTTTCAAAGAGATTTTTTTTTTTTTTTTTTAATCGCATCTGTCAGGAATTACACAAGTATAGTCAATCCAGCCTCCTGACATCCCTTCCAGCCCAGTTTCCTGTAATTCTGTTACCTTTTGTTTCTTACTTTTCTTCTATTGTTTTTTCTTACCCTATCCCTCCCATTAGCGCTCTGAGAAATGTTTTCAGCCCTGCCTACAGTGCTGTACTGAGGATGCACGGGAATCTGGGATTGATGGCTGCTCGTCTGCCAATGCACAGGTGCAAATTTGGAAACCAGTTCAGATTTCAGCCAACAGACTTCTGTTCTTGCAGCATGTCATGTCATCAGTGGCAGGGGTTTGGATGTAAATACTGAGGGCACCAAATGACACGTTCTAGTGTTCGGATGCTTTTTGCCAAGTGTGATTTCACGCCTTGGGGAGCACAAAAAAAAAAAAAAAAAATCCATCAACAGACCTCCAAACAGCAACATTTCTCTGTTTTTACTTACCACAGAGTCCTTTTTTTTAAAAGAAAATTTACAGTAGTAGTGTGTGGTCAACGTTGATGAGCTTACATCATGTAATTGCCACTGATACAGGAAGAAAACAGCCTTTTTCTCCACAACTACAAACTTGTTTAAGCCTGTCTCATTACAGAACAAGGGTAGTACATTAAGCCATTTAACAGCGGGACCAAAACCCTGTCCATGCAGCGAAGGGGAGTGAAGGTGCTGTTCAGAGTGGGCTCTGCTATGAGAAATGCTATCAGCCAGGACAGGACTCCTCACAGCAGGCTGTTGGCATCCTTTTCCCCGCGAACGAGAGCACTCAGACCCGCATCTAGCTGGAGTTTGCTTCTGAGGGCTGCGTGAGCGATGGCTGGCTGGAAGGCTGTATCCGGGGCTGCTACAGGCCAGCACTCATGAACTTTTTGTCTTCGTACAGGGGCAGGAAATTCCCTGTGCGTCTTATTCTCTGCTTTGCCCTTGAGCACAAGAGAGGGCAGGACTTGCCGTACAAAAGTTTACTTTACAGATAACTAATTCTATTAAGCAAACACATCTACACACCACAGAGCAGACCCCCAAATATATTAGAATTGCGAATTGTCCCAGATCTTTGGCGGTAAGGGAGTAAGATTTTCCAAGTCACTGAGTAAATTGATGCCTCCAAAAGCACTGTAAACTGATCCATTGGGCTTGACTCTGAACTCCCTTTATTCCAGCGTAAATCTGGAGTAAGCCCGCTGAACTCTATAGAGTTATGCCAAGACAAAATCAGAATCACTCTCTTTGCTTTTTTCCTTTCACTGTGCTAGCTAATCCCATAGCTGCAATGAAACTGAAAAATCTATATATACAAACTCCATTGGCCAGGCTATCTTATTGTGAAACCTACAGTATATCCCAACCTTATAAAAAATCATTCAAGTGTGACACTGTCCTCCCTCTTGCTTTTCTGATAAGCAGAGAGGAAGGGCTGCCAATAGCACAGAAACTAGAAGACGGGAAAATAATGTTTCACAGCAGGGGAAAAAACATAACTGAATGGAGATCAAGGCAGCTAAATTAAAGAAACCCACAATACCTGGGTAACACGGCCACAAAACAACACATGGCTGCAGCAGAGACATTAAGGCAACTAAAGGATTCTCCGGATGGCAATCTCAGAGTTGCAGAAAGCAGCAGCATCTCCACTAATGAATTCCTTCCAAAAATCGTCTCCTGTCCAATGGCTTTGTTTGAAACAGATTAAACTAGTGAAAAGAATCTTACTGACTTCATCAGTCAGTGCATGAGGCCTGATGAGTTTAAATAAAAGGTAAACTGGTGAAATACTGTCATGATAAATGAACCCACAGTTTCCCTCCCAGACTGCAGATGATTGTACTGCATTGTTTGTCCTGTGTGACGCTATGTATTTAGAATGGTGAGTGTCATCTTTCTATGACATAAAAAAAAGGGGCCGGGCCGGGGGGGGTGGGGGGGGAGGGGCATCTTTTGAGGTCAACAGATGTTTAAAACAAAAATAATGGCAGAATTTAGAAGTGGCAATGGAAAGGTGTTAGTCCTGTCTCTGCTATTTGAAAAATCTCCAATTTCCTTGCCAACAAATTCCTTGAAGAAATGGCAATATTCCATTTCATTATTAGCTCTTTAAAAAAAAATAATCGTATGAATATGCCTTTCATATCAGTCCACTCTGTAAAGGCTGCCTGTAGTTTGTAGTTTCAATACATAAATTCTGAGATTTGAAATGCAAATCTCATTTTCGAGGACACAGCAATTTGTGTGCAAATCTTCAAAGAGCAACTGAAAAGCTTTTTCTCTGTCCTCCTGACTATACCTGGTAGAGGAAGCGCTCTTGACATCTCTTGACATCTGTTGTGCAGTGTCCTTTTTTTTTCAACCCCAGTTTTGCAAACAGACCCTTCCAGGGTGTGGTATGGTTGCCACCCAAAGTGCCACAGAGCTGTGCAGTTTTACTGACACCTTAAACATCGTATTCTGTACAGGAGTCCTTCTGATTTGCTTTAAGCATATACACGAATGGATTCTTACCAGCCATGTGTCTCACTGAATCCGGTTCTATAAAAATATTTTTTGACTTGGGGTATGGTTCAAAAAAAGGAGTTAAAACTCACGAAGCAGGAATTAAATTTCTGCAGCTATGTTATTGTGTCCTGGTAATGCCTGAAGCCCAGTTATGTTATAAGAAGAAAAAGTTCATGTCCAGAGGCCTCCTATTTTTATCATGCCAACTGATGCAATAAGTAGTGGCTCTCAAACTACGGCCACTGCAGACCAGTGAGGCTGTAGAGCATTTGTTATGTTACTGGTCCATCAAGAGAAAGCAACTTCCACGGGCATTTGCAAGGCACTTCAAGGAGCAGCCTGGAAGCCTGGAAGAAGAAAATAAGGAGAAGGAACTAATGTAGAGGCATTTGCTGGAGAAGTAGCCACCATACCACCTGGAAGGAAGGGGAAGAAGGAACTAATTGTCCATTTTGTATGCTCGGAGAAGATGGGAGAAAAAAAACTTGGCTGACTGGACACACTGGCCAAAATTCAGGGAATTGCTCGCAGGGTGTTAAGGAAAGCCAGAAACAAGGAAGTGTGTAAAGGAGAAAAGGTGGAAAAGGTTAAAAAAAAGCAGAGAATCATTGCCAGACAAATATGGAGAAAGACAGTGCTTCAGGCTATGGGGAGGAGAAAGAAAAGGAAAAGCCAAAGGGGAAGAAAAGGTGCAATGAATTATTTGAGAAAGGATCTCGGACACAGCATCAAAGCAAGGTCCTCCTGTTTCAGTTCTAACTCAACGAAAATGATGAATGAAAAGATTGGCAGAGCAACTTCGTTACACCATGGATAAAGTTTCCCAAAGCGTGTCTGTGCAACGAAAGAAGTTATTATATTATGTAGTGTTATATAATTATACTGCTATAGTTCCTCATGTGAACACTCCAGAAGTGAGTCTTTTTCCAATTTTGACTTATATTGCTCTGGAAAGGGTTTTTGTTGAACTGGAGATGGTATTTTTTCTGTTGGGATGGGAGTTCACAGGTAGGGCTATGCTTATTTAACTATATCTGTATAGTTGTATTGATGTGAAGGGTGAAATGTGCCTGTGTGGACAAAGCCTGAAATATCTAGCTGTCCTTCAAGCCATAGATGTGACATTCTTTAGCTTAGCAAGAAGCCACATTTCAAAGACCTCTTTTATGATTCTATGGGAACAGAGCAGAACACCACAAGGT
This sequence comes from Fratercula arctica, assembly GCA_947846985.1. Taxonomy (NCBI): domain Eukaryota; kingdom Metazoa; phylum Chordata; class Aves; order Charadriiformes; family Alcidae; genus Fratercula; species Fratercula arctica. The sequence continues at coordinate 42,431,740 of CANTUZ010000002.1, forward strand.
TATTTAGCAGAAAAAAAGTCTTTTACAGGCATTCATAAATGTTTAAGTTTCCTAAGCCTATACTTCCATGTAAGCAAGTGCTGAAGATGCTACATGGAAGTTTTGTGATCGTGAATGTGAGAAGGGACAATGAGAAAATATTATGTGTGAAGTTTTAGTCCATGCTGTGAACATTTCTATAACCTTTGGCATAATCTGAGAGTTGCCATGGCCTATATCAGGAAGAACAAAATAGACAATGGCATTTAAGAAGTCTTGAAAGGAAGGGCTCTCTAATGCTGGAGTTTTTATTAGCATACACCTTTTTGTTTTAACTGTGGACTGTACGTGGGAAATTAAAAATTCTTTATCCCTCAATAAATATGAAATATATATGATTCAAGTGTTAAATATAAGTAATGGTTAACAGTCAGATGCATGTTCTATTCTTTGCTTCCATGTGCTGGTCAGATGAAAAAAAAAAAAAAAGAAGAAAAGAAGTGCTATACACTGGTTTCTCAAGAATGCAGCATCAGGGATCTGTAAAAGTCTGAGTGATTCTATTGCTTCCTTTTGAAGGGCTCTAATAATAAGGAGGCCTAGGGAGAAAAATTGCAGTTGAAGACCATTGAAGTCTTGAACTGTAGTCAAGCCACAGAGTGAAATTACTGAGCCCTGAACACCTCTCCTGATCCTTCTCTGTTGAGAAGAACCTTTGTTAGATGAGGAGGCAGAGGTTGAAAGACTCAATTGAAATCCTCACTAAATACATTTTCTGAGAAGTTAGGACATGTGGATTTTTTTCCCCACATGGATTTACAAATCCACAGAATTGGAGCAGACGGGGAATCACTCATTTTTTTAGTAGAAAGAATAAACTAGAATAAGAATATTACCAATTCAGCGTATGAGCAAGCAAAGCAGATTTTCTTGTACTAACCCATCTGAGCCAGAGTGACACATACTGTGACACTGGGAAATATTTGAAAGAAAAAAAGGACTGTAGGTGTAAGTATTATTTATATGGTGAGAAACCCTTTTGTCTCAGATACTAGGAAGATTACTTTGTCCACATATTGCTGAGTTCTTAAACAGCCCATTCGGTACAATTGGCTGACGTTTTATATCTTATTGCAGATCTGCATCTCCACAGTGAGTGGTTTTCCAGGATACGCCTTGGGAGTCTATGGTCAACCTGTAACATTTTGGTGACAGTATGAAAAATACTGTCCTTTTCATCTGAATTTATCAAAGCACCCTACAAAGGCAGAGGCGTAAACTGTGAGCGTACACCGTTAATCAGCAATCCCCAGCGGTTCTCCTCTCTGGCTATTCTGTTGCAAGACAGAGACACTCCGAGGTTAAGCTTACACCAGAAAAAGATCTCTCGGGATAGCCGTGCAGGCAAGACAGTTGCGCAGGCAAAGCACAACATCAGGAGGTGCAGTTTGTGCTGGTAAAACAGAACAGTTTTTTAGGCTGTTTTTTCCTGGGCTGCACCTGGCAATCTGCCAGCATAGGAATGTCACTACCTAACCATTTATTACTGTAGTGGAAAGCTTCAACTACAGATTTGGTCCAGCAGCAGCCATTACCATCAGCCGTTTAGTGGTGACAAACAAGAGGCAAACCCAAGTCTAAAGTCAAGTTGGAATTTCCTGCAAGTTAGTAGGAGAAGAGTGGCAAAAACTGCATTTGCTGCTGTTTGACCCATTGCCTTCAGGAGTCCTTTTGTCTAGGTCACATTGTCCAACACCTTTCACCTCTCCCAGGGCTCTTGCCCTGGGGAATGCCATTGTAGGGGAGCTTTCCTGGGCAGAACTGACTGATGGTAGTGTATCTACTGCTTAATCTAGTATAATCACTCCACTTTCTGAGTTTCTTCAGGATCTGCATACTGCTGCCAGGGAAAAGTGGTATGTAGAAATGGAGAGCTGATGACCATCAATAAAGCAGCAGTTTCTGTAAACTGAAAAAGAGGTAGAAACAGGAAAAACACCTGAACCAGGGGAGTATGCAGTGGAAGAAGAGAAAAAGTCAAGGAGTCTGGAATACAGCAGTCCAGGGAGCCTGTGTGCTGCAGAGGCAGAGAAGAGAAGCAGAGCCAGCTACTGCAAAGCCCGAAGGAAGCAGAGAGACCATTGGGGAGGCAGCATTCTGCAGAAAAGCAGGTCCATCAGGCATAAAAAGGAAGCAACAGAAAACCCTAATGAGCGGCTAGGGGTGAAGTCTGTATGTGCACCTCTATTTACTCTTTCAGTCTAACTCCTGATTAACATTGTTCTCTTCTTTTACAGGAGGGAAAATGAGGATCAGAAATACGGAGTCACTGCTAGAGGCATAGACAGGGAAAGCATCACGTATCTCTCAGTCCTGATAGCCAAGTACTAGCTATAGATCGGGCAAACTGAGAAAGCAGTGAATCATCATATCTTCAAGGTAAAGCAATTTTAAGGCTCAATCTCATCACCTGGAAGCAAGGCAGAAACGCCTGGAAATATATCTCATGAAACTTCTTATGATGCTGTGAAACTGAATTGATCTAAGCATCTTCAGTTTTTCAGTTACCAAAATGAACCAGACCATATACCAGGAGAGGCATAAAAGAAGCACAGTAGAGGCAGAAGATAGATATAGATATATGCAGCTGTGCTTCTCTGCTTAAGCTTTTGGAATTAACTGCCAGCCACTCTTCACGTCTGTGGGAGTTCAGCCAGGACTTTAATAAGGCCAAGACATGTAACAGGTCTCAAGCCTTTCTGCCCACGCGACAGTCTCTCGACAAGGCCTTCAGAGAGCTCCCAGGGCTAATCTCAAATAAAACCAAAACCCAGTAGCAAATAGCAGGGTTCTGACAATGAGACCTAAACTTTTCCTTCCACAACTAGGTCCTCTTTGGCATTGGAACAAAAGGAGAGGAAACAAGTCTTTTTCTGCTTGTGGACCCTGTCATTCTTCTGTGAGGAATTGAAAAAGATATAACTCTAAGGACTAAGAGCTGTGTTGTGTGAGAAAATTACAGCACGGGAAGTTGGAGACTGCATCATGAAGTTATGGCAAGATAGCTGTTAGCAGGAAACCAAAGGGTGAGCCTGTAAATTCACTACCCTCATGTCACATAAATGAGCCACTTGTGTTTTCTCTGTTACATTTTCTCTCATTTGAATGCAGTTCCTTCCTCTTTTGGCCCAATTCAGAGTTTCTGCCTAGCTGTATTCAAATAGCTGTGTCATAAGTCCTGCGCTTATCATAGCTCTTCCTTGCTACCTCACCTTGTATCACAGGGTCACACAGAAAGGACAAAGTGTGTCATCACAGGACCGTGTGAGATATCAGCATGTTTCTGCCTTCGCCACTGTCGCTTGCAAGCGTGACATTAGCAACGAGCTGACATGAGGAGAGCCAAACAGATGATCATTTCTTTTCTGCTCCCCACAAAAGGCCTGATGCAAAACTCACTGGAATTGCTGGAAATATAAGGGGCTTTGTCTCAGACCCAAACAGACCAGCCAGGAATAATGCTGAAAACGTATCTGGAGCTGAGATGGTACAAAGGGACTAATCCCAGTCACCTTCCTTTAGCAGGAGGCTCAGGGTGATTTGAATTGGCTAGCTTCTGTTGTGAATTAAGCTCAAAGCCCCAAAGGCAACTCAATTCTAGCCATCTAGCTTTGCAGCCTTCTCCAAACTCGATCCAGAGGGAAAAGTGACTAATCCTATTCAGTTGCTACACTGAGCTAGTGCCATCGATTTAAAAAGCTTGGGGCACAGGGAAAATGAATAATCTGGGTCAGTTTTCCTCTGCGAGTCCTTTGCACAACTTGGCCAAAAAAAAAAAAAAAAGAAAAAAGAAAAGTAAGGAGACAGCAAGAGGAAACACTGATAAGAAGGAAAGCTCACCCAATAAAATGCACATACTTTACAGAAAAGAAATAGAAGCAAATCAGTAAGGTTTTGTCAAAATTCCCAAGATGGGAAGAGATTGGATTAGAGGAGGCAGTTCTCCTGTTTGTTGGGAAAAGGATCGTGTTCTATATACTCTTTCCCAGTTCTTCGGTATCCATGCAGGGCTGAAAGGGCAATCATGGGTGGGAGCAACACAAGCTGCAAACTCATTTCTGGGCATAGAAGTCAGCTTCTTGGCTCCCTCTCGCTCCAGGGCTAAGTGTACGGAATGGCTAGCACAGGAGAACAGCCCATTGCCTGATCCTAGCCGTGACCTCAGAGGTGAGTCATAACATGGGAGTTGCCACTGTAACAGCCGCTCAAGCGGTGACATTAGTAGGTGCTTTCAGCAAATGCGTTTTTGGGTAGGCTTCAAAGTAAATAACCACTGCTGCTGGTTATCATGTTATTACTGGTTATCGTATTATTACTTTAAGCAAGGTTAGCAAGGATTGCGTGCTGCAGAAAAGACTAGTCTACAGATAACCCCCTACCAAGGTTATTAACATAATAAAGGAAAAGTGCATGTGTAATTTTGTAACAAACTTTACATTTTCCCTGCCCCCTATTACAGAAGCGGAGGGCTTTCATTATTAATATCAGTTGTCTCATTTGACTTTGGTGCAGGTTTCCTGTGATGACAGGAAAGGACTGGAGGTTTGTTTGTGGTGAAAGTGAAGTTTTTCTGTTTTTAAAAAGCTGTTCCATAAGCAGTGAAATTTGTGAAGCTTGGTCACCTTGCTTTGTGGCCTCTCATCTCCTGTATTTGTCGCCTGGCACGTACCACCATATGCCAGACCCATCCTCCACAGCCCCCTGGGTTAGTCTGGAGAATGCTGACAGAGCGGCTGGTTGCTGTTAAGTATATAGGAACTGAATTCTGCCCCCTTTTCGTCAATGACGGGCACTAAGTGATCAGATCACCCGCCTTTATCTAAATGCCAGTTTTCATGAAATTTATTATGTGCCTTCAAGGCTGTTGTCAATGGTGGAGATGCCAAAGCTCCACAGTTACTAGAGAGAAGGATGAGCATGAATTCGCAAGTGTCATGTTCCCATAGGTCAAACTAGACAGGTTGGCTATGCTAGCAAGCTGCTTTTGGAGGACAATTCACTAAGGCCTAATATGTAAGTACCACAGGTAATAAAGACTGAAGAGGAGGGTTAGCAAAAAAACCCTAAAACCAAAAAAAAAACCAAACACCCAAAGACCGAGAAGTGTGACACTGCAGTGGAATTCCTTCTCTTGTCAGGGTGACTCTCACAATGTCACTGGTGTACCTGTCTGACACACTGCACTGCTCAACCACGCGGAGACCAGGCAGCAAGTCTGTGGGAGGGTAGGTAGTTTTGGGATTAATCCAGGTGAAATGAAGTGCTGCTGAGATGTGTGCAGAAGATTGTGGGGGGGACGACTGGGAGACGGGGGGGAGGATTAGGAGGAAGAAGCAGCAGATGCAGAGGTCCAAGGAAACAGAGGGGATGTTGGCAAAGGGACTGTCCCCTCTTGGGTGTCCCCTCCAGGGGTACCTCTGGCTCAAGGATTACTGGCCATAACCGGTGAAAGATCGGTGCCACAACCAGATCCTCATGGTGAACCACAACAGCGTGAAGCCACTGTCCCACAGAGGCTTGGCTCAGCAACCCCAGGCAGTCCTGCTTACACCTGGCCCAAACACACCTTTCCTTCAGGTCCCAAGTGTCCCCAAAACAAGCCACGGGCATCCATTACCCAACCCAAGCTTTAGGTGTTTGTCTCCACTGAAGTCTGCCCCTCACCCCCAAAGTAGTGATGCAGCGGAGATGTCCAGCCCCGGGATGTCCCCCCGGGTGAGGGACCGTGTTGCCCCTCTGTCCCCTGCCACTCCGGCGGCCTCGCTTTTGTAATTGAAGCCCTGGGACTCCCAAGGCGTCATGTCGCGACAGCGCTCTGTCGAGGCAGCAGCCGTGTGTGCCTGCGGATCCCCTCGAGGTCCTCCCGGGGGAGGAAGGGCGAACGCACCAACTCCTATTCGTTATCGTGACGCCCGGTGGTGACAGGCATTGTATTGTCGGCCACCGAAGACAGCGAGTAATTCGATAGGCGATCCCTCGATAGGGTGTGGAAACCGGCGGCACGGAGCCAAATTTGCCCCGGGTGAGGTCGGTGGGAAAACGCTGGTCCCTATTGTCCCTTCACGAGTGGTCACCTCCGGGAAGAGCGGCGGTAGCCCACCGGGGCTGCTTCCCGCGCCCACGCGTGGGCTGGGGGGCGGCGGGTCGCTCCGGCCAAGCCACTTTTCTCCGTTGGGTGGGCAGGGAGAGAGATCGACAGCAAAGATTTCGGGGAAGAAGAGTAAAACGCTTAGCAAATACAACACGCCAGCAGCCCAAGCAGCTGAACGCCGCTGCGCCGTTCCCGCAGACAGGCTCCCCATCAGGGGACTCGGGAGAAAAAAAAAAAAAGAGGAAAAAAAAAAAACCCTAATACTTTTACCTTTGGAAAATTGAAGGGTTTTTTTTTTTCGTGCTGTTGCTGCCAAGCCCAGGATTTTGTTTTCTCTCCCAGCATGCGTTGATGACATCACGAAGTGCCCCTTCTTTGTGTGTCAGTGATGTCACCAAGTGCAGTGTGGGGGACAATGGAATCCTGAACTCCGGGCGAGGGCGAGTGGGAAGCGCCTGCTCCTGCTGCTGGTTCAGGGCTGAGCCGGGGGAGGGAAGGGAGGACACAGCTGCCGCTTTAGGGCTGAAACAGGTGAGAGACGGGAAAGCTGCCGGGGGATCCCTTTTGGCTTTCGGGGTTGGGGGGGACGACTTTGGGCTGGGCTTTTCTCTTTTTTTTTTTTCCCCCCCTTATTGCTTTCCAACTGAGACAGGTGAGAAGTTGCTGCTGCTGCCGGAGGGACAAAGCAGGTGAGGCAGGGGAGAAGCTTTGGGGTTGAAACAGTTGTAAGAACAGGAGGAAAGCAAGCAGCCCCCCCGCTAAGCCTAATAACCCCCTCTCAGCCTTAGTAAAAAAGAAAAAAAAAAAAAAAAAAAAAGCAGCAGCCCCAGGAGCTTGTCCCCTCTCCTAGCCACCTGCTTCGGCCGCGTCCCTGTGGGGCTCTGGACGGAAGCGGACCTGGGGAGGGCGTTCATCCCTCCCCCCCGGGCACCCCCCCAGAGTACTTTCCAGAGGGTCTCCATTAAAAACTCACGGTCCCCCTTCCGGGCTCCCCTTTCTTCCTTCCCCAGCCCCCGCCGGAGCGGGAGGGGGGGGGGGATGGGACACGGGGGACTATGACTGCTGGGATCCCCCCTCCAGACCCGCACCGGGGGCTCCGCCGCCTGCCCCGCCCCCACACCCCCTTCCCCTCCAGCCCCCGCTCTCTGCGAGGCGGCGGCGGGAGGCGCCCGGTCCCCGCCGCCCCCCAGCCCTGCTCGGCGGTGGGGGAGGCAGCCAGGGAAGCCATTGCCTGTTTAATAGTTGCTGTTGCAGCACTTCCGCTTCTCTCCCAGCGAGAGAGACACGAGTGGCCAGGCCCAGCCGCACCGAGGAGGAGCAGCCAGACACAAAGGGAGAGGTAGGGGGACGGGGCACCCCCCCGCCGCCCTCCCCGCCAGCCTCGGGGACAGGGGCGAGAGGCAGGGCCGGCCGCAGCCCGGCGATGGGGCGGGAGCCGGCGGAGCCGGCGGGGCAGGGGGGGATCGCGCCCGGGGCTGTCAGGTACCGCTGTCCCCCCGGCCCCTCGCCGCCCGGCCCTGCGGGCCCGCGGCCGGGGGAGCTCGGCCTGGCCCCACGGCTCTCGCCCGACGGGGGCAGGGGAGCTCCCCGGGGGTCGGTGGCCCTGGGAGGGAGGCGGCCGTGTGCCGGCCCCCCCCGGCCCCGCGGCTGCCCCGCCGCCGCTCGCCCCGGGGCCCGCGGCTGTCCCCCCTGGCTCCCACCCTAACTCTGCCGGGGTGCCCTGCCTGGCCCCCCCATCCGTCCCGACGGCTTCTCCCCCCTCTCGGGTGCGGACCTGCCCTCGGTAGCCCACCGTGCTCGCCCTTCTCCCCTGTGCCCCCGAGGTGCCCGCAGGAAACCGGGCTGCCTCTCCGCGGCACCCCGCCGCCCCCCTCCCTGCCACCGGCCTCCCCAGGCCCCTCTGCTCTCACCCCTCGTAGGCCTTGGCCCTTCTTTTCCTCCCCCCCCCCCCCCCAGCACAGACCCTCTGTCCCCGTCCCCCTTTGCTGGCACGTCCCTCGGCGCAGTGGGCCTCGGTGGGTCCCCGCCGTGCACCCCACTCCCTGCTGAGCTCTTCCCCTTCGTTCCCCCCCCGCCCCCACGTCCCTGCTCCCAGCGCCCGATCCAGCAGGGACTATCCAGCGGGCAGAGGTTTCCCTAGCACAGGTCACCGATCCTCCTTCGGGGTCTTCTCCCCCCCCCCCCCCCCCCCCCGTTGCCAGTGATGCCCCACTTCCATTTTAGGGCTGGTGATGGTCACCCCCCCACACACACCCCCCCCAGCCCTGTCCCTTCCCGCCTCCCCCACGTGCCTCCCGGGAACCCAAGGGACCAGAGCTGTTCCATTTTTATCTCCTACACCCCTAGGCTGGATAGTGGTGGGTGGTGATGGCTCCTCTTGTGTGTGCAGTTTGGGGGAGATTAGGAATTGCTTTGAGCTTTCCCGATTCTCGCTGTCGTCCTCGTTCCAGTCTCTTCTCCTGCCGTTTCGCACTTGCATTCCAAGAGGAAGCTTTAAAAGTCCCTTTCCCCCTTCTCCATGGTGTTACTAGTGCAGGGGAGGCTGCTGCTCCTCCTGCTTCCACCGTAGGGCCTGACGAGGAGAGGGAGACACAAGGACCCTTTAAAGGGAGCGTGACCCAAACACAGAGCGAGATTGTCAGCGGCCTTTCTCTGTGTGTGTTTGTGTTCACTGTTTGTTCCCCACGTCCCATGGTGTCTTCTCTCCAGGTTGGGGTGTGTGGTGGGGGGGTCGCTATGTCGGATGACGATTCGAGGGCCAGCACCAGCTCCTCCTCATCTTCATCCTCCAACCAACAGACAGAGAAAGAGACAAGCACGCCTAAGAAGAAGGAAAGCAAAGTCAGCATGAGTAAAAACTCTAAGCTGCTATCTACCAGTGCCAAGAGGTGAGGCTGCAGTCAGTTTTCTCACTGATTCACTGCATCTTCTCTCCTTTCTTGTTTTATTTTGCTCCGTTACCCCACTGCTCCCTTGCTGCTCCCATTCCTCGTTTCTGTCCCTTACACTGAACCTTTCCACACGAAGCTGCCATTGTCTCACTTTTTTCAGCGTCTCTGTGCAGTGACTGTCTGCCCAACTTCGCTGCTCTCTGCTCTCTCTTCCTGCATCTTCCTCCGTTCCATCCCAAATATTTTCCTGACTTTTCTTCCTCCAGGCTGTTATTCTGTCCCTCAGTTATTTCTGCTGGCTTTTCCTTTTTGTTTATGAGCATCGGTTATAGGGATGGTGTAGGATTGGCATGTAGGAGCTTAATTCCTTCTCTGCTACTGGAAGCTGTATGGTCCTGAGTAAGACGTTGCATTTAAGCATCAGTTTCCCTCTCGGTAGGTTGGGATTGATCTGGATTGGCTTTTTTTTTCTTTCCAGGACTGCTCTGGGGATTAATTAACATTTGTGAAGAGTTTTGAGTTTGCTTGCAGTGGGGGAGTGCACTCCAGTGCAAGTAGTGTGATATAGCCCCAAATCTTTTCTGCCAAATATATTACTGTTTTTCTATCTGCACATCACCTATATTGAATTTTCTGTGTTTGGTTGGATGGTGACTAGAATAAATAACCCACAGCAGGTCCAGTTGTGGACATTCTACTCTGATACAGTCTTTGCTCACAGCACAGAGTGGGTTGGTTGGTGGTGGGTTTTTTTTTTTTTTGAGAGTGAAATCATTTTTGTTCCAGAATAATGTCTACATGGGGGAGAGATGCCTGCATAGAATAGTAATTCCAGAACAGCTACGTCAGTCAGTTTTCTTCACCTGGGCAGACTCTTAGAGCCACTCAGGTTTTTTTTTTTTTTTTTTTAAATAAATGGTTAGCCTTTCTTATTTATTCAGTCTTTCACCTGAATTCAGCACCATCCTGCTCCAGGGAGCTAAGCTGACAAATGGAAGTTTTCAAGCCAACTTGCCGTACTTCAGTAAGAATAATAAACCATCTCACTGAACGGCTTTGCCAAGCGGCGCAGAGAGGTCGTATCTGTAGGTGTCAAAAGTGACTGGGGTTTTATGCAAATGCTCTGTCATCGCAACTGAGTTCTCTGTGGCTTTGTAAGAATTTAGGCAGTTTGGTTATTCCCGATCTCCACTCGGCAGGTTTCCGTGGCAAACTGACATAGGTAGTGGCAAGCGGTGTTTACGTGTCATGCCCTTAACTATTTTATGAAGAAGATTGGTTCTTATGTATGACAAGTGGAAGGGAGGCAGAAGATGCTGGCTGAGTTTGAAGGAGAAGGGAGGCAGACTGAGTGCTGGGTGGGGAAATCTGGAGGGGAAGCCTGAGTGACAGTAATGGGACTCCAGGGAAGGGGATGATAGCTGGTTGGGCGTTCTGTGGCAAAAGCAGAGTGAGCCCAGAATAGTCTGGGCAGGGAGGACAGGGTGGTGGCTGAACACGGCGAAGAGAGGGAGCGGCTGGAGTCCTGAGGGAGGAGACGTGGGGATGTTGTGTGGCTCTTGAGGGTGAAGAGAGGGGAGAATTGAAGGTGACAGGAATGTGCAAGAGCCTTGGAAATAGACATTCACCTTCCTTTAAATGTCCTTGGGAATGGCGCGGTTATTCACTCCCTTGGGGCTGATGTTTTTTCTCAGGATGGTGATGGGAAGCTGTAGGGGGAAGAGGGGGGGGAGCCAGTTTGGCAATGACTGTTTCTCTCAATCCAGCAAGACAAAATTCCTTTTCAGACTGCAGTTTTCCTCCAAGCACTTGGTGCATTGCATTTGCAGAGGTTTTGCCTCATTTACAGACTGGTTGGCAGAGTAAAGCAGACAGTCTTTTCCCACTGCCCCTGTGCGGTTGGCATCTTTGTGTCAGCATACAACCGTGCACCTGCCTGGGTTCAGTCCACGGTGCCCGTGTGTTTTTTTTCCAACCGTTTCTGTAACAGGGTGCCTGTCCTGCTTAGTGTGTTTGGACTGGTGGGAGGCTGCAGCCGAGAGTGCCTCTCTCTTAATGTAGCATTGCAAACTCAGTGGTGAGAGTATGTCTGTGAGGCGTATGTGTTAACTGCTATCCCACACAGTGACTTACCTTTGTTCCTTCTCGCTTTTATTGCCACAGGATTCAGAAGGAACTGGCTGACATCACCTTAGATCCACCTCCCAACTGCAGGTTGGTGTCGATTCCTTCCCTGAGGAGGGTGGGGGAAGGTGAGGGGCTGAACGGTGCTGGCATGTGTTGTCACTGTCCTCAGAGGCTCTGGATAGAGCATAGGAATGGCTGTTTAGGCGGCTGACAGTACTTTTGTGAATGCTTGGGTGACATTAAATAGTTTCCAGGTGGGGGGGCCCTCCAGGGATTATGTGTGTTTTGATACGAATTTTCTGTTTGTTTGGGGGGTTGTTTTGTTTTTGTTTTTCGTGAACAATTACATTTCAATCTGTTATACTGCTTTGTGTGTATATTTCCGAACCTGGCCTATAAAGAAGAGTGTGAAAACTTTCTCCTTGTTTGTTTTTTTCTGGTTTATAAATCTAATGCCTGACTGCACTAATCTTATATAAATAAGAGTCCTGCCAAGGAAGCAGAGAATAGTAAAATGCTACGAGCTTTTTAGCTCCGAGAGTTCTGTTATGAACAGTAAGTTACAGTGGAAGAGAAGCGTGAATTCGTCACTCAGTGGGTGCCCTAGAGGAGCACACGTATTAGCTGGTGAAATAACAAGCAGGGGTATTCTGCTGCCCTTTTATAGGGCAGCTTGGTTTTAAGTATGTTTTGGAAACCTGCACCGTTTGTTTAAAACAACCAGCAGGTTGATTTGGTTCATTGCATGGTGGCCCGAGCCTTTTTTGCGTTTGGAGAGGAGACAGTAGTAGTGTAACAACTTTGGTTGTGCTTGTTTATTCAAGAGGAAAGTGGCTTTCGGTCTGATCTGTGTTGGCTGTAGTTGCCAAAGCGCAACTCTGTTCCTATCTTTTTGTTGTGGCTGAGGTTTGAGGCCCTTTGATGTTGGTAATAGCAGAAATCGGAGAAAATTCTGTTTATAAATAACTATTTAAGTTTGTACTTTTAGTATTGAGTTGTCACCCACAAATGCACGCGAACCTTTCTGTTGAAGCTTTTTGCTGCTGTTAGTCTGCAACGGGGCATTAGCACAAGAGTTAGCCTGGCAGGTCTAGCGCCACTATTTCAGTACCAGTCCCAAGGATCATTATTAATGAAAGGAGGGATGGGGTGAGGCATGTGAGTAGAGGTCTAGGCTGATACTAAGATTTTTGTGCTGCTTGGAAGACAACTGATGAGCTCTGAAATCTTTAGCCATGACACCCTGGTTTTGGTGACAGTAATGACTACCTGAATATTATGAGAGCTTCCAGCTTTTGGGCTGGAGGTGTCTGTCCTGTCTGTATCTTGGCTCTGTGTCAGGATGAAGTCCAGGCTTTCCCCTCCTCCTCCCACCATATCCTGATTTTCATGGGAAAGAAACCCAGAGGCATAGCTCAGAAAGGTGCTGTGGCTTGCTCTGTAGGTAACAGTCTGGATGATCAAGGTGCAGGGACTGCAGTCTGAACTTGGCAAATCTATCCAAAAGTTGTGACAGTGTATGAGCATGTCAGATTGCAGGCTTCATCTGAAGGTTTGTGTAAATAATATTAGAACCCTAATTTGTCCTTGTTTCAACTGGCATCATTCACAGGTAAAGACGAGCTAGCAGACTACCTGTGAAATAGAATATGGTTGTGATTTTTTTCTTGTTTTTAATTGCATAGACCACTGAGGATAATGCACTTCAAGGCCGACATAGTAAGTTTGTGTTGTTTCAGCCTTTATAGATATTTCTAATGGTAAAAATTAGTTCATAGTACAAGTAGCGATGACTAATCTTTGCCCATAATGCAATTATGAGTATTCTGCATTCCTTTCGACCTTCAGGCGAGTGACAGCGAAGACTGGCAGCTCTCGCAAATAATACATGAAACTGGTGTAATTGTTACTGTCTCTTGATATGCTGATAGGTAGGAAAACGTGAATGGAGGGGTTTGTGTGTGTCTGTGTGTGTGACCAAAGGAGTTTTGGTATTGCTCATCTTGGGGTGAAGCCATTCTACTTCAGTAAAGATAGTGCTGAGAGTGCAGAGCAGCTCTGCTTGTGGCTAACAAGGTTCCAATTGCCCAGTCAAGCACTGGGAGTTTGCTTCTTCAGCAGCTGGTTTGTAAAAGGGTACGCAGGTGCTGATTGCCACAACAGTGAGATGGATTTCAGATGTCGCAGTTATGGGGAAAGTTCACCTCTTGTGGAAAAAGAAATAGAAATAGTCAACTTGAGAGTGTGAGGAGATTAAACAAGTGAGACATTCTGATTGCTGCGTGATGTTTAAGGTTGCCAAAATTTGCTCTGGGGAAGCCTGCTAACAGTGTCACTGCTTTCCTTTATTATTTTTTTTTTCCCTTTGTATGAACGTTATTAGCATGCTGTGAGGGAAGTATTAAATGCATAGTTCCAGAACTTAGTTTCAATTTCTTGTCTTCATGACTTTGCTTATCCTCACCTTTTCTCTGACCTCCAGCCGCTCATCTCTCTGCTGCCTTTGTGCCTCTACTGACTTTTTTCAGGAGTCGCTGGAGGGGGAGGGCAGTCCTCTCCTTACAGTCATCTCGCTCTCTCCTGCAAGACTTATCTCAAAACTTACATATTCAGGGAGCTATATACGTACCAGGTATTACCTGTTCTGCTGTCAACTTTAGGGGTGCCAAAGGCTCAGAAGTCACTTTTGAAAATGTGCATCCAAAACTGTATCCTCTGTTATGTTGGAAATGTCATATTTTTATTTTTTTTTTCCCTACTGGACGTTTGTTCTTATACCCCTCACCACCATCTTTGTGTTTTCCCCTGTTCTGTGCCGTACTCGGTGTTTGATAGCAGTTCGTTGTTGGCCATACTTTAATTTTTGGCCTCGTTGCAAAGTGCTGTTCTTTTTCCAGTCTTATTGCAGTAATGGAAGTTCAAGATATTTAACACATCCCAGAGCAGCTCTGCATGTTGAAAGAAAAAGCTCTAGGTTGTAAATGATTTTTAGTAAGAACTGTTTTATTTTTCTTCTTATAAAACACCACGTATAAGATGCAATTACAAATAATGAAAACCAGTTGATATTTCAAACAAAATAGCTTAAAAACAAATGAGTTTCATTTTTATTTTTGTAGCTTGCAGTGACCATATTTTCTTGAGTGTAACCCACAGATCATCTGGTTTTCTTGTTTTGTTTTGTTTTGTTTTTTAAAAACCAACACAAAACAACAAAAGACCAACCCCCAAGCACGCTCAACACCCTGTGATTGAGCAGCTATGTGGGTTTTACACATATGTGGGTAATATGAGGGGAAGTTTATCCCAGAACTTCCTCTCCCCTCAGTAGTTTCCTTGCTTCTGGTTTTCCATAGCTTGCCTGTGTCCCCCAAAAGTTTACCTGTCCTCGTCTATCATTGACTCCATCATCATCCCATATAGTCCCTTTGTCCCTCATGTTTCTCTCCTCAGGCGCAGGCTGATGCGGTTACTTGTACAGAGGTGCAGGGTACGTGTATGGAAACGTGGTACATGTTTGGCTTGCATTTAAAAAATAGGTTTTTGGACTTTAAGGCCTTTTTGAAAAAGATATATGTAATACATGTCAAAAATTTGTGGATACCCAATAGAGGCAATGCTGTCCTCCTAAGTGTCCTAGTGTAGTATGTGTGTAGCATTTGTCTACTTCTGAACGATTCTTAACCTCGTCATTGTGTTCAGTAGGCTGGTGCTCTATATAGAGGTCTTTAATTTTCTGTTGTCCGCAAGATGATTTGACTCCTGATATTAATACTGAGTTACGAAAGTTAAATGTGGCTTTCAAGTTCAAAAGGTGGTTAGTGGTTAATATGAATTGGAGAATAACTCTTTGGACCTGAAGTGTTTCAAATCTTTTAAGAGGGTACCTGGTGATTTCTTTTCCTACTTTGTATTATACCAGAAAGTTAACACTCTTGGTTTAGAACTCAAAAAAAAAAAAAAAAAAAAAAAAAGACTTTGGACTTTTGGTCTTTTCTATGTGTTGGTGATAGAGGAGTATGTCGTGTCTTTGCTTTGGGTCATGGAAGTCTGTGTCTGCGGCTGTCAAAATATAGTTCCATCTGGCTACATAGGGAAACCTGATCTTTGTTTGTAGGTAACACTTGTGAGTACTATGCCTGAAGCTTTCTTTCCGTCGCTGTGACGAGGTTTCCAAAGCTTTAACCAAAGTTAATCAAAGCTTTAAGTACTGTTTATTCTGCTTATGTCATTTATTTGACCTCCGCATCTAAGCATCTCCTGATAGTAAATCTGCTAATTGCTGTGAGGTTATGAAAGAAATGTTTTTCCCCATTTTAGGATGGGGAGTTGCAGCACAGAAAAACCAAGTGACTTGTCCAAGGTCACGCAGGAAGTCTGTGGCAAAGTGGAGAAATGAATGTAAATCTCCTTTGTTTCAGGCTAACTTGCAGCTGAGCCGTTCTCCTGGAACTGTGTGCGTCAGTTGCATTATGAGCAGGGCTTTGAATCTGTACTTTATTGGGTGTCTGGTATTGACTGTATGTAAGCATGGTAATTTAATGTTATTTTTCCCATCTGTGTAGAGGACCAAAATGGATATTAACTACAATTAATGTCTTTTAATCTTTCTTACCCAAACTGAAACAAGTTTGTCTTCCACATGGCTCATTTAAGTCCATATAGGCAAGACCAGCTGTTATTTAAACAAAAATAATTTTAAAATCTTTACTGAAGGAGGCATTTGCCTGCAAGGCTTACCATCCCTTCAGAGTGAAATGCTATCATAAATTCATTATTTAAATAATAATAAAATACAGTTGTGTTTCCTGGCTCCTTCAGACCAGTTTTTGTAAATTCACAGAATAAGGACCAGATCTCCCTAAGAGTCTTGTGAAAGTTAACTGTCAGCACTTAATAAATATACGTATCAGTATAGATAGTGGGGAGAAGTGCTCTCTGCTATAATGTGTATAATATTCACAGTTTTCAAAACTTTGCAATGTGGAATTAAGATTTCTTGGCTATAGAGAAGTCTGCAGAAAATGTGTGGCTCAAGTGCTGTTTTGAACTCAATAGTTTCATAGTATAATTAATATACTTTGTCTACATACCATGAAAGTCTGGCATTTGTTCTGATTACACTTGTTTTTATGGTGCTTGTAATTTTTTGCAAATGTATTTTCTCAATACCTCCAACTCCAATAATGCTTTTAAGTGTTTTTGCTTTTAAATCTAGTGTGTTGTCTAAGGGTGGATTGTCACTGTTAAAAGCAACACTGATATTATAGTTTATTATTTTCATGCTTGGAATAGTCCTTCCTGAACATAGTCATATTCTAGCATAAACTTTCTGGTCTTACATTTTGTAATTAAAAAGCTTAATTTTGGTATGACTTTTTTTTTTTTTTTTTTTAATGTGCACACTGAAATGGTTAGATGAAGAATGACACAAATTCTGGGGTTTACTTCCTTGTAGAAATAAAAAATGCAGATAACGTTTAATGAAAATTATCAGCTTACAAAAGTGATTTTAGCACTTTCCACCCCTCAGCCCCCCTTGTTTCTATGAAATGGGAGCGTTTTCTGTGAGAAGTTTCCAGCCGTAGGGTAGGAAGGACCTTCGTAATTAGTGCTGCGTGTAGTTGAAAAATATCTTTTGTCATATAAACTACCAGTGGTTCAGCATTCCCTCCCCCCTTTGTTTGGCACATGATCCCTGGAGAAATAACTCTTCCTTTTGAAACGGTGTATTAGCTAATTTAGAGATCCTCCACAGCTGTGTAGGGTCTAGCTTGCAAACCATAAAAATAATACCGTTTCTACACTCGGTGAATTCAAAGTATGTGTAGGTAGCAGCTCCTGCAGGCGAAGTCCTCTGCCTGGTGTACTCAGACAATAGCTGCACAGGAGCAGCTTCTTTAGTGGGGATTGATTAGTTAATTTTACAGGGATTCACCTTTCTGAAGATATTCCTTGTTTTATTTATTGGCTCCCCTTTCAAAATCAGAAATGTTTTGATGGCCAGGCTCTTTGGATGCTGTGTCAGGAGCTGGCTGATGCTGTGGTAGATTTTGTTTGGCACATCCTGGCTCAGTAATTCCCAAATGAACTGCATTCTGTGCTCTTGCATGCCAAACATCAGAACGATGAATCTTGAGAGCGGCTGTGAAATTGTATCATGGCTAAGAACAAAGAGGATTGAAATCCCTTCTGTGCACACTCTCTTGTATACCACTTAATTTTATTATTTGACTTTCAGCTTTGCTGCCCTTGGAGGGCACTGTGCAACTGTGTTTATGATGCTGCATATATGTTTTATCTGACAAATTCTAATATTTCTTTTTGGTTATGCAGTCTTTAATTTGGTTTCATTTCTGTTGTATTCCAGCTCCTCTAGTCTAGATTTTTGTACTGGATATGTGTTTTGCTATACACATATGCAGGTTATGTCTGATTTTGTTTTAAGAAATACTCATGATATGTATATGGTACTTTATAGACACAAAGAAGAAACACTGTGTGTGGAGTATTTGTACTTTAGGGGCTTGAATCTGTCTTGTCTCTTTATACGAAGACAAAATTATCCCCAGAGAACTGGCTAGTCTAGGGGACTGAGAAAGTGTTAGGGGACGGTTTTGTGTTTGAGGATTTCAACAAGGGCAGGTTGCGAGTGACTGAGAGCTTTGTGGTTTCTGAAGAATGGGTTGTTCTTGAGAGCTGATAAGATGCCATCTGACAAGATGTTAACTTTGGCCCTGCTGTCGAGGGGGGTTGTGCTGGGAATGGAGACAGGACTCACCTGCACTAGTACAAGTTATGTTGATGGCTTAAGGTTATCAATGAGTTAGGGCATAGCAAAACTTCTGCAGCCTCTGCCTGCACTCTTCTGTAATTGTACATGAAACATCAGCCTTCCATACAGCACCTCTCTAACAGTACTTAATGTTCTAAACAAAAAGAAGATATCACTTCATGTGAATGGGTTAAGAGATTATTGCACATCTGTGCAGACTTGCACACCACATACAAAGTTAAGGGCTATGCTTTCTCCACCAAAGAAAGTGCTTTAAACTAAGTTAATGATGTAGTTTAGTCATTATAGTAGAATCTTGCCAATCTGTATATTTATTTGAATGAAATAAGTTTATACTTATTTTTCCCTCTGAGGCTTAACAGAGGAGGTCTAAATACTGACTTCATTAATTTACAAGATGAACTAGAGAACATGCATTGTCAAGTACTATAAATAAACTACAACTGTCAAAATAAACACTGTACACTGTGGAATTCAGAGGGGTTTTCTTGTTTCTCTTGCCAATTTGCGAATTTCAGCAACATGCAGTTGGTCTTCCAAGGCATTTGTGGAAAGTATAATGGTTACTACAGTGCATTTAATACATACTTTCTGTGCAAGAGGGGCTAATTGACATTGCCAGGAGAATAAATCACAGATCTGTATGCTTAACTTGCAACATCCATTATGCAATGTTCTTTTCTTTATTAACCTGGACTCCCTGGGATGGGAGGTGGTGGGGGAGAAAAGGAGAGTGGGGCATGGAGATTGTAGCTCAGGGCAGATGTGGTGTTTGATTCCCCCAACTCCCTCCAATCTCCTCCATGATTTCACAACTGAAAATATAGATCAGGTGAGATTAAGTTGAGCTGTTCTGAGAACTGGGTCCACGCCAAGTTTTGGCAGTTCATTTGTTTAAGAGAAAATACAAAGTAATTGGATTAAAGAGGCTGTACGATTAATGATGTAGAGTCCTGTTAAACTTCTTTCCTTCTGTGAACCAGTGGAGAATTCAGGTCTTGATTCCTCCAAGGGCTTCAACTTTTCCAGTCAAAAGTGAGCATAAACCAAATCAGCATGTTAGATGTGTTTTGCACTTTCTTCGTATCAATGTAAATGATTGTTTAAGGGATTTCTCATCTTACCCTCTGGAGCTGTTGGACTTGCTGGAAACCCAGAGAATCTTGAACTGAGAATTGTAAAGGCAATATAAATGGTGTGGGCTAAAGGAGAGGTGCTTCCTGGGGCAGGTGGGCTGCTAATATTTAATGCTCTTGCCGCTATGAGTATCTGAGCAATAGATTTTTGCTGGTGAGCTAATTCCAGTGCCTGTTAAGGAGAAATCAGGAGAGGGGTCTTGGGGTCTCTCTTTCTTCCTGTTGATGCCTAGGATCCAACAGAGAGGTGCACACAGGAGTAAAAAGACCCACAAACATTAAAAATAAATTCTGAAATCAAAGGTGTCTTTTCACAATAGCTGAGTTGATGAAAAGAAGAAAAATACTTCTGGTATGGACTCAGGACTTTGTCAGAGTTATTGGAGACAACAGCAAAGCTCCAGGGCAGTGGTAACTGTTATAAAAGGAAGCCTGTCAGGGTAACTGCCTCAAAAGTTTTACATGCAGTTTGAATATCTTCACTGAAATTTTAAGGTGCTAATTTAGGTGATCACTGTTATGGATCTGTCATATGTTTCAAATTTTCAAGTGGACAACTTCTAGAAAGTTTCAGTGTGTTATTTGGTATTCTGAACAAGTACAGACTGCTCTGGGAAGTGGCCTATAAATGGTGGAGAAATTGCAATATATTTAATTAAAGCAACATTTAACTGTTGCGGATAGTTTTGAAAGATTGCTAAAATGCATACAGTTGCAATAACATAGTTTTAAAGCAACTGTATCAATACTATAGTATACCACAAAAGGTCATTTCATCAGAAGTTTCTGATCAAACTGATTGCTGTAATACTATATTTGCACGTTATTTCCTGTATGTTCTTGATAACCTTTTTAAAGGAGATAAATGGGGTGATGCATACAAGCATTTATAGTTGGTGTCCTCCTTGACTTCCTTGTAAGTTGTTTATCAGTAAGAATTGTAGAGTTTTGGTTTTGGTGGAGTAATCCTTACTTTAAGAATCTCATCCTGTATTGTATGGCTTCTGATAAGAAGTATTTATGCTTACTTACACTTGGGGGACTGTGGGAGAGGAAAATCGAACTTCAACAGTACCCTTGTGATAGCGACAAGTGTGACCCAGGAGGTCTAGGACTTGGAGTGTAACTAGTGTCAGGCCTTCAGCTGCTCTACTGCTTGTCTTCTAGTTACGTCCCAGTATTGAAGTTTCTAGTGACATTTTTTTTTCTTTAAAACAGCTTCCCCCCCCCTCCCCTCCCATCCCCTCACTCCCATTATGAGGTTAATCGGATTGCAGATATTGGTAAGACTGAGAGAATGAATGAGGTGAGGAACAGAAAACAACACAAACCCACTGGAGGCACAAGGGTATTACATTCCTATGGGCAGCAAGATTGTGCAAGGCATTAATGGTGAATGTAAAGGGCAGCAGAAAGAGATGGCCCATCAGGGTGGCTGGGGCAATTTTGCACTGGTTGCTGAAATAATTGCGGCAAAGGTAGAAGCAGAGACAGACTGACTCTTTTTCTGCTCCATCAATTGAGCTTCACTTTCTTATTGCCTTTTATAAGGAGCAGAAGAGACAGGGTATCCTCCTCTTCAATGGGCCATCCATGGGCCAGCTTTTTCTTGGGCATGAGTGAATTTTTAAAACAGGCAAGCATGCAAGCTGCAACGATAGTTTTTGCTGTGCTGCTTGTATTACACCCCGACCTGGGAGGCAAACTATTCATACAGCAATAAAGTCAACACATTTATACGAGCTTACCCTATTTACAATGCTCTGTAAATCAAGACGGCATAACCTACTATAGCTTGAAGAATACAATGCATGTAACAGGTGCCCAGCTGTGTCTTTGCAGGCATCCTTGAACCACTGCATGAGCCGCATGCGGCTCTTGACCCATGGACTGCCCTTCTCTGTCTTTCGAAGTGCATGAGCAAGATGTGAAAAAACAACAGTGAGGAATGGGAGAAGAAAATTAGGGGAGGGACAGCAAGAAAGGAGCAGAGGGAGAGAAAGGCAGGCGTAGAAACAGAGAAAAGGAAGAGAGAAACAATTGAGCAAGCAAAAAAGGGTAGGAAAGTTAAAAAATTGCTTGAAACTCAGTTCCAATCAAGTAGACTAGTATTAAAGATAAAAAGTTGCAAATTTAATTTGTTGAAGGCCCTGTGAGCCTGCATCTCCCAAAAGAGCACACCTTGCTTTGTAGCAACTGGAGGAGAAGGATGACAGAAACTGTTATTCAGTGAATTCCGTAATACTAGAAACAGAGATATTCACTGAAACTGTTAGAGAGATCATTTTAGAACAGATTAAGTCCTTCGACCCAGTAGGCGGTGGAGTTCTGGAAGCTGTTCCTGCAGGAGGTCATGGAGGCAGATAGTATCAGCACACTCAAAAATGGGCTGAGCAAATTCATGGGCAACAGGTCTGTAAACAGACTGAAAGAGAAAAGTCAGGGATGTACCCTTTAGCGTCCCTAATCCAGTGGTTGTGGATGCTGCGGGAGTACAAGGGGAATGGATTGTTTCCTTGTTCCTCTCAACATTGCTTTTAGCCACATAAAGCGTTCAACTTCTGCCCTTTATGGAGCAGTTCCCACCTCTCTTCTTTTTATGTTTTGCTGTTTAAAGCAAGCCCTCGTTTCCTGTCACTCAGCCACTTACTTCTCCTTGCTTTTGTGAAGGGTTAACCTCCATGCATTTGTTCTGCTGAATTTAGACTGTAAAATTTTCAGGGCAAAGGACTTCTTTCATTTTTTGTCTGTGTTTGCAAAGTGGTATGTAAATTTCCAGCTATGTTTAAATATTCTTTAATAATAAAGTAGGCTTAGTCCTTGGGTTTGTAGATGTCTTCCTATCCGCACTTCCCAAAAAAATGAAGTTCTGCATATGTTGCAACATTGCTTTTTTTTTTTTCCTTATATGATTGAGGTAACTAAGTGAGTTGTTTTATTCAGGAGCTATTGTATTATTTTGAATATGTGATTTGGTTATTTTCCGGTTTTATGCACATCAAGGTTATCACAGCTGTTACTTTGTGATACTACTACATTGTAATAGGATAATGTGTTTTGAGATATATTAGTGTTGGGGTTTTTCTTCCTGGATAGTGGCAGGGAAATAATAAAGGTGTCCAACAGCTAATCTCTTTTTTTGCTGCCTTTGTGCTCCTACTTCACCTTCCACCTCAATAACTAGGAGGACCGTAGCTATTTGTTAGGGAAATATTAGTTAAATTGCAGAGCTATTACATGTGCTGAGACATTCCAATTAGTGTTAGTATTACCTTAGTTACATTTACCTTAGTATTCAGTGTGTGTACTTAACTCCTAATGACTATAAATATTATGTTACATTTGAAGTTTTGTAATGTATCAGGTATGTCTTGTACATTGTTTTTTCCACAGAAAATGCCAATTTTCTAACCCATAGATGGTGCAAGCTGTACTTTCTACATTGCTTTACAGGGATTTTTGCTTTGCTTTTTCATAGTAGAGTATTATTTATGAGGAGATGTGAAGTTCAGACAAATAATTTGGCATTGAGATTGCTCAGGTGCATGTTTCACTGCAGTGCTAAGTAGCATAGAACTAGCTATTTAGGGCATCTTTAGTACTGGATTTTGTCAGGAAAGACTGAAAAATAGGGGTTGGATAGTGGAGCCTTTGTATGGTAACACTTTGCGGCGGGGATGTAATGAACTGGCAGGGTCCAGCCGCAAGCTGTAGCAGCAGAGTGAAGGGCTGAGGGCAAGTGGGGATGTGATGTGACCTGTTTCATGGCTGGCCAAACAGCTGGATGGGATTTGTTAGTGATTCACAGCTTGGCTGAAAGAGAGATAAGGAAGGAATGCTGATGGGGGTCTGGATCTGGGAAGGAGACTTGTCTGTTACCTAGTGAAATCTGTTCTACTTGCAGCAGTCTTCATTGATCCAGAACGAATGGGGGGAAAAATGGATGGAGCTAGAGTTGATGGCTAAACTATGACACACTAGGAAAGAGTGAAAATACAAGGTCGGGTTAGATGTGACCCTTAAAAGCCGAGAACAACATGAAAAAAATGCATTTTGCCAGATCCCTTTCAATACTAAACCTGCCAGTCTCTTGCACGGATTCTCAGTGCTTTCTCTGTACTTCTTGCCTAGACGGTCTCTACATTACAGTCCAGTTTCCCAAGTCACCGGTCGGGTATGAGCTCTCCAAAAGAGAGATCGTGTGACTGTTCTGGTTCATGCAGCTGGGCCTCTTTCTGCAGGCCATCACGGGCTTGTAGGGAACAGTGCTAGTGTCTTCTGCCTCCTTATCCTGCTGAGCTGAGCAGGTTCTGACCCCTTCTCTTTCCTGATGGCTGCACCGATCCGTCAGGAGTAAGCCATTGCATCTGTCAAAGGCTGCAGCCCGTGCCTGCGGGGAACTGGAGAGGTGAGGTTGTCCTGTTGACAGAAAGAAAAAGTGTATGAGGAATTAAAAACTATGCAGGGAAAACCGTTCTTGTTTTATGAATTTACTTGCAAAATGAAGTAGCAGTGATCAGCTAAACTACTGAATGTGTGTATAGATTATTTTTTTTTAATTGCTTAAGTATTCAGATCACAAATCAGAGGAGCCTGATGAAAGGGAAAGAGGAAAGTGTTTTTAAGGTACTTAAATTGGCAATTGGAATAATCCCAAGTACAAGGTATACATAAGAATTTACATTCGTCATTGTTCCTTATGCGGTACTTTTTGGTCATTGGAGGTGTATTTTATTATCTTTGAAAGGTTTCTAGGCAAGAGGATGCATCTAAACTTCACTTTGGGGTTATGAGGACATCTGACGTGCAGTAGGTGAGCCTGTACGAGCAGCAGGCAGCTGTATGCCAGGCAAATGAAAGATTCTTTGGTTAGTATTTTTACTAATCTTTCTCTCATGTACACATTGAATGACACATCTGGAAAGTTGTCTAGTTGCTGTTTTAGCAAATGGTTTTTTTTCAGAGGGAGAATCTCATTTTCTGGATATTAAAATAGTAATGGAACTGTGACGTTTGCTTAGATTGGCTTTCTTGGAAGATAATGTGTCATATCGTAATGACACACTAGGTCAAGTGCTAAATTTCAGTCCTTGCTGGAGATAGTGAACAAACTGTGTCCAGAAATAAGTGGTTTTGTATGTCCCTGTTCATATTGCTAGAGTTCAAGGTCACTAGAAGAGTTATGGGTTTTAATGTCCAGTGTGTATGATTTACCCATTCTTTCTTAAAAAGTGTGAGACTCTACTGAACTACGCGAGCACCTTGAATGTTTTATGTATAGCCAGTGACTTTTTTTTTTCTCAGCTAGTTATACACAAAGAGCATAAGCATTTTTTTCTTCCTTTTTTGATTTATTAATTATGCTGAGGCAGCTGGATGAAAGAGTGTGTCTTGCCTTTGGCTTCTGAAGGAAAGAGCTCTCTTTTTTTTCGCGGAGGGGGTGTTGTTTGTTTAGTGTTCTGATTTTATATAGGGGTTCTTCTCTAGTAGGGATTATATAATATGATTATGAAGTTACCCTCTTTTCCAAAGGGTCATATATGTGATCTCTGGTCAGTAGGGAGAAACTCACACTTTTGACCTTTCTGTCCCTTTGGACCCATTAACTGTTGGACATAGTGGTGCTTCTAAAATTGCTTAATTGTTCCAAAGAGATCATTTGTGCTTACTCCCGTTATTGCCATTTGATGCTGTCTCTCTACACACTGCCAAAAAAACACGGTATATTACAATTTTATTATTATGTAAAGCAGCCGTAAAACAAACAGTGTGGTTGTGTAAGTGTATTTGAAATCTTTGCTATTGGCTACTTCATTTTTTTTCCCTTTTTGTCTTTAACTTTTACGTTTATAGTTTTGCCACCACAGGGAGATAATGAAAAGCAAACATATAGACTGTTTGTTTAAAAATAATAATAATGCCTTGCACAAATTCACGTTGCTTCCTTATTCATATTTGTTATCCTGTTTCACAGTATAAGAAAGGTTAGGGTGTGCTGTGCTGGCTTTTGGGCTTGGTTTTTTTGGTAGAAGAATTGTGTTTTTTGTTTTCTCCGTGCATTGGTTTGACTGTTACAGATTTTAAGAAACTTCAACAATTATAGACCAAGTGAGCATATAGCAAAGAAAAAAAGGCAAAAGATAAATACATGTGCAGCAAGATACGGATTTAGATGAGGGGAGGTTTGTTGAACTGTTTTGGTTTTTTTTAATACTTGCATCATGCCTGCGGGGAATCAATCCCATGTGCATCCTTAGCACCCTGACAGGATTATGAAAGGTGATTTATTTTACGTGTTCAGGTTTCTCTTTCCAAGTAGTACTGAAGAAAGCAAGTGCTTAAATTGTCCTATATTTTTGATTCTTTCTGTACATCTTTTGGTATGTGGTAGAACTGCGTGTCTCGGGAGTAAAATTATGACATGCATATATTCATTAAGGGTCTGACTTTCCACACTAGCTGCTTACAGTAAGAGTACTTGTTGAGATGATGAGTCTCTTGATCATTCTTCGTCCTAGTGGGAAAAGTGTGTAAAAACAGCACAACAGCCACTGGGCAGCCTCTCTCACTACTTTTCATCCATGTTGGTCGCAGCTGCTAAGACATTTTTAATAGCTAGACTTTTTCTTAGTTTAAGCTATTTTTCTACTTTAATTGGAGCTTATGTAGCTTAGACCCTGCTTTCCACTCTATCCAGAAAGATACCTGAACTCAGTCGCCCCTGAGCCAGAGCTGCCTTCCTTCTGTAGCCTCTGCTGGGGAGGCATACCTGCTTGTTGGGGGTCTGCTCTACTTGGATTAAAGGAACAGAAACAAACTACAAAGGTTAAAAGATGCTCAGGAGGGGAATGTGTACTTGCATTTTGCCAGCAGTTAAAGGTAAATCCCTTACAGTAAGGAAGGCTCCAAATAGTGCTTCTCAGTATGCATTAGGTGAATTGTTCAAGAAAACCGAGAATATAATACAGCTGCCAGACTTCGAAATAAATGAAGTAGATTTTAGCTTGTTTTTTATTTTGCCCATCATTTCATTTTGCAAATTATGAGGTAATTAATGATAATTTACAAATTTAAAAACCACTAGATATTATCTGATGCAACAGCTGTAAGGGAGCAGTGTTGCGTCAGATCTACTTGTTGTTAGTGGTATGTTTAGAGCGTGTGTGTGTGCGCAAACACCCCTTTTGCATTCACTTAGCGGAGTGCAGTTGTGTTTCTGAGAAAGTAAAGGGTTATTTTTGTCTTTACTTTAACCATCCCAAATGCACAAAAATAGCTGTATGGAAAATAATTATTGTAAGATCAACTTTCCTTTTCTTCAGCATTTAACTTGACTTGCAGAAGTTGACCGAATACCCATTTTCCTGAACTCTGAACATTGCATCACCCAGGAGAAGCATACATGGGAAAGTCTCTTAAGTGCAGGCAAAATAGAATCTAAGGATGATGGTGACTTGCCACGGTTAATACCAGTGGTATAAAGGATAAGGCTAAAATTCTCGTCATGACAGAGCAAAAGGTGTTAGCTGGGATCAGTGCTGCAATATTGTATATTCTTGTTATCATTTTGTAGCAAAAATGATGATATCATTCTGGATCTGCCATTATGGAAGACTATATAAGAGTGTGTGTGTTCTGAAGAGATGTCTAAGCAAAGGGATTGAAGTGTGCTAATTCTCTTTTATCAATCCTGAATGGTCTTTCTGCACTTCTACAGTATTATTACAGTAGCAGTAGCTATTCATTTTAACTGCCACCGAACTGAGTTAGCGCAGCTATGGAGGCATACAGATTTTGTGTGTCTGTATGCCTGTGTGCATGTTTATACACGCATGCATATATACTCAGATTTTAGATATGAAATAGTGTCCATATAATAGATATAGATGTAACTGTACCTTTATCACCCAAGTTTGTTAAAAGATGTATGACATTTTTAGATAACTCAATCTGAATGTCATCACGGTCAATTAGGACACCTCATTTTGTATTTCACCCACCTGGGTTTCCTTTTTCCATCCAGTCCTTCTGTCAGCAAGTTAGAACTAATTGTGCCCTTGTGCCCTTGGCTAATCATAGTAGACTGGTATCTTTCCCCTACTCTTTGCAGAGTTTTGACTTGGAAAAATGGACTTCTTAACTATGTAAGGACACTTTATTTGTTTCGTAAACTGTTTCATTGTTGAAAATACACCGTTAAAAAAATAACCTGATCCAGGTGACGTGTATTGTCAAGAAGAGTTTCTTTACTCCAGAAATTTGTTTTCAAGTCCTCAGAGCTGATCACATATAGCTGTTGCCTTTTCACGTGTAACTAATGTATATTAATTATGCCGGTTTCAAGATCAAGGATCCCATGATACTGCAAAATGAAGCACTGCAATGTAAGCATATTTTTCCTCAAGTACCGTATCATTTCCGTTAAACATAAGAACAAGCAGATTATTCAAAATGAAGAGGCTGTAGTCCTCATTTAAGTAGCATAATATAAAAGGACTGTGATCTTGAACTTCTTAGATCTGTTTGTTTTGTATTTGTCCTTCTGAATTACTATCTTCTTGTGATTTTCAGTGCCTAGACTGGGAGAGATGTTGAGCCAAAGTTATGCAAATATCATAGAATCATAGAATGGTTTATGTTGGAAGGGACTTAAAGATCATCTAGTTCTAACCCCCTGCCATGGGCAGGGACACCTCCCACTAGACCAGGTTACTCAAAGACCCATCCAGCCTGGCCTTGGACACTTCCAGGGATGGGGCATCCACAGCTTCTCTGGGCAACCTGGGCCAGTGTCTCACCACCCTCACAGTGAAGAATTTCTTCCTGGTATCTAGTCTAAATCTACCCTCTTTCAGTTTAAAACTGTTACCCCTCATCCTATCACTTCAATCCCTGATAAAGAGTCCCTCCCCATCTTTCCTGTAGGCCCCCTTTAAGTACTGGAAGGCTGATATAAGGTGTCCCTGGAGCCTTCTCTTCTCCAGGCTGAATAACCCCAACTCTCTCAGCCTGTCCTTACAGGAGAGGTGCTCCAGCCCTCTGAGCATCTTTGTGGCCCTCCTCTGGACTCGCTCCAACAGGTCCACGTCCTTCTTATGTTGGGGGCTCCAGAGCAGTAATCCAGGTGGGATCTCACCAGAGTGGAATAAAGGGGGAGAACCATCTCACTTGACCTGCTGGCCGCACTTCTTTTGAATATCTTCAGGCATGCTCTATGCATACTTGACAGGTGGCTAAGATTTCATACAGAAACTGCCAGAATTCTGGTGTCAATTTTTTCCTGCACACTGTGTTTTTATTTGAATGATTTGATGCTAGTTTGGATGCAGCTAACTGCAGGAGTGTCTCAGTCATTGGAAGAGGAGGGAAGTTGGAATTGGGCTCAGGAAGCCACAGTGCAAGCTGATACTGGATCCTGAGGGTAAGTAACCTTTGTATTTAGGGATCAGTCCTGTAGCTGAGGTAATGCAAAAGCTCTGTAGTTTCTCTGAATTGTCCTTTTCTGTCCTGCGATAACTAAATCAAGCAAGGTTTCCACTGAAATTGTAATGCCAGTGTCATCAGTCTGTAATCTGGTGAAGTCCCTCTGAAATCTGCTTCCACTGCTTTTATAAATTTAATTCCTCTGCATAGACATCCCTATTTAATGAAATGTTTTGTTTGAAGTCATGCTTTTGTTTGGTGCAGCTTTCACACAGATAATGGTGGTTATATACAAATATAGAGGCACACCCTTCCTGCAAGTGCCCAGAAATGTCATTGCAAAACTGTGGCTTCAATCCCTTTTAAACCATTCATCCTTGACCCTGATGATGGCACCTGAGAACTTGCTTATGGTCACAAAGTAAGTTGGAACTAACGACTGTAACTGCTTATACAATGAGGTTTAAAATAGCATGCTGAGTATGTGTGGTATCAGAGGTTTGGGTGACATTACATGATAGGTTCTGTTCTTTTGCTTTTTTATTCTCCCTCTCCCTCACTAGCACCTTCAGCCATACGTGCTATATTTCATTTGGTAAGAGTTTGTGGTTGGTTGGTTTGTTTGTTTTTTCTTCTTCAAATATAAGTGGGCCAGCGTTGAATAAGGGGCCATTTTTTAATGCTTGTAGTATTTGTTTTCTCATGTTCTCTCATAAGCCTCTTGCTCAGAGTTTATAAGTCTGAGTTTCTTTACTTCCTTTACTTGTTCATCTTTCTCTGATTGTCCTAGTAGGCAGGTAAGTTTACTTTGTCTGGAGGAACACAGTCGGGATGAAATACTTCAGTCATTTATTTAACTGTTAGCTTCATGCTGCGCTGTGTGTAAAGTGTAGAAGAAAATAAATTGGAAACATCTGTTTTCTTTTTCTCATAACAGAAGAACAAAGAGATATGTTCTGTTGAAATCAAAGATGGCAAATATAAGAGTAGTGAAATGAAGTTATTATATGTATCTTTCACATGTATAATTAGTCTGGAAATTATTGAGGCCAAGAACGTAACAGAATTTGAAATAGAATTGGACAGGCATACAGCTATTTTAAGTGGTCAAATTCAGTCTTACTAATTACAATCATTTTGGAGCAATATTAAACCCATGCTCCTAGGCTTAAGCAAGTTTATCTTGAGATGTTGTATCAGAAGAGTGTGCTTTTTTGTGTTCCTTCGAATTAAACTTGCCTATAGACAAAATTACTTGAATTCTGAGCATTGCATGGAAGTCTCTTTGTCCAGTCCCAGCTTGTATGTATGCAAGTGTTTTTCTCCCTCCCTCCTTCCACATACACATGTACACACCTGTCTTATGTCTCTTTGGGACTGGATATCCTCCTCACGTATTTTCTTTGTCCCTTTCCATGCCACTTTTACACGTCCTTTTCCATATCAGCTCCTCCCAGGAATGACCATTATGCATTATGTCTGATCAGGTTGCCCGGGAATGCCTACGGAAATGACCTACAAAGTGAGCAATAGAATCCAAAGACTTATGAATGATTAATATGTACACAGAGCAAGAGCCACAGCGTTGATTAAACTTGAGTACGCTGTGATGAGTGAAATCGCTATATTTCTGTAAAGGAAGTGATGATGGTAGCAGGCTCTTTACCATGTCTTGGCTTTTTAATAAGTGGCACTTCAAGTTATGGAATTAATTCCACAGAGTGGAAAAATATCAGGACTGAAGTAATAAATATGTTAAAAGGTTTGACTATTGTAGTTGACATTTATGCCTGCAAATCTCAGCAGAGCTTTAAACCACACAGTTCTTACACTTTAGGGCCAGGGGAAGAAATATCTTCTTGATATGCTAAAGCTTTTTTCTTTTTTTTTTAAAAAAAAACCAAAAAAAAAAACCAAAAAAAACCCCAAAAACAACTAAACAAACAAAAAAGCACCCAAAAAACATCAAAGCCACAACTGTACTATCAGAAAGAAAAGAAAAAAGTAGTTGAGCAAAAGCATAATAAAATCAATAATTAGAAATCCCTGGGCATTAGCCAAAATATTCCTGGTCTTCAGATTCTCTTATTGGAAGTTTAGGAAAGGCAACTTGGATAAAGCATGTGGTTTTAAAGGAAAGAGCTTTAAAATGTCTCCTGAAGAGGAGTTCAGCTCTCTGCAGAGCTGTTTGCATTCCTTTGTAAGGTTCTGCTCTTCTGTAATTATCTAAAAACTACAGTCAGATTAATAACAGAAGCAAAGCTTGTTTTTAAGATGCTCAGCAGCAGCACTGATTGATAAAAAACTCTTAGAGTTTATTCTTCCATAAAGAATACAATATTCTGTCTCTTTACAGGACGCAGAAGCAGCAAGGATGCTTTCAAAAGCGTGCTTTGCTGACAGTAAGTGTGAGAATGAGGAATGCTGTAATTACTGTCTGGGCTAAGTGTGATGAAGCAAACCCCTAATCAAAGTGCTTTGCAGCAATCTGGCTTTTTCAGTCACTGCTGTTTTTTTTCCAGGTTCCCAAAAAGAGATTTCTCTGTCCTGCGTTGTATATGAATTTGTTCGGATGAATTTGATGGGAGTTTTGTCATTGACTTCAACTAGCCCATGCTGATAGAGAAGTACTGGCTTCTAGAAAGACACTTGACAAACGTATTTGCTAACAGGACAGATCTTTAACAACGCATCATCTGCTGCAAACTTCTTACTTTGAAAGTAGGAAAGAAACTTATTCTTTACTGGCCTCGTGCTCATTAAAGGCATACCTATGGTGATGTCTTCCCATTTTGGAAAAGGAAGAGCGGTAGGTTTTTCTGGCATGTGAATGAGAAAAAAGCTTAATATAGATACATACAAAGTAACGTCCTCTTCATCAACTTTTGTGTAATGCTGTCTACTTTATCTGAAAATGAATATTAGAGATGGAAAGGAGAGATAGAAATTATTAAAAAAGAAACTGGAGGAGTTCTCATGTGAAGACACAGGGATTGTTTCCTTCAGAAAATAGACTGAATATTTATTTTCCTTATTTTTATTCTCTAGAGAAAATAGACGGGAAGCTTATTTTCCTCTGTCTTCCAATACAAGAACAAAGGCATATGGAATAAGATTAGAAGATAGAGAAATTTAATTTATTTAATTTTTACAGAATGAAATTAGACACAGGGATTCCGTGCTGTGTTAGGTTGCAGAAGCTAGGAATTTAGCAAGCTTCAAAAAGACTCAGACTTCTGTGGAGGGCAAAACCAGACAGAATCACTGCAGCTTATTTGTAATACTAATTTCAGAAGGGAAACATAGATGTCTGTTTTTGAGGCTTAGGATGTTGCTGAGGTAGGGGAAAGCAGAAGACCTGGCAGGAGCCTTCTGATGCCCATCTCTGCCCCATTTGATACTGGAAACCAGTCAGAGACAGGGCGTTGGAATAGGTGGACTGCACATCTGATCCTGCCCAGTGATTTCCTATATTTCTTCTGATAAGCTAGTAGAGGAACAAAGTTCTGTGACAAAACTTGCGTTTGACCTGTGTTCAAAGTCTTTGCAGTAATAATACTACCTCTATTATAGTAATGGGTGGACTGAGCTTTATTTTATTGCTGTTTTATAGGGGAAAACTGTGTTTAGAAAAAAGTCTTTGTAGGTCATGTTATAAAAGGTTTTGTGCGTTACGAAACACACATGCATATTTATGTGTGATAAAAGCACTTTGAAGGGTCATTTCCCCAAAGTATTTCCCATAATGTTTTTGTCAAATTAGTATCTGTTTCAGAGAATTGAGTCTTAAAGCT
Source organism: Fratercula arctica (assembly GCA_947846985.1). Lineage (NCBI taxonomy): Eukaryota > Metazoa > Chordata > Aves > Charadriiformes > Alcidae > Fratercula > Fratercula arctica. Next base: position 42,464,037 of record CANTUZ010000002.1, read on the forward strand.
GAAAAGGAGTGCATAGATAATGTGTTGTCTTACTCCAGTACTTAATCTTAAGGTTGACTTTAATCAAATTTCATGTGTGTAGTATCATTAACTCATGGCTTGGAAGTTACGTGTGTGAGGTGTAGTTTTACATGTATTTATGCAGAGTGAATTAAGAAAATCATTTTAGCATTGGTTAGTTTGCTACTCTGTGAATGATACTGCCATTGGGATGATTTTTTGTGTGTGTGTGATCTGTTTTGCTCTTCTGTGACAGGCACAAACTCAATATAGATGAAAAAAAATATTAAAAGCTTGTTTTGATGATGGGAGTGCTAGCTGCCTTTGGAATTTGTCTATTCTTACTGATTTATGAAGAAAACTGTACTCTAGGGGTTTTATTTGCTGACCTTTCTGAATTGAGATCTTGGCATAGAAACTTAAATGAAGAAATAGCTCTTCGTTATTTTATCTTGAAAGTTCAGATAGGATTGCCTAGACTGGTTGAGGAATTTTCTACCATAATGTAAATACTGTAAATATATTTACATTGTAAATGTATTGCTGTTGGAACGTCTTTATTTCACTAAAAGGAATATTTGAAATGCCTTTTAGTGAGAAAATCAAAGTGAGTGAAGCTGTAGTGACTGGAAACAAGTAATTTTTCTTTGTTCTTACAGTGCTTTTCCCTACTTTCATACTCCAAATCCCTGTGATTTGTAGCTAACGATAGATTTATTTCTCTTCTCATGTTGATATGTATGTAAAATTGCATCAAGCATGGGTATTAAGGCTGTCAGTTCCTCCAGGTGTTTTGCCATACTACTGTATGCTATTATGCCTGTTTTATATTTGTGCCTAATTATGTCACATGCTCAGTTTTTCTTCAGAAAATTAATAGTGTAAAATTAGGTGCAAACAGTACCTCTATGACTGTTTTCAGTTTTAAAGTGGGTATGCCTCTTAATTTCTGTTGCTGTCTGTATGGAAATGGTTACAGCATAACAATTCTCCAAACATTCCCAGGAACGCTCTCCTAATCTTGTCACTCTTGCTTTAAGGTGTTACTTTTAACAACGCTCAGGTTACAAGGTTAGAAAACGTAAACTGCTGTCTCTGAAACGGTGCGTGTGTCCGTGAGGTGTGCTTTCCTCCTCCTGCCTCTATGAAATATAGTAGAAAAATCTCATGCTAGCATTACTAGAAATCAAATTGTTAACACCAGCCAATAAAGAAATGTGAATTTTTACTAAATACCACTAAAGATCCTTCTTTGTGGACTTCGTGGGTTATGCAGGATGTTTATGGGGAAAATATGTCTTTTTTTAATCACTAGAAAGGCCTTCAGATCATGGGAACATACCTCAAGTATCATTTAACATCAGTGTTTTCAGCTAATTACAGTGTAAACTTAGCATGATTTTTTTTTTTTTTCATGACAATGAAAGGCTGAAAATTAGTTTAAACTAAGAATGTCAATGATCGTCTGAAGGAGCAAAGTTTCCAAGCCATGAGGGACCAGGAGTGATGCTGAGGGGGATGCCGGGACTACTTGTGCTCCCTGGCAGTTCCCTTTTACTTGCCTGCGGACTTCTGTCAGCAGAACTTAATTGCCACCCATTGATGTTGTCTTTCCAGCTTATTAAATTGTTGCTAAGTCTTCTCTCTTTGGTGGAAATCAGGGAGGAGCAGACACCTGTGTGTTGGCTTTTCTGTGTGTGAATGTGGTGTGCTTATTATAAAAGCTGTAAGTGATGTAATGCCCTAAGTTGAAACTCTTACTGCCTGACACTTCATTGTCTTTAATGTTTCCTTACATTCAGGAGATAGATACTTCCAGACAAAAATGTTGTGAAATGAAGGCATTAGGGAGTCTGAAAGTCAACGATGGGGGGTGGGGGTGGGGTTGGTGGTTTGGGGTTTTGGGGTTTTTTTTTGTTGTTGTTGTTGTGTGGGATTTCTTGTTTTGTTTTGTTTTTTGCTTTGGGGGAAAGTTACTTAACGTCAATTGCCAAATGGGGTTCTGGAGAAAAAAGATAATTTGTGAAGGACTATATCTGCCTCTTCAAGTTAAGGCATGCAAGTTGGCCCCAAAACTGTATACATTATTTAAGAGCATTGCTTAGTCCTCTTGTGCCTCCCAATGTGGATTAAATTTAATGTTCCTAATACTTTGAAGACAAACAAAAAACAAAACAAAAACAAACCCAAAACTTTAGAAGGCCACCACAAATTCCTATTCAGGCTATCCTTGTGTGTGTGAAAATGCTATCAAGAAATCAAAAGCCTGTTTTTGTTTTTAAATCCCCTGAAAGATTGTTGCTGGTTTTTGTTTTGGTTGGTTGGTTTTTTTTCCAAGTTTTTGCCCTCATGTCAGCTTCAGAATAATATTTACCTAAGAAAATGCTACAATAAATGTTGATTAGCTATTGTGACTGGCTTGTGTTTGCAACTGTTATTAATGAGAACAACTTGCAGTGGTATATAAACAATTTTTAGGGGCTGTTATGTAGTTAGCTGGCAGCTGTGCTGTATTAAAGTGTAGGTAACCTTGTTTTACTTAAAAAATAGTAAACTCAGATCTCTCAGATAAAACTTCTAGTCTGCACATGTTAAAGTTTCAGAACTCAAAGGCAGTGTTTTCAAATGACTTTTCTGCTAGGCAGCATTGATAGTTTAGAATTGTGAAAATTAGTAGAGAGATGCTTTGGGTAGTGCAGCATAAATGATAATATTTTGTTGTTGTTTTGAGTAACCAAATTTTTGTTTGGTATTGGGTGGTTTGTTCAATTTATTTTTTTTATCACCTGCAGTGAAATAGGTTAATCCAAGTGCAGTGATCTTGATTTGTTTAGTGAATGGCAAGGAAAGGAAGTTAACGTAAAGAGTTTAATGTAGATGAAGTAGAAGGGATAGACATCCAGTTTTAGATTTTTTTTTTTTTTCTTTCTAGGTTTCATGAATAGTTAAGATACATCCTTCAAAACGTAATATGTTTTGATTAGCAGCATAATGGTATCAGTGTTGGTGTGCAGATGGGAAGCAATAGAATGATGCAAAGCCAAGATAATGGGATGACCTGGTTCTCTAGTTAAGTAATGTTGACTCTACCTATCCTAATGGGAAAGAAATGTTGTTGGTGTTGATTGGGTGATGGATTTGTTTTAATTTGTAGCGTGTTTTTAGGGTAAGTTGGTAGGTAGGTGGTAGGACAGGGGGACCAGTTTTGGAGCATGTTGTACGTATGCAGATTTTTTTCTCCTCGGGTTATGTTCTCTTGATAACTTAAAGTTGCATATAAACTAGCCATCTTAAAATACTGCATCATCTGTTCTGAGTACAGACTTTAAACAGAATTTCCATAGTTCAGTGCAAGAGAGATGGTAGTGTATCTCTAGTCTGGCAATGCATTGGCTGCCCTGTTTAAAATAGCCCTTTTCCTCCCCATGGAAGTAAGAAACTACTCGAGGAGACAGTTGGGTGAAGCCACAAGAATCATGTCCTTATTAGTTGGAGGAAGTTTGAGAATCTTGTCTGCTTTCAATTTTCAGCATAGCAGGGGCTTCTTGCCAAGTGTTGCACATCATCTTTAACTTTCTGGGGCCAGTTTTTCCAAGCTGGTTTGTAGCCGCTGTTGCCCTTTCAATCTAAGTTATTTAGTGTATGCATTTCCTGATCTACAGAATTACTCGTTATAATGAAATCAGTAGGGCAAACTGATGATAATAAAGTCTAAGATAACGAGACCACTGTGTTATCTCAACGCTGAATGGGTAGTCTTACGAAATAGGTGGGATCCTTTCTTTTTTTTTCTTTTTTCCTGGAGAGGGCAAGTGACTTTTGAAGAGAAACAAGCCTCCAGATCCCATTGGTCCAAACTTAGCAGTTTTACAATTTATTTACTACAGAGCGCCTAAATGTTTATGATGTGCTGGGCTTTTTTTTATCCATTTATTGAGACCACCTTTCATATTCCCACACTGATACCGACAGGACGGGAGATGGGCATGGAGGACAGAAACACAGATGCAGGTCCCAGCTTGATTCTGGAGTGACAGGTTAATTGTGGTGGATTTCTGTTTTCTCTAGTGGATAAAATATGGTATTTAGGGGAGAGCCCTCTGATCACTTTAATGTTGCACAGTTGAGGCTGCATATGGGCGGGAATGGGGCATCATTGAACTGTTTTGTTGTCAGAGAGGGTAGTTTCTTTTCCATGTGTGGAGAACCTACTATGTCCCACTAAATACCAGGAGGAAGTAGAGCTGTTATGTTCTCTTGAGGGGTACACCACACTTGAGATTAGTGACACAAGAAATTTCATAATTATTAATACTATTGATTCTCTTTTATAGTCTTTAAATACAGGACTGTCAATTTGATGCTGGGCAACCACTTTAAGAGTATGTTTGCTTTACAAAAGCATTAAAATTACAGAAACAAATAGGTTTACTAGTTATTTCTATACCTGAGGACACCCAGACCAAATAACGTAGCTGCAAAAATGCAGTATTTGTGAAGCTGCCTAGTTTTGCTTACCAATTGTAAATTACATATCTGTGCCATAAATACTAAATTTAGAAATGAGGTCTGATGATGTGAAGGAATTTCTGTCCCCATGTTGGCAGCTAATAGTCCAGTTGACAAATGGCAGGAAGGAAGCTGATGTAAAAATAACACAAGGTTAAGCTGGCAGAGCACAGTTTCTACCATCAAAGCTCCTTGTCATTTTAAATAAACCGTTGCTAATTGTTAGGCGAGTCAGATTCTCTTCTAATCTTTCCCAATTTGTTTTATTGTTTCTTGTGCAGAGTATTATTAAATGGGAGATGCAAGGTCAAATATAAGCCAGTACATTTTAATTTATTTAATATTTGGTCATGGTGTCAAGCTATAACTATGAGGAGAAAAGGAAAACAGATTTGCATACAATGAAAACAATTTCATTGACTACTTAAAGTCTGACATTTTCTGTATTTGTGTACTGTACGAACTAAAGCCACAGACATGCAGAAACAGTTGGCTTCTCTGTAGTCATGTTGGACACTGAAGATGTTACTATGTGTAGCGGGACAAACTTCCAGTGCTTTGGTGGAGAAGGCTAGAAAGAAGCCACCGCAAAGAAAACTGTAAGCCCTTGAGAGCTGAGCAGGCTGGTTTCATTTTCAATTTTAGAACCAGCGCTAAATGGATTAATTTCTCTTGAACCTTTTTATGAGGACTTGCTCCTAAATTGAAGTGATTATTGTTAAACTAAATAGAGCTGCAGCACACTCCTGAGAATATCGTAAGTCTCCTTCTGACCTCCTCGTTAAACTGAGTTTTTATTTTAAATCTTTGAAGCCTGGTTTAAAAATCAAACTCTGCAGTGAAATTATTCAAGAGAGTTGGCCTTTTCACCAAGTAGTTTAGTAGTAACTTCACAGTAATATTTTGCAGAGACTGAAATATTTCAGGTGAAGGTCCTAAATTTGCAAGTACCCCTGGGCATTTCTCTTCCTGTTGTAATTGAAAAGAGTGAGATCTTGGCAGCGATAAGGCTCTTGGTTGTTGTGTGATCTTGTTGCCAAGTATTTTTTATATAAACTGAAAACCTGGTCTTTTTTTCTTTTCTTCCCACAAAGAAATCCCCCTGAAACAGTTTTCCTTGAAGTCTCATAAATCCCTGCATAACACCTTATCAGCTCCATTATCAGGGCTATTTAGTTATTTAGTTCCTTTTTTAACCTCGTAAGAATGTAATTCACTGCGCCGTTTATCCTCCAGTTTAAGCTTTGTGCAATTTATGTGCAATTTTTCAAACCTCCCCTCCCCAATTTTACATTAGTCTGATACTTCAGGGAAAAAGCTTTCCCAGATGCTAAACCAGAAATTTTGTGCATGCTCTTCTTACTTAGAACTGTGGTGGGATTTGTAAGGTGCTTACCCTCGTGCAATAATATTGTGACTGCCATTTTAAATTTAAGCCAGAAAATACAGTACCATCAATGAGTTACAAGAAAAATAATAGTATTTACTGCTTTGTACTTGAAAACCATGCCCCTGAACGTGCATTAGAGGGAGAATTAAGTTCTGTTTTCACAATTTTATAGTTTGGATTGCTGTAACAATATAAGGTTCCATCTTTGCTCACTTACCTCTCCTTTCCCTCCTTTGCTGCCTTCTTATGTGTTAATTAAAGCCAGCTGCAACTTTTTCTCTTGCTGTCTTTTTCCTGCGTCTCTCATTGAGCTCATAGACATTTCACCTATGGTCAATCCATCATTTTTAGCTAATGTTAACACAGAGGAGCAGCTTGGCTCTGTATAATGACAGTGAGCAAAAAATATCACTCTGATTCACGTAGTGGTGTGGTAATTCAGTATGTTACCTTTTACTTTCCACGGTTGTCCAGGAGGGGTTTTTTGTGTTGTAATCTATTTTTTTTTCTTTCTTTTCCTTTCATTTCCATTCTTTGACTAAAAATGGGAGGCAAAAAAATTATATCCCACTTCTAAACTACTTGACCGAAACATGGCTGGCCCAGGGTATCCTTTTAACTACTTTTGCCTTGTCTGGTGGAATTTCTTCCTAATAACTGTGTAGTGTTTTAATGCTTATTTTATAATTTGGAAACCTGTGTAAGTTGTGTACATGAGCCTTTAGATTGCATTGTAGCATGCTTAGCGGAGTGGGGTCCTGTCTGTGAAGGAATGTCTCAGTCCTATAGTAATAAAATAATAATAATACATTTTGCAAGATAAAGCATGTGCAGAAGGTGACAATTTATTTCTAAAATTACAGCTATGCATTAATACAAAATCTTTGAAGTGACATTGCAGCCAAAGGAGTAGCTGCTTTTCTGTTTGGCTGGCTTTAACTCTGTCCTTTGACATTCCCATTTTTAACATGACTTGCTTAAAGACCTGTAGAGCAAAAATTTTGTGAATGAGGGATTTTGTAAATGTGTGTTTTTCAATGGCTAAGCTAGATGAGCTGTCCTGCTGCTTTGTAGACCCTATACCCACCTCCGCTAGTACTTTTCCAATCTCTGCACCAGATTCAGCCCAACAATGTACATGAGCAAGCTCAGTGGAACCACTTGGTGGGTGGACTAACAGAAAAGAAAGCATATTTACCCTGAGGTCAGGAACGGGGTGGATTAGGAGGGAAGGTCAAGGTGCACCAGAACTTCAAGTGAGAATGATATGTTACCTCCCTGCCAGTCAAAAATTGGAATGCATTTTGGGCTCGCATCTTTAAGAAAAAAGAAAGGAAAAAAAAAAGGGGGGGCGGGGGGCAGGGAAGGGAAAAAAAGAGACCTCCTAACAGTCAACTAAATATTTCCTAAAGCTGCCTAGTAAGGTGATGTGTACATGACCGACATCAATTCCATGTTCAGTTGTTCACGGTTTCTTACTACAAAATAAAACAACAACAAAAAAAATTGATGTTGCTATCAGTTTGTAACGGCATGGCTTTACGTTGGAGATCATTAGATTTTCTGCCGCCTTGGAATTCCCATGTGCTGTTAGTGTGGTGTTTGCTTTCTGATTTGAGCTATGTCCCTTGGAAAAGGTCATGTCTGCAGTGTTTTTGGAAATTATATTTATTTTCCACAAGTGTGCAACTTCAAAACAGCTTAGCTTCTTGCATCAGACTCTTCCTGTTCAGGGCAAAATAGCCTTAAAAATAGCATCTAGGGATATGGAGTAGTTGGAGCATGAGTTTGTGGTATTGTTACTTGTGGCTTTAACTGAAACATATTGGAGTTTTTCATTAGCTGTTACTTACTTCAGCATACCATGAAATTGCCCTTCTCATAACCCTGACAGATAGCTGTCTCTGGCATTTTTAAACTACTCTGCTAAATTAGTTAGTTTTTAAAAGGAATATGCGCTGCTTTGGTGTATCAGGATATTAACCTAGTGCCTGTAGCATTGACTGATTTTGATTTGTTTATCACTGGAGTGATCTGCCATTGCAAGTTTTCTGTATCTCAAAGAAGAGGAACTGAAGTATTCACCAGATCGTTATTTTCACTAGAGGAAAAGCTTATGTTATCATTTGGTCAGCTCCTAGAAAGGACCAGGTAGTTTCCAACTGTACTAGCAAGCTGACATGAACAGGGGGCTCTTTCTGAGTCATTCCCCTGGAAAGTACCAGCAGTGTGTTGCCAGGGATTTTTGCACATAAGCTATATGTGGTGTTCGGGAAAAAATCCTGCCTTCCCTCCATGGCATAGGCAGACTTTGAGTGATTTGCCCAGGGATGCCCAAGCAGAGGAGGGAGGTGAGTTTGTGTATGCAAAATATCAGGGTGGTATCATGTAATGCCTGTGGTGGCAGTTGTATCTGGCTGGCTTAACACAAAAAAGCCCCAGGCTGGCTGTTAGGCCCCTCATGACAAGAAAGACATTGAGGTGATAGAGAATGTCCAGAGAAGGGCAATGAAGCTGGTGAAGGATCTAGAGCATGAGTCTTATGAGGAGAGGCTGAGGGAACTGGGGATGTTTAGCCTGGAGAAAAGGAGGCTGAGGGGAGACCTTATCGCTCTCTTACAACTACCTGAAAGGAGGTTGTAGTGAGGTGGGGGTGGGTCTCTTCTCCCAAGTAACAGGCAATAGGACAAGAGGCAATGGCCTCAAGTTGCACCAGGGGAGGTTTAGACTGGATATTAGGAAAAAATTCTTCACTGAAAGTGTTATCAAGCATTGGAACAGGCTGCCCAGGCAAGTGGTTGAGTCACCATCCCTGGAGCTATTTGAAAGACGGGTAGACATAATGCATAGATATATGGTTTAGTGGTGGTTTTGGCAGTGTTAGGTTGATGGTTGGACTTGATGATCTGAAAGGTCTTTTCCAGCCTCAACAATTCTGTGATTCTTGCAGACTATCTGTCATTTCAGCCTTTTCTACATGAAAAAGTGTGTGTGTGTGTCTTCTCCATGAACACTTAATCTCCAAGACAGAATCCTATGTTTACAATTCCTCGGTACTGCAAGGCATCTGAGCACGCAGACAATTTACCTAGGCATCTCCTAGGCATCCCCAGCCTCTGCTGCAGGCATTTCTAGTTTCCCCATTTAGCTTTAAAGTTGAGAAAGAACATGGCAGCAAAGGGAGGCAGAGCAAGATGAGGTTTCTACCAAAGCAACACAAGGCTGGTTGGGACTTGGCCCAGACAGAACTTGGAGCTTGGTTTTGACTGTGCTGAGACTTTCTCTTTGCCTTACATTTACCAGGAGGATTCAGACCGCTGCTTCTAAACTTGGAAAGTTAGATAGTCCCTGAACAAAAACTACCTTGGCACCGGGCAGTTTCTGAAGGGTGTTACTGTCGTAACGGCTGTCCGGAGGATAAGCCAGCAGCAACTTGGGAACGATCATGAACAGTTGTTACAGTGGGTGCAGCGCATCTTCACTGACTATATCACTATTTTTCCAGGGAAGAAAGATCTCAGTTGCACTGCTGTGTAAAACATGCTGCCTGATATGATAATGATGGATTGGGATTTTTTTCAGTTGTCTTTTGAATGTCATCTTTTGCTCCATGTTACTGGACTTTGTCTCACTTCTTTCTTTGGAAGTGAAGAGTTTGTGGGCTATTGAGTTCAATACAGAAAGCTGTTGCTCTCATGCTCTTGTCTTGCAGTGGAAACAATTTCTATTTAATTGGTTAAAATTGTCTTCCCAGTGGTCATATGTTGTACAGCTTTAAAATGTTGCGTTAGCAGATCTAGACACTTAATTTGAGCAGTGGTGACACACATCGGGCAAGGTGGCAGCTGTGCTTGTGAGCCCTGTATCTATGCATCAGTGAATTTCTTTTTGAAGCAGATAATTGCAAGGATTTTAAACAAATAACGTAATCTTTAACCTTTAGCAGTTTTTATATCTCTACCAAAAGTTAATGCCGCTGCACTTATGCTGTGGTCCAGGATTGTCACTTTTCTATTAAGCACTAGGTCGTCTTGAGTGCCTTGATACTACCTAATCCTAATTTAAACCCGAGCAATATTGCACTCTGTAGCTGACTTGCATCTTCCTCTTTCAGTCTTTCCTTTATAAGAAATCAATGTTAATACGTAAAAATTGGACATCTACAGCTATTTCACTCTGTTAATTGAATTATGAAAAGCTTAAAAGGTAAGCTTAGTACATCACTGTTAAAGCCTACTGATGTCTTACAAAGATGTTGCACTCTTTTTAATACGGAGGTCTAGCAGTATATTACTTGCATGCAGTGATAGCTCTAATTGGAAACCTAATAGGATACAAGAGATTTCTAAGACTATTACAAATAATAATATGTTATTTTTGAAGTCTGTGGGATTTTTTTATTGACAGTCCTTTGGGTTGAAGCTGGAAATAAAATGCAAAATGTTGAAATATTTCCTGTTGGTTCAGAGGGCTGTATTCAGTGCTAATCGCACATCACATTTCTTGAGTGCTGAAGTGCTCCCAGTTGGCAGTTCTCGTGATATAAATTCCAACAATAAATCGGTGCTAACAAAGCTCAAGTACCTGTTCCGTTCAGTAGCTCCATCTTTAGGGGAAGGAGGGGAGGGTGATCGCTGGTGCAACTTGCAGTAATGACAGTGTGTCGGCAGGTTGCTAATACGTACATAAAGAGGTGATTCCTTGGAGTGGTGGCTAAGGGTGCCCCAGAGAGTCCTTTTCGGTAAGTTTTCACAGTTAAGCTGATGTCTTTCAAGAGGTAGAGCTTCCTGTCGAAATACAGCGCTCTTCCAGTCTAATGCACAAGTGGTAGCTGGAGAGTACTGAGTGCCCAAATATATAGACCTGCATAAGACAGGGACAAGTCGTTAAGGTGGAGCGGGATGCCAGGACTGTTCAGGATGGAATGGCTTTTACTTTAATTTAGTACCTATCTTGAGCTGTGGAGGGTTTTGTGTTCTGAGGAGAGAAACCTTTCCCTAGTGGCTGGTGCATCACTTTGCAGAGAACCTTGTCTCCCTTTACTGCTTTCTTATATGCTTTCCTGCCCCTGGAAGCACGCTTTTCGTCATAGCTTTGCTAGTGCTGAACTATTTGGCACCAGCATATTGTGAACTTTTATTTTTAGTTTAATCTAAAAATAAAATTTTATGTTTGGTGACAGAACTCCCTTTCTCTACCCTGATTCCCCTGCTGTCAAGATCATGTTCACCAGTACTGCAAAGAGCAGGAGGAAAAAAGCATGTCTCTAAGCCCTGTTGTTACATTGAGAATTTATGTTTTCATAATTGTATTTCTATTTGTAACACTGTTACTAGCACCTAGCAATTACACTGTTTTCCTTCACATTAATCAAATGCGTATTGTCATGCATATATTGAATTTATTGGATTACCTTCCCTCTCAAATAATACTGCTCCATGATTGTTATAATATAAAAAGAGCCCTTTTTTTATCTTTCTGTCTTCTACGAGCCTGGTTAAAAGAATGGGGAAAGAAGAGCAAGGCTGGCTTTCATTGTGTTAGTGTTGTTAAAATCCGGCCCCTTATAGAACCAGGGGAGAAGACATTTCTGAAGTCATAGCAAAAAGCTGTGTCAGCACTTTCCTCTATGCAAAGGGAGTTTTCAGCTCTGGTATCTTACTGATAAAATACTACCGTAGCAGCACAGAAAGAAAGAGGCAACAATGGAGTCCTAAACCATTGATGGCTTTACAGGTTGAGCTGTACTTAGAAATACTCAGTGACATATGGCACGCTACAGAATACAAGTGTCTGAGGATCTCAGTAAAACTAATTTTCAACAAGCAGACATTTGTGTTCTGTAACACCTTTAGTTTGTACGGCTCTGGGTGAGCTGCCGGCAGGTTAGAGAGAATCTAGAATTTGACAAAGCTGATTTAAGAAAGCCCTGTTTTAATTTGACACAGGCATTTTAATTCCCTTTACAAAAGCAGTTCCACAATGCAAATAGTATCAATGGGATGAGTTCATGTGGTCTCAGTTTAGAAATCAGTGTAGCAAAATTATATGAGTATAGAAAATTTTGACATTTAAGAGTATCATCATGTATTTGGCTTAATTCAATTATACAGTGAGCTTGGTTTAGCAGTAATACAGGAATATATTTTAATCTTAAAGAACACACAAGATTAATAAAATCAACGTAAGTCCTTAATTTATTTAGTATGGTCTTTGATGTGGTGCAGTTCTATTAAGGCTGAGCTGGGGCAGCCGTTTCTGAAATATGGTAGGAAACTAGTCTTTGAAATGTAATTTTTCTGTTGTGTTGAGGTTGTGTAGCATGTTTAGGAGTAGTTCTGGGCAATGCTGCTCCTATAAATGTCAGGAGTGAGACCACTGAAAACCATACCCCACCTCTTGTTTCTCAGCTTTGCTAAGCAGTCTGGAACACGGAAAAGTCCAGGTAGGATTTCTGAGGTTTTTGGAAGCATTCGATCTACTTTTAATCCTTGTCTTTACTCCAGGTGGTGTACGAGGTGTAACACTGAAAACTTTCTTCCATATCGTACTTGAAGAATGTAAGAGGTCATATTTATTTGAACTGTGGTGATATTCCTAAGCATTTTTTTTTTTTTAATCTCTCAGCGCTGGCCCCAAAGGTGATAACATCTACGAATGGAGATCAACCATTCTAGGACCTCCGGGTTCAGTCTATGAGGGAGGTGTTTTCTTCCTTGACATCACATTTACACCAGAGTATCCTTTCAAGCCTCCAAAGGTAAGAGATCTGCACCTGACATCTTAAGTCATGAACGTTCAACAGCCTGTCAAGCAGCAAGCAGTGTTAAAGGAATGCAGCCCATTTGAAAGCCATTCTCTTTAAGAACAAGCTTAAGCTCATTTCAGACATTACATTGGTTTCTGTTAGCTAATGTTAATGGCTTTTCCGATCAACTTGCTCACTATTTTAGAGCTTGTTTTCTTTTTCTCTAATTCTGTTTATGAGAAGTCCTAAGCAATTAGCGGGAGCATCAGGACAGGACTGAGAAACTGCAAAGTAAATAAACTTGGGGAGAGGAGGAAGTATACAAATACTTGTTTCTCAAACCACTCGGTTACCATAAGAGCAACGTTTGTGTGTGGTTTTGCCACTAAAGTAGTATTTAATTTTTCAGTGTTGTTGGGTACTTGTGTTGTTCACCTACTTGTACAGTCACAAACTTTTTCTGTAGGTGTGTTATATTTGCGAAGCTCTTATATTCCAGTCTTGTTGTGTTCCAATGCTACAAGGCAAATACCAGTGCAAATGAATGTTATCTTGTGGTTCACATACTTGGCCAGAGGAAGAGTGTTGGGTTACAAGAAGAGGTGGTTGTGTATACACTTCATGTTTGTCTGGTATCTGAAAGCATTTATGTGCATGTTTAACTTCCTACTTAAAAATAGTTGCATTGATGAGCTAAACATCAATGACTGCCCCGTCTTCAGACTTTGGTCTAGTCTGCAGTAGAAGGGACTTGCTGCCATAGTTGAGGCCATCCATCCATCTCCGCAGAGACAATGCTAATTGGTCATACCAGCCAAATTAATAGGAGTTTCCCAAATAAAGGAAACTGTTCTTGCTAGCATAACGTCAGGGTTTCTGGTAGTATCAACAGGACCTTAAATTCTACCCCTAAGCTAGGGCTCCAGTTCACAAGCAGCATGGTCTACCTTGGGACATCTCTACTGATTTCCTGCTGACGCCTGTCCACCTCTTCAGGGGTTCTGTGGCAGCACAGATCATTCTCTTGTGTTAGAGTTTAATTCAATTCAGAATAGTTTTTCATTATTTCGGTTTAATTAGTTTGCGTTGGATAATTTATTGTCCAACCAACTATATGCGTTATCTTATGTCATGAGCCCAGTAAGCATTTAAAGAGGGAGCTTTTACCTTCCCATGTGTGATTTGCTACACCTTTGCTTCCTCTGCTACAGGTCAGAAGTATTTATGGTCCCAGGCTTCTCCAGCCTGCTGATGCCTTACGAGACCGTTTTATAACTACCGGTGGTATTGAGACAACCCTATATGCCAAGTTCCCTAACACAGAAACAAAGATAGAGTTTTGTTGTTGCAGCTCAGCCCTGCTTTCCACTCTGTGCCTCTGACAGGGATCTCTTTGCCTTTATCTTTGGATCTAAACCCAAACCCAGATGAAAAGAAGGGTGGGATTAAAAAAAAACCACCCAACAACCAAAAAAAAACCCCAGGCACTACTTAGTGAGGCCTTAAAAGACCAGTTTAGTGGAGATTCACTGCATTGTAGCGGAGTTGCATTTAAATGGAGTCTTTCATCTGGCAGAGTCCAAGTTGGTTTACAAACCACATGTATGTATGGAAACAAAATACATGCAGCTTCAGTCACAGTGGGATCAGTTATAGGAGAAAGCATAGCAGTGCTCTAACATAACATACTTGTGCTACTTCAGTACTTCAGGTTTAAATGAAGAACCTTTATTTTGTTGAGAACCAAAGACTCTTACAGCAGCTCCTCTGTTAACACCTATGCTAGTGTTAATCAATGATAATGTGGAAAATGTAATTATCATATTGCTCCTGCTTTATTCCCACTAATTCATTGATTTCAGATTGCTCAACTGCTTACAGCGACTGATAAACTTTGTTTGTGGGTCATCTGGAAGTGGTAGGACTAATGTAATTACCATAGCCTTCCTGTATTTTTCTTTTAGGGTGAGAAATAAAGAAACAGCTAGTTGAAACAAAACCCAGTATATCATTTTGCTGATAAGCACTAGTAGAGTAATAGAGTGGCTGAAGGTCATTTCAAAAGCCTCGACCTCTGAAAAGATTAAGCTGTCTAGAGTGAAAGGACTAGTTTCCCTTGAATCTTCCTTGATAAGCCTTGCAAGAGCAGTGGAAGAAAATCTTTACTGCCCCTTTGAATCCTATGTAATCCTTACGAGGACAGTCCCTGCTGTGGGCTGCCCTATGGTGAAGTGCCTATGGCAGAACACATTCCATAACTTGGAAATGAACTATCATTAAAGGATTTACCTTCTTAAATAAAGTGAGGTGCAACTGGTCATCCTGGCAGGCTTCCAAGCCCTTAGGAATATGAGTGAGAGAAGGTGCTGAGGCATAGCCAGTATTGACAAATGCCGTGTGGTTGACGAGCATCCTAGAGACGTGTGATGAAGGAGATACAGGTGCAGACTCTGAGGACTGGGTCTGTCTCTCCAGCTGAGGGTTTGATCCAGTATGTTGGAGCAAACTTTTGGGGGGAGAATGTTGCTATAGGAGAGCCAGAGGGCTGTGCTGGAAGTGATACTAATAGATTCCTGGAAGGATAGAAAGGGGGACTGGAGGCTGGAGAAATTAAAGGTCTTAAAATTTGACTTGGAAATGCTTTGCACAGTACAAGGAACTTCAGTGGGAGAAATCTGAGACAGATACTCTCTCTTCTGTCCTAAATATGTATAACAAAGTTCTTTTGCATTTATTGAGCATTCCATACAACACTTTGAAGATGTTAGTGTTAATCTGTTCTCTGCTTTTTATGTTTTCTCATTTTGTGTGGTATTCTGGTTTTGCCTTTGCTTCAGATAGCAATTGAGTCAGGCACATGCTGGGTGGGCCTGGATTCAGGAGAATCCAATAAAGTATAATTAGTATTTAAGAGTTCAGTACTCAGTCCTCAAGATGATTGTTATCCTTTTGTACTATTACAATGGATGTTTTCCCAAGCGTTACATTATAGTTGGGTTAGATTTCATTTATTGAGGTGAAAACAGTAGTTTTGTGTTGACCTGGTGTGTGCTTTGATCATTTGTATTAATAACCTCTAACCACTTCCTTCCCCCCACTCCCATTTTGCTGCTTGTGTAAATTAACCTCTGCTATCACTTCAGGGTGAGGTGGAGATTAGCTCTTCTATGTCTTTTCAAAAGCTGTGCTTACCTCTGTGTAGTTACTGCATTAACGTAATCTGAGATGGGACATTTCCAAAGGATTGTTCAATTACACTGTATTTTTCTGCTGTTCCACATGCTGTTCTCTTGACCCTGAGTACTACCTCTTGGTTTTGGTCTGAATCTGCTAGGTTTATGTGATTTTTATTTTTCTTTAAGGTGTAATGTACACTTGCTTTAAATATTTTTATGTGTTTTTAAGTGAGCCTCCAATTCTTCCCCTTCTCCCTGCCTCGTTTGGGTTCCCTGCCCTGCTGGCTTTTGTACCATCAGCAAAAATTGTAAATAGCAAACAGCTGGACTACATGTGTCTAACACCATCCCAGCTCTGACTTGCTGCTTAAGTGAAAACAAATTTAGATTTTTCCCACAGTGCTTTGGTTAGGTAGGGCTCCTCTAACTGGAGAAAACTGCTTTTAGTGCCAGGGGTATAACCTGTAAGAATTCTATCTTAAGGTTTCTTAAGGAACCAGGCTGTTCTGCAAATATATGGGGAAGTCTTTCTTACTCTTTCCCCTCCTTCATGAATAATAATTAAAAATTAAGTCTTATACTTAAAGGCTAACAGGATTCCTGCTTTGTTATCAATTATTCGTCAATTGGACTGAGAGATTGCCTACAGAGTATTTAGCTTTTGTGCTCAGAATCAGGATTAACAACTTTCTGTCTCTACAAATTAGAACTCTCGACCTCTCTGTTAATTTGGTCCTTATTGTATCAGCTTGGAATACTTCACAGTGCCCCTTCTGGAAGTATTTAATCTATTAAAATTATTACCTCACTTACATTTAGAAGCCTGCTTGGAAGGAGACCAAAGCTGCAGGTCGAGTAGAGAAATACTGAGCAAGCAGTGGGGCTGGGCTGGGGGCTGCTCACAAACCCAAGGCAGAGCTGTTGCCGTTGCCAGCAACTGCAAATGCCACAAACTTCTATTTTGCCCTAAATAGCATGGTTTGGGGCAGGTACCGCACAGTCAGATCCACCCTCTGCTCAGGCTGATGTGGACTTCCACATGACTGTAGGGAGTCATTGCTGCTTTTCCTCTGAGGATTAGATGATCTGTGAAACAAAGGTTGTTTTGATTTCTTACCTGATGTACCTCTAAGGTTCCTTAGGTGGAAAGTAGCAGGGGTTCTTAGTTTTGGAGTTGCAGCTTGTTGCAGAAGATGTGGGAAGGGGACACATCTCCGCTCTCTTGCAGACGTTTTGCTGTTCCCAGCCATAACGTGCAAAAGTGTAGGGATTTGGGTTGTTTTGCGGTTTTTTGTTTGTTTGGTTTTTGTTTGCTTCCTTGTTTTAATCTAAAATCCAAGCAGCTTACAAGGAACAAAGTAGAAAGTCTCTCCAAGTGTGGGTGTCTCCTGTGTGACAAGTAACTCCAGTTGCGAGTCTGAGACCAAAAATGGCCAGTGTGCTCCCTGCATCAGGAGCGTTCCTGGGAACACTGCACGGATGCCGGGCACGGGGACGTGCCAGGCACTGAGGTTTTGTAGCTGTGTCACCTCACCCCGTGCCTGCTCCCCATAGCTGGCGAGAGGGAGGGCCACAAGCAAAATTTTTGCATCCGAAAGACGGTAGGGAAAAATGAGGGTTCGCTGGCAAGGTTTACGTGCGGGCTGGTCTAATCTCGAGAGAAAGCACTGGTGTATTCCTGTCATACCGCTCACTTAGCGAGCATGTTTCGCAAATACCCCTGTGACCTATAAACAGACAATAAAATTTGTGGGTGTGGATAGCTGACAAATTCAGAGGATTTAGGGCATGAACCAGCCAACCTTTATTCACCCAGATAATCCTAATTCATGCAAGTTCTACCAAATTTGTTGTCGCTGTTCACCCAGTGAGTCAGAGTAAGGCCTTTCTGCAGGTCACATTGTATTCTCCTGAAAATGGCTCGTGGTGCTTTTGTTTCCCTTTCGGGTAATTTCTGTGGCAGGCTGCCCGGCTCAGTCACATCTCCCAAATTTGAAAATAACAAACTCCAACCAACTCCTCAGCACTTGGAAGTGATGGGACCTGTAATTCCAAGTGCCCTGGCCTGTCTGGGGGATTTTACAAGTCCTTGGGAGCCCAGTGGGAAAAAGATGCTGGTGTTAAAGCCTTGCCACTGTGAGCAAAAAGACAAAAGGTGTAATTAATAATAAAAAATATTTAAAACTCCAGAACCTGGGTGTCACAGTGCTGATAAGCACCCAGGGTTGGAAAGTTGGCGGTTGTTTTGCAGGGAGATGGATGGCAGACGGGCTGCCAGCCCTGAGCCCGTGCCGAGGCCGCAATGATTCACCCCAGGGCTCCGATAAGGCACCCACGTCCTGGGTTTCGGTTCCCTCTCCTTCAGGTGGGAAACCTGCCCTGGCACCTGTCACGGTGTGTTTGGCACCGCTCAGGTGTACTCGGAGGGGCTGGAAATGTGAGATTTTTATTTACTGTTTGTTTAAAAATCTGGCTCTTTTTTGATTTACCTCCGGCATCAAAGAGGTACTGGGGCTGTATTCGCTATTTCACTCTGCAGCTACCGGTGGGAAAGGGCTTTTCCGTGCAAGGCGGCAGCGCTGGACCGGGATGGGGGTTGTCGGGGCTCCCCCTTCCCCGGCGGATCCCGGCCGTTCCCTCCCGGCGGAGAGCGGGGCGGAGACGGGGGGGCGGCGGGTGCGCTCCCGCCAGCGACCGCCAGAGGGCGGCGGCAGCCGGGGGAGCCCGGCCCCGGCTGGGTCAGGCAGCCCGGACGGAAAGACCGGCCTCGGTGTCCTCTTCTCCGCCAAGGTGGCCGGGGCTCTTTTCCTTTCCCTTCAGTTGTCACCACCTGTCGCATCGCTGTTGCCGCTGAGGTCGTGTATTTAACCGCATCGTGTGTGTTACGGCATCGCCTGCGGTACCCCAGCACGCCAGCTAATAGCTGTTTCTTGCAGGTAACGTTTCGGACAAGAATCTACCACTGTAATATTAACAGCCAAGGCGTCATCTGCCTGGACATTTTAAAAGACAACTGGAGCCCAGCATTAACCATTTCTAAAGTTCTCCTCTCCATCTGCTCCCTCCTCACAGACTGCAACCCGGGTAAGTCCCCCTGCGCAGCCACGCAGGCCATCTGCCACCTTACACCCTGCCCGGCACCGAAATAACGTGGCCCTCATCTCATCCTGTTGGCTTTGGCCAGCACGGCTCCGGCCTCCAGCGCAGCACGTTTCCCTCTCCAGGGCAGCTGGAGAGGGGCTGGAGGTGGTGGAGGTGATACACCCTACCTGCCTGCTGTTCACCGCTCCTCAGGCTGACCCGCAAGGAAAGCGGCGGTCCTCCTCCTGCACATGAAAACTCCTTCCCCTTCCAAACCAACTCTGGTTTTGGGTAAGGGTTCAACGCTCTTCACTGGTCTGTAGGACTGTAGTCATTCAGAAACACAGCCACAAACGCAGTTCTGAAAACATGGGGGTTAGCCTTTTACTCTCCATCATCCATTTAAAACCAGTAACCAACTATGCCACAGGTAGTCCTCACTGCTTTTCTGACCCACCCGTTATCCACACCAATTAAGAGGAATATGTCTTGGTTTGCAAAGTCAGTTTTGCAGGTTGTATTTCTATATGTGTCTGTAAAAGACGAGAGAAACACCAGAGTACGTGCTATATTATATATAATAAAAATAAACTTGTGGGGAAAAATAAACCTCCCCTTGTGACTTGATCTTTCCTAGAAGGCAGATTTGTATTGGTACAAGTACACTTAGCAATGAGCATGTCCCAGGCACTTTTAGAAAGGGTAAAATAAACCTGAAATGCATGAATTGGTGAAAGTCCTCAGTGATGCGAAATATGATGGTTGGATTGTCTTTTAAATTCCTTAAAACTTTAATTGGCATTTCATTCTTTCATAGGTAATAGATTAGCATGTCGCCATAAATACATACAATCAGTGAAGATACAGACCATCAATTCATTGTATTTAGATTGTTGCAATGTACCTTACCTGTGTGATTCCCTTGTGTTAAATTCACACTTCAGCTTTATCTTGAAGCTTTTATTCAGTAACTTGTCTGAAATAAGCAGTTTGCTTTCTTTTCTTTTCAGCTGACCCCCTGGTTGGAAGTATTGCCACTCAGTATATGACTAACAGAGCAGAGCACGACAGAATGGCCAGACAATGGACCAAAAGATACGCTACATAAGCTGGATTTTCGTCAAACTCTTACATTATTTGTCTGTGATGGAAAGAGCTGCTTATGATTTTGAAGGGGTGGGGGGAGGGAGGGTGCTGGTAAAGAGTAGGGTATTTCTATAACAGATTTTATTCAGTCTTTTATTTCCTACAATTTTGTTGTTGTAACTTAAGGTATCTTGCTACAGTAGACAGCTAGGATTGGGAATAGCATATTTTAAGACTTGTAATTAGTTCAGCAATATTAGCTCACATATAGTACCGAGAAGAATGTAAACTTCTTAGACTTCTTTGGTTTTCAGTTTGCTTGCAATATGTAAAAGATTAAAACAGCTTAATTTTGTACAGGTACATATGTTGACATTTATGTAAAAGTCCTTTCAAGACTCTACACACTGTTTTTGCTTTTTGTTTTGGGTTTGGGGGATTTATTTTGTTCTGGGTTGGGTTTCTTTGGGGTTTTTTTGTAAAAAGATGTCGGGATTGTTTTCCCCTATGGAGGGCACATTGGTATTTAACAAATCCTTTTTAAAGACTGTCATCTCATGATCTGTGATACGGAGAGGGGGATATATGGCCTCATATATGAAATGAGAAGTAGTTAATGTATTATTTTATAAGCCAATCTATCTTTGTGAAAAGAATAAAGGGTTTAATCAGGACTTACGGCAACCTGTAGTGAAATACCTTAAGCTGTTTAACTGTAAGGCGTGGAATAGGAGTCACTCAGTGGATTGGTTGTATGTTGTGGGCTACTTAAGTCTGCATTTGTTACTGTGCTAATAAAAAGATGTTTAAAAAAAAAAAAAAAAAGAAGAAGAAAAGATTTCTGCTTAGTGCCTTGCTTTGTCATTTTGCCGGAATAGTGTCTCCCGGTACACTTTGAGGATTACCGTATGGATAAGGACAAGGGAGATCTGCAGGTGAGTGCACTGACTGCTGCTATTTTGGGAAGACACTTGTAGACAAGCTGCAGTGAATGACAGCTACGACTTTTTCAACTGTGTACAGTGTAAGTGTTGCATGGGCTGGTACGGCCTGTGAGGAGGTAGCCTGCCGCAGAGTCCACACTAGTTACTTTTTAGATTAAGTTTTCACAGCATTGGCTTTTCAGGACTGGCACGTTACTTGAGAGTACAACTGGAAAAGCGTAAGAGATCTGGAAGGGAAACAGGCAGGAGGTAAAAGGAAGAAGAGACTGTCTTCGTGGTGTTCTGATGGAGTGGTCGACTCCCACTTGGAAGAGGAGAAGGAATCGTGTCCTGGTAAGCTAGCAGGAGACACTTTAAAGGAGAGTAAAGGAGGCTTGATCTGTAAATCCTTTAACTGCCTACAAAGATTATCTCCTAGAGACATGGTGTTTACACTGAGGTGTGACGCAACAGGCAGGCAGTTGTGGGTATGGCATTTTTGACCGCTCCCTTAAGGTGAAGGCCGGAAGTACAGATTCATTTTCACACGGCAAGTACTTCACGTTGCGACATTCTTCTGAGTGCTGTGTGGTCATCTTGCTCTCAGATTTATTTTGGTACTTTAAAATAAAGTCTGTATATATTTTTATTTATGTACTTCCTATCTATGTATAGATCAAATCTAACTTGGGCCAAAGTAATCTGTTAATTAGTGGTACCCTTGGTGGGTAGTCGTGGGTAGTAGCACGTTAGCCTCATCTGCTGAACTGCCTTCTTTTGACTCAACGTATGTTTTGGTGTATCAGCTCCCTCAGCTGTTTGGCTCGCCCTAGCAAAATTGTTGGTATACAGCTACATCACACCAGGAGCGTCTGTGCTAATGGTTTCCTCCTCTCCTTTACTGAGTGAGGAGGTAAATGGCTTAATCTCGGTAGGTTTTTGCCAGCTTCTTGCTTCATGCTACCAGGACGTGCCAAATTAACTGTAGTAGCTGGCAGGGGGGAGGGAGCCGATTTGGGGTGACTGATCTGTATTTATTCAGCAGGATAGACGTTTAAAAGGAACAGAGAAAGACAGTTCAATTTACTAATTTATTTTTCTTTTTCATAATATTTTTTCTCCGTTATCTTATGAAGGGACTGTCTAGCTTTGTAGTAAGTAGGTGATCCCAGTGACCTGGGACAGGTTTTTGAGTCAGTGGAATAGTAAGAACAAAATACCTGTTCTGCCCTTTGGCTACTACATTATACTCTGTACTCTACTTATTAACCCCATATAAAACTGTACTATAGTGAGTTTCATTTTGACTCAGTACCAACCACTGTGCAGTTTGTTTGCAGAGGAGACACTACATTTTCCATTACTCGCCAATAAAATACTATGGTATTTAGAAAAGACAATTGATTTGAGTGCTTGAAAAGCATCAGAATAAGCTTATGAAAGAAAACAGTGGGTGGCAATTGTTTATGTGAATGCCCAAAATGATCTAAACTCGTTAGCAACAAATTTAACCAAATCAAACATATAACGTGTTTGCCTTTACTTAACCTTTTTGGAAAAAGATCCCTTTCCTCTTGCCTTTCTTAAAACATTGTCAAGCCCTGAGCGTGCAGGGAAGCGAGTGAGCGAGCTGGTCTCGCATGGCACAGCTCTGGCAGCCTACAGGTGACATCAGTCTTGGCGGTGGAAGTGGCACCGAGTCTGCGGGGTGCAGAACCAGTCATCTCCATTCCATCTCCACACGTTTTAAGTTAATCCTGGCTTGTGAACCAGCGCGCTCCCTTGGCTCAAGGGTCAGCTGCAGTGACTGCGTGTGGTTAGCAGAGGTCTTCGCTTATTTTGATTGATCCGAAGCTGAATCAAGTCCCTTCTAGAAGAAGGGTTCTGCAGAGCTGAAGAGGAGGAATGTAACCAATTCCTCGGTGAGAGGTTGCAGCAAGGAGGTGAACCACTATTGCTCTGAAGCCACCCCCACTTCCCAAGCACGCAGGCAGATACGGAGCCTTATGGATAGGGAAAAGCCTTGAGTACACGTGTGTTGGGTAGGAAATGAGTGAGGAGGGAGTGTTGCTCTGCAGCATCGTTGACAATGACAATGACTATTACTAGCCAGGCTGGGGGAGGTCATGCTATAGTGCTTACTCAGCTGCAGTGTTGCAATTGTATGTTTCTAGCAGGGCATTACAAGAGCTTGCTCATTCATAATTGCTCTCTTATCTTACTCCTTGGCCACAGCAATCCAAACTATATTGAGCAAAGCACATAAACAGTTTCGTCTGCCTTCATTATAAAGGTAGGAACACCTGCTTAATTTTTAGTGAATTGTACTGCTGCTCTGACATTAGTAATGCTGACGGACTTTATTTGTTGGTATTCAGGAAGAGCAATGCTATACGCACACAGCTTAATTGTGATCATTAAGCACACTTACTATTTAGCAGTTATGATATGACAGTGCAAATACTGCTCGTGGTTTTGCTGACTCCCACTGAAATTCTCAATATTTGATCAAAACAACATTAATTTAGCAGAAAATGAGGGAGCTAGGTACTTCAGTTCACTCCCTCTCCCCATTCTTGTCTTCAAATACAAAGAAAAGCTAGTATCCATTAGTATGAGGTTGTTAGAGGCCAAAAGCTCGGGAGGTGAGAGGGGGAAAACCCTATCTCTGGGAACAGTTCCTCGTTCTGTCCCTCTATATCCAATTCTGTTTAGTTTACTGACAGGCTGAGCCAGGACAGCAGATCCCTGCAGCACAAGCTTTACCAGCGTGGAGAGTCAAACACAGCACACACAGTTGTGTTCCTGCTGCTGGACGACATGTGACGTATTAAGACCAAGGCCATTTGTGCAGGTATTTCTGGGCATTTGCCATGGGGATGTTCCCAAAAGGCAGCCTCCTACACTCCCTAGCCCCCCTCTCACAAAAGTAGTACAGCACTTTTACCAGTTGCTATCTGGCCTGTAGCTTTGTACGGAGGGTGGATCAGTGCAGCTGGGCTGTACAGCCGGGTAGGAGCATTAGGCAATGCACTAAGCAGAGCCTGGGCGCTACCTCCTGCGTGCAAAGCTGTTCCATATAGTTTCTCAGTAAAACTATCACCTATGTGAATGGGACTGATTTGTACTGGACATGCTGGGACAAACACAGCTACAGCTATGCTGTCCTTCAGGTCGCAATTAAATTAACGAGTGCTCTGAGAGCTTTTCTGGTTTGTCCAAATAATTTCCTGAGCTGAAAGCACTATTTGCGAGTCTTTGCTGATAAGCTTCATGTTGGGGTAGATTTGGAATCGTAGAATTTCCTAGTTTGGAAGGGACTTTTCAAATCATTGAGTCCAACCATCAACCTAACACTGACAAAAACCACCACTAAACCATATCTCTAAGCACTGTGTCTACCCATCTTTTAAATACCTCCAGGGATGATGCCTCAACCACTTCCCTGGGCAGCCTGTTCCAATGCTTAATAACCCTTTCAGT
This sequence comes from Fratercula arctica, assembly GCA_947846985.1. Lineage (NCBI taxonomy): Eukaryota > Metazoa > Chordata > Aves > Charadriiformes > Alcidae > Fratercula > Fratercula arctica. Next base: position 42,488,433 of record CANTUZ010000002.1, read on the forward strand.
ATAAAAATTTTTCCTAATATCCAGTCTAAACCTCCCCTGGCGCAACTTGAGGCTGTTTCCTCATGTCCTATTGCTTGTTACTTGGGAGAAGAGACCAACCCCCACCTCACTACAGCCTCCTTTCAGGTACTTTTAAGAGAGCAGTAAGTTCTCCCCTCAACATCCTTTTCTCCTGGCTAAACATCCCCAGTTCCCTCAGCTGCTCCTCATAAGACTTGTGCTCTAGATCCTTCACCAGTTTTGTTACCCTTCTCTGGATACACTCCAGCACCTCAATGTCTTTTTTTTGTAGTGAGGGACCCAAAACTGGACACAATGCTCAAGGTGGGGCCTCACCTTAAGTTCACCATCCGTTCTGGTATCTCCCACAAGATTTGGGGGGGGGGGTTCTTCTTTTTTTTTTTTTTTTTTTCTTTATTTCTTCCAGACACTAGCAGAACTTCAGCATCTGAATCTGCTGGTAGTTGTTCCTCCTGCCCCAAACCCTTCTCCTGCAACAACACACTGACCTCAGCCTCCTGCAGCATCAAAAAGCCCTGTGGCCCTTTTAAGGTTAAGGTAAAAGGACTGTTGCCATTTCAAACATATCCTCGCTCCAAATTGAATGCTTTATTGCAGCTGGTACTGTTTGTGCCTAGTGCTATAGATCTGCAGGGGGACTGCTTAACGATAAACTTGTTGATTTGTCCCTTAACACGGTTGTATCCAGGCATAGTCAAAGCCCCTGACAGAGGTGTCCACCTGTCCCTCCCTCCTCCATAACCCTTGTTGCAAGATAACTCCTCTCAATAAGTGCTTTTTAAGGTTTTTACCATCAGTGACTTTTTCAAGCCAAGCCTGTGAGAAGGAAGGATACCTCTTAGCCATAAGCTTGCTGATTTTATTGCTGAATGAGATTATTGCTTTAGGTGAAACTGTGAGAAGCAAATGGCACGGAAAGGACTTAGGTTGTGACCTGGCCAGCAGCAGACAATACTAAGGTAACTTAGTTATCACAGTTATTCCCTTTGTTCTTCCTTCCAGGCAAGGGAAATGTGGATTTGTTCTGGGACTGGGAGAGTTTGCTTGCTAAGAAGGTGAAGGGCTCAAGCAGTGTTTTTCGATCTGTCACAGTTACTTCCCACAGTCTTACTTTCTCGGCCCTTGCCCATTGCTGTGCTGCTTCGGTTTCCACTTGCCTTTCATCCAGGAGGTCAGTTTTGTTTCCCAAGACAATGACTGTTACCTACAAACAAAACGAAAGGGTGAGCTTTACACAAAAAAGCATCCACCACTCGCAATGTTTTTAAACAGCAGGCAAGTAGCAACACAGTTCAGGCCTGTTCTTTAACTTCGTACTGGCACAAGGTAAGCTGCGTGTAGTTTGGAAGATCGGGGTCTGGGATTTGAATTAGCCTCATCTAATTGTGGGCTGGGAGCTGGTTTTCATCATAGGATATGCAGGACTTCCCCTTTTCTCCTGGATTGCTTAGAGGGAAAGAATACCCAAGACTGCCAAACAGCCCTATTCTCCGTTTACTTTGCAATTGAGCTGCCCTAGACAAACGATAAGAGCGTGACATCCGAGTAGGTCAGAGCCACGGGCACTTGAGAGGTGAAAAAAATGCATGGCAGCGGAGAAAGCCTGGACCCCACAGCTGTGGATTTTGCCCAGCTCGTTTTTTTTTTTTTTTTCCCCAAGCCCCAGCCCACAATATAACTAAAGCCCACCCTGCCACAAGGGCTGCTGCCGGGCAGGCTGGGCTACTGAGCCCCTCTGCCAGCCCAGGGGCTGCCCGCTCCTCCGCGCAGGTTAAGCCACTAGAGGGACCTCGGCGGACAGTCCTCTGTCGCTGGAAGGGTCAGGTAAGCACCAGCACCGTCCTCTCGGAAGCACTTTCAAGAGCAGCTGGTTAGCTAACTAGGGCAGCGCAGCCGCAGCAAGTCAGACCCTTCCTTGTAAGGGTCAATCAAGTGACTTTTCTATCACCGAGACAGTTCGGTGTGGCTGAGATCGGTGGCCTCCCCGGCACTTCAGTTCTAGGAGGTGCTGAAGGTATTGCTGGCCGCTTAAAGTTACTTCTCTTGCTTATTTTTAGTTAACCATTTTCTAAAAATGTTTTATCAGCATCAGCTCTTAGGGGAAACCATGCCTATATTTATAGTTCAAAGCCCTTAGTCGAACTCTGGTCTCATCTTTACGCTAGTGGTTTCACAAAGATCAAGTAATAAAGCCCTCTTTTGCTGATGATTTGGGGTTTTTGCTATGGCCACACCTGCTTGCTCTTTCTTGTTCATCAGACTAACTCCGGGATGTCTTCTGTTTCTTTCCAGCTAGAGATGTTTGTCCTGTTCCTGTGAGGTCTGAGGCTTCCTTTCTTTTCTATAGCAGCCCAGGCTGTTTGGAAAAATGTTTTTTCCCTCTGTGAAGGCTTTGAAAGAAGCTATAATCTTCATATGCATTTACCGCATGCTCCAACTGAATTTTACCTATGGTTAAGCTCTGTCAGTATGAGAGAACACAACCTCTATTTAGTATAAAATTTGGCCAGGCTTTATGGTGCATGCTGGAGAGCCCCCACAGCCAGCAGAGGCAACGAACCAGCTGTCAGTGCTTTCTGTCATCTGCCACACAACATGGGACTGTGCTGTTCAGCAAGGTGAAGTTCTGCCAGCTCAGAAACACCATGTGTGGAGGGACATCCCTAATTCGGCTAAGGGTGCATTCTAGCAGAGCCCAAACTTTAAGTCCGCTAATGCTATCTTAAGGTAGGACTCCTGATCTCACCTTCTACACTTCAAAGCCTATTTTATATGGACTAGAAATCACAGGAATAAAACTAATTTATCCAGCTTATTGTGGGCACCACTCTTTGGACTATGTTATCCTCAGTCAAGATCACAACATTAAGCTCTCCCTGTTTTCTAAAATACCTGCATGCAACGAGAAAGGAAGAGCTCTGGCAGGTCACGGAAGAGAGGGACACGGATCCTGTTGGGGCTGTGACTCCCTCTCCTCATTACAACATGCTGTAAAGTAACAAATCGGGGCCCCCACAAAACACAGCGCCTGGGAAAAACTTCCTGCTCGTCCACCTTTCCTTGCCCTGCAGGGGAGTTACGATTGACTCCCGTATCCCTGATATACGTGACAGCCTGCAGCTCACACCAGCCCTACCAGCTAACATACCTCTCCTGTGACTGCACGGGCTGTTGCTGTCAAGCTTCGAGCCTGCCTTCCTCCACCACCCTATGTGCTGTCAGTACTAAATGAGTTACATTTTTGGAAGGTCTCTCCCTACCATTATCCAATTAATTCTTCATGCACTTTTTTTTTTTTTTTTTAACAGCATAAACCAGACATTTGGAAAGCTGTAGGCTAAAGACATTTAACAGGGAAAACTACTCGAGAATATAAAGATACTGTAGGAAAAGCCACAATGCTAATGCCACATGCAAGTTATATTTGTTTAGCTAAGCTGGAACGCTGTCAGCTGAAAACACTAGCTGCTTTCTAAGGGAAAATAGAGCAGTCATTTCACACAATTGAATTGATTCAATATGGTTGTTAAAATACATTAAAGCTGCTTTGCCAATTGACTAATGTCTGGGAGACCCATTGTCAATTACACTAGTTTGTAAGCCGTCAAGTACATGAATACAAAACAAACAAAGATAATGCCCTTCGTTATATTATTCTACGCACTTGACTTCCCGTGTACAATATCTAAAAAAAACATATGAACTGCACTGCTGTAGACCATATGTTTTATTAGTCCTAAGTGTCCTGGCTGGTGCATTCAGCTAACTGAATTTTAGCTGTAGTGGAGGAAGCGAGGAGGGAAAAAAACCCCACATTCTTTTGCGTGACCTGTGTGGCATGTGAATGAGCCTTCCCCAGCATGAGAAAGCTTCCTTTTGCTGGATTGCCCAAGGCTGTGGGTACATTCATTTTCCTTTGTGTGCAACTTTTACAGAAGCAAAATCTGTGCTTTGCAACCTTAACTTCCTACCACCAATGCAGCGATAAGCCAAGCTGTTAAGGCGCCGCACATTTACCTCCTTTTTGTCTCTGAAGACGTCGATCTCCTTTTTGAGCAGTTCGACTCTTTGAAAAGCTTCAAGGCTGGTCACAGCGTACACGAGAACGAAGCCATCAGCGACAGAGAAATAGTGTTTTGGCAATTCTACGCCTTCCTGCAGACCCCTGGTGTCATAAAGCCGTAACTGTTCCTTCACGCCTCGGTCTGTCTCCACCGACGCCAAATACACGTCTTCCATTGTGGCAGCCTCTTCTAACCCTGTTTTAAAACAAGCGGGAAAGTTCAGCTGGTGTAAGTACGGCACCGCTATAAGAATCATTTGCAGGACAGCAGAATTTTACCCCACAATAGCTTTCAGTGCATGTTTCCCAGAGTGACTTGACCTGGGCTCGACCTTGCCTGACATCCCCATGAAGGGCTGTATTGATAGATCACCCCACCAGCTCTTTACAATAGCGACAGTGTGTAAATACAACCCTCTAATATATGAGCACATGATTATGCCTGTAAAATTAATCTATACAACATGCACATTCAGGATAGGATAAGATATATGGCTCTTCCTCCAGGTTTCCCAAACTCCAACCACCCAGTGTACCAGTTCTGTGCCAAACATGCTGCAAAGGGGCCTGCCCAAACATACCCTTTCGGAAGAACAGCCAAGGAACACCAGAAAATCAAGTACTAACATCTTGAGCCTACTTGTTGGCTTCATACTGAGCTGGATCACACGGCAGGAGCAGGAGCCAAAGGAATAATTCTGGGAATGAATGTGTATTGGTGGTACAACCAACCACCAAGTGAAAGCCAGCCAGAAAGGGAAGGGGATGTTTGCATGCAAGCAAAGTTGTATGCTATATTTACTCAAATACACAGTGAGCTTTTTCCATCCCTTAGGGATTTAAAATGACTCAGATTTGCTAATAGGAGCAAGCTCATTTACTGCAAGGTAAAAGCATGCACAAGCTAACAAGCTTTTTTATATATATATATATATATATATATATATATATATGTCACCTGCTCCATGGTAACTATTTGCCTACCGGCTCTCCTTTCTTTCTCTCCCCATGGTAAATGTGAGATAACTCAAGGCAGCTTATTTTGAACTCATTAAAATTATTTTTTCCAGGCCAAACCTGAAAACACATAGATCACCTTAGCTTTGTATCCCCCCTGGATGCAGGTGTATAAGGTTACAGGTCCCAACAAACTACATATAGTGTAGCTGGGCCACTTTCAGAGTTGGTTTTAAGTATTCCTGTAAACCCTCTGCAATCCACGTTTTTGCCTCTACTGCTGTCTTATATACGCGAATCGTTTGCTGTTGCAGGGCTACGATGATAAGTCCCGCATTACTCTCTTTGTCTGCCAAAAAGGGACCGTATTAGTGCATTGTTTAAGAAAACACAAGGGATTATCTGGCCTGTGAAAATACGGGTTTTGCTGTATTCAATGACACTATTCAAAATACTCCACACTGACAAACAAGCTAAAGCATTCCACCCACGCTGACGGTTTCCCACGATGTATCCAGCATTCCTGCGCAGGAAAGTGGCACAAGCTGTTCTTTTTGCCCCTCTCTGCGCAGTCTTCACAGATCAAATTCTTATTAGGTTTGCATCGAATTAATTTATCTCACCTCCAAATATAGTCATGCTAGTGTGCGGGAGCAAAACCAAGAGCAGAAGGACAAAACAAAGGTTAATAAAAAAAAGGAAGCAGGAACGCATTCCATTTGGTTGGAGAATGTGTTACAAGGGCATTTTTAAAGACAGAAGTAGGTAACAGCCCTTTTTGGATACAGCACTGTATTTTTCCTTGCTCTGCCTCATTGCAGGCAGGTCAAGGAAATATCTAACATCAGTAAATACTACTTTGGCAAGAAGCAGTGAACCATAAGTACCTAAGTTTTCTTTTTAGAAAGCAATGAATAACGTTGTACAGGTTCTTACCATCTAAATGCTGCGCTGTAATTCAACAGTCTTTAATATATCCGCATTCTCCTGTGAGAGTCTCTTCCTAATGGCGTTAAAAGTAGCAGTGAAAATTATGTCTTCTAACTTTATACTTGAAAACGAGGAGGAAAAATTAAGACCTGGCTCTTAAGTCAGCAGAATAGGGCAACAAATTTTGATGTGAAAGGCGGGGCGGGGGGGGATGACTTTGGAGGAAGCTGGAATTTATGCATCAGTATCAGATTCCGGAGGTGAAATTTCACCTACGTACAACGGGGGAGGGAGTATATGCAAGTAGATTCTTAAGCAAACACAGTTTTTAGACGTACCTGTGTCACCTTATTCTAGGCCCTGCTTCTAAAGCCCAGACCGCGTGCTAGCCACATCTTGCTGACAGCAATATTTACGCTTCTTGTTAGTACCATCCCATTCAAACACTTTCCCGGTCTCCATTCAAACGCGTGCCGGGCAAGACGTTGTACAAGGGGCAAAACTAGCCAGGAAAGCCCAGTGTCCTAGGAAGGTGTCTGGCACCATCCCATCCTCCCTGTCACGAGGACCCTGGTTCTCCTTTCCATCCCTGGCATCCCCAGGCATCCTCCCACCTTCACTCCCTGGGTGGGGAAGGGCGCTTGCGCTGGGGAGTTACCACCCTGCAGATCGCTGCCGGCTCGAGTAGGTTTTCCTTGGAGGAGAGCATTATCATGGGACTTTTCTCTCTTTCTCACAACCAGTTTTTTTCTAAATTTACAGAAACATATTTTGAGATACCTACTGCTGTGACACAGATGAACGGGCAGATGGAGCCAGCTTTCAGGTTCAGAAGCTATGGGGAGAAAGGGGAACTAACAAGACAGCGAACAATCTCGCGGTTTCTTTGGAAACTAAAGATGAAAAAACAGCTAGGGAGGGAAAGGAGGGATAGACAGGAGATTGATGCCATTCTCTAATGCCTACTTAGCTGGTGCAAGTCTTGGGAGACACAGAAAGGTCTTCATCTATGTTACTGACTGCTGCCACAGAGGAACTGCCAGGGGAAACCTCAGTCATAAATTGGATGATGTTTCAACCCCTGGTGGTTTCCCAGTGAGAAAAAGAAAAGGCTCAATATACTAATGAATACTGCACGCTCAGGCTAGGCAAGGCAGAGATATTGCAAATACCAAAATATAGCAAAATTTCAAGATGGATGGAATTTCGGAAGTTCCCAAGTGACTCTTGAACATAAATGCAGTACAAATTTTGGGTCTTATGGAGTACTTCTGAAGACCTCCTATGTAATCTCTCCTTCCCTCTTTCCAGCAGGAATTTAGCAAAGAGCCCCTAAAGCCTCCTATTTCCTTGTGTTTGTAAACTGCAGGATAACAGGCTTTTCTTACTCAGATCTCAAATGACGGTGTATCAGAGGATTCCTGACTCAGAGAAGAGCTGGACAGGCCTCAACAGGAGCTGGTCTATTTAGATTTAGCTGCTAGTTAAATACTGGTTCCACCAACCAGTAGCCACAGTTGTGACCCTCAGTTGCAAACATTCAGCTCCTTTTTCACCTATTTCTAAAATGCAAAGCTGACTGCAGCTCTATCAGGAGGTAGTTTTGATTTAAGAAACAGAGATGTAAGAATGCATAATTCAGTTAATTAGCCTCCTCATCTTTGGAGCTGTGAAAGCCAAAACCCCAAACCCCTCCAGCTGAGACCAAGAGAGGTAAATTCTCTTGTACGGGTTCTACTGCAGTAATATATGGTGTTTTCACTCATAGCTACTAAGATGATTTGAAGTAGCTGCTTATGATTAACCTGACCATACCAGCTGTTTACACAGCCAGGAGGCAGAGATAAGGAAAATCGTGTTTTCTACAGGAAGAGTTCTCATCTCCTCCTGTCGAGCTGATAAGCTTTACCATAGGTTGAAGAGCCAGGGATATTTTAAAGGCAGAAGTAAGACTCCTTTCTGCCTGTTCAGTGTCACTGAACAAGGACACTGTTCAAGGAAAAATACCTATCCTCTTTACAGACATGTCCTGTGCCAAAGTTAAGCCAGCAACTCTCCTGTTAGCCCTCTCAAGAGAGCTCAGGCCAAGCAGTGCCAGGTACCACAGGTATTTAGTGGGACAATCTTCTATTGCCGGTCAAGGACCCATTTCATGACCGAGGAGAAAAGACTGGCACCTCTTTCTTCAGGAGTGCAAGAGAAGTTGGAAGATTTGGACAAACACAACACCAAAGCCACAAAAAGAGAGATAGTCCCAGGTACCAGGCAACTGTATCCATACGTGCAAGCCTTAACAACTATTTGGCCTGACCTATGGCAATATAGTCTCTACGTGACTCAAAGCTAAATCTGCACTCATTTCGAACACCTCCTTCCAGGTTGTGTCTGATTCCTTGTGTCGGTTTAGTCGGAGAGGCTGCCGTGAAATACATAGTTTACTTTACACATCTCAGACAACATCTCCCATCTTTTTGCCCTCTCCTTTCTCACCCTCGGGCCCAAGGCAAACAGCCCCTGTTGCAGTTTTAAAGCCTAGCACAAAGCCCAGTACTACACATTGTTGCTCACATGCTCCAGGGACACAGATATTCCTTTTTGGGGGGTGGTATTCCTTCCTCCTGAGTACTTTTTCCTCTTTGACCTCAAGCAATCTCAGTGCCTTTGACCATGTAAGCAATGGCAGCACTTACGGATCTTCATCCGTGACAAGACAGGGAGAGCTGAAGGTGCACAATTTTCTAGGAAAAGAAACACAGCGCAACTGGGTTTAGAGCACCATCACCAAGCACGCAGCCGGGAGCACGGACTCAGAGCCAAGGGCTTTATATAGCAGCATGAAACCTCCAAGGACACTAGTCACTTCCCTGATAGCAGCAGTGCCACCACTCCTCTTTACAGGAAAGTCAACAGGAGGCACATGAGCACTGACACAGACTCACAGCTGATTTACAGCCAGGAGGAGACCCCCATGTCAGTGGCTGGGACACCTCGGAGGATGGCACAAGACCTTACAACCAAGTTGGAGCACGCCTCTCGTCACTGGGAGGCGGATGTGGACGCTGTCAGGAGCGGAGAAGTATCCGTGGGTTGGCTCAGCAGTCCTCTCCACAGCTCCCCAGCCCTGGGACCGGCCGCAGAGCTGCTCCTGACGTCAGTCAGGAAGCACAGGTTTTGAAACAGCTTGTGTCCATGTTGCTGTACCCGGTGAGCTGCCTTGCTGGTTGGCTCTGGACAGGCTTTCAGCAAACATACTAGCCCTTTTTGCCTCCTGCCAAAAAGGCCAACAGCCAAGATGTACGTGTCAGCTTTCTGGAGCTCGCAAGCTTTAGGAAATGAGGATTGAGATTCAGTAATCGTGTTTTAAGCGTGGAGGGGCCGCCCCTGCAATGGTAGCACCAGCAGCGGGTCTCTGCAGTTTAAAGCCGCTCAGCTGAGGAGCAATCAAGGACTCACCAGTCCTCAAACTCTGTCCTTGCCCAGTGAGACCCTCACAGTGGTGTCCTGCCTCCACAGTCTGAGAGTCAAATCAACACAGATCAGCGCAGTAGCTAGAGATCTTCCAGGAACTGTTTTCACCGTACTTCAGGCACCCTCTGCCAGAACTGCCCGTGGGCTGAGGAGGAGGCAGGGAGGATGGTGGCCACTCAGTGGGACTGCCAGAAACACCAACGTATCAGTCCATCCCCCAAAACGTGCCTGATGGCACACACGGGTGATATCAAAAGCACTGGGCCATGGCCGCTCGTCCCTTGGGGCTGCAGTGGCTCTGTACGAGCCCTCTCCTGTCTCTGATCTTGACTCTGCTACTTCCCTCTTTCTCCAAACGTCTCGGGAATAAGATGTGACCAAAATCATAAAAAACGGGAAGCTACCTTCTTCCTTCTCCCCCTGCATCCCCTCCTCCGCTATCAGCTGCTCCCTCCCTTGCTGTTAACTCTGACAGATAAGAGCAGAGCTGCGGGAAAGGAAAACTCATCTCTTTGAGAGGGGAGGGGGAAAGTCTGTGCTGCACAATGGCTGAGCTGGAGCCGAGCGTTCGGGAGCCACCGAGGGACACCCGCAGCTAAACCCCAGGCACGAGGCCTCCCTCCGGTTATGTCAGCCAGTATCCATGACGTTGTATAATCATGTACACGGCTGGTTCCATAAATAGCTCCTCCGATCAGCAACACCCGAATATCCTTCCTGCCTGGGTCACTAATAGGAGCCGCGGGCAGGAAGTAATGCGAGGCAATACGATTTAAGCAACGTGGCCTTGCTTATGCCACTGGGGTGCCTCTGAGAATCACCGAGCGCAGAGGAGAGGCAGGGAAAAATGGGAAAAACCTTCAGCCTGCAGGTTTTGCAACCTTCACACTGAAAAGCTACACGGGGCTATGTGCATGGGGCTCAGTAGGATGCTGGAAACAGATGTTGCTGCAATGTTAGAGGAAATCCTCCTGTTAAACAAGGGTATTAGCACGCAGTTCTGTATCACGCTTTGCCAGCAAATTCCTCCCATCCACACATTTTAAAGGCACAGTGCCTGCAAAGCACCGTTCTAGAAATCCTAGTGTTTATCCAACAATGTACCCCAACATTTCATTTACCAGCCCAAGAAAAAGATGCAAATGGACTAGACACCTTCTGTCAAAGCCCTGAGATTCACCTCTGGTGCTACCCCTTGTTTCTGGGTGAGGTGGGAATCATTCATCAGCCTGCTGGTCGCTGCCCTTCCTCTCAAAGCCAAGTCATGTGGAAAGAGAGGGAAACAAGCCGGCTTTGCCTTCGTTCCCTTTCTTTTGTGCACAGCAAGTCTCAGACATCCCATGCTCCTCTCTCAAGTCCGTTTTCCACGGGAGGATTTCTTTGAGAGCTGAGAAGCCTGGCCCTTGAAGTTCAGCACAGAATGTGGGACCTAAAGCAGAGCTGTTTTTCTTTTCAGCACTTTGATTAAATATTAGCCAAACGCAAGCAAAATAAAGCTTTAAGAAGACAGAAAAAAAGTCTAAGCAGTCTCTCCTCTCATCATGTGATAACTATTTATTTTTCAGGCATTTACAGCATCTTTCAGGGAACGAGGTATTATGTAAATAGGCAGCAAGCACATCACCTATTTTCTGTGTCTGTGTCTTTTTAACCATTCATGTATTTTATAAGTGGGGACATTATGGAAAGGGTTCTGCAAGCCTTTTTTAAAAATCAGTAAGCAAGGGACTACAAACTGCCCAGAGATGTAACAAAACCACATTAATTTCCTCCTTCACCTCTGTGCAGTTCGCAGTCCTCGGTTACTGCTTTCTGGGGGCCCGCACAGAACAAGATTCTGGAAAAGGAAACAAGACACACACCCCCCTCCAAAAGTAAAAATATCTCACCAACAGTATGCTTTCCATAGAGAAGTTGCTCCAAAATCGCAGTCTTTCCCACCGAGGCCATTCCACAAACCACCACCTTGTAGCCCTTTCCCATCTTTCCCGCGAGGGCAGCGTCAGCAGGGGATCCCTGTGCGGACACAGGAGTTTGTTAGCCCGGCACGGCACGGTGGCAGACAGAAGTGAAGCCCCCGAAAAGCGAGAGGCAAAACGCGAAGCAGCGGGTGATGGGGAGGCACAGCTCCCTCCCAGGCACTTGCCAGCGACTGATAGATATTTTTAGGACTAGAGGTTTCCTCCCACACCATTTTTTAAGGTTTTAGGCTGCTGCCATGGGTGCCAGCGCTTGCCTGCAGCCTCAACACCCATCCCGTCGGGCTGGGGGAGGCTGTTTGCCGGTGCTGAGGTGTGTGAAGCCCTCTGGGGCAGGGGCTGTGCTTGTTGGTATGTGTGTGTGCACTGCTCAGCTTGCATTACTGGGCTTCATGTTTATTGCTGCGGGCCTGACAGTATCTGGCAGCATCAGGATGGCTTCTGGGAACGCAACAAAACAGCTCTTCCTTCCCTTTTATTTCGTGCACAGAAAGTTTCTAGCTTTTACAGACTCAGAGCTAGAAAACAGAAGTGTTAAAGGCAGAAGCATGGGAAAGCAAAGGCAAAAGCAGGTTTTTTTCATCTGTTTTAAACCGGTTTAATGGGCAGGAGGCCTGCAGAAGCCAGGGGCAGATCCCTCTGCAAATGAGCTGATGTTGGGAGCACTTTGCTGCAGAGCCAGCTGGCGAGTACCTTTTGTAGGACCCGGAGGAGCTGGCCTTGTCCTGTTTCGATCCCAGTTTAACTGGTTAATGTTAGGGGGGGAGGGGGGAACATGCTCTGCGAAGCAATGCTCTGAAAAACAGAACGGTCACCAGGCAGCCGCAGGGAGGGGGCGGGGGGCGGATTTCCAGGCAGGGAAAAGCCCGATTCCCATTTCGATTCCCCGGCAGCGCCCGACACCTTCCGCAGCAGCACAGCGGGAGACAGAGAGGGGGACAAAAGGCCAAATGGGGGGGACATAAAAGCCTCCTCAGCATCTGGCCCCTTTCCGGCTCCGGCAAAATCCCGTCCGCGGGGATGGATCGGGGGGGTGGAGGGGGGGTACAAAAATGCTCGGGTAGGCAGGAGGGACGTGAGCGGGTCCGGATTTGGGAAACAACCTGCCGGTTACCGACAGCGACGGGTAGGGGCAGGCCGCGGGCCCAGCACCGGCTGCTCACGCTCAGCTCGGCGGGGACACCCGACACCCTCCCCAGCCCCGCGGGGACCCCCCCAGGCCCTGCAGCACCGGGGACTCCCCGGCGCCAGCCAAGGGCACTGCGCTGCTCCCCCCGCCCCAGCACTGAACAGGTTTTGGGGCTGTTTTTAGGGCTTTTGGGTTTTTTCCCAACGAACGCAGCTCCGCGCGCCCCCGCGGCCGCCCTCCCAACCCCAGCGCGAGCGCGCACCTGGGCCGCAGCTTCCCACAGCGCCCCATTGAGTCACGCCGGCCTGCCGGCACGAGCCCCGCCCCCTGGCGCCCATTGGCCGGTTAATCCCCGCCTCCTCCTGCCCATTGGTGGACGCGGGGGCCTGGCCGCGGCGGGGCGGGGCGAGGAGGGCTACTGTGTTCCTCCCCCCCCTTAGGACTACATTTCCCATGGGGCGCCGGCGCCGCCACCGGAAGCGCGGCGCCGCCGCAAGGGGTTGTGGGAAGGAGGCATCTTCCTTTCCGGTGCTGGGCGCCATCAGGTGAGGGTTCTTTCGCGTTCGGCCTTTCCCGTGATCCGCGTACATCCCGGGCCGGAGGCGGTCATCCGCCCGCCGCACTGCCGCCTCCGCCCGCTGGCACCCTGGCGGGGTGGGACGGAACCGCTGCTGTGGCCCGGGGCGGGGAGCGGGGCCCGGGCGGGCGGTGGGCCCTGGCGGGCCGGTGGAGGAGGCCCCGCCGGCTGCCCCTCGTCCGGGCGGCCCGGCCGCCCGGGGTGTGGGGCGGGGAGGGAAGGGGGACGCCGGGTCGGACCCGGGGTTCCCTGGTGCGGGCGGGAGGCCGCGCACCGCGGCGTAGCGGGTGCGGGGTGGTGACAGGTCGCGCGTCCTGGTTTGACGCTGGGTTTGCAGTTGGTTTGTGGTGCTTTATGGCATCACGGGGCATGAAAAAGGGGTAGCTTGGGTGGGCAGAGAGGGGGTACAGAAAATCACACTTAAGCAAGGGTTTTTTTTGGTGCAAGTAAAATTACTTTTCCTGATGGTGATTTGGGTGGTGGCTCAATGGAGTTCACTTACATCCGCTACTTCCTGCAGGTGTGTGAGAGCTCAAATGGTTTTAGAGATAATTAAACCCCCTTAAAAATAAAGACCACACCATTTACAGTCACATGCTTCTTTATAGATTAATATTTACAACTTGTTTCAGATGTTTGCTGTCGATTTTGGTAGTATCTGAGGTAAACATCTGAAAAATCTTCACCTGAAGAGTGTAATACTTAAGCACATATGAAAAGAAAGAAAATTACTGAGAATGGTACCTGCCATGTGTCCTGTTGGAGCCTGCCAAGTGTGAGCCGTGTTACCTGATGTGCCCGTGTGTGGTGTAAAGAGGCTTGAGAGCATCCCATGTGTCAGTGGTGTTATGTGTTTGGTTTTATGCGATGCCTCTCTTGGAGGCTGTGCAAATCTGGAATTGTATTTGGTGCGCTTTCTTCATTGACCTCTCAATCCAGCAGGTAGACCAACATGGGTGCCTACAAGTACATCCAGGAGCTATGGAGGAAAAAGCAGTCGGATGTGATGCGGTTCCTCCTCCGCGTCCGCTGTTGGCAGTATCGCCAGCTGTCTGCCTTGCATCGAGCTCCCCGGCCCACCAGACCAGACAAAGCTCGCAGGCTGGGGTACAAGGCCAAGCAAGGTAATAAGATGTAGAGTTGAAGTCCATGTGCTTCGTGATGGAGCGATCAGGTTTTATGTCAGCTTCCTTAACTGATAGTAGAATAACAAAATCTGAAACCTAAATATTCCCTGAGAACCAGAAGTGTCCTGCATGAAATTAACTTAATATTATAAATATGCTAAATTGGTAGCAGTGCTCACAACCCGAAGCCTTCGTGTAATTTTGAATTCACACTATCTGTGGCCATTTTGGCAGGTGGAGATCAAATGGGCTTTGGCTTTAATTTTTGTTCTTGTGCTGTGTGACCAATGCTTTTAGTATCCTAGGTTTGGGGGGGTGTCCTTTCTCCACCCAGATTTTATCATGTGTTACTTTGACTGTATACGTCTGCTTGAGTAAGCAAGATGACGTAGTTTGTGCTGTCATTAAAAAACAGTTACTGGTCAGTGAAAGAAACTTGGGGAAAGTGGCCATCCGTCTGCAGCTTGAGCAAATCCTTGAAACGATACGTTTGTTCCTTGTGAAAATATAAAGCTAAGAGTCTGCGCTTCTCCTACTGATTGTGAAGTTTATTTTCCTCGTTTTTCAGTGATCAGATTTCAAGCAGGGTTCACGGGTGGCTTGTGCTTCAGTGCTTTATGAATGCCACTATCAGAATACAGGATTTTAGTTTTGGGGTGGTTGTTTTATTGGGTGTTTCAAGGTGGGAGCTTTTTTTTTTTTTTTTTGTTACAACGTAGCTGTAGCTGTTCTTAGTGTATTTGGAACTGCACAGCAGAAAGGTGACACAAGCTCTGGTTTGGAAGTAAAAAATACTTGCTTCCCTTACTCAGTTTTGATGGAAATAATGAAAATATCTTTGCTAGCCACCTCCAGTTGTAAGTTTGGGTGAAGATTGGTATAGCGACCTAATTTTCATGTGAAGCTTTTGGGGTTGGAAATGCAGTGCGGGCAGCAACCTTGCCTGGCTGTGATTTGCACTTGCTACACTACAGAATTCTTCTAGTTCCTAAATCACCATTTCTTTTAGGTTACGTTATCTACCGTGTCCGTGTTCGCCGTGGTGGTCGTAAACGCCCAGTCCCGAAAGGTGCAACCTATGGTAAACCTGTGCATCATGGTGTTAACCAGCTGAAGTTTGCCCGGAGTCTTCAGTCTGTAGCAGAGGTGACTATTTTGGTTATTGCTCAGAAACATGACAGTAGGAAGGTCTTATTTAGTCTGTAAAAGTTGAAAATACTCAGAGACAAAAAAAAAACCCCAAACAACCATTTTATTAATGTGTTGGGAGGAAAAGACCGTGAATACCGATGGCAGGAAAGCACCAGAATGTCTTGAAAAGCTATATTGAGACAAATGAAAAAACTATTCAGACTTTACAAATGGAGCCTGGGGAAAGTACTACTTAGATGGTTTATTGGAATTTCATAGTGTATACTTATTTCTAAACTATGCCACAATATTTGTAATGAAAAATACATGTACAGCTAGTATAAGCCCCAGTAAAATAAAGGGTTAGGCATGAGAAATAAAAATACTCAGAACGGAAACTTTTATTTGATGAAGTCTTTAAGTTTCATAGTGTCACAGTAGTAGTGTTGAAGACGTGTAGTTCTCACCTGTAGAAAAAAACCAACCTCTTTCCGTGACTTAGAATTAGTACTAGTCTGAACTCTCAAAAAAGAGACATTGTGAAAGAATGGAGACTGCCTTCAGCAAGTTGCATATGGTGGGTTTTTTTAAAAGGGGAAAAAAGTAAACGGGACATGCTAATTTTAAAGAAATACAGATTGCAAGTTCAAGTTAAAAATGCAGTTCTGTGTTTTCAGTGGTCATAGCATGTCTTCATGTATGCTATTCCCCCATAACTGATGGCTAGTCACATGCTCACTTGTGGCAGCTTATGGAAGAGCTTATTTGCTCTCATTTATAGTTTGAAATTTTCTGAATGTGACTTGCTCTTTCCTGGAACACTTAGTTTTTCAGATAGAAAAGTTATAGAAATAAAACCTCGATTGTAGCTACCATCCCCGCATAGAAGCTGGTTGAGTGTAGTTGGTGTTTTAATGTTTAATATGTGTTGCTCTCACATAGTAGAATAAAACAAGGACTTGAAGGAATTTTATTACATATGCAGAAAATAGTCAAGTGCTGTTTAGTGGAAGACTGTAGTAGTAGGTAGGGTTCATGTTGGGATAGAAGATGGGTGGGCTCCATTGGTTCGTACTTTCCCATGTATGATAAGTCCTAAGATTAAACACACATTTAGTGTTTTAAATAAGGAATATTCTTGACAGGAGAGGCAGATGGAGTTGCATAATTTATATTTTCTGCTTTGTTTTGTTTTCTAAACTAAGACTGCTTCTTTCCAACCACAAGTGAGGGTAGGAATAGAAAGCCGTAATATACCAGCAGTGGAACAAAGACTTGTTACATCAGCTGTTTCTTTTCTTCTATGAGTACAGGCTTATTCTCTGCAGAAATGTCTTTTTCCGATGTAGCTTTGGATGTGCAAATTGATCTCTCTTTCATAACTTCCCACAAAAGATTGTTCCGTGTCCTCAAGTAAACTTGTGCTCTGTATGTTCCTCTTCACATTAAAAGTTATTTTTAACTTTGTGTATTTATTTATTGGGTGCTTCTGTGTACAGAGTAGTTTTTTCTTTTGTCAACCAAGCACCTTCCTCCTTCCATTCTTTAAAACCTGTTTCATGTAGGAATCCAAGCAGCCTTTTTCTTCTCTTTTTTTTTTAAATTTTTTTTTAATACAGCATTCCTTTCAGTTATTACTTTCTCTTGCGTCTTTGCAACTGGAAGCGGAACAGTTCTTTTAGGAAGAGAAGGTTTCTGAGGACAAATTGAAATTTCTAGCACCTACAAAATTTTAGGTTTGAGTTACCCATCTCTTTCTGCATGAAGAGTGCCCTGCATCCATAACTTTACAGCCTTTTGCATTTTTTTTTTTTTTCCCCTCTAGGAACGTGCTGGCCGTCACTGTGGGGCTCTGAGAGTCTTGAACTCGTATTGGGTGGGTGAAGATTCCACTTACAAGTTTTTCGAAGTGATCCTGATTGATCCCTTCCATAAGACCATCAGGCGCAACCCCGATACCCAATGGATCACCAAGCCTGTTCACAAGCACAGAGAGATGCGTGGGCTGACATCGGCCGGGCGGAAGAGTCGTGGTCTTGGCAAGGGCCACAAATTCCACCACACCATTGGTGGCTCACGTCGTGCTGCCTGGAGAAGACGCAATACCCTGCAGCTGCACCGTTACCGTTAATTCTCGTAAATGTAACGATCTAATAAAGCTGATGCGGGTTGTTGAATTTAACAAGTGCTTCTGCTGCTTCTTGGTTTATGTGGAGAAGTGTAGAATTCCCCAGGACTTCGGTTGTTTCCATGGTTTTGAAAACGTAATTTGATATTTGTGAAGATTGTAGTCCCTGACCAGAGAGGTCTGTGATGGGTTTCACTTTTGATGCGACTAAAAAGACATGTGCAGTGTGAATTGAAAGTTAACAGCTACTCTGTGGTTTTTTCTGTCGGTCTGGGTATGCATCTTCACGGTCTGTAGGTTGGGGTCTTGTCCTGTGCTTAGACTGAAGGCCAGCTTTGATCTTGTGCAATGAGATGTAAACTGAAAGTGCTAGTTTATTTTTTTTTATAGGCGATTAAATACTAATGGCAATTTTATTTTTCAAGTTCTGTTTGTTTGTAATGTCTTCAGTGTGAAACCAGCTCTTGAGCCTGTGTTACCTGCAAACAGGCTACATCGACTAAGCACAGAACAGAAAGGTAAGGCTTGCTCTGTTCATTAAAGTGCACAGTATTTTAAGTATGGACACTTCACAAAGAAGGGTGTGATGTTTTAGGTTGATTAATAAAATAGTGACTGTAGAGTAGTTATTACTTTGTGCAAGATTTCAGGGTGTTCATTTTACATTTTGCAGTGGAAACAGCGTTGGTTAGATCTGCCTATTGATACCAGAACAGAGAACGTTTCTCTGGTGTTGAAGAGCTGCGTTCTGATGTACTCTGCATGGTTAGGTGGTAGAAATAATCACATTTAGATGGCAGACACTTACAGATGGATGTATTTTAGGCTACATTTTGTGAAATTACAGTGTGACCTTTCAGCATGAAGTCAACTTGCCCATGAATGTTGAGAGGAGAATAACTGCAATTTGTGGTAAATTAGCAGCAGGACTACCCTAGGTTCCATGGATTTTGTACCATGTCCATTGGGTAGTGATAGGAAAAGGGATGAACTGAAGGCCAAGAAGAAGCTGTGCCTTCCTGGAGCTTCAACGTGGGATGTGGAAAGAGTAAAAAATAAAATAAAATTGCTGAGACTGTAATGTCCAAGATTTGCCCTTCAACTGAGAAATTAACTTACTTTGTTTTGCTCTTTAAGTTCTTGCAGGAGGACAGTAGTCTGAAGAAGACAATTCTTGACAGCGTGTTCTTCAAGCCAGGAAGAACAGCTCAAAGCAGCAGTCCTTTCATGACATGTTTGGCTCAAGAAAAAATTAAAAGGAATTTTCTGTTTAAGAAGTGCTGTCTGCTCCCCTGAAGATGGGAGATTTTTTTTTTTTTTAACCTTGCTTGTGAAGTAGCACTAGTATTCTTGAAAGCAGCTCCCGTGATGGTGTAGGACAGGAGGTGGATGTTCCTAGGAGCAGATTTGATGAATGAGGTCTCTGTTAGCCTGATCCTTCCCTTTTGTAGATCTAAGGGCTTCAGGTGGCGCCAGTATAACCAACATGTCCATTGCTTTTTTTTTTTTTTAAGAAGTTTGATGGTGCTGTACTAGGGCTTGTTAAGCTGTTAAGGACCCTTGCCATTGATGGGGGCAGGTGACAGGGCAGTCACCACTAACGCTGCGTTGCTTCCCAGGGTTCAAAACTTCTAGCATGTGGGGCGTGTCTTCAGTGAGACTTGCCTGAGGTTTCCACCCGTGGTCCTGTAGCTTTTTGAACTTTAAAATAGGGGAGAAAATACTATCCCCTCCAAAGTTTATTGAAAGGTCCTCACCAAAGTGCATGTGAGAGGGTGCGGTGTTTATCAGACTAGCTGAGGAATTTGAAGCAGATGGTACCGTCTTCAGTGGGAGCTCCGGGTACGTACAGCTCATCCCAAGTCTTTGGGAAATCAGATTGCTTGAGCATCTTCTCACGCTGGAAGTATCTTACGCTCTCTTAAACAGTGTTTTGGGTTGGAAGGAGGGGAAATTGCAGTGCAGCATTTGTGAAGAGGAAAGGCAAATTATCTTTGCTGAAGTCTGTATTTAAAGAAGGCAAAAATTGAGGAAAAACTCTTGTTTGGGGTTGTTAGCTCAGGAAACCAGGCTTAGAGGGAGATTGTGTCATCTCTGCCTTTCCTACTTGATGATTTTTGAACCTGTTGCGCAAGTTCAACAGCGCAAGTTCCAACTCTGTGTTCCTTAGGAGTTTGGTGAAAATCAGTCACCTGAGAGCAGTCCTCGTGAGGGGCTGTCAAGTTCAGCCATCCCTGTACACTGAGTCTGCCTGAAACACGGATACTGGGCTGAGGCTGAAGGGGGATGGGGCAGGGAAGAGGCAGCACCAGGAATTTCACTGGTGAAATTTATTAAGGGAGGGGGGAATCCAATAAGCGGTTTCCAAGCCACCTACTTGGCTCTGCTTGCAGGAATGCTTGTTTCTCAGTCTGAACGGGCCAGGCATCTTTTAGACGTAATTAAAAGAGCTGTCTGGATTCTGGGCAAGACAGCACGAGCGCCACAGTCAGACTGCTGAGAAACGGGGCTGTGCAGCACCAGCCTATTTCAGCCTGGTGCCAGGTGCCGTTGAAACTAGTTGACTGTAAGCTTTTATTAGGCTGGATTTCACTTTTGTGTAAGCCGCCTGGATGAATCGCTTAGCCTTTGGTAGAAGGTGAGGGCTGGGCGAGTAATTCAGCCCCCGTTAGAAACTAATTCTGCCCTCCTGCGGGGTGGGATGTGTATAAACAGATAGTGTGATTTTTAGCGTGTTCTTTAAATAAGCAAGTAGTAAACTCCCTTCCACGCAGCTAATACAAGGGCTCGTTACTTGTCAACGCTAGCTGAGTTGAGAAGTACAGACTCGCTAATCCACAGCGAGTATAATTGTTGCCTCGCGTTGTCTGCGCAGTGTCGGGGGTCTCTGCGAGGCAACCAGGGATGCCGCCGTGCTGCCTGCGGTAGGCACAGGTGCTGGTGGAGGGGGTGGCTGGCTCCTGCCTGGCAGCAGAGGGTCATTGAATGTCACCAGTGATTTTGGGGTGGGGGATGGTCTTAGAATGAAGTAATTAGCGACGCAGGAGAGTAATAGCCCGACTTCCTCGGTTATCTCTGTCCTTGCAATGCAGCAGTTCTTCTCTAGCCTTGACCCAGTGAGAAAAGTGGCTTCACGTGAACAGTCCCATCCAGCTAATGGATTAAAAAGCTAGACTCTAGAAATAGAGCCTGATTGCTACTCTTTTTATCTATTCACTCTCCAAGATGGGGAGAAAAACACCATCTTTTTTGCCCTTGTACAGCTCTCTTGCAGCACACACAGGTCTAGTTCTGAGAGTATCAACCCAAAATACCCAGAGTGATGGAAACACTGCTTCAGCCATAAAAAAAAAAAAAAAAAAAAAAAAGGCAATTTGGATTTGAATTGGACACTCTTTTCAGGGCCTGTGAGCAAGCACCAACTTTTTGATCCCATCCTTTTCAAGTAATTGCTTGAAATGCAAGGCCGTATAAAAGGATGGAGAGCCCGTGGGTTGTTCTTCTCTCCGTGTGTCAAGGTTCTGAATCGGCCTCAATTCAGTAATTGCAGCCAGAGCGTTTAGGTTGCAAAGCCTGGCTCCCTAAAGTTAGGAAGTGCCTGAGATACACTGCTTATGCAACCTTGAATTCATCAGCTATCCTGCTCTTACCTAACATGCCAGAAGAGGCCCCCGGCAAAGCCAGGACAGGAACCTGGTTCTTCTGGGCCCCTTGTCGCTGCCTGAAATCGGAGAGAGCATGCTTTTCTTTGGTATCAAATGATGTTCAGTGATATCCTATAATTAAAGGCTCTTATGTAATGAAGATGACATTTAATCTCATTAAATACTGCCAACTCTCCATCATTCAGGGAAATGGAGAGCTGGGGTATCCTGGAGAGCAGGGAGCTCAGTGGGAGCAGATGAGTGATTAAATTAAGCCTGGCTCTTTTCAGATGGATGCTGGCTGTGATTGCTCCCTCGGGTGGAAGGTAGCCCCCTTCCGAGCCTGCTCAGATCTCCTTGTGTTGCCTTCCCGGTACCAGGCTTTAGAAAAACCCTTGCTGGTTCAATATGTTGTGCCCTAGCTGGCTCCTCAGGGGTTATGCAGCCGGGACCTAGTTGCCAAAGGGCTGTGGAGGCATTACCTCTGGAACCAAACTGACTGTCCATGGGCAAGTTGGTAAGTTCCCTTGGAAACATAAGAATCGAGAGGCACATTGAAGGAAAAAAAAAAAAAAAAAGAAAAGGAGAAGAAAAAAGAAGAGAACAAGCCACCTGGCTTCCAGCGGGGATTATCAGTACCCCAGGGCTGCCCGTTGATGGGAGAGGAGTCTACAGAGGAGGCTACAGCTTGCCAGGGTCCAGCAGGGTTCCTCCGCCGAGTTTACCTGATGTGGCCCCTGCAGCGTAAGCCTGGCCAGACCCAAGTCTCCTCAGCACAGAACTGGCTCCATGTGCCCATGTCTCTGGTGTCCATCTGCAACGCCGACAGACCAGGCAGCGGCTGCGCTTTGCCAAGCCCAAAGCAGAAGGAGGGCTCTCGGTTGGTGCTGAGAACCGTAGGCTGTGAAAGGCACCACGTCCAACAATGGTGTCCTCCATCTTCCCGGCCTCATCACCAGGCCCTGTGTCAGTAGCCAGGCACCAAGGCCCTGTTCCACTCTGCCTTGTGTTCACACGTGTACCAAAAATGAGTCGCCATCCCCGGAGAGCTCATACACCAAGTGGAGGAAGTAGCTCATTAGTCCGGTGTGTTCACTCACTCATTTATTCATACATTTTTTTCTTCCAGCATTGTTTTTCCGTGACTAACATGCAATTACTTGAACCCTTTCCTCGTATGAGAATCGTGGACCTTCAAGTCATCCGCTGTTACGATCCACCTGCCTCTCACAGGTTTCGTGATTCGTCAGATGAGTTTAGATAGCGAGTTACCCAACCCTTATGAACACCGTGTTTTGAGCTTTGTCTTTTCAGTTCGTTCAGAGCTATATGTAAAAATGATGTCTTATAAGTTGCTATGTTGTTCGCAACTATTTGGATAGCGGTTTGGGCAATGCACGGTTAAACAAAGTCAGAGTAAAGCTTTCGAGTAAAATAGAAAATTTCATACTGTTTTCATTTTGTTTACAAGTTATTGCTACAGGTGTTGATGGAAAACATCTGCTTATGATCTTTCTTACAGAAAAAGACACGAAGTAGGAGTCAGCTACACAATAAAAATCAAGGACAAGTATAAACCAGTTAATATTTATAAATTAAGGAAGAAGCGGAAATAAAAGGAACTTCATTTTTTTCTATAGAATTGTGCATACATTGTACAAAATACATGATTCAATTGATTCTATGGAATCTAGATAATCTAGTTCCTAATCTTAATGTAGGTAGTTTTATTTCTGATAGGTGCCTGGCTGTCCATTCTTAACAGACACAGCTTAAAAAAACGTACAAACTCACAGTGAGACACCAAGTTTTTCGTGTTAATGCCAATGATTTGTACTGGGAAGATGTTTATCACCTTTATGTGTGATATGCATTTTAGGTTACACTTGCTGCTTGGGTTTTGGACCCTGCTTTACCCAAAGAGCAACTTCAAAGCAGCAGTTACACCTTATCCATGGGAAACAAAAAAATGAATTACTATGGCGGGTTACACTGGAAACCCAATTCTTCAACTTATGATTTATGTTGCTGAGAAGGAGAAAAGGGAACAACCCACTGTGAACAACTGAGCCATTGTTCTGACTCCTGAGGCTAAATTAAAAACCCCGCTATAGTTATTTTCATTGGCTAGTTCAATAAAAATACAAGAACCATAAAACTATGGAAAGCATATGGCATACGTGAGTTCTATTTTCTCCAGTGATGGTCCCATCCATTTAGGGCTGAAAACTTTAAAATACCTCTCTAATAAATGATCTTGCCTTCTTGTAGGTGCCATTCTGGCAATACTCCTAAGTTTTAATTTATTTTAAGAAAAATAATTTTAAAATAAGGAAATGAGAGATGTGTTTTGAGCCTGAATAATTATTTTAGCCAAATTATGCCCGGGTGGAAATGAACTACAGAACTGGAATTTTTTTCCAGATCATAATGAACGCTGAAACTTGATGTTTTTTGCAGATTTTTGCAAATTGTCCTAAAAACGTTACTTGCATTGCCGTTTGCGTATTGAATTTTATGGTCCTTTTGTAGGTAAGAGCAGGAAAGGCTGAAGCAATTTATTCCTCTGCAGAGGAGTGGGATGGAGAACTGGGGAAGTGATTACGTTCCATCTTTCCCCTGTTTGGCTCCTGAAGTGGTAACCCTGGACCAGCTCTTTCAGCACCTACCAGCCAACCCAACCTGACCCACCTCGTTTCTCTTGGGTTTGGCACAGCCCTGTGCGACAGGCTACTGTGTGCTGCTGACTCGGTTCTTTTTGTTGTTGGTGGTCAATAGGGGTGAGATTGCCAAAATTGCAGTCGTTTGGGTTTGTAAAAAATGAGCTTCTCAGCTTTGGGTGCCAACGCTGCTGTTGGAAGAGCTGACTCCAGCTGTCTGTCAGGCACAGGAAAGAGGAGAAGAGGCAAGAGAGCAGGAGGTCTAAGCTGGGCAGCTTGGAGGTGGGAGACTTCTTAATTTGAAGATAGACCCAGTGTCATGCATCCCGCTGAGATCTGTGACCCAGGACCATATTAAGACTTGGCATTGCCTCAAAGTGAGGGGGAAAAATAAATAAGCATGAGCTAATCAAGCCCCTGGTTCTGGTGACCAGAGCGGGGATGTGGCATTTGACAGTGCCTGGCCTCCTGCCATGTGCATGGCTGTGCAGAGGTCTACCCACGGTGTCTGCTTCTGATGGGGGCCAGCGATGGGTGTTTGGAGAAAGGCTGGTGAGCACAAAGTCTAGCCCTGTGTGTAGCAGTTCAGGTTCTCTAAAGAACAGGGTAAGGATCTCCTCGCACCGTGGTTGCCCTCACACCATCCTGCTGGGTACCTGCAGCGGGACCTGCATGCCAACAGGACAGCCGCAAGCTGTGACATTTGAATTGAGCTGGGAACTCCCACGGGGCTTCTGGCTCAGCAGGAGCCTGGGCTGGCTCCGTACGCGGGATGGCATCTGAAGGCAGATAAAGAGAAAATGATTGCCTTGACTCATAGGTGCCTCCTGTAATTTGAAATGGGAAGTGGAAATAGAACCTGTTTTGATGGCCTGCTCCTGGAAGCTCACCGAACCGGAGACTTTCCAGATGACTCAGAGCAGGACGGCTGTTCGCCCAGAACTGCTGTATCAAGGATTTGGCAGGATTATATAACAAGCAGTTGTCCTTCACCACTGGTAATGTGCCTTCTCCGCCAGATTTATGCTCACAATTGACTGGTTTTGAAGAACTGCAGTAAAACAAAATGGCAAGTGCCTGGAGGTATTTTCAGGATGCAGCTGAGCTCCTGCCCGGAACAGACCTATTATTTGTTTCTGGACATCGTGCTACAGTTGTTCAGGAAGAGACAATAAAATTTCACTGGTAGCGTTATGATGCCACCCATTCCTTTGCAGTGGTTACATTTAAGCTGTGTTTAGCATCATAGAATCATAGAAAGGTTTAGGCTGGAAGGAACCTTAAAGATCATCTAGTTACGACCCCCCTGCCATGGGCAGGGACACCTCCCACTAGACCAGGCTGCTCAAAGCCCCATCCAACCTGGCCTTGAACACCTCCGGGGATGAAGCATCCACAACTTCTCTGGGCAGCCTGTTCCAGTGCCTCACCACCCTCATAGTGAAAAATTTCTTCCTGATATCTAATCTAAATCTGCTCTCTTTCAGCTTGAAGCCATTGCCCCTCATCCTATCACTACATGCCCTTGTATAAAGTACCTCTCCAGCTTTCTTGCAAGCCAGCATCAGATACTATGATTCTATGGCATATCTCACTCTATTTAGTAAAAGCACTAAAAATAGTGGTGGAGAACGTGCCTATTTCTTTACAGTTAAAATGGCTAAGGTTCAGAGAGTGAACTCTTTGCTTTCTGGGAGCCGGAGCATAGCTGGCTTCTTTTGTGTGCTTGAATTTTGCTATATTTCTTTCAGTTCCCCTCCTGGAAAAGTTTGTCCTGGATTGAGCACCATTGAAAATTGTCAAGTGTTTGTAGCTGGAGGTTAAGAAGATTCTTTATATCCTCAAAAACAGTGTTTGCATTCTCCCAGTTCAGAAAAAACAAACAAACAAACAAACAAAACCACCAGAAGAAACAGGAATGCTCCTTTTTGCTAATGTCTGATGTGTTGTTTTGTATCACCTTTTGGAGAAGACAATTGATCGTGGCAGGGAGTTCCAAGCGTATTTTCAGTCCTAGGAGCTGTGTTTGAGACCCTAGCTGGGAACCACATGTATTCCCTGATGTTCATGTAACAATGGATGAAGAGACCACAATGATTTTATTAAAACTGTAAAAGTGCCTCACCAGGAGGTTTTTGTTGGTTCGCCCATGATCACTAGAAGGAATGAGAGAATTTGCTTCATTCCTTCTTGTTTGTAATGGTTTAGAGCAGAACATTCTTACCCTGACTTACTGTAGAGAGCCAGTTTTGCCATGCAAGAAGCTGGTAGCTGAACCTGACTTAAACACGTCTGCCTTTATTCACGAGGCTGATCGTATCCAGCTCTTTTTCCATCACGTCAAATACGAATGGTCCCTTAATAGGAACATCACTGTGTCAGAAGTAATCTGGGCAAGTCACTGAGGCATACACAGAGAGGCCCAAGATTCAGGACAGCCGGAGAGGTCAGTATTTCCACCGCTTGTACAAGTGCCAAAACTACAAGTATAGATTAGTTTGGATCTGCAGCAACGTTGGTATCCAGAGATACCCCACAAGCATATTTCTAAGACCCTACAAATATAATTTGGATCTTACACTGGCGTTACAGGGTTACAACCCTTTTGCTTTCAATAGAGTTATTCCACATTTATCTGGAATCCGAGTTATTTTAAGAAGCATTTTGTATTTGCAAAATAGTTTGAATACCTCAGGTTTGTTTCTGGTAAGCTTTCACTCTTGCTACCAGTGCCTTGCGTAGGATTTTATGAGAGAAACTACATTTGTTTTAACAGTTAAGTTTTTATAGCTGGAAGCAATTTTCTTTAGTGTAACATTTCAGAAGCCCTTTATGGCTAGCGATATTTCACTGAATGCCTGAAGATCGAGACCTACTGCATGGCTTTATCATGTATAAAGCTTATTATCTGCCATAATTTGGTGCATAGCAGGCTTATTTATTTAAAAGGTCACACAATCATATTTCACCACTGGTAATGGCATTTTTATCCATTTAATAGTTTTATCCTAAAGCATATTTATCCCTAATGCATTTTATTCTGAACCAGTTAATAACTTTAACTCTTCAGGCTCTCAGCAGAATAGAGAAGCCAGCATTTTGGAACAAGAATTTGACTAGTTGGACCTAGCACAGGAGGACGCGAGGTCTGATACAGTGTTCCATGCATCATCTCCTGATACAGCCCAGCACCTTGAAGCATTAGGCCTTAAATCGCCTTTTGACCTCCAAGTTAGCCAGGGTGAGACAACAACTGGGGAAAAAAACACTGCGCTATATAGAGCTGCTGAAAGTCTGAAGCTGTCCTGGCCCTTAAACTGCCAGCTATCCTTTGGGTTGTTACAGGTCATAATTCTTGGGGCCAAAAATATGTTTCGGTTTCCTCCCCAGAGAAATTTGACTGATTTGAATATATTTGCCTTTGTTTTGCCCAGATGTAAAAAGGCAGTCCTCTCTCTTGGGGCCGATGCACAGGGACCAATGGCACCTGTAATGAAAGGCTGTTTGTTTTCTACAATCTTGGGCTATTTAGGGCCCAGATGTGGGTGGCATTTACCTCTGTTCGTGACTGGGCTTTGTTTTCTTTGGGATTTTCCTTGTAAAATACGCCAGTAATCACAATAAGCTTGTGCTGCTCCAGAGGAGAAAAGCAAGGGCGATATGCAAAACCTTGCAGGAGCTGTGGGTGGCATTTCTGACTTTGTGTCCCCTCCATACTACCTGTAGAGTTTTCCCAAGATGAGGAGAAGGCATCGTTTGCATCTCTGCTCTGCCCAGGACTCATCTCCAAGGATTAGCATAGTTTACAAAGAGAAAAAGCAAACTGGACTTATGTTTTGGTGGCCTGGAGGGTTCAGAAGGGAAATGGTGGAGCCGAGCTGCATGAGTTCTGAAGAAATGGTTTTGATCCGGTGACAGCAGTGCCGCCACACTGGGGATGTCCTGGCCAGCACTGTGCCAGTGTCACACGATGCCAACGTGATCGCTGTCAGCCTGCAGCTTAGGCAACTTCCTGGTGAGTATCGGTCCTTTGAAATAAGATGCTCTGCAGGACACTGTGATATAAGAGGGTTTGGAAAAGGCAGAAGAAAAACCAGTCTTAGAAGGAGATTTATTACAAAAGACATCAGAGGGAGAAATGCAGTTGCCCCTGGAGAGGTTTGGGTGGTGGGGAGAAGGGACTGGCAACTCTTATGGCTCCTCTAGGTGAAAGGTGACAGTTGTCTGCTGACTGTGTGCCTTCCATACAGCCTCATTGATGTTGTCCCCAGGACAGTACAATGTGTCCTTAGAAATCACCTGTAGTTAAGTCACATAAGTCCCAGTGTCTCAGTGAAAGTAAAGGGTAGCTCTTTGTGCATCCTTTGTACAATCCTTTCTGCTTCTCTCCCCCAAATCATGATTGGCCCAATGAAGCAATTAATATTGTCATCTTTGTTTCATTAGCTGATGATTATATTTCTGGATAAATAGACGATGTATTAGCAGATGGAAAAGACAATGGGTAATGGGTACAAGTCACTCCAGAGGCCATTCCAACCGGACACAAGGGGAAAATTTTTCACAAAGAGAACAATCAGCCGTTGGAGTAATCTCCCCAGGGAAGTGGTGGATTCCCCATTATTGGACATTTTGGTGCTGGGCCATCTTGCCTAAACTGTGCTTTTGCCAAGAAAGGTTGGACCAGATGATCCTTGAGGTCCCTTCCAACTGGCATTCTATGGTTCTATGATTCTATGGTTCAGATTAAGTAATTTATAGCACAAAAAGGAAAGGGTGAGTGGTGATATTACAGCCATATAATATCGGGTTAATTAATGCAAAATTAATGCTTTGTCTTTCTGCACTAAAGGTCCAAGTCCTCACCTTCCATTAAAATCTGCAGGGGCAACTAGCTGAGGCTAGTTGCAAGTTGTCGCTGCTGCATGAAGTTACGTCCCACCGTTTTGACCAGCCTAGAAGGCCACGTGTATTATCAATTTATGTGAATAAAAAGCACACCTGCAATAACACTAGCTAAGAGAGAAAAGCAGAAGTGTTACGTGCTTCGGGCCATAAACCGACTGCTAAAGAGCTGAATCAGGAAGAAAGTTACCCTATGGGCAAGTTAGTATATAACTGTCTATTATGAGCTTTTATATCTTCCTCCAAGGCTCTGATACTTGGCACAGAGAGACAGGATGTGAGCAGGAGGGAACAATTTGTGAGCCAGTTCCTCTGTTTCGGTTATACTTAGCTCCCTGACTACATCGCTCCCGGTACCGAAGTTGGTTGCATTTGTGTCATGTAGGCATGCCCTTAATGGGTAGGCTTTAAATGATTCTATATTTAGCTTTTGCTTCTTCCTAAAGCGTTCTGCACACATTTCAGCCTATGAAGGGATGTGATGACAAGCTAAAGACCTCTGGGACCTCCTTATCAGGATTTCTCTTCAGCAGAGAGATAAAAATGTGCAACAATCTGAAGAGTTAGATACATATGCGAAACAGAAATGGAGAATAAGTAGGGCAAGGGGTCAGAAAACGCTGTGTAGGGCTTGACCCAAGCCGACTCTAATCGATAGAAAAATTTCCACTGGCTTCCAGAGGCTGAGATTAGTTAGGCGAGTTATTGCTATTTATATCACTTAATGTAGGAAAGAAGTCACGGTTATAGTTATCATTATAATGACTTTTAGAGGGAAATATTTAAGCTACTAACTGAAGATAGCAAGTAAATCTTTGCTTTAAAGGAGCTGGAAAGGCAAGGATAGCTTTGGTATCTGTTGCCTTGCCTAAGAGAAGTGTACTTGTATGAACTAGTTCCACTTGCAGCTGTGGAGCACAAATTATTCAGGACAGACAGATTGCTGGGGGTTTCCGAAGGATCTCATCAAACAGACTGACCGGACAGAAAAATAGTGGTGAAGTATTTCAGATGGGGGAAAATAACTTTCATTGTATGTAAACCATCGGAAGCCGTAAATGACCAGGGAAGAGAACTCGGACTCACTGTAGATCTGTGCAAATGTCAGCGTTGTTCTGAGCATCAGTCAAAAAGACAAATAAGAGGTTAGGAATTTTTTCCTGAGGTGATAAGGAACAAAGAAACAGAAAACATCAGGAGCTGTTGGGGCATGAAAAGATGCTGCTCCTTGGCACTCTTCATGTAAACAATTTTTTTCTATTTGCAAAATATATATTTGGGGAACAAATGAATATTACTGTAAACGTGCCAGGCACTGAAGAAATCCAACTCGTCCAAAAGCAGACAAATGCCTGCTGATGGAAACTCCTACGTTCCTGGCTGGTGTGTGGATGTTTACTGGGATTAGGAGGGCCCCTCCACAGGGACAGAAACGTGCGGGCATTCTGTCCCGACCTGAGCAACCACCAGCATTTCAGGCCTGAGGAAAAGGAGTCATCAGCCTCCACATACCTCTGGTGAGGTGGCCAAAGTGCATCCTGTCCCACCGTCCAGCTATCAACTGCACTTAACAGTTAAGTCAGCATTAGTTGCTGCAACACTGTTGTGCCGTCTCCCAGCCAGAGGTAGGAGAGTCCGTAGCACAGGTGGGAGTCGCTCCGCAACCTCTGGAATTTAAACACGCCGTTTTAGCTGCTCCACGTGTGTGGGGTGGGGGGCAAGAGGAGGAAATGTTTGTATTCCTCCCCAGGAGTGGGAAGGGGGTTGTAGAAGCTTTCTGTCCCACCTTCTGTGCTTCTGCCCCTCCTCTGCCCCTTCACGTGTCAATGTCTCACTTCACTCTCTTGCCAGAACCACAAGACATCTGCAGAGAGCAGCACCCTCAGCAAACGGAGGCTGAAGGATTCAGAGGACTGACCAAACACAAGGACTCTCAATCCTCAGGTGGTCATCCTAGTGCCCACCCGTCCTTCGGGTTGGAGAGGTGCCACCTCACTGTGAATGCCAGCAGTAGACTGCCTCTCCATAATGCCAGGATTTGTTTTGCCCTTCATGGAGGGGCAAACAACATGGAGGGAATCACGTCTCCTTGTGAGGATCAGGGAATATCCACGGAACATCAGATCTTGAAGGGAAGTGACAGCTCAGCAAGTAATACTAGAGCTTTAGGGACCAAGCTAGGGTCAAATAGAAGCCCCTCAAGAAGAGGCCCAGGCACCACGACTTGGTCAGCACCCAGAGCCACAGGTGTTTTTTTATGTGAGGTTTGGAAGAGGTAGGTGGAAAGAGGGTCCAAG
Organism: Fratercula arctica; assembly: GCA_947846985.1. NCBI lineage: Eukaryota > Metazoa > Chordata > Aves > Charadriiformes > Alcidae > Fratercula > Fratercula arctica. The sequence goes on from CANTUZ010000002.1 coordinate 42,519,449, forward strand.
AAAAATTTGTCTCCCATATTGCAACCCATTGGCAGAGCATTGTCTTCTCCCAGGTTACAGGGCAGAATAAAAACCTTGTAGTCCACACCTTTGTGCTGACCAGCAGACCTATATCATAGCAGTGGAGAGGGCCATTTCTGAGACCTTCTCCGTTAGGAACTCCAGGATGGGAGTTACACTGGTTGTACCATCCCGTGGCTATCCACAGCCAGCTCTACCTGCTGGACCTTCTCAGAAAAACACAACTTTTGGCTTCCTCTGTTGTTGTGGACAAGGACAATTCTGGACTGAAAGACTGGGTGGTGGGCCCATTACTTGCTTTTGCCATACTCTGTCCCTAAGAGAAGTGCTCAGCTCCTGCAACCCACGTGTGTGTGGAGCCACCTCAGGGAAGGAACCAGAGAGGATGTAGTATGGGAGCACAGGGAGCAGTCCAAGGTCATTAAGGAAGAGGTTGGTCTGAGATATGAGAGAGAAGCAAAATAAAGACATTCTTGAAGATGGGTGGGGGGTGGCTCCAGGACTGTAAAGTGCAGTGCCAGAGGCAAGAGCAGGCTGAAACTGCTATAATGATCCCCGAGAGTCTCAAAAGCAGATGGTAGAAGATATTAGAGGCTGGAATCCCTCTGGGAGGGACAAAGTCCTATCCCGGTGGTAAATGGGAGAGACCAAGATTGGGAGCAATAGCATGACAGCCTCTCCCTACGGCGTTCTACGAAGCTACGTACGTTGCCTTTCCCATTTGTCCCGCCAGGCAGGAGCAGCAGCATTTGTCCTTGCCCACAAAGGAAGTGGAGGAGCAGTCCTTCCCTTTACTGGCCACTCTCAGGAATGGAGTCCGTAGACCCGAAAAACCTGGAGCCTCCCTTGAGCACCACAGAATGCTTGCAGGCCAGATGGGACCTTTGGTCTGAGTGCCAGTGCTTGCATACTCATCCCTGAGTGCTTCAACCACCACCTGCAAATTGAAGTCTCCTACCTTATCCAACAGCAAGAGTTCGAGTTCTGTAATTTTTTTAGCAGTCTCAGTGAACATCTAGAGTTGGTAACCCATTGGTTAGTAAATATTACACAAGCATCTGCTTTGCTAAAATCCAAAAATAACAAAAAAATTCCCAGAGACACAGAATGCATGGGCAGAGAAGACTTGTTCTGCTGTTTCTGGTGTTCAGCTTGGTTTCCTAAGATATTTGATTTATACACTACCTTCTCCTTTGAGTTTGTTGGCCAATTTCAGCCTTTGGGAGGTTTGACATGGCAAGGATGGGCTAATCTCAAGTACATGAAATTTGTGCCCGGTCCGTGAAGACCAGCAATCAGGCAGAGGAGTGAGACAAAGACCCATCCAGGTGCCCTCACCACAGGAAGGGACATCATGCCCCACAGCTGGCTGTGCCCAGGGCAGGCAGCGCTGCTTGACCGCCAGCTGAGCAGGCTGGGGCTGTGTGAGAGAGACAGAGGGTAACGTGGCAGGGCTTAGGAAACATAGTTTGGAGTTGGTATGAGGAGGACAACTGTGAATATGAGAAGGAAAATTGGGAATACGAGGATAAGAAGCCTTTGCTCCTTTGCTGTCAGAAATCAGGGCTGGGGGATGGAGGTCCCAGAGATGGCAGTGGGTGCTGTGCGTGGACCAAGAGGAAAGCTGGATGTCTCCCGGCCGCTGGGCCGCAGGCAGAAAAAACAGGAAAATTCACACGTTTACCTCATTGGAGAAGTGAGGGAGCTCGCCCAAACTGACCTGTTTACCTCATTTGAGAGGAAACTCACCCAAATTAGGAGGAGGCAAACCACATTTAGCTGCGCTTAACCTCCGCTTGTTAACCTCATTTAACCCCACCGCCTCCTGCTCAGCCTGGAAGTCAAAAATACACCGCGAAAGCGCCACATCCATCTCCCTCCGCCGCCTGGGGGCCCGGGAAGGACAGAGATTCATTTTGGGCTTTGCGTGCACTTAATGGCGACCCCCTCTCTGCCCTTTCCTCCGTCCTCCTCGGTGTTGTGGTGGGTTTTTTTTTGTGGTAGGGCTCCCTTCTGGGAGGGTGCGGGTGGTCCACCCCCGGCGGGGACTTCCCTGGTCACCATCCAGGTGCGGTGTGTCCCCGGGGGTGCATCCCTCCCCCCGGGGGGGGGGGGGGCGGGGCGGGGGAGCAGGCTGTGCCCGGAGCCTTAATTGCATTTATTTGGGCCGAAGGGGGGTGCACGCTAAGGGGTCTCTCACGGAATTTCCTTCCCCGGTTCCCCCCCCCGCCCCCGCACTGAGGCAAACCAGCGGCCGGCAGGGGACGGGAGCGCCGGCCAGCCAACGTGGTGGGGCAGAGAAGAGAGCTAATTAGCCGCGGCAATCAATCAGAGCAGTGGCATTTCCTGCCGGTGCCCGGCGGCGGAGCAGCCCGGCGGCGGATGCTGACACCGCCGCCCGTCACCCGGCCCCGCGGGCTACTGCCAGCCGCGGTGGGCGAGTGAGCGCTGCGGCGAGTGGTGGGGAAGGAGTGGGTGGGGGGGGTGGGGGAAGGACGGACCCTCCGCACGCAACCCCCGTTCGCGAGGAGGAGCCGGGCGAGCCCGGCCGCCGCCGCAGTGGCCCCGGCACGCGCCGGCCGCACGTGAGCCGCTGCTCGCCCGGCGCCCGGGCGGGCGCGGAAAGTGTGTCACTGGGTGAGGGGGGCGGCCGGGGGCGGGGCGGGGCGGGCCGCCGGGGCGGGGCGGGGCGGGGCCGGCGGTGCCGCAACTCTGCGCGGCTCCCGATCGCTTTTGTTGTAAAGGGGAGGGCGCCGCGGCGGGTACCGGCAGCAGCCGCCGCTCTTGACAGGCGACAGCGCGGCCGCCTCTCCCTCCCGCATGTAGGGGGGGATTTCTGCGGCGGAGCTGGGGAAGACAGCGACCGATCGGAACCGAGCCCAGCCGTGCCGGGCCCGGCGCCGCCCCTGCCCCGACGGGAGGCCGCCATGGAAGTCAGCGCCGGTAAGGAGCGTAGCGGCCGCTGCGGGACGGGGGTAGGTGGGGGGGGGGGCTCCGCGGGGTGGTCCCGGCGGGCCGGGCGGGTGCGGGGGCGCAGGCAGGGAGCGGCCGGGATCGCCGCGGGGCGGAGGAGCGCGGCGGGCGGCGGCGCTGTCCGTCCCCGACCCCGCTGGTGGCCGGGAGGGCGGCGGGCTGCCTCACATGGACCCGCCGGCCGAGCCATGTGCGCCCTGTGTTTACGTTCCGCGCGGCGTGCCCGCTCATTGGCCGTGCGGGGCGGTGACGCGCGGATTGCATAATAGTGCCGGGGCGGCGGCGCGGGGCGGCGGGCGGCGCGGACACGTGAGGCGGGCGGGCAGGCGGGCGGCCGCTGTTTTGGTGACCTACATTCAGGGCGGCGGCGGGGGCGCGCCGGGGACACGTGGGGCCGCGCCGCTGCGGCGCCGCCGGCCCCGCCCCCGCCGTTACCGGCTCCGCCCCCGCCGCGACAGGCCCCGCGGCGAAGCCGGGGAGCGGGGGGTGATGGTGCGGAGCCGGCGGTGGGGAGGAGGGGGGGGCCGCACGTGGACCGGCCCGATGCGCGGGGGCGGCGTTGTGTAACGGGGAGGGGGCGGCCGGGGGCAGGGCCCGGTCGGGCCTCTCCGTCCGCGCGGGTGAGGCCGCAGCCCCGGCGCGGCGGCGGAGGGAGGGCGGGAGGGGTGACCCCGCTTCTCTTCTTTGTCGCTGGGGGTGGTCGGTGGCGGCTGGGGCAGCCCCTGCTGCGGCAGCATCCCCGGGGCCGGGTGAAACGGTTCCTAACGCCGTTACAACTTCACCGGTCTCTGCGTCAATGAAACACCCGCACGTTACCGTGATCCCCCCGCCCCTTAAGTAAATTCCCGCCAGGCCCGGACCCTCGCAGCTCCGCCCCGGGGGGCGCCTCCGCCGCAGCGCGGCTCCGCGCGGCCAGAAGGACGCGTTTGTCCCGGCCCCGAGCACAGCCCCCCGCATCGGTTCGTGGGCCCCGGGCGCCCTTCTCGGCGGGGTCCCTTTCGGCGGGGTGCGGGTGCGGCCCTGTGCCAGAGCTCTCTGTTTCCTGTTATCGGCCTGTACCATCTATGAGATTCAACTTTTAACTGCAGATGAAACAAAAATAGGCTTCATAGGGGAACGCGACTCCTAAAACTGCAAAAATACTAGAAATCTTGACTGTGACACAGGCAGGACCACCAGGCTCTCCAGGGTACGGGAGCAGCCCAGCTGTCTGGGGCTCCTTCAGAAGATAAGAGGTGAACCACCCCCCACCCCCCCCCGTAGACATGCTCTTTCTGTGCCCCCCGATGACATTGGTGTTACCCTTGAAGGAGAAGAGCATCTCCCTTCACCAGGCAGGGTTTCAAAGACAGCCGGGCGAGGTGGCGGTGTGGGGAAAGGTGGAGTTCCCTGCTGGGGCCGTGTCCGTGTGTCCTGCTCTGCCCCTCGCGGATAAGGATGGCGCCTGCTGAGGAACTCGGTGCCTCCCTTGGACCGGGTGGACTTGTGAGCTTTGACCCGGCACCTGGCAGAGGTGCGTGCAAGCGCCCAGGGGACAGCAGGACCTTTGTCACATAGGTGGTGTCCTACCACTGGCGCGGGCGTTTGGCACTGTCTTTTTTTTTCTCATGTCCTTGCGGGACCCCTGCGTCCATCGCAATCCTCGTTTCTCCAAAAAGCTGACCCAGGAGTGTGTGCTGCGTGGAGGATTTCCTTAAATAAATAAATAAATAAATAAATAAATAAATAAATCCCTGTGGGAATGATGGCAGTGGTGGGGCTTAGGGGCACGGGTGTCCAGGAACGTGAGCGGCAGCCTGTGTGTAGCGCACGTGTTGCACGGCCGCTTGGTCTGACTTCTGCTCGGTGGTGACTCTGCCAGGGGCTCCTCGGGGCTCAAGGGTCCCTCAGGGTGCCGGCGATGGTTTCCTTGGGGTGGGAATAAATTAAATGCTAAAGAGGAAATGGGCCAGCAAAGCTGGCACAGAAATGCTGAGAGGACCGTTATAGCTGATAAAAGTAATGGAGGTTTGTAAGTCAGAATTTCTGCCTGCAAGCAGGGATATTCCCAGGGTTGTATAATACCACTGCCTCTGTCTCTGAGGAGGCGATGGCTGCTGTAAGGGGCTGCAGCCCCCGCCTGCCATGCCGACCTGGTCAGTGGAGGACTCTACAGACACCCCATGCTTTTTTTCCTCCAAAGGAAGCCGGCGTGTGGCTGTTTTAAAGTTTTTTTTAATTCTTTGGTGTGTGGAGTTCCTTGCTGCAATGTCCTGAGTCGTCTGTGAAGAGACTCCGCAGAGCAATACGGGCATAAAACAGAAGATGCTGAGTGTGATTTATTTAAGCAGTTGCATGGCTTCCACTGTTGAAATTTTTGTCAAGTGTTTTTTATACTGACTTTTGAAACGCCGAGTCTTGGAGACAAACTCGAATGAAGTGAGAACAATGTGTCTTGCTTACGAGCAAGAGAAAGGAGCCTGCGAGAAGCCAGGGCTGCCCGAGGACAAAAAGCTGTTTCATCTGAGGGAGTCTCAAGTGTGTCAGGTCGCAAGATGCGGCAGGGCAGAGGCTGTTTGCAAACAGCAGCCTGGCAGTCAGGAGTTCAGTTGCTGCTAGAAACGCTGGGAAAAAAAAAAAAAAAAAAAAAAAAAAGGGCTCTCAGTGGGACAAAAGCGTTTGGTTTGGGCTCACCAGGCTGCAGCGCTGCTCCTTCCCCTTGCCCCCGTCCCTTCTGCATCGCCGGCACCTCCCAGCCCATTTTTTTTTCTGTGCCTCTGGCACACAGCCTGCACCAAGTCTTTCTCCCTGCCCTACTTCTGTTCCTAACCTGGCTGGTTTGCATTCTGGCTCTGCAGCGCTGCGAGATCCCATCTTTGCTGTGTCTCCAGACCAGCTCCACTCAGAGGGCAGCCGGGGAAACCCTCCCTGGGCCACCCTGTGCCCTCTCCCCAGCCTGCCAGCCACCATGGCTCATTCCTTCACCTCTTGACTCTGCCGTTTCATCCCGACCTGGGTCGGAGGAGACTGGATGAGACGGGAGAAGGGGACGGGGCAGACTGGGAGGTCAGCTGTTGGGAACGGATGGAGAGAAGGGAGGGAGGGCAAGGCATGCGCCCAGGAACACGTGATGGCTGGGTCTGGCGGTGCTGGGTCATGGCGTGGCTCACATGGCAGCGGTGCATGTCTGCTTGTTATGTCACTACATCCCGCCTTTTTTTTTCTTTTCTTTTTTTTTTTTTTTTTCTATTTTCTTTCTTGCCTCAGGGGGTGTGATAGCTTACATCAGCTCTTCAAGCTCGGCATCTAGCCCAGCCTCATGTCACAGCGAGAGCTCAGACAGCGGTTTCCAGTCGTCCTCTTCGCCCGTACCGTCTTCTCCAAACAGCTCCTCCTCGGAAGGTGGCTGCAATGGCCGGAGCAGCGAGGGCTCGGACGGGGCACCCAAGAGCGATCGGCTCGAGGAGACTATTAAAACAAACCAGTCGAGTGTTGCTGGTTTGACAAAAGGCCATAATGGAGTCACAAGTATGTTTGGTGCTGGTTCCTGAAACCACCTTTTTTTTCCCCCATGTATATTACAGCCAGGTTTTCTGTGTGCCTTTCTTTGAAGGCACATAGCAAAGCCTCCGTTTTTATCTTTTTCCATGGTATGTGTGGTAATACATGCACTGTTGCCATACAAATGCTAATAGATGGAGGTCCCATCACTGCTAACTTCAAACAGTCCATAAATACAGTCCAGCTTTACTTCGTATTTTTCGCTAGTGAAAACTGATCTTAATAAAAATCAAGCACTTGGTTAGAGAGATGCAATGAAATGAAGGTAATAGTAATCAGAAATTGCCTTCAGGAATATTTATGGAGCTGTCTTGAAAATCTGTTTTCTCTGTTTTTTCATACTCCCTCCCCTGCCCCTTCGCCTTCCCTCCCCCCACATTTCTTTGAGGAGCAATAAATTGACAAAACCTTATATTATATTTACATAGCTGTAGCTGGGACCTTTACCTTTTTCATTCCGAGTCTTAATTTGTGGATGTAAAAAACCAAAGTACTCATAAGCTGGAACTAGAGGATAGCCTTTTAAAATGCATTTGACAGTCTAGCTCCAGCTATTTATTTCACACTTGTTTTTTTTGGAAATCAGAGAAGATCGATGATGAAGAACTATATTTGAGCAGTTTTGGAAGGGCAGGAATTTGCCCCAAACTGAGTGCTGGAATGAGCGTTTCAACAAACATTCAGCTCGAATTTAGTCTTTCGAAGGCTGAATTCTTTTATTGGCAGAATTTATCAAATTTATTAATTTGAATTGTTGTGAAGCTAGAATAAGTATCTAACAGTTCTACCTTAAAAGTTTTGTGGTTGGTTGTTGGGGTTTTTTTGTTTTTTTGGTGTTTTTTTTTTTTTTTTTTTTAAAAGTGTCTCTACCCTAAGTTCTTAGTAAGAACCTTTACTTCCTCTTAAAAATTCGCTAGCAACTAGATTTTTGATATCAGGTCAGAGGTTCCTGAAGATGAAACCTCTTGTAAACTGTTTAGATGTATAGATAGATAGGTAACATTTTTAGCTCAGTACTAGCTCTATTTAAAAAAACAAGAACAAAAAATTTTGTGGTTTGGTTCTTTTTCAAAACCTTTAGAAAAAAAAGTTTTAGTTCCTCTTTATAAATGAAACCCAAATGTCAAATAAATTGCTTTTCTGGTAGAATATGGTTCTTTGGGTGTATTCCCAGCTGTCTGTGTTGCTCATGGTTAAGGTAACTCTGTGGTTGCTGAAGTCACTGGTAAAATTCCCATTGGCTTCAGTGAAACCAATGTTAGACCAGCACTTAGGACTTGCAAAAAATCTTTATTGACAAGATGAAATAAAACAGGTGGGGAAAAACTTAAAAAACCCCCAAATCATGAGCATATTTACAGGGCTGAGATGGTATTTTCAAGTTCAAGTGTGCAAGTATGCCGATCTGGATATCCACTCAAATGAGTAGTCTTTACACGTGTAGATGTGGCTGAGTTACCAGTCCTTAATTGTTACCACATGGGTAGAGTGTATGGCTTGTTTACAATATATAATAAAATAAAGTGTCCTTTAATATTTCTGTTTTTTAAGAAAATATGTTTATTCTCAGTTAGGGAACCTGTATCCTGTATATGGGCTTACTTGTCCTGATGGAAAAACAGATTGAGCCTGAGCTTTGGTGGCGTAGTTAATTTAATGATCCTTTTAAAAGTACGTAAATGTAAGCAGACTTTCTGTTTCTACAGTTGAGTACAATGCTACTGTGACTGAAAGTCCAGTGAATACATGCTTTCTCCCTATTCTGTTGAGTGCTTCGTGCTTGTCCTTTTCTTCCCACACCCCCCCCCTTGCGCTGGTACTTTCTGAACTGTTCAGGGGTTTTGTACATTCTTGTTGCCTGTTGCTTGCTGCATTTTTTTGTATATTGAACTGACCTGACATATTTTGCTTTTAGCCCGGATTTTAAAAGCTGGAAACAGGTTCCTGCAGTTGTCATTGGTTTTCTATATCCTTGACTTTTCTGTTCTGATTCTAGAATTTAATGGCATGGTTCTTCTTTGCAAAGTCTGTGGAGATGTTGCTTCAGGATTTCATTACGGTGTTCACGCCTGTGAGGGCTGCAAGGTGAGCTATGTTTCTGCTCGCCTACCTGCTGCTGAAATGTTCTAGTTCTCCCCACAAGGAAAAAGGGGTGATTCTGCTGAAAAAACACCTGTATGCTTCTCTGTTAAACTTAAGTCTGAGAAATTTCAGACAGTGTGTAAGTTGTAGGAAAAGGCAAACCACTTAGCGATACACAGCGTTTTCCAAATTCTGCAGTACTTTCTGTTCTTGCCCTGTGTCTGATCCTGCCTGACCTGGAGTGCACGGCAGAGAAGAAGAAGTGGAGACAGAGGTGGTGAGGACTGTGTCACGCAAGACATGTGAATGTTAATTGCATTAAGAGATAGTGGGTGTGAGTTGTCACCTGGGCCGGGACACAGAACAAAACAGCTTTGGAAAAGCAATTCTTTACCACGGGGAAAGCCAGAACCGTGTGGTTGCATGTGCACGCATCGGTAGATTTGTGTTTTCTGATATTGTAATGCTGCAAATTTTACCTTCTGTGATAGAGTTTATCACCTTAAGGGTTACGTGAAAGAACTATCTTTGAAGGTCATGTGGTGCAACGGGATGGTTTTGTTGCCGAACTATGGAGACTGAAGTCAAGAGATCTGATTTTGACTTCCATCTTTGCACTTGATGTCATAGGAGACTGAGGGGATATCTTGTAAATGGTCAGTACAGTGACAGAAGTAATAGTGGAGATATTTTGCTCTTAGGTGCTGACTATGCAGGGAACAACTTAGCGTCTTCTATAGCTAGAAATCATAACTAGTTTGTGTTATACACAGATGACACACGAAGGGGAAGTAAGTAATGAAGAGTAGCATGTTCTTTAAAATCACCTGGGGCCGGTGGCTCTGAAGCAGCTGATGAGATGGTGAGGTTTTCTATGCTTGCAGAGGTGAATCTTGGCAGGAGGATTTGACATGTGCTGTAATAATAGTTGTGGGGGTTGTTTGTTTGTTTACAGGGTTTTTTCAGAAGAAGCATTCAGCAAAACATCCAGTATAAGAAGTGCTTGAAGAATAACAACTGCTCTATAATGAGAATGAATAGGAACAGATGCCAGCAGTGTCGCTTCAAAAAATGCCTGTCTGTTGGGATGTCGAGAGATGGTACGTTCCTCTACTGAGCAGTGATCCTCTGAAAGGGAATCTGCTGCCCACCTCAAAAGCCGATTGCTGAGGGTCTCAACGGCAGAAAAGGCAGCCAGCCCTATGGTCAGGGACAGGTTCCCTGTCTGAGAGCATATAGGTCAACTTGCCGTGTTGCTCCACGACTCTCCTGAACTGGTTAACGCAATACCGGCCGCAGCACTGTCCTCCTGTCTCTGGAGGCTCACGCGGTGGGATGTGCTGCAGTGGTCTGTTAAAGGGGATGGTTGTAACCAGAGTCTCCGTTTTGTTTTAATGACTTAATATTTATAGCTGTATCGTGCCTGAATCTGAACAAGACTTTTTCTTTTTTCTTTTTTTTTTTGTTTTGTTACTGTTGCTTTTTCAATGAAAGGGAATTCTGCTCGAGCTGATAACCTTAGAGTAATCATTATAGAGCCTAAAGACTTAGGTTTGGGTGCGTGGGATGAGCATTTATCTGCTCCTTTTTTTTTCTTTTTTCTTTTCTTGGAGGGAGGGGGAAGGCAAGGAGGAAAGGGTAATGTTGAGCTGTATCTCCGACCACCTTGCTGGCTGTCCACTCCTTGTGACTTTTCTTTAAAATGCAATGCTGAAAGTGTAGTTCCTGAGCCTGCTACAACTTACACACTGCCACAAACCAGAACTCTTCCTTCTGTTTCACTTTTTAATTTTCTCTGGGTGTTTATTTCACAAGAGCTAGGAATCTTAGGCTGTTAATAATTTAGTGGGTGGAGTGTTAAAACTTATTCCAAATAATTGTTCTGAGTTCTTGTCATGCATAGGAGCTATTTCATCCCCTAGGCGCTTGTTTGTGCGTAAGGTTGCACCTGCTTTAATGAAAGAGATGTAGTTACATTAATGATGGACTACTGCATGAACATAATTACATCAGTCGAAACTGGTTATAAGCCCTTGTAAGGCTGTGGTTGGACAGGATGGTAAAGGCAGTTGTAGATTCCCTAGGACAGGGTCAAAAGCGCTGCAGCCACAATGATGCCCATCCCCTTGCCAGCAGAAAATGTCCTTGTCATGGCAAAGTTATCGGGAAAATATACCAAGGTAAGCTTCATTCAGCATTGATTCTCTTAACTGTTTTGGCAAGTTGTATAATTGGTCCATGAGGAGCTGTCTTGTAGGACTTCTATTCAAATGTGATATGAACTGTGTTTAAATTCAGCTAATTGTCATCTCACAAAGTTATACTGATTTAATTGATCCAATCTTAAAGCCTGACACTTAACTAGCACAACTGTGCGTATAGTCTGCAGCCAGGTTTGTTAACAAAAGGGGAAAAGGCTTTAGAGATTGTATGCTTTAGAGCCGCCTTCTCTTTGTATGTAAACAACAGCATACGTTTCATATCTCGTGCCTGTCCTATGCCCCGGGAGCTCCTTGACTTCAGTGGTAATAGCCCTGCTGTAGTATTGGTGAGAGTAGTTAAAGTCTTCCCTTAAAACGCAAGATTTTTGGTTGGGTTGTGTATTCTGTGGGTGTGCCTGCTAATGCTTCCAGGAGGATTGACCTTTTTTTTTTTTTTTCCTCCCCCTCCCCCCCCCGCCCCCACCCTTCCCACCACTTCTTGTTTCTCCACCTCGGTAGCTGTTCGGTTTGGCCGCATTCCCAAACGTGAAAAACAGAGGATGCTGATTGAAATGCAGAGTGCCATGAAAACCATGATGAACAGTCAGTTCAGCGGGCACTTACCCAATGAAGCATTAACAGAACATCAGGATCAAGCACCTCAAGAAGACCTTCTGTCCAAGCCCAAACAAGAGCGGGAAACCATCAAAAGCCCTTCTCCCCCTCCTAGCGTTGACATGGCTAAGGAAGAAGTGATCGGTATGGTCACTAGGGCCCACAAAGACACTTTCATGTACAACCAAGAACAGTCCCAGAACCCAGCAGAGATGATGCAGTCCCAGAGTGGGGAGAGAGTGTCAAAGAACGCGGAGCAGTACGTCTTGAGCAGCGAGCACTGTGTTAGCGGGCTGGGTGGCCCTCAGTACCCTGAAAGCGAGCAGCACCTTGGTGGACAGTACAAAGGGAGAAGCGCAATGCATTACCCAAGCGGGCACGCCATGTGTTTCCCAAACGGCCACTGCATGAACTTCACCAGTGGTTATACTCAGCGACTGTGTGATAGGATCCCAGAAGACGGCTTTTCTCCAAACAAGAATACCGCTTACTCTTGCAGCACTGGAGGGAGAATGCATCTGGTATTTTGATATCAATTGTTCGATTTGACTTAGTGAAGGGCTTAGCGATGGGTGTGATTCCGCTGGGCCTCTTTAATCAGTGGAGCTGCACACAATTGGCACAACTGCTGAAACTTAAAATAGTGGCCCAAGTTTGACAGCGCAGATGGTGATGAAGGAGAATAATGGCTCAAGTTGTGTGGGGGATTTGAAATCATACAAGTGATGGGTTTTCTTGGCTTGGTTTTTAGCAAACTGAAAGTAGGCTAATGTCAAAGAGCATTGGTTGAAGAAAACTCAGGGGTTTCTTAACTGGCTTGACTTAAAAATGAAAATAGATGTTAGGAGTTTATAAATTTGCTTCTTCACTCAATCCTCTTGAAGACTTCACTTTAAAATAATCTGCGTAGTCAGATATGTTGTATTTTTCTTAAAGGTACTCAGAATAAATTTCTGGGGTGAAACCTCAGGGCTAGGATTTTAAGCCAGTCTGCACGCCTTGCTAATGGGTTATAAAATTTCTCTTGTTTTGTTTTTTGTGGTTTTTTTTTTTCTTTTTTTTTTCAGGGGGCAATTGTTTTGTTTTATATAGGGATAGGCTGATTCTGTTACAGGCGGTGTAAAATACAGGCTCAATGGGACCCAGAGGCTACGCATCTTTCTCCCCTAGAACATCCTCAGATCTGAACAGAGGCAGGGGAAGGTGCACGGCTAAACCGCTTTGAGAGAAGTCCAGGGTCTCTTCTGTTGTACTTACACAAGCGAAGCTCTTAACACACTTCTGGGTACCTTAGATGCTCCCTTTGCTGGAGCATTTTCTCACTGAATTCTTAACAAGGATGCTTCCTGTTTTCTAGCATATGGGTTTTCGGTTGGTTTGGTGTTTTTTTTTCTTTCCTTTTTTTTTTTCCCCTTTCCATAACAGGTCCCTCTCGTTTGCCTTGCACCTGCTGTTTTTCTGCCATTCAGGCAACCAGTTCTGTAAGCCCCTTAAAATAGATTGTCCTTCTCTTTATCACTGGAACCGCCTGGGATGAGAGAACATAACATCCTCGTTCTCATCCTGCGCTCCCCTTGAGAAGTGCAAGCTCCTGACCTTTCTCAAGTGCTTGAGCTGCTGGTGTTTTTCTTCCTCCTAGTTTGTAAAGATTCTTCACAGCTTCTTGAAGGCCCCTGAAAGTCTCCACACAGCAAAGGCTGTTTGTTTTGATGCTGGATTTCCTTTTTTTTCTAAAAATTTTTTTTCTTTGTTTTTTGTCTTCTTTGGCTATGCTGTAAGTGGACCATGCCATCCCTAGCAGGCTCTGACCTTAATTGCAGACTCTGGGCTCTACACTGTGGCAAATAATAATCATTCCCAACCTTTCTTCCTTGCAGGGAAAGTATGTGGAGTCACTGCCACGGCATTCTTGGCGCTCCTGAGAAGCAGAGGTTAAACCTGTCAGTATGGGCAGGCAGGGAGTGGTGCTGCCTGCAGAGGCCCGGCCAGTCGGTGTGACCTCTGCGTGGCAGCTGCAGGGAGGTTTAACGCAGCTGACGATGAGGAAACAAAACTGAATCCAACAGAGCACTGCAGCCTTCCCCCAGCATCCCTGGCATGAATGAAGGTTTTTGCCAGAGAACTCAGTGAGAGTGGATCCGACCAAAATGAGTCAGTAGCAGTAAGGGAGCGTAGTTAGGCTCTGAACCAGTACGGAGACAGATGTTCAGGGGTCTGGTTTTTTCACTCAGTACCCCCACAACTAGGAAAGCAGAACAGGTCGTTCCTGAAGAGGCTTCTCTAAGAGTGACTGTACAAGCTGACATCTGCTTCCATAGGAAGCCCGTCAGAGTTCAGGGAGCGTCTGGATGGCGCTCTTAGTCGTATGGTTTAGTTTTTAGGTAGTCTTGTGAGGAGCAGGGGGTTGGACTCGATGATCCTCATGGGCCACTTCCAACTTGAGATACTCTGTGACTCTTGGGCAGAGGTCTCTCGAGAGCTTAGACATATTACACAGATGGGGGGAAAGTGGTAGTTTCCCCTTGGGACCGAGTGCCTGGGGGTTAGGGTAAACTGTTGTAGGAGGAGAAGTTGAGGGGCTTTTTGTGTCCAAATCAGAGCGGGATGCTGAACCAGAGGTTCCTTGTCCTCAGAGTACTGAATTTTTAATAATACCTGCATCAACCGTTGCAACATCATGGGCAGAGCAGTGGTTAGCGTCTGCTGTGCTTCTGGTTGTGTGCCTAGGCCTTTCATTTTGCCAAAATATTCTGTGATTTTCAGTTTATGGAAAAGGTCCTCCTCCACCCGACAAGCAGTCATTTGGGTTTGGGCGTTGTCCTCAGACACAGAAGTGATGTTGTGATTCACAACTGAACCAAGAAATCTGCAATTCCATTCCTTGTCTTTTGGGGAGAAAGAAAAGGGATGAGTCTTCTGCATATTGACTGCCCAGTTAGTAACTGATATTTGGAGGAAAAAAACCCCAACCAGAAGTGTATATCTAACTATTTCCATCTTGTTTTCCTTAGCTGTTGCCAAACACAAAAGCACACATGGGTATACCTGTTGAATATATCCCTGTAATGGAACTTGGGACCTTCCACACAAAAAATTGCTAGGCAATTATCAGATTCCAGATGCCCTGCAAAAGCAGTGTAGCTCTAAGGAATTACTGATATATTTCGCTGTTTTCTCTTTGGTTTGCTAACATTATGGAGGATTATATACACTGCTTAGTATACTTGTGAGACATACTTAAAGGAATTATTGTCCTTGACGATGACAGGTGAAGTGAATATTAAAAGGTTTAAACTTCATTAAAAGATGTAAATTTTAGAAAGCAGAACTGTAAGTATCTCAGAGCGTCTGATTGGGTTTTACAGAGGGAATTTATTGCCAGTCAGCCTTGACTGATACGTCTGATCTCATTGTAACAGATTCAGACTTTCCTACAAAAAAATCACTGTATGTTTGTATAAAAGAAAGAGCATTTTGTCATTTTATGACTGAGCAAAATTGGAATACCAGTTCCTTGGTCCTCCTTCAGTGATAAAAATAAAAGCAAGCATGTAGGGGAGGAAGGTTGTCCTGGTAATGAGGGTGTAAACCTGTGACTCAGGAAACCAAGGATCGGTTCCTTGCTCTGGTGTTGACACCTTTGTCACCTTGACTGAATCACTCGAGGTGTCTGCAAAACAAGAAAGATACGTGAGAATGACTGTAGTAGAGACTGTGAGATTACAATCAATTGATTGTGAAATCACGATTAATTGTGAGATTACAGGGATAATACAAGTAAGAGAAATCCAGATGTCAGGCATGAGCGACATCAGGGAAGAATAGCATAACCTGGGTTCTTTCAAGTCTCTTGCTGCAAACAACGTTGGCGTTTCCAGGTCAGCAAATTTAGAAACAGAGTGCTAATGGACTGCCATGGGGTTTTTATTGTTTGTTTTAAAGGGAGGGTGAGAAATCCAGTTGCTTTGGGACTTGACTGAGGAATACTGTTTTTTTTCTCGATTCGTTATTATTGCAAAGTTTTTCTTGAAGAATGAACCTGCTTCTGTCAAGTATTTGTCAGTATTTGGAATTATATCTTTAAGAGTTGTTTTCTGCCTATGTTTTGTAAACACCAGGTCTGCCCAATGAGTAAGACTCCCCACGTGGACCCAAACAAGTCTGGCCATGAAGTCTGGGAAGAGTTTTCCCTGAGTTTTACCCCGGCGGTGAAGGAAGTGGTGGAGTTTGCCAAGCGCATCCCAGGTTTCCGAGATCTCTCCCAACACGACCAGGTTAATCTTCTGAAGGCTGGGACCTTTGAGGTGAGACCACTGTGTGTATATTGTGGACCTGACAAGCTGCACATCAGTCTGACTCCCTTAGGAACAAAAACAAATAGAACTGGGTTATATCAGGCAAAACTAGCTTGTTTGTGGATGCAGGCTCTGAGCTTTCCTTAAGCTGGTGGTGTCCATGGCGTCCAGTGCTTCTGTTTGGTCAAATCGTGGTGAGCTGTCCCTCTTCCAAGTAGCTCAAAAGTGCTCATCCCTTTTACCCTTTCCTTTTCTCTGGGCATTAATAAAAGACTGAGGAGGAGATTCTTGGTTTTGTATAGCAGCGGTTACTTTGATAGCTACGTTTGCTTAGCCTAGAGAGAAGCAGACTGCATCTGGAAGGGTGGATAGTTTAGAAAGCTATCCATTGACTTACTGGTTTTGTAGAGGAATGTGTTTATTGCTCTGTATGTCTTTCCTTCTGCCACTGTGCTCCCTGCCAAAGCCAGAGCATCCATGCTGACCAGTCACCACTAGCCTTTGGTGGCACCTGGGGGTTGCTGAAGCCTCATCTCCAACGCAGTAACACTGGTAACTAGCTGTACTGCTGTGGCTCTGTAGATACCGTGTGCCAGCTGCAGCCTGACTTACTCTAGACTAATCCCACCAGGTCCTCGTGGTTAATCTCACCCACGTGCAAGCATGACATGTGTGTGAATTAGTGCTGTTAAATTGGGAAGGATACCAGAGGGCTTGGCGCTGTTTTATAATTAGTGGCCTTCACCAGGGGACCTTTACTTAAGGTTTTAGTTGCTCTTCCAGATTCTTGTGTCTGTTGGAGACCATGCACGTTTTACAAGTGTTCAAATGTGAAGTTTAAACAGAGAGGGCCAGAGGAGCTGAATTCCCAAGTATTCAGTGTTACTGTGCTTTTCTTGGGGGGGGACAGGGTTGGTGATGCTTTTGGTCTTGTTTACTTGCTTTATTCTTTCAAAGAGGGGTGCTGGATTTTGTATTTACCTGAACTGAAGACGTTTCTCATGTAATGTGTTGGGTTTTTTATCTGCGTTTGTACAGCCTGGTTCTAAAATGGATGATTGTTGGGTTGGAAGGTACAAGTTACACTGGAAGACTTGATGCCTGGAGTGTGTCCGTTTCTTTGTTTCTTCCATTTTGCTGTCATGTATTTTTTTGCTGTTACACTTATTCTTGATCTTTTAATATTCATCTACAACTCCTGGAGCTAAGGGCTGTGTTTTCACTTCTTCAGCTACAGTCTCTTACACTGCTGTTCACGTTACACAAAAATGTTGGTTCCTTCCTCTGCAATGTGGTATACTGTCCAGTGCCCTCCAGGAGGGCAGAAAATCAGGCTTGAACTGTTCGTATAACATAAAGCCAAACCTTCATGTCTTGCAAGTAAAATATTTTGTCTTGGCCTTTCTTCACCTCAAGCTTTTCTCAAGCCTCATTCCTATGCCTTTTTTTGCTGGTTACAAGCACTACTGATAAGAAGGTTTCATATCCAGGGGAATTAATAATGATGTATAGCTGCATGCTTATCCCTATTCACTTATTTATAAGAAACATTAGTGATTTCTGTTAGTAAGCTGGTACCTGCAGTTAAAGGCCTATGTGGCATCTTAACAACAGAAAAAAACCCCAAGATAAATAATGCTGCAGGGCAGTGGGGAAAAAACCAAAACCAATCAGGATTAATGAAACCACTGCAACTGAGGCAAAAGGCATCTTGAAAGCCTGGTGCATATAAAGTCATTTCTGTCTTTTGGGTAACTAAACTAGGATATCCCAACACCTACGTGTTAATAGAAGAACCTGAGTAAAAGTACTGCCTCTGAGCCTGTTTTGGCTCCCTTGGGTACCAGTGTGTGGCTGTCTTGGCACTGTGCTTACCAGCAGCTCATGTTCAAGAAGTGCTTGCTTGTCTGGGGCTAAGAAGATGCATGGAGACAATTTTAGTGCAGAAGCAACATAGCTATGTATCTTCGTACACGTGTAAACCAAAAAGCCCTCGTAGAACTGGGAGTACTGGGGAGCTCAGTATATTGTGGTGGCATTTGTATGGCTTTGTATGGGAGCTGGCTCGGAAAATAAGGAACTCAACTGGATTTGTGCTGGTCCTCCCCCACCTCACCAAGTTCCCACTCCAAATGTAGTTGGTGCTAGAGCTAACAGGCCCCTTGGATCCACTGGGGTGGTGACTCAGTTCCTCCACGGACTCACAAACTTGGTAATTCGGCTGCAGGTGGTGGGGAAGTGAGCGAGAACTTGCCTGTGTGGAGGTTTTAGTGTGCTTATGTTGCTACAGACAGGTGATAGGGTTGATCAGGTGTATCCTCAGCATGCAGAAATAAGAGCCTGTCTTGAAGTGAAACAGGATTAATCAGTGATGTGCTATACCATAGTCTAAACTGTTCTTCCTTGGATTAGAATGGTGACATTGAAATCCATGGGCGAGATCGTCACCTTAGTATAAATGAACACAGCTTCACAGGCTTCAGTTTTGAATACCGGCATTAGTAGTGGTTGCTCGCTACTTAAAGTTCGTGTTTCTAAAGCCCAGTTCTGTAAGGGGAATACCATTTTGAACTGGAGAGTTGTTGAGTACCTGGTGGGTCCCTGCTAATGCACAAGTTCAGCTTTGTCTGTCTGCCCTTTTGTCTCCTTTTGTTGTATTCTGAGGGCTTCTGCGCCTAGGTTTCTGCACTCTGTAGTTAATGTCATCAAAGGACATATAGCTTAGGTGACAAAGGTGAATAATATATAGTGCCCATGTGTCCATCAAGATTGCTGCATGTCATTTGGCTGTTTAAATTTAGGAGCAGGTCATGTAATGTGCATGAATGGTGTTTGAATTCTCAAACATTTTCTTTTTTTTTTTTTTTTTGACCCCTCCTTTTTTTAAGCTTGTCAAAGGCACTAGTCTTTGCTGGAAACCTGGTTCTCCTATTATCTGTAGTAAACACTTAAATTAATGCAGTTATGTAGGGTAAGTGAAAAGAGACGACTGTCACACCAAGAGATTACAGCAAGTCTGAAGTTTTAACCAGTGCCAGTTGGTTCATTTTCTCCAAATAAGAAGGCTGTTGTGTGCAACTTAAACCTTGAAAATGTAAATAAGGTTGTTGAACATGAGCAAATGAAACTTTACGAGCCATTCCAGAGGGAAACATTTCACAATACGCCTGAGAAACCACAAGAGAAATTTCAGCCCAGAGGGGTAAGTTCAGCACACGTCAACTGCTCCAGCCCAGGTGCTTATATCAAAAGGGTATTCCCAGCTGCAGCTACAGACCAGGTGCCGTTTCAAGCCCTGCTTCCCCAGCCTTTTGAAGGCCCTACGTGTGGCTCCTTTCTACCAGAATTCATTAAGATTCCTGTGGGAGCAGGGATGGGGGCATGGTACTTTCCCAAAGAATGCCTAGTGGGTCAGATTGTCAAGTGGTGTGAATTGGCATTATTGCAATGGAGCTGCTCCACTTTACGCCAAGCGAGAATCTGGTTCAATACCTTCATTTTGCTCCTCATAAGTGTGGCCAAGAAAACATTTCTTTTTGCTGCTCTGTATGCCTTTGGCTGTTCAGTGGCTTAAGCAAGTTGTCCTGCTGGCGTATTTATGAATGGCATTGTCTTTGTGGCTCAGGCTGTCTGAGGCTTAAATCTTAATTTTCCTTCCTTTCGTATGCTATAGCCCCTCCCCTGCATCCAGTTGCTAATTTTTTCACTTGTTTGTTTCTCTGGGACTACTGGGCCAGAGCTTGCACTGTTTTTTACAGTTCAATAGCATGCTGACAGTTTCGGTATAGAATGCTTGTACAGCGGTTAACGAGACAGTTTGAATGATGTTAAAAGGTTTAATTGTTTCTTTGGCTTTTCTAGAAACCCACCTGTATTTATCTGGTTTTGTTTGTTGTTCTCTTTTCTTTCACCAGGTTTTAATGGTACGGTTTGCATCTTTGTTTGACGCAAAGGAGCGTACTGTCACCTTCCTGAGTGGAAAGAAGTACAGCGTGGATGACTTGCATTCAATGGGAGCTGGTGATCTGCTCAACTCAATGTTTGAATTTAGTGAGAAACTAAATGCCCTGCAACTTAG
Source organism: Fratercula arctica (assembly GCA_947846985.1). Lineage (NCBI taxonomy): Eukaryota > Metazoa > Chordata > Aves > Charadriiformes > Alcidae > Fratercula > Fratercula arctica. The sequence continues at coordinate 42,539,254 of CANTUZ010000002.1, forward strand.
TGATGAGGAAATGAGTTTGTTTACAGCGGTTGTCCTGGTATCTGCTGGTAAGGAGAGAAAGTTAACTTACACCTTTGCCAAATTTTGAATATGGCTCTCTATTAAAAGACTTCTGTAAAATGTATACCCTATTATTTCACGTCTAAGTTGCAATTTAGTGGGTTTTAAGCTACTAGAAGCCTGTAATTTACTTTTTTACATATCTGCTCTTTCTAATATTGCCTTTTGGAAAAATGTGGCAATGGGCTTGTATTTTCCTGCTACTTTTTCTATAGAATGCAAAAATACATGTCATAGCTGCCCGGTGGCTGTTTAAAAGCTATTTGTCTGACTCATCTGAGTTTCACAGGACAGCATCAGCGAAATTACTCCTGACTTGCACAGCCTAAGTCTTGGGATAAGGTGGTATTTTTACTTCCGAGTATCATCATTGAAGGCTATGGCGTATCTTAAGTCTAAATCCAAGTTTGATCTCTGCCTATGTCAGCAAGAAAGCCCTATTCATCTGCATCGTGACTTCTTACCGCTAAAGGTCTGCCAATCCTTCTGCCATCTTCACCAGCCTCATATCTTGTTTCAGTCCCTGGATATACAGAACGCCCTGGCCCAGATTCAAAGAAGGATTAAGCACCTACTTCTGTAGTATTATCTAAAGCCTCAAATTAGGCACATTAGCTCTGTGTATAATGCCTGGAATACAAGACACAAAATCCCTGCTTGCTGGGTAAGGAGCTCTCTAGGGGAAGCTTGTAGGAATGCTAGTTGCGCCCACTTCTACAACAAGCCAGCATTTGGGGGCCACTCGCCTCTTGAACAAGTGCACCTCTTCCACTCATTCCAGGAGTGATTTAGACCCACATCCCTTGTATCAGAGAGGGGCACCCCAGGCATGGTGATGGAGGCACAAGAAGCCTCTGTAAACATGGTAGGACAGTTCAGTCTAATAGCTTTATGCATGGCTTAAGCGAAGTACAATAGCACAGGATGGGGCATCTGCAATTTGTAAGTGGTGGTAATGAGCAGAGGGTGGTACAGAATCTGGAAGCTTCAAAAGTCAGAAGGAATGGCAGCGTGAAGGAAGCATGGCACTGTAGTCTGTCAGTGAAAATGTTTGTTCAAGTAGCAGAGAGAAACCTGGGGTTTTAGTTGGTTTTCCAGACTCTGCTTTACATATTTTTATCTTTCAAAAACTGAATTGATGAGAACTGGAGACAACCTTTAAAATAAGGACTGAGAGCCAGGCCTCTTGCCTCCTTGTGCAGTGTCGTAACTAGGCTACAGCCACTCTTCTTGCTTGCTCAGCTGCTGGGCCCTAGAATATCGCAGTCTCTGTGCCACCTGTTTTGTCTGTAAGAGGCCGTAGCTCTTCTGTAAAATGTGCTTCTAGCACAGAGCCTCCCTCAGCCTTTTAAGCACTGCTCCATGCTGTTGCTAGCTCCCAGCAGGGCTTAGCTTAGGGATGGTATGTAACATGTACAGCACGTCGTGTCAGAGCCGTGCAACAGGACAAAAAGAGGAGCTGTTTGGTATTCAGGCTGCTTGCAGCTGCTGGAAACTCTTCAGATCATAGCTTTGGATGTTGTCGCTCCCTATCTTAGCTGCCTTGTGATCCGATCTGCTGTCTGATCACAGCCTTCCTGGACATCTTCACAAAATGCTTCTAGGGTTTTAAAAAGTAAAACTTCACTGGTCTTTCAACGTTTGGGCCCAAACTTGCATTTGTACTGTATTCCAGACACAATAGTAACCTTGATGGTCACTGTTGAGTCCAGCAATTTTCATATCAACTTGACTCTGTAGCTTGCAACTGGATTGAAATGCTGCAGTCATTACTTGCCCAAGTGAGTGAGTAAGTGAGCAGGCTTCGCGCTTGAGCAACTACATAAGAAGAACAGAAGTGTCCCCCAGCGGAGCTCCTGGGGAAGATGCTCGCAGTGCAAGGGCTTGCGCGGAGGAAAAGGGGCCTGTAGAACTGAAGGATTGCAGGTATTTGTTGCTTAAAGAGATGCTGAAGGACAGATCCCCCACACCCCACCCCTCAAGGAGGAGTGTGACCCAGGGAGTCATTTCCCATAAGGTGGAGGCGGAGCTGAATTAGATAAGGAGGAAGAGTTGAGGAACAGCATCAGAGAGAATGACATGGAGATGCAGGCAAAGGCAAAAGGTGGCGTAACTGGAAGAAGAACTGAAGGTGGAAGAATAAGGCCATTAAGACTACTTCATCTCAGAACGAAATTCACTCAAGAGAAGACTGAAAGGAAGATACTAGAGAGTAGTCAAGATTCACATCAGTTCCCAAAGCAGACAGGAGAGTGTGACTGTCAAATCCTGATTAAGTGATCCAGAATATAAAATACCATGCTGCACTAGTTAAAAATCTTTTTAAAAGAATTCCAGTTGTTTAAAATCTTAAAAAAAAAAAAAAAAAATACCAGTGGAAAAAAAAAAAGAAATGTTCATAAGTCTCTAAATAGTGCTAGTGGGGAGAAGACTTGTCAGAAGCATCTCCACATAACAGTGGCTGAATCATCATTCTTACAGGGATATTTAGAATGCAGAAAGAAGCAGCAGGGGTAGTAACAAGGAATAGGTGTAACTGTGTACATCCTCTTGTTTTGGTGTCATATGGCAAAGAAAGAAAAAGCAGGGCCATACAGAGAGGCTGTGGGAGTGTTTCTGGTGGTGCTGAGGAATTACCTTGGTTGCATTCCAAAACTAAAAGAACGCTTCACGTCTGGCTTCAGTTAGCTGGATGTGTTGAAGATGGAGGGGAGATAGCAAGATGGATCATGGTCACTGAAGAAGGAAGAAGCAAGGTGGAAGCAAAGCTGAAAGAATGTGGTTTGTGCAGGTCTAGAGACCAAATACTCTCTTAACTGACGGTGATGCCTTGTGGTAGAAAAATATAAAATACACACCCTCTATTATTCTCTCTTACTGAGATGGTACTAACAAAAACTTCTGCTGGCCACTGGGAGCAACTGGAAGTAGACTGAGAGGGAGAAGAAAGAACTTGGACTAATTGAAGAGAGGAGGCTACAGTAACTCCCCTGAGGCAGCCAGGAAAGAATGGACTGCATTCTTCTGCCTTCAGAGGCCAGGCAGTACTGCTGTCACTGTACAGAGCTCTTGAGAAACCTTATCTGGTGTATTCCGTGCAAATGTCACCATCCCTGCTCAGGATAGAGCAAACCTAAAGGTTTCGCAAAGCAGGGGGCAAGTGGGATAGATAGCTTAACAGATAAAGGCAGAGAGGCATCTCTTGACATGCGCTCTCTCGGAGAGTGGCTATCCAACATAATGAACAGTCTTCATGGAAGAGTGGAATACGTGCTAATAAACATTGTCTGATATTAATCAAAATTCCCAGTTGTTAGAGTAGAAGGTTCTGGAGCAATCTTTCTAAAGGAACAAAACACGTTAACTGCTTCAAGATGGATCCTTAAGTGGATTGTACAATAATTTTTCCCACAGCAGTAGGGACCTGCACTGAATAGTCCAGGAGGACTTCCAGAGTCCGACTGGATCGACACTGACAGCATAAGGAAGGGATTCTCACTCTGACTGTATGATCTGACTCAGTGCTACTCCAGAAAGCTGTTGTCGTTCTGTGTCCCAGTTCTGCAAAGTGCTTAAGTACACGTACACATCAAAGCGCATTTCTGCTCGTGTCCGTCACTCATGTATGTATGTGCCCTGCTGAACTTATGTTGTGTTTAAGAGAGGCTACAGGTTGGAGGAAAAAACAGCTACTGTGCATGGTTATTAGGTGAGATGTTTTGCTTAAAAATCCATGCTTTTCAGCTGCTTGCTTAGGTTCCACCTAAGGACAACGGGCATGTTCTTAAATACAGCTCTCTTGAAAGAGATGCTTTGGGTGTGGGGTGAGTGCAGTATGTGAAAGCATATTTTTTCTTGATGTTGAAATTCTTCTTTTCTTCCTCAGCTGGGAATTTTCGGGTGCGTCATGTTTCATTTTGTAAGTGCTTCAGAACGCACTCAGAAATGGTGCCCAGTCATGTCGAGGCTTGTACTCCCTTTGCCCCTGGGGATCCCATTGTGCAGAAGAGTGTGGCTTGTCCTGAGTGGGATTCCCTCCTCAAACACGAGCCTCCAATTTCAGTGTAGGGTTCTATGTCCAGCCTTGAGAAATGTTTGAAGTTTTTACTTCCGTGTGCCCTTCTCTCTCCTTGCGTTGGAAGTTGTGCTTCAGCAAAATACCTAAGCATGTGTTTCAGTCTGCCCTTTTCTGGAAACATGGGTAAGTGATTACAGAAAAGGTGATTGAGTGCTGCCCGTTCAGCATGAGCTTCATACTACTGTACAAAGTTGATGCTAAATAGTAATTCAGAGATTTTTTTTGTTTGAAACTTCTGGCATAAGCATTTTTTTTTCCTTGTGTTTGATAATTTAGTAAGTGATTCTTGCAGTGGCTTTATTTTGCAAACTACATGTGTTCAGTCTCTCTTTCCCCTCCTTCCCCCCCACCCCCCCTCCTGTTTTTTTTTCTTTTTTCTTTCTCTCTCTTCCCCTCCCCGCCCCCTTCTCTTTAGATCGCTCTGGAATAGAAAATGTCAATTCTGTGGAGGCACTTCAGGAAACACTAATCCGTGCATTAAGGACCTTAATCATGAAAAACCACCCAAACGAAGCCTCTATTTTCACAAAACTTCTTTTGAAATTACCTGACTTGCGTTCCTTAAACAACATGCACTCTGAAGAACTCTTGGCCTTTAAAGTTCACCCATAGGCCTTTAGGTCTCGTTTGTACTTGGACTTGCCTCGTGTTAAAACTGTTTTGTGCTAAAATATGTATTTATACAGTTGTACCACTTGTCGGAGAGAGTTCACGGGCTGTGAACAATTGATAGCTGTCCCATAACCATGCAATAACGCTTCAGCAGGTGCTTTCAGCTAAGGGCGGCGCAGCATTCAGCGTCCCCCAAGACGTCCAGACCCAGCTGTGCCCCACTTCTGCAGAAGAGGTCGCAATGAGCCTGAGTAAATAGGGACTGTTCTTTCACTTAGAAAAAAGAACCACCACTGCCCTCTCATGTAAAATGAATGCAAAATAGCTGTGTTATGTGCATATGGAGCATGGAATGGGGTGGGAACAATCCTGCGCTAATAGGAAGAGCTGATTTAATTGGTCTCTCACTTATCTAATAGATGTACGTCTGTGTCTCTTGATAACTCACTCATGGTTTCACTGTTGTTGTTCCATTAAACCCGATGGAATGATTTCAGCCCTTGCCAACTCTTCACTGAGGGTGTGTTCATGCCATGTGTATATACTATAAATAGTTAAGTAATGGGTGTTTATCGCTATATAAAGTACAGAGTTGTGTGTATATATGTGTATGTATATAAATAGTTCTATACATAAAGTATACATATAATTTCTTCACAATATTTTAAACTGTGAAGGAATTTAAACTTAAAACAGAAGGTGATCTAGGGAAAGAACCAAATAGATGCACTTTGCATATTGCTGAGCTAATTATCTGAGCATTTCTAATTTTTAGAAAACATCAAATTTGCATTAATATGCTGTGTTTGTTAATTTAAAAAAAAAAAAAAAAACACAACAGAGTGGCACCAAAGGGGCAGAGTCGGGTTCAATTTGCGGAAGGGGTTCGTAGAGAATCTCAAGTGGAGATGGTTGGTTGTGGCACTAAGGAGGCTGATTGTCCATTGCCACTGAGGTTCTTGCGTTCTGCTAAAGGTTAAAGAAGCACTAGATGCTCTACAAAAACTTCAGCACAGCCAGAAAGAAACGATCAGATGAGTAACAGCATCTATCAGAGAAAAAAAAAAAGGGGGGGGGGGGGGGGGGGGGGAGGAAAAATGTATCCATGGTTGCGTTTGGGGGTGTGTGTGTTCTGTGACCATTTATTTCTTGCAATACATCGTTTTGCTGCCGCATTGCTAAATGCGAATTGAACACAGAAATGTGAGATTCCCCATGTCTCTTCACAATTTGGGCTTTGCCGTTCCCATGCCTGTTCTTCTGGAGCTCTCCATTGGTGCGTGTGCATGTGTGTGTGTATGTGCAAAGAAGGTGCACGGGATGGTCTGGATTTTTTTCTTAAAAAAAAAAAAAAAAACAAACCACAAAAACCAAACAGACAAATGGGACTTTTTTTTTTTGTTGTTGTTTATGCCAGTAGCAAATTACAAAGCGGATCCTCAAGGCTTAAAATTCTGCTGCTTTTCCTTCTAGGAAAAGTGGTTCTCTGTGGGTTTTCTCCATTTGTAGCAGGACCTGGCACCAGAAAAGAGAGATTAAAAAAAGTCAAAGCACTTGCGTTAATTAGTTATGTTTATATTTTGCTAATGTGGGAAGAAGATGCTCCATTACCCTTGTGTTTAGTCAGCTTCCTTCAGAGGTAGCCCTCCGGGGCTCTAGCGTTTGGTAACACTACACTGCGGAGGGAGAGACCTCTCCGTTTTTGTTACTGCGTTTAGATGTATGCGGTGGTTGAGGCTGGGAGGCAGGAAGCCGCCGGACTGCAGAGCTCCTCCTCGCTGTGCAGGAGCATCTCTCGGGCAGCAGTGGGTCCGTGGGAGCCCTCGTCTCTGCTGGGGAGCCGGAGCAGAGGCAGACCTCTGCCTGCCCCTGAACATCAGGAGGTGCCCGGGCAGAGGAGGGGAGGTTTGGGCTGGGGATTTCCCTTTGGAAAGCGATAAAGAGTGCTGATCAGGGAGTAAAAGCTGGGGAAAATTTGGCTTTAGCCTTGCCTAAAGAGCAGAAGAGCCCACCCATTCCCCTCCTCTGCAGCTGCTACAGGGAGAGCCCTCCTCTTGCCTGAAACTGCTTTAACCACTGGATAATGGCCCCTTCATACGTACAGTTTTGCTATCCAAATGTGGTATCGGGGCATATTGTCCTAATTTCTGTTAACAGTCTTCATCCTACCAGTATTACTTGTTTGAGAGCTTCACCGAATTACGCATTGAACCATTCGGACTTTAGAAAGGACACAGTCACATGTTTTGTATTATTTAGGAGCTGAAATGACTTCTTTGTAGACCCCATTTCAAATGTGGAAAGTACAGTTAACCCTTGGTTGGTTTGGGAGGGAAGAGGGCTTCTTACAAAGATTGCCACCCTACAACTGTGTTTTGTTGTGTTTTGTTTTGTTTTGTTTTTTTTTCTTCTTAAAACTGTATTATTAAGCCTTTAGGAATGTATAACCAGGACTGAGTAATTACTGCTTATTAAATTTTTAGTTAGGTTGACCGTGTATACCTATAGATAGATATTCTAACTTGTGCAATTTAATTTGAAATAATCTTCCTGTACATAATGGAAAAACTTGTATAACAGAAAAAAAAAAAAGCCCCGAAGGGATTGACTGAACAAAAAAGTTGATTAAAGTGCAGTTCAAAAGTGACCCACGTATTACAAACCCTAGCTGGACTCTTGGAAGAAAATCTAAACTCATCGTGTTAGCTGTGTATTGTGAGCTCTTCTTTTACTGTGTCACTGGTTATACACTTGTTAAACGCTGAGATAATAGACTTCATGCCAGGCATTTGAGTACTGTAGATTGGGTCATTGCTGAAAGATTAATGTACTGTATGACTTAAATGAAATTTTTATTCTTGATTTTATTCTTGATTTTGTTCTTGTTTTAAAAGATTAAATATGGGCATTATGTCAGCAAGCTACACCGTGTTTCTGTGTTCTTTGTATTTTTCTGTACGAAATCTGGAAGGGAGGACAACATGCCGAGGTGAACAAAGCAGCAGTAATGGATGAGAACATCAGCTGTTGTAAGGTCGTGGCAGCTACAGGGTGGCTGGGAGCCCGTATCTGGGTCCACCCGTGATACTGGTCTGCCTTGCCAGACCGTTGGATGGGGTTTTCTGGTGCACTTCGCTTAGTACAGTTAACAAACTTTTTGGGTAGCTTCATTAAAATACATAGTGATTTTAGACACCTTCACTACATCTCAAGAAGATAACCTTGCAACTGAAAAAAACATATAGGGTTTTGGTTTTTGTGAAGAGTCTTTAAGCTAGGTTATAAGAAATGTAGATGGAAAATGGCACACAAAGGGCAAAGATACGTTTGTTTTTTCCAGCTTGATTTCCTAGTTGGAAGTGTTTACTCTTCTAGGAGATAAGCTTCTCCAGGAAATGTTGTATCAATGTTTAAAAACTCCCAAGCCCCAAAATTAAAACAGAAACAAAATTATGACTGCCAGCACCAGAAAAAAAAAATAACAGCACAAAAACGCTTTCTTTTTTTCTTGGCATGTATTCTCTGGTGGCATGTTTGCATATGGCTTCCGTTGTTGCCGCCAAGTCTGAGCCCCTGTGAGTGGGGCTGCGAGCCACGGTGGTCCCAGGGCCTGGGAGGTCCTTGAGAAGAGCTCTTTCCTGCTTTTGCTGGGATGATCCAGATGGGGCATGAATAATTTTTCCCTGTTTTGCTGTGAGAGCCTTACCACAGCAAACAGGGAGACAGGGCAGGGGAAGCTTCCTGGTAAAAACACGATTCCCCCTCTCCCACCCCCTTGGTTTGGCAAGGTGCTCTGGGGATGGGACAGGAAGCGTTGGTGCTTGTCGGTGGGAAACTTGCTGGACTTGGGAGTCAACAGTGCGGATGCAAGTGTGAACGTGCCTGCAGCAAGCCTGTCCCTGTCTCTGTCCTCCCTCCACGAGGAAATAGCGAATGTTGCAAGGAAAACAAAGGTATGAGTGTCACTGCGTGAAAGTACAAGCTGAGGAGGGTGCGGGCAGCCATCTGCCTCCTGCCGGGGCTCGTGACCCACGGGTGTGTGTGGGGTGGGAGGCAGTTGGCATTCGCCCCTGAACCGCAGAGCGCTTTGATTGCAGAAACACTTCGTACAAGGAAATAATTGGCACTTCCTTTTCTTTGATGAGTACAGCGAGCAGCTGCCACAGCCTTCATCAGCGAATACCTTCTTTTTTTTTTTTTTCTTTAAAAAGTTACTTTTTTTTTTCAAGGTTGAAATTTGGAGTGGGGAAGGAGAAACATCCAGGTGTGGGGAGAGGCTGGAGACACCCACCCCTGAGAGCCGACTGGGCTGCAATGGGCAGCTTGGAAAAACCCGTCGCGGAGGCTGTGCTCACTGGGCAGGAAAGTTGGTCAAGGACGCGGCCGCGTCGCCAGCGAGGGAGCGCGGAGCTGAGCAGGCGTGCACGGAGGCTGCAAGGCTGCAGATTGCCGGTTATCGGGAGCAAACAGGTCCAGCCATGTCAGCAAAGCCTCCCTCCGTGCAAACACTGCACCAGGCCCCTTCACTGAGCGGTTTGTATCTGCTGCAAATGCACGCCGTAGCACTTCTGTTTGAAGGCAGAGCTTGCAATGGCAGAGGGATGAACTCTGCCATCTCCTATAGCCATAGAAAAAAACAACCTGAATCCCCAAGGCAGGATGCGGGGTTCATGGGGATTGCTCCCCTGCATTGCTCTCCAGAGGAGTCTTCGGCTGGAGGAGGACCTTCGGGGGTTACTTGGAAAGCTACATGCTTCAAACTGGGGGAAATGTCTTCTCAAAGGGCTCTTCTCCCTGCTTCAGCCCTTGAACCTCAGCTTGAGAAGGTTGTGGTTCAAATTGTTTCATGGAACAGCATTGGGTGCTACTTACATGGTGGTAGAAAGGCAGAGGCAAATACGTTATGTTAAAAGCCCACCTTGGCCCAGAAGTTGCAGCTCGAAATGAAGCACATCTAGGGAGGCCTGCTGGGTTACCGCTGTACGACAGCTCTTCTCCTTCATGGGTGATGCTCCAGAGACCTCATGCCCGGAATTAGCCGCAAGGCTAGACAATTGCCACCTTGGTTATCATTTACTTAACGCAGATACTCAAAGCTGTGTGATTCATAAGCAGTGATGATGGTTTATAAAATGAGGCTGACACTAATGCCCCCTTTTATGCCACTTTGGCAGGTCCAATCGCCAACACACAGATTGAAGATTGCCTCTGACCTGGGATGACTCGGTTCCCATATAGTCCCAGAATATGGGAGGATCTTGGGCAGAACCTCAGGTACCCCTCGGTCCCCTCGTTTGGCTCAAATGCAGTTGCAGAAGCCCCAGGAAGCAACCCAGATTTGTGCACAGAAGAGACATCCTGATAGCTGACTTCTTTGCTGCACAACACTTCAGGATAGGGAAAACACATGGATAAATGGCCAGCTGACATGTGCGCCTGGGTCCCCAGTGGCAGATGACACAAATTATTTAACAGTGCTGCATTTCCACGACGTCTAACTTCGTACCTCTTAGGGTGGCTTGCGGTGCAGAGATCGGTCCACGCTGCACGGGGGATTTTTTTTTTTTTTTTTTTTTCCTTTGCCCTTTTTATCCTTGCCCAATAGCAACCTCTCTGGCCTCCTCTCACGCTGCTTAATGGTGTGTGTGCGGCTTGGCAGCCCTGTTTCCTACTGTGCAGTGTGCGTTTGCCCTCCACGTGCCCACGCACAGGCTTCCCCTTGTTGGTAGTTTGGCGCGAGGCCAGAGCGACCCCCCTGACATCTGCAGGGGAGCATCTGCCCTGTTGGTCCCTTGGTAAGAGTATAAGCGAAAACCACGGGGTTAACGCATCAGAAAACAAAAGTGCTGGTTCTTACATTTCACCCGGGAAATTTAGTCGTAATTATTTACAGTCGTTTGCTGTGTGCCTGGCGGAGGAGCTGTGCTAAAATAGCGATGTACCGGGGAACCCAGTTCTGTCACTCAGTGGCTGCTTTCTTTTCGCTTATCTGCGCACAGCAAATTCTGTGATCAACCTGGGCAGAAAAGTCCTGGTTTTCTTATAGGAGAGTTTCCTCCATGGCTTTCTAAGACAAAGTGGGGGTGTCACTTTTTAACTTCACTGTAAATAAAACTTTCTGGGTAGCTAACTTCACGTAAGCCGTGCACGGGGTTGTTCTTGCACAGCAGCCTTGTGTGAACATGGGTGGGCTGAATTAAAGCGCTGCTGTGAATAGCCAGGGGGATCGCCTGCCAGCATTACCAGGAATTACCTGGCACCTGCAGCCAAAAATTCCTTGGCATAAATGAGCAGGCTGCGGGCTCAGCCTTTGCTCCTGCGCTGGAGGGGAGTCAACCTCCTCCTGCTGCCCCACCGGTACCACAGCTCCTGGGACACACTCAGACCATACATCTGGCCCTGAGAAGCCTCCTGATGTGCTGGAGCCCAGAAAACAGAGTGTCACGTTTGCAGGGCTGGAGAAGACAAACATGGGATGGGTGGGGATGATAAGACTCAGTGACTACATCCACAGCTAGTAATTATTTTCAAATCACAAAGTTCCTTGTATTTGCGCCTTCCCACCCACCAGGTTTCTGCAGGTCCGCAACCAGGTCAGGTTCCTTAAAAATGGTTCTGGAGCTGAAGAGCAAAGTTCTCTCATGCCCTGATGTCCCTAGATGTCTCTGGTGTGGCTGTCCAGTCATGGCTTGGCCTTCAAACACGCTCGGCACAAGCCCCAAATAGCTGCTGCAGTAAGCATTTGCTTTGCCTCTTTACCCATTTTACCCCCAAAATGTGGGTGCTGTCGGAGTTATGACAGAGATAAGTTTGCCTTAGTGCCACAACAGTTTCCTGGGTTAGTCCTAGTATTTCATTAGAAATAAGATACATAAAACTACAGGATCCCCAGAACCAGGGTACAGCTTTGCCTGACAGTTCACACGTCTGCAGCCATGCTTACGCACCCTGGCTATCATGTAGTTACTGATAGCAATGGCTGCCTCTTGGCCTACAGACTGGCCTAATTTAGGCTCAGTTGCTAGTTCAGCCCAGAGACTGAACCACAGGACTTCCCGTTTTACAAACCACCTGATGTCTACCAACCGCTGAGGTTTCCATGGAGGAGAGATCATCTTTAGCCTCATCCTGCTGGGGTGCAGCTGTATTTCCATGCCAGTGCGCTCCCAGCTCAGGACCTGTGCATTCGGGCACGCTCAGGCTTGGCAGTCTCACGGCTGGCTTGGGGACGGTGGGAAGGTGGCCTCAGGAGTGTGCACGGCCACCTGAGGATGCGGCGAGAGCCTCTGGGAGCCTGCGGTGCTGCCCTGGCTGGCCAGACTTGCTCTGGACAAACCCGAACGAGGGTGATCGCACAGCCATGGGTCACATTCCCGGTGTTGCTATGGCCTAAAATGATAAACTGGTCTAGTAAAAGCAAAGCCTAGAGAGGAACAGCTGGGTTTCAGTCTCCAATCTGTTCGTCACTTGCTATGTGCTCTTGGACACATCAAGTACCTACCCCCGCTCTGCCTGAGCTTCCCTTGCTGCATAACACAGCTCTTGCCACGTGTGAATAGCGTGGGCTTTCATTCAATAGCGTTAGCTGACTGCTGGGAGAGCCTCCACAGGAGCCTTTGTGTTTCCCAAAGTGCTGAAAAGCTGCCATGTATTAGGAAGGGACTTTCCTGCACTTAAAACCAGCTTATAAACAAGTGTCTACCAGGGTGGGTTTTCTCTCCTCTGGAGAGCGTTAAAAGACTTACGAGAGAGCAAGACTCCGGTGGCTCAACTCATTAATACACTAGGACTTTAATATAAAGTTTAAAAGGAATGCCTTGAAGGAAAGTGGTGTTTCTCATATATGAATAAAGTCTAATAACAATGAGAACAACATTTAAAAAGGATTGCGTAATGTTAACTTCACCTTAAACCTAGTGTTATGGTTACGAGTGAACCGTATGGGTTCATACCTCCCTCGAATGAGTCACGGACAGTGTGTTCCCTTCATGTTTCCTCTTGATGCAGGTATGACCACAGCCTCCCCTGTGCTGAGAGTAGTTTTAATGTGAAGATCTGGCTCAGTGTCTGTGTTCTAGCTTTGAATGGCCAAATGTCTCCAACATAAGCACTTCAGAAAGGGCTGTGTACACAGGGCTGCTGGTGTGAATTCACACATCAAACCACAGCTCGAGGGAGGTCTTGGTCATTTTCTTGGTACAGAAACCAAACCACTTGTGAAGACCTTGCCCCAGAGAGTGGTGACAAGGTAAGCACTACTCAGCCCCAGAAAAGGCAGGTTAGGAGTCTCGTACGCCTCTGTCCCCTTCACCTCTCCACCCAGCAGCTATCCATCCCACGTCTCCCTCGGATGCTGCTGCCCCCACAGCAGATAAACTGGGCTCTGGTGCCTGGCTGTGCCCCCCCTGCTTCTGCACAAAGGCCAATGACTCACCCCAAACCCATCTTCATCGACCCCTTTAAATGGAGCTGCCAGATGTTGCCCCGCAGCAGCCGAAGCTGTGGTCCATGAGCCGCCCCATGCGTGCCACCCTGCCGGCGCTCCCTCCATGAGCGGGTGGACCGGCCAGCAGCCCGGAACAGTCTCTAACCACAGAGCAAGATTTGTCAGTGCCTGACAAAGCCCAAAGTCTTGACCAAACAGAAACTAGGCTGCTCGGGGTGGAATCGGCTATCGCAAAGGAAAAAAAAGTGCTTTCCCTCGGGAGGACCACCTCCCCACACAGAATGCCAGTGAGCAGGAGCAGAGCCCCTTCCCCAGCCCACTGCTGGGCTCCCTGCCCAGGGCAGCCCTGGCCTGGGAGCTTTTGGCTGGAAGGGTCAAAAAGGGAGCGAGACAGAGGGAAATGCAAGCACCTCAGGGAGAGAGAGAAGTGCAAAACCCAGCAGGTAAAGGGTGTTCCCTCAACCTCGAATAGAATCATAGAATCGTTTTGGTTGGAAGAGACCTTTAAGACCATCAAGTCCAACCATTAACCTAACGCTGCCAAGTTACCACTAAACCGTGTCCCTCAGCACCACATCTACCCGCCTTTTAAATACCTTCAGAGACGGTGACTCACCCGCTTCCCTGGGCAGCCTGTTCCAATGCTTGGCAAGCCTTTAAGTGTAAAAATTTTTCCTAATATCCAATCTAAACCTCCCCTGGCGCAGCTTAAGGCCATTTCCTCTTGCCCTATCACTCAATACTTGGGAGAAGAGACCAATCCCCACCTCGCTACAGCCTCCTTTCAGGTAGTTGTAGAGAGCGATAAGGTCTCCCCTCAGCCTCCTTTTCTCCAGGCTAAACATCCCCAGTTCCCTCAGCCACTCCTCGTAAGATTTGTGCTCTAGACCCCTCACCAGCTTCATTGCCCTTCTCTGGACACGCTCCAGCACCTCAGTGTTCCTCCTGTAGTGAGGGGCCCAAAACTGGACGCAGTATTTGAGGCGCAGCCTCACCAGTGCCGAGTATAGGGGGACGATCACTTCCCTAGTCCTGCTGGCCACACTATTTCTCATACAGGCCAGGATGCTGTTGGCCTTTTCTTGGCCACAATTTTTCACAACCTGAAAACGTATTCCAAAAGATTTCATTTCCTTAACACACCGTTTGCACCGGCATCCTTTTAGCTAGCCTCATCTCAGCACCTGGACATTAACCTATGGCCAGACACCGAGCTGCAGAGCCCTGCCTGGTTTTTCTTCCTCCCCTAAGGAAGAGGAGCCGTGTCATTCCCCATTATTTCTGGAAGGGGGCACTCTGGCACCACGATTGCAGCGCAGCAGGCTGCTGTCTGCGGCAGGGCTGCTCTCTGCTGCTGTTTGCTCCTCAGCCCAAAAGGGAAGCTGTTAGGGAAAAAATAAACAGTCTCTACCCAGCTTTGAGACAGAGACACTAGAAGAGAAGGATAAAGTGCAGCTCTAGGGAGAAAGATAATGTAGCAGTGAATTTATTGAAATGTCAGGGCAAATGGGAATGACATAACCAAATAATCAAAAGGGGAAAAGAAAAGAAAGTAACCGAGATGATAAAAAATTAAAATGGCAAACACAGCACGACAAGGAGCAATTACCCCGGGCTGGAAGCAAAGAAAATGTGCAGCACAGAGATATACAGGGAGCAGTGGTAAAGCGCAGCTCAAAATGAAAACAATAAAACAAAAATATAATTAAGAACAATTCAAGCCACCCAGATGCATTCATAGTTCAGCTTGGATGCCAAATTCGGTTAATAACTGCTTCCAGCTGCTCAGCGATGCACAGCCATTTCTCACTGCAGCCTCTGCGGTGGAGCCAGGAGAGCATCAGCCCCGCAAACAGGCACCGCGCTGACGGCACAGGCCCTGGAAGAGTGCGAGGGAGCAGGAGGGAATTAAAAGAGGGAAAGAGCCCTAAATCACTGCTGAGCGTAATCAGGACTACAACATAGTCTACTGAACCCCTCTCGGGGCTGGGCACTTGGGGCAGGGGGGGATGCCGCAGCTTCAGAGCCTGTGTATCAGAGTGATTCTGTACGGTCTCTGCCTTCGTCCACCGTTCCTGCCCCACATCTCCCCTCCCGGACACAATTTCTTCCAGGGAGAGAAAGATGAGGGCAAGAGCTGTAAGAGCAAGCAGCCCTTTACAGAATCAGCCTCTACACTGCCTGTCAGTCTGGGGCTTGATAATAATAACAATAATAATCGGTACCATTAATTTTCCTCCTTTTTTGGTTGTTGATTTTTATTTCAGCTGTGTATTAGGATCCATCTTTTTCTGAGTTTCTTTTTTTTTCCCTTCCCAAACCAGGAGGGCTCCCAATTTAACTTTTTCATGTTTAAACGCAGAGATTCCCCATCCCCTGCCCGGCAACTGCGTGAATGTACACACACACACACACACACACACACAGAGAATCATATACCCTTTCTCTCACTGCTGGGAGACAGGGCATGAAGAATGTCAGCAAGAAAATGAGAATAAAGCAAAGACAGAGAAGAAGCACTGGGGGGAGATGGGTAACATTTTTTTTTTTCCTTCTCCATCCCCTTCTTTAATTAACAGTAAGTCTAGTCTGTGATGCCTGTGTTTGTTAATCACAGCTCATTTGGTTGTGTAGGAAGATATAAACAGAGCTTCGTGTGTGACTGATCAGAGCTGCGGATCCAGCCCCCTGGATTATTTTCTCTGCTCCCATGAACAGCAGCTCTTAATGTGCTTATGCCAAGCCGCAGCTCCAGAGGGTGCTGCTGGAGTCTGCTGTGGTTGGGCTTTAGCTGAGAGAAAAGAGGAATTCAGCTGTGCTGTGCCTGGCCTCAAGTTCCTGCTATGCAGTGCCACATCCAGCAATCTCTCTCATCCTTGTCAGATGAGGTAACGACGTTTGCATTGTGTCTTCTACAGCTTACTTTGTTCTGTCTCTACCCACTTGCTGGTCAAAGAGCAGAGACCTCTGCTCTGATCTTCTAGCACCTCTGGTCATCTACCCACTCCTTCCCTTAGCAGCTCCGTACAGCCCCCTCCTCATTTGCCTGCCAAAAACCATCCAGTAGCCAGCTGGCAGGTGTGCAACCAGCTTCAGCCCACCCCAGGCCCTGATCCCATTGCGTCCTGCCTGTTTGGCCACCTTCTTCAGTTTGTGTTGCCTGACTTGGGGCTGTTGGGATCTTTCTCCCTCCTACTCGCACTTGCTTGCTTATTGCTGATCGGCTTCACTTGCCCCTCCTTAATCAACATGTTCCCCTGCAGCCTCTCCCATCCCACCACCCCGGCAAGAGTTAGCAACAGAGACAACTCTTGTGTTTATACTGAGTCCAACTTGTGTCTGGGAAGCCCAAGAGCAATGGATAGTGTTTTGTTAAAGACGAAGTGATCAAGGAGGGGAAAAGAATCAAGGGTTGACTTTTGACAAGATGAAAAAAAATGAAGTACCAAGAACTGAATAGTGTATGTGACTGACAGCTCCGTAATGCCATAGACCCAGCTGTTTCAGGTACAGCTTTTAAGCTATTTAAGATGAGCTACCCATTGGAACTATCTTGGTTTCTCTACCTATTGTCTTAGGACCAGATTTACTGTACTAGAGATATCTGAGATCATCTGTTCAGGTGGGAGGGCAAGAACCCAGTTTTGGTCCATGTAACTCATGCCAAGACAGCATCTCTGAACGATGGCAAACTTTTAAAGAGAGTTTTAAGTGGTTCTTCAGGACCAGTCTTGCATTTAAAATCTTCAGGCTACATTGATCTTTTGCTGCCAGGGAAAACCAGTTTACTTTCTTCCTTGTTTACGTATAATCCTGATTCAGCTTTGAGATGAATAGTATTAGTGGATAGGAAAATCTGTCCTTCAGACACCCTGTGACTCCAATATTGTCCCCTGGTCTGCAGTTCAGAAATGGCTTCCATGGCAATACACCATGTGTCTGTCACAGAGCTGTGCTGGTGCTGCTGGATAACCACAGCCTTTTCCTTCAGCTGGGAAAGAAAGTAAGCTAAGAGAGGCTTTCAATCTAGACCTCTCTGAGATGCTGCCATGCTTTCTGCCCTCCTTCACTCCACATACAGGGACCTGCTGCCATCTCCCCCTGTTTCTGGCTCTCTGTGGTACATCTCCTGTGGCTTTTGGCCACCCGAAGATTTTTGGTATGTGTATCACAAGATCAAGAAGATTGGTCCCCAAACTTCCCAGCCTTGGACATTCAGAGGGTTATTTCTGGCTGCATATAAAGATGATTCAAAAGCTCCAAGAGGATTTGCAAAGACCTGAAAAGTTAATACTTAGCTACTTTGGTCTAAATTGCCATAATCACCCCACCGCCCTGCAAGAGGTGGTTTATTCAGTAGCTGTAAGAATCATTCTTATTCTTAGGAGAAGAGCTATGTGTCCCTGCTAAGCCAGTTGCATTGCTTCGCTGATGGTGGTCAGTGAGCCAGATACAACATTTTCATCTTCTCTGAGCCGAAGATGGAGAAAGAACTGAATAAACTCTGGTGGTAGATTTTCTGTTTCTCTTTCACTGTCGGATCTGAGCCCACAAGAAAATGTTTGGCTGGTATGGGAGAGTTGGGAAGCAGCCACTGAATGACCGATAGATTATGAATTTAATGAAACACAAGGCAGCCTTCACTGAGAGCATTGCTGGTTGCTCCCTCCTCTGCTGAGGTGGGCAATCTACATGCTCCACTGGTATCTCCTTGTGACTGAAGAAGACTCATATGTTCTTAAAACCTGGGCTGCTGGTGTGTGGCCAAGTGGACAGCATCCCACAGTGAGCAACGTGAGTTGTTATCTGAGGTTAGGAAGAGGGGTCTTTAAATTCATACTCATTGGATGATTGCAGATGAGTATGAGAAGTCAGCAAAGGTTTTGAAATTATGGCTTCTCCAGCTGTGCTGTGGTGATTCACAGCATCATGCCCTAATTTTGTGCCTGACAGAGATTTTTACATCAACAGGAAGGGTTTCTTCTCCATCCTGCTAAAGCTATTGTGGACTACCTCAGACATTTCAACACCCTCAATGATAGATGGCCAAGTCAAGATGATGTTCAGCTATTTAGCAATATGTGTATGTGGCAATATAGTTGTACAATGCTAAGAATTTCTGCCATGTACTTTTCATCGCCGTAATAGAAAGAAATATCAAGTCAATTAAGTCTACTAGTGATTATGCATCTCATTTTTGTTCAGCCAAAACAAAGTCAAGGACAAGTTTTTCAAGAGCTTTTGACTATGGCAAAGAAGTCCAAGCTCCTTTTTTTTTTTTTTTTTGGCTCCTACTCACATTAATTAACATGATTTGTGCTTCCATTGTGATAAGAAGCACTTCAGAAAGATGCCAAATATAAATAGAAAAATTAACAGCACAGTGAGATCAAACCAGAAGATGCTGGCTGAGGGAGACAGCTAAGCTTTCCCACACCATCACTTTTTTGTATCCCTTTCTTTAGCTGGCCCTTCTCTAAGGAGATCATAAATCCCTCAGAGAAGAGTAAGCCTTACTGTTGAGGCTGCTAATGTGCATAAAGATTGCTGAATCATCCCCCTGGCCTTCTTACCTATCTGCAGAATATCTAGAACACTTTGAGGGCTGGGGTAAATGATGAAAAAAATACACCTGACAGTTTGGTTTTAAAGCTCTTCAAAGGTAAACCATTCCTCTGAACTTTCTGAAACCGCAAAACTGTTCAGGAATAATATTTAGATGGAGTTCAAAAGCATCCAAATCCCTCTTCAGACTCCAAAGTCTACCACTTGGATGCCACACATCCCTCAAACCCACTACACAGCTGCATGGGCCCATAGATCACATGCCCTTTAGCATATCCTACAGCTAATAGTTTGAACCTTTGGAGGTGCAGTTCATCCATGAAGCCATCTTTTTCTAAACCTTCTTGGCAGCCCTTGTAACACTGGGGTGCGGCATCCCTCAGTAATGTAAACAGCTCACATCATCCTTATCAAGAAAGAATGTAAATAATAAATTTAATATGAGGCCTAAAGTCTTAAAATAACTTGTTAACCTCTTTTTCCTCTTTGCATTCTCTTCCCCATCCAGAACATTATCTTGTCAGTCCAGCAGCCTTGGAACAAAATTATGTACATTTTATCTGACCTTATTAATTGCTGCTAAAGAATATATTCCATGCTTGCTAATAAGAATATATCATGGGCTGCAAAAAGTGTTGAGCACGTTGATAATAATTAGCTGTGACTTTATGTAATCTTTAACTGAAGCACTTCCACAATCTGGACAGTCATCCACTCTCTCCCTTTTTCTCTCCCTCCCACGCGGAAGCCTTTCTGTTGAATAAGCACTGAACTTCTCTTTTACAGGGCCTCTCCTTTACCTTGAGGCCTCTTGACAGGCACTCTTGAGATCTCAGTTCCTCTAGAAAACGCCAAGAGTCAAAAGTTATTGATGGGAGGGGAGGGCAAAATCAACAGAGGTACACAAAGACAGAGCGAGCAAGCGAGAGTGCATGACTGCAGGCTTCTTAAGAACCTGGGATAAAAAATACAGTATTTTCTAGCTCCTGTGTGTTTCATTTCCCTTCTTCATTTATTCATGATGCCTGTGCTTTCCCCATCTTCCTGGCACCTGCAGGGCAGAATGAGTTTTGCTGTCCTTTGCAGGATACCAGTAGAGATCAGGGAACTGCTCCATGCTGCCACACATTCAGTTCCCATCCACACTCACCCTGCATATTTTTGCCTTCCTCCAACTCCATGTGTTATGTCTCACATGAAGCAGGAAGATGCCAGTCTCTTGAGGAGGCTAGTATTTTCCTGAGCTAAAACCAGTGACAACAATTTATCCAAGCTCCTGAATGGCAGAATAATGAACTCGTTCTGAGACTGAACTATAGGCCTTACCCTGCCAGCACTGTCAGCCATCAATTACTATAATAAGTACATCCTGAACCTAAAACTCCTACTATAAGCATTTCTTCCTCAGCATTAATACATGGTCATTAATGCAACAGCCCAAGAAATCACAGGGAAAATATTGGTGGAATTTATGTTACTTGGCCTGTGAAAGAAAAACACCACATGTAGCAGAGGCAGGAGCAAACTTTCTGTTCCACATGGCTCATTCCTGGCAGTAAGACATGCCAGTAAGACTGGAGCATACTGAGATGGGAGGGCTGGAGGGGTTCAAGACACTTCTGTCTGCTGCAGACTTGACAAAGTGGATGGAGAACAAGACCAGTGTCTGCCTGGAAACCAACAGCCTTTTTTACTTTGGTGCTCCTGTTCCCCTGTCAGAACAGCACACCTCACTTGCAGAAGACCTGTCCTTGCCGGAAGGAAAAGTCTTGCCCTCTCTGAGATTCTATTCACTTTGTTCAATTAATTTTATTAACACCCTATAGACTCAGTCCTCAGGTCTTCAGATGAAAATGTTTCATTATTACAACTGTTTCACAATAAGAGCCATGCAAAACCTACTAATGCTTTGTGTGTATTGCTATTAAATACACTGCCAGAAAGCCTAGGAAAGCCTGATAAAATGAGCTGTATTTAATCCACCATCCAGAAGAATTAATTCAAAGATGATTGGATACAACACTGTTAGCAAAATTCCCCGCAAAGGGTGACATTCAATGTGACACATGGGAAAGAGACCAGGCTGCCCTACGCTGATCTCAGAGGTGTAAATATGGCTCTAATTATTGTGCTATTTCTGTATCATCCGTGCCCCAGGAAGGCAGGGATATTTTACTTCCATTTTGCAGACATTTTAGCTAAAGACCCATGCCCAAGGTCACACAAAGAATCTCTGGCTAAGGTGGGAATGACCTTTGGACCTCCTGAATTCCAGTTCCCATCCTCATCAACCCCTTTCTTATCTCAGTCTCCATTAATGCTGAACAGGATCTATACCCAAACAGCATCCATAACCCAGGCCAGAACGCAAAGGGAGACAAGGCACAGGCGGGTAAGAGGGGGTGTGGGCTTCACCTCCTGGTGTGCCTCAAGAACTGCAGCCAGAGAAGCTGGAGCTCTGGGAGCAGAATTCACTTGGGCTGATTGAGGCCCAGGAGCTGAAGGAGAAACTCCTGAAGAAACCCCTATTCAAGGAACCTGTCACTGAACTACGCTCCTAGACTCCCATTTACAAACAATATATTGGAGACAGGACAGTGCTGTCCTCCCCCTTCAGTGCTCGTTTTGTGACAAACAGGTGAGCAAGGCAATGAACAGGATCTGCTCTCCAGACATGGAGTCTTGTAAGTAGAATGCACGATACACGGTGCGGTAATGAACACGTACCAAGCACATGATATGCTGTATGACCAAAGAGCTCAGCTGAAGTTCAAAATCTTTGTGGTGCTGGACTTTGAATTTTTTGTAGCTCTCTGGTACTTTTTGCTACTGGCTTGGGAAAAACTTCTCTACTTAATCTAGAAAAACTTGTGAAATCAAAAGATTGCTGAGAGGAAGCAGAAGGGTAAATGCGAGCAGGTAATTTCCGAATCCTGTTCGTCATATAGTCTGGCAAGCTCCTTGTTCTGGGGTTTGCTGAAGTCATGGAGATCCAAAGTAAACAAAATAAAAATGGTGCGAGCTTCTCAGTGCATTTCTGTGTCTGGAGTCCTCAAAGGGACAACTGCAGGCTTTACCCTACAGACCCTGGCTGGAGACGGTCATTGCTCTCCCCATTATAGCTTGGCTCAGTAACAAGAAACTTTCCAAGATGAGTCAGTAAAGCACACACAGCATTTTGAAGCAGGGCAATCAACCTGTTATGAAGTATGTAATGAACATTTGTATCATGAATACTGATGTTAGTCTGATAGGGAGCTATCGATACTATCAGGCCTGGAACAGATACCAACATGGTGATGCTGAGATGCTTGACTTGTCCATCTTGGGTGTTCTCAACTGAATGCACCCTGGACCTCCTGACTCTGCAAACAAGTTAGACGTGCATGGTATGATCAGAACAACAGGTTTGGCTAATTGTCCTGCTCCAGGTTTTAGTGATAAAGCGCAGGTATTCATGGACAGCTGTGATTACGTCATTTACATCTATTAGCTCTTTTCCCATCTTTCGATCCTCCTTTCTCCACCCTAGTCTCCTCCCTAATAAACAAGCCACCCCTAATTACTTTTTCCCCGTCAATCTAAATCTGGCTACGTCCATACCCAAATTCTGTACTTCTGATAACAATAAGTAGATAATCTTGACCTTATATGACATTACCGGTACTCTTTACATAGGCACTGTAGGCCTTGCAAGATTCTACCTCCTAGAAGGTCCCCAATTCTCCCTTACAGTTATCTGTGAAGTCCGGTTATTCCTCACATACATCACTTTTAACCATCTGTGAAATCCATCCATTCCTCATGGTGCTATATGTAACTTCTGTTGGCTTCTCACCTTGGGAGCTGTCACGTCTGGCAATTGCTCATGTTTTGCCCAGCAGTTTCTTATGTCCCGTTCGGTTAGCTCAAAGGCAGGTCAGGACACAGCCATCTGCCTGCAGCCTTAAAAAATACTACGTGATTTTCAGGCAGCCCACGATATCCACATCAGCTGTGTGGTGTAAGAAACACGGAATGTTATAAGAAAATCTGGACAGAATCGGACTAAAATCATCCTGGACCTTACAGAAGTTCTGACAGGAGCCCAGGTGCATCAGGACTCACAGCCAGGCTGTATTTCTCGGCAGGGAGATTTTCAATGAGAAATGGTACTCTGCATCAACGTGTTGTTATGTCTGTCACAAAAGGTATTGTTTATGCTACGTAGGTGCACAACCAACATTCACAGCATAATGCACCAACCATTTCATGTGAGAAGAACATTTTGAGCAACAGAGGTGTAAACGCTCTGCCCCACAGCTGCCATGGTCTGATCAAGCACCCAGATCCCTGGTCACGAATCACAGCCTTGTGCCAAGGGCAAAGTCAGGCTTCATCAACATCCATACTTTTACTTCCTGTGTTTTTTTGTAAAAGCAGCAGACAAACTTTACTTGGCTGATGAAAAACATACATTTTTGCAAGCGCAGTACTTTTAAAGTGAGGATTCTGTGGAGAGCACTGGCATACACACAGAATAGCCTTCTCTCTTACAAAACTTTGGCACCTAAACTCCGATCCAAATATGGGATCTACTACCCCTCACGAAGAAAGCAAATGCCCAGGCGTCAGGGTATGCATGTGTATAAGACGTAGGAATGAAGGCTAAATGGTCAGTGCGGAAAAGTGTCTCCCCTACGGGTAAATCTCTGCGTAACATCCACATTAAGCGGGAGGAGAGTATTCCATCTGCAGCAGACACACCACAAAAAGGGATTCCTCCCTTCCCAGTGCTGACTGTTACAAATCTCAAGAGCTGAGAGGGGCTCACCAGTGGAAGTCAACATCCTCTAAGTCTCTTCTGAAGCCCAGAAAAAGGAAAAAAAAAAAAATCTTCTTTACTTCCTTAGTAAAATCATGGGAATTGCAAAAATAGTCCTGAAATAATTCCTGAGCTTGGCTTGCTGCACTAGTTGAGTAGAAGTCCAGCGCTGCAGCTGTTGGCTCATGAAAGTGATTCTGAAACCTGGCTTATTGTCCAGCCTCTTGTCCTGTCCTAGACCCCTACCTTGTCTTGACATGTCCTGGTTAAAATTCTTACTACCACCTTCTTTCCCATCATAAAAAAGAAAAAATGGGGAAGATTGTTAGCTTTGTTCTGAAGCTGAAAACACTGTCATCATGCCCAGTTCAGGAAAAAAACACATGCGTGGGAATAATGGAGTGTGTAGGTGCGTTCAAATGTCTGAAGCCAAGGCTAGAGGCAAATCAGATCAGATCAGATCAGCACGGCTAGAAATGCGACAAGGTATAATTAACATTGGATGATTACTTAATTTCACTATTGATTCTTTTAATATAACTTTAAGTAAAAGTGAAATGAAGAACCCCATGCCTCGCGCCCCCGAGCGGTCTCTGTGTGCCTTTTCCACCCTGCGCTCAGCCCAGCGGCCAAGCCCCGGTGCCGGAGGGCACCTCTGAGGGCTCCAGGCTCAGCGGGCTGCGTGCCCACGGGCTGCTGGAAGCACGTGGCCATTTCACCATGGCTATTCCCAGCCCGATGTGTTCCCTCACCCTCAGTACAGGGCAGCCTGGGACTTGAAGTTGTCCTTGGCTCCCAAAATGAGCAGTCAGCCCCAGTACAGCTTTGGTTCAAAGGGCAATTGGAAAAAGTCTGGGATGTTAGTTACTCCTAGCCAAACCACCGCCAGGTCATTAGCTGCCCACTGTGTCCCTCTGCTCTCTGCTTCACTGACCAACCCAGGCTTTGAAATGTCCCAAGCCCCACAGCACTTCCTGATGTCCCAGATCAAAGCACTACAGAGTACATTTGGCTCCCTGGGGAGCTCAGCAATGCATTTGCCCTGCACAGCCTCATGGCCAAAGTGTGTTTGGTGATGGGGATTTGGGTCACAGGGAGGAAATGCCCAGACTTATGGAAAAAAACACAGCCCAGCTTCAAATGGGACTACCAGAGTCATCCAGAGTGCAGTGAAGGACTTCACTCTTTGCACTGAAGTGACAGCGTCAGCCCCCCATGCCTCTGGATCTGACCATGGAGAGATGGCTGCCAAAGCACCTGACGGCTGGGGAGCACGAGTTGCTTCCCACTGGCCTCAAATGTCACCACAGAGCAGTGACTTACACTTCCAGCACCAACTTTTCCATTTGAGAGACAACCTGGTAATCATGGAGACAAGAAAATGACACTTGGCAGTTGTAGCAGGAGCCTCCAGTGTACCATCAGCCACTGCTTGGCCTGACACCAGGCTCCTGCAGCTCAGCCAGAGCAGCTCTTGCCCTCGTGGTCAGCAGAGTCAGGCTGGGACAGGACTGTTTAACTCCACTGTACAAACCTGCCATGCACAACCCAAGTGCTGGCTGTAGACCTTTCCCTGCACTTCTTGCCATCCATCTCAAGTGCCTTTTTGCTACACACTGGTCTTGCACGCCTGCTCTGACAACTCCTGGAAGCCCCTGAATGTCCCCATGCTGTTTTCTTGAGAGACACAGATTTCAGCACTGCAAAGGAAGCCTGAGAATGCCACAGCCGATGCACTGGGGTCTGTGGTACCAGGATTATTTCTTCACACCGAGTAAACAAGTTGTTATGCAGCAAATCGGTTCCTCACTCCAGAGCTGGTCCTGGAGGGCCTGAGCAGCCCACAGCACTGCTCACGCAGCGCAGACCCACCAGAGGCCTGGGCAAGACTTCCTCACTCGGGTGCCTCAACTGAAGTGCTCAAAGGGATTTAATTTAAGGGACAGCATGCATTTCATGCTTTCCCTTAGGCTCTTTACGTGGAGCTTCTGCCTTTGAAGGCAGGCCCTGTTCCCACGGGCAACAGTGGGAACAAACCCTCGAGGTGCCGGCACGGCGCTCCCCAGGGACACTGAGCCTGGTGTGGGGAAGGAGCTCCCACCAACACCAGGCAGAGGGAGGTCAGGGAGCTCAGCGTCCATCTGAAGGCTCACGGTGCCTCAGATGGAAGGGGAGCAGGGACAGGGGCCAGCAGTCAGCCAGTAAATGCCTGTGGAAACCACCATGAAGCAACAGCCTCAAGTAGGTTTCCCATTCTGTGAGAGGTCAAGAAGCAAATTTGGATCCAGGCTCCAGGTCTTGCTTTTCTTCCTGAGGGGAATGAAAGACTTGGAGGAGAAATGAAAACTGCAAAGGAATATGAGAACAGAGATAACATCTGCATGAGGAGACCTTCTCCTACAGGTAGTAGACCGTGAAATACAACATTTGGCAATCCAGGAAGTCTGTTTCTGCTTGAACTCTTTTGTATTGCTATTACACAATCCGTCTGTAAAAGTTTTAATTAAGAATGTATTTTTCATATTTAAATATCTTTCCCTCTGAGCCTGTATTTAAAGATAGTTTGATGCACTAATTTTTCAGCCTAATTTCACTACAATAGCTTCCTTTCAATACTTTCCTCTTGAGAGGTCATAAGGGCACAATTCAGATGCCTATTGGAGCTGCTGGGTCTTCACTTTCTGAGACAATTTTGTACATTCACAGTGCTGCAGTGACGAAGCACTTTCGATAACACCAGGAAGTGTCTCAGAGGTTTCTCCTGTTCAAAAATGTAAGGTATGCTGTGTCGTTATGCACTTAGGATGATTCAGGCAAATGTGGCTCTTCAAAGACAATGTCTGTGAAGGTGCCAGACAGGAACTCCTAGCTGTAGGTCATAGAGGCAACTTTCAAGTAAGATTAAATAAATATTTACGCCAATCCTTTTAAGATCTCTCAGTCTGTGCTTCCAATTGCTTAATCCTGGATATATCTTGGAAAAATACTGGAATTGTATTTCCTACAGTGTGCTTCTCTAGACTTTCAAGTCCAATTGTCCCTCAGTTAGAAAACTGTCTTGTTGAATCAGGTGTCTCTGAGTGGTCCAAGTCACACGTACAAAGTACATCCTGAGTTCTTGTCTTTAAAGAGTAATGCCCAGTGGACGTGTTTTTGGTAACTTGCTATAAAATGGCCTCTCTTCTTCACTTGAAAAAAGCATCTTCCAGCTCTGACACTACTTTGTCCAGAAGAAAATCTGATATGTGGCTTTATAATTGAAAACAAAAAAAAACCCAACAATTTGAAGTTTTGTTCATATTTGGAACCTGTAAACAGTTAGACTGATAGGAATTTCTAGAAAGACTTGTGTGAACCTGTAGGTAGTAAGCAAGATAATCTTTGTTTAAGACATCCTCCAGAAAGCGACTCGTAAATGGACTACTGATTGAGAATTCCTCTAAACTGCTTCAGTTTGGGAAATTTAGCTGCAGGCCACATCTGGTTTTCTAAATAGGTCTTCTAAATCTTTTACTTTGTAACAGCTGTTGATTACATAAATACTAATTGCACCACTGAACAATAGTTGTCTCTATTGAACTGCTTGGTAGATAATGAAAATAGACTGCAGATATAAGAAAGCTCATCTTCAAGTTCCTCTATTCTGCTAGGCGTCTCCATTCAAAAGGTTTATTCTTTACTGACATTAATGTACTCTTTTTATGACAATAAGTGAAAATGACTTCACAATTACTTCAAAAGCAGTAATTATGTTTTAGAAACAATGCCTAATTTCTACTTAGATTTGTTTACCTTTGTCTGGAGCCATTTTCATTAATGGCATTGTCAGACTGCTGGCAGACCTCTGAAATAACATGAGAAGGCTCATTTCTGTTACTATCAGCCACCATTTCACTTCCAAGTATTTCATCATCTCCAGCAGCACATTGTGGAAGTTCTTCAAGGAAAAAAGGTAGAATTTAATGAATAACAACATTTTTAGGACAGCAAACAATTTCTAGTGCATTGGGCTCCTTCTCTTTTCCAATCAGAAAAACTAAGTGTACTGTATAGAATTTTCAAATATAAATACAGGTCAAGAAAAGGTACTTACACAGAACGTAGGTTTATGGAATTGTAGAATGGTTTATGTTGGAAGGGACCTTTAAAAATCACCTAATCCAACCCCTTGCCATGGGCAGGGACATCTTTCAAACTGGAAAAGCCTTTTATGGATTGAGAATGGGAACTGCAGTCACACTATGTATCCCTTTATGTGTATCGACTCCTTGGAAGATTCTCTATTTTTCATTTCTTCAGATCAAAATTTCTGGATTTGTCTGCACAGCTTTTACAGTGGTGTAAGTCTTTTTATTTAATGTATTTAACTTATTCTTGATTTGCACTGAAAAAGTTGGGATTCACTTTCCTTCTATCAAATAAGTTGCTGTGGGAATACATTTCATTATCCAGTGTAAAGATCCCTTTTTGAGATATGAGATGATAACAAAGAGTCATGACTCTTAGGCTTCAGATGAGAAATTATGAGCAAATTAGATAATAAGAGCCTCTGTTTGAGTTCATAACGTCACAGAAAGCCAAAAGAGCATTTTAGTTTCTCTTCACTTCCTCCACCCCTTTTCTGTCCCCCTGATCATTCTTCTTAGCTCCTACAAACATCTACTGACCTCCTTCCAAACAAACCTTCAAAAGCTCCCCAAGGCTCCACAAGCTTGGGGGAAAAAAAGAACTTTACTGGGTCTTAAGGAACGAGTACTCAACACAGTATTGGCTTTATGGTATTGTACAATTAGCTTCATTCTAACACCCCAATGGTTCGGCATATCTCTCCGTACAATAGCACTAACATCTTTACGTGTCCCCTTGCAAACAGCTGCCTCTAAAATTATCTAGCTGTTTAATTATTCAATTAGACTAAGCTTCCCAGTTTTTCCAGCCAAATAGCAGCTGGTCTAACCAAATTAATACTTTTCCCTGTAAACTTTGCCTCATTTATGGCTAACATATTTTGCATTTGGCCAACTAGCAATTAGTGGTTTCTAACAATGCTGATAAGGTCTTTTAGCCATTAGTCAGCCATTTGCTCGACACAAATACACTGACTAGGATTAAGTGAATTGTGTTTGATTGCTCTTGGCTATCCAAAGGCAGTCCTAGTTACCCACTCCTTTTATTTTCCCAAAGTATACTTATCAAGAAAAAATAATTTCTGATCACATTTTTCTTACTTCTGGTATTAGTGGTACTGACAAATTGTTACCAAATTTTGCTCGTTTCTAGATTGCTTAAAACATTTGTATTTCTTTGTTACTGTATTAGCTAATCTTCAAGCTACCTCCTCTGTATTATTTGGTGCTTAGGTAATGAATCTTCCCAAGAAGTCAATAGTTCTAGCTCAAGCAACTCTGTTGTAAGTGGATTAATGTTTTTCTCTATGAAGATGATGCTATATTGTGTCTGGATTAGATTATTGCAGGTAGGTGTATTCATGTGGCAAAAGAGGTGTTACAGTGACCGGAGTCAGTAGAGGACTAAAAGATATAACGTCAGCTCAGGTTTGATCTCACTTTACTAAGTCAGGTGGCTGGAGTGACATCGTATAGTTATGTTAAACTAAAGGAAGGGGGGCTGTGATTCTGGGAGCGTTCCACACACTTCTCATCAGAGCATGAAACTGGTGCTACATGCTGCCGTCCACCATGTGCTGCTGGAGGTCCAAGTAAAGTGCTTTTAAGTCAGAAACTTGCTTTTCCCGTCTAAGCAAGAAGTTGGATCTGAAATGTCCCATTCAATTTTAATTAGTTGTTTTGGCTGCTTCCCTGATGAAAGTCTTTGAATAAGTGGAATGATAACATTTCTATTTGATGTTTGTAAGAGAAATTGATAATATAGTCCTTGGTAGAAAGTGATTTAAAGATTTCTACTAATTTCAGTAACAGAAGAGACTTCAGTGGCTTTGTCAGGTCAAATGATTAGACTCACCGTATTTGGCTTGGTCAACTCATTTTTGCTGATGCCTTTGATCGTGTAGGGAATGACCAGGGAATGGCAGAAGGGCCACCATGCATGGGTGACTCATGGCAAGCTTTTGTTGACGCAGGCAGCGGTATGTCCTCACGAAACTCAGCTAAAATACCCAGGCAACTAAGCTAAGATAACTCAGGCAACCACAGTGCTGGAATGCTGGTGTAAAACCATCAGGGTAGCTCAGCTTGGCCAGGACTTTTTTTTTTTTTTTTTTTTTATGTTTAGCCTTTAAATTATATACTTCAGCATATTCACAACTGAAACAGCACATACACAATAACAGCAAACAAGCATGAGTTAATTTAATATGATACAACATATGTCTCATTAAGGTAAAATGCATATGCTCTAAATCATCAGAGCCGCATTAATTGTATCACTGTCTTCTTGATGTACACATTTATTCTAAAATGCTTTCAGTTATTCACCAGTTTAGTGTAAATAAGTAAGTAGAAGATGAATTAACATTTTGGTCTATTTATGGGAGAATTCCAAAGAAGAAAATGTACACAGGGGTTATTATATAGGTCAGATACAGTCTCTTCTACTACAAACTTAATTTATTATTAATACTTTAGCATATACTGGTCTGAGTTCAGATAAAATCTAGAATGCCAAAAGGGGTATCCTAATCCCATGGCACTGTTACAAAAATACACATACCAATTTGTATCATTGATATTGCTAGTCATACTATAGTAATATGTATAATGTTAGTGTATATGTAATGAGAAGAGAGGGAAACAGAAGTCAATAAAATGCATATTAGCACTTAACTTTTCTGAATTCCTCCACTGAGTGTGTATCTTTAAATCATCCATCGGTTCACTAGACCTCTCGCTTTCTCCATTACACAGCAGTAATAAAACCCGCAGCCAGAAGCAAGCAAACACAAAATTCGCAGAACCTTCAACTCAAAGCATGCCCCACCCCCCGGCCCACATATACACATAAGGTTACACGCACACGCTACACGGCATGACTGAAGTAAGCCTTCAGTAACTAAATGGCCAAAAGGCTTGTATTATTTCTTCCCCCTACCCCCCAGCAACTGTTGAACAGGATATTAATTGTAAAAACTATTTTCTTTATAGTTTTTTAAAAATACTTTTCTAAATCATTTTAAATGAAAAAAAAAATTAAAGATATGTGGCTGTCCGCTAATTATTCCCCATTTTACCTAGTGATTAAGTAGTTCAAAGTAGAACAGTGGTATAATGAGACAAAAATGTCTCTGATGGGTACAGTGGACTCGACGATGGTGATATCTGACGTGACAGAAAGCAACTCACCCGTAGGTAAAGCAAAATACCCTAGTGTAGAGCTGCTGTTGTAATACCTGTCGCAACCTGAGAGCTGAATATTGACCATATAATGAACACACGCAGAAACCTGGATGCTGGTGGAGCACAGTGTAACACAATGACGGACAGGAACATCAGCAACAGCGCTCTGCGTGCACGCTGGCGTTGTATGAGAAAAAAACCCAGCTCTGCTGTTCTACCTTTTCTTTCAAAAGAATAGGAGAATAGGTATGAGAGCATCGTGCCTCATGGCTGTGTGTCAGCAGGATTCTCCACTTCACTTGCACCTTCCGATGAATGATCTTTCAGACTAAATGAAATGCATGCTAAAGGCCACATAGAATGGTCATTCCTACACTTTCCTCAGGTTTCCATCACTTTTCTAGAGGTAAGTACCTCACCCAGCATCTGGAAGTCTGTGAAATTAGTCTGTGGGAAATAGTTTGCTTTTCTGCAATCCTTCTACCCAACAATAATTTGTTCCATAGGTATTAGAGTGAAATAATCTAAGGGGCATGGAACACTGGAGTTGAAAGCTCTTAGCATGGTTTTGGCTGGGATAAAGTTGGCTGTCTTATTAGCAGCTGGTTTAGTGCTGTGTTTTGGATTTGGGATGAGAATGCTGTTGATAAAACACTGATGTTTTTAGTTGTTGCTAGGCAGTCGAGGCCTTTTCTGCTCTTCATGCCGCCTCGCCAGTGAGTAGGCTGGAGGTGCACAAAAAGTAGGGAGGAGACACAGCTGGGACAGCTGACCCCAACTGATGAAAGGGATATTGAATGCCATGTGACATCATGCCCAGTGTATAAATCTGTGGGAAGAAGAAGGAGGGGGGATATTCGGAGTGATGGTGTTTGTCTTCCCAAGTAACCATTACACCTGATGGAGCCCTGCTTCCCTGGAGATGGCTGAGCACCTGCCTCCCGATGCAAAGCAGTAAATTAATTCCTTGTTTTGCTTTCCTTACGTGCATGGCTTTTGCTTTACTTATTACAGTCTTTAACTCAATCCATGAATTTTCCTTATTTTTCCTGATTCTTTTCCCCATCCCGCTGAGCAGGGGGTAGAAGTGAGTGAGCGGCTGCGTGGTCCTAGTTGCTGGCTGGGGTTAAACCACGACAGCTCTCCAATGAAATTCTGGTTTTAGTGCTTGTAGTGGTACCTAGTGCCAGATTTGCATTATCTGAGCTGCAGGTGTTAGATGAGCAATCGCAACAATTGTCACTTGGTGGAGCCAGATTACTCTGCAAATGGAATATGCCTTATGAGTGGCTTGTGAAAAAGGTCTCAAAGTCAGGATTTTTAAATAGCACATTGGAGAAAGTAAGTCGGTAATCAGGGGACTTAAATCTTTTGAGAAATCTGAATTTTTACAATTTTGCTTTTAGTTACTCTGGCATAGGAGAAGTAAAGGTCTTGCCAGCTGAGGGAACAGCTATTACCTGTTGTTGGAATAGGACAGAAGTGCAGTAGAGATGCATTTGGTACTTAATGTGCAAATGTATGAGATGTAACCAAAAGCTCTCACTTTCTGGCTTTGCACAGTTTAAAGAAGTTCAGGCTGTTGATGGTATGGTTTTTAAAAATAGCTGCCATTTTTTCCATCTCTCTCTTCAATTCTCTTAATACAAGTGAGAAAGGACCTAATGTATTTACCGTGTAAAACACAGACCGCCCTGAGAGGAAAAAATGAGAGGGTGCCAAACTATAAACACCTTCTGTATACTGTGTTGAGATTAGCAACTCTTTCCCCACAGTATGTTTCTTTCCTTTCCTGTCTATATGTATGGGACGTTTTAATTAAAGAAGTGTCATTAGTGAAAGCTCATCTGGCTCCTAATTCTGTGTTATATTTATTGTAATTGCTGTAACAGAGCTCAGGGAACTTGCATCACTCCCTGCCATCTTGATCTTCAATGATCAGGAGTTATTATTGAGCGTTTATGTGCTATCTGGCATTTTACTCCTAGTAAGATAAGGTTAGACCACAGCTCTACTTTTGAGGACATATCCTGACTGGCATCTAAACAAAGTCTTACCAGTTCTTTCCATATATTTTTTAGACCTGTCAGAACTGACACATTGGGAACAGACTATCAATTGGCTCCAGCCTACTATTTTTCTTCAAAGTATATTGTAAAGAAGGAGAAGAGAGCTCTTTTTTTTTGGTCAGTGACACCACATGCTGGAAAAGGATGGTTGTCTGCAGTCTCTCAATGGGTATATCTTAAAAGAAAGGCAGAGAATAGGAAAGAAGCCAGACCACTGAGAGACTGCAGTACTAAAGTGACTGTGCCCACCTGGAAGAGCATCACCTTCCACGACACACTGGATCAGACGATGGTTGTGATTTTCATGTTCTTGAGATACTGGCAACCCTGGCACAGGGTCTGGCTGGAACAGGTTCTATCCTACCACACAAATAGGTGAGAAAGAACAGGAACTGTTGGTGTTACAGCTTTGAAGATTTAAAGTTTAAGTACAAAAGCATATTAAGGACATTATTAAGTTCTACCCAAGATTTCCTAGATAGCTAATTTACTCAATTATTTCTGCATAAATCCCACTCTTTCAAGGTGGATGAGCACATCATCATAAAAGCAAACCATACATGATGAACAATTTAATTTATTACTATGGGTAGCAATGGGACTTTTATGAATAATTGAAAACCACAGTATTATCCCTGCTGAGGAAAGCAAATAGAAGAAGTGAAAGTTATACCTGCATGTAAAGAACACACCAGACTTTATAGAAAAGCAGAATGAAGTTAGCGATAAAAAATCAACACAGATCAAATGTGACTAAGTGAAATAAAGAAGTGACTTTCTCATGCACAGGTCAGCATGGTCTTTCTTAATGCTAGAAGATGGAGTAGGGGTGGGATGAAAACAGATCATTGGTTTTGCATGCCATTTCTGCTGGAAAGAGTCCCTGTGATGACACAGGCCAGGTAGGAATTAGTATTTTCAACTATGAAGTTGATGGTTTTGCTCCCTCTCATGTGTGGCTGGAGCTGAGGACAGGGTTGGGGGATCTGTGCCCAGCATGGGAAGAACTGCCCCACAATTGGATGGAGTCAGTGGTGTCAGGCCATGCAGAGTATTGAGCTCAGCATTCATGTCAGGCGGGCTCACCAAAGGGCAGGAGAGCTCAGAAATGGTTGTGTGCCCCAGCCTTCAACTTGACTTTGAAAGTCTTCTAAAACCCAGGAATGAATGAAGTGTGGTCACCACTCCTTTCCCTAACCCTCCTGCAACTCCTGCCCATACTAGTCGTCTTGACCAAGTGGGCCAAGTGCAAACCTTGTTGGCCCCAGGAAGAGGATGAAGGTGTTCCTCCGAGTCAACCGTGCCTCCAGGCTGTGAAAAAACTGAGCAGGAGCCTCTGCTCATGGAAACCAGAGCCCTCACCCTGACCGGTGGCCAGCCTCCTGCTCAGCAGCAAGGTGGGCACTGACCTGGGGCTGAAGGAAGAGCTCGCTGCTGACCACCACAAACACCATCCCTCAGCTTAGCTCTGAGGGCTGTCCAGAGAGGATGCAGCAAAGACTCAGGCTGTGACAGGTATTTGAGGCCCCTGGAGGGTCTGCCTGGTACTTGGAAGAAAGTAAATGGACATTTTCTTGCCTTTATGGCATGGCTTCACCATCCCTTTTCAAACTTTAAAGGCCGCACAAAGCCTAGTATTCAATGGAGTTCCTCAGCCTGTGAAATCTTAAACACTTATCCCAGGGTTTTTATGTAGTCCAGAATTTTAGATTTCCCCTCCGAAGGGCAAAACATGCTTTTTAGCTGGACTGCCTCCTCTTTTTCTTTTTTTAAAATTGATCTCATGTCCTCTTTCTGAACATTTCTCCTTCTTATTGCCCTCAAGTCAATATTTATCATTTTCCAATCAGTGAATCCTCTCTAAACTGAACATTCAGGATTCCTGTGGTGTAGAAGTTTCCTGTTTTTCACTTTAAACTCTCCAGTACTTTTTACTACTCATTTGGGCAAAGATCCTATATTTAAACTACAATCTCCCTAGCAAAACTTGTGAAATCAAACGACTGTGGAGAAGAGGCAGAAGGATAAATCAAAGTAGGTAATTTCTAAATCCTATTTATCATATAGTCTGGCAAGCTCCGTGTTCTGGGGTTTGCTGGAGTTTAGATTAGTTGGATTTTTTTTTTTTTTTTCTTTCTGTGACTTTTGCAGTTTTGGCAAAAAGTACTTTGGGAAAGAAGGTAGTCGAAAGAAAAGCTTTCAGTTGCGCTCTCTCTACTACAGTTATTTTATCAGGAATGTCAGAGATGCTTTCTAGTAGCCCATGGTCTGGGTACTATGTGTCCCCATCCTCCTGCACAGGCTGGGGTCATGGGGGCTTAGAGCTCCTTTGAGAGTTTCTGTCATTGTGCAAAGAGGCCAGATGATAAGGACGGAGAGAGGCAGGCTGGACAGGGAGGTAGTTACCGACAAGCTTCATAATATCCTCTGGTCATATTTCCAAAACCAGTTTGTGCTTTGTTTCAGGTGAAGGTGTTTGTCTCCCAGTTTTCGTGCCCACGCTACAGTCCCAGGATAAACAGCAAAATTTTATCTGAAGAAGAATGCCTGAGTTGCAGAATTAAGAAAGTTGCTGGAAAGAAGAACGTTCTTATAAAACATCTAACTTAGCTGGAAAACCAGCTTTCTCTCTAACCCAGTTTGAAACGTGAGCTTCCAACCCACCCGATGTGCAGTCACAAATGAAGTTCCAAAGGAAACAATTACCTGAGTTCCTCAGTGCTCTTCTCTGCCTGGACTCTTCACAAGGACAAGCTCAGCCTGTCTGCGGCGCCCAGTTACAAAAGCGAGAAACTGACGTTTGTATTGTGAATGTGATACGATTTCCAGGCAACAAAAATTCCTACCCATGCCCATACCATCTGTGTGCTGCAAGAACCATGGGGCAGTTCAAAAAAATCTGTGCAGAATCAGACTAAAATCACCCTGGCCCTTATAGATGCTCTGCCAGCAATCCTGGTGCATCAAGACTCGTAGCCAGGCTGGGTTTCTCAGCAGAGATATTTTAGATGCTAAGTGGCTCCCTACATCTATTTATTGGTGGTCCTGTCACAAAAGCTACCACTTAACTGCCTAGGCGCAAAATCGACATTCCCAGCACGATGGACCGTCCTTTCCATGTGGGAAGAGTCCCAACATTTCAAACAACCGAGGTGCAAACACTTTTCCCAGCTTTACAGCCAGCAGGGTCTCACCTGTCACCCTGCACCCTGAGAGGGCATTTTAGGTCACAAAATCAGGGCTCATAAAACCCACTTTATTCTGTTTGTTTTGGAGTTTCGTTTGTAACTGTGCATGGGATTGGTGGGAACATGGCATTTCAAACCGGGGTTAGCTAGAAAGTTGGCTTTCCAACCAAATTAGACCCAGTTGCTTTGGGTTTTGCCCCCTTACACAGGCACCGTGCAGAGGGGGTGGGTGGTGCAGAGTGCTGTGACTCAAAGCAGCAGCAGTCTCTGCTCAGGTGCACGTCGTGGCAGGGAAGACCTTGTGAATCACCAGCAGGGATCACAGGCAGCCTCCAGTTGCTGCCGTTTCCTTTGTTTTTCCAGCGTGTGTCATTTTCAGTCTTCTATAGTTCTTTTTTTTAAAGGTGTTGTTGTATATGCTTGACTTTTCATGCTATTCGAGCATCTTTGTATATAAAACTTCTGTTTATAAAACATTCTGAGATGTTTCTTCTTGTTGCCTTTTAATTTGTAGGAATTATCATCTTTGAAATACCACAGTAGGGCCGGATTCACGTCTTCGCAACGCTGTGTGAGTGTCTGACCGCCTCAGTGGCTCTACTGATGGCAATGGGACTCTCTGGGGAGGCCAGGGTGAGGGGCTTGGAGGCAGGAGCCATGCAGCAAGGTGCAACACAAGCACCCCTAGGGCCTGTGCCCGCCGTTCGGGTGAAGCAGACCTCCCCACACACAGGCATACAAGCATCACTTCTTCACCAACACTTGGGACAGCTCTCCTCCCAGTCCACAGAGCTGTATAATTTGATATGCTTTGGGGTGAATGATGCCAATGTTGTACCACTGTTCTTCGCTGATAGCACTTCAGAAACCCATTTTGTGGGTGCAAATAACCACCTCAATGAGGCCAAGGTCTATCTCTGTTCCTTAGGCTTTTACTGGTTTCATTCAGGCAGCATGGCCAAGTAGAGGCGACCGGGGAAAAGACATGTTCTTGTTTTAATTTAGCTTAAACTGGTACCCAGTTCATGAGTGCAAGCTGGCTCGAACCACGGGCAGAATCTCCACGCAGCTGTTTGTGCCCGTTCAACGAAGTTTAACGCATACACAAGATCCAACAGGCTCAACTTTGCCAAAGACAAGTTCTTGCTGTGATGGGTAAGCCCAGCTCCAGGGGTGGAGGTTCAGCAAGGCTGGGCCTTTAAACCTTTCCCTGTCTTTGCTGTGCTTCGTAAAACTGGTGAAAAAGGCCAAAATTCTCTCACTGATTGTTAGGCAAACATATCATTTCTCAATGGTGTTAAGCCCACTTCAAGAAAAAAAATAAAAAGACATTTCACTCAGAAAGATCTCCACTGAAATAAACTATGGATCTCCACTGAAATAAACTATGGGGATGGCTGACTCATACGCAAGTAAGATATTTTTCGAGAGCCACCTGATTTCTGAGCAGCTTTTAGGCCTGAACCCAACCCCATCATCATCAGTTAGGTCAGCTCTTTAAACTAGACCAGCCTTAAGCTATCGTTTATCTCTTTGTTTACGTGTTGTAGGCTGTAGTTTTCATCTGTTAGTTACCATATTTGCACTTAATAATCCTTAAAATACTGATGCTGCAACGCAGAAGCAGAAGGATACATTTCTGATTAGATAAGGCATTTTACGCACAGACATACACAGAGGAGGGAAATGGAGATTTCTTTTTTCCCAACCTCTCCTTTCAAGAAGGGGAATTAAGAAAACAGTT
Organism: Fratercula arctica; assembly: GCA_947846985.1. Taxonomy (NCBI): domain Eukaryota; kingdom Metazoa; phylum Chordata; class Aves; order Charadriiformes; family Alcidae; genus Fratercula; species Fratercula arctica. The sequence goes on from CANTUZ010000002.1 coordinate 42,577,133, forward strand.
TCAAGTCTTGGGTCTTATTATTAATCATCAGTTACTTTGCATTATACAAAAATTATTCCTGGCACCCTCCGTCCAGTGGGCCTGAAGTGACAGAGGAAAAAAAATGGGAAAATTCAATACAAACCACTCAGTACCCATTTCAGGGACATGATGGAAACTCAGAGGGAAGGCAACAAGCAGATTTCTTAATACAATAATATTACATCAACTTCTAAAATTAGGGCCAGGCAAACTAAAGCTCAGAATATGCTCTTATGTTCAATGCTAGACTACTTCAAACCTGGTCCAAGAATAATGTGGTCCTGAGCCATCCCACAGCTTGCAACAGCAGAGAAGAGCGAGGTTTTCATGACTGATCCTTTAACTCATGCAATAGGAAAAAAATCTGCTCCCTTTCACAATGAATATAAGTTTTTGCAGTACTTTTAGAGCGACAGCAGTTTCCATTCTATGGAGAACGCTGGCATCCACCCAGAATAGTCCTCCTTCTTACAAGACCTTGGCACCTGGCACCTGGCCCCCGGTCCAAGGGCAGGAGCTACTACCGCATGCTGGAAAAGAAAATGCCCAGGAGCCAGCGTGTGCCTATGTGTGACATGTGGGGAGCGAAGGCCAAATAATGCAGACAAGTGTTCCCTCTTACCGCTCAGCCTCTGCTTAAAATACACATCGCACAGGAGAGCTTCATCTGCAGCTGAGAGGGGCTCATTTGACTTTGCAGAAGTCAAACATCTTGACTCGGAGGAAGTCAAACATCTCCTAAGTCTATTCTGAAGCCCATAAAAAGGAGGGGGGAAAAATAACCTTATTCATTTCCTTGATGAAAATGAAAATATTACTGGGATCAGCCTCCTTGAGCTGTGGAGGGATAAAAGTGCAGCATCGCAGCTTTTGAAAGTGATCCTGAAACCTGGCTTTAGTCCAGCCTCTTGTCCTGTCCTAGACCCTACCTTATCTTGACATGTCCTGGTTAAAATCCTTAGTACCACCTTCTTTCCCACCATAAAAAAGAAATGGAGAGTGTGAGCTTTATTTTGAAGTTGAAACACTGTCATCATCCCCAGTTGAGGAAAAAACATGTGTGGGAAAAAATAGCGTGTAGGTGCGTTCAACTGTCTGAAGCCAAGGCTAGAGGCAAATCAGATCAGCACGGCTGGAAATGTGACAAGGTGTAATTAACATTAGATGATTAATTAATTTCATTTTTTAAACTTTAAATAAAAGTGAAATGAAGAAGAACCCCACGCCTCGCGCCCCCGAGCGGTCTCTGTGTGCCTTTTCCACCCTGCGCTCAGCCCAGCGGCCAAGCCCCGGTGCCAGAGGGCACCTCTGAGGGCTCCAGGCTCAGTGGGCTGCGTGCCCACGGGCTGCTGGAAGCACGTGGCCATTTCACCATGGCTATTCCCAGCCCGATGTGTTCCCTCACCCTTGGTACAGGGCAGCCTGGGACTTGAAGTTGTCCTTGGCTCCCAAAATGAAGAGTCACCCCCAGTACAGCTTTGGTTCAAAGGGCAATCAGCACCTCTGTTTCAGCATAGTATTTTGGGTATGTAGACTGGAATTAGATCAGCCCCATTTGGGGTTTTAGCCTTGTGCTGAGTCCAAAGTTGTGCAAACACACAATCTGCAAGGAGCTCAAACCCTTCTCCTCCTGGCCAGGACAGCTTCTCCCGCAGACTCTCATTTCTCCCTTGGGTCTTGGCAACAATATTGTCCACAACTTGCAAACTCTGGTGACAGGATACTTCTGAGGAGAACAGACAAGTGAATGCTGGGTTTTTATAACAACCAGATGCCCATTTTAATACTAAGGAGTTGTAACAAAGACTACCTTGCTCCTCAGCTTTGCACAAAGGCTTCAGAGGCAGCAGATCCGTCCCTGTTGTCACCACCCGTTTCCTCCAGGCAGACCTTTGTGACCGTCTCTCCAGCTCTGTAGTTCTTGACCTGAGTAGAAGTCTGTTCCGGTGCCCCTCATCCTATCTCTGGTGTCAGCAGGACTTCCAGGGAAGGTTCATGCCTCTGGGGTACATTTCTTCAGCACACATGCAGCACTGAAATGCACGACTGATGTCAGGACCTGCCTTCAAAGGACACGTATGGGAGCTGAGGGCCTGTTTGTCCTGCCACAATGCAAAGGCTGAGGATATGAAAGGAGCAGGATTTACTGGGCAGAGAAAAGCATTCCCTCTGAGAGTTGAAGGCTGCCATGTTTCCTGCAAAGCATCAGATGGAGCTTGGTGCTGCCACACACATCAGCTTGGTGGGTTCTCCAGGGCTACCTGGTAGAGACTCTACCTGGGCGCCCCTTGTCGGATGCTCTCTCACCATGCTGCAAGACAGGCAGTGACCTGGCAGTGGCAGAGAAACCCTCCCCTCCTGACATGATTTAACTCTGGAAGAGAACAGTCTTTAGGCCTGAGACGGTCTGCACATGATATATAAAGAAGCTGCTGACTGAATGGAAAAGCACCTCGTTCACCCTCCAAGCAGACACAAAGATGGGCTTCGCCTCTGAAGGACCTGGCTGTGCCAGAGCAGAGTGTGCTCAGCTGCTCCATCCCGCGGGGGAGCCTCAGGGCTACACCCAGGAGTGTGGACACAGGGAGCAAAGAGCTCACTTTGGGAAGGAGGAGAAGCCAGTAGCTTTGGTGCATGCTCTGGGACTCAGGAGCCCAAGCTATCCTCCTTAGCCCACCACTTTTTTCCAGTACTAAGACCTAAGTCAGACCCGCTGAGGACAGCCTGAAGTGCTTAACCATGAGCTGTAGCTCTCAGCACCCTGGCAAAGCCCATTGCTCATCCCCTTGTGCTCAGACTCTTCTGAAACATTTGGGGCACGGGCTACTCCTCCACCTCAGATATCTAGCAAGAAGGTGCCTATAAATTTTACTTGCCACCCTTAGACACTCTCCTGGAGCTGGTGGCCCATTCCCTCTTCCTGCTCCTCCAGCAACAGCAGCTCGGACACCTCTGTTCAGCCTCTCCTGCTGCTGGTTGGGATCTCCACCTTCATGCCTGGCTGGGAATAAGTCAGCCGGTCTCTGTTAGCTGCTGCTAGCCAAACCACCGGCGGGCACAGCTACTGGGCAAGGTGCTGCACAACCGTCATTAGCTGCCAACTGTGTCCCTCTGCTCTCTGCTTGGTCAAGCAGCTTGAGGTTGGTGTTTCCTTCCCGCGGGAGGGCTTGCCCTGGCTTTTTTTGGACCTGCAGCAGCTGTGGCAGCTTCACTGGCACACCTCTCGGAGAGGCTCACCACCTATTACACACCCCACATCTCCAGCTCCTCAAGGCACACGCAGAGAAGATGGCCCAATTCTTACCCATTGGCACAGCACAGCCAAACGTAGGTTGTGTCCTGCTCTCTGGGGTCAAGCTGGAGAACTTCAGGCTACGTCTGTAAGGGCAAGAGCAAAAGAAGAAAAGCACATTTGGTTCCCTGGGGAGCTCAGCATCTTGGAGGCTCTCCACTGCCCACATCCATTGACTCTGACCAGCTTCGCCAAGACGTGCTGTTTTCAAATCATGGGTTAGGTTTTTGCATCGTAGTTGACAAACACATGGTTGTGAAAGCAACCAACAGTACCTGTGGTCTCTTCTACACTTCACAGGAGCAAGGAACAACTTCACCAAGACCACAACTTGGCTCTCACCCTTTGCCATTACCTATAGTTCTGATGCCAGGGGACATAAGATTTGACCTCTCAGACCCATTAATTGTTTCCAGCTTTGTTTTTTAAATTTGACTACACAGGAACTCAACACACCTGACTCTTCATCAAGTAAGGGTCCCAGCTTGAAGGATGCTAGCCTGTAATTTAGTAGTGCGAAAGCAGGGGATGATATTTGACCCTTCAGCCTCTCTCCGTATCTTCCTTACAGCTTTGGCACCACCGGTCCCCAGAGCGCCCTGGCTACACGGGTCCTGGTGCAACACATGGCCAGAGCCACGCTCTGTGACAAAGCTGCAAAGCCCATCGCCTGCAGCTGTCACAGCTGCTCTCGTGCACCTTCGTAGACACCGACCCAAGGTGCAAGGTTAGCTTACAGTGCCATTTCCCAAGAAGGCTAGTTCTGGAGAGAGAGGGAACAACAGTCTAAAGCCAGCATGCATGTCTTCATCATGAGCAAACAAATCTAGGATTGTCTGGACCATGTGAAGTCCCTGTGCATGTTGAATTACTCACCCTTGGGCACGCATTTCGTTATGATTTTTAGTTCTTCTAACTGTGCTGTTGCCTCTTTCTTTCATCAGTCTCCATTTTTTCAGTGCTTTATCCACTTGCCAGGAATTGTCTCATCCTCAGATATTGCTGTATTTGTGTTTTTTTCAGGTCTTTGACTTTATAACTTTTTATTTTCCTGGGCTCACACTCTTTAGAGTGGAGAATATGCCTTTGAGATTTCACTTTGGATGCTTTTTCAGCCCTAGCCAACACCTACTCCAGCTTTCTACACACATTCAGGTATGCCCAAGCTTTCATTTACATTTTAAACATTACATCAGCAGTGAAGCTTTCTGTTTCTATAGTTTTTCCAGCGAAGACAACATCTTACCTTTTTTTTCTCTTAACCTCTGAGCAGGGGCATATCAAAGACCTTGCAGGTCCATGTAACACTTTTCTCCCTTTAAATACTGATTTCCTTTGGATTTTGCAAAACTGCTTTTATTTCTTCCAACTAGAGCCTTTCTGTTCAGAGGGACGCTGCTTACAGCTGCCCCCGTACCCACTTGGACAGCAAATTCAAATTCCAATGGCATTTGCGGAATGACTCACTGGTGGTTTTGCTATTGATTTGCTGATGTCCTTTACTACCTTTTTACACTGTGTTTTCCAAACACAATCCACTATAGATTGTCTTGTTTTCCCTGTAGGCGGCCACACTGGTTCTGCACAGCAGGGCACTGAACCCGTACTACTTTTCAGAATTTCTGCTTTTCCAAGGCATCACAAGGTCAGCCTGACCTAGGAGCCTTTTTTCTCCCTTCAGGACCTCTGACTCCAGGATCCCCTAAATCTCTCAGTATTCCTTCACCTCAGAAGTCTCAAAGTTCTCATAAATGATTCAAAGGTGCTCCCTCTTTTTTTTTTTTTTTTTTTTTTTTAAATTCTTCTTGAAATCTGCTCCTTGGCCCTGGCAAATGGTGATCTGTTTTCCGGCACATCTTTCTTTGTGCCTGCCAAAGCTGCTGGAGTCAGCACCTTCGGGGCCAGTGCTCCCCCCAGACACAGGCATGAGAGAGAAGGAGAGAAAGACGCTCTGTGATCCAATCTGGAAAGGAGTCTGCCTACCTGGCAAACTGTAAATGAGTATGCAATGCAATATGATAAATAGAGTGGAGGGACTTTTGCACTAACACTTTGCTTATTTCAAAGGTGGTGTACCTGCAGTCACTCTTAATACGAACATGCTTCATTTTGAAACCACAGATGCTATTGGGAATACCACACAGCACACATGACCGTGGGTGTAAGAGACGTGGCTGTTTGATGTCAGACTCCTAAGTTCACACTAAGAAAATCCTTCAGCCGTGGCTCGGTTTTTAAGGGGAGAAAGCCCTGATCCCCTGTCACTAAGAGGAAGGACAGCCTGCAGCTATACAGTCAACAACAGGCTCCGGACACACGAGGCAGCTCACAACCTGTGGAGACCACGCTCCTGCTGGCAGTGCCAGAGCTCAGGGGGCAGAACTCACCATCTTTTATGTCCTTCTCTGCAATGATAGATATACACCGAACCAAACACACGTCGCTGCCACAACACTGCTCCTCTCCACAGCCCTCACGCTATTTTTTGAAAAACACAGATTTCACCACTACAGACAACGAAGCCTGAAAATACCACAGCCGATGCACTGGGGTCTGTGGTACCAGGATTATTTCTTCACACCGAGTAAACAAGTTGTTATGCAGCAAATCGGTTCCTCACTCCAGAGCTGGTCCTGGAGGGCCTGAGCAGCCCACAGCACTGCTCACGCAGCGCAGACCCACCAGAGGCCTGGGCAAGACTTCCTCACTCGGGTGCCTCAACTGAAGTGCTCAAAGGGATTTAATTTAAGGGACAGCATGCATTTCGTGCTTTCCCTTAGGCTCTTTACGTGGAGCTTCTGCCTTTGAAGGCAGGCCCTGTTCCCATGGGCAACAGTGGGAACAAACCCTCGAGGTGCCGGCACGGCGCTCCCCAGGGACACTGAGCCTGGTGTGGGGAAGGAGCTCCCACCGACGCCAGGCAGAGGGAGGTCAGGGAGCTCAGCGTCCATCTGAAGGCTCACGGCGCCTCAGGTGGAAGGGGAGCAGGGACAGGGGCCAGCAGTCAGCCAGTAAATGCCTGTGGAAACCACCGTGAAGCAACAGCCTCAAGTAGGTTTCCCATTCTGTGAGAGGTCAAGAACCAAATTTGGATCCAGGCTCCAGGTCTTGCTTTTCTTCCTGAGGGGAATGAAAGACTTGGAGGAGAAATGAAAACTGCAAAGGAATATGAGAACAGAGAGACCAGCTGAACAAGGAGACCCTCTCCAACAGCTATGAGACTGAGGTATGGGAAGTGTGGAGAGAGGGGAAGCCTATTGCTCCTGTCACGCCATCCCTGTCTAGACTGGGAACGGAGAAGGAAAGAAAGGGCACTCCCATAAAAAATGTAATTGAGCGAGACATAAATCAAGAGCCAGTTCACTGGAGGGAATGAAGTTTGGCTGATGTGAACAGCAGGGAAGTGAAAACCTTTGGCTGGCTGCCCGAGGGAGGGGAGGGGAGGGGAGGGGAGGAGAGGAGATAAGATAAGATATGAGGTGGGTGATGAAAGGGATTAGAAGGAGGGTAGAAATGTGAACAGGTTAGAGCCGATACAACGTTGTCCTCGGGGTCCTACTCTTCCCATTCCAGCAGCTTGGAAGCGTGCGACAGAGCTGACGAAAAGAGTCTGCGAGAAAGAGAAGGAGACACCGGGACCATTTTTTCAGTTATAAGCTTTTTCTTTTTTAGAATTCAAGCTTACACAGTTATCTATGCCCACTATATTCATAATTACATTTTAATATCTGCATACAAAAGCTATGTAAAAATTATTTTCTTCCCCAAATATACAAATTTTCTCTTTAGATAGTTTAAAACATTTGTGATCACAGATTTTTTTTTTTTTTAATATATTTCAGGCTGAAAAAATATTACCCATCTAGCATAACTCTTAACACTGTTTGCAAAAAAATACATCATCCAAGGTACTTTGTTTTTTACTGTACGGTGTAATGTTTGCCTTACCCTCAGGGCACGAAACTGATATAAAAAAAAAAAGCCAAATAAGCAAAACCCACAAACCTCACAGACAAAGTAAGAAGTCCTCCCAACCAACTTCATAAAAACAAATAAACAACCCAAACACCACCCTTCTCTTAAAAAAAAAAATTATGAATGCCTAATTTCATGTATTTATGAGCAAACTAAAACTGAAGAGTGCTAAGGAAGTAGGAAAAGAGAAGAAGAAATTACAGTATGTCAGCTAGTTCATGCCCTGATACTATCTTTACCAACATTAAATGTGTAATTAAATAAAGTGTCTTTTAATGTTTTACATTGTGCTCAGTAATTTACATAAATTTAATCTACACCCGGGTGCTGATGTAGATTTACATTTGATTGTCTTGTGCATAAACAAGGTTAGCTTTTAAAGAAGGTAAACTGTGCAATGGACAGTCACAAACAACTTATTACCTGCACAATATTGCTTTTTGAAGGCGACATCAGTCAATGTGGGTACACACAAATAATGCTTACTCTTTGCATTTGCTAACATCTATACGACACACTAAAACTTCGTGATAAGGCCAAACCTTTTTTTTTGTTTGTTTGTTTTTAATTTTAAAGCAAAAATATACCATAGTAAAAAAATGTGCTCACACCGCTTCGAGTCTTTTACGTGGAAAATAAATCTCTATCACACTAGAATAAAATTCTCTCTATAAAATTTAAGTATGGATCACTTCATTGCTATATCAAAAGGAAACGTCTGGCAATCATTTCCAGATGATCACGATAACAAGACACATCAAGAGGTCCTGTCGCCTCTACCTTTGTGAAAAGATAAATGCTGAACACTTTCAATTGCTCTCACAGCGAGAGGAATACGTTCCTTGGTTGTGGATTTTGATTCTGTCAATGAAAAAGGTTTAGCCTTAGGAATGCTGGCTACATCTCAAAACCGTAAGACTGATTTTTATAATTTATGATTCATGCAGCAAAAAGTCAATATGACACATACAGGTTAGAGTTCCATAGCATAAAAATACATCACTAGCAATGACATGCTCCGCTTGTGATCAACAGCCTTGTCTTGGCAGATTTCTGATATAAATGGTCTCTCTGGACAGTTTTTTTCCTCTTTCTGATGCCTGCCTCTGAAGAAGCAAGCAGTCTGCTCAAAGATGATTTTGGACCTTGGAGGTCTAACTCTAACGTCTACATTTTGGCAGAATGTAAACAAAAATCATTATCACTCACTATATATGTCATTATAAATATCATAACTTAACTGAGATTACACATGAAATGAGTATCTAAATGCACGTGTTACTCAGGGCAAAACCATGGATGGTGACAATCAGGTTTGACAGGAAGAACCTTCTACGCAAGACCCACATGTAGACCACAAAGCAAATGTGAGAGTTACATGGCACCATCAGAAACGAGACTCTGGACCGCACTGGAAAGTGCACGTTTGTTATTTCACTCAAAAGGCCAGTTACCCCAAAGGGTGCTGACTGCAGCACTGATGTCTGCCACTCAGATGGTCAATCCAGTGGCTCAACCCCTTGAGACCACCAAGATTTAAAAGCAAGTATGTCTTTGCAGGACTGAGGCCCGTATCCATTGGTAAGAGTCTACAAGAGCACCCTCATGTGTTCTGGTTTTGCTCTCATGATCATATAAATCTGGAGTCGTACGGAGAGAGTCAATGAAGTCACACAAAGTAAGACTTGACAGGAGATCGGAGGCCATTAGATGTCAGTACATCAAATGTGTCAAACTAAGAGCTTGGTCTTAGTTTTCAATTGACAAATGCTACTAATTCCCCTCTGTTAATCAGTGCCAGATTCCAACTTACCTAAAAAGCTAGAAAATTATGTTGACATATGTCCTTTCTGCTTAAAGCACTGCCAAACCTGTCAAAGTTGTTGCCTGATTTTAGGCACTTCGTCCATCTGCAGTCACCTAAGGAAGGAGGCCTGATTTTTCTGAACCCTGATTAACCACAACTCCAAACTGCATCAGCATCTTGGGAAGTCAGGGCATTAGCTCGGATGCCTAAACGCAGCTTACCTGCCTGAATTCAGACAACTATTTATGCAGGCTGTGTTTGAAAACTTTGTAACTTGCCAGGTGGACCTTGGGGGACAAGTTGCTGTATGAGCAATGATTTTTACAGCAGCCAGTGTGCAAAGTGTTAATTCTCAGCACTGTCTCAAACTGCAGTTCTGTTCAGAGCGTTTCAAGTTCCTTCATCTCTTGCTGCTTCCCCAAGTCAATCCAGTAACTAACTTTTTTTTCTAACCTCTGATCTTTATTTATTTTTTTATTACTGTAGTCCTAACAATCCCAAGTGTTCAAAAGCTAGTTGTGAGGGCCCCAGTAGTTACGAGCTAAGTCCCTGTTAGATAGTGACTTCCTATCTGAATAATTAACATTTAGGCTACTGATTTTTTTTGTCGCCCAAAGGATAAGAATTGTTGACCTTAATGACAAACCGAACCTCTCAGGCAGCAGCACAACTCCAGTAACTGAAGCTCTGAAAAATACATGAAGCATCATGGGCCTTGTAGTAGTGAGATCACCATGAACATTACTAAGAGAAATGTCATGTTTTTTCTCCCGGGTCTCGTCTGCAGCACAGTCAAAACTTGTACGCTAACTCCAGCTCACATTGAGCAACCAGGTGAGATATGTGAACTGGCTTCAGGAGGAACTCCATCCTCAGATCTCTAGCAGAATAGAACTCCAAAAGACATGCACATTTCTTTTCTCTTTGCAAGCCATTGTGGGTATAGATGCAAGTAATGGATTAGCTGGTTTTTTGCTTTCCCTATATGTTATCAGTTCCCTATCAAGCTAGCGCAAAATCAGGTATCTAGCACTCTTCACTGCTCTGACTGACTAACTATGGATGCTGTTCATCTGAGATTCTGTACAAGTACATGCAAGTTCATCACATTGTCTGGCCTCTTGTTCCAAAAAGCTAGAAAGTTTCTAACTCCTTGTCCCCAAGACACAGCACTCTACAAGGATTTTGGATAGAGACTGATGTTGTTAAGACATATGCTTTGAAATGGAGCAAACACAGCCCACAACAGAGGTTCTTCAACTTCAGCAAACATTTAGGAACAAATTTCCAATGGTTTGTCTTCCTTTCTACCTGCAAAAAAACCATCCCTGTACATCCCATTTTGTTTTATATTCTCACAAAATTATGGGTGCAAACCCCTAAGTGATAACATCAGTGCTCACAACTGATCACAGGTGCATCAAGGAACAGGGAGAACAAGATTCCACATCCCTGAAAACATAGCCAATAGCACTCCAAATGTTTTATCGATGATGTAGGGAAAGAGAGGAGGAAACAATTTAACCCCTGACACACACACATTGTGTTCCACCTACAAGGTAAGTTTTCCTGAGTATCATGCTTTCATGAGGGGATAAACACATAACATATGGGTTTAGATATGGGCCGTGAGCTTTCAAAGTCAACACATCCACCCTAACAATGCCCACTGACTTGCCAGGCAAATATATCAATAAATAGCAGAGAAAGAAACTGGTACAAATGAATGCACAACACAAAAGAATGTGGGGTATGAGGAAGTGCGAAATACGTGAACTAAGACTCTGGTTCCCAGGAAGAACAGAAGGATGCTTTTGATGTATCATACAAATTCAGAGAATCGTTTAATATCAAGTTTAAAAAAACCCAGGGACAACACCCCTGCATGGAGATGGATGACAGAGCGGAACCTCTTCCTATAATGCCCTCATCACCGGCCCCCAAACATTCCAGGATTGTGAGTACTGGCTTGCAGACTTCGGCAGCAGGACACCCTGTCATTGCTCAGTTCAGTTCCTGCTAGTGCAGTTAGTGGAAATAAATTAAAGGAATCAAGAGAGAATCTAGCCAAACGAAACACACACAGACACCAAAGAGAGAGAACCTAGCTGATCAACACACATAAACGCGCACACGCACAGGAGAGGGTGAGAGAAGGAGAGAGGGAGAAGATAAAAATATGGGAAAATGTTTAAGACATCTGCTGAAGATTTGTAATTATATATATATAAAATCATATATATACGTGCATATAAACTTTATATATATATATAAAACAAAAGATTACTGCCAAGCAACACTATTTGTATTACTGGGATAAAGCTGTACAGTCTTGAGTGTTGTTACTAACACAGTTGGTTTCTGTCCCATCTGAAGGTCACCCTGTATGTTTCGTTCTCCGTGTTCTCATTCTGTGATCATTCCCATCCCTGAATAACTCTGAGGAAAGCCTGCTATCCTGACAGAGAGCCTTCTCCTTCAGAGTGACGAATTTTCCATGCACCTCAGGAAAAGCAGACCTCTCCACTCTCAGGAAAAGCACCTCAGAGGATCAAATTCCCCTCCTTACCGCAACAGACCTTCCAGTGAAGTTACCTGGGGTTCAAATGTAGTAAGAACCGAAGGATCTTACTTTCTTATACACACGAAAAAAAAAGAGTCAGTCCCTTCTAACACTCTGCATTATTTTAAGTACTTGATTTATGGGGCACAGTTAAACCGTATCTGCTGGAACAATCCTCAGATAATGATGGGATCTTGATAATGATGAAGATCCTAGACCATAATGGTGATAGTTACAATAGAAACAACCATGAAGACTAGAAATTTCAGCTCATGAATTGCTCTCTTGTGCCCTGCAAAATGAGGTAACACTAGACAGAATTGCCAGGGTCAAATTAACAATAGCAGTTTTAACTTGGAGGCCAATTTATTTTCTGCCATTTCAATTTCTCTCCCATATTTTCCAAGCAATGATGTGTGTGAGCTGGTGACCACGCAAGTGCTGGTGAATGAGACTGGTCTGTTTGTATTTTCACTGTTAAGCTGTCAAAGCATTCACATCAAAGGACTGAAGAACAAATTGCAATAGTCACAAGTACCCGCATTAAAGGGATGTTTTCATCCATGTGTATACAACAGCCCCCCAGCAATCCCAAACAAAAACCCAAACAAAAACCCAACCCCGCCTCAAGAAACAAGAGAATGAAAGAAGAAGAAGAAGAAGAAGAAGAAGAAGAAGAAGAAGAAGAAGAAGAAGAAGAAGAACAAACAGGGGTGAGAAGAGCCGGGCAACGGGATGAAATGACAGCCAGTAGTGCGACGGGGGGTGCGGAGAACCGCTCCAGTCTCTCTAATCCTCAAACACTTCCAGGAACAACGGAGGGAAGAGTTCTGTGGGGCACTCCACCTTCATGTGCAGGAAGCGGCTGGCATGGCAGGCTCCGATCATTCGCAGGTCTGTCACTTTCATCAGCAGTTTTGGCCAAAAGTGTGAAACATGGTGTTTTCTGTAATTAATGTAGTGTTCGAATGCCAGGAGGAAACCCTCTTGACACTTTTCTATCCTCTCGACGCAAACAAGGCCTGGGCGATCTGTAGATACAAAGAAGCAGAATTATTGTTATTACTTATTTACTTTAATGAATTCCTGATCATAAATCAGGAAAAATAGGACAATTGTATTGTTAGAAAAGAAAGGATGGAGACCAAGGACATCTGGCTCTGCCACAAACAACTTCTTTGACTCTGGACGCCTCACTTATCAGTACTATCCATGTTAAAATGAGGAGATAATCCTTCCTTTCTTCATCCTTTGCCTGCTTTGCCTATTTAGAGTATAGCTGTTTGGGAAGTGTTTCCTTACAGTGACTAAAGCAACAGATCCCTGATCTCAGCTAAGGCTTCTATCTGTACCTTTCTGTAAAACAACTAATAAAGAACTAAAAAGAATTCCTTGTCAGATTATCTAAATTACAGTTCTTTCCTATCAGTTTCTCTGCAGTCTGACCAATGCTTTGATCAAGATTTGATCCATAGGTGAGCTGCAAAGGAAACTGTTACGGAGCACCAAGGAACAACAAAGGCCAAAAGTTTGGCCGATTGTCTGAATCGGCACCCAGATGGGTGCTGGGAAAGCTCCTTTCACAAGTCACTCTTCAGGAGACACTTCTGGAAAAGCAGGTCCTCTGAACTGCCTTCTGAAACCCCTACTCATGTATCATTGTGTAGGGAACTAAAAAGAAATCAAAATGTTTTGATTGGGAAGATCAGGTGCTGTGATTAATGTGGAAACTTTTCTGTCTCAGACGCAGTTAATGCTTGTAAATCACTGTCTGTGTATTGTTATTCAGTGCCCAATCTTCAAAGTGGTCTTAAAACAAAAAAAAATCTGCCGCTGCCCAAGGATGGAATTTCCTCTTTGGGCTAGCACAGTCAGTAGAAGCATATTTGAAAACATACTTAATCTAAGAAGGCACGAAAATCTTTGGAAATCATATGAAATAGTCTGTGCTGCTTCTGTATGACGCCACCAAGAGACCAGTTGCAAATGGTCCCAGTGTGCGGAAACAGCACAGCTCTCAAATGCCCATTAGCAAGTGGTGGTGGTGTTAAGTAGGGAAACAAGAAGGCAGGTCAAGCTAAGCATATGAGACTGATGGAAATGTGCATAAACTGTACTTCCCACCCAGTGCCTGACAGTACCTAGGGGAAAAGGGAGCTTATTGTAAGGACAACTGTTGCTAAATTATCAGTTTTTCATTCAAGGCAAATTGGCTCAGAACCACACCTGTTTTTTTTCTGATGATCATCCCTGCCTCCTCTCTCAGATCTAAAATGAGCAAGGTGTGTTACCAAAGCCACTTTTATGCCCATCTTTCTGCATACCCTGATTTTTTTTTCCTACTGCTTACCAAACCAGTTCTAAGCTGCCTTGGGATTTTGAGAGAGAATTTCTCCCACATTACTCTGGTCAGCACTACAAGGGGCCTACAGGAAAGATAGGGAGGGACTCTTTATCAGGGAGTGGAGCAATAGGACGAGGGGTAACGGTTTTAAACTGAAAGAGGGGACATTTAGATTAGATATTAGAAAGAAATTCTTTCCTGTGAGGGTGGTGAGGCACTGGCACAGGTTGCCCAGGGAAGCTGTGGATGCCCCATCCCTGGAAATGTTCAAGGCCAGGCTGGATGGGGCTTTGAGCAGCCTGGTCTAGTGGGAGGTGTCCGTGGGAGGGGGGTTGGAACTAGATGATCTTTAAGGTCCCTTCTAACCCAAACCATTCTATGATTCTATAACTCTGTGATCTAACATACCCTATTTCTTTTAAAAAGAGGCTTGTGACAAAAGGCTAAAGAGTTTCAAATCAGTTGGAGTCCCAACAGATTTCTGTTCTCACCTGATGACATGAGCAGAACAGCCTGAAGAAGGGCAACCTCGGTGTCATCCAGGTTAAATGAAGAAAGAGACATGCCCAGGTCAAAAATGGCATCAGACACTACGCCAAGACCCCCATTTTTCAGCTGGCCCCTTGTCACCGCCATCTCCCCATTTAGTGTTAAAGTCTCACTCTCGGGGTCATAGCGAACTGCTGCTCGGAGGGACATTATCTCCATACAGCAGCCTTTCAGAAGGATGATCTGGTCTTCACATGGCAGCTGCAGAAATTATAAACAGTAAAGAAAAAGGTGTGCTTTTCAAACTGAGTTGGTCTTACAACTACATTAAATTCATGAGCATGAAGTTGCAGTTCACACCCCAGGACACTACCCTCCAAACACGCTGCTGACCGACTAGTTCCAGTGCACCACAGAAACCTCCAAGACTCACATTCCTGTGTCCAGAAACTGCCGGCAGGTTAACATCCACACACACTCTTAGGAAATCTAGTGACGACACAGCGGTAGGCAAGTGATCCTGGGCAAAAGACTCAAAGCAAACCAAGCTGGTTCAGATGCTGAGGTGAAGTGACCCAACTTGCAGAAGTGCTGCTCTCCATGGGACCACTCAGTTTGTGGGAGCATTATAAAATTAAGTCTAATAAACCTTAAGAATGTAGCTTTACGTTTTGAAGAACATTCCACAAAGTGTGGAGGGTGATGCAGACCTGTCAGGTGCCAGGTTGGTGGTAACACATACTGTTGGCTTTGTCTCCCACCAGGGGTGGATCTAACTGAGATGGCTGAAGTGGTCACTGTTCTCAGCTGTTTATCCTTCTCTCTTCTACTCCCTCAACTTACAATTTAGCAAACAGAATAAACTATAATTGGGGTTGGTACAGACCTCAGCCATCCCAGTTAAACTCACCGCCAGCCATGCTTATTTCCTACCTAACCAGAGGAAAAGAAAAACATTTGGGAAGGTCCATAGGACCAAACTGCTTTTTAAATAAAAGGAATGAAATAAATTTCTGTAGCTAGAAGAGATATCCTCAATCAATAGGGCGTGTGCTCTTAATTCTCACTGCCCATTTAAACAACAGAGAACTTACAAAGCTATATTTAGCCTCCGAAGGCTGATCTCCCTAGACTCCCTAGATTATGGCTGGACAGACAGAAAATCTACGGTATAGGTCCAGCTTCTATGCTGGTGCGTAAGCTGTGATCTTCAGGGCATGTGCTAGACAAGTGTTTTCTACAACATTAAAAAAAGTTAAGCTGTCTGAATTGGTGAATGTAGGTTCTGTGTTTACAGAGTGTCACCAGGGTACTGACACATTAGGAGAATGTGCTCTGTGAAGCACGGAAGTGTGTCTTTATATTTTCATAGGTAATTCAACAATAGCAAAAACCACCAAGACTATTTTGAGACTGTCACTAAATGAATAAAGTGGTCACGTATATGAAAAAGCAACTCATTACTACTTGGATTGAAAGAAAGCAAAAATCCATCAATTTCTGATTCATATAAAGTTATATTTACCTGATTTGCAATTCAAAATGAACATAGAAAACCTACCAACTATAGATTTACATGGCAACTGTGTACTCACAAAGCAAGTATACTGATTTGGTGTAAAATGATGTAGAGTGGATGCCAGCTACCTAACGCAAGTGAAAAGCAGTTGCCTGTTAGAGAAGAGTTTTAAGCACAAAGCCAGCCCCAGACAGAAAAAGGATTTGAATCATGCAGCTATTTTTCCAGCAATGCCAGCTTCAGGTGTAAAGTGTTTGATACAGAAGAAAAATGACTCATCCTGTTCAGGGCAAATCACTTTCTCTGCGGATCACACTCAGCTCAGCAGCAGCATGGGGAAGGCTGCACAGGCACGGTGGTAGTCTCGCTACCCAACAACAACGCCACTGTTGGGCTGCTGAGACTGAAGGAGGGAAAGAAACAGAGTAAGAAATAAAAATAAAATTTAAAAAAAAAAAAGAAAAAGATGTGTGGCAGCAACCACAAAGAAATATTGGAATAGGTAACTGCAGAGAAAAAAGGGACATGAAAGAAAGGAAGGGAGAAGGGAGAAGAGAAGTGAGAAAAAAAGACTAAGGAGAAGGAAGAATGGTGAAACAGATAACAGTAGAGAAGATATTTCATGACACTTCAGCTGTTTTATTAGTGAGCCATTAAACTCATGAGCATTTCTCTTCCTACTTTCACCTCCTTAAAACTTCCTTAAGGTAGTGGTGATATGACTATGTCCATCCTTCACCTGCTTTCCTAATTCTGAAGGACACATAGGACACCTGTTTCAGGGATGCCAGGCCTCAGGTCTTATCTGCCAGTAGCAGCAGTTACCAAAGACAGGGGTCTTGAATGTCAGTTCTGCTCCTGACTATGCAGGTTTCAATACTATATTCATCACCTGACCGTTGCTACCAGAGCACCTTCCAGGACAGGGGTCAACAAATGTGACTGATTATGGGCCGCATGTTGTCCTTTCCTTCTCTCTCTGCAGGGAGAAAAAGCGAAAGGCAGGAACCTGAGGTGCTCACCTTGGCGGGAGACATTGGCAGCCATCATATGTGTAACGCAGCACCACGCAGCTGAGCTGAGCTGAGCTACCTAGAAGGGTATTTACACAGCCTTACCCAAGAACCCCTGATGCCTGTGACACCTAAACTCATATCAGACTCATTAAGTGTCCCTCAATCTTCATTTTCTAAGCAGAAGGAAATGCAAGAAGGAAACAACAGCAGAAATGCTGAGAAGGAAATGAGTTTTTCTTGTACTTCAATTACTCCGGGGCTAGATTCTTGCTTTGAGGCACAGGCCAATGGATGCACATGAACTAAGTTGGGCACTCAAACTGCTCTGCTGGCTTGTGCACGTGTCCGAAGAAGAGAGAAAGAAGGAAAAGGGGCTGTGGATATGTGAGAGGCCCTGCCCCTCCTACATGGAGATTTACTACACTCTCAGCCTGAGCATCTGTGGAAATTAAAAACCAGGATGATGTTTAAATGCTCTGCAGGTCCGATGGGAGAAAGGAGGGCTTTTTGCCATAAACAAACACACAGCCCACACAGTGTTGCTTCTAAGAAAAGATATGGGTTAAAAACCATAAATGAAATAAAGTTAAGAAGACAGCACCCTTCAAAAAGAGGAAACATTTGTCATTTTCTTTATGCTACAGCAGGAGCTACATGACAGCTCAGAGGACAGCTGTCCTATACTTTGCGTTCAGGAGTTGTCCCTCGCTGTGCCATCAGACCTTGCTGTATACAGGTGTCAGGTTTACACAGTGGCTCATCTGCAAACAAAGCCTGTCCTAGCTGAGCTGCATAACCTACAGAGGTCATGCCCAACGACGCCTTGACTTCTTCATCCATGCTTCCTGCCCGGCTCTGACACAAGTGGGCCCATGGTAGCCAGGAGGGATAGGAGATGTCAGATGGGCACTGCAGTCTGTGTGTGACTGGCAACGCTTTCTGCATTAAAAATGCTACCTTGGTATGTCACTGCGACTTCCCACCAACAAACGCCAAATCAGAGGAGACAGATTCTCTCAGACACTGAATGCTGCGGGGGCCTCTTGATCTATGGACACATTCCTTGTATTTTATAATCTTCATGCTTGACCACTATTTCATGCTTTCTTGGCTGATGGAGCCAATGCTGAGGTTAGCCAGGGAGAGCTATTTACACTATGCCAACTATTGGTATTTACCTCTTGTTCTGTAGGTGCCAGAGGACATAAATAGCTCTCCTTGACTGACCTTAAAGAAAAGCTGCCAGCCACACAAGAGTAAAATGCTATATCTGCCTTAAACTTCCTTCCTGACTGGTGCTTAGTTATTAGGAGGAAACACTGTTCCCGAGTTAGGGAGCCTGATGAACTCATTGACAATGGTCGCTCCCATTTTGAATGTCATTCACTTGGCATTTCACCAGCAGAGTCACGTGTTGCTCTGCAGCATGGGCAAGCAGGCAGGCAACCTTCCATGGCTGGATTGGGGATATTTTCAGACTAAAAATCCCATGGCTGTGGATCCGAAGGGACTCACAAGACTTAAAATTAGTAAGATTATTAAGACTGAAACATTGTATCAGGCTGCGGTTCTGATAACATTTTTTAAATTAGGAAAAAATATCATCATCCATTGCATCTGGTCCCTCAATAAAAATGATACTTCAGTGCAAATGAGATCAGCTCAGGGCCTCTGTAATCCTTATGTGCAACCAAGTCTATTTACTGTATATTTTACGTGTGAGTATCGACCTGGAGTGATAGTCCATTACTTTTACAGACTCTTTTATGCACAACCTCCCCGTTAGGAAAAGCATGCCTCAGGAACATAATGAGGCAAGTGCCATTCCTGGAAAGGGATGCTCTCCTGAACTGGAAGAATTTGTTACTGCATAGACCCAACTCCACAATACTGTACCTGCCAAGGAGCCAGAAAGCACAGAGGGAACTGTGTGCTGGAAGATCTAATTAAACGTATCAAAGATGCTTCTAGACAGTCTCTTTTTGCCCATTTGCTTTGTTCAAGGCCACCTCTAAAAACATACTCGAGTCCCTAATGAACCATGAGGACTTCTAGATGAACAAAATCGGGATTTCAGTAATCACAGGAAAAAGAAAACTCATAAAAATCCAGATGATTCTAGTCCCATCTATTTTGAGTCTCTTCAATTTTTCTGATTTTAAACATAGTGAATTTTTTAGTTCCATGCCAGGAGTACTTTGAATAGTTTTTAACACCAGGCATATAAATGAGGACTACAAGGAAGTTTTCTTACCTCACAAAACATAGGCAACTTTTTGGCAAAATCCACCACTCTTGTAATTGCTGGTGTGATGATTTTTGTAAACTGGCTGAAGGCTTCTAAATCCACTTTCCCACCTTCTGGGGCATTAACTATTGGTGCCTGTCCAATGTCTTCTGGCTAGGGATATAAAGAAAGATATTTAAAGGAATGATCTATCTTAGAGCAAGTATTTTATACTCTAAAAAGTCCTGCTTGGCAACGGAAGATATGCTAAAATAAAAAATAACGCTATTCACTTTGTAAGTAATGCCCATTACACCACAAAATGTGAATTTGCTTGCAAGGCATTTGTGAAAGAGATGACTGCAGAGAGAAATGGGTGACTGGCACGTTGCTACCCATCCTGTGCGGGCAGTTGCATTTTTTTGCACGTGCAGTTTCTTCCTTGTGCTTGTATCTGAATATTTTATGGTTGTAGCCTATGCATTTTTTTCTTAAAACTACAGGCACGTTCTTGTTTCTTACAGGTGCTGAGAACTCTCAGGTTTCTCTAAAAGTGAAGGGAGTTGAGGAGACTTGTCACCCCTGAGAAGATGCTCAGAGCGTTGCAGAATTGGGCTCTTTCACCTAGTCAAAGTTCTGAAATCTTCCCAAGAACAGATTGCCTGGTATCACAGAGCTCCAGGCAACTGCCAAGGCCCGTTTCCAAAACTAGGCTAAACCAACTGATGACTAAGAATGGGCTAACCCAGAGCTAGTCTGCACAAAATGACTAGAATTCGAACTTGTCTGGGTAAAATTTTGGTTGAAAATCACCTTCTGCGTGACTTCAGCCCAACCTTTCTCCAAAAGAGAAAAAAAATAATATTTTGAGTATTTCAAGAGGGATATACAATGAAGTAGACTCAAGCAGAATCTGCGAGCAGTGTTTTTTTTATTCCAACTGCACTTCAACCTGTTCACCTGATTTTATGACAGCTCATCAACGTTACCATGTATTTTAAAAACAGGTCTATCAAAGCTGTTCTGTTTGCTAAGCATGGCTCTACGGTTGTAAAAGACCTGCCAACCACCATGCAGAGGTTCCACTTTGTTAGAGAGACAAAAACTGGATAAAACCCAGAGAAGAAGGCCTTTAAGACTGATGGACTTAATGACATTTATACAAGGGCACTTAAAGAGGGGAGGTGCTGAAAGTGCTGTCTATAATAAAAACTTGTGCTTGCCCATTTTTTAAAGCAACACATCATAAAAGATCTTTCCACAGCTCTGTCACAAATCTGAATCCAAATCTAACTTCTTTCAAGAAAAAACTCAGCAATGCATTAATAAAGCAAGTACCAATTGTAAAGGAACAATGAAGAGGACTGGGCTCAATTATCTGACAGTTCCTACTAAAAAACTTAAGTAATCCCAGTTCTAGGCTCCCTCCCTCCCTGAATCTTGGGAAACTAAACCACATTTTCTGTGTGCTCACGATAAACAACCTTCATCACTTCCAAGCAAGAAGACCAAATGCTTAAAACCACACATAACATTGTTAGGGAGAAAAAGAGAGAACAGTATTTTCTTGGGAAAGCCAAAAGAAGTCAGGATCGCTAGCTAAAGCTAACACACTCCAGAAGGGCATGCAACTGGAGAGCCCTTGCCACCTAACTCACCTCAATAGGAAAAGATGCCCAGACCTCAAAGGAGCTCCTGCTGTTGAAGAACCAGCCTCAGCTGCCTAGGGACTGACTCACAGCTCCTGGGGCATGCGGTCAGCTCCTCTTGCTCTTCAACAGCTTCTGGCAGAGGCTTTCAAAGCCCTTCCACCTGGGTTTGGCAGGTCATCCTGGACTTTCCCTTCTGCTCTCATGCAAGGTGTCAGTGCGCTCCCTACGCTTGCCTTGAAACCACTGGGCTTCAGCATGTGAGGACTGCAAAGAACCAGGAGGCCCTGCATCAAGGGCTACACTGAGAGCAGCTTGGTCTGGCCTAGGAACCAGCTGTGGAAGTCACAGCTGGTTTCTGAACCGTCCATGACAGCTGCCACCCCTGCCTCTGCCCCATCCCTCCCCTCTCCCAATAGCCCTGTCATTACACCACCTCATGCCCTGCCTGTGGGCACCCTTTGTTGGAGGCTCCCCCTCTGCTGTGACTGTCTCCAGAGCCTAAAGTCCCTCAATGACCACGTTTTATGCAGCCCAGTCCCTACCAGCTTTCTGCCTGTGTCCTCATTCCCAGCCTGAACCTCAAGCTCCCCATGCTTCATCCCAAATGAGGAGATACTGGAAGAACCACACTCCTGCCCAAGTAACCAAACGCACTATTGCAGCTGCTTCTTGGTCTGCCAAAACCAGCGCTGCAAACCTTGCTGTGCGGCACCACTGGGAAGTGCTCTGCTGCTTCTTGCCAGTGATCACTGGCTGTGGTTTCCCAACTGCACGCTACCGCGAACATGCAGCCATTCACATAGAAAGTTAGACAGTGCCACTGGAATTAAGAAAACACTATAAAAGGGATCAGCTGGTTTGAATATGTAATTTCTCTTAGCAATTTAACAGTGGGTCGAGATTCCCGTGGTGAATTAGGCAGCAGGAGCCTAGACTTGCAAAAAAATGAACATTCTCTATCTGATTTGGTATACATGAACTGTTAAGACCCCTGTGTATTCCTGACATGCAGTCTATAAACCCTCTTTCTTGCTGTATAAGCATTTTGTATTCTGTACTTATTTCCTTTAAAAATCAATTTAGAAAAATCAAATAAATCATTTTCTAAGGCTGAGCATCATAAATCACCATTTATTTTCTGATCCTTGTCTACAGGCTGAAAACTTAAGTCATTTTGTAGTCTGCAATCTCAGTGCTATTATGTATGTATCATCCTGCTTTCATTGAAATTAACTTTTCTTTGCCAAATTTATTTTAATTAATGTATTCACTTTGGAACAAGGGAGCAAAAAACATGAGTTATTAATAAAAAATATCAGCTTTCCCCTAAAACTTCACATTGTTTTAACACTTACAATATGTTGTGTGTTAGTCCCTAATAAAGACAACTATCCTTAGATATGATATATAAAAAAAGATATGGTAGGCATTATAGACTGCTACTGCTGTTAATCAGGAGTGAAATGATTTTTCTACTTTTTCTGATCATAGCACATTAAAAGTATCCAGTTGGGTGAGCCTTAACTCAGCAACATGCTCTTTATCTTTTGAAATACATCATCTGATCAAACACTGAGCTTCAGGCAAGAATAAGCAAGTAGCAATTTTAAAAATAATCCATTTTTCACTTATGTCAATACACTGGCAGATAGATCCTCTTTGGGGTTGCAATGTTGGGAAGGGACTTCAGAAGAAAAAAGAAACCTGGCTCCAAGAGCAGTGTAAAAGGCTACAGTCCTTACCAGAAATTTCCTCTTCTGCTTCCAGTGGCTTCCTTGTGCATTGGTGGCCACGTGTGCTTCAGTAACGATTTTGATGAGCTCCCATTCCTCATCTGTTGGCTCTGGTTTGTGCCCAATTGTTTTCTGCAACTCTTCCCGACGTCTCTTCTCTCGATTTTCTTCTATCAGCTTCCTCTTTGCCAACCGCTTGCTATCATCCAACACCACTAGCAGGGGGAAAAGCATTTAAAAATGACAGGAAGTTCTTTAAGGTTGACTAAACTTCGGTATTTTCTATGCCTGAGGTACTAATTCATTACTAACACCTTAACTAATCAGTAGAGAAGTACCTTGGTAAGACCCACTGTTGACATAGTGCTCTGATTTCTCTCTCCAAACTTCATTTTCTCAGAAGCCTGGATTGAAAAGAACGACTTATCCTTCTGGTAACATGATGGATACTACTGTTGCCTTCAGCGTTTTATTCCACCAATAAAACATAAAAGCTTCATAAGGACTCAGACAAAGCACTCCTCTAACGGACTTGGAGTAGTCCATGTTGGGAAAGATGCACTTTCGTTTTCTTTAAAGCAGTATCGGCACACTCACTGCTCTGAATTGTGTAGAATGTGTTCTTGTAAGCCAGCAGAAGGTAATGCGGATTTAACAAAGTTGGAGTCCTTATTCACAGCAGGCTCAACTAGCTGTTGTATGACATGCTCAGAAACAATCTCCCTTCGGCTCTTTCTGTAAGCCCTACAAATGGTGCCGTTCTGTAGCATTCCCCAAGAGCTGACAGTTTATCCTATTTTCCATACAAATGTGAACAGGCTGTCCCGCTTTAGTGGAGCAGGACCATTCTGATCCACAGCTGGTGGCAGGCAGGTAGGAGCACTGAAAGCCCTGCTTGCACGCTTCTGTTCACACATTTTCACCCAAGATGTGAAAAAGCCTTCTTGAGCCTTCTCTGCCACGCTCAGCGACAGCCCCTTTGGCGCACACGTAGGTGCAGCCCACACAGTCCATACCAGTGCCATGGTATTGGCACCTGATGGTCAGAACCAGACCCAGAGAAACTTCTGGCTCTGCACAGCCGCTGCCTGGCTGATGCTCACCAGTGCCTGCTGCACCAGGCTGGGCTGGGGCAAACTGGTGACCCAGAGGCATCCAGCCCTTCTCATGAAGGTCTACCTGGCTAAAATGAAATTGTGTCTTTTCATCTCTTTCCCTCCAGACAGAAGATATTGTTATACATTACATTACCAATGAAAAATACCAAGTTAGGGTCTTTTTCTGTTGTTTATTGGGTCTGTTTTCCTGTCAGTTTTTCTGCAGAGGATTATGCTGGCAACAACCATTAACGCGCAGGGAGATTTACGTGACTTCCTCCCATTTGCACTAATTGACGTTATCAGTGTAAATCCCTGTGCAATGGCAGGAAAAGAAGACCCCTAAGGGTTAATCTTACAGCCATATGTTCTAGTTCTTTAGAATGAGAGTCGAATTCTTTGCAGTAGATAACTTCTTCAGGGCTAAAAATAAAACAAACAACTGCAGGATGACTCATACAATGACATTCAATTTCACATCCTCCAGAATTTTCTAAACAAGATGTTTTTTCTAAAGCAAAGTGTCCATCCAGATGCATTTCTCCCTCCTCTCCTCCAAAGAGTGAACATTCCTACTGTTACTCAGCCTGGTAAAGCCGGGAGAAGGTGCAGTCTGGCGAAGGATAAACAAAAAATTACAGCCCTATGAAAATGGTTTGATGTAATAAACATAATTCCCCGGTACAAGTTATTAAAAACAAGAAAGTTCTGGTAATTGTGCTCTACTTCAACAATCTCCACCAATCAACATACTTTAAGCAAACACACACATTAAAAAAGAAAAAAGAGAAAAGAAAGAAAAACAGAAAAAGATACTTACAATCTGTTGCCATGCCAACAAAGATACATTTTTTGAAGCGACATTCCTGGCACTGATTTCTTGTTACTTTGTCTATCACACATTTTCCTTCATATTTACAGGAATAGGTTGGATGGAGGTTTTTCTGAATGGTTCTTCTAAAAAAACCCTAAGTGCAATAAATAAACACATTGGAAAACATTAGCATTGTGAAATTTTTTCAAATTGGGAGCCACTTTGTTTGGTAAGAATGTACCTAAGTATGCAAGATAAAATACTTCATGCCATGAAACTCACAAAACTAGTTTTATAGTGTATGGCGTTTCTTTTCTGAGTTTCACAAAACATTTCCTCCCTAAAAACTGAAAACATATAGACATCTGAGGGAAGTAAAGGCATAAGTAATGCTGTCCTGAGGGACGAATGCTGTCTACGTGTCTTCTTGAAGTCTTGTGTTTCTGTGTGTTAAATTGCCTTTTTATTTAAACTACAGAGTTTATTTTGAACCCCTTTCTAAATTGCATAATCATTTTGAGGGATATTAAGAGGCATATACATGCTTTTAATTAAACAGCAGCTTCTGCAAACAATAAGAATGGTGGTGTGTATAAGTAACTAAAGGGTTAAGAACAAACAGTTCTATTGCTTTCTTTCCATCAAAGCCAAATAACAAACCAACAAAATCTGGGAAAGACTAAGAATTTTGCAAACACATTTTACACAATCTTTGAGTTTTGCTCCAAGTAATGGATCCATAATTTTAAAATTATCTGTATTTCTGAGAAGAGGATTCAATTTGTATTACCACAGACCTCTGTATTCAAAGAAACATGACCAATAAAAATCCCTCTATATACAAATCCATTCTACCTTTCTATCTCTCTCTCTCTCTCTCTCTCTCTCTCTCTCTTTCTCTCTAATATAGATCAATATTGCAATTGCAACATGGAAAAGGGGTCAGATCCTAAGCTCATGTGAACCAATGTAGCTCCACTGAATTCACTGGTTTATACACCACATAGACCCTGCCTTAGGTAAAGAACTCAGACAGAATTATCTCTGAACACTACAGACCTAATCCTGGTACGAATTTCAACATGACTTTTCTCATTGACTTACGCAAGAGCTGGATAAACTTCCCAAGACTGCAAGATATAGACAAGATAGGCTGTAAAGCAAGAAATTTAAACTTCCCTTTAATTTCAAGTTTCACCATTCTTTGAGACCGTCTACATTCAGCAATGCAGCTCAACATAGAGAACGCGCTGGGATCCTGGTGAATGGCTTTGATTTCAGTGAAAACAATGGCAAAATTCAAGTGAGATTTTACCTAATGAATACTCTCTTCAGCTGAGATGTTATCTAATGAATAGTCTCTTCACTTCACTAGACGAAAAGTCTGGTTTTAATCATGTTAAATAACACCTGGTAAAATCTTATAGCAGTGTGTAATTTCTTTTAACACAGAATGTTGAATTAAGAAGTACGAATAAGTCTGTATTTCAGCTTGAGCTCCCAACTCCAGTGAAGACAATAAACAGCCTTGTCCTCATTAGGGTTTTATCTAACAAGATCCAGCTCGAGCTAAGAGTACAACTCTCTCTTCCTTGATAATGGTAAAACCTGAAATCTCAATTAAACTGAGTTGCATAAAGCATGTGTGTGAGCCTTTGCAAGACAGGAACCTGTTGAGTTGAGCCAAAATCCAAGAAATCACAGGCAAGATGTCCTTATGTGAAGTTTGGATCAGGTCTCAAACTCTCATCTACCCAACAACTGGATTTGGATCCACTCTCAACCCTGTGACGAATGCCTAGAGACAGGACCTGCCCCTCTCCTCCCTGAACATCAAAGACAGCTCTGGACAACCAAGGACACGGGGTAATCTCTAGTTACAGCAAGAGATGGAAAAATCTCTGATGAATCTCAGGAAGAGGTACTGAACTTCTGTTTTCCAAACCTTGCATGCATCTTAATGAAGCTCTAGCTTTACAATGGCAAGGCTCTTCACCACCTGTTGTTGGGACCAGCACATTTAATCTTCCCATTTCTTTAAATTTCTCAGAAACTTTTTGCAAAAATCCTCTTTGATCATCTCTGGATACAATGTGATAAGGAAGCTGCTCTCTATATTTGTCCAAACACTTCACCGATAACAGAAAGCATATTTTATTGTAAGGCAATGACTCTTTTCCTAAATTCCTTTACTATGCACCTATATAGCAACAGATGCAATGGCTACCGTCTCAAGAAATATTTCAGCGATGTCAGAACTCACTGTCAGTTTATTTGTGTTTAAATTCCTTAGAATTTACTCTTCAGAAATCATGTGTGAGACGATGCTTTGTTCATGAAAGCACTTGCCAATGCAAATTTTTGGCTGTCAGCCCTGATTAATGTTGTTACAAAATTAAAGTGATTTTGAGTGGAAGCAACTAGTAAATGTCAAATTCATTGAGAATTGATTACATATAACTTTGCTGATAAATCATACAACTTGAAATGTCTATACAGATCCTCCAAGGCATGGATTGAAATTGTCCACACAAAAAACCCCCATCTTTTACAATGGATACATTTGCAAGAACAATAAACCAAAACAAAATGGTCTGTTTGTAAGCCAACTATAAGTAGGAGAATTAAACTAATTACTTCTTGGAAATCGTTAGCTCAGTTCTTTGTCCACATAAGCATTAAATTGTACATCAGACAAAAGAACTGTATCTGAAGATAAAAGTAGATTTTGTATGTTATGTCTTTAAAATAGCTGGTAGGCATAAAAAGAAATACATCAGTTGTAGTAACAAAAACCTTAGTAGGAAAGCTGGTGAGAGATATAGCTGTTCAGCTGGGAGCAAAAAGATATTTCATAATGCCACAGTGTCACTTACTTCTCATTATATCTGTATTAAATCATAATAATACATTTTATGTATTGTTATCATCTGGTATATGTGATGCAAATGTGCAAGAATCTCTTGTTCAGTTCCAGTTTTTTTCAGATATAAATATTTTTTCATACATATTATGTATGTATGTCTACAAAACCATTATGGATATTACCGCAAACCTGCTATACATGGGATATTTAGGTCTTTGTGCATTTCATAAATGTAGCTTAGGGCAAAGTTGTACAACTGACGGAGCTACTTCAACACAAGAGTTACTGTGATGTGGGGCTCTAAAGCTAGTCCAAACCCTAAATCTCAGATCCAAATATTCCAGACTTTGCGGATGAACAGAATATGGCTTCTGTGGCTTAGTCCCATGACACTAGTCCATGACATGTGTGGTCCCATTTCTTTAGAAAAACATAATCATTTTTTATTTTCTGCAGGAAAGAATAGCTTTCTTAAAGGATCCCAAGCTATTCAGGCAAATTTATGGCAGTGAAATCATGTAAGATGTGCCTGATTTTGTTACTCAATTTTTTTTTTTTTTTTTTTAATTTACTTGCTCAAAGCAATATCCTTTTTAATTTTGCGTGTAGCTTTGGAGATGCAATTTAGGGCTGAAAGCACATTTCAATATGCTTAAGTTAAAAACGTCACAATTTTTTTGAAACTGTTTTAACTGGGTGTCAATGCTTCCCAAAGTGATGAATGTTACTGTTGTATGAGCATGCGGAAGGGATTTTGATTTTTGCTTCTTTGTGGTGATGATGAGAGGCACTGGAACACTATTAATTGCTACAGACTCTTCATGGCCATAGGCAGAATCTCAGCTGTTGCATAAACAGCTTCACTGGAGTTGCTGGGAGTATGCTGATACACACTGAGAACTCGGCCACAGAAACATTAAAAAATGGAAATGTAAAAGCTAACAGTTAAAAAGCAACACCAAAAATCTAAATTTCTTGGTTTTTTTTCAGAAGCAAACACTGCAAAAAACCAACTATATTCCTTATGCATATGAAGAGCGGTGGCATAGCCAGATACGGCTTATCGTCAGTACTGGATGTTCTTATTCGCTTCTAATCTGTCTTTGTTTTATTTGACAGCGCAGTTCAGGAAGTCTGTATAATGGAGGAGCTGGAGAGCTATTTCTGATTCCCACTTTCCCACTGTGCCATTTACCTTGCAACCTTCGCAAGTGATGCAGCGATAATGATATCCGGTGGCTTTGTCCCCACATACTACACATAGCTCATCCTTGTCTAAGTAACTGGGTATATACCCTGTAAAGAAAAAGAGGATGTGGCATGTAAACTCAATGTAAAATGATATGATACATTTGATATAAAAATATTATATTGAAATCCACTTGTCTATGTGAACTCACCGAATTTCCTGAATAAAAAGCTCATACTAACAATGTTACAGAATTATTTAAACACCATCTATAATATCTTATACTTTTCACGCTGTTTCAGCACCTACTGGTCAAGAGGGAGAAGCTGGAACACAATTGCTCCCTATTGAAATACTACATCAGAAAAAATACGTACATTTATTTTTACCTCAAAGGCTTTGATGTGAATAAAAAAATAACTGAGACACACAGTATATTCCTCTATTCTGTTTCACAAAATACCCGATATACTTGTATGCTGAGATCCCAGGTTGCAGGTGACACAGGGACCTGGTCAAATGAAGTATTTACTGAGAGATCATTTGTTTCAAAAGCAGCTCTGCAGGTGTGGTAGGAGAAGTACCAGCAACAGATAGCCCAAGCTGTGTGGATCATACCTTACCTGGGTGTGTTCTGTATGAGTATTTAATATAGCCCGAATTTAGGGCAAAATACGTGGGCATTCAAATATGTGTGTGTGTACGTGCATGTGTTATAATGACATTTTCTCTTCTGAAGTGGTTTACCAGACACCCAACAAGTGAAATAAAATATTACTGCTACGAAAAACATTGGCAATGCTTCGTTCTTTTCCCACAATGACATTTGTTTTGATAACACAAACATATTTCCAACTTGAGCAAAAAACCAAAATAATTCTGATGGCAACCAAAAAGTAATTTGAAACTAAAGAGAATTTTAAAACAGGGTAAAATATGAACCTTTCAAAACACGTGTTCCTATGATTCATAATTAATGGAGTTACGGTACATTACTTTTCCTTCCATCTCTCTATAAAGATGTAACACAGAGATCTCAGATTCACTTAGAAGGGAGAGAGGAAAGTGCAGCTATTTGTGTAACCGTGTAAGATTATTACAGTGTAGTAAATATTTCACGGAATCCCAGAACAGCTGAGGTTGGAGGGTACCTCTGGAGGTCATCTGGTCCAACCTCCCTGCTCAAGCAAGGCCACCTAGAGCCAGCTGCCCAGGACTATGTCCCGATGGCTTCTGAATATCTCCAAGGATGGAGACTCCACCGCCTTCCTGGGCAACCTGTGCTCGCTCACCCTCATAGTGAAAAGAAAAGATTATTTTACTGTCTCCGAAAGGAATTCCCTGCTTTTCTATTTGCACTTATTGCCTCTTGTCTTGTCACCGGGCACCACTGAGAAGAGGGTTGCTATGTCTTCTATGTGATGGGGAATCAGGTATTCACACACATCAATAAGACTTCCTCTGAGCCTTCTCTGCTCCAGGCTGAATAATCCCAGCTCTCTCAGTCTCTCCTCATAGAACTCCAGTCCCTTCATCATCTTTGTGGCCCTTTGCTGGACTCGTTCCAGTATGTCCACTCTTTCTTGTACTGAGGAGTCTAGAACCGGACCCAGCGCTGCAGATATGTTTCACCAGAGCTGAGCAGAGGGGAACGATCACCTCCCTCAACCTGCTGGTGATGATCTTCCTGATGCACACTGAGATGCTGTTGATCTTCCTTGACTCAAGGACACACTGCTGGCTCACGTTCAATTTGCTGCCCACCAAAACCCCCAAGTACTTCCATGCAAAGCGCTTTTCAGCTGGTCGGGACCCAGCCCGTACTGCTGCATTTGTTATTCCTCCCTCAGTGCAAGATTTGGCATTTCCCTTTGATGAACTTCAAGAGATTCATCTCAACTCATTTCTCCAGCCTGCCTAGGTTGCTCTCAATGGCAGCACACCCCTCTGGTGTACCAGCCACTCCTCCCAGTTTTGCAACATCTGCCAACTGGCTGAGTGCAATTTATGAGCGCAATGAGGGAGACTCCTTTAGGTGTGGCTGCCTGTAACATTATCCCTTGCCACTGGCTTGCTGAACCCACCTGTAGCACCACGTTAGAGCAGACTCCAAGCTTGTTGTCTTTGTGCAGCCCCCACACCTGTACGGCTCAGTAAAGCCTGGGGACTCAGCACACCACAGTGACATGGAGGGCAACCAGCAACAAGACTCAGGGCAGCAGAAGGCTGTTGGAGGACGCTGGAAGGGTGGCTGTCATCTTCCCGTGACTAACGTGCCAGAGGGCCAGCTCAGTAACAGACAGCTTAAATGGAAGTCCCTACATAAGACTACACTTGCCAGAGGTTCTCCAGAACGAAAAGCCCAAATCAGAAAGAAAATACTTGAAATTAACTGAGCTTAAAATACTTGAACTTTCTGCGGGCTGGTGAGTGGATTAGGAGAAAGCAAAGAAGGAAGAAGGCATGAAGAATTTGTATGGTCTACCTCATATTTCTACTTTGAGCATAACTATGAGAACCTCAAATTACAGAGGCACACGTATCCCTCTTCTGCAATGCTAGGAAGCAGGAGCACTTTGAAGCTGTGCCCAGGTACCTGCATCTCAGGTTTGCCAATACTCCTGCTGGCATCTGAAAGGGGAGTGGGGGAATGAGCTGAGATATTACTGGTTTATCATACCAGTCTACAATATAGCAAAAAGATCGGATTTACATTCAGGTTACACTTCTCCACGGTGAACAAGTTGTGCTTGGATAAAGACTGGTGGACACATGGAGCTAGGTCCGTGACCTTGAGGGAAGAGAGACAGCAGGGTTTCGACTCCAGTTTACATCACTGACTCCTAACGGACATTATGCCAGTGGGGGATTAGCAGAGGCTATTATCTCCATCCTGCCCCCCTTTTGCTCACACCTGCCTCTGCACATGCAACACATACACAACACGGAGCTGATACAGGAGGCAGCAGAGTCAGCAAAGGGATGCAGAATTTTCCACTAAATTTCTCATAAAGATTAATGGCTTCTTGTTACTGCTAGTTACTGCTATTCATGAAATGCAGACTTAGCGTAGCATAGACTATGTCCTCTAAAATTCAGTCTCCCTGGTTTGCTTCCTCAAGAATTACTGCTGAATTAAATACCTTGGTGTTTCATTAAGTATATAATCTGGTTAGCACTGCTCATGTAATGGCAGCTTTGTTCTATTGGAGGAGCAGGAGACCACTCGTCTAACCCGCTTCCTTAAATATATACAGTAGCTTGTGCATGTGACCATTGGTGTCCATCTCCTTCTTGGAGTTTCATGACTTTATCCAACTCAGGAAACAGCTTCCCATCTGGCAGAACAGACAAATCTCCTACAGGCTCTCCTAGTCAGAAATTAAAAATGGCATCCTTATATGCAACCACATTCACAATTTTGCTGCATGGTAAGCGTTAAGTGCCAGCTATTTAAGCTACTTAAATATTAAATATTATGTTCATCACTTTTTCAGGATTGTTCCCGTGTCACAAGGTAAGCACACACTTTGAGCTCTTCTACCGATTCAACAGGAAAGATGGAAAAAAAGTCTTATCCCAAGAAATCACTGGCAATAAAAGTGTACAATAAACATCTTTTTTCTTTCTATTACAAATCTGAGAGTGATATCCACACTTTTGTATATTTGTAACCCTCCTTTCAACAGCCAATGGGGTCAGAAACTGCTAGAAAGTACGAAAATTGGACCTTCAGTAGTATTTCAAAAAGATGTAATTCAGACAAACAGACATCATGCCAAGAGGAACAAGGGGACTTACATTCAGTTCTTACAAACCATAACACCCACTGTAACTTCTAGTAGTTGCAAATATCTAGTCTGACCTCTGTATAAATTCAATGCAATTTCATTTGTAAGACGTGCAGATAAGCAGCCTCAGTGCATTTTTGGTGCTACTCAGAGTTAGAAAAAATATCAGCAGGAGGAAATTCAATGGTGTCTGTCTAAACTTGGTACCACCACGGAAGCTATGAATAGTGCAAAGGAGATTCTTGGGGAAGATGTGGATGGCAGCAGAGGCGTGTGTTGGATGGTTTGAGGAAGAAGCAGAGCAACAGACTTCTCTCACTCCTTGCAGCACTTGGGGAAAAAGGAGGAGGGGCAGACTAATAGGGACTTGTCTCTCACATCAAGTACTTTGCCATCTTATGTGTTTAATAACCCTGAACCAAAAATAAAAGCTCCTGTGTGGAAGAAGCAGATGCTGTCTGGACAGAGTAACACAGGTGCTCTCTTAAGAAAGAAGAATGTCTGATGACAAATCTCATGGGAACATCGGGTAGGTTCCTATTTCTGGTGTTCGTATTTCATCCTTTAATTCTTGGTCAAAATCTACTAAGTAAATAGCTAAGAGGAAGAGTTCAAAAGCAACACCAATCTCACTGAACTGTACAACAATAACCAATATCTTTCCTTGGTCTTTCAAGCCTCTGTCTGCTGTATTCTAGCACCCTCATGGACTATCATTTGGTGCATCTCACATGAACCTCAAAGTTAACTATCTGTCAACTATGACTTGACATTGTACATCCCAACGCCCACCTTGGATCTTTGCTTTGAGTGGAGAAGACCAACGAACGGCCTTGACCTGCCGTGTCTGGTGTTTCCCCTGAAGCAGGGGAAGCAGCCTGAAGTAACTCCTTTGCTCCCCAGACTCCCACCTGCCAGTTCACCTAATCTTACTGTCTTGGCAAGGCGAAATACTCAGCAGGACCAGCTGCCCCTATCTAGAAGAATATGCTTTGTAATCCATTATAACCAATCTTGACAGTGATTTACAATATCTTTTAAATCGCAACTGTAGCTCTGTAGAGGTATGGCAAGAAACAATTCCCTTCGACAGGAAAATGCGCAGTGAGTCTGCCCCGGCAGCCGTAAGGACAGAACGAGATCTGCTAACCTATGCAGTCATCTGAGGTACCCTGTTTCATTAATACTGTATGACTACACTCTCGAATTACCATTTGCAGGAATGATACCTTAAAGCAGTATATGTGACCCTGCACAGTGTAACAGATTGGAGTGACACAAATGAGACACTCTATGGCTATCCTTGCCTGCCGCCCCCCCTCCCCAGGCACAGAAAATCTATTTAAACGAAAACAACAAAACAACCGCTGAAAAATGATACTGTTTTTTAACTCTGTACCTGGCACACATTAAAAAAAAAAGCATGTTTTGAAAAAAGTAAAGAACTGATTTCAGTTTTGTTAAAGAGCTGTTGCACAGAGTTTACATCTCCAGGTCTCTCTCTGTGCAGATAATGTAATATTGGTTTAGGGATTAAACCACACCTTAAAAAATTTCTAGGACCCAAACCTTATTTGACTACCAAACAAGGATATGAGTGACACCGATACAAACAAATTATGTCTGTATACCAGATGTTCCTTATTAGCTTGTTCCTGGTCCACCGCAGGCTTATAACTTGTAAGCAAAAAAAGCCATTTTTTTGCTATTGCACAAGAACACTTGTGTTTTAAGACCATTATTCAGTATTTTGATTCTCACTGTACACTGGCAGAGTCGTGTATTAAATATATTCTCTGAAATCTTTCTTTCACCCATCTGGTATGGTTTGCATGATCACAAACCACTCACTAAAACGAGAGTTTAGGACTTACCAGTAAGCTCATATTCACTTACTAGACACTGCAGTATGAAAATGAAAAAAGATGAAATTAATTACTACCTTGAGAATCCCCAACTGTATTAGAGCTGAAAAGAAAATTCATACTGCTGTTCTACTGTAACTCTTTGCAGTTTATACAAAATTGCAAGAATCATCCAGATATCATCCTTGATACACTTGTGTAGAAAAAGCTTAAATGGAATGTTTATCGGGGAAAGCATAGAGCCGAGTGAGAAAAAGCATACTCCATTCTTGTTTGTGCTATTATCAGTATTGACCTGAAAGGCTGGGCTGATACGCTGATCCTTGTTTCCCGATTTCTTTAAATTACTCCCACTGAGCAAACCTGTTTATTTCTCCATCAAGCTTGGAAGCACCGAGAATGTTGCTAAACAGATTCACACATTTCTTGCTAGTTAACTGGCTCGCTTATCTGCAATTTTGATCTTTGTTGACATTCTGTGATTTATGGAATTACTAAAATTTGGCAAGAGACTCTGCAAAGATCGAATTTGGAACATTTTTTATAGTCTCTTTTCTCTCGATGACTTTTCTACGTATGAACCCTGTTCTTTGGGCTGAGTCAGAAACCTCATCAACACACGGATGTGCCAGAAACATTTTAGCCCAAACTGTGTTATCACTTAAACTGCTGTGATCAGTACTGTACTTGCACCCATTAACAACTACAGGTACAAAATGCATTACTGCAAGAGCCAGACCATGCAAATTTTTTTCCCCAAAATTATTCAAATGTTTTTAGAGACCACAACTTAGTCTTGCACGTAGCTTACTTAAAAACCTACGCCTCACAGAACGTCAGTTTTACTACCGATGCAAAAGCAAAGTATGACTTGGTTCACTTTCCCATCCTTCACTTGGCTGTGGGAAGGGTACAATAAAGGAGCTGAAAACACTTTTGCCACTGACATTTTTATTAAAAAAGAAACAGATATAATTCCAAATGCGTAACGATTTGCTGAATAAGATGCAATTTTTCTTACCAGTGCTATCTCCTTAGATCGGTGGTCAAGAGCAAAATTAATCAATTTAAAGCCCAAAATAATTGTCAACACGCTCTCCTGCAAACGCTAAGATGACAAATGCTCAGTGTTTTTGTAAATTGCTTATATGCACACATACTCCCTGCACTGATAAGAAGACATCTTGACATAACCTCCATGTTGTATTTTCTTAGCTATTCAGAAAGTACCCTAATGTTTCCACATGGCTGAGAACTCGGTTTCGACTAATTCAGTCGCATACTCTAGCAGCCGTACAGTACGTATTCTCAGCTGCATGCAAATTGCCTGAGAAAATATAAAGGGAAATAATAATAAATACAATTATAATAACAACAACAGTAACTTTCAAAGGCCCAGTCTCCCAGCATACCAAGAGCCCTTAAAAAGACGGCATTAACCTCATTTTGTATCTGGGAAGCAAGGTGAGATGCAGGGCTGAGGAGCCGCCACTGCTACAGCCCAACTCAAGAATTCCCGATCGTAAACCCTTGGGTTTGGGGGGCAGCCTCTGCTTACTTCTGGGCTGTACCCACTGAGCCTGAAGTTAAAGTCTAACTTCATAGACACCTGTGGGCATCTGTCGTTAACTTTGTCTGTGAAATGCCTGTGCAAAGGGAAGTGAAAGACAACTCTTATCCCAGTTTTAACTTTGCAGATCTATTTCCCACGTTGTCCGAATGGCCAAAACCACTGCGCACAGACCAAACATGGGGATGCTGAGGTTTCCTGACTCTGTACACCCTTCTTTTGGACTTTCCTCCCTGCGCTACCTCTACCCTGTCACTGGGTACTCCTGCTCCGTACGGACGGTGTGAGGAGATCCAGGGACACTTTTGCCTATCTGCTCAGCCTCTGTGCGAGGGTAGGGTGGCATGGGTTCCCCCGGAGCACCACCCGCCCAGCGTGCAGTGCTGCGAGCTCTCACCACGGCTGGCGGCACCGTAAGACGGGAAAAATGTTCCAGTTTAAGCTCGCTGGGACAGAACTGGGAACTCACAACGATGAGCCCTGTTCTGCTCATCTGATTTCACAGCCTCACATAGAAAACAAAGTGTATCTGGTTGCCTGTCTCCTGTGGTAGGATCAGGTCTAAAAGCACTTCCTTAATAAAACAGCGAGCTCTTGCAAAAAGGTTGTGCTGCTGCCTTTTAGGAGCGTAGACTACAGCACAACAGACAACGAACGGAGCAACAAGCAGACGCAAAACAAAAACCACACCTCCCTCTCTTGATTTTTCTGGAGCGCAATTTTTTCCTTTACAATTCAAGACTTTCATCAGAATTTGTGACAGATAATCAGGAAATAATAGTTTTTAATGTATTGTAATAGCTGAAGCAGCTTAAGTGCTTTCTTATATTTTAGAATAACTGGCCATACTTTCTAAATACTTTTTTTTTTTTCCTCTAGTGACACATTGTTGGGGTCTTTGGTTCTTGTTTTTTGAAGTTATTTTCTGAATTATTTTAAAGTGACATAAAGATATTTTTTTCAGCATATAAAATGTTGATGTCTTTTTTTCTTCCCAGAGGGAAAAGAAGACTTTAACCATTTAATAACTAGCAAAAGTTTTGATAGGAAAAGCCTCCATGTGCTACTGTGAATTACAATCTGATTTGGATAGCACATTATTGAGATTACTACAAATTTCAGGAGGCTAACAGAAATACCAACTGCAACAATCAAGACTCCTTATGAACACCTGCTTAGGGACTTAATTTTGCTTTAATGGGTTATTACCAAAGCTTCTCTAACAAACTCCCTCGTCCCCCCAAAATCAATTCTGGATCAATACAGACACACATGCCCTGTGTAGAGCCTTCTGTTCTTAGGACAGGATTAAAAGATTCGTTAGTTTTACAATAGCTTGGTTAAAAGATGGAAATTAAAAAAAAAAAAAAAAGAGAGAGAGAGAGAGAGAGAGAAGATGCACGTCCCACACAGTTTAGATCTCCTCCGCTTAACAAACTCGGCATTTGCAAAGGTTTGACAGAAGGGAGGCAACTTTTTATTGATTATCACAGTAATAAGGCTCTAAAGAATCCCAAAGCATGTTGCTCAGTCTCCGTGAATGATCAATTAAAAGCCTGCTTGAGAGCTGGCTTCCACCAAAATTCACTGCCATTTCTTAGTGAAACTGAGGTAGCAGAAAACAAGGGCAGACAAGCAGTTTTTAAAACAACTCTGTGTTTTTTCAACCAAACAAGTACCAAAACTTTAAACCAAGCAGATGTCAGGTGTCTGAATACTGAAATAACTTACTTAAAGCTCTGATCAAGGTATATCGATTATTATTTATAACCTTCAACATTATGAAAAATTTATTCCTTCACTGAATTTGCAATAGCAAGTCTTTATTTTTTCTAAGTAACTCCAGAGCACTATTTTTCTTTAACCAAAAATAAGACATGGCAAAAGTCTATGAAGAGTTGTAAATTCATTAGTTAAAACTCAAGAGCAGATAAATAGCCTTAAAAGGCATTTAAAATGCTGCACAATACAAAAACATGCATTACCCACAACTACATTTAGTCTACAATTTGATCATGTTCTTACAGCTTCCTAGAACAGGATTTTTAAAAATATTTCCTTTATTAAGAAATATAAAGTATAAAATTAAGACATTTTTCTACCGAACATACAGATTCGTTGCACCAAGTGCTAATGAATATTGCGTGCACAAAGGAAAATATTTTCGTTTTCCATGTAGTTAATAAGATTAAACAGTCTACTTTTTACTACGAAGCCACTTTAAAAGTAGTAAATTGTGTTTTCTCTATCTACCTAGTTACATCAGATTCATCTGGGGTTTGACTAACTGCATACAGAAAATCTGGTCTTAATAGAAAAAGGACATTACGTTCATACAACAGACTGTGCATTTTTATTCTTTAATAATGTGATTTTAAAGAAACACAGAGAACGTATACTCTGCATGCATCGGTTTGCTTGTCTGAGTTCAAAACAAATAACACTGAAAACATTTCCAAGTGTTTGTTGGTATTTTGGGCTCTTTTTTGAATCTGCTTTGCTTAGTTGAAAGTAAAAGAATAAATTCTAAAAACAGGCAATGATTTAACCCCGAGAGAGCAGATATTGCACTCTGATTATCTCTCACAAACATATTGATTAGATCAACTTTCTGGATGCAGAAGAGTCTTTCGTGCGTCGATATACCCTTGAATTTTCAGGGTTTTTTTGCTTTGCATAATCAGAAACTACATGATTTTCACTTACAAGACAGTAACTCTATTAAACGTAATCACTTTCCCGTACATATTTACAGTTCCATTTTCAAAATATTTTGCCCGAGTTGCTGAGTAAACAGAGTTCACATTTACTGATAACGAGCACTCACACAAATTGTTTGTATGTAACCAGAAACACAGCTTTAAGATGCAGAATATAGAATGACGACATTTCAGAAGAGAAACTTTCTTATCTAGCTCACTGGTGAAGAGCAAATGAACTTAATAGCCCCAGAAAGCAGAAAACAAGCAATATATTTGCAAATGTCTCTTATAGATAAAGAAAAAGTGCTTGGAGATCCTCATTGCTCACAGAAAAACCTTACAATCACCTAGCAACCTATGTTACTGCTGCTTTCAATTTTGAACAGGCAGCCTTCACATTCAAAGATGTATCTGAGCCAACTGATGCAACTGTAAGTTTAAAGCAAAACAAAAACAAAAGCAGAGATTATTTTTTGCTGTTATTTAAATAAATTGCCCCTACCTTTCTTCTGAGAGTACGATGGCGACTGCACTTGAGAAAAAGTAGGTTTTTCTTCGGTGAAATATTCAGGTTGGTTGTACTGATTCAGGGCCATGTCCATGTCAGAGTACTCGCTTTTAAACACGTTTCCAGGGTAACTACAGGTATAAGGCTGATTCACCGCCCAGGCCTGTTCCATATATATGTTGTTACTGTGCAGGACCTGAGCATCACAACTGCTGTAACCCTGATTATCTTCGATATATGTGCAATAATCAGTGGACTGCATGTAGCAATTGCTACCAGCAGCTGGGTGCACTTCATATATTTCTTGCATACAGTAGTTCATTTTGTTACCCTATCTCAGCTTCTACTTTACGTACACACACACATGCATACACACGCAGGCATGCATACACATGGACCGGGAGAGGAGCAATGAATATACACCAACAAAGTCGACTGCAAAACAGCCCGTTTTACTTTGGAGCGGCACCTGATGTACTAAAATCCTATTTATATTGGGACGGCTTGTGAACTCCCCTGCCAGTCAAACATATTGGGAAGCAGATTTATGACAGTCAAAGGTCTTAATCTGTGACTGTAAGTTAATTCCAAGGGAAGATGGCAGGCAGGTAGCGATGACCACCAGACAAAGAAGCGATGGCCCGACAACCCTCCTGTTTCCCCGTTTGTCTGGAATAATCATTTTATAAACCACTTCCAGCCTTTTCCAATATGATTAGAAAATGATTACTAAGGCGAGCACACAGTTATCCTGTCACTGTAGTTGTCAACTTAAGTGTGAAGCATTATAAAGACTGCTTAAGAACTCCCAGAGGGGATACGCTGAAAATCCTAAAATCAATAATCCTGTTTTTCAGCATTAAACCATAGAAAATCCAATAGTGCTGTGTTGATGACCCAAACAGTAGTCTAGTTTTACGAAATTTAGCAACTTAATCTGTCATCAGCTTTATTGATTTTGTGTTACAGAATTACATGCATGAATCTCCCCAGCCTTCCACACATACACAATCCTCCCCACTGCCTGCTAATGCATTTACGGGAAAGCAGCTTTTCTAAACTTCAGTGATTTGTGGAGGTAATTTCTATTGAGTTCAACAGGTGGGAAACTTCAAAATAATATAATCAGCAAAAAGAACACTGCTTAAATATTATCAATAAGCTAATTGCTTTGCTATTCTGCTTTATTATCTTTTATGTTTCAGTAATGAAGTACTTTTAGAAGTGTATCTTTTTCGACAACAGACTGAGTAGCGTAAGGAGGGTTTTTTGCTCGTTTTGGCTCACCTACGAGCTATGAACATGTCAATGCCACTACAACAAAAACTATATGATCTTATAATTGCTTAACGCACCCCAAACCTCAATACGGTTAATATACCTTGTTTAACCAGCCATTCTTTTTGATCTAAAAGAAGTTATTTTATTTTTTATTTCCATTAGCTGCTATTTGTTTTTTACTAGCCAAAGTATATTTTTTCTTTACAGCACAGCTAAAATATGGAAAAACTTGTGAAGTCAGTAACATGACGGTATCCCTCTTTAATGTCTGTTCTTATTATTAGGAAGCAGAATTATTACTGATTTGATAATGAGGTCTTAGTTTTCTATTTCACTCATTTTAACCAATCTATGGGACTGCCAAAATTATCACGTAGGTTGGATCTTTTCATCTAGGATCTGAAGTAGACATCTAACAACCTTGACGAACATACACTTAAATGGTCCTCAAAAGTTCAGTAACATAGGTAAGAACTGGGCATGACATGTACGTATCTCTCCCTACCTGATACTGTTTAATGTTTCAGTCTAAGAGCCGAAGGAGGAAACATTCTCCCTTCCAGCGCACAACCATAACTAACCTATCTAAATAAGAAACATTGCCAATTACTATCTAATGTGCAGGCTAACAGAATTTAGGATAGGTGCTTCTGAGGATCTGAGAAGTTAAAATTCATGCTTGGATTTTTAGTTTTTTTCCCTCTAACTAGAAAAGAAGCATCTTTACCACACATTTCTTATTAACCTGCTCACAAAATAATAATGCATTTGGTAAGTCAAAATGAACTCTATCAAGATCAATTCTACCGAAGTCAATGGAGTCGCTTCCAAAATGAACTTATTCTGATAAAACTCTGATAATTTAACATCTTACTTCATTAAGAGCACAAATAGTTACTGAAATCCCAGAAGTAAAACACAAATGAACCCTCATTCTCCATGCTGTTTTTACCAAAGGTCTAACTCAACAAATAGCATTGTTAAACACAATGTGAAAAAGTGCACAATGAAAGTTAATTTTCATTTTAGCTCAGGATCATGATCTAGTTTTTACAAGCAGTGATTTTGTCTGTGATAAAAAGCATGTCTTAGGTAAGATCTGATTTTTCAAGAATGGATGGATGTTCATCACTTCAAAAAAACATGCCCACATTTCCTAAGAAACTCTGCAATAGTTGTTTACACAGAAATCCCCAAACCATACCCATTTATGTCATCGGTTGGTAATAGTGTAGTACCTACAAATGTAACACATACAACCGGCCATGCTTACTTCTCCACACTCCCCAGAAAGAAAACATTCCACAAGTGCAATACGTGGGTTGTTCATTTACCACAAAATGATCTCCTGTACAGCTAACAGGAATTTATGTGAGAGCTTGCACAGAGGTGAGGTGGTACTTCCCAGGTTAGCAGAGCAGAATACCTAGATACTTTTACACTACCCAGAAAAGCTTTGGAGAACTAGGCTTTAAATTCTTAGTGGGAATTTTTCCCCGTGTGGATTTGTTTTGCTAGATGAGACAAAATTCTTATAAATTTTCTTTTCCCCCCAATTTAATTTAGGTTTGTT
Organism: Fratercula arctica; assembly: GCA_947846985.1. NCBI lineage: Eukaryota > Metazoa > Chordata > Aves > Charadriiformes > Alcidae > Fratercula > Fratercula arctica. Next base: position 42,619,027 of record CANTUZ010000002.1, read on the forward strand.
ACTGAAAAACTAAACAGAATTGAGACCGCATGTAGACAGAGCCGTCCCAGCCAGGATGGCACCTGAGGATATGGTATCTTGACATGGCACAGCCTATGACTTACTTTCTCTTCCAATCCCTTGAACATTTTTTGTTTTCTATTGCTACGTCAATAGTGCTTAGAAATGTGTCATATGTACTACTTTTGTCAGAATTACTGTAATACTGCAAGGAAATTAAATTACATTTAACTGTGAAAAATGAGGAGAAAAAGAAAAATGGATGAGAGCCTTTTTTAAAAAAAAAAAAGAAAGAAAAAAGAATTATAAACACTGCCAGGGAATGGGGGCTTCTCACCTGTTAATGTGCTAACATTAAAGAGGTTTATAGCACTGCAGATTGTTGTTCCCTTGGCAACAAATCAGTTCAAAAAACACCGCAAAGATTTAACATCCCTATTAAAAATGAAATATTCCTAAAATATTTTCATTTTAATCTCTCAGGGTCCACTCCTGCAGGTCCCTTTCATGTATCACTTTGAATTAAATCATCTGATAGAAGACAGTCAGATGGGGTCTTTATCAAAAGCCTGAAAGTGGAGTAGAAAATAATATTAACAAGTTTTCTGTCTTGTATTCTGACTTGAATATTACAGTCTTCAAATCATGTCATGTTGAGCTTTCATTGCCTTCAGCAATGTAGTATCGCACTTGGAATTTTATTAGTTCACAAGGGTCTGATTATGCGAACACATGGAAATTAATCACTAGCAGAATAAAACCTCTGGTGCGAGCAAAGAGGCCAGTGATAAAACAGAAACTTTGATACTGCAGCAGAAGAGGATCCAAAGTTTGAAGCCTTCACAGTCTGAGGTGTCAGTTCATTGTATTAAAAAAGGTAGAAATTAACTTGCAGAACATGAGTCTTGAATGCCCCAAAGGTTTTGAAACGCTCACCCTGGTGTAAATCAGAAGTAAATGTAGTGCAGTCAGTGATGTTACGCTGGGTGGGCACAAGTCAGGTTGAGAATGCCTGAAAGGAGGTGTCTGCAGGAGAGACTGCCTTAGACTAGACCATGCTGCTCTTTATCAACTCCTGGTTTTCAAACTCTAAAACTTTCAATTATGAACAATCAAATGCCCTATTAAGCTGTATTTCTCTTGTGACTTAACCCAGTTACAAAAACCCACCAAAATGAACCCACAGAAATTTCAAGACAAGACAGTATTCCTGTGGATCATCCTCCTGATGGAACGCCCCAACCAACCGAGACCCCCGACACACAAAAAAGGAGTGTCCAGCACAATCCACTCCTGTTGTCTACCTCTATTACCTGGGGGAATGTGCAGCTGAATTACCCACAAAAGTCATATTTTCCTGACTGTTTCCAAACTGTGCACCCCTGGTCTAGAGTCCTGGCTGTCTCAGTGTTGCAGGTAGGGCCCCTATGCGCTGCTTCTAAAAAATTCGGGCAGTGTCAGTTACACGGGAAGCCTTGCAGAGTGTTCAAAGTAGTCGGGGCAAACAGAAGGATCTTACATTGGTTGTGTTCACGCTTTATGCATACAGATGAATAAAAATCCAGCATTTGGTCAAAAAGGTTTGCACATTTGAACATGTAGTTGCAAGGATTAAACATACCTTTCTAAACTCTTAACAGTTATGTACACCTGTTTTTTCAGCTCCCGGTTTTATAACACTTATTTTTACCTGTTACAAAATAACTGTTACATGTCCTGTATAGATTTTCTTGTTGCCTCCATTCTCTCAGCCACCTCTGATGAAGGTTATGGGGAAAAATACCCCAGATCACTGCTCTTCAGGAACACAAATCTGCATTTTCAGGACTCACAACACATAACATGGGGCACATCCCAGACAGTCCCTATCTTTTCATACCATAAAGAAAATATACTGAAAACTATAAGACCTTGAGCAGAAGTACTAATGTGGCTTTTGCAACACACATCATTTGTCAAATACAGCTATCTCCGTGCCCACACGATGAGTTACCACCTCTCTTTAATGTATACATTTGCACTTCCTTATTCATTCACGTTACACACTATGATCAGAGACTCAAAACGGGCCCTCAAAAATATGACTATGCAAAATTATTGTTTGAGGAATCTAGGTATCAGCTTATCACATCAGTTTTGACCCTCATGGGCCTTAGTGTTATAGATTAAACTAAGAAAAGCTCAAATATCAGAATCCAAAATAGCACCGAGCACTTACAAGAACAGAAAATTATATAGGATTTATCTTATTTTGAAAACTCTACTTGTGAATAAATCATAAAGTATGTAGAATTACAGAATTCAAGTGCTGTAAAGTTGCAATAGCATTTGACAGAGTACGTCTCAGTGGAATAAAAGACATTAAAATTTGTCACTTTGTCTACACTATCTATATTATAGCAAATGATACAGTTGAGGGAAAAGAGCTAAAGCTTTCTGGCATAGAACCATGTCTTTGGGTTTGCAACAGACACAACAAGCTTCAAACTAGCTGCCCTTCGTTTAAACCTGAGGAAAATCTTACACAACAGCACACCTCTTTTCTCAACATGTATTAACTTAGTTCCTTCTCTAGAACTGCCTCTCTCACAAAACCCGCTGTACCTCGGTTATGACATGCCACTAAATTTGTATGTGACTCATAAAATGCCAGTGTGATGTTCCTTTTATTGAAACACTTCAGGCTCATTAGTCTGTTTGGATAACAAAGAATGTCATAGTTTATATTTAAATGTTCAGATTCCCTACAAATCCAGTTCTCCCTGAAAATATTTGACACCTTGAATACATTTGATTAAAAGAGAATGGCGCTTGCTCTTTCATGTTCAAGACTCTTCTAGGGGTCGCGCTTGTCTTCTTGCACAAGTTCCTTGCACAATCGGTGACACGTGGGTAGCACACGGTCTTGCCAGAAAGCATTTACTCCTTGGGAGGTTTTGCCAACAAACTGGCTAACAAAATTCTTGAATAGCGTTTGACAAGTTTTAAGATGGTCTCTCAGCAAATATTGCTAAGAGTAATTATAGACCTGTGACCCAGACAACCCAATTTGTTAAGTCTCCCCATATCTCATAATTGGAAGACCCTGTTAGCAGACATCAGTTAATTACACAGCTAATCTCTTGAGAAAGTAACCACCCACACTTAAAACATGTACCTTGTACAGTCATTCTCTACCCCAACTCCACGTGAAAACTTCAAGGTAAAAAGTTCCATTCGTTCAGAAATAAAACTGAGCAGAAAGCCAGCTAATGTAGCTTGACACAACATAATTAAGAGACTCTGGGGTGGGACTGTCTGGGTTTGGCAGCCTCCTGACAGCCCTTAGTAAGACGTTAAAGCGATCAACACCTGACATCTGTTAGCAAAGAGGCATTCTGAGGTAAAGAGCAACTAAATCTAAAGAAATCAGGTACTTAGACCTGTTTAACTTTTTCATGAGGTGATATCCTGCCTGACACTGTAATCTTTCTTCCTGGAGTGATGCAAGACTTAAGTAAAAGAAAACAACTTGTAGTCCCTCCCTCCCAATATGCAGCAATTATTTTTTAGGCAAAGAACAATGAAGAACTATTTATCCTAGTTCAAAAAGGAATAAAAATAACTTGCGCACTAGATTTGTGCTAATACCTAAGCAACTGTGATTCTTAAAAGGAATTCCTTCAATGCTGCGCTGATGTGAACAAAAAAAGCTACCTGAAAGAAACCAGTTAATTTTCCTGACTACTGAGGAAAAGAATATTCATAACAAGAAGTTCTATTTATTTGAGTTCTGTATGTGCACTTACTGAAGCTTTGGGGATGGTTAAGAAAGAAGAAAGGCAAACAACAGTCACAGGTGAGAGAGGAACATCCTGAAAGTAGTAAAAAAATGCTTTTGTTTGCCTTTGCATTTTTAATGTATCAAAGATATGCTCTATTTAAAAAGGCCAGGTTCAGAAAATACTTTTGATCAGCTAATCAAGACCATAAAGAGAGAGACAAATTTTTAAAAGGCTAAAGGAATAGATACTATTTTATATTAGTTATCACACAGAAAACCCCAGTAAGTACTCATAGTATTTTCATCAGAGCTCTACACAAAGCTATTAAATTGAATAAAAAGGAATACTAAAAATCACAATTGGAAGACTTCCAACAATTACTGTTGGAAAAAACAATTAAAATTAAAAAAAAATGGTAACAAGAAAACACCCCCCACATAATAATGCTTTTACCAATGGCCAAACTCCTGACCACAAACACAGATATAACAACCTGGTTTTGTTTTGTTTGTTTTTTTAAATACAGCATCTGCGGTGCTCTGCATAATAATGTCAGTTACCTTTAAACTTTTTTTCTTCTTTTTGGTATTCCTGGGCACTTGACAGTACTTGAAAGTTTGCTTTTGTATGGCCTGGCTGTAAAATAGTGCTAGTCCAAGTTGAAGCATGTCGACATTGCGAAAGCTGCTGTCCATTCCTCTGGAAATCATAATTTTTGGAGTGTCTTTTCCTACACAAACGGTTTTCCTCCATGCCCACTACATTCCATTTCTGATTTCTGTCAGGAAGGTGAATCAGTCTGTCCCATGACAGGAGACCACGTCCAGGATGTTTGGCAAATACTGCAGGGCTAGAAACTGTTGGCATCGCCAGAATCTTGCTCAGGTGTGGAGTTTTGGAAAGCAAGTGGTTCCCCGGCTCTCCTGATGCTGTGGTATTCCCATGCATCTCCACTTGACCGCACTGATACGATGCAGAGCCTTTCAGCCATGCCCATTCAGCCACCATAGTTCCCCTTCGGTACAAGTAAATATAAAATTTTCCCGTCTGTGAAGCCTGAACAAGTAGGTAGATCTATGTGGACAGGCTAACACTAGCTGTAACTTTCACAACATCACAACTACAGCACGGGCCTCAGGGCAAGTTACCACCAATTTATTGCCTTGCTCATATGATCATTTGAGGTCTTGTAGGTCGAGGCTGGTCGAGAACAATTTTCAGATACTTAAAACACAAAACATCAAGGATTCAGCCTTGTTTGACTTTGCTCTTATCGTAGGCTGACCTGAGGGACACTCTGTTACCTAAGTGTGACACTCTTATGTGGGCATGCTTAGCAGTTCCGCTGTTGCTACCTACTGCCTTTCTCTAGCTGTGGTCACAGTGGAGTATCAGAGACACAAATTTTATCACAGGAGTTTGGACATTTGTGTCCAGTGCAGATAATGAACACCACTAAAGCTGCATGATTTGATCTAATTAGTCAAAATAGTTAGGCAAATTTATTTATTTATTCTTTGATATAAAAGAAACTGAGATACCACCAGTAGCTGATAAATCTGTGAAACTAAATATAGCCCATTTTCTATTTTCCGGTAGCAAAACTAAATGCTATAGAAATGACACATCAGAGACGATATTCCACATTTAAAAAATTGTTTTATTGTATATTACATGTATCAAAATTCAAATACAAAATAGCTTTCTAACTTGCATATAGGAAATTGCAAATTCCAGAAATTCAGTGACTGGTATCCACTGTGGTCTTAATCATAGTAAGATTCTGCTATCTTAATGGACCCAAGAGTTAATTTTACATACAGTTCACTCAGAAAAATCTTTCATATACGTATTAGTAAATAAGTCAGTATTTTCTTACCAAGTCAGTAATTTCTTGATAAAAATGTTTTTAAATAACTTTGGATTTCAGTTACCAGATCTATCATACTATTGCTGTTTCCGAAAATTTTGTCTTAAGACTTCTGTTAAGTGGAACATTACTAATACAGCACATATTCAGGAGACTTAATTATGGTTAGTATTAAATACTGGTATCCTGATAATACATGTAGCTTTCCTCAATACCTTATTTAATTTTAAATGTAAATGCATACTGTTTTTTTCTCCTGGGATCGTAAGATCACCTGATATTTGAAGTTGAAAGTCCATTCTTTCTACTCACTGTATCTCAGCTGGACATCAATAACATGAATTTGTATAAGAAATTATCTGGCATCACATACTTCAATACATAAGGCAGGTGAGTTAACTACAGAATTTACACTTACCCACTTACTTCTGTCTTTACAGATGTCTTAGTTCAGACTTGGTTTTCTTAGTAGAATTAAAAATTAACTCTAAATGCAGGTAATATGGCAAGAGAATATCACTTGTAGGAGGATAATCAGATTTAAAATAGAATAGTGAAAGTAAGCCAGAAGATACTAGGCAATTTAAAAAAATTAAAAGAACAGAATATAAAACTTTTTTTTAATAATTTGAACACATTTCTATCTTCTAGACTTCATAATAAATTTGAGAGGGAGAGACTGGATTGTTCCGGTAAGACCCTCTGGGAGCTGCACGGAACTTCCCTCTAAGATCTGAACTGAACTTCACTATTTCACTCTTCCTGGCACAGAGAGGAACCGTACACTGTAACCCACCCTTCCACCAGGCTTTGTGTAACCTCAGACAACATACCCTTCAGTACAAGGCTACTCTCCTCTTCCTTGTCTTCCCTCACGTTCTTGTTATCTCCCTGCATGGATAATATTGCATCTTTATACAAATGCGAGAGTCAGGCACGTGAGATATATATATATTTAAAGAAGTAAAATATCGGCATTTCTATAATTGAATCATAACTAGATATTTCTATGCTTTATTAATTTCTTGAGAAGACCACTGACCCCACATAATTCTCCACCTTGTTTAGAAAAAGTCAGTTATAAGCTCAGTTACTCAGTTCTTGCTGTTAGTCCTGGAAATGACATCAGTGATTCATAACCAGGCTGTTCATTCTTCTTAAGCAAAAATTTCCACATCTTTTTCCCAACTTTAATCTTTGATATTAAAGGCCATCTTTGCTGCCTTTTAGCCTATGAGGATTTGCTTTACTTTTAATTAAAAAACATGCATTCATTGCAATAGTAAAACTTCTGTTCTGCAAGGATTCAGAGAGGACATCACACAAGGCTTACAGATTTTTTAGCAAGGAACTCTAAAGGCCTCCTTAACTTAAAGGATAAAATTAAAACATATTTTCCAATTTCTGTGTTTGTAAAGCGTATTTAGGATTTTTAAATATGATTCTAGACACGTTTAAACTATGAGAATAAACTGATGCCATTACAGCTTCCATCATTTGGAATTTTCCCAGTTTACAAAGGCTAACCCAACATCAAGCAGCTTTATCCTCTTTTCCTTTAGTTACCTCTGAAGTTTGTCTCTCTATTTTGACTCCTATGTTAGCTACAGTTTGTTTAATTCTATAAGCTTCCATTTTATTTCACAAATTCTCTTCAGTCACCAGGGACATTTTGAATTCAAATTTTGCCAAACAGGGATTAAGTTGTAAGGAACTACCACTGAGGGAGTCTCATGATTTGTCTCCTTTTCCTAGACTTTGTATACTGTGGTGCAGCAGACATATATGTCTGAAATTACCATTAAGGTTATAAAAAAGTTAAATTACAATTTAACTACAAGACTACGTTATTTATTCTATTACTTTTGTTTTAACATATCTTGCTTGAATTTGTCAAAAATTTGTCAAAAGCTCTTCTCTCTTTTTTTTTTTTTTTTTTTTTTTTTTTTTTTTGCAACAGAGAATGCAGTTTAAATCTCCTGCACCTGCTCTTGGTTTTGTCAAACCAAAACCCTTGATAAAGGATGATAATGTAGTTTTGCCTGAGCTCCCTAATTGTAAGAGAAGCATCTCTCTCTCCCTCTAGCTACTGTTGAAATGGCTATAAATCAAGGCAGAAAGGAGTACAGCCTACTGGGATGAATCACAACTAAAACTACAGGCCCCACTTCAGAGTAAAGAGGGACTAATAAGAAGGGCCTAGAGCTCTTCTTGTCAACGTAAGTAAAAGAATCATCAAGTAATTTCAGAGATATAAAAACAGCATATCGTAGCAATAACTGGCACCTGAGCAGTCAACAGTTCAGAAGACTTTCTCAGGTTCCCATCAGAGTGTCTTTAAGGTGAGTTTGTTCTACAGAAGCAGAAAAGTTTTAGGAGATGAAGGGCGCATCAAGCCAAACTAAAAGGATGGATGAGGAGAATCCCTCAGAAATTGTTTATTGCAGGCCAAAACAAAGACTCCTAATGGGTGAATGTAAAGGTTGGGCTGCTCTCAGGTATGCAAGTGTTATCTGAATGGCAGTATATAAAGGACTATAAAAACAATGGAACAATAAATTTGTTTTCACCTCAAGCAGTTATATGCTTTTTTTCCTTTTCTCTATTAGTATCTGCCAACAGTGGTAAAGGAAGAGATACAAAAAGCATCTCCCTTCTTTACTACATCTCAAGAGAAGGGAGTCATAACTTGCTTCTTCCATAAAGACAGGAGGTGGTAGCCAGCCAGCCAGTTTCTTGTTGGAATGAGCTAAGCACCTATCCTGAACTTTGACCCTGACAAAAACTCAGGGTGCACAGTATCGGACCAAAAAGCACACTGAAAAGACTGCTTATTCCCTGTGCTCACCACAACCACCCTAGAGGCACCGCATTAAACCCTCCCTGCTGTGCCCTGAGAGATGCACTCATTTTTCCTAACTTGGGATCTGCCCTGTTACACCCAAGGCTGGCATTTGTATTACTGTTATTACCATTATTGCTTTATACTGCAGTAGCTGCAGTTGACAGCTAGATACACTGGTGATGAAAGCTGCTGTGTGACCACACAGGCAATCAGTCCCTGCTCCTCAGAGACTACATTGTTCACACTTTTTTAAGGAGTACAAACATTTCTTTTTCACCCGCAGCAACAGTCTATCAGTTTCAAGGCAAAAGGTAAATCAACAGTTCTGGGACGTCAGAGGATTGCTACTTTTACAGTCACAAAGACACTTCCTCTCACAACAAAAAGTTATTTTACATTCCAAAACCAGCTCACAGCCTGTAAGAATTTCAACTTGTAGTAGTAGGTGAATGTATTAGCAGTCTCTGAATTGTCATTAACTTACTTGATTGCAAAACAAAAGACTGACAAAAGCGATTCTTCTATAAAGTCTTCCCCATTCTCATATTTAAAGTTTACTGAAAACAGAGCAGCAAGGGCAACAGCACTTTACTATTTGGTTTTTTTTAAACACTGAAGTATGCAAGCATCTAAGGACATTGAAGTGGGTTGGCTTCAGAGAGATCAACTAAGGCAAATGTAATCAGGATTAGAACTGAGGGGTGCAGAGTAGGTTGATCAAGCAGCCTAGCTTTGTATGGACCCAATCCAATAACACTAGATGATTTTTACCTGATGACTTAAGGAAAAACAAAGCAAGCAAACTACAATTAAAGGACATTTCCCCAGCGAAATTAAAACCCGACCCATGTTTCGTACAAGCATTTTCAAGCACAGAAAGTAAGTATAAGTAAAAGCATGTAAAGCTTTCATGTGTGTTTGTGCTGTGAATGGTAAAAGTTATTTGTGCCAGACAAGGCTGTTTTCTTTTTTTCTCATTAATGTTGCAGTCAGTTCACAGCATTTCATTTTTTTTCCTTTATCTTCCTTCTGCTCTCATTTTCTCCTCTCATCTTTCCCTTCCTCTCCTTTTCTCCCAAAAAACACCATAGCATTTTCTTCTTACATGGAAACACTTTAAAATGGAGTTTCCCAACTTTTAAACTAGGTTTGTGTGATCCTTGAATAAGCAGGATGGAGCACAGCTAATACAGACTAGCCAGATTCTTCTTTATAAATGTGCAAACCGTGCTTTTATATAATGTGCTAAATAAAACCTTTGAGAACATTCGATTTCTCTCCTAAAAGGTAAAAACGACAGTGACTGTAACAAAAAAAGTATACAATGAAAGAAAGGGACTGTAATTAGCAGGTGGAACTAGTGATGTCTACTGAAACCACTAGGTGGTTTCCAGTATTTACAAAACATGTGTGTGTATGTGTATGCTTATGGAAGCAAACAGTGACAGGATTATTTAATCCAGGCCTGTTGTGCTGTTACTTGCTTTAACAGTGGCAATATTATAAAATATTTAAATATTACATTTTAGAATATGGCTTTCAATATAAATTAAATGTCAATATTTTCAAACAATTCTTTTGGACAAAGATTACATGACGGTGAAAGACAAATGTGCAGATATTACAATGAACTGTGTAAAGAGTTTTTAATGTCTAAGAAAAGGTAACATTAAGAAACTTGTAATATACAGTGTAATAGCTTTAGCCTTGTTCTTGCTGACAGGTACCTCAGTGAGCCCCTCAGTGTGAACCAGTGTAATCGCTTTTTAAAAAACACATTGAATTTCTATTAACTATTAAAGTAATACTACACATATACTTATTTCATCGAGAACCTGGGCTTGACATTATGCTCAAATTTCTAAACATAAGAAAAAAATTAATCAGAGGAAAAGAATATCCAGAAGAATGTGACAACTCTTCTGTAAGTTAATCAGAGGCAGGTTTTGAGCACAGAGAAGCAAATGGTCCAGGGTTTTGGTATGTAAAGAGCTGTCTGAAACTCTCTCCTTAGAGAAATGAACAGGAGTTGTGTAGCCTAATATGGAATCTTATGACAGCTACAGATAGAATAAAAATACTGAAAGAAAGGAATGACCAAAGCTATATGGGAATAAGCAGTAAGATACCGGGATATACAATGGAACTAGAAAGGTGATGTTAACCAATACAGACAGATGCTAAATGCATTTGACCCTCTCATAGTTCTGTACAACACATGGGGAGGGAGTCTTTCTGAGAACAAGGTCTATCTGAGCCCAGCAGCTCTGTTCAAACCATGGGGCTTGCCTGGTTACTGTTCTCCAACAGCAGCCGTAAGCGGATACCCGTGAAAGAGTAAGAACAAAGCAAGCATATATGAAAGCTTACAACAACATTCTCCCTATCCCCAGCTCTTGTCAGCCCAAGGGATTGCCTGAGCCCCTGTAGCCTATCTCAACTGTAGTAATACCCAAGGGATCTCTCTTTGAAGCACAGCCCAGCCTCCTTTTGTACACTCTTTGCATTCACAACACCCTTTGGCAGGAAGTTCCAGTATCTGTCTCTCCTTTATGTGCAGAACTATCTCCCTCTTAAAACCAAGGTTAATTCCATGCTCAACAGGCAGCAATCCACCTCTCCAGGACTCATTTTGCAGACCACTTCTTGAGTGAATATAGGAATGTTAATAGATTTTTACTCTTTTCATATTATGTTAGGTAATTCTTCTAATGCTGGGAACCTACTACAATAAAAGTGAGAAGCCAAAATACCATTTCCAGATTATGGATCAAAATACCATAAAATAGATCTTCAAAAATGTGTAAGTCACAGTGAAACAATTTGGGAAATCACTTCAAATCACTTCCACAAATCACTCCAAATCACTACCACTGTTTTGTAAAATCCTGGTTCTGAGTACTGCTTTCGCTGTGAGCTTTCAAATCAATTCACATGGTCTTTCCTCAATCCCACATTGGACCTTTGACCCCTTCCGACTGAGGAAGGGACAGTATATTTGGCCACTGTTTACTAATAGCACATCCTGGGGATATCTGCACATAATTGAAGCTCTTTGTTTTTTCAAGATGCTGAAACAGTTCAAACTATTCTAGTTCTAGAATTGCTTACGGAGAGACACTGTATCTGGACATAACACCTCCTGTTCAAGGACCAAACTTTGAGCAATGGCCAGGTAAAAAAAGGCTACTAAAACTAGCAGGCTTGACAAATATGTAATTTATGGAAGACAAAACCCAACAAGTAAATAAAGTTTGCCCAAATAATGCAGTCAAAGGCTTCTTCAGAAAGACAGACAAACTGGGATGTGAAGAGAAAATGCTTCAAAACTTGAAATAATCTGAAGCTTGGTACAGGTCTAAGTAGTTTTCAGACGTGTGATCATATATGCAACAAAGCAGATCTGAAAGTCTGGCCTTTACGTTTTGCAAGATTTAAGCACTTCCTTAAAAATCTTCTTTTATGATAAATGCTGTAGCAAATCTGATCCTTTTAAAGAACATCATCAGAAATGCATTTAGGGAATGTAAAAGGTATTTTGTTTATATGGAAATAACTGGAAAATACCTGATTGTACAGTAGCTTTCCTATAGTTCATCAACAGCTTTCCATTTGGCACAAAAAAAATTACAGTCCTCTCTACATATAGAACTGTATATCAAGGAAAAGTAGTGTAAGTTCATTGCTGATATACATCCATCGGAAGAACTGAGCAGCAGCCTGCGGTCAGGCTTGTGAAGACCACAAAATGGCAGGCTGCAACTCCCGTGGCAAGCACAGCAAAGGAAAGTGGTTTATTTTATAGGCTAGTGGAGAAGACTTAGAAAAAACACAAGGACCTTTGGGGTCTTTTTAATGAACTATTTTAAAAGGTTATTAACAAAATTAACAAGTATGTTTTATATTGATAACACTATGTACTCCTTCTAACTGATGGCAGCAGTGAAACACAGCATTACAGAGTCTAAGAATGATACTCAAAATTTCAAACACAGCAGCCTGCTCCCATCAGAAGGATGAGTGAACAAAAAGAAGCGCCTCTGGTTTAAATAAAATGACTACAGAAAGGGACTAAGTATACTGATGGATTATTGAAAAAAATAGAAAAGGAAAAAAATATCATCACTAACATAATGAAACACACTTAAGAAAATGGCTAGCAGATGTTGCAAAGCTAAAAAAAATACGTTTGGTTTCTCTATTCTTTGTGAAATCTAACCAGTTCCAAATTTTTTGAAAAATATGTGTATCTTATCTGGAAAATAGAGCAGATATCCATGAGTTGTAAATACCAAACTTAAACACCTTTAGAAACACATAAGATCCTCATGTTTCTCCCAAAGAAGAACACTCTTTAGAAAGCCTTTTTCTTTTCCCCCCGTGATGGGAAAGAAAAACCTCAACACATTATTAAATAATTGCATAAAAAATTGAAACATTACAAAATTTTATACAGACTACTTGCCTTTTGAGACTTTTGTATTTATATAGCTCTTTTTGAAAGCACTTTTAAAAACATTAAAGTTTAAAACAAAAAAGTTAAAATTAAACCAGAATGTCTGTAACCTAGAACTTAACAAGTGTGATATTTTTAACTGCATATTCAAAAATACGCTTCTAAGTAATAAGAGCCATCATGGAGTGATTCATAGCTTCATGCAAAAACATCCCACAATATAAATCTTGTTAACCTTTTGAAAATCCCCAAAAGCTCATTACAAAGCTGCTGAATCCTGGCATAACAAAACCTTATATTAAAGTATTTACTGTCCTTCTAAAAAGTACATTACTTAAAAGAAATAATACACTGGAGTTAGTCGGATTTTATCATGGTCTGGCGGACAAGAAGTGTCAGACAGTGATGTATGTCTAATTAAATCATCCTAGGAAAATCATCATGGAAATTCAGGAGAAATAATTTCTCAACTCATGTTACACAATAAACTGTTCTCCATCTGAATTAATGACAAGTTTACAGGTTAATGAGGATTACAGTGAAAAGACTCATGAAGAAAAGGTGGTACCTTTCCTATCCTATTCCTTTTCCCAGTTCTTGGAAACTACATGCAACACCCTTGGAGACACTGGTTTTCAAATGGATTTGTTGCACAAAAGCTGATTAATTTTCTTCTCCAAATGAGTGACCTGTTACAAGAAATGCTGCATATTAAATTCTACTTACTGAAAATATGCATTTATGACATTTTAATTATATTCCCTAATGTAAGCACTTAATTTTATTGTAATTCCTATCTTGATCTAACTTTACAGTCATTACCAAATAGAACAATGTGAATATTTGAGACGAGAAGCACAATATTGGAGTTGATTATGAAACTGCAAATAAAAGCAGAGTAAAATCCTGACCTTACTGAAGTCAGTGAAGGAACTGCTGCAGACTTCACTGACACCACTACAACATTCTTTGCATTCTGTCTTCATTTGACATGAAGGTGAAATTAATTATTCTACAAATACTATTTCATGGTTTTTAGAACACATTCTTGAATTCCTTCTTCAGTTCTCACTCCAGTAAATGAAGTAAGACGAAGATCTGTCTGAGGCTTGTCCTGCGTTTTGAGAAAAAACGTACAGAAGGAAGCTTTCAGTGACAGATTATTCCCAATGAATAATGACTATTGACAGTGAATAGTGATGCTAAAGCCAGAAGATTCACAAGAGTATTTAAACAGCAAGAATTTTTTTTATGAACTATGTTACATACTTATTTATTTGAAAATACTATCTTCTCGATGAGAAAATATTACTTTCCAACTTGTTAATTTTTCTCTTCTATTGTGCAAATGTATGGCAGAAAGACTTAAAGCTATTGCTAAGGTAGTACTAATTTTAAAAATTCTTACTGTTTTTTCACCAGGTATTACTCTGTGGACAGTAATTGCTGGTGCCAACTGTAAAGCTGCTGTTGAACTATGGGAGGAGCATCCAATCAGTCATTTTCCACTTATTTCTATTTAAAAAAAACCCCAAACATACTTTACTTACATTCTCTAAATGCATTTTTGATGCTGTTCTTTAAAAACATTAGATCTGCTGCAGCATTCATCATAAAAGACAACGAACATTTAAAAAAAATCAGATTTCAAAACAGGAAAGCTAAACTTTCAGATTTGCTTTGTTACACTTATCTCTATGATCACTCATCTGAAAACTATTTATTTTAGGGATGTACCGAGCCTCAGTTTATGAGAACAGAATGTGTCTGTCTCAGACTTAATACTCGACTGCAAGACGTATTATGTCCAGCTCTCCCCCTCCAGAAGCATCCCTTTATCTCAGTGTTTGGTCATCATCTGAGTTATGTGTTCATAAAACTTGTCAGGCAAGTTTTGACACTTAGTGCTGGCACAGTTGCAAAAGTATACTGACAAGCACAGCGTTTACAAAATCTGTAGGTCCAGCTTTTCACTTGTCAGCTTCTAATGTCATTACGTACCCAATATTAGGTGTTCATTAACTCCATCTGTACTGCTGAGTAAACTCTATTTTGACTGCATTCTAAGAAAAAGGAAGAGTAGTTTGGACTTTATTATCTCAACATTTGACTTTGTTTATCTTTTTGCATGCATTCATTTTGCTTTTTATTTTTCATTTTATTCACTCTTACGCAAGGGCTACTACGCTTCGGAAATCCTTCCATGTTACCCGTAACTTTGAAGTTCCCCAAATAATTTTTGAAAACTAACTTTCTCTTTATTAAAAGCTATCTATCTATCTATCTATCTATCTATCTATCTATCTATCTATCCATCCATCCATCCATCCATCCATCCATCCATACACACAATTACAGACGTGTGTCATAAAATAATCACACCACTATGTGTTTTTAAAGCTAAGATGTCATAATATTAAAAATATTTTTCCTATGGCAACTACAAAATGTAGTAAAGCTTAGCTTTACTACCAAAGACCAAATTCTGCAATCTTCTGTCAGAAAAACTTCTCTAGATTGCACCAGGAACTGGGGGCTTTTGGGCAGTGCCTACAAGAGGAAAATTCTTACTGCAGTAACAATGGGCAGAGAAATTATCTGTCAAAAAATCAGAGTAATACAGCCTATTATTTTAGGCAACTGGCTTGGTTTTGGATTAGATTCTGCTCTCATACTCCAGTGACTCAGTAACAGAATCTAAGCTTTCATTTTCATTCATTAGGAAAGGAGCCCTGTCTGGCTCTGGATGATGGTATTTATGCAGTTTTTATAGAGTTTGAAAGATTTTTATTTCATCCATGCTTCTTTTCACATTCACACTCATGTAGGGAATTTCATTCCTATAATGAGAAACAGAAAATATAAACTGCTCATAATGAAAAGTGCTGGTCATCTACAGCTGTACCAACAGTCATCTTCTGCAATGAACCTTATTTTTCGCCTGGCGATTATTTTCTTTGCACATACTTGTTCTGCCCACTCCTTTCAAAAGAAATGCAGAAAATGTAGGTCCGTCCAATTAGGCTTTGTGTTTCACTGAGCTTAACAGAATTGCCCTGGCAGGGGGAAGTCCAGGGAGACAGGTCTGATTAGAGTGCTAGTGGGAATTCTCCATAAAACCCCCCTTCATAGGATGCTATACCCTGAAAAGATAAGGTGAGGATAAAGGGGGTACACTGCATTTCCTTCCCCATCTCTTGCCATCACATAGCACAAGCTACTAATTGGTCCCTCCAAAACCACAGCAAAATCAACTCCTGTAGTAAAAAGTCAAACCCCCATGTTTAACATGAGACAGAAGAGAGCACATCAGAGAGCTGGAGAGACTGAGTTACATGTCAATACTTCAAATTCTTCCAAAACAAGTACTTCTAAATGTAATTATCATGCTTAGAACGCCTACAGAAGAATGCAAGAACACTCTAGTGGGCCCTGCCAATGTAGCCTAAGGATAATAACTCCTTCCCGATCCTCATGTGGCAGTGATGCTAATCCAGAGGCTGACACACCAACCAAGGGTCAGGTATTCCACTTTACCCACGAGAAGCCTTGACGCCCTCTGCCTCCATCTTATATTCATCTATGCCTAACCTCCGCTTCAACAGACAGCAAAGAAACCACAAAAACAGAAGTCAAATGACACATCTTTGCATACTATCAAATAATACATTTTACTATGAAAGCATGCATTTAAATAATACTCTGTTTCTCCCCCTGAGAGTCCGTCATATCTAGAACTCTAAACTTAAAAGACCAGCTTTGCTGGTGAATGCAGCTGTTACCCTCTGCTAGTCAATACAAAAGGATGGGAGTCTTCCAGGGGAAAGGAAAGAATATTTGACCTGCCCAGCCAGTAAAAATAAACTGTCCCTTGAGCATACCAAGAATTCAGTCTTGTTTGTTATGATTTTCCCTATGTAGCACATGCTGAATTTTACAAACAGGCTTTTAAAAGGTCCCATTTATGGCATTTGGTTCTTGAAATATGCACAGACAAACACTATCAGCAGAACACTTTCCTTTAAGTAATTCGATGAATACTAAAACAAATTCTGGAAGTCTGAAATTCTCCTGCTTTCTGTATCATCTTCACATAATAAGTACATCTTTTTAGACACCCTGTTCTGGGATTAGAGTATGTGGGGGTTTTGACACAGCTGATTTATGTATAGCCTTCAAATGCTCTGCAAATGGCAGGGATAAGATGGTTAAGCAGACTTAAAATGGTTAATGGCTGTTTCAACTCTGGATCTTAAGCCCACCTGCAGACCTAGTCAATTATTACCTGAAGAGTACTTGGTGATCTATGTAAAGTGAATTTGACTGTCTCACTTTGAACCGCAGGGGATACGTCCACATTACAAAATAACTTAGGCTAAAGTACTCAGCAGAAAACCTGTCACTGTACTGGCAGTTTCAGCAGAAATGCTGAAGTTGTAATGTGCATTTAGAACATAATACAACTTTGTTTCTGAAGGAAACCAAGGAGGATGAGAGTTTTGGGGGAAAAACGCTGGGGAAGATTACTATGTGCCCCACACCTCTATGTTCTGGGTAGAGGAGAGATTTCAATTCCCAGCACCCAATGCATTCAGAACTTGTTAAAGCAGTATTTTGCAGTGAACATTTAATAATAATCATTCCAGCAAAGCAAGGAATATTACATAGATAGTCCTATGAAATACGATTACCTGACATACTGCTGGGAGTTATGGATATGTAATCATTCTCATTCTTCTTCCGTCACCAATGTCGCCTGCCAAAAAAAGGAAAAAATCCCATGTGATATGTCCATAAATGCAAATCTGCAGAATATCATTAACATTTAAACAGGATGGAACATTTTGGATTTTGAATGCCACAATACATGTTTGATGGCTTAACACATTAAATTCAATGCACCTCGCTTAACTGCATGAGTCAATGAATGGAAGTCGAGTCCAAAACCTGGTGGACCGGAGGAGCTGTGGGTAACCGGGATTTGCAAGCAAGGTCAAAAAGCTGGTGGCTACTGATGCAGGAAAAAAAACTGCTTCTGCCCACTTCATGGAATATTTTCCCTTAATTTTTTGCAGAAGTTCCTTTAGGTCTAATATGTAACTTTAGGAGCTAATTATTTTTTACTTTCCAGTTTCTAATGATACATGACCATTACCATTAGGTTCAGTAATAGAGGATTCAAAGGAATTAGAAATTCTGTCTACAGTTACATCCATTCTTCTCCAATCATCTGAAACTCAGAAGTCCATAAATTTATACAAAGTTTTGAGATGTAAACAGTAATTTTACTCACTTTGTAGAAAACAGATTTATATGTACTTATTACTTAACTTTTGAACAATGGCCTCCTCTGTTTAATGAAGGAGATAACTGCAGCTGTGAGGAACTGGATTTGGCATCCTGAAGTTGTGGTTTTAATATTTAGATTACTTCTCCCACTTATATGTCTATACATACACATCAACATATTATCTATACTCCTTTTCTGTTTGGTAGCAAAGACTGAAGCCCTGCAAGCTTGTTTTGTGTCAGGAGAGAAAGTCACAAATAGCAGTTATGGCATCACCCTCCAGCAGTATCTGTATTTATCCTAGCTGCAACAGTTTTCAAACAGAGGTATCACAGGCAGCATGCCCTTGTTCAGCCATCCCGGCCCAAAACACGGTGCCGAGCTGGATGATCCCAGCTCGTCATGCAAGTGACATTTTATGGGGGATCAGATTGTCCTGATCGACATTTTGTTACGAAACTGTCCTTTGGTCTTTACTTTGTTAACGATCTTTTGCTTTCTGTTTCTCCCCATCCACTCAATGCCACAGCCCAGCCTGTATTTCTTCTGATCACACGGGGAGCGTTTCTCTTCCTTGCCCTTGACATAAACACCCTCCACCAACCGCAGGCTGAAAGGACATCAAGCGCATCTGCTCTATTTCGGCACAGACTACCACACCAGAATGAGAAAGCAGGAGAACTGCAGCAATCGCATGTACCGTGTAATTAATGTATCTGGGACGCAGCCTCGCAGTTTCACTCTCAGCTCTTCGATCCCACCCCCCCCCCGCTACGCCGGCGAGGGCCGAAAACCCTCCCGTCAGCTCAGACACCTGAGGCTCCGCAGCCCCCCCTTCAAGGCCTCCACAAGATGGCGGCGGGACGCCCCCGCCGCACCCTGCGGGTCCCGCACCGCCCCGGCCCCTCGCCCCAGGCGCCACTTCGCGTCCCGCTACTCGAGAACCGGGGTGGACGCCGGCGCTTTCCCCGGTACCCGGGAAAGGCCCGGCTGTCCGCCGGCGAGGCGCAGGGAAGAGCCGCGGCCCCCCCGCCTCCCCGGAACGTTTTCCTCACAGACACCCCCGCGCCCCCCCGCTCGCCCGCCCGCGGCGCGGTGTGACGGCGCCCCCTGGCGGCCGCGCGGCAGCAGCCCGGAAGGGAACGGGGGATCTTCTCAGAAGAGACAGTGTCATAGAACCATAGAATGGTTCGGGTTGGAAGGGACCTTAAAGATCATCTAGTTCCAACCCCCCTGACATGGGCAGGGACACCTCCCACTAGACCAGGCTGCTCAAAGCCCCATCCAGCCTGGCCCTGAACACTTCCAGGGATGGGGCATCCACAACTTCCCTGGGCAACCCGTTCCAGTGCCTCACCACCCTCACAGGAAAGAATTTCCTCCTAATATCTAATATACATCTACCCTCTTCCAGCTTAAAACCGTTACCCCTCATCCTGTCACTACACTCCCTGATAACGAGTCCCTCCCTGTCTCTCCTATAGGCCCCCTTCAGGTACTGGAAGGCCGCTATAGTGTCTCCCTGGAGCCTTCTCTTCTCCAGGCTGAACAACCCCAGCTCTCTCAGCCTGTCCTCATAGCAGAGGTGCTCCAGCCCTCTGAGCATCTTTGTGGCCCCCCTCTGGACCTGCTCCAACAGGTCCATGTCCTTCTTATGCTGGGGGTTCCAGAGCTGGACGCAGTACACCAGATAGGGTCTCACCAGCATGGAGCAGAGGGCCAGAATCACCCCCCTCAACCTTTAAGTATCTCCTTAAACTCTTAAGGAAAAGCAAATACTCCATATTTGCCATGCACAAACACCACAACCAGAGGTGACGGTAGAAGAGCTTTCTTTTGCTACCGGCATCTTGTGGACCTTCAAAAATCCTTCACAGTCTGTCAATCAAAAGATTAAAGAGGATAGAAACTCCGATCAGGCCTCCAATTAAAATCAGACTCTGACCCATCCCACCATGTCATGGGACCCCGTTAACCTCAACAATAAGCCATTTCCCAGAATTTAATTGTGGTTTGGTGACTCAGTGACACACAAGTGCTCTTGAAGTAAACAATTGAGTGATTTAAATAAAAATTCTGCCCCTCCTGTAAATAATTAGTTACTAATCCCAAAATTATTGTTTTTGCGCCAATCTATTAAAAAGGAGGGGGAAAAAAGGAGAAATACAAAGTTCTTCAATGAATTCTGTATAAAGAGAAAAATTCTAGCTATCCTGGGAGTTTTGCCATTTTCCCTGATGAGACCAGGACTTGGCATGAAGGCAGCTGCTACTTGTGTAAAAAAAATAATTATGAAATGACTGTAGGAAAAGATAGCCTTTTGTTTAAAGTGTTACGCTAACATATCTGGCTTTGGCACAATCTTCCTGTGTCCCACAGTGTAAAATGGAGTGTGTGTGTGCATCCTCTTTTTTCCCTCATACCCGCCTAGAAAATAAGTTTCTCAGAGCAGGTCTTGGTGTTGCTGTGTGAATGTACAGCATCTCGCCCATCCGGCGTCTCCACTAGGTTGATTTCGCAGCTGCCAAAACATACATCGTAAATGAGCCCATCTGTAATACCTGCTTTGTACCTGATGGTGATTTTAATAATCTTTCCAAATGTATCAGAAATGTCTTCAAAAGGATGTTTTTATCCTGCACTCTATATGCCAGAAGTAATTTCCTATTTTTCCTGCTAAGGAATGTGGCACATGGATGGAAACATTGTGGAAGTACAGAACCATTTATCCATCCTGGCACCAAAAACCCTGACTGTCTTGTATATGCCCAGCACTGTTGCTACTTTACATGGACAAGAAGAGTAAGCAGGTTCCTCTCAAAGGCATAGATGTGGAAGATGCTGGAGGAAATCTGATTCTTTTTCAGAGACTACATCTAAAAAGTACGTGAACAGGCACAAATGGAAAGGAGGCGGATGAGTCACAGGCAAGGCTCCACCACATCAGGCCAATAACGTCTGGGAGCCTTCACGGACATTGCGGAGTAAGTTTCTTTCTTGCCAAAAGCGACACAATTTTTATGGTTAAGCTTTGCTAACATCACAGGGAACAGGCTTCATTAGATTATCTTTTGTGTGTCGAGCGCTCCTTTGCCCACAAAGAGCTAGCTGAGGTCTCATGGCTCTGAGTCACAAGCCCTGAGCACGCAGCACTAACTTCAGAGGTTGCTATCTCTGCATCCCGTGTGATCTCCCCACCGGAGAGCCGAGGCAGCAGACTGGGCAGTGTGCTCTTTCTCCATCACTCAAGTTCAACGCTACTTTTTCTTTTTTTTTTTTTCACAAGGTAGTCCTCAAATTCATACTGGATACCTCAAATAAAAGTAGCAAAATGCTCATTCCATTCTGATACTGAGTTGTGTTTCAGACCTACAGCCCTGCATCAGGAAAAGAATATCCCTATTTTACCCCAAATCAAAAAAGACATCTTTGCAATCTTCAACTGCTCAGGCCTGAAAAGGTTGTATTTGGCATGAATTCTCAGGCTTTGGTCTCCAGTCTATAAACACTGTCAAGCCATATTGCCAATTACTGAACTTACTTTCTATTTCCATAATGGAAGGCAATTAACCAATTAACATTAATCAATATGGTTAAGCGTTCTCCCCCTCTCACCAAGTGCCTCCTCCTTCACACAACTGCATCAAATTACCAAATAGGTATATAAAATGGTTGCACTGCTCAGGGGATAAGGGTGTTTTCTGACCTTAGTTTCTTATTTTAGGTTTATGTGGTGGCTGCTGCTCTCCCGCAGGCTAGGGGCATGGTAATTTTGTGGTTTGAATCCTGGTCCCTGTCCGTATCATGAGCTGCATGCTTCCTGGCGAGCCTCAGGCTTTTCTTCCCGCTCAGCAGTCCGTTGCCCCAAGCAGCGTGGGGGACCAGCACTGCTGCCTTATGTCCCTGCTCAAGGCAGGAATGGGTAGGAAAAAAAGGACTTTGCGCCTTTCAGAAGTGCTGATAAGCCACCCGGCTCCTTGCTTTTCACCGGACTGTCCCTTGGCTGCCCTTTAAAAGCCTGAGGCAGGGCCGTGGGGTGACCTGGCTCATCTGAACAAGTCCCTCCTGTAACCCTACCTGCAGTACCCGGTACCTCTGTCTCATCCCTGGCACCTTTATACAACACTCTTACACAACGCTCCCTGTTTCTGGCTCTCCAGGAGCTGGGCTGCCTCCAGGGAGAGAAGCCTTGTGCTGGGAGGAGGGGAGGACTGCTGGTAGAGCCCGGAGCAGGCGGGAGCCTGCCCAGGTCCTGGGATGCAGCAGGGAGCAGGCGAGGATGCGGAGCAGGGTAGCAGAATACATCAGTTCTGGAATAGGGCACAGGGGAAAGCTCCAGCACAGACCGAACGCCCTGGGGGACGGCAGCCCCACGCACTCTGCTCTGGCACACATTATGGCACTTCTGTTTTTCTTGGGGGCTACCTTGGCTTGGGGGTGATGGATATGTCACCTGAACATTTTGTTCTGGAACCTCCCTCTGCGAAAGTTGCTCTCACTTTTCACTTCATCTTGAGTGAAAAAAACAAAGCAGCAACTCCGCATCAGGAAAAATGACAAGGTAGCCTAAAAATGACAAGGCCGTATTAATGCCTAACTGAACTTTTAAATTTGTTTCAACATTTAATATTTTAATATTTAACAGCAAAGTAAAATTATTATTTTAGAGCAGAGTTACACAGAAGATTTTATACTAATACATATTCAGTGAAAAATGGCTATGGCTTATGGTGAATGATACCTATGTAACGAGCAAGCAGCATTCTCTTCCTTACAGAACATACAAAACAACTGTGCACTGTATGAGAAATAAAAATCTATCTATTTTTCTAGATAGGTTTAATGAAAAGTCCCCATCAGAACTGGCTTGTAGGCACAAGCTCAGAAGTGGACTCTGACTCATGCTTTTTATTGCCAGTCTAGCTCAGCTCATAAGGACACAAAAATGTGCAATAAAGCATAAAATCAAAACTACAGTGCACTATCTGTATAAACATTTGCTCTCTATCCTGAAACACTTGATTGAAAGGCAAGGAGCTACTGAGCTTTCTAATACGGATGTCCAGTAGTTCTGTGTAATCCTGTTCTTTCCCTCTCACACAGAGACTAGACTCTCAACATGTGCTCTTCAGAATAGGGTACTGGGTTTACATTCCAGGCTCAGAATTTCCTATTTTAACTTGCTTCTTAAATACTTTAAAAATTGCTAAGCACTAACAAGTCAAGATTATGGACGCCCTCCATCAGTCAGGATCAGACCAAAGTAAGTCATGTGCTCAGCTCTGTGCAGGCATCAGCAGCTATTTTACAGCTAGGAAATTATTATATTCAGACAACAAACCTGATAAATTACAACAGTAAACTCACTGCTTTACAGGTTATTGAAAGCACTTGTGTTTCAATAAGCAGAACTACAGGACGAACAGTGTTAATTTAGATGGACAAACTAATTCCTCCTCTAGTCCCTCACTGGTGAGACTTCGGTTCTGGCATACGGTTTGCAGGACCAGCTGAAAGATGAAGCTGTTGTGTTGAACGCAGTATCTACAGAAAATAGACACAGCACCACAAAATGTAATATTGCAAGATAAAAACAAGATGAAAGTTGGTTTTGTGATTTCATCACAACTTCATGTCTTACTGTATTCGGGTAAATGTATCCTTTTAGAAGCTAATGGAAAACACAATAATTGACTTAATCGTAACAAAAAAGAAGAGTTTTAGTATTTCGGTCTGTTTCCCAGTAGCCTGAACATGCTAGAAAGGCAGTCTCATAGGTCATCGAAAGTACACAGGGGAAGACTGTAACATTAGCTTTAAACCACCTGGGCATCAAGCAGTAATCTGAATACTTCTCTCTCTGTACTTACAGAAATGAATAACATTATCTCACTTAGAGAGTATCTCATATCACTTATTATCACGGTGCGGAACTGTTAACTGGCGCTAAGATGTAAAGGCGCTAGGAAATCTGCTTACATTCAGCTTAAAACTCTGCCAGCGTAGTGGGCTGTAGCCTCCTCTCTGCTCTGCTTCATCCCCTTTGCAGCAATGTCAGCTCTCTAGCGCTTCGCTTTGGCCTTCTACATGTGTACACAGGAGGGCATGAGAGGAGCACAGAACTGGAAGCAGCCCTGCTTAGCCACTATTTTGATATGCAGTGGTTTATTCCCTGCAGGGGACCTTCTTAACATGAAGCCTGACAGTGCAAGCTAGCCAGATTTGCCACAGAGGAGCTGATCTGTAACTGTGCGTTAAGAGATGTTTCTATCGTTAGAGATTTGGGCCTTTTCAGAAAGACTCCTACCTACTTTCATAAATATCCAGTTCAGCAAGGATCCTGGAGAGCCAAGGATGATAGAAAAGCAAAAGGGATAACAGAAAAGACCCCGTATTTAAGAGATTTTCCCTGTGTTTTTTTTGAAGAGCCTTTGAGACACTTCGTGGCTTACATGTCCATTCCCCAGCTTCTGGGAGTTTCATTCAGACAACAGCTTTGACGTAAAACTTTTCTTGTTTGTCTGTTTTGTTCTGTCAACTCAGGAAACATTAGCTCTCCCTGAAATTTCAACAAGGGACAGTTTATCTTTGATGCTAATTTCTCTTATTACTCACTGCGAAGCGTGTATTAGATGAAGGCTGTCTTGTATTACCCAGTAAATCTCTACAACTGACTAACATGAGATAATCCCGAAGATACTAAATTTCAACGACTTTTATTGAAACTGGTGATTTTCCACCCTCATGATGAAATGAATTAAGAAAAACAATGTTTTCTAAATGTCAGGAGGGGAGGTACCTGGATGAATCTGTTAACAAAAATGAATTTCGTCAATGCATCTTATATGCACTGTGCCTAAAAAAGCAGCGAAGCAGCAATGAGTATGTTCTAAACTACAAACGTCACTCTGAATAGCGGTAAGCATTACCCTAAAGATCGGTACTGGCATTTGTTTGGGCTATTTTCAGGGATTCAGATATGAACAGCAAAATTAATGCAGCTTTAGGCTTTCTGCTTTTCTTAACCAGAGCTTGAGAGTCACCACTTAGTTTAAAAATTAAATTCCAAATACTGAATAATCATCGTCTATATTGCAGGCCTGGAGTTACAGTGTGCAAATATATAGAACTTTGCAGAATCCCTTGGAAAAGAAAAACAAGAGATGCTGTTACAGCTATGGATTTAGCCTCATGGGTTTTTGCATATTGTGTGACTTGATAAGTTTCCAAACCTGAATCTATTTGTCCTAAAAACTGATAGCTGAACTGCAAAACCACTGAATTCTGAAATGTTCAACACAAATTCCAGACCTGAAATCTATGGCTTAAATTCAACAATAATTGGCGAAAATTTTTGAAGAGGCTTATTTTCAACAAAATTAAGGTAACAGACCAGAACAAGTTAGTTGTTTTCTGGGCTGGAGCACCTCTGCTATGAGGACAGTCTGAGAGAGCTGGGGTTGTTCAGCCTGGAAAAGAGAAGGCTCCGGGGAGACCTTAAGCAGCCTTTCAGTACCTAAAGGGGGCCTACAGGAAGCATGGGAAGGACTCATGGAGTGTAATGGTAGGACAAGGGGTAACGGTTTCAAACTGAAAAAGGAGAGATTTAGATTGGATATTAGGAAGAAATTTTTTCCTGTGAGGGTGGTGAGACACTGGAACAGGTTGCCCAGGGAAGCTGTGGATGCCCCATCCCTGGAGGTGTTCAAGGCCAGGCTGGATGGGGCTTTGAGCAGCCTGGTCTAGTGAGAGGTGTCCCTGCCCATGGCAGGGGGGTTGGAACTAGATGATCTTTAAGGTCCCTTCCAACCCGAATCATTCTATGATTCTATTCTATGATTCTGAAATCTAAATCCCTAGCCAGCAAAATCCATGGCAGGGGGATAAAGACTAGCTAAAAATCTGTGCAGATCCTTTCTACAAGTTGAACTGGTGGTCCTGGAGCATTCAGTTGCCACTGCAGAAGCGGCTCAAGGGCAACGGGCATCAGACAGATGTTGACAGTGCAATATGCAGCAGAAGGGGACAGTGCATTTATGGATGTGTAGGTTCTGGCCTTACGTCAAGCAGTAAGGCAGGTAATATCCCTGGAGGCATATTATGAAGGCACACCAGAGACACACAAAAGCATGAACTAATAGAAAAGGAGTGACAGACAAGTAAAGTTAAACGATTAAGGGGCTGGACTGACATGTATCAGTTGAGAGCTGACTATGGCTTGGCAAAGTGACAGGAAAGTGAGCACGCGATAACCATGCTCAAAAGAGAGCATGGAAGAATGTGACTGTTATGGGAAATTTGGTTAAATTATGCTAATGGTTACCGGTGGATATGTAATTAGGTTAGAGGGCAGCTATATTTAAAAAGGAGAATTCCTGCCTGGTTTTAATTGATATTTTGAAATGGAGCAGCCCATATTGCTATTTCTGAGGTTTACCCAAAAGCTTGTTTTTCAAAAGAAAAAATTCAATGACTTCAGGAACAATTAGGCTCAAGTTGGAGAAAGCTTTCTGCACACATCCCCTCTGATATTTCAAAATACAAGCCACATGTTTTATAGATACATAAATATATTTATAATTACAAATAAATAAAAGAGTTTCAAGTTACCTGGCAATAAGGTAGTGGTCATAAAATATGACTGTATTAAAATGCCCCTTTGCTTTGGGCAGACAGGCAGACAGGAGTCACAGACAGAAGGAATAATACTTGTGAAAATGAAGCAGATGCTCTTATTTTGCTTAGTTTAACAGAAAGTTGCTTGCACCCTCTGTAATGGCTCTGTCTATATGACCAGCACTGCATGAAGTAAACTGGATCTCAGCTGAGGATTTTCACAGCTCAGAAGTTACCCTATTCAAAGGCCTATTCCTTTTTAACCTCATTTTTTGGAAAACAAACACATTACGGCATATTCCAAACTAAATAATTCACTGATTTACTCTTTAAGGCAGGCAGAGTTTCCTAAGAGATGGGCTCTAACCTTCGTCACTCCTTATACCCTTTTTCCTGACCTCACTGTGGCCCCAGTGCAGAGAGTGGAGACGACAACTACTTTTTCTCAGAAAAGGCATATATCCTATATCCTAACGTTAAGCAGAAGCATTATAGATGCAAACCTACTTTTGGGTGCAGACTGGAAAGAAATCACATAGCCCCACTGTTAACAATGGCCTTTCAGTATGTCCGATAAAGCAGTAATTTCCTTTTTTTTTTTTTTTTTTAAACCTCTCCTCGTTTGCTGCCTCATTTACAGCTAACAATAATAGAATCAGGCCCAGAAATTAAAAGAAAAAGTTTAATCGCTGATGATTTTGCTATCTCTCCCAAGCAAACAACAAAAGTCCGCAACCTTTTAACCTTTTCCATCCTATTTGCTAATTACTTATTTTGTAATTAACCCATTATGCATCTGTCATTGTGTTTTAAATTAAATCACTTTAATTGCTAGTAAGTAGGGTTTATTTAGTTCCTGGTATGGCTGTACGGGGTCATGAGTGGGGAGCTGTTGAACCACTCTCGAGTTACAGGTGGCTCTCTGCAAAAACTGCTGAAGCTGCTGAAGATAAAGAAGAGTTAAGCTGCTTACCTTAGGTGATTTCATTTTAACGCCTAATGGAATATTTGTAATGGACGATAGTTTACTGCGAACATGGGAGGGCATTTTTTCTTCCTGTATATAGATCACATTAGGCATTATTTTGTTTATTAAAGCAAGTTTTAATAAAGGAATAATTATGTTAATAGTTCTAGAAAACGCCTATCACTGCAATGCTTACTTTGCTGTAGAGTAAAACTCCGTGAAATGCAACACAACTTTATGAACAGCTGAACTTCAAATAAAGATAATAGAGAAAATCTAACACGTGGAACATCAGGAGTTTTAAGTATGGGGCTAACAGTTAACACACTTTAGTATCTTCATATAAAACACCATAAAAACTGAGAAAAGACATAAAGGATTTTGTTCTCTGTAGCACAGCCCCCTTCTTCCCCTTGCATGACCTGGCTCGCTTCACTGACCCTGCAGAAAATACCCCCATTTTTGCGGGGTTAGTTTCGGGCTGGGTTAGCGAGTTGAAGCAGCCCTGCGGCCGGCACAGAGTAAGCAGCAGGAGCCCACGGCTGCATGGAGGGCAGGGGAGGGAGATGGGGTTCACCCTCCCTCATAAAATGGCACCATGGAGGAACACTGCATGGGTTTACGCCTTCCATAATAAACTAGGGTATTCATGGTTCTGTGCATTGAAATCGCCTTTTAATTCTTAAAATAATTTCTGAAGGTTTCTAAAACACCTTTAAAGATTATAAATCTTGTACTGGGGTGGGGGGGGGGGACGGGACGGACACCAACCCTAAAGACAACATGATTCATTCTAACTTTTTTTTTTTTTTTGCATTTAGACCCTTATATGCTGAAGAAAGGCACTTAAAAGTGCTTGCTTTATGTTCTAGAGAATAGCAATATCAATTGGTAGGGTCAGTCTTCCCTTTCGTAGTAAATGAAGCCAAGAATCTAGTACTGATGAGACATGAGAATAAATTTCCAGCAAGAACCCAAATCCACATCTTTGCTAAGTTACCTAAACATAACTATGGGTGAAATAAACAATAAATAAAGACCAAACATACGAAAGCCAACATATTTAGCAAGCTGAACTTCCCACACAGACTTTGTTCTGAGAATTCATTAACAATACTAAAATCCAAGACTAGTCTAAATGTTAAATTTACTTTTTTCCTTGCTCCTACCAGAAAAAAGTGTACAAAATGACAGGGGTTTATGGAGCACACCTTAATAAGAACCTATGTAACCCTTCCAAAAGACAGTCTTTCTGTCCAGTGAGGAAGCCGTAATTAACCTTTTCAGCTTGCTATGCCATCTGTGCATTGCACCTTTGGGTATGGGCTACCAAGACATGGTGCAGGGCTAGAAGATCCTGGAGCAGCATTTTGTTGCTGCCAAATTTCTACCGCTGCATTCATCCTGACGCCTTCCTCGCCCATCTCGGTAACTCCACACCTCCACGGGCAGCGTCCCTGGGGAGCTCACCTTGCCAGCCCCGTCTTTGTTCATCTTTGCCCCATACTTAATTAGAAGCATCTATCTCTGCATTCGCTTTGCCAGCACTTGGGACTGCAAGACAAGCCTTACAGGTGCGGAGGAAGAAGATGAGGGACTGCAGAACGACGCAAAGGAGAATAGAAGAAGACAAAGCGGTGACTGAAATTTTTAATGAGGAGCCTACGGACGGCCTTCAGGGACAGTGTGGCCTGTTGAAGAGAAGCTATCAAAAGCTCAATAAATGGATACATCTGTTGTATAGAGAGGAAAGATGCAAGCTTTTTTATGTTTGCTTAGGAAAGGGGAAGGGGGCAAAGATGCAGCAATGGAACTGAATTAAGACTCAGAAAGATATTCCTATCAGCTGTATTCTGAATATGCTTTAATATTGTATGTCCCATCTTAATACAAACCATCTTTAGATGATGAGGCTCTGAGCAGGCATTCTAGAAGCTTAGACTCATAAAGAAAACCAAACTACTGGAAGAGCTTTGAGGGTAGCCCGCGCGTAGGAGCACAGAGGCAGAAATCCACGCTGGAGACTACACACAAGCAGCCCAAGCCCCTGGGAGAATGGCAGGGAAAGATCGAGTGGGGAAAATTCAATTGTAAAGCCTTGTTCTGTATTGCCTTCTTTGTTTGAGGTCTGAATTGGACTTTTGCAACTCTCTTCTTTCCCTGGTTGGCCAGTTGTTGACTTGGTACCCTCAGATCTTTCCAGTTTCACCATTGCCTGCATTCAACTCCGAACAGGGGTAAAGCAGTGGGACCTAAGACGTGTGCTTATCGAAGCAATAACATTAGGTAAGTATGGAAGCAGCATCCTCTCAGTGTCTTGAGCAAAACCCCGGTATGAGCAGACACACCTTCCCCAGAGAGCACACCAAAAATTACATGGCGGAATCTTGTCCACTCCCTTTATTAAGTTCCTTAAACTCTCAATACCATACTGCCCCAGTGCTTCATGATGGCTACGTGACCAAGGTAACACCAGGGTATCAATCCGAGTTTCTTTGCTCTCCTGAGTTACCACGATTGGCCAGGCTTTTGTCTTAAAACATAATTCTCTCCTGCTCCAATTTTCCAATTAATCTCTCTTTCTGTTCTAGTTTCTAATTTTCTTTGTGTGAACATGTAACAGGAAAATTGGATGCTGGATTTCATTCCTGAGGATGTTAGATCTGAGGACTCCACTATCAAGCCCCAAAGCCCCAGCCCTCATGAGTCAATCTTTGTCTTCTGCTCCTGTGTGCCTGCCATGTGAAGAACAGATCTTTGAGGAACGTAGCTGCGAGGAGGGACGATCACCATTCAAAGAAAACTTTGCTTTAAGACACCCAGCACAGATGACTTCAAAGGTTAACAGGAAGATACTGCATCTGACCTGATATGGAGCCCCAGGGGCAAGACAGCGATAAAATGGGGTGTGCCCCCAGCGCTGCAGTGTATTGCACAGATTCAAAGAATTTGAGAGTTTTCTGTTCTAAAGCTGTATGCAAATGCACTGTGCAAGTAAGGGATGGAAGGCACAAATGTGAGGATTATCCAAGTCAAGTTACCAGATGAGTTCTCTCGGCTTATCTCAGGAAAAATTGCCCTGAAAATGCAGACAACAAAGAAGCCAAAGAGAGCCAAGGGAGAAGCCACAAGCAAAATGACTCCCAAACACAAGACAAGATGGAAATTGCTACTTTTTCAGTGGATTTCATTCCTCCATTTAGCGTCATCTCTGTTTAACTAATATGCAGTTTGATTTTAGCCAGACACTCAGGGACAGCTTTTATGCCACTTGCATCAGGAGAAGCAGAATGGGATGTCATCTCTGCGCTGCTGATACTGAGGCTTCCCGTGATTTATCTCAGCAGCATCACATGGATATTGAAAAGGACAGTGGAAATACACGATCCCACAAGTAATATTCCATGCACTTCCCACCAGGCTTATCTGAAAACATGCTAAAAAAGCATCTGAGACATCCTTTTCCTGTTGCTTTCCATAGCATCTTGAGCAGCAAAACATTAAAAGTGTTAAAAGCGACACAGCAATCTAAATTAAGGATGTAGCCATCTTCCCATCCAGTGATGGGAAGGAGCTAATCTATCGGAGAAATTTTAGAATTAGTAAGTTTCGTAAGTATTAATATATGGATCTAATCTACATTCAGTGTTATCCAAATTACCTTGTGCTGAAAGAACAAGTTCTGTGTAATGAAGAGAAACAAACGAAGCTCACGGAAAAACAATTAAAGCTGGGAGTTGCAATGGGAATTGGGAGTCGGCACTACCTCATGTTCTGTGTTGAAAAATTATTCTTACGGTAACCCAGCTTCCTCATCCATAAGGTGGAGATGATAATGATAATACTCATCTCAGCTCCAACAGTATGCCAGTAAGATCTACAGATAAGCCATCAAAATAGCTATTATTAATATTATGTATGCTTGGCATGCATTTTTTACTTCGAAACAGGCTTACAGATTGCATTTCTGGTCTGTTCTCAGTGTTTTGGGGATGACTTTTTTAAGCTTCAGAAAAGTTATTCTCAATTTATTTATTACATTTGGGCATGTTATTTGCCATTGACTCTAATTCTCTCTTACAGCTTATTAGTTTTATGGGATTTTGTTCTCTGTATGATGTGGGAAGACAGTAGCACAATGATTCAACAAACAGCAGTTTTACCAACCAGCCAGATTTAACAGGCTATTTCTTGTTGTATCCTATAAACACAGTGAGCAGCCAATCTGATATTTAATGATGCAAACCATAAGCAGAGGTAGTGTTTTGTGCCAAGATACAATATGTGGAGATTGCAAAAGCTCACAGTGAAATGTCTATTGAAAAAAAAAAAAAAAACCAACATGGAGGTTTCTGAGTTGTTCTTTTGTGGGAATCAAAACTGAGTGTCTTTACTGTGCAAAGCAGATAAATAATTAACCGCAAAAACCCCAAAGATATTGACAGAATGAGAGAATATCTCATATTGTCTATGGCAAGTATTCGCAACCAGCTGTGCTTTTTATGGGAAAACTTCATCAGAACAGGATTCCCAGATTATTTTCATGTTCTGCCATCCACTAACAAAGAGACTTTGGTCTGAACAACAAAGCAGTTTGATTATAAGGGAAGCACAAAATGTACTAGCTTCTAAAGCAGGCTTAGCTTTTAGTATCTGTGAAGTTGTCGAAGAATCTTACATAACAAGCTATTTATAATGACTTAAAATTAGAATTTTCTTTGAGGTATCCTAACCAAATTATAGAAAAAAAAGATTTGTGAAACAGGATGAGGTATGTTTTAAAACCACCTGCTTGGTTTTTTTTAAAACATCTTTGTAGATCTCTCAAAAGTGAGACTGGTATACTCTTAGGATTTTCTGAACAGGCACAAAAAATACAGCTTTATAGTCCAGGGTACAGTGGATTATAAAGTGCTGTCCTTGCTCACATACAGACAGTAAAATGAAACAAAAAAAAAGTGTCTTAAAAATTCAGAATGAAAAAGCAGAGTTGCCAGTAATGACCTGACTCACAGTTCCCAAGTGCTTGAAGTTGACAGTACTGGATCACTGGAAATGCTTTAGTAACACAGACATCTCTTGTCTCCTGAACAAACTGACATCACTACAATCCATCAGTTTGATGGAATTCACAATCACGCTGGGCTTTATTTCTGAGCTATTGTGGTCAACAGCAATAGCCAAAATGTGTGTCTCTTCCAGTTCTCTTTTTTAAATCATATATCCTTTTACTACATTTTACACGCATTTCTTCATTTTAGTTTTATTCAGCCTTACACTTTTTTTGTACAGTTATGGGCTACAATTCATGACAACCCTGCACAGCTGTAGAAATAAATATTCTGTTCGATTATCCAGGACAGATTTAAGATGTCACTGTCAGCATTAGGATATCTGTCTGTATTGGTCATTCTGCCAGCATTAAGATAGTAATAGAAAAGATAAGGGTCTGCTGTAAGACCCACTGAAGCTGAGGGAGTTTTTTCTATTGACGTCAGCTATTTTGTACCATGTTCCTCTAGCATGGATTAGGACACAAAGAAGAGCTTCTCACGCCAAATTCTGTACTTACTTCTTCATGTGCACTCATTTTTTCGAGCAGGCTCAATAAAGTCTACTGGGACCGTCATTCCTGCAACCTTTATACAAGTTTTACCTTACTTTATGCAGTCTGTCTGGGCAAGGCGCCAGGCCTTCATATTTTACAAAGGAAAGCCTTTTTCTCTGCCTATCTGAGTTTCTTCCTTCACTTCACCCTCTTATTTACTCTACTTCCTTCACCAAGTTCAAAGAGATTGGTCCTTTGTTGGACATTTACCCTTTGGAAGCAATAACACTGGCAACGAGATGGCTTTTTTGAAATCTGGCCCAAAATATTGGCCCATGGGAATACACCATTTAGGGACATTACCTTTAGGGACAAAACAGTCTGCCTGCCGAGCGCTGGAGCCCAGCTCCCCTTTGACATCTTGCCATGCTGGCGATGCTCCGGCCACCGCTCTCCTGCTCCCACGGCAGTGCCCAAAGTCTGCTTTTTTTCCCATGCTTAAAGATTTCTGTAGGACCTGAGATGTTGATCCCAACCCACCTGTGGAGTCTGGGTGGGAATCCCTACCCCTGCCCTACTCCAAGAGGGCAGAGTGATGCTGCCAACGTTGCCAACAAAAGTTTTCACAAATAGGTGAAGGGGAGCTTGGTGGGAAATGGCCCAGTGTCACACAGGAGGGAAGGGGAGGGCAGAGGACCTGCTGGGGAGTACAAGCCTGCAGGGCCAGCAAGACCCACCATGTCACCCAAGGCTGGGATTACCTAGGTAACGGTGTATGAAATGACATGTTGGGATGGATGTGGAAAAAATAGGATCAAGGGGGTAAAAGCAAGGGTGGGTTGTTTATTTGGGAGGAGGATGGGGTGTAGAAAAAAGGTGCAAGGGCAGCAAAAAGGAGAGTCAAGAAATGAGACTGTACGAGATGCAAATAACATTAACCAGGGCTGCTTGGGGGTATCTGTCAGGCAGTATACCCTTGACCCCTGCAGCCTATTGTCCCAAATCACAGACTCATACAACAGCTAGAATTGGAAGGGACCTTAAAGATCATCTAGTTCCAAATCCCCTGCTATGGGCAGGGACATCTTCTACTAGAGGAGGTTGCTCAAAATCAGAACAAGCCTGTTGGTCTGAACACACCAAGTGTGCCAACCTGCTGGCATGGTCAGGAGGACCAGGTGGGATTGGTGGAGAGGAACATCCGAGAGGACGGATCGAGCGTCGTGTGTTGCCATGGTGGTGCCCATGCCAGGCCTGATAGCCTCAGCCTCTTCCCGACCTCCTCCTCCTCCTCATGTGGACACCAGCAGAAGGAAATCCTCTCCCACTAACACAGCGTCATCTCCCCAGATGGTTTTAGCTGAACCAACAGAGGCACTGGCACTTGTTTGTCGGCATAGTTTCACGTGTACTAGGGGCTTTGCCAGGATAATTTCACTGGCTAGGAGGGGATGATTATTTTTATATGCCCCTACACAACATATGTATGCTGGCAAAATCATCCGAAGTCACTTCACTGCTTGCCTAGTCCCAAAGAAGGAGTTAACACCTTCAAATTCAATGAGCTGCAGAGTGGGTAACGAAACTGAATTTTTCTTCAGAAAAATGCTAAATAAATTGCTGTGTTTTTACATTGAAAGCGTTATTTTTGTGACAACAGGGACTAGGTGAAAACAGAAGTCTCTTCCTTTCAAATTGTTTTTTCCACTGTCACTTTTCTAAAATAACCCTTAGATCTTTTTTC
The DNA here is from genome assembly GCA_947846985.1 of Fratercula arctica. Classification (NCBI taxonomy): domain Eukaryota; kingdom Metazoa; phylum Chordata; class Aves; order Charadriiformes; family Alcidae; genus Fratercula; species Fratercula arctica. Next base: position 42,654,127 of record CANTUZ010000002.1, read on the forward strand.
AGTTAGTTTCACGCAGAGTTTTCCTTGTAAGTACTACCGTCTTTAGATACCGCACAAATTATCCTTAAAAAGAGTATGTAGTGTATTATTCTCAGTGATATACCCCCACTCAAGACTACTGATGCTGACGGGTGAAATAACTAAGGCTTAGTTTTCCAGCAGACAGATGTGCTGCCTTCGGGTGCTGGCTGCGCTTCTGAGGTTTGCTTCAAATATGAAGTGAGGTACCAGAGAGGAAAAAGAATTCGTCTATGAGAGTCAATATCCTCAAAAATAAAAAGGAGGAGTCCTACAACTCTCAACTGGAGACAGACAAGGCGAAGAAAAAGAGGCTTGTTCATTAAGGAGAAGACTTAATAAAATCCAGAGACCAGCTTGCAGAAAGAAATCTGACTGGCTCCACACCAAGACATCTACAATGGATATAAACCCAGAATCTTCACTAAGTATATTACCTCTTACTCCCTACAAGAGTTTTTTAACAAAAAACTGTTCCATTTTCTCAGAGACAGGGAGTGAATCTCCACTGAACAGCACCTCCCGCATTCATAGCAAAGCACCGTTAAATCCTACAAACGAAAGTAGCTGCACAAAGCAGCGTAATGCTGAAGAATCCAGGCACGCCTAGGAAGAATCTGGGATTTGGGATGTTAGCCATTGCCAGCATTTTTCTTGTTTAGTTTAGCAGCCCACTAGAATATTTAAGAGTACCATATATTCTTTTTTAAAGCTCTTTCATAAAGAGGGATATTTTACACATAGTGTACTTTTTTACAGGAATAGGATTTTAAGCTGCTGAAGAAAAAACTCTGTTTGTTCGGATCTGTGCAGCACTGAGACAGCCAATAGTTTGGAAACAGATCAATGTACATGCAGTGTCAAAAATCACATTTACAAGCTAAATAACATAAAATAACCTGCATGCTTTTTCTGTTTGTTTCGTTACTGCACTGTGGGGAAAACTTGTGACATGCAGGTAAAATGATTTTTGTTTCTTATTAGAAAATATTGAATTCCCAACAGATTTTTAAATTAATGAAATCAAATGGAAAGAGCTTGCACTGATTTAATTTTTTAAAAAAAGCAAGATGAATATATGGGCAAATGCCTTTCGATAATTCTTGGCAGCAGTAATCACACTGCTCCAGGGTTTTGATCTAAAACTCAGAATTTATTTGGGACCCAGATATAACATTTGGTAGCTGTACAGAAGAATGATCACAAGTGAAGCTCTTCTTTACATTGACCACCATTCCCTGTTTCAGAAGGGTTGGATAAAGATGAGATTCCCAACTGAAATACTTGGACTTCACAAATGCAAAAAAAACCCCAACAGTCTGATCCTGAATCATAGCCTGATCCCGTTCCCATTTAACTCAAGAGAACTTCTACCCACTGCTTATATTCTTTCATGGAAAAGCAGAGACAACTCAAGGCAGCAGGCAAGGTGGGCAGCAGCCTGGAGCAGAAAGCTGCCTACACCACCCAGGAGAAGATGGAGCGCGGTGCTCATTTGCAATTCCACAGCCCTCACCAGCACATCGTCTCCCAAATCCAATGCACTGGCTGAGACCAAGGGCTTCAGCTGAAATTTTACCGGCCTATGAGTACACACCGTTTATAAGTCTCAGCTGCTCTGGAACTGGAGAGCTGATTCCTGAAATATTCTTCCATCTTATAAAATTTGTATTACTGTGTAATTCACCTCCCAAAGAAATACACATTTCTACGTATTCACCAAATAAACCCTCACTTGATGCTGGGGAATATTTGTTTCTCTCAGTATTCTTTCACAGCTGATGGGATATTTTGTTTTGTTTTGTTCTGTTTTTTAAAATCCACGTAAAACAACTCCAGGCGGATTTCAGTTCTGTGCTGCACAGATTTATCTCAGAAAGGACTGACATTTTTTCTTTCTGTGGTTTCAGGGAATATTTAAATATTTTACATAAAAGGAAGAACAGCTTCAGCAGGGATACTGAGAGACCCCCACCGTGACCAATGCTACCTACCTAGCAAAGAGGCGCAGAGCCGGAGATCAAACTGGAGAAGATGAGAGACAGGAATAGGAAAGCCTCAGTGCTGCAAACCTGATCTGTTGTGCATAGGGCATTTCCTCCTGCTTTCGGGAGACAGGGACGGATCTGACGTGCCTGGCTCCAGAAGTGAGTGCTGCCAGCCCAAATTCACTAGCTTAGGGGTGGGATTTAGCGTCCACTCCTCTCCAAGGCATCTCTCACTATGGGCAGCTGGAGAGGGTTCATACATAAGTTCCATAAGGAACCCCAAGAAGTAAGCCTGAAATGACCTTCAGACTCTGAGAAATAGGTGACACAAAGGAAAACCTTCATGCATTTTCCTTCAAAGGACTCCCCTACTGTTCTTAGCATTTTGATCTCCAAACAAATTCACTAGTCCCTCCAGTGTCCCTCCAGTGCCAGTCCCACCACTCCCTCCCCTCAGCTCCTTGAAGGAATGTAAGATAAAGCCCATATTCTGTTTGTTAGGCTTCTTTCATTCCCCCTTCATATAGACTCCTAAAGTTTTATCTTTCTGGTCTTCCTTAAGAGTGAGGAAATATAAAGAAATCAGTGGGTGTTTTTAAGCACTTTAGTTGCCAAAGTATGACTTGAATGGTTATAATATGTGATTCAACTCAAATGAGCCTCTCTGTGTCCTCACCATTTAAAGATTACCCAAAAGATTACACTTCCTTAGAGCTGTTTGTATCGTCAAATCAGAAACTTCAAATGAAAATCTGGTATTTGCAAATTCTTAGTCGGAAACCATAGCAAGTGTCATTAGCTTTCCAAACAACAGCATGTAGAAAACAATTTCACCAATAAGGAGGAAAAGGTAGCAGGAATCCACTGATCAGAAGACATCAGAATTATTATTATTCAATTCAGGGTTTTTATGCGATAATAACTTCTTGTTAAAAAATGAGGGGGGCTGTTAAAGACGTCACAAAAGTACTGTCAGGGACTTTAACTAAGAAAAAATATCCTTGGATGTTGCCAAGAGAACCGGTAACACTTTTGGAGGGCAGCATATTCTGCTCTGTTTTCCTGAACGGGAACCCTTTCCCAAAATAAGGTCAATAGCAGATTCTCCCTTTAGGGCTTCAGTCTTTTAGCAATGGTCAGTCCACAACCACTCGCATGAATTCTGGATTTGCAAATATAAACCTTAGATTTTTGCCTATTTCTGTAGCTGGTTGCAAAGGATTTTCATTTCAGTATAATGCTACATTACATGTGCTAACACTCTCACTCCTTCTCTATATTCCTATTACAAGTCAGCCTGCTGGTAAGGAAGTGTGGGTTCGTTAATCTTGCCAATACTCTGCACTGTGTCATGCGCTGCTCATTAGGAACCACGGGCAGGCAGGCTGTCTCAGCTCATCAGTTATAAAAGTTACAGGAGCCTTTCCCATCTCGCTGGTAGTAAAGACATGAAGTCTGCCACTCTGACAATTCTCTTCAGCAGAAGAAAAGCAGCAAGTGCTAATTAAAGAAGGTGCCACGGTAGGCTGTACAGCAACCGACATTCAGAATGAACCTTGGAGTGTGAAGGACGGAAAGCTTGCTTCCTCTTTCCAAGAAACACAGCAGAAAGTTAAACGCCGAATAACCTCTCTGATATAGAACAATCTGCATGTATTTTCCCAATTTGTGTATAGCAATGGCAATGAAGCATCCTTAAGCCTCGCGTTAAGAACTTAATTGCAGCTTTCAACAGGCTTGTAGCATTTCAACAACTCTGAAGTTCATTTTCCCAACGCAGGCATCAGCTCCCATCCAGCAGTGGATTTACTTTGTCCGTATGGACACACCAGCAGGGCTGGTGCTGATGTAATTCATGAGCAGGGGTTGCACTAAGTGCAGGGCGAAGTAGCGAAGGACAGAAAAGACTGAAAGGGTTTTCATCTTACAGGGTTTTATATAAAGTCTGGCATAGGACAGGTCACCTGTTGGGACTACTATAGCGTGTCTTGCGTGAGACAGAGCGTACACCTCACCATGTGGGACCAAGGAGATTTGTGAGTTGGTCTGTGTCTCTTTTAAATCCAGGCCCATTTATGTGAGCTTCAAACACCACACCTACCCTAAGCAACCTCTTCTATTGCTCATCTCTTACTTTAATTAGAGTGGTTTTCCCAATACGGAGTCCTCTTCCTGTAAATTCAGCTCCCAGTGTCCTGCTATATCCACAAGCAATGCTGGCTTTCCCTCTTCTTCACAGCTCATTTTTACGCATTTAATGAGAACTATTACCATGGTGTTCCCAATCACCTTTTTGCAAAACTGAACAGCTGTTCTTCGCTAAACCTTTACTTAGAACTCAAGCTTCCTAAGCCTTTAATATTTCTTGATACTCTTGCCTAGACTCTTTCCTGTTGCTCGTTATCTCTCCTACAATACAAAACTGGAGCGGGTCCTCCACCTGGGATCTCAGCAGGACAACGCAGTTACGTACGTATTTTTCAGTCATTACTTAGGGTAATTTACGCATTAACTATTCCAGATTATTTCCTCTGGAGTAGATCTGCTTTCAGTTTAAATTAAAGTATGTAGAGATCACATTGGAAGAGGAATAAAAGCATCCATTTATGTAGCTCACCTGGAGTAGCTACTCCGTCTCAGGTTCTTAGCTGACATTTTCCCAAATTAATGTTGTCAGCATGTGCACACGTGCAAATGTATGCGCATTCCCTTATTTCAGACCTAATGTCTAGATCTGTCCTGCATGAGATCGTTAAACTTTCAACAGTTCTGCACTTCAGTGACAGCTACCAAAGACAGAAGGAGAACGTCAGCATTTCTGAAAATAAGACTTAGCTTTGCAAGACTACCTTTTTCAGCTATCTGGAATCTATCTAGAACTACTTCTATTATTATAAAGGACATTTTTATTCTTGTAATGGATTAAATGTCATTACTATTCACCTAAGAATATATTTAAATGAAGTCTTAAATGTTATTTTACGGGATTAATCAACAAATCACAGCACCAATTTTCATTCACAGTGCAAAAAAGGTCAGTATGCAAATGCAATATGCTAAAAATGGACCCGCTCTGAGTAATGCCCAATGAAGTTAATGGAACTACATTCTGAAGACAAAGTTCGGCTTTTTGTTTTACCTCTGATATTTCGAATCTGTTCTACAGACTAATACTTGATTCAAAATGTCAGGGAGAAAAATGAGAAATTAAGTAATGCAGAAATAACATTTTCTTTCATCATGCATGATCTATTTATACAGGGGCAATCTTTGCATTACTTTTTCCATGAAAAAACACGCTGATTATCAATCAAACTTTATTCTGCTTTTCTTCAAGTTCAATGTTTTTCTATTTAAATTGGAGTATATATGTAAATTGTAAACTTACTTATTACTTCTATACATATATTAAATGAAAATTAGAACAATATTAGCATAAACTTTTTTTTTATATCAGGGAAGCAATAATAATCTTTTAAGCTATTTGAATGCAACTACATAATTCTGAAGAGCAGTCTGGTCAGTATGATCTCGAGCCTTTTGTAGGTGACAAAGAATTTTGCAATTTTTTTTTTTTGTTGTTGTTAGGAATTGGGAACTTCTAACATCATATAAGACCATGAGCAAAATGATTCAAAGACCTTTGAATCATGAACACATGATTAGATTTTCTTCTATTGAATATCTGAAACCTTCAGATGGATGGGGAGGGGAAAGTGGAAATCATTAAGTGCAGTATGCGTACCACACAATGTGCAAGTTTGTAACTATGAGCACAACTGAAATATATACAAAATATGCAAGTTATTGCACCTGCGAAGTACCTACGGCAAACTGGTTGATTTTACATATTTATGGACATGATACTGGTGCTTAATACCTACAGGCACAAGTTTTGCTAGGTAAAATTGCTCAGGAATAAATACAGGATTTGATAGGTGTAACAGTTGTATGCACATACATCTGAATCCACCCATTCAGAAAGTCCTTTGAGACTAACACATCCCGGAATAAGACACAGTGGAAGACAGACACGCTACAGCAAAGTACACATAACTTTCTCCAGCTGAACTACCCTTTTTTATTCAGAGTCTATCTTCATTTGTCCTTCAGTATTACAGGGTTTCTAGATCATGTCTATGTACAGAAAATATTGCGCTGTTTTATGAGCTCTAACACTACAGACATGAAAAGCTCACCGGTCAGAACAAAGATTGCATCACTTGGATGCAGTCCTATGTAGAGTGAAACATGGAGAATACGGCATTTTTCTCTGTGCCCTTCCCCAAGATTCCCAATGTTTTGTTTTTGACATCTGATGGGCATTCAGCTGTTACCTTTAGAAAAGCATCTATTAAACAGTAGCATTTTTTTCCTAAGTGACCACAAGTCCAGTATGACTGCAGTTCTTCTCCTTCTAAAATATTAACATTTAACATTAACTGAATTTCCTCTGCCAATCTTTTTACTTGGTCACTCTCAGTACTGTCAGATCCTTCTACAGCTCTTCCCAGTTGACTCTAGCACTGTCAGCAGGCTTTATTACTTCAATATTTCCCTCCTTTTCCATATGTTGAACCACCCAGACGCTTGGACTGATGCCTACCGGACTTCATTGGTGACTTCCCTCCATTGTAAAACTTGACCATTTACTCCCCGTTGCTTCCTAACTTTTAACCTGCTATTAATTCACGACAGGAGTTTCCCTTTCATTGCACGGCAGCTTTAATTCTTTATAAGCCTTCAGGAAAGAACTCTATTGAAAACTTTTGGAAATCCAAGTAGATTATAACCAGATCACTTCTTTTCCCCTAATCATTGCCTCCCTTGGACAGCCGGGTAGACTTGTGAATTTTGATGTCTCCCTAATCATCCATGCTGTTTAGCCCGCGCGATGAACAACGCAATCCTAAACTATAATTGACTCCCTCTTCCCGTTCGCTCCACGCTGCCGTTCTGAGCTGTAGCGGTGGTTTGACAGCACTCATCATCCCAATCAGCTCTTTACGCACACGTGACAGAGCTTGGCTGTCAGAATTACGGAAAAAAAATTTTTTTACCAGATTGTTATTTCCCATATCCGTTTTCTCTTTCCTTCTTTCTCCAGTGCAATAAAAATGAGTGGAAGTGTGGGAAAGGGGACAAAGTTCTCGAAAGGGTGGATGTAGCTTTCTTAAGAGTTCATTGCAAAGGAAACCAACAAGCCTAATACCAACAGACTAGCCCAAAGTGAAGGCTTACAAGCTCACAGATGACTTCAAAGCTTCACGGGACAGAGGAGAAGGACATTTCCAATGCAATTCCCTAAGGAAATGAGGTTTATCAGGGTGGCTGTGCACCACTCCACCACCACCTTCCCTCCCACCTTCTGCCTGTCAGGCAGCTTCAACCCAGTTCAACAAGGATATGGAAATCCAAAAACCCTGCAGGTTCTGGCAATTGCCACTGGCAAGGCAGGAGCTGGATGCTGGGAAGAGAGGCCGGCAGCACCTCCCTTGAGCGGGAAGCTGGGAGCTAAGCTCCCAGAGGAGGAAGAGGAGGAGGAGAAGGAGGAGAAGGAGGAGGAGGAGGAAGGCACCGCGGCAGCACCCAGCCTGGGTTACCCACAGCGCAGGTAGGAGGGAACGGGGTGTAGTGCACCATTTGCTGTTTTTGTGCATGGTTTCTCTCCACATCTGACACAAATCCTTCCTGCTGATGTTGTATTTGTTGCTGATGTTTCATTAGCCAAAGTTTCAACGAAAAACAGTTTGGGCAACTGCGGTCATGCACCCTGGACCTCTCAGAGAAGCTGGAACGTAGGTTCAGCTGGGGATTCCGGGATATCCAGGCACAGCCAAGGGGTGCAGGGCCACCGGCTGCCGGTGGTCAGGGAGCGTGTCCCACCTGCTGGCTTAGTCAATGCCAGGCACCTCGCCACGGAGCAGACTGCCAGGATGAAAGCTGGGTCATCGGGCAACTGTCCCCTGGGTCCAGCCCAGGTTTACCTAACCCAAAAGGTTTTGAATTGAATTTTCCGTTCAGAAAATTGTAATTTTCCATTTAAAACTTCATTGTGACACTCTGTTAACAGAGCTCTAATGCATTTCACTGCGTGCTCCTGCATAGCAATAAAGCGGTGTTGTCACACCGTACCCAACACTGGAGCCGTAGGTATAGGCTGATGATTTAATATTGCACTTTTACTGTCACGTCTAAAGAATTTTGGCTGGCTGGTAAAGCGGATAGCAGACAAAGGCCAAAGTACAGTTATTCACACCCATTTTTATGGTTTGGTTTTTCTCATGTTATGACATGAGATGTGAGGAACACAGCACAAAGGTTTCTATCTGCTGGAACAGAGAAATGCAGGATTCCTGATACAGAAGAAAAATCCATGGTGATATTCCCCTAAGGATGACAGAGCTTATCTTTTGAGATACTTACAGCTATTTGAATATATTCATAGATACAGATAAATATATCTATGGCACATAGAGAAAACCAGAGAAAGTTTATTCTAGATAACAATTAAAACATACTGAAAATGGTTCGCTTGTAACATACTATATGCAACTAGGATGTCCTTTTATAAGTGACTATATTGTTAAAGATTCATGTTCATCCAAAGAGATTAAATACAAATAATCCAGTGCTTACAAGAAGGAGTATTTTTCCCTGTTTTTATGGTTCGAATTTTACAAAACAATTCTTATGGATCATTCCTGGTAAAACTACTTGAAAACAGGTATTTATGAGCCACTGCCACTGTTCTTAAAGATGTTTTCCAAGCAAGATCCAGGTTCCAGTTCCCTGGATTCTAATGCTGGCAGCCAACACTTTTCCTGTAACAGTCTGAACAAGATCCCAAATCTGAAAAAATAACAAGTTCTAAGAATATTCAGGTCTAGAAATGCATGTTCTATGAGAACTTTTCCTCTAAAGTAACCTTCCTCAATGGTATATACATTTTTAAAGAAAGTGAAGGCAAGGTCTGAGCAAATCACAGCGCAAAGTTGGAAGCGGAGGGGGGGGGGAAGCTTCCACAAATTAAACTATTATACACTACAGAACTTTGCATAGACCCACAAATAGGTAGGTCAGAAAACAAAAACACATGAAAGAGTTGAAAAGTAAAACAACGTAGGTTTTAAGAGCCAAGATTCATCATCTCCCTTTCCTTTGAAAAAGAGCATTCCAAAAAAGCATCACCAAAATGCAAGTAAGACACCACAATAAAAAGATGTATTATGTACCAACAAATACTTAGGGTTTGAAGAGACATCACAAAAACTGCATCACAGCCTTGAAACAGATATTTAATCCCACAGCCAATCCTTAGTTTAACTGGGTACAAAGAAAAGTGGCTTACATGTCAATTTCTCTACATCGAGCTCACAAAAATAGGCATTTGCCTTAATTTTTATATTTTTTTTCTGCTGGTAGCAAATCCAGAAGAAATAGGGGTTTGCTCTTTTGGTACTTGAAGGCATATCTTTGGTACGTTAACCTGAAAGAATTTTTCATCCTGTATCTTTGAGCTCCACACATACATATCAGAAAGGTAAATATTATAGATAAAAACGAACCTGGTGTAGAAACAGACTTTCTGCCATGACATATCACAAGCAGAGAGTTAACTTTTCACTTTCCAAATCACAAAATATTAAATATTGAAACATTCTTTGAAATGTTAACACTTAATTCTTTAATAGCATCCTCAGAGGCTTCACAACTCTCACCTAATTTGAGGATAATAGGTTACAGCAACTTTTATTGCTGCACTGGACATAATTCTTTTTTTGTGTGCTTTAATGTTATGCCAAAATTGCCTCAGTGTGTATGAGTAAGTTTAGTGGGGGGGGGTGTTGGGTTGGTTTGTTGTTCTTTTTTTTTTTTTAAGAATGTGCATACATTTTTTCTTTTAAGAATGTGCATACATTTAAATGAATGCTTTTGCTTTCTGCTTTGGTTTTCAACGAGCAGCATTTCTGACCACGCAGCATCTCGCTATTGTTCCTGTCCGTACCCACCACATCTGCTCCACAGAACTCCCCAATTTTATTTTTGTTTTCTTTTCCGTAAATCACATTGTATTTTGTATGCAAGTCTTACACAGAACTGAAAAAAACTTAATGAAATGTCCTCGACCGCCCATCACAGAGCCCTGCTCAGCGTGTGAGAAGGTGGCAGTGATCTGACCCCAGCTGGGCTCCGCGTTTGCCTCTCCCTGCCTTGCTCTGGCAGAGGAGAGCCCACCAGAAAACTGCTGGCTCCTCTCTTTCCAAAAAGCTCTCTAAACACCACATCTTGAAAAGCACGAAGAGAAAACATACATTTAGAAATCAATCCGCTGGCTGCAGCAGAGCCTGCAAAGCAGCAACGGAGAAAAAGGAAAGAGAGGACTCACCAAGATACATCCTGACGTAGGGAGAACAGTTTTGGTAGCAACCCTCAACAGTCTGGAAGTTAATACTCTGCTTCTCTCCTCTTTTCCTTTCTCAGTCCCCCCCACTCCTAATTTCCCCATTTAAGGGAGAAAATAACAAGGCAGAAGACGCCAAGAGACTTTCATGACATAAACAATAAGGCCTTCCTGTGCCAACATTTCCTTTAAAAACACTTGCCAATAAAGCTCCTGGAGGCCAGCAAGAGAAAGAAATGCCGCAACAGCCGTGACATGAACTTGGCATATTTTCTGACTCACTCACTTCCCTTGAGACAATCCCTCCAAGAGAATGCTGAAGGATAATGGGAAAAGAGAATTTCTTCCAGTGAGAAGGACTTCAGCTGCCCGTGCTATACAAGAAAACTGCCAATTAACTTTATTTCTGTTTACCTACAGACTCGCTCACGCAGCCACCTCCGCTGGCATGTTTCCTGACTCACACACTCATGTTTGCACATTCATCTTGTAATCCTGACGTCTGAAAAAGGCAAGGAGGCTTTTTAAAAAACGAAATAAAATACTGAGAATCCCCGACTCCAGATAACTTCTGAACAGCAGAGAGAATGATCAATAATCGATAAAGGGTAGCCAAACACTTGGCTGCTTCACATATTAAATGCAGATTTCCCTTTTCCTTATCCCTGCTATTTATACTTCTTTTAGAATTTTTTAGTGCCAGACAGGCTAGTCTATACAACATTAAGGATACTCATATATCTTGTGTTATCTGTAATTAAAGATTGTCAAGATTATTTTGTCTTGTCAATCCATCTCATTTTGAGCAACACCGTGTTTTGAAAACTAAATGGCATGTTAGGAACCAGAAATTGAAATCTCTTTGGAAATCAGCATCTTTACACGCACCAACACGCGTTCACTCACTCAGTCACTCACTCCTGGGGTATGGCCAGCCCCTGCCTGAAGACCCTCATGAGCAGGAACATGGAGGGGGTTCAGCTGTATCCTCTCATCCGTGCCTTCATCTTCACCTCCAGCACAGGGGGACCCTCCCTGGAGGCTGGAGCCCAGCTCCTGAGGCAGGGGATGGACATGAGACTGGCCAGTGCCATCCTGATGGCAGGGCCAATGCGGCTGCTCCTCCACCGTGTGGTCACAGTGGCTCCTGCCCGTCTGAGGCCAAGGCCAAGTAGGCAAAAAGGGGGATCTCGCCAGGCTTTGCTCCAGGGCTGCCACCCTGCTGCACCCCCCTCTAACGCCAGCCCAGGCAGCAAACCCCCACCTTATCCGAAGACAGACCAAGTAGAAATTTTCATCACTTTTGGGGAGGGGGGAGCTGTTTGATTACCGGTCTCGGTCTTGCGATGCGGAGACACCAGCTCTTCATTCCACACGTACCCAGTTGAGGGGACCATGCAAAGATCCGTCCATCCCTCGTGGCAACACTTGCACCCCGTCACTGAGCGAGCTCATGCTCTCTCTCCCTTTCTGAGAAGGCAGTGAGCGCTGCCAAGTGCCTCTCACTCGGCTAAGGGTTGTTATTGTTGCTGGGGTTTCTTTGGGTTTGCATTCAACTTCTGAGATTAGCATCAGCGTATCGCATATCAAAATAACCACTAGTGAGGATTTGCTGGCCTCCTCAGAAGTGAGGGTTCACCATACCTACAGCTGCATAATTTTACCATAATGTAGTCTGATGTCATACGCCGCTGGTTTCTACTTTCTAATACCTTGCTTTAGCTGCTTTAGGACTTGGGCTTATGTGACACTCAGCAAGTCTCCTGCCTCTCCTCTAAGAGCCTGCCTACCCCTGAAGACCCTCAGCAATCATATCTAAGCCAGTGCCACCAGACTGCACAATTCTGGCTTGGTTTTTTTGTGGATTTTTTTTTTTTTTTTTTTTTTTTTTGGCAGTCACAGAGAGTATGGCTCTGCTGGCAAAATACTGTAGTACGCTGTAACGTATATAATTTTACATTAGCAGTTATCTACTAGCTCACCTTTACTCCATCATGACTGCTGGGCACCTTGTCAAGTCACACATACACACCCCCCCACTCCCCACCCCGTGCAAGCTTCTTTTTTTTTCTTAACCATCTTTTTCTGCCCACTCGCAAAGCTAACACTGCCTTGTTTTTAGGTTTGTTTTCGTCAAAACCTGAGAAAAGATGTGGTTTTTTGTAACACCACCAGGGCAAGCTATCTGTGGTTGTCTGGCAAACTCTGAAATTCAGAGCTGGGACAGAAATATTTAGGAGTCAAAAAAAGCTGACTTGCTCAAGAAATTAAAGCCCTTCTGACAATCTTCCAGAGAGCCCCTGAGGAAAAGGGAGGGAACCAGAGAGACTCAAGGAAAATGGATGGGAGCCCAGCGTGGAGATTCACGCCAGAACGGTTCCTGGCCAAGAAGGAAGGTTGGCAAGTAGACAAATGCAGGCTTTCATAAGCAGCATTGTAAACAAGACATTAAAAATATTAATCCATTTAGATTTCAAGCACCAAGATGAGATTTACTTAAGAAGCAGAATTATGCTGGTAATGGCTCCTCAAACATTTCAGCTCAATGTCAAAACTTTTGCTCAACTGTATCAAGTGAAAATACAAGGAGCTGTTGACACTACAATATTCAAACATTCAGTCATATTGCAGGGCTGGAAAAACACAGAGGAAGGCAAAGGAATGCTTGAGCCTTGGGCAGAAACTCAAGCCCTCGCAAGGAAACTGCATTCACAAATTATTTTTACCTTCATTTCTACACCAAAATAATAAATTGAAGAGGCGAAATGGTTTCTTAAAACCAAGCTCCTTTCAGAAGTCTTTTCAAATAAAACGTAAATTACCTCTACCGAAATACTTTGTTTTCAAGTAGAAACAGTCACCTAGAACAGAACGTCTTTTCGTGTGAAAGAAAGTTTAAGTAAACTTTGAACACTTAGGACTTTTCAAAAAGTTTCTTCTCTCCTACAGGAACCACCATGTCTCTCCTCCTCCTCTTAGAAAACACACACTTATTCTAAATGATTGAATATTTTATTTTTTTAAAATGCATTAGAAAAGTCATCTCTCCCCAGAGCAAACAGGCATTAAGGACAATCCTGAATCCATGCTGGCCACTGAAGTACAGAAACGCAGAAGAAATACATGGGGGTTTTTTGGTGAAGATGGTGTCAGGTCACCTCAAGCCTGCCATGGCCAGGACACTCACAGGTCTTCTACATGCTGGTGAGCAGGGTTCACAAGCTGGTTTACTGAGGGGCAGGCGTGTCAGGGGAGGCCCACAGGAAAAACAAGTGCATTAAGCAATGAGAAAAATATGGTCTGCAGTCACTATACGAGATTCAGGAACTGAGAGAGTTCAGAAGATTCCTCTATTGGGTTAAAGGAAAGACTAGTATTTTCGAATCAACCAGGTTGTCCCTCACAGAAGCCCATGTGCACAGCCTGGGCTTTTTCCCCCCCTCTCATCTCAGTAGCACTGACAATCATTGTAAAATGCCACGTGCAGAGGGACTGTGATATCTCCATTCAAAGCACTAAAAGCATTCTAAAGAAAAGGCTAACATTCTCCGTTATCTTTAGCCACTTAAAAAAAGCATTAACTTAGTAAAAAGGATAGAACAGCATCCCATCTCTTGCAGCCTAGGATATACTATACACTCCTCGGAATCGCATTTCTTATCAGCTTCCTTAAAGAAAGAACAAAAATGAAAAAGATAAAAAAAACCCCACTGAGCTCTTTTCCTTGTTTCTATCTGCAGCCATTCATAAACTTATATTAAGCTTTCCACAGTACCTGAAATGGAATATCTGAGCAAAGGAATACCTCAAAACACAGACTTAGAGAAGAAATAACTTCATTCTGCTTAGGACTTAAAAAATAAGATTAAAGTTTAAAGGATGTGAAATTTTATAAGAGTTTAAACATTTGAATGCAAAAGCAAGTAGCAACACATGAATTATAGAAATCCGGTAGCACTCCTGATCTTATGAATCATACTATGAAATTCGCTTTCTGCGCTCACAATGTAACCAGAATGAAATGCTGGCATCTCAGATATTTTGAAATGATACACAAGCAGCACATTTAATAGCATTAATTTCAATAAGTTAGCATTCTATCTATCTCAGACGCATCTGTTTCAAAATGTTCTAGCTGGAGGTATTTTTATGAAAGCTATTTGCCCATTACATACCACAACCAGTGCAACTTCACAATCCAGGGAGGCATTTTCATCACACGAAAGGAGAAGCCATTAGCAAAAACGCTGCTTGGCAAACAGTAGCTCACACACTGAAGCTGCAATGTTATCCTGGCTTTCCTACATATTAAGCATAGGAGTATGTTCAAAGTAAACATGTGGCCATAATTAAATAATAATTATGACTAACATTTGTGTAACACCATTCATCCACATAGTTTAAAGCATTAGGTAAATCTGTAAACAATGGCTCTAATCCTGCACCCTTTACTCACATAATACCATAGTTCAAATGGACTATGTAGATCTTGTCTACACACAGACTTAATTGTTCTCAATTGACTCCATGTGTCAACACTCATTCCAGTGTGTCTTGTTTCTGTTTAGCTTAATTCTCTCACTGCTTACTACAGGTGAATGTACTGTTTCTACACTCTCACTGATTTAACATCAATTTTACGGACACTTTCCTACATGGATCCCACAGGGCTTTTCAAATCCCGACGCACCCTCGCTCCTCCTACACGCTTCTAATAAGACAAATATTCTTTTACAGATGAGGAAGCTCACTTGTTGTTGGTATGCTTAAGGGACTGACCATCACATCTGACTTGCATCTGTAAACCTAAGACGTGTAATTTCTATTCTCATACCTTAATCACACAAATAGCCTTCTTCATCCATTGCGCTCCAAAGTAAAACCACAGGAAATGGTAAGAACAGGGGAAAATTCTGCAGTTTCTAAAAATAAAATATATTTGGAAGCAGACATGCTCAAACCACTTTTATGCATCTGTGGTACAAACGACGTCTGTTACAGAGAACGAAAGTTGCTAAATGAGTTAAAAAAAAAAATCAAGAAGAATTTGTAGACCTTCCTGATATTTTGGTGTCAGTCTGCTTTGACAGTCAAGCAACCGGAGAACAAAGCGAGAAACTGGGAATACCTGAGTCAGATTTCATTTTGGCTCTGCTAGGGACGGTTACTTAACTTCTTTACTTCAGCTGCAGCATCTGTAAGTCAAGCCAAATCATCCCTTCCTCTTACGGATCTTTTGAAATTAATGAAAATCCCCATGGCCCTTTGAAGACAAATACTGTTTACTAGTGCTAGCTATTATTTAGCTTTTAGGATTTTTCACCTTCTATCTTAAATTTTGCATAGAAGAAAGTCACTGTCACATCACACTCACACAGCAACCTAGTATATTTTCCTTCCAATTTTAATTTTCCTTTGCAAGAGGTATGCTTAATTTTAGCTCTTATATGTATTCCATGTAACTTTGGCATGCATCAGAAAGCTTTTTTTAGCACCAGACAAAAGCACTGTAAAATGTCATCTACTGCTGAATTGTCAGCAAAGCTGACACCAGTGCAGCAAGGTGAGGTTTTCCCCTTTAAATCTAATGGGTTTAGGCATTTCTCTGATGTGTTCATTCAGAAAAGAATTAAAATAATTGCCTCACCTAAGCACAATTGGGTCAAACCTGAAAAGCATCTAGTGTCACAACAGCAATCCCTACTATAGAAGAAATCCTGCAAAAATCACTGCAACTGCTTACACACTGTGGAATGGTTTCTCCAGAATTCAGGAGAAGCAGCTGCCCGGCTGCTATCTAGTAAGGACACAGCTCTCCTTGTTCACTGATAACACCTGCAGCTATGTACTCTTAAACCCGTATACAGATAGTGTTTGTGGACCCTATTTGAGTGAAAATGTGGATGTTGCTGGTTCAATCCACAACATGTTGACAGCTTAGTTTTAATATGCAATGAAAAGGACGCGTTATATCAAGGTGCATTGCCTTCGCGTGCGAGGGTGAGGATAGAGAGGTTTGCTTCATCTCATCAGTTGTACAGACAGCATCTGTCGGCAGCACAAACGGGCAGCGGGTAGAGGAGCTCTCTTGTCCTGTCCAGCCCAAAAAGCAGCAGAGGTGCTATGCTGTCTCCTGCCAGGACACCCGGAGCAGCGCTCCTGCTCAACAGCACCTCTTCATTTATTTTTGCGGTGCCCAGGACAGGCATGCAGCTGTAAAAGCCGAGCGGTCTCTCTCCCTTCCCATGGACCAGATCTTGACAGCGCTGCCGAGACCACGGCTAAACATTGAGCCAAGGCAGCGAAACCAACAACAACTCCATTCAAAACCAGGCTGCAGCCTCCTCTGCTTCTTATCTGTGCCCTTGTTTTGGGGTCAGGCCAGAAACAGCCCATAACCCTGCTGGCAAGAGCACCTCTGGCACCGCTCCACATCAACACGCAGCCCAGACAGGGAAGGCATCCTAGGAGGGGAACGGGTGTCGTGCTGCCGGGCACCACAGAGCTGCCTATAGATACAGAAACTCTCAACACTACCTCTTAGCCAATCTATAATCCTGGAGAATTTGTTCACAGCAAGCTGTAAGTCACACCACATGGGATACAATTCACTGATGCACCCCTTAGCACAGCACTGGAACAATTCCTGCAAGGCTTTGATGAAGTCTTCTCGGGGCACCGAATTTCAGCCAGGAGGGCTGAGAAACTACCTGAAGTGAAAATGAACAGCACATTAAATGAAAGCACACGGGACGAACAGGCTTGGTCATTTGGATTTCCAGAGCTGCTTATGAGTAAAAAGCAATTATCAGATTTGACACAATGGCAGGCTACTCCATGCTTTCAATTCGCCAGCAGTGGTAACTGGCATTTGCTTGGAAAGCTTTTATGTTTAATGCTAGAAATATAGAATCAAATCTGCCTGAGATACAAGGTATGTTAGTCAAAATAGCCAAAAGTTTTAGCTGACATTATGGTAGGTTATAAACTGCAATAGCTCAGGATTGTTCCGATGATAGGAAAAGCAGCAGCTCCAGAGGATAATAGCTACTTCAGGCATCTTAGCTCAATGCTCCTGAGTCAGAGTTGGCTGTAAGTGCATCTATAGAAGACATGAAAAAATGTTCAGGGGCAGAAAGCAAGTAAAAACTTTTTCTGAATCTAATTAGGACAAATGAAAGTACAAACTTTAGTTTTTCTTTCATTTTAAAACAGTCATTTCTGATTGCTATAACTGCATCTCACTATTACTCCCATAATTTATTTATCACATGATTCCCTTATAAACAGGCCCTGGGACTATCCAAGTATCATACCACTTATTTTAAAATTTCATATGCTGCTATTTTGGGGCTCTTGCATCCCTGAAGATGTAGTACTCCAAATCTCTATGAGCACAACAGATTCTGCACATCCCCACGGTACATCTTTCTGACATGGAAGTAAATCCAGCACACTGTAAATATGCAACTAATATCAAAACACTTCTTCAGACCTGACCAAAGTGCTGGTTGCATTTAACACTGAATAATGAACAGGTAGAAGCCACTCTTTTAAGAGAGATGACATTTTTGAGCGTAAAAGATGGGATTCTGATGAGATCCTTATGTTGGCCTAATTTCATTGGCTTTCATAGATTTTCTCTAGGCTGAAATTGTACTGTGATAGAGACCAAGACTAGGTAAGCGTTCAGTTCAGTTGTCCACACATGACCTCAGCATCCTGCCTGGCCTCCACCAGCTGCTCAAGACCCCATATGAGCCTGGGTAGGTGAAGTGTAGCATCAGCCAAGCTAGATGCCTACAGTTAGTCATCACTCCATAAACTGATGGCTGTTTCTAAAGCATCTGAAACCTGGACAATTGTTTCCCTTCAATTTCTGGTGGGCTGGGTGTTTGGACCCTTGAGGATCCTGGACATATCTCTCCTCCAGGCTCTGGAGCACCACAAACAAGATAACTACAGTGATTTCTACAGATCTCACACCTGAGCAGAGCATATTCCATATTTTTCTCAAAGGAAGCTTTGAGATCTCCCGTCTCCTGGGCTGCACACATGCAGCAATCAAGAAAAAATCCACCAGCATCCTCAGGCAATTTCTACCTCATTAGAACGTAGCAGAGGCCATCGGCCATACGGAAATGACCATTCTTTGCTATTTGTCTTTGAAATGCTGCATATTGGGACACCTCAAACCTTCAAACTGAAAACTTTTATGAAGGATATCAGCGTCTTTCTCATTGGTTAAGTATACTTCATTTTGAAACTAATAATAAACTTTCCTTCCATTGAGATTTCTTTTTAAGAAAACAAGAACGTAGCCTAAAAAGGAAACCTGAAAATAAGTCTAAATTTTAAAATAAAATATAAAATGTGATGTTCCTACCTTATACCTGCATCACCTTCTAATAAATGTAATGCAGCTGTGGAAGGGCATTTTCAGAAGGGAGGAAAGTCCTAGGAAACAAAATGCTTTTAGTAGCATGCTGAATGGTTTCATTGAGTATTTTTAGCCTGGCCTCTTGAGATGCACTGCAAACATTTACAAAACTCTAAAACAGAGCCAGGGTTATGTCACTATCTTTGGTACAAATAATTTGTTAGGAACTATTTTGTTCTGGCACAGGGATATACCAAGAGAGGATGCGTGAACTGGCTTGTTTTCTTTTGGATTAATGTTTGTCAACTGAAGGCTGTCTTTATGAGGCAAGTGCGAGGTGCCAAGAAGTACATTTCACCATGCCAAAATAAAAGGGAGGAGTTCAGAAGCAGTCTTTTATTACCTAATTAGTTTTATCAAATGACACAGATCAACTAACAGGAGATAACTAATAAGAAAAGGGGGTCTAATGAAAAAGTAAGTTACCATCTGGATGCTCTCCAGAAAAGAATTATCTCTCTAGGTAAACAAGTACTACTGTTGGGAGGTCAGACACAAAGCGCAAGGAATGGAGGTCTTCTCAGGATACAAGCCCTCAGTGGAGCTGAAAAGGAAGAAAAAAAGTAGCGGGATAAACTACACGGAGAAGAAGGGATGACTTGTTATTAAAGGAGCTAGTATCTTTAGATAAAATTAATCCTATCTGGCCTATAGATAGCCCACCAGTTGGGGTTTTTTTGAAACATAAATCAAGTACAGCTTGCCAGATTAGTATCTCTATTCAAAATGAAAATTAAGACTACAATAAGAACAGCCACATTCACCTGCTCAAGAACAAATTACCAGAATAACTTTTTTACAGCTAGCGGGATAAATGGCAGCTCACAGATCTTATTTTATCTTGATTGCCCTCCTAAGACTGGAAAGGATGATCACAAAAAGAAATACGGAATTTTAGATAATATTCTGCTTCATCCAGAATAACCAAATGTAGTATCTGGAAGGTACTTAGGTTTTCTTTTTGTTATTTTCCCAATTGCATGATCTCAACTAGTCAGACAACTCAGACTCATGTGGCTCACATCCAGATTACATCAATTTTTAATTCCTAATTTCAACAATACTTTAATGTTTCCCATTATTATTTGCTTATCTAGTATATAGCTAAAACACACAAAACTTGTCTGATTATTTTAGCTAGAAAAATGACACCAGATAGACGTAACGGCACAAAGACATTTAAGAAGCCTTCACAGAAAAATAACAAAACCAAAAATGAGGTTTTGATTGCCTGAAGACTTGTTCCCTCCAGCAGCTTGAAGAAAAGCAACACTGATTTTTACAAATATTCTTTGAGAATTGTAACTGATGCAACAGAAGAGTTTTATTATGCTATTCTTTCCCTTCATCCTCCTCTCTCCTCCATCATCAGTTAATTTGAAAACAGATGGGGCAAAGAATTGATGGGAAAATGCTCCATCTCTTGGGGTGGACAGTCCTACCTTTACTGCAGAGCTGTGGGGACCACAGCAGAGTGTCATATTTATTTACAATAAAATGTAGCAAGGAATGCCAGATGCAGAACCTAAAAATCAGTCACTACAAATGGATATACCAACCACTGCTATCCCAGAGCTATGTTAAGAACGACATGAGATGTTTATGAGGCCTTGGCACATCCCGAGCAGGGCTGCGTAACGCTGCTGGGAAATAGCAGTCCGTTTGGTTCCTGTTAGCACGCCTTTCCTTGCACGGAAAGGCTGAGCTAGGGACAAAGTCCTAGTTCAGATAAGGCATCTTGACAACCCTGCATCCAGCTGAGAGCACCTGCAGCGATAGAGGCTTCAGCCTAGACTTAAATCACTGATCCAGACTGTCATGACGCTTCCCATAGGAGTGACAACATTCCCAGCAGCCTGCACATGGAACAGGTTATCACCACTCCCCTGTGTCTGAGTGGACTCAGAAGTCCGATACTCGATTTTGGGGTCTCGATAATAAAATAGTCCAGGAAAAATAAAAGAAAAAAGAAAGAGAGAGCACAGTACGGGAATGTAAATGAGTGAGCTCACACAGGCACAAATAGAAAGCAGGTTTAGTTGAGGAATGAAACAACCAGAGGATGAACTTATTCCATCTGCCATCCACCCTTAAACCCGTGCAACGGAAAAGACTGTAAGATTCATGGTCTTCACAAGACTCCAACTGACTCCGCAAAGAGCAGGGATTCTCTGCCAAAAACAGTCCTCCAGAGAGTCAGTCCTTGGCTGGCAAACCTCAACCACTGCGATATCCAGACCCACACAGGGATGAGGTCACTGGCCATGATCAGCACATCAGCACGTGTGGTGCAGATCTCAATGCACACGAGAGCCAGCTTCTCCCCTAACCTATGATCCTTCGCTCCCACAAAACAGCACAGTACCACTGTGCTCTCCCTTCTTCTCTCCCTGCCCTGGCATGGCCTCCTCCTTGTTCTTTCTTCCATCATTTCCTCTTACACTAGGACTGACTGCAAGGCACGGTGCCATCATACTGGGGCAAAATGATCCTGGGCTCTCCCCACCTTGAAAAGACTAGTGGAGGAGGAAAAACTTGGCTAAATCAGGACCGTGTGCCAGGACAGTGCGCAAAACCAGAAAAGTAACCGTGACCATCTGAAGATTCAGTGAACCACCTTCCCTCTCCCAAAAGCACTTGTCCAAACAACAAATTGCCACTTTAGCTGCACATCTTTTCTCTGACAAAGGGTTTCTAGCAGGCTTTGATCATATGTGCCATGCACAGATACTGAATTTTCAAATGCTTTGCTTACTTCTTTTCATCTAATCCTTTCCCTCCTGTGTGCCCTAAGCAGCATGTGTCTATGACGTCTACCAAAGAACTACATAGTAGAGGTTCCTGGACTCAAAGTCCCAAATCAAACTGTTCAATCCTGGGCAATGATTTTCTGGGTTTAGTTAGGACACCCAGATTTATACACTTCTAGCTATAATATTGTGAGAAGAATCTTCCCACAAATGGGCATACAACCCAGGGTGCAGCCAAAGCGATCTCCTGAGATTATCATTCCTCCATGCCTACGGCATTCCTGCAGACAGCTCCTCTGAAAATTATAAACTTTAAGGCGGTGTTCTCTGCACACCACCTTCCTTCTCCCCATTTCCCCAAGAAGTTTCAGCCTTCCTGACCCGGCATCCCTGACACCAGACTTGTCCCGGTGGCACAATGTGAACCCATCAGCACAAACAAGCTGAAGGGAAGGCGTTCATGCTTACTGCTGCTTTTGCCATAGCACCCTGGCATTTTCAGTCTGGTCCTAGGAGTACTAAGGCTAGATGCAACACATCGCCAGCCCATGGCTACAGTAAATACTGAGACCTCTCCACAAAGATTGTGTTGGTTTGGGAAGCATACCTGAATACAGGAAAAAAAATTATTATAAGGAAGATGGGCAAGAGTGGCCATTCAAACAGAAAAAGCCTCACTTGATGAGATCCCTGACCTTGCCTAGGAATGCCGGCAACATACACAGGAGGAAAGTTATCTGTGCTCAAGCTGCAGTTAACACCCAGATTCATATGCTGTTTTCCACACAGAAAAGCTGTGTGTAAGGTCAGAAGGCAATAAATCATGTTTTGTTTTGGATCAGCTTATTGTTTAGGGGACACACACAAACACAAAAGTATCAAAGGCTTTTTGAAATAACCAATGAGTGATTATGTGAGGCAAACGTAATGAAAACACAACAGAGTCTCTTAGCTAGGGGTAGAGAATATTCAGCCAAAGCCTTCCTCTGACTCCCACTGAGCAAAACGCAATATGGAAATAACCAAAATTATGTATTAGAAGAATGAAGACTGAAGGCTTTCCACTAACTTATTGTTTTCCTGAATTATTAATTGCAAGACAGTTTTCTATGTCACAATAGAATTTCAATTACTGACCTTTTATATGATAAATTTACTGTACATTTTTGAAGATGGACAAAAATTTTATAATTATTCGAATATGTCTAGTATTAATAGTTATAAAGGACACTGAGCATTGGATCCTCCGTTTGCTAGGCAAACTCAAACTCAAACTAGGCAAACAGATGATCAGCAATTAACAGGTTTAACAATACATGCAATTAGCTGCAGTCATATTAAGATAGAGTGATTTTTATGCACATGAAATGGATTATTTAATTAAGTGATACGCATTTTAGCCGAATGCACTGGATAAGAGTGTGTGCAAGTGGCATGCGTGCATGTTGAAAAGAAAGTGTTCTTGCAAATTCAGTGCTGTTACACAGCCTGTTACTAAGGATTATCCAATACTTCCCATAAGATTTGATTTTCACTTGCTTATAATTTTGCCAGACTAATTGTTTGGGCTGAAACTTTCCATGTTGGATGTGTGCCTCAGGCTATTTTTTTCTTACATCAGCCAAAATTGTTCAATGATTTCCAAGATAAAAGCCAGGAAAAAAGACATTGTTTTACAATGAGAAAATACCATCTGGTAGCTCCTCCTTCAAGAATTCAAATATCCTTCTTGTTTTAAACAGGCAGAAGGTGCTTTTTAGTCGGGGAAGTGGTTTTTGCCAGGCCAGTTAAAACCAGTTTAAATCTGACGACACTCAAAAGTAAAATACGCTTAAAAGGAAATCATCACATGATAACTCAGAAAGGGACAACACAAAGCTAACGTTCTCAGATATAACGTGCTGCTCCTAAATATTTAGGCACCTCCATGCAGGTATCCTGTTATTTAGACTCTAAGCATCCTCATAACTGCAGTCAGAAATAAACTTCTCTTTATCAGAAGATCCCTCTTTTTAAACGATATATAAACTTACCCCTCTGTTTCCACCATTAGAAACCTATCTATAAAAAATGAAAAGAAGATTTGAAGTACCTCAAACAGCAATCAGGCGCATAGCTCGTACCGAGTTTTTTAAGGAAATTTATGCCTTTGAAAATCTTCCCTGTTTCCTTACAAATCCCTATAGACAACTTCACAGTCAGCAGTCGTGGGGAGAGGATGCCGGAGTTACCAATCACAACTGAGGACAAAACGTTAAACAAAAACCCCTTTGGAAAGGCAAACGGTGTGTTTACTCTGCGGCTGCTGCGTAGCCCAGCGCACACCTCCTTAGCCACTGGCTACCCAGCCATGTAGCAGCACAGAGCCGCTGCGGGCAAAACCCCCGTGTGCCTGCCTTCAGAGCAGCCACCGCTCAGAGCCAGCTCCAGCGTCTTTGTCCCACCACGGCTGGGAGATGCCGGTGCAGCCAAGGTCACCCTGCCAGACGGCAGGGGCAAAGGCAGGGAGGTCCTGGACTGCTGTCCTCTGCAGGCAGGTGAGCGGGACGAGTGTTGTGCCTCAGCACAGGAGAATTTCTGAAGGTTTCCACCCATATCTGCAGTGATTTTTGAGCAATAGCCAGAAAGGAACCGCAATCGTCGGTTAATCATTTACCCCTTCTTGCGCTGGTTGCTCAATACAGAGCAGGCATTGCTCACGCAACTACACCACGGTCCGGAGTCGAAATGGAATGAAATAAGGCAAAAAACTTTCTGTGACTGGAGGTTCAAGGTTGTACCCAGAAATTATACTTGGAAATATACATAGCAATGTATTAATTTAAATTACTGATTATAATCTTTTTTTCCCCCCAATTTTCATCTCACTTTCTACGTTGTTCACCTGTCCTCCTTTCAGCAGTGAATTCCACTTTCCACAACTAGCTGGTTATACGATGAATTAGTCTAAAAGGCAGAAGATGAAAAGGAATGTTGGCTGTTCACTGGACCCTGCTTTTCTTCCTACCCTGTACAATACCATTTATTCCCACAGATATAAACTTCAATGAAAATAGTGTTGTCATAATGGGTATTGATTATGTGCTTATTAATGCCAACTTTCCTTCAGTGAAGAAAATCACCTTCTCCCAGGAGAGAGATGATTTGCAATTTCATAATAATTGCAGTGCCTCTTAAGTAGTTCTAATTTTAACAGGACAAAGTACATCTTGTTTTACAAGGACGGCAGAACCATTACACAGTGCTACAACCTTTTCAGAATGCAAGCATTTCTTTAGAGATAGAAAAAAACAGATCTAATTCTCTGTGAACTATTATTGTTCGTATTATTTAAAAACAGAAACATACTGGGACTTCGCATACC
Organism: Fratercula arctica; assembly: GCA_947846985.1. Classification (NCBI taxonomy): domain Eukaryota; kingdom Metazoa; phylum Chordata; class Aves; order Charadriiformes; family Alcidae; genus Fratercula; species Fratercula arctica. Next base: position 42,679,091 of record CANTUZ010000002.1, read on the forward strand.
ATGCATTTAAGAAGACAAATCCATAAAACCAAGAGATTCAGAGAAGTTAGGACCTTGAATAATTTTCTTCCATCATTTGAATTTAAACTAGTAGATAACATTTGAAGAATTTTTGCTGATGAAGAGGAACGCAACTGAAACTTCACAAGAGGTGCATTTGTCAAAGACAGATCTCCTACTTCCCAGTCCCATTTCTCCATTGCATAAAACTATTCCCATAAGTGCTGGCTGGTGTGGCATACGCTCCCAATAATGTGGCAGAAGAGTGGCCTCAGCGGATACATAGCTTCTCCTCCCCCTCAATTCCGGATGCATTCAGTCTTACTTCTTGTCACGGTCCTCTATTTCTTCCCTACAAAAATTAACTCCAGAGCTAGCAGGGGAATCATATAAAATATACTTATAAAATAACTTGTGCTGCAACTCATTGATTTATATTTGATGTAATTGCTAAATAGTCTATGAGAGACTTGCTAGATCTGGCTCAAAAGTTACCATCAACAAATTATGACAAAATGTGTGTTGATGCACATAAAGTGAAAAGAATTGCCTGAGAAAAGCAACACAAAGCACCAAGTGAATTGGAAACGGCCTGTGAAAGGCAGAGGGCATGCACTGTAGCTCTTTCATGCTCTGGTTGGTTTTTGTGAGCTTGATTTATGTATAATTAACCATTTTTCTCCCTGCAAATAATTTCATTCGAAGCTGTGCTATCATTTTTACCCCCACCCCCTCCCATCCTCCTGCCACAGCCACATAAAGCAGTCCAGCTTAAAACGGTGACAACTGAAACATGTTGCCACAGCAAGAGTCCAAACTCTCCACGCTAGCATGAGATCCCACTCTCTTGTCTCCCTCCTGCTCCTCCTATCATCACAAGATTGAAAGAAATTAATAAACTGTAACCCTCAGTCTAACAGAGCCTTGGCCAAAATTCAAGCTCGATAATTAATTACATTCTGCCTCTCCAAATTCCCACACTAGGCTGACTAAGAGAAATAACTCTTCTTTTCCCCTCCTAGACAACAAGTTTTTATAAGGCTAATGGACACGGCATTCCACCTCTGAGGGAGCTGGGAGGTTAACTGGAGAGAAGTAAGAGATATTTGTATTACTTGGGTAAGAAGACAGCAGCAGATGAAAAGAGAAGAGTATTGTAATAAGTCTGAAGTGTATGTCAACCCAAAAGCTAAATCATTGTTCTCTAATTACACTTTCCATCAGGGAATAAAAGCACAAATGATCATACAGGACAGGCAGCTGTCAGGATTTGGTGTCTGAGGGACTATAACACAGACTGAATGATGTGGGATAGGAGAGCATTTGAGACAGTTCAGACACGGTTATGAAAAGCTGATAAATCAGTAAGGTAAAACACATTTAAATATAGCACTAGACCTCGATAAAACACAGAAGGCATCCAAACCATTTCAGTCTGAAGAATATGGGGCATTAACACTATACTATGTTCTTAGACACCCGTAAAACAAATCAGTACCTCATGCCACTATTCAGTAAATTACCAATATATCAAGAGAAGGAAAACTATGACGATACCTGTGCTACGCACATAACATAAACCACTCATCGCACTGGGATTATAATTCAATTTTCTTTTGAGGCTGATAGATGAACACTATAACCTTAAGCAGCACTCTCACAAGATTTTATTTATTGCATATTTCATGTGTATTTAGAAAGGACTTAATTAGCTTCTTTCCCTTCTGGTACCAAAGTGTGTGCATCATCACTGAAAAAAAGTCAAGAGACAAGGCTACCGTGAAGGGTCTTGCTAGTATTGCCTGTATTTCACAGTGACAAAAAAACGGTGCAATTCTTTCTGAATACTGGAGATATCATCAATAAAACCTGTTTTGTTCCTTCCTTAATCTCGTCTGTGTCATATTTGCTGTCTGTGTTACCGCTTTACAGATGCCATGTACCTGCAGCCTGTACCTGTCAAGATTACAAGACATTATTAATATATGGTGACAAACTATTTTTACACTGATCAGACTACTGTGGAGAATATATGCAGTGGATGTTGCCAAAAGTATAGGATTGTTCTCCATGAACCAGATGGTAACTTTCGATCTTGTTTCTGTTTAATTTTGGTTTCTAAAAACTCTTCCAATTCTAAATCAGAAGCAGGGCAATTTCAATCCAGCCTCACTTGAAAGCTGGTTTTGGAACAATCAGTTCAGCTCTGGTCCAGTTCTTCATTCATTTCACTCATTTCCAATCTGTAAGGCGTAAAGTCTCCACATTTTCATTCAAATCAGGTCCAAGATACTACAAGCATAACATCCACTGCGTACTGTGCCCGTGTCCTGATGCACCCTGTAAATCTTGACGTGTACAGCGAGAAGTTCAGGCACCTACAGCTTGGTCACCTACCCCCATCTCAACACGACACTGACTGGGCAGAGACTCAGGAAAACAGCTCAGGTAGATTAATAAGTATCATCAGCTTTTGCACAAGAAATCGATCTTCTTCAGCAGTGGAAATGCTGGGTCGTTATACATTGGCCAAGAAAGGCAATAAAAACTTACAGTTTTCTGAGCATAGAATGCTTTGACTAATGCTTCCTTTATTCTACATAAAGTTTAATATTAATTCTGCAATAAAAAAAAAAAATGTTACAATCGTTTTGTATCTTGGTACTTCAGATGTCACAAAAAACCCCAAGAACATATACACGAACTTCTACATTATTTGATTTACACATATTTTATATACAAAAGTGTAAATTATCCTGTGCATGCAAACATATATAAAAACTATGACAAATAACTGCCTGTCTAAATATACTACTTTCCATTACATCTGAAAGGACCAGACAATGATTACTATGCCAGCGCTTGCTTTAAACTGGAACCTGTTCTCAGAACTACCACCCACGTATGTCCAAAGACCGGTAACCCTACAGCACCCTGTGCAAGTTCACATGAACTCTCGTCCTCCTGATCAGATCTGTAACTCATTGCTATATAGACACTCTCTATTCACTTCAATTTCTTAACTATTCACATCAATGCCACATATGGTGACACCGTAACACATAATGACTTCAAAATGTGAACTCAAACTTTGCATGTCTCCAGTAAACAAGTAGCAGGAGATAATTCCCATCTTTTGTTGAGCTGTAATATAATCCCACCGACTGCGGTGCAATTATTTTCAATTTATACATATGACAATCAAGGGAAATGCAGTATCACGGAACGGGTTATTTCACTTTTATTTTCACCCAAGTGCTAGACATCCCAATGCTTTCTTCTTTGTGGTAGGTGCTTGTTTATTGTACATCATCATTTGATTTAGAATGGATTATCACACAACTCTCTTATAAGCATGGTCATCAATATCGTGGTTTTCTTGCTTTCATCCTTATTACTCTCATCAGGGAAAGATTTGCAGTACACAATAAAAGAGCCCCAATACTACTGCAATGCCAAAACACATGAAAACCATCACAAATCACAACGCTGTAAATCACGCTCCCTTCCTCCTCTTGGTCACAAAATGTAATTACAGCTGAATCTAAACACAGTGCACCGCTTGTTATCACAGTATTTTGCATGCATGTCGAGCTTTTTATCTGCAGATCCTAATGCTCTTTAGAAGTTTGAATTTAGATCTGCAGACTCCCCACAACACACAGCTAAGAGAACAAGATTCTATGATTAACTGACTATCAGTGCATCAGGACACATAAAAGAAGTGCTTTACTTGAAACCGTATTCCCAGTTCGAAGGGGATTCATCTATCTGCTTTTTCAGACAATGCACTGAACAACCCCCTCACTCTCAACCGGCAGCTCAGACAGACTCCAAGGGGAATTTATGCTCCTAAACTCAGGATGATCAAAATAGTCTCAAAATAAAGTGAAAAAGCTGTTAATTCACCTAAGCTACCCTTAGCTCTAGCTGGGTATCCTGAGCAGGAGGAAGGGAGGCAACGAGGGGAATGTGTGTGCGCTCTGCCCAAAGACACTTAGGAAAGGTCTGCTCAGACAGGTCAGACGTATTCTCAGGGCTCATGTCCAAGGGCAGACCATCCTACAGAGGGGAAAAGAGCCTGCTGCAATCCCATTTTTCAGCGCACATCCAGGTGGCCTCTTCAGGATGTTGGACTTTTCCTGATTTAGCATTTAAAGGAAGGAGGGACTGGATTACCCTTTAATGTGCTACGCAGGCCACACCTCTTAAATCATCAACTCATATATAGATCCTGAATATACAGATACAACATAGATCTCCTATATAGATACAGTTATACTGTATAGATACTCATCTACAGATCCTGACTAACTGATCTTCAACTTCAGCATGCTTTCTCCTTAAGGAAAACCCCAAAGCGACAGAGAACCCCAGGCTTTCTGTGGTGGTTCTCTCTGCATCTTGGAAATTTCTGGTCACAGCTGCTGGTTCTTCCCAGAGCTGGAGGCAACCCTTGGAGTGCCTCAGGCACTTGAGGAACAGAGTCCAAACTACAGCTTGCCCTTTGGGTCTTAGAAGAACTTTTGCTAAGTGGAAAATGCAATATAACGGCCTCCTTGTAAAGCCTCGTTTTCTTTAACTCAGTAATCATGGAGGTTATAGCATTTGGGCTTTGTTTTTTTTCAGCTCTTCATGAGCTTTACAAAACACTGAAGACCTTTCTCTGGAGGTCATCAGATTCCAAATGAGTACGGGGATAATTAGGTCAATCCTACAGAGCATTAATCTGAAATAAGGACTGAGACTTTAAAAATTTGTAAGAAAAATGCATAAAAAAATCCCCAAAACTCACAATGCTAATGACTGAACTCACTGCAGTAAAATGGCCAGTCCGATTCTCTGAGATTTCCAGAACACCTGAGACATTACTGAATCTTAATAACTTAACTAGCAACAGTCTGATGTAAGTGATATAGGTAGGATTAAAAAGCTTTCTTGATTTCAGAGAACAGACTGGAACATCACCTGGTAAAGTGACTCTTTGGTAATGCAACCCTACTGATGATTTTACTTTACTTTACTACATGTATTTTTAATGTGTATGGTTTAGTTCTCCATTTCCTCATTAATTTTATACCTTTTGTCAGGGACTGTTGGTGGTGAACCTGACTGGCTGATACCACTGTAAGCAAGAAGAGAATCAGTTTTGCAGATTTTAACTGAAAGACAGCTAGTGATAAAAGAAAATACATGAACATCTGCATCAAGAACATCTTGAACCGGAATTTAAAAATGGCTCACACAATGGAGCCATTACATTACAGAATTACTGTATATTACACACATTAGAGAAATGCTGCCTAAATTTTGTTTTATTGACATGGTATATTACCAGCCTTGTTCACTGTAATGCATACTTTTAAACTATCTGTTTAGATTTATCAGCATAACTAGATTTATTACACACATGTAGACACCTGCTTTATAAAACACACCAACTGCGCCAGAACGACCATGCTGGGATCCTCTGGCTCTCGGCCAAGAGGAAACGCATTGCACGCTTCCCTGAACAGCCCTAAGAAGTCTTTGATTTTGTAATGAGGAGATCACCAGCCAAAGCAGAAGACATTTTACGACTGGCTGATCTCCATGCCAAAAAAATAAAGAAAAAATACTAAGTTTTGGTCATTTGGCCACTATTACATAAGATGAAGACCAAGACTAACGCTTCTTTTCTTGTGAGAAGCGGCTGACATCTTTGCTGTCAATCTGGTACCCTTTTACATAAACATTTAAGTTTTATTTATAATAGAGGAAAAAGTCAAAGGCAAAAGGATGAAAATGGAGAAAACCCCAAATTCTCGGGTGAATTTAAATAACACAGGGCTTTCCACATTCTACTGCCTGTTTCCAGGTACAACCCCAACATTAGGGGGTATCTCCCCTCCTAGAGCCACTGCTGGAGGCCGAGTGGGACACCCCACCCCCTGCGACATCTCAGGTATCACTGGGCATCAGCGTGTTGGCAGGTGAAACAAGCAGTTAGTTACATTCCCAAACGTGAGACTGCAATCAATCAAAGGAACGCTTCATGATACAGGTTTGGTGTTGAAAAGCCTTCTCCGTTAGGAATCTTGTGGGAGTAGTTAATGACAGTTACCTCTGGGGGATTCCACACACACCGTACCACTAGATGAAAGGATGATTCCAAAAGTTTTCTGTGACTCTGCCCACCAAGATATCTGCCTCGATCAATGCACAATTTGGTGCTGTTGTAAATGGACTGGCCAGTATCCTTCCAAGTACAGTAGTTTAATAAAATAAATCAAGACTAAAAGTTCAAAAACTGTGTTCAGTTTGCTTTTACTTGTTCTGAAACCTTGTGAGGTAAGGTTTTGATTCCGGCCATCTCTGTGGTACACAAAAGATAATCCACCATATGTCAAGCTCTTCTTCAGCTTTGACGGTCAGCTACTCCAGCTCTACAGCGAAGCTATCGCAGTAAGCCAAAAATTCCTTATGAAATTCTCAGTGATTAAGAAGGGTGTGTACATGCAAAAGACTTAATAAGATTGTCTCCTGGCCAAACTAGTTGGAACAGCCTGTCTTCGCATTGGCAACTGTTTAAATATTTCACCAGGATTGCACAGAAGTACACAGTACCATCACTTGTTCAAAGTCAGAATTGTTCAGATAGAGGAAAAATAGCCTTATTATGCTATAGTGCAATGGCCTTTACCACATGCGTTCCAAATTCTTCTCGTAATGGCAAACAATGATGCTAGGCATCCAGAAATTGCGTCACCAATATTGTTATATTGAAGACTGAGCAAATGGATTTCTCTGTAGAAGTTCATGAGCATGGAAATACATTTCCATTCCTACTAAGCAAGAAGATGTTTTGTTTATTTAGTGTCAAGTGGAACAATGGACAAGACTGATTCCAGTCAGGGCAAGACTGATTTCCAGAGGTCTTGAGAACAAACGCTTCAGTAAACAAGTATTTTGATGTCTCTGTGTATGGGAGGAATATCCCCAAACACAGGAGAAGACAGGAAGGAAGTGAAGACACCCTTGAGGTATAGTTCATGTGGGACATCATTGACAAAAAATGAGAGAAATGCAAAAGATGCTTTCGGGTAAAGCATTGCTAAAAGCACGCACATAAGGAAGCTCTTTTAAAAGTATATTAAAAAAGTTGTAGTGGTAGTGCTTTTTTTTTTTTCTTAATTCCACCACATTAAAAAAATGCATAAGGAACAAATTTTGATAAACTGACCACTATAAAGAATAAGATGACTGTTACATGTTGACCACTGAATGGTCCACAGATAGCAGTGACGCATTCTAGTAAAGATATGCCTCAGCCTTAGGCAAATAATTCCAGATTTTCTTTTTTTACAGTGCTCACAGAGGAAATCACTGCCGTGCTGCTTCAGATAAATATTTCAAAGTTCAGTGACGACCTTTACTTAGATTTTAGACTTCATTTTGCCTTTTGCTTTTACGGCTAATTTATCTTATTCTCCTCCTTACACTTCCCTAGTAAGGCTGTGTATTAAGTATCATGTCCTTTTCTATACGGTAATTAAAAAAAAACCAAAGACGCTATGATTGTAAAAGAGAAAACCTGAGCAAACCGCCTTGCAATACATAGATTTCTCTGGAGACCTACAATAAAAGAATAAAATAGTAGCATTATTAATAAACTTAGCCGTGAATAATCACAGGTCTCAGAAGTATCATTATCCAGTAGCGCTTGAGCTAACAACTAGGATAACAAACCACCTCATTTTTGAATGGCACCGTCAAACAATTTTAAGAGAATATTTTCATGTGACTGCTTTCTTTTAAGAGTTTTGTGGAAACCGGAAATGGAGAACTGTTTTCTTTTCAACATTTTTGCTCAGTTGTGAACACACAGTAATTGTGTTAGTGCTCCTGCTGAAAAGCGTTTAAAATCTGGTATTTGCTGTAAAACTGCAAATGCAAATCTCTGAACTTCTCAAAACATAAGAAGAAATAAGACAACTGAAATTTGGTACTTAGTATCTCCACTTACTTAGTAACTCCAAAGAGATCTTTTGCTATCTCTACAATTACAGCTTACACATATAATTATAGTCACAATATAATTATTGTTCATTTTGCACTTTTACAAATGGGAGACAATGTCAGAATTTTTTGACATTCATAATGCTTACAACCAACATAGGATTCTTCGGGCTTCCTCAAGCATAGCACAGTGAAAAATAAATTAATACCTATTAAACTTGGTAACAAGTTCTGATCACAAAAACAAAGGTTTGATGCACTTTCATAGAAATTATTTCTCCTGAAATAGATCAGAATATTTTTTTTTGGTAAATAAAACTATCATATCAAGGAGTTCACTGAGAACAGGATCCTGTAGTTTAATTTTTTTTTGCCTTTCATTAAAAAATAATCCTTTGCACTAAATAACAAGATAACACTATATTAAACTGCATGTCGTGGTTTAGAGTCGTGCACAATGTTGACAACTAGGAATGGTGAATCCACTCACCAAAATACTGGAAAAAACAGCAAGAAGCACCACATTTCCAACATCTGAGAAACTTCATGTAGTTGTAGCCAGGTCAAATATACTCTCTCCAAATCTAGATGAAAGTCAGCAATTTAAACAGCCCTGATCCAGATGTATGTAAAAGGTAATCAGTAAACACTGACCTTTTAACTGTTTAGGGCAAATAATAATATTAAGTCACGTTCCCATTTAATCTCATTTGTAAATAAGTAAGTCTCAAAAAACTGATCTCCGTTTCAGTGAAAGCTTTTTTGCCGGCTGCAAATGACATGGCTAAAATCTGAATACTTTCAGAGATCACCAAAACCTTTAGCAAAAAATTCGATTTTTATATTCAATTACCTGGCAGGTATCTCAAGAGCAACAATAGTCTACCTCTTGCTATAGGACGCAGAAAATGTAGATCTGTATAACAATATACAAAATCATATGTGTATAGTCATTACTATATATGTAAAAAAGTGGCTTTCAGATCACTGTAAATTTTTATTAAAATAATGACATTGCTTGTAGAAGTGCAGACAGATAAAACATAATGTAACGTTACGTTGCTGATGTATAATTTGAATGCTGCACAATCAAAAGAAATGTGTCATAACGCCCCACACAATACAGAATAGTCAAATGCTTTATTCTTCCTGTCAAACAATTAACTGCTGCTTTTTTATCACTGAAAGTGAGTGTATAAATATTAGGCGAACTTGCAACAAAATGACCTGGAATTCGAATTTACACCGGGGCTGAAAATTCATAGCTAACATATATAACCTAAACAATCTTCTCCTGTAGAACATATTAAGTAATTGATTGGCGGAAATAATTAAAAATCACATGCCCAAGCACAGGACAGAGTCCCTGCAATGCCTGCACTGTATTTATTTTAAGCCGTGTTCATCTTGCATGAAGTAGTGCAGTTTCAAATGAAAACATCAGGAAATCTCTGAGCTCCAAGGATAAAATCTGGCATCAAAGAACGAAAAACAAAGGGACTATTTTAGTTTCAGATGTGCTTTTCAGGAACTGAGCTTGCTCTGTGTTTTTGTTACAAGCTGCTGACACCCTCCATGGGAAACACGGTTATTTTAGACCTTTACTGCAGCAAACAGCGCCGGCGATTCCCTCTGAAGTGCTGGCCCAACGCTGGGATGGCCTCTCCCTTTTCCCGAAGGCAAGTAGGAATACTGTGTACAGCCATCATCACTGACTCATCATCATCTTTCCAGCGGTGGCAGAGGTTGCCTCCTCCCCACGCAGCCACCAGTCCTGCCTGCAAACTTTGTGGGATGCCGCGAGAGGAGGAAGACTCCGGTACCACCTGCTCCCCACTTTTCCTCGCCAGGGATGAGCGTCCCGGCCGCTTTGCGTGCCGGGCAGAGGGAGATCACACAGGGATGCTCCCCTCGGGAGAAAGGTCTGGAGGACAAATCTTAGCCAGAAGCTAATAGAAAACACTCCCTAAGGCTAAAGCACTCTGGTCACGGTTCCACCACAAAGCGTAATCACCTTGCAGTGGGAGATAATCACCTTGTAATGCAGGGACTTGACAGCAGTTATTTCATGGAAACAAGAATAATTCTATAAAAAACCCTAAAATTACACTAAAACACTAAAGAAATGCTGGGTTTTTCTTCCTTTCCTTAAACAAAATTGTCTATACATAAAAAAAGAGAACAGCTCTTATACGGTCATGAGTAATGAAATGCTTTTGGCAGTATTTACCCACTTCTAATCAGCAGGTAGAGTTAAAAAAAAGAGACCCAATTAAAAAAAAAAAAGACAACACACTAAAAAACAAATAAAAATCCAACCTCAGGAGCAATAGGAAGCACTATCATCTCAATGAAAGTCATGATTAAAGCTTTTAACCCAACTATGAGTCTTCCCAATTATTTCCAGCACTGAGTAACATCCTGAATTTAGTAGCACTGACCTTCACTTTCAGTTCCCTGCTGCAATGCTGTTTTCTAGCAGAGAAGCAATCTGCAAATCGGAAGTCTAACACATATGCAACGCAGACTTCAAACAAAGGACCATTGTCACAACGAGGAGCCTACCACGAATAATCTCGTTACTGCAATCATGAATGATCTGACTCACGAAGCGTCCGAAGCAATGTTTCAGGCTACAATCGCTCGCTTGGACACAAAGCACACCTGGCTATCTCACCCAGCAAATAGAGGCTTAGTAATCCTGCGTGGTTTTATAAAGAGAAACGCTTGAGACAGTACAGCCAGAGCTGTAGCGTAAGAGGAAATTAGTTCTTCTATCATTATGTGTTTATCTTTCCCTTCTTTGGAGAAGGGGGGGACATTCCCGCTCCTTCCTAGCATACTGTGCTTTTCACATTAGGATAAAACACTTCATAAAGTTCAGGATACAACCTTATACGGTACTCAATACTCAACTAGCGCTGATCCGTGCCCCGAGGAACCCAGGCCGGGTGGCCAGCACGGAGGGGTCACCCGCCTCCGCCCCAGCACACGGGTACCCACCCGCGCATCTGCATCACGGCCACGGCGACACTCGCCTTCCTGAGCAAGGCACCGGGATGCAGCGACACAGGCAGAGTGAGCCAAAAGCCCTCGCTGTCCCTTAAAACAATCCCGCTTAAAATAAATGCTGGCGACACGGCGCTGCAGAGGTACAGCGGTGGGTGAGCCCTGCTGGGGTAACACCAGTTTGGGTGGTTCTACAGGTTTCAGAGGGAGAAGGCGTCCGGCACTGTCAAGCCACTAAAGATTAATACTAGAAAACAAACATCCAGTTACAGAAAATATTCGCAGAAGGGGGGGGAAGAAAAGTGCAAGGGAGTCAAACGGCATCCTTCATAAACAAGAAACTCAATTGAACTGCAGAACTCAGCAGCACCGTAACTACCAAACCTTCGCCAGCCTCGCTGGGCAGGCAGCAGTCCAGAAAGCGATAAAATGATTATTTAAAAAAAAAATAATAAATATCTGAAACTTAAGAGAATACCGAAGTCTTTCTTAATAAGGTAAACGAAGTTTCTTTATGAACATATTCCCAAGCTGAACACGCATTCTAACTTGAAACAGAGGGAGTGTTTTGCAAAAGCATTATGTAGATGCAAAGCTGCTTTTATGTAACTCAACTTATCAGAGGAACACGTTGCATCATGTTTGTAAAATACTACAGAGATAAAAGTGTAACCATTGAAGTATTTGCATATTTTGTAGTACAAAGACATAATGTATGCTAACAGACTATTTGTTGTCATATTAGCTTCAAACAAATAAGGAAATAAGGGTTGATTTATTACTGTGTGTCTCGGGCTGCAGGATGGTAAAATTCCACTGGCCGCAGTTTAAATAGAGGTCTAGTAAAAGTAATGGAAAAAATCCTATCAATTTCATAATTCAGAACATAAAGCGGTATGACATAAGGTGCTTCACTTTATTAAAATAACTTAAGAATTTACCTTATTCATTTATACTTTTTGAAAGACTGACTCCTAAACTGCAGTTTCTTAAATCCGCGCTTTAAAGAAGTGCTGACATGTTGAGGGTGGCGCACCGCGTCCTTCATAAATAACCAACCGATGGAAGCCGTTTTAACTGCAAAACTCAGCGGCGGCGCCTCTGCCTCAGGACGCCGGTCACCAGCCGCCCGCCCCCGCTCCTGCAGCCACCCACGTCTCCTCGTACTTTGCAGTTTGCTTTTTGACCCCGCCGTTAACCACCGGGACAATTTCCAGAAAGCTGACAGTTCTAATTGTTTTCTCCCAACTTCCATCTTTAATAAAGTGCAGATCGGTGGGTCGATCCTCCCGTGGCGGTGCTGGCCTGGGTCAGCTAAAACAGTTTTCTCCCCTCCCTTGTGCCTCGCCTGCAGCAGGCAAGGAGGGGAAAAACAGGAGGAGGAAGGGGAAAATAAACTTCAGCGTGCGCTTACACACTTATCTTTACACATACATGCAGACATGTGCATATAAAGATGCATTTCCGTGTATATAGTATACCTAAAATCAGGTTTACAAATATGGGAGATATATGTATAATTAGAAATGAAAGGTGGAGTCCTGAATCCACAGAATCATCAGCTGCTTTGGTTAAAGTTTTGCTCCCCGTTCACATGAGGCAATTTTGGAGCAAAGCAGCATACATTGAAGCTCACTGGCAAACCAAGTCCAACAGCTGTGGTTTGACTCAGTACGTTGGTCGCATCCAAAAAAAGCCTCATGAAAATTCTCTCCGTATAACCCGATGCCCACGAAGGGCATCAGGACGGTGTGCTCACACCACTGCAGGGCTGGGTTTAGCGCTAGGCAGCAAATGAAATGATACATTAAAAAGCATCATATAGCCTTGACTGCATCCAGCAGTAGGATCCCATTTAGAGAACTGCAGAGATTTAATAAACCAGTTTTAAAACAGTTTCAGCTTTTTCGGAGATGGCAAGTAGATTAGTAGAGTGTTTATTTCAAGTAGTATAGCTAAGGCCATACCACTCCATGTGTAGATATCCCTCAGAGTGAGAATGTCCTGTTCTAGTTAAAATCAATCTACTGTAAACAGAGATCAAGTTAAACCAAAAGAAGGCATTCTCAATGCAGTATGAGACTGTCAGCATATTCCATCATAATTCCACGGGTATTTTGGAATGGCACAGACCAACCACAGACTAAAAAAAAAAAAAAAAAAAGAACCATCCCCAACTTCCCAACTATGTATTTGTATCTATTTTTTCACTCCCTCCCCATAATAAAGTATTCTCCCATAAATGCTGTGGAATTGTAGCATCTTGGATTTCATCTTACAAATAATAGGGATGTTTCTGTGTAGTAGTAATCCTTGTGGATGTATTAGCAGGTTATAATTCCATTTATGTGTAACTTGAAAATAAAAATTTTAGAGTGTTGTAGAAGTTTTAGACTAATGTTTCTTTATGTCGTGCTATTAAGAAAAAAATCTACAGTAGAGGCAAAACCCTCAAATATAAAATTGCTGACAAAGTCTTAAATACCAAAAAGCAGCAAAAAGTCCTCAATCTATATTTTTTTAAATTTTTTTTAAAAAATCAAGTTATGATGAGATTTTCTAACCCAGGTCGTTAGCCGTGTTAACATTTGCAGCCTATTATGGGTATCAAGCAGAACACGTTTTCATTTGAGTGTAAAAGTTTGGGACTTTCCTCATATGACCTTCCTGGCACACTGCCAAGGCTCAACTCTGGCTGACATTTAATCTGAACATAATCCCTGAAATCTCTGTGCCATTGCTGGGTTGCATGGGAATGACTCCCCAACAACGTACATGGAATTGTGCTGTAAATTTTACTTTCAGATCATGGCTGTTCCCTTACCTTTCCAGCTGTTGCAAATTATTTGTTTGAATAAATATAAATAATCTATACCCTTTATTTGTTATAGAATCATATAGCACCAAAAAAAGAAAACGAGTCCGACACTTCTTATTTCAGTTGTTTTTCTACTGATGGCTACCATATTTTTAAGGGAGTACACTCCGGAAAACAAATAAAATTCAGCAGCTGATGAAAACCCTGGGTAATGAACTGCAGTGGCTCAAACAGCCCCATCAACTCTAAATGGGAGCAAGACCACGCTGCAGCAGAGGGACGAGGGTTCCAGCTGAGGGTACTTGCACTTGACTGGGGCCTTCTGAATGAGCAACTGCCTTTACAACAAAAGCATATACAGAGTTTTTTCCACATTCACAGATGCCTCTGATCTCTGAAGCCAACTGCCTTTGTGTCATGAACGCTGTGAAAAATCACAGCGTCCGAGATTTCCGCATCTGTGATTTTTGGCACTTGTGCAAGGGTAGGGGCTGCGTAACTGATGTCTGAACAAGACTAACGAAACTGAGGCAACACGGCCGTTTGTTCGGCAGGGAAGCGTTGCAGTGACTTTGGGGCTTCTCTGCAAGATGTGTGGGTCTCTCACTGTTTTCTGCGTGCTCAGGATTTCAAAAGTATTTTTCTCCTGCACTCAGGAAGGAGCTAGGTAGGAGAAGCAGCACTGACTTTAATCCTAAAAGCTGTAAATCATACAGCAGTATGAGCTCCAGTATGGGATGAGGAGACCTACCCATTGACCTGCATACTTAGTTCAGCAACAATTCAAGTGTCATTATAGTTCATGGGAGCTACCACTGGTCTACCTGTATTTGCTGTGGTCCGATTTCTGCCTAAAGCAGAGAATGGCTCTTATTGAGACTTATTTCCTAACTGATCCCAACATTTTCCCCTTCCTATGTAAAGTCAGTAAATAAACAAACAAGAAAGATTAATTGTTCCCTGCAACTGATGAACTCAATTTAAGAAAGTGTAAAAGGATGACAGATAAAGTAATTTTAAATTTTCTGAATTCTTAATGTGCAGCAGAAAGCTTGATTTGTTCAGCAGATTCTTCTCCCTGTGCATTAACCCCTTCCCACAAAGACACTTCCTACACAGAGCCGACCAGGCTACCAAGGACCATAATTCCATGGGAAAAAGAGAAAGTGCTCTGAAGCATTCATAAAGGCTTAATTTATTACCTCTAAGGTACTTCTAAAGCTTATCTCTTCATACATGTAAACACATATCCTATTTCAAAGGTATTCCTTTAGGTTGGGGTGCGGAGGACCTTTCAGTTCTTCTCCTCCTGTTCTTTACAAAAGCTAAACTCCGAGGAAAAATAGGAGCTGCTGCTCCAGTCCTCTGTTTCCTACAACAGAGTGGCTTGATCCAACCAACAGCCACTTAAGTCAAAGGGGAGCTGTTAGCGTTTGGTTTTAGGCCATATAAGAGTGAGAAACTGAGAAACATGTTTTTACCTGGCCTTCAGCCAGGTATAGTGCCACCACTAATGAGTGGCTGCTATAACGAGACCTTTTGAAAGAGTCATTTGTGAGATACGAATCAATGAACACAATGCAAACCCCATCCCCATCTCAAAGAGGGGAAAAAATCATTGCAGCTTTATCATAAATATTTTTAGGTGTTCTGGTGCCAGCCTACTGCCAAAGGAATTCACTGATAGGGAAGGGCAAGGTCTGTTTGCAATGCAGTCCTCCCCAGGGAGATGCATTTCACGGCTCACAGCCAAAGCCTCCAAAACACCTCCAGGGTAGCAGTTGGGCTGGAGCTGCCCCATCACGCCCTTCCACTGCAGCCGGATTTGCCTATTTTTGCAGCTGGCACCACCAAAGGCTACAGAAACTTGTAGTCAGCACAATCTCTTCCAGACTGACTTTTCAGCCTCTTCAGCTAATAAATACCGAGAGCAGCGCAGAGCGTGGCAACAACGGTAAACTCAGCTTACACAGGAGGCTCTGCACCCCTCTCAGCCTTTTCTTTTTCATAACAATTTCTGCGCGACTGTTACCATCTAGCCTCAAAAGAAAACTGCCCACCAAGCCAGCATGTAAAAACATCATTCCACCTAGCACTGACACAACAAAATCCTATTTGCTCAGTGTTTCTAATCCCCACGATAACAGCGCAGCACACGGGGTGTGATGAAGAAGAGAAGGTACACTGGTTAGTCAGATGACTCGAGGTCGTTTCCTCCTTTGCTGCTTCAAGAAGCATCAAGAACTGTCTCAGGGGCTTAAGTCTTGATGCTAAATACATGTTCACTGCGCAGGCAATCCTATTGTTTTCAAGACAAAAAAAACAAGTCTGCGCAGCCTACAGCTACTAGTGATGTACATCCTACTAGTACACCGCATACTACCTAAATGAAAAAATTCTTTCAACGGTGAGTGAGACTATGGTTTTAATAATGTCTTCATTCGCAACTAAAAACTCATAAAACAAAGTCAGAAAGGGAGCAATCAAGGATTGTAAAGGATACTGCATATATAGGTATATCTTATACAATTTTTGAAAGAACACATTCAGCCAAAGCATCAGCAGTGCTCACGAATTCAATGATCCTTTCCAAGAGAAATGCAGAGGGCTTTACAAAGTAGAAATCCCACAGAGGCAAGTAAACACTGCCTATTTTCACGTGAAGTGTTACGAACGAAGCCTGACGATTGAACTGTAGGTGTGAAGTTCAAAAAAAAAATAAAAATCCATGTGTGCATGCAAACGTATGACCTGTATGTGCAATTACTGTGGCCCTGTGTGATAAGTAAATATATACATACCACAACAGCAATTATTTATCCAGCCTGCTGTTGTGGGCCTGTGACTGGTGAGCTGCTGTTGTACCTCTGCTGGCAGATGAGCTGCACGATGGAAGACCACTCTCTGTAGAGCTCGCTGAAGCTCACAGGGTTTAGTTTCGTTGTGTTGCTAGCTCGACGTGAAACTTGAGTTGTGCCCCCAGCCTGATTCTTATTCAAAGAGAAAAAATCTTAGTGCTGTGGAGTGGGGCTGTAAGCCTGAGTGGATGGCCCATGGGGAGGAGGAGGAGGTGGCTTGATATTGTTGCAGGTAACCGCGCCAGCAATGCAGTTAGGAAGCAAAAGCTTGTATTTCAGCATCCTCATCTAAGGATGCCCATCTCAGCTAAGCCTGAGAGAGGCCGGTCTAGTGTATAAAATACATGAGGATCCAGAGGCTCAGGGCGAAATGGCACATCCAGCTCAAAACCACATCTCTACACTCTTCTCCCCTGCAAAACACAGGTTACCTTTTCAATAACGCCCGCTGAGAACAGTCCCTCTCCCACGCCATCCTGCCACAGGTGTCATCTGGGAGTGTGCTAGTTGGCACGGGCCAAAACCATGTCACGGAACGTGCTAGAAATTAAACAATATGGACAATCATAAGATACAAATCCTGGCCCCGATTAATTTACCAACGCAGACAAAGCAACGGTGAAGCAAAGTGGAAGTGGAGTCTTTCAAGCCCATTGCCGCAGTTAAAATACAAGCATCGGAAACAGGGCGGTACAGCAGGACCAAAGACTAAGACTCCAGAGTTTAGTCCCGTAGCCACAACGCGATCATGTTAACACCACAAGAAAGCGGGAAGCACAAATAACTTCTAAACACAAAGTCAACTATTTCTCTGAAAATAAAGAGGCTAGAAGATGAGTGCTACAATAGATATCAGGGCGCTGGCAAAGGCGAAGTGTGAAATGGATGCTTTCCAGCATTCAGTTTAGGAAGACAAACATTGTTTCACAAATTCACTGTGGCCCTGCTTATTTTCCAAGCTCCTCAACTCATGCCAAAGGGCTTGGACTTTCTGAACATCCTGTTCTGTTTCCTCCACCGCTAGCCTGAGTCCTCAGTGCTAAATGTCTTTATTTCAGAGCCCCATTTTCTATCATTTTATTCCAAACTCCTCACTCTGTAGGCTTTGTATTTTACCTCTGGGTACGAGTGAAGACAAGCAGATTAATGAGAAGTCTGAACAGCACATTAAGTTACACCTATTTTAAGAGCCTTCTACAGTAAGCATCCCAAGGCGCTGTATAAAAATAAAACTACACAAATCGCATTTAAAACTAACAAAAAGCTTGCAGACGCTGGCATGCCTTGAAGCCTAAATATAAAGATCAATGATTAAATGATTCCACGATTCCCCAAAGTCTCGGAGCCGGAGGAACACAGATCATTTTACCTGTCATTGGCTGGATGCATTAGCCATCTGCTCAGATGTAAAGCTGAGGCATGTCCACGACAGCCTACTGGCAGGGAAAATACTCCCCCCTGATGAGGGCAGGAAAACAGCCTCAGTCTACGAGCAGCAGCTGGCCATTTCAGGGACTTCCTAACCCACTAAAGGCAATGCCTCCTGCACTTCTCAAAGGCAGCTGCAGAACACATTCCTGCTCCTTCCTCTGCCTCTCCACAGCTGCAAGAGGATCGAGCTACAAGTGGTCTCGTGGGGGTGACTACAGTAGCGAAGGCTCGGGCAGAGACAGGAATGTCACCTCTCATCCCAAAGACTTTTTGCTCCCAGATCCACTGCTCTTGGGACTCCACCAACACCGCGGGAAAGAGAAGCAAAGACCTTGGCATGGCTGACGTGCACACTGGGCACAGCTCATCCACCCATACGGACGTACCTCCTGGCTGCTGGGGTAAGGTGAGGCGGGAGAAGGCATTTCTCTTGGTACGAGAGGGAACCGCTGCTGCCACTGAAGTGCCAGGGAACCTGTTGGTTGCCGGTGGTGTGGACACAAACCCGTCTACTCGCTTCCTACTTCTCTGCCATAAGACTTCCCATCTTGCTTCCTTCCTCTTCCTTCCCATGGCAGCGCTTCAGGCTGAGACCAAAGCATGCAGTCAGAGATACAAGGAACCAACGGTGACTCAAATAACTGCATTTGTACAGTGTCTGGTCACAGTGCCCAAGCAGCCATGGGGCACAGCGGATACTCCCGTGGGAACCTTAGACCCCAATGACACCTCCAAAGCACCCCAGTAAGGAATTTGGGTGACCCTGCACTTGGTCTCGTGCTCATCAGGAGCCGCTGCTGGCTCAGTCCCTATGTCCTGAGACCGTGCAGCAGAGCTACGAGTAGCAGGCGCAGTCCTGCTGTGCTCCAAGATCCCAATGTCCTTCATACCTCCCTTTTCTAGGAATGCTCCAGCGTGGATCCTCACTCCCAGCTACTGGGCTGAACCCCACTGCTGTCTGGTAAACATCACTCGTGTGTGAAGCTCCCACATAACTCCTTCATCTTGCCCTGCCATTTTGAGGCAGAAATGGCTAAAGCATTGTATAGATAACCAGCTGGTCCTTGCTGAGACTTATTCACCTTTCTTGAGATAGTTTAGGAGAAAAGAAACAAGTGATGCATTTGCGGCGTCTTCAAGCACGTAGTGTTGGAAGATCAGCACTGGCCTGATAGATAGATAACCCTTCCAAACAGCAGTGTGGCTCGTGCTATATTCAACCCTACTTCAAAATTATTTATTTATTAATACACACAAAAGAGGAAAAAGATGTAACAACACAACTGCTAAGTGGACAGTAGGCTGTGGTTGCAACGGTGAAGTCAAGCTAAGGCTCAAGGGTCATCAAAACTTTAACCTGTTCACATAACTTGATGTGCAGCTGAGGTGATCGCTAGCACACGCGCATTCTAGACTTTGTGGAACTAAAAAAATATTTTTTAAAAAATGTTGTGGCTGACAACATAGTGACATTAGTGAAGAGTATTGACTCTTGTAAATTAGCTAAAACCAGAGCTACAAACTCTGGGGGACATGGAATAGCATCAGTGTAAGAAGAACTGGATGTCCCAAACAATGCTGGAATAACTTTTTGAAACCGACTCAAGAATATGTACATGAAATCAACCGAACAGACAAAGCTGGGATGAAATGTGTTTCACTTTACGCTGATGCTTCAGTAAAGAAGGCCTGGACAGAGAAGACTTCAAGCTCACACTGCTCAAGTAAGGAACCCTTTCCTCACCATCTGGCTGAGAAATCCCTTGGATTCCACAGTGGCCTTCTAATCGCCAACAGGAAAGCAGGGAAACTATTTTAAGTAAGCATCACTAAAAATAAAATGAGAGATGCAATGAAAGGAAAAAAGAAAGTGGTCAGTGATAAATGCCGTATAGAGATCTTGCTATTTATACTTTTAAGGCTATTTATATTTGAAAACTTTCCCTTTGAGACGCTGACAGGCAGGCTTCCACATTCATTGGTCTGGTATTCATTCAACTACACAGTATTTATAGAAACATGTAAAGGCCAACAGAAATAAAAAAGGCATTAAAACTAATTTATGTCACAATTTGGGGTTATTACTATCACCTCACATTCAAGTTCAGCCACACATAAACAAAATATTTCCCAACATCACACTGATACACGTTTTGGATGCTCTCCATGAAATTCTGCTCAAGCAACGCAGCACACCGTAAAAAATCTAATGCAACAGTTTGACACGGTCTGACACAACTTACATTGCCCGGAGATAAGCTCTTTCAGCTAAACTTCTGTGTGTGCTTGATCTCCCAGAGAGCTGAACACTTGATCTCATTCAGGACACCAGCACGGCACCTGTGATGGCAGGGCCATGAAGAACTTCCACAACATCAACTCACGACAGAGCAAATCTAAATGAAAGGCAGAACTGAAGAGGAAAGGACCCGTGAGTGGGATAACTGATGAAAGACTGGCGATATGCTGGAGGAGAACCGCTGAAATACCCTTCACGATCCTTTCAAAAAATGTTGCATTTGGCTCTTCAGAAGCTAAGGCTTTTGAAAGGAAAGTGCAACTCCTCTTGTACGTCTCTGAAGTTCCTCAGAAAACACTGACTGCACGCCTGGTTAAGACCAGATCACATTCATGAACCTATTTAGAAAACACGGGTTAAGATGCATGCTGCTTCTTTGGTAACCTGGATGATCTAACGTAGGTTCAGAGTCAATTGACTGCTTTCTGCTAAAACTGAAATCTGTTATTAGCTTTGTTCATGTGTCAACACTGTTTAGCTTAATTAGCTAGCTTTCCTCTCTAGCAGTCCTTTCCCTGATGTATTTATTAAGAACTACCTTATCATGCCCCAGGTTTTACTTTGCTAGCCTATTCTGGTAAAATATAGGCTCTCAGAAATGCTTTTGTTTCCTGTACCTGTTCTAGTTCAAATCGTTCTTGAATTCAAACCCCAGAATTACATACAGTGCAACACATGACATTTCATTTTGTACATTTTTCTTCAATGACCATAAAATTTCCATGCCTCCATTGCCTTCACGTTACCCCTATTCCATTCTAGATCCATATTTATCTTTCCAAGGTTCACATGACTTATCCATTTAGGTCTGGAGATTTGCCTTGTTTTGACTTAAGTATCAAGGACTTTTTAAAATATTTTCTCTACTTTTAAATGTCTAGGCTTTTTAGTCCAGACAACTTAACTAGCTACCAACCTCAATACCTTGTTTCCTTAATTTCACAGCCTATTCTTCTGTGAGAAGGTGCCTTATTTATGGATCTACTTTTGCTTATGCTTGTGTAAATTTTAATGGAAACAAATGCATGCTTCATTCAAGCTTATTTTGTACACCCAACTATTCTATAATGTCCTCATGTTATATCAAAACTGAATCTGAGAGAGCACATCAACATCTCTGTTCAGTAATCTTTTTTAAGAAGAAATTATATTCAGTGCCTGTCACAACCTGCACCCAAGACAGTCGGTGTCCTCAGCTTCCCAAGGATTGCATCTACTGAGCCATTTACAGCTGTATTTCTACATGCAAAATAAATAAGTTAGAGACTGCTGAGGCCAACTGGCACAGAGAGGTGCCATGCTATTAAATTCTCTCATCGTCCAAAACTGGGTGGCTGCTTCCAAACTGCCTACTGGGAGTAATCCCAAGATAACTTTCAAACTTTACCTGGGAATAGTTCAGGTGAGTTCCTGTAAATATAAACCAAGGGACAGTTAACAGTAGAGACAATTGATTTCCAGGGCCTGGGAATGGTTCCTAGCACCATTCAGTTTACCAGCACAGACATGCCCATTGCATGAAGACCTCCTGATGCCGGCATGAGCCAGGGTTCTTCATGACTCTTTGCAGATCTTCATTAGTCATTCTCTCACCTTCCTTCTCAGAGATCAAAATAATTCTACTGATACCACACCAGCCACAGCTTTTACAGCTTTTAGAAGACTCTCCTCTGGCTTGAAATATTAATCTTTGTTTTGTTCCAACAGGGATGCTGAGATCTTTGTCTCAAGTTACTTCTTCAGGACCATTTTCAGCTTTATGTTCGTACAGTGTTTCTTTGCTCCTAGAAAATAAAACACGGCTCTTTCCCCTAGCTAAACTCTGCTGACGGATGTGTCTTTCCGTGTAAAGAGAAAGAGTCTTGAGACACACACATCTGAGTCTTCCTCTTATCGCTAGGTATCCCAGATCTTCATGGGGTTTTTTTCCTTTTTCCTCTGTTGCTGCCCAACCATCTTCTAATTTCTCTCCCCAGTTCTTTAATGGCATCCTTGCTCCTCCCCAGCCTCAAGTCTTTAGTTATCTCCACCTTACCCTCCTTTTTTTTTGGTGCCACTCTTCTTCTTTGGTGTCATCTGTTTATCCATTTTCTACTGAGTTCTCCATCATAACAAATCAGTCTTTCACTTGATTTCTCCAGTACCAATTAGTGCCAGCCTCTACGCTGTGATTATAGCCACATGGATCTGTGGTCAGCTTCCTCAAAGACCTCTCCCTTCCAACTACTATTTTTATGTACAGCTCTGCATTCAGATCACCTCAACTGCTGCTTCTCCTCCCTCATGTCTTTAGCTCCCTGCCCCTAGCTGCATCAAAACCACCTCAATATTCTCTCTCCTGACTTCTGTCAGGTGACATTTCCATGTAAAAATAGATCCTACCAGGTAACAGTATAGAATGTAAACCTCCTTCTGTTCCTGCATTCAGTCTCAGTGTCTTCTCTGCTATCCTTCATTCAGTGCTGCATCACTGTACATACTTCCTTGCCTCTGCCTTCAAGGAAAAAAAAAGCAGCCCAGACAAAACCCATACAGATTCTAAATTTTCATTAAATGCTGGCTTCCTCTGGACACCGACTTCTTAAATTTTTGGCCACATCCGAAAGGCAGTTATCTGCCCAGTCTATACTAAGCTTTCTTAGGTGAAAGGTTTTGGTCGTGACCAAAGGCAGAAAACCTCCTTCATATCCTTCAGCTACAAGAAATTTAATCCACTGAGAACTGCAAATAAGTCCTGCGAACACCAGAGAAAGGAAAAGAAGAAAGAGTAATTACAATGTAGGGTAGGAACTCTTGTATGTGAACCTTTACTACAACTTAAAGAAAAACGGATGCCTACCTAAATAACAGAAAATGGAAAGAAGTTGTGGGAGGAATTTCATGTCAGAGATCAATAAGCCCAGTTTGAGTAACCTTCCTTTTCTGATAAGAGGATAGGTACTAAGAGATAATTCCTCATGCTTGTGAAATAGGAGAAGAAAAAAAAAAAGTTTACATGAACCTCAGATACAGAATGTAATTATTGGAGTTTTCTGCAAAATTGGAAATGGTCGTAGAAGCATGTGGCTGAAAAGAAAATACAGTTCAAGGATCTAACAAGGATATCTTTTTGCAAAACAAAGTACAGACTCTAACCCTTGATTATTCCCATCAAAGTGTGAAACCATATTAAGGAGTTGGATCATAAAATCTAAACTCCACTTCCTTAGTTTTTTCCCTTGAAACAACACAGATTTTATAGGACAAATAATAAGGGCAGATCTTCAAAGGATACGTGGATGTGTAGGAACAGAGTACAAAGCAGAGTGTCATCTGAACTTTTTAGCTATACAACAAAAATAGCACTCTGTTTTGAGAATTGGGAGTTTATCAGGTTCACGTTCAGTGCAAGGCTTCCCCGCATATCCACGCGTGCAAGAAAGGACAAGCAATGAACTGCAGGAAAGCCTTGTGCCCTTAATGCTTTGGTTTATCTCCAGAACTTAAAATCCAGCAATGCTGCTAAATAAATAAGGCGCACTGAGACACAAACAAAAAGAGTATGCTGACTGCTTTCATGTAAACAAGCATCCAGACATCAAATTTAATTGTCAATAACTGGGAGGATTTTCAGAGATGCAAATGGACTGTAAATGCCAAGTTCAAAAGGCACTCAAGGTTGGTCTAAGTGATCTAATTGCTCCTGTAAATCTACAGTTCCTGAAAGCTATGAAGTCTCCTTCAGTGTTGTTGAAAGATTTTGGAACGTACATTCACTATAAACACTATACTAATTATAATTAATTACATTAATTTTCTCTCATAATTTCCGCAGTGATTTTCCTAAAACGAGGCAGGCCAAGAATACATCCAAACAGGTATTTCCTCTGCTAGGTCACCAAAGCTTGCTGTCGTACCTCGCCTACTGCCCTGGCCAGACCTCGGCCTAAAACTGATTTAGGACATAAGTGACAGTGAGTCTGAAGGGCTTTTTTTTTCCTTTGAATCCTCATAAAACCACCATGAAGTCTGCAACTGCTAGACGTTTCTCGCCAGAAAATGACCCCGCATCTCTAACGGTGTACCACCACCGGTCAGGCTGGCGGTACAGGGAGTCTCACACTTCACCTGACGGCACCAGCCTCACCTGAACTAGTTGCAGAAAAACCTATTAACACCTTTCTGGCAGATCACATTTATCTGGGGCCTCTGTTACAAAGTGCAATGCAGAGACTGATCCACAGACCCTGGCAAAAAAAAAAAAAAAAAAAAAAAAAAAAAAAAAAGACTCTTTTAGCTGGCTTTAAATTAGGGTCATTTTTTCCCTTAACGATGCAGACGAAGGTGCGTTCCCTGCCTCTGACCAGTGTCTGCCATTAATATTTTTTACAAAGATATATTAGAGTAAAACAAAAAAGAAGATGTATCAGAGTAAAAGCCTACAACATACTTTATATAAAATTTATGGAGATAAAGTGCAAGCCTTTCACAGTTACTTCTAGAACTTTAGAAATCTTCCTCTGAATTCTCAGTGTTGCTTTGACTCGCTTTTTAGACTAATTCTTTGCCAGAGGTGCTGTATAATCGTTTATGTCTCATCTAACCTGAAGTGGAAGTTGAAATTCAACAAATAAATATGCAAATTTCTGCTAGTGATTTATACTTGCAAAATATCATCCAAATGCTTACTGCCATCCTATTTAAGAAGTTCCCAGTAGACACATTTCTAGCGACGGATTAAATGCCAATAGGATCAGATTTCCTGAGAGCCAATTGCGAAGGGCTAGGAAACCCGCGTAAAGAAATTTCTGAACAAGATTCCAAAGATAAATCCTTTTGTTATGAAAAATATTTGCAGAAGTATGCTTAACAGGGAAATGTGACCGACTGGTTCAGTATTCAGCTACTTGCCACGCATTTACATCAAGGAAAAGCATTTTTCCCACCAATGGGAGAATTTCATTACATGGGATACAGGGAAAAGAAAAAAAAAAAATCCATTGTGAAAGGGCTCTTTCACTGTTCTAGTCAAAGTGGATGTCTTAAGAGTATTTCAGCTGGACAAACCAAAAATACAAAAATAAAAGATGATTAAAGATAGTGTATCTTCACCTAGCGATTGGTAACTACGTGTTCCAGCCAGAGAAAACACTGGGAAAGCTACTGGAGGAGTTTTCCTTTGGCTCAGGGAATAGATGAGCAAGAGTTCTCCTAAGGCATTGCTTACAAAGCCAAAAGCTGTTAAATTCAGCGGTGGCTAAAGCAAGTTATAACACAGTCTGCTCCAGCCCTATGTGGACACAGCCAAGCTGCAGTATAACGTTCAGGGGAAAAAAGAGAGAGAGAGAGGAGAGAAAACATACCTTATGGTTTCATCCGTGGTCTGAACCAGACTCACGGAGCCATCTCAAGCAAGTCAGAATACAGAGGCAGAAAAGGCTTTCTGCTCAGAGCGAGCTCACCTCCAGCAGAGCAGGTTTTATAGGGGAATTTTCTAGTGTTTATTCAATCAAGTTTGCAATTCCCAAAGAACAGAGACACTGCCTTTGGAAAATGATGCCACTTGCTCTCCTTGAGGAAGACTTTTCCAGTCCAATAAAACGCATCTCTCCTGCAGACATGCATTCTTTCTCAGCTAATCTAATTTTTCCTATATGCCACTTTACCATCCCAAGCATTTTGATCAAACCGTTCTTACAGCGCTGCTTTCTCCAGGCCCCTCTCCTACAGGAAACCTCGCTCTTCATCTGTCCTTGCACATTTCTTCACGTCCATGGTTCATTTTCCCTTCTCTTCTCAGAATTTCAGTTAAACCACATAAAATGATGCGTAAAGACTAGAGGGAAGTTTAAAAAGCCGCTGAAGTGAAAAACAGGCTGGAATTGTGAATTAAGGGCTGTTTTCTGGTCAGCTGTGCAGCTACAGCTCATTGCATAAGCATGAGCGTAAAATCATTCTGCAGCTTCAAATAACTCCTATTTGTGTAATTTCCACTTAATTTAAGAATTATCTGGAGCAAATTGTACTGGCATCCTAAGGAAGGCAGAAAAAGTTAAGAGGATCTAAAAGGTTTTGATACAATGGGTGCAATACTATGCCAGTCAGAACCAGTATTTAGGATCTGGCAAGAACAAGGAATCTCTGCAGGTTCTGTTTTAATTTTATTTTGAGGAAGCAAGGAATAATAAAATCTAAAGAGAATTACGAGTGATAATACATTTTACCGCATGTTTAACTGCTGTCTCTTCCTACCTGTGAAAGCTTTACCTTTAGACAACTTTTGGAAACATGGAACATGGAATCCACCCACACAGAACGGGAACGCACCAGGGTCAGCCTGCCGTTTTCCCACTGAGGACAGGTTGCTGAAAGAAGTGAGCACTCCCTGTCATTTTCACTTACCATTTGCTGCCAGCCGTGCTGGAGCTCTTCCCACAATCTCAGTGCTTTCCAATCAATTCATTTTCAGAAATGCAATTTTTGCCAGAGAGAAACACCGCTTCCTACATCACAAGAAATTCAGAGCTAGTGAACATCTGCATTGTGGCTAC
This sequence comes from Fratercula arctica, assembly GCA_947846985.1. Classification (NCBI taxonomy): domain Eukaryota; kingdom Metazoa; phylum Chordata; class Aves; order Charadriiformes; family Alcidae; genus Fratercula; species Fratercula arctica. Next base: position 42,706,034 of record CANTUZ010000002.1, read on the forward strand.
TTATCAGGAGATCTTGATGGGTTAGTACTGGCACTGTATTTTGAAGTGGCTCTACGCTGAATTTTTTACTATTCTGTATGTCTTTACATTTCACAAACCCGCTCTGTAACCATGAAAAGTAAGGCTCTCTGAATCAGCCCCAGTCAGGGAGTGATACTAATGGTGTGTACGGTTAGCAGCTTAATATAAAGGAAGTCAGAAATGTCAAAACTTGTCGTAACTGCTCAATAGGATTCTCTCTAAGTACTACACATCTACACTAACTAAAGGACACATTTTAACCTGACATCCTCGCAGTCAGCAAAAATTCAGTACTTCTTTTCCGTGGTGACAGTCAAATGTGGCAGAGAACATTTTCCTTAGTTTCTGGGTGACCTTTACGGAAACCTGCTGCCTTTATGTGAGGTGCACATGCACTTCAAGTCTAAGTTCAGAATGTACAATTCCCCTCCCTGAAATTTTATTATTTTACCTTTACCTCTGTGTTGTTTTGTTTTGTTTTTTCCTGTGGTTATTAAATCAAAGAAAGCATGATTGGTTTTTAAATTAATTTGTGAAAGGACAATGAAAGATGCTGATGAAAGATGCAAATGGGTTTCTAACAGATCAAAAGAGAGAGAGCATTAATGAGCAGATGTGTCTGAAAAGTTTTCTTAAATGCAAGCACGACGACTGTCTCAAGACTGATTCATTACAAAAACAGGTCTGCCTGTCATGGTACCAGGGAAGAGCTCTTACTGACTCTTGAGTAGGAAGGGAAAACGGCAGAAGGAGCCTCAGTCAGCAGTTCACATTTGAAGGAAAAATACAGCAGACTCCATTTAGTCCTTGCTCCCTCTGCAAACAAAATCATACCAAGTGGAAACACAGGAGGAGCAAGAAACTGGAGTCCTCGTCTCCCATCCTCCTGTTTGATGAGAATCGCGAGAGCTGTGGCGGTGGTAGGAAGCCATCTCTGACCCCCCAACTACACCCCGACTTCAGCGGTACCCAGAGCCCACAGAGAGCTCATGCCCTCCAAGGGACACACTCTGCCGCTGCTCTTCACAGAGCAGCTCAGATAAGAAATATTCCCTGCGCACAATATCCTTTCGTATTACACAAGTGAAGCCCCTGAATAAAGAGCCCGGTGTATCACATAAGATCAAGGAACTAGAAACTAACCAGTAAGTGCGACTCAGGAGAGTCCCCTTCAGTCACCGAGTTGGGCTGGCATGCTTGAGGCACCTTTGCGACTGAAAAGCAACACGTTTGAGGCTGTGTTTCTTCTCTTTTTTTCAATGTAATTTTAACGGATCTAGTTCACCCTACAACTCCAATCAATCAAACAGGCATGCCGGCTTGCAGTTCGGTTTATGTTTTTCTTTTGGGGTTCTTTTCCTTTTTTGGGGGGAGGGGGGCTTTTCAACTTAAGAGATAAACTGTTCTATGTCAGGAATAAAATTAGCCGTCAATCCTGGCTGGCTGCACCTAAAATCCATTTTTTAAAAAAACACATTAGGATATACATGCATTTTACTTTGAACTTCCTGCTAGACTGCATTTGCACTTACTTGAGTAAAAAGTTAGAACTTCTACATCTCATGCTGCCTGAGGGAACCAAAAATATTAGCGCTGATTAAATATTTATTCTGTAGCAACATGAAATCTATCATGCTACAGAAAATTATTTTGAATGATACCTCTTCAACAAGGCTGTGACTTAGAGCTTTTCCTCTTACTAAGTTACACGTTCAATAAACATACCGCTGGGCCAAGAAAACTCTGTTTTGTTTTGGCAAAGCATCAGACGGCATCTTCTGGTTTGCCAACACAGGCAGAATCTTGTCTAACTGTGGGATGCTCTTAGATTTACTACCTATTAGCAAAACTATTAAGAAGCACTGAAAGGTTCCAGCCCCTTTTACGTATTCTCAGTTGAATCTCACTAGTTTGCATGCTCTCAGTTTGCACACAAAAATAAAGCAGTCTTCTCCTACCTCTCAGGGAAAAATTAATAGGAGAGTGTTAAGTCTCATGTTACTAGGACTTCATTACTTTTACAAGCTATGCTAAATAATTAAACTGCACTTGTCAAATAAGCGATTAGAGAACGTTTTGTGCTGCAGCATATGTTTTTACTGTCTGTTTACCTCAATTGACAAAATTAAATCATTCACAGAGTCTCCTGCGCAACAGTGCAAACAACTGAGACCCTAAACTTGGAGAGGGGAAGAGCTGTGGGACTCAAAGGACAAGTGTATATAGAATGTGATTAAAGAAAGAGCACTGGATTAAAGCCACAGATGAGAAAATCGAAACAACGGAACCAAAGCTTGCTCTGAGGATGCTGCTGAATGAGAATGACCTAGAAGCAAATCTAGCTAACGCCATTTAGATCTGTAGCAGCTTCTAGACAGGCTTTCTATGGAGTCTCAGACCCTTCAAGTGGGCGAAAAAGCAGAGAATGGTTACATGTTCCTTAGAGAAACGAGGGCTAATGATATTCGGCCAACACTGACTTTCCCAACCTTTAATTTACTTTGTTATGCATATTCTCCCAGTAATACGAGGCGGGGGGTGGGGGGTGGGGGGGCTTTGGCCAGTGCTAATAGCAGGGTACAGTAATTTGAAATATTCTGTAGTTAACAGGATCCCTCAGAGCTGAAATAGAGGGGCTACGTGAGAATTGGCAAAGGTAGAAAAATCAGACTAGCAATGTCCCCCTCCACCAGAAGGCAAGGCCATTTCCATAATGACAAAAGACGAACAGAATTTCTGACACAGTGCACGTTGTCCTACCTGCCTCTTTTCTGCATAGGCAGGTCTTTGGAGCTCACTCTGTTCAGTGGGACGACTCACACAGCCAAATGAAGCAGATGTAGCCAAATGAACATCTGCCTTTCCTGCTGACGGGAATTGATCTGTTTGGCCAACCTGGCAATTTTTCAGAAGCAGTCTTCTAAAGGTTACTCAAAACAAAACACTGTCCGGCTGCAAATCCCTTCTGGTAGCAGCCAGACATATGCTGTACCAGCCTGCTGCTACCGGAGCCACATCCATCCTCCCAGGGCTGCAGCAAACAGCAGGACCTGCTGCCCTCAACACCATCGTGATGTTCCAGTTGGACTCAGTCAATGAGCGCATACACACAATCTGCTATTTTTCAAATGTGCTAGTCACCAAAAGCCACATTTCCGTTAAGCGGGAGAGAACATTCCCGATGCTCCCGTTCTCTCACGGCAGCAGAATTTCCCTGAATCAACACTTTTTGCAAAGTTATGTAACAGTGAGCACAGCATGCTTAACTCTCATCTGAGCAGACGCTGCCGGCACAGTGTAAGCACCAGAGTACTTCTTTACAACGAACTGTGCTCCAACCCAGCATGGGAATTTAAAAAATAAATTTAAAAAAAAAAAAAAAATATATATATATATATGTCTTTCCTGGAAGAGAAAATCAAGCTACCCAGGCAAGATCATGTATTCTTGCACAGGAGTTATTAAGTAAACAAAGTGCAGGAAACAAGATTCAATAGCTTTTAAACGCAGTAAAGCTGAGCTTTGAAAGCAAGCGCAGTTCTTCAATATAAATAACAAATTCAGGACTGGTAGTGCATTGGAAAGGAGCCAAAGGAACTCCCCAGACCTCAATCACAACTCCTCCCTTTTGTCATCTGGAGTGCTTTTACAGCGTTGCCTGAACTGAAAGAAATGCCACGGAAGCTCTAGCGATAACCAAAATCAATTTTGCAGCCTTGTGTGCCACTGTCCAGTAGAGGCATTTCTTCTGCGGTATGGAAGACTATTTTCCTTTACATCAAATGACTTAGCCACGAGCTTTGACACAGAAGAAAAGAGCAGCAGTTTGATGGCTCAAATACATTTACTAATGGAGACAGCAATTTTCTTCCGTGGCACAGCCTCCTCCACTCATTTTCAGAGCTGAAGTATCCATTAAGAGTGACTCAGTGGTAGCAAAAACATGTGAAAAAAGGACATCCTGAAGTTTGTTTTCAAATAATCTCCACAGGCAGTATTATGGCTATGAGGAATTTGTGAAAACCATAGGTATGTAATATATTTTCAAGAGAGATGGTCCGTAAGAAACTTCATAGTAAAAAATCACAACTGTTATTGCACAGCTACCAGCCAAACATGTTTGACTCCTGAATAACCAAAGTCTTCTCTCCTTTTTACCTCACCGCAGCCGCGAATCCCTTACCTACTAGCAAGGGTAATTAACCTTTTTTTATCCTTTTCCAATCTCTTGCCCACCCTCACCTTTCTCTTTTTCTTGGATGTCCACAAAAGCAGGTGTAGCCTCCATGCGCAGGGACACAGACTTCTTATCTGAGCCACCTTCCTTTGGGTTATCAAACATGAGGGTATTTATCTTCTCTATTTTTGTTTTCCTATTGTTTTCCTAATAATTTTCCCAATTCAGGTTTAGACTGCAATGTGTACACCATAGGTACGGGTTAGTCCAGGGAGGGAGAGCAGTAGGGATGGTCAGAGTATGGGAACGACAAGGCAGGTACCAAGTGCCCACCACCTGCCAGCAGGTCAGGTATCAGGTATTCTGGAACACAAAATCCTCTGATAAGCCTGGGCTCACCCTCCAGTTACCCTGGGTAGCTCTAGTTTCTTCAAGTTTTACAGAAGAGCTTTTTCACAGATCTTTCAACAGAGCCGGAATTACATGAAAACTCTCCTGAATAATTTTTTTTTGCACGCATCCAGCCAGCACAACTCTTAGCTATTGCTCCTGTCCATACTACCGTGGAGTTACATTGTACATTCCTGCTACGTAAGTGCAGTAGGATGACATAATTCTGAGCTCAAGGTGATACGATTTTTCCATGTGCAAGATTTTGCACAGTAACTCCTGATTAATTTTGGACATTGAAATTAATGAGCTTATCAAAGTAATAAAAAAGGAGCCAGGGCTATTCTTGTTGAACACAGTGTTTTGTGCTTCTTCTAGTAAAAAAAATTACTTTTTTGATCAACCTTTTTAATGTATTTTCTATGAAAAGGATCTGTTGCCTCTGATCCGGTAAAACAAGGATGCGCTTCCCTGCATCTGAGAACGGAAAGGTGAGTATCCTCCACACTCTCTCAGTATCCCATGTAGGCCCCAGAGAAAACATACAAGTTATTTCTTTTTCAGTTTTGGGCAAAGCAGATTATTTTATATGAGGAATTCTGCTTAATCTGCTAAAAATTTAACCTGCTCTTTCTACTCTTAGGGATATTAAGGTTTCAGATACCGTATTTGGTTATAGAAAATCGCACGTTAAAGATGATGGCATTGTGCTCACAGAATAACTGTAGGAAATGCTGAATTCATTCAGATTTTAGTTACATCACAGAAGGGATTCAATAAACATGATAGATAAATTATTACTTTTCAGTGCTCTCACAGAATCATAGAAGTACAGAATTGGATAGGTTAGAAGGGAACTTTAAGATCACCGAGTCCAGCCATTAAGCTAGCACCGCCAAATCCACCACTAAACCGTGTCCCTCAGCACCACATCTACACCTCTTTTAAATACCTCCAGGGATGGTAATTCACCCACTTCCCTGGGCAGCCTGTTCCAATGGTTGATAACCTCTTCTGTGAAGAAATTTTTCCTAATATCCATCCTAAACCTCCCCTGGCACAACTTGAGGCCATTTCCTCTTGTCCTATCACTCTCAATACAAAATGCAACCTACTAAGTCAGTCAGGCGAAGTATTAGAAGATTATGCAGAAAGATGTGTCTATGGGCTGCTCAGACAAGAGCAGAAGTTGTCTCAGCACCAGTACTGACGACTGGGGCAGGCAAATCCTGCGCAGGCAGCGGCGCTGTACCCACCACCGCCTTTCTTCAAGGATCTCCTCAAAGACTTTTCAACCTTTCACCACTGAAACAAGAGTGACCTGCTCCAGCTCTGATCTTGGAAATCCTGTGGCTGCCTGTACCACATAAGAGCCTTTGTTGGTGGAGATGTGGATTTAAAAGGCCTGAAGGAACTCTTAGGATAATCTGGTCTGACTTCCTGCCTGGCACAGGCCATAATACCTCACGCAGCAATTTCTTTACAAAGCACAAGAACTTGTAACTCTACTAGACGATATTTCAGAAGGAGATCTAATCTTGACTTAATTACTCCAAGTGATCTACCACATTCCTTTCTAAGCGTTTCCAATGGTTAATTACACCTACGGTATCATATTTCCAACCTGAACTCCTCTTGCTTATCTTGCTGTGTTTTTGTCTGTTGGAGCCCTATCCTATCTCCCTGCACAGATATTTTTAGATACCAACCACATCACACCTCAAAATTCTCTTACCTGAGATAAACAGTTTGCCGGCTTGGCAAATCAAAACAGGGATTCCTGAATCCAACGCACAGCAGCTGCGGTGGTACTATAGATAGCTTTTGACTACAGAGACTAAAAGAGAAAAGTCAATTCAAGTGCAAGGGGAAGGCACCAAGCATCTCCTTTAACAAGCTTTCGCAGCAATCATCCATTTGTAAGACCTGGAAATTTGGGATAAATAACACTGCAATCTGTAAAGATTCATTTTTAACTTAACTGATAAATCTTGCTCAAACCGGATCGGTAGTTACTAAACACTACAGTTAACTCATAAAGAAATAGATGGCTGATGGCAGGTGGTTTTCTAGTACTCATATGTCAAAATCACATAAAAATCCCGCTAAGAGAATGACCAGTACTTCTGCAGGCACTGCCAAGGCGGAAATCCAGGAGTGAGCAATATGTACGCTAAAATACTTCCAGTTGTGACTCTGGGAAACAAAATGAGTAAGTTTCCACTACTGCTGTCATGCTATATTACTTAGGCATATTACTTACACGTTTATATTACTGCAGCATTCAGAGGCTCCGCATAAGGCTCTCTTGTGTTAGGTGATCTACTACAAACAGAGCGAGCTTAATTCGGTTTTGCAGCATTTGCCCAGCTCGTGTATGGCTGAATCCTGGTAAGGAGACAGAAGGAGGACTTGTGTCCTCCCTGGATCATAGGCGCTGATGAGATCAGCGTACAAAGACTGCTCAGAACTAGAATTTCTTCTGGCATTTACTAAACCCCTGTACTACCCATGTGATTCTCAACACATTATAAAGTTCCTTAGCTGGCTGACTATTCCAGAAGGGCTTTCAGTCATTCGCACTGATTTGGTGCAGAACAGCAGCATCTTGCTGTCTCCGAGATATATTATATACGCACACACCTTTGTAACTGCAAATACATGCACATACTCTCCACATACTAATACAGAGCAAGAATACGCAGAGCTAGATTGTCTGCTATTTACAACATGACTTTAAAATTTTCCACAACAAAACAACGTGATGTGACACCTCATTACTTTTTCACAACACTTCTGTTTTTTTCCATTAATATTTCACATTTCTACCTAGCTGTGGTTTCAAACAGTTTACATTTTGCATAGCTTAACTAGTATTTTTTTTTAGCCTCCCTCTTCCAAGGATGCCCCTCTGCAAATCAGGAACACAGTTTATGTAGATGTATCAACTTTTACTGGTTTAAGATGTCAGTAGCTTGAAAAAAACCAGTCCTTTTAATCACGCTTCCATTTGGAAGGTGTTTGACTTGAAATAGGTGCATGGAATCCAGCTAACAACGCTGCAAGCTTTTACTTTAATCACCGACAAAAACCAAAACAGGCAAATACGAGAGGAAAGAAAAACACTAACCAAAAACACCTCCCTTCCTCGGTATCCTGTGAATGGCTATTAAAATTGAAACTATTACCTATGACTGAAAAGTAATTATGCATTTCTGTAATGCTGCAAACAGGTTTATACTGCAGCTGCCTGTCAGAACAACTTGCTCCTATAGACCATTTATGTTATTTGACATAGCTGCTTCATTTTCTACATTTTCTAGGTAACACAGCACATGAATGTCAGCATCCACACTAGCAATAAAAGAAATAAAAAGACAAAACCCCCTTTTTTAACACTCCTTGCTGTAGGTAACGTATAGAAAGACCTTCTTCTGCTTTTGCTTATCTAGCAGATGCATAGAGAATCCATTTCCAGAATGCAGCAGCCTCAGTCGTGTTACAAAGAGGAAATATCCGCTCCTAGGAAAGTGCACTCCTCCTCTACAGATACATTTATTTAACTATGTAAATCATAAAGTCCCATCACCACATCTCAAAAACCACCAATTTACTACAACGCTACTTATTTTATCAGCATATACTCTAATATTTCCTTTTCAAACTGCAAAAAAGTTCTCCTTATAAGTGAAGATGTTAATTGTCTGAGTAATGAAAACCATAGAGTCTGCTGAAAAATAATTACCTGTAAATTCCTTATAAGCAAGGAAGTTTCCAAATCTATGCAGGTATCTTATTTTGATTTAAAGAACAAATAGTGTCTTAGTAACAATAAAAAATAGTCAAATGTTGTTACACTCATTCTGCAATACTGTCTCCTTTCACACTGACCCACACCATTTCTAGGACCTACTCTGAAATGCTGAGCATATTTGTTAAAAAATACCTCCGATTAACTTGAATATCTTACTAAAGTGGAATTTTAAAAAAAAAAAATCTTACCTTATTAGAGCTTCATTTTCTGTTCTTTCACTGAAAAGAGTAAAGAAATCTGTATTAAAGATCCATTTGGCAAAAAGTTCTTTCGAAGTCATTATTTTAGTTTCACTTCAATTAACACCAAAACTATAGGGTTCTTTTTACGTAACTGAAATAACTTTCCATTATTTTGGAGAGTTAATCATTCTCAGCACTCTGGGATGGAAGCCTTTATTTATTTACTATCTTAACTAGCTGTTGTTTCTGAACACACATTTCAAATGCTTTGGAAATATCAATACAACTAATTGATCTAGTCAATTCATCACTTAAACTGCAGGCTGATTAGGCACACTTTATAGGTTTATTTTCACTGCAAGCAGTATTTTACGACCAGTATTTGTATTGCTATTACTTTTATTTGACACTTGAAATTTTCTATTATAAGATGAACCTGCATTGCAGTATGCCTATCCAAAGACCGTCCCAGCCTGGAAGTTGTTTGTTTTTTTTTTTAAAAGCAGCTATTTTCTGCTCCATCCCAAAACAGGTGGAGTCAGCGGCGGTTGTAGAAGAATGAAAGCATCAAGCCATTCCATTAAACACCTGCTTCAACTCACCCTAAATGTCACGTTTGCCAATAGCTTACCAACATACATCACAAAATCTGAAAAAAAAAAAAAACCCAAGTAAGCTTTAAGACTATTCTGAAAAAGCTCTGTCATGACTCAGAACAATCAATGAGTTTTGAGGCCTGTAAAAATATCAATTAACCTCTCATTTCTTTATGACTTCCATTCAGTCCTTTGCAACCAAGGAGAACTATTTGCAGACATCAGCATTATAATTGGGAATTAGATTCTGGTAACTCTGAAGTAAATGAGAAATTTTTGCCAGTAATATATGCAAGAACAGACTCACACTTTATCTTATTTCATTTTCTAAATTAGCATAACACACAGCATGAAATAGAAAACAAAAAGCCAAGTCTAATAAAATCTGACAATTATTATTGGTATTTGTTGAAAAGCAGAGAAAATCATGCTGAGTCACAGGCAATGCATCTCAACCTCTAGCACTTCCTGCACACTTCATTAGCCATCAGTCAGTATGGTTAGAAATTTACAGATGAAGGGAAACCAAGGAGAGACCTTGTTCATCTTTGTCAAGGACGAATTCGAAGCTCGGCCTCAGAGCACGCGACCAATGGGGTGGCTGAAGAGAAGAACTCTCTGCTCTACAATGAAAATACTGTGTTTTGGGGGACAGAGGGGCTAATAACAGAGTGTTCTAGGAATGGCTGTGAATCTGTCCATCTGAGGGAAGCAAAGCTTAATTGAATAGCAGAAGTGCCTCTTCCCTTAATTTAGAGTATCTTCATCTGGTAATTAATGAGAGACCTATAAAATGAGCCTGTTTCAGAAACGGAACGGGTAAACTCAAGAAGAGACATTCCTGAGGTGCAGAAGTATATTAGATTAACCATCCATTTTGAGAAAAGGCATGAAATCTTGGTTTTATGAATCAGCTCATCAGAGTTGACATTTGCAATGTCTGATTTCCCACAGGGGAATATCTGCACATGTATACCTTTAAAGGAAGAGGAATAACTATAAGGTCATTTCAGTACATAGTGAAATATATAAAAAACTCATAGGCTTAATTTTCTAGAGCTCTTTCTGATAATCGGCTATTAAAACATGCATGAACAGCAGATTACTTCACATTTACCCATCTGGCTTTAGGTCTCGATCACCCACCAGAGGTAACTTAATAAAGGTTTTGCACGTGTTGCGGGCATCAAGGGACAGAAGCAGTAGGTATTG